>OW121849.1:2824152-7624152 GCA_933228895.1 Platycnemis pennipes | reverse complement strand
ATGGGAATATAACGTTGAAAAATACCACAGTGACATGTCATTTTTGCAAAAACGTGATATTTTATGCGTAATTTCACAAGGAATAAAATGACATGAGAAAAAAGGCATCAACCCACCCTATTTTTCGCTAAATCCACCAATTTCTGCGCTAATAGCAGACGAAATACGTTAGTTGACTTCAAGTGGCGCCTCGGTCGCTGTTGCCAAAATGGTTGGCGTATGAATAATATCATTACTAATGAGATATTAATGAATATTTCAAGAAATATTATAACATAACGTTTGATAGTAATATTCTGGTGTTATACATTAGTAAATTCATTTAGTACATGAATTTATTTCTGTAACGTAAATGCTGAATTGGCTCCATCGTCGAGCTGATTAAAATTATCATAAAAAATAAATCCTTCGACTTTCCATCGTATTTATTTTGATACCTATGACTTTCAATAGCTTAGGTAATTTTCTTTGTGAAGTAAGGATCACTTAGCAGGCATATACTGGTACTTAAATTAATAAGATTCCTTAGACAACTTGACTCAAGCAGTCGGGAGCCAACCTCCTGATCCATGCGTTTTATACTCAGTATAAATGTTTGTGTCTTCCACATACAAGATACTTTGGAAGCAGCACTGTTAACATCACACTCGGCTGACCGCTGAAAGTGCTAGTTTGATGGATAACTGTGATTTATGCACACGAGATGTTCTCAGTAACCTGTTTCTTTTAAAGCTTTTCCGCCTAATATGAAAATTAGTGGAACGGCTTAAATTTCCTTCCGCTGAAGAGCACACCGACGTTGCCCCATACTTAAGAAGCAAAGAGTAGGTTCTTAAGTTAGCTTGAATACTATTTTATGAGAAGGGCGTCTTTCTCAGAGTTGCAAGAGGTTTCTCAATACCAATGTTGTGAATTTTTAATCACCTCTAAAAAATTATTCTCCCGAAACGAAAGCATTATGCAGTGTTAATGTTAATGAAATTAGCTGTGCGATTGGCATGTTCCCTCATTTTCGTAGGGGAATTAATGTTTCACTTAGGAAAATTTTAAGGCTTCCGGAATGCTAACGAGAACGTAATCGACATGGCGGCTTTCTTACGAAATCTTGTCACAACTTTCTTTTGCAGTTGAGCAACAAAAGTCTGTTTAGAATCGAGCGCATCGTTCCTTTCTTCCATTTGGTTTTATTTTTCATAGTTCTGCATCCAGCGATAGAAATCGCCTCCGATGGTCACTCATATCTCCGCATCCTAGCGACCTCGTCCCCTCCTTTGCTCATTGTTAACCCTTTCCATTTCGTCCTTGAAGACGTCAAAACTTCCTGTGCCATATCCCGCCCTTCGCTTATGTTTTGGACTTCCCGGAATCTTTTCCCGGCTCTCCTAACTATCCTCTTGTTATTATTAGGCCGTTTTACACGGTCATTGAAACTGCGCAAGTTGAAGTTGATTCCGTTTGAGCAGTCGTTTGCGAAAGTCCGTGACGTAGAAAACTGCGAGGACGCATTCTTGACAGCATTGCACGGAGCAATCGTCGGTGCATTATGTCAGTGACAATATACCATTCAGTAGTGGAAATACCGTTAATATATCGCATAACGTCAAGATCCGTTAAGTAGAAATTACTTTTACGTGAAAGATGCGATAAATTACCACCACTTTAAAATATGTTTTAAACCATAATCTAAACACAAGAGTGGAGACCCTAGTCCCGTATACTTAGCCCAAAATTTGCACCACGAACAAACGGATGTGGGCCAAGGTAACACGTTCTTCCTTTACGCACGAAATTTAAGCCTCCACGTGATTAATCGCCCAGCTCCTCATTATTGCACTTTATTCACTACCTAAGGAGTTGAGTGGATACAAAAACACCCAACTCAATCGTCGACAACCTATTATATTGCTAGAATTCCCCAGGAAGTTCGTTGCCGCTACATCTGCACCATCTACTGAGAGAAATAAACTTCAAACTTGCGCGAACGCATGTATCAGAATAGATGTTCTAATTTGCATGCAAGCGTTCGTGCAGTGGCGCTGCCTGTCCTCGCAAGTCGTCGCTTTACACGGCGCAATATTTCTTGCGCAAGCGTTCTCGCAACAGCCTGCGCAGTATCAATGAGTGTGTAAGAAGGCCTTTGTAGCAGTCAGAAGTTGTCTCTCCTCTCTACACGCTTCACTCTCTCAGAGATCAATCTCGCTCTCACCTTGGCTGCGTTGACCACGGCGATTCTATCGTCCGCCGCTGGCTCCCTCCTTCTTCCGCGTGTCCATCGCTCGACGCGGACCTTTCGTGTTACTCGAAACGATCGCTCGGGGAGCCTCGGCGGATGCGTCTTCCGAGATCGCGAAGAGCGACTACTGTCAAGGTCTCGCGTGGGAAGAAAGCGCGCCGCGGATCTCGGATCCGTAAGACCCTGAAGCTTGGATGTGCTGATGCTTGGAAAATCAAAAGTTGCTGAAGTTGTGCCGACCGCCGACTGCCGATCACCGACTACCTCTGCCCTTTAACTACCGTGGAGACAAAAAAATGGATCAATCATAAACATGGAGAACTGGTCTTTGTGATTGCTACAGTACCTACCTCCCATTCTGAGACATCGGTTTGAATCCTGGTAGGAAGGCACGTAGCCAGAAATTTGCTTCGGGGGGTGGGCTTAGTGATGGAAAAATTTCGGTCAAAATCGATTTTTCGAGCAAACGATTTTTAATCGAAATAAAAGCTCGACTTTTCAGCAAAAATCGAAATTTGAACCAAAAGATCGATTAATCGAAAAAATCTACGGTTCATTTTTGAAAAAAATGCAGTTGGTACAAAAACATGTTTATTATTCATTTGAAAAACGCTCATAATACATATTTGAATAATATAAAAAATACCTAAAAATGTACTTAGAAAACATTCTTGAATTATTTGTCGTAAAATGTTACAATTTACTTGAATGTGTATCACCGCTTGGAACCATTCGGCTTCAGTAAAATTTTTAAGAAAGATCAACTGATTGAGATGCTTTCTTGATGATCTAGGGCGTGCCTTTCCAATTTTACCGGCCTTAGAGAAAAGTCTTTCACATGGGACGGATGACGTTATCATACTCAGCACTCTGATCGCGAAACGGTACGTGTTGGGGTATTCACCCTTTATCTCCTCCCAGACTTCCAGAGGATTTGGGTTGACTTTCCTATCGACGGGTGGCCTGTTGAGGTATTGCCTAACTTCTACTGGCATCTACTTCTAACAAGAAGTGACCTCAGTGGCAGTTCATCAAGGACCTCTACTGACTACTACGCGCTGCTGAGATCAAACGAAATGGTCAAGATCGAAGTTGAAAAATCGAGTTTGGATCGAAACTCGAAGATCATAGCTCGATCTCGATTTCCTCGATCTTTGACTATTAAAACTCGATTTTCGATTTTAATCGAAATCGATTTTTCCATCACTAGGTGGGCTTAGTCTTGAGTAACTTGAAACAAATCAGCCTTGTCCATTCGGTGCCGACATGTTACAAATCTCTTCCCTTGATTTTCAGTGCTAGGTATTTACTTTTACAGCGCCCATACTCATCTCTCCTCACTGGTAAAGTTCACTGCTAAAATCAGAACAACAGAGTTATTGGGAAAAAATTTCGGGGGGCTGAAGCACCAGAATTCCCCCTCCCCTGGCTACGTGCCTGCTGGTAGGGGCAGAGTTACCATTTGTGTACAGGTCCGCGATTTATTACTGTGTGAAGAAAATTTCATTTCAATGTCCGTCGGATGGGACATTATACGACATTATACTCGTACTCCAATTTGATTGAAATCACATGACTATTTCACCGCAAAACATTTTCAGAGTATGGAGTAAAGTTTGACTTGGTATAATTTTTCATGTTAGCACGCCCTTGAGACGAGAAAACGACAGGATTCCACTACTTTCGGAAATTTGCCATGGTAACACTTGATGTGCTGTTAAACTATCGGTTTCCTTTACTGTGGCTGTGGCAATATACTCTGGCAATGTAGATCTTAGAAGGCTATAATCTTTCTCCCTTTCTTAAGTTTGTTTTCAAAATGATTGTTTTATATGCAAATGGCAAGGTTATTTTTTACTTATGATATAAATTCCTAAAAGTTGGTGCACCATGTGAAAGAAAAATGCCATTGTTAAAAGAATAATTTTCTTTTTTTTAAAGGATTTAACGAAATAATACAATTTTATTTAGTGTCCATTAAGGGTAGGTTGTGATATTTCAATAGGATACACCTCGGCATCATTTGAGACATGTAACTGCATCGCCGTGCGAGTGCTCTTGTAATTTTGTCTCTTCGTAGAGTGGCTTGATCTACATCTACATAATACCCTGCAAACCACCGCAACGTTATTCGGCAGGGGGTGAACCTACAGCAGGCATGCATTGTAAATCAGAGGGAATGCTTGCTACCTTATAGACATGCAAAAAATACACTGCCCTAGGCTTGTGCGATGAGTCGATTAATCGAAGTCATCGTCGATGACTTCAGTCATCGCGGTGCGATGACTGAAATCGATGACGATGAATTTCATCGACCATCGACTGCGATGAGTCGATGAGAATCATCGATATCGATGAGTCGATGAGAATCATCGATGTCGATGAGTCGATGCGAATCATCGATGTCAATGAGTCGATGCGAATCATTGATGTCGATGAGTCGTGATGTGCTGCTGACACGAGAAACGCTACCACTGCTGACGATCCCTTCCTGGCGGAGCTCCACAGGTACGAGGAGGTCCCAGCTTTATCCAAATCCTACATTTGGTATAGGGACAGGAAGGATGTGTATCCCCGCCTTCAGAAGTACGCGAGGAAATACCTCTGTATTCCTGCCACTTCAACGTCATCAGAGCGGTTCTTCAGCATTGCAGGGAACGTTGTGTTGGACGACCGAAGTGCACTCACCGATGAAAATATGAGAATTGTATTATACCCCAACAAAGAGTTGTTGCTTAATTTGTAACTTGGTGCTTGTTTCGCTCTTTAATAAATTGGCCTTGTCCTTCTCAATCAAGTTTGGCCCAACTGAATCTTCACTTAATAGCCACAAACTGACAACCGAGACATCTGCATCGATCATTGATAGTCATCGATCATCGTAATTCATCGATCATCGTAATTCATCGATCATCGTAATTTATCGATCATCGTAATTCATCGATCATCGTAATTTATCGATCATCGTAATTCATCGATCATCGTAATTCAACGAACATCGTAATTCATCGATCATCGACAGTCATTGATCATCGTTTACACTCTATTCGATGATCGATGACAGCCATCGTCATCGTAGCATTTCGATGAAATTATTTCATCGAATATCGATGACCAAAATCGGTCATCGCACAAGCCTACACTGCCCCTTCTAAACACTACTTAAATGAAACAAAGACTCACAATAGAATAGTATTTATTTCAAGAACCTAGTCCTTCGGACTCTGGGTTCAACATATGTTACAGTTATGACATAAATACACTCTCCCAGTTAAAAAAGTACACAGTTACATTTCCAAAGAGTACAGAAGACCATTACAGAAATTTTGAGTGACATATATGAAATAATGAGTGAATGGTTGGCCGGGGTGCCAAAAGAATAACAATCCTCGTCACCTACCTCTATCGCACCAACGGCCACCCTAATAAGTATTACTTCTTGGGTGCAACTTTTGAAGTTTACACATTTTGGGGATATTTTATCGTACACTTGGTAATATGCCAGATGTAAAAAAATACTTACACCATTTATCCTCACTTAGTATATATATTAAGTACAATTGTTGTTTGAATTTTCCGTTAGGTGCGAATCTAATTTACAGTGGTATTGTATTCCATATGCGGGTTGCCTGTACCAGAAATGAATTACTGTATGAAGTAGTTCGGTGTTGTGGTAAGTGCAGGTACTACCATCCCGAGGAAAATATTAAGCATGCATTCACCAGAAACGTGAAATATTAGCTGAAAAGGGCACTAGATTATTAGGTAATACAAGGTAGTGTAATTCCTTTAAATTAGGAATACATCCATAGGAGTTTCGTGAATGAAGAAGTCCAATCTGAGTAAGGAGCGACGTTGGGTAATCACTGTTCAACCCTACACTCACTTTGTCCTCAGCCCCCCACCCTTCATTAGCACCTCACCCCCCACTACTCCCTCCCTCCCACCCCCTCACCTCCTCTTCCCTCCCTCACATCAATCGCAACTATCCACTCGTCCTACTGCACGCGGTTGCGAGAAGTAATCGCCATTTTGCTTCTTTTTGCGCCTTCTGGTCGTCGACTGTTTTCATTCTTCCGCTGGCCGAGGAAGAGGGCGCATCGCTCCGTACTAGGCTCGCACGCATCAATCATCCAGTGTTCAAAGAGTCTCCCTCCGTTTCCGAGATCATTTTCTCTCCGCGTTGGCCTTGGGCTCCATTCCCCCTTAGTTATGGAGCCGGATTCCCCTTCCCCCGAAGCGGTCCACGCTTTTCTCAGCCGCCTTCGCCGCATGGGAGACCTCGTCCTCGCCTTATTCGTGAGTCGAGGACGTCACCGTTCGCCCTTCCCCTTTGCTCCTTCCAATTCTCCTCCAATTTACGGCCGACTTCCCTGTTTCGCCGATTTGAGATTCGCCGCTACGCTCTTTTCCGTGAGAAACAGGCTCGAGATGAGATCCGAATGAATTGGGTTTGATCAGAGAACTAGACAATGTGCAGCGTAGAGCAGCTGTGTTCGTTAAAAGGTGTTACGATAGGTTACGATATGCAATTCAAGAGTGGTGCGACAAATGGCAGTTAGAGCTTAACCTTAAAAAGTGTGTAGCTATCAATTTTTGGGGGAGGAATAATTCAATAGAGCGCACCTATAAAATTAGTAACACGAAGATCGAAAACGTTGAAACCGTAAGATATTTAGGTGTAACAATCACTAAAGGTTTATCGTGGGGAAGACACATCCGGGAAATATGCGGCCGAGCGAAGAGAAAGTTAGGATTTATAAAAAGAGTACTTGGGAAATGTGATGAGAAGACAAAAGAGCGATGTTACCTTTCACTAGTTAGGCCACACCTTGAGTATGCAGCCAGTGTATGGGATCCGAATGAATTAAGTTTGATCAGAGAACTAGACAGTGTGCAGCGTAGAGCAGCTAGGTAGGTCAAAAGGTGTTACGATAGGTTGAGTAGCGTTTCAGAATAAATACAATAATTAGGATGGGAATCATTATCATAGCGTACGTTAAGGTACAGATTAAATATATCAGAGAAATCTCAATCGAATAGCTTTACTGAAGATGTTAGGCACACATTAAAAACACCAGCGTATAATGCTAGATTCGACCCGACAAATAAGGTTAGAGAAATAGATTGTGGTACTGATAGATTCAAAATGGCAATTTTACCCCGTACTATAAGAGAATAGAATAGGCAGCATAGCAAAGGGATAGGTAGGTGAAATATTTTAGATCAGTTTGTAGTGCATGATGCATGTATTAATCCCTTAAATACTATAGATACTTACAATCTAGTTGCATGAGACCCTATAGTTGCTTGTTTGTATGTCGGTAGTGCATGTGTGGTGATCTTCACCCCCTGCCACAAACCCTCGCAGTTGCTTGCAGGGTATCGTGTAGATGTAGATGTAGATAGATGTAGATGAGATCAGTTTGACACCGTGTTGTGTTCAATTAAGTCTCCTTTTGAGGAGTGATGAAATTCCTTCACATTTGCTTTCGAAGATTATGCGCCAGCTTTGATTGTTTACATGTTTTGATTGCCTTTTCGGTCAGCGCAGTGTAGTCATTCCGAAATTTTAGAAATTATTTCGCATGTAGGAAACTCATCTTTTAATAATTGAAGACCTATGTAGATATAGTATTGGAGTGTAACTCATCGTAATAATTGGAACGTGTGTTAAAATAATGCGCTTTAGCGTTGTTGTAATGAAGAGTTCCTTTTTATTTGCGCCCTCCTTGCGTTCTTTTTTATTTGTAAAATATCACTCCATCCTGCACCGTTATAAAAGTTACAGAATACCGCGTAATGACCTAGTGATAGGTCATAATGATAGCTGCATGTTGGTATGAGGACTTTTAGCTAACCCAACTAACGGCATTTTGGGGCAACGGGTTTTTGCATGTATGTTTTGCTATTTTTATCTTTTTTTTAAATAGCGTAGTTTTTAACAGTACCTATACAAGTACTAATCCTTTTTTTTATGCATGTTACGTAGTGCATGTTTGGTGAGAGTTCACCCCCTGCCACACACCTTTATGGTGGCTTGCAGGGTATTATGTAGATTTAGATGTAGATTTAGATTCTTCTATCACCCAATCTCTTCATATTTACAATATTTCTTCTCTTTCACCTCCTTCATCACTTGTTCTATACACATTCTGTTGTGTATATCATAAGAGGTCTTTGTCATTCGACAATTGTCTTCATCAGCGAGCATATCTCATCACGTCATCGTCCTTGCCTCAAGTCCTTAAAGAAGCATGCCACAGATGCGTCCTTATGTCGTCAGACTGATTAGGTCAAGCAGTTAGTTATGTCGTCATGGTCCTAAATTGTTCACAGTTCTCTGCTCTCTTCATTTTGGGAATGTTCTTCTCGAAATCCGTGGGTATCTCTCCTGTTGAGTAAATGTCGAAAATGGTTTTGCAAAGCTGGGTTAATGCCCTTGCATTCTTAATTCTCCTGGAAGGAACATCTTCAATTTCAGAAGCTTTATTCATCCGTATGGCCCTTACTGCTGCATCAAATTTTGAACTAATGATTGAAGTTCTATATTATATATTTTGACTTCACTTTCCTCTTATTACTTTCGTGATGAGATTGTTTCCGTTGTATAATTCTTCCAGATATTCATTCCGTTCCTTCACTTTGTCTTTATTTTCAATCAAAAGATCTCCATTGATATTCTGTAAAGCTTTGCATCTTTTTCACCGTTCCTTGAAGTGGTTTCTCAGTATCCTATAGGCAACTTCCACTTTTCCAAGGGCAAGGTTATTTTGTACATCTTCGCTTAAATTCTTCACTCACATTTCTCTAGCTTTTCTCGCTTTGCGATTCATTTCGTTTTTTATTCTTTCGTAGAAAAGTTGCCATTCTTCAGTTTAACGCACTTTTGTACTTTCTTCAGTCAGCTCTACGACTTCTTTCGTGATCCAATACTACTATTACTATTTACAAAGTATTTTCAACCGCAGATTTGAAGTATCATTCCGGTACTAATCCTGAAGTCCGCAGTTATTTTTTCGGATCCTGTGGTGGCAGTATATAGATGAATGAATGTAGAGAATTTTCACTGTATCGCATTAATTGCATGATTGCAAGGTTGCAGTTACAGTAGAGCCCCACTAATTCGGGCCCCGCTAATTCGGGTTTCTGGATAAATCGGGGCGGGCGAAAAAAAATAAAAAAAATTACTAACTAAAATTTTACAAGTAAACACTTCTAATAGCCAATTTTATTTGTTTTACATATTTTGTGTTTTGTCACGATGTTTTAAAGTACGTAATCTTATATTTTTCTTACGTTTTTAGTGGATCTTGTATATCCTTATATGCTTGAGAACCATGAATGACCTTCAAAAATGTTTAAGGGTCGTTCCTACGGCAATAAAACCGCTTTAAATGTTTAATTCGGGTGTTTAGTTAATTCGGGCATTAGCCGGACACAATTAGCCCGAATTAGAGGGGTTCTACTGTAATTGCAAATTGTGCTGACGCACTATCAATTTTTGTTTACCTGTCAGATCTCTAATCGTCCTCTAAAAAGTAATTGAATGTTTGAGGTGCACGACTAGGAAGTGTTTTGTCCCGACCTTTCGTCGGTAGAATTTATTGCCGTTAACCGCTCGTCGAAGTGACCAACCGGTTGGAAAAAAACCAGGAGTGATATAATTTCGACTTTTAAATCGGTGGCTTTCCCTGTCGAAACTCGCTCGTTGCTGATACTCAAGAGGAAACCTGTCTGACCGGAAGCAGAAATCGAGAAAAGTTGTCATCGCTTTGGCGTTGCACTAAATGTCTTTCACAGGTTGCATATTTCACTCTCTCTTAATTGTATTGCTGCCGTACAGAATCTCAATCGAAAGCTGCTTACACGGGTGATTCCGTGGCGATACTATTAATGCTTAATTCTTCGAGCAGTAGGTAATTTATCTTACACGATTCCATTTTCTTACTTCCTTAGATTAGCAGCCGTTGTTTGCACTTAAGGTGGCTGGTTCGGTAATCTTGAGTCGTTGAGAACTTTTGAATTTAAATATTGACATGAAACAACATAAAACTGTTGCTGTCGCTGTCACAACGCAGGCTGAATTATAGACTTAATCTTCTGGGATAATTTAAGGAGGGACATTTCATTAATGACGTTAATCATATATTGCTGGCTCCGGCTTATTATGGTAGGCTCGATAATTCTAATAAAATTAAGGAGATAGATTGCAGGACGGACAGGTTTAAAATGTCATTTTTTCCGAGTACGATTCGTGATCTGAACGTGAAACATCGCGTAAATCGGTAATAATTATAGAGGTAATATTCAGAGTAGGTCGATAGCATTTTTTTTTGTTTTATTACTTGCATGTTCAAATCAACGTGTGACTTGCATGCAATGCCTTTTTTTGCATGCATGAGTGTCTATGAAATTGGTGTCAGGTGTCAAGGCATGCATGGTATTCATGGGTGTGTCCTACATGATTGGGATTTGGTAGTTTTTCTTCTTTTTTCCCCAATTACTTTTAAAGGTATAGTGTTTGCTTTGTAGTATTCATTTTTGTTTGTTGTGTCATTGTTCCTGGTGTGGATGCACCCCCTGCCACACACCCTCGAGGTGGCTTGCAGGGTATGTCATAGATATAGATAGATATAGATAAAACTTGACTTGATTCGGTTTCTAGGCAACCTGAACGTTGTCACTCCGCGCATATCCTATGACCTTGGATATGTTGATTTTAATATAAGCAAATTTTTGTCTTATTTCCAAATGAATTAGTTTTGATCAGAAAACTTGACAGTGTGCTGCATATATCAGCTACGTTAGTTAAAAGGAGTTACGATAGGTTAATTAGTGTATCAGAATTAATACAAGAATTAGGGTAGGAATAATTGTCAGGCTGATTTGTTTAAAGTTACGCCACACTAGACTTAGCCCCCCTCAAAGCTAATTTCTGGCTACGTGCCTGCTTGCAATAAGAGCTACTGCGCGACTAACCTGAGTATGTAAGGGCAATTGTACAGCTGCAGATGCGAGATTAATTGAAAGTAAATGTGAAGTGGGTAGAGAGAGTAAATGATCTTGGAAAACCGTTTCTTTAGTAATTTTCCAACGCCACACAGCCCTCTTAACTTTCTACTTGATTGAGAATCTCTAAATGAAAACCCCGTATTTATACTTGGAAAATATTTAAACACGAACGTTGATATTTATATGTGGCTCAACTACTTGTTCGTCATAACCTGATGCCATAAGGGCATATTGCTGAGATCGTCAGAATTCCAGATTTAATATAATTATATTGATTAAATTATTTTGCCTAACATTACGGCTCAAAATATTTCGTTCAGAAACTCAAGTAGGAGTCACGACAGCAATTTTCTTGCCGAAATGTTTTTCCTCTCCTGTCGGCATCTTTTTCTAAGCGGTGCGGTAATCAATTTCCAAAACAACGGTGTTCATCTTTGTCGACGCTTTGCCGTGATCCATTGGCGCCGGCGTCAGTGGGAAGGGGCGCCTCCGATATTCTCCGCACAATGACTGAAGTGCCGCTCCCCGTTGCCTAGCTCGAGTACAACCGCTGCTCCCTCGTTGCGGCAACAATGCGCCCGCGGCTGCAGAGGCGGCGATATTGGATGCTTCGAGGGACACAATGGTCCCCAGCGAGGGTGCGTGAAAGCTCTTGAAGCTTTGACGTTAGGCGTTTGTTTGGGGGAGGGCATCGGTGAGGAGGTAATCGCATTTGGCTCTCGAGGTGCATCAGGTCGGAATGGGTCGCCCAAGCATGTTATCGACGGAAAAAGGATCGAGTTGAGCTGCTAATGTATTTCCACTGAATAGAAATGGGAAGCATGGACACCCGAGCGATTATACCGTGGCACCATTCACTAACTATCGGTCCCTCTCGGAAATTCTTCAGCTCCTGTTGAGGTATTCCAGCACAACTTGCGCAGGTTGCCAGCACAACTTTTGCGCAAAACACCCTTAAAACAATAGCAATACGATTGAAACAGCATTTAGCCACCACTCATTACCTTCGAGAAAAATGAAATATAACAGCATAAATTTTATTGAAATGGGATTGAATGTACTAATTTACTTGCATTTCGTACATGAGGCAGACATTCTGTTAATATTTTTGGCAACATAGAAACGAGATGTAAACAGTAATAGCACGTGACCGTTAGGTGACATACTATTGGCTAAGTACATGATACAATGTACTATAAGAGAACAGAATAGGCAGCATAGATGAGGGATAGATAGATGAAATACTTTAGAGTAGTCTGTAGTGAATGATGCATGTATTAACCAATTACTTACTACTTAGATACTATAGATACTAACAATCTAGTTGCATGAGACCCTATAGTTGCTTGTTTGCATGTCTATAGTGCATGCTTGGTGATCTTCACCCCCTGCCACACAACCTCGCGGTGGCTTGCGGGGTATCGTGTGGATGTAGATGAATTCATCGCTCCGCTGTTCATGCTGTTCACAGATTTCCATTCCTACGTTTCCTGCGATAGATGCTGCTTCCGACATTTATTGCTCCCTGCTCACTACAGCTGCCTACAGGAACCTAAGCCATTTCGAAATTGGAATCGTGAACATGCTTTCTTTCCAGAATTTTTTTCATGGACTTATCATCTTCCAGTTTATCATTGGATGCACTCGTGGGCTTTACATCTACATCTACACGATAGGGGGTGAAGATCACCAAGCATGCACTACCGTCATACAAACAAGCAACTATATGGTATCATGCAACTAGATTGTTAGAATATTTTGTATTTAAGGGATCAATACATGCATCTTGCACTATAGAATACTCTAAAATATTTCCCCTACCTATTCCTTCGCTATGCTGCCAATTCTGTTCTCTTACAGTACGGGGGAAAAATGCCATTTTGAATCTATCGGTACGACAATCTATCTCTCTAATCTTATTTATCTGGTTGAATCTAGCATAATACGCTAGTGTTTGTAATATGTGCCTAACATCTTCAGTAAAGCTATCCGATTGAAATTTCTCTAATAGATTTTATCTGTACCTTAACCTACGCTCTGACAATGATTCCCGCCCTAATTCTTGTATTAATTCTGAAACACTACACAACCTATCGTAACACGTTTTAACGAACCTAGCTGCTCTACGCTGCACACTGTCTAGTTCTCTGATCAAACCTAATTCATTCGGATCCCATACACTGGCTGCATACTCGAGGTGGGGCCTAACTTGTGGAAAGTAGGTTTATGGTCGATCCATTTGATTGCATGCACTATCCCCTTCATTCATTGACCCTCATTTCCCCTTTCACTCTGCGATTACTGTTATGCGCTTCTGGAGTATTTTATTTGACTGAAGAGTACCTACCGACTTTCCGACAACAACATTCTAGACTTATTAGCAACAAATATACCCGAGAGAGTTCTAAATACAGTTACAGACACAGGAATTAGTGACCATAAAATAGTGCATGCGAAATTTATTGTAGGCGTTGAAAGACATTATAAACCAAGGAGGAGGGTGTACTTATTTGGCAAGGCAAATTACGACGGTATGAAAGAGGAATTAAGGGAAGCGTTTAATGTATTCAGCGAACAAAGCAAAGGATTAAATACAGAGGATTCGTGGAGAGAATTTCTTGAGGTCACCCGTAACGCAGTTCATAAATACATACCAAGTAAATATATTAGTGATAATACAGAGCCAAGGTGGTATAACGCGGAGGTTAGGAAATCACTAAAGCGACAAAGGGTATGCCACGCTAAGATGAAAAATGCCAGACGGGGTCTATCGGTAGAGGAAAAAAATGAGCTAGTTCAAAACTATAAAAAATCGAGAGCATTTGCAAGGAAATCATGTCGGCAAGCGTTATCACATTTCAAGAGCAAGATGTTAGGAGAATATTTAGATAGCAATCCTAAAGCGTTTTGGTCATATGTGAGAGAGCTTCAGGGAAATAAGTCCACAGTGCACACACTTAAAAATGATAAAGGAATCAGAGTCACCAGCAGTGTAGAAAAAGCCAACACTTTAAACACCTTCTTCCAAAGTGTATTCAACTCATCGTCACAAAACGCAGTGGAACCACCGCCGAACACTTTCAGTGAGCAAATGCCCGAAATAAACATTTCATGTCGCGGAATAGAGCAGCAGTTAAAAAGCATAAGTAAAAACAAAGCACCAGGTCCCGATCAAATTCCTTCCAGAGTTTATAAAACATTAGCTTCTGAAATAGCCCCCTATCTAGAAATAATATTCAATAAAACACTAAAGAACCACACAGTACCCAAGGATTGGAAAGTAGCTAACATTACACCTATATTTAAAAGCGGTGATAGGGAAGAACCTAGTAACTACAGACCCATTTCACTCACGTCAATCTCTTGTAAGATATTTGAGCACATAGTAGTCAGTTCGATCATGGGGCATTTGGATAGTCAGGGATTACTCATAAACAGCCAGCATGGGTTCCGGAAAGGTAGATCTTGCGAGACACAATTAGCTTTATTCGTACACGATATTTTAGTCCACGGCGAAAGCAGTACTGAAGTTGATGCGATATTTTTAGATTTTAAAAAGGCTTTCGATAAAGTTCCTCATGACAAATTAATCTTGAAGTTAGAGAGTTTTGGTATAAATAAAGACGTTGTATGTTGGGTAAAAGAATTGGGCGAAGTTGGGTAAAAAGTGGGCGAGAGCAGAGGGTTGTCATAGATGGTATCATGTCGGACACAATCGAAGTCACATCGGGAGTTCCCCAGGGTAGCGTAGTAGGTCCGCTTCTATTTCTTTTATACATAAACGATTTGGGTACCGTAGTTAGTAGTAACCTTAGACTTTTTGCAGACGATGCGGTGGTGTACAGGGGTATATCAAACGAAGAGGACATGAAATCACTTAGCAAGGATTTAGATGCAATTGAAGAGTGGTGCGACAAATGGCAGTTAGAACTCAACCTTAAAAAGTGTGTAGCTATCAATTTTTGGAGGAGGAATAATTCGATAGAGCGATCCTATAGAATTAATAACACGAAGATCGAAAACGTTGAAACCGTAAGATATTTAGGTGTAACAATCACTAAAGATTTATCGTGGGGAAGACACATAAGGGAAATATGCGGCCGAGCGAAGAGAAAGCTAGGATTTATAAAAAGAGTACTTGGGAAATGTGATGAGAAGACAAAAGAGCGATGCTACTTTTCACTAGTTAGGCCCCACCTTGAGTATGCAGCCAGTGTATGGGATCCTAATGAATTAGGTTTGATGAGAGAACTAGACAGTGTGCAGCGTAGAGCAGCTAGGTTCGTCAAAAGGTGTTACGATAGGTTGAGTAGTGTATCAGAATTAATACAAGAATTAGGGTGGGAATCATTATCAGAGCGTAGATTAAAGTTCAGATTTAATCTTTTGCAGAAATTTCAATCGGATAGCTTTACTGAAGATGTTAGGCACATATTGAAAACACCAGCGTATTATGCTAGATTCGACCAGATAAATAAGATTAGAGAGATAGATTGTCGTACAGATAGATTCAAAATGGCATTTTTCCCCCGTACTATAAGAGAACAGAATAGGCAGCATAGGAAAGGGATAGGTAGGGGAAATATTTTAGAGTATTCTGTAGTGCATGATGCATGTATTAACCCCTCAAATACTATAGATACTAACAATCTAGTTGCATGAGACCCTTTAGTTGCTTGCTTGCATGCTAGTAGTGAATGCTTGGTGACCTTCACCCCCTGCCACACACCCTCGCGGTGGCTTGCAGGGTATCGTGTAGATGAGATGTAGATGTAGATGTACCGAGTCCTCCGAAATCTTCCTTTACCGCAGACGAGAAATGATGATATCTGGAAGTATCGGAAGTTGCCTCCAAGGACTATTGAAACACTGAACCATCGTGCACGCTTGTCACGACACAAGTATCTGGACTCTTTGCTGAACTGCGTTTTGAGTTGCTTTCAACTTCACTTGCAAAATGACGAGTGTGTTTATTTTTCAATTAACATTCATCTTCACCTTCCGCATTCAATGTTCAATTATTTCAATTCAATATTTTCATTCAAGTCCCGTTTACGGCAGATTGTTAATAATTGATTTCGAAAAGTATTTCAAAGGCATCTTTGTTTTCTACAGAACTATCCTTTACCTAAGCGTCTCTCATATTTGGGTATATTTTTTTTTTGTATTTTGGTTTATTGTAATTACGAATTGAAATTGTAATAAGCCGAATTTGACTCATTTCAATGCTTTATAACATGTATGGGTGTAATACGGTAGTATATTTTCCAATGTTAATCTGTCAAATTGATAACCTTAATTAATTACTTCAAAATTATTGTATCAAAATATTTTATCCTTATTTCACTGTTTGAACTTAATTTAATACTTATCTCATTACATGCAATAATAATTTAATACTTATTTCTTTGTGTGAACTTGCTCATATCCCATATTTCTTCTTCTGGTCTCAGCATGTCTCGAAAATGTTCACCTATATACCAGGACGCAATTGGTCATTACGAAAAGTGAATTAGAAAGAATGCGAAAATGAAGAAATTAGCTATATGATTAGAAATTTTTAAATCCAAGTGAATATTTTTTATTCCAATACGATGACTTTTACAGTTCATCAATCTGTAGTATTATTTGAATCAACACCTCTATCTACATCTACATCTACATAATACCCTGCAAGCCACCACAAGGGTGTGTGGCAGAGGGGGTGATTGCTAACCAAACGTGCACTACATATCATGCATAAAAAAGGAATAGTATTAATATAGTAGTCAGAACTACACTATTTAAAAAAGATAGAAATTGCAAAGCAAACATGCAAAAACATGCTATCAGTTGGGTTAGCTTCAAGTCCTTATACCAACATGCAGCTACCAATGATATCCATTGCTACACTCGTACTGGATATATTTACCGTTATTCATATCCCTAATAGTACGGGGAAAAAAGGACATTTTGAACCTGTCAGTTCGGCAATCAATTTCTTTAATTATGTGATTATGGTCCAGTCTACCATAGTAAGTTGGGGTTCGCAAAATATTCTTAACATCATCACTGAAAATATTGCCTTGGAATTTGTGGAAGAGATTAAGTTTAAATTTCTACCTGCGATTTGACAATGATTCCCATTTTAATTCATATAATAGACTGGTTACGCTAGCATGGTTATCGTACCGTCCCTTTACAAATCTTGCCGATCTTCGCAGCACACGTTCAAGTTCATTATTTAGACAGATTTCGAAGGGATCCCATACACTGGCAGCATATTCCAAATAAGGTCTAACAAGGGAAAAGTAGCTAATTTCTCGTACATGATCGTCACATTTACCCAGTACTCTTTTGACGAATCCCAGTTTACGATTCGCTTGACCCATTATTTCACGAATGTGTTTACCCCAGGAAAGATCATTTGTCAGTCTTATTCCAAGATATTTAATGGATTCCACGTTTGTTAATTCATTAATACTAATTTTGTAAGTGGTAGGAGGAGAGCTATTCTTTTTCCAAAAGTTCATTACAAGACATTTTTTAAAGTTTAATTCTAACTGCCATGTATCACACCAGGTTTCAATTGCTTGTAGGTCAATATTTAAATATTCTTTATCATTTGGGCATAGAATTTCGATGTACACTACTGCGTCGTCGGCAAATAGACGAAGCTTACTTTTTAACACCTTATGGATTTCATTTATGTACAAAAGGAATAGGAGTGGACCTATCACACTACCTTGTGGGACACCCGAACCCGAATCTATTGAGTAGGTAAATTATAATTTCAATGCTTCATTGCCTATTTTTGGCGTCTTTTTCTTCTTGAAATTATTTTTCTGATAGCATAACTATTAACAATAAATTTTCAGAATGTCTGCTTGTGAAAGCGTCTGCTTGGCCAACATCTGTATTCGTTTCAGCCCGGCCTCCCTCCACACACACAAACGCAGTAACAGCTCTCTCTGTTTCCCCAATGCCTCATAATCGCAAGCCCCCGGAATCCTCTGTGCACGAGTGCACAGCGCACGCGTGTCACGATCCGTGCTCACTTGCGCGCGAGGCTCGCAGCTGTCGGGCTGGGTGCTCTGCTCGCACCCACGTGGGCTCCCGCCCGGGAGGCAGGTGGTGCTCACCTCCCACTCGCCCCTCGACCACAGGTGACTTGTATCGATTGTATCGAAACAACACCACTCTCCGTTTTCAAGTTGGCGTGGACTCCGATCTCCTTCATACTTTGGGAGTGAATAGATACTGAATCTCGCCTGCCGTCATTTACGTCTACATCTACGTAATCCCCTGGTGTGTGGTAGGGGTTGAAGATGGGGGGTTGAAGACACAACATGCACTAATGACATGAATTTAAGAGCTACAATGATGCTCCTACATGGGAATAAGTTAGGTATAGAAGTCACGTGCAACTAGATGGTTAGCATCTACACAGTAAAAACATGAAGTGCCTACTGGTTAGGAAGATTTTCACTAAATATATTTATCTGTGTTTCCCTAGCATGCAAATATTAGTAAACATAAAACATACTTCATCTACATAGTCAATCTACATTCACATACATATACATCCAAAGTGTATTCAACTCATCGTCACAAAACGCAGTGGAACCACCGCCGAACACTTTCAGTGAGCAAATGCCCGAAATAAACATTTCATGTCGCGGAATAGAGCAGCAGTTAAAAAGCATAAGTAAAAACAAATCACCAGGTCCCGATCAAATTCCTTCCAGAGTTTATAAAACATTAGCTTCTGAAATAGCCCCCTATCTAGAAATAATATTCAATAAAACACTAAAGAACCACACAGTACCCAAGGATTGGAAAGTAGCTAACATTACACCTATATTTAAAAGCGGTGATAGGGAAGAACCTAGTAACTACAGACCCATTTCACTCACGTCAATCTCTTGTAAGATATTTGAGCACATTGTAGTCAGTTCGATCATGGGGCATTTGGATAGTCAGGGATTACTCATAAACAGCCAGCATGGGTTCCGGAAAGGTAGATCTTGCGAGACACAATTAGCTTTATTCGTACACGATATTTTAGTCCACGGCGAAAGCAGTACTGAAGTTGATGCGATATTTTTAGATTTTAAAAAGGCTTTCGATAAAGTTCCTCATGACAAATTAATCTTGAAGTTAGAGAGTTTTGGTATAAATAAAGACGTTGTATGTTGGGTAAAAGAATTCTTAAGTGGGCGAGAGCAGAGGGTTGTCATAGATGGTATCATGTCGGACACAATCGAAGTCACATCGGGAGTTCCCCAGGGTAGCGTAGTAGGTCCGCTTCTATTTCTTTTATACATAAACGATTTGGGTACCGTAGTTAGTAGTAACCTTAGACTTTTTGCAGACGATGCGGTGGTGTACAGGGGTATATCGAACGAAGAGGACACGAAATCACTTAGCAAGGATTTAGATGCAATTCAAGAGTGGTGCGACAAATGGCAGTTAGAACTCAACCTTAAAAAGTGTGTAGCTATCAATTTTTGGAGGAGGAATAATTCGATAGAGCGATCCTATAGAATTAATAACACGAAGATCGAAAACGTTGAAACCGTAAGATATTTAGGTGTAACAATCACTAAAGATTTATCGTGGGGAAGACACATAAGGGAAATATGCGGCCGAGCGAAGAGAAAGCTAGGATTTATAAAAAGAGTACTTGGGAAATGTTACGAGAAGACAAAAGAGCGATGCTACTTTTCACTAGTTAGGCCCCACCTTGAGTATGCAGCCAGTGTATGGGATCCTAATGAATTAGGTTTGATGAGAGAACTAGACAGTGTGCAGCGTAGAGCAGCTAGGTTCGTCAAAAGGTGTTACGATAGGTTGAGTAGTGTATCAGAATTAATACAAGAATTAGGGTGGGAATCATTATCAGAGCGTAGGTTAAAGTACAGATTAAATCTCATTCAGAAATTTCAATCGGATAGCTTTACTGAAGATGTTAGGCACATATTAAAAACACCAGCGTATTATGCTAGATTCAACTAGATAAATAAGATTAGAGAAATAGATTGTCGTACCGATAGATTCAAAATGGCATTTTCCCCCGTACTATAAGAGAACAGAATAGGCAGCATAGGAAAGGGATAGGTAGGGGAAATATTTTAGAGTATTCTGTAGTGCATGATGCATGTATTAACCCCTCAAATACTATAGATACTAACAATCTAGTTGCATGAGACCCTTTAGTTGCTTGCTTGCATGCTAGTAGTGAATGCTTGGTGACCTTCACCCCCTGCCACACACCCTTGCGGTGGCTTGCAGGGTATCGTGTAGATGTAGATGTAGATGTACATATACGCGATACGCTGCAAGCCACCGCGAGGGTGTGTGGCAGGGGGTGAAGATCACCAAGCATCCACTGTAGACATGCAAACAAGCAACTATAGGGTATCATGCAACTAGATTGTTAGTATCTATAGTATTTAAGGGATTAATACATGCATCTACATCTACATCTACATAATACCCTGCAAGCCACCACAAGGGTGTGTGGCAGGGGGTGATTTCTCACCAAACATGCACTACATATCATGCATAAAAAAAGGAATAGCATTAATATAGTAGTCAGAACTACACTATTTAAAAAAGATAGAAATTGCAAAGAAAACATGCAAAAACATTCTGTTAGTAGGGTTAGCTTTAAGTACTCATACCAACATGCAGCTACCAATGCTATTCATTGCTACTCTCCAATAGGACATATTTACCGTTATTCGTATCTCTTATTGTGCGAGGGAAAAAGGACATTTTGAATCGGTCAGTTCGGCAATCAATTTCTCTAACTTTATGATTATGGTCCAGTCTGCCATAGTAAGTTGCACGCACCACATCAAGCACCACAGACTTCTCTAAAATATTTCCCCTACCTATCCCTTTGCTATCCTGCCTATTGTGTTCTCTTACAGTTCGGGGGAAAAATGACGCTTTGAATCTATCAGTACCACAATCTCTCTCTCTCTAATATTATTTATCTGGTCGAATCTTGCATAATACGCTGGTGTTTTTAATATATGCCTAACATATTCGGTGAAGATATCTGATTGAAATTTCTCTCATAGATTTAATCTGTACTTTAACCTACGCTTTGATAATGATTCCCACCCTAATTCATGTATTAATTCTGAAACACTACTCAACCTATCGTGACACCTTTTAACGAACCTAGCTGCTCTACGCTGCACACTGTCTAGTTCTCTGATTAAACCTAATTCATTCGGATCCCATACACTAGCTGCATACTCAAGGTGCATAAGTATGCGTTCACCTGAGAACTGAAAATTGGAACTTTTGACGACTAATTAGCACATCCTTCAAAATGGCATTTTTCCCCCGTACTAAAATAGAACAGAATAGGCAGCATAGCAAAGGGATAGGTAGGAGCATAATTTTATTGTAGTCTGTAGTGCATGGTGAATGTATTAACCCCTCAAATACTATAGATACTAACAATCTAGTAGCATCAGACCCTCTAGTTGCTTGTTTGCATGTCAATAGTGCATGCTTGGTGATCTTCACCCCCTGCCACACACCTCTCACGGTGAATTGCAGGGTATCGTGTAGATGTAGATGAAAGGGAATGCGAATGAGTTGAGAAACTTTCACGAATTCCATTAGGTTGTTGTTAAAGATTTCAAGCGGAAGAGTCGCTTAGTGTTAAGTCAAGCGATTTTCCAGGGAGCCGTCATTTTTGGCGCCAGTAATATTTGAGCGTCGAAAGGCCGCGGATGGAAGTTTATGAGGATATATAATTTTATGGTCTCATATTCCCCCCATATCTTTCGCTCTCCCTCTCTCTCTCTGTCTTACTCACACACACACAGGGACATGATCGCATAGCAGAGGGGATAAAAAAACAGCTTAAATACTGAGCGCCCTCCGTCCCACAAAACTTGGGTTTTCGAAGTGACCTCAGAGAGAAGAGGGGTGGGCAGTCTGCGGTTTACTCTTCGAATGCAGGGCGGGGGATTGGGGGGGGGAGGGGGGTGGGGGCATCTGGCTTCTATGCGATGCGAGCGTTTTATGCGGGAGCAGCAAGGAATTGTGGGTAGGAGAGGCTTGGAATGGAGGGAAGGGAAGCGACAGCTGTCTCCCGTCCTGGGGGAGGGAGGTGACGTCACAGGACCCACCCGCTACTCGACTCGACCGGTGACGGACGAACGACAATCCTCCGGCCCACATTTCGACCCTGGCATTTTCAGGGGCGATTTGCTCTCCGGACATAAGAAACCGATCCATCAAAGAGGACGGGCGTTGGGGAAACTATGCGATGTTGTGCTGGGATCACGAGTGCCAGGAAATGGGTGTCGATTTAAATTGGAGGTGGTGGATTGTGGTTTTGCCTCGGAAATAATTCATTTCTTGCGATAGGTGAATAAGATCTACATCTACATCATACCCTGCAATCCACCGCGAGGGTGTGTGGCAGGGGGTGAAGATCACCAAGCATGCACTACTAACATGCAAACAAGCAACTATAGTGTCTCATGGAACTTGATTGTTAGTAGCTATAGTATTTAAGGGATTAATACATGCATCATGCACTACAGACTACTCTAAAATATTTCACCTACCTATCCCTTTCCTATGCTGCCTATTCTGTTCTCTTATAATACGGGGGAAAAATGCCATTTTGAATCCATCAGTGCTACAATCTATCTCTCTTATCTTATGCATATGGTTGAATCTAGCAAATACGCTGGTGTTTTTAATATGTGCCTAACATCTTCAGTAAGGCTATCCGATTGAAATGTCTCTAATAGATTTAATCTGTAGCTTACCCTACGCTCTGTTAATGACTCCCACCCTAATTCTTGTATTAATTCTGAAACACCACTCAAATTATCGTAATCCCTTTGAACGAACCTAGCTGCACACTGTCTAGTTCTCTGATTAAAAGATGGAGGAAAGTAATGGACATATGTTGTGTAGTGAAATGTATGATGGATTATTCGCAATTAAAAAAAATTGAATACTGATGGAGAACGGTTTATGCCCTAATAAACGTGCCTTCAAGCAATATCATTTGTAGCCTACTCCGCTATGTGGCAGCACACCCATTCTAATGACATTGCCCGTCAGAGTGGATCTTTATGCCCATCTCCGAAATACGCGTATCTACTCTCAACTTCAGGGTTTTCCAACTTCTTCCGACCTATTAACTCGTTCAGTACAGAGAATATTGCACATTTTTACTTTATACGTTTTTAATTTGTAAATACGTGAATAAGGAAGAGTTTTCATTTGGTGCCAGAAATCGTACCAAATGTTTGATTACCTCCCGCCTCAACTGATAACCATTTTTCATCCTGTTGATATGTGTCTCAAAATAATATTACGGAGCATTTAATAGTGTTATTCTCTTCATTAGTATTCTGTCTCATACGTCGACCGAAGCTCTTAAGCTGACCGTAATTCCTTATCCAGTGACTCGTTTTCTTTTTTACTGTGCGAAACATAATGTTTACGTGGTTCGTAGTGTAGCAACTGCCGGTGGCCGGAGTCTTATGATACAGCGGCATGCTTAGCGGCGAAAGCATTGTACATGTTTCGTTATTTCGAGAAATAAATCGGAAGCATGATATTGTGTATGCTACATTCATTAGTATTCGAGTATCTGTTCTCCCGGGATAAAATGGGGGCGTTTACTCGGAACCGAAATCGCAATTTTGTACACGAAAGTATTAGATGGAAACGAAAAACGAAGTTTAGTGAAAAAATTAATCTTCTAACCACAACCATTCACTAATAAATCACAAATTAAAATAAGCAAAAGGTGACGCCCACCGAATTACTGCTTTGATAACACTGACGTCATTTTCCTACCGTCCTTGACCGCTTTTCGTGGAAGGGAAGGGAATGGAGGGGGGTTCTCGGAAGGTCTGCTCGAACCGATGCTGTCGCAACTACTCCTCTTGGCAGAGTCAGCTTTGTCCCCCCCATTGCGATTAGGCGAGGTAGCTGCGCGGGCTCAATTGTGATTGGACGAAGTCGATATTCGTCAGAGGTTTCACCAAGCCCATTTTCCCGAAAGGGTTAAAAACGTCAGTTTTTCGCCACTTATAACTAGAGAAATAATTGACGGATCAAAAAACGGAAAAATACAGGTCTTTTTATTATACAAACTCTATCATATCCGGATTTAAAAAAATGGTAAACGACCCCATTCGTATCAATAATTTCCCACCTTCTAATTGTCCATAAATGTTGCCTAAGCCTCAGGCGAAATGCCTTTTTGCCTGTAGGGAAATGTGATGGCGACGTCATCTAAGGGAGTGTGAATCCTTTTAATTTAAACCTCTGAAACTCAAGCAGTCGGGACTCGTTGACCGTTGCCGGTTCCAAGCCCTCTTCCTGATTCAAGAGCTAATTATATCGCGCAGTTGAAATTATCGTCCATGCTCCGCTATCCAGTCCCACTGCATGAGAGCATCCCGTCGTAATTCATCAAAATGGTCCACGGACCCCGTCATTCATATTGTTCCTCCTGGCAGCCAAGCGAGCCGAGTTAAACCGTCTTCCGGCCTTTGCGAGCCGTACACTTACTTAGACTTCCTTACGTACACTTACAAAGAAGAAGACAGGAAATCGCTTAGCAAGGATTTGGATGCAATTCAAGAGTGGTGCGACAAATGGCAGTTAGAACTTAACCTTGAAAAGTGTGTAGCTATCAATTTTTGGATGAGGAATAATTCGATAGAGGGTTCCTATAAAATTAATGACACGAAGGTCGAGAGAGTTGAAACCAACATAAGGTATTTAGGTGTAACAATCACTAAGGATTTATCGTGGGGAAAACACATCCGGGAAATATGCGGCCGAGCGAAGAGATAGCTAGGATTTATAAAAAGAGTACTTGGGAAATGTGATGAGAAGAGAAAAGAGCGATAGTACTTTTCACTAGTTCGGCCCAACCTCAAGTATACAGCCAGCGTATGGGATCCTAATGAATTAGGTTTGATCACAGAAATATACAGTGTGCAGCTTGAGCAGCTAGGTTCGTTAAAGGTGTTACGATAGGTTAAGTAGCGTTTTAGAATTATAATAGAATTAGGGTGGAAATCATTATCAGAGCAAGGTTTAAAGGTATCAAATCTATTAGAGAAATTTCAATCGGATAGCTTTAATGAAGATTTTAGGCACATATTAAAAACACCAGCGTATTATGCTAGATTCCACCAGATAAATAAGATTAGAGAGATAGATTGTCGTATCGATAGATTCAAAATGGCATTTTCCCCCCGTACTATAAGAGAACAGAATAGGCAGCATAGCAAAGGGACAGGTAGTGGAAATATTTTAGAGTAGTCTGTAGTGCATGATGCATGTATTAATCCCTTTAATACTATAGATGCTAACAATCTAGCTGCATGAGCCCCTATAGTTGCTTGTTTGCATGTCGGTAGTGCATGCTTGGTGATCTTCACCCCCTGCCACACACCCTCGCGGTGGCTTGCAGGGTATCGAGTAGATGTACATGTACACTTAAAAGACCCTGACCGGATAACCGCGGAGGGCCCTTCATCGCCCGCCCGACCCTCGCGAACGACATGAAGCGTCGTTGCGCCGCAAAAGCGGACGACGGTGAAAGCAAGTGGAGTGGGGGGGGGAGGGGCGTGGTCTCTCCCCACTCCCCACCCCCTCCTCCGGCTGCCATTAGCGGCTCCCCCTTGGGAGAAAGTGCGAAAGCGAGTCGAGATCGGACGCCGCAGCTGTGTTGTTTTCCCTCGCTTTTGTTGGTTCGCGGTCTCTGGGTTTCCAGTGGTTTTAAGGTTTTTTGCCAACGACCGGAGCCACTCGGAGCATTGGGTCTGTAAAAAAATGTTAGGATTGGTATTAAACCAATGAAAGGTAGCTTTTAATGTCCCACCTCGATCTTACTTTCTCCCATCAAATACACGTGTGATTTCTCCATCCAGTCCAGAATACTTGCTAACACTGCAGAATTTCAGCTCCGTCTCTGGACCGTCTCTCCGTCTCTCCGTATTCTGCTTCTTACTTATTTGCTTTCTGTCCGCTATCTGTCCTCAAACATCATCGTCATTATCGGTCAACAATCCTAGGATTGGTTTGACGCAGCCCTCCACTCGATTCTTCAACCGGTCAACCTCTTCATATTGATGTAGCTCCTCTCTTTTACATCCTTCACAACTTGCTCCATATAACTCATACGAGACCTGCCTTTTCCAATCTTCCCGTTCACTTTTCCTTCCACGATTGTCTTCATCAGGCCATCGTGTCTCAACATGTGGCCCATTAAGTTATCCCGTCTTCTTTTTAAGGTTTTCAGTAGACATCTCTTCTCTCCCACTCTTCTTAACACTTCTTCGTTTGTCACTCGATCGATCCATTTTATCTTCATCATTCTTTGGTTGCACCACATTTCAAATGCTTCCAGCCTGGACTTCTCTGCTTGCTGTTATTGTCCATGCTTCGCTGTCATATGGTAGAATGCTCCAGATGTATGTCCTAATGAAATGTTTCCTCACTTCAACGCTTGTATTTGCAGCTGTAAGCAGAATCTCCTTCTGGTAAAATGGCCTTTTTGCTTCTGCAATTCTACTGGCAGTTTATCTTTTGCTTCGTCCATTGTTGTTTACTCAGCTTCCCAAGTAGCAGAACTCTGTCACCTCTTCTAGTTTCTGTTTTCCTAATTAAACATTGGTCCTGACTTCCTTTCTCCTACTGCATACCAATACCTTAGTTTTAATACCAATACCTCACCAATAGAAAGCCAAATTCACATATTATGCATTGTCATTATAAATATTTTTGTACAATTATTGTGAACATTAGCTGCTCTTTGTTTTCATGTATTCAACATATACCTACGTTATCATATATAGGCATTTCATCTCGATAAACACCCAGCAGTTATGGAGTCTCCGTTTGATCTACTCGCAGGCCCCGCAACCAGCCGTCAACTTCTCCCTCCCTCCCAGCACTCCTTCAATATATGACTCAGTATTTGTTCCTCCAAGTGTTACAGTTAGCGGAACAATGACGTAGGAGTTGCGTTTGGGCGCCTCGCACAGTAGCCTTTGGACTGGAGGGAACCCTGGAAAACGAAACAATTCCCCTGGAAAATCTGGAAAACTCTGGGATTTTCTAAATTAGCTTTACAGTGGACACCCTGTAACAGCATGTTTTTGCATGCTTACTTTGCTATTTTTATCCTCTTTATATTGTGAAGTTTTGACTTGTATGTTAATACTAATCCTTTTTATGCATGATATGCAGTGCAAGTTTGGTGAGAATCCACCCCCTTCCACACACCTTTATGGTGGCTTTCAGGGTATTATGTAGAAGTTAAATAATTTCCCAGTCGTCGCAATAAATTTTATTTCCGCCAGGCCATGCTTCATAATTGCCTTGATTCTGCGGATATTGTGATGGAAAACCTTATACTGTTTCTCGGTTTCTGTTTCTCGGTTGATTATCTCAAATACGTATGCATTTTTGTCATGCAGTGGCTGAAGATTTTTGCCAATTTTCATATTAATGTCCAAGCGATTATTGTCTTCCACTGACTCCAGATCTGGTCAAGGCAAGTGCCTCCTCGATTCAGGGGGACGACGTAGTGGGTGGAGAGATTGCTTCCGCGTAGGCACGCTCGGACGTGACCGAAATCGTAAGCAACTCCGGTGATCGTGCTTCGCAATTCATGAGTCGGCGGTGACTCATTGCCGGTGCACGTTGGCTCACCCGTCCGCCTTCCCCCGCCCCCCCTTCTCACTCCTGAGAGCGACTCTTTCGGATGGGGAGGTTCCGAGTGAGGCTGAGCAGGGGATCTCATTGAGTTGCGACGCTCACTCGCGTCAGGCGTTGAAATTGACTTGAAAGAGTGCAACCCTCGACGTAACTCCTCTTAGTTGCTTTTGTTCTGCGAAAGCTTCATCTACATCTTCACGATACCCTGTCAGCCAACGCGAGGGTGTGTGGCAGGGGGTGAAGATCACCAAGCATGTAGTACTAACATGCAAACAAGAACTATAGTGTCTCATGCAACTAGATTGTTAGTATCTATAGTATTTAAGGGATTAATACATGCATCATGCACTACAGACTGCTCTAAAATATTTCCCCTACCTATCCCTTTGCTATGCTACCTATTCTGTTCTCTTATAGTACGAGGGATAAATGTCATTTTGAGTCTATCGGTACGACAATCTATCTCTCTAATCTTATTTATCTGGTCGAATCTAGCATAATACGCTGGTGTTTTTAATACGTGCCTAACATCTTCAGTAAAACTATCCGATTGAAATTTCTCTAATAGGTTCAATCTGTACTTTAACCTACGCCCTGATAATGACTCCCACCGTAATTCTTGTATTAATTCTGAAGAATTTTCTGACTTCTGAAGATTGTAATTCTGAACAAAGGTATGATGGGTGTTAATGGCAATTATCTACATACGTTTATCTGTATTTACATATCATGCGTGGGTTAGAAATGTTAATACATGCATCATGTACTACAGACTACTCTAAAATATTTCCCCTACCTATCCCTTTGCTATGCTGCCTATTTTAAATAAGTAATACATCTACATCAACATATTTTTTTGTTAAAAAAACAACGCCGCGGTCGGACATAAGGGTTGCATGTCAATAGTGCATGTTTGGTGATATTCACCCCCTGCCACACACCCTCGCAGTGGCTCGCAGGGTATTACGTAGATGTAGATAAGGATGAAGATACCGTTTACATATTTTCAAACACCGTGGTTTTATTCTGAAAAATCAGCTTGGGGCTAAAAATGACGGCAGTGTACGCGCTCATGATTCTCCTCGAATGTTGTTGACACGATCTTCGCTCGGCCTTCGATATCCGCCTGCATCCCGATGGCTTTCCTCCGAATGCTCTCGGCCATTCGAAACCAAAGCTTGAGTGCACATTTCTCTTAGGTCAAAGGCCCTTCTTGCGCTTTGCCTTAAATCCCACGTATAGCTCTTGCGGCTGGCAGGATATATTTGCCAAAACTCGCTAAATCATTTCTGGCGATTTTTGATTTCAATCACCTGCATATGAGTAGAGTCATGTAAAAGATAATCTACATCTACATACACCCTGTGAGCCACCGGGAGGGTGTGCCGCAGGGTGTGAAAATGACCATACATGCATTGTTGACATGCAACAAGGGCTACAATGATCTACTTCATGCCAACAAGTTAGGCATAGGCCGTGAAACTAAATGGCTAGCGTCTACATAGTTAAGTGAGTGACTCCTGGGCCTCGATCAAGGATCTTTATAAGGCGTATAAATCAAGGATCTTTAGCTAGCGTTATCGTTATTTTTTGATTTAACTTATGCCAGAAGGAACGTGATCTCCGTTCTTCATTTTTCGCACATCACTTCAAATCGCTTATTACAATCAGTGGAGCGAATTTAATAGACGGTTCATCTACATCTACATAATACCCTGCAAGCCACCACAAGGGTGTGTGGCAGGGGGTGAGTTCTCATCAAACATGCACTACATATCATGCATAAAAAAGGAATAGTATTAATATAGTAGTCAGAACTACACTATTTAAAAAAGATAGAAATTGCAAAGCAAACATGCAAAAACATTCTGTTAGTAGGGTTAGCTCTAAGTACTCATACCAACATGCAGCTACCAATGCTATTCATTGCTACTCTCCGATCGGACATATTTACCGTTATTCGTATCTCTAATTGTACGACGGAAAAAGGGCATTTTGAATCGGTCAGTTCGGCAATCAATTTATCTAATTTTATGATTATGGTCCAGTCTGCCATAGTAAGTTGGGGTTCGTAAAATATTTTTAAAATCATCACTGAAAATATTGCCTTGGAATTTGTGGAAGAGATTAAGTCTAAATTTCAACCTGCGCTCTGATAATGATTCCCATTTCAATTCATGTAATAGACTGGTTACGCTAATATAATTATCGTATCGTCCCTTTACAAATCTTGCAGATCTTCGCTGCACACGTTCAAGTTCATTACTTAGACCGATTTCGTAGGGATCCCAACGGTTATTGTTAACCCTGCGCTACTCTATGGGGCGAGGGTTAACGATAAAGATTGCGATAACGCGAAAGATCCATCCGTGATTCCACACCTGGTTAGAATAATTTTTACGAAATACTTATATCTGTACTTCCCTGGTATGTATATATTAGTAACATTATATCGTGGTACATGCGTAACGCACAGGCTCTAATTCTGGCTGTTTAAAATATAGATGTTTTGGCATTCTTTAGATTGAATTGCTCATGGGTCAAGGTATTTTTTTCATTGACTATCATCACTATTACAATCACTACTTTTCATTGACTTCAGGATAATAAATTATCGTTCTTATATTTTTTTAAAATCTAGATCGTAGACTCCTTTTTGCGCGGATCGGTGATTCACGTCCACAAGACATCTGGGATAAACCATTTCCATTAAAACGAAAGCGTAATAAACAAGCAGTTAAAGAATCTGACCCCTTCGTAGTGAGCCAGTATGAACCCCGGTCATATAAGGAAACATTCTATCCCCCGAATGAAGCTTTTGAAGGTTCGCGCATCGAACAATTTCGCCTTCAAATGGCTCATATTTCGCGGCGAAAGAGTCCTCCAAATCGGAGAGAAAAGACGTAGGTCGCGATGCTCACATTGCCCAAGTTTGTTTCTACTTTTAAGAAAGCTTACGAGCCATCGCTTTGCATATTACGGTGCCATATATTTGAATAAATGGGAAAAGGCCTGACATCGATTGGATTCTCAAACAGTGGCGCGGATACAATCCAGGTCTCCGTACTGTAATGGAAGTTCATGGCTCTTTCTGATATTATGGGGAAGTTGGAGCATTCATCTCCGGCTTTATATTCCACCTTATCTTTTTCTCCTCTTTTAAAATGCTCGTCGCCTTGACATGTTTGTGCTCGCAGCTCTCCTTCAGAGATAAGATGTTGTTGTCTGATTCAACGAGATCTGGAGAGTGGTAAAGGGTACAGTGTATCTGTAGTACATCTACACGATACCCTTCAAGCCACCGCAAGGGTGTGTGGCAGGGGGTGAAGATCACCAAGCATGCACTACCGACATACAAACAAGCAACATAGGGCCCCATGCAACTATATTGTTAGTATCTATAGTATTTAAGGGATTAATATATGCATCATGCACTACAGACTACTCTAAAATATTTCCCCTGCCTATCCCTTTGCTATGCAGCCTATTCTCTTCTCTTATAGTACGGGGGGAAATGCCATTTTGAATCTATCGGTACGACAATCCATCTCTCTAATCTTATTTATCTGGTCGAATCTAGCATAATACGATGGTGTTTTTAATATTTGCATAACATCTTCAATAAAACTAACCGATTGAAAGTTATTTAATAGATTTAACGTACGCTCTGGTAATGATTCCCACCCTAATTCTTGTATTAATTCTGTAATACTACTCAACCTATCGTAACACCTTTTAACGAACCTAGCTGCTCTACGCTGCACGCTGTCTAGTTCTCTAGGCTAGAAGAATGATGAAGATAAAATTGATCGATCGAGTGACAAACGAAGAAGTCTTAAGAAGAGTGCGAGAAAAGAGTAGCCTGCTGAAAACCCTAAAAAGAGGACGGGACAACTTAATCGGCCACATCTTTCGACACGATGGCCTAATGAAGGCAATCGTCGAGGGAAAAGTGAACGGAAAGATTGGAAAAGGCAGGCTTCGTATGAGGTGTATGGAGCAAGTTGTGAAGGATGTAAAAGAGAGGAACTACGTCAATGTGAAGAGGATGGCCGATAGAATAATCCAGTGGAGGGCTGCGTCAAACCAATCCTAGGATTGTTGACCGATGATGATAATGATGAATGATTGAAGTATATTTTTACAGTGCATCTTCTTATATTGCCACGAAGTCTTAGCAGCTATTCCTCGTTGAAAGGCTAGCAGTTTTCCACAGAAATATCGATAGGTTTGTCAATCGCTACTCACGTTTTATTTTGTGGGTTGTCTGAGCTTATTTCAGTGGAAAAGTGCTATAATGTTTTTAGTGTTTCAATATGGTATCCTTCCACTACTTCTCGCTGGACAAAGTTACCTTCGCAATCCCTTGTTGTAGCGAAACGGCCTATCTTAATTTCGCAATTAACTTATACAGTAGATCATTTGCACAGATACCATCGTTGGTAATGATGCAAATTTTCTGTTTAGGATATGAATAACAATTATGTTCGTAACGTGACTGATTCGAGAGATAAAAACAGAAAAACTCTGAGTGAAAGATTAAATCTATTCATTCTTCCGACGGCATCCATTCATAAGTAGGTGCTTCTGCTGCTTGCTCGAAAATTGGTTCAATAGTGTAATATTTTTGCATCCATGGTGATATATGCATCACTTTCATGGCCTTTAACCTTCCAAATCGATGTTCGAACATTGCCTTAAAGTCATAGCCCAGGGAATTAAATGTTGAATTATACCTTAGGTTACTTTCTCTCTTATCTTTACCGTTATTCGTATCTCTAATTGTACGAGGGAAAAAGAACATTTTGAATCTCTCAGTTCGGCAATCAATTTCTCTAATTTTATGATTATGGTCCAGTCTACCATAGTAAGTTGGGGTTCGCAAAATATTTTTAACAATATCAGAGAAAATATTGTCTTGGAATCTATTTAAGAGATTAAGTTTAAATTTCAACCTGCGATCTGACAATGATTCCCAATTTAATTCATATAATAGACTGGTTACGCTAGCACGGTTATTGTATCGTCCCTTGACAAATCTTGCCGATCTTCGCTGCACACGTTCAAGTTCGTTGTTTAGACCGATTTCGTAGGGATCCCGTACACTGGCAGCATATTCCAAATGAGGTCTAACTAGGAAAAGTAGCCGATTTCCCGTACATGAGCGTCACATTTACCCAGTACTCTTTTGATGAATCCCAGTTTACGATTATCTTGACCCATTATTTCACGTATGTGTTTACCCCAGGAAAGACCATGTGTCAGTCTTATTCCAAGATATTTAATGGATTCCACGTTTGTTAATTCATTATTACTTATTTTGTAAGTGCTAGGAGGAGAACTATTCTTTTTCCGAAAATTCATTACTACACATTTAAAAAAATTTAATTCCAACTGCCATGTATCACACTTATTAAGATTTCAAACACGGAGTATTGTAGTTGGTTGTTAATTGCAATGGCATCGCACTGAAAGACGGACTCTTTCGATCGGTGCCTCTTGAGGCAGTTGGTGTGGATTGTCGCCTTTTCCCGCCGCGGCGCGCCGTCGCGTCGGCCCACGGCTTCCCTTCTTCGCCTCCTCCCTTTCCCAGCATCGCCCGCCGAGAAACGCTCACACAATGTGAGTGCATCCCACGCTCAGCCCTCCCTCTCCATTTTTGGGCTTCGTCTCCGTTCCCTCCGCCTCCTCCTTCGCGTTTATCGTCTTCCTCTTCTTCCTCTCGGATGCGAAGGAGTTGAACTCTGCGTGGGAATGAAGACGATTGCGAATACCCGCTTCCCGCACTCCAGCCCTACGTTCGTCTCCCAAGTCGCCAAACTGTGTTTTCTAATCTCATCGTTTTACTCTTTTGAGGCCATTTTACACGGCCATTCATCTACATAAACATAATACCCTGCAAGCCACCATAAAGGCCTGTGGCAGGGGGTAAATGAACTCTCACCAAACATGCACTATATATCTAGCATAAAAAGGGATTAGTACTTGTATAGGTACTATTCAGAACTAAGCTATTTAAAAAAAGATAAAAATAGCAAAGCAAACACAAGGAATTTGCCACATAGTCTGTATTCATCTACATCTACATAATACCCTGCAAGCCACCATAAATGTGTGTGGCAGGGGGTGAATTCACACCAAACATACATAACATATCATGCATTTAAAAGGACGACTATTAATATACTTGTCGAAACTGCACTATTTAAAAAGATAAAAATAGCGAAGCAAACATCCAAAAACATGCTGTTAATTGGGATAGCTTTAAGTCCTTATACCAACATGCAGCTACCAATGTTATCCATTGCTACACTCGTACTGGATACATTTACCGTTATTCATATCTATAATACTACGAGGAAAAAAGGACATTTAGAATCTGTCAGTTCGGCAATCAATTTCTCTAAATTTGTGATCATGGTCCAGTCTACCATAGTAAGTTGGAAAAATTTGGTCAGTGAGGGAACCGAACCCGTATCGATAAAGCTGTTATATCGCCTTGGCCCACTTGACCACGGCTGTTGTTATAGATGCGCCATTGATACTGCGCAGGCTGTTGCGAGAACACTTGCGCAAGAAATATTGCGCCGTGTAAAGCGACGACTTGCGTGGACAGGCAGCGCCACTGCGCGAACGCTTGCGAGCAAATCAGAACATGTTCTAATCTGATCGTACATGCGTTCGCGCAAGTTTGAAGTTAATTTAAACTAGATGGTGCAGATGTAGCGGTAACGAACTGCCTGGGGAATTATAGCAATTAAATAGGTTGTTGACGATTGAGTTGGGTGTTTTTGTTTACACTCAACTTCTTAGGTAGAGAATAAAGTGCAATGATGATGAGCTGGGCGATTAATCATGTGGAAGCTTAAATTTCATGCGTAAAGGAAGAACTCGTTACCTTGGCCCACATCCGTTCGTTCGTGGTGCAAATTTTGGGCTAAGTATACGGGACTAGGGTCTCCACTACGAGGATACGGCACCTACCAATCAGCCCCCAGTGTTTAAGTGACAACCAAATCTCGCTGACCCGGTTCGAAACCCAGGATCTTTTCTCTCGTGCTATACACCGGCCAAGTACCAAATATTTCTTCAAGTTGCGTGTAAATTAATGTTTAATGCTAGTTAAAATCGGGGATTAATGACAAGGCATCTTATTTTATGCCTAAGAGCAGCATTTTCATCCTAGTTTGTTTCAATTTTGAAAAAGCGATAGTTACAGTATCTAATTTCATGTGCGTTGCTATCCTGCAATAGCGCTGCACTTTTATAGGTTGCCGATTAAGCGGATGGGGAGACGGAGTGGGAGTCACAGTCGTCACCATGCGAAGAAATGTGTCCAGGTTTTTTTAATGTTTTGTGTAATTCGAGCACCATTAATCAACTTCTAAATGGTTTTTTTAAGGCGGAAAAATAAGTAATGGTTTATTGCTTGGATTGGAGCTAGTAATCATCTCTTCTGGTCTCAAAAAGTTTCAGTTTACTGTTGAGAGCCTTCGTGACGACTCTTTGTGGGGTGCCTTGTTATTTTTTGATATGAAATTATCGCCTTTATCAATGAATAATTATTTTTCCTATTTTCTTTAGTCATAAATAGCAACTAAATCCTAACACCTGGTCAATAAATGTAAGTGTGCTTTTTAATTCGGTCACCTGAACATCTTGCAGCGCCGGCCAGTGAACTGTGAATTGACTGCCGCTTGTGCATCCGTTGTTCAGTGGTGCATTGCACGAGGCTGGTCCGTGACACTAGTAGGGGACACTTTCGCTCGCCCTCGCGTTATCAGAGCGTGACACTCGCCATCCCCCGGACGAATGCGCAATGATTTCTCCACAAGTTTGGAAACACAACGGTGTGGACATTTGTCACCCATTTCTGCTCCTCCTCTCTGGCTTTTCAATGAGAATATGTCTCCTCTATATCTTTCGCACAGGAATCCCAATGGATGAGACTATAAATTGTGCGTGACAGGGTTGTGTCGAGCACTTAAACGACTTTATATCACCAAATGATCTTATTTTAGAGCGTCCATGTGATATGTGTTGTACTGATGGCGTAGGAATATACAAAAATGTTACGGGTGATGGATGAATCATTTTTATTCTCCCCCCTCTGTCTTTCGGAGACGTTTCTTCACACAGAAACATCGCAATCGCCAAGAAAGAGTCAGTTTCCCTCCAGTCGCATCCACTCTCATACCGTTTCATCATGACGCCGGATTCTCGGGCCTTTGTCCTCTGTTATCCCACGTGTAGGAGCCGTGATTTTGCAAGTTTGTTGGCGTGGAATTAAACCATTTAAACTTTAGGTTTCCTAATGCATTGGAGGGCAAATGCTCCGCGAGGCGAATTGTTCATCTCTGCAGACAAACTCGGGATTAGATTCTCTTGAACGTAATTGTTTGCCAGTCGATCGTGTACTTTGCCTAGTTTCTCCTCTACATCTACACGATACCCTGAAAGCCACCATAGTATTTAAGGGATTAATACATGCACCATGCGCTACAGAGTACTCTAAAATATTTCCCCTACCTATCCCCTTGCTATGCTGCCTATTCTATTCTCTTATAATACGGGGGAAAAATGCCATTTTGAATCTATCAGTACGACAATCCATCTCATTAATCTTATTTTTCTGGTCGAATCTAGCATAATACGCTGGTGTTTTTAATAGGTGCCTAGCATCTTCAGAAAAGCTATCCAATTGAAACTTCTTTAATAGATTCAATCTGTACTTTAACCTACGCTCTGATAGTGATTCCCACACTAATTCTTGTATTAATTCAGAAACACTACTCAACCTATAGTAACACCTTTTAACGAACCTAGCTGCTCTACGCTGCACACTGTTTAGTTCTCTGATCTAACCTAATTCATTAGGATCCCATACGCTGGCTACATACTCAAGGTGGGGCCTTTCAAGTGAAAAGTAACCTCGCTCTTTTGTCCTCTCCTCACATTTCCCAAGTACTCTTTTTATAAATCCTAGCTTTCTCTTCGCTCTGCCGCATATTTCCCGGATATCTTTTCCCCACGATAAATCTTTAGTGATTTTTACACATAAATATAAATACCCATACTCGTATGGGTACCTCATACTCTACTTACCCATACTCGTCTTGTGTTTCCTCATTTTAATGCTTTCATTCAGTCTTCCCGTTCTTTCAGAGATATGTGAGACTAGCAGATCTCCGTTAAATGTTCTTGTAACTCACGGGGAATTGGTGCTTCACGATTGATGTACGGCAGTTCTGGATCGCAGAAACTGCTACGAATATGAAGCAATCTAGAATGAAATGAACTTTTTCAGGCCTAACTTTGTAATAGTGGAACATATTCACGAGGGAAGTAAAACTTTGTGTTTCCACACAAACGTTATTCACTAGCACTACCGTTTTCACCCGCCGTTTGTGTGAAAATACAAAGTTATATTTCCCTTGCGGAGAAGCAATCAAGAAGCTGCATATTTGGTCATTCTGATTGCATTGGCTGTAGCTCAATGTGGGGACTTCACCCTTGGAACTTCTTTAAGATTTAGCTTTGAGACTTAACCATGGCGATTTGGACGCGATTGTGGTGTACGGTGCTGGTATCAGAATGATTTAAGGAATTTATTTGTACAGCATCAATAATGTCTTCAGTATTTTAGGCAGCTTAGAATGAGTATTGTCTTTACATGTTTTCTTACCGCTATTTGAGATATTCCTTAGAGAACAAGAGAGAATTGATTGATAAGAAAGATATCCGAGAAGCCGAGATAAGAGCATACATTAATGCCCCAAGAAAATTAGGCATTAAAAATATAAAATAAAAGACTCAAACTACTAATGTGTTTGTGAACCTTAGCACGGCTCCTACGTGCTTGCATTTCTCCGACTTCCCTGCTTTGCACGTGTAGTCCATTTTTTTCACAGTCAACCGCTGCGAATGTCAATGTAGAGGTTCTTTGGTTATGCCACTGGTTTGAAGAACCAAGCCCATCACTTCCACTTCAAATTCCACCCTACTCTTTATCCCCACAACCACCTCTAACCTCGCTTTCACTCGCTCACCCTCCATAATATTCTTAGCCTCCACATTCTCTCCCAAATACGTAACAATTTCCTCAAAACTCAGAGAATACGCCATAATTCCTACTTCCTCACGATCTCGCTACTCTTCTCTTCTCTTCGGCGGAAATTTCACCTAGAACTGTCGGCCATATTGGTTTTTGACGTCACCGACCACAGCGCCGCTTGTGGTGATTTGAGTCGCCAATACTATCAAACTGCATAAATATGATGTCCGATTTTAGGATGTGCCGTAAATGTTTACCTCTTCTTTCTTTATGTGGATTGTGTTTACTTTCAATAAACTGTCTTATCAGGATTTTGGTATAAATTGCAGTTGATCCTTTAATTTCGTATTCATGCTTTTAACGAATAAACGTCATGCTAAGGTCCCTGGCGATTGCCTATTTACAGCGTCAGTGCATTCAGCTTTCGTGAGTGGGCAAGGGAGGACTTCTTTATTCCGGACATATCCATCCTTCCTTCCAGCTGTGCGCAGACCGCTGCATCCGCTGGTGCGTCCCTCAGGAGACAGCGCTATGCGCTCTAATCACTGTAATCTCCTGTTTCTTAAGAGCCACACGTAGAGGACGAGTATTCAAGAAAGCTCGCTTCCGAAATACCTTTGTTTAACCACTTTATCTCCTGCCTACCCGTTGGCATTTGACCCGAAGGAAGCGATGATCCAACAAAAATACCTCTTCGAAAGTAGGCAGAATTTTGAATGACTACGGTAAGGTAACGCACTAGATGAAATGTAGAAAAAGAGATTTCGATAATGTCTTGGATTTTTATAGACGGGCAGCAACATATTCCAAAACTGACTTGATGTTCGTCTACAGTTTCTTAGCCGCGTTGTGTTGCAAGATTCTCGGTGCAGTACCATACGGTCTGTGTTTCTGAGGCTTTGAAACTAATCCCATGTCGCCATTCCGAGCTTATTTCTCTTGTTGGTCTAGGTATGAGGATGTTCTTAGGGCAGGGAATTTTCATGGATGGGTTACAGTTTCATGGGGTTATTTTGTCAGGGGAGGATGATTGGTTCACTTATTTAGTGAATGCTACAGTATGGGTTATTTTAAATAGGTTTTTTTATGTGGATGGTAGGTCATATATTGGGCTCGCGATTCGATTTTCTGTTTGTCAGAATTTCGTAGGAAATCGCAGGTGGCCCAGGGAAAGGAACTGGGAAGGGAAGGCTGAATGTGTGAATAATTTCACACGCCAATGGCTATGCTATTGATACTAGCTACTATGCAATCCAATACTATTGATACTAACAATCTAGTTGCATGAGACCCTACAGTTGCTTGTTTACATGGCGGTAGTGCATGCTTGGTGATCTTCAGCCCCTGCCACACACCCTCGCGGTTGGTTGCAGGGTATCGTGTAGATGTAGATGGCTTAGTACGGGGTGTGCTCTACTCTCACCTATCATAGACCAACCTACGGGTTGAATCGCTGAGTGTGGTCATATATTTTAAAAGATTTTGAATGCTATTGTGAGGATGGATTTCGGGTTTTGTTGGATTTAATCTGGGGTGATTAAACACAGCCCAACTCTTGTATTATAGAGTGGACTGATTATCAGGTATTTCGACGAGGGGCCGTCCCGACCGGGATGTCGCCTCTGTGAGTGCCTCAAGGCTAGGGCTGTGCGATATGCTTGTTTGAATATCGCACGACGATATCATTCTGATATCGCTGATTCGCAGATATATCGATTTCGAGATATAAATAGGAAATATCGGGATATCGACACATCGGGATATCGACATATCGACTTATTATATAACAACTTAAGGCTAAAGAGCATATAATTTTAGATAATAGAGGTTATTTTCAATTTTTTGATACGGCCCACATGAGCTGAAATATAACCATTTTCCCTTGGTCGAAGAACCTTGAAAATTTTTTAAATTCCAAATTATGGTGAAAAAGAATAATTTTATAAAAAAATATGAACTTTTCTTGTTGAATTCATGTTTTCAGTGATGAAATCGCACCATGGCCATTCCATTCCCTACATCCAAATTTGATGATAAAAATTTATAGTTAATAACAATAACAAATTAGACAATTTAAACTATGTAATTAACGATTGAGGAAGTGTAATATTTTATAAGGAAGAGACCGTTTATAGCACTTCAATGCGATCAACCATTAACGAGAAATTACGCTAAATAGAGATATTATTAAGGGTGACAGAAAAAAACATCGTCATATCGGGATAAGGTCATATCGGGATATCGTCATATCGGGATATCGTCATATCGGGATATTGACATATCGGGATATCGACAAATCGGGATATCGGATATCGACATATCAGATATCGACATATCGTGATATTGCGTTTCGAAATATCGACTCCCGATTCCAAGTGTATATCGAGTATCGTCGACGATATATCGTGATATATCGTGGCAGCCCTAGCTGGGGCCCCCTTCCGAGCTTTTTCTCTCCCCCTTCCTCTCAAGGCCCTGCCGTGGGCCCATTCTCCTCCTGGCCCTCGTCTGCACGTTTGTACACCTGCTCCCTTCTCGGGCCCTCCTCGCCCATAGGGGCCCGCGCTGCCCTTCCTTGATGTGGTACATACACCTGGCTGCCTCTCTTCCCACCAGTCAACTCAATCTAATATCACATTATCCCTTAATTCCCTACCTTAAATTCAGCCTCCAATATGTTGGCCCTAAGGTCGGCACCTGGCCATTCTATTTCATGAGTAAATAATTTGCCGCTCTCTTAGGCTATTACTTTCCAGTCCTACCTTATTCTTTTTACAAAACATGCCATTTGTCATAGAACTCCTTCCACTGCTAAAGTTGTTTGATAATGGCTATATATAACATATGCGCTTTGCCCTGGAAGTTGTTGTTATGGACCTAAAAATACTGCATTCCTATGTTTCAGCGTTAGGTTCCATTACTTAATGCTTGTACGACAATTACTTTAGCTATCATCCCATCATCATTGGTCAACAATCCTATTATTGGTTTGACGCAGCCCTCCACTCGATTCTTCTATAGGCCAACCTTTTCATTGTGACGTAATTCTTCTCTTTTACATCCTTCACCACCTGTTCCATGTATCTTATACGAGGCCTGCCTTTTCCATTCTTCCCGTCCCCTTATCCCTCGACGATTGTCTTCATCAGGCCATCATGTCTCATGATGTGGCCGATTAAGTAGTCCCTTCTTCTTTTTAGAGTTGTCAGCAGACTTCTCTTTTCTCCCACTCTTCTTAGCACTTCCTCGTTACTTACTCGGTCGTTCCATTTAATCTTCATCATTCTTCTGTAGCACCATATTTCGAATGCTTCCATCAGCTATCACCCCAAAAAACCAAAATATATAAACCGGTCGTCTATGTGGTCTGTGAGGTTGTTGCTTACCGATTAATTCACAGCGTGTGAAATTCTCACAATGGGTCAGTGCCTTCACCATCTGTCGCCAACGCTTAGCCAGTGATCTTGTCCCCAGACCATTTCACGTCTTGAAATACAGTTGGACGTCTCCAGAGACCCCTACCGGGTTCGAGCCTGAAGCACCCTGCCAGTTGCCTAGTGCTCTGCGTACTGAGCTTTCTCGACGTCTCTTAACTTTAAAAATGAGAGGAAATATAAGGTTATTCTAGTGGCATTGTTATCCTCTGTAGTTCAGTAGTTCATTGGTTATATTATCGTCAAATGCCATTTATTCACTTTTTGTGAAAGTCAGTTGAGCATTAACCAGGAATTGAAGCAATCTAAGAACATGAAATATTGATGAAATCGCTAAGTTGAGCGTAACTACTTATTTTAAAAATATCCTACCATGATTTCTTAAAGACATAGCAAAATAATGTGTGTGGACGCGCTACTACTTCCAACTAGATTTGCAGTCAAATTACTTTTTTAATAAAAAAACGCCTTGATACCGATACAGTTTTTCTTACCGATGTCAACCGTGATATACAGACAGCTAGTGTTCAGGAGTAACGAAATCAGTTTTTAAAATACCCTGTGTTTGGTGCGTGCCCTGACAGTTTGCCATTTGGTGATGCTACCTTCTGAAGAGTCACATATGAACTAAGGCTCACCGCTCCCACGCAGAAAAAGTGGGATGGAAAACGGATTGAAATAATTCCTTTTCCTCCTTGATAAGACATTGACTCCGAAGACAACGGCGGCATTCCAGTACATGCAAAAAAATTGCTCTCCTGACCGCAAGAGGCTAAGGAAGAACTTCAACCTCGCCGGAAATCTCTCTTCGCTTGGATGGAGATACATTGAGGAGTTGTTGCGTCCGGAGGTGCAGTGGGAGACGGGAATCCGCGACCTCCTTTCTTGCATTCCCCAGCCATTTCATGCAAATGATACATGAGGGACCTTTACCATATTAAAAAACTGTAATCTTGAGTATGGCCTGAGAAGGCCGGAACCGGTAGATTTGTTTAAACATATTTGTGGAAAAGAACTAAGTTTTTTCTTTTTTAAAATGAAAACTAACTTCCACAATGTAAACTCGCCAACCATTTCTTTTATGCGTTTACCATAATTTTGTTATTGCCGAATCTGATAGAGTTTGTATACTAAAGAGACTCGTATTTTTCCGTTTTTTTATCCATCAATTATTTCTTGAGTTATAGGCGGCGAAAAACTGATGTTTTTAAAACCCTTTAGGAAAAGTGGTCGTGGTGCAACCTCTGACGTATATCGACTTCGCCCAATTACAACTGAGCCCTAGAAGCTACTTCGCTTCATCGCAATGGGGGGGGGGGGGAACACAGCTGACTCTGCCAATAGGAACAGCTACGACAGCATCTGGGTGAGCATTCCTTCCGAGAACCCCCTTCCACTCCCTTCCCTTCCCCTAAAAGCAGCCAAGGACGGGAGGAAAGTGACGTCAATGTTATCACAGCAGCATTTTCGGTGGGCGTCACCTTTTGCTTTTTTTAATTTTTGATTTATGAGTGAATGGTTGTGGTTAGAAGATTAGTTTTTTCAATAAAATTCTTTCTTCTTTTCCATCTAACGATTTCATGTACAAAATTGCGATTTCGGTCGATTTCGAATCATTTCCTTACACTTTTTCCCAATGGTTCATAAGCCCGTATTTCTTTCTTATACGAATGTTTTGGCTTCCCTCCTCCCCTTGGTGAAGTTCCTCCGTCCCCTCCTCTCTCCCCCAGATGAATCGATCATCTTAGAGTGACGTGCGGTTCAGTGGATGGAATGGGATCTCCCTCGCTTCTGTGCCCGCCGTATCTCCTTATGCCGCAGCAGGAGCCTCACATCATAGACTGTTGATACCGGAAACAGTTGAAGAGGAATGGAAGCAGATTGAAATGATACGAGGCGATATCCGATTCTTCTTCGTTTTCTTCCCGCCCTTTTTGCTCTCGCCGATCACGGAAAACCGGAATCTCTCGAGTGTGATTTCGACTTTATATCGGCGGCCTCGCGTTGAAAGTGGGGGTGGGGGGAGGCGCCACCCCGCCCCCAGGCGCCCCCCCGGAAATGATGGCGGTTAGTGTAATGCTCGGGCCGATTGCCTGGGCAGGCACTATTAGGGCGATCGCTTGAGGGGAGTGAGGGATGGCGATGATATACGTGACCGGAGGGATGATTGGGGGGGCGGGTGCCTGCTCCAATTGATGTGTTCGACCGGGTGGTGTCTCGGAAGGGTTGTCGTTGGTCGGCCACGTTAAACCGCAAATGGCCTTCCCCCTCCAATGGCCCTCTTTTTTTATGGAGACATTGCGCTCCCGAATCCTTTACCCCAATCGGCTCTCTTCTCCACCTCGGCAATGGCTTCTCTCGCTCGTGCCGATATGGCGGCAATTATGTCGCCGAGGGGAAAAGGTGATATGTACTTAATAAGTCAAGAGCGGTTGTGTGTGCCCTGCATTTCGTTAGTGTTCACTGTGACGGAAAGGAATTGGAATCGAAAAGGAATTGTAAAGCGCAGTTCACGGTGGAACCTTAAGGAGGTTGGCTCGCGACTGCTTGAGTCAAGTTGTCTGAGGATTCTTATTAATTTAAGTAGGAGTATATGCCTGCTAAGTGATTCTTACTTCATAAAGAAAATTACCTAAGCTATTGAAAGTCATAAGCATCAAAGATATACGATGTAAAGTCGAAGGATTTCTTTTTTATGATAATTTTAATCAGCTCGACGATGGAGTCAATTCAGCATTTACTTTAAAGAAATAAATTCATGTTCTCAATGAATTTACTAATTTATTCTACTAGAATATTACTATCAAACATTGTGTTATAATATTTTTCTGAAATATGCTTTAATATCGCATTAGTAATGATATTATTCATACGCCATACATTTTGGCTAGAGCGACCGCAGCGTCACTTGTAGACAACTAACGAATTTCTTCTGCTATAAGCGCAGAAATTGGTGGATTTAGCAAAAAGTACGGTTGGTTGATGCCTTTTTTTTCGTGTCATTTTTTTTCTTGTGAAATTACGCATAAAATATCAGTTTTTTGCAAAAATGACATATCACTATGGTATTTTTAAACGTTATATTCCCATGTGATGGCCATTCTCGCCGTTAATCGTATGTAATTTCAAATGCAATTAGTGCAATAAGGAGTATGGGTTGGTATAATTATCTTTACTTTCTTATACAGAGGAACTTTAGTTCTATAAGTGCTGAAAACATCAAAAGATGACATGACTTTCACTTTTTGGATCAACCACCTTAAGCTGTCTCACATTACATCCTATTACGAAGCCGTATTCGAAAGGCATGATGAGAGGTACAGCATGGCTTCCTTAAAGATATTGAGTCAATATTCTAAACTCACTTATTTGCCTGTATAGGTATCTGCTTTTCGGAAATCCTCAAACTCTATTTTATGCATAATACTATAGAGTCTCTATAATTGCAATCATCCACTGCAGGACTACACCGATACACTCACAGTTTCTGTGGTGATGGGTAAGAAATCGCAGTTGTAAACAATGGGCAGGTCTTTTTGCTTGACCAGAAATCAGCTTCATTTAAGGTGGCCCCTCGAATTATTAAGTAGGTGTCATTTTTGTGAAAATTTTTGGACACATCATTTTTTGATACTTCTATCGATTGGATATAAAATAATTTGGCCTTTCCATCATATATTTGAAGAAAAAAGACGTTGAAAATCAGATATTTTATACGTGGTTATACGGCAGAGTATGCCTCTTGCCGTAAAATAATGTAAAGAGAAATGTCGTTTTGACGAAAAACTAATATAAGATGCGCAATTTTATGTAGAATTTAGCTTTGTAAAAAGTGCTCGCCTTACCACACTTGTTTAATTCATATTAATAAATGTTTGCTCGCAAAAAAGCAGAAAAGCCTCATTTACATAAAAGTGGCGCTACAGTATTTTGTTATCATTGGCAACGGCACTTGTGACGGAACGTGCTTACAAGCTTAATAGCGACTTAATTACGGAATATACTTTACCAAGATCCTTCATATATTTTTTATGTAATTTGAATATTTTATTGGTTATAGACATGGTGTAATCAATACCATTGGTTCCAAATGATAGCTGCGACATTGTTGCCAAAAGATTTTCAAAAAATCAGTAATAATAAAATCAGAGAAATGTATTTCCAAGGGAATAGTTTAAAACTAAGCAAGAAAATATTTAATCTATTCTAGAATACGTATTAGTGGGATTGAGCATGTATTCTCACTTTGTAAATTAAATATGGCAACAACACGTCAATCATGTTCCGAAGTCAAAATGAGTTAAAAGAGCTTGTGAAAAATAGAATGCAATTACAACGCACTATAAAATAGCATACTCATAGAATTACTGTGTATGCTTTATCACCCTATAGATGATTTTCCATATAGGTGTTATTCAGGATCTGTATTTATTCATTAAATATCATAGCTCTTTTACGGGAGTCTGAATCGCGGTGTCACGGTGGAACCTCCTTAAGCTGTCACACATCACATCCTATTCGGAAGGCATGATGAGAGGCACGTCATGCGTCCTTAAAGATATTGATGAAAGTCAATATTCTAAACTCACTTATTTGCGTGTATAGGTATCTGCTTTTCGGAAATCCTCAAACTCTATTTTATGTATAATAGTATAGAATCTGTATAAAATGCATAACAGCTATTATGGCAGACTTACGCTACAAAAATAGATAAAGATATGCATTGTCATGGTAACGCACCATCCCTAATTTATGAGGTGTGGTAACAGAAATAGTGTAGAATCACTTATAATGTCAGAATGGTGTAGCCAAACCCAAGTTGTTAATTTACTTAGTAAGTCTAAGTCTTCATGGTAACCACACGTAGCATAGGGAAAGTCCCTCCGTACCCTAATGGGTTTATTTATCATTCAGTCAAGTTGAATTCTGTGATTAATTATTCGATAGCATTCTGATATACAGTCTACTAATTTTATTGTTCTCCGTTGTATTACATAATCTACTAAATAGGAGTAGCCATTTGATCAATATTGAATCATTGTTCTTTCCAGCACAAATAAGGCTAGGCAGGCAGATTTGTTTGAGATTTCAGGACTAATAAAATTCTGTTATCTTTCATTTTCAATAGCTCTTGAATTAAAATTGGCTGGCTGCTAAGTAAAATTAAAGTTTTGTGCAACTCTTATGTCATTCGCATTTTCTTTGCCCATATATCATAATTATCTGATTTTTTCTTTCCTTATTAAATGTCTAAATATTGTTTTTCCTTTTTTACAGGTATGTACGCTGAATTGCTGTGAGCATGAGTTTGTGAGTACTTGCGACCCCTAATTCCAATAGATTTTCGGGAGGGCGTATCTATTCCGTGTCATTCATATGCTCTCGCCAATTTCTGGTGGTACCGCAGTTATAATGTCGCGGGTCTGTCAAACGAAACTGTAAGACGATATTCATAGCTTAAGAAGTTCCTGAATACGTCAGTATTTACCGAGCACTCGGTATTTCTTGGAGTTGTTGCAAATTTCTTTAACTTTTTATTGGATTATCGCATAGATGACCTCATTCGGAATTTGATTTTCGTTTCATATCGGTAAAGGAAGTGCTAAAAAATAAGGGATACTGATAGTTGGCGAGTATTTATCGTATATTTGAAGCTTGAATGCCATTGATTTCACTGGGAAAGAGAGAATTAAGGGCTGCCAGAATCAAGTTGTTTTTATTGTACAGTAACGGGTACAAATTGGAACCCCTGAAACCTCGTGAGAGAATGAAAATCTACAGCTGAATAGGAAGCTTGAATTCAACTGAGAATGAATGGATTTCCCGAGATGCATTTTATATTTCATGAAGTTAGAGAGATGTCGGCCTTATTGCGGAAGCAATTTATTCTTCATTATTCCCATTATTATTATTTTAATAAGATGAACATGCCTATTGAGTTTCTCTCTTTGGAGTATAATATGTTAAGTTCCTGCTAATCGATGTTCTAAATGAACTCATGAACTGAACTTGTCTAAGATTTCTACACTAATTGCACCCAACTTGTCTTCGTCGGTGGCTGATAAGGGAACTCTCGTAAAATTGGGAATACATGTTGGTTCATCATAGCCTATCTCGTCAGTTAGATAGGTTGTTGGCCGCGAATTTGAGTGGCTGTCACGAGTGAATTTCTTGGCTTCAACGCCTTTCTTCTGGACAGAGTTCCCCAATATTCTTGAATTTGTTTTTACTCCGTTCGCGCGCAGATCCTACCTGTTCCCTCGTCTCTTCCTCGTATGAAATGATGGCTCACCCCCTGCCACACACCCTTGCGGTAGCTATCAGGTTATTAAGTAGACGTAGCTGTCCCATTTCCTTCACTTCGTTGCCTTGGAGTTCTGAGATGAGTTAACTCTGACACGGACGCGGTCCTCGCAACAGACTCGCATTCAGAGACAGTCCTTCCTGTTTCCTCGCCGCCTCTGCGCATTCATCTTTCATTCACGAGGTCACGACCGTGCATTTGCTCGCCACTCTCGGCGTGCGGTTATTTCCAAGCGCAGGACAAGCACTCTTCTATATCCTTTGATAAGCTTCGGATAAGTCGACTGTTGTTAGTTTGTATGCTACTATGAGTCGGCGTGATTCCAGCTGTTCCTCGGAATTCGATTAATACGGGCGCATGTTAGGGCGCCGGGAATTACGAGCGCATTGGAAGCTTTAGGGTCCATGTCACTTGAGCAATGTAAGGAGTCACGGCGCCTCCAGCCCTCACCGCGCGGAGCCAGACTCCGGACGCGCGGTCGGAAAATCATATGTATTTTTCTGCGTCGCAAAATTATTTTTAATTTCTCATCAGTTTCGTATTTATGAATCTTCAACAAGTGCTCTGATATAAGTCACTTGGCAGGTTTCTCCCTAAAATGCTAGATGTTCTCTACTTTAGGTAAAAATATTGTCTGAAAACAGTGTCCGCCATTTTGTAATGGAATAGCGCCAAAATGCTTAAAAAATATTAGAAGCGTAGGTATTGTAAAGGAAGAGGATTGTGTTAATGGTTCGTGCTATTTTTTTATTCCATGAAATTCCTCCCACAACGTCACCTTCAACGCAACTTGGAAGATATTCGGAGAAAAATGAGTTCAGGAGGTTTTTTTTTGGAAATTTGGTCCTTTTGGGCCCCTGTATGTGACTAACGGATGAGAATCGTTACAAAGAATTCAGTTTTCCTTAATCAGCAATCTTTTCTGAGTATTTGTGTGAAGTTTCAAGTCTATTTCTCAAAAAAAGATGTTTTGTAATTTTGTCGAAGACTTTTCGATTTCCGACCACTGTGCAGTGAGGGGAAGAAGGTTGAAGAGACTGGTTTTTGCTTTCCTCAACCACTGTTGGGGCTCCTACACATTGCGTATCAAAGGAATCAGGTAATATTTCAGGGTTTTAAAACGGGCGTCAGAAGATATATTATGCACTTCAATGGATGGCGCGTCTAGCTGAAGTCTCCTGCCTCAGGTGCGAGGAGAGGACAGATTCAGCTTCCCCGAACCGACTAATCAACAGTATGTGCGGAATAAAATGACAAGTGAAGTAGCAGTCTCTGGTTTTAGATGCTCTCTCAGCTAGGGCTATTTCGCTCCGTCTAACCTAAAATCTTAATCCTAGGGCACACACAACACCCATGCCCTGAGCGGGATTCAAACCTCTGAGTTGACAGGCCAGCGCATTGTTGTACAGGTTACCGCGGCCGGATATGACGTGTGAAGGGAGAAGGAGCGAATACCTCACACCTTTACGGTGGCTCGCAGGGTATTATGTTGACGGAGCCCTAAAGTAATTTCCATTGACCTGCCAACTAATTATACGACTAAAATTAGGGTTGCTGAACTACTTCTGCGACAAAAATTTCGTATCCGTACGAGGTTAGCTTATTTTAAGTTTAACTAGAGAAACATTTGTGCCGCAACTACGTATCTTGTTCATCTACATCTACATCTACATAATACCCTGCAAGCCACCACGAGGGTGTGTGGCAGGGGGTGATTTCTCACCAAACATGCACTACATATCATGCATTAAAAAGGAATAGTATTAATATAGTAGTCAGAACTACACTATTTAAAAAAGATAGAAATTGCTAAGCAAACATGCAAAAACATTCTGTTAGTAGGGTTAGCTTTAAGTACTCATACCAACATGCAGCTACCAATGCTATTCATTGCTACTCTCTGATAGGACATATTTACCGTTATTCGTATCTCTAATTGTTCGAGGGAAAAAGGACATTTTGAATCTATCAGTTCGGCAATCAATTTCTCTAATTTTATGAATATGGTCCAGTCTGCCATAGTAAGTTGGGGTTTGCAAAATATTTTTAACATCATCACTGGAAATATTGTCTTGGAATTTGTTTAAGAGATTAAGTCTAAATTTCAACCTGCGATCTGACAATGATTCCCATTTCAATTCATTTAATGGACTGGTAACGCTAACATAATTATCGTATCGTCCCTTTACAAATCTTGCCGATCTTCGCTGCACACGTTCAAGTTCATTACTTAGACCGATTTCGTAGGGATCCCATGCACTGGCAGCATATTCCAAATGAGGTCTAACAAGGGAAAAGTAGCTAATTTCTCGTACATGATCGTCACATTTACCCAATACTCTTTTGATGAAACCCAGTTTACGATTAGCTTGACCCATTATTTCACGTATATGTTTACCACAGGAAAGATCATGTGTCAGTCTTATTCCAAGATATTTAATGGATTCCACGTTTGTTATTTCATTATTACTTATTTAGTATGTGCTAGGAGGAGAACTATTCTTTTTCCAAAAATTCATTACTACATATTTTTTAAAATTTAATTCTAACTGCCATGTATCACACCAATTTTCGATTGCTTGTAGGTCATCATTTAAATATTGCTTATCGTTTGGGCTTAGAATTTCCCTGTACACAACTGCGTCATCGGCAAATAGACGAAGCTTACTTTTTACCACCTTACTGATATCATTAATGTACAGAAGGAACAGGAGTGGACCTATCACACTACCTTGTGGGACACCCGAAGTGGCTTCAATTTCTGGTGAGTACGTACCTTGTTGGGATATATTTAATGTTATTTCAATAATAGCGTGACAGCAATGTGAATAAAATTGTTCCATGGACCAGAAGGCCTCGGGTTCGAGCCCGGGCGTAATTCCTTGTGGAACAATGGGGGTGTTTACTCTGAACCGAAATCGCAATTTTGTACAAGAAATCGTTAGTTGGAAACGAAAAAAGAATTTTAGTGAAAAAATTGATCTTCTAACCACAACCATTCACTCATAAATCAAAAATTAAAACAAGCAAAAGGTGACCCCTACCGAAAAAGCAGCTTTGATATCATTGATATCACTTTCCTCCCGTCCTTGACTGCTTTTAGGGGAAGGGAAGGGAGTGGAGGGGGGTTCTCGGAAGGTCTGCTCGCACAGATCCTGTCGCAATCGCTGCTATTGGCAGTGTCAGTTGTGTCCCCCCATTGCGATAAGGCAAAGTAGCTTCGCGGGCTCAGTTGTGATTGGACGAAGTAGTTATACGTCAGAGGGTGCACCACGCCCACTTTTCCGAAAGGGTTAAAAACATCAGTTTTTCGTCGTTTAATACTCGAGAAATAATTGACGGATCAAAAAACGGAAAAGTATGGGTTTTTTTATTTTGCAAAATATATCAGATTCGGCAATAAAAAAATATGGTAAACGACCCCATTCGCTTAAAATCTTCACCGTTCCATTTAATGACTATCAGAAATTATCATAAGTATCGTTCAGTCCTTCGCGTTCGACAAGCGTTCATGAGGTGTGAAATGCTCGGGAATTTTCACGTTATTCTCGTGGCTGACCTCTTAATTGCTCGCGAGGCATCGAACGTGGGGAGGTCGGACCTCATGCGACCGCATTCCCGGTGAAAGTGGTGTCTGGCGCCGAAGGCCGACTGGAGAATGTCAGCTGACTTGACATTCGCCGCCACGCCCCCGCTTTGCCCCTGGGGCGGTCGCTCCACTTGGGCCTCCGGGGGCCTGGCCCCTCCCTCTCCGGCCCACTCGAAGTGGAATGGATGCGACCACTTACATCCTAAATGGAAGAGCCCTCGGAAGAGCCCAAACTGATTCCAGCGACCGCTTCCATGAGCGAAAGTTAAAATACTGGAAGATATCCTGCAGAAGTTTCAAACGGATAGAAGATGTTTCGAGCATATTAAAAACAACAACGTACTATAGTAGTGTTCCTAGTTCCTAGTATAGTAGAGTACTATGTTCCGAGTTTGGAGGAGTTTCTTACAGATTATTCGAGACGTAGAAGTCAATCGAGAGGACATCCTCGTCAGTTTCGACGTGACTTCCCTCCTCACAAACATACCGTGTGATGAGGCAGTCAAAGTAATCGAAAAGAAGTTCGATAAAAACATCGCTATTCTGACTGAAATTTGTCTTAACAAAACCTTTTTCCGGTGGAGAGATAATTACTATCAGCAGACTTCCGGAGCAGCAGTGGGATCCCCCATTTCGCCAGCGGTGGCCAATATTTACATGGAAAACCTAGAGACGACAGCGCTTCAAAACGCGAAGAATAAGCCCAAATTATGGCTCAGATACATTGACGATACTTTTATCATGTGGACACACGGCCGTAAGAAGCTTGACGAATTTTATCATTACTCAAACGGCATTAACGACAATATTAAATGGACCATGGAAGTAGAGAAGGAAGGAAAACTACCTTTCCTCGATGTGTTAATCGAGAAAAAAGAAGACGGAACCCTCGGACACACTGTATACAGGAAACCGTCGTCAACAAATCGTTACCTCCATGCCACATCACACCATCACCCGGCCCGGATAAATGGTGTAATGCACAGTCTAATACAACGATCCATATGGATAAGCGACAAGAGAAATTTTCCAAATGAAAAACGAAATTTAGAAGCCGTTTTACTCCTTAATGGATATGACGAAGGAGCCATCTCCCGAACTTTCCGAAAAATTAAGGACAAGGCCAACCGGAACTTTGCCGAATCGTTACCGACGAAAAATGACGACACCACCACCCCGAACAGAGCCTGCCTTCCCTACATTAAGGGTGTGACGAATAGAATAGGGAATGTTCTCAGAAGACACGAAGACCACTTTCCGGCCGCACCGACAGATTAAATCCTGTTTGAGAAATGTGAAAGATAGGACTCCGCTGCAAATTGAGGGAGTCTATGAAATCCCCTGCGGAACATGTGCGAAGAAATACATCGGGGAGACAGGACGCAGCGTCAAAACCCGGCTGGAAGAACACCAACGAGCCACCCGACTGGGACAGACATCGAGGTCGGCAGTGGCATAACATGCAGTTCTGGGGCATGAGATTGACTTCGAAAAAACTAGAGTCATCGCGAAGGTCAACAAATTCAAACCCAGGCTATACCGTGAAGCTATCGAAATAATAAAGAACAGAGAGAATTTCAACAGAGATGGTGGCCTCCAAATAAGCCACACGTGGAGGCCCACGCTTCACAAATATTTCTCAATGACATGTCCGTCCACCCCCCAACCCTCTCCCCCCCTCGACCCACCCACCTCAGATATATAATACCCTCATCGGCAACGAGGACTTCATATCCCTCTGAAGAAGCGACCAGCAGAGGTCACGAAACGTCGGGGCAATACCTGAATATCACGCGGCACACCCGAACAATTTACGTACTCTTCATGAGCCGCGAAAGCTTCAACGAACCATGTATTTTGTCCTTCAAAATCGTGAAGCTCGGCTACGATTAAAGGCATCTTTAGAATATTATGCCGTTACAAAGTAAAACCATTTTTTTCAATAGATACACTTCTTAGCTTCAATTAGCAAGTCGCGCGACTCGATACATTCAAAATCGATTTGTTGCTAAACTATGTACTTCATGTAAAAAACACATCAATGCTTTTTTGCTATATTTCTCTCGAAGATTATAAATATGCTCTTAAATTTTTTCTAACGGGAATACTACCTCAATTTTTTAATTCATTAATAAAAAACTGTTTATAACAAAAAAATTATTTATTATTTCGACTTGATTTAATCTTATCATCAATTAGTGTGAGAATAATAGTAGATAATATGTATATTTTTGTTTTTAAAAATTTATTTTTCGCTGATTTATCTTAGTCCATAAAAATAATTGGAAAAAATAATGGCATTCGCACACTTTCTGCAGACTTTTGTTATGTTTAATGTGATGCATATTTTTACTCTATTTCTAAGGGTTTTAGCTTTCAAATAAAAAAATATTATGTTAATATCTCAATTCGTTCAAAAGTTCTAAGATTTTGAAAGTAAGCGCTACCACTGCACCCCATAGCGCGGCGTTTGTTCCTCCACCTCCTTCCCCGTCTCTTCTCCCCCCCCTCCCTTAAAGAAGGAGGGTGGGGGTGTGTGGGCGGGGGTGGGGGGAGGCTCACCCTCTCCCACTAAGTGACGAACGGCAGGAAAATGATTGGGCTGTTCCGCCTAGTGCCTCTCACCCCCGCCCTTCGAGTCGCGTCGTTTGCCGAAAGGGAGGAAGTGACTCAGTGCATTCCAGAGAGCGCCCGGAAGCTGTGTGGACCACCATTTCGAGTCACCGCCCGCGTGGACGTCCACCACTCTCGCCGTCACTGTCCACTTGCGGAAATACCGGAGGAGAAGGCGAGCCTCGGTTGCATCACACGCTGGATGGACACAGGATTCCAGTCTATTAAGTGAATGAAATTGGGAATCATTGTCAGATCGCATCTTGGAATTTAAGACCATATTTTCAGTGATGATGTTAATAATATTTTGCGGACCCCAACTTACTATGGTAGACTGGACCATAATCACAAAATTAGAAAAATTGATTGCCGAACTGACAGATTCAAAATGTCCTTTTTTCCTCGTAATATTAAGGCCGTTTTACACGGCAATTGAAAATGCGCAAGTTGTTGTTGATTCCGTTTGAGCAGTCGTCTGCGAAAGTCCGTGACGTAGAGAAATGCGAGGACGCTTGCTCGACAGCTTTACAATGTGCAATCGTCCGTGCATTATGTCAGTGACAATATACCTTTCAGCAGCGGTAATACTGTCAATATATCGCATAACGTCAAGATCTGTGAAGTAGCAATTAATTGGGCGTGAAAGTTGCGATAATTTACCACCACTTTAAAATATGATTTAACCCATAGTCTAAACATAAAGGTGGAGATCCTAGTCCCGTATACTTTTCCCGAAATTTGCACCACGAATGAACGGCAGTGGGCCAAGGTAACGAGTTCTCCTTTACGCACGAAATAAATCTTCCACGTGATTAATCGCCCAGCTCATCATTATTGCACTTTATTCACTACCTAAGGAGTTGAGCGCAAACAAAAACACCCAACTCAATCGTCAACAACCCATTTAATTGCAAGATTTCTCCAGGCAGTTCATTGCCGCTACATCTGCACCATCTAGTGAGAGAAATAAACTTCAAATTTGCGCGAACGCATGTATCAGATTAGAACATGTTTTAATTTGCTCGCAAGCGTTCGCGCAGTGGCGCTGCCTGTCCTCGCAAGTCGTCGCTTTACACGGCGCAATATTTCTTGCGCAAGTGTTCTCGGAAAAGCCTGCGCAGTATCATTGACCGTGTAAAACGGCCTTTAGAAATACTTCACTATCTTCTCTACCTCACTCACTTTAGTTGCCCTCTTCACAATCGATCGAATAAAGAATCTAGAGAACCGCCGATGAATCAACATGTATACACCTAGATCGACGCGATACCCTGCAAGCCTTCCACGAGGGTGTGTGGCAGGGGGTGAAGATCACAAAAACATGCACGATAATGGAGAGAGAATTCATAGATACTCATGTTTGCAAAAAAAGCAATGCAAGGGAGTCACACCTTGATTTGAACATGCAGGAAATAAAAAAAATACTATCGACCTACTCTGAATATTACCTCTATAATTATTACTGATTTACGCGATGTTTAACGTTCTGATCTCGAATCGTACGAGGAAAAAATGAAATTTTAAATCTGTCCGCCCTGCAATCCATCTCCTTAATTTTAGTAGAATTATCGAGCCTACCATAATAAGTCGGAGCCAGCAATAAATGATTATTGTCATTAATGAAATGTCCCTCCTTAAATTTTCCCAGAAGATTAAGTCTATAATTCAGCATACCTTGTGACAGCGATTCCCACCACAATTCGGTTAACGTACCAGTATGTGCATTCGTCCTCAGCCTGGCTTTGCTGATGCTCAAACCGTGCGGGGAAACGGTCAGCAGTCGTGAATCGTGCTTTGAAAACTGACGCGAGGAAGAGTGTGGAAGGCCTCGTTCCTCTTCAATTTGGGTCTCACTCTCGTCCACTGTGCCTTCCCTTTCTCATTTCCATTTCTGGGGGTGAGGCTCCCAGTCATCTCCCTCCTCCCTCTCCCTGGGGGGCGTGTTCCCTTGCTCGCCACTGTCCAAAGCAGATCCCCGTCTCCTCTTTCATCCCCCCCGAAAGGATCCCGTTTGGCGTCGACGGGTGGGTGGCAGGGGATGGTGGCATTTTTTGCGTCCACGTTCGCCGCATGGGGGGAGCGGGTGTTAGGGCGGGCGAGGTGTGTTCTCCTCAGACGACGCTACGTGAGTGGATCCAGTCGCTGCGCTTCATAACGAAGGTTTGGCTGAGCACCATCTGAGCACCGTCATAGCGATCGACATATTTCGACGCCAAAATTTCAGCTGCCTCTGTCGACAGTAATTTTTTTCATTTTTGTAGGAATTGAAAATTGCAATTATTGCGAAATAGCCGCGGAAAACGAAGGCACCCGTAAATATTCGTTGCTGTAATGCTACTATTATTTTAATATTTTGTAATTATGCCCATAGAACATTAACTTTCCGACTTTAAGTGCACTGCAGCAATCGTTTTTCTCAGCGAGTTTATCGCTGTGGCGGAAAAGGACTGAATTCTCTTGGAAGCTCGGTGAGGGAAATTCCCACGGTGGCGGGGGTTTCATTTGCAACTATATCTACATCTACATAGTACCCTGCAAGCCAACATAAAGGTGTGTGGCAGGGGGTGACATCTCACCAAATATGCACTACATATCATGCATAAAAAAGGATTAGTACTTCTATAGGTACTGTTCAAAACTACGCTATTTAAAAAAAGATAAAAATAGCAAAGCATACATGCAAAAACCTGCCGTTAGTTGGGTTAGCTATAAGTCCTTATACCAACATGCAGCTACCAATGTTATCCATTGCTACACTCGAACTGGATATATTTACCGTTATTCATATCCGGAATTGTACGAGGAAAAGAGGTATTTTTGAAGCTGTCAGTTCGGCAATCAATTTCTCTAATTTTGTGATTATGGTCCATTCTACCATAGTGAGTTGGGGTTCGCAAAATATTTTCAGCATCATCACTGAAAATATGGTCTTGGAATTTGTTTAAGAGATTAAGTCTTAATTTCAACCTGCGATCTGACAATGATTCCCATTTTAATTCATTTAATAGACTGGTTGCGAATGCAGGCGTGCGCTGTCTTTCGTGTCAGTGCCTTTCCTACTGCTGTCGTGCTCACCCCTCTGGTGTTGTTTCGCCGACGCCCGTTTTCTTCAAGCTACACTCATTTAAGTTGGTCAGTCCTGCTTAGTCCCCTGGCGTCATCGATAATACGCCGCAAAAGGCAGCGGTCCGTATTTGCTGACATTTCTATTAAAAAAGTTCAAGTTCGCTTGGATCTATGATGCGGTAAACAATGGTGTCTTTTGCCATATTTTTTAAAATTCCGAATCTGATAGAGTTTTTACACGTTCGCTGCGGCGTGACCCACCGGTGGGTCACGCTAATCCTTCTAGCGCCGCGGCCTTTTAATTCTTTGAATTGTCTCAACTTGCGAGGAGTATTGTGAGAGTAGGAATCGAGATCTTCTCGAGTGACTTCACCCAGAGGTTAGTCACAGTTCAAATAACATACTGCTATGTGTCACTTAGTGTGACCCACCGGTGGGTCACGCCGCCCCTCCTGAAACTTTTTTCAGCGTGAGCGGTGTGACCCACCGGTGGGTCACGAACAAATTTACATATTAGTGTAATATATCCAAAATACGTTTATTTTTTGCTTTCTTTTTGTTTTTTTTTCATGTTTATGCGATGTTTATACATAAGGATGAACAATACTCGATATAGTAAAACATATCAACTTATTAAAAATAATGAAAATGTTTAGGACAATTTTTTCTCCTCAACCTCTTGGCTGTCCGTCAGTTGCTCGAAACTAAACAGCCCGAACTGCACTCGCCACGCTCCCCCCCCCCTCTACGAATGGGCAATTGGGAAAGGGTCGCGTAGCGTTCTTGAGCCAATCCCTCAGTGGTGGATGAGTGACCGTGCCCTTGCCGGGTGAACGTCTTCCGAAATGCAGAGACACTACTTTTTTCTGAGTGAGACAAACCACTATGTACTCTTTTCAAAGGTTCCCCCTTCCCTTTTCTCAGAGTGTGAGCAAGACTGGGGAATCGGTACGCACGGACGGGCGTCTACGTCTCACAGACGGGCGCGAACAAGGGCAGGCGCAATAAACAGAGACGGGTGGGAGTCTCCTGGGTTTTCCGAACGTCAGCAATTCTTTACCACATGCATTGTATTCTTGGCCCTCTCTTCCCCCATCCCAACCCAGGGTCTAGCTGATAGCGTGCCCCACGTGGCCGGGGGAGGGGTGGGCTGGGGGCGAAGCTGGGAGTAGCCTCCCCCAGCCTTCCTCTAATCTCAGGAAACAGCTGAATATTGCTGCTTCAACCACCATCCCTCGGCAGTGGCCAGAAGCTCGGAAGGACTGTGACCCACCGGTGGGTCACACCGCCCATGCAAAAGGCTGAGTGTGACCCACCGGTGGGTCACGCCGCGCTGTGAGGAGTAGGGCTTTAAACAGCTCCGCAGTGAACGTGTTAAAATAAAAAGACCCGTATTTTTCCGTTTTTTGATCCGTCAATTATTTCTCAAGTTTTAGGCGGCGATAAACTGATGTTTTTAACCCTTTCGAAAAAGTGGGCTTGGTGCAACCTGTGACGTATATTCAGTTCGTCCAATCACAACTGAGCCCGCGAAGCTACTTTGCCTTATCGAAAAGGGGGGGGGGGACACAGCAGACTCTGCCAATAGGACAGTTGCGACAGGATCTGTGCGAGCAGACATTCCGAGAACCCCCCTCCAATCCCTTACCTTCCTCGAAAAGCAGTCAAGTATGGGAGGAAAATTACGTCAATGTTATCAAAGCAATTTTTTCGGTGAGCGTCACGTTTTGCTTGTTTTAATTTTTGATTTATGAGTGAATGGTTGTGGTTAGAAGATTAATTTTTGCACTAAAATTCTCTTTTTTTCCATCTAACGATTTCGTGTACAAAATTGGGATTTCGATTCCGAGTAAACGCCCCCATTGAACACGTCTCTAGAAATTCATAGGATTGACAGACATCTATAGAATGTAAGCTTGATAAATATGAATCGCTTTAACTATAGAATCCCAGTTATTTACTCTCATTCAAATATGTATAAGGTAAAAATGTTTAAGATGGATTATGTGTCGCCGAACTTTGGAAATGAAGTTGTCTAATGCGAGTGGATGAGGTCGGTCTTCTGGTGTGGGCCTTCATTGAGACGGGTTCCCCGTAATTTAATTTATATCATGTGACATAAATCTTATTTTTTCACGCTGTTATTTATAATCCCGCTGGGAACACCGGTCAATTTGTCTCGGGGGAGATTCCGTACGGGGATGTAGCAGCATTGAAAGTGGAGTTTTAGACGCCGGCCCTGCCTTCATAGTGGCAGCAGAGGCTCTGGTGGACAGTGATGGATGAGGTCAAGGTGGTCGCGGCGGCCCTGCTTCCTCCTTAAAGCAGCCGGCCCTGGTCCACGACTGAGCGGTCTCCGGGGAGAATGGAAATCCTCAGTTTTCCGCTCCGAGAGGGAAGACTGGGGGAAGGGGTGGCCTCCGTCGCAGTTGCTATGAAATTGATATTTTCCTCTTCGTACGCAAAACAAATGCGCGTCACCATTCGTTGTATTTTTTTTCTAATTGCTCTCGCCGTCCTGTGCGCCTCACTGGGGCGCCTTATCTGTCGCCTCCCCCGTGGCGCCGTAATTAATCGCCACCCTCTTGCGTCTCGCCGGCGAGGGCGTGGACTACCCGGAAGCCTCATCCCCGAGCAGTCCTCCTTCGCTGCTCAACCTCCCTAGCGCCCAGCGCACGCGTCGCTAGATCGCTTCTTCCCAACCGTTGCTCAGCGCGAATACACTAGGAGGCGGGGGAGCTGTTCACGTCACTTTTTGTGTACGAGTCACGTGATTTTGTGCAGGATATTGCAATCCTGCCGCGTGATCGGCGGTGAAAGTCACATTCACATTAAGGTGTGAATAAGGGATCCTGAGTAGCGTAGTGGCAGTGGCACGGAAAGCCGAAGATCCGTGGTTCAATTCCCGGGCCAGGTTTATTTTTTCGCATGGCAGTTAATGTGAACGTGATTTTGTGTAAAAATAATATAATCCACTTTATAACCTTGCAGTAGTTGATTTCATCATGCTGATTTTGGGTATTCAAACTTCTTAATTAATATATTTTAAATCTATTTCCAAATTATCAACTTCTCATGCGAAGTAAACTTCTCATACTTCTTCTTACATACATACATAAATACACTTCGAAGTAAACTTCTCATACTGAAATAAATTTTATTTTTGCAGTGGTCTTTTACATTATGACGCAATACTCCACTCAAACTTCAGGTATTTAATTAACAACTCCGGTACTGAGGCCTGATAGTGATTATTGACAAAAGCTCAATCAAACAATATGAAGTAAGAAGAAATAGTTTATCTTCTTAGCGTATGCTTTAGAAAATTTTTCTTTAAAGAATACCGCAGTAAGATACCAAGCTACAACGTATTCACTCATTGTCAGTTAGTCACGTGGTGTAGTTAGGCTCTGTAGATCCTCTTTAAATGGGAAATAATTCAGCAGAACTAAATAAGATGTGGTAAAATTAAGTGCCATGAAAGTAATTGATGAAATATCAATATCTTTTTTAACTTTTGATACATTCTAGTCAAGGGAATATTTGTTTGTTCCGCAGATACCGGTTTTCTTCTGTTGTTAGACCGGGTCTTTTATCCCCTCACCTCAGTTTAACGCAACGGCTTAATGTTTTTGTCCTTTTCCGTGGAAATAGCTTAGAATCCACGGCAGTGGAAAATAAGTGTTGTCTGTTTATACTAGGTAATAGAACCAAATATCCGACAACTCCTGTCCTGTCAAGTCCTGAATCATGTTAGGGAGCGGTTTTTTAATTTCTAGCAATGGACTCTCCCAGATTCTGACATCTGTCAGAAATCACACTGTAGGGTTAAAATGGAGAACGCGATAGCCTTCAGTCAACGTTATCTCTTAATTTAATAATATCTAATGGAGGAAGGGTCGCGGGCAGCCATAACATTCGGAACAGGAGGCTAACATTAGTTTTCAGGGTTGTTGAAAATTAGTGTAATGCACTCTTTTGTGAACGTGTCATTGATTTATGAGTGCTGTTTCACACCTTTTCATCCTCGCCACCGATTAATAACATTTACGGATCAAATTACGGTAATAACGGCCGAAGCGACTGCGTTACCCAATTCCGCGTAATGAGTCTCTTTGGCGCCCCAGTTGGGAGAGTAATGGAGTCTTGCAGCTAATTGATCACGCCGCCCAGGGACCTCATCCGTCTTACTCATGTGTGTGTGTGTGTGAGCCAGAGCATTGCTCATATCTCTAATTGCCGGAACACTTGTCATGCACCGTGGACGAAAGGGAAAAAAACGAGAAGCTCGCTGCTGTAGGTCGCGTTCTAATGTAGGTCGGAGCAATATTTTTGCAGCGACTCGTCATCAAACTCGAGGTCTACAAAAAGTTCAGACTCACATCCGCTTGTCGTCTTTGCCGTCCATCAGAGTGAGGCAGCTCGAGGCGCATGCGCAGTCCGTTATCTCTGATTGGCTTCTTTTGGCGGGTCACCGGGGGAGACAGATCGCAATAGGGATTGGAAAATCGATTTCGATTTTAATCGAAAATCGATCGTCACACTTCGAGTTTCGATGTAGTCGAAGTCGACTTTTTGTTTTGAAAAATCGATCAAAATCGATTCTAGCCGATTGATTTTCGATTTTTAGCTTGCTACAGCATCACGCATAAACTGCACAGTATCAGGCGTAACTTGGTGGGACTGCATGTTTACGTAAAAATCAGATAAAATACGTTGTAAATTCCACACAATTTTAATACACTACCCCGGGTTTCGCCTACTCCGTAGATATTTTCAGGGCCTGAATACAATAATATATCGGAATATACCACGTATTTTATCTTATTTTAACGCTTGCTACAGTATTTGAATTTTGACGTCTCGCTTTGCTCCGTGCCATGCTATTTCACTGGGCATCGCAGTTGGGGAACCTTGGAGGGGAGGCAAAGTGCTTCGGACACCGTCAGGTTGGTGTTGCCAACTGTAGGGCTGCGGATTGTTATTACAAGTCTTTCCGGCGGGTACTCGCGCTCGGAAGTTGTAATACATTGTAGACCGCGAGACGAAGATTCGAAATGATAATATGTCGACAATAATTGATATTGTTAATAATCGATATTGTGCCTTTTTTGTAAACGTTTTCTCAATAAATCGCTTCAGAGCACTCGCCTTCTTCAAAATAGATTCGCCCAGTCCGAATATGGTTTTCTGCGCATGGGCCACGAAGTTTCAATCGCACTGTACCTACTGTAGGCTGCGTGCGTTGGCCAGTGTGCGTATTGTTTGATTCGTCAGCGTGCTACTTGTGTTGCGTTCGTGTTGTGCCGATCGGAGTGCGGTTTGCCGCCCTTTGCATCAGCCATGGCTCATCCCAGTGCTGCTTGACAGGATTTTAGCAAGCCGAGTTAATTGCAACTCAGGTGCGAAATCGATTATCCGGAAAATATTTAAATATGTATGTTAGTTTTTTAAGGTCCATCCCTGAGGAACACTGGTTTCACGGCTTGGCAAGCAAAAAATAAATAAAACTTTTTCATTTTGTGGGTTTCCCACTCTTCAATATACAGTTCTTATTGCTACTAAATTATATGTAATTTGCTTGTTATATTACCTATATGTATATAAGTATCTGGTATGGATTATTAATTTCCTGCAAACCTTATTAATATCTTTAAAATAATATATTGTATTAATAAACTTAAACGTATTCAGTTCTTATCCCTAGTTATTCCATTAACCCATATGTTGCATTTTGTTACAACTGCACATCCGTATTTCAGCAGACATTACTCTTTAAAAATATCGATTTTTAAAGAGTAGGTATTTCGAATTTCGAGTTTAAAGATTTCGATTTTCGATTATTTTGGGCAAAAAATCGAATTTTTAGGAAATCGATTTTAAAAACAAAAATCGAAAGTTGAATAATCGAAAATCGATTCTGGGTTTAAATTTCCAATCCCTAGGTCGCAACCCCTATCACATCTCGAGGAGTGTCAAACTTGAAAGTCGTTCCGAAAGCTAAATAAAGACAGACGGGTAATGAGTACCTGTTGATTGGAAAGGAATAGTTTCATACAGCGTGCATGTTCCACACGAAGGGGAGTTTGCTGTGTGAAGGTCACAACAGATATGTTGCGCGGCTTCCGCTGTAGATTTTCCAATTGAAGATTATGGAGAGAAAGCGAAAAAAGCGGAGAAAAATGATTGACCCGTGGTGTGTGTGTCTCACTAAGAAAGAATGGAAAAATGGTGTTCATCTCCGTTGCTCATGACTGAGATTGAGAGAACGTCAGGTCTCCCGTCATCTTGAATGAGTGCCCTTACTAATTACCCTCAGGGTCTCCAGTCAGTCCCTGAGAGAGCCCCTGTCTCCCACACCACCAGCGCTCGTCTCAGGCTGCCCTTCGTAACTCCTCTCATGATGTGTTTACCCCCTGCCACACACCCTTGTGGTGGCTTGCAGGGTATTATGTAGATGTAGATGTGCCAAGTCCCCCTTTCCCTCCCCCATTACCCAGCATCCTCCACCCTCTCGCAGTCTTCCTTCATTCCCCTCTTCCCTTTGAACCCTTTTCACCTTTTCCGCCTACTTTCATCCTTCCCGCCAATTTTAATTCCTCTCCCGCTATCCCTAACCCCTTTTGTTTCTTGGCGCAGCTGCGTAGCTTTTTCAACCCCCTTTCATCTCACATTTGGAATTAATCTGATTGGTGCTTTTACTTCTCCCTGAAAGACCAGTCGTTGCTATCTCTCTCACAGCGCTGCGTTTCAAAATCGACAGTCTTTTCTTCACGTCCCTTCTGAGAATCGCACTTCTTCGCTTCTCGACGGCGCATACTCTAAACCTAACGCAAATAACCCCCTTACGTACCTGTTAACAAAGCTAGTTTCATTCATAACGCTCCTCAGGCACTCTTGACTTATCCTTTCTTTAGTTTGAGGCCGCTCAGTTTCTGGCTTCCTACTCCTCTATCATTTCATTTTCTCTGCTATATTTTCTTCTATGCTTCTCACACTGATAATGTGCTCGACTTTAACTGTAATCCTTCTGTTGAATGGCTGAACGTGATATTGATTGAACGTGATCATTCCCACTGGGTCTCCATTATCCAGACATGCATCCTCTATCCATTATCGTGCATGTTTTGGTGATATTCACCCCATGCCACACACCCTCGTGGTGGCTTGCAGGGTATCGCGTAGATGTATGATTGGTTATTGACGATTGAGTTGAGTGTTTTTGAATGCGCTCAACTCCTTAGGTAGTGAATAAAGTGCAATAATGATGAGCTGGCCGATTAATCACGCGGAAACTTAAATTTCGTGCGTAAAGGAAGAACTCATTACCTTGGCCCACATCCGTTGGTTCGTAGCGCAAATTTCGGGCTAAGTATACGGGACTAGGGACTCCACCATTATTTTTACACTATGTCTTAAAAATATTTAAAGTGGTGGTAATTTATCGCATCTTTCACGTCCAATTATTTGCTACTTAACAGATCTTGACGTTATGCGATATATTCACGGCATTACCGCTACTGAATGGTATATTCTCACTGACATAATGCACCACCGATTGCACCGTGTAAAGCTGTCAAGCAAGCGTCCTCGCATTTCTCTACGTCACGGACTTTCGCAGACGACTGCTCAAATGGAATCGACATCAACTTGCGCAGTTTAAATGACCGTGTAAAACGGTCTTAAGAGTGTGGACGGAGAAACATTATGCGTGAAACGAATCGAAAGAGGAACCTATTATAGATTTGCGTCCGGGTTTTAATCCTCGTTTTGGAAGAGAGGCGTTAGAGGAGTGGAATATGAGGCTAAATATGTATTACCATCGGACGGCAGGAACGACGCAAGTCTTCTCTATAGCGACAGGATGATGTTGAGGAGGTTGGCTCGCGACTGCTTGAGTCAAGTTGTCTGAGGAATCTTATTAATTTAAGTACCAGTATATGCCTGCTAAGTGATCCTTACTTCACAAAGAAAATTACCTAAGCTATTGAAAGTCATAAGTATCACAAGAAATACGATGTAGAGTCGAAGGATTCATTTTGAATGATAATTTTAATCAGTTCGACGATGCAGTCAATTCAGCATTTACGTTACAGAAATAAATTCATGTACTCAATAAATTTACTAATGTATAACACCAGAATATTACTATGAAACGTTATGTTATAATATTTCTTGAAATATTCTTCAATATTTCATTAGTAATGATATTATTCATACGCCAACCATTTTGGCAACAGCGACCGCAGCGCCATAGGAAGTCAACTAAAGCATTTCGTCCGCTATAAGCGCAGAAATTGGTGGATTTAGCGAAAAATACGGGAGGTTGATGCCTTTTTTTCGTGTCATTTTGTTTCTTGTGAAATTACGCATAAAATATCAGTTTTTTGCACAAATGACTCGACACTATGGTATATTCCCATGTGATGGCCATTCTCGCAGTTAATGGTATGTAATTTCAAATGCAATTTGTGCAGAAATGAGTATGGGTTGGTATAATTATCTTTACTGTATTAGATAGAGGAACTTTAGTTCTATAAGTGCTGAAAACATTAAAAAATGACATGTCTTTAACTTTTCGGATAAGCGTACTTAATTGGTGGCGAGAGGGCGTCCACCCTTCGTGTGTGTTAGAGGCACTGTATTGGGAGAGGTTGGCCAAAGGGTGCGCTCATTTTCTATTGGCTGATCGCTTTTTGACCGGTTGTCGCCGTTAGTGGACGCCATTAGTCGTTGCTAAGCGGAGAAAATAGCATTGCGGAGCATAGGAGGTTGCGGCAATTTTGTCTTCCAGCGACATTGTTAAGGTAAGTACGCCAAAATTTTTACTTTAATCATATGAGCAAGTATTGCTCTATCAATGGGAGTATTTTTGTGGGTTGTCTATCTAGTTTTTCTTACATATAAGAGATGTAAAATAATGTGTATGTGTGCGACATGTTGTCCCGTAGTAATTTGCCGTTTAGTGATGTAATACAGGATATTATATGATTATTCTTCATTTCTCATGCTGTCCAAAGCCTGAAGGTATTATATTCAATGCAGAATGAGTAAAAATTAAGTAATCAGATGGTGTGGTCAGGAAATACGCGATGAACAACCACTGTCATCCATCCCGTTGTGTTTTTCCCTTTGCTACCTATTGATGAAGACACTATACCTTAATTTTCATTATGTACAATGGTGTAATGATTTAATTTTAATAGTTCTCGATTCCTGAATTAGTTATTTTCTAATGAATATGCGCAGGTGGGAAAGGACGTCGTTGTCTGAACTAGTTTCTCAGTTTCCTCTTGTTTGTTTGCTTTGATAACCAATGATGATTTAGTAGGGTGTAAGTGTTCAGCTGCAAACGTTATTGTACACGACTCTTGAATTAATTTATTGAATTCCCTATAATGTGTGTAGAAAGGGATAATGCAACGGCGTGGTCTGGACATGAGCATTGCAAAGCCACTTTGGATTTCCTGTATTTTGCTTTCTTTGATTACTAATGATGAAATATAATGGCGTTAGCTTTCGCCTGTAAACTTGTATTGAATCCGGAATTAATTATTTTACCAGTAACTTGTGTGGAGAGGGAAAATGAAACGGCGTGGCCAGGGCATTTGGAGTATTTCAGTCTCTGTAATTCGTTTATTTTGCTAACCATTGGTGAAATGTTATGGTGTTCACGTTGTATTTTAGTCGTTAATCGAACCCTGAATTTATAGGTACATATCCGAGTGGTTGGTGTTAGGGGAAAATGAGACGGCGTGATCTGTTCACTAGTACCAATAGGTTCTACATATTTTATAGCCACTGTGTATCATTGTTTTCTTGCCCTGCTTACTACGGAAGGAATGTGGTAATGTTGTTGTTTAACATTGCATTTCATTATTATCTTCGTTCCTCTTCATAAGTTTAAATTCGGCAGTACACCATTTGTACATCGTGTTATGCATCCCGCATTGCAACTGAAAGTGGCCATCGTATTTCATAGTTTTGCCTCTTGTTTTAGAAGTTTGAGATTGTCACTTGATTTCACTTTCAAGAACGCAGAATGATGATTACTACTAACCCTATTCAAGGATTTCAAAGGAGTGAGATATTGTGCTCTGTTTTTGATAAATTGTGATGATCTACGTGAAGGTCTTCTTGGATAATAACGTATTTCTTTTGGACATTTTTATTGGTATTTTCTTTACCAGATGAAAATCATAATTAATAGTCGGGTGGTAATATATGATGCTGGTATGTTGTTTAAGAGCTATTTATGACTACTGTAAGGTTTTGTGTAAGCTGCTGAGTTCTTAACTGTATTTTGTCATTAATACATGCCACTGCATTTTTTTCCAGTGTAAGTTGAGAAGCTAAGTTGCATGCCAAGAGAGGCCTGAAGTTCGTGCAAGATCTAGATAGGTGAAGAAAGTACCTACCTGCACGAACATTGTTAACTGGAGTTGTTATGATTGCAGTTTTCCATTATTTCCTTTCCCTGTCAGCTGCATTATTACATTTGGGTGCTTAAGTGTTTTTCTTGATATTTGTTTCTGTACCATCAATGTCTGTTGCAGCCCCTGTTTTATTAAAATTATCTATATAATCTGTTTTCTTTTATTCTTTTCTAATATTGGTAGTTGCCCTGCCCTTAATGCACTGGGTGATTCCTCATAAGGTGAGCTACTGGTTCCGGAAATTGAGCCTTGTTTTAGAGATCTTTTAATGATTCTGTTTTAATTACTCAATTAAAGAACTGGTTGTCCCCTTGGGAGGTAGTACTTAAGGTTGTTGGATATCACTTTTAATGGCAGGGGCTGTCTTGGTTTTGCCTGTAGATCGGTAGTTATCCGTTCAGCGTAGCCGTCTAAATTAACATTAGGTGTTATGAAGGGAATGTACAGCCACGGATCCTGGTATTTGATTTTATTTCTGCTGCTTCTATCTACTTCACGTAAAATGTTACCGTGACAGGCGAGTAAGGATATCTCGTAGAGAATTGCGTTGCCACGATATTAAATGGCGAGTTTGTAATTACTGGATAAATAACGTAATATTTTCATAATTTTTTATTCATGCAGTACCTATATTGTTGATTCTGCATACGGTTGGGTTGATTTTGCGATTCAGTGCTTTTCATGTTTTCCAGAGCCACCGTAACTTGGATATTTATCACATGAACTGTAATTGCACGGCTTTCTACGTTCATTCGAAATTTGCGGCAGAATTTTTTCAAGAAGTTGTCAGAGGTTTATGTTAAAAGAAAACTTGTTCTAACCGAAGCTAGTTGTAAAGGTATCTATGAAAAGGACAGCTACCAACACACGTTTTGTGGTTGCTGAACGGGCAACGCCCAATTGCTTCTGCTATCGTGGGCGGTAGCTGCCCTAGCTTTTCGAAATAATTTCCGTTTTTGGCCGATTTCTCGTGAAATGGTCTTGTAGTTTACGTTAAAACTTCGATGGCATGCCTACAGATGTGTTAGGAGCCATTTAATTGCGCTGATAACGAGATATTTGGATAATAATGATGCCGTTACCCCGTACGCCCATAAGCGGCCATGTATTAGCAGCGCTCCGAGCAACGAGTAATGGCGCCTGCCTTTCACTTGGCCAACCTCTCCCAATACAGTGCCTCTAGTGTGTGTCCTGTCGCAACCCCGCCGGCCTTCAATTGACCGCTGGGGGCATTCGCTTCGCAGTGCGTGTCCCGTTAGGCAGGAGGACGGGCGATTCGCGCCTTCTTGAGAGCTTCCTCGCACCTCCGCGCGGCGCTGCGCCCATGTGCAGCGTATCGGCGTCTTCCGCTTCTTCGTGTGAGCGCAGGGTTCGTTGCCACTGGCGACCGAACGTAAACAATCAACACCCATGCTCGTCTCGTTTGGTATTCTTCTCCCGCCACCGCTTCCTTCCTGCCTCGTGCTTTCACGGCATCTCCTTCCAATAGGCCACTCTCGATCCATTGCGTCCGCTTCCGTTACCTTCGAGCCATTTACGACCCAGAGAGCTATTTCAGTAGGTATCGGAGGGTAGGGTTTTGACTGGACGATGTCAATTTGCACACGAATAATCGAATTCCGAAGATTGAAATGTTTAATAATCATTTGTCGGGTGCTTGTGGATGACTCCGGGATACACATTCGGGAAATATGCGGCAAAGACGACATAAACCCTGGAGTTATTAAAAGAATACTCGGGAAATGTGACGGGAAGACAAAATAGCGATGTTACTTTTCACTACTTAGGATCCACCTTGAATATGCAGCAGGTATATGGGATCCAAATGAATTAGGTTTGATCATAAAACTAGACAGCGTGCAGCGTAGAGCAGCTATGTTCGTTTGAGCATATTACAATAGGTTTAGCAGTATTTAAAATTTAATATATGATGATTTTTCGGGAGTTTAGGTCTTTTATTAAAAATGAAAACTAGTTAACTTTTGGCCGACGTAATAAAATTAAATAAAATTAATAATAAAAATAAATAAAATTAAAAAAATTAAAATAAAAAATAAATAAAAACTTGTTAAAATTCAATAGAAGAATGGTTGGAATTATTATCAGATCGTAGGTTAAAGTACAGATTAAATATTCTACAGAAATTTCATACGGATAGGTTTGCTGCAGATATGTATTTCTCTGCGTATTATGCTAGATTTAACTAGATAAATAAGGTTAGAGAGGTAGATTGTTGTTCCGATAGATTTAAAATTTCCTTTTTCCCGTGTGAGAACATAAAAGGCAGCATAGCAAAGGGTGAAAGTAGGTGAAACATTGTCAGAGTAGTTTGTAGCGCATGTAGATGTAGGTTTATACATGTTGATTCATCGGCGGTTCTATAGATTCTTTATTCGATCGATCGTGAAGGGGACATTACTGACCCATGCATGACAGGTAGATGCAGATAAATACGTTTATATGAATGCCATTACAACCAATTACCCCTTCATTACGATGTAAATACTAACCATCTAGCGGAATGTGACCTTATTTAGGTAAATATTGGTGATTCTTGGTTGAAACTAAGGCGGGTCATGATGGATGTATATATTTGTTCTTCGGGGGTACCACGTGTACTATTACCAGGTTGTGATACCTGACGCTTCGTGGCCGTTGCTGGTCAATTTATCAAAGTACATATGTCGTGTTGGTGGAGTTAATGTAGTGGGTTCATGGTGGGAAAACGATGGGAAGGGGAGGAGTGGAAGGAGTAGTCATAGCATTTTTATTATGGTTCAAATCAGGGTCCCACGTGTGGCTGACTTGAAGGCCACAGTCCCTATTGTAATTTTGTTGGCATTTTCTTATTTCCAAAGCTTCGCGGATCAGCCGTGGCTTTGGTATCTCTCATTGGTATTCTCTATATCTACATCTCTATTGGTATCTCTCATTGACCTCTCTCTTTAAAAATTCTTCTCAAATTAATATCCATGTGCTTTCCACTCGGCATTCAAATAAATGCCAGTTGACCAATAAAATACCTTCAACTGCCGGGATTCGACCCTGGGCCCTCGGAGTGAGAGTCAGGTACTCTAACCACGACATCGATCCGATACCCATGCACTCCCGTGGCTGCCCTGTCGGAAATTCCCTACGAATTTCGCCTAGAACATTGTAAGGTTTTCCCTACTAGAAAATGGAACCCCCATTTTCCCAAGAAAATTTTTTCGGGAATAATTTTCCTTAGAAATTACGTACCGTGGAAAATTTTCCTCAGGTAAATATTCCACTCAATAAACAATAGTACGCATGATTATCCAAAAAACATAAATCCTAAGTATAAATATAGAGAAGACTTGATGAAAAAAACAGTGGAATAGAGGGCGTATATCACAATTAATGATCGAAAAGAACTCAAATTTAGCAATGTTTATTCCTTTTGTAGCAGCATGTTTACATTCTTCATTAGCATACACGTTTATTCTTTTTGCTCCTCCTGCTGGATGAAATCCTTGAATTTCAGGCTCTTCTTTAATTCATTAATGAATGCACCGGAAAATACAAAGGTGGTCAAGTATGATGGTTATAAAATTGAAGAAATTACGATCATAATTACACAATACTGAAGCCATGCGGGCGAAAACACAGTCTCCGTTGCCATTTGAATTCTGTTAACAACAATGTGATAAACAAATGTAGAATGTTTTTATGAGCGAAATCGCGCATTTTAATGATTTACACAAAATTATGGAATGCTCATGATTATAAGAAATATTTTCCTTCATTATCTCACCGAAAATGTTCCCAACCTCGAAAAAAACGTGTTCTTCTGAAATTATCACTGTCGATGCTGCTGATTCGCTTGGCTTCAAACACTGCAGCGATGCGGGTTAGCATATATTTGTTTGGTGCCAAATGTTATTAAATGTGAGTTGTGACTGTTAAATCAGTGATAAATGTATACATAACATAGCAGTAACCTTGAAATGATGAAATTTTATCACTAAATTGATAACGTGGAATTATTCAAATAAATTGGGAAATTTCTCTTGGAAAACGTTTTTCCTAAGCCTGAAGATTTTGTCTTGAGCACCGTTTTTTCTAGGGAAATAATTTCCCAAAGCTTAAATTTTCAAAGGAAAATAGTTCTATGTCCTCTTGGAATTCGGCATATCCTGACGGAGTGAGACAGATACCGGGACGTACGTAACCGACTGAACATTACGGGTGATTTAGCGTCCATTCTAGGTGACGAAATAGGTGCTATCGACCGTGTAATTTTATTTTTAAAGGGAACTGGACTTTTTAATAAATTATAAATACAGTCTTTAACGATATTAAATGATTTTATGTGCTGACAAATCGTAGAATAAGCTCCATACCTGATTTCAGGTAATGTAATGTCTACGGCTTCAAAACTAATATGTTATATATCTGAAACGCAGTGGTGCAAAATGACCATGCTGTCGACGCACCCTAAATACTAACACTACTACTACGAAAATAGTCATAGGGAAAATATTCCCTAGACTATGTGGGAATTCTCTAGAAAACACATTTTTTCTAGGGAAATCTCGTAGGGAAATTTCCAGCAGGGTGAAACGCAAGTGCTGTTGCTCTTCTTTGAGGGAGACGGACGATAACCCATCTCGTCGACGTATTAGCACCTCGCCGACGCAACTCCGAAGTTCCTCCGAACCTTCCTCGTTTCCCAGACGTGGCGAGGGCCGTGGGCGAGTCCATTTTTCCCCCGCGGGGAAGCGAACTCGAGTGGAGGGCGATCCACCTGCCTAATGAAAACAGATAGCTCCCGAAGGCCTCGTTGTAATCTGCTGGGTTCGGGGGAGAGCAAGGGTCAATTAGCTCCATCGGAAAATACTTTATTCACGCCTGTCCGTCGCATTCCTTCCCTCCGACCACTCAGAGAGCTCCGGAGAGGAAGGGACCATGGGGGTAAACATTCCTTGAGAGTGCCCTTCTACATTTCTGGTTCCATTTCTTACACTTAAACACCCTCCATCTACGCATGGTATCGCATGCACCTAAGGCAGAGACTTCTAACACTACAAATGTCACCATTATTATTAGCGAAACCAGTCTATCAGTGTATGGGATCCGAATGTATCAGGTTTGATCAGAGAACTAGACGGTGTGCAGCGTAGAGCAGCTAATTCGTTAAAAGGTGTTACGATAGGTTGAGTAGCGTTTCAGAATTAATACAAGAATTAAGGTGGGAGTCATTATCAGAGCGTAGGTTAAAGTACAGATTAAATCTATTAGAGATATTTCAATCGGATAGCATTACTGAAGGTTTTAGACACATATTAAAAACACCAGCGTATTATGCTAGATTCGACCAGATAAACAAGATTAGAAGGATAGATTGTCGTACTTGTGGATTCAAAATGGCATTTTCCCCCGTACCATAAGAGAACGGAATGGGCAGCATAGCAAATGGATAGGTAGGGGAAATATTTTATAGTAGTCTGAAGTGCATGATGCATGTATTTATCCCTTAAATACTATAGATACTATCAATCTAAGTGCATGAGTCCCTATAGTTGCTTGTTTGCATGACGGTAGTGCATGCTTGGTGATCTTCAGCTCCTGCCACACACCCTCGCGGTGGCTTACAGGGTATCGTGTAGATGTAGATGGGAATCATTGTCCGATCGCAGGTTGAAATGCAGACTTAATCTCTTAAGTAAATTCCAAGACCATATTTTCAGTGATGATGTTAAAAATATTTTGTGTAGCCCAACTTACTATGGTGGACTGGACCATAATCACAAAATTAGAGAAAGTGATTGCTGAACTGACAGATTCAAAATGTCCTCTTTTCCTCGTAGTATTAGGGATATGAACAACGGTATATATAACCAATACGAGTAGCTGCATGTTGGTATAAGGACTTGAAGCTAACCCAACAAACGGCTCATTTTTTCATATTTGCTTTGCTGTTTTTATCTTTTTTAAATAGTGTAGTTTAGAACAGTATATAAATACTATTCCTTTTTTATGCATGATATCTAGTGTGTTTGGTGAGAATTCACCCCCTGCCACACACCTTTATGGTGGCTTGCAGGGTATAAAGTAAATCTAGAAATGGAACTCCAGACACAAGAACTTGCGCATGATTGCCATGAAAGTAAAATCATGGATGGGCGAGGAGATTGACTTCAATTCCTGTCTCTAGGGCTTCCTAGCTCAGCGTCTTCTTCCTTCTCGTCTTCCATGCGATTGCCTCTCTCACAGTTCCACCACCACGAAAACATATATTCAAGTACGTAACTATAAAATGTACATGTACATAATACCCTGCAAGCCAACTCAAAGTTGGTGAATTCATCTACATCTACATCTACATAATACCCTGCAAGCCACCACAAGGGTGTGTGGCAGGGGGTGATTACTCACCAAACATGCACTACATATCATGCATAAAAAAGGAATAGTATTAATATAGTAGTCAGAACTACACTATTTAAAAAAGATAGAAATTGCAAATAAAACATGCAAAAACATTCTGTTAGTAGGGTTAGCTTTAAGTACTCATACCAACATGCAGCTACCAATGCTATTCATTGCTACTCTCCGATACGACATATTTACCGTTATTCGTATCTCTTATTGTGCGAGGGAAAAAGGACATTTTGAATCGGTCAGTTCGGCAATCAATTTCTCTAACTTTATGATTATGGTCCAGTCTGCCATAGTAAGTTGGGGTTCGTAAAATATTTTTAACATCATCACTGAAAATATTGCCTTGGAATTTGTGGAAGAGATTAAGTCTAAATTTCAACCTGCGATCTGACAATGATTCCCATTTCAATTCATTTAATAGACTGGTTACGCTAATATAATTATCGTATCGTCCCTTTACAAATCTTGCCGATCTTCGCTGCACACGTTCAAGTTCATTACTTAGACCGATTTCGTAGGGATCCCATACACTGGCAGCATATTCCAAATGAGGTCTAACAAGGGAAAAGTAGCTGATTTCTCGTACATGATCGTCACATTTACCCAACACTCTTTTAATGAAACCCAGTTTGCGATTCGCTTGACCAATTATTTCACGAATGTGTTTACCCCAGGAAAGATCATTTGTCAGTCTTATTCCAAGATATTTAATGGATTCCACGTTAGTTAATTCATTATTACTTATTTTGTAAGTGGTAGGAGGAGAGCTATTCTTTTTCCAAAAATTCATTACAAGACATTTCTTAAAGTTTAATTCTAACTGCCATGTATCACACCAAGTTTCAATTGCTTGTAGGTCAATATTTAAATATTCTTTATCGTTCGGGCATAGAATTTCCCTGTACACTACTGCGTCATCGGCAAATAGACGAAGCTTACTTTTTACCACCTTTTGGATATCATTAATATACAAAAGGAATAGGAGTGGACCTATCACACTACCTTGTGGGACACCCGAAGTGACTTTAATTGCCGGTGAGGAAACACCGTCCAAAACAACCCTTTGAACCCGATCATGCAGAAAATCATTAATCCATGATATAATGTTACTGTCTAACCCATAAGATTTTAACTTCAAAATTAGTTTGCTGTGAGAAACCTTGTCAAAAGCCTTCTTGAAGTCGAGAAATATAGCATCCACTGGAATATTATTTTCGCCAGAAACTAAAATATCGTGGGAAAAGAGAGCAAGTTGGGATTCACACGATCTGCTCTTTCGGAAGCCATGCTGGACATTGGACAATAAATTCTGGCTATCTAGGTGTCCCATGACTGAACTGACAATTATATGTTCTAGGACCTTGCATGAAATGGATGTGAGGGATATAGGTCTGTAGTTAGATGGCTGCTCCCTATCGCCACTTTTAAAAATGGGTGTTACATCGGCTGCTTTCCAGTCCATCGGTACGACGTGTTCGGTCAGGGATTTATTAAATACTATTTTAAGGTAGGGGGAAATTTCGGATGCTAACTCTCTATACACGCGGGAGGGAATTTGATCAGGGCCAGGAGATTTGTTGGGGCTTATATCTTTAAGTAATTTTTCAATACCATTACAGGAAATGTCAATTGGTTGCATCAACCGCTGAAAGAGGTCAGGTAACACGACAGTTGAATCCCCGGAAGGTGGGTTAAAAACGGTTTGGAAGAAGGAATTTAGCAAGTTAACTTTGTCGAGTGTGTTTGTGGTCATTTCACCTCTATCATTTTTAAGTGAATGGACGGCAGACTTATGGCCTTGCACTTCCCTTACGTACGACCAGAAGACTTTTGGATTTTCTTTCAATTGTTCCCCAAGTGTTTTTCTTTTGAATTCTGCAAATGCATTACTAAGGGCTGACTTTGCAGTGGATTTTGAAATTTTATAATTTTCAATAATTACATTACGCTCATCAGTGGGCATATGTTTACTAATTTTTTTCATTTTAGCATGACATATTCGCTGCCGTCTCAGGGATTTTCTCACTTCGGCATTGTACCACCTAGGTTCAGTGCTTTCTTTTTTGAATTTACAAGGGATAAATCTGTTGATCCCAGAGCGCATGATATTAATGAACGACTTCCATGAATCGTTGGTACATACCTTTATGGAAGACTTTTTGAAATCCGATAAGGAATCTCTTAAATAAATTTTAAAGTTAGCAAAGTCTGCTCTTTTAAAAATGTAAAACTTTCTTTTTTGTTTAAAATTTTTATCTAAAGATAGCGAGAGTTTTGCAGTTATAACTCTGTGGTCACTGATTCCATCAACCGTGTCAATCATTGTCACATGTTGTGGGATATTGGTTGCCAGTAAATCAAGGAATTCTCACCAATCAAGGAATTCTCACCAAACATGCACTACATATCATGCATTTAAAAGGATTAGTATTAATATATTAGTCTAAACTGCTATATTTAAAAAGATAAAAAATAGCAAACTACGCATGCAAAAACGTGCTGTTAGAAGGGTTACCTTCAAGCGATTACACCAACCTGCAACTATCTGTCTATGGATTCAATCACTCGTGTTGGACATATTTACCGCTATTCAAATCCCTAATAGTACGAGGAAAAAAGGACATTTTGAATACGTCCGTTCGGCAATCAATTTCTCTAATTTTATGGTTATGGTCCAGTCTACAACAGTAAGTTCGGGTTCGCAAAATATTTTTAACGTCATCACTGAAAATATTATCTTGGAATTTGTTTAAGAGATTAAGTCTAAATTTCAACCTGCGATCTGACAATCATTCCCAAATTAATTCATTTAATAGACTGGTTACGTTAATATAGTTATCGCACCGTGCCTTTAGAAATCTTGCCTATCTTAGCATTAATACTTAATTAAAGACAGTTTGCATAAAAATATACTCACCTCTTTCAGAAATCCAACGCTACTTTATGGAGATTTCTCCTATGCTCCCCATAAGTCACGTGACCCAGTAAAGCAATCTTGGCCACAGAAACCAAAGCGCACTCTACCCATCCTTACCCTGAGGGAATGGACGCGAGAAGGAGTTTTTTTAGCGAGCCTCCCCTTCGTCCCCACCCCATCGGGTGGCCCTGCAACCCTTCCGAAGTTTCTCACCTTTCCCCCATCCCCTCCCCTCCCGATAACTTTATCCTTTCTTCAAGATTTCGCCTCCGGAAGTCAAATACTCCGAGGGAAACTCCGATCGAAGTCTTATTCTTCTTTCTCTGCGTGTATCCTGGCCGAAATGAAATTTTCGAGGAGATGATGGCAAGGCCTACCGTGGCAGGGGCGCCATTGTTGATTCGACCGCGGTGATCCCTGGGAACATGTTCCCATCGACGCGTCTTCTTTGAGTTGAAATGGTCATTTATTATCGTCTCACGGTCTTTCCCCACTTGCTCTGGTTTTCGTTCCGATGGTCGCATTCAGTTTCTTATCTATCGCTCACGATTGGACGTGTCAATTCAATCGACAATATAGTCTTCATGCGTTATCTCTTATTTTTGGCGTTTACACATTCTTATTGGAGCTAAATTGAGTTCACAAGGTGTTAAGAATATTCTTCAACCGTAGTGGTGAAACGGGAAAACCTCAAATGTACGATCTGAGAGTAAATTAAGTTATTGTAATACCTAAACCAAATCTTGAACTTTTTCGCCACTCTTACCTGTAATTATGTCCCAAAATGTTTTGCGCCTTCCCTCAAAACATTGCGTTGTTAAAAAATTACGCTAAATTCTGTGGAAACGTTAGGGCCTGGTTGTTCAGTCAGAAAGAGGTAGAAATCCTAATTAAAAAGATTGTGTAATTTTATATGTATTATATGTACAAGGTTTACATAAATTTTTCTATGGTATTTATTAATATTACAAAATATTGCTAAATAAAACTCCTAAGTACATGCAAATGTGAATATTTAAATACAGCAATGTCACCATATTATGTATTCAGTGTACTTAAATGGCACGTAGATGGTTTTTTATCTACTTATGTTATATTAGTTTGTATGATAATCCATGTTTAGCTGTGAAAGAATCGGTAACCCCAAAGCAGGAAGCTTTGTTTCCCTAGGAGTACCTATATTACTCGATTAAATGAACTACTATTAATGTCTATTCAATGTAATTATATGAGGAATAAAATTATTATTATCATTAATTAATATTATTTTAGTCTGGCACAGTTCTTGACCTGCCTCTAAAATGAACTGATTGGATACTAATACTCCCGGCCACAGCGCAACGTCGCATGTGGTATCGATAGCTAATATCCTTATCGATAGTCGGTAAATATTAAGCAGCGTTTACACGTAGCAGTTGACTGCTTTGACAGTCGCGAGATGCGCGATGCATCTATATCGCTACTGCTATTATGCGTCTGCACCTACTTCTATGCAGCTTATGGACGCTATTTAGGCGTTGTCATAACAAATAAAAAGAGTTTCATTTCAATAGTGATTGATGCTTAAATTTTCGTGAAATTCATCAAGCAGTAAATTCAATTGACGATTATCTTTTGCTCCTATTCTTTAAAGAGTACATTCTCCCCTTTGGTGAGTTATGTCCTTATATATATATGTATCCAAATTCCCGGTTTCAGACGTCGTGTATTGCTTTCCGTTGGCGATTGTTGCGATTGTGTTGGATACATTTTCGCTGGAAAGTAGACGGGCTTCAACTTTGCTAATGGCTCGACCTAGGATCGATAGTGTTCGACATGTGTCCAGTATCGACCTGAACTCGCATCGCAGTTGCTATTTACACATGCGAGTGGGGCTTAAATAGTTGATAACAGCAACAACAGGAACAACTGCTACGTGTAAACGCGCCTTTAGCCTAGTGGCGAGATGAAAACTTCAAATTAGTATCGATTTACCACTACGGATAAAAGAATCGATGAATCAATCGATTAAAACTTTCGAGGTCCATGACCACGGTATTGTAATGTTTCCTGTTATTTATTTTACTGACTTTTTCGAAAGTTAGTAACTTATGGTGTACCTAAGTGTTTTAAGTCGTTCGATTTAAAAAGACGTTAAGGTTTTTTCCTCATTAAGTTAAAAGTGAAAAAAAAATCGATGGCGCGAAAACGCGACGGCAGACCATTGCATGCCGGCGAATCAACGTGTGACGTGTCACACGTTCCTCTACCTGACACCAGGTGTTGCTGCGGACGCTTCCAAGTACACATTGCTTTCCGTTAAAGCTTATTAACTAGTATCGGAGGCATATTTATCCAGTTAATTTATTTGGTTTAAAATTATTTATTCATTTGATTCATTTAACTTAGTTGTATTCATTTTATTCCACGAGCAGGATGCCCTCTAGAGACTATAATATGACGACTATTGACGCCAGGTTAAACGGAAGTGACTTTTCGAACTTTGATAATTTTCACATGCGATCATAAATACATGCTCACCAGATTAGAGGGGTTCCTAAATACAACAATGGGGTGCTCAGGAGACGAATATTCTCAGTATGCCTCGTAACGTAAACTATATATATACCTTGACCGGGACACGAACCCGGACCCCCTGATTTCCGGCCAGGTGCTCTACCAGTTGAGATACCAAGGCGTCCTCTTTCTCTGTGGAAATTCTAGTCCCGGTCAAGGCGAATGATTTTTTCTCTGTGGAATATCTTGCATTCGTGCACCTCAGCGGGTGACTCCGTTAAAGTTTTCGCGGCCAGCTCGCGAGCAAGGTACATCTACATCTACATAATACCCTGCAAGACACCATAAAGGTGTGTGGCAGGGGGTGAACTCTCACCAAACATGCACTACAAATCATGCATAAAAAAGGATTAGTACTTGTATAGGTACTGTTCAAAACTACGCTATTTAAAAAAGATAAAAATAACAAAGCATACATGCAAAAACATGCCGTTAGTTGGGTTAGCTTTTAGTCCGTATACCAACATGCAGCTACCAATGTTATCCATTGCTACACTCATACTGGATATATTTACCCTTATTCATATCCCTAATAGTACGAGGAAAAAAGGACATTTTGAATCTGTCAGTTCGGCAATTTCTCTAATATTGTGATTATAGTCCAGTCTACCATAGTAAGTTGGGGTTCGCTAAATATTTTTAACATCATCACTGGAAATATTGCCTTGGAATTTGTTTAAGCGATTAAGTCTTAATTTCAACCTGCGATCTGACGATGATTCCCAATTTAATTCATTTAATAGACTGGTTACGCTAGTAAGGTTATGATACCGTCCATTTACAAATCTTGCCGATCTTCGCTGCACACGTTCAAGTTCGTTATTTAGACCAATTTCGTGGGGATCCCATACACTGGCAGCATATTCCAAATGAGGTCTTACAAGGGAAAAGTATCTGATTTCTCGTACATGATCGTCACATTTACCCAGTATTCTTTTGACGAATCCCAGTTTACGATTCGCTTGACCCATTATTTCACGAATGTGTTTACCCCAGGAAAGATCATGTGTCAGTCTTATTTCAAGATATTTAATGGTTTCCATGTTCGTTAAATCATTATTACTTATGTTGTAAGTGCTAGGAGGAGAGCTATTCTTTTTCCAAAAATTCATTACGTGACATTTTTAAAGTTTAATTCTTACTGCCATGTATCACACCAAGTTTTAATGGCTTGTAGGTCAATATTTAAATATTCTTTATCATTTGGGCATAGAATTTCCCTGTACACTACACATTGGCAAAGAGACGCAGCTGACCTTTTACCATCTTATGGATATCATTTATGTGCAAATTAATAGGAGTGGGCCTATCACACTACCTTGTGGGACACCCGACTGTGGGTAAGGGTGTAGGAGGAGAAAAGAAAGATTAGCGGGGGCGCATTATTTTTCCCAAGTTACAATACACAAAGGTAGTTCATGGGTCCGGCTGTTGATGATGCGGGCACTGGGATAATGATTTCCCGGAAATGTGATGGCACATAGATCACTGGGTGAAATTTTAACGAGTAGCACTGATTGGTAAAAATTCCAGGAGTGGGTTAATTGCACATAGGTCGGTGATCACTGTGAAAATTTGGTTGTCACTGTAGTAGTTCGTTAATGGGGATGGCAAAGAGCGGGCAGTGGGAAGGAAGCAAGCCTGAAGTTATCAGCTAAATTTCTTCCTTCACGTGGACGGAAAGTCCCTAGCAATTCCACTGAAGCTATAATTTTTTGTGACAAAAAGCTTTGTATCCTGGTTTCATGGTTGGTTGGGAAAGGTTCTATATTGAAAAGCGACCATTAAAATGTACCTAACGCCGAGGAGTTCCTGTTATTGACAGGTGATCCACTGACCTATCTGTTCAGCAGACGATAACGCGCGTTTACCGGGCTGCAGCTATTAGCTCAAAGAGGCAGTTGACGCCCCACTGAACTCGGTCGTTCCTTTTCCTCCGTCGCGTTCGGCGTCCTTCGGCGGCAGTGATCCGTCGTAGCGCCTCGCTGCTGGAGTCGTAACGGCGGCGGAGAGGCCTTCGGATTCCTCGGACTCCGTGCGAAGCGGGGGCGGACGACCGCTGGCCGCCGTCCAGTTTGCGCCTCCATCCACGTTGAAACACTTGTCTCCCCACCACCAGTGGAAATGCACAATAATTGCCATGCGAAAAAATTCACCTGGACCGGGAATCGAACAACGGACCTTTGGCTTTACTGGGCCACTGCGCAGACCACCCAGGATCCCTCATTCGCATGGCAATTTTACCGAGCTTCAAGGTACTAGATGTTGAACCCTCGCGGCCCATCAAGGATGGCCTTGAACCTCGGTAAAATTGCCACGCGAATTAGGGATCCTGGGTAGCGTAGTGGTCTGCGCAGTGGCCCGGAAAGAAGTGGTTCTATTCCCGGCCCAGATGAATTTTTTCGCATGGCAATTAATGTGAATTCCACCGCCGTACACGCGGCAGGATTGAAATATCCTACACCAGTGGAAATTGATAATTTCAGTCTGAAAGGGCGTTCCACCTAGTGGATTGATTAAATGGCTCACATTCTTCTGACTCATTGTTTCAATTTATTGCTGGATTTCGTTGGCAGTGCCCCATCGATAAATATTGCACGTGCATTTTACCTCCATTGAACCATAAAGAGTGGGGAAAAGTAAAATGCACCTGGACGATTCAGTTAGTAAAATGAGCGGAGCGCGGGAATATCAATTGCTGACAGTAGTTCCCCATTGTTTTGGTGCAAATGAAATCATTCGTAGTTTCCTGCTTCACTTCTACTGGATTAGTGCCCTCTTTTCAGGACACTATTTTTTGTTTCATGACATTCTAGAAAATGATAAGGATTCAGTCTTTAACGTCTCTTATTTGGTATACTCTTATTATCTTAGCTGATCAATGTTGCTCTTCATTAATACCTTGTCTTTGGTAGAGGAGGCAGTTGGGAATGAAGTTGAAATTCTCAGTTGATTTGCATATTGAACCACTTCTGATCTTTTAGTTGATGGTACAGCACTAGGCTGGACAGTAGATCTGTGGCAAGATTTTCAGTTGCATGAAACGGACAACCCAATCGTTAATTGCTTTAATGGTATCGGAAGACGAAATCTCCTCGCCAGTTGATAATCTTGTCAATGGTCGCTGTCTCTTTCTCGTGGTGCAGTGGACCGTAATTGTATGGTAATATAATGCTTTCGTTGTTGTCCATTCATACGGAATCATTACGGAAGTACATGTTAATTATTATTCTAAGGAATTTGTAACGTAACAATCGAGCCGCGAAAAGCAACACTGCAATATTTAAGAATGGAGGAAAACATCTGTTTCTAGGTGACGCCGCCGGGGCCAATAGGCTGAAGCGTGGGTAAATAATGAAACACTAGGAGAGAGGGAGGGAAACGGGTAGTTGTGTGAAAGACTTGGTGGTGTGCAGGAGGAAAGGTGACGCGTGTTGGAAAAAGGGGCATCTCTTGAAGGCTGGTTGGTGTATGTGTGGGTGATTAAGCATCAGTGAGGGAAGAGATATTGCTGGTGTGGTTGTGTTGTGTGTTCTTCGAATTAATAAGTGGCTCAAAACAAAAAAAAGAAAATCCGTATGGCCTGTTAAGGGGGCTCCACAGAATTATGAAGTAGATATCATTTTTGTGAAAATTTCAGGACACATAATAACTTTTTGACTCTTCTATTTATTGGCAATAAAATAATGAGGCTTTTCCATAATATATTTGAAGAAAACTGACATTGAAAATCAGCTATTTTATACGTAGTACACGGCAGAGCATGGCTCTTGCATTTAAAAATTTGCAGATAAATAATACAAAGCGAAATATCGTTTTGACTAAAAACTAATATATGATGCGCAAATTTATGTAGAATTTAACATAGTAAAAATTGCTCTCATTACCACACTTGTTTAATTGATGTTAATAAATGTTTGCTCGAAAAAAGCGGAAAAGCCCTAGTTACATGAAAGTGGCGCTGCAGAATGTTGTTATCATTGGCAACGGTACTTGTGACGGAACGTGCTTACGAGGCTATTTACTAACTTCATTTAGGAATATACCTTACCAAGGTCCTTATCTTTTTTAAGTACTTTAAATATTTCATTGGTTGTTGATATGGTGTAATTAATACCAATGCTTCCAAATGGTAGCAGCGTCATTGTTGCCAAAAGTTTTCAAAAAGACTAGTATTAATAAAATTCAAATCAAAGAGTTGTATTTGCAAGGGAATAGTTTAAAACTACGTAAGCAAATATTTGACCTATTTTAGAATACGTATTAGAGGGATTGGGCATGTATTCTCATTTTTTAAATTAAACGTGGTAACAACACGTCAGCCATGTTTCGAACTCAAAATGAGTTAAAAGAGCTTGTAAAGAATAGAATTCAAGTACAACGTGCTCTATAATAGCATATTCACACAATTATTGTGTATGCGTTCTCATCGTATAAATGGTTTTCCATATAGGTGTTTTTCTGGATCGGTATTTAGCTCCTTTACGGGATTTTGAATCGCGGTTCACGGTGGAACCTCCATAATAATTGTCTGTATGGTGTTTGGTTAATTTTGAATTACAGCACGGGAGGAAAATTTCATATGTTGTGCATGTTTGAATTCACTATTTTTGACAATACTTTCGCACTCAATACTCGTCTCAAACCGGAAGTGCTCGGTGATCGCCATGGATCCTAATCTTCCCGTGAGCAAGCAATGGTAAGAATGGTGAGCAATTCGTCAAGCAATGGTATCTTGTGCCGAATAAGACGATGACAAAACAAGACAAATTAAGAAGACAATCAACTCCCATTCTTGGATGTTTAGGTGAAGAAAAGACGTGACGGGAAACTTGGCCATGCAGTGTACAGGAACAAGACGGCTTCATTTAGAAGACGGCTTCGGGGCAAGTGGATGCTGGGAGTGCGATGCATTCATTTATGCGTGGTCCAGCGTTCGCCCGAGAGGAAAAGAGGCTGTGGAGAATGCACCTCACGGCTTCCTGCGAAGAGGCTCAAGGAGGGAAAAAACAGACGCGTATTAGTGGCGGTGAGGGTCGTGTCGTTGCAGAGTGTTGCTCCCCCACATGGGGGAAGGATTCTTCGGGACGTGTCTGTCGAAGGGGATACACACCCTGATCCCTGTTCCGTCTCCCCGCTGCTTCGTCTCCTACTCAGGGCTCCGCATCTCATTATACTCTGTCCCTGGCAAACGCGCGACCTCCCCCTTCCTGTTGCTCTGCCCCCTTCAACAAGCGCCTCTCCTCTCCTTGCCACCGTCTCCGGCTATTCACGGTCAGGAGTTCAAGTTCACCGATTCAGCGCGTTGCTTCGAGAACTCACGGTTTGTTAGTTGCGGAGTGCACGGCCCTTGGGGTTAAAAGGACTATCTAAAATCTTTGCTCCCTCGAAATGCTGCCCAATATTTAAATGATGACGTAGGAGCAATTGAAAAATTGGTGTGATACGTGGCAGTTAGAATTAAATTTTTAAAAATGTCTGGTAATGAATTTTTGGAAAAAGAATAGCTCTCCTCCTAGCACTTACAACATAAGTAATAATGAATTAACGAACGTGGAAACCATTAAATACCTTGGAATAAGACTGACACATGATCTTTCCTGGGGTAAACACATACGTGAAATAATGGGTCAAGATACTCGTAGACTGGGATTCATGAAAAGAGTACTGGGTAAATGTGACGCTCATGTACGGGAAATCAGCTGCTTTTCCCTTGTTAGACCTCATTTGGAATATGCTGCCAGTGTATGGGATCCCTTCGAAATCTGTCTAAATAATTAACTTGAACGTGTGCAGCGAAGATCGGCAAGATTTGTAAAGGGACGATACGATAACCATGCTAGCGTAACCAGTCTATTATATGAATTAAAATGGGAATCATTGTAAAATCGAAGGTAGAAATTTAAACTTAATGTCTTAAACAAATTCCAAGACCATATTTTCAGTGGTGATGATAAAAATATTTTGCGAACTCCAACTTACTATGGCAGACTGGACCATAATCATAAAATTAGAGAAATTGATTGCCGAACTGACAGATTAAAAATGTCCTTTTTTACTCGTACTATTAGGGATATGAATAAATGTAAATATATCCAATACGAGTGTAGCAATGGATAATATTGGTAGCTGCATGTTGGTGTAAGGAGTTGAAGCTAAGCCAACTAACAGCATGTTTTTGCATGTTTGCCTTGCTGTTTTTATCTTTTTTTTAAATAGTGATGTTTACAACAGTATACAAATACTAATCCTTTTTTATGCATCAGATGTAGTGCATGTTTGGTGAGAATACATCCCCTGCCACACGCCTTTATGGTGGCTTGAGCCCGCGGAGGCTCGAAGGGTATTACGTAGATGCAGATGATATCAAAGCTTCCTTTAGCTGCAGATGTTGTAGTGTTAACTAGGGCCTGAATCAGATGGCGACACCTCGCGATGTTTATAATATGGATTATTGTCATCTACTCTTGTCTGTATCTTGATGACACCGTTTCGTTCATCTTGGTGCCAATGGAAGTAAATGAAAATTCTTTTATTGTTGCTGAACATTCGTGGGGAGCGGAAAGCCGTCCGTCCTTTGTTTAACAGCTGTGCGGACGAGCCGCTCAACCAGAACGGCGCGGCGTAGCGGCGCGGAGCACTGAACGCGAACATTTGACGAACGCCCACACGTCCCCACACTCTCATCCGAGCAGTTACGAAATATCGGATACCGCTCGCGTTTCGAAGATCCGAATCGATACTACGATTCCGATTCTTGGTTTGGTGGGAGCGATGGTTTTAAAATGCAATGTGTGCCCTCAGGCCGCGATATTTGGACTGTATCGATGTTTAGGCGACTTTTTCTCTGCGAGTGAAATGAAGGCGTGAAAACGATCCCATCAGGATTCAACAAGATGAAAATGTCTCGTTTGAATCACTGTCTACATCTACATCTACACCATACTCTGCAAGCCACCGCGAGTTTGTGTGGCAGGGGGTGAAGATCACCAAGCATACACCACTACCATGCAAACAAGCAACTATAGGGTCCCATGCAAATAGATTGTTAATATGTATAGTATTTAAGGGGTTATTACATTCATCATGCACTACAGACTACTCTAGAATATTTTCCCTACCTATCCCTTTGCTATGCTGCCTATTCTGTTCTCTTATGGTACGGGGGAAAAATGCCATTTTGAATCCATCAGTGCTACAATCTATCTCTCTTATCTTATGCATATGGTCGAATCTAGCATAATACGCTGGTGTTTTGTATAATAATCCAATAATTGTGCCAACTTCTACATCTACATCTACACGATACCCTGCAACCCACCGCGAGTGTGTGTGGCAGGGGGTGAAGATCACCATTCTTCCACTACCTTCATGCAAAGAAGTAACTTTATTCTCTCATGCAACCTGATTGTTAGTATCTATAGTATTTAAGGGTCATACTTGCATCATACACTACAGACTACTCTTAAATATTTCCCCTACCTATCCCTTTGCTATGCTGCCTATTCTGTTCTCTTATAGTACGGGGAAAAATGCAATTTTGAATCTATCAGTACGACAATCTATCTCTCTAATCTTGTTTATCTAGTCGAATCTAGCATAATACGCTGGATGTGCCTAACATCTTCAGTAAAGCTATCCGATTGAAATGTCTTTAATAGATTTAATCTGTACTTTAACCTACGCTCTGATAATGATTCCCACCTTAATCTTCTTCTGAAACACTACTCCACCTATCGTAACACCTTGTAACGAACCTAGCTGCTCTACCCTGCACACTGTCTAGTTCTCTGATCAAACCTAATTCATTCGGATCCCATACACTGGCTGCATACTCAAGGTGGGGCCTAACTAGTGAAAGGAAACTGTCACTGTCGCGCTCATTACCTCGCGGTTTTGGTTGGCGGCATTCGGTGACGAGGCAGTCGCGAAGGAGGAAACTGCTTGGACGAATGAGAAATAATGAAATTCTTGAGGCTGAAATCACACGGAGCCGAGTCGGGAATGCGACGAGGACTGAGTCTTCCGGTTCTCCGCCTCCCCCCCGCGTCTGCAAATACGGTGTGGCTGCATTATTAATGCGCTTTGCGCGTGGTTTCTGTTCAACCTGTTCTGCTCCCCCATGTACTCACCCGACTTCCCGGCCGAACACCCACCCCTCGCTCGTAAATTCATCTCCTCCCCCTCGTCGCTCCCTTCCCCCTCTCCTTCACTCTCCCCTCCACGCACAGGAAAAAAACAAGCGACTCGCGCAACTCGAAAACCATTCTCCCATTTCTATTACATCCGAGATGCAAGATGCCCTGGTGTCTTGGTCGTGATTGTAGCCATTCCTTACTCCTCGAGCGGTACGAACGAAGCGATTGCATCCGACTTCGGTCTTGCGGTGTGGATTATCTCCTGTGAAAAGTAGTGCAATCTTCGGGACACAATATATCTACATCTACACCTACATAATACCCTGCAATCCACCATAAAGGTGTGTGGCAGGGGGTGAACTCTCACCAAACATGCACTATATATCATGCATAAAAAAGGATAAGACCTTGTATAGGTACTGCTCAAACCTACGGTATTTAAAAACAGATAAAAATAGGGTTAGAGGTACTCAGGTGGGGACTACCGACGGTCAAGCCTGCTAATGAGGGTCCTTGCTCGTCTCCGAGCCTAATCCGACCCTTCGCGAGCGACCCGAGACCCTCACCGAGGCCCATATCTCCACGGGTGGTCATAAGGCTGAGCTCGTCCGATTGCAGTTAAATTTTAACTTTATAAACTATAATTGTTATAAACAATGAGTTAGTTTTTTCGTGCTCTCCATTTCAAATAGATCACATTCCTTTTTTGATCGATCCTCTACGATAAAAAATAAGATTTTTTGTAAAATAAACGGAAATCATAGTTCCGACTTGGCAACACTGTACGGGAACACGTGGTTTCCAAGAAAGAGGGGAGCGAGGGTAGGTGTGAGGAATCTTACGGGTGTAATGGAGAAGAGAATGAAGGGAATGAGAAGCGTACTATGTGAGGAATCTAACGTCGTCATGTCTACTGATAAATTCTGTTCCCGAAGTCCAAAAATCAGCCATAGTGTGAGACATGGAGGAAGCCAGGGAAGCTATATGCACATAATACCCTGTAAGCCAACATAGAGGTGTGTGGCAGGGGGTGAAATCACACCAAACACGCATTACATATCATGCATGAAAAGTATTAGCAATTATATTCTAGGGTATACATCACAATTTAAAAAAGGTTAAAAAATAGCAAAGCAAGCATATAAAACATCCTGTTAGTATGGTTAACTTTAAGTATTTATAGCAATATGCAAACTCCTTTTCTATCAATATTTATACTGTTAGATATGTCCTAAATGGTAAGTTAAAGGTCGCAAAATATTTTTAACGTCATCACTCAAAATATTGTCTGCGAGTTTAGTCAAGAAAATAAGTCCAAATTTCAACCCTCTATCTGATAATGATTCCCATTTATTTAATCTATTTTTTTATCTATTTTGCAAGGATCCCATATACTGGCGGTCTATTCTTAATAAGGTCTAACAAGCTCAATTTCTCGTTCTTGATCCTTAAATTTACTCTGTGCTCTTTTGCTGAATCCCAGGTTACGATTACCTTGACCCATTATTTCACGTTTGTGTATAAAGATCATATGATAGTCTTATTCCAATATATTTAATGGATTCCACATTTATAAATTCATTATTCCTTGCGTAGTAAATGTTAGATGGTAGAAGACAGCAGATCCTTGTATATAGTAAGATGTAGAGTGGTAGAAGCCAGTATCAAGAATGTTACCCCCTCTATTAGGTGCTATAGCTAGCTAGTTGTTGGAGAACATATCTAACAGACTCTTACAGATGTCCTTGTCCCTTGCTCTAGCTTGAAAGCAGTGAGTGATCCAGTCTATGGAGAGAGCATTAAAATATCCACCTACTGTCTGTAAAGAAAAGCAAGACACCCGAGTTTGAGGAGCTCTATCGTCTAAACGAAGCAATCAATTTCAATGCAACAAAAAGCATACGAGAGAAAATTTATTTCTACGTTTGATCATTTACTTCAAAAAATCTTCGGCTTTATAGTATTTCCTGTACTTAATTTTTTCTCAAAAAAGTAACCGTTTTTTGCGCGTAAAATCAAGTTTCCCAACTTTGAGCGCTTGTAATTCTCGTAGTTTTTATTCCAAGAACTTGCTTAATACTATTCCTTTTTTATGCATGATATGTACATCTACATAATACCCTGCAAGCCACCACAAGGGTGTGTGTCAGGGGGTGATTGCTCACCAAACATGCACTACATATCATGCATAAAAAAGGAATAGTATTAATATAGTAGTCAGAACTACACTATTTCAAAAAGATAGAAATTGCAAAGCAAACATGCAAAAACATTCTGTTAGTAGGGTTAGCTTTAAGTACTCATACCAACATGCAGCGAACCAATGCTATTCATTGCTATTCTCCGATAGGACATATTTACCGTTATTCGTATCTCTTATTGTGCGAGGGAAAAAGGACATTTTGAATCGGTCAGTTCGGCAATCAATTTCTCTAACTTTATGATTATGGTCCAGCCAGCCATAGTAAGTTGGGGTTCGTAAAATATTTTTAACATCATCACTGAAAATATTGCCTTGGAATTTGTGGAAGAGATTAAGTCTAAATTTCAACCTGCGATCTGACAATGATTCCCATTTCAATTCATTTAATAGACTGGTTACGCTAATATAATTATCGTATCGTCTCTTTACAAATCTTGCCGATCTTCGCTGCACACGTTCAAGTTCATTACTTAGACCGATTTCGTAGGGATCCCATACACTGGCAGCATATTCCAAATGAGGTCTAACAAGGGAAAAGTAGCTGATTTCTCGTACATGATCGTCACATTTACCCAATACTCTTTTAATGAAACCCAGTTTGCGATTCGCTTGACCCATTATTTCACGAATGTGTTTACCCCAGGAAAGATCATTTGTCAGTCTTATTCCAAGATATTTAATGGATTCCACGTTTGTTAATTCATTATTACTTATTTTGTAAGTGGTAGGAGGAGAGCTATTCTTTTTCCAAAAATTCATTACAAGACATTTCTTAAAGTTTAATTCTAACTGCCATGTATCACACCAAGTTTCAATTGCTTGTAGGTCAATATTTAAATATTCTTTATCGTTCGGGCATAGAATTTCCCTGTACACTACTGCGTCATCGGCAAATAGACGAAGCTTACTTTTTACCACCTTTTAGATATCATTAATATACAAAAGGAATAGGAGTGGACCTATCACACTACCTTGTGGGACACCCGAAGTGACTTTAATTGCCGGTGAGGAAACACCGTCCAAAACAACCCTTTGAACCCGATCATGCAGAAAATCATTCACACGATCTGCTCTTTCGGAAGCCATGCTGGACATTGGACAATAAATTCTGGCTATCTGAATTTTTGAAGTAAATGATCCAACGTAGAAACAAATTCTCTCTCGTATGCTTTTTGTTGCATTGATATGTAGTGCATGTTTGGTGAGCAATCACCCCCTGCCACACACCCTTGTGGTGGCTTGCAGGGTATTATGTAGATGTAGATGTAGATGTACTAATCAGTACAACAGTAATAAAAATTGGTGAGAAATCACCCCCTGCCTCACACCCTTGTGGTGGCTTGCAGGGTATTATATAGATGTAGATGTAATCAATTTTCAATTGACCGATTGGTTTTGAAGTTAGCACACGTTTGCGTTGGTTACAACAAATCCATCAATCTTAGTGGTATAAACAATATCTTTTCTGCAAACTGTTACTAACAGATCTGTCTTCCTTATATCAAAATCGCAAGTTCCTGGAACAAAAACTACGAGAATTACAAGCGCTCAAAGTTGGGAAACTTGATTTTACGCGCAAAAAAACGTGTACTTTTTTGAGAAAAAATTAAGTACAGGAAATACTATACAGCCGAAGATTTTTTGAAGTAAATGACCCAACGTAGAAATAAATTCTCTCTCGTATGCTTTTTGTTGCATTGAAATTGATTGCTTCGTTTAGACGATAGAGCTCCTCAAACTCGGGTGTCGCTTTTTTTTTACATACAGTATTTATTATATTACGCTCGCTGTTACGGGACATGATAGCATTTATCTGCCTTCCCAGTTCTAATAGTGAAGCAACATCAGTATTTGGGGGCCTATACAATGCGCAGAAAGATATTGATTTTGATGTAGTGCATGTTTATGAACACCAAACATATTCCAAGAGGTTGTCGGGAAATATTACTGCTTTGCTAATAATGAGTTCTTGACTGCAATGAAAACACCACCACCTTTCCGGTTTTGTCTGTATTTTACATATATTTTAAAAGAGTTGGGAGACATTTCTGAGTCATAAATATCCTCTGTCAGTCTAACCAGTCTAAAAAATTTATCCGTACGACAATGCATGTCCTTAATCTTGTTAATGTGATGAAACCTCTCATAATGCGCAGGGTTTCATCTACATCTACATAATACCCTGAAAGCCACTGTAAAGGTGTGTGGCAGGGGGTGAATTCTCACCAAACTTGCACTACCTATCATGCATTTAAAAGGATTACTATCAATAAATTAGAAAAACTGCACTATTTAAAAAGATAAACATAGCAAACTAAGCATGCAAAAACGTGCTGTTAGTTGGGTTACCTTCAAGTCCTTATACCAACATGCAACTACCTATGCTATGCATTGATTCACTCGTATTGGACATATTTACCGCTATTCATATCTCTAATTGTACGAGGAAAAAATGAAAATTTAAATCTGTCAGTTCGGCAATCCATATCTCTAATTTTGTAGTTATGGTCACCGCTTTTAAAAATTGGGGTCACGTTTGCTATCTTCCAGTCTTTGGGAACTGCGTGTTCTTCGAGGGATTTTTTAAATATTACTTTAAGATACGGAGCCATTTCGAGAGCTAATTCTTTATACGCACGAGATGGAATTTCATCAGGACCTGAGGACTTATTCGGGCTAATGTTTTTTTTAGCAAGGATACGATTCAGCTTCAAGATCGATCGATCGGGGGCATTATTTGCTGAAATCGGTCTGGTATGGTTTCCTGCAAACTACGTTTAGATTGATTAAAAACGCTGTGAAGAAAATAATTCAACAAATTAGTTTTATCTAAATTGGAAGTTGCTATTTCGCCCCTATCATTTTTCAAGGAATTAGGCGTTGACTTTCAGTTCCTTTTACTTCCCTAACATATGACCAAAATGCTTTCAGATTTCGCTTGTTCTCCCGAGTACTTTTTTCTTGTTTTCGCTAAACGCTTTTCTAAGGGCTGTTTATGCAGCTGCTTTACACATTTTAAAATGTTCAATAGTATTTTTTAGATCGCTATTAGCCACATTTTTCTTCATTTTTCTTAGTTTCGCGTGGCTAACTGGTCGGTGTTTTAAACATTTTCTAACCTGCGCGTTGTACCACCTTGGTTCCCTATTCTCACTCTTATACTAATGAGGTATATATCTGTAAGAAGTGTCAAGGGACCGCGTAATTTGGAGGAACTGTTTCCATGTATTGTTTGTATCACTATTTTTGCTGATGCTCTCGAATTTTTTAAAAGAACTCTTTAAGTCACGCCTAAATCCGTTAAAATCTGCTTTACTAAAAAGGTAAATCTTTCTTTTCAATTAACATTTTTTTTCAGTATTGATGGAAAATTTAGCGTGTACTACCTTGTGGTCACTTATTTTATCGACATTTTCAACTTTAATAACTTTTAAAGGATAATTGTGGCAAGTAAATCAAGAACATTCTCCCCTCTATTAGGCAAGGTGACAATCTGATATAGTGCGTACGATGCGAACAGGTTAAGCAAAAATAATCTGTAGTTCGTTGCCATGGGAAATAATGGACCTGATCTGTTTCTCGAGTTCAAATATTGAGTGAACATCGGAATGGGGTGGTCTATAGAAGGCAAAAACGTATAATACTTTCGATTTAGCCACCATTAGCCACCACACCATACACTTTCTTTTATATTATCTGGAATCACTTCTATTTTACTGACTATTGTGTTCTTAACTGCGATGAATACTCCCCCTCCCGGCCGACCCTCTTGATCTCTCCTGTATACCCTGAAATTCACGGGAAAAATTTCACTATCAGCAATATCGCTTGTTAAAAAACTCTCCGTTCCTATATTGATGGCAGAATAAGTACTCTCTGTAAGGTGTCAGAATTCGGATATCTAGCTTATTAAACTACGACAGTTAACTACCACTACTGGAAATTCCTATATTTTAATATGGCTGCTTATTGTATTTGTGGGGTTACTGTTTTCTAAATTATTGGGAAAGTTACGGTTTGGAAACGCATGGGTGGTATTTCGATTTATATGTTTTTCTTTTTTCTCTGCTTTCTTCCGTCCCGCTAAACCTCTACTGTGTTGCCTGATTAACTCGTTATTCCTTGCTTTCCTGGTGAATAGTAAGTTATGTAATGGCCCACTATTTAACCTACTCATTGCCCTACTCTCTATCCTAAAAAAGACCTACAGTGATCGACTATCCTATCACCAATATGGGATCCTTACGAAATAGGCTTCTACATCTACATCTACACGATACCCTGCAAGCCACCGCGAGGGTGTGTGGCAGGGGGTGAAGGTCACCAAGCATTCACTACTAGCATGCAAGCAAGCAACTAAAGGGTCTCATGCAACTAGATTGTTAGTATCTATAGTATTTGAGGGGTTAATACATGCATCATGCACTACAGAATACTCTAAAATATTTCCCCTACCTATCCCTTTCCTATGCTGCCTATTCTGTTCTCTTATAGTACGGGGGAAAAATGCCATTTTGAATCTATCTGTACGACAATCTATCTCTCTAATCTTATTTATCTGGTCGAATCTAGCATAATACGCTGGTGTTTTCAATATGTGCCTAACATCTTCAGTAAAGCTATCCGATTGAAATTTCTGCAATAGATTAAATCTGAACTTTAATCTACGCTCTGATAATGATTCCCACCCTAATTCTTGTATTAATTCTGATACACTACTCAACCTATCGTAACACCTTTTGACGAACCTAGCTGCTCTACGCTGCACACTGTCTAGTTCTCTCATCAAACCTAATTCATTAGGATCCCATACACTGGCTGCATACTCAAGGTGGGGCCTAACTAGTGAAAAGTAGCATCGCTCTTTTGTCTTCTCATCACATTTCCCAAGTACTCTTTTTATAAATCCTAGCTTTCTCTTCGCTCGGCCGCATATTTCCCTTATGTGTCTTCCCCACGATAAATCTTTAGTGATTGTTACACCTAAATATCTTACGGTTTCAACGTTTTCGATCTTCGTGTTATTAATTCTATAGGATCGCTCTATCGAATTATTCCTCCTCCAAAAATTGATAGCTACACACTTTTTAAGGTTGAGTTCTAACTGCCATTTGTCGCACCACTCTTGAATTGCATCTAAATCCTTGCTAAGTGATTTCATGTCCTCTTCGTTTGATATACCCCTGTACACCACCGCATCGTCTGCAAAAAGTCTAAGGTTACTACTAACTACGGTACCCAAATCGTTTATGTATAAAAGAAATAGAAGCGGACCTACTACGCTACCCTGGGGAACTCCCGATGTGACTTCGATTGTGTCCGACATGATACCATCTATGACAACCCTCTGCTCTCGCCCACTTAAGAATTCTTTTACCCAACATACAACGTCTTTATTTATACCAAAACTCTCTAACTTCAAGATTAATTTGTCATGAGGAACTTTATCGAAAGCCTTTTTAAAATCTAAAAATATCGCATCAACTTCAGTACTGCTTTCGCCGTGGACTAAAATATCGTGTACGAATAAAGCTAATTGTGTCTCGCAAGATCTACCTTTCCGGAACCCATGCTGGCTGTTTATGAGTAATCCCTGACTATCCAAATGCCCCATGATCGAACTGACTACTATGTGCTCAAATATCTTACAAGAGATTGACGTGAGTGAAATGGGTCTGTAGTTACTAGGTTCTTCCCTATCACCGCTTTTAAATATAGGTGTAATGTTAGCTACTTTCCAATCCTTGGGTACTGTGTGGTTCTTTAGTGTTTTATTGAATATTATTTCTAGATAGGGGGCTATTTCAGAAGCTAATGTTTTATAAACTCTGGAAGGAATTTGATCGGGACCTGGTGATTTGTTTTTACTTATGCTTTTTAACTGCTGCTCTATTCCGCGACATGAAATGTTTATTTCGGGCATTTGCTCACTGAAAGTGTTCGGCGGTGGTTCCACTGCGTTTTGTGACGATGAGTTGAATACACTTTGGAAGAAGGTGTTTAAAGTGTTGGCTTTTTCTACACTGCTGGTGACTCTGATTCCTTTATCATTTTTAAGTGTGTGCACTGTGGACTTATTTCCCTGAAGCTCTCTCACATATGACCAAAACGCTTTAGGATTGCTATCTAAATATTCTCCTAACATCTTGCTCTTGAAATGTGATAACGCTTGCCGACATGATTTCCTTGCTAATGCTCTCGATTTTTTATAGTTTTGAACTAGCTCATTTTTTTCCTCTACCGATAGACCCCGTCTGGCATTTTTCATCTTAGCGTGGCATACCCTTTGTCGCTTTAGTGATTTCCTAACCTCCGCGTTATACCACCTTGGCTCTGTATTATCACTAATATATTTACTTGGTATGTATTTATGAACTGCGTTACGGGTGACCTCAAGAAATTCTCTCCACGAATCCTCTGTATTTAATCCTTTGCTTTGTTCGCTGAATACATTAAACGCTTCCCTTAATTCCTCTTTCATACCGTCGTAATTTGCCTTGCCAAATAAGTACACCCTCCTCCTTGGTTTATAATGTCTTTCAACGCCTACAATAAATTTCGCATGCACTATTTTATGGTCACTAATTCCTGTGTCTGTAACTGTATTTAGAACTCTCTCGGGTATATTTGTTGCTAATAAGTCTAGAATGTTGTTACCCCTGGTCGGCTCTGTTACTAGCTGTTGTAGAGAATGTGTCGTAAAGGTGTTCAACAGTGATTCGCAATGTTCCTTATCCTTACCTCCTGCAATGAAACTACACGTATTCCAGTCTATCGAGGGGAGATTGAAATCTCCGCCTACTATTATTCCTCTATCATTCTTCCCAGAAAGTAATGTGCGTATCTCTGACTCTAGCTCTATTATAGAATTGGCGTCTGCGTCCGGTGGCCTGTAATATGCACCTACATATATCTTTTTTGCGTTACTACTTTTACTTTTAACGGAACACCAAATACTTTCTACATTTCGCTCTGAAATAAGTTCTCTTATTAAATAACTGGAAATCATTATCAGGTCAAGGGTTGAAATTTGGACTTGTTCTCTTAACTAAACTCCAAGACAATATTTGAACCGATGACTGTAAAAATATTTAGTGACTTTCGACCATATCTACATCGGTGCTTTCGACTTACCATATAGGACATATCCAATAGTATAAATACGAATATTCGTAGCTATATAGCTATATAGCATATGAGTTTGCATCCACTTCATGCATGATATGTAATGCATGTTTGGTGTGCATTCACCCCTAGCCACACACCTCTATGTTGGCTTACAGGGTATTATGTGCATATAGCTTCCCTGGCTTCCTCCATGTCTCACACTATGGCTGATTTTTGGACTTCGGGAACAGAATTTATCAGTAGACATGACGACGTTAGATTCCTCACATAGTACGCTTCTCATTCCCTTCATTCTCTTCTCCATTACACCCGTAAGATTCCTCACACCTACCCTCGCTCCCCTCTTTCTTGGAAACCACGTGTTCCCGTACAGTGTTGCCAAGTCGGAACTATGATTTCCGTTTATTTTACAAAAAATCTTATTTTTTATCGTAGAGGATCGATCAAAAAAGGAATGTGATCTATTTGAAATGGAGAGCACGAAAAAACTAACTCATTGTTTATAACAATTATAGTTTATAAAGTTAAAATTTAACTGCAATCGGACGAGCTCAGCCTTATGACCACCCGTGGAGATATGGGCCTCGGTGAGGGTCTCGGGTCGCTCGCGAAGGGTCGGATTAGGCTCGGAGACGAGCAAGGACCCTCATTAGCAGGCTTGACCGTCGGTAGTCCCCACCTGAGTACCTCTAACCAAAAATAGCAAAATATACATGCAAAAACATGCCGTTAGTTGGGTTACCTATAAGTCCTTATACCAACATGCTGATACCAATGTTATCCATTGCTACACTCGTACTGGATATATTTACCGCTATTCATATCCCTAATTGTACGAGGAAAAAAGGAAATTTTGAATCTTTCAGTTCGGCAATTAATTTCTCTAATTTTGTGATTATGGTCCAGTGTACCATAGTAAGTTGGGGTTCGCAAAATAATTTTAATATCACATCTGAAAATATGGTATTGGAATTTATTTAACAGATTTAGTCTAAATTTCAGCCTGCGATCTGACAATGATTCCCATTTTAATTCATTTAATAGACTGGTTACGCTAGTAAGGTTATTATATCGTCTCTTTACTAATCTTGCCGATCTTTGCTGCACACGTTCAAGTTCGTAATTAAGATTGATTTCGTAGGGATCCCATACACTGGCCGCATGTTCCAAATGAGGTCTTACAAGGGATAAGTAGCTGATTTCTCATAAATGATTGTCACGTTTACCCAGTACTCTTTTGACGAATCCCAGTTTACGATTCGCTTGACCCATTATTTCACGTATGTGTTTACCACTTTCGAACATTTGGCCTCCCCAGGGCAACTGCCCTTTGTTTCTCCGGCCATCTGCTCTCGTGATCTTCGGGATGTGCCAAGGATCAGCTTTTTCGTGATCAGCCTCTCCAGTCGTCAGCTTGCCTGGTCCATTGATTACGGCACGGGCGTCTTCTCCGCTGCCTGATTCCCTTCCTCCCGACAACAACATCTCCGGCCACTTCTCGGAGTGAGGAGGATTCCGTTTGGGGTCTCGCGTTGGGGCGTTATGATGCGGTTCATTTGCATCGCGATGTTCAACTGCGGGGGCATCCCTTCTCCCTCTCCCTTGGGGGTGCGGGGGCAAGGCTCCAGATCTCCCATGCCAACCGCAGCCTCATTCATATGCAAAGCCGGCGAGAGATAGTCAAGGGGCCCAGTGTCCAGGAATGATAAGGATGCGGGGGCCTGAGTAGGGGGTGGTTTGTGTGGCCACCATAGGGGATGACCAGGGCCTTATGTGCCTGCCCCCCTCCCGCCATGATGGTCGGCTCGGGCTTTGCGTGTGCCGGGGGCGGAATCCAAAGGCTTGCCAAGGGCTCGGAAACGACCCCATTTCTGATGATTTGTAGGCGGCCAGGGACTTGTGTTGTATTCGTCCCGCCCTGCGCTTGATTGATCGAGTATTGATGGGCCATATTCGGCGACGGACCAGGACCTCTTTGCTTGCCCCAAGCAGACTCCAACAAGGCCCTATTCATCGTCTTCAATCCTACCCTCGATGTTGCCCTCGTTACCTCGTTTCATCAGTGCAAGAACCATTTCATGGGTTCCATGCGTTTCTGTGTTTATCATAGGGAGGTTTAATCTTCATTAGTGAGCAATCCTTGGATTGGTTTGACGCATCTCTTTACTGAGTTCTTCTATTGACCTAATCCCTTCGTATTTTCGTATTTATTCTCTTCTCCTTCCTCACTTGTTCCATATGTCTCATACGAGTCTTTCCTGCATCTACATCTACACGATACCCTACAAGCAACCGTGAGGGTGTGTGGCAGGTGATGAAGATCACCAAGCATGCACCACTAACATGAAAACAAGCAAATATGGGGTCTCATGGAACTAGATTGTTAGTACCTATAGTGTTTGAGGGGTTAATTAATGCATCATTCACTATAGACTACTCTAAAATATTTCCCCTACCTTTGCTATGCTGCCTATTCTGTTCTCTTATAGTACGGGGGAAAAATGCCATTTTGAATCTATCGGTACGACAATCTATCTCTCTAATCTTGTTTATCTGATCGATAGCATAATGCGCTGGTGTTTTTAATATGTGCCTTACGTCTTCAGTAAAGCTCTGTTTTAAATTTCTGCAATTGATTTAATCTGTACTTCAACCTACGCTCTGATAATGATTCCCACCCTAATTTTTGTATTTATTCTGAAACACTGCTCTACCTATCGTAACACCTTTTAACGAACCTAGCTGCTCTACGCTGCACACTGTCTAGTTCTCTGATCAAGCCTAATTCATACGGATCCCATACACTGGCTGCATACACAAGGTGGGGCCTAACTAGTGAAAAGTAACATCGCTCTTTTGTCTTCACATCACATTTCCCAAGTACTATTTTTATAAATTCTAGCTTTCTCTTCGCTCGGCCGCATATTTCCCGGATGTGTCTTCCCCACGATATATCTTTAGTGATTGTTACACCTAAATATCTTATGGTTTCAACGTTTTCGATCTTCGTTTTACTAATTTTATAACTACTATACTTCGTGTCACTATTCCTCTGCCGTTCTTCTCGTCACTTGGTCTTTAACGATTGTCTTCATCAGGCCATCATGTCTCATGACTTGGCCGATTAAGTAGTCCCGTCTTCTTCTTAGGCTATTCGGAAGACTTCTCTGTTCTCCCACTCTTCTTAAGACTCATACGTTTGTCACTCCGTCGATCCATGCAATCTTTATCATTCTTCTGTAGTCATCATCATCTTCGGTCAACAATCCTAAGGTTGCTTAGCGACGCAGCCCACCACTCGATCCTTCTATCGGCCAACCTCTTCATATTGACGTAGCTCCTCTCTTTAATATACTTCACAACTTGCTCCATGTACCTCATACGAGGCCTGCCTTTTCCATTCTTCCCGTTCACTTTTTCCTTGGCGATTGTCTTCATCAACAAATCATCTTCTTATGTAGTACCACATTTCAATTGCTTCCACCGCTGCTGTCATCGTCCAAACCTCACTGCCCCAAAGTAATATGCTCCAGATATACGTTCTGATAAGGTTTTTTGCCCATTGGAGGTTTATGCCCTTTGAAGAAGGTGGCTGATCAGTTTTAGACCCAGAAAGACTGCGAGTGAGAGAACTGAGAATAAGTCGTGCAATATTGAGATTTGCACGTTACAGTGGTTCACATATTGAGTGGGGATGAGATATATTTAAAATGTTTCTTGTATTATTTTCCGTCATTAACATTCATTTAAAAGAATAACATTTATAAATGTCGCACTGATGATTTGTTGTAGATTATTTTGATACTTAGGTATAACAAAAACTAAAGATTTATCGTGGGGAAGACACATCCGGGAAATATGCGGTCGAGCGAAGAGAAAGCTAGGATTTATAAAAAGAGTACTTGGGAAATGTGTTGAGAAGACAAAAGAGCGATGTTACTTTTCACTAGTTAGACCCCACCTATAGTAGGTATGCAGCCAGTATATGGGATCCAAATGAATTAGGTTTGATCACAGAACTAGACAGTGTGCAGCTTAGAGCAGCTCGGTTCGTTAAAAGGTGTTACGATAGGTAGAGTAGCGTTTCAGAATTAATTCAAGAATTAGGGAGCGAATCATTATCAGAGTGTAGGTTAAAGTACAGTTTAAATCTATTAGAGAAATTTCAATCGGATAGCTGTACTGAAGATGTTAGGCACATATTAGAAAACCAGCGTATTATGCTAGATTTGACCAGATAAAAGTATTAGAGAGATAGATTGTTGTACTGATAGATTCAAAATGACATTTTTCCCCCGTACTATAAGAGAACAGAATAGGCAGCATAGCTAAGGGATAGGTAGGGGAAATATTTTAGAGTAGTCTGCAGTGCATGATGCATGTATTAATCCCTTAAATACTATAGATACTAACAATCTAATTGCATAAGTCCCTATAGTTGCTTGTTTGCATGTTAGTAGTGCATGCTTGGTGATCTTCACCCCCTGCCACACACCCTCGCGGTGGCTTGCAGGGTATCGTGTAGGTGTAGATGGGGATTAAAATTTTAAAAAGGGCTATAATATAAGAGCCAATGTATCTTAGTTCAGCTGAGAAGCCCTGGCGCGTGCGCAGAACGTAGTATGTTGTATGTTTATGTTAATTTTGGGCTTGGAGGCGAGGGAAGTTGCAGACATGAAGAAGACGGGAAATGTTAAGTGTTCAAAAGATTCAAGTTCGGAAAGTGGGGAATGTATCGCCGACGATCAAAGAATACGGAAATGGTGAATGGCTATTGGAAGAAGATGGGGGATGTTGAAGGCACTGATTGATGACAGCGCTTGTAAAAAATCCCTGAGAGAATATGGTCAGGACGGAATAAATCAAGGGTTGGAGAATACGTGTTTGGTGATAGGAAGTTATGCGGAAAGCTGATGTGGACAAAAGGACTTTATATATATCCTCATTTTCGTGTCATTCTAAAGAAATTTCTTAAATATAATTGGTTCATTTCCTTTTAATGACGATCATTTTGTGTTTGAGAATAATTGTGTGGGCAATTGAGAAGGGGGCGTTTTTGGTGGAAGTAGAGAGTGACCTAGTCGTGATGCACACAGGGACCCTGGCCACCCCTGACTGACCCCTTTCCCTCCTCTCATGCACTTGACATTACTACCGGCCATCGCACAACGTCTTTCCAGCCCGTTCCCTTTCTGCAGTCCTCGTTAATCTACATCCACATAATACCCTGCAAATCATCTCAAAGGTGTGTGGCAGGGGATAAATTCACACCAAACATGCATTAAATATCATGCATGAAAATGATTAGTAACAATATTCTCATCATCATCAAGGGTCAACAATCCTAGGACTGGTTTGACGCAGCCCTCCACATGATTCTTTTATCAGCCAAGCTCTTCATATTAACGTAGCTCCTCTCTTTTACATCCTTCACAACTTGCTCCATATAGGTACCTCATACGCGGCCTGCATTTTCCAATCTTCCCGTTTACTTTTCCCTCGACGATAGTCTTCATCTGGCCATCGTGTCTCAAGATATGGCCCATTAAGTTGTCCCGTCTTCTTTTCAATGTTTTCAGTAGACTATTCTTCTCTCCCACTCTTCCAAAGGCTTCTTCCGAACAAATGATGCTGATTCTGAAGTACTATTTACTCCAGAATCTACACGAAGTAATGTAAAAGTACTCTTGCTTTACCTCTTTATTACCTTAAGTCCTTGCTATCAAGATCCCCATCACGCATTTCTCATTAAAGTGGATAAGGCGCCTCAAATTTAACTGATCTCGAGAAAACTTTCTTTCAAGGTAGCACTTTTTCAACGGCTGTTGTCGTGGCCACTCTACAGTGGTCAGTACCTAATACCTCCCATTTTGTTTCAAGGCAATGAGGTTTCAAGGCGTTAGCGTGCAAATTTTATTTGTCACTGTGGTGATATAAATATTATTGTTTCTTCACGTTGAAAATGTTGAATACCTTGTTGTTCATCTAGTGCGGAGTAAGTACCTACCCCAGACGCAATATTTATGCGCCCTCCGCTTAGCCCCCACCCCCCTCTCATTCATTCGCCCCCTCCTTCTAACCACCCTCCCCCATCCCTCCCACGCGTGCTCATCCCTGAAACCTCAATTCACCCCCTCCACCCCCCTTCCCCTCTGGCAGCCGCAGCTAACGCCCCGCTAGTTTCTCGGGGGCTGACCCTTGACGACCGCTGACCTCTAAAGATTACGTCTCGCAACTTAGGGGATGGTGGTTTGGGGATGAAGGGTTCATTCCCCTGGAACACAAATGAACCGCACCAACTTCCGTGTCCCCCGTCATTCCTCCTGTCTTGGCTGAGAGGGGGGGCTCTCTTCTCTGCATCCCTTCACTTTGCAAACAAATTAATTAGGGCCTTATCTAGAATTAAAACACATAGACCTCCTCAGTCCAATTTAAAATGATCACGAAGTCCTTTATTCATGTAATTATTCAAGGTTAGATTATTTTTTTTAAAGAAAAAGGCACCACGTTTGCATATACTGGCGTTTATTCTCTTCTGAATGAATGAATGAATTTATTTTCTCCAGTAACATTACATAAAATATAACAAGACATATATGCATACACTTAGCACGTGGAGATAATTTAGGGTGTCAGAAGGGTACCTGTATATTACACCCTTACAAACATTGGCACATGTGTCCTCGAAGAAAATGAAAAGAAAAAAAATGAAACAATTTTAGTTTTAAACAAGGACAGGGAACTTATTCCTCGCAACATAAGGTAAGAAAAAATTTATGAAAATAAAGAACAAGACAACACAAAGTGGAATTTTTTTTACAACAAAAAATCGTGAGTAAAAAACCAGATATGATCAGTACAAGTATGAATCTACTTCCTCTTTTTGTAACAACCATTTTGTTAATCTTTTAAGAAAGACAGGTGAACTATTTGCATGAATTATATGATATAGCAACAAGTTGTACATTTTGGGACCTAGATACACAAATGATCTTAGGTACATAGAAATGTCGGGTTTGGTATGTCTTATAAAGTGTTTGTCTCTTGTATTATAAACAGTTTTTTGGATAGTCGTTCCAAACGATATTGGCCTATCACCAGATGGGATGAAAAACATCCTTAATGTTCTGTACAAGTACATATGCCTTATTGGAGTTAATTTCAATTTTAAGATTAAAATAAATGAGTGCTCATAGCGGGTTTTTAAAGTTAGAATTCGAACAATCCTCTTTTGTAAGACAACAACAGGATGCAAAGCATTTTTATAAGCACTTCCCATACAAATCAACCCATATGTTAATTTAGACTGAGCAAGGGCGCAGTAAATCGCCTTGCGAAAGATTAATGGACATTTATTGGAATAAAATACATTTTGGATATGCAGGACCGTAGCACTTTTGTAACATCTTCAATGTTCTTTTTCCATTTTAAGCATTGGTCTACGTGTACACCAATGTATTTATACACCTCTACCTTCTCAATTTTCGGACAGAAACAACATATTTTGTTACAATCAGAGTTGTGATAAATTATCTTCCAATTGTGCATACAGTTATTAGATAAATCATAGCATATAAATTTAGTCTTTTCACTTAATTCTAGTCCATTAAGAGTCGAACCAATCACGTAAGGTACACAAGTCCATGTTCACATTGTTATCTAGCTGCCTTCACCTTCTAGCTGCTTCTCTTATCGAGGGACATAATATTTGTCACTCATTGGAGTGCGTGCAAATTGGCGGATGAGGGGTTACCTGTCCTTTCTTGGCTGTATTGTGGAGAGAACGTCTAGAACAGCACGACGAACGGCGGACATTAAAGCCTTTTGTCCGCTGGATTGAGTAGTGTGAGCGTGACGCAGGGATCCTCCTCTCTGCTGCCCACGCCTTTCCACTTGGACACAGCAATGTCCTTGAGGCGTCGTCGGTCGCCTCCTCCTCCTCCAACGAATCGCCACTGCTCCAACGTGTTCTTCCTTGTGTGATCTCTTTCACTTTGCTGCTTCACATGCGAATGATTGATCAGAGAACTAGACAGTGTGCAGCGTCGAGCAGCTAGGTTCGTTAAAAGGTGTTACGATAGGTTAAGTAGTGTATCAGAATTAATACAAGAATTAGGGCGGGAATCATTATCAGATCGTAGGTTAAAGTACAGATTGAATATATTACAGAAATTTAAATCGGATAGCTTTACTTCTACATCTACATTCTATGTAGTGCATGTTTGGTGAGCAATCACCCCCTGCCACACACCCTTGTGGTGGCTTGCAGGGTATTATGTAGATGTAGATGTACATAATACCCTGCGAGGCAAGGTGTGTGGCAGGGGGTGACATCTCACCAAACATGCACTACATATCATGCATAAAAAAGGATTAGAACTTGTATAGGTACTGTTCAAAACTACGCTATGTAAAAAAAGATAGAAATAGCAAAACATACATGAAAAAACATGCCGTTAGTTGGGTTAGCTTAAAGCGCTCATACCAACATGCAGCTACCAATGTTACCCATTGCTACACTCGTACAGGATATATTTATCCTTTTCATATTTATAATAGTACGAGGAAAAAGGACATTTTGAATCTGTCAGTTCGGCAATCAATTTCTCTAATTTTGTGAATATGGTCCAGGCTACCATAGTAAGTTGGGGTCCGCAAAATATTTTTAACATCATCACTGAAAATATGGTATTGGAATTTATTTAAGATATTAAGTCTAAATTTCAACCTGCGATCTGACAATGTTTCTCAATTTAATTCATTTAATAGACTGGTTACGCTAATAAGGTTATCATACCGTCCCTTTACAAATCTTGCCGATCTTCGCTGCACACGCTCAAGTTCGTTATTTAGACCGATTTCGTAGGGATCCCATACACTGGCAGCATATTCCAAATGAGGTCTTACATGGCTGTAGCCATGATCAAAAGTAGCTGATTTCTCGTATATGATCGTCACATTTACCCAGTAGTCTTTTGATAAATCCCAGTTTACGATTCGCTTGACCCATTATTTCACGAATGTGTTTACCCCTGGAAAGATCATTTGTCAGTCTTATTCCAAGATGGATTCCACGTTATGGAAATGGAAATGGATTCCACGTTTGTTAATTCATTATTACCTATTTTGTAAGTGCTAGGAGGAGAGCTATTCTTTTTCCAAAAATTCATTACAAGACATTTTTTAAAGTTCAATTCTAACTGCCGTGTATCACACCAAGTTTCAATTGCTTGTAGGTCAATATTTAAATATTCTTTATCATTTGGGCATAGAATTTCCCTATACACTACTGCGTCATCGGCAAATAGACGAAGCTTACTTTTTACCACCTTATGGATATCATTTATAAACTTTACTGAAGATGTTAGGCACATATTAAAAACGCCAGCGTATTATGCTAGATTCGACCAGATAAGTAAGATTAGAGAGATAGATTGTCATACTGATAGATTCAAAATAGCATTTTTCCGCCGTACTATGAGAGAGCGGAATAGACAGCATAGCAAAAGGTATAGGTGAGTGAAATATTTTAGAGTATTCTGTAGTGCATGATGCATGTATTAATCCCTTAAATACTATAGATACTAAAAATCTAGTTGCATGAGACGCTATAGTTGCTTGTTTGCATGTCGGTAGTGCATGCTTGGTGATCTTCACCCCCTACCACACACCCTCACGGTGGCTTGCAGGGTATCGTGTATATTGTGCTTCTCGAGGAATATTTCGGAAGACATTCTTCTGTTATCGCGCGCAAGGTTCGTGCTGCTATCCATCTGTCTGGATGAGTGAATAAGAGTTTTTAATTTCCGCTGACGGTGGGAGCCGTGCATTCACTTGCAGCCTTTCAGTCTCCAGGGAGATGTATTAAAAGCATGACTCAAGCCAGTAATTTTTTTAATTTTTCCTGTAATATATTAATTACAGCTCTCATGTAGTCTTATTTTCATTTTTAGCATTGTCACTTGTAATACTACATTTTATTTGTTTGCTGTTTGCAAAGATCTCAACCATTATTATGCTTACTCATTTCCCCGTAGCCAACCGTTGCGTCAAAATAGCGATTGGTACTATGGGAGAAAAAAGTTTCCCAACAAATGGAGCGCCGCTACTATCGCTCTGAGAAAAAATCGGATTCCTTTCTGACGGTACAATATTCTTTGGTCTCGGCCACCTGCACGAGGGAAGTTCAAACACGGTAAAGTGATAGACTCATCGCCCGAGTATGTGACGGAATACCGGCAGCAGCTTGCTTGCCCCGAGCAGTAAACGCGCTGGCGTCCAGAACGGAGGTATATGATTACTTGCAAGCATTTTAAACACTTCATTTAACCATCTCGTTCCCGCCGAACTTCACTCCGCATTATCCGTCTTTCCTACCTTTTTCTTTTAGGCCTCGCTCATAGTCTCGCACACAGGCAAGGTCCTGGGATTCACTCTTGTGTCCACCTCCTCGCTCTCTTTCTCCCATATGAAAAGGTTAACAAAAGACGAGCTTGAATATTTTCCGTGTCCATGTAAACCATTGAATCGTTCTGTTAATATCAGTCGGGAGTGGTCGAGCTGTAATGTAACTGACTGAAAATACGAATTTTCAATTCGAGACCTGAAGATGGTGAATGTTTTTCGTTCACCACTTTGTTATTTTACGTAAGCACTAGATACACGTTTTTATCCAAGTCACGGTAAAGGAATGTTATGCTATTTTTTACCCTCGACCCTTCTCTTTCGTCATGGAAACCTATTTTTTGCCGTTCAAGCGAATTTGGATCTGATCTCATGATAGGTGGATGGTTATATCTTCTACTGCTGCAATCACTTTCCATATTTCGCTGCTTCGGAACCTGTATTTCGCTGCTTTAAGGGAAATTCTCCGGGAGAGTAGGTAAAGAAACCGTTTTTATGTCCAACTTTTTGCCTGCTCGTCTAATGGCTTCTCGAAAAATTTCCGCCCTCCCTGAATTGGATTTGAGCAAGAATATTATTTCACTTATCTTGCCTGGGATTATTGCCATGTCTTTCTATTTTGCTTGCCGAATACTGCCAGCTATCGAGGTATCTACGTGTTGGGGTCGTGAAATATTGAGTAGGAAGATCATCATTCGTTCATTCATCCTCAGTGGCCATGAAATGTGCAATATTCAGGCCGCGTGATGACTCTTTGAGGCCTACAACGTTATGATAATGGGTTTACAACTTTCTTTTCGTTTTCCAGCGTTGTGCATTTTTGATAATCTGAAAATACATCGCTCGATAAAATGTTAACTCCACTTGAATTATTATATTCATTGTCTTCTTAATGCAACTAATCAGCTCAAACATTTTCAAGGTAATATTTTTTCAATGATTTTCATCGTATGTGTTTAATTAATTACTCATTATGGAATATCTCGCTGGATCATTTTCTAAAGTAAAAAATTCTCTGGTCACTAAGTCGTCACCGAAACAGACTCAGATATCCAGAATCGGCGGAGTTTCTTATGGAGGTGACTCATCGTTGTTGTGACTCATCGTTGTGAACATCATAATGTTGATCACACAGTCGAAGCAAAGTCTTCTTCGGTGTAATTCTCTCCAAACGTGAAAAATCCCACTAGATCCCAAAGCTATATTATAGTATTGTGGACTAGTGTAAGAAAATGTTGATGTCTTTTTCACTCTTTTTATTGACTAAAACCCTACCGGTTTCGACACTCTCGTGTGATTTTCAAGTGTACTCAGATTCAATGACACGAAAATGTCGAAACCGGTAGGGTTTTACTCAATAAAAAGTGTGAAAAATACATCGTCAAGTCTTTATTACACCATGTCACTTTTTCACGTTAAGTATCTCCTAATTCCATTCAAATCTTATGGACAAATCATACATTTTGCGAGTTAAGGGCAAATGTGACCACAAGAATAAACAACTAAGAACATTCTTCCAAAACCAAAGCCAGAAATAGTTCTAAAACTTTACCCTGAATTTGTGAGATATCTGGGGTGTGAGTATCCTTAAGGCAGAAATTTAGCGAACGATTTCTTACAGCGGAAAAAAACTAAGGAAGTGTGTATCGGCCAAATAAGTAAAATGACCAAATCCAATACAGCTGAATACCGAATATGTTGCTCTAGAACACTTCTGCTCAGGGTATTTGTTTCCAAAGGGTGTCCGTGAGATTTGGCTCAAAAGTGAAATTTGAAGTTAATGAGACTGTTTTCAAAATTTCTGTTACTCGCTCATGGTCGGGCAATACATATGAGCTGTAATTTGACCTAGAGCTTATCCTGTGTGCAAACAACAACAATTTCCTTTTGGTCATTAAATCTTGAGCTGGAAAAAACCAATATTTCTCTTTTTAATGAAGGATTCATGGATGATTTCAGCCAACCAACATACAAATTACCACCAGAATACACTCCAGTAATACCACCGAAATCGCTCCGATTTCTCAGCCGTAGGACATTTACTTTTATAAGTCTGTCAAAATATTACTTTCCTCAATCGAAATGGGGTCGTTTACCGTATTTTTTTTATTGCCGAATCTGATAGAGTTTGTAAAATAAAAGGACCCGTCCTTTCCCGTTTTCTGATCCGACAATTATTTCCCGAGTTATAAGCGGCGAAAAACTGATGTTTTTAACCCTTTCGGAAAAGTGGGCGTGGTGCAACCTCTGACGTTTAACGACTTCGTCCAATCACAACTGAGCCCGCGAAGCTACTTTGCCTTATCGCAAAGGGGGGGACACAGCTGACTCGGCCAATGGGAGCGATTTCGACAGCATCTGTGCGAGCAGACCTTCCGAGAACCCCCCTCCACTCCCTTCCCTCTCCCCTGAAAGCAGTCAAGGACGGGAGGAAAATGACGTCAATGTTATCACGCAGCATTTTCGGTGGGCATCACCTTTTGCTTATTTTAATTTTTGATTTATGAGTGAATGGTTGTGGTTAGAAGATTAATTTTTTCCCTAAAATTCGTTTTTCGTTTCCATCTAACGATTTCGTGTACAAAATTGCGATTTCGGTTCCGAGTAAACGCCCCCATTCTTCATGCTTTATACATAAGAAACGAGATTTTACCAATAGCAATGATATAATTTAAATCTATACCATACTTTATCAACAGCGTTTGGCCAGTGTTCAGACAATATACGCGTGGTTTACCTCAGGACTCTACAGTGAAATACAAGTTTTGTAATGTAAAGCAAGTCCTGCCGGCTAAATGAAAACCAAATGTCTAAGTGGAGCAAGGGGCTTCGCCAAGCTGAAGTGAAGCTGTCGCCATGATTGATGTATTGAACATAAGTTTGTATTTACATTTACTAAAGAAAAATCATGTGCTCTGTTGACTGTCTTAGATTATGTTACATACTTTGCTAAATCATTCCATGTTTCGAAGCAGTAATTAGCAGCAGCTCTCAACATAGTTACTACATAATATAAACGTCTTCACCTTTTAAAACTAGGGAAAGAGAGCGAAGAGGCGAACACCGGGTGAATCTCAGGACCTTGCCAGCGGGTCGATTCTGTAAATGTCATAGGCGTCATAAGGGTGATAGCTATGACGGGCACCTTATGACGGCTATGACATTCGAGCGATTCCCTAAGCTACCGTCATAAGGCTTATGACGCCTATGACGGACGACGAGTGAACAGTTGCGCATCGCCATGAAAATCTAGAATTTCGTATGTTGGTAGTCCCAAGAAAATGAGAAAAGCCAATGGGAGCTTTCGACACATTTCATCAGCTGTGGAATGTTTGTAAACAAGTAATGAAGATGCAGTCCGTTCAAGAGAGTATTAGAGACAAATCTTTCGAAAGTAATTATTGCATGTCATGTACTGATGTTATTTTCATTCACGGATTCGTATTAATGTAGCTGAATAGCAACTTAAGAACGAATGGGTTTTATAATGATGACAAATCCAACGTAGTGTATAATTAGTACGGACGTTCTACAAAACGGATGTAATCTGAAATAGTCCACAAAATATAATGCTGTCGTGAATGCGTACTGTTAGAAATACGATTTGATCATGTGTATGTTCTACAAAACAGATGTAATCTGAAACAGTCCACTAATGTGCAATGCGTAACAGGTATTGTGATAATTTAGTGTGCAAGGATTATTCTAAATGTCTGAGTCTAAAGTTCTGTAAGGAGTGTAGTGTTTCTGGTACTTCATCACTATTATGATCATATGTTTTTTTGGGAGTAGATATTTTTCTTACTTATGGGTTCTGTATTTATATACCTTGTGTCTTCACTTACTGGAAGTAGCCCACGGACTTCATCCCACGTCCCTCTGTAAACCGTCCATTACAAATACCTTTCTAAATCGACCTCTAGCTTCTAACATAGCTGTAATTTTAGTGTTAAATGTTTGTTTTATTCTGTCTCATATTTATTTCTTTTATAAAATTTGGTTTGCAAAGTCTCATGAAAATGTTCATAGTTTTAGGCTAATTATAAAGATAATGAGTGTTGTTTACTCTTCTATACCTTTTGATTGTATTCTCATGCTTAGTATTTTTGTAAAAGGCCTCCATGCCCGTAAATAAATACTATTATTATTAAAATATAATGCTTTCGTGAATGCGTAGTGTTAGAAATACGATTTGATCATGTATATGTTCTCTTAGCGGCTCATATGGCCTGTATTTTCATAATTTCATCGTACTAGAAGAGGAAATGATTAAGGGTGCATGAATAGAACTTAACTAGAATGTAGGATTAAAAGTGGGTATTTCATAAAGTCAGAGGATTGCTGAAAGAGATCAGTCACAAGCAATCTTTAGGGAATATTCTGAGCTTACCGTGGTGTTTTTTCAATATACCGTGGTGTGTTTTCATTATACCAAACAGTTGCTCAATACAGTTTCGCGTAATGGGACATGAATCTTATTGCCGTCTGAATAAATCATTGCTATTAGGTAAAAGTTGAATGCACTCCCTATGCACGGAACGTTCGAGTTTTCAAATACTGGTTAATGAACATTTTGAAATCACGGAATCAACCTGCAAATAAACTGGCAAACTATAGTCTGCCTAATTATTATTAGTTTAGGGCTCAGGGTGGTGATCTCGAGATCGCGAGCCAGTCCTTTTGAAATGCAGAAGAGTTCTAAAACATTCTTCGCTTATTTCTAAAGGATGTGTGTATCTCTCAACTACCGGCGAATTAGACGAAATTGTCGTCGTTCTTGTCTTTGCCTTCGATTGCTTGCAAATAGCAAGGAATTAGTGCGCTTCCATTCTATCGATAATAACTATGTAAGGAGGATTTGCGTATTACAACACTACAGATTCACAATTTTAATTACAATATCGCTGTGCTTTTACCTGTCACCTTGATCTCTGTCCTTTTTACAAAACAAAGCCTCAAGATACCGTTTTTCAACAAAAACTCTCCTATTCTGAGTCCTTATGACGGCTATGACTGAGGTATGACGGAGAATTTTGACCGTCATACGCTATGACGGCGACGACGAAGTTATGACGCCTATGACATCTACAGAATCGCTCCTTATGACGGACCGTCATAAGTATGACGGTCCGTCATAAAACCAATGGTTATGACGCCTATGACATTTACAGAATCGACCCGCAGAGTGCGAGGAGGAAGCGAAGTTTGGCGGAAAGGCTCGGCGTTCGGAGGAAAGTTCGGCGAGTACGAGATAGTTAAATAGAGCGTTTAAAATGCATTTGAGGAATAATAGCGTCCATTCTGGACGCCATCGCGTTTACTGATCGGGGCAGGCAAGTTTTCGGTCTTCCGTTACATACTCGGGCGATGAGTCTATCACCTTACCGTGTTTGAACTTCCCTCGTGGTGGCCGAGACCAAAGAATATGGTACCGTCAGAAATGAATGCGATTTTCTCTCAGAGCGATAGTGGCGACGCTCCATTTGTTGGGAAACTTTTTTCTCCCATAGTACATCATGCATAAGGTATAAAGCAAAAAATGCTTTTTGGTCGTATATGATATAAATCGGTTCCTTTTACAACTTTTTCCATCTTTGTCGTCGTTACTTTTCTCCATTCCTAAAATCATTCATCCTATCTCCATTTTAATCCTTTCCAATTATCTTTGTGCTAGAAATATTTATTGTACAAACTGTTTTCTGTTCTGGTCGATTGATGGCACCAAGATGTGTCCCTTAAAAGCAAATTACCTCACTACGCTGCTATCAAATCGAAACTTTTTTTGTTTCCATTATCAAAACCTCTTTGCATTTTCCAATCCTAGTCAGACTTTTTTATTACTTGTTATGTACGTTCTTTTATAGTCGTGACTTCTACACATTGTTTCTGGTCACGATTTTTTCCCCATGGAGCTGCTGTTTATGATAATTTTTTGCGACTATGTTGAATTCCATAAAAATGGGTGGTATATTTCTAATATCGTTTGTCTCCGCTCATGCACAAAACTCTGTTATTTGAAAAGTCACTCTAAATCCAGCCCTCTAGCTCACAGACCGTATTTATTTTGTTTCTGAATTCCTCAGACTTTATTAGTATCAATCTGAGGATGAACACAGTCATCTCGGCTGTCCAATCACGAGCAGGATGGCAGCCGTAGCTGGACGCCCACTCTCTCTCTCTTTCTATCGAGCTCTCTGATTGGCTTAACGAGCTCTCATTTAAAGCAATTCGATCCCCCAGCGGCGTCTTCTTCAACCCACGGCTTCTCAAGGATGGTGGAGGCCAGGGAAAGAGCCGCAGGGAAGAACAACTTCTTCCAAGTAGTGTCGCGTGACGTAATTGCGCCGAGAAGCGGGTTCCCGGCTGTTTAATTGCCCTGACGTGGGTTCAAATGTGTGCCGTGTCATTTTTCTTAGTTTTTATGGTCATCCTCTTCATCAATGGAGCGATTTCTCTCTTCTCGCTCATAGCAGCGCTTGGCTGACTATCTGTGCCTCCTAGACTCTGATAGATAGATAGATAGATATATTTATTTGTTCGAGGACATTATTGTCCCTTGAAACATATACATAAAAACATTTACATAGTCTCATTACTACATCAACAGGGTAATGTTAATATGAAAATGAGTAGCGATCTAAGCATCGACAATCTTAGAGATCTTAGCAATCAATGCAATGTGTCAATGATTGAACGATAATATTATAAATGCAACCAATTTAACATAAAATAGTATAGTACCGACAATTATAATATAATAGTACCAACAAAAACTTAATAGCATATAAATTTACTTATTATGTTTATACATACATAAATTATTTTATTTACCTTGCATAAGATGTGAGTACAACCGCTTTTTAAACATATGAATGTTTTCGGAAGACCTTATCCCATCAGGTAGTGAATTCCGTAACTTACAAGATGTTACATGAAAAGCGGAAACACATTTGTGCGGAAATTTGGCTTTAATAATAACTCAGTATTGCGTGTAAGCCGTTTATGCGTGTTAGCATTAAAGACAACTTTTTCAAACAAATAACTTGGACACTCAGTTTTAATGAGCTTGTACATTAACACATTTATTTGATATTACGTCTCTTTTCTATCTTCAACCACCTGAGTGTGTCATAATATGGTGCAACCTGTTTATCATAAGTAATGTTGAATATCAATCTTATTCCACAGTTTTGTAACCTCTGAAGTTGTTGATTTAGCTCCATAGTAACATCGGTATAGGCGAGTGAACAGTAATCAATATGAGGCATTATAATGGGAGGCAGTACTCTGTTCCTGGAATAGATGATAGTAGAATCATGCTAATGTATAAAAATGTATTGGTGTCTGTTCGTCTGTCAACCTGTTCTATGTTCGTTACGCATCTCCTCGAAAACTACTGAACCGATTAAGCTGAAATTTTGTAGGATTATAGTGTATACACTAAAAGGTACTATAGGCTATATAAAAAAAAGTTCAGGGCCCGGGTTTGATTCCTGGCGCCAAATATGTATTTACATTGGTTTAAATTGACTTTTTCAATTTATGGTAGCGCAAGAGTTTTTTCTCTCGATCAGTAAAACAACTAAATATTAATCGATTTCTTTCATTATTTCTGTATTTAATGGTAAGATGCTTAAGCTTTCTTATTCTCTTAACCAATGTACACTCTGTCCTTTAATTGCTTCCGTGATATTCAAATTGTGAATGTTTTTTTATTTATTTACGGGTTTGTGCATTTGAACCGACCTGTGACATGGAGAGAAGAGATGGAAGGCTTTCGTCGTCGATGGAGCTAGCTTGAGATTTGATATAGTTTCGCAAAAGTCGGGGAATAAAATTCAAATCCCAATGGAGAATTATGTGTCGTTACATATCCGTGGGAGTTTCATTGATCCCATTGCAATGATGCTAAAAACGTTCGTCCAAAAGCGATGACGTAAATAGCATTGTTCTTTTCCTTATGATATTTAAAGGTTCTTAAAAACGTATCGCAGCTAATTCTTGAATCTAGATTGTCCACTTTCTTTCGGCAAAATCATACGGCTTACTTTTCGCGCAACTCCCAGGTCAAATAGGTTTGCATTCGGTAAAATTAAAAGAGTTTAAATGATAATTTCTGCGGGGTTCTGTAGGGAAATATTTTGCGGATTTATACCGTATTCCGAAGTGGAACGCTTTCAAAATTGTTGTCTTTTGAGACACAAGAACGTTATAAGAAACGTAAAATAGGTCCAATAAAAAAAGAGTAGCAAGTTGAAAAAAATATGATATAGTTATGCGTCAAATATACGATAGTAGGTGTAAATATGCGCAACCGAGCGATGAGTCCATCTCGGTTACTCTCTCTTTCCCAGGTAACAGAACTCTTTCACCTCTTCCAGGTTTTGTTTTCCTAGTGTAAATTTGGTTTTGGCCTCCTCTCTCTTCCTGCACATCAGTAATTTAGTACTCCTCTTATTGATCTTCAGATGATGTCCTTTCCATGGTTGTTAGCATCTTATTCAGATCATTCTCTGTCTCTGCTATAAGTATTATGCCATCAGCGAATCGTAGCATGTTGATTGTTTCTCCGTGAATGGTCCCCTGCCACACACCTTCGTGGTGGCTTACAAGGTATCGTGTAGATGTAGATGAATGTTCACTCCAGAACACTTCTCTTTGATTTCATTGATGGCTCTATTGATGTAAACATTAAAAAATTACGGGAGACAGTGCACAGCCTTGTCTCACTCCTTTCCTTTTTCTTGTTTCTTCATAACTGGTTCCAGATTTTATCACAGCTACTTGATTTGTATACAAACTGTGGATAATTCTTCGGTCATTATACGACACTCCAATTCCTTTCAAAATTCCAAGCATTGAATTCCACTCCACGTGGTCAAAAGCCTTCTCTAAATCCACAAATGCAATGAACGTCGGTTTGTTCTTCTCCATTCTCTTCTCTATGAGCAGCCTAAGGGCCAATATTGCTTCCCTTGTACCCTTACTTTTCCTGAATCCGAATTGATCTTCATCCAGGAACTCCTCTGCTTTTTGTTCTATTCTTCTGTAGATGATCCTTGTCAAAATCTTCGATGCATGTGTCGTCAGGCTTATAGTCCTAAAATTTTCGCACATCTCCGCTCTCCTCTTTTTGGGAATAAGAATTATGATGTTTTTCTTCAAGTCCCTGGGTATTTCTCCTGTTGAGTACATGTCGCAGATGGTTTGTAGAGATGGGTTAATGTGTTCTCTCCTGCATTTTTAATTACTTCTTCAGGAACATCATCAATACCAGAAGCCTTATTCCATCGAAGGTCCCTTACTGCTGCGTCGAATTCCGAGAATAAAATGAATAACTGAATGTTCCACTAAATGATTTGGCATATTCAATATGAATTAATAACAAGCATTAGTGGTAGGGTTTGTAGGGTTAATGGTAATTAAATGATTGACCAGTAAACGAAATTGTGGGGAAAAAAACGATAATTTCAGTAAAAGATGCAGATGGCTGGGTAAGACTGCGGCTCTGAAACCAGGGGCAAATCTTATAAGATATTAAACACGTATGGACTAAACATGACCTTCAGTTATCCAGTCATGCTTCACCATCAATAGCTGAGGATAATTGGCGGTAACACGTCACAAGGAAATGATTTTTTGCCCTCTTAAACTTGCCTGCAAAATAAATGAGGGTCGCGTCTTACAGCAACACGACTTCTTGACTTTCCCTGAGACTACCCAACCCGCGTACAACTATTGTATTACGAACCTCCGTACAACGAATTCGTCATTTTTCCGGTCCCTGGGAATTCGTTATAGGGAGGTTTCACTGTTGTAGAGCTAAAGTGTTAAACAAAGTTCTGTTGCAGTGCTTTTATTGAGACTCAATTTTCTTTTGTTCGCCATTGAATGGTGTGTGTTCAAAATTATTCATCTACATCTACTTAATGCCCCGCAAGCCACTATAAAGGTGTGTGGCAAGGGGTGAATGCACATCAAACATGCATTACATATCATGCATAAAAAATGATTTGTAATAATATACTAGTCTTAACTTCGCAATTTAAAAAAGATAAAAATAGCAAAGCAAGCATGCAAGAACGTGCTTTTATGTGGGTTGTACACTAGTGATAATAATTGCTACATTAAAGCCCTGTTTTTCTCAATTGGATAAATTATTTTTATAGTAACCAATCCTTAATGTTATCATTATATTTTCTCAAAGTGTATTCCCTTCTAATTTATTCTTCTTTCATTTTTAGGTAAGAAAACTTCTGAGGAAGATGCGGTGATTTACTTCCCAAATGTCTGGCCAGGTCGACTGTCAGGTGCTGTACAATGATTGTTATTTGAAATGATGAATTCCCTTGCATGGATGCAATATAGTATTGCAAGGAGCACATTTCAATATCTGAATTTTATGTATGTGTAGAAGTATCTTCAGCCCGCATACTGGTTCCAGAAAAATGAATAGATTAAATAATTGTACGTAATTATGCGTCGAAGAAATTAATGCAACAGAGGGGAAAGAATTCTTTCGGAAATTTAGGATAACGTTTGCTTTTCAATAAAAATACAGGGATTGGTGAGCGAGAATGATTCTCGCTATCACGATCTCTTGAAGAATTACATATTTAAAAGGTTTGGCTTCTTTTTAATTCCTTCCTTAAGAATAATTGATTTGCTTCCCCGAACCCACTCGTGCTATACCACAAATGCACGCTCACTCTTCATTTGTTGAGCTGTCCCTCTCTTGCATTTTCAAAACCGCGTCCAATAGTAGTGAATTGTACTCTGAAGTTGAATCAGGCCAAGTTTAGTATTGTTATGGAAATGAACTCGTTCGTATACTCGGTCCCCCCTTGAGAATGCCTACATGTATGTGATTCCTTAGTGGATTAATTTAATCTGCTTTATTCGCTGCGTCTGGATTTTTCGCAGGAGTTATGCTTGGCGAGCGCTTGCACCAATTTAAATGCTCCATCTTTGCGATAGTTTGATTGTTTTCCTTTTGGTACAACCTCGTACAACGGCATTTGAAGATAAAATGGACCGATCGAGTGATAAACGAAGAAGTCTTAAGAAGAATGAGAGAGATGAGACGTCTACCGAAAACATTAAAAAGAAGACGGGACAACTTAATAGGCCACGATGGCCTGATGAAGACAATCGTCGAGGGAAAAGTGAACGGGAAGAAGGGTAAAGGCAGGCCTCGTAGGAGATACATGGAACAAGACGAGAAGGATGAAAAAAAGAGGAGCTACGGGGTGTAGCCGGGCGTTTACTTATTCCCTGTGAATAACAATATTTATTTGCCCTCTCTGTTTACGGTGTGTCGTTTTCTGAATTGTTTCAAAGCACAAGAACCAATTGTAATAAATTGCAATTGGTTCTTTTCATTTATTGGTTCATAAATTCATTTATTGCAATGAATTGCAATATTCATTGCAATAAATGAATTTAACCGCAGTTTCAAGTATGTTTCCTTCACGCCTCTGCATTCTGTGTATCGGAAGATGACGTGGTGTTTATATCTCTGAGCGATTCACAGAGAGAGAGATGATCACAAAGGAACGTTTACACTCTTTAGTGAGGTGTAATGAATTTTTTCCATTCTTTAGTATCGCTTTAGAATTCTTTCTTTTTAGAATTGGTTGTCATTATTATGAGTCATCTACTTCTGCATCTACGCGATAACCTCCAATCCTTCGCAATGGTGTGTAGCAGGGGAAGAAGATCACCAAACATGCACTATGCTGCTACATGGAAACATGCGAGATAATAAAGTCACATGCAGCTAGATGGTTAGTGTCAACATAGTAATAAAGGCATTGGTTGCTAATACATGCATCATGCACTGTAACGACTCTATAGTTCACCTATAGTCTATACCAACGAACTTTAGTTCACCTATTGCCTATCCCTCTGCTATTATGTTCTCTTATAGTACGATGGAAAATTACATTTTAAATCTACCGGTACGAAAATCTCTCTCTAATCTTATTTATCTGGTCGAATCTAACATAATACGCTGGTGTTTTTTAATTATCTTATTTGTTCAGTAAAGCTCTGTTTTAAATTTCTGCAATTGATTTAATCTGTACTTCAACCTACGCTCTGATAATGATTCCCACCCTAATTCTTGTATTAATTCTGAAACACTACTCAACCTATCGCAACACCTTTTAACGAACCTAGCTGCTGTACGCTGCACACTGTCTAGTTCTCTGATCAACCCTAATTCATTCGGATCCCATACACTGGCTGCATACTCAACGTGGGGCCTAACTAGTGAAAAATAGCATCGCTCTTTTGTCTTCACATCGCATTTCTCAAGTTATCTTTTTATAAATCCTAGCTTTCTCTTCGCTCGGCCCCATATTTCCCATACACTGCCGCATATTCGGATCCCATACACTGGCTGCATCACTTGCTTAATCACTTTCCTTTTGGTTCCATGTTTGGAGGAGTAAATCGCGACTGAGGTACAATTTAGAAAATAATATGCGGTGATTTATAGTATGCATTGCGTTAGTGACATGAAATCTTCGAAAAATATGAAGGGCGGTAACTATTAAAATCTTCATGATTTTAATAGTTCCTTTCTTGAAAAAAGAATCGAGTTTGTAGGAAAACCGGGATACTAATTCTCTGAATAAAAGTTGCTGCTGTGGCCAGTAGCGAATTGTGATACATAGATATTTTACGATGCCCCCTATTTTGGCAATCGAGAACAGTATAATTTAGTTGACGCTGATTCACTTCGCCAGTGCTGCCATCATTTTGAGGGGGAGAGTGGTGACACGAGGTATTTGCCAAGTGGCTTCCGCAGCAGAGGGAATGGGCCACCCGAATGGTGCTTGCTGGGCGGACACTCGCGTGCGACCGGACGGCCGACGCCTTTTGCTGGGCTTCCGCTAGTGTTTGACAGCGAGGTAGAGGGAGGAGTGAGTCACGGCTAACTCCGAGGAACCGACAACGATGTAACCCTCCTGGTAAATGGCTTCTGAGGGCGCGGAAGTCGCTTCTTTCGTCCACAATCAAATCGACAGCAACTGGAATCAATGCTACTGAAATATTTGCATTAACTTAACGCACTTGACTCCAGTAAGCTCCTTTCAGAAATCTACGAAACTGACTGGATATAAGTTGCGGTTCATAGCCCACTTTGCAATTCAATAAGTAAAATTTAACGCGTTCAATAAGTTCTACGATGTAAGATATTTGCAGAATTTTCATTTCATTTTTCAACGTAGTCTTATTGCAATTCAAAACACTGAAACGCGATAATCTCGCGCAGATGCAGAGGTAGATGGCAAACGGTTCATCCACAGGGCCATGAAAACATGAGCAGTGTTCATGGCCCTGTAGATGTTTCGGATTAAACATCCACATCTTTGGCTAGATGTGGATGTTTAATTTGAATCGCATCTACATAATACTAGTGATGGGCAAATTCGGTCTTTTGAGAGATCTCGGTCACGCCTATCACTCCCACTTGGGATTCGCTCGTGAGCTTAAGGTCAGGAGTGAACGATGTTCCAGCTAGTGATCTGTTCAAGGTGCCTACGTTCAATGATCTCTCAGGAAAGTGGTGAGCGATAAAAAATCTGGTCGTTCGTGATTTATATACTGTAAGCATGACCGATGTGTACAACTACCGCGTTTAGTGCCGGTTTCCGTGGAGTTGTGGGTAATTTTTCTAAACAACTGAAGGCACAATTGTGCAATACGTTCGAAGGTTTGTTATGTTTTTACACAATGCTTGTGTAAGGTTTGTAATTTTTAGTATAGTTACGAAGAATATTAGAAATGTCCCCCTTGATTACAAAACTATTGAAGAGTGACATATTTTATGGACCAAAATCAGTGAAAGGATAAGGAGTGATTTGTGTACCTAAGCGATGTAGGTATTATAGATCGATATTAGTGTATAGTTTTTTATTATACCTCTTTCAATAAATTTTGCCACCTCAGAGTCATCTCTTTATATTATCTCATTATTGTATTGAAAATGAGATTGTGTTGACTTAATTAATCACGACCAGGAAGTTGGCCCACGGTTACTCCCGTAGTTTGCCCGTAGTGATTTCACCATTAAAAATCGTTTAATTATGAATTTGCTACTTTTGGAGGAATTGTACTTCAAAGTTACGAAATTCTAAAGTACTTTTTCTATCACATGGAGTACTATCCGGGAATTTGCACGTATATTCTCGATATTTTTATAGAGTTAAATGTAGTTACCGTGACTTGTTAGCGTGTGCCAACTTCATGGTGCCTAATTAATCCTGTTTTGGACCAGTAATGAGTAATTAGTAGTATCAGAAACTATAGTTTGTCATTGGCAAGGAATTAAAGCTTAAAGAATTAAAGTAACGATCAAGTAACTTACGCATCTCACGTTAGACAAATCACTCAAGATTTATTTGGTCGGTCTCAGATCTCGTGATCGATACTTGATGTCACATAATCATTCCTATCGTGATCCGTAAAGATGAGCTCCTCGGTCATTGGAGAGATCCAGTTCATCGTTCTATCTTTTAAGAGAACTTGATCTCGGGATTAGATCACTCACGACCGACCCATCACTACATAATACCCTGCGATCACCGCGGAGGTGCGTGGCAGTGGGTGAATCTCACTGAACATGCACCATTTACATGCAACTAACAGCTACCACTACAGACTTCTTGAGTAAATACACTAGATAATCTTCAGTAAACCTGTCCGTTTGAAGACTCTACAGAAGATTTATACTATACTTTAACCTAACGATTCCCAACCTGATTCGTTTCCGATTCACCTTTAAACAATATAAACTATACCCTCGCGGGGGCTTGCAGGGTATCGTGTAGATGTAGATGTTGATGGATAATACTTGTAATATATATCAAAGTCACTTGATCCTATCTTTCTATATCTACATCTATTTGAGTCATCTCTGTGTCCGGCCGCGAAATTTTCGAAGCACCATCTTACGAATTCATTCATCCCAATCCCGGTTGCTGTTTGCTGGCGTGCGTCTCTCGTCTCTGGTGCGGAGGGGGAAATTCCGAGCGGGCGACACTCTGTGGCTGTAGGGGGTTTGTACCTTTGGGGCGGCTCTCCGTAAATGACTCATCGCCCTCCGCCGGAAGTGCTCGCTCAAGCGGAGGAGTGAGCGAGTGAGTGGGTGAGTGAGTGGCGGGGCAGAGCTAAGCAAGGAAGGATGCCGTGACTCCTATGTGCCGACCCGCCGCGCCGCCGACGGAGTGGACGCAGCCAGGGAGGCCGCCCGCTCCGAGATCCAGTTTCGCATTCCGGGGAGCCGGGATTCCTCTTCCAAAGACTCTCTCGCCAAAGCGACAGGTCACGTGACGGACTGACCACCTTCCTCGTGAAGCCACCACCCCGGCAATGGGGGTTGAACGTGTTCTACATCAACATCTACATAATACCCTGCAAGCCACCTCAAAGGTGTGTGGCAGGGGGTGAATTATCAACACACATACACTACATATCATGCATTTAAAAGGATTGGTATTAATATATTAGTCTAAACTCCAATATTTAAAAAAAGATAAAAACCATCTAAGTATGCAAAAATGTGCTGTTAGTTGGGTTACCTTCAAGTCCCTACACCGACATGCAACTACCTATGTGATGGATTCAATAACTCGTATTGGACAAATTTACCGCTATTCATATCCCTAATTGTACGAGGAAAAAAGTCATTTTAAATCTGTCAGTTCGGCAATAAATTTCGCTAATTTTGTAATATTGGTCCAGTCTACCATAGTAAGTTGGGGTTCGCAAAATATGTTAACGTCATCACAGAAAATATTGTCTTGGAATTTGTTTAAGAGATTAAGTCTAAATTTCAACCTGCGATCTGACAATGATTCCCAATTTAATTCATATAATAGACTGGTTACGCTAGCATGGTTATTGTATCGTCCCTTTACAAATCTTGCCGATCTTGGCTGCACACGTTCAAGTTCGTTATTTAGACCGATTTCGTAGGGATCCCATACACTGGCAGCATATTCCATATGAGGTCTAACAAGGGAAAAGTAGCTGATTTCTCGTAAATGTTTGTCACATTTACCCAATACTTTTTTGATGAATCCTAGTCTACGATTCGCTTTACCCATTATTTCACGTATGTGTTTATACCCCAGGAAAGATCATGTGTAAGTCTTATTATAAGATATTTAATGGATTCCACGTTTGTTATTTCATTATTACTTATTGTGTACGTGCAAGGAGGAGAACAATTCTTTTACCAAAAAATCATTACTACACATTTTTCTAAATTTAATTCTAAATGGAAGTGTTGATGAACTAATGGCATACGTTTTGTGAGACCCCGTTTCAATCTGCCTTTTCCATTATCACGAATTAAATTCATTAATCGTCATCTCCATGGGCGTTCTCAGTTCCCTCTTGAATCACTTTCGAGAATCTTTGCAAAGTTTCTTCATTCTAATTCTTTCGCATGGGAGGTATTTACGAGGGCAAGTTGTGCTATTAACCTTTAGAGATCTCTCGATACTCGCCTAATGCTTCTGTTGAATGAATGTCGACTCTGATATATACATAATGTCAGTAGTAATTATAGAAGAAATACCTAAATTAAGAGATTATCCGATAGAAGAATTCAGTGGAGAGCTGTGTCAAACCAATCTCTGATTAATGATGGTGATGATTATAAATATGCCAGTGTATCAACCGGTAGCATAGGTAGTTGCATATTTGTGTAGGGACTTAAAGCTAACCCAAATAACAGCATGTTTTTTGCGTGCTTGCTTTGCTATTTTAATCATTTTAATTCTGAAATTTAGACTAGAATATAGTTAGTAACCCTTTTTAAGAGTGATATGTAATGCATGTTTGGTGTTACTTCAACCCCTGCCACACACCTTTTAGGAGACTTGCAGGGTATTATGTAGACGTAGGTGAACGTTGTGATCCCACGCTCTTTCGTGGTTTAATTTATTTCAAGATGTTGATCCAATCAGGGATATGCGAACTGGTTTCATCACATCCTTGTGTAAAATAATTAATACTTTGAGCGACAATTACTTTTTTTTAACGAGAGTTTGATCCTTTTTGTTGCGACAATCCTATCTTTCAGCTGAATCTTACAAAATTCTTATCATTTCCATTGTTTTCGCCGCAAAAGAAATACATAGAAACAAATGGCAGTCATAGTGGCAGGATGATGCGGGCGTAAAAGTAATCCAATAAAATAGTAAATTAAGTTAAAACGAGTGCCTCTAAAAATGACGTTGCTGTATGATGCCCGTAGTTCGCTATCATTCATTCGTGCACTGATTGGCGTATAATATACTTGAAATTGAAATAAAACGTTATATATGTCAATCATGATTCTCTATAGTGCGATTCCTAGATAGCTCAAATGTATTCCAACCCCAGTTGAATTGGATCAATTGTGTGCTATGAGTTTTTGTGTACTCCTATCCCAGGTTACAAGGCGTAGAGCAGGCTTCTTCAGTCTTCTTTGAAAAGCATTTTTTTATATTTTTGACTCCGCCGGCTGGAGTCTAGTGATGTCTTAACATTTTCGTTCCTCGGTGGTTTTAAAATCTCAATCTTTCTCAGGTAAGTTTTATCATCTTTTCTGCGCAATTGTACGAATGTAACATCACGATTTGTTCCCTCCAAATTGAAATTGAAGCGTCGTATATGATAGGTGTTTCTTTCGGTCCGCATTTACACGTACCTCACACGCCCATGGAATTCTGAAGGGATTGATTTTGTGTCGTGCAAAATGTTTCGAATTGACTTTTCCGGGAGGGAATAATGCGTCCGCAGTCACGTGATCTGTGGGTTTTCGTTGTGGGGGGAGGGAGGGAGGGAGGGGAGAGGAGGGGAATTCACAATCGTCCCCCCTTTTTTTCCCCGAACTCTTTTTTTATCTACCTATGCGCTGTCGTCGTTGCCATGGTGATGTGAAATATTTATCATCGTCGGAATGCGTCGGCCCGTATCGAGGGGAGGGGGGGAGTGGGAGGGAGGGGGTGTGTTTTTTGGCGCTGAGACGAGAGGGAGGGAGGGGGGAGTATCGAGCACACCCCTCCTCCTTCTCCTCCACCCCACCCTTCCCTCGCCTCTTATCTTCATTCATTCATATCCCAACAGCACGATATACCTATCGTCGACGATACTCGATATGCACTTATGATCGGGAGTGATATTTCGAAACGCGATATCACGATATCTCGATGTCCAGATATGTCAAGATCCCGAGGTGTCGATATCCCGATATGAAGATATCCCGATTTGACGATATCCTGATCCCGGTTTTTTTCTGTCACCCGTAATAATGTCTCTATTATATCGTAAACTGGTATTTATCTTGTCCCACAAGGTAGTGTGATAGGTCCACTCCTATTCCTTTGTACACAAATGATATCCATAAGGTGGTAAAAAGTAAGCTTCGTCTATTTGCCGATGACGCAGTAGTGTACAGGGAAATTCTATGCCCAAACGATAAAGAATATTTAAATATTGACCTACAAGCAATTGAAACTTGGTGTGATACATGGCAGTTAGAATTAAACTTTAAAAAATGTCTTGTAATGAATTTTTGGAAAAAGAATAGCTCTCCTCCTACCACTTACAAAATAAGTGATAATGAATTAACAAACGAGGAATCCATTAAATATCTTGGAATAAGAATGACACATGATCTTTCCTGGGGTAAACACATGCGTGAAATAATGGGTCAAGCGAATCGTAAACTGGGATTTATCAAAAGAGTATTGGGTAAATGTGACGATCATGTACGAGAAATCAGCTACTTTCTCTTGTTATACCTCATTAGGAATATGCTGCCAGTGTATGGGATCCCTACGAAATCGATCTCCTTTCTATGGTAGACTGGACCATAATCACAAAATTAGAGAAATTGATTGCCGAACTGACATATTCAAAATGTCCTTTGTTCCTCGTACTATTAGGGATATGAATAACGGTGAATGTATTTAGTACTTAGTTTAGCAATGGATAACATTGGTAGCTGCATGTTGGTATAAGGACTTAAAGCTAACCCAACTAACTGCATGTTTTTGCTCGTATGCTTTGCTATTTTAATTTTTACTTACAAATTTAATGCATGATATGCAGTGCATGTTTGGTGAGAGTTCACCCCCTGCCACACACCTTTATGGTGGCTTGCAGGGTATTATGTAGATGTAGATGTATTTATCGCAATTTATCGGTAATGGTTGATCGGATTGAAGTGCTATAAACGGTCTCTTCGTTATAAAATATTACACTTCCTTAATCTTCAGTTATATATTTTAAATTGCCTAATTTGTTATTGTTATTAATTATAACTTTTCTATCATAAAATTTGGATGTAGAAATGGAATGGCCGTGGTGCGATTTCATCACAGAAAACTCGAATTCAACAAGAAAAGTTCTAATTTGTTTGTAAAATTATTGTTTTTAAACCATAATTTGGAATTTAAAAAATTTTCACCGTTCTTCGACCAAGGGGAAATGGTTATATTTCAGCTCATATGGGCCGTATCAAAAAATTGAAAAGAACCTCTATTATCTAAAATTATATGCTCTTTCGCCTTAAGTTATTATATTATAAGTCGATATCCTGATATGTCGATATCCAGATATTTCGATATTACGATATTTCCTATTTATATCGCGAAACCAATATATCGGCGGATCCGCGATATCAGAATGATATCGTCGTGCGATATTCAAAACAGCATATCCCACAGCCCTACCCAACACCTTTTCGATATTTCGTCATTCTGTGACCAGAATGCTGCAGCCGAGCGAATGCTAGAATGTACTTGCTCTATGTTAAGGTGTATTTCAGGTCAAGTTTACTTCGGTAGTGCCCTTTGCACTAATCAACTCATAGAAGCGCGAGTGTCAAATGAACATTGGCCTCCTCATGAGTGATTTCATGCATCAATGAATCATTTAACACTGTCAGCGGAAGGACCTTTGCGAATCGTAAACTGGGATTCGTCAAAAGAGTATTGGGTAAATGTGACGATCATGTACGATAAATCAGCTACTTTTTCCTTGTAAGACCTCATTTGGAATATGTTGCCAGTGTATGGGATCCCTACGAAATCGGTCTAAATAACGAACTTGAACGTGTGCAGCGAGAGATCGGCAAGATTTGTAAAGGGACGGAGTGATAACCTTACTAGTGTAACCAGTCTATTAAATGAATTAAATTGGGAATCATTGTCAGATCGCAGGTTGCAATTTAGACTTAATCTCTTAAATAAATTCCAAGACCATATTTTCAGTGATGATGTTAAAAATATTTTGCGGACCCCAACTTACTACGGTAGACTGGACCATAATCATAAAATTAGAGAAATTGATTGCCGAACTGACAGATTCCAAATGTCCTTTTTTCCCCGTACTGTTAGGGATATGAATAACGGTAAATATATCCAGTACGAGTGTAGCAGTGGATAACATTAGCTGCATGTTGGTATAAGGACTTGAAGCTAACCCAACGAACAGCATGTTTTTGCATGTGTGCTTTGCTATTTTTATCTTTTTTGAAATAGCGTAGTTTTGATCAGTACCTATAAAAGTACTCATCCTTTTTTTATGCATGATATGTAGTGCATGTTTGGTGAGAGTTCACCCCCTGCCACACACCTTTATGGTGGCTTGCAGGGTATTATGTAGATGTAGATAGATGTAGACTGCTAATTTCACGGGTCCAAGTGTGTATGTATCTTGCCATGTATGCTCATATTTATTGCACGTTTAAAGAATGCGGTATCGCTGAATCTACGTTATCTGTAAAAGAACTTTGAGTCGTCCTTCGCCACTTAAATTCCCGCATCGCTCAGTCACCTCTGTTTAAAGCCACGAAGCATGAAGGCCTTGTCAATCTAGCCGACTGCTACTGCTCCTGTTTGTAGGCGGAGGATGTTCCTCGCTTGGAACTATTCTCCTAGTTCGTTTCATCGCGTATTTCTGGTGAGAATCTTCTAGATGTTCCTAAAGAGATTTCTGTTTCGTGGATTTAGTTGTGGAAAGCGCCTCCACCTTATTACGCTGCTATATCTTCTTCGTTACCAGTTTGTATTTTCCTGCATTGCATCTTTAGGAAGCTTCATATCTGCTGCCGTAACTATTACCATCCGGTTCACCGTTTCCTAATCCCTCTCTGCTAGTTTTCAATATACCATTAAAGAACAGTAAATATATTCTTTGGCAGAGCATTCATCTACATCTACGCAATATCCTGCGTGCTACCACGAGGGTGTGTGGCAGGGGGTGAAGATCACCAAACATGCACTATTGACAAGCAACTAGGATATTTAATGGAGACATGCTAGATAATTGGGTCACATGCAGCTGGATGGTTAATATCTACGAAAAAGGAAAGAGATTATTGGATGTTATTACATGCATCATGCACTACTCTGACTATATTTCACCTACCTATCCCTTTGCTACGCTGCCTATTGTTCTCTCTTATGGTACGCAGGAAAAAGGACATTTAAATCTATCGGTACGACAATCTATCTCTCTAATCTTGTTAACCTGATCAAACCTAGCATAATACGCAGGGGTTCTTAATGTAATATCAAACATCATCTGTGAACACATCGGTTTCGAATTTACTTAAAAGATTCGACCTAAATTTTAACCTGCGTTCTGATAGTAATTCCCATCCTAGTTCTTCTGTTAAACTCTTAACACTTAAACAATTATCATAACGGCCTTTAACGAATCTAGCGGATCTCCTTTGCGCACGTTCTAGAGTTCTTTTATCATACCTTGCTCGTACTGATCCCATAATTCCATCGTAATGATACATAATCCCATTAGCTTTAGAGGTTTTTAACCCTCCATTTCACTTAGCCGATGCTATTTTGCTTTATCTTCCTTCTATCGATTTCCTTTTGTTTCCGTTTCCATTATAGTGGGACCCTCTGTTAAAAGTATAACGATCGTACAGCGTATTTATGTCAAATGTTTACCTAAAGAGAAGGCATTTCGTGAGTATCAGGGAATTTCAGGCCAAGGACACTCCCGAGTGTTTCAAAGAGGAGCCGGCCTGATCGTTACCACTCGTGCAGGGTCGAAACCCTTTATGTCATCGACGGTGGATGTGCCTCTCGACAAATTCGATACAGATGTATTGTGTTTTTAAATGATACACTGAAAAGTAGAGAAAAAAATGGCCGTTCCTCAACCATTGAGCGTCGCAAAACTCAGGAAATATTGGATTAAATGATAACGTGTAGGTAAAGTGAAATAAATGTTTGGGAACACAACTATCCTGTTTATCTCCCAAAAACGGTCCTTTCCGTCTCTTTTGGTCCTTCATTTCATCTGTTCACCTGATCACAATCTCGCAAGAAGTATTCCCTCGAAGGATTCTGCGCGAGGAATTTGGAATTCAAACGCTCGAATAAAGTAATGGGAAAAAATTATCCCGGCTTTGCATGCCTCGCTGAATTGAATCACAGTGGCGGCGGACGCCCAACCTCCGCTAACCCCCTCCTGCCACCCGTTCTCATCCGGCCGTCCCGCGGGAAATGCTCTTTCTCCCTCCCTCACAATCCCGCGTCCTTCAGGGCCCTCTTCTGGGCCCCCTTTTCCTCGACCAACTCGCTTTTCACCACACTCAAGCTCATCTTTATCCAAAACCTCCTCTTATTCCCTCCCCATTCCCATATTCTTCGCCCGCAACCCCCTTTCCCACCAACTCCCCCCATATTCTCAGCCACCGCCCGGAATTCCTCTGGGATCCTCCAATCTCCGTTCTCCCCATCCCGCGCTCCCTGAGTTTCCAGTTGGGGCAAGGGCTGAGAGGAGGGAGGGAGGGAGGGCCCCGCAGAAGGGCCCCGACTCGAGTCTCGCTCCAACTCTCCGTCGCCATGGGAACGCAGGGAAGGGTTGGCCCACGTGAACTCTCTTGCCTCGTGTACTTATAGGTGCGTTTACATGTCGTAGTAGACTGCTATGATAGTCAACTACTAACAACTATTAAGCCCCACTCGCATGTGTAAATAGCAACTGCGATCCGAGTTCTGGTCGATACTGGACACATGTCGATCACTATCGATCCACGTTCGAGCTATCTACATCTACATAATACACTGCAAACCACCATAAATGTGTGTGGCAGGGGGTAATTCCTCACCAAACATGCACTACATATCATGCATAAAAAAGGAATAGTATTAAAATACTTGTCAGAACTTCACTATTTAAAAAGATAGAAAATGCGAAGCAAACATGCAAAAACATTCTGTTAGTAGGGTTAGCTTTAAGTACTCGCTACTAAGCTATTAGCAAAGTTGAAGCCCGTCTACTTTCCAGCGGAAATGTATCCAACACAATCGCAACAATCGTCAACGGAAAGCAATATACGACGTCTGATACCGAGAATTTGGATAAAATGACAAGGGTATCCCTCCACGAAGGAAAGATTCTTATCCTTTAAGAATGGAAACAAAAGATAATCGTCAATGAAATTTATTGATTGACGAATTTCATGAAAATTTAAGCTTCAATAACTATTGAAATAAAACTATTTTTATTTTTTATGACAACGCCTAAATAGTGGCTTTAAGATGCATAGAAATTGGTGCAGACACATCATAGCAATAGCGATATAGATATATCGTGCATATCGCGAACATCGTAGCAGTCCACTGTTACGTGAAAACGCTGCATTACAACGTGTCTCGCCGGCTGGAGCATTGCGATTGGAGAGCTCGCAGTAGTCCCGCCGACTATGGCTCACGTTCTATGTGTCACATTGTCGCTTTCACGAAATCATTTTGGGTGATATGAGTAACCGTTGGTGGGACAATCCTTGATGATGGCACTAGAATTCGTATTACAGTATGAACGCGATTACACGACCCTCAGTAACACGACAACCTCAATTAACAGTGCAATTTTCAAATCCCCTTGAGCTTGCCATAACACATAATGTTAATTTAACCTCTATAACGCGGCTATTATTATCCAAACAACCTCAATAACACGGGTTTTTTCCTATTCACAACGTAACTCAGAACCTCTATAACAAGTCGTTTTGAGAAGTCAACCTCGATAACGCGACTCTATACATTAATGGGTCAACCTTTGAGGCTGTCGGATACCACTTCCAAAAAAGCTTCTGCAGACGTCTACGCCTCTTGACTTGAAGACTTTCCTTCGCTACTTAAACAAACGTTTCCTGCGCAAACTTCGAGAATAAGGATTGATCTAGTAAATAAGTTTATTAATTTTTCATTCCTTACTTTTCTCATAATGCTGTTGACATTAGAAAAACGCAAATTTTGGCGAAAATAAGCTGATTTCCATGGCGTGTATGAAGTTAAATTCCGAACATAATGACTAATTACGACACTCTTTAAAGGCGGGAATCCTTCATTCCATGGCACGTTTGCCCATTCTAACTTATTGATCGTTATTTTAAGAACATATTTGTTTTTATTTAGAAACTTTCAATGTATTTTTATTGCCGTTTCCATCATATCTTTTAGATTTTTGATAATCATTCAACTATGACAAAGTACTGGAATTTTATTACTGTATTATAACGCTAAAATTAAATTGTGTTTTTGTTTAAACGTCAATTTTATTCACTAACCTATTGAAAACTTTGTTACATAATATAACAGTACTATAAATTATACTTTAAAACCAAACGTGTTAGCAAGGGTCGCTCTAAAAGTCACTCGTTATGAAGAGATTTAGTGATTCCATTAACCTCAATAACACGACCGATAGCCAAAATAACCGTGATAACACGACCCTCAACAAAAAGAGCACCTCGATAACAAGACTGTTTCCCTAATCCCCTTGAGACACTTCTTATCGAGATTCTACCGTAGAATCTCATATTAGATTTCTGGAACTACCGCTTGGATCTTGCGCGCAATCTTCGGCAGTTCTTCGATAAGGTGAGAAATGTATGTGGGTGGATTAATTAGAGATGTTTCTTACTTAAGTACTAAATGTAAATCGATATAGAAATCGGGTGTGTTTAATGGGAATAATGGGGTCGTTTACCATGATTTTTTATTGCCGAATCTGATAGAGTTTGTAAAATAAAAGGACCCGTATTTTTCCGTTTTCTGATCCGACAATTATTTCCCGAGTTATAAGCGGCGAAAAACTGATGTTTTTAACCCTTTCGGAAAAGTGGGTGTGGTGCAACCACTGACGTATATTGACTTCGTCCAATCACAACTGAGCTCGCGAAGCTACTTCGCCTTATCGCAAAGGGGGGGACACAGCTGACTCTGCCAATAGGAGCAGTTGCGGCAGCATCTGTGCGAGCAGACCTTCCGAGAACCCCCCCTCCACTCCCTTCCCCCTCCCCCGAAAGCAGTCAAGGATGGAAGGAAAATGACGTCAATGTTATCACAGCAGCTTTTTCGGTGGGCGTCACCTTTTGCTTATTTTCATTTTAGATTTATGAGTGAATGGTTGTGGTTAGGAGATTAATTTTTTCACAAAAATTCGTTTTTCGTTTCCATCTAACGATTTCGTGTACAAAATTGCGATTTCGGTTCCGAGTAAACGCCCCCATTGCTAGCAATAAACTCCAAAACATGAGGTGTGTACTTGTGAAGTTCCATCACCCTTTTTCAATGATGATCTGTTTTAAAATTAAGAGTCCTAGTCTACTTAAATTTATTACTCAGTTTTTTCTCTTAAAACACAAAAACCCAATATTAAATCAGAGATATTGGTTTTCTTCTTGTTGGAGTTTTAGTAGTTTGATTTTTGCTTTCGCCAAGATGTTTATTATTTGTTATGCGACGAAAGAGTTTCATCTCTCTGATGAGAAATATTGTTGTTTTTGCCTTTTTTGATTTTTCTCGCCATAATAGGAAAACGACGTTGTATTTTTAATATTGTATAAATATGGGTACGTATATGCGTACTTCAGTTTTCATTTCAAGCCTGATCAATACAGTTTTTATTTACATGAAAATTGCGCCAAGTCTCAGCTGCTTTCTGTAACACGTAGGAGGGTACCACTGGTGAATTTATTCCGGTTTCTTGGTGGTGGACCATTGTTGAGTGCTACCGCCCTCCAGAAACTTCAACGTCGCCACACTCGCGGACACTTTCAGCGAGCGGGGGAAGGTGGGATTTGAGGAGGGGTTGAATAGACATCGAGTATTGGGATCGGTGAGGTTGGGTAAACTTTCGGAGGGTCCGTCTGGGTCTCTCGGAACGGGAGTGTGAGGGCAGGCGACGGACGGTCGTTGTGCTTGTGAATATGCCTTTAGGGGTGTGTGTGTGCAGGGGCGAGGGTGCGTCTAAGGAACACCAGGGGTCGCGACACCCTCCTCCTCATTCCTAACATGCATATGTATTGCCTCCTCCTCCTCCTCCCAGCCAGTGGAATCCAAGGATTTCCACTCTATCCCCCCGCCCCCTCCACGTGGAGTAGGTTTCTGTCCGGCGGTAGGGACATCAGGGCCTCGATCAAGGATCTTCATAAAGGCGTGCGCTAGTATTCTCGTTATTTTTTTGATTTAACTTATGTCAGAGAGAACGTGATCTCCGTTCTTCATTTTTCGCACATCACTTCAAATCGCTTATTACAATTAGTGCAGTGAATTTTATAGACGGTTATTGTTAACCCTGCGCTACACTAGGGGTAAGCGTTATTGTTAACCCTGCGCTACTCTACACCTACATAATACCCTGCAAGCCACCATAAAGGTGCGTGGCAGGTGGTGAATTCTCACCAAACATGCACTACACATCATGCATAAAAAAGGATTAGTATTTATATACTGTTCTAAACTTCACTGTTTAAAAAAAGATAAAAATAGCAAAGCAAACATGAAAAAAACATGCTGTTAGTTGGGTTAGCTTCAAGTCCTTATACCAACATGCAGCTACCAATGGTATCCATTGCTATACTCGTACTGGATATATTTACCGTTATTCATATCCCTAATTGTATGAGGAAAAAAAGGACATATTGAATCTGTCAGTTCGGCATTCAATTTCTCTAATTTTGTGATTATGGGACTCTGGGGTTAAGGATAAAGATTGCGATAACGCGGAAGATACATTCGTGATTCCACACCTGGGCCTCGATCACAGTGATCTTCATAAGGCGTGCGCTAGCGTTATCATTATTTTCTGATTTAACATATGTCTGAGAGAACGTTATATCCGTTCTTCATTTTTAGCAGAGCACTTGAAATCGCTTATTACAATCAGTGGAACCACTAATATGTATAGCCGGTTATTGTTTTCCCTGCGCTACTCTAGGGGTAAGCGTTAACGATAAAGATAACGATGAAAGATACATCCGTGTTTCCACACCTGATCTCACTTTAGTCATTCATTTGAACCACCGTTTTCTTGTACGTCTATATCTACTGGCTACATCATTTTGATGGATAATGGGGGCGTTTACTCGGAACCGAAATCGCAATTTTGTACACGAAATCGTTAGATGGAAACGAATAAAGAATTTTAGTGAAAAAATTAATCTTCTAACCACATCCACTCGCTCGTAAATCAAAAAAGTATAATAAGCAAAGGGTGACGCTCACCGAAAAAGCTGCTTTGATAACATTGACGTCACTTTCCTTCCGTCCTTGACTGATTTTCTGGGAAGGGAAGGGAGTGGAAAGGGTGTTCTCGGAAGGCCTGCACGCACAGATGCTGTCGCAACTGCCGCTATTGGCAGAGTCAGCTGTGTCCCCCCCTTTGCGATAAGGCGAAGTAGCTTCGCGGGCTCAGTTGTGATTGGACGAAGTCAATATAGTACGTCAGAGGTTGCACCACACCCACTTTTCCGAAAGGGTTAAAAACCAGTTTTTCGCCGCTTAGAACTCGAAAAGTAATTGACGGATCAAAAAACGGAAAAATACGTGTCTTTTTATTTTACAAACTCTATCATATTCGGCAATAAAAAAACTATGGTGAACGTCCCCATTGATCGGTTCCGGATTGATTACGCCAAACGCTGACGGTCCCTGGCGTATCCAGGAAGCCTGTGCTTTTTATCGTCCCTTCTCTTCGCCCTTCCTGCCCCCACCCCAGGTCCGCCACCCCCATGTTTGAGAGGGTGCAGTGCCGGCATTCCCCTCACCCTCCAGCTGACAAGGAGACTGATGGCGGTTTTTCTTTCCCTTCGCGTCTGTTTGGCAATAATAGATTACTCATAGTTAAGTGATTTCCAGCTGCCAAGATTAATAAATGGCTGGTGTGTTTTCTTTCACGGGTCCCTCAATGGGGTCGTTGAAGTCGGAGGCACCAATTGAGTTAGGTTAAGAGTTCGTCTTCGCATTCCTTTACGTCAAAGATTAGCTACTCTTCGGAGAGGAAAAATGCCATCTGCGAGGCGGTTGGTTTGTATGAGTAGGATTCATGTGAGTCGTGATGAATCTCCTCTCATCGGGTGTCGATTAATCTTGAGTTCTTCTCGGTGATATTCTCTACACGTCCTTTATTTCTGCTTACAAAGTTTGGCCAGAGTCGCCATATTCTGATCACATGCTTAAATAAACAATGCTCACGTCTGTAATGTTGTCTAGCCATTAATGTCTTTAAGAATGTAAATTCTCCCGAAGGAGTAAAACTAAGCCCGTTAACATATTTTTGAAAATTCTTTGTTTCCAAACGTTTGACTTTTAGTCAAGAGCAACTTTTTTTCCTTTTTAACAGAATGCCATTCATCGCCCTATAGATATAATTTATGAGAAGCTTGAGACTTAGATAAACTGAGAAGAGCAATGAAGTTGCTGATTGTATCTATTTGCCGAATACTATATTTTTTAAACTCATTTGAACGTAGCATGCCGGATGTGCAGAGAACGCCAGATGTTCACCTTATATCACGATGGACATTGGCAGACAAAGTAAGTGCTTACACGTAGAGGTGCGAATTTCAAGAGCCTTCAACAATATTTTTAGCCAAAACTGCAAAATTAAACACACTTTTTCATGGGCAACCTTAGTCATTTTAAGCGGTGAATGTCACCATCTCTGGCTCCTCTCCCGGTCTCGGCATTGGAGATAAAACTATTACACTGCGTTTTTTTATTAAATAAGGGCTTGCGGTTTAAACTGGACAGCATTTTTCATTCTATTAGGAGCCAAAGTTACACACCTGTCGGAGACTTGGTTCTGTGCCCGACATACGCTGTGTCCGTCCGTGTACACGATTCACTTCTCGGATGGGAACACCAATGCAGGCGAATTCTGAAAAACATGAACCCAGGAATTTTATACGTATTCTAGACACTCTATGCAGTTTCATTGGATCATTATTTTAGTCCTTCAATGTTAGATTGAATCTTGACAAGAACATATTTTCTTCTAAATTACATAACAGATGAAATAATATTATAAAGGTTGTGTTTAATTTTTCTGATGGGATTGGAAATAAATTTATGAACGGAATTAATTGCTACTACATCATCGTAACTTTCGTTACGAGCTTTTGTTTTATAATCATTATAATACTGGCACTAAGATCGCTAACTTATACCCAGGTATTTGCAGGCGTCTATCATGGTTATAAAAATACAATATCGGTAATCACTCTTTAAACCCACGGAAACCTGGTTAGAGCATAAGAACAACTTAACTTTGTATTTTTTCACACTTTTATTTGAGACACCCTACCGGTTTCGACACTCCCGTGTCATTGTCAAATCAGAACCCTTGACAATGACACGGGAGTGTCGAAACCGGTAGGGTGTCTCAAATAAAAGTGTGAAAAAATACAAAGTTAAGTTTAGCTTACGCTATGTCAATTTTTTACAAAGTATCGCCTTATTCCATTCAACCTGGTTAGATTCCTGGGTAAAAGTTATTTCCATCGTAGCCTATCAAATGTCGTCAGTGCACGTTGTAAATAATGTCATCAAATGTAGTCAGTAGTGCATGTTTGGTGATCTTCACCCCCTGACACCCACCCTCGCGGTGTCTTGTAGGGTATCGCGTAGATGTAGATGAAGACGCGACTAAAAACTCGACTACTCGCATCTTTCACAAGAATAATTCTGGAGAAGAGTTAAACCATATTAGATCAATGGCTCCTCACCGGTGTGCCGCAGAACTTCAGGGTGCCGGGAAAATTGCCAGTGGTGCCACAAGATTATTGGAGGAAAACGAAAAACGTAAAGAAGTACCAACTTAGCTGAATGGGTGACTGTCATTCTCGACATATGGTGAAAGAAATGGAAGCACTTCTTCCAACCTAAGGACTGACTGTAAGGCGCCTATTAGCCTTGGCAATGGAGAGGGAAGCCCAATGGTATTACCATCCTTTTTATTGGTAAATCTAATAGAGTTTGTAAAATAAAAAGACCCGTATTTTTGCGTTTTTTAATCCGTCAATTATTTCTCGAATTATAAGCGGCGGAAAACTGCTGTTTTTAACCCTTTCAGAAAAGTGGGAGTGGTGCAACCTCTGACGTATATCGACTTCGTCCAATCACAACTTAGCCCGCGAAGCTACTTTGCCTTATCGCATTGTGGGGGAGGGGGGGAGACACAGCTGACTCTGCCAATAGGAGCAGTTGCGACTGCATCTGTGCTAGCCCAAAAAAGCAGTCAAGGACGTAGGGAAAATGACGTCAATGTTATCAGAGCAGCTTTTTCGGTGGGCGTCACCTTTTGCTTATTGTAATTTTTATGAGTGAATGGTTGTGGTTAGAAGATCAATTTTCTCTTTTCTATCTTACGATTTCGTGTACAAAATTGCGATTTCGGTTCCGAATAATCGCCCCCATTGGATACATAACAAAATCTTAGAAGGTTGTCCCAAGATTGTAAATACGGTCTGAAGGTCAGTCCGCCAACGTAAAAGGCTAGGCAATTCTGATGCAGGGGTTCGAGAGAAAGGTGTCAACAGAGTCTAAGTGTAGAATTTTGCTCTCGATCAAAGCATCAGTGGAAGGACTCTTCCGCTTCCAGTGTCATACTTATTATACCTTTCCTCCCGGTCTGAAGCGCCTGTTAGTGCGGAAACAGACTTGGAAACACTTATTAAAACCATCGGCACCTGAATGAAGCGTGCTGTGTACAGCGGTCAAACGTCATAGCCCGAGCGTCTTTTTCAGAGGCAGCCCGTGAATTACTTGAATCAAAAATCACCGTGAAACACCAAAATAACCGTGTTTCTCAGAGCCGTAATATGTTTACGCTCACGTTGAGCATTCCTCTCAAGTCCGTTCGCTCTGCCTTCTCCAGCGATCATCATCAATAGAGCCAGTCAGTAGAAACTCGTTTCGCGGAGCGGGCTGGGTGGCCCCTCCGCGCCGAATTTTAAGGATGGATAAAAAATTCTGAAAATTGAAGTGTGTTTAATTCATTCCCTATTTTTTCAAAGGGTTAAAATCCGATTTATACATTTGAGTGACCCCTCCGAAAGGCCCTTTTGATACTGCGCAGGCTGTTGCGAGAACACTTGCGCAAGAAATATTGCACCGTGTAAAGCGGCGACTTGCGAGAACAGGCAGAGCCACTGCGCGAACGCTTTTCTAAGCAAATTAGAACATGTTCTAATCTGATACATGCGTTCGCGAAAGTTTGAAGTTAATTTCTCTCACTAGATGGTGCAGATGTAGCGGCAATGAACTGCCTTTGGGAATTCTAGCAATTAAATATGTTGTTGACCATTGAGTTGGGTGTTTTTGTTCGCACTCAACTCCTTAGGTAGTGAGTAAAGTGCAATAATGATGAGCTGTGCAATTAATCACGTGGAAGCTAAATGTTCGTGCGTAAAGGAAGAACTCGTTACCTTGGCCCACTGCCGTTCATTCGTGGTGCAAATTTAGAGCTAAGTATACGGGACTAGGGTATCCACTATTATGCTTAGACTATGGCTTAAAACATATTTTAAAATGGTGGTAATTCATCTCATGTTTCACGTCCAATTAATTGCTACTTAACAGATCTTGACGTTATGCGATATATTGACGGTATTACTGCTACTGAATGGTATACTGTCCCTAATATAAGGCACCGACGATTGCACCGTGTAAAGCTGTCAGGCAAGCGTCCACGCAATTTTCTACGTCACGGATTTTCGCAGGCGTCTGCTCAAACGGAATGAACACCAACTTGCGCGGTTCTAATGACCGTGTAAAACGGTCTTAATGAAGAGTAAGGATAACTCCTCGATACCGTGACCTCGCATCACCCCTGAGGTTCGCTGACTGGGCGCGAGGCGGCGTTCGCCCCAAAGTTTGTCCGTTGCCACCCCCTTCTCCTCCCGAAGGAGTCCCAAGAAAGCAGCCGCCCCTGAGGTCAACGCACCCCTAGCCCGCCAGGATCCGGCGACCTTTTTGCTCCTTTCCTTCCGAATTCCTTTATCCCGTGTTTATATATAAATGTAATATGTGTCTGCTCGCCGCGCCGTGGGCGGCTGCGACCCTTCTCGCATCCGACGAAAAAGGAAAGCGCGGTCAGACGGGTTGTTGCGGAACGTGCTGCTCTCCTGTTTTTTCTTTTACATTAATTCCGTTTTCCACCGACGTGCTTTTGCGTTTTTCTTGTTATTTCCGTCGTTCTCGTGAGGGAAGGATTACAGCCGCGTTTTGGTATTCGCGAGAAATCCAGTGATTACTCGCTTCATTCGCGCGGGCGAGAGAGAGAGGGCTAGAGTTACGCTAATGGGGGTGTTTACTCGGAACCGAAATCGCAACTTTGTGCTCGAAATTGTTAGATGGAAACGAAAAAGGAGATTTTAGTGAAAAAATTAATCCTCTAACCACAACCATTCACTCATAAATCTAAAATTAAGATAAGCAAAAGGTGACGCCCACCGAAAAGGATGCTGTGATAAAGCATTGACGTCATTTTCCTCCCGTCCTTGACTGCTTTTCGGGGATGGAAAGGGAGTGGAGGGGGGTTCTCGGAAGGTCTGCTCGCACAGGTGCTGTCGTAACTGCTCCTATTGGCAGAGTCTGCTGTGTTCCCCCCTTTGCGATAAGGCGATGTAGCCTCGCGGGCTCAATTGTGATTGGACGAAGTTGAAAGGAGTCGTTTCAGGCGTTATATGGTGGAATAACATAATTAAATACGATTGGCAATTTTCCACAAAGAAGTCTTTACTTCGACCGGTTTCGATGTGATACATCATCATCAGGTAACTTTGTTCAGATTTGGTCACCTGATGATAATGTATCACATCGAAACCGGTCGAAGTAAAGATTTCTTTGTGGAAAATTGCTAATCGTATTTAATAATGGACGAAGTTGGTATACGTCAGAGGTTGCACCACGCCCACTAGATCAAGACTAGACACTAGTCACTAGACTAATTCTAGATATCATGCACTTTATGCCGTTTTTGTTCTCGTTCATGGCTGAAAACGCCAGAAATGTTGTTTAATATGAGCATTATAATGAAAGACGGAGAAAATGAAATGTTAACGGTTGGAATGGAAAAGAAAGGCTACTTATGGAATACATGGAGCATGACGTGAAGGATGTCTAAAGAAAATACTCGGTTAATATGGAGAGTTTAGCTGATAAGAGAATCGAGTGAGTTACATCCACATCTACGCGATACCTTGAATGCCATTGCTAGGGTGTGTGGCAGGGGGTGAAGATCACCAAGCATAATCTGTCACTGTCAAAACAATTCTCATCATCAAGGGTCAACAATCCTAGGATTGGCAGCCCTCCACTCGATTCTTCTATCGGCCAACCTCTTCATATTGACGTAGCTCCTCTCTTTTACATCCTTCACAACTTGCGCCATATACCTTACATACGAGGCCTGCATTTTCCATTCTTCCCGTTCACTTTTCCCTCGACGATTGTCTTCATCAGGCCATCGTATCTTAAGATATGGCCGATTAAGTTGTCCCGTCTTCTTTTTAGGGTCTTCAGTAGGAATCTTTTTTCTCCCTATCTTCTTGAGACTTCTTCGTTCGTCACTCGATCGATCCATTTTATCTTCTTCATTCTTCGGTAGCACCACATTTCAAATGTTTCTAGCCTGGAATTCTCTGCTGCTGTTATTTTGTCCATTCACAAAAAGTTAAATACATGTATCTGGATACATTTCGGTGGTCACAGCCACATTTAACGGCAAGAAGAGGAGGAAAGTTGACTGTGCCCGTGGCTTCCTGAGGCCAAAGCGTCAAAAGAGTATTGGGTAAATGTGACGATCATGTACGAGAAATCAGCTACTTTTCTCTTGTAAGACCTCATTTGGAATATGCTGACAGTGTATGGGATCCCTACGAAATCGGTCTAAATAACGAACTTGAACGTGTGCAGCGAAGATCGGCAAGATTTGTAAAGGGTCGGTATGATAACCTTATTAAAGTAACCAGTCTATTAAATGACTTAAATTGGGAATCATTGTCAGATCGCAGGTTGAAGTTTGGACTTGGTCTCTTGAATAGGTTCCAAGACCCTCTTTTCAGTGATGATGTTAGAAATGTTTTGCAAACCCCAACTTACTATGTTGGACTGGACCATGGTCACAGGATTGGAGAGGTGGATTGCCGAACTGACAGATGCAGGATGTCCTTTTTTCCTCGAACAATTAGGGATATGAATAACGGTGAATGTATTTAGTACGAGTGTAGCAATGGATAACATTGGTAGCTGCATGTTGGTATAAGGACTTAAAGTTAACTCAACTAACAGCATGTTTTTGCATGTATGCTTTGCTATTTCAATTTTTAATTACAAATTTCATGCATTATATGTAGTGCATGTTTGGTGAGAGTTCACCCCCTGCCATACACCTTTATGGTGGCTTGTAGGGTATTATGTAGATGTAGATGTAGGTGTAGAAGCGTCGGCCGTCGCATAATGTGTGTGAGCGGTGGCTGTTGTCTCGTGCGATGCACCATTCCCGGCTTCCTCCTCTCTCTTATTAATTCAGATGTGTGCTCCTCGCCGCAGCGCGTGATGCTAATATACACCGCACTTCGCTCTCTCTCTTAATTTTCGCTCGGAATAATCCCCTCCTAATGGAAAGCCGCTGCCGAAGCTCCAGGAATCCCGACCCGTGACAAATTGATCTTTGCGGACTCCTTGCTCCAGGGGATAAGCGCGGTGTAATTCCAGGACCTGCGTTATTTAATCCCGCCCCCGTTACTTCCGGCCGGCCCTGCTTCCTCGCTCTGCCACGCGCCAAACCCTTAAGCGCGCACCCTCCTAGCTTCTGCTGCTCGCATCCTTAATTAGCAGAGTATCCCTTTAAGAGCCTTCGCTCGGGACTTATGCTACGATTTTAACCGCCGAGGCGTCGGCGTAAGCCATACAGCCTCCTTCCTCATCCTCCCCCATCCTGCGGCATATTCCCTTTTTTGCCACCTCCAGGGAGTAAGTGCGCGTTGTTGAATATTCTGGTCACGCGACGAAATGCTTCCCCCGTTGCTGAGCTCACGCTCTCAAAAGTGCAACCGGGGGACGAAAGTAGACGTGCTGGATATGTTCCGTGCGCGGATGCGTGAGCATAAAAGTTTTCTGCCTGGGCCCTCGGAAGGCCTGGCCTACGCAACTGCGCCTGTTGTGAGCGAGCCCTCGCTAAATCGTCCTCAAATGGCTGCTCATCTACCTCTACATCTACACGATACCCTGCAAGCTACCGCTAGGGTGTGTGGCAGGGGGTGAAGATCACCAAGCATGCACTACCGACATGCAAACATGCAACTATAGGGTCTCATGCAACCTGATTGTTAGTATATATAGTATTTAAAAAATTAATACATTCATCATGCACTACAGACCACTCTAAAATATTTCCCCTACCTATCCCTTTGCTATGCTGTCTATTCTGTTCTCTTATAGTACGGGGGAAAAATGGCATTTTGAATCTATCGGTACTACAATCTATCTCTCTAATCTTATTTATCTGATCGAATCTAACATAATACGCGGGTGTTTTTAATATGTGCCTAACATCTTCAGTAAAGCTATGCGATAGAAATTTTTCTAATAGATTAGATAATCTGTACTTTAACCAACGCTCTGATAATGATTCCCACCCTAATTCTTGTATTAATCCTGAAACGCTACTCAACCTTTCGTAACATCTTTTAACGAACCTAGCTGCTCTACGCTGCACACTGTCTAGTTCTCTGATCAAACGTAATTCATTAGGATCCCATACCCTGGCTGCATACTCAAGGTGGGGCCTAACTAGTGAAAAGTAACATCGCTCTTTTATCTTCTCATCACATTTCCCAAGTACTCTTTTTATACATTCTAGCTTCCTCTTCGTTCGGCCGCATATTTCCCGGATGTGTCTACCCCACGATATTGAGATCGGTTTGCTACTGTAGCACCGGAAAAAGCCGCTAACAATTGACGTTGGGTAATAATGACTTATAATGTAACGGGAGGCTAGTGTTAACCACTAAAACTGTAAGTAAATAATAGCCTTTGTAACAAGAAACCAACTAAATGCTCTGTAATGGATAGCTGATCCTAGGTCTGTGTTCATAATCTTGACTACAGCTTCTCTTCTACTGCCTACTTCATTCTCTACTTTGAGCCGAATTGATGCTTTAGATTCTACCTTCAAGACCAGCGTTTAGCGTGACGCTAGGAAGTATCTGCACACCGCTTCGAACCATATCGAGATGACTTTGTGTAATATTTAGAACTCGTAATTAGACGTTTTTTGACGTATTCATAATAGAAAGGACTGTAGTTGAGTTTCTAAATACTGTACTCTCGTAGGTTGGTATTCGCTGCATCTATGAAAATGTGTTATCTGCAGATAATATCTAAGGAGTGCAGATATGTATTTAGTATTCAAGATTTTTTCTTATATCGTTAAGAATAGCGAATCAGATAATTATGGAAAACTGCGGAATCTAAGCAGGTTATCGTGATTATAAAAAATGTAATTTGCCATTTCGGTGCATCTATCATAAATTTATTATTAATACCAGGTTTTCCTCTTATTGCTACTATAGTCCGTACAATAGGAACCGGAGCTGTTCCTGACTCCCTTCATGTATGAATTTCTTCCGTGAATATCCTCCTTCTGACATCTTAAAGGGCCTTAGGACTAAGAGTCGCCTGTCACATTCCTCTCTGGCTTCTCAATAATTTCTGTCTCAGTGTCAACACTATATTTCCCCCTTCCCCACGGGAGTATTTGAATCCGTTCGGGTGTGGAAATCTCGTCTTAGTTCAATCATGTCCGAAGCAAACTTAGGAAACAAATTATGCTCACATGTGCTCACTCAAATGGCTACCAGAGTTTATCTACCATAATGGTGGGGAAATATTAGGGAAAAGTGAGGAGAGGGTGAAGGAACGTTGCTATTTTTCAATTGTTAGGCCACACTTAGAATATGCTGCCAGTATATGGGACCCTTGTGAAGCAGGCTTAATTTACGAATTAGATCGAGTACAAAGAAGAGCGGCGAGATATGTAAAAGGGTGTTACGATAGGGAAGCAGTGTGTCTGGTATGTTAGCCGAATTGGGATGGGAATCGCTGTCACAACGCAGGCTGAATTATAGACTTAATATTATGGGAAAATTTAAGGAGGGACATTTCATCAATGACGTTAATCATATATTGCTGGCTTCGACTTATTATGGTAGGCTCGATAATTGTAATAAAAGTAAGTAGATAGATTGTAGGACGGACAGGTTTAAAATTTCATTTTTTCCTCGTACGATTCGAGATCACAACGTTAGACATCGCGTAAATCGGTAATAATTATAGAGGTAATATTCAGAGTAGGTCGATAGTATTTTTTATTTCCTGCATTTCAAATCAATGTGTTACTCGCATACATTGCTTTTTTTGCATGCATCAGTATCTATTAAACTGGTGTCGGATTTCAAGTCATTTATAGTATTCGTGGGTGTGTCCTGCATGATCGGGATTTGGTAATTTTTTTCTTTTTTTTCCCCAAATTACTTTTAAAGGTGTGGTGTTTGTTTTCTGTTGTTCATTTTTGTTTGTTGTGTCGTTGTTCCTGGTGTAGATGCACCCCCTGCCACACTCCCTCAAGGTGGTTTGCATGGTATGTCGTATGTATACATACATCTAAATCTACTACTTTTAAAGGTGTGGTGTTTGTTTTCTGTTGTTCATTTTTGTTTGTTGTGTAGTTGTTCCTGGTGCAGATGCACCCCCTGCCACACTCCCTCAAGGTGGTTTGCATGGTATGTCGTATGTATACATACATCTAAATCTACATAATACCCTGCAAGCCACCACAAAGGTATGTTGCAGGGAGTGATTTCTCACCAAACATGCACTACATATCATGCATAAAAAAGGAATATTATTAGTATACTAGTCAGAACTTCAGTATTTAAAAAATATAGAAATTGCAAAGCAAACATGCAAAAAGATTCTGTTAGTAGGTTTAGCTTTAAGTCCTCATACCAACATGCAGCTACCAATGCTATCCATTGCTACTCTCCGATTGGACATATTTACCGTTATTCGTATCTCTAATTGTACGAGGGAAAAAAGACATTTTGAATCTATCAGTTCGGCAATAAATTTCTTTAATTTTATTGTTATGGTCCAGTCTACCATAGTAAGTTGGGGTTCGCAAAATATATTTAACATCAATACTGTAAATATTGTCTTGGAATTTATTTAAGTGATTAAGTCTTATATTCAACCTGCGATCTGGCAATGATTCCCAATTTAATTCATTTAATAGACTGGTTACGCTAATAAGGTTATCATACCGGCCCTTTACAAATCTTGCCGATCTTCGCTGCACACGTTCAAGTTCGTTATTTAGACCGATTTCGTAGGGATCCCATACACTGTCAGCATATTCCAAATGAGGTCTAACACGGAAAAAGAAGCTGATTTCTCGTACAAAGATAGATATAAAACAGATTTTTAAGCTAGTAATTTTCAGTATATTTATCGCAGGAGGAATGCTGCGTTCCCCATGCAAAAATATTCGAGACGAACTCGTGAAAAATATTTCCGTGCTCGTGCCAAATGCGTGCGTCCATGGATCGGGGTGATGCGGGCAGGCAATTAAAGGCGTGTTTAAGCAGGTGCGGAGGACACGCAGGAACCAGCGGAGTCCTTGGAAGTCGAGGCTGCAGTGCGATAAATTACTGCTCATGAAGGCGGGGTAATGTGGAAATGATGTGGAGGCGACAAATGGTGAAAGGGCGGGTCGGCCGAGTTGCACGGAGCGCCGCCGTGGATGAGCGCGCAAAAACGGGCTTGCGGGTCATGTGAGAGCTAAAATCTAACAAAGGAGCATCGGATGCGTCTTCGTCTCACTCCTCAGATTCCAGAGGCTCACACGGATTTAGGCAAATTAAATCAGTCAGTGAAATTCGTAGCCACTGTGTCAATAGAGCTTTCGAGTCTTGAGCACAAATTATACAAGTGAAACAAAACTTTTCGTTGCACGTGGGGCCGTGGTCTTCCAGTCTCTCTTTGAATGGCTAACTTAACTATTTAACAGCGTACCATCGTCAGTCTGGACTTTTTAGTTAGAAAATGACGACAGAAGCGCAATCCCAAGTCTCCTGTATTCAAGAAAGGATTAGAGTAGAACCTCGATAAGAAGTGTCTCAAGGGGATTAGGGAAACAGTCTTGTTATCGAGGTGCTCTTTTTGTTGAGGGTCGTGTTATCAAGGTTATTTTAGCTATCAGTCGTGTTGTCGAGGTTAATGGAATCACTAAATCCCTTCATAACGAGTGAAGTTTAGGGCGACCCTTGCCAACACGTTCGGTTTTAAAGTATAATTTATAGTATTGTTATATTGTGTAACAATGTTGGAAATGGGTTAGTGAATAAAATTGACGTTTAAACAAAAACACAATTTAATTTTAGCGTTATAATACAGTAATAAAATTACAGTACGTTTTCAGTTGAATGTTTATCAAAAATCTAAATGATATGATGGTAACGGCAATAAACAGAAATGCGAATTCTTGGTCCCACATGGAGATGAAGATTCCCGCTTTTAAAGAGTGTCATAATTAGTCATTATGTTCGGAATTTAACTTCATACATGCCTAGGAAATCAGCTTATTTTCTCGAAAATTTGCGTTTTTCTGAGGTCAACAGAATCATGAGAAAAGCAACGAGTGAAAAATTACTAAACTTATTTACTAGATCAATCCTTATTCTCGAAGTTTGCGCAGGAAACTTTTGTTTAAGTAGCGAAGCAGAGGCTTCAAGTCAAGAGGCGTAGACGTCTGCAGAAGCTTTTTTAGAAGTGGTATCCGACAGCCTTAAAGGTTGACCCATTCATGTATAGAGTCGCGTTATCGAGGTTGACTTCTCAAAACGACTTGTTATAGAGGTTGTTTGGATAATAATAGTCGCCTTGCAGAGGTTAATTTAACATTATGTGTTATGGCAATCTCAAGGGGATTTGAAAATTGCACTTGTAATTGAGGTTGACGTGTTATTGAGGGTCGTGTAAGCGAGTTTCTACTGTATTATTAGTAGTGTGTTGTCGGATTTTTAATATCACAGAAATTGATTATTTCCGGTATTAAAAAAAAACGATCCTATTTGTATAACATTTGAGAACGCTTTTACCAGACAATGCGTATGGATATTTTGGCGAGGAGGGGAATGAAATGAAAATTCCAGCCAGGGTTAGAAAGGCATTAGTCAGGGGTGCGTTCCCAACTTGTGAAGAAGTTAAGCTGCCTGGATTTGCCTTCCGCTCGGCTGAATGTGTGTGCCGGCATTAAAAAGAGTTAAAGCAATGAATGAATGCGTGGAGAAATTCAGGAAGGGCGTGGCGTGAAGGAACAAGAAGAAGGTCCCTCTGGAAGTCCTTATCTTCTTCTCTCCCCCGCATCCTCTGTCTCTCCACAGAAACGGGTGCTTCTCGCAACTTCGGGTATCTTTTCCCAGAGGAAATGTCCGTGATTTCAGGAGGTTGATCCGAAAAGCAAAAGTCATTTCATTTATTTTATATTTTCAGCTCTTATAGAACTCAGGTTCCTCAATCTAACAAAGTAAATATAATTGTACCAATCAATACTCCTTTTTGCACAAATTGTACTTGTAATTACATACGATTAATGGCGAGAATGGCCGTCACATGGGAATATAACGTTTAAAAATACCATTGTGACATGTCATTTTTGCAAAAAACTGATATTTTATGCGTAATTTCACAAGGAATAAAATGACTCGACAAAAAAAGGCATCAACCCACAGTATTTTTCGCTAAATCCACCAATTTCTGCGCTTATTGCATACGAAATACGTTAGTTGACTTAAATTGGCGCTGCGGACGCTGTTGCCGAAATGGTTGGCGTATGAATAATATCATTACTAATGATATTAAAGTATCTATCTAAAGATATATTATAACATAACGTTTGATAGTAATATTCTGGTGTTATACATTAGTAAATTCATTGAGTACATGAATTTGTTTCTGTAACGTAAATGTTGAATTGACTCCATCGTAGAGCTGATTAAAATTACCATAAAAAATAAATCCTTCGACTCTCCATCGTACTTCTTGTGATACTTATGACCTTCAATAGCTTGGGTAATTTTCTTTGTGAAGTAAGGATCACTTAGCAGGCATATACTCGTACTTAAATTAATATGATTCCTTAGACAACTTGACTCAAGCAGTCGCCATCCAACCTCCTTTACATACAACGCAGCATTTTCGAGAGACTTTGAGTGAATTTGATTTTGAGGCATTGCCATTGCGCGGTTTAAACAATACCGAATTTTATATTGTTAACTCATCGCGTTTATTGTTGGTAGTTCATTGTGCACCATAAAATACATTGAGAAGTCTGTAACTGATGGCTCTGAATACTAGTTGCACTTATAAGTGTTCGCATTATCAATGTTTTTTTCTTAACTAAACAAATTTATCCGTTCTCATGAATATTTTAAGTGCCGTACCTACAGTCGAGCATTGATAGAAGTCAGTTATATCGCTAATCTTGGCCATGACTTAATTCAAGCAACAGAGTTCAACAATTGAACACTAGCAGGGTATTTTTGGCTTATTTCTTCGTAATTTTGGTGTAATGAGGTGCATCACTGTCCATCAAACCGTTAGCCAGTCAGCGATTCGCTGAGTTTGATATTTGTTACCACAAATGTCAAACTCAGGAACATACAGCTGAAGAGAAAGTCAGGGCAAGCATTAAATGGGTGTTAAAAGGGTATAATAAGGCGGTAATGGAAGAATTTAGGTGTCTGTCTTCGATGAGCACGTGTGTAGTTGCAAGAACATATGAAAGGTAGTTCCATTGCTAAAAGAGGCTTCTTCTAACGATCAGAGATGGAGGATGAAAAACCTTGATTGTAACTAGGAGAAGTAAAGGAAGGAAGAGGTAGTTGTTGGAAGATAGATATTCGGTGCTCAAAACAAAGAGGATGTAGGCAAGTATGGAAAGGCCTAACCCTCCTGAAGAGTGCGATTGAGGGGGTAATGTATAAGAGGGGGAAGAGGGGGGAATGATATAATAGAGTTTCTAGAGAACATTGGCAGAAGATACGAGCGGTTAAATAGACAGTGTTGCATGATGGGAGAAATGATTCCACGAATTAATTTTAACCCAACCGGTTTCGACGCTAGCACGTCATCATCAGGGTTACAATCTCCCCCTGATTGTACCCCTGATTGGGAGATCCCCTGGGATACCCCTGGGAGATTGTACCCCAGATGATGACGTGCTGACGTCGAAACCGGTTGGGTTATTGCACACGTCATTCCTCAAAGTAGAGCCTGCAACAGTTGAAGTTTTAGAGTGTTGAATGTTATTTCTTATATGACTGGTATGACTATGGGAATGGTGGGGTAGATAAGGCGAGAACCATTCGACAATGTCTTCTTTCAAATTTACAAGTTCCAGTTTTATAAATATTAAGATAAATCATGGAGGCTAATTGACAGTCTTCCAATAATTCCACCGTTTCCGGGTGTAAACGCATAATAAAATATAACAACCGATTTTGGGTTTTCAATTGACCGTGCTCCTCATCTGAGACTTTGGGCCTTATCGATCGCTTTGTACGAGAATTGATTAAGAAATATAAGATGCACTTGCTTCTAGCAGATCAATCTAGTCAAATCACCATTTTAGTTCCTTTGCAACGGCATGATAGCTACTTTTGTGATTTCTTCAACACTTCTCTAATGTCAATTTATTTTCTGAAACATTTGCATCGATTCTGGAGCCGCATCTGCACCTGTTGCTAATGCAATAATCTCTAAGGGAGAGAATAAGTCAGGTCTATAGCCTTTCAACCAATATTGCGAGAATAGATGGAGAAAGACCTGGGAAGCTCGAGGTGGGGAAGAAGGTATTCAGGAAGGAAGCTGACTCAGTCGGGTTTCCGGAATCTCACGCTTGAGGAGACCTCAGCCAACGCTTGGTCATTGGTGGCTCATTATGGATTCACTAGGACCCATATGAGCCTACAGCAAGCTAAACAAAGATAGTATTACAAGAATGTGTACTGCAAGCAATGTTTTCATCTCTGTGGAAAACGTCTTTGCCTACCGTTAACTCTTTTAGGATAAAGATATCATAGGAGCGGTGATTCACCGTTATATTCACCGAATATCACCGAATATCACCGCTGCGGAACTAATCGTTGAAAAAGCGCTTATGCGAGAAGACTCAGATGTTAACGTCCTTGCCTACCGAGTTTTTTTGGGTATGTAAGCGTTGAATATTTGTATACATATTCATAATGAAATATTAAATAATGAACGAAGAAATTCGGATATGAACGAATCGTCTGTAGATTAAGTGTGCTGGTCGGTCCCGGCGTCTGTTAAAATGTGGGCTTTTGAGGCACATTTATGTATTTGATAATTAATTTCACATATTCGATAGAATTGAAGCATGGGATTAAAGTAAGTAGGGAGTAAGATATTAAAGTAGGAGTGCAAAATTTGCGGAAGATATATTTTTTCACTTGATATTTTTTTCGGCAAAAATCACCATGATAATACGGACAAACAGTAGGATTACGTTTGAAAAATATCTCTAGGCATTGGAATGAATTAATTGCATTACTTGCACTCCCTAGATATACTTCAAGGGTTGTTAGCACGGTTGTTATTTGTGTTTATATTTTAACTTAATCTTTTTTCAGACTTAATAGTTTTGTTGCTTGCATTTGTGAAACCCATCAATATTCGAGATTTTGATAATTCTGCCTCGGAAAAAATAAACTTTGGAATAATTTATAAGTATGCAATAAATTTAAATACAATAAACCAAGTTTTCAATAAAATGTCTTTTATCCCTTTTTACGATCCCAAGAAGAAACTAAAAAAGGCCAAAATAGTATTAGAAGTTGAATGAATTCCACGTCAAGTGGAATTTATTGTTTAACAAATGAGTTTTGCAGTTCGAGCAGGTCGTGTAACCGTTGTCGGCGCAAAAACTTAATTCCAGTGAATACTTTCTTCTTTCCTCGAAAGTTTCGTCTTACCGTCGATGAATGAGAAGAGCAGTTTTTTTAATCTGAGTGTATTGAGCGGGAAGCCTATGAGATTCGTCATCCTCTTGTAAATAGTGTAGTTCTGACTACTATATTAATACTATTCTTTTTTATGCATAATATGTAGTGCATGTTTGGTGAGCAATCACCCCCTGCCACACACCCTTGTGGTGGCTTGCAGGGTATTATGTAGATGTAGATGTAAATCTCTTCAACGTGTTGTATGTATCTTCCCAACGCTCCGATACCTTTTACTGACACATGATCTTTCCTGGGGTAAACATATACGTGAAATAATGGGTCAAGCTAATCGTAAACTGGGATTCATCATTCATCAAAAGAGTACTGGGTAAATGTGACGATCACGTACGAGAAATCAGCTACTTTTACCTTGTTAGACCATATTTGGAATATGCTGCCAGTATATGGGATCCCTACGAAATCGGTCTAAATAACTAACTTGAACGTGTGCAGCGAAGAACGGTAAGATTTGTAAAGGGACGGTACGATAATTATATTAGCGTAACCAGTCTATTAAATGAATTGAAATAGGAATCATTATCAGATCGCAGGTTGAAATTTAGATTTAATCTCTTAAACAAATTCCAAGGCAATATTTTCAGTGATGATGTTAAAAATATTTTACGAACCCCAGCTTACTATGGCAGATTGGACCATAATCATAAAATTAGAGAAATTGATTGCCGAACTGACAGATTCAAAATGTCCTTTTTCCCTCGTACAATTAGAGATACGAATAACGGTAAATATGTCCTATCGGAGAATAGCAATGAATAGCATTGGTAGCTGCATGTTGGTATGAGTGCTTAAAGCTAACCTTACTAACAGCACGTTTTTACATGTTTGCTTTGCAATTTCTATACTTTTTAAATGGTGAAGTTCTGACTAGTATATTAATACTGTTCATTTTTTATGCATGATATGTAGTGCATGATTGTGAGAAATCACCCCCTGCCACGCACCCTTGTGGTGGCTTGCAGGGTATTATGTAGATGTAGATGATACCTCCGTGAATGCCGAAGTTTTGCATACTCGGTGACAATGAAATCAATTTCAGTTCTCACGCATCCGGTTCATTGCGAAAATTCCTTTTCCCGAATAATTTCCTGAAAGCAAAGTTCGAATCTTTCTTCCGATACGAAATTCAGCTGCGATTTAAAAGACAATGTCATCCATTTAACCGATTCTGTGGAATACGTCGCAGAAGTGAAACGCGGAACGCTCTACGTTTTCGTCATTAAAAATTTGCTCGTCTATATTTTTCTTTCTGCGTAACTTGATATTCCCAATGCTGCATTGTAGGCCTGCTTAGAAAATTTCATCGAAACCCTTCGATAACGATGGCTGTCATCGATCGTCGAATAGAGTGTACACGATAATCGATGACTATCGATGAATATCGATGATCGTTGAACTCCGATGTTCGATGAAGGTCGATGATCGATGAGTGTCGATGATCGATGAATTACTATGATCGATAACTATCGATGTTATCGATGTGCAGATGTCTCGGTTGGCAGTTTGGTGTGGCTATTAAGTGAAGATTGAATTGGGTCAAACTTAATTGAGAAGGACAAGGCCTATTTATTAAAGACCGAAACATGCACTAGTTGCAAATTAAGCAACAACTCTTTGTTGTGGTATAATACAATTCTCATATTTTCTTCGGTGAGTACAAGATGGTCGTCCAACACAACGTTCCCTGCATCGCAGAAGAACCACTCTAATGACGTTGAAGTGGCAGGAATACAGAGGTATTTCCTCGCGTACTTCTGAAGGCGGGGATACACAGTTCCTTCGTGTCCCTATACCAATGTAAGACGTCCGAAGATTTGGATAAAGCCGGGACCTCCTCGTAATTGTGGAGCTCCTTTCTGGAATGGGTCGTCAGCAGTGGTAGCGTTTCTCGTGTCAGCAGCACATCACGACTCATCGACATTCGTGATTCTCATCGATTCATCGATATCGATAATTCTCATCGACTCATCGCAGTCGATGGTGGATGACATTCTTCGTCATCGTTCAATGATTACAGTCCATGACTGAAATCATCGTCGATGACTTCGATTAATCGACTCATCGCACAAGCCTATGCGTAGCTATAAAGGTGCGTATACACGTAGCAGTTCACTGCTATGGCAGTCAACTGCTAACAACTATAAAGCTCCACTGTCATGTGTAAAAAGCAACCGCGATGAGAGTTCAGGTCGATACTGGACACATGTCGAACACTATCGATCCAGGTTCGAGCTATTAGCATAGTTGCAGCCCGTCTACTTTCCAGCGGAAATATATCCAACACAATCGCAACAATCGCCAACGGAAAGCAATACACGACGGAATTTGGATATAATAACAAGGATATCCCTCCCCAAAAGGGGAGATTCTACTCTTTGAAGAATGGGAACAAAAGATAATCGTCAGTGGACTTTATTTCTTGATGAATTTAATGAAAATATAAGCATCAGTCACTATTGAAATAAAACTCTTTTTATTTGTTATGTCAACCCCTAAATAGTGGCTTTATGCTGCATAGAAGTTGGTGCAGACGCATCATAGCAGTAGCGATATAGATATATCGAGCATCTCGCGACTGTCATAGCAGTCAACTGCTACGTGTAAACGCTGCTTAAGAGTTCAACGTCGGACGGGGAAAAATGTTTCGCAAGAGAAATGAAATGTGCGGGGGCCCTTATGGCCGGAAGGTGGCCGAGGGCCCCTTTCTCTGAGGGCCCTGTGCTCTGGGGCCACCTCGAGTCGCCCACGCGAATGGCCATTCCCAAGGCCCCTCTACGGCACGCCCACTTCCCCTCCTTGCTCCTTTTAAGGGACGCACAGCACTGTGCTCTCGCCACGCCGATGTCAGGTGCTCGATACTCGATTGTCCTCTTGCCTTTCTTCCGGGCGACGTTCACTCGTGGTCGCGAGTGCAGGAAATTGGACACATTGTGAGAAAATATTTTCTTTTTAGGTCCGTCGCCTTTCCTGCTGACCTTATTCATCACGACATGTGCGTATTTCCCTTCCGCTTCATTCTTCTCATGAACTAATCGTTGAAAATCGTTCCCCAGGGTAGCGTAGTAGGTCCGCTTCTATTTATTCTACATAAACGATTTGGGTACCATAGTTAGTAGTAAGCTTAGACTTTTTGCAGACGATGCGGTAGTGTATAGGGGTATATCAAAAGAAGAAGACAGGAAATATCTTAGCAAGGATTTAGATGCAATTCAAGAGTGGTGCGACAAATGGCAGTTAGAACTTAACTTTGAAAAGTGCGTAGTTGTCAATTTTTGGAGGAGGAATAATTCGATAGAGCTTTCCTATAAAATTAATAACACGAAGATCGGAAGCATTAAAACCTTAAGGTATTCAGGTGTAACAATCACTAAAGATTTATCGTGGGGAAGACACATCCGGGAAAATTGAGGCCGAGTGAAGAGAAAGCTAGGATTTATGAAAAGAGTACTTGGGAAATGTGATGAGAAGACAAAAGAGCGATGTTACTTTTCACTAGTTAGGCCCCACCTTGAGTATGCAGCCAGTGTATGGGATCCGAATGAATTAGGTTTGATCAGAGAACTAGACAGTGTGCAGCGTAGGGCAGCTAGGTTCGTTAAAATGTGCTACGATAGGTTGAGTAGTGTTTCAGAATTAATACAAGAATTAATGTGGGAATAATTATCAGAGCGTAGGTTAAAGTACAGATTAAATCTATTAGAGAAATTTCAATCGAATTGCTTTACCGAAGATGTTAGCCACATATTAAAAACACCAGTGTATTATGCTAGATTCAACCAGATAAATAAGATTAGAGGGATAGATTGTCGTACTGATAGATTCAAAATGGCATTTCCCCCCGTACTATAAGAGAACAGAATAGGCAGCATAGCAAAGGGATAGGTAGGGGAAATATTTTAGAGTAGTCTGTAGTGCATGATGCATGTATTAACCCCTTAAATACTATGGATACTAACAATCTAGTTGCATGAGACCCTATAGTTGCTTGTTTGCATGTCAGTAGTGCATGCTTGGTGATCTTCACCCCTGCCACGCACCCTCGCGGTGGCTTGCAGGGTATCGTGCACTCATGCGAGAAGACTTAAAAGTTAACGTCCTTTCCTACCGATTTTTTTGGGTATATAAGCGTTGAATAGTTGTATACATATTCATAATGAAATATTAAAATAATGGACGGAGAAATTCGGATATGAACGGATCCTCTGTAGATTAAGTATGCTGGTCGGTCCTGGCGTCTGTTAAAATGTGGGCTTTTGAGGCACGTTCATGTTTTTGATAATTAATTTCACATATTCGATAGAATTGAAGCATGGGAATAGCTGAGATACTCTTTAGAGCATATTGCTTCTCAGGAATTTTTGAGCTAGAGGTTAGATTTGGCGACTTCGGCGTTTCGTTTCCTTTTTTTATATCTGCCGAGATGGTTTAGTATTGCGTCAGCTAATTGTTTCTGGCTGCATTTTACGAATGGGAACTTTGTGATGCTTCACGTTTTCATATGTTTTACTGTGACTGCTCTGTGACGGAATCGGCATTACAACGTTCAAAGTAACTAAAGTAACTGTCGTTTATTTTACCCAAATGCAGTGGTTCCGTCAAGTGACGCTTAAAAAGAATTCGTCCAATCACAACTGAGCCCGCGAAGATACTTCGCCTTATCGCAATGGGGGGACGCAGCTGGCTCTCCCAATGGGAGAGATTGCGACAGGATATGCGCGAGCAGACCTTCCGAGAACCCCCTCCACTCCCTTCCCCTAAAAGCAGTCAAAGACGGGAGGGAAGTGACGTCAATGTTATCACAGCAGATTTTTCGGTGGGCATCACCTTTTGCTTATTTTAATTTCGGGTTCTGCGGTTTCCGTCTTTCTGTAGGCCACAAAGGCTCTGTGCAGTGAGAAGAGGGTGGATTGTTGCATCATGTGCATAGTTCATAACTTCATTGTTCGCATTGTTGCTTTTACTGCTACCGCGTGTGGTGATTGATAGTGCGAAGGACCTTTCTTGCTGCTTTGTTTCAACCGAGGGTTGTTCACCTTTGTTGTAAGAGTCATTGATTAGAATATTACAAGGGCTTCCGGTTAATGAATTCTGTTGCAAGTCAGTAATCTACGAAGTAGCTCACAGGAAAATAGGTGCCTGGACTACGTGGATAAGAAGCCACGAAATCTTCATTACGGAAAGGAAATGTCCAGAAAGGCAATGATCTGCTCCGCCTCACGCGAAAAAGGTAGGGTGGGGACGCTTTAGGGAACAAATTAAGTTTGTGAATATGGAAAAGAATTCCTTGGGTAGGCTTCCGCCGGTTGTCTTGCTTCAAAATGCTGGTCTTCCGGGATTTCCTCCGCGTTGGTCCATAATTCCTGGGACGACAGTTTCGCTGGCCTTGCAGTCGGCTTCTTCAGGTTAGTGAAGTGAATATCGAGAATATTCTCATCCGTTGGGGATAGGTCCGTCGTGATAGGTTGTTGTATTGGGGTCCGTGATTGGCTGTTGTGGTCTCCCATGATTGGCCGTTGCATTGGCGTCTGTGATTGGCTGCTGAGTTTTTTCTCTTAAAACTCGCTTCCAGGCGTTTGCTAGCGAGTAGCTGTCTTCCCTGTTGAAGTTGTCTTCATTTTTGCTTATCTCGATGGCCTCTCGTATTATCCGTGGAAAATATCGTTTCTCTTGTGCGATGATCTTTGCGTCTTCGAAATTGATGTTGTGGTTGGGATCCGACCATGTGTGCTTCACTATGGCAGAGAGTCTCAGCTGCCTATTTCTTGTTGCCCTCTGGTGTTCCTGTAGGCGGCAGCTCAATGATCTGGACGTCATCTACATCTATATCTACATCTACACGATAACCTGCTAGCCACCGTGAGGGTGTGTGGCAGGGGGTGAAGATCACCAAGCATGCACTAATAACATGAAAATAAGCAACTATAGTGTCTCATGCAACTAGACTGATAGTATCTGCAGTATTTAAGGGGTTAATACATGCAGCAAGCACTACAGGTTACTCAAAAATATTTCACCTACCAAAGCTTCATTTATAATTATAATAATATTTATTGCTCCAGCAAGTTATAAATAATACATATATACAAATAACTTAATAAGAATTTTGGAGCTTTAGGTGAACCCTAAGGCTTTTGCCTGTTGTTGGGTTCACCTTCAAATTACACATACAGCGATATTGACTTACATTCTCATAAAAAAAATGTCACCAATTGAACATAGAATAACAGTGTCACAAAAAATTACTTATAGTATTATGGAACTTTATATGGACAATACAGCTACAGCTATTTCTCGTGAATAGCCAAATTTTCACTTGTTTCAAAAAAGTTTTGAAGTGTATGGTATTTCGGATACTCTGTGGCAAGCTATTGAAAATTTTTGGCCCCAAGTAAAGAAATCATCTTTTGAAATGGGATGTATTTGGTTTGGGTACAACGTAAGAAATGGTACTCCTCAGGTTTATAAGAGTGAGGCTTATCCAAGACTTTAGGGTGATTTCCACTACGAAGGTAGAATAGCCTTAGCACCTTGTAGATGTATAAGTGTCTTAAGGGGAGTGTCTGCAGGTCCACGAATAATGGGAAAGAGGGTGAACGGCATTTCACTTGATATACACCACTCTTAGATTCTCTTTTTATCTTGTCTTTTTTATCTTATCTTTCGAAAAATGGAAAAGAAGCCTTTACTTAGAGTCAGAGGCGTGGGGAAAATTCAGAATGAAGTGCGCTTAGAATTCTCTAATGGAATGAATCTGTATCCATTCGAGCCGTGTGTTGAAGGTGGCAATTCTTTGATACTCTCCACACGCCAATAATCCGCCCGAAAAGAAGTCTTCCTCAACGCCTTCCCGCGCCTTCTGCGACGTTGCTCGAGGCTTTATTTATTGCCTTCCACGTCTCGCAAATGAGAAAGCTGCCGTGTCGTCGACGAATACAGATTTAATGTCCCAATTTGCTTCTGCAGCCGGCGAGTGACACGCGATGCAAATCCTCTCCGCCCTCCCTTAATGACCTTTCCGTCTCGGGACAACACCGCCTCTCACCCTCTCCTCGCCGTGACCTCACCAACCGCCCGGCCTCTCTTTACTTTTTTTCCAATCTCCTTTTATATTTAATAAATAATTTCCCTCTCCGTGTCCCTCGCGGATAATGACCTCCAACCGCTCATTCCTCCGTGCTTGAAATGTCACGAGTGTCATTACTCAAGGATGGCTGAAATATTGCGCTAATTTTTTATCTCCGCTACGTCTCGGCGAAAGGACGATGATTTCCTTCCATCGACTGCCGACCGTCGCATGAGCTGCCTTACGAGTCCCAGGCGAGTATCTTGATCACATATCGTTTTCATCTACATCTACATAATACCCTGCAGGCCACCATAAAGGTGTGTGGTAGGGGGTAAACTGTCACCAAACTTGCACTACATATCATGCATAAAAAAGGATTAGACCTTGTATAGGTACTGTTCAAAACTACGCTATTTATAAAATGATAAAAATAGCAAAGCACACATGCATAAACATGCTGTTAGTTGGGTTAGCTTCAAGTCCTTATGCCAACATGCAGCTACAAATGTTATCCACTGCTACACTCGTATTGGATATATTTACCGTTATTCATATCCCTAATTGTGCGAGTAAAAAAGGACATTTTGAATCTGTCAGTTCGGCAATCAATTTCTCTAATTTTGTGATTATGGTCCAGTCTGCCATAGTAAGTCGGGGTTCGTAAAATATTTTTAACATCATCACTGAAAATATTGCCTTGAAATTTGTGGAAGAGATTAAGTCTAAATTTCAACCTGCGATCTGACAATGATTCCCAATTTTATTCATTTAATAGACTGGTTACGCTAATATAGTTAACGTACCGTCCTTTTACAAATCTTGCCGATCTTCGCTGCACACGTTCAAGTTCATTACTTAGACCGATTTCGTACGGATCCCATACACTGGCAGCGTATTACAAATGAGGTCTTACAAGGGAAAAGTAGCTGATTTCTCGTACATGATCGTCACATTTACCCAGTACTCTTTTGACGAATCCCAGTTTACGATTCGCTTGACCCATTATTTCACGAATGTGTTTACCCCAGGAAAGATCATTTGTCAGTCTTATTCCAAGATATTTAATGGATTCCACGTTTGTTAATTCATTATTACTTATTTTGTAAGTGGTAGGAGGAGAGCTATTCTTTTTCCAAAAATTCATTACAAGACATTTTTTAAAGTTTAATTATAACTGTCATGTATCACACCATGTTTCAATTGCTTGTAGGTCATCATTTAAATTTTTTTTATCATTTGGGCATAGAATTTCCCTGTACACAACTGCGTCATCGGCAAATAGACGAAGCTTACTTTTTACCACCTTATGGATGTCATTTATGTACAAAAGGAATAGGAGTGGACCATCCGCTGCTGGCTGTGACTGGCTTTTCGTGACTGGCTAAGCGCTGCCCTGATCGTCGATCGTTCCTATCACCGTTTCGTTTTCTCATTTTAATTGTCCCACTAACGCGACTGACATGTGCTTATGGTGTGTGATTGCCGTGGTGCTGTCGTGTATTAATTGCTTTTGCATTTGATGAGTCCATTTGGCTCATGTTTGTTCTGAATTTACGCATGCTCTAGACATCCACGGTTATTCTGCAAAGTAACAGCCAAGATCGTTGTGACAGAGGCATTCTCGCAATTGCATGCACCCCGTCTTTGGAGCAAATTAAAATAAAACCAATTAAAATCCGAAATATTCTGTTTATCTAGTTCACAAGGAAACTTGAGTGTCCCTGAAGCGAATATTTTATTCCGTGCGATAATCACATGTTTTGTAACTTATAACATTATGCTCACGAACAAAAAAATATATTTTTATGTGAAGTACCATTGCATTTTTTTATTCTTAAATTTGCTTTTAAGTCGTCTGTTTTTCATTACGGGTAGCAATATATGTAATTCTTCACCCACCAATGAAACCACAAATACTTAGTAACCACCAATGAAAATGCGCCCACTTGAACGTCAGAACTGAATTGTATATCACTCACTCTCGCTCACTCAGTGATTTAACCCTCGAGTGGTTGGTTTTGATAGGTGAGAGTAGAGCTCACCCCATACTTAGCCAATGGCGTGTGAAATTATTCACACATTCAAGGTATGGGGAGCCAGTTCCTTATCTTGGGCCACCTGCGATTTCCTACTAACATAAGTTCTGACACTCAGAAAATCGAATCGCGGGGATTTTAGATGGAGGTGTCCAGAAAGGCTCTTACCCGGGATTTGAACCCGGGACCCTCCGGTCAGTAGCTCAGTGCTCTACCCACTAGGCCACCACAACCCGTATTGTATATAATACGGTTAGAAATATGAAACATTTCAGACCTGAAGACGCGAACCGAAACTTTGGCGAAACTGTTGTCACCCCAGAATGGACACACGCGGAAGAAATCCCGAAACGAATGGATCCTCGAACCAGACACACCACCATCAGGATCCTTCCATTTACATGAGCTCCCTTGCATATGTGTTTGTGGCCCTTTACATTCCTCTTTAAAGTCACATTTTCAGATTTAAAGTAATCATCACGGTTTGATGATGATGATGTCTTATTCACCCGTGAGTCCCAACACCAGTGCGATAGAAACGCGGTCAAAACCCCTTCCGGATTTCCCCTGCGACTCCCTAGACTTGACCAAGTCTGTCTCACCGGCGCGCCGCGGCGCCGGCCGTGAAAGTGCGCTCGGATGGCGCCATCCGTTCCCTCCCACCAGAAAAGTCTCTCTTCTTCTTCTTCTTCAGGAGGAGAAGAAAAACCTTCTCCTGGTCCCCCAATCACTTAAGATTCGTATTTCTTTATTCGTATTTCCGCCAGGTTTATGAAAACCACGTGGATTCTGGAAAAAATGTCCCTGGAAGCATTGTCCTAATTGAAGAAGAAATAGTCCTTCCAGGGGGGGGGGTGCTTGAATCGCTTGGGATTGATTCCAGTACGTAACTAAGGACTCACTCGTATGTTTTTACATTGTGTTTGGGATTATTCCGTACCGGAATCAATCTCGAACGATTCAAGCACACACCCCCTGGTCACAGCTTTTCGTAATTAATATAAAACGCGTTTTAAAGGATGTTTTTGTTGGCTACGGAATAAAATTACTTTTGAAAAATAAATTGTCATTCTATTCCAACCAATATCTTGATGTAACTGTGATTCCACTAATATAACATCAGTTCTAAAGGAGTCAGACAAGGATGGAACCTGTCCCCAGCGTTATGACATCGCTGTTGTAGCAGAAAGTCAAGATGACTTGCAAGCATCCCTGACAACAATGGACCAAGTATACATAAAGAATATAATATGAGCATCAACAAGAAGAAAACTAAAATCCTAGTGCGCGAAAGAGAGAAGCTTAGGGCAAATATCACAATTCGAGGAGTGAAACTGGAACAAGTGGAGAACTTCACCTACCTCGGCAGGACTATAACTTGGGATGGAAGAAGCTCGACGGAGATCAAGCGAAGAATAGCACAAGCTAAGGCGGCGTTCATGAAGAAGAGACAGCTACTGTGCTCAAAGAACTTACGGCTGAAAACAAGGAAGCAGTTCATCAAAACATTCGTATGGAGCGTGGCACTCTATGGATAACAGACCATGAAAATCGGGAAAGCAGACGAACGAAGAATTGAAGCCTTTGAAACATGGTGCTGGAGGAGAATGTTGAAGATTAAATCAGTCTCACTTTATCTGTGACATTGTATTCTCACTTTATCTGACATCTGTTGACAGATAATGTAAGAGCAAGAGATATATGTAAGATTTGATGAAGAAAGGTCAATATGGAAGACCCTACGGCAGAGAAGAACCAGATGGATTGGACATACCTTTAGGCACAATGAATTAGTTAGAAATACAATAGAAGGAAGATTGAATTGGAAGGTCCCGCGAGGAAGACCAAGGGACAAATACTGTAGGGCAAATAAAGAAGGGCGTGAAAGAGAAAACATACCAGAGAGGGAATTAACACTGAATAGGGCAGAATGAAGGGTTGAAGTGAACCAATCATGGGATTGAAATACTTTTGATGATGATGTAAATAGCTGTTACCACGTAGCATTTGGGATTTTTATTTTTCTACTACGGAAGGCAGAAATAATTTAGTGTCTTTATTTTTGCTCCTCAGCGTTCAAATTAAACTCTGTTTCAATCCAATCGCGAGCAAATTTAGTCTTTCCCTCTTTGATGGCATTATTTTGTATCCTCTTATATTTTTTAACCATCCAAAACATTTTGACTTGCACCAGAAAATATATCCGAGGTGTAGCTTTTGGAAATGTAGGATCGAATGCTCTATTTGAGTGAAAAAAGCCCTGTTTTGCCTCCTCTAACTTCATGTTTATTTACATCACAGTATTTCAGCGTTGATGATCGGAGAATTTCAATTGACTGTCACTGGAACTAACTGGTACAGATATCATCTCGTCTTTGCTTGAGAGGATTACGTGGTGAAGTCTTCATGTCAGTGAAGCACATCGTGGCTGGTGGTGAAAGGAGTCATGCGATTGAGGAAACTCACTCTAATCTGTTTCGCTTCACTGTGGGCGTCAATCAATTCGATTGCCAATAATCCAATGCTTGATCTAGGACTGAGTTGGCGTTGTCAAGAAAAGTTTAACACTAAAGCATAAATTGGCACAATGCTATACATTATACCGTGAGTTCTTTTTGTCTTGACCCCTTTGGAAGGAGAGAAATAGGGGTAGAAAGTGGGTGAATCAGGCTGACAGGCTTTTCCGGGATGGCCTGAAAATGGGTTCAAACACCAAAGTGTTTCCAATGCGTGTGTGCTTTGTGTCGTGGGTAGTCTCTATTCTGCTCCGAGTCGTCAAGATAAGTTTAAATGCAGTGGAAGGGCACAATATACTATTCAGATACCGTTACAAGAGAGTTGAAAGAAGTTACGAAGGGCGTGGGTGTAGTGTCGCCAGCGAGAAGGTGTGGAGGCCAGAGCCATCCCGTTATTCTAATCGATGAATCGAACAAGTCAATCGCACTTCATCTCATGACTGGGCTAAAACTTTCCTTATATCCGAAGCATTCCTTACATTTTCCTTCATCATCATCATCATCATTGGTCAACAATCCTAGAATTGGTTTGACGCAGCTTTCCACTCGATTCTTCTATCGGCCAACCTTTTCATTGTGACGTAATTCTTCTCTTTTACATCCTTCACAATATGTTCCATGTATCTCATACGAGGCCTGCCTTTTCCAGTCTTCCCGTTCACTTTTCCCTCGACGATAGTCTTCATCAGGCCATCGTGTCTCAAGATATGGCCGATTAAGTTTTCCCTTCTTCTTTTTATAGTTGTCAGCAGACTTCTCTTTTCTCCTACACTTCTCAGGACTTCCTTGTTACTTACTCCGTCGATCCATTTAATCTTCAGCATTCTTCTGTAGCATCACATTTCGAATGCTTCCACCTTTTCTTCTCCGCTGCCGTCATCGTCCATGCCTATCTGCCGTAAAGAAACATGCTCCAGATATACGTTCTGAGGAATTGCTTCCTTACTTCCAAGCTAGTACCTATTTCCAACAATAAGTAGATATTTCTTTTGATAGAATGCCCTCTTTGCCTGGGTTATTCTACTAACTATTTCTTTCTTGCTTCGTCCATCGTTCGTTACTCGAATTCTTAGGTAACAGAATTCTTTCACCTCTTCAAGGTTTTGTTTTCCTAGATTGACATTGGTTTTGGCCTCATCTTTCTTACTGCCCACCAATATCTTAGTCTTATTCTTATTTATCATCAGTTAATATCCAGCCATTGTCCTTTCCGTGGTTACTATAATCTTGTTCAGATCCCTCTCAGTCTCTTCTATGAGTGCCTTGTCATCAGCGAATCGCAACATCCTTATTTTTTCTCCGTGGATATTCACTCCAGGAGACTTCTCTTTGATTTCATGGATGGCTCTCTCGATGTAAACATTAAAAATACGGGAGACAGTGCACAGCCTTGTCTCACTCCTTTCCTTATTCCTGCCTCTTCACAGCTGGGTCAAGATTTAATCACAGTTACACGTTTTCCTTATGTGCTGTAATATATTCTCGGAGAACTGAGGTAGTTGGAGAACAATTCGGTTGCGAATCCTACCATTTTGAAGGTCCATTTTTTTCAAATATTTAAAGAGATTCGTACTTTCGCCGATTAATTGCTTCGTCGGGGCAATCCTTCACTCACTGAAAATGTCGGATACACGTCACCGCCACTTTTCATCTTGCCCCGGCTTGCTTTCTCCCGCCGTGGCGCCAGGAGTCGCCGCCTTCACTCCCCCCCTCCCTCCACCCACGCTTCTTTCTCCACCCTGAATGCACGCCCTCAGGCAGCGAAGCCTGGAGACACGAGTTGCCAACGTGGACGGTGTACTCTAAATGTGGCATGAGCAAAATTAATAAGTATATTGGTTGAGAGCTGGTTTTCCTGCATGCCCCTACACGTAGGAAAACAAATGGAGCAATCATCATCAGTACTTCAATCCTAGGATCTGTTTACTGCAGTCCTCCATTCTGCCCTATTCTGGGATAATCCCCGCGCGCCCTGATAGGTTTTCTCTCTCACTTCCTTCTTCATTAGCCCTATGTCCAAGCAATTTGGTTCTTCTTCTCCGAATGGTTTTCCACATCGTCCTTTCTTCTTCCGCTCTTCGCTGCACTTCTGCGTTCCTCACTTCATCTGTCCATTTAAACTTCAGCATTCTCCTCCAGTACCATGTTTCGAAGGTTTCAGTTGCTCGTAGGGTAGGAAAGAGAATAATTACGTAAATTTAAAAAGGTTACCTGATAGGAGGATTGACTGGAGAGCTATACATCGAACCAATGATAGGATGCACTCTCACTCCTTGTCGCCTTTCGCTGAGAGAGCTCCGACATCCGGGTCTTTACTCTCCTTCCCCCACCCACTGAAAGTTCCTACAATTCCCATCTACATCTACACGATACCCCGCAAGCCACCCCGAGGGTGTGTGGCATCGGGTGAAGATCACCAAGCATGCACTACTAACATGCAAACAAGCAACTATAGGGTCTCATTCGACTAGATTGTTAGTATCTACCGCTTTTAAGGGAATAATACATGCATCATGCACTACAGAATACTCCAAAATATTTCCCATACCTATGCCTTTGCTATGCTGCCTATTCTGTCCTGTTATAGAACGGGGGAAAAATGCCATTTTGAATCTATCAGTACGACATTCTATCTCTCTATCTTATTTATCTGGTCGAATCTAGCATAATATGCTGGTGTTTTTCAAACGTGCCCAACATCTTCAGTAAAGCTATCCGATTGAAATTTCTCTGATAGATTTGATCTGTACTTTAACCTACGCTCTTATAATGATTCCAACCCTAATTTTCGTAATTAAATCTGATACACTACTCAACCTATCGTAACACCTTTTAATAAGCCTAGCTGCTCTACGCTGCACTCTGTCTAGTTCTCTGATCAAACCTAAGTCATTCGGATCCCATACACTGGCTGCATACTCAAGGTGGGCCCTAACTAGTGAAAAATAGCATCGGTCTTTGGTCTTCTCATCACATTTCTCAACTACTCTTTATATAAATCCTTTCTTTGTCTTCGCTCGGCCGCATATTTCCCGGATGTGTCTTCGCCATGATAAATCTTTAGTGATTTTTACACCTAAATACCTTATGGTTTCAACGCTTTTGACCTTTGTGCTATTAATTTTATAGGTTCGCTCTATCGAATTATTCCTCCCCAAAAATTCCTTCTCCAACTCCTCTTCCAACAATTCCTTCTCCTTCCCCAAACCTTGGCATTAGTCATCGGTATGCTCCCTTTGTCAACAACAAAAGTTGGCTTAACCGCAGTAAAACCTCTTTTCTTTTTAAAGGGATAGCACCTCCCACTAAAAATGCGACTAGGGTGCAGGAGGAATCCTTCGAATTGAGGGACTACGCGGCGTGGGACATGTTGGGGAGGGTGGGAGCCCCCCTTTCACCCCCCCCCCCCACCGTCTCCCTCCTCCCCCCGGAAAGCGACGAGGCGTACGGGTGACATCATACCTTCTCTCCTGCTCCCTCTTCCCTACGTGGTCTTCTTCTCCGCACCCCTAATCTCACGAGGGTAGCCTCCCCCTCTAGTTGCCATGGAATGCAAACGAGTAGTGTTTGCCTAAGGATTTGTATCACACACCTAAAGCAAAGAGAGTTCACTTCAGAACTAAAATCAACAAAAAATGCTGTGCTTATTATGTCACTATGCGAGAGATTCACATAAGATTCTGTTTCATTGAGTTCAGCATTGAATTACAGAAAAAGTGGGAGAACATATGGTTGATCGTTCTTTTTCCATGTCCATTTTATGAAACCAATTAAAACAACTTATTTTATCGATAGTAATACTTCGCAACCACTCTTCCCTGCACCCTTAAAGCGTTTCTGCGAGAAATGTGTGATTATTTTTTTCTTGAGGGTGGAAAGGCGTTTTGGTCTGACTTATGTATCGACAAAATTGTGTTTTAGAGGTAGGTATTATCGTAATTGACGCACTTGGACATTAAGTCTGTGACTTTCCCCGTTATTATATGTTTGTTCAACACAGATGTATGTCACTAACCTTATCTTTTATCTCCGATCCGCTCTGCTAGATTCTGGGTAGCCTTACTAAATATGAATTGGAACGGTCGAGTATTCCATTTAACGAACTATTTATTTATCACTGCCCTGACTCGCAGGTTACTGCACTATATATACCCCAAAAACAAATATATACATCCTTCACTTAAATCACACACAAACTATGTATCCCCAAAAAAAAATAATACACCCTTCACTTCAATCACTTGCCCAACACATCTACATCTACATAATACCCTGCACCCCACCAAAAAGGTGTGCGGCAGGGGGTGATTTCTCGCCAAACATACACTACATATCATGCAGTAAAAAGGATTAGTATTAATATATTAGTCAGACTGCAATAATTATAGAGATAAAAATAGCAAACTACGCATGCAAAAACGTGCTGTTAGTTGGGTTACCTTCAAGACCTTACACCAACATGCAACTACCTACCCTATGGATTAAATCACTCGTATTGGACATATTTACCGCTATTCATATCCTTAATTGTACGAGGGAAAAAGGACATTTTGAATCTGTCAGTTCGGCAATAAATTTCTTTAATTTGGTAATTATGGTCCAGTCTACCATAATAAGTTGGGGTTAGCAAAATATTTTTAACATCATCACTGAAAATATTGACTTGGAATTAATTTAAGAGATTAAGTCCTAATTACAACCTGTGATCTGACAATGATTCCCATTTTAATTAATTTGATAGGCTGGTTACGCTAATATAAATATCGTATAGTTCCTTTACAAATCTTGCCGACCTTCGCTGCACACGTTCAAGTTCATTATTTAAAATCTGAACCCCTGCCACACACCCTAGCGGTGGCTTGCAGGGTATCGTGTAGATGTAGATGTAGACCGATTTCGTAGGGATCCCATACACTGACAGCATATTCGTTTTTTTAAAATTGCATATTACGTATCCCACAAACAAAGCAATACACCATTCACTTAAATTTCTCACTTTTCCCCTGCCTAACACCTTTATGGTGGCTTGCCGGTTATTATGTAGATGTAAATCACACACGTATTATGTACCCCACATACAAAATAATACACCCTTCACTTCAATCACTTGCCCAACACATAATGGCATTCAGTATGGGCATAATACAACACAAATCAAAGAAATACACAACATCGGGAACATGGCTCCATTCCAAAAGACCTCGCTTCAGGTTCGGCGAGTGTCGCCAATTTTCCAGCACCGCGGCCCCACGCTCGTTGTCTCTCTCCCGCGTTGGCTGCCTATTAGCGGTGATTTGTTCGGCTGCTCCCTGCTAACACGACTACTGGCTGCTGGTGGTTGAATTTAATGCTCGCTCCTCCGGATCTCACAATGCACGTTGCACCATTTTAATTAATTACTTCGCATATTTATTTAGCACAACACTGGGCGAGGTAAACTTTTTCTCTCGTGAATCTGCTCTCCAGCATTACGACCGGCATCACTTAGAGTTTTTAGACAGGGCTGACGCTTGTTGTGTGCTGGCTTATACTATAGCGGTTCGCTGAGCTATTGTCGTCCTTCTAGAAGCTTAGCCATTGTCGCACTTTCCGTTAATCTGGAATGTTCCAAAATCTAGCGTGGTTCCGGTTTTTACCTATTGTTGTATCTCGACACGTGTTGTCCAATATGGAGGGAAGCGCAATATTGCAAAACTTTAAATATAGATAAATGGATGTGAAGTTGAACTATTGGCGTTTTTATAAATAATTTTCGGGTTTTTCCAGCCGAATAAGATTTTGTGTTGCTGACGTTTCGACGGAATACTCCTCCATCGTCCTCAAAGCAATAAAGCATGCAGGACATTTCCACCCCGAAAAATATGCCTTGGCTGAACACAGCTTATCGGAAGATCACATCATCTCCTTCGATGAGGCTCGCTTGGTTTCCAAAGCAAATGGGTGTTGGGATCGTCTCCTTAAGGAGGTTGGCTCGCGACTGTTTGAGTCAAGTTGTCTAAGGAATCTTATTGATTTAAGTACGAGTATATGCCTGCTAAGTGATCCTTACTTCACAAAGAAAATTACCTAAGGTATTGAAAGTCATAAGTATCACAAGAAATGCGATGTAAAGTCGAAGGATTTCTTTTTTATGATAATTTTAATCAGCTCGACGATGGAGTCAATTCAGCATTTACTTTAACGAAATAAATTCATGTACTCGATGAATTTACTAATTTATAACACCAGAAGATTACTATGAAACATTATGATATTATATTTTTCTGAAATATGCTTTAATATCTCATTAGTAATGATATTATTCATACGCCATACATTTTGGCAACAGCGACCGCAGCGCCACTTGAAGACAACTAACGCATTTCGTCTGCTATAAGCGCAGAAATTGGTGGATTTAGCGAAAAATACGGTGGGTTGATGCCTTTTTTTCGTGTCATTTTATTTCTTGTGAAATTACGCATAAAATAACAGTTTTTTGCAAAAATGACATGTCACTATGGTATTTTTAAACGTTATATTCCCATGTGATGGCCATTCTCGCCGTTAATCGTATGTAATTTCAAATGCAATTTGTGCAAAAAGGAGTATGGGTTGGTATAATTATCTTTACTTTATTAGACAGAGGAATGTTAGTTCTATAAGTGCTGAAAATATTTTTAAAAAAATGACATGACTTTCACTTTTCGGATCTGCCTCCTTAAGAGGCCGTAGAAATCAGGCCGGAAGATAACAAATTAATTCGAGACTCTGGGTACATCCTCAGCAGAGAATGGAAACCGTTAATTCGAAAAATAACGGAAAAAAGGAGACAACAATGCCCCCCGGATGAGACGGCTATTTAAGCGCTAGCGGAATGCCCTCCAAGCTTAATTGCTCTGAAGACGATGGAGGAGTATTCCGTCGAAACGTCAGCAACGCAAAATCTTACTGGGCTGTAAAAACCCGAGAATTATTTATAAATTTCATTCGCCGAGAAAGTACAAAATCATATATTGACGTTTTAATTGATAAAAATTAATGATTAATTAAATGCGTCACCTTCTTTTAGCTGCCGTGGCTTAAAAAATATAATCAATGTTTTCGTGCGATCTTGCCTCAACGTGAGTACGTTACAAGTCCTTTTGACAGTGAACACAATACCAGTGTGTAGCTTTCGGTGGGCCAGTGTATGTGAAGAGAAGACCGACGTCGGGGAGAAGTAAGCGGTCAAACGCCGGCTAATGAACGGACTTCATGAATCTCTTGACAGCACGCCAACTTTCACGCGTTCATGATTCCTGGCTCGACCCCTGAGTGACCCCAAATACCCTCGGCGTCCCAATCGACGCAATCCAACGCCGTCCCTCACCTTCCTTCGCGCTGTGTCACTCCGCGACTGCCTTTGTTCCCCTTTGAGCCTTTCCTCTCGGAGAGGATGCCCTCTCACCTCCGGACGCTAGATGACCTCAAGACGTGCCTTCGTGGAGAGACTGTTTCACGAATTCCGACGCGTGTCTTCGGAAATCTGACGCAATTCAACTTCAATACCTAATATTTCCCATCACCTAACATTGTCGCGTCAAAGTCATCGCACGATGACTCTGACGTGACTTGATTGAGCGCAAAAAAAATTACACTCGGCAGTGAAAATTTAATTTTTAGAAATACTTCACAAAGCCAGGTAGGTGTCAAAATCACTAAAGATTTATCGTGGGGAAGACACATCCGGGATATATGCTGCCGAGCGAAGAGAAAGCTAGGATTTATAAAAAGAGTACATGGGAAATGTGATGAGAAGATGCTTCTTTTCACTAGTTAGGCCCCACCTTGAGTATACAGCCAGTGTATGGGATCCGAATGAATTAGGGTTGATCAGAGAACTAGACAGTAGAGCAGCGTAGAGCAGCTAGGTTCGTTTCAAGGTGTTACGATAGGTTGAGTAGTGTTTCAGAATTAATACAATAATTAGTGTGGGAATCATTATCAGAGCGTAGGTTAAAGTACAGATTTAATCTATCAGAGAATTTTCTATCGGATAGCTTTACTGAAGATATTAGGCACGTATTAAACACCAGCGTTCTATGCTAGATTCGACCAGGTAAATAAGATTAGAGATAGATTGTCGTACTGATAGATTCAAAATGGCATTTTTATTCCGTAATATAAGAGAATAGAATAGGCAGCATAGCAAAGGGATAGGTAGGTTATTTTTATAGTAGTCTGTAGTGCATGATGCATGTGTTAACCCCTTAAATACTATAGATGCTAACCACCTAGTTGTATGTGACCCTATAGTTGCTTGTTTGCATGTTATTAATGCATGCATGGTGATCTTCACCCCCTGCCACACATCCTCGCGGTGGCTGGCAGGGTATCGTGTAGATGTAGATGCATAAACTAATTATTTCTGATTCATTTTTGAGTGACAATTGAATTTCACCGATTTATTTCGATTTCATGTATTTTCTCTTAGGGCGAGAACGAAATTGCTACGCAATCCAATTGACCGCTCTGGAAATTGATTGCCACTTTTTTAGTAAGTAATTTGCGATAAATGCAGTAAGCTCGACAAAATGCTCAGTTCAAAGTTCGTTCTGGTTGGTGAAAGCAGGCCTCGATCATGGATCTCCATAACGCGTGCGATAGCGTTATCGTTATTTTTTATTAAACTTATTTCAGAGAGAACGTTATCTCCATTCTTCCTTTTTCGCACAGCACTTCAAATTGGTTATTACTATCAGTAGAGTAAATTTTATAGACGGTTATTGGTAACCCTGCGCTACTCTAGGGGTAAGCGTTATCGCAATCTGTATCGTTAACGCTTACCCCTAGAGTAGCGCAGGGTTACCAATAACCGTCTCTGAAATTCGCTCCACTGATTTTGATATGTGATTTGAAGTGCAATACGAAAAATAAAGATCGGAGATCACGTTCTCTCCTACGTAAATTAAATCAAAAAATAACGATAACGCAAGCGCACGCCTTATGAAGATCCATGATCGAGGCCCTGAGCACATACCTATTTCGCACGAGTGAAATCTACTCATTTGGGTAGAATTAGGGTTCAACACCTATCTCTGTGCTACCTGTCGTTGCCCATACCCTGCCCAAGCCCTGGCACCTTGGAAATGCCACAGGCTAGGTTTAGGCTAGACGTGGACGAGTACAAAGTCCTCTACCGAATGCGAAATCTGCATCTCCGTCCGATAGCTCTAGTCCATAGCTCTACCCACATCCCTACGACGCATTCTTTGGATAGGAACATTTGTCCTCAAAAACCTTGCATTTCGACTTCGACTGTCATTGAATCACGTCGGATACTTGTACAGAGATGGCACAGGAATTCTAATGAAAAGGTAAGCGTATTCTCATCAGAGTTTCATGTTGATAAAAGGCGGTAATATTGCAAAATTAGTATCAATTGAAGGTGACGAATTTGATTCCAGATGCCTGGTGGAAGGGTTTTTTCTTATCATACTACCTCGAACCGTTTTCATAACTTGAACGCACATATGGTTGTGTCTTCGTAATTTCTATTTCATAATGTCACATGTCATTCACAAATTAATTGGTAAGGTTTATATTCAGTACACAGTTAATGCACAAGATGGCAAACTTGACAAAAAATGAAAAAAAAAATATTATGTACAGTCATAAGCGGAATAAAGGAAAAGTGAAAACATACCACGATTATACTAGTGATGGAAAAATCGATTTCGATTAAAATCGAAAATCGAGTTTTAATAGTCAAAGATCGAGGAAATCTACATCGAGCCATGATCTTCGAGTTTCGATCCAAACTCGATTTTTCAACTTCGATCGTGACCATTTCGTTTGATCTCAGCAGCTGCTCAGCATGATAAAGTCATCCGTTCCATGTGAAAGACGTTTCTCCAATGGCGGTAAAATTGGAAAGGCACTCCCTAGTTCATCAAGAAAGCATCTCAATCAGTTGATCTTCCTCAAAAATTTTAGTGAAGCCGAGTGGTTCCAAGCGGTGATCCACATTGAAGTAAGTTGTAAATTTTTACGACTAATAATTCAAGAATATTTTCTAAGTACATTTTTAGGGATTTTTATATAATTCAAATATGTATTATGAGCGTTTTTCAAATGAATAATAAATTGTTTTTGTACCAACTGCATTTTTTTCAAAAATGAACCGTAGATTTTTTCGATTAATCGACCTTTTGGTTCAAATTTCGATTTTTGCTGAAAATTCGAGCTTTTCATTTTGATTAAAAATCGATTGCTCGAAAAATCGACTTTGACCAACATTTTTCCATCACTAGATCATACTCGATAGAGTTTCATTGTAATCGATGACTAATAATCTAAAACAGTCAAATGATGGTTGATCGTCGTCGTAGTGAGGTATGTCTAAATATAAATACTCACATTGGCCACGGGTTATTTTTATTTTATCACCAAAATCGGCTATTGTAATAGCTAAGAAAACGTATTTAATTCTTTCCTCATAGGCACATGAAATAAAGGGAATATGTTAAAAGTCTATGAAATGATTGCATGTATTTATGTCAAATCAAAATAATCATAAGGATGTTTTGTTAGCAATATTCAGTCACTCCCGCCATATTGTTATCCCTTGTAAGACCTCATTTGGAATATGCTGCCAGTGCATGGGATCCCTACGAAATCGGTCTAAATAACGAACTTGAACGTGTGCAGCGAAGATCGGAAAGATTTGTAAAGGGACGATACGATAACCTTATTAGCGTAACCAGTCCATTAAATGAATTAAATTGGGAATCATTGTCGGATCGCAGGTTGAAATTTAGACTTAATCTCTTAAACAAATTCCAAGATAATATTGTCAGTGATGAAGGTAAAAATATTTTGCGAACCCCAACTTGGGATATGAATAACGGTAAATATATCCAATACGAGTGATTGAATCCATAGCATAGGTAGTTGCATGTTGGTGTAAGGACTTGAAGCTAACCCAACTAACAGCATGTTTTTGCATGTTTGCTTTGCTATTTTTATCTTTTCTTAAATAGTGAAGATTAGAACAGTATATGGATATTAATCCTTTTTTATGCTTTAGATGTAGTGCATGTTAGGTGAGAATTCTCCCCCTGCCACACACCTTTATGGTGACGTGCAGGGTATTATGTAGATGTAGATATTGTGTAATATGAAGTTCTAAAAGTGTGCCCCTTAATATCGCCCCATGAGTGTTTTAAGTTGAAAGTCCAAGCAGTTCCTGACTCACAAATGCCTCCACTGCATCTTATCCCTTCCCTGCATAACTTCAGGGCCTCTAGGGACCACCAATGGCCGCTTCGCATTTCCCTGAACAGCCATCAACCATGAAAGAGACAACATGGCCCTCCCAGACAAGCGCCCTCCGCCTCGTCACCCATCCGAGCCTCCCTTCGCCCATTAGGTCCACTTGTCGCCCCTCCCTCCCCCTCATCCCTCTAGCCCCTGCCCATGCGTTGTTCCCTGACCCCTCGCAGCCTCGTGAACGCCCCCTTCCACACTCTCCCGGTGACGCAGCGGTGTCTTTTAACGTCGTTCACACCCCAGTCACAGCGGAAGCGCGCTCCGTCCTTGAATTGTTCGTTGCCGACGGGATGTGTGCGTATGCACCTGCTCCAAGAGTGTGGCCCTCGACCTTTTTCCCTTCGCTGGCACCAGTCGACTCTTGGCTCGAGGAGGAGTTATGTCCCCCGTGCGAATCGGGTGCGACTGAGGCCGGCCGAGGCGGCCGCCTGCTAGGGTTCACGAAAACGCATTTCAAATAACCATCAATGTAAAAAGACTGGATTTTGCTATAACACAGAGAATGATTTCACGTGAGTATTTCATGTTTTACGCTCCACAAAGCGACCAATCTCGCTTTCGTGCGACATTTCAGTCAAGAATAAAAGTTCATTTAGTTATCGGATTATAACTTTATTTTGGTTAAACATAAACATATGAAACTTAAAAGTACATTAGAAAACAGTTGTAAACAACTTGTATTAAGGTTTGGTTTTGATTTAATGAAAAGTTTTTCAGTAACGCATTATCAAAGTGGTAGCTTGGTTGAAAGGCGTCAAAAACCGGTACTTTTTTATTCTCGGTGCCATAAAAAATAGTAAAAATAATCAAATAATTTTTTGCTTAATTAAGTTAACGCAAAAATAAATAAGCCAAAATTTGGTGTAACTATTGTTCATATACGTAAATCCGTTCATTTAGTATACGGTTGCAAACTCGGGTATCCATAATTTTTATTCCGACAGAATAGGTCTTCAGTGCTTAAGGAAGGAGAAGAAAATGTTATGTCGTTCGTCGATGGATCTACATCTACACGATACTCTGCAAGCCACCGCGAGGGTGTGTGGCATCGGGTGAAGATCACCAAGCATGCACTACCAACATGCAAACAAGCAACTATATGGTCCTATGCAACTAGATTGTTAGTATCTATAGTATTTAAGGGGCTAATACATGCATCATACACTACAGACTACTCTAAAATATTTCCCCTACCTATCCCTTTGCTATGCTGCCTATTCTGTTCTCTTATAGTACGGGTAAAAGATGACATTTTGAATCTATCAGAAGACAATCTATCTCTCTAATCTTGTTTATCTGGTTGAATCTAGCATAATACGCTGGTGTTTTTAATATGTGCCTAACATCTTCAGTAAAGCTATCCGATTGAAATTTGTCTAATAGATTTAATCTGTACTTTAACCTACTCTCTGATAATGACTCCCAACCAAATTCTCGTATTCATTCTGATACACTACTCAACCTATCGTAACACCTTATAACCTCAACCTAGTTGCTGTACGCTGCACACTGTCTAGTTCTGTGATCAAACATAATTCATTCGGATCACATACACTGGCTGCATACTCAAGGTGGGGCCTAACTAGTGAAAAGTGACATCGCTCTTTTGTCTTCTCATCACATTTCTCAAGTACTCCTTATATAAATCCTAGCTTTGTCTTCGCTCGGCCGCATATATCCCGGATGTGTCTTCCCCACAATAATTCTTTAGTGATTGTGGATTTCGGTCTTTGAAGAACTCACCATTTGGTCTCACAGCGAAACCATAAAATCAGGCGCGTATCGAAAAAGAAACAAATGGATAATTTCAAGGAATAGAACGTTCTGAACACGAATCTTGGAATTGAGGAAGTTGGAGGGGAACTTGACTCTGTTGGAAAATGAAATTGAGTAAGCATGAGTGAGTGTTGGATGGTTGAGGATGGAAGAAAATAGGGCTGTGAGGGGCAAAGATGTGTTGCATTTTGAGCAAGTAGTAATAGAATATGACGGTTTTAAGGCACTCCAAAGGCTTAGGATTAATCGCTATCCTTACCTTAATGTGCAGACGATCATATCGTCTGGTCTGCGGATGTGTTCAAATCGAGTCGGGCAACGTTGGGAAGTCGATTAGTCGTCGGGTGTAAATGATCGTCCACGTTGCAATGACATGAAGTCATTGAAGTTACCAAAGTCATGACGATGGCGTATCCTGAAAAAGTCATCAAAAGCTACTGAAATACACAATATACTCTAGCGATGAATGGCCTTGTGTAGAATATTTCATGTCGATTGTATTTGAAAACGAAATTGTTTCATTGCCTTCAACTAGTATCAAAAGTCATGGTATTTTGAAGCGTTGCATTTCTTCTTTATGTTATTGACGTATGACTGATAACAGTCGTAGAATGAGTGGATTTAAAAGCATTCGAGAAATGTTGCTAAGGAAGACTGATTTATATTAACTTGATCGTCAGACAAACGAAAAACTATCAGAAGAGGTGGAGTCCATTGAGAATTCTGAGGAGAAGACGGCACAACCTCTATCTTGAGAAATGATGGTCTCCGATGAAGACTGTCGTCCGGGCAGAAATGAATCTTAAGTGAGGCGAATTAAGTCCCCTCACAATTAAGAAGAGATACAAGGAGCTGCAAGGGATAAATGGAAAGGAGGAGGAGCGTTAATACGAGGTCCTTGGCCTGGAGAAGAATCGACGGAAGAGCTCCGTCTAATCTAATCTTAAGACTAGAGAGTCGTGATGATTCATTGAATAAAAAAAACCATGGGGATTAAAAGAAGTTAATTTTTAAGAACTCTTCGGCTGAAAGAAATTCCAAATTTTGGAATTGCGAAAATTATTTCGAGTTGAAAAACTCTCGTGTCGGCCCCCGTGATCTCACTGCTTCTGAAGATGGGAACATGGCGCCTAAATATTCCAACCTGTTTCTCTCACGACGGCCCTACATCTACATCCATCTACATCTACATAATACCCTGAAAGCCACCTCATAGGTGTGTGGCAGGGGGTGAATTCTCACCAAACATACACTACATATCATTAAAAAAAAAGGATTAGTATTTATCCACTGTTCTAAACTTCACTGTTTAATAAAAGAGAAAAATATCAAAGCAAACATGCAAAAAACATGCTGTTAGTTGGGTTAGCTTCAAGTCCTTATACCAACATGCAGCTACCAATGTTATTCCATTGCTACACTCGTATTGGATTTATTTACCGCTATTCATATCCCTAATTGTACGAGGAAAAAAGGACATTTTGAATCTATCAGTTAGGCAACCAATTTCTCTAATTTTGTAATTATGGTCCAGTCGACCATAGTAAGTTGGGGTTCGCAAAATATTTTTAACGTCATCACTGAAAATATTATCCTGGAATTTATTTAGAAGATTAAGTTACATTTCAACCTGCGATCGGGCTGTGATTCCCAATTTAATTCATTTAATAGACTGGTCACGCTAATATAGTTATCCTACCGTCCCTTTACAAATCTTGCCGATCTTCGCTGCACACGTTCAAGTTCATTATTTAGACCGATTTCGTAGGGATCCCATACACTGGCAGCATATTCCAAATGAGGTGTAACAAGGGATAACAGTATGGCGGGACTAAGTGACTGAATATTGATAACGAAACATCCTTATGATTAATTCGATGAGAAAAAAATAACAAGGGAAATGTAGCTGATTTCTCGTACATGATCGTCACATTTACCCAATACTCATTTTAAGAATCCCAGTCTACGATTAGCCTGACCCTTTATTTCACGTATGTGTTTACCCCAGGAAAGATCATGTGTCAGTCTTATTCCAAGATATTTAATGGATTCCACGTTTGTTATTTCATTATTACTTATTTTGTACGTGCTAGGAGGAGAACTATTATTTTTCCAAAAATTCATTACTACACTTTTTTTAAATTTCATTCTAACTGCCATGCATGACATCAGTTTTCAATTGCTTGTAGGTCATCATTCAAATATTATTTATTATTTCGGCATAGAATTTCCCTATACACTGCTGCGTCATCGGTAGGCGGTGGACGCCTTACCCTTCCTTCCCTCGAGGGATCGAAGGAGGAATTGGTGGAGGTAGGTAATGCTCTTCTTGGATCGATTCGTTCTCCCTCTGGAGGGCAACCCTCAACCTCCCTTAATTCGTCCTCATTGCGTCTCTCATTTGGATTTCCGGATCCCTCCTCCCCCTCCTCCTCCCTGCCTCCCTCCCTCTCGACAATGGCATTGCCCCGAAGGACCCTGCCGCTAACCCCTGCTGCGGTCCCTGCGGAAGGGATGGACCCTACACTACTAATCTCAATTACTGTGCCGGGCATCCGGCCTCTTCCTCCCTTCCCCCTCCATCGCTCGCCAATCGTGGTGCATCTTAGAAATTAAAAATGCACGTTGAAAACAACAGAGCAAGGCCTTCGTAAATGCGGGAACGGCTTAAGGCCGGGATTAAGATGAACGTTTTCTGACGTGACGGAAACGGACGGTGGCATTGTTGACGTTAGGAGAATGGGAACGCAATGAAACCAATCACGATGGACGGACGTTGACGTGCCGCTGCCGTACGTTGAGGAAAGCTTGTCAAGGTCTAGCTTTGCCGTCGCGTTGGTTTCCGTCAGCCAATCACGAGCGACTTCAAAATCAAGTGGGGGGGGTAAAAGTTCAGATGAGGGTGACACTTTTCAAACATTTTTTCGACCACTAAAAATCGTCCTATTTCGATGAAATTTTCACAACAGAACCTGCTATGTTCGCACTTTACTTACGCTAAAAAGGTTTTGGTAAAAGGTCAAGCCTTACGGTTTTATACCATTTCGAACCCAGGAGGTGACTGTTTGCCACGCCGCCATATTGGAAAACGGCAGTGTTTCCAATCTATCGTCGATCATGATATACCACCAACAATTGAACCGCTACTTTGGCGTTCACCGCCACCGTCCGTTTCCGTCACGTCAGAAAACGTTCATCATGATCCCGGCCTAAGAGTAGAACGTTCTTGACACACCTTCATGTAGCCGATATACTAATGGTCCGTCATCCTTTGAATCCGAAGTTTGTTATTTCTGAAATCACGAGACGTGAGTTGCTCTTGGAGAGAGAGCATCGCCGTTTTCACGCCCATCATAGAAGAAAAGACGGCGAGTGGAAGAACACCTTCCTTGGCACATGGAATAACGAACGCCCCAGCGAAGTGTGGGCGTCGACGGCGGATGTTGTCTCAAAAGGAAGTGCCGAGGTTGTGGGCCGGTGCGTGCATTCTCTCTCCGGCCGTAAATGCACCGCTCGTAAATATTTTCCGCTCAACTGTGCACTTCCAAAACCTGTTAACATCTGCATTTCAAATCTCTCGTGAAAGTACTTGCTGAGGAATATCAAGCGAGCACCATTGATGACCACCTGACCTTGCATTTTTCAGCTTCGGCTTATTTACGATTTATATGATGACAATGAATGCAAATGAAGAAGTCCTTAGAAGAGTGGGAGAAAAGAGAGAAGTCTGCTGAAAACTATAAAAAGAAGACGGGACAACCTAATCGGCCATATCTTAAGACACGATGGCCTGATGAAGACAATTTTCGAAGGAAAAGTGAATGGGAAGAATGGAAAAGGCAGGCCTCGTATGAGTTATATGGAACAGGTCGTAAATGACGTGAAAGAGAGGAACTACGTAAATATGAAGAGGTTGGCCGATAGAAGAATCGAGTGGAGGGCTGCGTCAAACTAATCCTAGGATTGTTGACCCTTGAGGATGATGATGAATGAATGCAAAATACAGTCAACAAGATAGAAATTCATTTTAAATAACTCCTAATATTTGTGGTTTTAAAGAATGAATAATATGAATGTTGAAATATTTCGAACATTTTGATGGATACTTGCTTTTATTTTTTAACGTGTGTTTGATGTCATGTCTCCCTAGTTTTATTCTCTGAAAGCTTCGGCGAACTATGGATTTTTCACCCCATTTCACTTCGAAATTCATTGCAATTTTCATGACTTAAAATGACGTTTGTTGTTTGATGTCGTTCAAAATCATTTGTGTTTTTAAGTCTGCAACCGCAATAATGGGAGATTCAGACCGAGGGAAAGGGACAAGGGTGCTAAAGGATGGAAGGGTGGAGAGAAACCCGGCGTCGGCATTAGCCTGCTCATAACGAAAAGGGGCTTAACGTCCCATCCGACGGACGGAGTAATTAACTAGAATGATCAATTCACAAAAACACTAAATAGGGGCCGGTTTGCCAGTGAAAAATATTTTTGCCATTGCTGGGACTTTTAATCGACATGGTTGATTTCATGTAATTTTTGCATTACTTTTTCATTTTGTTCTTATTTAATATCAATTCAAAATGTCATGTACATTACACATCTGTTAATATGTTTGTTTCTATGTAATTTTTGCGTTGCGTTTTCATTTTGTTTTTATTTAATATCTATTCAAATGTCATACACATTATACATCTGTTGCTTTTAGGGGTATGTACCCAGGGCAGTGAATAAATCTCTTCTATCTATCTATCTAACCTCTACACCATCCCGGCATAATGATGTATGTACTCTAAAATCAGGTTCTAGCCAAAACATAGACATGTCAATTACATAGACTGATGACATGAAAGTTACATACATCTACGCAATACCCTGCGAGTCACCACGAGGGTGTGTGGCAGAGGGTGGAGATCACCAATCATGCACTATTGAAATGCAACTAGGCTACTTCATGCAAACATGTTAGATAGTAAGGTGACAAATATTATTGGGATATTCAAAATTGGAATATTAAATGCACAATGGCAGTTTGCGTGGGGAAATGTAAGAGCATCCAGTCGTAAAGAAAGATTTAGCGTTTATTCATTCGATGGATTTCTCCGATCCTGAACTTATTGTCGATTTGCGTTGCTTAGCAGCAGGCGAGGCGGTAGTGATTGGGGGGAAGGATGACAACACTCCTTCGAGCCGACCGAGCTTTCTTCATTCAGTTCCGTCCCCCCCTTCCCTCAACTTCAACGTTTTGAGACCGAAACTTGAGATTTTTCCATTAAAATTCGGGAGGGAGGCAGTATTATGGCTTACGAGGTCTTTGCGGGAAAGATAATGGCTCCGTCCCTTTCATTCTTCTTCCGTTCTCCGCTTTCGAGGTCCTCGAAAAGGGAGAGCAGCCGATGTTCCTTCGCTCTCATTGTGCTTGCATCTTCTCCGCTCGCGGTCTCGATAGTCTCTTGTTACCGTCTTCTCTTAAACAACCGCTGTCGACAATGGATGATGCTCCCTTGTCCGCCGAAAATGCCACCGATGGCAATTATCTGCATTCACTCTGTACCATTATTCGTTCCATGTTCATCTCGTTCCAGCTTCAACCTCAACCCCCCGTCATTATAAGAACTCCATTCCGAGACCGCAAATGCAAAATGCAGGAAGAAAATTGATGTCTAGTCTTTAGAACGTTGGAAGCGCATTTGATATGTAACACTGCATAGTTTCATACGCATTTTTTCATCGTAGTAGGGCTTGGATTGGAAGCTTTGAGGAGTCAATTCGCCGCTATTCGTGAGTGAAACTCACGTTCTTTTAACTCACCGTGATAGAGTTACTTCCTCTGTAACATGTCAAAGACACTGTCGCTTGCTATCCAGTGGTTCCTATGTTCGATCCCCGGTCGTGGGAAAAAGAGGAAAAAATGAGCAGTATGCGAGGGAGGCATGTGGGTTTTGATGAAAGTTGCCTCGGTTGTGCTTTTGTGGAAAGGTTGTTTTAGGAAGTGGTGAATGTGGACGAAAGAAGTGGACACGATGGAAAGTTGCCCTTAGCAGCGTGTGAAGTAATACAGTCACAAATCAATTCGTAATGAGTGCGTTATGAATAAGTAACAAAACATCCATCGGCTTGATAGGAAATCTGTCCCTTTGGATTTACCTGAGCACTTTGATTGACTGAACGTGTAAACGACAGTCTGAAATGTTAAAATGTGAATCTCTGTGCTGTACTCTACCGCAAGAAGGGGGTCGTTTACCATGGCTTTTTTATTGCCAAATAAGATAGAGTTTGTAAAATAAAAAGACTCGTATTTTTCCGTTTTTTGATCCTTCAATTATTTCTCGAGTTATAGGCGGCGAAAAACTGACGTTTTTAACCCTTTCGGAAAAGTGGGTGTGTTGCAACCTCTGACGTGTTTCGACTTCGTCCAATCACAACTGAGCCCGCGAGGCTACTTTGCCTTATCGCAATGGGGGTGACACAGCTGACACTGCCAATGGGAGCGATTGCGACATCATCTGTTCGAGCAGACCTTCCGAGAATCCCCATCCACTCCCTTCCCTTCCCCTAAAATCAGTCAAGGACGGGAGGAAAATGACGTCAATGTTATCACAGCAGCATTTTCGGTGGGCGTCACCTTTTGCTTATTTTAATTTTTGAGTAATAATAATAATAATTTATTCCTCCTATAAATAAATACATGAATATACGTTAATAGTAGCTCTTTTAAATGAGGAATATAGGTACCCCTTAGGAAAAAAAGCTTTCTGCTACGGGGTTACCGATGTAATGTGTGAATAATTGTGGTTAGAAGATTAATTTTTTCACTAAAATTCTTTTTTCTTTTCCATCTAACAATTTCGTGCACAAAATTTCGATTTCGGTTCCGAGTAAACGCCCCCATTACTTGGCTGATCGTAGGTTTTCGCAGCGTGGATGATGTCCAGTTGTCACTTTCGGTGGCAGCTGCGTCACAGGCATTGTCGTACTCCAAGCTTTCATACCCGTTGCAGGGCACGTCATCAGGGAAATGATTATTAAGAAGCGAAGATGCTGCTATTTATGGGGGACCCGTGTCCCCCCTCCCCCTGTCTCTTGGCCTTGGCTGGTTGCCGTTCCTTTTCACCGCTCCCCCCCCGCTGCTGACGTCAGTGAGTTGTGCGGGTCGTTCACCTAGGAAGAGTTTCTTCCAGACCGCGCTAAGTCGAATGCCGTCATCTCTGTTTTCGAGCGGCTCCACGAAAGACAACACCCGAAGTCTCCGGTTGGCGACACCAAGATCATCCACAACTTGGCGGGAATTCACCTCAATGAAGCAGCCACGTCTGTCTTATCCAAGGGTTTGAATTTTGCCATCTCTCCACACCGAATACCAAAAGAGGAAATGGTAATAGGCGTAGAAAATGCGCTGCGAAAATTACCACTCATCGAAGCTGACCCGATACGCCTGGAGGTTGCAGCCGTCATCTCGAAAGCTCGTGTCCCGAAGCCTAACACATCGGCTGCGGAAAGACGAGCCCTGCAGGAACTCAAATCCAACTCCGAGGTCCGGATTTTACCAGCCGACAAGGGAAACGCCACCGTCATCATCGCCACGGCCGACTACCGACGAAAAATAGAGACCTTACTGGATGATGCGACTTACGTCAAAATTAAAAAAGACCCTACAGCCAGGATAGAGAGGGAGGCAAGAGAACTAATCAAGCGCTCCCATATCCCTCCGGAAGAGCAGCGGAGACTTTTGCCATCTTCATCGAGGCCGCCACGATTATACGGATTGCCAAAAGTACATAAGGAAGGCATACCGCTACGCCCTATCGTGAGCTCTATCGGATCTCCCACCTACGCCTTGGCCAGTCACCTCGCTCAGCAGTTACAACCTTTCATTGGACAAACTGGCTCGTGCGTAAAAAATTCCGCGGATTTTGTCGGGAGAATAAAACAAATAAAAGTCGCGAAAACGGACATCCTGGTCTCCTTCGATGTGGTCTCTCTTTTTACGAAGGTGCCAATCAAGGACTCGGTAGACATCTTAAGAAAAATGATTCCGTTTGGATTACCAGCTGATTTCCCCAAGATGGTTGACTTCTGCCTGAGGAGCAATTACTTCCTCTGGGAGGGCCAATTCTTCGAACAAAAGGATGGAGCAGCCATGGGAAGCCCTCTCTCTCCGGTTGTGGCCAATCTCTTCATGGAACATTTTGAAGAAGACGCTCTGGCATCCTGCAGCCTTCGACCAACCTGCTGGCTACGCTACGTCGACGACACGTTCGTCATTTGGCCCCACGGGACGGAAAAATTACAAGTCTTTAAGAGGGAAATCAACTCAATACATCCCTCCATCCAATTCACTATGGAGATGGAGGAGAATGGGACCCTACCTTTCTTAGATGTTCTGGTGAAGAAAGGAGACGACGGATCTCTACGGCACTCCGTCTATAGAAAGAAAACCCACACGGATCGGTATCTCCATGCAACCTCCCACCATCATCCGAGGCAAAAAGCGGCTTTAGTCAAAACCCTTATGCATAGGGCCAGAGTGGTGTGCGAGAACACTGCTCTAAAAGACGAGGAATCACATTTGGTTGCCGCTCTCGTCGGAAATGGGTATTCGGAGTCGTTCGTGAGGAGACATATGAAGATGGAGCCAAGATTGCCCGAAAACAACCGGACGAAACCGAAAGGATATGCCATGATTCCCTACGTTGCTGGATCGTCCGAACGCATTTCCCGCATACTTGGGAAAGCAGGCATAGAGACGCGGTTCGGCACGTTGACCAAAACCAAAGACATATTACCATCTGCGAAGGACCGGCTTCACCCTCTTCAGACAGAAGGAGTTTACGGAATACCGTGCACTTGCGGTAAAGTGTACATAGGGCAAAGCGGAAGGTCGGTAGCGTGCCGATTAAAGGAACATCGGAGAGCGATCCTGCGCGGCAATGGAAAAGAATCGGCGGTTGCAGACCACGCCCTCTCGGGAGAGGGCCACCGGATCTTGACCGAGGAGACGAAGGTCATCTCGAGGGAAAAATCGTATTTTCCTCGTTTAATTCGAGAGGCCGTCGAAATTGAGAAGAGGCCGCAGAACTTCAACAGAGATGACGGCATTCGACTTAGCGCGGTCTGGAAGAAACTCTTCCTAGGTGAACGACCCGCACAACTCACTGACGTCAGCAGCGGGGGGGGAGCGGTGAAAAGGAACGGCAACCAGCCAAGGCCAAGAGACAGGGGGAGGGGGGACACGGGTCCCCCATAAATAGCAGCATCTTCGCTTCTTAATAATCATTTCCCTGATGACGTGCCCTGCAACGGGTATGAAAGCTTGGAGTACGACAATGCCTGTGACGCAGCTGCCACCGAAAGTGACAACTGGACAGCCCCCATTACTTGATACTCATAAATACTGAAAATAACTTATTAAAACTACTAACTTACTAAAATAAAACTTATTATTTTTTAAATTGATAACTTACTAACAACTTAATTAGTTATTTAGTAGTTTTTTAGTAAATTATTGATTAATAACTTAATTAATAAGGCACTGAAATAAACCTTTTATAGAATCCGAATTTAGAATAGAGTCGCTGACTCTGTTGACAATAATGTCGAAGTATATCTGCCGATTCCCACCTGGAAAAAAATGCTTTTAAGTGCAGTTTTAAGTCCATTTTTAAATTGGGGTTTGACGGGGGAAAAATCCGTGTATAACATATATATTTACCCTCATTCAAATATGAAGTGATTCAAATGTGAAGTGTAAATTTTGGACGAATATGAAGGGGAAGCATAAAGAAGCCCAAGGATGACACCGCACAAGATCACGAAATGACGTCGTGATACGCGGGTGAGAGTCGTGATGAGAAGACCCTTAAAAACGAAAAACTTTCTTGCGTTATGTTATTCGTCTCCCTGTTCATAGCCCGCCACCTCCTCTGTCATCTTCCCCCCGGGAGGCGATTGGTCAGCTCCACTTTGTAAGGGTCGGCGGACACGAAGCAACCCCCTCCCCCCATCCCCCTCGGAAATAAACTCTGCCCTCCCACCACCCCCACCCCCAATCATCCCCCTCGTCAAAATCCTCCCCCCTCTCCACATAGATCCTAATACGTCCGTCCCCAAGAGGGAGAGGGGGGAGTGTTGAGAGAAGGGAGGAGTTCCTGGGAGGGGTCCAGAATCCCATTCGTCTGCCAAGCCGTAAGCCAAGGCTTTAAAAGGCCCAACTTTTCGCTAATTGCCCTCACCCCCGCCGTCCCACTGTCGTCCTCTCGGGGGGGAAAAAACCCGCGAGATCTCCTCACCAATCTAGAATAAACTCTCCGGCATAAAAAGGAGACTTACCGGGTTCACCTTCAGGAAGCCAACCCCTCCGGACGTCCTGCACAAGGGATTAGCCAGCGCATGTCGCAGGGGAGCTTGGGATGGGAGGGGGGAATTAAATGGGGAGGGGGTTGGTGTTGGCACCCACCTGGCAGGGGCCACTGGACCACACTCCCTACCACACTTCATCATCTCGGCTTTATCCTTCGCTGAACGCTTGTTCCATTGTATATATTGTAATATCTTGTTTTCATTAATGTCATTTCATTTGTTTGTTACCGCCGGTTGCTCTTAAGGAAACTAGTCACCTTTCAATTTATCAAAATGTTTAATTCCCCGACTAGCTCAATAGGGTAGTTTCCGATTATTTTTTTATTGTCTTGATCGAAAGTTTATAACCTCTGGAGTACGTGTTTTAAGCCGTTTGATTTTTAAATGACGTTAAGTATTTTTCCTCATTAATTAAAAATCGAAAAAAATCATTGGCGTGAAAACGCGACGCCAAACTATTTCATGCCGGTTAATCCTACGTGTGACGTCAAACTATTTCCTTTACCTGCCACCAGGTAGTGCTGCGGACGCTTCCAAGTAGCCGCCGCACTCCGCTAAAGCTTATGAACAAGTATTGGAACATATTTATTACATTGATTTATTATAATTTACTTTTATTCATTTATTCAACATTACTTATGCAGTGGATTCATTTAAAATCAGTTAGTATTCTTTCTCAAGCATACCGTGTAGTTCGCCCATCGCCGCACGACCTTCACGCCATGCTTCGTCGTAGCAGAAGACACAGCGAGCAGGACGTCCTTGAGCCTATAAAATGACTAATGATACCATGTTTAACTGAGAATACTTTTCCACCTTTGATAGTTTTTACAGGCGAATACTAATAAATATTCACTAGAGCTGAGGGGCCCCGAAATACAACAATGGTAAGTTCAGGAGACGAATTTTCCTATGCCTCGTAACGTAAACTACCTACCTGTTACGTCAGCATGAAGGCAGAGCACCCCGCCATTTCAGAGCCTTTTCAAATGGCCTTAAAATTAACAATTAATTCTCTAGTAAACTGAGATTTCCTAATACAAACGTTTTGCGTAAATTAAATACATTTATGGCAGAGCACAAATCGCAATCAATGAAGTCTGTTTTCTTTGATGAATGAAACTACCCTATTGAATACACTACAGATATTACACTACTCACAGTACGTCACCTCCTTTCTGATGTCACTCACATAAAACAAAATCACAGCACACTAATGCCCTTCTTATATTATAAAGACACAATCACTTTCTTCCTTCTTCAGCCTCTCATTTTAAAACGACAGGCCATAGAACACTATATATCTTTCAGCGCCGCTTCACTGGTCACTTGACACTCAAATACAAATAAAAAACCCTCTTAAAATTAATAAATACAAGATTTAGTGAGGAGTGGAACATTTAATTACTCGAATGCTCTCTGGGGATTCCTCTGGCTGCCTCCTTTAAGTCGAGATCGCTGCCTCCGTCTGCACCCCCGAGATTTCTCCGCCCAGATGGTTGAAGACCAGCTCCGCGTTTCCTATTCGGCCGCAATACAGCAATCCTGTCCGTAGCCGAGTTTCAACAACTCCGTGACGTGAATTTATCTCCGCCTGGACTGAAAATCCGACTACTCCGACTTCCAGTGACGTGGATTCCCTCCACAAGGACCGATTCTTAAGGTGGCTGGTCGGGTAATCGTTAGTCATTGAGAAATTTAGTTACTTAAATTTTAATTCTCGTTTAAAATTTCAATAATAGGTCGCAGTTACACTATATTCAGTAGGAATGACTAATGTCTTAGGTACAATCTGAAATATTGTGCTTTAACTTTACGCATAGCCATAAAAATTTGCTTAAATGCAGACTTGATTCATTTCTTAAGTCATTCTTGCGAAATTAATTTTCCGAAAAGAGTTCTCACCCATGGCCATAGAATTCAAAATAAGTATTTTAATGAAGATATCTTGTCACTCGTTTGCGAACTAGTATTAAAATATGTTTCTATAAATTATTTAATCTTTCGTTTTTAATCCGGCAACAGCGTCCATTCTGCAATACGCTGTAGGCAGTTGTTTGTTACAGTAGTCGTGACGACAGGAGCCACTTACGTCGTTGTTTACATTAGTGACCAAGTGGTTTGCAACGCTGAATTACTCGTAAGATTTAAGTGGTTTTCACGTGGGTCTGCCCAAGTTAGATCTGTTCCTCATGTCTACGTCTTTTCGAAGAAAGGGAAAGCTCATTTCCCAAAAAAAAATATAATTAGAGAGTAAATCAGTCGCTCTCCATGAAGGCAAAGTGGGAAGAAAAAGCTTCATCTGGTGCACAAAATTCGTCTACGCAGCTTTTTAACGTCGAAGGTAGCCGTTTGATTGATATTGTATTTGTTGGCTAGCAAACGGAGTGCGCTATTTGTAATTCAGCTTATCTACTCTGCTAAACTCTAAACTGCTCTAGACCTATAGGTACCAATGTGAAATTAGCGGGGGTATTTTCAAACTTGAGCAAAGCTTTTGATAATAACACTAAAAAATTTTACTTTGTACACTGTATGAATCTGGAAACCAAAAGTAAATGAAAGTGATAAGGTTTTTAAGAACGAAAAAGGATTAAATTTAAGAGTAGGAGGCCATAAGTTAGAGCAGGAGGAGAAATTTAATTACTATGGTAGCATGTTGTAGGAATTAGGTTATAGTACGTGTGAGGTTCATTGGAGAAAAGCATTGGCGAAAGAGGCATTTACTCCTAGTAGAGAGCTTATTACAGGAGCCTTGAGTAGGGATGGTAACAAAAGACTGGTGAAGAGTCTAATATGGAGCGTGGCGCTCTATGGTTTGGAAACATGTGCTAGGATGGAAAAGGTTAGGTGGGTGGATAGGAAGACGAACGAGGAGGTATGGGAGATGAAATTCATGACCTTTGTCACAAGTGGGCAGAAGGAATAGGCACCATTATTCACTATGCATCATAATTCACTTGATAAATAAATACAATTGTAAGCTAACAAATTTTCAGCATTGCTCTCGAACAGGTTCTACTGTGAGGAGTAGGTATCCATATGTGCATATTGAGTGGCAAGGTTTTCTTAGTTATCAACTGTAGGAATATTTAATGTTTTAAATATGTTCTTTGGAGTCAGTACATATAATGACAATGACCTCAGCAATTAGTGAGAGAAACATGAGAATGATTCCCACAAATAGTGCAAAAGTAAGTGGAAAGATGGAGGTCAAAGAGAAAAGTACATTTTTTGAGATGATAGGTACAAGTTCATTTCATACTGGTAATACCTCATTTTATTATAAATTTTCCATAAAAATGGATCGCCTGCCTAACACGATCAACTGTCACGTCACCTCAAACCAGGGAAGTTAAATTCTTAGTACTCATGGAGGGGTATACTTGTTAACATCTTATTATCTTGGAGTAATAAATGAAATCGAAATAATTTTATTAGGGAAGTATTCATCTAGTTAGATCGCAATGTCCTTAGTACTCTACAATAATTGGCAACACAATTCACTTGTTTGAAATATTCTACCTAAATCAGAAGAAGCACCTGAGCCCATCGACAACACTGGAAATTGTATCTAGAGTATGTTTGAACATTATCAGGGAAGTGATCAAGAAATAAGCGATCTTCTATGCTACTCATCACAGATCCTCAATTGCTCTTCTCTTCGCCATATCGACTTCTGCATTAGAATCTTAAAATCATTACGTTTTACTCCCCGTAAATACTACATTAGTCCACTGTTTCTAGAACTTTAGATAGGACTTTCAGTTTATGCGAACTTCGTATTTTTTTTTAACTTTCTGATAATATGCTAACATATTACAAGCAAATATTTACCATTGACCCATTGGGGAGTAATGTACACAACCGCGATAACAGAATTTGACTTTATGTTATCAAAAGTGCTTTGGTTTATATTGCATATAAAGTAATTTTACAAGAGATTTTCTCTTCACAATTCGTCTGAATAGTATGTCCCGTACCTTCGTGTGCCACGTTGCCAACTTTACACCACATAGCCGCGCGCGACATTTGAAATTCTCGCATGCATATTTTTTAATCGTATTTACGAAAAATTTCAGTCCATGGTATTAAATGATATTTTCAGAATAGATTTTAATTTATTAGAGCTACATTATATCAGTTTTTGGTAAAAATCTGTTCAGTAGGAATGGAGAAAGTGCGTAATTTATCCTATTGGAATGGAGAGCGCCATAAGGCTCCATGTTAAAAGAATCTAAAATATCGCAAAAACTATGCCGATGATCCCCCGTTTTTTCTTCGATATTCCATAGAATATCCAAAAAGGAACATATTTGGAAATTTTTAAGAAAATCTGTTCATTTTGGTTTTTTAGACCAGCCACCTTAAAATTCCGACTTCTAGCGATGTGGATTCACTTCCCCACGGACTGATTGTTAAAACAACACTCCGTCGTTCTACTGCCCCCTTTATATAGCGAACTCTTCCATTGTTAATAGTTCGGCTGAAATTAATTCACTCGCGTTTATAACCGCGACGCCTAACAATAGTATTAGTTACAATCCAATAGTTGAGTTTGGTAATTCGCCACTGTCTTGATCACCGCGCTAATTATCATAATCACCAATTGTAAAGGCAGGCGCCATAATTTCCTATGTCTCTGTGTAAAATCAATGAACAAAATCGAAGATGGCTGACCCCTTGGATCTTATGCATAGAGATTACTAATGAGTAAAACATGGCTTGTGAATGACATGTTATAATATCTATATCTACGACATACCCTGCAAGCCACCTCGAGGGTGTGTGGCAGGGGGTGTATCCACACCGGGAACAATAACACAACAAATAAAAATGAACAAAATTGTAACATGTATGTATTGCACATCAACGCAACGTATGGGAATATTAATTGGGATGGGAAGCGAGGACAAGGAAAGGAATGCAAAAAATGCATAGCCTTAATCTTTGAGCACTTTTGCTAGTATATGTGTCTGTAGACTTTATTTTCTAGGATTATTTTGCTGACCCAATCTATGGTGTAAGTCACATCATTCTGGAAGGGTAGAGTTTTTTCCACGAAATTCTACATCTTAGAGCGTGTTTCTGAAATGTGCCCAACGGAAATTTATAGCGTTGAAAGGTGCATCGTATCCTTGGTTAATACACATTTTAACGGCTAACGTTTCCACCTGCTGGACAAGTAGTGACGGATTCTTCAGTCGCTTAGGGTGTGATCATTGTCCACTTCCAAGCATTCCCGTCCGTATGAAACACATTAATGGTTAATAAGTTGCGGCTCATCTAATCATCCTTTTCTCTCGAACTGTACGTCATGTAGCGTTCGTATCGTCACCTAATAAATTTTAGCGATTCCTGGGCGTTGAAGAGGAGTATTTGCTACATGATTATGGGATCCCAATATGTCGTGGGAAGAGAATAATCCGGTTATATATATATTTAATTGTTACCGGTGGTTAAATTTTATTTTTACCCCAATAAAGGGCGTATCAGTATGAATATTCAGAAACAAACACATATCAACACAGGACCGTAATGGCTCTATTGAATTATTGTTATTAAAATATAATAACTTTATTACTTGTTGGAAATATTCGTTCTCATCCATCACAATGGATGGTTACAGAAAATACAGCAATGAACCAACACAATTATAAAGTATTAAACATATTAAGTAAAATATAAAGTATTATTTTCATCGGTTCATGTTTTTACTATTTCTATTTACGTATGAAAAGTCGGAGTCCGTACTGTAGATGCTGATGATAGCTTTGTTGACTTCGGAGAAAGCCTATGTAAATGTCATCAGCTGTAAAATGACTCTAGTCCTGAAGTTAACCTAATGGCAGATGAGTGATTTAATGTTTGATTAGGTGGTTGTGATAACACCTGTGCCAAAATTGTGGGTACCAGAATAAGAACGGGAGTAAGGCGAGAATATCAACTGTCCCCGTTGAATTTTAACGTTTACATAGTAATAGTAAGTCCAAGTGGAGGCTTCAGGAGTGAATGCATTCATATAATATTCAATTATGAATTGGAAATACAGGTTTGTAAATAGTGAAACACTCCATCGCTATCTGGACTTGTAACTATCACCATCAGGATCTTGTAAAGAGGGAAAACTCAATGTACATACATGATTGTCTGCTGTAGATAGCATTTGAGGGGATGGTAACGGAAAGGATTTCAATCGACGACGTCATACGTCAAAAGAAATATGTGGAGGAAGCTGAGATGGACATGGAAGAGAAGAATTATGTGAAAATGAAGCGGCTAGAAGGATGTAGCAATGAGATGCATCAAACCAACCTAAAGGCCGTTTTACACGGTCATTGATACTGCGCATGCTGTTGCGTGAACACTAGCGCAAGAAATATTGCGCCGTGTAAAGCGACGACTTGCGAGGACAGGCAGCGCCACTGCGGGAAGGCTTGCGAGCAAATTAGAACATGTTCTAATCTGATACACGCAGCGCGCAAGTTTGAAGTTTATTTCTCTCACTAGATGGTGCAGATGTAGTGGCAACTAACTGTCTGGGGAATTCTAGCAATTAAATATGTTGTTGGCGATTGAGTTGGGTGTTTTTGTTTGCACTTAACTCCTTTGGTAGTGAATAAAGTGCAATAACGATGAGCTGGGCGATTAATCACGTGGAAGCTTAAATTTCTTGCGTAAAGGAAGAACTAGTTACCTTGGCCCACATCCGTTCGTTCGTAGTGCAAATTTTAGGCTAAGTATACGGGTCTAGGGTCTCTACTATTATGTTTAGACTATGGCTTAAAACGTATTTTAAAGTGGTGGTAATTTATCGCATCTTTCACGTCCAATTAATTGCTACTCAACAGATCTTGACGTTATGCGATAAATTGACAGTATTACCGCTGTGAATGTATATTGTCACTGACATAATGCACCGACGATTGTACCGTCTAAAGTTCTCAAGCAAGCGTCCTCGCAATTTTCTACGTCACGGACTTTCGCAGACGACTGCTCAAACGGAATCAACATCAACTTGCGCAGTTTCAATGACCGAATGTAAAACGGCCTTTAGTATAGCTCTAGCTCTTTCGGTCGATTGGGACCTACCCCTCTCCACACCCCGAGACTCCCACCACCCGCACCCGACCGCCTTTCCCTCGTTCGCCGCATCCACGGCCGCTCCCCCGACCGCACCCACGCGCTCGAGTTACTCCCAGGTTCCTCCCTCAGCACCCCCTTTCACCACAGCACCCGGCCGGCCAAGTTGCCACCAGCGATCGTCTTTTCCACCCCGTCTGCTCCTCTTCATTTCCTGCACCTCCTCCACCAGCATCCATCCCCTCTCTCTCTCCCTCTCAACGGGGAAGCAAGGAGCTCGCCATGTTGCAGCAGAGTGTGAAGAACCGCACACAGCATCCTTGCTGGAGGATCGAACGAGAGAATTCGTTAAGAAACGTCAGATCAAGGGGTTCTGAAGTCCATACTGTTGATGCTTTTCGATGCCTGTGATGTGATTTGATGTTGGTAGGCTTGCGAATGTGATATAGGACAACTCATATCATTTCTCAATCTCTGAGTGCGTAAGCTCATTCTCCCCAACTTTTCTTCTTGTCTGATGAGTGTAATGATGGTGGCTAAAGCTGAAATAGTAATCCTTTGATGCATATTCGGCTCATCTAAGCGGTATATAGTAATAAGTCAAGAATATTCATCCGTGAAATTTATCACATAATTTTTACCTCGGTAAAATTGCCATGTGAATTAGGGATCGTGGGAGGTTGTGTTTGAAACCTTCGGAATTATCTCGAATAGGTAACCAAGGAGTCACGTGGTACAAACGCGAATGGTTTGCAAATTTTATTTCTCTGAATCGCTCGTTAAATTATCAAAAATTGTTTTCACACTAGTTTTTCTCATTTCTCTCGACTACAGATCCCACAAATGAGATAAAACACAATTGTAAACAATGAATGAGGTTGTAATCAGCGGTTTTAACACATCAAATTACGAGCCTTTCTTGATTATACCACGTGACTCCTTGGTTACCTATTCGAAATAATCTCGACTTTTTCAAACACAACCCCCCTGGGTAGCGAAGTGGTCTGCGCAGTGGCCCGGAAAGCAAAAGGTCCGTGGTTCGAATCCCGGTCCAGGTGAATTTTTTCGCATGTCATTCAATGTGAATTTCACCGCCGTTCACTCGGCAGAATTGAAATATCCTACATTTACCTTTAGCTTCAGCGCTGGATGGGGTTCAACTTTGGTCGTGCCTTTCTCCCCTGCGTTGCCATCCTTGATGGACCGCGAGGGCTCAACATCTAGTACCTTGAACCTCGGTAAAATTTCCATGTGAATTAGAGATCATGGGTAGTGTAGTGGTCTGCGCAGTGGCCCGGAAAGCCGAAGGTCCGTGGTTCGATTCGCGGTTTAGGTGAATTTTTTCTCATGGTGATTAATGGGTCGTTCCTCTTGTCTATAGGTGGCACGTTTACCTCGCTGGTTTGAAATGTGTCATAGGTTCGATAACTTTGAGAATATGGTTTTTTTACTACCTATTTTAAATATCTCTCGATATCACGTGATAGGTGACAATACGCATTATTGGCAATTCACATGGAAAAGTCGATATATCGACACGTTTGCTAGATGGAGTGGACACCGCAGGGTTGAAATCGCTTCTGTGGACCCGTTTGCCGTTTTGTGTCGGACGTCTCTCACTCAAGAGGGAAGGCTTGCCTCCCCCTCGAGAAGGGAGTCTTGGGGAGGGGAAGAAGACCCTCTCCCCCCTCTTCGCACGCATCCCTTCTGCCCTTCAAGGTGCATGGGCAAGGTCCCTCGCTTCACTTGGACGCCCTGCCCGTCACCAAGAGTGCACGTGACACGCCCGTGCACTGTTGCCCTCCCACCTCACTTGGGTGAGGCAACTCACGAACGTGTCATGTATAGTTGTGGGTGCTCTCGCATGCGCGAGGCTACGTCCCAAGGCATTTGGACACGGCTGTAGAAAAAGGGATTTCTTCTCAATGGGGAACGTGAAGTACGTTTTCTATATCTTTGAATGAGAAGTTTATTAGGTAAAATGTACTTGGTGAAAATTTTACCGAAGAAGTAAGTGGGTCAAGCTAATCGTAGACTGGGATTCATCAAAAGAGTATTGGGTAAAATGACGATCATGTACGAGAAATCGGCTACTTTTCCCTTGTAAGACCTCATTTGGAATATGGTGCCAGTGTATGGGATCCCTACGAAATCGGTCAGAATAACGAGCTTGAACGTGTGCAGCAAAGATCGGCAAGATCTGGAAAGGGACGATACGATAATTATATTAGCGTGACCAGTCTATTTAATGAATTTAATTGGGAATCATTGTCAGATCGCTGGCTAAAATTTAGACTTAGGGCCGTATTTATAGTCGTTGCATAGGGGTTACCCAGCTCCTAACAGCCCCCTTACGACGGAAATAAATATTTGTCGCGTTTTCAGCCGCCTAGGAACCTTGACAGTCCCCTACACGTGGCACATATATTACCCTGATATGTTATTTAAATAAGACATTAGATGAAATAAGATGTCCCTATGTTATATACCCGGACTTAATATTCATAATTGGTCCATGCACAATACATTATGACAATTAACTTTCATCTAATGCGCTACGTTTATGAAATAAAGAGGAGAATATGCATCTTCTGCCAGGTGTAAGTGGCCCTTAATCTCTTAAATAAATTCCAAGGCAATATTTTCAGTGAAAATGTCCGAAGAGTGGGAAATCCAATAGCCAAATTAAAGATGGAAAAGGATGACTCCGAAACCAGTTTTTCGATTGTCTAGGCAATCATCAACAGGGAGAGCAAGGTGAAACAGGTCAGAACCTGTCAGAAGCCAAGCTGGGAGTGAGCTGGGAGGACATTTTCATTCTAGCCAAATTAGAAGCTCGCATTATTTCATCTAATATTTTCAGTGATGATGTTAAAAATATTTAGTGAACCCCAACTTACTATGGTAGACTGGACCATGATAACAAAATTAGATAAATAGATTGCCGAACTGACAGATTCAAAATGTCCTTTTTTCCTCGTACAATTAGGGATATGAAAAGCGGTAAATATGTCCAATACGAGTGATTCAATGATATTTCAATAATTCAATTCAATGATAACAAAATTAGATAAATAGATTGCCGAACTGACAGATTCAAAATGTCCTTTTTTCCTCGTACAATTAGGGATATGAAAAGCGGTAAATATGTCCAATACGAGTGATTCAATCCATAGCCTTAGGTAGTAGTATATTGTTGTAAGGACTTGAAGGTAACCCAACTAACAGCACATTTTTGCATGCGGTGTTTGCTATTTTATCTTTTTAAATATTGCAGTTTAGACTAATATATTAATACTAATCTTATTACATGCATGATATGTAGTGCATGTCTGGTGTCGAGCGCCTCTCACTCAGAGAGAAGACTTGCCTCCTCCTCCAGGCCGAAGGGAGTCTTGGAGGGGAAGAGGACCCTCTTCCCCCGTCTTCGAAGCATCTCTTCTGCCCTTCAAGGTCCCTGGGCTTCGCTTGGATGGGATTTCCTTGGCGGTGCAAACATCTATCATTTTCCTGCTTTCCTTGAATCGGTAGTTAAGGTGGACGCCATATGCACATTGCACCTCGGCAGTCCGACCGTCTCTGGTTTGATTATCGTGCGAATGATTTTTGATTGGTGTTATTAGCTTGTGAATTGTGAATGGGCCGTGTTTGAGTGTTGTTCCTGAAAAAGATTGAATTTCAATAGTGCATGTTTAGTAGCATGTCAACAGTGCATGTTTAAGAGCATTTAAATGGTGCATGTTTAGTTGCATTTCAATAGTGCATGTTTAGTTGCATGTCAACAGTGCATGTTTAGTTGCATGTCAACAGTGCATGTTTAGTTGCATTTCAATGGTGCTTGTCTGTATTCTTCACCCCCTGCCGTTCGGGTGCGCGTTTTGATGTGAGACGAAGAACCTTTTGTAAGTGTCTCAAATCATGTTGAGAAAAGACTGCTTAGTTGCTAAATGACTCCTAATTTTAGTAAGGAAATCTTAAGGAGATTGATCCGAAAAGTGATAATCAGGTGATTGTTTTTAAATGTTCAGCACTTAAAGAACTAAAGTTACTCTATCTAATAAAGTGAAGAAAATTATATCGACCCATACTCCTTTTTGCACAAATTGCATTTGATATTACATACGATTGACGGCGAGAATGGCCTTCACATGGGAATATAACGTTTCAAAATACCATAGTGACATGTCATTTTTGCAAAAAACTGACATTTTATGCGTAATTTCACAAGGAATAAATTGACACGAAAAAAAAGGCATCAACCTACCGTATTTTTCACTAAATCCACCAATTTCTTCGCTTATAGCAGAGGAAATGCGTTAGTTGACTTCACGTGGCGCTGCGGTCGCTGTTGCCAAAATGGTTGGCGTATGAATAATATCATTACTAATGAGATATTAAAGAATTTTTCAAGAAATATTGTAACATAACGTTTGATAGTAATATTCTGGTGTTATACATTAGTAAATTCATTGAGTACATGCATTTATTTCTGCAACGTAAATGCTGAAATGACTCCATCGTCGAGCTGATTAAAATTGTCATAAAAAATAAATCCTTCGACTTTCCATCTCATTTCTTGTGATACTTATGACTTTCAATAGCTTAGGTAATCTTCTTTGTGAAGTAAAAGGATCACTTAGCAGGCATATACTCGTACTTTCATTAACAAGATTCCTTAGACAACTTGACTCAAACAGTCGCGAGCCAACCTCCTTAAAAGCAGTGGTGAGAGTTATGTGCCCTGTACTGAACACTATCATGTGGAAGCCATGGACTTCAGGAAGTTCCACACTGACATAACGATTCAAAATCCCGTAAAAGAGCTATGTTATTAAATAAATAATTACCGATCCAGAAAAACACCTATATGGAAAATCATCAGAGGGGTGATAAATTATACACAATAATTGTATGACTATGCTATTATATAGCGCAGTGTAATTGCGTTCTATTTTTTACCAGCTCTTTTAACTCATTTTGACTTCGGAACATGACAGTCGTTAATTTACAAAGTGAGAATCCATGCTCAATCCAGCTAATACGTATTCTAAAATAGGTCAAATATTTTCTTACTTACAGTTAGTTTGAAACTATTCCCTTGCAAGCAAAACTATTTGTTTTGAATTTATTGATATTCATATTTTTGAAAATTGTTTGGCAACAATGACGCTGCTACAATTTGGAGGCATTTGTATTAATTACACCACGTCCAATAAAATATTTTAATTCCATAAAAAATATAAGAAGGACCATGGTAAGGTATACTCCTAAATTAAGATACTAAATATGCTTGTAAGCACGTTCCGTCACAAGTACCGTTGCCAATGATAACAACATACTGTAGTGCCACTTCCATGTAACTAAGGCTTTTCTCCTTTTTTTCGAGCAAACATTTATTAATATCAATTAAGCAAGTGTGGTATGGTGAGAAATTTTTACAATGCTAAATTCTACATAAAATTGCGCATCTTATATTAGCTTTTCGTCAAAACGACAATTCTCTTTACATTATTAATCTGCAAATTTTACTGCAAGAGCCATACTCAGCCGTATAACCACGTATAAAATTGCTGATTTTCAGCGTCTTTTATTTTCAAATATACGATAGAAAGTCCTCATTATTTTATTGCCAATCGATAGAAGGACCAAAAAATGATGTATCCTGAAATGTCCACAAAAATGACATCTACTTCATAATTCGGTGGAGCCGACCGTGGATTTGTTTTCCCTTCCACAGTGTGCCTGTGCCCAGGAGCTTCGAGAGAGAGCCATGCGGTGGTGCCAAGTGCATTATAGTTCCCTCCCGTCCCCCCTTCGTCATGGGGCCCGTCTCCATTGCAGGCAGGCCCCTTGGTCCAGCTTGGGCCCTCAGCACGAGGACGTTAAAAGTTGATTGGACCCACTTGCTGCCGACGGTGGTCTATGTGGCCGGTACGGCTCCTTTAGTGCCCCTCTAGACATGCTGCTCTCTCTCTATCTTGCCTTTTTAACGTCTTTTGTGAGGGGGCATGTGTCCCTGTTTGCTTGTTCCACTGTTAAGCGGCCTTCTTCTTCCAGTCTCTCCATTTTCCTGTCCATTGGTGGCGTGTTGGTCTGGTGTCGGTTGTGCGACGACCTCACGGAACTCCACCTTATAGAGTTCAGAATCGATATTCGTTCTTAAGGAGGTTGATCCGATAAGTGAAAGTCATATCATTTTTTTATATTTTCAGTACATATAAAACTAACGTTCCGTTGTCTAATAAAGTAAAGATAATTATACCAACCCATACTCCTTTTTGCACAAATTGCATTTGAAATTACATACGATTAACGGCGAGAATGGCCAATACATGGGAATATAACGTTTAAAAATACCATAGGACATGTCATTTTTGCAAAAAACTGATATTTTATGCGTAATTTCACAAGAAATAAAATGACACGAATGCGTTAGTCGTCTTCAAGTGGTGCTGCGGTCACTCTAGCCAAAATGTATGGCGTAGCAATAATATTATAACTAATGAGATATTAAAGCATATTTCAGAAAAATATTATAACATAATGTTTGATAGTAATATTCTGGTGTTATAAATTAGTAAATTCATTGAGTATATGAATTTATTTCTGTAAAGTAAATGCTGAATTGACTCCATCGTCGAGCTGATTAAAAAAGTCATAAAAAATAAATCCTTCTACTTTCCATCGTGTTTCTTGTGATACTTATGACTTTCAATAGCCAAGGTAATTTTCTTTGTGAAGTAAGGATCACTTATCAGGCATATACTCGTACTTAAATTAATAAGATTCCTCAGACAACTTGACTCAAGCAGTCGCGAGCCAACCTCCTTAAAGGATTTCCGATTTCAATTATCAGAGCATCGGTAATATCTATGGTGGAATATGTTTGTTATAATTTATTGCGCTGAATTTATTCTTTGGTTTACAGTAAGGCTGAAGTGTTTCCATTCATAAATTCACCGATTATTGCGCCTGTCAAAATCATGCTCATTTGGTTGGTTATTCAGGGGGGGCGACCGACAGCTGAGGTCATTGGCGCCATAGGTGGGTAATTGGGTAATGGTAGGAGTTTTTAGGGAACGGAGGAAGAGGAGAGAAACTCGGCGTCGGCATTAGCCTAAAATTAACGAAAGGCGCCAAGGGGACCACGGCTTAACGTCCCATCCGACGGGCGGAGTGCTCAACTTGTAATTCCCTCCACTAGGTACTTAAAAAGGGGAACGGTTTTCCACTGAAAAATCCGCCACTGCCGGGAATCGAACCCGGGCCCTCGGAATGGGAGGCCAGTACTCTAGCCACCACACCAACCCGATCCTCTTCAACCCTATTCAACTGACCTTGCTCCTGGTGACTTTTTCTTGTTCCCCAAATTCAAAAGACCCTCGAAAGGAAGAATATTCCCGAGATTAAGGCAAATGCGACGAAGGAGCTGAAGGACATTTCAAAAGAAGCGTACCAGGACTGTTTCTGCAAGTGGTACCACCGTTGGGATAAGTGTGTTAGATGGGGAAGAGAGTACTTTGAAGGGAACCCAGACATGTAACTTCTAAATGAAGTGAATTTTGTTTTATGACGTCAGTCCGCGTATTTTTTGAACAGACCTCGTATCTGCTGCGCTCGAGGTCAATGTGACTTCTGTATGCTGGGCCCTTTCCTCATTAACGCTGAACCTCTTAGACGACAGAGACACCTTCTTGGAATGGATGTGGAAAAGAGACAACTGAAGAATGCACGCCAAGCTGAGACAACAGAGCAGAGATTCATGTTAATTTCCTCGTTTTCCTTCGCAAAAGTTGGCTGGACTGCCTCCATTCGGACGTCAGATAGGAAGGTATCACAAGATGCGGCTATTTCAAGAGCGCGGTCGTCGAGGGCGTCTAGCAACCCAACCGCTTCGCGCACGCTCGCTTCTCCGGGTGTCGTGTTTCCTTTGTTTGTGCTTCAGCTGCAGCCGTCACCGGATGCCTCGATGTCTCCGATTCGAGAAAGAACGGTCGGGCGAAGGAGGAAACCTAAGTCGCTCATTCCCCGTCTACACTACTAGCTTTTTACGACGCTAATGCCCCGTTCACACTACTAGCTTTTTACTATGGTAAGGCTTACCATAGTTGGAAAATGGCCGTGTGAACGCAGGTTGCCGCTAAACCTAGTAAACTTTTCTACCATCATTGAGTTACTATAGTTGGCGCTAGTTACTGGTATTTTAAGGACGTGTGAACGCAAGTTGGTAGAAATGTGGGTAGAAAGAAGGTTTGTTTTGAAAATGGAAGTGGAAATGAACGTAGAGTGCTTGAAGACGAAGTGACCGGATCGCACGATATGGATTGGAAATGATTCTTAGTTACAACGATATTTATTTAATCACACTGTAATATATTTTAGTAGTTGTATTACCACGTTCCACTGATTCGGTTGTTCAATAATGGTTTTAAATAGTTTGCTTTACCCCTGAATCCTGAGTACGTACGCTTATATATTTATTGTATGTGATTAACTTGCCGTGAAGAAAATATACATGCAGAAATTAAGTAACTAAGAAGTTGCAAACTTTCACAGGAAATTCGACTCGTGTTATTTTTTACGTATTCACTCCTTAGGACGGCATTAAAACTATTTTCAGCATTATTCCCTTAAATAGCTCCTTTCACAAACAGCAGAATATAGTAAACTTGGTATATCGGATTTAAAAATACTAAATATTGATAAGAGCAACAAATTCATTATGTATACTTGTATGTATTCTATTTGTATACATGAACTTGCCTACGAAATGGGTTAACACGAGCGATAACTTATTGAGAGGTGAACAATTAATCATTTCGTAGCATGGCGTTCCATGGTTGATTGCATTTCTTGGTGCGTGATGCCTGTATATAAGCTAAACGAATAGAAATACAGGCAAGGAAACGTTAATAATTTTAAAGTGTAAAGGTATTAGTTGAAATATGCGAGGAAAAAGAGGTAAAGGTTGAATGTCTTAAATATCTGGAAATTAAAGTCATGGAGGGCGTTCATCGTTGTACAACCTTTACATATTTTTAACGTATTACTTTGGTGCTATTCAAAGCAAATGTTAATTGCATTCAATTTTATATTTAAAATTGATGTTTAGAAAAGTAACTAACACAGAATCCGTATCTCGGAGATGCGACCCACTGTCAATCATGAGGAAGTAATTTAAGAAGAATATTTTGGTTCATTTATAAAAAGGGATCAAGGAAACTACATTGATAATTTTCTATAAAATCACTGCATCTAATTTGCACATAAGTTAAAATACGCTTCCAATCTTTGCAAGACAAAGTCCTTCCGCTATCCTACCCTCCATTGTTATTTTGACTTAATTTCACTCTCCAATAGATGTCACTAGAGTCTTTACGATGGTTCTGGGTAGGCCGTGTGAACGCAGGTTAGTTTTAGCCACCATATTAACTATCATTCTACCCTAGTAGTGTGAACGGGGCATAAGGCTCACCATGGTTGGAAATTGGCCGTGTGGACGCAAGTTGCCGCTAACCCTGGTAAACCTTTCTACCACGATTGAGTTACTATGGTTGGCGCTAGTTACTGGTATTTTAAGGGCGTGTGAACGCAAGTAATGGTAGAAAGAAGGTTTGTTTTGAAAATGGAAATGGACGTAGAGTGTTTGAAGACGAAGAGACTGGATAGCACTATATGGATCGGAAATGATTCTTAGTTACAACGATATTTATTTAATCACACTGATATATATTTTAGTAGTTGTATTACCACGTTCCACTGATTCGGTTGTTCAATAATGGTTTAAAATAGTTTGCTTTACCCCTGAATCCTGAGTACGTGCACTTATATATTTATATTATATGTTTACCTTGTCATGCAGAAAATATACACACAGAAATTAAATAACTAAGAAGTTGCAAACATTCGCAGGAAATTCGACTCGTGTTATTTTTTACGTGTTCGCTCCTTAGGACGGTGTTAAAAGTATTTTCAGCATTATTCCCTTAAAAAAGCTCCTTTCACAAACAGCAGAATATGGTAAACTTGGGATACCGGCTTTAAAAATACTGAATTTTGATAAGAGCTACAAAAACATTATGTATACTTGTATGTATTCTATTTGGATGCATTAACTTGGCTACGAAATGGATTAATATGAGTGATAATTTATTAAGAGGTGAGCAATTAATCATTTCATAGCATGACGTTCCAAGGTTGACTGCATTTCTTGGTGCGTGATGCCCGTATATAAGCTAAAGGAATAAAAATACAGGAAAGGAATCGTTAATAATTTTAAAGTGTAGAGGTATCAGTTGAAATGTGGGAGGAAAAAGAGGTAAAGGTTGAATGTCTTAAATATCTGGAAATTAAAGTCACGGAGGGCGTTCATCGTTGTACAAACTTTACATATTTTGGAGCGTATTACTTTGGAGCTATTCGAAGCAAATGGCAATTGCATTTTTCTTCAATTTTATATTTAAAATTGAAGTTCAGCAAAGTAACTAACACAGAATCCATTGAGTATCTCGGAGATACGACCCACTGTCAATCATGAGGAAGTAATTTAAGAAGACTATTGTTGGTTGCTATATCGAAAGGGATCAAGGAAACTGCATTGATAACGTTCGATATAAAATAATTGCATCTAATTTGCACATAAGTTAAAATACGCTTCCAGTTTTTGGAATCCTTGCAACACAAAGTCCTTTCGCTACCTTACCCTCCATTGTTATTTTGACTTAATTTTACTCTCCGATAGATGTCACTAGAGTCTTTACTATGGTTCTGGGTGGGCCGTGTAAACGCAAGTTAGTTTTAGCCTCCATATTAACCATCATTCTACCCTAGTAATGTAAACGGGGCATCATCGACCTCTGTGGTGCTGCTTCCTAGGCGTTCGCTCTTCTCTATTTCTATCATTTCTCGCGATTATTGCATTGTGCGGGTTCTCGCGTCTTCATCTACATCTACATCTACATAATACCCTGCAAGCCACCACAAGGGTGTGTGGCAGGGGGTGATTGCTCACCAAACATGCACTACATATCATGCATAAAAAAGGAATAGTATTAATATAGTAGTCAGAACTACACTATTTAAAAAGATAGAAATTGCAAAGCAAACATGCAAAAACATTCTGTTAGTAGGGTTAGCTTTAAGTACTCATACCAACATGCAGCTACCAATGCTATTCATTGCTACTCTCCGATTGGACATATTTACCGTTATTCGTATCTCTAATTGTGCGAGGGAAAAAGGACATTTTGAATCTATCAGTTCGGCAATCAATTTCTCTAATTTTATGATTATGGTCCAGTCTGCCATAGTAAGTTGGGGTTCGTAAAATATTTTTAACATCATCACTGAAAATATTGCCTTGGAATTTGTGGAAGAGATTAAGTCTAAATTTCAACATTACTCTTCGAGTCGAGTGTTCGTCGAGTACTACCTGAGTGAAGGGCCATAGTTAAATAACTACATAAATATTTGATATCGCAAATGGTAAAGGATTTTTTAAAGCTCATTCTTCTGATTTTCGATGGACATCGTCCAATTTGTTGTAAATTTCACAACGTAGAAATATCGTTTGAGTAAAGTTTACTGGAAATGGTATTTTATATTTTGAACATATTCAAAAAATATCGCGGATTTTTTTAATAGGTAGGCGTAAATAGGTAAAAATTTCCGCGGAGTTAAAACTGTTGAAAAGTGTGAGTGTGAATGTACTTAATATTTCATGGATTATTAGATATATTCGTAACATTTATGAAGTTGGTACTGAAAGAATAAAAATCCAAGATTTTCGCTGCAATTCTCTTTATTTGAGTGAATTACATTCGGCTATTCCATTAGGCTAGATTTCGCAGCATTATACTTTTACTCTCCAGGGGGGGGGGGGGGGGTGTGCTTGAATCGTTCGAGATGGATTCCGGTACGGAATAATCCCGAACACAATGTAAAAACATTCGAGTGAGTCCTTAGTTACGTACCCGGATCAATCCCAAACGATTCAAGCACACCCCCCAGGTCAATTATTTAGTCACTGAATAATGTATCGATATATTTTTTGTTTTAATTATTTTAAGGTAAATCTATGCTGTTCATTGTTGCTTTGAATTGATTTGGCACCATTGTGAACCAAAGCTTTCTACTGTCACTTTTGAAAATTTGGAATGACTCGCTAAGAAATATTTTAAAAAATTTTATTTTTAGACTTAACTGATTTTAGTTTATTGAATTGAAAAAGTTTATTAATTTGTTTTTCTTTGATTTCAGGTAAGTTAGGCATGTGAAATACAAAATGATCAAGGATGTTCGTAACAGCCTGTTGCAAACGTTACTGATTTACAATGCTGTGATCCCTTCTCATGTGAGTCTACAACCAATTGTTGTCTTCCATTTTTTCCCCTGAACTTCAGTCTTCATTTTTGGTGAAGACTCATCTTTTGCGAGGACCTATTTTCTATAGATAATAAAAGCCTTTCAATCTCCATTGATGCTAAAATTGCTTCCTAATGGGGGCGTTTACTCGGAACCGAAATCGCAATTTTGTACACGAAATTGTTAGATGGAAACGAAAAAAGAATTTTAGTGAAAAAATTAATATTCTAACCACAACCGTTCACTCATAAATCAAAAATTAAAATAAGCAAAAGGTGACGCCCACCGAAAATGCTGCTGTGATAATATTGACATCATTTTCCTCCCGTCCTTGACTGTTTTTAGGGGAAGGGAAGGGAGTGGAGGGGGTTCTCGGAAGGTCTGCTCGCACCGATGCTGTCGTAACTGTCCTATTGGTAGTGTCAGCTGTGTCCCTCCCATTGAGATAAGGCAAAGAGCTTCCTGGGCTCTGTTTTGATTGGACGAAGTCGATATACGTCAGTGGTTGCACCACGCCCACTTTTCCGAAAGGATTAAAAACATCAGTTTTTCGCCGCTTAAAACTCGGGAAATAATTGACGGATCAAAAAACGGAAAAATACGGGTATTTTTATTTTACAAACTATCAGATTCGGCAATAAAAAATATGGTAAACGACCCCATTGTGATAAGCAAATCGGCTGTGATAAAAAAAATCTCATCTTGGCTCATATTGGCCGTAGAAAACTATATTATGTTGAAAATCTTCATAACAATCTTTCTATATATTTCAGCTACTATCCGTACAGGTGATTCTATAATGCTCTTTGTGTATCCAAAACAATCCCCCTTTTCAAATGTGTTTAGGAAGGATTATGTACTATTTACGTATTCATTTTTTCCTTATAGACACATAAAAGTACAAGCCTTCGAGATTTGAGTGGCTTTAATTCGACTCGAGTACCCAGAATTTAATTTAAATGTGTCATGAGAGGAATACATACATACAGAAGTTAAATAATTAAGAAGTTGCAAGCTTTCGCAGGAAATTCGACTCGTGTTATTTTTTAAGTATTCGCTCCTTAGGACAGCTTTAAAAGTATTTTCAACATTATTCCCTTAAGCAGCTCCTTTCAGAAACAGCAGAATATGGTAAACTTGGGATACCGGATTTAAAAATACTGATTTTTGATAAGAGCCACTAATGCATTATGTATACATGTATGAATTCTAATTGTATACGTTAACTTGTCTACGAAATGGGTTAATATGATCGATAACTTGTTGAGAGGTGAGCAATAAAATCATTTCATAGTATGGCATTCCATTGTTGACTGCATTTCTTGGTGCGTATATAAACTAAACGAATAAAAATACAGGCAAGGAAAAGTTAATAATTTTAAAGTGTAAAGGTATCAGTTTAAATATGCGTGGAAAAAGAGGTAAAGGTTGAATGTCTTAAATATCTGGAAATTAAAGTCACGGAGGGCGTTCATCGTTGTACAAACTTTGCATACGTTTTCTCCTCTGATTACTCGCCCCTGTCCACACTATTATCAAAACGTCATTAATGTACCCTTATCTAACATTATGTGACAGAAAATGCTGAATTAAGGGTATTCCCCCGTTCTTTATCCTTATGAGTCAACGTATTTTCGGGAGCCTTCGGGAGCTTCCATATTTAACTTTTTTGTATCGTCAGCAGATGAATAACTATTGATTTTCCTCAGTTTTCCTGGGAACACTCCCTTTAACTCTCACTAAATATTTCAAAATTGGACTTTTCACCACAGTTGGTGGATGTAGGTATTCCAGTCTTTAAAAACTTACAACCTGTGTGTTAAGTGGTTAAATGTGATTTTTTGGATTGGAATTCGAATGTTTTAAACCACTGAAATGCTTTAAATCGGCTACTTTAGCGTTTTCTTTGAGCCACTTCGAACATATTATAAATCATCACTTCGGTGGAGCTGGTCCAAACGCCGACACCATCTTCGTCTGCAATTAACTACATCTACATCTACATAATACCCGGCAAGCCTCCATAAAGGTGTGTGACAGAGGGTGAACTGTCACCAAACATGCACTACATATCATGCATAAAAAAGGATTAGTACTTGTATAGGTACTGTTCAAAACTACGTTATTTAAAAAAAAGATAAAAATAGCAAAGCATACATGCATGTTGGGTTAGCTTTGAGTCCTTATACCAACATGCAGCTACCAATGTTATCCATTGCTACACTCGTACTGGATATATTTACTGTTATTCATATTCCTAATAGTACGAGGAAAAAAGGACATTTTGAATCTGTCAGTTCGGCAATCAATTTCTCAAATTTTGTGACTATGGTCCTGTCTACCATATTAAGGGCCGGTTTCACCAACAACGATCAACGCTTGATCGGCGATCAAGTCTTGATTTGATCGGCGATTTTGTAGATTCCGTTTCACCAACAATAATCAGCTGTGATCGGGGATCAAATCTCTTGTCAAGTTGACCGCAGATTTTGGACGATCAAATCGAGAATCAACTGACATGGCTGATTGCGAAGTGTCTTCAGGCGAATGCGTAGAAATAATTATTGATTATTGCCATGCAAGGAACCACAGCAGGCCCCACAGAATATGATGTGTTTGCATGCAGAGGAAGATGATTTCAAATTGTGGTTTAGATTCTCTTAGCCGGCAGTGGAATTTATTTTAGAAAACATTTAAAATGGCATCCGAAACCGAGGAAGATACGCTATGACTTCTATAGATCAATTAGTAATAGTCGCCGATATTTCGCAACGTGAGGTCCTCAGGTACAATTCTAAATATTCACCTATTTATGAATCAAGTTAAATTTCCCGCGTCGCTACATGAAATGAATAACTAACGTCGCGTGTTGGTGAATCGTACGCCGTAGGCAGACGTGGTAGTGTGTTGTTGTTCTTTCTTTTAATTATATTACGAATTTTAACCATTGTTATGCTTTATATGATATGTTGTCGTTGAATATATATATGATTTTACATTCTGAAGATAAAATTGAAGGTTCTGCTTTCTCCAGTCAGGAAAACAAGATGTATTGCGTTATTGTTTACATGTTTCTGTTCACGGTGATACCATATTCGATGTTGTGTTCACATATACGGTATTATTTTCATTAATTCTAAAAGAAATAGCCATGTTGCGTGATATAAGCGGTATGTAATGTGTTTAATATATGTTATTTTCTATTTATTTTTACTGCCCTTTATTCGTTGTCCATTAGTTCGTGACCTTGTAGTGATGGGACTGTTTTAGATTGATTGTGTTTGTTCCTGTTCTTCAAATGAATCATATTAATGTAGTTTATCAGTGCGAAAATATTTTAAGTTAATTAGCTAGCGTGAATGAACTTAATAAACTAAATCCAGTTTAGTTGTGGTGAATTCCACTTTGTCAGGCCTATTCCTTTCGGGATGGATATCTAAAATCATGAGATAATATAGTTACTTACAGGTAATATGTAGGGAAATACTGCAATTAAAATGTGCCAACTATTTATTATCTACAATTGAAAGTGTACTTGTTGGGTAAGAATCTTGTTTTCATGTACAACTGCACTTGAAAGTTAGATCAGGTAAATGTTAGCAAATATTTTTAAACAAATATCTTTTTATATCATCTAGTTGAAATTAAAATAAGATGTCACCCAATGAAGATTAGTAGCTAATATACTTTACTTCAATCTTGATGTATATTATATCATTATTGTGTTTTCATAACATGATATTGTGGAGGCTTTTTGAATTGTGCTTTCTTTAATGGTGGCTCAGACATAGATAGTGCATACATGCAATATGGTTATGACTCATAAAACAACTTGGTGAAATTATCTGTTTAGCTAGTATTTAGACCTTTCATTATTTGTTGTGTAGATTTTTATGTGATAGTTTCATCATATGCTAGAAGTATCTTATATTTCAGTCAACCTTTATTAGATAATGTAATTATTAACACTGTTTAACAATAAATAGTTTCAATAACCTTGTTGAGAAATACTTGTATCAACATATTTATAAGTAATATCAATCTGAAGGTTCGTTATGCTATTACCTACTTTTAAGTATCAAAACCAGGCACTGTTGTCCAACATAGGAGTAGCTGATAAGCCTGTCATTGAAACATATTTTATCCTAGTAGTGTAACGATTCAATAACCAGCTCTTTAATAGAGATATGAGTGAATTTGAAATTAATTTCAAGATAATTGTTAATGCAGACCACAATTGGGGAACTCCACCATGTCTCTAAATCTGGTGTTTGTAGGATTTGGAGCCTTGAGCTCTTGGGAGATTTGTGAAGCACTCAAATTGCAGTCGTCTCATCATGGACTGAAAATTATGAGATAAACCGTGACCGAATGCCTTATTTTTCTATTACTGCTCAAGCTCTCTGTACCCCCAGCCTTAGAACAACCAATTTAGTGGCAAGGTGGCTAGGCTTTGTGCACAGGCAGTACTTACCATAGTTAACAATTTCAATTTATGGGCAAAATTCAAAGTAGAAGAAACCATGAATGGATTTTTGTTAGGTTTTGCAGGGTATCCCTGCTGATCATAGGTATCTACTCATGCCCATTGTAAACCATACCACCAGAAGTGGTACAATCATACTCATATTAAACAATGAATCCCATTGCTTCAGTGTCATATGAGGAGGTTTCCTAGTCTATCTATGGAACTTCTAGTCAATATAGATAGGGCTCTTACTATCATTGTAGCCAGAGGGGTTCTACATTATGTGGCTATAATGTTCACGGGTGAAGGTGGTCCTATGTATTAGAATATTCAATTCCGACCATTTGATAATGTGGAAACTAACATTGGAAAATATACAGTAGTAGCACTGGAAAGTCTATTTGGGCTGTGAGATTTAATGCCTTATTCACAATAGAATGAAAAATATTAAAAAATAAACTTTAATGTTGCAATGACTTATGAATATGTATTATGTATACTCATTCATCATTATCTTCACCTGTTCATTGTTCATACACATATATAACTGTTGAGAAAGGTGATTCAGAACTGGAAAAAAATTAATAAATATAAACTGAATATAATAAAAATCTGAATCCTTTATTCAGTCTCTTTAAAAGATTTTAAGACTTGGATTTTTAAATGTGTCAGTCACTTTTTCAAGTTGTCTGAAGTTAGATGCTTTTGTTGTAGGCCATTTGGGAATCTTCTCTACTTTCCATTTCCTTTGTGGTATGAAGATACATGATGTGAGAGGAAGTGGATGAATAGATGCAACTGAGGTTGTCGTGATTTATGATTACTATTGTGTTTTGGTAATAAGTGTAATATTGGGTTGAGTTGAGGAATGATTATTTTGGTATCTAGTTGGGCATCTTCTTATTCTATGATTTTTTCTGGAATCTAAAGTTATATGAAGTAGTAGGAGCTAAGATGGGTGCGTCAAGAGTGTTGTCAAGTGATTGGTGAAGTACATTCAGAATTAATTAATTGATTCTTAAGAATGATATTTATCATCTCTTTGTTTTTATTGAATCTGAATACTGTTCTTAAAATTTTACATGCCTGTGTTTGCACAAAAAAAGTTTTAAATGCATAGCTTAGGTATGGTGCATGTCATGTAAAATTAATAAAATGTCATAATGTCTCAAATAGAGAAAATTACCTCAAAAATAGTTTCCCTGTTGTTGCTAGCTGAAATAAAGTGATGTAATAACGAAATGCATCTACAAATGGAATGTGCATAAAAGCATGACTAAAAACAGAGCATACCTTTGCAATTGCTCTATATTGCATATTGTCTTTTGAGTTGCTCAGTGGATGAAAGTGATCCTTGCAGATTTCAATGATGCAATGCCCTAGATCATTCATTTTTGGGGAATATGACTTCCAATAGTATTGTACAATGACACCGATGGTGCGGAGGCATTGGCGATAAATGAAATAAATCGGTTGAAAATCGTATCTAAGATTGTTTAAAATTCGAAGCAGTGATACCACAAGCCGTGTCATTCGCGGCATTCTTCTTAGGGCTTTGCTTCATATTTTCGTAGCAGGTTTTAAGCTGTTGTTACAGCCTTACAACGTTCATTTCTTGGGTAATAAAAGGCAATGCTATATCATCCCACGCCTCTTAACTTTTGCTTTATCGTAAATTTCGTCAGGGTTTTTGTTTGTTTATATTCCTTGCCGAGATTTTTGTCTTTCCGCAACATTTTCCGATCGATTTTCAGCCATATTTTAAATACTCCGGGTGAATGTCTTTTAATAAGCGTAGGCGTATCACGTGATAGCTACAGCCAATAGAACAGCTTCTTTTATTTCTATGATACATTTACGTTCCAAGATTACCCATCATATGATCGGCAATCATGATCTGCGATCAAGTGTTGGTGAAACAGGAGAGGGATTTGATCGTCAATCAACAATTGATTGACGGTCACTTGATCGTCGATCAGCAAATGGTTGGTGAAACCGGGCCTAAGTTGGGGTCCGCAAAATATTTTTAACATCGTCACTGAAAATATTATCTTGGAATTTGTTTAAGAAATTAAGTCTAAATTTCAACCTGCAATCTGACAATGATTTCTAATTTAATTCATTCAATAGACTGGTTCGCTAATAAGGTTATCGTATTGTCACTTTACAAATTTTGCCGATCTTCGCTGCTCACGTTCAATTTCATTAATAAGACCGATTTCGTAGGGATCCCATACACTGGCAGCATATTCCAAATGAGGTCTAACAAGGGAAAAGTAGCTGATTTCTCGTACATGTTCGTTACATTTACCCAGTATACTCTTTTGACGAATCCCTGTTTACGATTCGCTTGACCCATTATTTCTCGTATGTGTTTACCAACTCTCGCCATACAGATTCCTATCCGGATTTGTGAAAATCCTAGAAATGGTCTAGGATTGGCGACAACTCCGCTCAATGAAGGAGGCAATCTTTGAAAGGATAAGATAGCCAGCTCCAAATTGTTCAAAGCGAAATAAGAATCCCAATTCGATAAACTTAAATATAGCCCGGGGGAAAGCGGCACGTTTTTCAGTCGGGACGTATTATAAAAATTTGAAAGTACCGCTGCGTTTATGCTTGAGCTTTTGTACTATAAAGAATTACGAGACTCCTTAATTGCTTTTGAGTTTCGTGGAATATCGCCCGCCGAGGAGGAGTTGGCCGAAGCGAAGAGGGTTCCGACCCTCGGGACATCCAGGCTAATTACTGGCGGGGCCCTCTTTCCAGGAAAGAGACTACATAAGTTAAGTGGCGGGGATGCAGAATGTCACCCGTCACCGTCTCATGGGGGCGCTGTTGTCGAAAGGTCAAGGGCTTGAGAGGGGGTCCTCCTCTTAACTTGGGCCCTCCCTCAAATTCTGTCCCTCCAATGCCCCGTTCACATTACTAGGGTAGAATGATAGTTAATATGGCGGCTAAAACTAACCTGCGTTCACACGGCCTACCCAGAACCATCGTAAAAACTCTAGTGACATCTATCGGAATTTAAAATTAAGTCAAAATAATAATGGAGGGTAGGGTAGCGAAGGGACTTTGTCTCGCAAAGATCCCAACAATTGGAAGCGTACTTTAACTTATGTGCAAATTAGATGCAGTTATTTTATATCGAACCTTATCAATGCAGTTTCCTTGATCCCTTTCGATATAGAAACCAACAATATTCTTCTTAAATTACTTCCTCAAGATTGACAGTGGGTCGTATCTCCGAGATACTCAATGGATTCTGTGTTAGTTACTTTGCTGAACTTCAATTTTAAATATAAAATTGAATGCAATTGCCATTTGCTTCGAATAGCTCCAAAGTAATACGTTAAAAATATGTGAAGTTTGTACAACGATGAACGCCCTCCGTGACTTTAATTTCCAGATATTTAAGACATTCAACCTTTACCTCTTTTTCCTCGCATATGTCAACTAATACCTTTAGACTTTAAAATTATTAACGTTTCCTTGTCTGTATTTTTATTCGTTTACCTTATATACGGCCATCACGCACCAAGAAATGCAATTAACCATGGAACGCCATGCTACGAAATGATTAATTGTTCACCTCTCAATAAGATATCACTCATGTTAACCCATTTCGTAGGCAAATTCATGCATCCAAATAGAATACATACAAGTATACATAATGAATTTGTTGCTCTTATCAAAATTCAGTATTTTTAAATCCGATATCCCAAGTTTACCATATTCTGCTGTTTGTGAAAGGAGCTATTTAATGGAATAATGCTGAAAATACTTTTAACGCCGTCCTGAGGAGCGAATACGTAAAAAATAACACTAGTCGTATTTCCTGCGAATGTTAGCAACTTCTTAGTTATTTAATTTCTGCATGTATATTTTCTTCACGGCAAGTTAATCACATAAAATAAATATATAAGCGTACGTACTCAGGATTCAGGGGTAAAGCAAACTATTTAAAACCATTATTGAACAACCGAATCAGTGAAACGTGGTAATCCAACTACTAAAATATATTACAGTGTGATTAAATAAATAACGTTGTAACTAAGAATCATTTCCAATCCATATCGTGCGATCCGGTCACTTCGTCTTCAAGCACCCTGCGTTCATTTCCACTTCCATTTTCAAAACAAACCTTCTTTCTACCATTACTTGCGTTCACATGCCCTTAAAATACCTGTAACTAGCGCCAACTATAGTAACTCAATAATGGTAGAAACTTTTTTTATCAAACAAAAAACAATTACTAGTGTTAGCGGCAACTTGCGTTCACACGGCCAATTTCCAACTATGATAAGCCTCACCATAGTTAAAAGCTAGTAGTGTGAACGGGGCACAAGGAAGACAATCCCCAGCAAAAGACTGCCTCCGAGAGAGCACTCCGCCTCCAGACAAGCGGTCCTATAGTCTGTGTATTATATCTTGGCAGTGACGTCACGCCGCTGAGTTGCCAGATTGTTTTGGATGCTCTCTACTTCGTTTTTCCTCGCAGTTTCATGAACAATCGAGTAACGTTTTCCGGTGTATAATCAGAGTTTTTCTTTGATTAAATATTCTACCAGCATATTTTTTTGGAAGTGAAGCTATTTTCCGTTAGTTTCCAGGGAATTCTTCGTCAGGAATTCAAGGCGTCCTCAATCTCTTATTTTTTAAAGCGTATTCGCCACGAGTTGTGCAAGTGATCTCTCATTGGACATCGGAGTCAGCATACCTCACTAAAAATTTCAATTTCAGTTAATCAAGCAAAAAAGTGCCATTCATTAAAGTTATTAGGGTTGTGTGAGTTATGCCAAGGAACTTAGTAACCTCGGCAGTGTCACTGATGGCGATATTCGTACAAAAATTGCTAAATGTGAGCTCATCTCTCGTGTGGCGTGTGATTTCCTTTTCACGAAGTTTTCTGTGGAGTTGAAGCATGTACGAGCAGAAATTCGAGTGCTTTCGTCATTATTACTTCCCCCGCTGACTAACTTATGTAGTTAGTGATGTTATAATTAGAATTATCCGATTTCCATTTGTGAAGCAGGCGCATGGGGTCGTGACGTGCTCTCATATTTTGTTATTTTCCTCTGACAAAGGCCTCGAAAATTAAAAATATTTTGTAGTAATTGTTTGTAATGTTGATTTAACGTGGGATAAATGTTAGGGAGTGGATTTGTTGGAATTTAGCTTGAAGATTAGTAAAATTGTTTCGGTGACGTATGAATTCATGTTTGGCATATCTCTCATATTAAAAAGTACAGCTGATGCAGCCAAAGTTACAAAGACAGAGTGATAAGACGTCATGCATTGAATTATAATGTGAAAAAGGATAAACCATGGTGTTTTCCGTGAAATAAATACTGTTGGAAAATCTTTTGTGTCAATCAAATCCACATTGTAGTTATGATGTAGGTACCTAAATGTTTTGGCGATTTTGTGGAATTGGATTTATTATTCGAAATAAAATGATATTCAGTGTCATTTAGTAAATTTTTAAGCCATGTGATAAGAAATAGGTAGTTCCTATGTGGTCGATGCCCATGATGAATAGAATAAATAATAATAATAAATAAATAAATTTAACTGCTTCCAAAGTAAATAATTACAAACATTAGAAAACAAATGAAGCATCGATAGCCCCTAAGGTGCACCTGTTGTGGGGCTACCATCTGTTCGACCATGTAACATTTGTACAGAGTATATACAATTATAAACAATATTAATAAATACATATTCGTATGAAAAACATTATCTGTAAAAAGGGAAAAGGGAAAAAAATAAAACAATATATTCTGTGCAAAAGACAACAAAAGGCATAATTGCATTGTTCATCACATAAACAAAAACAGCAAAGACATATATATATATATATAATACGCCTTTTTACATATACATACATACACATACATATTGCGTCTCATATACAAAATACAATGCAATACATCCTTGAATATATCAAATTATTTATCATCATATTGGTAATCATTTTTTCAATCAAAATACGTAACGAATACATTGAGTATGAACGTAATTTCTGGGGAATAACTGTGTTAATACAAAGTGGATATGATGACTTTAGTTCAGCGTAGAATTTTTGAGCAAATTTATTTAAAATGTATAAGAATCAGCTTGGTGAGTGAGTGAATCGTTACAAGATGCAGAGACTAATGCAAACTAAATTTTACTGCAACAGCCATGCTCTGCTGTATGACCGCGTTAAAAATTGCTGATTTTCAACTTCTTTTATCTTCAAATATATGATGGAAAGGCCTCATTATTTTTTTTCCAATCGATAGAAAGGCCAAAAAATTTTGTTTCCTGAAAATTTCACAAAAATGACATCTACTTTACAATTCGATGGAGCCTCCGTAAGGAAATGGGGTGTCTCGATATTTCACCGTATTATCCATTTTTTGATACTACATCTACATAATACCATGCAAGCCACCATAAAGGTGTGTGGCAGGGGGTGAACTCTCACCAAACATGCACTACATATCATGCATAAAAAGGATTAGTACGTGTATAGGTACTGTTCAAAACTACGCTATTTAAAAAGAGATAAAAATAGCAAAGCATACATGCAAAAACATGCCGTTAGTTGGGTTAGCCATAAGTCCTTATACCAACATGCAGCTACCAATGTTATCCATTGCTACACTCGTACTGGATACATTTACCGTTATTCATATCCCTAATAGTACGAGGAAAAAAGGACATTTTGAATCTGTCAGTTCGGGAATCAATTTCTCTACTACTACTAGAGGTAACTATAAGTTCTCAGTGTAAAATTACATTGAGGATAAATAGTTTAATTGATAACTTGTTTTCCGGATATTAGGTTGATGAGTTCTTTAGCCCAACTGCTTTCGGAGTTGGCCAACTTGGGCATATGGCCTGGGATTCGTTTCACTTTATCCACGTGGAAATTCGCCGTTGATTGCGACGTGTTGTAACGCTAAAGACCGCCCGGAAAAAAAGACAGCTCTCTCCCTCTCTCCGCATTTCTCCCTCTGCCCTCCCCTCCCCAATTACCTCATTCTCGTCCGGAACGCCCCCCTTGGGTATAATGAGGAAGCTGTAATTAAAACCAGCCCCACAATGGGCCGTACGGGACTCTCGATGTCTGTGCACTTCTCTCTATATCCGCCCTCCCTCCCCTGGAAGTACTCTCCACCCCCTCTCCTCCCTTCCGCCCAATTTCCTTCCTCCTCTTGCCTTTCGCTTCTTTCTTCCCCCTCGCTTCGCGGCTATCACCTCTCTCCTCTCTTCCTTCGCCCTCTTCCCCGACGGGGTCGCTCAGCCGGGGTCAAAACTCTTGCCAGAGTCGCGTCGCGAGGTTGTTACCCCAGACAGGGGCGCGATTGTGACTCTCTTTGTACCGGTCTCCGCCAGGGAGGCTGTGTTTGAAACCATCGAGATTATCTCTAATAATCCAAAGAATCACGTGGTATAAACACGAACGGTGCACAAATTTGGTCTATTATAATCGTACATTACAATCTCGCTATATATCGTTTCACAAGAGTTTTATCTCATCTGACTCAAATATAGAGCCTTAGAGCGAGGAAAACTAAAAAAAACAATTATTGACATTGTAATGAGCGATACAAACACACCAAATATTCGAACCCTTTCTTGTTTGTACCACGTGACTCCTTGGTTACCTATTCGAGATAATCTCGATGGTTTCAAACACAGCCCATCCGTCATTGCAGGGGAAGTGCGAGCATGTCGGTTCAGGAACATAGTGCTTGCGAATGTTGTAATGATGTTCCTGACGGGGTTTTGGAGTTCTGACTTGGTGTGTTGTGTTCCACAGCGAACGTAAGACTGTTGGGAGATGCACTTCAGCGTTGCTCTTAATTCCAGCTCGCCCTCCATCAGATTATGGGCCTTTCGTAGCGTTGGTCATGAAGGAAAGTTTTCTTACCGGCCTAACTCTAGTATACATCATCTACATCTACGGGATACCCTGCAAGCCACCTGGGTGTGTGGCAGGGGGTGAAGATCACCAAGCATGCACTATAGACATCTACAGACATGCTACTATAGGGTCTCAGGCAACTAGATTGTTAGTATCTATATAGTAATTAAGGAATTAATACTTCCTTCGTGTACTACAAACTACTCTAAAATATATCCCATAATTATCCCTTGCTATGCTGACTATTGTGATCTCTTATAGTACGGGGGAAAAATGACATTTTCAATCTACCGGTGCGAAAAGATCTCTCTAATCTTTTTTATCTGGTCGAATCTAGCTTAATACGCTGGTGTTTTCAATTAATTATCTAATACCTTCAGTAAAGTTCTGTTTTAAATTTCTGCAACAGATTTAATCTGCACTTTAACCTACGATCCGATCATGATTCCCACCCTAATTCTTGTATTAATTCTGTTACACTACTAAACGTATCGTAACACCTTTTAAAGAACCTAGCTGCTCCACGCTGAACACTGTCTAGTTCTCTGATTAAACCTAATTCATTCGGATTCCATACACTGGCTGCATACTCAAGATGGGACCTAACTAGTAAAATGCTTTTGTCTTCTCATCACATTTCCCAAGTACTCTTTCAACAAATCCTAGCTTTCTCTTCGCTCGGCCGCATAAATCCCGGATCTATTAACTAAGAGACCGGAATAAATTTCATTACTTTTAGGAATGATGCCTATCGTTTTCTGTGTTAGGTTGTTGGCAAGTGGCTTGATTGGGATTTTCAAATCGTATTATTTGGCACCTGTGGGGGCAATATATTTTGTCGTGGGAAGCTCATAGGCGTGAAATTCGTTAAATATCTGTAAATATATTTATCATATCAGAGAACTGAAGTGTGTGTGCAGTTTGTCACACTGTCTGTTCCGGCTCATGCAGGTCCATCCTCAACCGCCTTCCGTTTGCGTTTTCTCGGTCATCCTCCTGGGGTGTCTTTCACGCCACCTCTGTGCAACACCCTCACCCTCCTCCCCTCTCCCCTCCGCCCTCCTCACCCCCTTCCCCTCCCCCCCCTTCCACCCCACCCACCTCACTCCATCCTCCCCCCCTCCCACCGCGCCTGTTTCCATAGTTCTCGCTTGCGTCGGGAAACCTTCGCGTTCACACCTGCTGCCTTATCGATGAGTCCCTAGCAAGTGAAACATTAGGCGCATCTGCCATTCTGTACGTATTTCCAAAATCATGTGCAACCAATCTCGTGCCTTATATCTGAAGACTGAATCAGCTTTTATAGCAAGCACAACAGCTAAGATTGAACGATTGCATTAAACTCAATCTCTTCAAATCATAGAAATTACGTATTAATCTTTAGTAAGTACTCGTGTCATGGTGGCCTAGTGGGTAGAGCACTGAGCTCTATCAGAAATCCTCCCGATTCGAATTGCTGCGTATCAGAACTTCGCTGGAAATCGCAGGTGGCCCAGGGAAAGGAACTGGCTCTCCCTACCTTGAATGTCTGAATTTCACACGCCATTGGCTTAGTACGGGGTGAGCTCTACCATCACCTATAAAAAAACAACATTCGGGTTGAATCACTGACTGTGAACTCGTATTTTGTCATGAAAATGGACAAATGTTTTCTACTTCGGAAGGAATATTCATGTCGTTCCGGTTCCAATCCGTGTTCCTTGTTTTATCTGCATAGCACCCTGCAAGCCTCCGCAAGGGTGTGTGGTTTGGGGTCTATGTTTGAGTTGGTCCGATTCTGTTTTCGCATCTTTTAAATATTTTGAAATATGCTTTTGAATATCTACAGGGTAGCCTGCAAGCCACATCGAGGAAGTATAGCAGTCCTGTGTATTGAGCACTCAAAGAATGAAAAACGTACAATTTGACTTTGTGAATTTTATCATTTTTGTTCTGGAAGGCAATATTCAAGTAATTGTGTCTTTCGATTGTTCTTCTGAGTGCTTTTCTGCCACATGAGGGGGCATAACTTCGAGATTTCTATTCCTCAGTAAACTTGTCCTTAGGCTCCCTCTATCTAAGTTATGTTGTGCATTCAATATTTAAAATGTTGCTTACCTTTTTAGGTTTCAGGCTCTAAAAAGCTAGTGCTTCTACTTGTTTATCTTTCACACCTCCGGTCAACTATCGCCTCTGTCTTTTTATGCTTCCGTTATATTATTTATCCTTGTTGTGTGGCCGGGTTGCTTTTTTCTCTATCAATATAACTCTCATGCCTGTCACCATATCGTTTAATGCCTGCCAGTCATCTCTCACATCTGTTTTTTATCAATAAACGTGGCCGACAACCCTAATTTCTGAGGTTGGCTCTCATGACTCAAGAAGACATAGGAATCTTTAAGGCCTTTTTACACGGTCATTGATACTGCGCAGGCTGTTGCGAGAACACTTGCGCAAGAAATATTGCGCCGTGTAAAGCGACGACTTGCGAGGACAGGCAGCGCCACTGCGCGAACGCTTGCGAGCAAATTAGAACATGTTCTAATCTGATACATGCGTTCGCGCAAGTTTGAAGTTTATTTCTCTCACTAGATGGTGCAGATGTAGTGGCAACGAACTGCCTGGGGAATTCTAGCGATTAATTAGGTTGTTGACGATTGAGTTGTTTGTTTTCGTTTGCACTCAACTCCTTAGGTAGTGAATAAAGTGCTATACTGATGAGCTGGGCGATTAATCACGTGTAAGCTTAAATTTCATGCGTAACGGAAGAACCTGTTACCTTGGCCCACATCCGTTCATTCGTGGTGAAAATTTTGGGCTAAATATACAGAACTAGGGTCTCCACTATTATGTTTAGACTATGGCTCAAAACATATTTTAAAGTGGAGGTAATTCATCGCATCTTTCACGTCCAATTGATTGCTACTTAACAGATCTTGACGTTATGCTATATATTGACGGTATTACCGCTACAGAATGGTAGGTATATTGTCATTGACATAATGCACCGACGATTTCACCGTGTGAAGCTAGCAAGCGTCCTCGCAATTTTATGCGTCACTGACTTTCGCATACGACTGCTGAAACGGAATCAACATCAACTTGCGCAGTTTCACTGACCGTGTAAAACGGCCTTGAGAGTCAGAAGACTCGCGTTGCGTGGCTCTCTCATCTTTTATTTCACGAGGATTCATTTCCTTGAGAGGCGTCCCTGTTCGTGACGTAGGCAATCCCGAAACTAAGACGGTAGACGAACACGGACTCATCACATTTCCGCACGTTTGGCATTTATGAGAGGAGCGGTCGTAGCTTGAAGACTTCCATTTCGCGCCTTGTTTACGCGCTTGGCCTGATTGTCCATTATCCGTTTCGAAAAGGGATGTTTAGCTGGCGTGTGCACTCACCCACTTACCTCTTAACAGTCTCAATCTCTTTCCTGGAAATGAAGACGTTCTCACCTCTCTCATCCAACCCTCAATTTTCCAAACCCTCCCCTTCTCTCCCCATCTCGCTGGCTCACCTGAAGAGCCCATTCGCACGCTTGCCAACATTCCCCCGCTTATTACGAAACTGCGTCGTCTCTGGTGCTGGGGTGGGTGATGATGTTTGATGGAAGGAGGGAGGCAAGGTCGGAACTTTTTATGTACTCCCCGCTCCTTCCCGTCGCGCACACCCAACTTTTACTTGTGGGATTAACCTTTTATTATTTCTCCCCTTCCGTCCACCCCCCACCCCTTTCCCCCGTGGAATGGCGCTCTAGAGATTTCGCCCCCTCATCCACGGAGCAAACTAATTTGAAACGGCGGCGGCGCCGAGACTCCTCCTCGAGAAGTTTCCCCGATCTCCTTGTTGCCTTGACTTCTCGAGGATTAATAAAAGAGGAGGAGGAGGGGGAGGGGGTGGGCGGGGTCACGAGGAGTTCTGGCGCTGTCGTCGTCATCCATCGTGACTGGTCCAAGTGCACCCAGCATGCGCTCTCAATGCTTCGTTTGTTTTTCCTCCTATCCGTCGCGCGTTAAGAGGCCTGGAGCTCGTAAATCAAAGGCTTTAAAAAGAATAATATCGAACAAGAGATTTTATTGCTTCGCCACGTCGAAAAAAAAATTCAAAGGTAATCAAAATTTAAAGGGAATTTAAATAGTGTTAGGGAATTCTCGTATCTGTATAAGTTTTTAATCTGTATAAGGTTTTACTCATATCTAAATGAGCGAAAGCAGGCTGTGAAGGACAGAAATGGTAATACATCGAAGTGGACTAATGTGCCTCTTGGAGTCCCTCAGGGCTCTGTGCTCGGCCCTCTCTTATCTTCTCTGTATGTCCTTGATCTTCCTCGTTGTATTAAAAACTGTAAATATATGATGTACCCTGGCGAGCTGCAAATTTACTATCATTGGCATTTTTAATGAGCTGTATGATGCAATCGCTAAAGTAAACCAGGATGTTAATACTATCAATGTATGGGCTGTAAATAACAGTTTTCAACTGAACTGTAGCAAAGCCAAGTCAATACTTCTGGGAATTTCAAAATAACTCAGAAAAGTCGATGCAAATGCAATCCCTAAGATATCAGTTGGCGATGCGGAAGTATTATATTCAAATAATGTTAAAAACCTTGGGGTCACCATGTTATGAAAATTGTCTTGGCAAAACCATGTGCTAGCCATAAGTAATAAGGTTAATATGATCCTCCATCAAATTCAGAAACATCTCCTACCCTTTTTTACACGTAAGCAACTTATCTCCTCACTTATCTCCTCCCACTTTGGCTTTTGCTGCCTTGTGTACCATGATATTACTGAAGAGCTTAATGCTAAGCTAGAACGTCTACTGAATATGTGTGTAATGTTTATCTTTAACCTCAAGATAGATGATCATATTTCCCCCTACTTTACCAGGCTTACACGGCTGAAGGCCAAAACCAGAAGAAAATACTTGCTTGGTTCATATATGTATTGTCTTTTTGAAAATCAGCAACCAGGTTATTTGAAGCAATTTTTTCCTCCTAGAGAAAACATGGGCTAATGTTACCACCCGAATGACTCCTGATTATTGGATTCCTCCTCTACACAGGACTACCACTTACCAAAAATCTTTGTGTGTTGCTGGGGCCAGGTTGTGGAATAGTATTCCTAGCGACATAAAAAAATTCAGTTCAGTATTTTATTTTTAAAAAAGATTTTTTTCGTATCTATTCAACCAAGAAGGGTTTTAATTTAATGTGTATGCAAACCTCATTGAAGGAGCTGCTTTATTTCTGTACTTAATAATGTAACTGCTTTGAAAATCAATGTGTTGTCAAGGTCAAACGTGTATGTACTTTGTTGTGTGTTCTTAGTGGACGAAGACGTCCAAGGACAATAATTTTATTTCTATACTATTCTATTTCTATAAGTTGGAGTATTATAAGTCCCCTAAAACTTTTATTCGACATTTTACTCCATTCACTAGCAGCATATAGATGGCACTATATGTGTGTTTATTTTGGTTGAAAAAGTAAAGAAGAAAGAAAAGTTATTCCTGAACAAGTAGACGATTGCATGCGATTCTGGGTGCATACTCGGCGCAAGGCTTGAGCGCTATTTCCTTTCCAATGAAGTATTTTGTCTCTAAAGCAATGAATCCGTTTGCTTTACGAGACGAGTTATTGCCTTCATTTAATTTCAATGCATATTCCTCTTAAATATCCTATTTTATCCATTACTCGAAGGAGTAATGACGTAGCTTTGTGTTTAAGAATCCACCTATTTTCTGTTAAAAGGGAAAAGAGAGAATATACCAAGAAACGTGAAGCAACCCTAGGAAAATTACCGTGCAAATAATATTCTACTGCAAATTTTTGGCATTTGTAAGGCTGAGGATGGAGATTCTCTTGCTGGAAAATGTAGTATATCTTGCAGGCATGATGAGTAAATGCTGTGGCAAAAACCCTCTATATTCTGCACGAAATAAGTATGCGAAAGATAATGAGGAAACGCCACTGCAGAACTGTATTTGGCTTTCGAGTTCGCCATTTATGAAATAAAAGAACTCTTTACGTTTGTGTGTGCCAACAACTTGACTTCCGAAGCTCTCTCCCTAGAACGCGAACGCTCCTCCTGAAACTGAAGAGCCTCCTAGCGTGCGTTCGCGGAAGCTCAGGTACCCTCTGGGTCGCTGTGCGCTCAAGCCGCTTGCGAATGAAGAGCACCGCTCGTGAGAAGCAGAAGTTGCTCTCCCATCGCGTTTTTTTCATCTGTACCCTGTTCTAGGGTCGCATCCCTTGCTCGATGAGGAAGCACTCAGGCCACGATCTGCCGGAATGGTAGGGGGATAGGTCCGTACGGAAACGAATTCACGATACCTACTCTGTAAGCCACCGCGAGGGTGTGTGGCAGAAGGTGAAGATCACCAAGCATGCACTTCTAACATTCAAACAAGTAACTAAGGGTCTTATGCAACTAGTTGTTAGTATCTATAGTATTTAAGGGGTTAATACATGCATCATGCACTACAGACTACTCTAAACTATTTCACCTACCTATCCTTTGCTATGCTGCCTATTCTGTTCTCTTATAGTACGGGGGAAAAATACCTAAATAAATCTATCTCTCTAATCTTATTTGGCTGGTCGAATCTAGCATAATACGCTGGTGTTTTTAATATATGCCTAACAACTTCAGTAAGGCTATTCGATTGAGATTTCTCTGATATATTTAATCTGTACCTTAACGTACCGTCTGATAATGATTCCCATCCTAATTCTTGTATTAATTCTAAAACGCTATTCAACCTATCGTAACACCTTTTAACGAACCTAGCTGCTCTACGCTGCACACTGTCTAGTTCTCTGATCAAACCTAATTCATTCGGATCCCATACGCTGGCAGCATACTCAAGGTGGGGCCTAACTAGTGAAAAGTAACATCGCTCTTTTGTCTTCTCATCACATTTCCCAAGTACTCTTTCCCTAAATCCTAGCCTTCTCTTCGCTCGGCCGCATTTTCCCCGGATATGTCTACCCCACGATAAATCCCCCACGGAATGAACATCAACTTGCGCAGTTTCAATGACCGTGTAAAACGGCCTTTAAGCAGCGAGTCGGATTATGCATTTATGAAGCGTGCTTCGCGATGCCTACGGGAAGGCAGAGGCGGCTGCGTCCCCCCCTCCTCTCTCGTTGGAGGCTCTTTCCCCCCACCCCCCCGCCTCCCCGACCCTCCCCTCTCAGTCTGTTTCGTGTAATCAAGACGCATGACTTCGGGTTCAATGTTTCCACCCACACACACGCAGTCAGCCTTCGGGGGGAGGCAGGAGGAGGGGGAAGAGTGTGTTCTTATCCCCTCTGTCTCAGGCGCCTTTCCTTCGTTCGATTTCTCTCCTCCATTATTTGTTTTCGCTTAATATATTTGAACTCAGTGATGATCTATGTTAATACGAGTCATTAACGTTTCGAGAATGCAGAAAAGAGTATTTCTAGATAAATACATCCTAAATCTCCTCCCCTAAAAAAAAATAACCTTAAAAAAATCATCATCATCAAGGGACAACAATCCTAGGATTGGTTTGACGCAGCCCTCCACTCGATTCTTCTATCGGCCAACGTCTTCATATTCACGTAACTACTCTCTTTCACGTCCTTTACGACCTGTTCTATGTGACTCAAACGACGCCTGCCTTTTCCATTCTTCCCTTTCACTTTTCCTTCGCAAATTGTCTTCATCAGGCCATCGTGTCTTAGGATATGGCCGATTAAGTTGTCCCGCCTTCTTTTTAGAGTTTTCAGCAGACTTCTCTTTTCTCCTACTCTTCTTAGGACTTCTTCACTTGTCACTCGGTCGATCCATTTTATCTTCCTTAAAAAATTAGGACCTTCATTCTGGTCAACATGATATGACTGGTGTTTGTTTGGTTATATCTAGCAATTTTGTACACATTTCTGGGAGTATCATCAAATTAAGACTGAGTGTGATCTCTTGAGAAATATTTTGGGCAGATTAAAATTTTTCCGCGAAAGATGAGGATGTCGTCACTTTTCCGAATGAATTTGGGATTGAATGAGACTTCTTTCGAGTGTGCTCTTGTGTTTTATCGATTCGTCAGTGATAATCGCCTGTGGAATCACGCGGAAGATCGAATTCCTTCTCGCGTCTTTTAAATCTCGCTGTCACCACCACTGTCTATTTTCCCTGTTGTTGTTCTGCGCTCTTCTCGACTTCAGTTGCTCCGGACGCGGAAATGCTATGACGGCATGTATTCTATGCCCAAACCAAAAATAGGCACAACATGCCATGAAAGGGATTCGTAACCGCGCCGTTAAGTAGGGCTATTTTCCGACCGCGTGGTTGCGCAGTTTTGTCGCAAGTTTTGATGCTGCAATGAAAATCTTCGCATCGGAGGAGAACTATTACTATCGTACGGGAGGAAACTCACGAGAGTATCAACTTCAAACTTAATTTACGCTCGTGAAAGATGAAGGACCGCAGTATTTCGCGATTATTCGACCATTTTTCATTCATGATGAACTTTGAGTGCGACCTTCTTTCGACGAACGCGTTCCAGCGTGAACTCTCCTTTCACGCTTGTAACTGTTATTTATGGCTGTTTCCACCCTCCTCATTCCGATATTTTTCCTAAAAAGGGATGCCATGGGTTTTCAAAACAGCCTTAAGGATAAAAACGATGATGGCCTGTAAAAATGTCCAGTTTATTTCCTTGCCGGTCGAGTTACTGTTCCCTTAGTTTTGACCAGCTAATCATTACAAAACTAATCCAAATATGTGTGGCTCCTTTAACTTCTTCGTCTTCGTGTTTTATGTCAATGCTTTTGGAATTTTTCTTTAGCTCAATTCAACCAGGTTTCTTTTGAAGCCATAAGGGTGTTGTGTAGGTGGAGACTTTGATTAATGGCATTATTCAGAACCTCGACAACAGACTCCCTTCCACTGCTTGCCTCCTAAAATTCCCACAGCGAGCCAAATTGACGAATACTATCTACCTGCAAAGGTGGTATTACTTCTCAGCGTGATGCTGAAGACAGAGTTGAGATTCTGAATATGTCGAAGAAACCTTCAGCATCTCAATTAGGCTCTCACTTATACTGCTTACGAGCTTATAAAATCTCTGTTACGAGTGCAAAAGGGTACGTGCACAGTTTCTCCTGCATATGGTTCAAAGCGGTGTACAACGTGGCGCTAAGATGTAATACTAACGTTGCAGGGTGTATCTGTTCTCCATTTTGACTCAGAGTACAGATTTCAGGACGTGAGCAGTGGAAGCGAGACAGTAGTTGAGGTTCTGTACATTACACTAAGACGCCACCCAGTTTAATGGACGCAACCCTCTTTTAGGTCGAAACTGCGTGTGGTAACTTACTGTCCGAGACAATATCTCGTAGACTCCAGTTTAAACCTAAATAACTCCGAAACTGTTCGTCGTATTTGCACGTTATTTACGTAGTAATTTAGATAATTCTATTGTCATCTGACTACATTGTTAGAATAATTAAAAAAAAAAAATAGTCATTGTGGCGCCATGATGCATAGTTTCCGAGAAAAAGTGCGGTTATAAATGGAATAGCATACCAATAAATACTAAATTTAGAGCCTTGAAACTTCGCAGACGTAATAACAAATATATAATTCCCCTTGGATTAAAAATATGTTTTCATCAAACACTTTGCTTAGAAGTTATTAGACGTCAAATTGACGTATGGCGCCGTAGCGCTAAAAAAATAGGCTTCTTTTTTACTCTAACGTAAGAAACGGGCCCAAAATTTGTTTTTATAAATTATTCTAACAACGTAGTCAGTCGACAATAAAATTATCCAAACCACTATGTAAATAACGTGAAAATCCGATGAACGGTTTCGGAGTTATCTAGGTTTAAACTCGAGTCTACGAGATTTTGACGCGGACAGTAGTCTGGGGCGTGTTCTTGAGTGCGCCCAATTCGAGATGAAATTTATTCGTGGCGAGCTCCAATCGAGTTCCGATTCGACATTATTAAGTCTTCACTTTGAAGTTCGAATTGTGCATCACGTAGGAATTGAGGGCTTCACCCTGAGTGACTCTGGCTTTCTGTCGCCGTGTGGCTTCGTGTTGACGTCGTTTCCCTTCCCGTGCTTACAATCAATTTCTAAGGCTTCTTAATCCTGCAACTGCATCACGCGCGTGTCCAAACTTTCACTGCGTCTGAAGATTCACTCCATATATGTGCGATAAAGTATTAGATATTGAACTCATTAAATTGGTGTTGTACTGTGCATGGTCTAGCGTGATGTGGTGAATATGTAATTAAGTTCTGTTGAAGATGCAAAACTATAAATGCCTACCTTGATATCCATCATGAAAGTAAGACCGCTCTCCAGTAATGATGATTAGGGCAATGAGAATACGCCCGTCTGCGCTTTGGAAATATGAAGGCTCTCCCGGGAGTGGCGAGACGATGGGGGAGTTCACTCGGAACAGAACTCGCAATTTTGTGCACGAGATTGTGAGATGGAAAAGAAAAAAGAATTTTAGTAAAAAAATTAATTTCCTAACCACAATCCTTCACTCATAAATCAAAAATTAGAATAAGCCAAAGGTGACGCCCACCGAAAAAGTTGCTTTGATGACATTGACGTCATTTTCCTCCCGTCCTTACTGCTCTTATGGGAAGGGGAGGGAGTGGAGGGGGGTTCTCGGAAGGTCTGGGCGCACAGATCTTGTCGCAACTGCTCCTATTGGCAGAGTCAGCTGTGTGTCCCCCCTTTGCAATAAGGCAAAGTAGCTTCGCGGGTTCAGTTGTGATTGGACGAAGTCGATATACGTCAGAGGTTGCACCACGCCCACTTTTCCGAAAGGGTTAAAAACATAAGCTTTTCGCCGCTTAAACTCCAGAAATTATTGACGGATCAAAAAAGAGAAAAATACGTGTCTTTTTATTTTACAAACTGTATCTGATTTGTCAATAAAAAATATGGTAAACGGCCCCATTCTTCTTGGCGTTAACTTGATCTTGAGGTGTCCATTCAAGGTCATCTCTTGACCCAAGGAGACCAATGCCCCTGTACGATGTCGAGCGCCACCCCAAATTATCGGGTCATTTCTTGCCCGCGGCCGCGCCGTGGTAGCACCTCAATTCAATGGGTCCGGCCCAACAAATAGCCGCGCAGCGCAGGAACGGGTGCTGAGTTGGGGATAGGACCCCACCGCGCACGGATGATCCCGACTTAGCTTCCCGCTCCTCGACCCTGCACCCGAGACCGCTTCCCGCAGACGTGAAGAAGGAGCTGAAGAAAAACTATTGGAGGTGATCGGACCCCCCCTGTTTCTCTGCTACCCCGTTATTCCCCAGTCTCTCTCCCCATGATTGTCGCGTGGCTAATTTGTTCTTTGCAACGAACGCTCTGTTTCTCAACACCGTTTGTTATTACTGCTACCTCCGACCGGATACTAGTTCAATATCAAATAGAAATTTACAATGGAATGCATCTACACGATACCCTGCAAGTCACTGCGAGGGTGTGTGGCAAGAGGTGAAGATCACCAACCATGTACCACTGCCATGCAATACATTAGTATCTATAGTGTTTAAGGGGTTAATACATGCATCATGCACTACAGACTACTCTAAAATATTTTCCCTACCTATCCCTTTGCTATGCTGCCTATTCTGTTCTCTTGTAGTACGGGGTGCATTCAAAAATGCCATTTTGACTCTATCGATACGACAATCTATCTCTTTAATCTTATTTATCTGGTCGAATCTAGCATAATACGCTGGTTATTTTAATATGTGCCCAACATCTTCACTAAAGCTATCCGATTGAAATTTCTCTAATAGAGTCAATCTGGACTTTAACCTACGCTCTGATAATGATTCCCACCCTAATTCTTGTATTAATTCTGATACACTACTCAGCCTATCGTAACGCCTTTTAACGAACCTAGCTGCTCTACGCTGCACACTGTCTAGTTCTCTAATCAAACCATTCATTAGGATTCCAATTAATTCATTAGGATCCCATACACTGGCTGCATACTCAAGGTGGGGCCTAACTAGTGAAAAGTAGCATCGCTCTTTTGTCTTCTCATCACATTTCCCAAGTACCCTTTATAAAAATCCTAGCTCTCTCTTCGCTCGGCCGCATATTTCCCGGATGTGTCTTCCGTGTTATTAAATGTCTTTATTAGTAACGTGCGAAAAGCAAAAGATATATATTTAGTCAGCAAATACTTTGAACGCATTCCTTGTTTTTAAAAAAGCATCACCGGGCACTAAGGTATCCGAGGACTTATTTTTGTAAAGCCGTGAAGTCTATTCTTAATGGTTTTACTCTAGTGAACATGTCACGAAACTTAACATTGTCTCAATACCTGTGCCTTCTTTAAGACATTCAACTACTGTCCTTTTTCCGATAACACGGTCAGACTGTGATTTTAATATCCTAAGAGTTACAAGCCTGCACCATTGGCTCCGTAACATATCCTCGTGGGGGGTAAGGGTATACGAGTAGCGTATACGAGATATCGACACTCGAGGGCATTAAGTGAGTTAAATGGAGATTAGTGAACTGATGATATTTCTCATTCTCATTACTCTAATGGGTCGCTTACCATATTTTATTTAATGCCGAATCTGATAGAGTTTGTAAAATAAAAACATACGTATTTTTCCGTTTTTTGATCCGTCAATAATTTCTCGAGTTATAAGCGGCGAAAAACTGACGTTTTTAACCCTTTTGGAAAGTGGGCGTGGTGCCACCTTTGACGTATTCGACTTCGTCCAATCACAACTGAGCCCGCGAAGCTACTTCGCCTCATCGCAATGGAGGGACACAGCTGACTCTGTAAATAGGAGCAGTTGCGACATCATCTGTGCGAGCAGACCTTCCGAGAACCCCCCTCCACTCCCTTCCCTTCCCCTAAAAGCAGTCAAGGACGGGAGGAAAATGACGTCAATGTTATCACAGCAGCTTTTTCGGTGGGCGTCACCTTTTGCTTATTTTAATTTTTGATTTATGAGTGCATGGTTGTGGTTAGAAGATTAATTTTTTCACTAAAATTCTTTTTTCGTTTCCATCTAACGATTTCGTGTACGAAATGCGATTTCGGTTCCGAGTAAAGTGCCCCCATTCCGTCTTTGCTCACTGTTTCCCTTTTCTTAAGGCAAACATTCTTCACCTCGCCCCCTTCCTCCGGCACGTACTCCACCAGAATCACACCCCACTTCTTCCCCCCGACCCGAAGCAACCCCCTGTCACGCCTCTCCCCCTTCCACCCCCAACCGAAAAGGGTTGATTTGGTTCGTGCGAGGGAGGCTTCTTGTAGTACGTGCGGACGACCCCCGCGCCGGAAGTGTGCTGCGGTGAGGACGAGAAGTTGGCGATGTGTGAGAGATGACGGGGAATAGGGGTTGGAAAGGGTGTGCTCCCCTTTGGAAGCCCTGTGAAGGCGATTCCTAATGATTTCCCCGGCCGAAGGAAAGCCTCGGACGTGACGAGCGGGAGTCGGGGGACGGAGGCCTGCCCGACGTCCATTGGCCACGGAGTCGTGGAATGCGAATGGATTCAAGGCTTTCGACGTGAATGGAAATGTGACGTTCGAAAACGGAGCTGGTAATTCCATCCCAACGTCTTGTGCTGTTTCCTTTTTATACTGTGTTCGGGCAATAAAACTATCGAAGGTGTCACATAGCATTAAGATGCTGTGTGATTCAGTAATACAAGAACCAAAACAGAAGTTATCCTGTTGTGTTTTGTGTTGTTCAGATTTGTTTGTTGTGTCATTGTTCCTGGTGTGGATGCACCCCCTGCCACGCACCCTCGAGGTGGCTTGCAGGGTATGTCGTAGATATAGATATATCCGCACATTGAGGCACGATTTCCTTCTATCCGTCCAATAACAAGAACCGTTTTAGGCTCTTATGGAAGAATTCACGAATAGCACTGGATGGTCTATAACCAGTACCTAATGCCGTAATTTTATATTTGTGTCATAACAACCTACTTGAATTTTGAATAAGCCTTGCATCAATGTATTAGCTTTTCCACTTTCGTTAAAAGAAATATTTATTGAGTAGTACATCACAAAATCTTGGGCAAAAAAATAATGTCTGCGTGCAGAACCCGAGGAAGCAATGTTTGAAAATTTTTTTGAACCCATGATGGATACCGACACGTGTTTTACATTTGTACCGTCTGTCGTTGCGAGTGGAAAATGGTTGATTTCTGTGATATCTTTGTCTCAGGATATCATGGTTTAACAGCTTTTCCGTGGTTTTTGATACTCAACTCCTTAAATGCAAATTTTTCACCAATAGTTACTCGCAGTTAATAACATATGGCAGTGAAACTATTATATGCATAAAGTTACTTCAAAGTTTAAAAGAAACTCTCGTGACCCTAGTGAGAAAGCGCCTGTTTATAGCCAGTAAGTTACGTGTTTAAAAGGAAGCCGTACAGGAGACACGCCGTGACTTATCTCGAGCCTCAGTATCACGTTACAAACTAGGGAATCTCGCAGCGGAAGTGAAATGGCTCTTAGTGACCGTGACTACACTTCCTTGGCACATCAAAATTCCCTTCTGTGAAAATAATTCTAATGGGCGTTTTTTGGAGCTCGCGTCTGACTTGAACACCCTATCCTGTTTACATGTTCTTTGAATGTCTTTTAGGTTTGAGACTGGTCTCGTGCATTAGCTCCCGAACTGTAACTTGTGAGCATGTGAGTCTGCTATGATTATCCGGGGTGAACTAATTTTTATATTTATTTTAAATGCCGTGGCCTTTAACAATGGTTTCAACTAGGCACGTAAGTAAGCGGGAGTGAGGTTTAAAAAAATATATGCTCGTGGAAAACCCTTTTTAGGCCATTAAAACCACCTGTCTGTCGTCGGTTATAGCGAATTATTCTGAAGAACAAATATTTTATTGTTATTTCCGGAATACTAATGCAACCGTGTGAATGAAGATTGTTGAGGTGGGAATTGCAAACATTTGAAAGCAAGATAAAAATAACTTTTTTATAGGATGGTTGGCAGAGCGTTAATGTGGAGCAGAGTAGGAGCAGTCTGCTCCAGGTTAGGTCTTTCTTGTGGAACTTCGGTTCTACATCTACATAAAAACGTGCAAGAAACCATAAAGGTGTGTGGCAGGGGATGAATTCTCACCAAGCATGAGTCCAGCCGCGTTGAAATGGTCCTGCGCGAAAATTTCCGCGCACCCCCTCTCTGTCCTCGGCTTCCCCCACTACGGGCTCCTTCCTTCCCCTACCGTGCCTCCCCTACCAGTGTCACTTCATTGTTGTTGCCAGCTCTTTTCGTTACGGTTCTCTCTCGGTTTTGCTCGCTTGACTTTTGACACTGCTTTGGACATTCTTTTTGGATTTTGATTTCTTTCTGTTAATATTTTTACTTACGCTTCCGTTAATCTATTTGGTTTTGCGACTTTGGTTCTCGTTTACAGAGTTTGCGTCCTTAAACTCTCGTATTGCTTATTCGCAATGGCCAGCTCGTCGAAACCTTCGTATGCCCGAGGCAGGCCACTCAAAAGTCAGGCTCGAGAAATCGTGTACAAAGTTATTCGGTTTTTGAACGATTTAAAATTTGAGAAAAAACTAAGTTTAAACGTGGTGTCATCTTCAAGCCAGGCTACGGGAGTTGGTACCTCCACTGTGAAGAGAGTTTTAAAGAAAGGAAATTGTCTCAGGAGAGAGGAAAATTGTCGTTATTAATTATTACGGGAATCTAGGCACTAAGTGATTCGTTTACCCCCTTACCATCCTGACCTCAATCCAATTGATATCATTTGGGGTGACCTCAAAGAACAGGCAATCATGAAGAATAAACTACCATTGGATTCCCTCAATTTATTATTAAATGTCAAACTTATCTGCATCGATTTACACTTGTTAAATACTACGAATTTCCTGCATTCTTTAGGTGCGTCACAATTTGGAGGCGACATCCTTGAACAAAAAAGCGGAATTGTTTCAGAACATTTGTTCCAAATATTTCACTGAGAAATGGACGAAAGTTTGCGGACATGTAAAGAAAATTGAAGAGAAATACTGGAGCAGTGACGCGCTGATGGATAAAGAAATAGACAAAATAATTGTCGAACTAAGTGGTAGTGACACGAGTGGAGACTCCGACATGTCATTCACATCCTCGGAAGAGAGTGAATGAAACGTATTATAATCTAAATGCACGAGCTGTTTTTAACTACAACTTTGTTGTTAAAGCAGAAAGAATTTAAGTTGATTGAATATTACGATAATTTTAGTAGCTATGATTATTAACTTAAATTGATAGCTTTTGAAAGAAAACTATGCCTACGTTTTCCAAGAACTATCACGTGTGTGCCATAGGAAATCAGTAAATCATCGCTTCGTTTCAGTTTATTCATTACTATATTGTAGTCTAGTAAGGTTTGGAGGTAGGTTGCGTATTATCTAATATATTTTATTAACTTTTATTTCCTCACGATGCAACCAATGTAACTTTAATTGTGATACAGAAATTGAGAACGGAATTATTATCTCATTGTTTTATTCTCCTCATTCTCTATTGGAAGCCTTGTTTGAGCCTCTTTGGTATGTGTAATGTTCCACCGCAAACATACCAATAAATAAGATTATTAAAATTTATATGTTAAATTGATTTCCCTCCACCACGGCCAGTTTTGTGCCTTTGTGTTTCCCTAAGCGCGCCGGAGTGAGGAAAACTGGCAACACTGTTTGCCTCTCCTCCAGTGAGTGAGTGAGAGAGTAAAGAAGGGGAGGTAAGGCCGGGAGGTGGGGTAGGTAGTCGTAGCTCCTCCCACCGTTCACCGAGAAGGACCATTTCAACGCGGCTGGACTCTACATATCATGCATAAGAAAGAATTAGAATTTATATACTGCTCTAAACTTCACTGTTCAAAAAAGATAAAAACAGCATAGCAAACATGCCAAAATATGCTGTTATTAGGGTTACCTTCAAGTCCTTACACCAACATGCAACTACCTATGCTATGGATTCAATCACTCGCATTGGACATATTTACCGCTATTCATATCCCTAATTGTACGAGGAAAAAAGGGACATTTTGAATCTGTCAGTTCGTCAATCAGTTTCTCTAATTTTGTGATTGTGGTCCAGTCTACCATAGTAAGTTGGGGTTCGCAAAATATTTTTAGCATCGCCACTGAAAATATTATCTTGGAATTTATTTAGAAGATTATCTAAATTTCAACATGCGATCTGACAATGATTCCCATTTTAATTCATTTAATAGACTGGTTACGCTAATAAGGTTATCATACCGTCCCTTTACAAATTTTGCCGATCTTCGCTGCACATGTTCAAGTTCATTATTTAGACCAATTTCGTAGGGATCCCATATACTGGGAGCATATTCCAAATGAGGTCTTACAAGGGAAAAGTTGCTGATTTCTCGTACATGATCGTCACATTTTCCCAGTACTCTTTGGACGAATCCCAGTTTACGATTCGCTTGACCCATTATTTCACGTATGTGTTTACCCCAGGAAAGATCATGTGTCAGTCGTATTCCAAGATATTTAATGGATTCCACGTTTGTTAATTCATTATTAATTATTTTGTAAGTGCTAGCAGGAGAGATATTATTTTTCCAAAAATTCATTGCTACGCATTTTTTAAATTTAAATCTAACTGCCATGTATGACACCATTTTTCATTTGCTTAGAGGTCATCATTTAAATATTCTATATCATTTGGGCATAGAATTTCCCTGTACACTACTGCGTCATCGGCAAATAGACGAAGCTCACTTTTTACTACCTTATTGATATCATTTATGTACATAAGGAACAGGAGTGGACCTATCACACTACCTTGTGGGACTCCCGAAGTGACTTTAATTGCCGGTGAGGTAACACTGTCCAATACAACCCTTTGGACCCGATCATGCGGAAAATCATTTATTCATGATATAATGTTACTGTCCTACCCATAAGATTTTAATGTCAAGATTAGTTTGCTATGGGACACCTTGTCAAAAGCTTTTTTGAAATCGAGAAACACTGGAATGTTATTTTCGTGAGAAACTAAAAGAACCGAAGTGTCTATCATCGTTTGAATGTTGGCGCCATCAATTCGGTTGACCGAATTCATGGCACTCACACACACTCGTTTACATGGAGCACGGAGTTCTGTTATGTGCACCTCTCTGGTGCTGGCGAAGTGATTCGCGGAGGATATAAAAACTTGGCCGTCGGCATTCCATTCCCTGCTATGCGCCATAAAAGCCTGCGGCTGGACCTCCGGGAGGCTGTGGTCTATTTGATGCGCCGCGTCGACCCAGGGGGTGGGGTAGGATCATCATCGCAGCATCATTCCACGGAACCCTTGATGATCTCGCGGCGGAAGTCATAAACTTTCCGGAAGTGACGGATTAATTGCAATAGGTTTTGCGGTCGTGAGTCCATTCATACTCCGCCCTAACCATCCACTGGGGTCGCCTCCCCCTCTCCCCCTCCCCCTTGTGATTGAATCGTTGGCCTCCTCGCTCTCTCTGGCGCTGCTATCGCGTCCCCATTCACACCGCTCATTCTCCGCCTCTCAGAAGCTGTCATCAGCTTCAACTCTAGAGAGCAATCAAGTATTCAGTCCGCTCAGTGATTTTTATTTTTTATTTTATCGTCGACATATTTTGCACATGTCGTAACAGAACACATTGCGCTATTTTCTCCTTCCTAGTCCCTGTCATACGCACAATTTTTGTGTATCTGGTGTTTTCAGCTTACCAGAATGGGGAATATGCATGAAATTTGTTTCTCGAAGATTAATGATGTACTAGATGCGAAATTTTCTCACCAATTGAAATATATAAGCCAAATTTTTCTACGCCCACCACAAAGATTATAAAATGATATTAAAATGTTCCCGAAAATCGACGAAAGTCACGTGACCTGAAACGCCTTCTGACGTCACTGCACGATACAAGTTCCATATTGCTACGGAGATAGACATTCATATTCAAAAGAAAACTAAGTGAATATATTGTTTTGAAGTTTTTAGACGTTTCTCGAAAGAAACGATGACCGAAAAAATACTTAAAAAAGCACATCCCGACAATTTCCTTTGGTTGACTCCCTGATGGCGGCGTTTTTATTAAAAAAACCAGCGATTGCATAGACCTAGTGTAAATTCTTGGACACTAAACAGGCATTATATAATTAACGGACGATTTGCTCGTTACCATACATGCTGCGTAAATAAAAAATCGAAATACAATCGTTCATTGCAATAAACAAATGAGATAAATACATATGTTATCGCCAAATATTCAATTAACAACTTACCTCCACGCATAAACAGATAAACAACGCCCTTAGTGATACCGTGCCGTGACGTCATGCGATGACGTCGTGTTTTTAAGCTGCCGAAAAGGTACAATTTTCAAAGAGTAATATCTTTGTAACGCAACTTAATTCGTCAGCAAAATTTTCGCCAAGCACATTTTAGCTAATAAACTTCACATTCAAAGAGTTATAATAAATAGTGCATGTTCCCCATTTAAAGGGTAACCTAGTTTTAGCGAGAACTATGTATTGAATTCACACTTTTTAACCTATATAAAGATGTTATCACCAAGTGTATGTTGCTAAGACTGTATCCGGTGATTGACGATGCCCTTTCGACACTATAACGCCTTGCATTGTGTTTCAACTCTAGTAGTAGTCATTCTTTCCTTGCTGTGGCTCTCTGGAAGTGTTTCTTATTGGGAAGTTACTGACGATGTTTCATTGTTAGCGGAGCAGGTTTCTCTAGCATAAATATACCATTATGTATGCTTCACGTCTCACAGCGCAACTTGGGAAACGCTTTATCTTGAAGATGTTCAAGATCGAACCTGTCTCAATTACCACGATTTGCAAAGAGAAAAATCCACTTCGACCGGTATTCGAACTCGGACCCCCTCTCATTGTGGGTTGCAGAGCGGAGAGAGATGTTTCCAGGCCCCACCTAGTCCTCGGAAAAATGTCTTCTGACTGAATTAACGTGTTTATCCGGGGTCGCTTTGAGGGAAGCACTTTTTCCAGCAGCGGGCGTTAGTCGATCTCTGGGGAATCCTTGGAGCGAGGTGGTGTGAAATGTTGGAGGTGAACTCAAGTGCTTAGATGCGACAACTTTCAGAAGTGAAGCTGAAAAGGGATGCTCTCCAGCCGCCCGGATTTTCGTTTGGAAGTTCTGTGTCTTTTTTCGCACGAGAGGCAGGATCCATCTGCTTCTCTGCCATGCTAATTCCTGCTCGCTCTCCTACCGATGCACTGAAGCCGTCACGTGATGAACCTGCTAGGATTGTGCTTTATGGCTCGTATACAGAGTACGCTGCGTGAATGCTTGAGTATTTTTGTTCGAAACTTGTACACTCGAAGGCAGACGCCAATACATTATTGTTTATTTTTTATGGTGCCATTACGCAAAGCCTTTCAAAAGAGTCACTCACCACCGTTGAACAGTTGATGAGTGCTCATCAAAAATACTGTTGTACCAAAAAAGTCTTCATGTTTCCTTTAAAAATAATTACCTAGAATTCCACAGTTTACCCCTTAAAAAGTCGAAGAAAAATCTCCGGGAGTGAATATACACGGGGAGAAAATCAGCATGCTACGATTCGCCGATGACAGCAGTCATGTCAGAAACAGAAGGAGATTTAAAGAAGACACTAGGAAATATGCAAAGAACAATGACCAGATATGAACTGAAGATCAATAAAAAGAAAACTAAGGTATTGATTGGTATGCAGTAGGAGAAAGGAATCCGGGACCAATGTTATACATACTAGGAAAACAAAAACTGGAAGAGGTGAAAGAGTTCTGCTACCTGGGAAGCCGAGTAACCAGCGATGGACGAAGTAAAAGAGAAATTGCCACTTCAATTGCCCAAGAAAAAAGGGCATTTTACCAGAAGAGGATTCTTCTTACAGCTGCAAATACAAGCGTTGAAGTGAGGAATCATTTCATTAGAACGTACATCTGGAGCATTCTAATATATGACAGCGAAGCATGGACAATAACAGCTGCAGAGAAGTCCAGGCTGGAAGCATTTGAAAGGTGTTGTTACCGAAGAATGATGAAGATAAAATGGATCGATCGAGTGACAAACGAAGAAGTGTTAAGAAGAGTGGGAGAGAAGAGATGTCTGCTGAAAACATTAAAAAGAAGGCGGGATAACTTAATGGGCCACATCTTGAGACACGATGGCCTGATGAAGACAATCGTCGAAGGAAAAGTGAACGGGAATAATGGAAAAGGCAAGCCTCGTATGAGGTATATGGCGCAAGTTGTGAAGGATGTAAAAGAGAGGAGCTACGTCAATATGAAGAGGTTGACCGATAGAAGAATCGAGTGGAGGGCTGCGTCAAACCAATCCTAGGATTGTTGACCCTTGATGATGACCCCTTAAAAACATTTAAGCACTTCCGGAAGAGTTATTTACCTGAGTAAGTTTATTCACGATCCCAAAAATGCTTTAGCAAACAAGTTTACATTTGTCTTTTTTGTCATGTGGCTAGAATATCCCTGTTCTCCTAATTTATTATGTAAGCCATCTTGTTTTGCTTCGTGGTACCTGTTTTCAGTTGTATTGGTGATTTCTCTTTGAAGTCATTTCATGTGCACGAAGAGTAGTTTTATCACTTGTAAGATTGTTGAATTCGATAGCTGAGGTTGGAATAAGGTCATCGATTTCATTTATAAGCATGAACGTAATTGGCAACAACCTTTTAGGCATTAATATGTAAAAACCTCATAATGTGACTATATTACCTTATATTTTAGAAAAATATTACAGATATCTATTTCACTTTTGTCAGCCATAATAACTCTCCGAATTGCTGTCTACGAAGAGTAAATCCTGCTTTCATTGTTCATTGGATAGCTAACTGATATTTTTTTCCATTCAAATGAGGTACCAAATCTTTGGAGCGTAGTCAAGAGTTCGGTGGAAAGAAAATTCGCAAATCTACCCGTAGCTCTTTATCTTTGCCGACTTCATTACACCTCTTGACAGCAGCGATTATGATGCTGCTCTACCCTTTTAAACGCTGCTTTTGGTGAAAAATCGCTTTTTCTCGCCACGAGAGTGAGCGGGCAATCTAGACAAATGAAACTCGAAGGCCGTCTTCCCCTTGGAGTGACACCCTCACCCTTGATTTCTTCGGAAAGGAAAAATCCCGGCCGCACCATTATGATTCTAATGGCGTCTGATGGTGATGAATGACGGTCGGGGGATGGTTTCATGATGAATGATGGCCTCCCTCCGGAGCTCCAATGGAAGCTCTCCTCCTCCTCCTTCTCCCCCAACTAAGTCTCTCTCCCCGGTTGCTTCTTTATCTCCGCTGCTGTTTGCGGGGCCACGGCGACATCCCTGATTATTTTTTCGCCAAATATTATTGCTAATCGTGTGAATGATTCAAGGATATTTGGGGGAGCGGAGGAAAGACTACTCGCGCCCCATCTGCTTAGCTTCCTTTCACCTCAAACTGTGATTTATGAATGTAATGAATGATTATTTTGGGTAAGCTAAATCTTTCATTCGGTGTTTTTTTATTTCATTTTCTGCCTAATTAGGGGGCTGCTATGTATTGGGAATTAGCATAAATTCTCATTGTGTACAAGTGTTTATTTTAGTTTATGTAGCATATTTTTGTAATCTCAGATGATTCCTATGATAAACATAATAGATGAAGCATGATTTCATTATTAAAATGTATCAGCTCGGATATTAATCGAGAACATTTCAATGTGTATTACACTTATAATTACTTTTTTTAAGATCAAGTTATTGAGGCGTTGTTTTACTATGTAGACTGATTGCGTTGTTATTTTTGGAGGGTGTTTTGTGTGATTTTATCACTTTGTATTCGGCGATGCACAACTTGAATACGTGACATCAGAGATGAGGAATAGGTTTCATCATCAAGGTGTTCCATGGATTCCTTGTGTAAGAAAATTAAAATTATGCCAGTTGAATTGGTATTCCCGTACCAGTAAGGTTAAGATTTTCCGGAGTGTCCCGAGACCCTTCGTTGCATTTCATTGCCTACCGACTCGTCCCCGAGCCTACTTCTCTCCTCAGATCGACATATTTCCCACCCCTATTCCTTCGTGCTCTCCCAAGAATGTTTTATTTCCTCATCGTTGCTGATCCAAGCAATGTGCTTTGGAAATGATCTTCAACTTTCAATTGTCCCTAAGTATCTGTTCCGTCCACCATCTTTGCTTACCTATGATGTCTTTTAATACATACCAATAACGTCCTTTCCTCCAAACATGCGCAACTTTTCATTGCTCATTTCTCCTGATGATGCTGTTCCTCGACGAAACCCTTGTCTTGGTATTAAATTTCAGGTGGAACAATCTTAGTAACTTTTTATTCAGTCTTTCTCCATTCTGCGTGCAAAGTAATTCCGCTGTTAATAAATCATCCTCATATAGTCTAAACATCCAGAACAATCATTAAGCCTCATCGTTGTGCGTGATATTAACGAATCTATTTCTGTGTCCAAAAATTTTGTTAATTTCTTTAGTTTATGTAGCAGTCTTAACTCTCATTCCTCCGAATATTGTGACATGGCGCAATATCGAATCCGCCTGAATGAATTTGGATTGCTACATCTACATAAAACCCTGCAAGCCACCATAAAGGTGTGTGGCAAGGGGTGAATTCTCACCAAACATGCACTACATATCATGCATTTGAAAGGATTAGTAGTATTTATATAATCTTCTAAACTACACTATTTAAAAAAAGATAAAAATAGCAAAGCAACCATGCAAAAACATGCTGTTAGTTGGGTTAGCTTTAAGTACTCATACCAACATGCAGCAACCAATGTTATCCATTGCTGCACTCGTACTGGATATACTTACCGTTATTCGTATCTCTAATTGAACGAGGGAAAAAGGACATTTTGAATCTGTCAGTTCGGCAATCAATTTCTTTAATTTTGTAATTATGGTCCAGTCTACCATAGTAAGTTGGGGATCGCAAAATATTTTTAACATCATCACTGAAAATATTGACTTGGAATTTATTTAAAAGATTAAGTCCTAATTACAACCTGCGGTCTGACAATGATTCCCATTTTAATTAATTTGATAGACTGGTTACGCTAATATAATTATCGTATAGTCCCTTTACAAATCTTGCCGATCTTCGCTGCACACGTTCAAGTTAAAGTTCAATAATAAAGAGACCAATTGTAATGCGTAAACGGAATGTGACAGGAATTCATGTTGGCCATTGAAGTATCAAGTAGGATATGTTTTCAGTTCGTTGCCAGTATGATGAGTCGAAAGAGCTTTAGGTATTGTTTGAAATACAATTCAATGTAAAATAAAGATAACTAAAAAAAGAAACTAAATAATAAAGAAACCAATTGAGTTTAAAAACAAAGAGGACTGCTCGAGGATATTAAAAAAAAATGAAAAACTACAGGGTATCAATATTTGTAAAGTGACTGTACGATAACCTTATTAAATATGTCAAATCCGTGAGTAGCAATGCATAGCAATTGTAGCTGCATGTTGGTATGAGTACTTAAAGCTAATCCTACTAACAGAATGTTTTTGCATGTTTGCTTTGCAATTTCTATCTTTTTTAAATAGTGAAGTTCTGACTAGTAAATTAATACTATTCCTTTTTTATGCATGATATGTAGTGCATGTTTGGTGAGAAATCACCCCCTGCCACACACTTTTGTGGTGGATTGCAGGGTATTATGTAGATGTACAAAATTTGAAATGCACGATATGTGTATTTCCAGTTGTTGTAGTTAGGGGCTCGTGGATCAAGCGTGAATTGAGTATTATTGAGCACCTACCTTTGACACAGCAAATAAATCGAAACTTTGGAACTTCAAAGATGTAAATTTTACAGTCAGTGAAATTTCCCGTGGGCCCCGAGAACTCGGGAGGGGCGAAAGAAAGGGCCCTGGCGTTTGGTCGTCCCTTACCTCGGGGGCGAATTCCTCGCTGTCTGCTGGGGGAGGGCGAAAGTGCTTGTCTTTTGTTTCCTTTAAGCTTTATAACTCTTTTCCCAGTGTTCCCTCCGATGTGCTGTGAAGACTCGCCCTCCTCTCCACACCCCTCGCTCGCCTCATCTTTATTCACCCCTTTTTCGCAAACAAACCCTCAGCCGCCCGCCTAACGCCCCCAACTCGAATCCAAAATGCCACCACGTCATATATGCGTTAAACCCTCAGCATTGCGACCATCCCTCGCCTCTGCACCCTACCCCCCCCCCTCTCCCCTTAGTTTTACGCACTCCCCTGCACCATTTTCGCGCCACTTTTTCCCCCTGCCGCGCTCTCATCTCCTCCCCACTCCCCTTCGGCACCCCCGCTCCCTCTATCTCTTCTGCTCCCCCGCAGCTGGATACATATATGTGTGTGCTGGTTTTTACGAGATACAAGTTGTGCACAAATGTGGAATCATTTAATTTCCTGCCGGGACACGGTCGCGACGCTGTATATCCCGAGCCCGGCTGCAGATAAAGGGATCCGAGGATAGCCTCAGTCTTTGAAAGCCATTTCGGAAGTAATTATTTTTGGCCATAGAATGAGTTATAAGTTTAAATGGGATTATTCCTGTGTGAGCTATGCGGTCCAAAAATAGTACTTTTTAGCCGACACTACAGAATTTAATCCTTCGTAATCTCCCAAAGTACAGAAAAATTAAAGCGCGCTCAAGTTTCCTAATTGACTTGATTTTCTACTCCCTGCGTGAAGGTGAATGAAATCTTCGGGGATCTTGAGTGACGAAATATCAATGTTCGAAGCCATAAGTACTTAGTGAGGCATAGGACGGATTCCATCAGTAAACCGTATAGAATCTTCTACCTTTCCAGTTGACTGCTGAAAGTAGTTTATGGGCGAAATAGTTGTAGCATTTGATCATGAAAGTCGAGTACCAAATCATCGCTAAAACGAACCAGAAATATACTTCTACTTATTCCACTTTCTATCTCACACTTGCTACTCGACCGATTTCGATCTTTTCCAACATTTGTCAAGAGTTTCTATGCAGTCGTAATCTGACGCGTTGCAAGTGTCGTTTTACATTTGGTCATTGGAACTGCGCAAGTTGATGTCGATTCCGTTTGAGCAGTCGTCTGCGAAAGTCCGTGACGTAGAAAATTGCGAGGACGCTTGCTAGACAGCTTTACACGGTGAAATCGTCGGTGCATTATGTCAGGGACAAAATACCAATCAGTAGCGGTAATACCGTCGATATATCGCATAACGTCAAGATCTGTTAAGTAGAATTATTTGGACGTGAAATATGCGGTAAATTACCACCACTTTGAAATATGTTTTAAGCCATAGTCTAAACATAATAGTAGAGACCCTAGTCTCTTATACTTAGCCCAAAATTTGCACCACAAACGAACGGATGTGGGCCAAGGTAACAGGTTCTTCCTTTACGCACGACATTTAAGCTTCCACGTGATTAATCGCCCAGCTCATCATTATTGCACTTTATTCACTACCTAAGGAGTTGAGCGCAAACAAAAACACCCAACTCAATCGTCAACAACCTATTTAATTGCTATAATTCCTCAGGCAGTTCGTTGCCGCTACATCTGCACCATCTAGTGAGAGAATTAAACTTCAAACTTGCGCGAGCGCATGTATCAGATTAGAACATGTTCTAATTTGCTTAGAAAAGCGTTCGCGCAGTGGCGCTGCCTGTCCTCGCAAGTCGTCGCTTTACACGGCGCAAAAATATTTCTTGCGCGGTATTTCTCGCAACAGCCATCGCAGTATCCATGACTCTGTTAAACGGCCTTAAGAAACAGTGTGGAGTACAACCAAGCGTAATTTTGGTACTTTATGTTCCAATCACAAAAAGTAATGTCGCAAACCATTGTATTCATTGAACTCCAAAGCTTTGGCGTTCTTCCTCTCCGCGAATATTTTCTTAAGGGTTCACGGAATCGTCTCTTGTTGGAACCGTTCTTCAATGGCTACTGTAACGAGGGTACAATGTTCACTCATTCTCAGTTTAGTGATGTGCAGTGCTCTAATCTTCTTGCTGTCGTTCGGCCTTTGCTTTGTACTTGGTGCATGTTCATTCCTTTTATTGTTTGTAATTGTGTTTTCATCATTTTCCTTTCGGTCTCAGTCACTCAGTATGGTGCTAGATCAGGTGAACTTTTTTAAATTATATCCACAATTCATTTCGGATAAGTTAAAAAATACACTTTGAACGGTCCACTAGTGAAATTTGTTTTGCACTGGAGAAATTTATTGAGTATAAAAGTCTCCAATGGACCGTACACAGTGTATTTTTTGAACATTTTCAACGATATGAAGAGGTCTTATATAGTTTAGTCACCATTTATTTCACTTTTTTTCAATTTTCCTGTTATATTTAGTCGTTGGAAAATTTTCCGCAGCAACTTTCTGTTGGTGACATCTCTTTGATTGTTCATCTTGGTCTATGGTGGCGTTCTTAATTGAAATCGTGACTGATTTTCAATTTGTGTGCACATTTTTACACAATAATGCCCCTCATATTGGCTCCGTCATTATTATTCGCATGGTCTGGGTAAAGTACCAGATGTTCTCAATTTCGCCCTTAATGAAGCCGTTTATCTGCCCTCCCGCGTCCGATTGCTCGCCCCGCCACCCCTACGTGCCCCACCCCTTCGCTCGACCACCCCCTCCCCTCTGCCACCCCCCAAGCACACTCTTTTTCCGGCCTGAGTTACGCACCTTGTTGTTACCGCACCCCCACGCAAGCACGTGCCGCTCCCCCCCCACCCCTGAAGCAACCCTCTCCACCTCCCCCTCACCCCCCTTGCGCCTGGCTCTAGCGGTTATTGCAGGAGGCGATCTGAAGGAATGGGGTTGGCGCGAGGTCATTGAGAGGGGGCAGGTAGGGGCATTTCGTTGACCGGAGGGGCAAACTGTGCATTAGCCTTCCCTTCAAGCCAGTAACTCCTCTCTGTAATGTCCCATTCGAGACTGCTGGGAGGTTTTCTGCTGAGGATACTTTCACTTAAGGAGGTTCCACCGTGACTCCGTGACTCAAAATCCAGTAAAAGAGCTATGTTATTTAATGAATGAACACCGATCCAGGAAAATAGCTTGATGGAAAATGATCAATAGGGTGATAACGCATACACAATGATTGTACGAGTATGCTATTTTATAGCGTGTTGTAGTTACATTCTATTTTTTACTAGCTCTTTTAACTCATTTTGACTTCGGAATTTGACTGACGTCTTGTTGCCACGTTTAATTTCCAAAGTGCGAGTACATGCTCAATCCCGCTAATACGTATTCTAAAATAGGTTAAATATTTGCTTACTTGGTTTTAAACTATTCCCTTGGAAATATAACTCTTTGTTGAGAATTTTAACAATATTTATATTTTTGAAAACTGTTTGGCAACAATGACGCTGCTACCATTTGGAAACATTGGTATTAATTACACCATGTCAATAACCATTGAAATATATAAATTACGTAAAAAATATAATCAGAATCTTGGTAAAGTATATTCCTAAATTAAAGTAGTAAATAAGCTTGTAAGCACGTTCCGTCACAAGTACCGTTGCCAATGATAACAACATACTGCAGCGCCAAATTCATGTAACTAAGGCTTTTCTGCTTTTTTTTGGAGCAAGCATTTGTTAATATCAATTAAACAAGTGTGGTAAGGCGAGCACTTTTTTACAATGCTAAATTCTACATAAAATTGCGCATCTTATATTAGTTTTTTGTCAAAACGGCATGTATGTTTATATTACTAATGATGGAGTATGTTATCGACCACTATATTTATGTAGGAATGGAAAAGTTGTGTGTAGTTGTTTGGTCATCAATTGGTGTTCATCAAAAACGATCAAACAGCTCCATACAACTTTTCCATTTCTGTATTACTAATCTGCAAATTTCACTGCAACACCCATGTTCTGCCGTATAGCCACGTATAAAATATCTGATTTTCAACGCCTTTTTCCTTCAAAAATATGATGGAAAGGCCTCATTATTTTATTGCCAATCGATAGAAGGGCCAACGAATTGTCTGTTCTGAAATTTTCACAGAAATGACATCTATTTCATAATTCGGTGGAACCTCCTTGAGGGCCCCTGAATATGTCGCCGCTGCTTCGAAGCCGTTGGTGCTTGACGATCTCGGCGTGCGCGTTTCCCAAACAGCTGAACTGTAACTTCACACACCGAATCCAACGCTATTTGAAATCATAATGATCGTATACCTGAAGGGAACCTCACATAGCGTGAGGAAATGGATTTAAAGTAGTCATTCCTCTGAAATATCTCATTCATTGTTGTATTTTGTTCTGTGCATCAAAAAGTTAGGGGCACATATTCACTTAATTAGAATGTGTGAGGCATTTTTTCACCAGCTACAAGTATTACTGTGTCAATGATAAAAATTTCCACGATGGCAAAAATGAAGTGCCTCTGCATGCATCTATCAAAGTGAGTGCGTGATTAAATTTGGACACGTTCCCTGAGCTTACGTGTGGCGAGCTATTGCCCTCTTGGCAGTGGGAGAAGTGGTCCAGGGGGCAAGAGGGCATCCGAGAGGAGTGCTTCCTTATTTCCTCGAGCGTCGGAAGAGTTCCCCCTCTCCGCGCCCTCCTCTCATATTAAGGCAAGCACGAAACGTATCCTGGATTCGGAAGAAAGACTAATCCAGGAGTCGTGTGCAGTAATTCGACCTGTAATACTACTCGTAGCTCGGAGTGCGAGGCTGGGTCCATCTCTAAAACCGTCATCTCTCCCTCCTCTCGTCCATTTCGCCTCCAGACTGATTACGACCTTGTTGCTACATGAAAACCGTCTGGAATAAAATACATTTTACAGAAGACATCTGACAATGGGGTCGTTTACCATATTTTTTAATTGCCGAATCTGATAGAGTTTGTAAAATAAAAAGACCTGTATTTTTTCGATGTTGGATCCGTCAATTATTTCCCGAGTTATAAGCGGCGAAAAACTGATGTTTTTAACCCTTTCAGAAAAGTGGGCGTGGTTCAACCTCTGATGTATATCGACTTCGTCCAATCACAAATGATCCCGCGAAGCTACTTTGCCTTATCGCAATGGGGGGACACAGCTGACTCTGGCAATCGGAGCAGTTGCGACAGGATCTGTGCGAGCAGACCTTCCGTGAAACCCCCTCCACTCCCTTCCCTTCCCCTGAAAGCAGTCAAGGACGGGAGGAAAATGACGTCAATGATATCACAGCAGCTTTTTCGGTGGGCGTCACATTTTGCTTACTTTAATTTGTGATTTATGAGTGAATGGTTGTGGTTAGAAGATTAATTTTTTCACTAAAATTCGTTTTTCGTTTCCATCTAACGATTTCGTGTACAAAATTGCGATTTCGTTTACAAGTAAACGCCCCCATTAGTACATTTTTGCGGTCATTTTTTTCCTTGAAATGTCTTGGTTGTGCGGACGGTGACTGAGTAAGAACGGCTCAGGATGATGTAGTGTTTAAACAAAGAAGTTTCTATTGAAGAATGAAAGATGAATGTAATTATTTGGCTGAGAACATTTCTATTCTCCAGGATTGAATCATTGCGATAATTTTATGCACTTGCAATGCCTACAGTATATTTGCTCTAAACTGTAAACTCCACTTTCTCTGCGTGAAGGTTTCTCGGGTCCTCCACCGGGTTAATGCGTCCATGTCCGCCGACGTTTCGATTACCGACTCGGCAATCGTCTTCAGGGCTTGTGAAGAAGATGACCGAGAAACCTTCACGCAGCAGATACGCAGGGAAAGCACCAGATCTTTCTCCACTTTCTCTGCATGTGCAAAATGTAAATATATGCCAAATAGACCTGGTATTGTAGGATATTGTTTCCTGCTCGCAATGCCATCTGTTATTATTACTACTCACATTTCTTTTAAAGTTCACTCTTTCAGACTTTAGGATTCTCATTCAAATTATTCACAATGAGAATAGAGTTAGATATAGTGTTTTTTATTGAGCCATAAAAACGTTATTTGTTCCTAATATACCCTCCCTTTTTCTAACTAACAGTTTTGTAGATTTTCCTTCAAATATAGTGGCTACCTAAGGTGAGCAGAATAGGTGAACCCTATTCTACTCAAGCCTACTACGCAACCCTACAACCCTATTCTCTTCTAGGTGAGTAGAATAGGTGAACCCTATTCTACTCACGTTGGTGGCTACTAACGTGATTATTCTAATGGGCACAGTTCACTGTTGGTCACAGATGGCCACTGTAATGCCCTTTAGCATATTGAAATAGAATTTGGGCCACAATTATGGTTTCTTGGTCATAATCTCAAAATCGTCTTGCATTACCTTTTATTTTTCATTTTCACTCATTTCCCTACATTTTTGAAGCTTGTAGAGAATAATTTTTATTCAACTTTCTCCAACTTTTTAGCTTATGTCATTATATCTATCCACCGCTGTATTTTTGAGCTGAATGCATCTGTACCCGAGTCGGTAATCCAACCGCAGACATCTGCGTCGCCAGCTCCTTGCCGTCCTAACTATTGCGGTTGACCTTGCTGAAGCTCGTTCTTATTCAGGCATTTGAGATCATTGTCTGTTCCTGTTATTCTTTTAATTTATTAGTAGTCACTCGTTTACTCTTCTGCGTCATTTACTGATATTTGAATGTTGAAATACTCTTTATCACATTACTTATCGCGAGAATTTGCTATTGTTACAATCAGTCAGTGGAGGCCATTGAATCTTCGTATCTCCAAGATTTGAAATCGAAAGAACGCCAACGTTCAACCTGGATACTGAAGCCACCGCTTTCGGCCCAGTTCCTACACCTTCCGCTTTCTGAAAAGTAATATTTAAGTAGATGATGGAGCCGAAGTTAGCAGCACTGATCAAAAGATTGCAGGGGTTTGCAGTGGTAGCTAAAGTATTGGCTCCTAATCTCAAGGGCTTGGGGTGCAAATCATTCAGAATTGGAAATGTTTCAACAGGGTGTTGGCCCCAAACAGGAAGGGTTTGTTGAGAGCATCTCAAAATTGTACTCCGCCAGTCTAATGGGTGGTGAAACCGTGGCTTCATTGACGTAATTTGATGAAAACAAGAATGGTTCCGATGCCCTCATGAGTCGAGACCATGGAGGTTTCACGGATTAAACCTATAATTGTACCTAAGCAGAAATTGTTTTGGATCGCACTGTACTCCAAGGAATGCGTTGAATATTAAATCTGCTTGTTGTGAGCCCAGAAAGATTAAAAGTGAGTTTTTCATGTTCTATATTCACTTGGATTCTTTATTCACTTTTTTCTTGATTCTTTTAATGTACGCTTACGTATTTTAAAAGGCAGAATGAAGAATTTGTATCGTTTAAAGTGTATGGATTATGCACAGCACTATGATGGCTAACTTATAATATCATATACATTTTCTTCGGTGTAATATTACGCTATTTTATTGAAGGAAGAGGAATGCTTCTTTATTTGTTTGAAGCTTTCCAAATTTCCCAGATAATGCTGTTCCACTTATTCAACACTATCCAACCAGACGTTAATCGTGATCTATCCCCACTCTGACTCTCTCTCCCTCCACCCAAATTGACTTCTTCATTCCTTCCTTAGCGATTGCTCTTAAAAGTACTTATCTCCGCTGCGTGCGTCTTTTCTTTTACTCTTCTCTCTCTATCTCTCGTTTCTTTATTTTTTCTGTTCTTGCAGTGGATAAAGGAGCCTCATTGTAAAAAAATAAACGCGAATTTTATAGATATTGCATTCTCTCGAAAGTTTCCAGTTTTATCCGAGCTCGGGATAAAGGAATACCTACTCCTCGCGGTGAGAATATAAAGAGGGGGTTTTAAAGCCCAACTCGGCGTGGGATATCAACTTGTGTGAATCACCGTTCTTCCTTCACCCTTTTCGTCCTCTTCTCTTTCGCTGCATTCGTATGGCTGGGCGTTGACTCGCTCGTGTGCTCGCGTGGGCGTGAAAAAACACGTCGGGACCTCTCTTCTACCCCCTCCCCACCTCACCCCCTCCCACGCCCTCATTCCCACCCACCCTCCCCTCCTTCCATTGTGACGCAATTGCTTTTGTTTTCTTTTTTACTTCCCATCGTGCTCACATTAACGGTTACTTTTCGGAGGGACAGCTCTTTAAGAGGGACGTCGCTTCCTCCTGGCTATCGGATGCAGAATTAGGCGCTCGTTCACACCGCCGCCCCTTGGAGAGGCGTATGCTCTGGTCGCAAGGGGTGGCAGGTCCGTTAGAGTATGGCTGTGTACCGTTGGATGCATATTTCCGTTATTCATAGACCTTTACTCGCGGCTCACGTCATAGCTCGCACAATCAAAATCGCGATAAAGATTATCAACGATGTGATGCTTAAAGGTAGCTGTTTCAACCTTGATTTGGTGGAATATCATAGCGAAAGAAGGAAGGAATTTCTCCACCCGTATCAGTGAACACAAAAAGTGCTATGTCTCTGGTACGAAACCTCGTTATTCGCGAAGCACCTCATGGACGCGAAACACTCTAATGACTTTAAATTCAACGTGCTCCACACTTTGGAAAAAGGAAAGAAATTGGACACCATGGAGCAAGTGGAAATTATTCAAAGTAAGAACACGAAGCAGAATCTTCTCAATGACGTTCATTTTCTTTCGTCCCCCTCCCTCCTCCTCTCCATCACCTTCCCACGAGTCGTACACTCTTCAGAAGGGCTGCCGCAACCCTAAGCACCGGACCCCAGCCGCCCACTTCCCCCCCCCGCCCTCATGCTATCTGGAAGAATACACCAGGAGCCCCAAGGAGCTAATCCCCCCTTAAGGAGGTTCCACCGTGACTCCGCGATTCAATATCCCGTAAAAGAGCTATGTTATTTAATGAATAAATACCGATCCAGAAAAACACCTATATGGAAAATCATCTATAGGGTGATAACGCATACACAAGAATTGTATGAGTATGTTATCATATAGCGCGTTGTAGCTGCATTCTATTTTTCACAAGCTCTTTTAACTCATTTTGACTTCGGAAAATGACTAACGTGTTGTTGCCACGTTTAATTTACAGAGTGAGGATACATGCTCAATCCCACTAATACGTATTCTAAAATAGGTTAAATATTTTCTTACTTAGTTTTAAACTACTCCCTTGCAAATACAACTCTTTGTTTTGAATTTTATCAATATTCGTATTTTTGAAAATTGTTTGGCAACAATGACGCTGCTACCATTTGGAAGCATTGATATTAATTACACCATATCAATAACCAATAAAATATTTAAATTACGTAAAAAATATAAGAAGGATCTTGGTAAGGTATATTCCGTAATTAAGACGGTAAATAAGCTTGTAAGCACGTTCCGTCACAAGTATCGTTGCCAATGATAACAACATACTGCAGCGCCAAATTCATGTAACTAAGGCTTTTCTGCTTTTTTGGAACAAGCATTTATTAATATCAATTAAACAAGTGTGGTAAGGCGAGCACTTTTTTACAATGCTAAATACTACGTAAAATCACGCATCTTATATTAGTTTTTCGTCAAAATGACATTTCTCCTTACATTATTAATCTGCAAATATTACTGCAAGAGCCATGCTCTGTCGTGTAGCCACGTATAAAATATCTGATTTTCAGTGTCTTTTTTCTTCACACATATTATGGAAAGGCCTCATTATTTTATTGCCAATCGATAGAAGGGCCAAAAAATTATGTATTCTGACATTTTCACAAAAATGACATCTACTTCATAATTCGGTGGAGCCTCCTTAACCCGAAGGAACCGACGCTCCGGGGGATGCCAACGCCCGGACCGCTTCACCCCTTCCCCAGTGGACTTCACTTGGACTCTCCGCACGGACTTTCCGTAGGCCCTTAACGACCTGGGCCATCCCCAGGTCGCCATCATGCTTGGTTTTACCCATCAACACCCACCACCTTTCACCCTCCTCTCAATTCCCAATCCTTATTCTCTCCAACCCCTCAATATCTCCCCTCCTCCTACCTCCTTCCAACCTTTCCCTCCCCTCACTGCAAATTGTATACATACAGGTGTCTGAGATTTAATTTTCACCTGAAGATGGTGTTCTACACCGAAACCGGTCAAGTAAAATCCTTATTCTTGTGGAAAATTGCCAGTCTTTTTCTTTCGGCATGTGATGCTTTTTCCTGCTTGTAGCCAAATTACATGGAGCTCAATGCTACAGACATTTTATTTTCGCGTTTGTTAAAGGCGCTGGATGATTTAAATTGATGACCCGGAATTTAGTCGCCTTCCTAAGGCTCATGTTCTCTGATCAATATTTTTGAGACCCTTTAGTAGCATGCTTGCATGTCAGTAGTGCATGCTTGGTGATCTTCACCCCCTGCCACTCACCTTCGCGGTGGCTTGCAGGGTATCGCGTGGATGTAGATGTAGAGGAGGGGTAATCTGGCAGTGGCATTTGAATCTTACTTATTGTTATATCATCATCATCATCATCATCGGTCAACAATCCTAGGATTGGTTTGACGCAGCCCTCCACTCGATTCTTCTATCGGCCAACCTCTTCATTGTGACGAAATTCTTCTCTTTAACGTCCTTCACAGCCTGCTCCATATACCTCATACGAGGCCTGCCTTTTCCATTCCTCCCGTTCACTTTTCCCTCGACGATAGTCTTCATCAGGCCATCGTGTCTCAAGATATGGCCGATTAAGTTGTCCCGTCTTCTTTTTAGAGTTTTCAGCGGACTTGTCTTTTCTCCTACTCTTCATGGAACTTTCTTGGTCAGTTCATTTAATCTTCAGCATTCTTCTGTAGCACCGAATTTAACAAACAAATTTTGGTGACGCGTCGAAAACAAAGGAACTATTTGGGCGAAATATATAATGGAGTTTTAATCCCGTTCCGTAATGGTTCCTCTTAAAAAATCTGATTGAATCACTTCCGTTTGGAATTCGAACAATTTCATAATTATGAAGTTTATCCTGTTATATTGACATTTCACAAAAAGTTATGATCATCGGAAATAAAGGCTAGTAAATAGAGAGCAGTTTCCTATTATATTTTTTATTGTCTTCATCGGACGTTTATAACCTCTGAGTACGTATTTTAAGACGTTCGATTGTTAAATTACGTCAGGTACTTTTCCTCATTAATTTAAAATAAAAATAAAAATTAACGGCGTAAAAGCGCGACGGAGAACTATTGCATGCCGGTACTTCATTAATTTAACGTCATGTTGTTTCCTCTTCCTGCCACCAGATCGTGCTGCGGACGCTTCCAAGCAGACGGTGCAACCTGTTAAAGCTTATTAACTAGTATCTGAGGTATATTTATTCAGTCACTTTATCATGGTCAACTTTTATTTATTTATTTAAAATTATCTATTCACTAAATTCATTAAAAAACCCTTGCTGTTCATTTTAATAAGCGTGTTGTTAAGTTGGCCGATCGCCGCGCGAAGTTCCTGCCAGGTGTTGTTGCAGAGGATTCGACGAGCAGGATGCCCTTTAGAGACTATAATATAACTACTATTAACTAACCACGTTCACCGGAGGAGACTTTTATAACTTTGATAGGTTACATAGGCTATTATTCACAGGTATTCACTAGAGCTGAGGGGCTCTGAAATGCAGTGGTAAGTTCAGGAGACTAATATTTCCCATGCCTCGCAATTCAGTACAGTACATACCTGTTACGTCATCAAGAAGGCAGCGAATCCCGCCATTTTTGAGCTTTATCAAATGAACTTAAAGTTAACATTAAATCCTCCAGTAAACTGAGATTTCTTATTTCAAATGTTTTGCGTAAAATGAATTCCTTTATGGTGGAGCACGAATCGCAAATTGTGAATTCTGTTTTCTTTGATGAAGGAAACTACCCAATTATCGAAGGCCCCGTTAATATATTAGGATTAGTTTACTATATGTCGGCATTTCTGTTTAGAGAAGGAAATATTTTGCTTGCTTGTTGCGTATTCGTCAGCGATTTGTACGGTCATTTGATGTAAAGTAATTTGAAGTTCCATGCGCGGACATTAGTCCGTTGATTCTTCGTAAAAAAAATGGAGATTGGTGTGTTGGCATTCATTTTTCGAACCCTGATAGGATTGATTTTAATTATTTTCCCTCTCTGATGCTAGAATTAAGTCTAAATAAGTTAAATGTCATGATGTAAAGACTTACATCATGAAATTTAACTTATTTAGACATGAAATTTAACTTATTGCATATTTTACATTAAAGATTATATTTCTTCTTCGCATTCTATATCTGCAGGTCGTTCCCTCGAATTTTGCTTCGTAAAATTGTTTTCTATTTTGAAATGTGATGCATTTCATTCGATTTTAAATCAGATTCACAGTTAACGGAGGGAAACGGTAGAATTGTCCGCTTGAATTCAAGGACTGCGAAATCATTGGTTTCACTTTCGTGGTCTTGAATCGTTGTCAATATGTTGTTATGAATTTTTTCTTTTAGTCAGGTGCATGAAGTCTTTAAGGGGTATTAACAACACCCGGCTGGGTGTCCTTAATGATGATTTGTCGTTGTGAATCCAACCTATAATTTTTAAGGGAAATCTAATATTTTTTTGTTGATTGTGCTCCGCTCCAATATTTTTGACTTCCCCATTCCTTCGCACTCCATCCAGGGCTCTTTTCCGTTTTAATCACCGCGTCTCCGGGTTTCAATGCTTCCCTTTCTTGAAGCCCTCCGGATGTTGGGCGGGGTAAGCCCACCATTGTCATCGTTTCCTCCGAGGATTCGAGAGGGGAGTGAGTCGCGGGGATGAGAACGAATGAGATCCCGCCAAACCCAAAAGCCTCCCAAGAGTTTCCCGATCGCGCTTTGTATTTCTTCTCCTCCCCCTCTTAATATCCACGAGTCATTCTGTGCCCTCGCAGATCCTCGGGGAAGTCGGCGTCACCCCCTCCCCCCCCCCCCTGAAGGAAAGGGGGAGAGACACCCCTTCGCCGCGCCACACTTCCGAGGGCGCTCCCTGGAGGCGATGCTTTTTTGTCCTCTCCCCTCGCGCGTCTTCTTCTTCATTTCCGACGCGGCGTCCCCTCCCCCTCGGCCGTCGCAAAGCATTGTGGTCCACTGTTGCCATCCACTCCTTCAGACGTCGAGGCTCGCGTTCATTCGGATGCACCCCAACCTGAGCTCGTGATCTTTATTTCGCCCGAATGTACCGTTCAAAGGAGGCATTCGCCTGCCGCTCTTCATTTGTCCACACCCGTCCCTTTCAAGCAGAGCACTGCCATCGCGACGTTAGCTTTTTCGAACTCAAGAGGTCATAGCCTTCAAGTCAACCAGGCAATGATCATGTGGGAAAATTTATGTAGTCCAGTCATTATATCGTTTGTTAGTTATGGATAGTTATACTACGTGTCAATGAACAGTTCTTTCGGAAGCCAGCAAGACTCCAGCGGTTATCTTCCAACGGACCTGTTCATTCAAAACTCTTAGTAATGGAAAGCGGCCGCGAGTCCGATGACATTTAAGTTCACTCAAATTTGAGGAGGTATATTTGACTAGGTGGTGTGGAGACTGATGAGTGGATAGTTTCCCAAACTATTTTAAGTCTCAGCTTGCCTCTGGTGGCTAAAACTTGTATACGAAGTACAACGGCATTGTATTGACTTTCCCAAATCAGTTTTCTGCAAACAGAAAACGGGGAAATCTGGAGGGTTTTGGAAAAGAAGCGTTTGACGTGTACAATGCTCATTCATGTATGTCTCGAACTGTGATTGTTCACCAAAAATCTCTGTGTCAGCCACAACCCATGCATCAGTTGGATAAATGTTGAAAGATGGATTTATTACGGCATTAAATTATTTTTCCATGTTGCCAAAGCTTTGTTATTAAATTATGATTAATGGTAAAAAATGTCTGAACAAGAAAGAAGAACATCATGATTCCTTTTCCCAAAAAGTAGATAGCGGAAAACTGAAAAGTTCAGGACTATAAAAGCCTGTCGACACATGCATCGAAGATATTGACAAGGATAATCTACAGAAGAAAAGAACGAAAAGCAGAGGAGTTCCTGGATGAAGATCAATTCGGATTCAGGAAAACTAAGGACAAAAGTAAGGAATTGTAGTATCCCAAATTGATCGTAGAATTATCTACAGTTTGTTTAAAAACCAAGTAGCTGTGATAAAATCTGGAGCCATCTCTGAAGAAGCAAGAATAAGGAAAGGAGTGAGACAAGGCTGTGCACTGTCTCCCGTAATTTTTAATGTTTACATCGAGAAGCCAACAATGAAATCAAATCATGGATGAAATCAAAGAGAAGACTTCAGGAGTGAATATCCACGGGGAAAACATTAGCATGCTGCGATTCGCTGATGACATGATAGTCATATCAGAGGCAGAGGAGGATTCGAAGAAGATTCTAGTAGCCATGGAAAGGACAATGACCTGACATCATCCGAAAATCAATTTGAAGGAAACAAAGACGATGTAAGTATTTAGTTGGAGAGAAGGGGCCAAGGCCAATATTAAATTTGGAAAACAAAAACTTGAAGAGGCGAAGAGTACTGTAAAGAGGGCATAATTAAGATTTAATGGATCCTTCGAGTGAGTGACGAGGAAGCCCTGAGAAGTGTGGGAGAAAAGAGAAGTCTACTGAAAACCCTAAGAAGAGGAAGGGGCAACTTAATCGGCCACATCATGAAGCATGATGGCCTGATGAAGACAATTGTCGAAGGACGGGTCAGTGGGTGCAATAGCTGGGGAAGGCCTCGTTTGAGGTACAACACGTGATGAACGTTGTGAAAGAGAAGAAATACGTCAATGTGAAGAGATCGGCTGTTAGGAGAACTCAGTGCAGAACTGCGCAAATCCAATCTCAGTATTGTTGGCTGATGATGATGAAAATGACCTTCACTCAAAAGTGATAAAATGGTATCTATAAAGAATTAGTAAATCGTCTCAAACGTTTATGCTCCAGAAGCATTGTGATGGGGTCAATGTGACGGGGCTGGATGGAAGGAGGCTCCCGAGGAACGGATGAGTCTGGAGTACTACCGCCCAGAAAGGGAGAAGTCAACCGCGTGTACTCGCTGAGCCTTACTACTTAGTGTGGCACTTGAAAGAAACACCAGTGAAGTGGTTACCATCTTACCCTCAACCCTCATTTATTTAACCTAGTTAAAACCTAGTGACAGAAGGGAATACTTTTTGGGGGCTTTTCATTTCTCTCTCTTCCAAGAAAAAACGCCGGAATACCTTCTGGAAAGGTTTAAGGTTAGGCCACATATCACATGAGGGGAATCCAGCTCGGACTACAATTCTTTATACCATCCCACACCCCGAACAAATGTGTGTTTTAATTCTTTCCTAATTACTACGCCCAAATACTGGAATTCCCTACCCCTACATCTTAAAATATTGGGGTCCTCACACGTATTCAAATATAAACTGTATGAGACCCTGCTTAACAAATGATCCTGGTAATATTTGAATGCCTATTATATCTCTATGCAACTTTCTGGTTGTGTTTTACCTTCATAAACCAGACCCTATTCTTATTTTTTTGTTATTCTTGCGAATATTTTTGTAAACTGTTAACCATGTATAAAATATATCAATGTTATATATGTCCGTTCACTTTGTAAAATTTTGTATGTGCTCTATGGGTGATGCTCGGAGCAGAAAAAAATTAATATTCTATTCTATTCATCTACATTTACATAATACCCTGCAAGCCACCACAAAGGTGTGTGGCAGGGGGTGATTTCTCACCAAACATGCACTACACATCATGCGTAAAAGAGGAATAGTATTAATATACTAGTCAGAACTTCACTATTAAAAAAAGATAGAAATTGCAAAGCAAATATGCAAAAACATTCTGTTAGTAGGCTTAGATTTAAGTACTCATACCAACATGCAGCTACCAATGCTATTCATTCCTACTCTCTGATAGGATATATTTACCGGTATTCGTATCTCTAATTGTACGAGGGAAAAAGGACGTTTTGAATCTATCAGTTCGGAAATCAATTTCTCTAATTTAATGATTATGGTCCAGTCTGCCATAATAAGTTGGGGTTAGCAAAATATTTTTAACATCATCACTGAAAATATTGTCTTGGAATATGTTTAAGAGTTTAAGTCTAAATTTCAACCTCCGATCTGACAATGTTTCCCAATTTAATTCTTATAATAGACTGGTTACGCTAATATAGTTATCGTACCGTACCTTTACAAATCTTTCCGATCTTCGCTGCACACGTTCAAGTTCATTATTTAGACCGATTTCGCAGGGATCTCATACACTGGCAGCATATTCCATATGAGGTCTAACTTGTTAGGGAGTAGTAGCTGATTTCTCGTACATGATCGTCACATGTACCCAGTACTCTTTTGATGAATCTCAGTTTACGATTAGCTTGACCCATTATTTTACGTATGTGTTTACTCCAGGAAAGATCATGTGTCAGTCTTATTCCAAGATATTTAATGGATTCCACGTTTGTTATTTCATTATTACCTATTTTCTATGTGCTAGGAGGAGAACTATTCTTTATCAAAAAATTCATTGCTACACATTTTTTAAAATTTATTTCTAACTGCTTTTTAAATTTAATTCAACGCCCTTGCGTAAGAAAACCATTGTGTTGCAGTAAAACTTCGGGCATTTGCTGCTCTGTTGCTCACTGTTCCAGAATGAGTTTCATGAGACACGCGTCTCTACTGGAAGAGCCTCTGCTTTGAACTACTCCTGTGTCTTCTGCCGAGTGGCTGGAGCATTGTTGCAGCCTCGCCCATTCGCTGCACGCGTTGAAGTCTCCCACCCCCTGGCCATGCAACCACTCTGTCTGCGAGGGTGAAGAGACTTCGATGCCCCACCCCCCGCCACTCTCGTCGCGTGACCACCCGCGCCCCTGCACTCCCCCGTCGCCCCCCCCCCCCCTCTTCCTCAAATCGTCCCCGAAACCCCTTCTCATCCCCTCTTGCACCCCCTTACTTAATGGCGTTTACTTGGAACCGAAATCGCAATTTTTACACGAAATCTTTAGATGGAAACGAAAAAATAATTATAGTGAAAAAATTAATCTTCTAACCACAACCATTCGCTCATGAATCATAAATTAAAATAAGCAAAAGGTGACGCCCACTGAAACATCTGCTGTGATAACATTGACGTAATTTTCCTCCCGTCCTTGACTGCTTTTCGAGGAAGGGAGGGGGGTTCTCGGAAGGTCTGCTCGCACAGATCCTTTTGCAATCGCTCCTATTGGCAGAGTCGGCTGTGTTCCCCCCCATTGCGATGAGGCGAAGTAGTTTCGCGGGCTCAGTTGTTAGTGGACGCAGTCGATATACGTCAGAGGTGGCACCACGCCCACTTTTCCGAAAGGCTGAAAAACATTATTTTTCGCCGCTTATAACTCGAGAAATAATTGACGGGTCAAAAAACGGAAAAATACGGGTATTATATCAGATTCGGTGATTAAAAAATATGGTAAACGACTCCATTCCTCGGCCGTCGGGTGATGTGACGGCAAGTGATACAATCAATTCTCGCTCGTGCGGAGTCTTCTCCGGATTTCAATAGAACCTCACTTGTTTTCTTCCTATCCTCGTGATATGGGTGGACTCGCATTTTTCCTCGATTTCCTACAATTTGAGGTGTGTTTCGTGTTCCGGAGAAAGGGGTGTTTTGGGAGGATGACACGAGGGGAAAATGAGGGGCCTAATGATGAGAGATAGCACCAATAGTGACTCGGCAATTTTCTTTTTCAGTGCCTCGTGGAAGTGAAGGTAGGGCTTTTGCAAAGGGAAACAAACGCGTGCAGGGGAGAGTTGTCCCACTATAGTTTTCTTTCGACAAAGTGTATGAATCACGCCGGGCGGAGGTGCATTAATCTCGCTTCTCGCGCCGCCGCCGCCTCTATCGCTGGCTCGCAGCGCTCGCTCGGCACGTGTCCGCATTTGCAAGTGGGCAAATTAATCCTCGCAGCTCAGTGGCGCTCATGCCCGGCTCCATGTACTTCTCTCGGCTAATCCCTCGGCTGGCGCTAGCTGAGCGCTCCCTCTGCCGTGACTTTATTGTCACCAGATGGTTTATCACACCCCGAGCCCTCCAAGTAAATTCCCTCTTCGAGCGGGCGCTGGCGCTATTACAAACAATAGTGTGACGTAACTCACTTTGAGCATTGCCATAGGTTTGAAATATCCGTCATATCTCGGGAACTTAACTCCGTTATTAGGCAGCGGATGTTGAAAAGATGGCCACAAACAGCTTTTGATTCAAACAAATTAGTTGGCGCTAAATAATAATAACATATATATAATAGTAAATATTTATTTCACTCAAAATAGATACAAAAAATAATAAAACAGGCATAAAAAGAGAGTGAATTTAGGCACCCCTGTTGGAAACTACACCTTTGTTGGGGTTGAAATTCCTTGATTAAGGCGTTTTGCGACAGTTACAAGAGATATTAAGAAAATGAAATACTAAGGGCTATACAAGTAAACAGAAATTGTGTACTTGAATAATTAAATTGTCCTTAAATGTATACAAATCTTCTTATCCCTAATGTGTTACATTTAATTCAGTTACATATTTCACAGTATATTCCAAATTCAATAAATATAATACAACATATATAGAGCAAATTTATTAAACTACATTTACATAACTATATCGAATATACATATATACATAGAAACTTTGAACGGTGAACACGTTAAATACCTTTAGATATTCAGAAAAGTTGTTGAAGGAGCGTGCTGGTTGGAGGGGGTTGACACGACACGTTGGCATTACACTGATAGTTGTTACTTGGGGGAGGGGACCGACAACTGATGTCTATTGCACTAGAGAGGATGGATGGGTAACTGGATTAAAAGTAGGAGTTATATTGATCTGCTCTATTGGGTACCAGACAAACCAGATCCTCGCCACACTGCATTCAGTGCTCCAATTATTTCCTTTTCTCTAATTCATGAAAGTCCAAAAATCCACCAACAGCTGATAAAGTGTTTTTCTCGACTTTTAGGAATAATGTTACCTCTCGTTGATGCCACTGTTCGTGAGACCCCATGTGATTCCTCTGAAGAGCCATAACTATGTTCATGCTAATTATTAAAACTTTTTATCGCTGTTATTTTTTTATTGTATTTATAATTATGTTAATCTCTTTTTATTTACTATAATTATATTTCTCTTTCTATATATCGCTGTTGTTTCTATTTTACTCTCTTCGTATCATTACATTCATTGGTCGTCAGAAAGGTAACTAATTGAAAAACCGGGGAAGGTAATTTGTGATTATTTGTCTTAGAATTATATTTTTTAATTACCTGAATGGGTACAGATAATTTCCAAATATATTGTGAAGATCCTTCCGTGGGGGATGAAAAATATCTACCAAAAGTATTTACTTCCAAGAGTGTATGTGGTAGAATATAATGTGATACAGGTCGGTCATTAAATAATTAAACTAGTGAGTAGCCGAAATCTCCTATATGTAATTTTACGTAGCTGTCACATCTTATCTTCTTTGACTGTATTCTTATTTCTTTCCTTTTTCAGGTGAGTATTTCAGACTGGATTGCTGGGTGATGGAACTGTTTCCAGGATGACAAAGGAGCCTTTTTCACTCCTCCGTCTGCATTAATGACACTCTTGGGAAAATCCTTGCACTCCACGGTTTGTGCTTCCTTGATGAATTCTATGAAGCGTGAGTTGAATAAATGCTCTGGCCGGAGAGGGATTTGATGGAAGAAAGTAAAGGCATAATACAAAACTGTTTATGTGATCAGAAGAGCCTTGTTATCTATATTTATTTTTGTAGTAATGGATGACTGAAAGTATGGATGAATTAAAATATTCTGCTGCTGCTCTGAGGAACAGAGTAATAAGCCGTGAACGAAAGGATCAATTTTTTGACAAGGAATGTGGAACGCACCTCTGTGGCAGGAAGTCATCGGAAATGACAAACAGAAATTTTGAGGATGAAAGCAAGAGAAATATTGGTTGGCAAGAGAATTAGGAAATAGCCTGAGTTACTACCAAAGCAGAGTGGGAAGAAATCCCATAAAAATTCAGTCGATTTCAGATCCCCCTACAAATCCTTTATGAATGAATTTCCTTAACTCTATAAGCCAAATGAAAATGTCACGTGGCCTGGGGGAAGGGGCGACATAGGATGTGTAACTTTAAGTTGCTTTGGACTTAATATGAGGTGAATTCTACACTAATATATCTCGTCACACTTTGTCGAGACCGCTTAGAGAGCTTAGGTGATAGCTTAATAGTGATTAAGTGATCTTGTGAGATGCGATTAGCGTCGCAGTCACCGTCATGATTTAAAATCTATCATGTCAGTTGCATGCAGATGAGAGGGCAAGAGTACTCTCGAAAAATATTCTTTCTCTGTGCAAGCATGTTATTCGCTTTCGAATAATTTTCTCATGTGTCTTCTAACGTTCCAGGAATTTGAGAGCAAAGTATTTACGGTGCTGATATTGGGGAAGCCATTCTTCCTTCATGTTGGATTATTACCAGTTTATGGTTGGAATTGCGATAATAGAAAAGAATTGAATCAGTATCTGTCTAACCTGACGATAAAAGTTCTCCTATTTGTTAGTTATGTTACTAATACTGGATTGAAAAACAAAGAAATGACGCTTTATTCGTAGGTTGGCTTCGCGTGTTGTTGAATGTTATTATGGCTCGATAATGTTTGGAAGAGGACTTAGATAACTTAGAAACTGCTTAATTATGATATGCATAGTGAGAGCTGACTTTATAAATCGATCGTTACCGAATATAGCTATTTTTATCCAATTCACTGGCTGCCTATAAGCATGCTCTGATACTGCAGCGAAGGAATTAAACATATAAAGTGTTTGACTATTATTGTCACCGTCGCACCATTGTATCATGATTGATGATGGAGGCCTTATATTAAATGAGCTCATATCATGAATTTCATGAATTTTGCGAACATTCTCTGGTATCTGCTTTTAATGCTTTTGAAAAATGGTCCTACAAAATCTAAGATATATAGAGCGAAATTGAATGTTGTGGGAGAATAAATTCGAAACGCACAATTGTAATTCACGTATTGACACTCATGTCATATTTAACATTTACTCTTAGAAATGACCTCCCACCCTTTCGTCTAACTGTATCTAAAATGACATTTTGAATGAAAATGGAATCGACTTCGAGTCATAATTTTGCTTGATCGAAGAGAAGTGCCCTCGGAGACCATAACTCTGCTTTTCGCCGACTCATCCAGACCACCCCGGTTTTGACAGAGAGGGATATGGGTCAGATGCTTCTTTTGAAGCCATCTCTATCGCCCTGAGGCTCCTCCTTGGTGTATGGCGCTAGCCGCGAGGGAGGCGCCTCCAGGGGCAGCGACATGAAGAAGCCCTCTCGGGAGGCACATACACCCCCTGCCATCCATCACGAGGATTCTCTACCCTCTACCCTCCGTCTCTCCGCCCTTCGGGTCGCCGTCGTTGGACTATGACCTCCCCAGCTGACTTGTCGCGGCCAGATTAAGGGGGTTGGTCCGAAAAGTGAGAGTCATGTCAGTTTTTTATATTTTCATCACTTAACGAAATAAAGTTCCTCTATCTAATAAAGTAAAGATAATTATACCAACCCATACTGCTTTTTGCACAAATTGCATTTGAAATTACATACTATCAACGGCGAGAATGGTCGTCACATGGGAATATAACGTTTAAAAATACCATAGTGACATGTCATCTTTGCAAAAAACTGATATTTTAATGCATAATTTTACAAAGAATAAAGTGACACGAAAAAAAAGGCATGAACCCACCGTATTTTTCGCTAAATTCACCAATTTCTGTGCTTATAGCGGACGAAATGCGTTAGCTGACTTCAAGTGGCGCTGCGGTCGCTGTAGCCAAAACGATTGGCGTATGAATAATATCATTACTAATGAGATATTAAAGCATATTTCAGAAAAATATTATAACATAACGTTTGATAGTAATATTCTGGAGTTGTACATTTGTAAATTCGTTGAGTACATGAATTTATTACTGTAAAGTAAATGCTGAATTTATTCTCATTTTTATACGAACTGTTACTTTGCTTTATAAGTTGATCGCACCGCTCAATTTTGGCGTTGTCATTCCTTCCTATTCCAGTAGAAGTTTAGGTTAATAGTAGCCGTTTTTGAAGGAATATCGCTTAATGAGTGAGTAAGACAATAAATAGGGATTTTAATGAGATAGAGAGTGGTTGGCACTGTTATATATGTACAGTGCCAATTGGGAGTGAGGAACCCGAAAGACATTCGCAATTGAAGAACCATTAACCATAAATATCAGGAATATGCCAAGCAGTGGCTGAATATAGTAATTGAAAAAGGGAAGAACGCCTTCGATAATGCATGGAATAAGCAAAAATATTGCAATAAAATATGCCAATAAGCGTTAACTGTAAGTAAGAGTAATGTTGCCAAGTATTGTTTTCTATTTCAATATGGAAAAGAAGTCGTTAACAAACTATGTCGAAGCAAATATAAAAAAAAACCGCTTTGTAAGATTCTACAAAATGTTATTGTGACATCGACCTAGGTTTCGATTGTGTACAAATCATCGTCAAGGTCTTACAAGGTGTTACAATGAAATTTTGTGGAGTCTTACAAAAGTGGTTTTTATGGAGTTGTTTGGTCGTTTTTGATAAACACCTATTTGTGCCAACGTTTCGCCTCTTTATTTCGGCTTCTTCATGGCTATACAGTAAACAATGTAAGTTTGTAAGTTTCCATTACGCTTGAACAAACTTAAAATAAAACAGAAAGAAAAAAAATATAAAGAAATGAAGAGGAGAAGCCGAAATAAAGAGGCGAAACGTTGGCACAAGTTGGTGTTTATCAAAAACGACCAAGCAACTCCATGTAAACACATTTCTATTACTGCATAAATAAAGTGGTCAATAAGAATACTTCAATATAAAAAAGTGGTTTTTCTATTTGCTGCTATCATGCGGTTCCAGCAAGTAAGGCCCGAGGATTTCCTTTTTAAACTATGCCGAGGTAATTAGGCGTTTTCAAATAATTAAAATTTTTATATCATGCGTATCTACTATTCGAGGTTATTTCTGACACGCTCGCATGGAAGTGTGAATTATTTACTACAAATGTTTGTTGTAATATGATGTAATTCACTATTCCGTATCCGTAATTGAATTAAGCGACCAATCGATTGTGATAGAGGGATCGCAGCTCCTCCGTTCGAGGGATTGAACACTGTAAAAAAGTTTAGCTGATTTTCAGTGCGATCTGAATATAAACGCTCTCTGATTTTACGGTAGTGGTCTAAATTTAAGACACAACATGCGTGAAAATTAGACACACATCCGTCTTATTTTAAAGAACTTAACAACTGCATATTGAAAATAAGATTGTTGTGATCTGAAATTCAGATCACACGGGCTGAAAATAATCACGGCTTGGTTGGCCCTGCAATTGAAGTTAACCTGCCAATAGCAGAGACTGATGGGCGGAACGTAACAAGGGTAAGGGTAACAATGTAAGGATTGTGACGTGTAAAGAAGTAAAATTCGAAGTCTAGTCAAATTTTATTGTAAGTAGGTGAAATATGCTTTGTGCAATGAATTACTGATGTGAGAATATGGCGTTGATACTTCGTTTGTTTGCAGAAGGGCGCCAGTTGTATTTGAATGACGTTTCCTAAGACTATACTTCCTTATTTTGTCTACGTGGCAGGGTTGTAAGAACTAAAAAATAGTCGCCCTCATCAAGTGACAGCTCCTGCCTCGGTTTGTAGATACTGGCACATATCTTTGGTATCGAAGACTTTGTATGGATAATTTAGTTTCCAATAAAAGTACAAATTTTCATATTATCTTTGAAGTTATTGTTAATGTGTTCCCATTTCAATCCCGAAATCTTTTTCAATGGAAATTCTATGACTTACGTATGCTCTATCGAAGAATTTAGCCAGTTAAACAGTATTATCGAGTAAAATTATGAAATATTATGGTTTGGTTTTTGTTCGTTTGAAGTGTTTAAATTTGTAGTATTTATAATTAGGCATTCCATAAAAGTAGACTTCAATTTCAATAGCAACTCGAATTGCTACGTGGAACTCATTTTAAGATAGGCCCATGCCGAATTTAAGATAGCCCTGGTATTAAATTCAACATCGGCCTATCTTAAAATAAGTCCCACCTGGTCTGATTTTTACGTCCTGCACCTGCCTTAAAATAAGACATCCCCTCAAAGTAGGCTTGAATTTCAGTAGCAACACGCATTATTACCAGACCATGGCTGTCTTAAATTCAGCATAGGCCTAACTTGTAACAAGTCCCACCTGACCTGATTTCCAGTCCTTCACCTGCCTTATTTTTAGACAAGGAATTAGTGCTGAAATTAAACGTACGCTGTCTTAAAAATGTTGCATCTGAAATTCAGATCGCTTTTGTGCCTTAAGTAGGTTGATCCGAAAAGTGACAGTCATGTCATTGTTTATATATTTTCTGCACTTATAGAACTAAAATTCCTCCATATAATAAAGTAAAGATAATTACACCAATCTATACTACTTTATCCACAAATTGCATTTGAAATTGCATACGATTAACGGCGAGAACGGCCATCACATGGGAATATAACGTTTGAAAATACCATAGTGACATGTCATTTTTGCAAAAAACTGATATTTTATGCGTCATTTTTAAAGAAATAAAATGACACGAAAAAAAGGCATCAACCCACCGTATTTTTCGCTAAATCCACCAATTTCTTCGCTTATAGCAGACGAAATGCGTTAGTTGTCTTCAAGTGGCGCTGCGGTCGCTCTAGCCAAAATGTATGGCATCATTACTAATGAGATATTAAAGAATATTTCAGAAAAATATTATAATATAACGTTTGATAGTAATATTCTGGTGTTATACATTAGTAAATTCATTGAGTACATGAATTTATTTCTTCGAAGAAAATGCTGAATTGACTCCATCGTAGAGCTGATTTAAAATTATCATAAAAAATAAATGCTTCCACTTTTCATCGTATTTCTTGTAATTTACGACTTTCAGTAGCTTAGGTAATTTTCTTTGTGAAGTAAGGATCACTTATCAAGCGTATACTCGTACTTAAATTAATAAGATTCCTCAGACAACTTGACTCAAGCAGTCGCGAGCCAACCTCCTTAAAATCAGATAAACTTTTTACAGTGAACACGACTCTAGACACGGCCATTTTTCGTCGCGACGTCATGCGTTTGTGGTGGGAAGGGGGGGCACGAGACATCGATTGCCGGATGGGTTCATAGAGGGTCAAAGGACTTTGGGGGGCGGCGGTATTCCTTTACATCGGCGGCTACGGGGCGCAGACACAGAGGAGGGTCAGGGGGGAGGGAACGGACACCTCACTTCACCCCACCACCGCTGCCGCACCCAGCCAGAGGAGGCGGGCACTGCCTTGTTTATTCCTTGTTGTGAAGCGGTCGGTTGCCCTCCCGATACCATTGCGTCGTTTTGCTGGCGCTCGAAAGTGCAATGCGGGAGATACCTCGTTTTCAAGTGGCTCCTCTGATTTTAAAGAGATAGACTCCCTTGCGCAAGTCGCTTCGTTGCCGCTTTTGAAGTTAGAAGTTTATAAAACTATTTGTTTTGTTTTCAAATGTCGCCAGGCAATGTTTTTGTTTAAAGTTGATTAAAAATTTTCAAGTAGACTAGACGTATAGGTTTTTTATTTGTGTAAAACTTCTACGTAAAGCAGCGTTTACACGTTGCAGTTGACTGCTATGACAGTCGCGAGATGCGCGATGTATCTATATCGCGCTACTGCTATGATGCGTCTGCACCAACTTCTATGCAGCTTAAAGCCGCTATTTAGGCGTTGTCATAACAAACAAAAAGGCGTTTTATTTCAATAGTGATTGATGCTTAAATTTTCATGATATTCTTCAAGCTATAAATTCCATTGACGATTATCTTTTGTTCCCATTCTTTAAAGAGAAGAATCTCCCCTTTGGAGAGGGATATCCTTGTTATTTTATCCAAATTCCCGGTATCAGACGTCGTGTATTGTTTTCCGTTGGCGATTGTTGCGATTGTGTTCGATACATTTCCGCTGGAAAGTAGACGGACTTCAACTTTGCTAATAGCTCGAACTATGATCGATAGTGTTCGACATGTGTCCAGTATCGACCTGAACTCGCATCGCAGTTGCTATTTACACATGCGAGTTGGGCTTAATAGTTGTTAGCAGTTGACTGTCATAGCAGTCAACTGCTACGTGTAAACGCGCCTTTAGGTTTTAATACTACTGCAGGGGCAATATATATATTATGGAGAGGAGGTGTTATCATGTTGGAAATCACATTGAGTAAATCTCATTATGCTGCCCTGCTTTGTATGAGTACCTTTCTTTGTGTGGTTGTGTTCTGCCGACAAATTCTGACATTTTATGGACGTCCCCCCTGTGTGGCAATCTCCCCCCTGCCACACACCTTTATGGTGGCTTGCAGGGTATATGTAGATGTAGACGTCCTTTGGTCTTCGGACGCGTACATTTGCACAGGATATTGTACGGTTGTTGCATATTTGTTATCTGCTACTGTGGTATCATCCATTCCAAATCAGTGTACTATTTAAATAGAAACAGGCGGACGGAGGAATATATGCACGAAGATGTAATGATTCACTCGAGAAAACAATATCAATACAGTAGCTGTCGACACAATAAATCGATAAAACCAAAACATTTCGTGATTTAATTCCAAAGGTGTAATCACTTTCAATTTTCAAAAGTTTCACTTTCTTAATCAGTCCGCAGTTATTCCATACCAGCATATATTGTTACATTTTAAAGCGAATAGATTGATTACAAACATCAACAGTAAGTCATTTTGATTAACTATTGTTAATTACCTCAGCTTGTTCCCTCCATTGTAATAATGGCACGCTGGATAGACATAACGCTGGATAAACAGTCAACTGTTAACCGTCATTACGGCGGTGAACGATGTTCGCGAATCGTTCGTCCCGGTGACCCACGACTCTCCATATGAGGCGAAATTCTTTGGAAATTACAGAATAGGCACCCAAGCTCACCTCTTCTCGACCACCTCTTGTATTCCAATCAACCCAATTACTCAGATATTCACCTCCTCCTTTTCTTCTCCATGATATAAATATGTACCATTGTCCTCTCTAGTTAAAGATTACCTGACGATGACCTTAGAAGTCGAAATCGGTTGTGTTAAGTATAAATGTTGTGGAAAAATTAAGTGTTGGTTCATAAGTTCTAAAGTTCTTCTGTCGATTAAGTGTTTGCTCATTCGCAGCAGTTGACTGAATTAAATACGCACGTATCACTACAAATTATGATGGCATATGTTAGTTAAATATGTATGAACATTTAATTGATCACGTGCGTGTCGTATCATTTCGGGAACAAGAGGAGCATCTGTGCGGTTATTTTGTAATCTCACCTTTTCAATGACTCTTTGCGGGAAGGCGGGAGATCCGTTTCGCTCTCTTAATGATCGGCTCACGAACGGTTCGTGTATTGTCGAAGCTTCTGTCGGTAGCGCTATCTGTAGCCGATCTCGTCTACTTTGAATAAACAAACGAGTGCCTGGCAACGGCGACCGCTTTTTTCAAAAATGGAGGGATACGGTGAAGGTGAGTGAAAAATTGTTTGTCCATATCATTTTTATTATTCGGATGACCTGTCAAGATAATTCATGTCCGATAATTTCCTTTGTACCAATATTGGAATTTGCATTTGTTTCCCGCTACATTTTACGTTAATCGTGTTTTTAGAAATCATTTTTTGATAATATACAATTCGTAATTTAAGAACGTTTAAGTTCTTCACGTTGTGCAAATTCCAATAATACAATTTAAAATCGTTTGTATCTCTCTCGCTCTTGCTTTTTTTCTAACTCAAGTGGAAACGATGGTGGCTCCATTTCACGTTCTTTATGAAGATGAGATGGGAACTAATGGCAGGCGGAGATAATGAAACGGATAAAGAGTCGATAGATACGGATCAGAGCGGATGAATCGTCTAAAAGACCAGCACATGACCGGCAGTTCACCGCTTGAGATCCGAAGATGGTCACGCCGCGTGGGTGGCGGTGTTTAAGCACGAAAAAGTGACATTTTATGACGTATAGTGAGATTACAAAATAGCCCCCCTGATCCTGAGGCACGACGAGGAAACGCGAATGAGATTGCGGCGGCGGATGCGGCAGCGTACGGATCCGAAGTGAATGTCGCGACAGGGTATTTACCGAAAGGGAACGCCAGAACAGCCCTTGCTTTTTCCGTCCGCGCACCCCTACTCATTGCACCCGATGGCGTCTGCCCTCCGAAATGTCAGCGCGTCGCTCCGGTGGAGTCACTGTTTGACATTTGGTGCGACACCAATGCCCCAATAACTTTTTTCATCGCCCCGCGGGTCCTTGATCGCTGGAAAGGTTATTGGGCGCGTGGAATATAGTAAAAGGGGAGGTTGACGGGGCGATCGTCGTAATAAGTGGGCGGATGACGGCGACACCTACTCGCCGACGCCGAGCGAGCGAAACGTCGCTAAAATAGAATGGTCCACTGAAGAGGGCCCTAATGCCGTGTAGCCCCAACACCGCGGCATCGATACTATGGGAACGCACCCGTCGCATTGCGCTGTACGATACTACGATATATCGAGATCCCGATACTCGATATGCACTTGATACCGGGAGGCGAAATTTCGAAACGCGATATCACGATATGTCGATATCCCGATATGTCCTTATCCGATATCCCGATATGTCGATATCCCGATATGACGATGTCCCGATATGTCAATATCCCGATATGACGATATCCCGGTATGACTATATCCCGATTTTCGATATCCCGATATGTTCATATCACGATATTTCCTATTTATATCGCGAAACCGATATAAATCCTGATCCCGGTGTTAATAATGTCTCTATTTAGCGCAATTTCTCGGTAATTGTTGATCGGATTGAAGTGCTATAAACGGTCTCTTCCTTATAAAATATTACACTGCCTTAGTCATTAATTATATATTTTAAATTGTCTAATGTGTTGCTGTTATTAACTATAACATTTTTATCATAAAATTTGGATGTAGGGAATGGAATGGTCATGGTGCGATTTCATCACTGAAAACTCGAATTCAAGAATAAAAGTTCAAATTTGTTTGTTAAATTATTGTTTTCAAACCATAATTCGGAATTTAAAAAATTTTCACAGTTCTTCGACCAAGGAAAAATGGACATATTTCAGCTCGTATGGGCCGTATCAAAAAATTGAAAAGAACCTCTATTATCTAACATTATATCCTCTTTTGCCTTAAGTTATTATACTATAAGTCGATATCCCAGTTTGTCGATATCCCGATATGTCGATATGCCGATATGTCGATATCCCGATATGTCGATATCCCGATATGTCGATATCCCGATACGTCGATATCACGATATTTCCTATTTATATCGTGAAACAGATATATCGGTGAATCCGCGATATCAGAATGATATCGTAGTGCGATATTCACAACAGCGTATCGCACAGCCCTACAGTGGCGCACCATCGTGGCACCAGCACGAGGTAGCCAAGAGTTGCCAGGGGAACCATTCACAACTACATCTGCATAATAACATCCAAGCCACCATTAAGGTGCGTGGCAGGGAGTGAATTAACGCCAAACGTTCTTCATCTATCATGCTTAAAAGGGATTAGTAGCTAAATGTTAGTTGAAGCATTGCAATTTAAATAATGTGTGAAGAGCAGACAGGTAAGCGGAAACATCCTGTTAGGTGGGTTAGCTTAATTAATGTCCTTACACCAACATGCAACTGCATATGTTTCAACGCAGCGCAGAAAAAGCTCAAGAGTTGCCGGCGGAGTGTCCTGCTATGGGCTCACGCGTTTTTTCTGGAAACATAAAACTCGATATAAAAAAGGGTGCTAACTTCAGCTAAATGATAATATCTGATTCGCTTTGGAAATTTAAAGAGGAAGATGACAGTTTTAGCCTCGTGGCGCCATGATGCATAGTTGCCGAGAAATAGTGCGGTTATAAATCTAACAACATACCAATAAGTTCTAAAGTTAAAACCTTGAAACCTCGCCGACATAATAACAAAGATATAATTCACCTTGTGTTAAAAATTATTTTTAGTCAAACACTTTGCTTGGAAGTTATTAGACGTCAAAGTCACGCATGACGCCGTAGCGCTAAAAAAATGGGCCCTTTTTTCCTCTAACATAAGAAACAGGTCCAAAATTTGTTTTCAAAAATTATTCTAACAATGTTGTCAGTCAATAACAAAATTATCTAAATTTCTATGTAAATTACGTGAAAATCCGATGAACGGTTTCGGAGTTATGTAGGTTTAAACTCGAGTCTTCAAGATTTTGGGGTGGACAGTATGGGACATATTTAATACTTCGTTTCAAGTAAATCGTTTACTCACAAGTTCATATCCGTAATTGTGCGAGGGAAGAAGGACATTTTGAATCTGTCGGTTCGGCAATCTATTTCTCTAATTTCGTGACATTATGCTCCAGTCTACCATAGTAAGTTGGGGTTCGCAAAATATTTTTAACATCATCATTGATAATATTTTCTTGGAATTTATTTAGGAAATTAAGTCTAAATTTCAACCTGCGATCTGACAATGATTCCCAATTTAATTCATTTAATAGACTGGATACGATGATAGCGTTATCATACCGTTCCTTTGCAAATCTTGCCTATCTTGGCTTTACACGCTGTAGTTCGTTATTTAAGTTTATTTCTCAAGGATCCCGCATACTGGCAGCGTATGCTAATGGAGGCCGTCTAGCAAGGGAGAACCTTTACTCGCAGGGGTGGGACATGTCTATGTTAGTGGACTGCACATTTAATTCGCCTGAATGTAAAAATTTCCCGTAATGCCCTTGTTTATAGTTGGCCTGTGTCCACGACATACGCAAAATAGCGCTCCAGAAGAGAGCTGTCATGCACTGCATCACGGATCTCCCTTCCCCCTTGACTCCGGAAATTCTTTTACGGCTTTCCCTCGTCGCTCGACCCCTCAGGGTAACCGCACCCCTGCATCCACTCTCTTCCCCTGTCATCACTCCACTGCCCTCGCCGTTGCTATTTCGCTCCAGCCTTCCCATTCTCTCTTCAAGGCGGCAAACGGTTCTCTGACGATGCCCCTCCCCCTTCCTCACCCCAGCGGCAGACGGAAGCAGCCAATGAAGCAGCCATTCCTTCAAGGCCCTGAGTCTTCAAACCTTTCGTTACCCTATAGCCCATGAAAGTAGTCGCCCTGATGTCGTCATTCGTTTCAAGTAAATCGTTTACTCACGAGCGCGAGTCTTGAAGACATCCGTTGCTAACGAATTTTTGTCAACGAATGTTTTCATTCGTCTGGACAACGAACGGCAAGAAACATTCGTTTACGTCTTGACTAAGAGATTCTTATTGTTTTGGTTGGCTTTGGCATACGAATATTCTCCGTAGGGTGGATCTTAAATTCTAAATACCTGTGTTGTTTTGCACAATGTGCAAAGAGCATTTCACAAATTCTTTTTAGAAGTATGCACGAAGTTAAGGTATTAGTCCATGACATAACATATGATAAGATATGTATTAGTCCATAACATATCTTAACCTTATGTAGGATATTTCAAGCCTGCCGCGTGAACGGCGGTTTGATAGAATATTCTCTTTGCCTGGGCTATTCTGCTATTTCTTCTTGCTTCGTCCATCGTTGGTTACTCGGCTTCCTAGGTAACAGAACTCTTTCACCTCTTCAAGTTTTTGTTTTCCTAGTTTGACATTGGTTTTTGCCTCTTCTTTCTTGCTGCACACCAATATCTTAGCCTTCTTCGTATTTATCTTCAGCTGATATCTGGTCATTGTCCTTTCCATGGTTGTTAGCATCCTATTCAGCTCCTTCTCTGTCTCTGCTATGAGAGCTCTGTCATCAGCGATTCGCTGCATGCTTATGTTTACTCCATGGATAGTCACCCCAGAAGACTTTTCTTTGATTCCATGGATGGCTCTCTCGATGTAAACATTAAAAATTACGAGAGGCAGTGCACAGCCTTGTCTCACTCCTTTCCTTATTCTTGCATTGAGCATTATGAATCAATAACAACTGACATTGCGTGCACGAGATCCTTGGAACATAAGTTCTAACGGTGGTGTGGCGATATAGGTGAGATGTGAAATAATCCATAATAATGTTTCCTCCGCGTAGCTTTTAATACAACGAATGACTCAATTTTTTCCTCCTTTCACATACGAGGGCGTTAAATGGGCGCTTAGAAGCTCGCGTTTAATGATTTAATGAATTTAAATGCCCTTAGCGTCGGAAAGCATATGATTATTCTATACATGCTTATCTTCATTCGCTGAATGTGTTCTGTGTTCTCTTTGCTGTTATGATTTTCGTAATCATTTCAGAGGCTTCCCTATCTTTCATTTTGTCTCCTTCCCGGATGAGTAATGCCTGCTCTTCCCATTCAGTTCGCCCTTCTCGAGAGGGGAATATTTGTCGGGGTGCTGATTAAAGTACGACCCGACCTTAATGCGGAGGCAAAGCTCAGTGTTCGCGGCAGCCCCCTCTCTTTTTTTTGCTCAGAATTCAGCTTATTCGCCACACTGGGCGTCATGCAAAGAGGGTAAAATCCCCTTCAACTAAACGACTTCATTCCAAGGGATTTTTTTTGTTATCCTTCCCCCATATTTTGGAATCATCCACGAAGAAAGGAAACAGCACGGAGAGAAAGAATGCTAAAAGCCCCAATCACTTAATTCGAATCAAGCACCCTCCTCCATTCCCGAATGTAGTGCCGGGCACTGCGTCGCTTGTGCCTGCGAGGGTGAGTGTGGTGTTGTTTGCATTTGGAATCGTGGGGATAAAAGTTGTCACAACTGTCCCCTCGCCGCGGAGGCGAAAAAACACTGGCTGCTGCGGACAGTGCCAAGGGCCTCTCTCATCTTTCCTTATGCATGAATTTCCGGCGGTGCTGAAAAGGCCCCAGCGCCCGCCCCGGGCCGAAGCCCCGTGGGGGGGGGGCGACGAGGAGGGAGATGGCGGGGCCTTGACCAATCATTTCGACCGCTGCTGGGGCGATATTGGGACGAATGATAGGCTACCTCAGATATGAGTAGCAATTTAGATGTAGTACTGCTGACTAAGCATCGACGCAAGTACACCCATACACGAGTAGGTAGGTTATCAATCATGTCATCATCGGTCAGCAATCGTAAGATTCATCTACATCTACATAATACCCTGCAAGCCACCTCAGAGATGTGTGGCAGGGGGTGATTTCTCACCAAACATGCACTACATTTCATGCATTTAAAAGGATTAGTATTAATATATTAGTCTAAACTGCACTATTTAAAAAGATAAAAATAGCAAACTACGCATGCAAAAACGTGCTGTTAGTTGGGTTACCTTCAAGTCCTTACACCAACATGTAACTAGTTCGGTAATCATTTTCTCTAATTTTGTGATTATGGTCCAGTCTTCCATAGTAAGTTGGGGTACGCAAAATATTTTTAACGTCATCAATGAAAATATTATCTTGGAATTTGTTTAAGAGATTTAGTCTGAATTTCAACCTGCGATCTGACAATGATTCCTAATTTAATTCATTTAATATACTGGTTACGCTAATATGGTTATCGTACCGTCCCTTTACAAACCTTGCCGATCTTCGCTGCACACGTTCAAGTTCATTAATTAGACCGTTTTCGTAGGGATTCCATACACTGGCAGCATATTCCAAATGAGGTCTAACAAGGGAAAACTAGCTGATTTCGCGTACATGATCGTCAAATTTCCCCAGTACTCTTTTGTGAATCCCAGGTTGCGATTACCTTGACCCATTATTTCCCGAATTCATCTACATCTACATAAGATTGGTTTGACGCAGCCCTCCACTCGATACTTCTATTGGCCAACCTCTTCATATTTATATATTCCTTCTCTTTCACATCATTGATCACTTGTTCTACATGCATGTCATACTTGGCCTGCCTTTTCCACTCTTCCTGTTCACTATCCGCTCTTCGACGATTGTCTTCATCAGGCCATCGTGTCTTAAGATGTGGCCGATTAAGTTGTACCGTCTTCTTTTTAGTGTTTTCAACCGACATCTCTTTTCTCCCACTCTTATTAAGACTTCTTTGCTTGTCGATCTATTGTATCTTCATCATTCTTCGGTAGCACCACTTTTCGAATGCTTCCACCCATTTCCTCCTCGCTGCTGTCATCGTCCTTGCTTCGCTGCCATGTGCTTCGCATGCTCCAGATGTACGTTGAAAATTAATGTTTAGTTACTTTCACGCATGTATTTGTAGCTGTAAGCAGTGTCTTCTTTTGGTAAACTGCCCTTTTCGCCTGGGAAATTGAAGTGCCAATTATGTTTTACTTCGTCCATCGCTCGTTACTTGGCTTCCCAGGTAGCAGAACTCTTCCACCTCCTCAATTTTTTTGGTTTTCCTAGTTTAATGGTGGTCCTTGCGTCTTTTTTCTTACTGCATATTCCTGTCTTCTTTTTATTGATCTTCTGATGATAGCTGGCCACTGTCCTTTCCATAGTTCCTAGTGCCTTCTTTAAATCTCCTTCTTTTTCTGCCATGACTGATATGTATCCGGTGAATCGCAGCATTCTGATCAATCATGTATTTAATTAAATATTGGAAAACTGGCTGTTTTATAGCCACAAATCAAATTTGTCCGGCGAGTTAAGATTATTTCATGAATGTAGGTGGTCGAAGTTGCTGATATGTTGTTTATAGTATTTTTTTTAGGTTTTTATCGTAGTAGAAATCATACTACGGCATTGGGAAGTAACAATGCTAGTTTATTTAAATATTCTTTGAAGAAATCTGTGTTTCTCATTTGAGTTTCATCGGGTCTTCGCTGTGCTTAATTTTCAAATAGGATCATATTAGTGCCACCATGGTGATGTAGTTTACGAGGAGAGGGAATGCAAATATACGTTTGTGTGGTGGGATAGAGAAGAGAGTTTAAATATTTGGAATATCTCCGTGCTAAAATGGACGTATTATCCTCCATCTATCCCAGTAGCTCTGTAAGTGTACGGGAGCGGATTCAAAGAGTTTAAATTATAGCTAATTTTTCTTTACACTACCCTATAATAAATTATTATGTAAAGGTAAAACCGATAAGTAAAAACATATATTTTACGAAGAATTTCACGCCTAAGTAAAGTATGCGCATTGTGCTATTTTATGTGAGTCAGCGACCTTTTAAAGCTACAGAGTTTTTTTGAAAAGTGACTGCAGCCTGTGTGCGGAGCTACGCGATCGTGTATTTTACCTCTAATGGCCTCAGTCATTCTTCCGTTTCAGTGCCTCGAGAGCATTTTTTTCACCCTTCGCGTCCCAGCTTATCTCGTTGAAGTCGTTATGCACCTATTTCTAATGAGTCCATGGAATTCACTCTGCGAGAGTTTAAGACTGGTTAAAAGGCTTTAAATCGTCCAAGAGGTTAATGGAAATCTTTTGGAGTATTTTTTGCATCCATACATCAGCGCTTTCTCACGCTGTAGAGCAAGTATGGACCCATCTTCTTAAAACAGATTCCTAATTATGGGTATTTTTTTCTAGTGAATTGTGTAATAATCGATCCGTATATACTTTTGGAATATAGTCAGAAAACTTCAACTGTGAATAGTTTTGATTGCACCAAAATCAGTGTAATCTCGGTGATTTGTTTTGATTGATTAATTAATAATATAATTATCATGCTAAGGGAATACTTTTTCCAATGCTCTCTTTTTATAGCATTGGAAATTTTCTGTAGAATCGTCATCAATGGCCATGGGAGTAAATCATCGATCTTAGGCTCAGTCAGTAATTGGAATCAATGGATTATAGAAATTATTATTTAATTTAGATTTATTAAATACGTCCTACAGAGATTCCAGCATACTTAAGGATTCTAAAAGGCTGGATGAAGTGGATTTTACCCAAATTTATGTTTGGGTTATCCTGGGTAACATTTCAACGCAATATTTTATCTTCACTGATTTGCCATGTTGCCTGAGAACACTACTGACCGTGGAAAGGACAATGACCAGATATCACCGTACGATCGATAAAAAGAAAACCATTGGTAAGCAACAAAAGAGAAGAGACAGAGATAAAACTAGGGAAATAATATTTAGAGGAAGTGAAAGAGTACTTTTACCTCGGACACCGAGTAGTCAGCGTTCGACAAAGCAAGAAAGACATAGTCTACAATTGCCCAGGAGAACCATTCTATCAAAAGAAAAATCAACTTACAGCTGGAAATGCAAGCATGGTGGTAAGGAAGCAATTCATCACAACTCTTATCTGGAACATATTTCTTTATGGCAGTGGACGATGGCAGCAGCAGAGATGTGAAGGGTGGAAATATAAGAAATGTGGTGCTAGAGAAGAAAGATGAAGATTAAATGGATGGAGTGAGTGAGCAACGAGATCTTAAGAAGAAGTCTTAAGAAGAGTGGCAGAAAAGAGAAGTCTTCTGTAAACCCTGAAGAGAAGACGGGACTCTTAATCGGCCGCATAATGAGGCATGGTGGTCTGATGAAGGCAATTGGGGCGTTTCCTCAGAACCGAAATCGCAATTTCGTACACGAAATCGTTAGAAGGAAATAAAAAAAGGAATTTTAGTGAAAAAATTACTCTTCTAACCACAACCATTCACTCAAAAATCAAAAATTAAAATAAGCAAAAGGTGGCGCCCGCCGAAAAAGCTGCTGTGATAACATTGACGTCATTTTCCTCCCGTTCTTGACTGATTTTAGGGGAAGGGAAGGGAATGGAGGGGGGTTCTGGGAAGGTCTGCTCGCACAGATGCTGTCGCAACTGTCCTATTGGCAGAGTCAGCTGTGTCCCCCCCCATTGCGATAAGGCAAAGGAGCTTCGCGGGCTCAGTTGTGATTGGACGAAGTCGTTATGCGTCAGAGGTGGCGCCCATTTTCCCGAACGGGTTAAAAACATCAGTTTTTTGCCGCTTTTAACTCGATAAATAATTGACGGATCAGAAAATATGGTAAACGACCCCATTGTCGAAAGACAAGTGGAAGGGAAGAATGGCAAAGGAAGGCCTCCTGCGAGATATATGCAAGTGATGAAGGATGTGAAAGATATGTAAGTATGAAGAGATTAGCCGATAGAAGAATGCGTTGGAGAATAGTGTCAAACCAATCTAAGGATTGGCGATTAAGTTCATTTTCGGGTATTCCCCGCGTTCGTTGTCTTGTGTTGACGACAGTTTCGCCTTGCATTCCACCAGGCGTCTTCAGGTCGAAGTACCAGCTCCGATGTTCTGGTCGCGTTTATATGCTGCCCCCCCCTCCCACGCTGCTCTGCGCTGATTGGTTGTTTACGTTGATGACCCTCTTCCAAGCGTTCGCGAGGTGATATCCGTCTTCTCTATTAAAATTGGGAGTTTTCGGTGGGGTGTCGGATATAAACGCGACCAGAACATCGGAGCTGAAGACGCCTGGTGGAATCCAAGGTGAAACTGTCGTCAACACTAGACAACGAACGCGGAGAATACCCGAAAATGAACTTAATCGCTCATCCAGAACGCCACGGAAGCCTACGATTCAATCTAAGGATTTTTTGCTGATAATGATGATGATGTTATGTTGTCTCAGTTGAACGAGGAGCCTTTGATATCAATGAATCGTAAGTCCTACTGCTGGGAAAATTAGCTTTGGTTGATGAGAAGCGTTGGTTTTAGATATTCAGATACATAATGCCTTGTAGCGCACATTGTATGAATTCTCGATCCTCTTTAGTCTGAGGAAGTTCTCGCCTATAAATCACGCTCTCTCTCTCTTTTCGAAGGCGTGGGTGTGACGTTCACTCCCGACGTCGCAATCATCCAACGAGTGCTCCGAATGGAATCCCCCTCCCCCCCAGCATCCCTTGAGATTAAGGAATCCTTTGCTTCCATTCTCTCGAATCTCAAGATGACTCGCTCATCTTCGGCTTATCTAAGGGAGGGAGGGCCTTCCAATTTTTCTCGGAAGCAATCTGGGACTTTCCTTGGAATAACACCCAATCGATTTACTCCTGAGTCTCCAGCGATTCTCTGAATGCGAAGGAATCCTTAGTATTTCTGCGAATGCGTCAGCGGCAGAACCTTATGACTTTTCCTTCATTATTTCCCGATAAGTAATACTCCTTGCGGAAGAAGAATCGTTTCTTTGTCGAAGTTCGTATTTTATCCACTTCGTCGAATGTGTATACATTTAAAAAAATGATAGAGTGACTCCTTGCAGTTCTTCAAAACTTTCCTTGGCTCTCACTCAAATCCTTGTTACTTTGCAGCCAAACTTTTATTTTAAAATGTAGTCGTTGATAGTCTGTAGATCGAAAGTTGGATGTGCCTTTCACTCCTTAGATACTGCTGAATTGTTCTTCTCTCTTGTTAGTGGTAGCAATAGCCATTGTATCATCTGTGCATTTGGAGTCGGGGGGAAGTATTGTGGACCTTCCCACACTGAAGCCCTATATATGAGACATATATGGGAAATATATGGCCTCAAGATATGTGGCACTTTTCATATATGTTACATATATGGAAAATATATGGAGTCGGCATATATTTTCAACCAATATATTTTCCATGTATGGAGAATATATTGGTTTCACATATATTTTTAACTTATATGTTTACCACATACAGAGTGTCCCATTGATCGTGTGTCATTTTTGACCCGTGATTTTAGGCACTTTTTTCATGTCACAAGAATAAAATTTGGTACCTGGGTAGAAAAATGTGGTAAATATATAGACCATATATGGACACATACATGGTCCATATATAGACCAAATATGGCTGCATATATGGTCCATATATGGGCACATATATGGTCCATATATTCGATTGGGCCAATTTTTTATAGATTCCATATATATTTCCATATATGGTCCATATATGTGAGAAGTATGGACAACATGTATGTCCCATATATTTCCCATATATGTCCCATATATAGGGCTTCAGTGTGGGTTAGTTTAACCAAATTTGGTGGTCATTGGTATAAATGAGCTTATTTGTGTGGATTTTGCTTATTTTAGCCGTTTTTTCATGGAGTGAAATGTAATGAGTCAATGATATAATGATAAATCCAAGAATTACATGATATAATTTGAGTATAGTCCTTGAGTTGCATTGTGTGCGAGAGGCCTGGGAATATTATAATTGAAAATCCGTGTATTTTAATGTGTTGATTCATCATCATCATCATTAGTCAACAATCCTAGGATTGGTTTGACGCAGCTTTCCACTAGATTCTTCTATCGGCCAACCTCTTCATTGTGACGTAATTCTTCTCTTTTACATCCCTCACAACCTGTTCCATGTATCTCATACGAGGCCTGCCTTTTCCAATCTTCCCGTTCACTTTTCCCTCGACGATAGTCTTCATCAGGACATCGTGTCTCAAGATATGGCCGATTAAGTTTTCCCTTCTTCTTTTTAGTGTTGTCAGCAGACTTCTCTTTTCTCCTACTCTTCTTACCACTTCCTCGTTACTTACTCGGTCAATCCATTTAATCTTTAGCATTCTTCTGTAGCACCACATTTCAAATGCTTTTCCCCTTTTCTTCTCCGCTGCTGTCATCGTCCATGATTCACTGCCGTCAAGATACTTGCTCCAGATCTATGTTCTGAGGAACTGTTTCCTTACTTCTATGCTTGTATTTCCTGCTGTAAGTAGATTCTTCTTTTGAAAGAATGCCCTCTTTGCCTGGGCTATTCTACTCACTATATCTTTCTTGCTTCGTCCATCTAAAAATTCATAATTATTTACAAAAGACAGTGGTAACTCGATATTTAACTCAAAATAGCACTACTGCCCTGTTACTGGGTTTTCTCCTAAAGTTTTTTTTTATTTTTCAAATTCACAAAAGAGAATGAGAACCTTATTTTCTCCTTCCCTCTGGAAAAGTCTCGTAACTTCTCGTAGCTTGTATCGCTGCCTCCTGTGTGAGGTTTAGCCCTCCATTGCTAGACGTACCTTACGGTATCATTGATATTAATGGCTATGGGGGATATAAGCAAGTCTTAAAACCGAGGGTAAGATATAATTTGGTTGAGTGGAGTGAAGGAGATTAATTACTGAGCCATCCGTGAATTCCGAATCACTTTGTGGAGCGCACGCGAGGTGTCCCCCGTGGCGGAGGCTGTCGGCTGAAGGCTTCGTGACAGCCGTGCACTCGGCTGAGGATCGGTTGCACACCGCGTTCACGCCCCCGGAGCATTTTCCGTCCGAGTTTGCAACAGTCAGAATCATCTCGAATACGTAACCAAGGAGTCACGATACGCAAACACGAAAAGGTTCACAAATGCGGCGTGTTTGAATCGCTCGGAAAAATCTCTTTCACTGTTTTAACGCAACTCTGATCTCATCTGAGGGCTCTACGGCCGTGGTGGATGAGAAAAAAAACAAGTGAAAACAATTTAAGAGATTGCAACAACGCACCGTATTAGCGAACCATTCGTGTTTGCACGTCGTGAGTCCTTGGTTACCTATTCGAGATAATCCCGACGGTTTCAAACACATCTCCCCCTGCTCTCTCTCTCTGTCCACTCTTCTCCTTTCGCGAACCCTTGCGTGCTTGCTCGTCCGTCGTTAAGGGGTTGGGCCCCTTATAAAACGGTCAGTTGGCAAGGGTGGTGACGGAGCGAGGGAAATAATGGAGCGACGAGCGGAGACGGAGGGGATGGAAGAGCGATGGGGGGTAGGTATGAAAACTAGAGTCAGCGAAATGTGCGGGGATGGCCTTCAATTTATATCCGCCCCCTTTGCCCGAAGGAGAGATATGGGGGCGGGAGGGGGTTGCTCGGGGGTGGAGTGCCCGGGGGAGGACGGGTCTTATGTCTCTTTCTCCGGAGGAATCGCGGGCTCTCGGCGAGGCAGCTGCAAGGAGATGATCAGAGTGGAGACGTGGGTTGTCATGGCAGCACTTCGTGTGGAATTCGAGGGAGTGACGTATCAGGGGAGGGAGAGTTCGTCTTCGCCAGGCCTTGGCTTCTCTTTTCTTCTCTTGCTGTCGATTTTCCCATCGGGCCGGGCCTCTCCTTTTTCAATCTACACCAAGCGAGGGAGCTTCAAAATTAATTTCGAACGTGATGCCGTGATTCGTTTCCGAGCAGGCAGTTGTTTTTTTTTCGTGACTCGCTTGAACAAGGTTCGCTTGGCGCGTCCGCAATCATTCTTGGCACATCCATTTGCTAAAGACGCTTATGCGTTTGGCAGCTCTGTTTTAGATGCTTGACCTCAATGCAAAGTGCAATAACATCAAAGCCATAATGCCTGCGAAACTACGTGGTAAATTTGTGCCCAGAAGGGACTTATTTAGACTAGAAGTCGTCCTATTTTGATAACATTTTTTTTGTTTCTTGCTGACACTTTCCTCGTGTTATTGCAAAAGGAATAATGCTCTCAAAATTACTCTCACCCACTCTTATTTGAGTTTTGCTCGTTTGGTGATTTTAGGTGGTTCTAAACTAAAAGAAAACACATTTGACTAATCAAAAAAATTCTGTCTCTCAGTTGATCACTGGGAACATTGCCTGAATGCCTTGACAATTATTGGTGTAACTGGTTATTAATGCAAAACGCGGAGATCTACGGAGAACTACGGATCGAATTTTAAATACATGATTATCTCTTGTCAGTAGTTGCCGTGAGTGAGAAGTGTAAATACTCCGCACGCGAATTATATTTCATACAAATTTTCCTAATGATGGGATCTCGTAACTTGAGAATTAACGTCCGCGGAATGTGTCTCTGAAGGTGTTCGGGTGCTGAGTGGTTCCTCCGGGCACTCCTTGTTTCCCCCTGGGAACCATTGCGTGGGAAGGATGGTGCTGGCAGGGTGCGATCCCCTCTTCCAAAAGAAGGGCCTCCTCCGTTTTTACGGGGCCCCTATCGCCCCCTCAGGGTAAGGAGGGGGGGAGCGACCCTCGTGCATAACAAGAAGGATCTTGCTGATTCGGGGAGTGCAAAGTGAAATCTCCGAATCTCTTCCCACCCTCCTCCCACCCCATGTACTTCCCCTCCCTCCCTCCCTCTCGGTAAGATGCCCTTTTTTCTCGGAATCCTCTAAGAGCCCTCTTATCACGTGGACGCAGGCGATTTTATCATATTCCCCTCCTTCCCTTCCCCCTCTCTCTCTCTCTGCATCCCCACACTCAGCTGTTTCATCCCCCTCTCAATCGTATTTCCTCCCTCACAGAACACTGGAGTCGGATCACTTCTGCCCTGCTTCAGGAGCAGTGGAACCAATAACGTCCTTATCCGGGCCGTTAGACTGTAATGGGGGAAGGAGGAATTATTGGGAGGGAAGATAAGTCTTCACCCCATTCCCTCTCAAGTCAAAGTTCTCCGTTCATCCTCGTCCATTCGGAAGTCGTAATTTGGAAGTACTGACCCTCGTCATGGGCTCCTCTCTTCTCCTCATTATACTCGTTTCACTTCTACATTCGGATATCACAAAAATACACTTGGTCACATTACGCACGAAAGGTGTAGAATTTTTAATCATTAGGTACTTTTTGTCACTGTGCCCATTTTCTACAAAGTCTAAATTTCTACAAATTCGCCTACCGTTGATTTTATTCTATATTTAGAGTTCTTTTTAAATCAATCCATCGCTATATGTGCGATAAAACCGTGGGACTCTGGAATATTCTCTTTAAAAAACTTAGTTATTACCTCATCATTGCACAAAATCATCATTTAGTTATGAAATATTAGTAGCGATTCAGGTACGAAAATTTCTCACTTCCATTACGCTAAGTTATTTCAAGATAACAGGCGCGTGTTAAATTTTGAGGAGCATGAGTTCGTTAAATTCAAAGATTTCCCGTAATAACTTGTTGTCTTTTCTTGAACAGCATTAGCATGTTTATTAGCTCAAAGCCTTTTCGTAAAATTTTCATTGGTAATCGCTTGTTCAATATAAACTCTCGCGCAGTAGCGTTGGACTCTAGCGATTCCGGGCGTGGTCAGCCGTCATCTCCAAGGACTGGGGTCGGAGGCATCTCACCCTGTCCTGAATGGAGTCGTTTACCATATTTTTTTTGCGGAATATAATAGAGTTTGTAAAAGAAAAAGACCCGTATTTTTCCGTTTTTTGATCCGTCAATTATTTCTCGAGTTATAAGCGGCGAAAAACTGATGTTTTTAACCCTTTCGGAAAAGTGGGCGTGGTGCAACCTCTGACGTATATCCACTTCGTCCAATCACAAATGAGCCCGCGAAGCTACTTTGCCTTATTGCAAAGGGGGAGACACAGCTGACTCTGCCAATAGGAGCAGTTGCGACAGGATCTGTGCGCGCAGACCTTCCGAGAACCCCCCTCCACTCCCTCCCCTTCCCATAAGAGCAGTCAGGATGGGAGGAAAATGACGTCAATGTTATCAAAGTAGCTTTTTCGGTGGGCGTCACTTTTTGCTTATTTTAATTTTTGATTTATGAGTGAATGGTTGTGGTTAGACGATTAATTTTTTCGCTAAAATTCTTTTTTCGTTTCCATCCAACGATTTCGTGCACAAAATTGAGAAATCGGTTCCGAGAAAACGCCCTCCGTTGACACTTTACGGCGTGGGATCCGCCGAATAATGGACCCTAGGTCGATGTTCGTTCGGTCGATGTCTGGTGCTGCGGCGACGGCAGACTGGGGAAGGCTCTCTGGAAAGGGTTCAGTCGGGAAGGCGTCGAAGGGGGGTAAGTGAGTTATGTGGGAGATGGATGCGTGGAGAGGTCAGGTTGGAATCGGGAAGAGATAAGCAGTCAGCCGCCGATGCATTACAAGGGGGCGGGGGAAGGCGAGATAGCGGAGGAGGGGTTGTTCCTGGGGACGAGGGGGTTGTTCCCCGAAAGCCAAGGGCTGCCCGAAACACGAGTTCCTTCGATGGCCATGGGGGAGTTGATTTCTCCGAAATAGACATGATTTCCATGGACGTGGTGACCTCCGGTGGCATTGCACACTGAATGGGGGCGTTTACTCGGAACCAAAATCGCAATTTTGTACACGAAATGTTAGATGGAAACAAAAAATTAATTTTTGTGAAAAAATTAATCTTCTAACCACAACCATTCGCTCATAAATCAAAAATTAAAATAAGCAAAAGGTGACGCCCACCGAAAAAGCTGCTTTGATAACATGACGTCATTTTCCTCCCGTCCTTGACTGCTTTTCGGGGAAGGGAAGGGAGCGGAGGGGGGGTTCTCGGAAGGTCTGCTCGCACAGATGCGGCCTCAACTACTCCTATTGGCAGAGCCAGCGTACCACCCATTGCGATGAGGCGAAGTAGCTTCGCGGGCTCAGTTGTGATTGGACGAAGTGGATATATGTCAGAGGTTGCACCACACCCACTTTTCCGAAAGGGTTAAAAATATCAGTTTTCCGCCGCTTGTAACTCGAGAAACAATTGGCGGATCAAAAAACGGAAAAATGCGGGTCTTTTTATTTTACAAACTCTATCAGATTTGGAAATAAAAAACATGTTAAACGACCCCATTGAATCGAACTCATTTCGGTACGTTCTTTATTTTGTGATGCCTGCGAGATAGTTTCGAGTGAACGAAAATCGCAGTGCTGGGAGTCAATTGTGGTTCTTTCGTCGCTATCAGTGAGTGAATGGTTACTTTGCCGAGTGCTATGAATCAACCCGATTACCGTTATGGCTGAATTGGCGATCACTAATTTTTTGGAAAGGTCAGAAAGGTGTGATGTCTTTCACATCAACCAGTAAAATGAGAAGAATTAATACTTGAACGAAAATCTATTGCATATTTACCATGGGCATTGCGAAATAAACAACTCTATAGAGATGGTCGCTATGCAAATAACATTGCTGAGTATTATTCAAAGCTTTTGTTTATCGTACTGTTGCTTAAAACTATCTAGGGATTGTACATTATTCCTTATTTTACAATGCAGAATGTTCAGCATGCTGAGCATCCTTCCTTGAACTTCAACATGTTGATATCAAAATAAGTAATATTTTAAATGCTTTTGTTTGGTTTTTGAAAATAAACGAAACGTAAACAACTATCTTCTTGTTATTTTTCAAACCTTTATGAATTTATTTTTCCCATCAAGAAAGAAACATATTTATTGTACTCGACTCGTCATTATGGTAAATATTTCGTTACAATTGGATGTTACTTCCTATCACGGTGTAGAAATAAAAACATAACACCTTTCGATTTAAAAATACCTACTATTTTTCAAAGACTACTATGTATATCTCCATTCCCTTTTATTACCTTTTCCATCCACACCTTTTGTTTTAACACTAGAAGGTCCGATAGCGGTCAATTGACCTTTCGCAACTTTTTTATCGTCCTCACTCAAAAAGTTATTTTTGTGCGGATCTGATTTTTTTTGACTTTTAATATTTTAGGAGCATAAGCCACTGTGTGAAATATTTTGTAAAATTAACTAGTACTTTTGGCGCAACAAGCGGGTCTAACTACAAGGTCCGCGAGCGGTCAATTGACCGCTATTGCATTTTAAGCGTTTCCGTTGACATCGGGCACGTTTCCTGCCTAATATGGGTCCTAATATCTAGTTCTATCATAATAAACGATCATAATCATGGGTTTTATACTAAAAAAATCGTTTTTCTTTCATTTGTTGCTGATTGAGGGCCATAACTGTTGAAGCTTTGTTTCAAGTTCCCGAATAAAATTCCCCCACCCCACCGCTCGCTACCACGGCAGTGTGCAGTGCATATTCACACGCTTGGACCGATGCATGTCTGGACATGACTTTGTTGAGCGTGTCTCAAGCGCTTTCCTCCTCCACTTCATCTTCAAGTGAAGCTAGCAACGAATCTGATACGGAGCTTCCCGAGGATCTGCCTAAACCTTCCACTCCATTTCCTGGTAAGTTCGCTAAATATTTGATTGAGTTACATTGCGGTGAGCAGATAATGATTCTATATTACTTTTCTGTGATCAGGAAACAGTACCGGTATTCGGAAGAGGGGTCGTGCGGGAAGTGCGAGCAGAAAAACAAGTAACAACGCAAAAAGTGAGTATCTTTTTATTACCAAAAATATATTCTTGATAAATTCATTTTAATTTATAACACTTAACTGTTTTTTTGTATAGGAGTCAATGACTTTCCACCGTCACAAACACATCGGAGAGGTAAACGTTTGAAGTCCTGTCCTGAAACAGATCACGCTGACTTACCCACCGATGATGCTGATGAAGGAAACCAGCATGATGTTGAGATAAGCGGCGGAGGTGATGCTGAGGAAGACTTGCCAAACGACGTTGAAGAACCTAGAAGAGCAAAAAGGGTTTAGAAGAAATCCAAAGATAACCAAGTCACAAGGCTTGATATTGGGGGTACAGAAACAGCCAATGATAGCACAGTTTGGACTCGAATTTCGCCCAGCGATCATGCTGGAAGACGTGGTGAAATGAATGTTCTAAGAGAATCAGGGGGTGCCACTGGCTACGCCAAGCAGCACTTGGAGGAAAATTCTTACTGGAGCGCGTTGAAGCTTTTTCTGACGGACCCTATTCTTAGGCTAATAAAAGATGGTACTGAAAAAGAAGCTCGGCGAGTTCTAGGCGATGAATCGTGGTCACTGTCTTTAGAAGAGATCGACGCGTTTCTCTCTATTTTGTATGCACGTGGGGCTTGTGTAGCTCAATCAACCCATGTTAATGATTCCTGGCACACGCAATGGGGCCAACCATTTTTTTCGGCGACAATGTGTAGAAATTGGTTCAAGGAAATCATGAGATTTTTACGTTTTGATGACAGGGCCAGCCGTGCTGCCCGTAAACAAACCGACAAATTTTGCTTGGTGTTGGAATAAGTTTGTTGAAAATTGCTTAGCATGCTACAGACCTGGCAAAAGTATTACTGTTGATGAGCAACTGTATCCGACAAAGTGCAGGTGCCTATTTTTACAGTACATGGCAAATAAACCCGATAAGTTTGGGATTAAATTTTGGGTCGCTACTGATGCGAAAATCAGGTACGCGCTCAATATTATTCCCTATATAGGCAAAGATGAGGCCAGGCCCAGTACAGAACGTGTCGGCGAAAACATTTTCAAACAACTTGTTGAGCCTTACCTAAACAAGGGCAGAAACGTCACAATGGACAATTACTTTACCTCCTTGAATCTTGCGAAAGAACTCAAGAAGAAAAAAACTAGCCTTGTAGGGACGCTAAATCGAAATAGAAGAGAAGTACCGCCTACTTTGAAGAAATTTGGTGATTCTCGTTTTAGCACTGTTAAGCACGAAGAAATCACCTTGACCAGTTATCAATCTAAATCTAACAAAAACATCCTAGTTCTTAGTAGTATGCACCCCTGTGTACAAATTGACGGTGAGACGTAGAAAAAAAGCCAGAGACGGTACTTTTTTAAAACAAGAACAAATGCGGAGTCGATACGGTTGACCAAATGACTCGTAAATACAACGTTCGGTCTGGCACACGGCGATGGCCCGTGCATGTTTTCTATAACATCCTAGATCTAGCCATGATTAATGCTCATTCATTGTACAAGCTAGTATTTAACTCTAATGTTTCACGTACATCTTTCATTTTGGGAGTTGCAAAAGAAATGTCAAAGACTTACGTAGAAAGTAGAAAAATGCAGCGTGTAGCAGACGTCGGTCCTCCTGACTCAGGTAGTCGCAGGCAGTGCCAAATTGGGCTCTGTAAACAAAACAAAACAAAGAAGTCATGTAACAGATGCAAGAAACGTATGTGTGGTAAGTGTGAAAGTGATATTAGGGTTTGCAAGAAAGGCGAGGAAGCCTAGAAATACAATAGACTTGCCTCTTAGAGGTTACGACTTTTTGTTACTAAAAACTTTCATTTTTATGTCTCCTAGTAGCGCTAATATAATATGTACAAGTTAATATTCTCAATTTTTTTATCTTGTACGTTTTATTTACATATAGAATATGACACTAAGCAAAAACCTTTGTTACTTACCTCAAGAACAAAAACCATGTACTTTCGTACAATTTTAAGTATTTTTTTTGTCCTGTTCCTGAAAAAAAATTTAATGTAGTGGAAAGCTTTATGTAAAATGTCTTCTAGTAGATAAAAACAAAGTAGAAATATGTTAAACAAATCATACTTACCGTTTAAAGCAACTTTTGTACTCACCTGCAAATTTGCCATGTTCTCTGTGACAATCACTTTTTCACTAGAAAATCTTCTGTCGAGATGTTATTCTTACTTTGCTGTGTATGATGATTTTCACTTCTTAAAAACCAGTGTTTTAAAACATTTTCATGTAATTGTGTTATAAAAGAAGATATCTGTACATTTTTTTTAATAAATGAAAAAAAAATCGAAAGAAAATGAAATTATTTCCGACCAATTCCATTTTATGAACTGTAAAACCACTTTAATCCGCCTAAAATCCAACTATAACCGGGTTCAAGAGCCAAAATGTAGTAACAGAAAAGTTCATGACGTAGAAAAACAATAAAAAGGGGCATCTTAAAGCGCGAATACAGCGAAGTCCTTCTAATAACGCATAGCGGTCAATTGACCGCTCGCGGACCTTTTAGGTAGGCAACATACCCCGGACCTTCTAGTGTTAAAAGAAGTGACTGAGGGAAGAACATTGGGCAAGCGGAGAAGAGGGAGGAGAAGAACGGGTAGCTTGGATGGAATGATGGGAGGTATGAGGTGCTGAAGAGGGTCAGTGTGTGAAAGTTATGGGGTGGGAGGAATTTAATATCCATTTAAACCTAACTTCGCCGGTATAAAACTAATAATAATAATGTATATCACGCCAAATATGGTAAAAACAAGTTGCACGTTTAATCCACTCTTTATGATGCTTATCAATTAACGGTACGTATTAACAGTACCTACGCGTCCTATTTTGGGAGAAATCTTCGCCTTTGTTTGAGAGCTGGATGGTTGTAAATAATTACCGTTGAATCATTTCTTCGTCATTACCATGGCAATCAAATAAATATCCGTGCTATGCGTATATGAATGTATATGCTAAATCTTGCCAATTATTACCATATTAGGGAACATGTTCCCTACAGTATCTTTTAAGAAGATGTAAAGAACATCTAAATTCATTTAATCTAACACCTTCCTTCATCGAATCACTGGAAGTATCTAAAACATATTTGAAACAATGTTGGGAAATATTAACACCAATTAATCGCACTGAGAATTTGATTGATTTCGCAAGAGAGTCAAAACAGTTGCATAAAATACTTCATGTTTTCACTTTACCCAAAACTTACAAATTTTATTGGATCCTACATCTGAGCAATTTAATAATTGAGATTTAATTAATTTATTCTGGAAATGTTTTAAATATAATTCATCATGCCATAATCCCTTTAGAGCAATTGAATTTGTTCATTGTACGTTTCTTCTTTTTAAGTAATTGAACATGGCCCTATCACTTGTACCTTTTTTTTATCCTTTCCTCTCTGCGAACTCGTTATTCCTGCTTTGTCTTCTCATAGTTGCCGTACCCTTTAAACAGCTTTTTTCGGAACCAGCTGTTCAAACTCATTTCAAGAGAATTACCTTTGATTTTAAGTCCAGGATTGATTTAAAAAGCAATATTCTCGGCAGCCCCTGAGAAGCAATTGCTAAGTAATTGTTACATCTTTCATTGGCGATTTTGATTACCCAATATAGAATTAAGTTTCCCGGTACTTCGTAAGTTTTCGTCGGCAAATCAAACTTTTCAGTAGGTACTTCTTTTTCTGGAACCTGATCGGAAATAAAAGTTTTGCTCGGAGTAATCTCGATGCAGATCCGGCCTGACGCAATCATGGAGTGTATTACTACTCCATGTTGTTTTTTCTTCGCGATTCCTTCGTTTCTTTTTTTGGCAATCTCCGCCGAACCAATCTGCCTCCACAGCGACGATTTCCCCTCTCAGAGTCCTGGAACTCATTTAGCCACGAGGCTCCTCATGCGACCAGAGCGATTCGAAGCGAGTTCCTCTGGGCGGGTGGGGGGGTGGGGGGTGCCTGCCTCCTCCCCCTCCTCCAGTGGTGCCTCGCCAGGGGGGCTGTGTTTGAAACCATCGACATTATCTCGAATAGGTAACCAAGGAGTCACGTGGTACAAACAACAAAGGGTTCGAATATTTGGTGTGTTTTTATCGCTCATTGCGTTGTCAATAATTGTTTTTTTTAGTTTTCCTCGCTCTAAGGATCTATATTTGAGTCAGATGAGATAAAACTCGTGTAAAACAATATAGCGAGATTGTAATAGATTTGCGAACCGTTCGTGTTTATACCACGTGACCCCTTGGTTACCAGATATTCGAGATAATCTCGATGGTTTCAAACACAGCCCCCAGGGTGCGACCCGCTCCACAGTGCTGCAGGATCCCTAATGATTATTATTTTGGATTAAAATGTGTTCAATTTGAATGAAATTTGGTCTATACAGATTTTCGAGGTCGCTGAATATGAATTAGGATCCAAAGCTTTATATAATAATTTTTTTCGCAAACAGTTTTGCAATTTTTTCACTCAATTAACTCATATATAAAACATCACGACTAATGTGAACAAATATACCTACGTTTTCTCAGTCGCTGAATGTTAATTTGATGTTCATACTTTTGAAAATTACTTTTTTTCACAAAAGTGTTTGCAATATTTTTATTGCTTGGATTTACACAAAGTCAAAAGTCCTCGAATCATTAAAAACTATGGCACAAAGGTTTTCGCAATCTCTGGACGCGAATTTTATATTAATATTTTCGCAACTTTGCAAAAATATAAGCAATTTTGGCATTACATGAATTTACACATACTTAGGTGATCTTCATTTATTCCCAAATACACATATTGTTTTCGTGGACATTGAATGCAAATTCGAGGCCATCATTTTCGTGCATTACATTTTTCAAAAATTTTCTGATTTTTTTTGTATTGTTTGATTGCCAATATAGCATAAAAATTTATCTATTATACAATATATCTTAGCATTTATATGAATAAATAGACATTGAAATAGGTTTGAACTATTGATATAATTATAAAAATATGCTAATAGATATTAAAAACAAATATGACATTGAAAATAACTCAGGTTTTGCCAGGCCCATTACTACAATAATACTTATTATTGACACAATCTCTGCGTACAACACAACACAAACACGAACAACTTATATTTATAATGATAACTGTTATTGATATATTAAGAATATTTACAGTTAATACCATTTTCGTGCATTCAACAATAAATATATATGCGCAAATTGTTCAAATATGGTACCATTAAAAAGTTATCTACAAGCATGGGGAATTTTCCATTTCAGGTTAGTCATAACTCTTTTTTGGGAGCATATTTTGATAACATTTGAATATCTTCTTGTAGGTAAAGCCTTCAAGAAAAGTATAGAAAAGGTTTTGTTCCTTAATATTGTAAAGAAGTTGCACTTTTGTTTTTGTCAAAGGTTAAAATTTCGTATATCCAGAAAATGAAAAGTTTTGATCGTTACATTTTTAGGAGCATATTTTGACAAATTTTGCATATCTACTTGTTACTAAAGAATTCATGAAAATGATAACACAGGTTTGGTTCCTTTATATTGAAAAGAGGTTGCACTTTTGTTGATTTCAGAAGCAAAATTTTATGAATTCGGTTTGCATAAAAAATATAATGTTGATTAAAAAATCTTTGGGGAGGTTTGGGGAAAATTTTTGTGGATCTGGTATATGCACAATTGTATACTTTATGACGTACAATATCATTTTTTACATATCACCACAAAATATATATACTTTTGTACTTTTGAACGTGAATTATCAACAAAAATTTCTTTATTTTTGATCAAGATATTATGTAAAAAAATAATTTTGCAAATTACATTTACCATATATTTATAAACAATAGCACTCACTTTAAGTTAGAAAACCAATTTTGCAGAACAAGAATCGGGGCAATACACGTTATATTAGAGAGAATTGAAGGTGATGCTCTGTTGCTCCTTTTCAAATGATGCACTTGCTACCAGTGCAATATTTTCTTAGATTATGTACCAGAGGAGAAGCAACAGCGATATGTCCTTACCTGAGGTGGTAGGGAATTCGTCAATGATCGGTGTATCCAACGTATATGCACAAAAACCCCATATAGAAAGTTTTTCTAGACTCATTGCTTCCAAGTATTAGGGATCCTGTACCACTGTCTCTGAAGTGTCCTTCCGGTGGACAATGGTAGTAAGTGGGCGAACGGCGGCAATAATGGGGTCGTTTACCATATTTTTTTATTGCCATATCTGATAGTGTTTGTGAAATAAAAGGAGCCGTATTGTTCCGTTTTTTGATGCGTCAATAATTTCTCGAGTTATAAGAGGCGAAAAACTGATGTTTTTAACCCTTTCGGAAAAGTGAGCGTGGTGCAACCTCTGACGTATATCGACTTCGTCCAATCACAACTGAGCCCGCGAAGCTAATCTGCCTTATCGCAATGGGGGCGACACAGCGGACTCTGCCCATGGGAGCGATTGCGACAGGATGAGGTGCGAGTAGACCTTCCGAGAACCCCCCTCCACTTCCTTTCCTTCCCCTTAATGCAGTCAAGGACGGGAGGAAAATGACATCAATATTATCACAGCAGATTTTTCGCTGGGCGTCACCTTTTGCTTATTTTAATTTTTGATTTATGAGCGAATGGTTGTGGTTAGAAGATTAATTTTTTCACGGAAATTCTTTTTTCGTTTCCATCTAACGATTTTGTGCACAAAATAGCGATTTCGGTTCCGAGTGTAAACGTTCGTATTGTTCAGTGCACAGAACTTTGAAGTCCTATTGGTTCGTGGCTGTGGGGAAATGAAAAGTTTGTCCAAATCGTCGTTTGGCTCGTGAGAGGCGTGGTGGCTAAAGGGTAAATCCACTATTGCCTCGGTCCTTGAAGAGGAACGACCCCTTCTTCGCCCCGTCGATACGGCGGCAGGGTTCACGAGGGTGTAAGGAACTCTATTGCTCGCCGCGGCGCGGTCAATACGCGCCTGCGGGCCCCTGTGCAACCTGTTGGAGGGGAGGAGGGCCCTCAGTGCATTTACCTAACCATCGATTGTTTGTGTGCATGGTCCTCTCTCGGAATTATTTTTTTTTTTAATTTCTCCGCCCTGAAGGACCCGACCTGCGCTTGCCGTAAAGGGCAAGCTTCCTCGAGCCGATTAGCTATTAGCCGATTGTGCTATATCTTTCATGCTGTCTGTGTGAGTCTATCACTTTCCTCTTCTGTGTATTCTCTTCGTTGGTGGGTGGAACTATGCCCCATCTCTTGGCCGATACAATGGGCTAATCTGGGGGGCATTTGGTGCTATAAACTCCGCCGAATTCACTGAAGATTAGAGTAACTATGGTAGCGTGGTGGTTCTGCGCATTTGCCCGGGAAGCAAAAGGGCTGTGGTTCGATTCCCGGTCAAGGCGAAATTTTTTCCATGTGTTTTGGGCCATCAATCCATCTCCAAGCCACCGGTGTGTTCACTGTTGTATATATGTCCGCTAGCTCTTTCTTTCACCTTCTGTTTGAATATATATTTGTGTATCTGCGCCTATGACGTTGTGTATGAATGGTGCTTTGTGTATATACAGCATTCCCTCTTTTCCCCCAAAGTCATTTCAATCCTAGTCACCTCTGCTCATGTTCTCGACCAATGTCGGAAACTCTCCACAGAGGGTTTGTGTTTGAAACAGCCGAGATTATTTCGAATAGGTAACCAAGGAGTCACGTGGTACAAACAAAAATGGCGCTCAAATTAGATGTGTTAAAACTGCTGATTACAACCTCATACATTGTTTACACTTGTGTTTTATCTCATTTGTGGGATCTCTAATCGAGAGAGACGAGAAAAACTTAATTGAAAACAATTTTTGGTAATATAACGAGCGATTCAGAGAAATAAAAGTTGCAAACCATTCGTGTTTGTACCACGTGACTCCTTGGTTACGTATTCGAGATCATTCCGAAGGTTTCAAACACAAGCACCCAAGGCTCGTATTCTGTAACTTGAGTGATATCTATCACCGGTGGTGGACATCACCAAAAAACTTCACCCGACCTTATCGTTTCCGATTCTGTAACTGAGTGGTGTAGTTTCTTCACCCGGTGATGAGGAGTGTTATGAAAAATTGAGCGGTCTAGTAATTGCAAGATGAGATTAGCCAATAAAGAGAGCCTGGTGAATCACATGACCGCAAGGCAGGCAAGTAATGTGCAAATTAAATGTTTGTAGTCACGAACATGTATGTTCCCTGCTTGTACTAATGTTTTCTCGAGTGATATGTTTAATAATATTAAATATGATGTTCTAATAACCCAGCTAGGTGATTATTAACAGCAGGATTAATATTACGAAGTGAACCATGGATTACCTGTATATTTTACTGAATATCGAAAAAAAAACCAATCGCACTATTCTATAGTGATACGTGGAATAAACCACGGTGAATGTGATTAATTTTTGAGTGTCCTATTTTCAACTTCCATTATATCAATCACAAACAACTTAAATTGTGCTTTTCACTTGTCTGCGAAGCATGACAAATGCACACGGGACTGTCATTCGCGTAATAAATATAGCTCAAGCAACTTTTCCGTAGCTCAACTGGTAGAGCACCTGGCCGGAAATCAGGGGGTCCGGGTTTGAGTCCCTGTCAAGGCGAATGATTTTTTCTATGTGGAATATTTGCTATAGTGCAATTTCAGCGGGTAATGCCGCTAACGTTTTCACGGCTAGTCCGTCGAAAGATACGACACAATCAAAATAACGCTCACATTAGTTACTTTTCCCTTCCTGGACCTCATTTGGAGTATGCTGCCAGTGTATGGGATCCCTACGAAATCGGTATAAATAACGAACTTGAACGTGTGCAGCGAAGATCGGCAAGATTTATAAAGGGACGGTATGATAACCGTATTAGCGTAACCAGTCTATTAAATGAATTAAATGAGGAATCATTGTCAGATCGCAGGTTGAAATTTAGACTTAATCTCTTAAATAAATTCCAAGACGATATTTTCAGTGATGATCTTAAAAATATTTTGCGGACCCCAACTTACTCTGGTATACTGGACCATAATCACAAAATTAGAGAAATTGATTGCCGAACTGACATATTAAAAATGTACTTTTTTCCTCGTACAATTAGGGATATGAATAACGGTAAATATGTTCAATACGAGTGTATAAATGGATAGCATAGGTAGTTGTATGTTGGTGTAAGTACTTGAAGGTAGCCCAACTAACAGCATCTTTTTGCATGCTTACTTTGCTATTTTTATCTTTTGAAATAGTGAAGTGTAGAACAGTATATAGATAATCCTTTTGTATGCATCATATGTTGTGCATGTTTGGTGAGAATTCACCCCTTGCCACACACCTTTCATGTGGCTTGCAGGGTATTATGTAGATGTACGTGATCCTTGAATTATATACTAGCTCAACTCATCTCGAGAAAAAGGCCGCATCCAGTGTTCATTCGGGGGGCGCCTTCGCCTCCGTTGCGAGAGGCGTTTGCCGCGCCGCGACCACTCCCCGCGCCCTCTCGCCGCGCTCTGCGGCGCCCGCAGCTTCCGGGACACGCCTGCCAGGGGGCAGGAGCGTCGCACCTCCCCCGCCCACACGGCGGCGCCTCCGCTGCGCACGCAGCCGACGCTGGCGGCGTCGCGATGGGGATGGGGTGGGTTGGGGGGGCGGGAGGGAGGGGAAGGGTGAGTCAGAGGGGCCGGCGTGGGGGTGGGTGCAGGTCTCACCCCTTTGGAGAGTGGGGGCGTGAAGGTGGTTCCTTCGGAGCTCATATATGCGCGATATAAAACTCTTGCCGCTCCCCCGCTCCCTGTAACCCTACGTGCTGGCTGCGTGTTTTCGGGGGAGGGGAGCCGTAGTAGGGAAGGTTGAGGGTGCTGCGTAGGAGGGGGTTGGCATTCGGCGAAGTCTAGCAGTTGAACTCCGGGGCCCCACGGAGGCAGAAGAGCCCTTTCGGTCCCTCTCTTACCGCGTCCAAATCGCCGCCCCTTTTCTCGTCTCGGAGACGTGCGGTTTTGAGTCCTGTGAACACACTCCTCTCGCAGTTGTGTCGGTCGCGGTTTTTATTGTGAAGCGGCACCCTGCTCGGCCGTCCCCCGTTCGACCCTCACCTCGGAAAGGGCCTCGTTCGGGCCATTCGACCGAGTTCCCCCCCGACGCTCCCCCGGATAAAGGTTCCGGCGCCGACCGCGCGTCCCTCGCCTGACCGTTCGACTACGCTTCCGTCGACCGTTGGCCGCCCTGTGTTTCCGTGTTGTGTGCCCTGTTGTGTGTTTGTGGGCCCCCCAAGAGAAAGGAAGACGACCCTCTCCGCCACCATAAGGGGGCATCCACTCCTCCCCATTCGCCCCACGTATTTTTCCTACACTTCCCTCCGGAGTTGAGGGGTGCGATCCGTCGCCTCCGGTTCCGCGGCTCTCCTTTGGAAGGTGCCAGGAGGTCAAGTGGTCGCTCCTCGTGATGCCCCTGGTGGTAATATCCCGAAGGTGGTTGTGCGCGGCTTGAGTGTTCGGTCCCCGTTGATCCCTGCCGTCGGAGGGGACGTCGCGACGCTGTTGTTGTGCGCGTGTCTCGAATGACCGGTCCGCCCTGAAGGCGTCCCGGTGCCCCGCGGCTCTCTCGGCCGACACGAGGCGCCCCGGCGTCGACGACGCCGCGGACATGCCGCCGCCTTCCTCCGTCGCGACGGATCAGTTCGGGGGCGAGGGAGTGTACTGGAGGCTGCAGCTCAAGAAGCGCGGCTCCCGCACCCCCACATCCAAGCTCTCTCCCTCGCCAACGGCCGGCTCACGCCGCTACGCGCAGATCGGCAACGCCCTCTGGAAGTCGTGGTGAGTGAGAGCGGCCACACCTGGGTGCGGAGAACTCCCGCATCCACTTGTCGAGAGGGTGCATATATTTTTCTCCTCAGCCGTTTCCAACTAGTGACAGAAAAAATTTAAAAAAATCTTCATTGGCCGTGAAAATTGGTGACCCTCGTCAGGGTATACAAGAACAAAGTGCTGAGTTGGTTTGCGGGACGGTCAATTCCACAGCAGTGATCAACCACAGCCTCTTAACCAGAAAACCCTCCTGTGGCACTTTAATGGAATGTTACGTGACAATTTTGACGGCCATTGGAGATTTTTTAAATATTTTTTGTAACTTTAAGAGGCCGTAGTTCTCAATCCCTTTAGATTTCCCTTCCGACTAAATTAGAGCATCCTGAACAGATTGCCGTCATCACGTCGATTCAATTCAGATGTCCAGTGCATAAAACGGATGCGTACTCCGAGAATCAAATGGAATATCGTTGCAGCGTGAAAGAGAAGTGCGAATCACGTTTCATTTCCTTCACGGATTTCCTAGCGGGTGTTGGCATCAAGGACATACGTGTGTGTTACGTACAGGAGATAAATATTAGCGCACGTAGCCTCTTTAAAGTCGGTAACCCCGGTAGATCTCCGTGTGTTTTCCGGTGCTAAAATGAGACAACTTTGGACGGGAGCTGAATTTTAGGGGCGATGTGTCAGTGCCGAAGGATAAATTGGTTGTGAAGCGTGGAGGAATATCTGATGAAACATTTACTCTAAGGCGTGCTCACAACATAAAGGTTTAAGTAATATGTTATCCGCTTGCATCCGTAGAAGTGAGATCATTAAAAATGGTAGCTAGAATCGACTTTACGAATGTCCTTTGTTGAATTAATTAATGTTTTGAAGCGATCGCGATTCGTGTTGAAGTCTCACGCACTTACAGTCTATGTAGATAAATTTTCGATTTTACCCCTGTCACTCATTTCTTGCGCTGTTGCCTGGCATTATGACCTTCCGTATGAAAAGTCCTCGTATTCATGTTGTTCGTTTTTCCCTGCGTTAATTTTTAGGTTCGAACAAAGCGGAAATCCTCAGGCGTCACTTGGTGGAACCGCATGATAGTAGTAGCAGCGACCTCTCCGCGCTTACCTTGAAGATAAATATCTTCTTAAACTAAAATTAAAAAAATTGTGGAATCTTACAAACTAATTGTTCTATTTACTACTATCAGGTTCGAGTCGATACAATTGAGTTCCTTCTTACCAGAAATCTCATTTCTTTGTTTCATAGTCATCATGTATTCGTAGCATTTTAAACGTAAAGTATAAAACCCAAGTACTTCGTCTGTGAATGTAAACTTCCCTATGATAACCTAGGGTCTTTTTGCAGCCATAGAAGCCTGCTCGAACTATGGCCCGCTGTGAGGGGCTTCTTTTCAGCTTAAAGCTTCGAGTCTTTCCTTCTTTTCTACCTTCATTGGAACACTCTGAGCAAAATAATCGCTTCATCCGTGTTCGGTTATTACAACCCTTCCGTTCGAGCGCTATCCATCGAGGCCCGGACTCCCGTTTGCAGATATCGGATGCATCGCGTCCGGCGTTGTCGTGCCGACCGGATCCGACTGACTCGACCCTGGCCAACGCAGACCCTGTCCCACCGTGCACCCTAAAGAGCAGAGTGTTTTGTCCACATCCGATCCTTTTTTTCCCTCTCCGTACTTCTCGCCTTCCTCTATGAAATCATTTTATCAGTACCCTCGCAGAATATCCTGAGCGCAGGGGTTATTAATTTTTCCGACGTCGTTTTGTCGCACGAGAGCAGAGTAATTACGCCCTGCGACCCCCTGCGCACATGTCCTCGGCAAATTGTCCGACCCCGTCCGCTCTCCGCGTTAATCTCCTCGCCTCAGCCGGCATTATGTTATCGAGGCACCTCGTGGAACCTCCGTGGCGTGAAAACTATTGTTTGCTAGTGCTTGTGGCATTAATACGTGACTTAGGCGTGTTTGCGTTGCGAGAGGAATGAAATGGCGTGCATTTCGTGAATTAATGTGCCTTTAATTTACTGTTTTAATCTTGGACATGCTATTTTGAACTTTGAAGTGAAAAATAACAGGCTCCAACTACCAAACATTTACGCAAACAGTCCTTCTTTACGCTCTATTCTCTGTCTACCTGCCTTCGTACCATTAAGAAAACCTTATACCTTATTTTCTCCTTGTTCTTCCTCGATCACCCGACAAAGTTCTTCTAATCATTTTCTTCAGTGGGCGATGTTATGAATTATGTTGTCTCGTCAGATTTATCCATCCTGCCTTCTTTTATCTGTATATCAGATAGGACTGAAGGCGTCACTTTGTGGAATTTAGTTACACTATGCATGGTAACGACTAAAATAAAAACTTTTAGTCTATTCCAGACAACTTTTTTAATAACCGATTTAACTTTCGACAAATTTTGTCATTCTCAAGACCTTGAGAATGACAAAATTTGTCGAAACCTCGGTCGGTTATTAAAAAAGTTGTGTGGAATAGACTAAAGGTTTTTATTTTATTCGTTGCCATGAATAGTGTTATTTTATCTGATATCATCTTTAATACTTCTTCATTTTCAATCTATTTCATTCATCACCATTTTGATATGTCTCAGAGGCCTCAATATTTGCCTATCCTATTTTCGCAACGTTCCACTCCATGCTTCACTTGAGGCATTTTACTAATTTTCTCTACATTCCATGCTGTTCTTCCGCGCTGAATACTAAGCAGTATTACAAAAACCTTCTACTTGACCCATCTCATCCAAGATTATTCCCATATAAATGCACTGTTTGTTTTCATTCATCTAAGAAACTGCTGTAGTAGCATTCACGGTGCCCACGAAATACACATTTTGGGTGAACGAGATCAGTTGTCTCCAGGGTCGACTGAGGTTGTTCGCTCGCGAGCCTCTCGGCCTCATGTTTTCTTCTTGAAGGCATTTCAGGTGCAGTTCGATCACATCTCGATATTTTTGTGTTCAGTGAATCCGGCGAATGTTATCTTTCAAGTGGTCAAATTCGGTCGTTCCTGTGGTTGTGGGGTAATTTCGCTGTGGTTTTTTTTAAATGGCTTGCCATCGTGGCCCACGATATATGCCATCGAAACGGAAGGTTGTCGTGGAAATTCGGCTTGTCAGGGAAGTCGGCAGGAAGTGGCCTCACCCGTCGGCGCTTATCGTCGCGTTCCACGCCCCCCTCCCAAACAATTTCGGCTCACAAAACAGCTCTCGCGAGCATTTAAGGACGTTGATCCGAAAAGTGAAAGTCATGTCATTTTTTTCATATTTTCAGCACTCATAGAACTAAAGTTCCTCTATGTAATGAAGTAAAGATAATTATACCAACCCGTACTCCTTTTTCCAAAAATTGCATTTGAAATTACATACGATTAACGGCGAGAAATGTCGTCACATGGGAATATAACGGTTAAAAACACCATAGTGACGTGTCATTTTGCAAAAAAAAACTGATATTTTAATGCGTAATTTCACAAGGAATAAAGTGACAAGAGGAAAACGGCATCAACATACCGCATTCTTCGCTAAATCCACCAATTTCTGCGCTTTTAGCGGACGAAATGCGTTAGTTGACTTAAAGTGGTGCTGCGATTGCTGTTGGCAAAATGGTTGGCGTATGAATAATATTATTACTAATGAGATATTAAAGAATATTTCAAGAAGTATTATAGCATAACGTTTGATAGTAATATTCTCGTGTTATACATTAGTAAATTCATTGAGTACATGATTTTGTTTCTGTAACGTAAATGCTGAATTGACTCCATCGTCGATCTGATTAAAATTATCATAAAAAATTAATCCTTCGACTTTCCATCGTATTACTTGTGATACTTATGACTTTCAATCATCAACATCGCTCAACAATCATAGGATTGATTTGACGCAGCTTTCCACTCGATTCTTCTGTCGACCAACCTCTTCATTGTGACGTAATTCTTCTCTTTCGCATCCTTTACAACCTGTTCCATGTATCTCATACGAGGCCTGCCTTTTCCAATCTTCCCGTTCACTTTTCCCTCGACGATAGTCTTCATCTTTCTTCATCAATCTTCACGACTTTCAATGGGTTAGGTAACTTTCTTTGTGAAGTAAAAGGATCACTTAGCAGGCATATACTCGTACTTAGATTAATGACATTCCTTAGACAACTTGACTCAAGCTGTCGCGAGCCAACCTTCCAGAGTCGTCGAAATCCGTCTCGTCGTCGAGTCGCGTCCAAGCCGTCGAGAATTTTTTCCCGCAGCGTGTGCTGCGTTTCGTGGTGTGAAGCTTGCCACTTCCGAATCATCATCATCCGAGTAATTCTGCGCAAACGAACCCCCTCGCTGCGCACCGCTGACAAATATCGGTCCCAGAGTGCCACGCGAGGATGGCAGCCTTTCACTGCCCCAATTAATTGGCTCGCCGATCAACATGTTACCGATGCTTGGCCCCCGCATTCAGACACATGTATCCCCCATCGCGTTCTCCCTCCTCCCCAAATGAATTCATTTCATCTCCCCCATCCACAACCCCCTCTTGACGAATTCACCCCCTCCATCATTACGCGAGAGTGTCCCCCCCACCCCCGCCCTTGTACGCGAAAATTTTAATTAGCTCACCCGCCTCCCCCGTTGCCTACCATTGGTGCGTGGTGCTCGGGCGGTCCATATGCAGGCGATGGACGACGTGACGTTTGCGTGACGCTTGCATATTCATGGCCCATCATCATCATTGTCACTGGCTTGACGTCCTCCCTCGTCCACGTCATCGTCCACGTCATCGTCCATGTCATCGCCAGAGACTCGGGCGTCCGTTTTCGAACCCAAACTCCCCTTTTTTTTAGTCGCTTAATCCTCACTTTTCAAACACGTTTATCCTTCGGTTTATTGCCCTTGATCATGGATCATCATAAGGTGTGCGCTAGCGTTATCTTTATTTTGTGATTTAACTTATGTCAGAGAGAACGCGATCTCCGCTCTTCATTTTTCGCACAGCACTTCACATCGCTTATCACAATCAGTGGAGCGAATTTTATACTCTGTTATTGTTAACCCTGCGCTACTGTAAGGGTAAGCGTTAACGATAGAGATTGCGATAACACGAAAGATACATCCGTGATTCCACACTTGGGGGTTTATTTTGTAATCTCACTTTGGTGAGAATAAGTCATAAAATGTCACTTTTTCGTAGTTAAACTCCGCCACCCAGGCGGCGTGACCATCTTCGGATCTCAAGCGGTGAACTGCCGGTCCTGTGCTGGTCTTTCGGACGATTCATCCGCTCTGATCCGTATCTTTCGACTCTTGATCTGTTTTATGATCTCCGACTGCCATTAGTTCCCATCTCACCTTCATAAAGAACGTGAAATGGAGCCACCATCGTTTCCACTTGAAGCTTGAGTTGGAAAAAATGCAAGAGCGAGAAAGATGCAAACGATTTTAAATTGTATTTTTGGAATTTCCACAACGTGAAGAACTTCAGCGAACCTAAATCACGAATTATATATTATCAACAAATGATTTCTGAAAACACTATTAACGTAAAATGTAGCAAGAAACGAATGAAAATTCCAATATTGGTATAAAGCAAATTAACAGACATGAATTATCTTGACAGGTCATCCGAATAATTAAAATGATAGGGACAAACAATTTTTCACTCACCTTCACCATATTCCTCCATTTTGGAAGAAAGCGGTCGCCGTTTCCAGGCACTCGTTTGTTTATTTAAATATATACGAGATCGGCAACAGATAGCGCTACCGACAGAAGCTTCGAGAATTCACGAACCGTTCGTGAGCCGATCATTAAGAGAGCGAAACGGATCTTCCGCCTTCCCGCAAAGAGTCATTAAAAAGGTGACATTACAAAATAACCGCCGGATTCCGTCGCATTTACACTCATTCTCGCGTCTGTCGCCCCGGACTGGAAGCGCCCGTGTTTTGCTCGGAATCCGAATGGAATTGACCCCGTGCGTTGCCATGGCGACGGATTCTGGCGGGCAGCGCTGAGGATCAAAGGGGTCGTGTTGGCACTTTTGCTTTCATTTCTCCGCTTTGTCGGCGAGTGGAGAGAGAGAAAGGCCCTTCTTTGGACCCTTGAGGGACCACTCTCCTCTCCAGCATCCCTCTCTGCTCGCTGGACCAGCCCAGCGAGCTGGGAATGCCACCAATGGACGATCTACCCCTTGGAGTCGCGATAAACCCATTTCCTTCCTGCGTGGCTGCAGCGGATCTGAAAGTGGCCCGATTGGAAGAATATTTGGCGATTGGAGGCCGAATACTTGTTTATTGTGAATTTGTCGAGAGTATTTGGGTGCTTGTCTTCGCTTTATCATAATTCATTTTCAAAAACTTGGGAATTTTAAGTTGGGCATACATCTGTCAGTTGTTTTACCCATAGTCGGTATCTATATCCAGTACTAGTGTAGCAATGGATAACAGTGGTAGCTGCATGTTGGTATAAGCACTTGAAGCTAACTTAACTAACAGCATGTTTTTGCATGTTTACTTAGCTATTTTTATATTTTTTTAATTAGTGAAGTTTAGAACATTATATAAATACTATATATAATCCTTTTATAGGATTTTAAAGGATTATATACATTATATATAATCATTTTTTATGCATGATGTGTAGTGCATGTTTGGTGAGTTTCACCCCCTGCCACACACCTTTATGGTGGCTTGCAGGGTATTATGTAGATTTAGTCTTAGTTGTCCTTACGTGCAGGCAGTAAGACGGAAATTAGGAAAGGATGGGGCATTTTGAATGTCGTGTAAGGAGGAAGCTGGGTGTGAATACCGAGCCTAAGTGTGAATTTGTTTAAGACAATGGGTATTTGTCATTACTTCGCAGATAGTACCATTAAAAATTAATTTCTGCCATTCGTATCATCACATCATAAATGGTCGTTATACTATTAGTTAAGGTGATTTATCACAACTCACTTTAAGATACAATTTAGCGCTGCTTCCCTCAAATAAATCTTTCCTTCTTCAAGCGTCTCAACCTTTAAGTTAAAGACAAGAAATTCCAAGTATTTATAATAAATATATTGCATGAATCTATGGTATTATGCATTGTAAATTATGACTTTATTTCTTGACTTCATGACTTTATAGTTAAGGTAAAGGCTGGTTTTGATTTCTATCTGTATTTGTTCCAATGTCACCATGTTCTAGTTCTTGCATGACATATCACTTCTTGTCTGGAATGTTTAGAGCCCTCGGCAGTGGTCCATTTCGGTCCCTGCAGCGGCGGGTGGGGTCCTGAAAAATGACGAAAGCTTCACTTATTCGAGATAAAACTCCCTTCTCCCCAATCCCCCACCTCCGGTTCTCGACGCTTCCCTTGGTCCAGCCGGGAGAGGAGCAGATGCAAGGAACACGTCTGTCCCGACCGCCCCTGTCCCCCGGAATTCCCCACTCTCGTCCATGCATGAAGTGTGCAATCTTTCACTATTCCCTTTTGGATCCATAGAATAGGAATGACGTCGCTTTCTCCTAGAAAGGTTGCAGAGAAGCGGATTCCCCCTCCTCACCTAATTTGTAGACTCAAATTCTGCGTGTACCCAAACACCCATGTCGCGATCGCCTACCCTTCTGTTACATCCCCTAACATATAGACCCCAGCTGGTGTTCAAATGATTAAAATAATATTATTTTCTTGATAAATTCACTATCAATCTTCTGTTGTTCAAAATATTTTAGTATTGATAAAAATCATTTGAATTCCATCCTTCTATGAATTATTTTCTGGGAATGGGGTGTTTACCGTTTATTGCCGAATCTAATAGAGTGTGAAAAATAAAAAGACCCGTATGTTTCCGTTTTTTGATCTGTCAATTATTTATCGAGTTATAAGCGGCGAAAAACTGATGTTTTTACTCCTTTCGGAAAAGTGGGTGTGGTGCAACCTCTGACGTATATCGACTTCGTCCAATCACAACTGCGCCCGCGAAGCTACTTCGCCTTATCGCATAGGGGGGGACACAGCTGACTTTGCCAATAGGAATGATTACGATAGGATCTGTGCGAGCAGACCTTCCGAGAACCCCCCTCAACTCACTTCCCTTCCCCTAAAAGCAGTCAAGGACGGGAGGGAAATGAGGTTAATGATATCACAGCAGCTTTTTCGGTGGGCGTCACCTTTTGCTTATTTTAATTTTGATTTATGAGTGAATGGTTGTGGTTAGAAGATTAATTTTTTCACTAAAATTATTTTTTCATCTCCATCTAACGATTTTGTGTACAAAATTGCGATTTTGGTTCCAAGTAAACGCCCCCATTGTGTACATGATTTTTTTATTGATTTTATGTTAATGAAGTGACAATTTGTTCATTAATAAGGAACGTAGCTGCTCGTAAATTATCCTTTATTAGCCGAATTGCTTACCAATGAATAATTCAAGTATTCGTAATATTTCTCATGAAACAAACTTGAGGGATTTCTAGCACTATGCTAGGCATTATTGACGCTTGAATTCCTAGTAGGATTTTTCCAATCATGTATCCATTAGGGATTCGTATTTTCTCCCGTTGAGGATGCATGCTTCAATCACAGCACGGTTTCTAATTCTGAATCGGATTTCACAAGTCGTAGTGTAGGTTTCACTCGAGGGATGTGGAGATTTAAAGGAGGGGAGTTTCTGTCGGGCATCGTTTTCTTCCTCACTCCACGACTGCGGCATGTCGCCAACTGGCAAAGGCCGAAGGCGGCCCTTCCCTCTCATGGTGCACGCGGTCGTGCACCATTTGAGCCATCGGCTGCCTCCACACGATGATGAGGATGGTGACCTAGTTCCCACAATCCTCTTGAAGGGGACGCACTGCTTGCCAACGAGATTGGGTCGCTATGAAGTCGCCATTTGCTTAGGAAGCTGCCTGTGCCATGCAGAAGCGACATGTTTATGCACGATTCTAGGTTTAATCTATCGTGGATTGTTCAGCACTAATCTGAGTCGTGAGCAGTCAAGGGCTCCGAATCATTTGCTAAGGTGGCTCCACCGAATTATGAAGTAGATGTCATTTTTTGTGAAAATTTCAGGACACATCATTTTTTGGCACTTCTATCGATTGGCAATAAAATAATGAGGCCTTTCCACAATATATTTGAAGAAAAATGACGCTGCAAATCAGATATTTTATACGTGGTTTACTGCAACTGCTCTTGCAGTAAAATTTGTAGATTAATAATGTAAAGAGAAATGTCGTTTTGACGAAAAACTAATATAAGAAGCGCACATTATGTAGAATTTAGCATTTTAATTAAGTGCACGCCTTACCACACTTGTTTAATTGATATTAATAAATGTTTTCTCGAAAAAAAAGCAGAAAAGCCTTAGTTACATGAAAGTGGCGCTACAGTATGTTGTTATCATTGGCAACGGTACTTGTGACGGAACGTACTTACAAGCCTATTTACTAACTTAATTTAGGAATATACCTTACTAAGTTCCTTCTTATATTTTTTACATAATTTAAATATTTCATTGGTTATTGATATGGTGTAATTAATACCAATGCTTCCAAATGGTAGCAGCGTCATTGTTATCAAACAATTTTCTAAAATATCAATATTGATAAAATTCAAAAGAAAGAGTTTTATTTGCAAGGGAATAGTTTAAAGCAAAGTAAGTAAATATTTAATCTATTTTAGAATAATTGTTTGCGGGATTGAGCTTGCGTTCTCACTTTGTAAATTAAACGTGGCAACAACACGTCAGTCATGTTCCAAAGTCAAAATGAGTTAAAAGCGCTTGTATAAAATAGAATGCACCTACAACGCGCTATAAAATAGCATGCTCATAGAATTATTGTGCATGCGTTATCACCCTATTGATGATTTTCCATATAGGTGTTTTTTGGATCGGTATCTATTCATTAAATAACATAGCTCTTTTATGGGATATTGAATCGCGGAGTCACGGTGGAACCTCCTTAAGGCTGTTCCCGATGGCCTGTGCAAAATTTTCATTTTAGAACGACTTCGCGATATTTCCATCTTCTGACTTCTAATGCTTTAACATTCAACTTCTAATGCTTTGTATCTCTATCACCGTGTCCATGTCATTGAATTTTCCTGGGTTGAACCAGACGACAAATATTTTTTCCCGCCTGAAACATTCAATTCATCACTTTTACTCTGTATTCATTCCATCTGTCACACTAAACTGCTTCTCGTTAGATGCAATCAAACTCACTCGATAGGAAATTAATAAAAATGCGAATAGATCATGCTTACACGTGGCTATTTCCTTCAAATTCAAATGGGTTTTCGGTAGTCAACCACATAGCACTCAAAATACTAGATATGCCGGAACAAATATGATTGTTTACTTTGGAACGAAATTTTACTGCGTTTCCTGAGCACAACAGAGTGCCAACTTCTCTAAATACCACACTTTTTCAAGCAATGGAAAGTGAAATTACGATAAAAAAACACTTTATTCCCTTCCTCAGTGAGTGTCTGGTTTACCTTTTACTGTGCGGCTCTGCCCATCATATCCAAGTTAGTCCCTGGCGTCGAGGACGGTGCATCTTTATCGCTGGCCGGGGAACAAACGCTTCGGTTCCGAATCGATACGAATCGATTCCCACATTTCAAATTTTGCATTCTCTAGCATGGGCATCATAAATGTAATAATAAGAGCCAAAAATCACAGCACAGCCAGACAGCAAAAAACCGCCCACTGACATAGCTGAATAACGTCAAATCCAATCGGACTTGGAGGAGCCAGCCACAATTACAATGCGAAAATTCTAAGCAGAAGTGTTGGAGAGGAGGGATTGTAGGGTTCAGTTTCGTGCGAGTTATTTGCGGGCATCGAACGGATGGACGGACCACCTCGCTAATGCTTCACACGAAATTTATCGTTGCGTCTCCTCCTTGCATTTATGCATCTATGCTTTAGACCTCATTTGGAATATGCTGCCAGTGTATGAGATCCCTACGAAATCGGTCTAAGTAATGAACTTGAACGTGTGCAGCGAAGATCGGCAAGATTTGTAAAGGGACGGTACGATACCCTTATTACCGTAACCAGTCTATTAAATGAATTAAAATGGGAATCATTGTCATATCGCAGGTTGAAATTTCGACTTAATCTCCTGAATAAATTCCAAGACGATGTTTTCAGTGATGATGTTAAAAATAATTTGCGAACCCTAACTTACTATGGCAGACTGGACCATAATCATAAAATTAGAGAAATTGATTGCCGAACTGATAGATTCAAATGTCCTTTTTCCCTCGTACAATTAGAGATACGAATAACGGTAAATATGTCCAATCGGAGAGTAGCAATGGATAGCATTGGTAGTTGCATGTTGGTAAGAGTACTTAAAGCTAACCCTACTAACAGAATGTTTTTGCATGTTTGCTTTGCAATTTCTATCTTTTTTAAATAGTGAAGTTCTGAATAGCAAATTAATACTATTCCTTTTTATGCTATGATGTGTAGTGCATGTTTGGTGAGAAATCACCCCCTGCCACACACCTTTGTGGTGGCTTGCAGGGTATTATGTAGACGTAGATGTAGATGCATCGGCAGGTCTACCTCCAGCCGTCGCTCTCGCAGGAGGGCGCCTTAAAGGGGAAATGCGAGACGCCGACGACGGAGGCTCGGAGGAGCGGTCGGCCTTGCTCAGACGGGTGCGGCTGGGGGGTGCGGGAAGGCGAGGAGCAACTTGCGTAATTGTCTCTTCGATGTTTGGCCTTGGGTACATCGGATGCGCTCTCTTTTACTCGAGTCTAGTCTGTGTGATGCCATTAAAGAATCTGACACCATAACTCAAGTTCATGCGATTCGCACTAATTATGCACCGGAGTCTAGCAATACTTTCTTGGAATAAGACTGACATATGATCTTTCCTGGGGTAAACACATACGTGAAATAATGGGTCAAGCTAATCGTAAACTGGGACTCATGAAAAGAGTACTGGGTAAGTGTGACGATCTTGTACGAGAAATCAGTTACTTTTCCCTTGTTAGACCTCATTTGGAATATGCTGCCAGTGTATGGGATCCCTACGAAATCGGTCTAAATAACGAACTTGAACGTGTGCAGCGAAGACCGGCAAGATTTGTAAAGGGACGATACGATAATTATATTAGCGTAACCAGTCTATTAAATGAATTGAAATGGGAATCATTGTCAGATCGCAGGTTGAAATTTAGACTTAATCTCTTAAACAAATTCTTAGGCAATATTTACAGTGATGACGTTAAAAATATTTTGCGAACCCCAACTTACGATGGTAGACTGGACCATAATCACAAAATTAGAGAAATTGATTGCCGAACTGACAGATTCAAAATATTCTTTTTTCCTCGTACAATTAGGGATATGAATACCGGTAAACATATCCAATACGAGTGTAGCAATGAATAACATTGGTAGCTGCATGTTGGTGTAAGGACTTGAAGATAACCCAACTAACAGCATGTTTTTGCATGTGTGCTTTGCTATTTTTTTTAAATAGTGCAGTTTAGACAAGTTTTTTAATAGTAATTAATTTTTAATAGTCCTTTTAAATGCATGATATGTTATGTATTTTTGGTGTGAATTCACCCCCTGCCACACACATTTATGGTGGCTTGCAAGGGTATTATGTAGATGTAGATGAATACAGACTATGAGGAAAATTCCATCCGTCCGTAATGATAGTGATGTAGCATACACTGGGTTTCCGAAATATCGCTTTAGTAGAATTTTTTATCCTGATACATTCATAAATTACATACTACGACTATGACTAGAACCTCTTTCAATGGTTTTTCTAACTTGAACTTACCCGCGACCGTGTAATAGGGAGATGTCTCCTCGCCTTGCGTGTTCCACAAAACCAAGCTCATCGGATTCTCTAAGTAGCCACAAAAAAATGTATTAGGCAGGAAGTAGGTATGAAGATTTTGGGGTTCAACCTAGGATAAGACGTTTGAAACTTTAAAATGTAGTTCAGAAATACTGTGTGTTGCCCTGAGATATTCGTGACGACACTTTGAAGGTCTTTCTTAGGATTAGGTGAAGGTTTTTCTTTGGACTTTTACAAGTCTCCGAGTTTAATTGGAATCCTGTTGAACACCTCCTCCCTAGGTTCTTTTCTTCCTATTTCTTAACGTTAGCAAGATTCTCGGATGCTTGCAGTAAAACTAAAAAGCTGTGAAGCATACACTCGTAACTAGTATTATTGAACCTTTGTTCATTAGGTTTTCTCTTTCTTAGACGAATAGAGCATGCTATGTTAAGAAAGTGTGTGAAACATACCTTTCAAACAAATATTGTTTTGGTTTTCCATACATTTGGTGTTGTTTAGTGTGCAATAGAAAGCATCCTTTACTTCCCCGTATTTCGGTACTTTCTGATACGATTACAGGAAGTGGAAATGCTCACGAAAGATAGGAAATACATTATCCATAACCAGAATGCTGGGCGTTGGTAGCATATTATAATTCCTGTAAAAATGCTTTTCGACTAAAAGATATTGAATATTTGATCGTAAAGAAGGAATTTTATCAGTTGAAAGCAATGAATGACTTTTATGTGGAAATCGTAATGATCTTTCAAGTGCAGACGTTGCCATCATCGCTGTATTTCCTTCCATGCAGGGGAATTTCGATGATTTTCCGTGGGTGACTCCACCCGGTGCTCAGGAATGCCATTTACCGAGTTCTCCGACTGAGGGAGGGAGGGGGATGTTGGATGAGCTGCCGCGGGTCGTATTTCTGTGCGAGTGACAGTGGCATTGAAGAAGTGGGCCGGAGAGGAGCCTCTGGCCTCCCGTTTTATCGCCTTCGAGGAGGCGGCGCGGAAGATTTGCTGGGCCTTTAAAGACAATTTGGCACCTGGCCGCCGTGGGGGGGGGAGGCTGAGGTTGGACCAATGGGGGAGACGCGCAGTCTTAACGAGTATCCCTCCGCCCACCCAACGTCTCCTAGGAGCTCCCGATCGCTTCCTCTCACTTAAGATGCGATTGATGTCTTCAATTTCACTCCCCTAGTGAGTCTAATTTTTCTCTCTCTGTAGCGGCGCATTCTCCGAACAGCATCCATGTAGGCATGGAAACCAGCGTCTGAAGTAGCATCACCTTGTGCTAGTTTAGTACAGCGCTGCGGTTGAAATTCGATCACCACATCGAGAACGACTTAAGAAGTAGCTGGAACTAAACTTGGTGAAATAAATTTTTATCTTTTGCGGCACATTGCTATTTCGGTGCGTAATTAGGCCTGAACTACATCTTTTCTACGCAATACCCTTTGAGCCACCGCGAGCGTGTGTGGCAGGGGAAAAATCTACATGCATGAACTACTGACACATAACTACGATGTTACTAATGCATGGAAAAAGTTACGTAAAAGATTCACATGCGCCTAGATGGTTAGTGTCTTGTAGTGTCTAGTAACGAAGTGAATACTCGTTAGAAAGGTATTCGATGGAAGACCTATCGAAACACTGCCTTATTAAAACTTACGCAAGAGTTAGAAATTTTCAAATCGGATAAGTCAACCGCATGCTGTATCGGTCCTCTACAATAGGGTAGTTTCCTATTATTTTTTTATTGTCTCGATCGAAAGTTTATAACCTCTGGAGTACGTGTTTTAAGCCGTTCGATTTTTAAATGACGTAAAGTATTTTTCCTCATTAATTAAAAAGTGGAAAAAATCAATGGCGCGAAAACGCGACGGCAAACTATTGCATGCCGGTTAATCCTACGTGTGACGTCAAACTATTTCCTCTACCTGCCACCAGGTGGTGCTGCGGACGCTTCCAAATAGAAGCCGCACTCCGTTAAAGCTTATGAACAAGTATTGGAGGCATATTTATTCCTTTAATTAATTATAATTAAATTTTATTTATTTATTTAACATTACTTATACAGTTGATTCATTTAAAATCAGTTAGTATTCCTTTCACAAGCATATCATGTAGTTCGCCTATCGCCGCACGACCTTCACGCCATGCTTCGTCGTAGCAGAAGACACAGCGAGCAGGACGTCCTTGAGCCTATAAAATGACTGATAATACCATGTTTAACTGAGAATTCTTTTCCAACATTGATAGTTTTTACAGGTTAATACCAATAAATATTCACTAGAGCTGAGGGGCCCTGAAATACAACGGCAAGTTCAGGAGACGAATTTTCCTATGCTTCGCAACGTAAACTACCTACCTGTTACGTCAGCATGAAGGCAGCGCACCCCGCCATTTCAGAGCCTTTTCAAATGGCCTTAAAATTAACATTTAATTCTCTAATGTTTGGTGAGAAATCACCCCCTGCCACACACCCTCGTGGTGGCTTGCAGGGTATGATGTAGATGTAGATGAAGTTGTCTTCCTCGGATGTGGTTTTGCAGCCTATTCCAGTAGATGGCGAAATAAAAACTGCCCGCTGCGGACTAGATAGGCGGAGGGGGAGATTGTAAACGAAGAAGATGGTGGAACCCGATACATTGTGGAATTCCGTTTCAATATAGGCATGAATACTTTGCACTGATCCACAGTTATACAATTTATTCAGTCTACATGTTTCGCTACTCTGTACCATCATCAGGACTGTCCTGACTGGAGTCCTGATGATGCTACAGTGCTGTGAACCATGTTGATTGAATACATTTTTATAACTCTGGATCAGTGCGATGTTTTCAATCCTTAGTTACATTTTTTTCATCTTCCTACTCTTATTTTTTAATAGATTTCGTTTACGTTTCTTATCAGCTTCTTGTGTCTCAAAATACAACAGTTTTGAAAGCGGTCCACTTCGGATATTTTTTTAGTTCCTGAATTTAGGGAGTGCTACAATATCTCAATTTCATGAAAATAATACAACATTTGGGTTTTAGCTGAATCATTACTTTTAGAATTCTCCCTAATACGTTTTGCCTTCTTTACTTTGGTTTTTTAAGTTTTTTTTATTTGAATTTTGTGGTCGACCAACCTGCCTGACATTTCTGGGCTCCAGATTCTTCAAGAGACAGCACATGAAGTACAGGGAAAGAACCGCCATTAACATTTTTGTGCCCCCTCTGCGCCTAAATTAATTGTAAGGTACCTACTCCATGAGCCCTTTCTCATTTGCTAAACTGTCAGTTACACTAATATCAGCCACTCACCACAATTAATGAATTAACCTTATCATGTAATTCACGGTTCTAAATTCGCGGATACCGGTTTTCCAACGTTCAGCACTTAAACTTTGTGCATTTTTCCGTTAAGATCTGTGAAATATATTGGCTACATACATCAGAACCCTATGATGAGGCGGGAAAGCGTTTCCAATCTGGAATCCTTGGTGACGGCAGGTAAAGAGCGAACAGCCAGTCATCAGGCCTCTCGAGGAACTTGGTTAGCCCAACTGTCAGCGGCGACTGCCAGGGTCCCGCCTGAGACTATGCTGACAGACCATCCACCAGTCGAGCGCTTCGCCGATGCGTCAGCCCCGAACTCGGCTTTGGCCATTTGGAGCTTTGCTTAAGGAAGTTGATCCGAAAAGTGAAAGTCATGTCATTTTTTTATATTTTCAGCACTTATAGAACTAAAGTTCCTTTATCTAACAAAGTAAAGATAATTATACCAACCTATACTCCTTTTTGCACAAATTGCATTTGAAATTACATACGATTAACGGCGAGAACGGCCGTCACATGGGGATATAACGTTTAAAAATACCATGAAAAAAGGGCATCAAACCACCGTATTTTTCGCTAACTCCACCAATTTCTGCGCTTATAGCAGGCGAAATGCGTTAGTGGACTTAAATTGGTTCTGCGGTCGCTGTTGCCAAAATATTTGGCGTATGATTAGTATCATTACTAATGAGATATTCAAGAATATTTCAAGATGTATTATAACATGACGTTTGATAGTAATATTCTGGTGTTATACATCAGTAAATTCATTGAGTACATGAATGTATTTCTGTAACGTAAATGCTGAATTGACTCCATCGTCGAGCTGATTAAAATTATCATAAAAAATAAATCCTTCGACTTTCCATCGTATTTCTTGTGATACATTTATCTTTCAATAGCTTAGGTAATTTTCTTTGTGAAGTAAGCATGACTTAGCAGGTGATCTTCCGATTTACATTAATACTCGTACTTAAATTAATAAGATTCCTTAGACAACTTGACTCAGTCGCAGTCACGAGCCAACCTCTTGAAGGGCCTAAGACCAGAGGGGCCTTATTCGTGTTTTGTGGAACTAGATGGATAGATTGAATTGAATAAGGCCATGCTCTGTGAAAAATTGACATGGTGTAGCGCCAAAATTGACATAGTTCTCAAATGGAAACAAAGACGGTTGACCATCTAATCATCCACCATCCTTTCTCAAATTGTTCCCCCAGACGAACGAATGGACGAAGATGCCGTTTATAAGCAACTCCATGTCCAACAGTATTAATAGAATACTTCGGAATGTAAATTTGAGGCCTTGTTTTTATTCTAGAATGACCATTGGAAATTTACTTTTTAATTCTAAAGCTGTTTTCAATCCTTTAGTCAACTGTTACGTGTAAACGCTGCTTAATAGATAGAGCTGAGGGGCTCTGAAATACAATGGTAAGTGCAGGAGACGAATATTCCCAATATGCCTCGCAACATAAACTCTAATACACCTGCTACGTCAGCAGCAAGGCAGCGCATACCTCTATTACGAGCTTTTTCAAATGAACTTAAAATTAACATTTAATTATCTCTAGTCAGCTTAGATTTTTAAATCTAAATTTATTGTGTGAAATGAATACATTTATGATAGGGCACGAATCGCAATGAGTGGAGTCTTTTTTTCTTTGATGAAGGAAACTACCGTATTCACTCTCGTCCCGGTATGTTTTATCATTCTCCAAAGTCCCACGCACTCCTACTAGATAAATAATAAGCGTTATTGTCCTTATTAGTGATATTTAATGTAGATATTATCAATACCAGCATTTCATTCATCGTACAGCAAACAACAGTACCAATCAATTTTCAATTGACCGATTGGTTTCGAAGTTAGCAGGGGTTTGCGTTGTTTACAACAAATCCATCAATTTTAGTGGTATAAGCAATTTGTTTTCTGCAAACTATTACTAATAGATCTGGCTTCCTTATATCAAAATCGCAAGTTATTGGAACAAAAACTACGGGAATACCAAGCGCTCAAAGTTGGGTAACTTGATTTTACGCGCAAAAAACGTACTTTTTTGAGAAAAAATTAAGTACAGGAATTACTATGGAGCCGAAGATTTTTTAAAGTAAATGATCCAACGTAGAAATAAACTCTCTCTCGTATGCTTTTTGTTGCATTGAAATTGATCTCTTCGTTTAGACGATAGAGCTCCTCAAACTCGGGTGTCTTGCTTTTTTTTTTACAGACAGTAGTGATCTTGCGTGCATTTTACTGCACTTGATTACTTCTTCGTCTCCCTGGGTGATGAGGCTTGATAAGGCCCTTTTCTCCTCCCTCGCCACGACCTCCCTCCGCAGCCCTTCAGACCCTCCGACCCTTCCAAGTCATTCTCTCCTCCTCCCTCCCCCACTTGGCACCCCCTTTTGGCTCCGGCGTCGCCGCAGCCTCCGAGAGAGAGGCACGTCTCCGAGTGCGTGCGTGCCCTTTGTCTCACGCGTGCGTGCCTCGCCTCGTTTCTCCCCGGTCTCATTGTTCGCCGCCGTCGCCCGTTCGCACTCTTTTGTTTCCCTCCCCGGCAACGCCTCATCCTCTTCTCTCTCTCTCTCTAAACATTCTCCTCGCAGACTCCCGAAGCCTCTCCTCATTGTTTTCACTCAGTTTCGTCGATGAACATTGCCCCAGGAGGAGTTCATTCGCAGTTTTATTTTCAAAAGCCTCCGCTCCAATCTCACGGTGAGTTTTTCCTCCCGAGCTGTGCGTAAAATTCCTCTCTCGCCCCTTTTAGTGATGAGTGCTGAAGCAAAAAAGAGTCCCGCCTTGGAATTCTTCGCACCTGACTGAGGGAACGGGATCAGCCTCAGCATCCTGAATCCGGAACTTCGGCCTCTTCGTCATCCTAAACCTAAAACCTATATTATTCCTGATCCTTCCTAAATCCATCAGAATGGTATTTTCTCATCAGAATTGAGTATCCCTATCATCATCATTGGTCAGCAATCCTAGTATTGGTTTGACGCAGCCCTCCACTCGATTCTTCTGTCGGCCAACCTCTTCATATTAACGTAGTTCCTCTCTTTTACATCCTTCACAACTTGCGCCATATACCTTATATACGAGGCCTGCCTTTTCCATTTTTCCCGTTCACTTTCCCCTCGACGATTGTCTTCATCAGGCCATCGTGTCTTAAGATATGGCCGATTAAGTTGTCCCGTCTTCTTTTTAGAGTTTTACGCAGACTTCTCTTTTCTCCCACTCTTCTTAGGATTTCTTCATTTGTCTCTCGGTCGATCCATTTTATCTTCATCATTCTTCGATAGCACCATATTTCGAATGCTTCCACCCTTTTCTTCTCCGCTGCTTTCGTCGTCCATGCCTCATTGCCATAAAGTATCATGCTCCAGATAGGGGTTCTGATGAATTGCTTCCTTACTTCCACGCTTGTATTTCCCACTGTAAGTGGATTCTTCTTTTGATAGAAAGCCCTCTTTGCCTGGGCTATTCTACTCACTATTTCTTTCTTGCTTCGTCCATCGTTGGTTACTCTGCTTCCCAGGTAACAGAACTCTTTAACCTCTTCCAGTTTGTGTTTTCCTAGTATAACGTTGATTTTGGTCTCCTCTCTCTTGCTGCACACTAATATCTTAGTTTTCTTCTTATTGATCTTCAGCTGATGTGTGTCCATTGTCCTTTAGTGATGAATGCTGAAGCATAAAGGAGTCCCCAGCTTCGCAGTGAGTTTCCTCTATGGACTGCCGTCTGTCTTGAGCGACCCTTTGCAAGAGTGACCCTCGAGGATTAGAACAGAGAGCAACTGTCTCCCGTGCCCTCTCCAGCCTTTATTTCGTGCTGTTAAACGTGACCCCTTCAGGGGCCGCTCTCTCCAAAACCCTTTGTGGAGCACCCATTACCCTGGGGTGGCCCTCACCCCTCAGGAACGCCCTATCCTCCCCCCCCCCACCTCCCTATCGTCGTCGCGAAAAGAGCAAGTAACTCCTCCTCACGGCCCCAAGCGGAAACTTGGGACCCTTTCCCCCCCTTTTGCCTTTCCCTGGTGACCCTCTGCCAACTCGGAAGGCATTGCACTTGCGTACTGTGCTCTCTTAAGGGCGTTTTTCACGGTTATTGATGCTGCGCAGTCTGTTGCGAGAGCACTTGCGCAAGAAATATTGCGCCATATAAAGTGACGACTTGCGAGGACAGGCGCGAACGCTTGCGAGCAAATTAGAACATTTTCTAATCTGATCGTACATGCGTTCGCGCAAGTTTGAAGTTTCTTCCTCTCACTAGATGGCGCAGATGTAGCGGCAACCAACTGCCAGGGGAATTCTAGCAATTAAATAGGTTGTTGACGATTGAGTTGAGTGTTTTTGTTTGCACTCAACTCCTTAGGTAGAGAATAAAGTGCAATAATGATGAGCTGGGCGATTAATCACGTGGAAGCTTAAATTTCGTGCGTAAAGGAAGAACCTGTTACCTTGGCCCACATCCGTTCGTTCGTGGTGCAAATTTTGAGCTAAGTATACGGGACTAGGGTCTCCACCATTATGTTCAGACTATGGCTTAAAACACATTTTAAAGTGGTGGTAATTTATCGCATTTTTTCACGTCCAATTAATTGCTACCTGACAGATCTTGACGTAATGCGATGTAGTGATGGTATTACCGCTACTGAATGGTATACTTTCACTGACATAATTCACAACGACGATTTCACCTTATAAAGCTGTCAAGCAATCGTCTTCGTAATTTTCTGCTTCACGGATTTTCGCAGACGAGTGATCAAACGGAATCATCTACATCTACACGATACCCTGCAAGCCACCGCGAGGGTGTGTCATGATACAAGGAATATATCATTTAAGTGGAGAAGGGAAAAAAGTTATCTTTTCTTTCGTATTGCTTTATTTTTTTCCCAAGGCGTGATAAAGTGATTTCAGTGGCTTCCCTCGTTTTGGTGCTCGGGGCTTATCCTTTGGCCCTATCCCTCTCTCCCTCCCGCCTCACCACCTTAAGGAGGTTGGCTCGCGACAGCTTGAGTCAAGTTGTCTAAGGAATCTTCTTAAGTACGAGTATATGCCTGCTAAGTGATCCTTACTTCACAAAGAAAATTACCTAAGCTATGAAAAGTCATAAGTATCACAAGAAATGCGATGGAAAGTCGAAGGATTTATTTTTTATGATAATTTTAATCAGCTCGACGATGGAGTCAATTCACCATTTACGTTACAGAAATAAATTCATGTACTCAATGAATTTACTTGTGTATAACACCAGAATATTATTATCAAACGTTATGTTATAATACTTCTTGAAATATTCTTTAATATCTCATTGGTAATGATATTATTCACACGCCAACCATTTTGGCTACAGCCACCGCAGCACCACTTGAAGACAACTAACGTATTTCGTCTGCTATAAGCGCAGAAATTGATTGATTTAGCGAAGAATGCCGTATTTTGATGCCTTTTTTTACTTGCCATTCTATTTCTTGTGAAATTACGCATAAAATATCATTTTTTTGCGAAAATGACATGTCACTATGATATATTTAAACGTTATATTTCCATGTGACGGCCATTCTCGCCGTTAATCGTATGTAATTTCAAATGCAATTTGTGCAAAAAGGAATATGGGTTGGTATAATTATCTTTACCTTATTAGATAGAGGAACTTTAATTCTACAAGTGCTGAAAATATTTAAAAAAACATGACTCACTTTTCGGATCAGCCTCCTTAAGGAGGGTCCATAGCATTATGAAGTAAATGTCATTTTTGTGAAAATCTCGGGAAATATCATTTTTTGGCCCTTATATAGATTGGCGATAAAATAATTAGGCCTTTCCATCATATATTTGAAGAACAAAGACGCTGAAAATCAGAAATCTTATGCATGGTTACACGGCAGGGCATGGCTGTCGCAGTAAAAATTTGAGATTAACTATGCAAAGAGAAACGTCGTTTTGACGAATGGCTAATATAATATATGTGCAATTTACTGTAGATATTAACTTTTCAAAAAGTGTTGGCCTTAACTCACTTGTTTATTTGATATTAATAAATATTTGCTCGAAAAAAAGCTGAAAAGCCGTAGTTACATGAAAGTGGCGCAACAGTATATTGTTAACATTGACAACGGTACTTGTGACGGAACGTGCTTACGAGCTTATTTACTCACTTAATTTAGGACTATACCTTACCAACGTCCTAATTATATTTTAAAAGTAATTTAAATATTCTAATTGGTTATTAACGTTTTGTTATTAATTAATACTAATGCTTCCAAATGGTTGTAGCAGTAGCAGCGTCGATGTTGCCAAATATTTTTCCGAAGTATTATTATGAAGTTTGAGTTTCCGTTTTGTGCTGGCATCATTACGGTCATGAAGGAACAGTATTTTCGCAGTAATTTCATTGTCGGTTGTAGAATTTCCGTCCCTGGTTCGCACTTTGGCCGAGGAGTGTAGTCCATGCAAGAGGAGATTCAATTGATTATGAAAAATCAAATGTGAGTGAGTTTGCCGAACTATAAGTAGTCCCTGACCTTTGCAGTGTCGCGGTGTTGTTTGCTCAATCATTTCGCCTTTCCCGCACTCACTTGTCCTCTCACCCCTTCACGACCGCCTAGGAAGAGGGACGGAGACTCTTCCCGCGGGTTATTCTTTCTCTCTCCCACTTAAGAACCCCTTCTCTTAATCCGAAGACATTTTGCCCAACCCCTCGACGGACCCCCACCATCGCTCCTCCCCTTCCCTTTATTTCTCCCAGTCCAAGGTCTTTCTAGGTCATCCAGACGTTTTGTGTGAAAGGGACGGCTTAATTAATCACACCTTCAAGGTCCTACAGATTGCAATTAAAACTAGATGATTTCTAGAGGACTGCCAACATGCTTGTAAGCTATTGAATGTACTAATGAGTATATTTCTTTCCAAGTACTTCATAAAAGTTTATGAATGACTCCAGTTTACTACCTTTTTTCTCTACTGAGCAGTAATTAATCATCTTGGAGAAAATTACTTTTTCGGATAAGAAATATTCGTACTCAATTTACTTCTACAAGGAATAATGGGTGAGTTTTTAAAGGTTGTCCGAAGCGCACATTTAAGAGCAATGCGGCCAGCAAAAAAGGTGTAAGTTCAGTGCGTTCCTTTGTCATTTTAAATACATTTAATATTTTGAAAAATAGCAGAGTGGGATGACCACTTTGAATACGCAATCCCTATTTAATTTCGCGGCGATGCAAAGTTTTCAGATGGTATAATAATTTCAAATATTGTCCCATTCGGAGATAAGGTCCATAATTGAACTAGGGAGAAGTAAATGTCAAATAAAGTAATCAATAGATTAAAGTAAAAAGATAAAGAAAAAAATAAGTTAAAGAATGTGCACTATGACAGTAGTATCGTCATAAATTACGGTAGATTAGGAAGTCTTCACTATTGTACTCTACCTAAACCCAATATTGAAGCTTATGAACATTTCTTTGATTTCATTGCCCCTTTAATTCATGAAAGAAAATCCAAATGAGATTTCTTCAATTAGCAGTAAGACTACTTTCCTCGGGAAATTGAAAATTTTGTTTTAAGAGAAAAATGATGTGGAATATTTGTTAAAAACTATGGTGTGACTCTTGTATGGTATGTGCAGGTACTTATTTTATTTTATTATGTGAATCTTGCAATTTATTCTAAATTCAAATACAAAACTGTCATAATAGAACACATTTATGTTATATAAAAGCCAGAATGTATTTATTGATTATATTTGTGAATGACCTGCTGAACTACAGCCAATTTGTTCAAGGAATGGTGACCCCAAAACAAGAAATTATTTAAATTTCGCAATTTCCCACAAAAAGATTTTTTTTTTTTTTTTAAAAGGAGAAGTAAAAATTTTTTTTTGTGGAAAATTGCCAAACTTATTTAATTATGTTAATCCACCATATAACGCCTGAAACGTCTCTTTTTAAGAAATTATTTCTTCTGGGATACCTATTTTCACCCCCATTCTGATTTGTTAAAATTTTTTACATCTTTTGGGTGAAATAAACTCTATTTTATTCTATTTTAATATATTTTTACGGGAATGTGTTCTCTAAGTAACCTGAAAGTAACTTGGGCCACTCATGGCATTTAATGTCCCATAATCAACAATTAGGAGGTATAATCCGCCCTCAGGTAAACTGCATCTTGAGGTTAGTGCAGGAGGGCTCGGGGGTTGATGTTACGGCAAATGACGTTGTCATAGAGGCTGCTTGCGAACAATGGAGTGACTAATCCTTTGATGGGGCTTAACGGCCGGCGATGGGGCGGAACACGGTGGGTGGATGGACCCCTTCGCGACCCTCAATCCCTGTCTTGAGGGATGAAATGGGCCCGCCGAAGGCCCTTTCATCCTTCGAGAGGTAAATGCGTTAGACGAACGCGCTTCCCGCCATGCACCACGTCGCCTCGTGGAAGAAACCAAAGGCGACGTGTTTTGCCGTCATTCCGGGGATAACGAGTTTACGGCGGGAAAAGATAAGAAGGCCTGAATTGGAGGGGCTGGCGAGGGTGGAGTTGTAAAGGGGGGGGGGGGTTAGTCTTAGCTCTGCGGGCTGGTGAGTAAGGGAAGCCTCCGGAAGACACCCTTTATGAAATATATTGGTGGGACTGCGACTCAAATTTCAGAATATAATTGGCCTGATTTTTACGTCGTACCTGCATGATGGCCTTAAATTAGTGCACCAAATGTGGTAAGAAATCGAGAAGGCAGAATACGTTAGTTGCTTAAATGTTCATCGTCATCATGGGCCAACAATCCCAGGATTGGTTTGACGCAGCCCTCCACTCGATTCTTCTATCGTCCAACCTTTTCATATTAACGTAGCTCCTCTCTTTCCGTCCTTTACGGACCTGTTCTATGTAACGCATACGAGACCTGCCTCTTCCATTCTTCCCGTTCACTTTTCCCTCGACGATTGTCTTCATCAGGCCATCGTGTCTTAAATTGTGGACGATTAAGTTGCCCCGTGTTCTTTTTAGAGATGTCAGCAGACTTCTCTTTTCTTCCACTCTTCTCGGGACTTCCTCGTTACTTACTCGATCGATCACTTTAATCTTCAGCATTCTTCTGTAGCACTTAATTTCGAATGTATCCACTCTTTTCTTCTCCGCTTTTCTTCTCTTCTTTTCTTAAAATGAAATGTTAATTTTAAGTTACTTTGGAAAACCTCCTGATGGCGGGACTGCACAAGCCAGCTGCTGACGTAACAGGTAAATTTTTTACGTTGCGAGCAATGGGGAATATTCGCATGCTGAACTTACCATTGTTCTATTGAACATACATTAATCATAGCCTGTGAAAAGTCTCCTCCATTAAACGTGGTTAATTAATAGTCGTTATATTATGGGTTCCACAGGGCATCCTGCTCGTTGGATTCCTCTGCTACTGCGAAGCATGGCGTGATGTTAGCGCGACGATGGGCCAACATAATAACACGCGAAATAAATGAATACTAAGTGTTTTTAAATGTGTAAACTGAATAGAATATTTTAAATAAATAGATAAAAGTTAATTATAATAATTTACGGAATAAATGTACCACAGATAGAAGGTAATAATCTTTCGCGGTGTGCATGGTCCTCTGGGAAGCGTCCACGGCACTACCTAGCGTCAGGTAGAGGAATTACCTTTGACGTCACACGTATGATTCACCGGCATGCAATAGTTTGCCGTCGCCTTAAAACACCCGTGAATTTTTTCACTTTTAAGTTGATGGGGAGTAATACTAAATATCTTTTTGAATTCGAATGGATTAAAATACGTGCTCCAGATGTCTACTTTCTCAAGGAGTTGACACAGTTAGCCTCGAAGGTTCTTTTTGCAGCTGGTTTCCTAAGGTCTGCTGACCTCGAGTGTAATCATTCGCCATCCGCCCGATCGTTTTGAGTGAGGGCCCTGACTGATCCTCGGACGCCTTACGTCCCGACGAAGCTCGCGACGCTGCTGGCAGCGCCCCCAACGAAGGAGAAGCGTCTCTCGCTGTCCGTCCACGCTAAGCCTATCCCTCAAAGCCTCGCCTCGTGATGACCTCTCAACGGGCTCTTTGGCGGGCTGTGTAGTCCACGCAAATCCCTGCTAAAAGCATTCTTGGGTGGATTATTCACTTGAGCCGAAATTCAAATGGCGGTTTTGGTACCGGGCGTTGGTCTTCGGATTTTATATATTAAATTAATAATTTTAATTTAATATATAATATCTTATAATATATAATCTTATAATATAATATATATTAATTTAGCATCATCATCATCGGTCGACAATCCAAGGATTGGTTTGACGCAGCCCTCCAATCGATTCTTCTATCGGCCGACATCTTCATATTGACGTCTCCTCTCTTTTACATCCTTCACAACCTGTTCCCTGTATCTCATACGAGGCCTGCCTTTTCCAATCTTCCCGTTCACTTTACCCTCGACGATTGTCTTCATCAGGCCAAGTTGTCTCAAGATGTGGCCCATTAAGTTGTCCCGTCTTCTTTTTGATGTTTTCAGTAGACATCTCTTGTTTCCCACTCTTCTTAGGACTCTCCCACTCTTCTTCGTTTGTCACTTGATCGATCCATTTTATCTTCATCATTCTACGATAGCACCACATTTCGAATGCTTCCACCCTTTTCTTCTCCGCTGCTGTCCTCGTCCTTTCCTCACTGCCGTATAGAAACATGCTTCAGATATACGTTTTGATGAATTGCTTCCTTACTTTTAAGCTTGTAATTCCAGCTGTTAGTAGATTCTTCTTTTGATGGAATGCCCTCTTTGCCTGGGCTATTCCACTCACTATTTCTTTATTGCTTCGTCCATCGCTGGTTACTCTGCTTCCCAGGTAGCAGAACTCTTCCATCTCCTCCATTTTTTGTTTTCCTAGTTAAACATTGGTCCTTCCTTTCTCCTACCATTACTTAGTTTTCTTAATTTAACATATAATATAATATATATTAAATTAATAATTTAATTTTAAATTTTTTTTACATTACCTTGCTTAGACATAAAATGATCATTGTTAGGAGTCAGTGAGGGCATTAAAATAGATTCAAATTGCACCTTATCCGCAGTCCAACTTTAATACTTGCTATAACTCTACTGATTAATATTTTTTGCTGTATACATCATACTTTAAGATGCTCATGTTTGCTGAATATAGGTGGAAAAATATTTTTAGTGCAGTTCCTTTCAGCAAATTTTTTCCCGTGCATGTGCTGTCTCAAGGGATAATAATCCTTCAAATTCCTTCTCTTGGTTGCCTGTTCTCAGACATTTTCGGTGAATCTCATCGTATGAAACCGATTAAGTTTTGACTTGGTTTGGCCTCATCAAGATCTCCATAAAGACCACTAACTCTTAGGATCAAGTTAGATGAAATAATGAGAGCTTCTAATTTGGCTTAATTGAAAATATCTGTAGACTAGAAAATCCAAATGCCAAATTAATTATGGAAAACGATATCTCCATCGTACCCATAGGAGATATCGTTTTCCGTAATTAATTTGGCATTTTGATTTTCAAGTCTTTGGGCATTATCCTTAGGATCAACGTAGTAATGGCAGTGAGAGGCCGAAAAATACTGTAAAAAACTCTGTAGGTGACCCCGGCTTCACAAAAAAACGACATGAAATACTATTTACGAGCGGATGACTCCAATTCCGGTCGAGAAAAGGAGAATAGGGTAGTTTCCTTCATCAAAGAAAACAGACTTCATTGATTGCGATTTGTGCCCTGCCATAAACATATTTAATTTACGCAAAAAGTTTGTATTGAGAAATCCCAGTTTACTAGAGAATTAAATGTTAATTTTAAGGCCATTTGAAAAGGCTCTGAAATGGCGGGGTGCGCTGCCTTCATGCTGACGTAACAGGTAGGTAGTTTACGTTGCGAGGCATAGGACAATTCGTCTCCTGAACTTACCGTTGTATTTCAGGGCCCCTCAGCTCTAGTGAATATTTATTAGTATTAGCCTGTAAAAACTATCAACGCTAGAAAAGTCTTCTCAGTTAAACATCAGTTGTTTTATAGGCTCAAGGACGTCCTGCTCGTTGTGTCTTCTGCTACGACGAAGCATGGCGTGAAGGTCGCGCGGCGATGGGCGAACTTCATGGTATGCTTGTGAAATGAATACTAACTGATTTTAAATGAATCAACTGCATAAGTAATATTAAATTAATAAATGAAAGTTAATTATAATAAATTAACGGAATGAATATACCTCCAATACTTGTTCATAAGCTTTAACGGAGTGCAGCGTCTACTTGGAAGCGTCCGCAGCACCACCTGGTGGCAGGTACAGGAAATAGTTTGACGTAACACGTAGGATTTACCGGCATGCAATAGTTTGACGTCGCGTTTTCGCGCCATTGATTTTTTTCACTTTTTAATTAATGAGGAAAAATACTTAACGTCATTTAAAAATCGAACGGCTTAAAACACGTACTCCAGAGGTTATAAACTTTCGATCAAGACAATAAAATAATAATAGGAAACCACCCTACACAGAGGGTCGAAAAGGGCAGACCGAGAGGGCTAAGGGTATGGAGAAGGACAGCCACGTTTGAAACAGACATTTTGGATGAGGTGGAGGAGGGTTAAACAGAAGGGGGGAGTCGGATGAGAAGTTTCTCTGGGATATAGAAGGCTCGGGAGTATTCGTCTGTGTTCAGGGGGACGAGTTTTAAGAGATGGAGTCGTAAATGGAGGGGGTGAGAAGACGGAGGTGCTGCGGTCGACGAAGGGGGGTTGTCACGGGGAGGGAGGGAGATAAGGGTTGCTGACTGGGGTCGGGGGCTAGAAGTGGGGTTTGGCGGGGAAGTTCGAAGGGGTTAATTTGAGCCCCTTCTAGCCCGGAGGAAGAAATTGCGTGGACGACATGGGGGGAGGATCGAAATCGGTTGTCGGGAGGAGGTTAGGGCTCTGAGAAAGAGAGTTGTCTTGCAGGGGAACCTCGTCGCACCCTGCCCTGAGGGCCTTTTAACAGCGGGGATGTCGCGCGGGGGGATGAAGGGACTTTCCCAGCATGCATCTCGTCCTGTCGTCAGACATTGCTTGCACAGTGCTAAAGTAGCGTTATTTTCGGACGGAGACGATTTCGAGAGCATGAAATGGAGAGGCCGTCGGTGGCATTTGCTTCATCGCAGACTGACTGGTCGGGACTCATCTGGGAAGAGCTTTATGTCTGCGTGGGGTAATGCTGAATGAACGACCCCCCTCTCCGTGTTATGCTCGAGCCTATAAATGACTCTTGAGAGCGTTTTATGACGGCTTTAACGGACCGATGACGGCCCTTTTGTGGACGCGTTTTCCGCCTCGTGCGGAGCTGAAGAGTTTCCTTTATAGCACGGCAATTACTGCTTGTAACCGTAAAGTCTTCCTGTACGTGGGAGGATGATAGATTTCCTGGAGATTTTGTAGCTTTACTGTCACTCTGTATGTGCACTGCAGTTGGGGAATGGGGGCATTTACTCGGGTCCGACATCGCAATTTTGTACACAAAATCGTTAGATGGAAACGAAAAAGGAATTTTAGTGAAAAAAATTATTCTTCAAACCACAACCATTCACTCATAAATCAAAAATTAAAATAAGCAAAAGGTGACGCACACCGAAAAAGCTGCTGTGATAACATTGACGTCCTTTTCCTCCCATCCTTGACTGCTTTTCTGGAAAGGGAAGGGAGTGGAGGGGGGTTCTCGGAAGGTCTGCTCGCACAGATCCTTTTGCAATCGCTCCTATTGGCAGAGTCAGTTGTGTACCCCCCCCCCCATTGCGATGAGGCGAAGTAGCTTCGCGGGCTCATTTGTGATTGGACGAAGTCGATATACGTCAGAGGTTGCACCACGCCCGCTTTTCCGAAAGGGTTAAAAAAATCAGTTTTTCGCCGCTCATAACTCGAGAAATAATTAACGGATCAAAAAACTAAAAAATACGTATCTTTTAATTTTACAAACTCTATCAGATTTGGTTATTAAAAAAATGTGGTAAACGACCCCATTGTATTTTTTTTTGTTCGACGTACTCACATGTAACTGCATTATTTTAGCCATGATCTCTAACATCTTTCTCACAAAATTTCTTCTGTGTACGAAGAAATAATTAAGTGATAGAGTTCGTAGTAAGCCTTCCAATAGCTGTTAGTGCTGTCACTAATCAGGGTCCAATTGGCAGTATAAAGTTACAGATGAATCTGTCGTTTGTAAGATCACATGGAGCGCCTTATCTTCTGGCAACAATTCTGTCTTCACACAAATAGATTTCTGGACTTATGATGAGCCTCTGTAAATTGAATGCCTCCACCGAAACTGTACTTTTTCCAGCACGGTGTAATAAACTGGAAAACCTGGTCGTAAAATCTCCCTGGAGGTCTATTTTCATCTATAAGAAGCAACTTCAAATGTACGTATGGAAATACGTTGAATGCAGTGGTATGGCGAGAACATTCTCGGGCGTGATATGTTTTTAACATGCTATGAATGTTCAATTTCGCATGTTAAATATCCTGAAATTGTAATCACATGGAAACACGAACAATTCAATCCTTAATAATTAGGTTACTACGGCACAAGGTAGTGAGACATGTTTCATAAAGATAAGACAGTACCTACTCCCTCGATAGTTATTTTAAGTTCCTTGAACGCTTTTCACCGAAAACATGTGATGGAAAGCGATTATTCCTCTCAGTAACTTGCGGTCAGTGTAAGAGTAATTCCTGTTCAAACCTGCCTTAACCGAAATATCTTTACTAATGGTTATGATAATCCAGAAGCACGGATTTTCTTGCTTTAACTCGCCGGTCGTAATGGTTATGTCCTTTTTTGTGCGCTGTCCTTTCTGCATCGAAATAGCCGCTGTCCCTTTTGCGTGTATTTCTTCCTCCCACTTCCCGGCCCTTGTTCCTGCTCCGTTTTCCCTCTTTTGACGCCCTTAATGCGAACCCCTTCCCTACCCTCCCGAATAAACACGGCCGCGCCGGGCACCCCCGCTGCGCGCTGAAGGGGTTTTCACTCTCTCTCCCTCTCAGTCAGGGGCGGCGGACAGGGCCCACCGCTCTCCCCTCTGCCGATATCCTCGAACGCAATTTCGTTTCTCCCGCACGGCTTCGCTTTTCGCCGTCCGAAGAGGGGCCCCGCCCCTTCGCCGCTCTTAATTTCGCCAAACTCTTCCCCGTCCGTGTCCCAGAGGGTGTTTGTTCGAAACCGTCGAGATGATCTCGAGTAAGTAACCAAGGAGTCACCTGGTACAAACACACGAATGGTTCACAAAATTTGCTGCCTTTGAATCGCTCATTACAATCTCACTCGTTTCCTCCATTCGAGTTTTCTACACCTACATCTATATAATACCCTGCAAGCCACCATAAAGGTGTGTGGCAGGGGGTGAATTCACACCAAACATGCACTACATTTCATGCATAAAAAAGGATTAGTATTTATATACTGTTCTATACTATTTTTATCTTCTCTAATATCTTATATTTAAAAAAAAGATAAAAATAGCTAAGCAAACATGCAAAATCATGCTGTTAGTTGCGTAAGCTTAGAGTCCTTATACCAACATGCAGCTACCAATGTTATCCATTGCTACACTCGTACTGGATATATTTACCGTTATTCTTATCCCTAATTGTACGAGGAAAAAAGGACATTTTGAATCTATCAGTTCAGCAATCAATTTCTCTAATTTTATGATTATGGTCCAGTCCACCATAGTAAGTTGGGGTCCGCAAAATATTTTTAACACCATCACTGAAAATATGGTCTTGGAATTTATTTAAGACATTAAGTCTAGATTTCAACCTGCGATCTGAGAATGATTCCCAAGTTTTCCTCTTGTCTCGAACACATAGCATGTAGCATGGCATATAGCGAACGTAGCATGAGAGAGACTCAAGTGTGAACAATGAGTGAGATCGTAATGAGCGATCCGGACGCAGCAGATACCGCTCGTATTTGTCCCACGTGACTCCTTGGTTACCAATGCGAGGGCGGCGCTTTCGAACGCACACCCCCCAGGGAGGAGGATGATCCCTCCAGGGGGGATCGGGTTGGTGGGGTGGCTAGAGTACTGGCCTCCCATTCCGAGGGCCCGGGTTCGATTCCCGGCAGTGGCGGATTATTCTATGGAAAACGGTCCCCACTTGAGTGCCTAGTGGAGGGAATTTCAGTACTCCGTCCGTCGGTTGGGACGTTAAGTCGTGGTCCCCTTGGCGCTTTTCGTTAAGAGCAGGCTTATGCCGACGCCGGGTTTCTCTCCACCCTTCCTCCGTTCCCTTCAAACTCCTACCATTACCCAATTACCCAGCTGTCCTAAATGGCGTACAGCTGTCGGTCGCCTCCCCTGAGTAACCAACCAACCAACCAATGATCGCTCTACGTGTCCGATGCCGCCTCGCTCGCGAATCGTCTCCTGGAGGGTCTGCATCGTGGGATGTCCGAATCGCAGCTGTGTTGAGAGGGTCGTCTATCTCCTCGGCAATGCCTGCTCTAGATTCGCTGCTGCGGTTCAGAATATGTGGTAGCTTTATTCCATGCGAGTTGGACAACGTTTTATGCTGAGTGAAATCAGCAGCGTGACGATGTGCCTACTTATTTTTATGCTATTACTGTACTACGACGATAGGTTTTATCATTACATCAGTTCGTGGTAGGGTTGTGCGATATGCTGTTTTGAATATCGCGCGACGATATCATTCTGATATCGCGGATTCGCCGACATATCAGTTTCGCGATATAAATAGGAAATATCGCAATATGGACGTATCGGAATATCGACGCAGCGGGATATGGATATATCGGGATATTGACTTTTAGTAACTTAAGGCGAAAGAGCATATAATTTTAGACAATAGAGGTTCTTTTCAATTTTTTGATACGGCCCATATGAGCTGAAATATAACCATTTCCCCTTGGTCGAAGAACGGTGAAAATTTTTTAAAATTCCGAATTCCGACAATTTTATAAACAAATTTGAACTTTTCTTGTTGAATTCCACTTTTCAGGGATTAAATCGCACCATTACCATTCCATTCCTTACACCCAATTTTATGATAAAAAAATTATAGGTAATAACAATAACAAATTAGACAATTTGAAATATATAATTAACGATTGAGGAAGTGTATTATTTTATAAGGAAGAAACCGTTTATATCACTTCAATCGGATCAACCATTACCGAGAAATTGCGCTAAATAGAGACATTATTGAGGGTGACAGAAAAAGCACCGGGATCAAGATAGCGTCATATCGGGATATCGGCATATCGGGATATCGACATATCGTGATATCGCGTTTCGAAATATCGACTCCCGATATCAAGTGCATATCGAGTATCGTCGACGAAATATCGTGGTATCGCACAGCCCTAGTTAGTGGAGAGATTCATAATGATTTTTCAATGACAGAGAACCGGTGGTTTCATGCCCCTCTGAAAGACTTCAAGAAGATGTTTGGGGAAGAAGTATATTCATATGTGAGCGTAATCATTCCGTTCCTCATTCGTCGACTTACGGTCTCTTCTCCAGTGTCCTCCCGCGTGTGATGACCTTCAGCGGCGTGTTAAAGGGAAGTGACATCAGGCAGAGAGATATCAGCAATTCAGAATCACCGGTTGCAGGTGATAGACAACGCAGGATCAACTTTCAATTAAAATTCTCCAATCACCTCGTTGTTACTCCAATCACCTCGGTGGAATATTTGCTAAGTACTTTTGGTGTTATTATTTTCCATTACTTACAGAAGGAGGTGTTGCAATTTAAAGTTTCTGGCTTCACTACATGGAGCTCTTTCGCTGAAACAGAATTACAACTTGGTATGCTCCACACATTATATCATAAAGTGTGAAACGTACCAATTTGTGATTCTTTTTCAGGAGCTTTTGTATGTAATCCAAGCATCTAAATCAAAATTCATGCTGGAACTTTAGTTAAGTGAACACTTAAGCAAAATACTTTTATTGATGAGTCATACTCTTCTAGATGGGCAGCCACTTCAGGATACGTGAAACCGCGACAGGCAACGTCGTACAGGCGACTATTGCTGTGAGCCACAGAGGACACGTGAGAGTGGTTCGCAGACCCAAATTCCATGGCGGGGATGGAGGGGAAGAGTGGGGGTGGAGGGGAAGAGTGGGGATGGAGGGAAGACCAGGGATGGCTGAAAATTTGTATTCGTGACAGCTTGTCCTGGGACACACGGAGTTACGGTCTCATCGACATTTTATCTCCACGAAGTGCTTGCTGTGAGTTTAATTGCGTTTTGGCTGATTTATCAATTTCTTAGGTAGCAAATATGCCAGGTTCCTATCGTATCGAAAACGTAATCCTAATCACAAACTGAAACTCACCGCTAAGAGGAAGCGGAACCATGGACAAAACATGCTAAAATGGATGAAAGAAAGGTTCGTGTACTTCAATGAGCTAGTTTTCTATGGTCATGATATGAAGCAGGAATCATGGTCGAAAGTGTATCCATTACATCACCGGTGGACCCTTGCTGCCAAAGAAGTCGATGCTTACACATGGTAGTGCTACCTGAGGTTACTATAGTATTCATATCCGTATCACTGACTTATATACATTAATGACAAATTTATTATTTTCCAAAAATATTCCACGGGTCTAACTATATGTTTCGATTGTAAAACGAAATACTTTCCATGGATCATTCGACACGCATATTGGTCAAGTCATGCAATCCATTGAACTATTCCACCCAAGTATGTTTGTAATTCACTGAATTGACAACCTTTCGTGCCCCTAGAAATAAATCTAGCATTTTACTAAGTAAAAGCATATTCAATTGGCATTTTCGATTTTGAAACCTTGGCAAAATAACCTTCAGTGAAATCAGACGGTGAATATGTTTTCGAGACACAAACGATATGTACTCACATAACTACATTATTATCAGACTTGAGTGGAAGTTCCATTTGATTATCGAGAATTGATCTCATTCTGTTGAAAAAACTAAACAAATGGCTTTAGAGCAACAAGATTATTTTAAAAAGACTGACTTAGAATTTTATGTAGAAAAACATTTGTCCAGTTCAATAATTTTGTCTTCATTATCCGAGCATAAGTTATGCCCAATGTTTACAGAAAGGAAACTGAATTTTGTGTTTCAAGGTATAAAATGTTCAATATGGGGAAATGTGAGAAAGCTACGTATATACTGAAGAGTAATCAACTGCATGCGTCCTATTTCCACGTCAGTATTAATATTAAGATATCCACATTTTAATGGCTTCAATCTTTCTCAAATTGCTGGAATACAGTGGCTGGGTCACCTGGTGGCCAACCTGAGGCAGGTTTACGAAATGAGAAAATGTTAGCAGTTACTTAAAGCACTCAGCAGTTACCTAAATTACTCTGGAAAAGGAAAAAAGTCAGAATCATAAGCTTTCTTCATCATTACCATCCTCAGTCATCACCCCTTTGATTGGTTTGATGCTGCTCTTCTCTAGAATTTTCTATCAGCTAATCCCTTCGCATTTACGTATTTCTTCTCTTTCATGTCTTTCATGACCTTTTGGAGCCTACTTGTTTCAAAAATTGGTACGACAGGCATTCCAGCATGGAAGCCGCTGTTGTCATGGAAGGCTTTCAGAAGAGCGAGGAATTCTATGGCGTTCGCTACGCTTATCTAATCGCGGATGGCGATAGTAATGTGCGCAAAATAATTTTGGATTCACGCCCGTATAAGAATTTAACTTCGAATAAAATAGAATGTAGGAATCACTGATTGAGACATTTTTGCAATAAGTCAAAAGAATTCGCCAAAATCAGTTGTAAGATTGGAAAAAAAGCGCAGTAATATTGAGGAAGCATTTGGGAAAAATTATTCTGCGATTACATTGCGGAATCACGGAAGCAGTTCAGCAAAGAAGAACTGAAGCTGTTAGTCTCAAGGAAAAATTGAATTCCCCCGAAGGGAAATTTCCAACAGTATGAGACAGTCTGGAAGTGTCTATTGGCATGACTTGGCATGTGAAGAAAACTTCTCACGACCTCTTACTTTGGACAGATATGCAATATGCTGCCCTATATAAGTTGTGAAAACTTGGTGAGGGTAATTTTGAATTACATTGCGACATGACAATAGGGGAATTATGAGAAGTGTTTTATGATACCCTGCATAACAGACAATTATAGTTTTTGATTGAAAATAAAACCCTATGGTACTTTCATTTTTAGAATATTTAGGGAGGGATTTTAAGTATACTTGACTCCACTGCTGGATTCAAAGAGCACATAGTGTGATATCGGAGAAAGAATCAGGTGCGGGTGTGGTAGGCCAGGGACAGATCTGTCTGCTAACGTCAATACGATCAATACTTTTGTTACTTGTTGTCACTAGTGCTCAACATAATAAGGGGGGTTACTCGGGCGAGCAGGGATCATAGGCGACCCAGCCTTCCGTTTTCTATCACCTCCCCCCCTCACTTCAAACATCGTGTCGGATTTCGGGTGATGAAGCTTGCGGATTACATATTCCAAGAAAGGAGGGGAGGATTGTATGTTGCATGAACGGTGGGGAAATCCACAGACCACCCTTTCGTTCTCCCCTAGGCACCGATGTTGCCAGTGTGTTTCTGACTCTTCCAAGATCTGAAGACCCTCGCCGACAAAAAGTCTCGATCAGTTGCGACTGCTCGCCACCTGGAGGACTTTCTGCATAACTATTCCTAGCCAGTGGCTATGAGCAATGGGGGCGTTTACTCGGAATCGAAATCGCAATTTTGTGCACGAAATCGTTAGATAAAAACGAAAAAAGAAATTTAGTGAAAAAATTATTCTTCTAACCACAACCATTCACTCCTAAATCAAAATTTCAAAATGAGCAAAAGGTGACGCCCGCCGAAAAAGCTGCTTTGATAACATCGACGTCATTTTCCTCCCGTCCTTGACTACTCTTACGGGAAGAGTAGGGAGTGGTGGGGGGTTATCGGAATGTCTGCTTGCACAGATGTTCTCGCAATCACTCCTATTGGCAGATTCAGCTGTGTGCTTTGCGATATGGGAAAGTAGCTTCGCGGGCTCAGTTGTGATTGGAGGAAGTCGATATACGTCCTAGGTTGCACCACGCCCACTTTTGCGAAAGGGTAAAAACGTCAGTTTTTCGACGCTTATAACTCGAATAATATTAGGCGGATCAAAGAAAGGGAAAATAAGGGTTTTTTTATTTTTAAAATTTATCATATTCGGCAATAAAAATATGGTAAACGACCCCATTGTATCCATGCTATGGAATTTACATAAATGCTGAAAGAAACTGTAAAATATAAACTATGATTTTCTTTCAAATGCTAAACTGTAATGTATGTATTTACTCACCATTGTGAATATTTCCAAGTATTCCTCGGGACCCGTCTGTTGTGCGGAATGTGTCTGATTGCAGTCGTCTGTCTGTTTTCAGGGGCGATGCCTTCCTGGAGCCGTACATCCAGAGCTTGGGGCCATCGGCAGGGGTGCCAACCTCCCGCTTCGTCTCCAACGGCCGCGCGGTGCCCTCGTCGCCCTCGCCCACCTCGCCCCGCTCTTCGCCCCCCTCCCGCCCCTTCCTTCCCTCCCGCGCCTCCACCCTCCCATCCTCTCCCTCCCCCACCTCCTCCCTCCCACCTCCCCCGCCCCCCTCCTCCACCAACAACGGCGCCTCCACCAACAACAACGGCGCCTCCACCAACAACAACAACAACATCCTCCACCACCGCCGCGACGCCTCCACCTCGTCCTTCGCGTCCTCGGCGTCGGCCGCCGCCGCGCCGCCCCTGCTCACATCCAACAGCGCCGCGGCGCCGCAGGCAGCCTCCTCGCAGTTCCGCATAGTGGACGGTGGCGGAGCGGATTTAAAACAGGTGAGTGTGAAACCGCGTGATGGAAGCGGAAAGGGGTGAGCGGGACGAAGCCGCGTTTACAGATGGGCACCGAGGGAAAGTAACTGGCTTCGGTCGCAGATGCTGTTCTGGATTCATTGTGATCAGTAGCATGTACCGAGTACATCCTTTAAAAGTAACTAGTTACATATACGAATCGAGTAAAAATAAAAGTACTCGGTTATTTCCACAATGGAGGCGTTTAATTGGAACTGAAATCGCAATTTTGTACACGAAATCGTTATATGGAAACGAAAAATGAATTTTAGTGAAAAAAATAATCTTCTACCCACAACCATTCACTCAAAAATTGACATAAGCAAAATGTGACGCCCACCGAAAAAGCTGCTTTGATAGAACATTGACGTCATTTTCCCCCCGACCTTGACTGCTTTTATGTGAAGGGAAGGGAGTGGAGGGGGGTTCTCGGAAGGTCAGCGCGACAGATGCTGTCGTAACTGCTCCGATTGGCCGAACCAGCCGTGTCCGCCCCATTGCGATAAGGCGAACTAGCTTCGCGGGCTCAGTTGTGATTGGACGAAGTCGATATGCGTCAGAGATTGCACCACGCCCACTTTTCCGAAAGGGTTAAAAACTTCAGTTTCTCTCCGCTTATAACTCGAGAAGTAATTGACGGATGAAAAACAGAAAAATACGGGCCTTTCATTTTACAAACTATCTGATTCGCCAATAAAAATATATGGTGAACGACCCCATTAATTTTGATAGACTCCACCGGTTTCAACCTAATGATGTCCTGTAAAGGTGCAAGCCGATAGATTCCATCCAAATAAATTGTGGAGTTAACCAAGTACTTTTATTTTTACTGTCTAAATTCAGCAAAGTAAACCTACGACCGTCGATTTTATGTAAATCGAGTGCGGATCTTTTGAAAAACCTTAGGAATGATAGTGTAAGATGTCAATGCATTTTTTTTTCGTACTGATTTTTAAAATTTATTATTTTAACACACTGTATTTAACACAAATATTGGAAAACATATATCCACCACGGCAGTTTACTGCTGAAAAGTATTCGGCAAAATGGAAAGAAGTAGGGCAGTTGCGACGAATGTTTGAAAATCGCAAAATATTGAAGCAGCTATTCCGGCTTCATTATCGAAGGGCCGGAGACATTGACCTACTAAGCATTAAAGCGCATTTGCCAAAATTGAGTTTGAACTTAATATTGCGAGTTACAAGCCGAGGAAATAACGATGCTTTCAGAAAGCCATGGGTAGATTTCAGGTAATAGTTTCATTTTTTTAATATGAAAATGACAAGTAAAAAATTCCAAAAAAGTAATCTTTTGCGGTGAATCAGTTACTACTCATCACTACCTACATGTTTAATTATCAGCTAATATTGTCTCTGAGAGTAATATAGGTTAATAAGGTTTAAAAAAAAGCCTTGACTTGATTCTTGTGTTTACATAAAAATAGCTGTTGCACACATGGATGTAGTGCTTCAAACAGGTATGAACACACTCCGTACTTGGCCATACATTCTTGTACTTACCCTTCCATAAACCTTCGACGTAGCTTGCACGGTACTTTGTAGGCTTTGATGATGTCAAATAATTTTGTTTTCTCTTTCGTATGAAAGTGTTATGCGTTCTTATGCGTTTCCATTGCACTGTATTATCGTCATGTACACCAAATGACGGGTAATAGTCGTTCATATATTACTAAATATATTTACATGCTGATACATTCTTATATTTCGGGTCTTGGGGAGTGGAGGGCGTTTGGTTCGTTCAAAGAGGTCGCACTGACTCACGGAATGTCCAGAGAAACCAAGCGCTTTATTCTTGCGTATGGTTTTAATTGACGAAAGTCATTTAATCCTGATTGCAGGTGGAGTAAACTAGACAAGGGAAAGAATTATATTTTGCTTGGGTCATCATCATCATCATCATAAGTCATCAATCCTCAGATTGGGGTGACGCAGCTCTCCACTGAGTTCTTCTATCGACTAATCTCTTCATATTTACATATATCGTCTCTTTTAAATCCTTTATCACTTGTTCCATATAACTCGCACGAGGCCTTCCTTTGCCATTCTTCCCATCCACTTTTCCTTCAACGATTGTCTTCATCAGGTCATCGTGTCTTTAGGTATGGCCGATTCAGTTATCCCGTCTTCTTCTTCGAGTTTTCAGCAGTTTCTCTTTTCTCCCACTCTTCTTAAGACTTCTTCGTTTGTCACTCAGTCTATGCATTTAATCTTCTTCATTCTTCTGTAGCACCACATTTCGAATGCTTCCACCCTTTTCTTCTCCGCTGTTGTCATCTCCATACCTCACTGCCGAAAAGAAACATGCTCCAGATGTACGTCCTGATGAATTGTTTCCTTACTTCAGCGCTTGTATTTCCAGAGATAAGTAGATTCTTCTTTTGATAGAATGCCCTCTTTGCCTGGGCTATTCTACTCACTATTTCTTTCTTGCTTCGTCCGTCGTTGGTTACTCGGCTTCCTAGGTAGCGGTACTCTTTCACCTCTTCCAGTTTTTGCTTCCTTAGTTTAATGTTGGTTTTGGTCTCTTCTCTTTTGCTGCATACCTATATTTTAGTTTTATCCGTATTGATCTTCAGATGATATCTGGCCATTGTCCTTTCCATGGTTTTTAACATTTTATTCAGCTCCTTCTCTGTCTCTGCTATGAGAGCTATGTCATCAGCGAATCGCAGCATACTGATTGTTTCTCCGTGGATGTACTCTCCAGAAGACTTCTCATTGATTTCATTGATGTCTCTCTCGATGTAAACATTGAAAATTACGGGAGGCAGTGCACAGCCTTGTCTCACTCTTCTCTTTATTCTTGCTTGCTTGGGTAACATTTTAAAAAATTTCTACGAAAGTGAGCGCTTGTAAAAGGTACGGGTGTACACACATCTGTCTGTTTATGCACCCCGTGGTCCACTCCGTGTCGTGTGTGCTTACAGGGGAAGGATACGCTGCATAGCGCGATACACTCGTCGTAGTGAATCATTCGGTGCCTGCTATAAACTCTCCCCTCTGGAAGCATTCCGTGGGCGTTCGCCCTTCCGGGGGGATACTGATCGATTCGGAATGATCTCGCGGAACAAAGTGGCAGTTTCGGGGGAGGAGGGAAGATAAAAAGGGGCCGCCTCTTCCCCGTCTTTTGTCCCTGTCTTTCACGGAGCTGTAAACTTTGGAATTGCGGCAGGGGGGTCGCCCTTTGGCGATGGCGCGTGCATTCCGCGGGAAGGCCCTTCATTTGTCTCCGAACATGGTCGCTGCCTCCTTTCGCGTTTACCTCCGACTTCACTTCGCGTCACTTCCGTAACGTCCGGATGTTTGATGATGAGACCCTCATTTTATTACCGTCTCTGTTGACCTCGCCTGTCACAAAATATCTTTTTACATTAAGCTTACTTTAATTTATCACCACATAAGGCTTTCATCTACATCTACATAATACCCTGCAAGCCACCACAAAGGTGTGTGGCAGGGCGTGATTTCTCACCAAATATGCACAATATATCATGCATAAAAATGGAAGAATATTAATATACTAGTCAGAACTTCACTATTTAAAAAATATAGAAATTGCAAAGGAAACACGCAAAAACATTCTGTTAGTAGGATTAGCTTTAAGTACTCATACTAACATGCAGCTACCAAAGCCATCCACTGCTACTCTCCGATTGGACATATTTACCGTTATTCGTATCTCTAATTTTATGATTATGGTCCAGTCTGCCATAGTAAGTTGGGGTTTGCAAAATATTTTTAACATCATCACTGAAAAAATTGTCTTGGAATTTATTTAAGAGATTAAGTCTAAATTTAAACCTGCGTTCCAACTTTCCATACGTAGCATTCAATAGAAACTTGAAAAATGTCAGCTGAAAAAAATACAGACAAATAATAATATCATGAAAATCACTTTTGATGACAAAAATAGTGGTTTAATTCATGGAAAAACACACTCATTACCGTTTTCATTTTGGCGCAGTTGAGTAATATTATTAAGTCACAACTCTCCAACCTTACTGAATTCTGGTTTATCTCTATTTATCTCTTCCGCCGTTTTCTAAGGAATAAAAAACGGGTTTCTTCAGTTTTTTCCCCAATCGTTTTAGATAATCGTTTACAACATTTAGCTCGTGCCTCATCCAGGCATTTATGTCTGAACTGCTGTATCGAATTGCGTGAATCCGGGTGCCTCCTTGAAGAAGAGGAGGTCTTGTGCTCGTTGCAAACGGAATTGAGTTTTTATTCGGACGTTCCGTTCCCTCCCCGTCTCCGCGATTAATTCGGCACCCCCTTTCCGCCCCGTGGAGCCAATTTCCACCCTCCCTCGCCCCAGCCCCCCTCCCAGGAGGAGATCTCTTTGTTTCACTCCCGGCTTCTTTTTAAGAAAAACCGCCCATCTCTTTGAGACCATCCCCGTTTCTTCTTTCGCTCAAATCCACTTCCCTCCACTCTCCCCGCCTTTGTACCCCCTTCCCGTTTCGAATTAGATTTTCCGCCCCGTGAGCCCTCTCGCTCTCGAGATCGGGTTTCCCTCTCGGTGGAGGGGGAGGATTGCCGGCGGAGTCTGCGATGACGTCCTCCGCTCCAGACATTTGATTAAGCCGCTTTAATCCCTTTCGCCGTTAGTCCACGATATCGATTCTATCGTCCGCCACGCCCTCTGCACCCATTATCATTCTTCTGAGAAATCCCGAAGAGCCAATTTTATTTTTAATTATTTATGCACTGCCGAACAAAGGTGACTGTTCTTCGAGCTTTCGTCAGTGATTCCACCCTTAAAATGCTCGCTTACATAATCATTTGATCATTTAATTATCACGATTTTTTCCTCGTAACTATTGCTTCAAAGCAGTTAAAATATCCTTCATTATCCCATTTCAAAGCATCCAAGATTTCAGCGTTCAAATTGCTTTATCATCTTTTTCATCCACATATTCTCCTCTTTTGTTAACATTGCTCGTTACTTTTGTACGATAACTGAGTAGTAGAAGTAATAGTGTGTACCGAAAAATTCTTTATCTAAAAAAGTAATGACAAGGAAGAAGAACAATTACGATTCATATTCAACTCTCGATATGGTTTGAGTGAATTTATGTGTGCATTTGTTTTGATCCCTACACATAATCGATATTCTTACTAGAATCTTATGAGTCCACTGCCGTGTATAGACTCCTCTTCCCCTTTCTTGAAGAAAACTGGTAGAACTCTTATCCTCATGTAAAGGAACTCTTATCTGGTACCATTATTTTTAACCAAATGTGAGTTGAATACATTTGAGGTTGCTGAGTGTCCAATGTGCAACCGTTCTATCTTCTTGTACGCTAAGGTATCTCTTACTCCATTCAATGATGTGAAATTAGTAATTTTTTAAACTTACTCCTGGATGATAAGAGTGGTTCCTCGATGGATTTCATTCAATTGTTCCTGTTTCGAAATCGGGAACTGTACAGTATCCTATCATCGAGGAAAGAAAACCTCTTAGGCCGAGATTAAGCGTAATAGAATCATCCCCTTCTCTCTCCATCCCCCGGATGTAGCAGGAGAAGACCCTTGCTCGCAGGGAGGGATGGGGGTGGAGCGGCCCGAAGTCACTTCCCAGAAGCGGAAGAGGGAAAACTCTCCCCCTCATAGCTTCTGTTGGAGCGAGCAGCAGTACCACTTTATCGTGGCATATATATGCACTCCCTGCGGGTTTGTGGATTCGGGGTCGCGTGGATATAGCAAGCTTTGGATGCGTAAGCGTCCGCCTCTGTACTATCGGCCGAATCACTCCGAAGAATTAAAGTGCTTCGCTAGGGCTGTGCGATATGCTGTTTCGAATATCGCACGACGATATCATTCTGATATCGCGGATTCGCCGATATATCGGTTTCGCGAAATAAATAGGAAATATCGTGATGTGGACAAATCGAGATGTCGACAATCGGGATATCGATATATCGGGATATCGACATATCGGGATATCGATATATCGGGATATCGATAAATCGGGATATCGACATATCGGGATATCGTCGTATCGGGATATCGATATCGGCATATCGGGGTATAGCGTTTCGAAATATCGACTCCCGATATCCAGTGCATATCGAGTATCGTCGATGATATATCGTGGTATCGCACAGCGCCATGCGTAGCAATAACAAGTTGACCCAAGACACGGCATCAATCGGCACAATTGCTTCTCTTGCATATGCTGTCCCTAGTTCTTACTTCCGAGGGATGATAACTCCCGATTGTGGAATACTTTAAAGAGTACCCTGCGTGTACGCTTGTCGTACTGTTCCATTATTTTGATGACCTTTTGGTGAACTTGCACGTTTGCTGGGAGAGCTCAGGGATCTATCTGATTTGGACATCCGTTTCGCTCATACTGTAGGAAGCGTTTTAAATTTGCTGATTCTTAGACAGTTAACGTCGTAATTGTAACCATTAATTGTTTATATCTTCGTGACGAATGAAATTTTAAACTGGGTAATTATGAATGAGTAAGAAATGGTTGAAATTTAGGAATAATTGCTACCGCTTATTCTTCTAATATGCTGGTTAATCGCAAATAATTGCCTCGCCCATTTAATAAGACATTTCTCTGCCGACGGGGTCCAAGGTCAAGGAATAAACTCGACCTTCGCCAACCGAAGCGCTGACCATCGCCTCACATGTCTTCTCTGGCCATGAAGCGGTCCGCCGGCCACACCAGACCCATCTGTGAGTTCAAGTCCGTACTAACTGGTTCTTCAGATCGGAAGGATAAGTACATCTACATCTACAATATACCCAGCAAGCCACCATAAAGGTGTGTGGCAGGGGGTGAACTCTCACCAAACATGCACTACATATCATGAATAAAAAAGGATTAGTACTTGTACAGTTACTGTTCAAAACTACGCTATTGAAATAAAAATATAAAAATAGCAAAACATACATGCAAAAACATGCCGTTAGTTGGGAGAGTTGGGAGTTACAAGGATGGGGAGGGAGATTGGAGAGAAACCCGGCGTCGGCATTAGCCTGCACTTAACCAAAAGGCACCAAGAGGGCCATGGCCTAACGTCCAATTCGACGGACGGAGTACTGTTCTCGAATGGTTTCCACAAAACACTCCACATCTACATAATACCCAGCAGACCACCTCAAAGGTGTGTGGCAGGGGGTGAATTATCACCAAACATGCACTACATATCATACATTTAAGAGGATTAGTATTAATATATTAGTCTAGGCTGCAATATTTAAAAAGATATAAATAGCAAACTACGCTTGCAAACACGTGCTGTTAGTTGGGTTACCTTCAAGTCCTTACACCAACATGCAACAGCTTATACTATCCATTGAATCACTCGTATTGGATATTACCGTTATTCATATCTCTAATTGTACGAGGAAAAAAATACATTTTGAATCTGTCTGTTCGGCAATCAATTTCGCTAATTTTGTAATTATGGTCCAGTCTACCATAGTAAGTTGGGGCTCGCAAAATACTTTTAACGTCATCACTGAAAATATGGTCTTGGAATTTGTAATTTAAACCTGCGATCTGACAATGATTCCCATTTTAATTCATTTAATAGACTGGTTACGCTAATGTAGTTATCGTACCGTCCCTTTACAAATCTTGCCGATCTTCGCCGCACACGTTCAAGTTCGTTATTTAGACGGATTTCGTAGGGATCCCATACACTGGCAGCATATTCCAAATGAGGTCTTACAAGGGAAAATAGCTGATTTCTCGTACATGATCGTCACATTTACCCAATACTCTTTTCATGAATCCCAGTCTACGATTCGCTTGACCCATTATTTCACGTATGTGTTTACCCCAGGAAGGATCATGTCTTATTCCGAGATATTTAATGGATTCCACGTTTGAAACTCCACTCCAGTAGAGGCCGGTTCCTTAACATCTTCCACTACTACTTGAGGGGCCGTGCTGAGAGACCATTGCATTAAAGGAAGGAGGATCATGAAGTCTCCAATCTACAGGGCTTTTCAACCTAGGACCTTAAGACTTGCAATCAATACCTGCGCATCCCTTTAAACAAGTATGCGGTGGAAAAACTTTTGAAACTCACGAAAAAATCATTTGGAAAGAGCATTAAAACCATACTAAAACAATTATCTTGAGTACCATGCGCTGATGTCAGCTGAAGTTAACGGAAATAATTATATTTTTGCATTGCCATTTTCCCGTGTCTCTGATAACAACTGTTGATAGTTAGTGAAACGTGTTTCAGAATTTATACATTTTCAGTCACAGGTGAGTGAATGGGCTGAGAGAGAAGCATATTTCGCTCCAGGGAGGTTGTGTTTGAAACCTTCGGAATTATCTCGAATAGGTAACCAAGGAGTCACGTGGTACAAACACGAATGATTTGCAAATTTTATTTCTCTGAATCGCTCGTTACATTATCAAAAAAAATTTTCACGTGAGTTCTTCTCATCTTCCTCGACTATAGATCCCACAAATGAAATAAAACACAAGTTTAAACAGTGAATGAGGTTGTATATCAGCGGTTTTAACACATCAAATTCGCGAGCCATTCTTGTTTATACCACGTGACTCCTTGGTTACCTATTCGAGATAATTTCGACTGTTTCAAACACAACCCCCCAAGGAAAGTGAATGCCGCGAGTACGACCTTTTTAGATGAACCTTAAAACGCATCCAACTCATGCTTAGAACGTCAAACAGCGCAACCGAGACATTTCGGCGGTGCCCTCCAGAGCGGAGGAATCTGGTCGCGCGCCATTGGACGCCAGACAGCGTGGAAAACAGTTGAGGGGCGCAGCGCGCTGGAAGCGAAGGGCTTGAAGCACTCCCCTTACTCCGGCTGCCTGGGGGAGTTATGGGGGCCCAAAGGGGCGGAGGAGAGAGGGCCCGTGATTTATATTCCTTACTTCGGTGGTTTTGTCGGACCCCTGGCGGCAGAAGGAGCGACTAGTCTTACCATAGTGGCGTTGAAGTGGTTTTCACTTCCCGCCTCTTCCCTCCCCGTGCAATGCAGCAGTTGTGGGGATGTTTGAAGGGGAGGAGTTGATTATTCAGCCCCTGGGGATATCGCAGGGGCCATCCACGCCAGCGGGGAGTCATCATTTCCTATTTAAATGATCTACGTCATCCGATGAGTGGAAGGGATTCAGAGGAAGGATTTAATTCATAGTAATGCCAGAACTTCCTTTCTGGCTTGGAGGTACTGTTACAGAACAAATCTTACCTTGATGAGGTAGCTTTTGACAGTGAGCAATATAATTGCTATCTCAGCAGTGTTCGTACTGAAAATGAAGTATTTTTTTTATCATCATCACCATAAGTCAACAATCCTAGGATTGGTTTGACGCAGTCCTCCACTCGATTCTTCTATCGGCCAACCTTTTCATTGTGACGTAATTAATCTCTTTTACATCCTTCACAACTTGCTCCATATACCTCACACGAGGCCTGCATTTTCCAATCTTCCCGTCCACTTTTCCCTCGACGGTAGTCTTCATCAGGCCATCGTGTCTTAAGATATGGCCGATTAAGTTGTCCCGTCTTCTTTTTATAGTTTTCAGAAGACTTCTCTTTTCTCCCACTCTTCTTAGGACTTCTTCATTTGTCACTCGGTCGATCCATTTTATATTCCAGTTCATCAAAACGTATATCCGGAGCATGATTCCTTACGGCAGTGAGGCATGGACGATGACAGCATCGGAGAAGAAAAGGGTGGAAGCATTCGAAATATGGAGCTACAGAAGAATGATGAAGATTAAATGGATCGACCGAGTGACAAATGAAGAAGTCCTAGGAAGATTGGGAGAAAAGAGAAGTCTGCTGAAAACTATAAAAAGAAGACGGGACAACTTGATCGGCCACATCTTAAGACACGATGGCCTGATGAAGACAATCGTCGAGGGAAAAGTGAACGGGAAAATTGGAAAAGTCAGGCCTCGTATGAGTTTCATAGAATAGGTGGTAATGGACGTGAAAGAGAAGAACTACGTCAATATGAAGTGGTTGGCCGATAGAAAAATCGAGTGGAGGACTGCGCTAAACCAATCCTAGGATTGTTGACCCTTGATGATGATGATGATGAAGTGCAGTTTCTGCTGACCTTCATTGTTAAATAGGTGCAAAAGTTAGGTAGCGATATTTTTCCATGTCTCGGTGCCGCGGTTCATCCCCTTCCACGAGGGCTTGCGCTTCCTTCCCTCGGCTGAGGGGTTGATGACGCCGATGCGATCGTTGCCAGCCACTATCTGGCTGGGGGATGGTTCCCATCGGCTCCCCCTCTCCTCCCCTCCCCTCCATTTCCCCCTCCCACCTCGCGTTTAATCTCAATCTTTCATCTCCCCGCCCCTCCTTTGATTCCGCCGCCGGCTGCACGCGCGGGTGTAATTTCGACGGCTCATTGTTTATTATTATTGGCTATCGGCGAAGCGTGGAGGCATCGAATTAATATGTAAGGCAAATTTCTTTCTTCTTCTTCCGCTGGTGCGTTTGCCCGCGTCTCCACCTCCCTCTCTCTCGAAGGAGAAAGATTTCGTCTTCTGCGTCTCCCTCTGCTCCTCCCTAGTCGTTTACTTCCACGAACTGTTCTTTGAGCATTAAACGGCGAAAGGTTCCACGGTTTTGCGACCCGTGAAGGAATTAAGTTAGTAATGCCTTACAATATCGTCATTCAATGCTTTGTTCGTCATGGTGCTCATAGTGTGTTCAAATTCAGTGTAACATGTCTTAGAAAATATTTTGCCGCATTAGGATAAATGTAATATGTAGCTTCGTTAATAAAACACTGTACATATGTGAATCTTGTGTCTTTAAATTGACTAATTCCAGCGTGGAATGTTGCTTAAAATTAAAAACTAAACGCTACAAAAGCAGAAAATCCAGCTCATTGCTCACACAAATTAAAATCGGTGAAATAAATTATAAAGTGATTTCTTTCTTATTTCGATAAGGTTATAGACAATACTTGTTACATAATATTTTTATGCAATTTTCCTCGCTGTAGCAGTGTATTTAAGGCTCTTAAATAGCAATTAAGTTTTTCGTGAGAGACAGGTTTGGCTCTTTCGTCTTCCAAGGGTGCCGACACCCCTGGCCCGGAGGCAACCCTTTCAGGGCCGCCCGCTTCCCCATCACAAGGCATCAAAGGCCGCGACGATCTTCGCACCGAAAGGGCTCTTTTAAGGAGGCTCCGACAAATTGTGAAGTAGATGTTCTGTTCGGGAAAATTTCAGGAGACACAATTTTTTGGCGCCTCTATCGATTGGCAATAAAATAATGAGACCTTCCCATAATATATTTCAGGATGTCGATCGATACGGGAAATACGGGAGATACGGGAAATATACGGGAAATTAACATTACCCTGGAAAATACGGGAAATATACGGGAAATTCGCATAGTGTCCGGGAAATTTCAAGAAATGCTCTGTAATGAACAGATCCAGAAGATCCCCATATTTTCGGTTGGTGGGACCTTAGCAGTGCGGGAGTCGCAGTGTTTAGCCCATGAAGATTTCGTAACCCACTGAGCGCAAGGTTGTCGTTTCAGCGCACGTGAGGCTGACTCGGCAAGTGTGGAAACAGCACACACACAACGTCTGTCGCCCTTGCCACAGTAGTAGGTTTCGCGTCGCACGATTTTGACGAAAAATGCAGCGTGATAATGTGACTTATCCGGTTCGAAAGTCTAATTTAATAAGTTAGAAAGTTTAATCACTTTATTTTACCTGTTGTACTAGATAATGCATATGGCGAATTATTTTGTAACTATCAGTGTAATTTGGACCGGTCCAAAATACACGCTCTTCGGTGGTCGGAAATACACTATGAGGATCAAAATAAAATGAGACTGAATTTCACAGAAACATCCTTAGATACATTAAAAAGAATTATTTGCATTTTTCTACACGAATTATGATAAGAGTGGAGTAATTTCTGTATTTGAACTAGCAAAAGTAACTTTATATTTCGCTGTCGCCTTAGGAGTCAGAGCCATTCCAATGGGTGTATTTGTCAAGAGTGTGTCTTCGTTGTTTATGCTTTGTGTGGGGGAAGGGAATTTCATGATTTCGCTCACTTAGCCTTTATGCCTCAATCACCTGGGCTTGATTGTTAAAATTTGGAGAGAAGACATTCCAAAAATACACCCAAACGTCTACACCTTAAACATGTTGCTACCCTTAATGAATACAAAGTATAGCTATCGGTTCAAATTACACGGACTTCTCCTATACGGGAATTTAGCAAATAATCGTCCGGGAAATGCGGGAAACATACGGGAATTTGAAATTGGGCCGCCGATCGACATCCTGTATTTGAAGAAAAAAGACGTTGAAAATCGGCTATTTTGTACGTGCCTATACGGCAGAGCATGGCTTTTGCAGTAAAATTTTCAGATTAATGTTGCAAAGAGAAATGTCGTTTTGACGAAAAACTAATATAACATGCGCAATTTTAGGTAGAATTTAACATTATGAAAAAGTGCTCTCCTTACCGCACTTGTTTAATTGATATTAATAAATGTTTGCTCGAAAAAAAGCAGAAAAGCCTAAGTTACATGAAACTGGCGCCACAGTATGTTGTTATCATTGGCAACGGTACTTGTGACGGAACATGCTTACAAGCCTATTTACTTACTTAATTGAAGAATATGCCTTACTTGTACTTCTTATATTTTTATGTAATTTAAACATTTCATTGGTTATCGATATGGTGTAATTCATACCAATGCGTCCAAGAGGTAGCAGCGTCATTGTTGCCAAACAATTTTCAAAAATACGAATATTAATAAAATTCAAAATAAGTGGTATTTGCAAGGGAATAGTTTAAAACTAAGTAAGAAAATATTTAACCTATTTTAGAATACGTATTAGCGGGATTGAGCATGTATTCTCATTAGGTAAATTAAACGTGACAACAACATTTCAGCCATGTTTTGAAGTCAAAATAAGTTAAAAGAGCTTGTAAAAAATAGAATGCAACTACAAAGCGCTATATAATAGCATGCTAAAGATGATTTTCCATAAAGGTGTTTTTCTGGATCGGTATTTAGTCATTAAATAACATAGCTCTTTTACGGGATTTTGAATCACGGAGTCACGGTGGAACCTCGTTAACCCTCGCCTTTGCACCAAAAAGGGTTAGTAACTATATCCTCGTCGAAACGTAACAAATTTAGAAAAAGAAATTAAGACAAATCTCGCATGCGTGCTCTTAGTTAGGTGAACTTAAAGCCCTTTTACCGACATGCAACTACATAGGCTATTTAGTGATACACTTGTGCCGATACTATTGAATATAGTAAATAGTACTTGTATATATGCTATTGAATATATTAACAAATATGTATTCATATCCCAAATAGTGCGAGGAAAGAAAGCTATTTTAAATCTTACGGTTCGGCAGTATATCTCTTATTTTGTGTTCATGGTTCAGTCTACCATAGTGAGCCGGAGTTCGTAAAATGCCCGTTATCAGTGAAAATATTGTGTTGGAATTTCCTTGAGAGGTTCAGTCTATATTTCAACTTACAGTCTGATAATGACTTTTATTTCTTCTGATAGACTGGTTACGCTCTTACAATTATCGTACCGTCCTGTTACATACCTTGTCAAAAACGAGGAGAGATTTCCTGACCAGAATTTTTCCGTTCCACCCCTCCCTCTATCGAACACCCTTCACTTCAAGCGCCGACTTTTTACAGCCGTTCTCCAACGAATTCCGCAGTCGTTAGATGTTTGCGTCAGTTACCGATATTTAATTCGTTCCGAATCTGTTATGAATGTTCCTATGCATCGTCATTTGAGCATTTTCCGTCGAGATTGATTCACATTCGCTATTATTTTACAAAGCAAAATAACTGAATTAATTTTTGGCCTTGATATATTCTCGAGGCAAACCATATTTTGAATAGTCAGTGTTACATAATTCTTTGTAAACCTGATAAGGGTGGCGACAAGAGCATTTAAAGAATAGGCCATTGAGAATGTGGAAGATTGTAGGTTTTCCCTGCGAATGCTGATACAGAACTTTTCAGTCGGGTGAGGGTGTTGATAGACTACGACGTTTCCAAGGCGTATTCTGCCATCTTCTTGTGGGTGAGTGGTCTTCCTCTCCACCCACCCTGAATATGATGGCAGGCAACGACTTTGAAACGTCGGTTGCCTTTCAGAACCCGAACGAATGCTCGAGGGAACTTCTTCACTAGAGAGTGTGGAAGTTTGAAGGTACCTGGAGGTGGCTTTAAAAGCTCTCGAGAGGGTGAAGGGTGCCATTCCGGGCAGTGGTGGAAGACTGATAGTCCGTTGTCGACGAGAGAAATGAAGGAAGTGAATATTTTCTCCTCTCGAATATCGTATGGAGTGGACATGAATGAGTAGTGTAGGGTTAAAAGTATACTTTTGTGGCGCTTGTCACTTCCTTTTTCCTCTGTACCATTGTCTATATCTGCTTCTTCGTTTCTTCAGGCCTCTTCATTTTATCCCTTTGGGTTTCCTTCGCTTAGCAATCAATCGAGTATGATTGAATAGTATCAGAAATGGAACCACAGATTTCCTGTGTTAATATTAATTTTATTTCTCATGAATACCTAACGAAATATCTGACTTGAAGAATTTTCGTGTCGGAAATAGTTGTGCATAACTTAGGGCGTTAGTTTTCATCCATAAAATTTTCTTCAGGAATACATTTTCGTTTGTACTTGATAACATGGATGGCGGTGGAATTCATTGCCTTGCTTGGCATCTCTGTTAACGTTCGTTATTGTTTGCTTCTGCGGTGAATACTATTCAAGTTTTAGCTCTGGCCCCCCCCCTGGCTACGTGCCTGTGCAAGCAGTATCGTTTAGCGAAGTAAATTTCAGTATTACGCTCTCCGCGGCAGTTAGTGAACATCGCTGGAGAAACGGAAAGGACACGGCCCAGAATGCCCTTGGCGAATCCGGCAGATCCAGGCACTTCCAGACCTTGTGGACTTCCTCGGCCACTCTCTGTGATTTTTCTTTTCTTTCCCCCTCCTCGCTTTTGTGTCACCCTCCCACGCACCCAACCCCCTCGCCGCCATAAGCCACCCTCGGCTTTCTATCGAGATTCGCATTCTTCTCACTCTGGAACGAGAACTCCTCCCCGCCCCCTCCCTCTCCATACAAATCCACCCTTCAAGCCGCCCGAGGCGATGTCGGACCGAAATAAATAACAAACGCGTCCCCGTCGGGGGTGGAAGGGGACACATTTCTCCCCCTTTTGCCTCCCCGGCCTCCAGGATCACCCCCTGCCATCTCCACGTCCGCCGACTCAACTCTCTTCCCATTTAAAGCCCGTTTCGCACGATACTTGATCCAGTGCAAGGTCTAGTATACTCACTAGTATGCTAGCTTTCCAGTATTATGTGAACAGAACCTGTGTACTGGCTGGCAAGCATGCTAGTTAGTATGCTCGATGAGCTACTGGATTTCATACTTGATGCGGTACTAGATTTCTAGTAGGACGTAGTAGTACTGGATTTCATACTTGATGCGGTGCTAGATTTCTGGTAGGACCTAGTATCCCTAGTAGTACTGGATTTCATACTTGATTCGGTACTAGATTTCTAGTAGGACCTAGTAGTACTGGATTTCATACTTGATGCGGTGCTAGATTTCTGGTAGGACCTAGTATCCCTAGTAGTACTGGATTTCATACTTGATTCGGTACTAGATTTCTAGTAGGACCTAGTAGTACTGGATTTCATACTTGATGCGGTACTAGATTTCTATTAGGATCTAGTAGTACTGGATTTCATACTTGATGCGGTACTAGATTTCTATTAGGACCTAGTAGTACTGGATTTCATACTTGATTCGGTACTAGATTTCTATTAGGACCTAGTAGTACTGGATTTCATACTTGATGCGGTACTAGATTTCTATTAGGATCTAGTAGTACTGGATTTCATACTTGATGCGGTACTAGATTTCTATTAGGATCTAGTAGTACTGGATTTCATACTTGATGCGGTACTAGATTTCTATTAGGATCTAGTAGTACTGGATTTCATACTTGATTCGGTACTAGATTTCTATTAGGATCTAGTAGTACTGGATTTCATACTTGATGCGGTACTAGATTTCTATTAGGATCTAGTAGTACTGGATTTCATACTTGATGCGGTACTAGATTTCTATTAGGATCTAGTAGTACTGGATTTCATACTTGATGCGGTACTAGATTTCTATTAGGATCTAGTAGTACTGGATTTCATACTTGATTCGGTACTAGATTTCTATTAGGACCTAGTAGTACTGGATTTCATACTTGATGCGGAACTAGATTTCTATTAGGATCTAGTAGTACTGGATTTCATACTTGATGCGGTACTAGATTTCTATTAGGATCTAGTAGTACTGGATTTCATTCTTGATGCGGTACTACATTTCTAGTTTGACCTAGTAGCCCTAGTAGAACTGGATTTCATACTTGATGCGGTACTAGATTTCTAGTAGGACCTAGTAGCCATCGACCAATTAAGTCACGTTACAGACGCTTTGCGAACTTCTCTTTCCTTTAAATTAGTATGGAATCATATGGAATAACCCATTATTAGCAAGCACAAGGTCGATGATCGTGTGAAACATCCCAGGATGGTTCCAATCATACTAGATTCCGTCCTCAATATCAAGTAGCGGCTAGCACACTAGGTCTTGTGCTGGATCTAGTATCTTGTGAAACGGGCTTAAGCGAATGGAATAACGGTGAATGGAAGTATACCCTTTCTGGCTGATCTGCTGAACGCTATGCACTTCTGGAGCGACCCATTCCCTCCCCGTCCCACCTTCAAAGTTTGTCCATAACACCTACTTTGTTCCTTCCTATTTTTCGCTGGCCTGCTATTTTTGCGAAGTTGTGGACTTATTGATCCACTGAATTCTCAGTATACCTTTTCGGATATGCCTTTTTTTCAGCTCTCTTGCACTGTCAACTTGATTTCTTCTCCAGAGATATTTTGCTCTCATTTTCTCTCGTATTTTCCAAATTAAGCTGATTCAGCAAATTAAGAGATTTTTGAGTCGCAAATTAAGTTGAGAGCTTATCCCGATTTTCGGGTCTGAGCACTTTAATAGCTGGGGACGTAGGAAAGGTCATGAACATTATACTTTCTGCCACGAGAGTTATCATAGAATAAATTATGCCTGTGTTATCGTGTCTGAAATTAATACCAATTATCGAGCACATAAACGCACCTTATCTATTCTTATATCTTACGACACAAAAATTGTTATATTGCCTCGACATATGATCCGAACGAATTAGGTTTGATCTGAGAACTAGACATTCTGCAGCGTAGACCAGCTAGCTTCGTTAAAAGGTGTTACGATAGGTTGAGTAGCGTTTCAGAATTAATGAAAGACTTAAGGTTGGAATCATTATCAGAGCCTAGGTGAAGGTACAGATTAAATCTATTAGAAAAAATTCAATCGGATACTGAAGATGTTAGGCACATACTAAAATAACCAGCGTATTATGCTAGATTCTACCAGATAAATAAGATTAGAGAGATAGATTGTCGTACTGATAGATTCAAAATGGAATTTTTCCCCTGTACTATAAGAGAACAGGATAGGCAGCATAGCAAAGGGATAGGTAGGTGAAACATTTAAGAGTAGTCTGTAGTGCATGATGCATGTATTAATCCCTTGAATACTATAGATACTAATAATCTAGTTGCATGAGACCCTATAGTTTCTTGTTTGCATTTCGGTAGTGAATAATTGGTGATCTTCACCCCCTGCCACACACCCTCGCGGTGGCTTGCAGGGTATCGTGTGGATGTAGATGTATGACCGTGATCCTTATTATGGGAACCGTTTGGGTAACTATCCTTCTGCTTTTAAGTAAAGTATCTATTTGGAAGTGTTGGTGTAATGGTTCGATAACTGGCCTCTCAAACAGAGGGCCCGGTGTTGAATCCCGGGAGTGAAAGATACTTTTTGTTGGGAAACCGGTCCCTACTTGGTGGAGAGAATTTGAGTCCAGTACACCGTCCGTCGGATGGGACGTCAACCAGAGATCTCCTCAGCACCTGTTTGTTATGATCAGGCTAATGCCGACGCGGGGTTTCTCTCCACCCTTCCTCCTTACCGTTGCGATTCCATCCGTGTAACTTTCCTCCCGGTATGAAGTGTCTTTAGGTGCAGGTGCAAACAACAGATGGGTGAGATTTCGGGTACAAAGCGTGGAGGTGCCAATGCTGTGATATTTTCTCCAGCGAGAGCGATTAAATATAGTCCAGCTATGGCCTCTTTTTACTCATTTCGCCTACTTCTCAATCGATGCTTGATCGGAGTGAACACAGTCACTGTGGTCAGCAATGATTGTACTCAGGAGTGTACAGAGTGAATGCCCATGGTTGAATCACTCTCACCTGCAGTGTCTTTTAATTATATCTCGAGATGAATGGGGGCGTTTACTCGGAACCGAAATCGCAATTTTGTACACGAAATCGTTTGATGGAAACATAGGTAAAAAGAATTTTAGGGAAAAAATTAATCTTCTAACCACAACCATTCACTCATAAATCAAAAATAATTAAAATAAGCAAAAGGTGACGCCGACCGAAAAAGCTGCTGTGATAACATTGACGTCATTTTCCTCCCGTCCTTGACTGCCTTTATGGGAAGGGAAGGGAGTGGAGGGGGGTTCTCGGAAGGTCTGCTTGCACAGATGCCGTCGCAAACTACTCCTATTGGCAGAGTCAGCTGTGTCCCCCCTTTGCGATAAGGCGAAGTAGCTTCGCGGGCTCAGTTGTGATTGGACGACGTCGGTATACGTCAGAGGTTGCACCACGCTCACTTTTCCGAAAGGGTTAAAAACATCATTTTTCGCCGCTTATAACTCGATAAATAATTGACGGATCAAAAACGGAAAAATACGGGTCTTTTTATTTTACAAACTGTATCAGGTGTGGCAATAAAAAATATGGTAAACGACTCCATTAGGTTCGCATGCATTACATAAACGTAGATGAGTAGAATGGGATGGGAACGTCGAGTTTTCTCTTGTGGCGTGGGGGCGCTCGGTGTGGTGCCCGTCAGAGCGTCCGCCCGCATCCATTCCCCGCATCTGCATCGCAGCTTCGCCTCCCTCCCTGGGATCATCCCCCACCCCCTCATTATTATTACTTTTCTTTCCCCCAGCGCAGGAAGATGGACCATGTTGACCTTTCTTGCTAGATGCGGGCTCGAACTTCTGTGACGACGAACTCGGGGTCACCTCCGCATACGGAATGAGAACCAACCCTGCCTCCCCCCCTATGCCCCCCCCTCTGCACTCCCCCCTCTCTCCACGGAGAGATATCCATTTCGCCCCGGGCAAGTGAGCCGTCTGCCTGTGCGACGGTCGGTTCATCCAAGAGCACACAGCGAAATTGAAGGGCCCGAAAAATAAACGTTATATCTGAACTTGGAGTGAAACCCTCCTAGGGTATTAAGCTACGCAAACAAAGATCTTTTCCTTTGCTTGCTCACGTTCAGAGACTTCTCGAGCGGATTTAAATCAAGTCATCTGTTTTAATAAGTTGCGATTCAGAGAGGCGAAGTGTCTCGGGAGGCTTCAATTTGCATTCATTTAGGAGAATACAATATTATAAAACGATCTAAAGATAGTTTTTATGAAACGCTTTTGTCCTGTAGTATTCCAGTGTTAACAATTATTTTATAGAGTAGATAAGTGAAACCTGGTGTAGTGGGCTCCCTTTCCAGGCGCGAGCCTGCAATTTTTCCCGAGAGGTTCTCATCAGTAATGCGGTTCACCTTCTCAGAATGACTCTTATGCAATGTTATTTCATGCCAAACGCTTCGACGTTGTTCTCTTCTTCATCAATTATATTTTCTCTCGTTCTAGCTTTAAGACATAGGTTTAATTCGATATTTATGTGCCCTAATTGCCAAGGTTTTATCCCGATGTGTATCGGTTCTTCTTCTAAGGCAAACGCTATATCCTTGTGATTTATGTCATAGAGGTTGTACTTCAAATAGAATGTCTATTTTCTTCTAATCTTACCAGTTAATTCTATTTTACTCTACCTATTTTTGACTAGTGGGCCTAAACTTTCATGCATTGTACAATAGAAATTCTTTTTTACAACGTTGGTCCTCTAGATCCACCAGATCTCTGACATGGCATACACGTGCAAATATTTATTATGCGGTTATTTTTATAGCTTCTTTATTGAGGGTCCGCGGATTGTCTGGTTCGAGGATCCATTCGTTTCGGGATATCTTCCGCGTGTGTCCATTCTGGGATGACAACAGTTTCGCCAAAGTTTCAGTTCGCGTCTTCAGGTCACAAGTGTTTCATTGTAGAATTTTACTTTCTTATATACCACTTACTTCCGAGCTATGATGTTCAAGTGGGCGCATTTTCATTGGCCGTTTGACTATTTTTTTCATTTAGACGCTTCCAAGTATGGGAGAGCTTATAGCTATCCTCTCAGTTAAGCATGTTGGGATTTTTGGCCGTCTCGATCGCCTCGCGTATGAGCCTTGGGAAATAGCGTTTCTCAGTCTTGATTAGCTTAACTAAGATTAACTATTTCCCAAGGCTCATACGCGAGGCTATCGGAACGGCCAAAAACCCCAACAATTTTAACAGAGAGGATAGCTATAAGCTCTCCCATACTTGGAAGCGCCTAATTGAAAAAACTAGTCAAACGGCCAATGAAAATGCGCCCACTTGAACATCAGATCGCAGAAGTAAGTGGTATATAAGACGGTAAAAATCTGCTATGAAACACTTGAGACCTGAAGACGCGAACTGAAACGTTGGCGGAACTGTTGTCATCCCAGAATGGACACAAGGGGAAGAAATCCCGAAACGAATGGATCCTCGAACCAGACACTCCGCGGACCCTCAGTAAAGAAGCTATAAAAATAACAGCGTAAATATTTGCACGAGTATGCCATGTCACAGATCTGGAGGAACAACGTTGTAAAAAAGAATTTCTGTTGTACAATGCATGAAATTTGAGGCCCACAAGTCCAAAAATAGGAAGGGTAAAATAGAATGAACTGGTAAGATTAGAAGAAAATAGAAATGTTATTTGAAGTACAACCTCTATCACAAGGCGATAGCGTTTGCCTTAGGTGAAGCACAGGTAAACATCGGGATAAAACCTTGTCAATTAGGGCACATAAAATGTAATTAAATCTATGTCTTAAAGCTAGAACGGGAGAAAATATTCTTGTTGAAGAAGAGAACAACGTCGAACATTTTGGCATTAAATAGCATTGCTTAAGAGTCATTCTGAGAAGGTGAACCGCATTACTGATGAGAAGCTCTCGGGAAAAATTGCAGGCTCGCGCCTGGAAAGGGAGCCCGGTACATCGGGTTTCACTTATCTACTTTATGAAATAATTATTAACACTGGAACACTGGCTATTTTTATTGCTCCTTAAATTTTCATCGAGTCGCATTTTAGCTCGGAAGCGATAGCTCGGATGATGCTATCTTTTTCAGCTGACTGTTAACGTTCAGTGCGCATAGATGTTTCCAGTAATACTAGTGGGTAAAGTGTATGCTCTTATAGCGAATTTCGGCAATGCATTGGGTGGGGGAGGGGAGTGAGGAGTAAGTGAGTAGGTGTACGTATCTGCGGTCCCGTATGGTTTGTTTGCTTGGGTGGAGGGCGGCGGGCGGGGGAGGATTCCTTGCTCCCCGGAATAAATAAGGGAAGAAGAAGGAAAAGATCTCAGCTCCCCTCCTCCGGTTTTATGCGTACACCGGGTCATATTCATCTCCTCCCCGCTTTTATTTCCCCCCAGCGATATCCGAGCAGGAAAGACTTCACAGCGTTTTTTATGCTTCCCTTCCGAGAACGTGGGGAAGCTAATCGTGGAAGGGGGGGGATCGTCTTTTGTTTTTTGCGCCGCCCTCGGCCGCCCTGCTCTTTAGGCGCATCCTTCCTCGCCGCGCGCTTTTCACTTGTCTTTTTTTACCGTCGTTTCATTGGCCGATCGGGGGGTTTGGAGGACGCGTGGGTGGGGAACGAATTGTTTCCGATGAGGGGTGGATCCGGACATGTTTACAATCCCCTTTTTGCTCCCCCACCTCTGCCACACGTTACTCCGACTTTTTTATGTTTTTAGCTATTCAGAAAATTCCATCTGTTTACTTTTTTTGTCTCACTCCCGGGCACACCGTCTTAAAACAATATTACATTCTTCCGATGCTGGGCGGATGGTGGCAAGTGTGATTGTCACTCGTTAACGAAAGATAAAACAACGTCAGATATTGTATTAATTGTTCCTCAGATGTTCTGTTCTGCAGGCGTGATTTATCATGACCCACATAGAGTAGCATCTTCCTACTCTGAAAAGCGGTTCAAAATATGATTAATTTAATTTCTCCTTCTTCGGCGCCTTTCGTATAAATTTTCCTGCTGTTTAATATGATTAGAATAGAACGCTCTTCGATGCTTGAATTCCAGAAAGATTGCATTTAAAAAAGTAATGTTAAGTTATTTCAGGTAAACTGCCAGAAAATTCACGGTAATTCCAACAGCATTGCTGGCGGGATGTTTGAAGTTGTTTGAACTAAGTTTTGAAGGAAAATCATAATGATTCTATGATTAGTTATTTAGTTTCTGGCTTCATAGTTAATGCAGGAGTCAGTAACAAACCTCATTTCTTCATCTGCCCCTGACATGGTTGCTCAGTGCACAATTGCTTGTCACATTTCTTCGTGGGAATCGTTACTCCTCGCGGTACATTTTGGCAACAATCACGCAATATATATTTCGAAGTGGTGCTTATTTGCTACAGCGCTGAACTATTGCCTTTCCGTCAGTGTGCAGACTAAATCCAAAATTGCTGAGTGACAGGTGAATTTAGAGTCTCTTGGAAAGGAGATGATTCCTGAATGTGGTGGTGGAGAACTCATAAGACTTGAATCACTTGCCGTGAGGTTTAATGTTGATTCGGTGGAATTAATTACTTTTCAATCAAGATCACAGTCTGTATATTAACCTCTGCAATTCTTTACTTATGATTATTTCAAGATCAATAAGAATAAGACTAAGATATTGGTATTCAGCAAGAAAAAGAGGCCAAAACCGTAGCCAGAAGCAGAGTAACCAGCGATACGCGAAGCAAGAAAGAAATAATGAGTAGAATAGCCCAGGCAAAGAGGGCATTCTATCAAAAGAATAATCTACTTACAGGTGGAAATACAAGCTTAAAAATAAGGAAGCAATTCATCAAAACGTATATCTGGAGCATGTTTCTTTACGGTAATGAGGCATGGACGATGATCTCTGCGGAGAAGAAAAGGGTAGAAGCATTCGAAATATGGTGCTATCGAAGAATGATGAAGATAAAATGGATCGACCGAGTGACAAATGAAGAAGTCCTAGGAAGAGTGGGAGAAAAGAGTTGATGAATACTATAAAAAGAAGAGAAAAAGAAAAGAAAGAGAAAAAAGTCTGCTGAATACTATAAAAAGAAGACGGGACAACTTAATAGGCCTCATCTTAAGACACGATGTCCTGATGAAGACAATCGTCGAAGGAAAAGTGAACGGGAAAAATGGAAAAGGCAGGCCTCGTATGAGTTACATGGAGCAGGTCGTAAAGGACGTGAAAGAGAGGAACTACGTTGGTATGAAGAGGTTGGCCGATAGAAGAATCGAGTGGAGGGCTGAGTCAAACCAATCCTAGGATTGTTGACCCATGATGATGATGGTGTTTATTTCTTTCCAATCATCTGGTAGCATATGAATGCATTTTGAAAGTTGAATAAGGAAGAGTTTTCATCAGAATTTATCGACCAAATACATGGAGAAGAAGAAAACCTCTGCTCGAGTAGTAGATTTGTGGTTTAAGGAACGACGCGATGAGGAAATTGCTCGGATTTTCAAATTGCGTGCGACTCTTTGAAATCACGAGTCTTCGTGTTAGTGACAAATCGGAAAAAAATTTTAATTATTTGCTGAGCTCCGTTAAGCAGCTTTTCAAAAAAAACGTGGTTCCATTTTGATGTTTGATATAGTTTTCACCCCTCATCAGGATTGGGCGACGTTTTGTCGCTCTCTTTCTCCATAGTGTATTCACAGCGCAAACCGGAATATAAACGTACATGGTTTCTACAAAATTCCATTAATTTGTTGAATCCTGCAATATAAATATAGTTCAAAGACATCTCCACAACTTAAAAAAATAGTGCAACTACTTACATTCTTGTGCAGGTAGGGAAAGAAGGAAATTCTAGTGATTGCCTATGTATCTCTGCCTTTTCTATCTTCTTTTCAGAGTTTGACTAACCCGCCAATTCAACTGCTTATACTTTTGGGTAGAGGTGTGCTTTTAAAAATAATAATTTAGAATAAAAAGTAATGAGAATTTTCTCCTAAAAATGAGTCCTCCTCGATATTGAGAACAGTTCAAACTTCGATTTTAGAATGTTATTATCGGTTGCCCCTTTATGAGTGGAAGAGGGATATATTGAATATTCAAGGCGCTATGTAATTTATATTTTAACGAAGGCCCCTTTCTTTATCCCTTGTACACATTTTGTAACAATCCTTGCGCATTAAAGTCAGAAAAGAAGGCATTATTATTTGGTGAAATTGAGAGGAAAACATAAAAGCAGACAAGGATCGGGTGAACCTGCTACTTTCATTCGTGGAAGTCGTCCAAAATATGATGGCATATTTTACTGTACGTATAATTATAATGTTAACCACATATTTATATAAAATGATGACAATTTATTTTCTTAGAAAAAAGTATTCTCATTTATGATGGGTATGTCAGGGGTTCTGGCCCTTTAGAGCCGAATTCAGGGCAAAAACTGAGCGGACCTTAATCGGGGTCTGATGTGTATCTACAAAGACACATAAACAATGTTATTTTCTTTGCCGTTATTTACTTCTTTTGTGGTCTCCTTGGGTTCAAGTATTCGCGACGCGTTCTGGCACTACAGTAATTTTGTTACGTGTTTTGGAGGAATTAGAACTTCCATTTTTCATCGAATGTTGTTACTTAATTAATCTTTTGGTATGAGTTTGTGACCTTAGAATTCGTCTCCATTCCATTTTATAATTTTACGCGTGTCTTTTTGGGCTTCTAACTTTTCTCTTTGATGACCTGAGTTGAACCCCTAACCTCTAATTCAACCAAAAATCCGTTTTTTTGCAATATAATTGAATTACTAATTTTTAAATTGCTATGCGATGGTTTTGTCGAATTGCCTTTTGAATGGGGAATATGCATGAAATTTGTTTCTCGAAGATTAATGATGTACTTGATGCGAAATTTTCTCACCAAGTTAAATATATAAACCAAATTTTTCTACACCCACCACAAAGATTATTAAATGATATTAACATGGTCCCGGAAATTGACGAAAGTCATGTGACCAGAAACGCCTTCTCACGGTATAGGTTCCATATTGCTACGGAGATAGGCATTTACTTTTTAAAATAAAACGAAATGAATGTTGTTTGAGGTATTTAGCCGTTTATCGAACGAAACGATGAATGAAAAAATACTTAAAAAAGCACATTCCGACAATTTCCTTTGGTTGACTCCATTAGGGTGGCGTTCTTCTTAAAAAAAACCAGCGATTGCATAGACGTAGTAGAAATTCTTGGGCACTAAACAGGCATTATATCTTTAATGGACGATTTGCTCGTTACCATCCATACTAAGTAAATGAAAAATCGAAACACAATCGTTCATCGCATTAAATAAGAAATAATGAGATAAATAATAAAGAGATAAACAAGTGAGATAAATACATACGTTTTCGCCAAGTATTCATTTAACAACTTACCTCCACGTATAAACAGATAAACAAAGCCCATAGTGATACCGTGCCGTGACGTCATGCGTTAGCATCGTGTTTTTAATCTTCCGAAAAGATAAAATTTTCAAAGAGTAATATTCTTGTAACACAACTTAATTCTTCAGCAAAATTTTCGCCAAAAACATTTTAGTTAATAAAATTCACATTGAAAGAGTTACAAAAAATAGTGCGTGTTCCCCATTGTTGTAACAACGTGTACTATAGAGCTAAAAACTGAGACTGAAGACTGAGACTTATTCCGTTCCCCCTCCGTCGCCTCTCCGTTATCTCCGCCCACTCCCATTCCATAGATCGCCATTCCGTGTCAGTTTTTAGAAAGGAGGATCGACGTTCTCATTTCTCTTCGGAAAATGTAATTCCAAGAGATTTTCGATTCGGTCCGTCTTTAATTAAAATTCCACATTTCAACCCGTCCCTCCCTTCTCCTTCCATCTCTTTGCTTCACCGCCCACCCCACACATATTTCACAGCCCTCCCTCTATGGTTTTCCTAATCGAAACCTTATATTCATATTTTTCATATTGTATAAATATATTAATTTTTTGTCATTGTCATATTATCTTACTTATTTTTTCCTGATTGTAATTTTAATTATTTTTATATTGTAATTATAATTAATTTTCTATTGTAATTTTATATATTTTTTTAGTATTTATAACAACGTTTATATGTATATATATATATATGCTATATTTCATGCATTGACGAGGGGTTAGATGGAAGAGGGGACTTTATAGTCTCAATATCGCCCCAATAAAGACACTTATCTATCTATATCTATCTATCTCCCAATCTTCCCCAGGCGTCGTTGGGACCACACACATAATCTGATCCATGAATAATACTCAAATGTATAAAAACTAAGCGATAATATCCACACTTCTCAAGATTTTTTTCTATGCATGTAGAAGAGGCTGGCTTACCTACCGTAAATAGTTATCAACTTGACGTATCTTCGCGGAGGCAGTGATTCCCTTGGAGTTTTAATTGTCATCTTAAGCCGTTTCTCCCGCACGAACCATGCAATGAGTAATGAGTAGGCGCCGGAAAAAATTGCATGTTGCGATAAACGCGAATATACTGCGAAAATTCTGGATAAAAGCGAAATATCTGCGAATTTAGTAAATATACGAAATGAGGTTATGAATATAAAAAAATAGTGGGAAATGGCAATAAAAATATCTTTACATGTTTTACTTTGTGAAATATCCCAATTTTATCCATTATAATAATGATTATTACCATATGAACCCATCAAATTAGCATATTTTCAACTTGAACGTAATAAAACACTTATAAGTATGTGAAATGATTATACCGCGCAATGGACAGAGGAGCGTTGTTGCGCATTTTGTTTCACTTTTGTCAGTAAAAGTGTTTCGGCGCGCACTTGCATTCACATGGTGCATCAGTCTTGTGAATCAGTGTATAGTGCGAGACAGTACGAGGAGGAGGCTTTAAAACTTAGGAGCCAGTGGGTTATCCCAATGGGGAATATGCATGAAATTTGTTTCTCGAAGATTAATGTTGTACTTGATGCGAAATTTTCTCACCAATTTAAATATATAAGCAAAATTTTTCTACGCCCACCACAAAGGTTATTAAATGATATTAAAATGTTCCCGAAAATCGACAAAAGTCACGTGACCTGAAACGCTTTCTAACGTCATTGAACGGTTTAGGTTCCATATTACTACTGAGATAGACATTTATTTTTAAAAGAAAACGAAGTGAATGTATTGTTTTGAAGTTTTTAGCCGTTTCTCGAACGAAACGATGACTGAAAAAAACATAAATAAGCACATTCCGACAATTTCCATTAGTTGACTCCCGTATGGCGGCGCTCTTCTTAAAAAACCAGCGATTGCATAGACGTAGTAGAAATTTATGGGCACTAAACAGGCATTATATAATTAATGGACGATTTGCTCGTTACCATCCATGCTACGCTTAAAAAATCGAATTAATATCGTTTATTGCATTAAACAAATGAGATAAATACATACGTTATCGCCAAATATTCATTTAGCAACTTACCTCCACGCATAAAAGGATACACAACGCCCTTAGAGATACCGTGACGTGACGTAATGCGATGACGTCGTGTTTTTATGCTGCCAAACATGTACAGTTTTGAAAGAGTAATATCTTTGTAACACAATTTAAATCTTATGCAAAATTTCGCCAAGCACATTTTAGCTAACAAACTTCACATTCAAAGAGTTATAAATAATAGCGCATGTTCACAATTCAAATGCCATGCACAGTTAAACTTCGTATTTGCGTTATCAGAATTTACGTTTCCCCAAATTTACGTTTTTATCGGGTCCCATCCCATTTCCCTTATCTCCAGCTTAAGTACATACAACCCCGTATTTATATTTCTTAAAAAGTCCAAAAGACCTTAATAGGCCTACGAAAATAAACGTTTTATTTATTGAAAATAAATCGACCGTAAACTAGGTGACAATTTTTTTAAATAATTTTTTTCTAAAGTAAATAAGCTTAAAACTTCGTAAAATAAAAAGCGAAAAACTCCGAAAGCGTAAAATAAAAAGCGAAAAATTTGATCCGTCAATTATTTCTCGAGTTATAGGCGTCGAAAAACTGATGTTTTTAACCCTTTCGGAAAAGTGGGCGTGGTGCAACCTGTGACGTATATCGACTTCGTCCAATCACAACTGAGCCCGCGAAGCTACTTTGCCTTACGCAATGGGGGGGGGGCACAGCTGACTTTTCCAATAGGAGCAGTTGCGACAGCATCTGTGTGAGCAGACCTTCCGAGAACCCCCCTCCACTTCTCCTTTCAGTAGTCAAGGACGGGAAGAAAATGACGTCAATGATATCAAAGCAGCTTCTTCGGTGGGCGTCACCTTTTGCTAATTTTAATTTTTAATTTTGAGTGAATGGTTGTGGTTAGAAGATTAATGTTTTCACTAAAATACTTTTTTCGTTTCCATCTAACGATTTCGTGTACAAAATTGAGATTTCGGTTCCGAGTAAACGCCCCCATTAACGGTGCAAACAGTTGTTTTGGGAGCTCTCCGTTCACAAACAACCTCGGTCGACATGCATCCACCCTTGCCATGCTGCCATCTAGCGGACTTCAGCAAGAGAATCCCATTTTCGCCCGAAATAGTGACTTGAGAGGTTCCGTGGACAGAGGCGCCCTTGGGCTTGACCGCCATCTGAGCGACACGAGAGGGAATCTCTTGGAGAGGACTAAAAGATGTCCCATACCCTCTCCTTAAAGACGCCCGATGACCCTGCTCCGATCATACCCTCGTATGACCCTTTCGCGGCTCCATACGTCTCGAATAGGGCACGATTACGGCGACGCCTTGTGAGACAGCTCGGTAACTTGTGAAGATGGGTCCACTCGATGGAGAAGGGGGAGGGGAACGACCCCTCGGGTAATCCGCATTAAGAGATCTTCTTCGTTCGGAGTTCCAAAATATATACTCATCGTTCGCGAGAGTAAAAGCGAATTTCTGACTTTGGAGAATCAATGGGGTGGGCTTATCAATTAAGTAGCGTATTAAAGCTACTCATATATTTCGCTCTGACAGACCTACAGCTATGACATTATAAAGATACAAGGCGAATAATAATTAGTCTAAATATTCAAGATTAAATAAAAGAATAATATTAGTCACAATATTGGATAGAAATAACTGGCGTCTAAGGCCTAAACTGAATGGGTGGATTGCAAGAACGAGGTTTAAACCGCGGTTTAGACGGTGGCTAGGGAAAATGGCCGAAACCGCGGTTTTTTGCTTGCATGAACGAGTTTTACGTCAGACGCCGTCTAAACCGCGGTTCAAAAGCCGCCAAATCCCGAACCTCCTGCTGGGTAGGTTTAAGCCGCGGTCTGCGTTCGCGAGAGACACCAAACATGGCCGGCCGGCACTTTTTGACGTTCGCGAGGCGGAGGAAATAGAAGAAATTACAGATATTGAGGATGCTGACGTTCCACCAATAAGAATAAACAGATTAATTAAGGACCGAAGTGATCTACTTTTATCATACATCGATTCAGAGTTTGAACAGAGGTAAATATTTAATAAAGAAGTAACTCATCAGCTATTGGGAGAAACGAACTATCATATTAGACTTTCGACGGACCGCTGGGGATTCCAAGTGCCACCAATTATTCAATTGCTAATGTAATTAAGGTCTTTCGCCACTGCAAGTTTTGTTTTAAGGCTTTAGGGGATCAGATTGGTGTTCATGAATCAACGGCTTTGAGATGCTTCATGAATGTACGCGAAGCTCATTGTGCTCATTGGAGCTAAATATTACCAATTTCCCCTTAATTACCGCAGAATTACATGATGTGATAGCTGAATTTTCTCTCTTATCAGGGTGGGCATGAATTACATTTGAAATGTGAAGTAACGTTAATAAAAAATAACGATAAATAGGTTGTGCTTGTACAGTTGATTGATGATTAAAAATCGTGGTCCAAATTTAGTGAAATTTCCCATTCTTAGCTGTTAACCTATGGGAAAAACCTCTAAATATTTTCGCTAGTGCTTTTCGGAAAATGTATGGAGTTAACACAGAACTAATCAATTTATTAGATACACAATTTTATTAGGAACAACTTCCCTGACATTGATTCTCTAGACTACACGCACATTAAAATTTCCTGCCCAGACGTACGTCAATATAAAGGGATATTATTCAATCTGCGTACAAATAATAGGTTGAAAATAGGGTTATTTATTAATTTTTTTGGCGTTTAATGTTCACTCGACATATACATAATCACAGGACGTACAATCAACAAATATAACTACAAAAATAAGGAATAAACTGGTTACAGCCACAAAAATAATAACTTAACTGCCTTGATCATTAAGTCACTTCACAAACAAATTCTTCGCTTCTTTTAAAAAGTTGTCTTTCCTTGCTTAAAAGTCCAGTTCATTGAAATGCATTACACTTTTGGGTTGTTGGCATTATACTTTCCACAAATATCTTTCAATTCCTCCTTTTCCCTATTAAACGTTGTCGCGTAATACGCCTTACTCTCTAGTATTACATACTCTGATATAATAGAGATCAGGAGCAGCTTCTCTTCCAGCGAAAAATTTTCGTTTCGTCCACTGCACATTTTTACTAGATACTCACACGCTTCCAAACTGAAGTTCACGGTGTTTATTTACGTCGCTAAGGAGCTTACAATTGCTTTTCGGGAAAAAAATTACAGTAGTCAGCGTTGCCACATAATCAACAACGACAGGCCGCGGTTTTCATAGATCGCGACGAAACCTTGTTTATGCAAGCGGAAGGAAGATCGCGTCCAGGCCGCGGCTTATGAAGACGCCGTCTAAACCACGGCTTGAACCTCGTTCTTGCAATCCACCCAATGTCTTAAATGGATTTCAGATTGCATGAAGCATGTTTAAAGAGAAGAATGCAGGGGAGAGGGAGGAGAAGATCAGTAGGACCAATGGGAGGTGTGCAATTCAAGAGGGGTATCATGTGAAAGAAGGGGAGTCATGGGAAGAATTGCACGTCCACCACCTTGGCCGGTAAATTACTAACAACAATCTTCACTATTATCTCAGCCCCTGACGCCCGCGCGCTAATAGACTTCCCGAGGGCACGATGTCTGCCTCACACTCAACTCCTAATACTTCCGGGCAGCGTCACCATTCCTGTCACGCTTTCCATGCGTGACTCTACGAGTGTCCAAGCGTCACTCATCATTCCCAACATCCCCACTCGGGCATCTAACCCAGTCCTTCACCGTATCATGCCCTACGTCTACATGATAACACTTAACGGTCGCTCCTACAATGGTGATATTTCATGGCCTGATTTTCAGAGAAACTTTAGCAATCGGAAAAGGCTGCTTAAAATACCAAAGACGGCCTAGTTTTGAGATTTCTAATTTCGAAAACGGACCGTGAACAAGGAAATAAAATGACAATAACCTACCCTGTAAACCTCTTAGTGGCAGGAATAAATATTATCTCTATATATTTCTAAATCCAACTAAATCACGTAAGTATGTTAAAATTAGTACACTTATATCTCTGTACTTGGCGCTGAACTTGGTACTGAATCAGGTTAGCAGTTGCTTTATTACGCCGTTAATTTGGACTCACGCAGAGATACATTTTTTATCGTTAGGAACATTGACCATTAGGTGAGCAGAGTGAAATTTTCGCATTCAATTTGTCCATAAACGGTTTTTCTGCAAATTGCTGGCCCCTAGCAATTCGATTCGAGCATTCGGTGCTGTGAGCTCATGGTATCAAAGACGCATTCCAATGAACGGTCCAGGGAGGATTTGGGTTTCGCTGCGCAGATAGCACCGCGCCTCCTACAGGGGGAGTGGGGCTGCTCCTCTCCACCATTTGCTCCTTCCGCCATTCCCCCCACACTCTCCACCTTCCGGCGACATAACTCCCTGCACCCGGAAGCCCTTCCCGCGCACATCCATCCGCCGCCGCCGCCGTCCCAGAGAAAATAAACCACCCCTGGACCTCTGGCGCGTGTTTGGGCCCCTCCCGAGGGTCTTGGGGGCGAAGACGACTTCCCAACCCCCCGTTATAAGAGGAGAAGGGGCGGGGACGCAACCAACCCTGAGTAGAGCCACCGCCATCAGTGGGCGAGACACGAATTTCAATTGCACAGCGGAGGGAGGAACGACCAGGGGAACGATATGACAAATGCTGATCATCACAATCCATCGCATATTTGCAAAATGAGGTGTAATTGAGATTAGAGAAAACAACAGAAAAAAATGTTTAAACACACATTTTACGGTAATATCCCAAGTATGAAAGATTTCGTTATGTTACGGAAGATGTGAGGGGGATATATTTTAAAAAGTTGCCCGACACGTGGCGCTGATATACCTACGCTCCTCACAACTTCTACAGCCCGCGTCGGCAACACCAGGAAAGTATGATACATTTACACTATTGCATTCTGAAAGAGCAAACCTGATTTGCAGGGGTTAGACCCGTCCCACCCCCTAAATATCATGAAACCTGGGTTTCTTATCCTGTAATGCTCGAAAAAGATAATACTCCAGTCAACTAAATAGAATGGGCCGCACTGCATCAGTGTGAAATCCGAAATGTAGTATTCCTTAGATTATACGGCTTCAAAAATAAGTTGTTTTCGCTATGAGCTTCACAAAATCTTTTGCACGTAGGGGCCGATAACTTCAGGACAGAATGTGTGACACGCAGAGCATTTAGATTGGAGGACATTTGCAAGTTGAGACAGAAAAAATGCTTTGCTTGGGGATGGAGTGTTCGGCCAAGAAAAACGTCCAATGAAATGGATGCTTCTCAGTATTTTCTCAATGCGATATTAGTCATCGTGTTTTAAAATAGTTTTATATGTACTGCCGCGAGCCAAAACTCGGGAAATATCTACTAAAACTGGATTTCCGAGACAGTAAGCAAAAATATAAAATCATTCCACAAGGATAAAGATTAGAACAGGAGGAAAGCCGCTTGGCTTGATTTCCCAATAGGCAGAACATGGTTGGGAAATTCGGATCACTTTGAAGCTAAATTTGAAATAAATCTCTCGTGTATCAGGTGTGTTTTGGTGGATCCCACTCTTTGAAGAGGGACGTCAGCCGGCATATTACAAATATGTTTTTCTGTTCATGCTCCGAGTTACCTGCAGACCATTTATTTTCTATTTTCTTCGGGAATCAAGGGATGAGAAAAAAAGAGAAGTGAGTGGAGAAATAACGCGCCCCCCACTGATGGCGAGCAGAGCCCTCTTCAAAGCCCCACCTTCTCCCCCGAAAGAGGGGCCTCCGAACACACCCAGGAGAGAGGCCGCTTTCGCAGAGGCCCCTTGTGTGCTACCGGCCCACCCCCTCCTTTGCCGTGGGCCCAAATCCCGGGCTTAAAGGTGAGAATCGCCGCTGACGACGTGGATGTCGTCATTTCCGTGGCTGAGTGGGGCAGACGTCGTGGGGGAGACAATTGGATTCGCATGGGGGGGTGAGGAGGGACTTGTATCAATCTCCCTCCCGGAGCCACCAAAGTCACCACCGGTCCCACGTTGGGCGCCAATCGACTGATTGATTAGAGCCAATGCCTTGGGGGTGGAGTACCTCAGGCGCCCAGCGGCGGTGGTAGGGAGAGAGGTGATGGAATTACGGACGTCGCCATCTGGAAGGAAACGATCGGGGAAATGCGGCGCGCCGACGTCTCTGCGGACAAATGAGATGCGTAATCGACGGACTTAAGGGATGGAGGGGACCATCCATCAGGGCGAGGAGGAACCGCATTAGGAAGGCGACGCTTGCCGCGCAAATGGTCCTCTCCAGGATGCGCATCGTTTAGGCGAGTGTGCCACACACGCCTCCGCTATATACGGCTGAAATTGTACACACGACACACGAGATATTACTCTGGAGAATCATCACTAAAACTCTCAGGAGGGCTTTAGACAAGCCTTGAAAAACTATTTCCTTCTGTCAAGAATGGCTCAATATTCAAGGAACTGATCACGTAGTAGAGCAATATTTTTTACAGTATAGTTCGGACTGACATGATGAGTTGGTGATTCCTGGAGTAACTATATGGAAACTATTCATGATCGAAAAGAAAACTTAACTTCGTCGTTTCCTGTTGTAACAACACCTGATGATGACGTTGGACGTCGAAATCCGAATGGTTTGCTAGTAAGTGTACGTGCAAGGACAAGGTTAACTTTTCTTTTCAATCATGAAATGATGAGACTGGAGACTTTGGCACGATAAAATTTAAAGCGGAAAAATATAATTTTCTTCACCGGAATTTATTGGGATCAGAAATAACGGCCGGGTGTGAAATTCCGATCGCGTTTGCTGCTGACAATGCAATTTAATGAATGAGTTATTTGGATTCTGCTCATTCACAAATACTGCTAATGTCAATCCTTCAACAGCGGGCTCTATAAATACTAAATAGCAAAACATGAAAACGACAAAAATAACATTGTAATGAAGGAATTTCCGAATCATAGACGTTATTTCACACACGTTCTGAAAGTAGGGGGCTTTACTTTTCGCCGCACACGTTGGAAGGTGAGAGGTATCATACAAAAGAAGTCACTTCAGCCGTCCCCAAAGAAATTAGGTGATGAATACGGAAATAAAGTCCGTTCGTGAAGTAAACAAGGCTCAGTTAGAGGCTTTCTGTCCTTTAAAAAATAACCAATATATCTTGAGATGAGTGAACAGTTATCGAAACACAGAAGCAATGGACAAAGTACTTATTTCAATTTTCAATGAAAATGAAATGTTTTGATAATGTTTTCAATGAGTTTTCTTGAAAATAGTAGCAATTCCAGATTCACCCCAGGTAACTTCAGGTTTATAGAATGGATTGGTGTATATGATTCTAAACAGGATTTCAAGAATTATTTCTCACGGGAAGAGGTGAAAAACCAAATAACTCAGCAAGTGCAATACGGATGTGCTTTGATATTCAACCAATCATTTCAACTCTCCAAATGTCTCAAGATCAGAGTGAAAATCTGAACACAATGATACTGAAGGTATATTATTCAGTTTTCAGCGAAAGTTACCTTAAAGGAATTTCAGCACTGTGGAAGCTCCGTGAAACAACTCCACGGTTGTAATATTCCAAATCGCTGCCAAAGCGGAAGAAAAATCAATTCCCCTCACCGGAGATTCACCCATGTCTCGGAAGATCGGTAAAACTTTGATTAGGAAATGCCATTAAGAAAGTTTTTCCGATACAGTCCTTTTGATCTCGGGGAAACTTGGGCGGAGGGTGAAAAGGCAGAGAGAGAGGGGTGAGCACGGAATGGGCCGAGGGACGGTCTTCAATTGGAGCAATTCGGGTCGCACTGGCCTGGGGACAGTGGGGTCACAAAAACGCTTTTTCACCGCACCAATGGCTATCACTTCACTCCATAAGGTCCGCAGCGGAGCACACACATCGAGAGACAAGTACCTCATCAGTGGCACAACAATATTTCAACTTGAAGCTACGTTCAGCCACCCGCGATAAAGGCATGAATCGTAGAAGATCATTCCGGTTCTTACCTCTACCACTGTTGGTTTAATGCACGGAAAAATGAATCCTTCACGGCTACAGTTTCAATGAAGGCAGAATAAAATCTAGAGAAGATGCAAACGTTTTGTTTCACCCCTCCAATTGTTCAGAAAGAGGCCAATGAATCCTGTTCTTCCTGACGTGCTGACCGACGATGAAGACTGTTTAAGTGCATTCAGAATGGAATGACGCCGAATGAGTAGGTTATGCATTCGCTAAGTGGGCGTTCAAGCTAGGTGGTTGGATACCTCCGCCAAAAATGCCTTTCCGGACATTCGGACTTTCCCTCGCTACGTCTGTTAAGGCGTAAGACGGAAGAGGGAACTTTAAGTCTCTATCTCACCCCAATAAAGACGTGTGTCCATCTATCTGTTGGTAGTAAATTAAAAAGTTGCAATTTTCACCGTTTGAGGTCAGAAATGTCGCTATGTCGCAAATTTTTCCGCTAACAATTGATGGATATCACGACGGAGAAAATGCATACAACTAGAGAAAATACCTGTAGCCAGAAATCACCCATATTTGGGGGAGCAGTCCATTCATAAGAGAGGAAATATGGAGTCTTAAATACGTTTATGATCTAGTATAATCCTATGTCTTTGAAAGTACGCATTACTATGCATAAATCTCTTATAGAATCAGAGCATTCAGGTTAAGCGTTAAACATCATCTGCTTTTTATTCGGCACGATGTCGCGATGGCGGCATCGTCTTTGCTGGGGTAACCAATATTTTTGCCACATTTTCAACAAGGTCGCTTGTTTCCAGCATCGAACAGTGAAAACTCGGACTTATCATCTTCATTCCGACAGACGTAGCCTGGAAATACATAATTAACCGAGGTATCCATCCTCCTCAAACGAAAACTGGCAATGACGTGTCCACGTTCACTTCCACCTCGACAATGGGGGCGTTTACTCGGAACCGAAATCGCAATTTTGTACACGAAATCGTTAGATGGAAACGAAAAAAGAATTTTAGTAAAAAAAATTAATTTTCTAACCGCAACCATTCACTCGTAAATCTAAAATTAAAATTATCAATAGGTGACACCCACCGAAAATGCTACTGTGATAGCATTGACGTCATTTTTCTCCCGTCCTTGACTGCTTTTAGGGGAGGGGAAGGCAGTGGAAGGGCATTCTCGGAAGGTGTGCTCGAACAGATCCTGTCGCAATCGCTCCGATTGGCCGAGTCAGTTATGTCCCTCCCTTTTCGTTAAGACGAAGTAGCTTCGCGGGCTCAGTTGTAATTGGACGAAGTCGATATACGTCAGAGGTTGCACCACGCCCACTTTTCCGAAAGGGTTAAAAACATCAGTATTTCGCCTCTAAGAACTCGGTAAATGATTGACGGATCAAAAAACGGAAAAGTACGGGTCTTTTTATTTTACAAACTCTATCAGATTCGGCAATAAAAAAAATATGGTAAACGACCCCATTCACCTCAGAAATCGCAGGCCAAGCGCCGTAGAGGACGTCCCGATAAAAAAACGCCTTTCATTGACAGGTGCCCTCCCAGCCTCCTGTGTCTGAACAGGTAGGGGGGCAACGCATCCTGATAACAACCAACAGACTCTCTCTTCGACTTCGGACAGTCATTCCGGTTCCACCATTCACCAGGACTCATTGCGCTTTTAGGCCGCTGTATTCGATATAGGAGATATTAATGGGGAAGAAACGTTGTCTTGTTTGAACGTTGGGAAAACATTAGGAGACGGATTCAAAGATCACGTACTAGCCGTGAATACTTTAGCGGCGTTAGCCGCTGAAACAGCACTGTAGCAAATATTCCACAGAGAAAAAATCGTTCGCCTTGACCGGGACTCGAGCCCGGACCCCCTGATTTCCGGTCAGGTGCTCTACCAGTTGAGCTACCAAGGCGTCCTCTTTATCTGTGGAAATTATAGAGCCTTAAAGGATCAAGATGTTCACGGACTGCTAGACATATCAATGCCACAAAGCAGCCCAAGTCGTGCGCTTGGCGCCACTGTCCACGAGGTTAAAGCCGACGTTCAAACACTAAGATTTTTTTCTCTGTGGAATATTTGCTATTGTGCAGTTTCAGCGGGTAACGCTGTTGAAGTTTTCACGGTCAGTTCGTGATCTTTGAATTCGTTATAAGTGAGCACCTTAGTGTTTCAACGTCGGCTTTAACCTCGTGGACGGTGGCGACTTCGGCTGCTTTGTGACATAATATGTCCAGCAGTCCTCCAACATCTAGCTCCTTTAAAGCCTCTAGAATTTCCACAGAGAAAGAGGACGCCTTGGTAGCTCAACGGGTAGAGCACCTGGCAGGAAATCAGGGGGCCGGGTTCGAGTCCCGGTCTAGGCGAAAGATTTGTGGAATATTTGCTATTAGGAGACGGGTTATTTTATTAAAGGAAGTAACTGTAATGGAGAGAGAGTTTATTTTACTAGGGGACGACAGCTAGACAATTTTATGACTGGTGGTGGTGAGGTGGTTCTGGGTAGGAGTTGAGTGAGGATGGATGCAGTCTGGTTGAGGAAAGATAAAGCCTGGGAGCTGCGTCTCTCTCTTCGGAAGCTCTCTTTCCTTCGAGAACCTTCGCACCACTCTCATTTCCCCGTCCGCCGCCGCGACCGTCCAGCCAGGCGTCCGACTAAGGGCCGATTATCCAGTTCTTATGGCCCACTCCCTCTCCACTCCCGTCCTAATGCCAAGATCTCCTCTCTCTCTCTCTCCCTGGTGAACGCCCTTTGACCCGAAGGTGGGCGGTATTCCAGGCGGGAGATGTTCCCTCCCCGTCCCCAACATTTCTCATTTCCTCAGACTCCAATTCCCTCTACTCCCAATTCTGCCAATCAAAGGATGGACGGCTTTATCCGGTTCATTTTTGGGGACCAACTTCTGGTTACGTCCCCAATCAAAAGATTCTTTCAAAACGGAGACTCCAAAGGAGCCAGCTCCTCAATCTACCCGAGATGTCCCATGGCGAGGAAAAATGTATTGGGCATTAACCGAGCGTAGGTGTATAGAGGACGGCGGAGTGGTAGGCCCAAGAAATCAATGCGAGAAATTTGTTTTTAACTCAATGGCACCTAGTGGCTGAGAGCTAAATGCGGAGGACGTATTAAAATGGCCTCTACTCATTCACTCATTCACTGGAAAACTTCAGTTGAAAGTGAATGAAAACAGGCATTCTCAAATCTGAACATTTTATATCTTTTATTTAGGGTGATTATAAGTCGATGCTTGTGAACACTTATTGATAATGATCAACCTTCCGATTTTACATCCACTATTTTCATTGGTCGTGATAAGAGCAGAAGGATAAATTTTATGGAAAATTTTGAAATGATATATTTTAATGTATACAAAGACGATGTAAAGAGGTGTAAGAGTTCTGTTACCTGGGAAGCAGAGTAACCAGCGATGGAAGAAGCAAGAAAGAAATGGTGAGTAGAATAGCCCAGGCAAAGAAGGCATTCTAAAAGAAGAATCTACTTACAGCTGGAAATCAAAGCTTGCAATTAAGGAAACAATTCATCAAAACTTATATCTGGGGCATGTTTCTTTACGGCAGTGAGGAATGGACGATGACAGCAGCGGAGAAGAAAAGGGTGGAAGCATTCGAATTATGGTGCTACAGAAGAATGACGAAGATAAAATGGATTGACCGAGTGACAAATGAAGTCTTAAGAAAAGTGGGAGAACAGAGAAGTCTGCTGAAAACTATAAAACGAAGACGGGAAAACCTAATCGTCCATATCTTATGACATGATGGCCTGATAAAGACAATCGTAGAGGGAAAATCGAACGGGAAGAATGGAAAAGGCAGGCCTGGGATGAGGTATATGGATCAGGTTGTGAAGGATGTAAAAGAGAAGAACTACGTTAATACGAAGAGGTCAGCCAATAGAAGAAACGAGTGGAGGACTGCGTCAAACCAATCCTAGGATTGTTGACCCTTGATGATGATGATGATAATGAAAGACGATGTTTTAAATGGCGTAGTCCCCTCCAACCTTACCTCCTTTTATTCAGTACCTGTCCCCCCCCCCCATCCCCACAGTCCGATGCTTTGCCTTCGACCAGTGCTTTGGCAGTATCCCCCCTCCCACGGCCCTGCCTTCCTCCCACCCCTTCTCCTTAGTAACTCTCACTCATCTTCCGTTTTGGAATTCCTTCATCCTCCCCTCCCTCCTTGAGCTCCGTACTTGCGTATACCCTCAAGTCAGCATTCTATCTCACTCAGCTCTAGTTAATGACCTGTAATTTCGATGACGGTCGAGCGAAATTTCACAATATTTGCGTGGAATAGAAAAAAGATTTACTTTATTTATATATTGGTTTACTCATTACTAGAGACCGGAAAAAATAGCTTCAATATTTTGTAAATAATATTAGCATCTATTTTTTACGAAATTAGCATTTATTTTCCTGAAATTAACATCTATTTTTTATCATCGAATAACCCAGAATTATACATCAATTACTAAGCTTGTTTGCACAATATGCAATTATATTATTACTTCAATCAATTATAAGTCTGTTTAAGCTCATGCAACCCCTTTTATCACAAATAAATCTGACACTCTAACAATTTTTTTCTAACATGAGAAAATGTGCTAAAAAATTGTCACGAAATTTTAAGGAAATTTACTTTTTATTTTACAAACTCTATCAGATTCGGCAATAAAAAAATATGGCAAACGACCCCATTGCTCGCGATCAGCTCAAGGCGGCTCGTGACGCCCAATGGCCAATGACTATATATATTAGTGCTTCGATTAAACTATCGTCATGTTGGAAGAAGAGATCAGCGAACTTAGTAGTAAATATGGACTATTATGGTGGTGCATAAAAATGCACTTTAATATAGGAAATATTTATATAACGCCAAGAATACGAGATTTAATTTGAGAAAAATCTTGGAAAAAAGATTCCCAGATGCAGGATACGTGGGGAGAATATTCTTCCCAGGTTTTATTATCTATTGAATAAAGGAATCCAAATTGCTTTTGAGTGTTGATAGAGTAGGCGGGTACTCGAAAACGGGAGGCCTATAATTGCATGCGTGGAGTATGGGATAAATGTAAAGCTAATGTTTTGGTGGAAATGAGTTGGTGAGGTGAATGAAGAGGACTAACTATTCCTGGTCAGCCAGCGATTTCTGCCGCTTCGTAGTGGGCGTATCATGTGAGTGATCATTCTCAAGTAATAGGCGCTCAAAATTAAATTCCTGAAACGACATGAAGCAAACATGCGAAAATCTGTGGCAACGAGTTGGCTGTGAGTGGCAGTGAAACGAAATATTAGATAAACATGTGCAAGAAATTATTAATCATAAATTACGGTGATTTTTGTGGATTCGTCTCCTCCGGGATAAGTTGCCCGCTGACGATGGTTTCCCAATCAACTCAGTTGCATATTTTTCCTCTATTTCTTAGGGTTTTAGCTTTCAAATATAAAAAAATTATGATAATATCTCAATTCACTCAAAAGTTCTATGATTTTGAAAGTGAGCGCTACCTCTGTACGCCATAGCGCGCCGCTGGGTAGGAATTGCTTTTCCGTCCTGCATGCGAGGAGGCCTCGACTCAGTGAATCTCCCTCCGGCCGTCTGCGGCTTGATTTCGATTCAGGGAAATTAAATTTCAGTTTTCTCTGCATGGCCGCGAGATAAGGTGCGGTCAAGGTGCCTTTCAGACTCACTAACAGCCCTCGGAAACAATTAATAATTAATTGGTTCCATTATATGCCAGTGGGTTGGTTTTTTTGTGAATGGAACTAGCGTATGATTTGAGGATGTTGTGTCTTTCTAATATTTCCACATTGTCGAGGTGAATGATTTTGTTGAACACGTACGGCTTCGTCATTTCCTTTCCTAACCTATTAGCCTTCAAGTAACAGTCCACCTAGTAGGCAATATAACAGCTAGTTTTTGCATTTTTGCTATGGTATATTTATCTTTTTTAAATGGTGAAGTTTAGAACCGTATAATAACACTAATCCTTAGTATAGTGAAATTAGTAAGCTTTCTTACAAGTGGCTGATTTATTCAGGGCTGAATTAATTTTTTACTTTGAAGATTACTTTCAATTTACTTTCAGAATGATTATGGGTGTGGAATCTTATTTTAAATTCCGTCCACTACTTGCTTCTTTCGCATTCATTTTAATAAGTGAATTACCGATTTTGATTTAACACTACAGGAAGTGGACAAATAATGTTATTATGAAAACGTAGCCATTTATTGTCTGGTTTAAAGTCTTAAGTTATTAAACCTCGCGAATTGTTTATGTCACGTGGCTTGATTGGTTGTGTTCCTGGTTATTTGTATGCGTGGAAATGTTCATATTTACATCGAGGTAATTTTCTCTGCGACAAATTAAATGCAGGCGCAAGGCAAACGAATCATTGGAGGATTGGCACGTGCACTTGTCATCCCGAGGCATGTAATCGACCATTATCTTGTTCCTGCCTTTGATGTGGGCTTGGCACATGGCCCTGCGGAACTTATTAACCAATGATACCTTTCATTCAAAGTCGTGTTCCCCCCTGTTAATGTTTTAAACTCCTCCGTGTCACTCGTTTGTGCTTCGCGCCCCCCCTGGGCGAGTGGCCGGCCCTCCAATTCCTTTGTTGTTCTAATTACCGCCCCTGGTTATTGCTGTTTAACCGCACGGAAATTTGAGGCGGTCCCCATTCCTCTGGCTCAACTCTTTGGGCCCTCCCCCCTCCCCCTCTGCCTTCGTTTTTCACGCATCCCCCACTCAACGGAATATTATTCCCGGTCCCAATTGTTCCAGCCTTTCGCACACGTTTTGATTTGTTTTCCCGCTCCGGGAGTCAACCCCCTCTGAATCGGACTTTGTTTGCCCTCGCGGTCCACATTAAAACAGACTTCTTCCCTCTCGTGTACATTATCCGGAGTTTTTCAGATCGGATAGGCCCTCGGCGATGCCTCTGTTGTCGTTTTAGTGCGCTTTTAACATTTCAGATGAAGGGTGACGAGACCCCTGGTATGAATTTGCATGCCGAAGGCGGAATGAGTGGAGGCAGCTTATGCACAGATACTCCGTGTGCTTTTATTTACCGAAATGTATAGGAAAACTCTCGTTGGGTTACCACCCAAATTTCAAATTTCCTTGAAAGTCTGACGATTTAATGATGTGGAGCGAAAAGGAGTTTTAACCAACAGAGATAAAACCGAACTTCCGCATTTGTGTGAGATACTAGGCGTTAATAAATGGACCCGCATTTTTTTAACTTGCTAATTTTGAGAAAATGCATGGCCTAAGACGTATCGAGTGATATTTTTATGTAAACCTTAGGGTTCTTTATAATCCAATCTAAAATCTAATGTCAATTGTGGGCGGCCGTAGGTGTCAAATGAATCTGCAAGAAGTAATGCTGACGGTACATCTATTCCATAGCAGCTGTCTTTCCTACTTTCCATATGAGAGACAATGATAAATTTTTTTGCATTGCTTATTGTACCATTTAATTTAAATGCGCTCTGTTTTCTCAGTACTAATTTGATTGGTACTAGGAATAAGTTTCAGTAAGTGAAATAATACATGTAATAATTCATAGGGGGAACCAGGCGAAGCATAGTAGATCCTTATTCAGTAATTTTGCAGTTTTAATGCCTCAGCACTGAACCGCGCGCATTTTGCACGAGCAAAGTGACTCTGAAAGTATTATGTTACTGTGTTTTATTTCCCCTTCGGGATGGAAATCGCAAAGATTTAAGTGGTCTAGTTTATTCAATCTGTATCAAAAAAACTTTTTTTCCTTCCTATGTTTTATTGTCAAAAATATGTTTTTCTATTTACGAAACTTAGGAATTAAAGTATTTTTGAGCTCTTTTTTTCTTCAAATTCATGGCGACAAAATTGATTGCCTGCGAATGGCAGTGACTCGAAATCAAGAAATACGATTTTTCACACCGAACCACACCTTCGTCCGCGACAATTTCGTCTTGAGGCCCCCTTTCCGTCTCTCATTCGAAATCACCACCGTTTCCCTCTTTTGAGATCGCTCCACGATTAAGTCTGCACAGGATGGGAACCCCTCTCTGAGAACTTTTACGACGTCCTCTGGAGAAGCAGTTCAACAATTGCTATCTTTTATTGATCCTTCCGGCTTACAGGGTGCCATTTAATACTGTCGTACATTTTCAGGCTCCGTTTCATTTACCATATCGTTTTATTCCTATATTTTATACTCCATTTTATGCCTTATTATTATTAGTTGTGCCGTAAAAATTGTGATTCACTCGCGCCCTCGACTTACAGGAAGACTTTTCTTCTCTCTCATTTTAGCGTGCCCTGGCATTTTAGCAAGGCGTATCTCGGCTCTCAGTGAGAATAGTTGACCTATTTTTTTCAATTTGCATATTTACTACCTTCTAGTTATTATCAATATGTCTGATTCCTTGGATTATTTCATGGTCTGCAACATAACTAATCTCTTTTCATGGGGTATACTGAAATTAGGTATTCTTTCACTCAACTCCTGCCCTCGTATCTAGTTATGGCGGTAAAATTAATCATACGTTTGGAACTATGAACTGCATTCTTTCCCTGCAATTACCCATGGGGTACAATAAATTTTTTATTCCTTCGAATTCCAGCGTAAATATCTATGCTACTTAAAATTGATTTAGAATTCTTTTTTGAGTCGAACATCGCAATTTAGGAGTTATTTTGCCAATTTGATTTTAAATCAACATGTCAGCGATACTCTTGTGTCGCTTGGGTCTCGATTGTCGAAGCAAGACTAATTGCTATTTCTTCTTAATATTTTATTTCGCCTCGATAACCTTATTACCTTATTATATCACGTTAATCTTCCGGGATTATGTATATGGAATATATTAGTTTTGATCCCTTCCGCTGTATTGAAATCGCTACATCGTCTAACTTTTTTTCATTTCTGAGTAGTTGAGTTTGGGTAGTGAGAAAATTTTGTTCTGTTTTTATCCGACGGGGAACGATAGCGGACAACAGTGAGTTAGTATAGAGCTATATGTACAGAGCTTTAAGTTGGTGTTCATTTCTGTGATCTCCAACATTTTCCGCGATTTGTGTTCCGCGGTCGTTCCGGTTGGTTGGTTATTCAGGGAAGGCGACCGACAGCTGAGGTCATTTGCGCCATTTTAGTATAGGTGAGTAATTGAGGGTAATGGTAGGAGTTTCCAGGGAACGGAGGAAGGGTGGAGAGAAACCCGGCGTCGGCATTAGCCTACTCTTAACGAAAGGCGCCAAGGGGACCACGGCTTAACGTCCCATCCAATGGATGGAGTACTGAACTTGAAATGCCCTCCACTAGACACTCAAGTGGGGACCGGTTTTCCACTGAAAAATCCGCTACTGCCGGGAATCGAACCCGGGCCCTCGGGATGGGAGGCCAGTACTCTTAGCCACCACACCAACCCGATCCCGGTCGTTCCGGGGTCCGCGGCATATCTTCATTGCATTCGGCTCTTTTCGCAACACTATGATCTGTGACCCGAGTTGATGTAATTGGGCTTATGGCATAGGTACTAAAGCACCAAGCAAATTCCTTCCAGCAACCACCTCTTAAGGTTTATCTTTCAATAACATTATTATATCTGAATTATTCTGCTATTGAAAGCTTTGAAGCATTTGATTTGGAAAACCTTTGACAGTGATAGTTCTTCTTCCATTTGTAAGATTGCTAGCTGTTGTTCCAGCTAATAGGCTGCGAATATAGTTTTGTTCTGCATTTTTTAGAACGAAATCTCTTTCGTCACTGCTTGGTAATTTGTATAGTATACATGTTTTATTTCGTCATTAAAATGCCACCATCCTCGAGTACCTTTTAGATTCGCGGAGGGGAATGGTGGTCTTTCTCCCATTCACTAGCCCCATAAAGGCCGCCGCGAAGGGTGCCTTGTTTTCACGACTCCTTGATCTCGGGGGTGAATTTACGAATCCGCCCCAACCTCGCTGTGTCCGCTTCGTTGAGATGTCAGTCCTTCGCATCGTTTTCCAATTCCAACGCACCCCCTCTCTCTTCAAGTGTATTCTACTCTCATGTGCTTCTAATTCTGTCCCACACCATTGCTTTCATTCTGCAATCATTCATAACATCGTACTATTGGCCACTTCGCTGCGATTGATATCGGAGGTCATTTAGGGAAATGGGATTTAAAAAGCCACTCCAGAAATGGACGCACTCATCTGCTTGAATGTTCCAAGATCAGAATGCAATGCACTGCTTCGTTTTACAACCACAGTCACTGTATTTATAGACTCCCTAAGTATAATTATCCTAATCCCCACCCATATCATCCCCATAAGACCTAAAATTTGCATTTGCATAATAATCTACAGGTTATTGTGACGTTTTCCTCGGGTGTGGTTAACGTTAAATGTCAGTTGGCGATTTGGAGCACAAGTTAATGCAGTGGTTATAGGTGGGGATTACAAATTGGTTGTAAAAGTGTGTACATCAGACTCATGGTTAGTTGACATGAGCGATAACAGAAAAAGGACGCATTGACTATCATTTTCAAACTTCAAAAATATTTGATCAGTATTCATGAAGCTAGGAATAAATTGTGTAATCTAGTTCTACTTTAATGGTGACATGTGGTATTTCCCGAGAAGCCGTCGGTCGTTATGCTTATTTCTGTACAAATAGGTTCAAATTACTCCTTTACTTTCAACGTAATACAAACGATACTTCAATAGCAATGCGAAGGCCGTTTAGCTACGCATTCGTTCTGAGTTCCGTCGAAATCCAATGCTTCGTTTAACGTTGAGCTTCCGGTCTCCAGTGACTAGGTATCGAAAGAAATTGAGGTTCCATGACGAATGAGTGAAGGAGTGATTTTTCGAATACGTTAGAAGGATAAATAAGGTTTGGCTCGCTTGCGTTGCGAGGCAGGCACCTGCTCCGTGCATGGTATCTGAAAAATGTAATCCAGCATTTCCCTTCCGTTCTGTCCGTTGAAATCTCTCGGGTTGATTTTTGAGGAGCTGGAGGGAGCATTGGGGTTGAAATTCGATTGAACGGTGCGGGAGAGGGAGGTGGAGGAGGGGTTGGAAATGTCGGGCAAGGGGTTGAGGCGGAGGGAGGGTTGGGGCTATGGCAGGGGGTGAATGACGAGGTCACTCAGTCATCAGGGGGCAGCAAGAGGTCACAAAAGCGATACTGGGCAATGGATCGTCAGAGGGAAATTACAAGAAATCCCGGCATCCGCGCTATGCTTTCGAGTCAAGAATAATTCAATGGGGGCGTTTACTCGGAACCAAAATCGCAATTTTGTGCACGTAACGTTAGATGGAAACGAAAAAAGAATTTTAGTGAAAAAATTAATCTTCTAACCACAACCATTCACTCATAAATCAAAAATTAAAATAAGCAAAAGGTGACGCCCACCGAAAAAGCTGCTGTGATAACATTGACGTCATTTTCCTCCCCTCCTTGACTACTTTTAGGGGAAGGGAAGGGAGTGGAGGGGGGTTCTCGGAGGGTCTGCTCGCACAGATCCTGTCGCAATCGCTCCTATTGGCAGAGTCCGCTGTGTCGCCCCCATTGCGATAAGGCAGAGTAGCTTCACGGGCTCAATTGTGATTGGACGAAGTCGTTATTCGTCAGAGGTTGCACCACGCCCACTTTTCCGAAAGGGTTAAAAACATCAGTTTTTCGCCGCTTATAACTCGAGAAATAATTGACGGATCAAAAAACGGAAAAATACGTGTCTTTTTATTTTACAAATTCTATCAGATTCGGCAGTAAAAATAATGTGGTAAACGACCCCATTCCCTCACCGATTCCGGTCGCTTTCCTCGAATGACTACGGCAATACAAATCCTTACTTTAGCCAAGGGCACATTTGACGCTACAGTCGACGCGTGAGCAACTTTAAACTTTGGCTGCCATGGGAGCGCTTAGAGAGAAACCGAGGACCAGTTCATTATTTAAGTAAAATTTTTCGAAGGAAGTGGTAATGCTAAAAATTCCTTCAAAGTTTGCTTTGCTTGTATTTCCTCATTTGCTTTAATCTTGAGGACGTCTTCAGATTTCTGCGTAAATTGTGACCTGATACTATGAAAAAGTATTATCGCCTCTTGTGTCGGAATGAAACAACTTTTTCTTTGGATGAGTAAAAAACTTGAGCACTTTTCCACAATGTATTTAAAACAATAAAATTACACAACACGTGTTTCGGCTTACTAATTATCGGGTGTATACTCATAGTATACACCTTGATAGTATACACTCCATAGTATACACTTAAGTTATACACCTGATGATGGCTTATTAAGACGAAACACGTGCTGTGTAATTTTATTGTTTTATATACATTGTGGAAAAGTGCTAAAGTTTTTTACTCATCCAATATCTCACTTCCACTACGTGACGCCTGATACTGTGAACAACTTTTTTTTTAATTCACCTTGTCTCAGAGGTCCATCCTGCAATTAACTCTGACTTTTCAAAGCCATCTGGCGCACAGTGGAGTGCACAGGGCTTATCGAAACTATTCGGTCGGTCAAATATAAATTCCTACGAGTGAGAGCCAACCCGCGACTTTTGTGTGCTGACAGCTGAAAGCATTGTCAGCTGGGAGGGGCGTGTCGGAGGCATTGTCAGCGTGCGACAGGAGCACTGATCGATACTGATGCATGGAAAGAGTGGAAACCTTGACGTTTGCAGTCGGGCGAATGGCGGGAAGAGTGGAAATGTCGAGAGAGGGAGGAGACAAAGGAACGGAAGGTGGAACACGCCCTTGACTCTCGAGCGGGCGGAATTGGGAACTCTCGACGCGCTTCTCCCGTGTTTTCTCTTTCGCATTCCTTGCCATCCGTGTGGGAGGCGGCGAGGAAGGGAATGGGGGGGCGGAGGAGGAAGGAGGAGAATGTAAGTGGGGGAGCGAGGAATGTATCGGAGAAGAAGGAGGAGGAGGGAGGGTGTCTTGCGGGTGGTTCCGTCGGGGAGCGTAGGAGGAGGCGAGATTGAAGAGAGGCCTCGCCCTGCAAGCAATCGAATCCCCCGTGCCTACAAGTCGAAAACCTGAAGCGTGTTCTCAAGGAGAACCGTGAAAATAAATAACAATAATAAACATTTATTTCACTCAAAATAGATACAGAAAATAATTAAATGAAAGGAGAGTGAAATTAGGCAACCCTGTAGGAGACTTCCTTTGCTGGGGTTGCAATTCCTTGATTAAGGCGTTATGCGGCAGTTGCAAGAGAAATTAAGAAAATGAAATACTATGATCTATACAGCTAAACAGAAATTGTGTCATTGAATATTAAATAAATCCGTAAATGTAAAAAATCTTCTTATGTGTTGCATTTAATTCAGGTACGGAATTGGAATGCCCGAGGTAGTTAATTGTAGTTTTGGGTAGTTTTTAATTCTTATGGTGGCGAATTTAGGAAGCTAAATTCTCGCTTTCGCCATGATCTGAGGGAAAGGAAAGAGCGGAAGTATTTTCATTTGTTTGCTGAGAACAGACTACAGCAGTGTTGGCAGTTGCTTGAACAAGATGTAACGTCATATCAAGTTGTACTAGCAAAGGTAAAGGATATTTAGAAATATCCTTTATTTATTTATTTATTTTTAATTTTATTTATATGGTTTAGATTTTTCTCTTAAAAATCGCTGATGGCATTTTATTTAAACAGCCATTTTTGTTTCTGACTGAAACTAAGTTAAAATCATAATGTTACAAAAATTGAAGATGCATTCGTCTTTTCTGGAAGATAACTGTAATTTTCATATTTCTTAGTTTTGCTGCGGAAAACAGTAATCTATTTAAAATTTGTGGATATATGAATTTAAAATTTAATAAAGGTGATAAGAATAGTGTTAATTTTTCGTCTCCCGGCTGATTCTCCCCTCTGTTCTTGGGATCCTTCGAAAGATAACGTCCACCCCCGCCCTAGTGCTTCTGCCCCCCCCCCCCCCCCCCCCCGTACCCCCCCCCCTCCTGCTTGCTTCTCCTCCCCCGTCGTTCCTTACATTTATCTACGAAATGTTTCTCAAGACGTTTTTGTTCCATCAATTCCTCTTTCAAATCTGCATAATCTTTTGTGATTCCAAGGAATTTTCCTTGGGCATATCTCATGAACGCTAGTTAATTTTGTAATATAATTCACTGTTTAATCTGCCTACATGTGTCGATTAATGGCAAAACATGCCTGAGGACAAGTATTGCCATGGAAAAAGCAAGAATGAATGCTTTGGAAATGCGGAGTTATGGAAGATTAATTGAGAAGTCTTTCTGAAAAGTGTGGGATAAAAGAGTTCGTATGAAAACTTTAAATAGAATACGGAGCATTCTGAAATATTCTAAGAAATTTAAAAAGAAAGTAGTCGTTGAGGGAAAAATTCCAAACAATTCCCGCGTATAATTTTTACGGATCAATTGGTGAAGGACGTAAAAGTGGGATGATGGAAAATTCGAGGTAAGTTGAAGTACTTTAGTGATCGATTACAGTGGTGGAGACGATGGAGTAGGTAAAGGCACGCGATTACCAGATATCCGCGCATGAAACGTGTTGGAGACGGATGTTGTTTTCCTGTTGTAATTCTACCAATTGTGTTCATATCAGTGAATAACTCTGTTGAGAGACATCGCCCGTTCTCCGCGGTTCCGTCAAGTTTGAATTTTATATTTTATCAATCCTTTTTATCATTTCTTTCTGAGTATGACTATATAAAATGCTAAGAATACATTTCGGGGGGAAGGAGCAGTTTGGTGAAATCAATGCGAAAGAACATAATTAAAAAGAAGACTGGACAACTTAATGGGCCACATCTTGAGACTCGATGGCCTGATGAAGACAATCGTCGAGGGAAAAGTGAACGGGAAGAATGGGAAAGGCAGGCCTCGTATGAGTTATATAGAACAGGTCGTAAAGGACGTGAAAGAGAGGAACTACGTTAATATGAAGAGGTTGGCCGATAGAAGAATTAAGTGGAGGGCTGCGTCAAACCAATCCTAGGATTGTTGACAGATGATGAGGATGATAAAGATAATCCTAATGACATGATGATTTGTGTACTTATTACAACGATTTATTACAAGATTGGCAAAGGAAGGCCTGGTGCGAGATATATGGAACAAGTGATGAAGGATGTGAAAGAGAAGAAATACCTACGTGAATATGAAGGGATTGGCCGATGGAAGGACTCAGTGGTGAGCTGCGTCAAACCATTCTGAGGATTGATGACCAATGATGATGATGAATGCGAAAGAGAGAAGAGGCACTCGGACAAAATCTACCTCAACCAGTAGAAAACTATCAATCAAGGAACTGCCACATTTCGTGGGCGCTGATAGTTTTTCGGTGGTGATACGCTGTGATCGTAGGTTTGATCGAGATTCGTGAACGATGGAATGATTCACTGAACCAGAATCAGTCTCTGAGACAACGTTTTCGCTTCGCTCGAGCGGATTCTTGCTGCTCCTGGACGATGCAGCCAGAGCACTCGGGAATACGGGGGCGATAGGCACCCCCTGCCCATCGCCCCTTGTCCCCTAATCAAGACGCATCCGAGCCTCTGCAAATCCAATCTCTCCCTCCCGCAACCGCACGCCCCCTCCCCCCGACCCCTCCCCACCCTCTCCGGGACCGATTTCCACCCCTCCACACCCACCCTCCTTGCCTTTTCCGTTCTCCCCTTTCGAATGTCGCCAACTGAGAACACGCCCCTTTGCTGCTGCCGCCGCCGCCTCTGCGAACACTGACGGTAGTGATTGGTTTTTTTCCCCCGTTAAAAGGAACGGACGCACATCTGCTCTGGAAGACTTTTTTTTCCTAGGGCCTCGGCTAGTTTTTGTACTTTTGGTGCGTCATTTAATTAGTACATCTACATCTACATAACACCCTGCAAGCCACCACAAAGGTTTGTGGCAGGGAGTGATTTCTCACCAAACATGCACTACATATCATGCATAAAAAAGGAATAGTATTAATATACTAGTCAGAACTTCAATATTTAAAAAAGATAGAAATTGCAAAGCAAACATGCAAAAACATTCAGTTAGTAGGGTTAGCTTTAAGTACTCATACCAACATGCATCTACCAATGCTATCCATTGCTACTCTCCGATTGGAGATATTTACCGTTATTCGTATCTCTAATTGTACGAGGGAAAAAGGACATTTTGAATCTATCAGTTTGGCTATAAATTTCTCTAATTTTGTGATGATGGTCCAGTCTAACATAATAAGTTGGGGTTCGCAAAATATTTTTAACGTCATCACTGAAAATATTGTCTTGGAATTTGTTCAAGAGATTAAGTCTAAATTTCAACCTGCGATCTGACAATGATTCCCAATTTAATTCATTTAATAGACTGGTTACGCTAATATAATTATCGTATCGTCCCTTTACAAATCTTGCCGATCTTCGCTGCACACGTTCAAGTTCATTATTAGAACGCTTCGACGAAACGCTGGAATCCTCTTGCGTTCCTGGGCAGAGCAAAAATTAGTGTGGGCGTGTTCGATTGTGAACGTAGCATTTCGATACTCGGCAAAGGGTAAATCTTTGGGAAGAATGCAATCGCTAGGTGAGCGCGTATTTCTGAACGGGTACTAGGCTGCCAGAACGTTGGAATGGAAAGGGAAGAGTAGATCATGATGAGATTGCATAATAAAACGCAATGGTAACACTCCATACTAATGTAATGATAGTCGACCCGGGATTCGGCAACTCAGTGCCATTTTCAAGGTACATGTTCCTGTGGCGGTTAGGTATATGTAGGTTCAAGGTGGAAAGGGGAGGAGGTGAAAGTGAAAGCAAAAGGGGGGGGTGTGGAATGTTTTAGGTTGGGGTGAAACGGGAATGGAAGGTGACTCATTGTGAGGCTGTTTTTTTAGGAATAGTCGCAGCCAGGGTAAGGAAATTAGCTGGAAGGGTCGAAGGTTGTGGGAAGGGGGGGGCAGTGATTTTTAAGAGAGGTGAATGGGTGGAGAAGGTTGCATGCTCATTACGTAAAACATTTTCAGAGTTAACAATCTCAAATTGTTTAAAAAAATCCAGCTTATAGCCTTTGTCAATACCAATTTGTAAAATTTCATATTTAAAATTACTAAAATGACCGTTACAACACGAATGTTCTGGAAATTTCGAGTTACTATTGCCACTTATATAGGAGCTCCTATGCTCCCTCACTCTATCTCTGAACTTCCGACCAGTTTGGCCAATATAACAAATGCCGCAGTCCTCGCACTCCAGTTTCTACACTCCACTTAGGTCTTCTTTCGCGTATCTGTCTTCAGAGTTAAAAAGGAATTTCCCCACAGTACCTAAATTATAAAACGACACTCTACGTTTTTCCTCGGAAATAACTAATTTAATATTTTATAGCATTTTATAATTTATAAACTAAATTATAAAATAAATTAATTATCATTAAATTAGTGTTGAGTATTACCATTGCGTTTTATTATGCGTATTAAAAACTTCCACAAGGTTACGCCTGCAACGACTTCTTATTCAGGATTAGATTGTTTTATTGCGTAGGAGGCTGTTGACGGAATCAAAATGTAGGCTCTATAGATTCGTATAAAAGCTGAAATGGAGCGATAACTTGGAAATTGGTTTCAATGTCATCGAGTTAATCCCTTGGCCTGATAATCACGCGGCCGCGGGTTCTAATTTCTACCGCACGAGTATTTTTTTAACGCGCATTCCATTCTATTCCGGGAAGCCGACTCTGACTTTTTGGTCTTGAGCACCTACAAGGATAGAATTGAATTTAAATTATTTATTTATGCTATAGAACAAAATACAAATATAGCAAGAACATCTAAGACATAATAAATACATAATACATACATAAATACATAGACATATTGTTTAGTTTAATTAGTGGTTCCTATAATTTCTTTTTAAACAGGTTGATATAACATTTTTTATGGAATAGAGTTCCACATCCTGCACATGGTGGCATGAAACGACTTATGATAAGTGGAAGTTAGGTGGCATGGTATAATCATCAGTGTCTCAGAGTTTCTTGTTTCGATAAATTTAATTATGTTGCTATGAGTTAAGTCATCGTAAACATAATTTCGTTGTTATGATTAGAAGGAGTGCGTATGGAAAGTAAATACATTTTGGAGAGGCGAGGAAGATTAGAAAGCATCCGATTTGCGTTGACATTAGCCTGCTTCGAACGAACCGCGCCTAGGGGCCAGCGATATAACATCCAGTCTGGTGGATATGGAGTTCTCTACTCTTCCTCTACACTTGAGGAGGACTGGTGTACCACTGAACTATTCCCTGGATTCGAACTCGGGCTATCAAGATAGGAAGCCAATAGTCCTTCTTCTTCGTCATCACAATGCCCTGATTGTTTATTGACTTTTTTCATGCATTAAATTTTAATGCTATTCTTAGGAAGTGAAATACATCTATATCATCTAAATCTACATCATGCCCTGCAAGCCACCGCGAGAATGTGTGGCAGGGGGTGAAGATCACCTAGCATGCACTACTAACGTGCAAACAAGCTACTATAGGGTCTCATGCAACTACATTGTTAGTATCTATAGTATTTAAGGGGTTAATACATGCACCATGCACTACAGACTACTCTACAATATTTCCCCTAACTATCCCTTTGCTATGCTGCCTATTCTGTTCTCTTATAGTACGGGGGAAAAATGCCATTTTGAATCTATCCGTACGACAATTTATCTTTCTACTCTTATTTATCTGGGCGAATCTAACATAATACGCTGGTGTTATTAATATGTGCCTAAAATCTTAAGGAAAGCAATCCGATTGAAATTTCTCTAATAGATTCAATCAGTACTTAAACCTACGCTCTGATTATGATTCCCACTCTAGTTCTTGTATTAATTCTGAAACGCTACTCAACCTATCGTGACATCTTTTAACGAAACTAGCTGCTCTACGCTGCACACTGTCTTGTTCTCTGATCAAACCTAATTCATTCGGATCCCATACACTGGCTGCATACTCAAAGTGGGGCCTAACTAGTGAAAAATAACATCGCTCTTTTGTCTTCTCATCACATTTCCCAAGTACTCTTTTTATAAATCCTAGCTTTCTCTTCGCTCGGCCGCATATTTCCCGGATGTGTCTTCCCCACGATAAAATATTCACGCAGCTTACGTAATTTAACATTACTGGAGGACCAATATTGTTATATATAGCTAAACTATGTTCACGTTAATATTCCAATTGGATGTTACATACTAGGACAGTTCAGAATAGGATCATGAGCTCGGAGACTTTTCGAAGTGTATGAAGTGGTGTAGTGAATGTTATTGCTGTAATTGTGGATCGAGTCATAGCTGTGACCAGCGCGAGTGCTTTCGTGGGGTGGTGTGAATGAATTCAAACGGTTCCCCTGAGTGAGTGGACGGGGAGGAAGGGTGGAGAGCGTTTATCCTTTAACCGCGCTCAACCATATTCCATATTCACCCCCCCGTTATCGCCCCCTGAGTCAATTGGCACGGAGTCAATTGCGTCCCCGATTCCCTTGGCGAGATGTTTTCAACTTTGGCGCAGACTTAATTCCAGGCGATTCAGAATTTCAGCCGACGGACTCCCCGACGGCTCGTTAACCCGCCCCCCTTCCATTAATGCGTATCCGCCGCTGCTGCATATTCAAACGCTGCGCCTCGTTATCGGTTTCCAGTAATTTTCTCGTGGGAGTCGTTCGAGGGGGAGGGGGGTGAGGTGGATCCGCCGGTGCTGCACCCTGGCGGGAGAATGCAGCGGCGGAAGCAAGTGTCGTCGCCTTCCTCTGGAGTGAAACAATCGACGCGCGGTGACGCGATTGTTGATTGTCGCGTCACGGAAGTTCCTTGAAGGGTGAACGTGCAGTGTGGCAAAGTGTGGAGCCATCGAATTAATATGTAAGGCAAATATCTTTCTTCTTCTTCTTCTTCCGCTGGTGCGTCTGCCCGCGTCTTCGCTTCCTTCTCTCTCGAAGGAGAAAGATTTCCTCTTCTGCGTCTCCCTCTGCTCCCCTTTATTCGTTTACTTCCACGAACTGTTCATCGAGCATTAAACGGCGAAAGCTTCCACGGCTTTGCGACCCGTGAAGGAATTAAGTAAGGAATCCTTAAACTATCGTCCTTTAATGCTTTGTTCGTCATTGTGCTCATATTGTTTCAAATTCAGAGTAACATGTCGTAGATAATTTTCTGGCGCATAAGGATAAATGTAATATTTAGCTTCGTTAATAAAACACTAGCTAGGTGCATATGTGAATCTCATGTCGTTAAATTGACTAATTCCAGCGTGGAATGTTGCTTAAAATTAAAAACTAAACGCTGCAAAAGCAGAAAATATAACTCATTGCTCACCCTAATTAAAATTGGTAAAATAAAATATAAAGTATTTCTTCCTGGGGGGTTATTTTGTAATCTCACTTCAGTGAGAATACGTCATAAAATGTCACTTTTTCGTAGTTAAACTCCGCCGTCCAGGCGGCGTGACCATCTTCGGATCTCAAGCGGTGAACTGCCGGTCATTAGCTGGTCTTTTAGACGATTCATCCGATCTGATCCGTATCTTTTGACTCATGATCCGTTTCATTGTCTCCACCTGCCATTAGTTCCCATCTCATCTTCATAAAGAACGTGAAATGGAGCCACCATCGTTTTGACTTGAGGCTTGAGTTGGAAAAAAGAGCAAGAGCGAGAAAGATACAAACGATTTTAAATTGTATTTTTGGAATTTGCACAACGTGAGGAACTTAAACGTTCTTAAATCACGAATTGTATATTATCAACAAATGATTCCTAAAAACACTATTAACGTAAAATGTAGCGGGAAACAAATGCAAATGTCAATATTGGTATAAAGGAAATTATCGGACATGAATTGACAGGTCATCCGAATAATTAAAATGATAGGGACAAACAATTTTTCACTCACCTTCACCGTATTCATCCATTTTTGAAGAAAGAGGTCTCCGTTGCCAGGCACTCGTTTGTTTATTCTAAGTAGACGAGATCGGCAACAGATAGCGCTACCCACAGAAGCTTCGACAATTCACGAACCGTTCGTGAGCCGATCATTAAGAGAGCGAAACGGATCTCCCGCCTTCCCGCAAAGAGTCATTAAAAAGTTGAGATTACAAAATAACCCCCCAGAAGAGATACCTGGGAAATGAAAACAAGCTTCTTTTTTATCTTTTCCTTTGATTTCTTGAAGCACTCATCAAAAGGTTTCACCGAATTTGACCTCTCGGATTCAAGATGGATCATCCTCTTTCGACTTGGCCTCATGCTCAAGTTGAAGTAAGACCTACTTGGAAGCAGCTCAGGCTGCTTTCTTTCTCACGAAAGTTCTCATAGTTTTTGCGTATTGTTTCCGTCACCGTGTTATAAACCACCCTGCCAGCTGCCTCTTGTGAAGCCCGTTACCATAATAAATAAGCCAATGACGTGGAACAGAGGACTTGAGTTTGTGGCTTCTTTGAAAACATTTCGCCAGAGTAAATTTTCACAGAGGGTTCCGCTAAGTTTTAGTTACAGAATGGCAGTTGAGCGCCAGAGCGACGTCCGTTGATGAGGACAGAAAATAATTATTCTAGTATCGAGTCGAGTTTAAAGATAGAGTCCATTGCTTTTATTTTGGCCATTCGCTCAGCTGTTGTCTACTTCTTCTGCTCATCTTCCATCTCGTAATCTCCCGAGTATTTCCCCGTCATCGTCATAAGACAACAAACCTAAGATATTTTTGACGTCCACTCGATTCCCCTATCAGCTAATCTCCATTTCGCATTTACTTATTTCATCTCTTTCACATCCTTCCAACCCTTGGTCTATAAGGTCTATGCATCTCATACGAGAGTTTCCTTTGCCGTTATTGGTTGGTTATTCAGGGAAGGCGACCGACAGCTGAGGTCATTTGCGCCATATAGGATAGGTGGGTAATTGCGTGATGGTAGGAGTTTTTTAGGGAACGGAGGAAGGGTGGAGTGAAACCCGGCGTCGGCATTAGCCTACTCTTAACGAAAGGCGCCAAGGGGACCACGGCTTAACGTCCCATCCGACGGACGGAGTACTGAACTTGAAATGCCCTCCACTAGGCACTCAAGTGGGGACCGGATTTCCACTGAAAAATCCGCCAGTGCCGGGAATCGAACCCGGGCCCTCGGGATGGGAGGCCAGTACTCTAGCCACCACACCAACCCGATCCCCCCCTTTGCCGTTATTCTTGTTCACTTGTCCTTAGACAATTGTCGTCGTCATACCATCAATCTATCATGATGTGGCCGATCAAGTGTCCAGTCTTTTTTTTCAAGGTTTTCAGTAGTCTTGTCTTTTTTTACCACTCGTTCCTGCTGTCAATCAGTGCGTGTTACCAACCTTTCTAGTGCCCTATTTTATGATCGCGTTAATTTTTAAGGGGATGTTCCCTGGTGTCGTGCTAAGGTTACGAATATCCCCGTAATCGAAAATGTTTCATCATCAATGGTCAACAATACTAGGATTGGAAGAAGAGTTCTCAGGTTTCCAACCGGGTCCAAGCGTTTTTAGGCACCAACGTTTCGAAGGCTAAGTCCGCCATCGTCTTCAGGGTGAAGTCAGGGTCATTCACCCTGAAGACGATGGCGGACTTAGCCTTCGAAACGTTGGTGCCTAAAAATAGTTGGACCCGGTTGGAAACCCGAGAACTCTTCTTCCAGTCTATTCGCCGGGAAAAACTGAGATCCTTCAATACTAGGATTGGTATGACGCAGCCCTCCACTCGATTCTTCTATCGGCCAACATCTTCATATTAACGTCGTTCCTCTCTTTCACGTCCTTCACCACCTGTTCCATGTATCTCATACGAGGCCTGCATCTTCCATTCTTCCCGTTCACCTTTCCATCGACGATTGTCTTCATCAGGCCATCGTGTCTCAAGATATGGCCGATTAAGTTGTCCCTTCTTCTTTGTAGAGTTGTCAGCACACTTCTCTTTTCTCCCACTTTTCTTAGGACTTCTTCATTTGTCACTCGGTCGATCCATATAATCTTCATCATTCTTCGATAGCACCATATTTCGAATGCTTCCACCCTTTTCTTCTCCGCTGCTCGAAAATGTTTGGTATCACTAATTATTTACACGGCACACGGGGACTCGCCACTTAATGGTTTCTCATAGATCAGCATCTCCGTCTCTTGCGTCTGACCTATGGGATGCACTCTCTCCCTTAAACGGCTGATTCGGGTTGGTATACACTCTCGAGTGCTTCAATTAATAACTTTATTTCCTTTGTGGAATCGTGAAGCGTTGACATTTAAGGTGGCTCCACCGAATTATGAAGTTGATGTCATTTTTGTGAAAATTTCAGGCCACATCATTTTCAGGCCCTTCTATCTATTGAGTATAAAATAATTTGGCCTTTCCATAATACATTTGCAGAAAAAAGACAATGAAAATCAGATATTTTATACGTGGCTATACGGCAGAGAATGGTCCTTGCAGTAAAATTTGTAGATAAATAATGTATAGAGAATTGTCGTTTTGACGAAAAACTAATATAAGATGCGCAATTTTATGTAGAATTGAGCATTGTAAAAAAGTGCTCGCCTTACCACACTTGTTTAATTGATATAAATGTTTGCTCGAAAAAAAGTAGAAAATCCTTAGTTACATGAAAGTGGCGCTACAGTATGTTGTTATCATTGGCAACGGTACTTGTGACGGAACGTGCTTACAAGTTTATTTACTGACTTAATTTAGGAATATACCTTACCAAGGTATTTCTTATATTTTTTATGTAATGTAAATATTTCATTGGTTATTGATATGGTGTAATTAATACCGATGCTTCCAAATGGTAACAGCGTCATTGTTGCCAAACAATTTTCAAAAATACGAATATTAATGACATTCAAAACAAAGAGTTGTATATGCAAGGGAATAATTTAAAACTAAGTAAGCAAATATATAACCTATTTTAGAATACGTATTAGCGCGATTGAGCATGTGTTCTCACTTTGTAAATTAAACGTGGCAACAACACGTCAGTCATGTTCCGAAATCAAAATGAGTTAAAAGAGCTTGTAAAAATAGAATGCAACTACAACGAGCAAAAAAATAGAATGCTCATACAGTTATTGTGCATGCGTTATCACCCTATAGATGATTTTCTATAAAGGCGTTTTTCTGGATCGGTATTTATTCATTAAATAAAATAGCTCTTTTACTGGATATTGAATCGCGGAGTCACGGAGGAACCTCCTTAACTTAAGGTGTTTTTCCGTGTTTCCCTTTCAAATGCAAGGTGACGCAATTCATCAATGCGTTCCGGGAAGTGCTTCGATTTAGATTCCGGATGCGGATTTTGGACGGTGGACAGGTTTCCGTTTCTTCCGGCCGGCTCCTTGGAACACCGCGGACAGCGCGGCGTCCCCTTTAGTTGAGCAGATTCCCTCCCCCCCCCCCATCCCCCCCCCTGCCACTCCTCCATCCGACTGTTCACTCTCCCGAGTGCCTCGAGAAGGTTTCATTCGGGTGAGAGGGAGGAGATGGATGGGGGGGAGGGAGTGTCTTCTGGGACGGCAGGGGGTGGATTTAAAGTCTCCCTCCTCGAGGGGAGGGAGGCGGCACAGCCTCTTTCTGCTCTGTGGTTCTCCCTCTTATCTCACAAACTTTTCGGTCCTGTCTGAATTTAATATCAACCATGGTTGGAAAACTACTTACTGGCATAGGTCACGCAACTTACAGGATTCTTTCTGGCGAGTCTAGAAGCTTGTTTGCTCTTAATGTTCCACCTGATACCATTTCAGAAGGGAAAAATATTCTTTTGTCAAATCGAAATCATTCTCTTTAAATCTATATATATATAAATGAATGTATGTGTGTGTGTGTGTGTCTGTATGTCCTTTATGCATTACTACACCATTCATCGGATCGCCATGAAACTTTGGGAAGTTGTTGAGTACATTCCCGAAAAGAGGACTACGGAATCGATATTTCAATATCGATACTTTATCGATATAATATCGCTAAAGTATCGATAAATCGGTACATTATTGATACAAAATTGAGGTGAAATTATTTAGTTTTTTAAAATGAATGTATCATTGCAATATCGATACTGTATCGAATGTATATAATGTGTTTGTCCTTTATGCATAAAACACCATTCATCGGATCGCCATGAAACTTTGGAAAGTTGTTGAGTACGCTCCGAGAAGGTTTCTATAAAATAGATAATTCAATATCGATACTGTATCGATATAATATCGATAAATATATGGATACATCGATACATTATTGATACAAAATTGAGGTGAAAATATTTAGGTGTTTTTTTTCTTCAAAGTTTTATAAAGTATCATTACAATATCGATACTGTATCGATACAATATTGATAACTTCATGCATTACCACAACATTCATCCAATTTCCATGAAGCTTTGGTTAGTTGTTTTGTTCACTCCATGAAGGTTTGTACAATATCGAGAATACAATATCGACACTGGAGACGGGATGAGCATTCCATTGAAGTTGCAATTCATTGAAACACTCACGTGCAACATATTCAAATCATCCGGCATGGGACAAATATTTCAGAAATGCCAACTTATTGCTTGGGATGAATTCACAATGGTGCACAAAGCATCGCTCGAGGCTCTGGATCGATCATTGCAAGATTTCCGTGGAATCCTGAGACCATTTGAGAACGCATGAATATTGCTTGCACGACATTTCAGGCAAACATTACCTGTAATTCCTCGATTGACACTAGCGGATGAAATAAATGCTTGCCTGAAATATTCTACTTTGTGACGTCATGTAAAGACGTTAAAATTATATACAAATATGCGTGTTCAGCTGCAAAACAATCGATCAGCTGAGATATATTGTATACCCATAATAATTGTGAAATTAAACATACTTTAAACGTGCGCTTTCCATTTAACCAGATTGAGCCACAGCAACGCGTGGCCGGGTCAGCTTGTTAAAAATAAAATTTGGTTGCCTAGGAACTGTTTGGCCGAAGCAATGGCCAAGTTTGAAAATGTTGTGCCATTCTCACTGTGTGCGAGATTCACTCTGGACGAAACCCAACATCAACGTTGCTGCATACTTAGTCGCAAATTTACCAGCACTATTGTGATTATAAAATAGAGAAAAATGCCAAAAAGCGGAACATATGCCGGAAAATTATTCCTATTATGTATTTTGACCTCATCTCTCTTTATATCTTTCAAAAAATGGACCGAAGCCATTCAGAAGTGCTTTTGTCTTGTTTTTTTTCCTTTGAAATTTCTCTTTTCGCCAACTATGGCTGATGAACTGTTGAAAGGTGTAATGGAATCCTGAATAGTAACGTACTGTGATCACGCAAAATATGCGTCAATTATTTATTTATTATCCGTAGAAATTTCCCTTTCGTTACATCCATGACTTTACTCTGTACTTTTATTGCCCTGTCAAGGAGTTACTTCGTTTATTATCATTTCCATTTAGTGCACATAATTATGTGACTTTATCGACTAATTATTCCTTTCAGACTTTATACTTATCTATTCTAAATATTTCCTCTCCCCATTCTACGTCCCTATGACGTGTGACCAGAGATGGGCAACTCGGTATATTACCGTGGTATTTTTCATAAATTACCAACACCCCTGAAAATTACCGTTTATTACGGTAATTTCAGAAAATATCTCTTTCAGAAAATTTCTTCCTCACGAAGAAACCATTGGAATGGGTGATATTTTAGTAGCGACAACGATTTTGTTTACATTGCGCCCGTGATTAATTCGGAGTAAAATAGCAAATGCACATTGCGCAGAGGTATGTGTTTGGAACGAAAATTTCTCATGGTGTGACAAAAGAGAGGCAAAATGCGTTTTGCTGCCAACTTCGTTATAATTTTTTTAACGAGTTATAACAGATAATCGTCTTGATATGCTTGATATAAGCGTCAGTATTTATATCTCAATGCTATTTGATTTCGTTTTAGGTCCTCTGATAAGGATTTGCAGCTCAAAACTTAAAATTACCGGAAAATTACGGTAAATTTCGAATATTACCTCAACTGAAAATTACGGTAATTTACCCATCTCTACATGTGACACGCGGGGGTGTAGACTAGACCCTCAAGTGTGAAAAACATCACCTTGAGTACCATAATACGTGCAAGTCTTGTGTAGTAAGTGAGCGTGCGACTGTTGATGAAGTTTGGTTAACGTATCTTACTTAACTTCGAAGAAATTTAAGAGGATATCCGGAAGACACATGGCTCACTTGAAGCATCTTAGGGTCATGTGGCTGATATCCTCGGTCTTTACGCAAAAAGTAATAGGACAATCGTCATTAAAGTCACTGGTAACGTGTGGTAAGTGAGCCTGCGACCGGTGATAGCGATAGATGTGATGCAACTGGCCAAAGCAGTGTCCGTTCTGTCGGCGATTGCCGGAGTGAGCGAGTGTGGCCTCAAGGAATCCTTTTCCCCTTCGCATTATCTTCTTCCAATTCTCCTTCAGCCTTTTCCAAACTTTTGCATTCATGATTCCCTCGCTCTGATTTCATTACCGTTATCCTCCCTCCCCCCCCTCTCCAACCCCCCCCCACTTCCCTTTCATTATTCAGAGAGCAGCCGAAGTAGCGGATTCCGTCTCCACCCCCCCCCCCCTTTACGTCCCTCCCCCCCACACCCTCTCAGATCGCCCCAATCCTCGCGGCGCGCGCGCAAATTCTATTTCTACATTTTCCCCCACAGTGCACCGTGGGTTTCTGGGTGAATTAACGACGAGTTAATCGTCACAGTACTGTTTGCTACTCTGCCACTGATTTCGCTGTTAACAACGCATTTATCGAGAGAGAACACGGGGCTAATTCGCGCAAAATACGACCCCCCTACCTCAAACGAGCCGTTACCGGAGCAGGGACACTGCTCAGATCGAATGCAAATGTCCCCTTTTATGTCCGACACGTGCGAGAGAAGAAGAGGAAAGCAATTGCACTCTCACGCATTAGTGCATTTTGAAGTTCCAAGCATACATGCTAAGAGAACCGAAATGAAACTTGAAAGACTGTAGTTTTCCACATTTTTGTTTTTATTAACCTCTACCGGTTTCAAGGATGTAAAAGAGAGGAGCTACGTTAATATGAAGAGGTTGGCCGATAGGAGAATCGAGTGGAGGGCTGCGTCGCTAAGCAACCCTAGGATTGTTGACCCTTTATTATGATGACTGGTATCAACGTCTCAGCGTCATTATCACGATTACAATCACACAATGATAATGGCGCGGAGGCGTTGAAACCGGTAGATCTCTAATAAAAACAAAAAGAGCGGAAAACTACTAATAATTTCAAATTTCATGATGAAATCGCTCCACAAAGTGCACTCGTCAACGATTGATTTCAGTAAGAGAACCAAAAATGTACATTTCCGATTACCATTATTTCCCCAAATTATTTTCCCTTCTATCTACTATTTCCTGATAGATGTTTTAAACCTGTTTGCCCTGCTATCTACCTCCCTAATTTAATCTCGTGGTGTAGACCACCACAATACGCGGGAGTTCTAACAGACGCGTTGCTTCTCCAGAAAAGGTTTCCGCCTTAAATTTCTGCGTTAGCCTGCGTTTGATCCGGCGGCGATGGTTCACGTGGGCCTTGCATTAGCGGCCTTTTGCAGAAAGCGGCCCTTGCTGGCCCGCCGGAGGGGCCCCAATGACACCCCCGCCTCGACAGTGAGACCGACTCAATCGTCCCCTCCCTCAATCCGTAAGGATTTTAAGGAAGCGTCTTCCGTTGGTGCGTGCTTGGAACCCTGACTTCTAAAACTGTAGTCTCCGATTGTTGTGGGCTGAGCCTGGCGATACAGTTAAGTGTTTTCGGCTCCTACGAGGGTAGCCTTTTAAGTGTCGGGAATGAAGAAAACTATAAGAGGTACAATAACGCAATTTTTTAAATTGTTTTTCAAAGTACTCTCCGCGATAGTCAATGCACTTTTGCATTCGATGGAACCAGTCGTTATAGCATTTATTCCATTCCGAAGTAGGGGTAGTCAAAATGGCTGTTTTGTAGGCATCGACCGCTTCTTCAGACGTCTGGAAGCGCTTTCCTCGTAGCATATTCTTGATTCTGGGGAATGTGAAAAAATCATTGGGGTTTAAGTCCGGGCTGTATGGAGTCCGGGTATGCATTTTCTTGGCAATGCTGCGAGAGCGAACAACTTTTGTCGGTTTGAGTTCACTTTTGAAGACCCATACTGAAGATTGGCGTTTTGATTCAGGCTCGTAGATATAGATCCATGATTTATCGCCACTTACGATGTTGTGAACGTGCTTTGATGCTCCTGAGTTGAATCGTTGCAGAGTATTTCGACACCATTTGACTCGAGCTGCTTTCTGTTCTTCTGTGAGGAGGTGCGGTATCCAGCGGGAAACCAATTTTTTAACACCTAACTCTTCATGTAAGATCTTTTGAACTGAGGTCCCTGAGATGTCCAATGATGCCTGAATCTCACGGTATGTAACATGACGATCTTCCAGAACCATGTGACGTACAGCAACCACGTTTTCTTGAGTGACGGCGGTTTTTGGTCACCCTTCACGCGGTTTGTCACTGAGGCTAGAGCGACCTCGCTGAAACTCTGCATACCGGCGGTAAACGGTTGTCTTTGATGGTGCTTCTTCGCCAAAAACAACAAAAAGTTCTGCGACGCATTCTTGCTGGGTGAGGCTTCGTCGAAATTTATAGAAAATTATCGTGCGGTACTGTTCATGACTTAATTCCATCTCGTACAGCGACTTGGGAACTTTAACACGCCACCGTTTTAAAACTATCAGGCCGATCTTAATGAAACTTTGCATGGGCATTAACCAACTCAAAGAGTAGTGTATAAACACCATTTATAGTTGCTAGGTGATAAGGAATGTTCTATTCCCTACACTTAAAAGGCTACCCTCGTATAAGGGTGGGATGAGAGGTGGGATCGGATATCATTTTTTTCACCCTGACGCCATCGTTATCAATAGAAAGGGATTATACTGAAATCGGTGGAGTGAAAGGGTACGCTTCCCTTGCACCCTGACCTTTATTCATTACCCTTGCGCACTCCAAAACATGTATCCTTCTATGATACATCCCCTTTAGTATTCATGACATGCAATTGCTTCTACACGCAGGAACGTAATCATCTAAAAAGCGCTCTGTTCCCGTCGACATAACTGAGAGCGATGGTTTTGGAAGCGCCCTGCGCCGCGCAGAATTTGAAGACATAATTTGGAGAATATGGAAGGGAAAATTTGATTTTTGGCTTTCGATAGTTTTTTTCGCATTCCTTTTCAAACTTTACGACATCAGGGTGTTAGTATCGATGATAATAGGATTTTTTCCCGACCATGGCTAAGTAATTACTCCTCATTTGGTTCTTTGTTAATTTTTTCACTTTCAACTTTCGGGGTAATTCTCTTTAGGGGTTCGGGTTGGTGTGGTCGCTAGAGTACTGGTCTCCCATCCCGAGGGCCCGGGTTCGATTCCCGGCAGTGGCGGATTTTTCAGTGGAAAACCGGTCCCCACTTGAGTGCCTAGTGGAGGGCATTTCAAGTTCTGTACTCCGTCCGTGGGATGGGACGTTAAGCCGTGGTCCCCTTCTTTCGTTAGGAGTAGGCTAATGCCGGGTTTCTCTCCACCCTTCCTCCGTTCCCTGAAAACTCCTACCATTACCCATCCATCCTAAATGGCGCAAATGACCTCAGCTGTCGGTCGCCTCCCTTGAATGACCAACCAATTCTCTTTAACCTAGCGTCACTTATTGTGTACGAAATCGCCCATTCTCTTTTCCATCATATTAGTACTTAGATATGTTTTATGATATGTCCTTTTCCTTGCAGTTAATTATTTGTCCTATTCAAGTACTTTGTCGCCGTAACAGTTGTCCCTTTTTGAAGTATGTTTCGCCTCTTAAAACTTATCCATTAACTCTCAATTACTCGGAACCCAAATCGTAATTTTTTGCACGAAATTGTTAGATTGAAATAAAAATAGAATTTTAGTGATAAAATTAATCTTCTAACCACAACCATTCACTTATAAATCAAAAATTAAAATAAGCTAAATGTGACGACCACCGAAAAAGCTGCTGTGATTGTATTGACATCATTTTCCTCCCTTCCTTGACTGCTTTTAGGGGAAGGGAAGGGAGTGGAGGGGGGTTCTCGGAAGGTCTGCTCGCACAGATGCTGTGGCAACTGCTCCTTTTGGCAGAGTCAGCTGTGCCCCCCCCCCCATTGCGATAAGGCAAAGTAGCTTCGTGGGATCAGTTGTGATTGGACGAAGTCGATATACGTCAGAGGTTGCACCACGCCCACTTCTCCGAAAGGGTTAAAAACATTAGTTTTTCGCCGCTTATAACTCAATAAATAATTGACGGATCTGAACTGACGGACGGAACTGAAACATACGGGTCTTTTTATTTCACAAACTATCAGATTCGGCAATAAAAAAATGTAGTAAAAGACCCCATTGATGAGAATATTATCACACTCTTGAATTTTGACGCCCAGACGTTAATGCAACTCGTAACCGACTCGTCTGTGGAGTGTTAAAGTCCTTTAAACAGCCCACGTGCACTCTCCCCTCTGCTCACCAGAAGTGAATACACGACGTATTTTGTAGAGCACCCCGAGACAGCTGCGCATCAAGGTCGCGTGGCAACTATCGCAACCGCTGCTAAGAAAACAAGCCACGATGCCGTCCACCATATTCGCTATCATTTATTTCGCTTCCAGCATTACATTATTCCAGTTTGTTGCCAAATAAATGAGTGGAAGGTGAAATGCTGATAGGTATACTGTGTCTGCGATCTGTTTCTTGGGCGTGAGCTTAATTTTTAAGCAGGCAGGAAGCGAGGAGTTCAAATGGCCAATTCTTCCTGGTGCTCCCAGCCTGATGAATATCTCCCTCCCTCCCCTCCTCCGCTATCAATCTCCCCCTCCCTCCCCTCCTCCCACTTACGCAGACACGCCAGTCTTTTCAGTCCGTCGCCTCCTAGTTCCCGCCGCCGTCGCCGTGGCGCCAGCGTCCACCACCGCTTTTCTTCCGTATTCATTCATTGGAAGCTGCAGTCCAGCGCAATTTCTCGTTAATTCTATTTCTCTGACGGGGGAGTGACAGGCCCAAATGATAATATATATCCGCTTCTTCTCAATTTTTCGATATGCTAGCCTTTAGGCCGCTTTACACGATACAATTCTTGTACAAACTCGTGTATAAACCGAACGAAATTGTATGTTTGTGTGAATGGAATTAGAACAGGTTCTATTTCCCGCTCAGTCATTCAGACAATCGTACAAGCGTTCGTACAATTTGCCGCTTTACAACGTACAATTTCCTCATACAAGAGTTTGTATAAGAAATTGTACAAAAAATTGTATCGTGTAAAGCAGCCTTTAGGCGTGGTATAATTTGATATGTCTGAGATGTCAGTCAAATGTAGGCCTTGAGGTCAACAATCTGCATTTATGGTTTTTGCATTTTTAGCTGTTTGTAAAAGAAAACTCTACATCTTGTCCTAGAAGTTTAATGGTGATAATGAAGGAGTATCATGCGTGAATGACCTATTTTGGCAATATACGGTTAATACTGGAATGACGGAGTGCGTCTCCTAAGTTTACAGAGGTATTTCATGCTGTTTAATTTCTTCCCTATTTTGCATCGGGTGAACCGGCACTCTGGTGTTGCCTCTGCGACAAGAAGGACTCGAATCCTCTCCGCAAAACATTCAATTGGGGGCTGGTGTACAAATGAAAAACATCTGCCACTGCCGGTATTCGAACCCGGGCCCTCTAAGTGTGAGGCTGTGACCAACCGCGTGTGCTATTCTCTGTATTTGAGTTACCAGAGAAGTTATCCGTCTTCCATTAGCTATCTTTTTTCAGGAAACATAAAATTCGATATAAAATAAGGTGCTAACGTCAGCTAATTGATAATATCTGATTCGTTCTGGAAATTTAAAGAGGAAGATGACAGTTTTAGTCTCGTGGCGCCATGATGCATAGTTGCCGAGAAAAACTGTGGTCATAAATGGAATAGCATACCAATAAGTACTAAAGTTAAAACCTTCAAACTTCGCATACGTAATAATAAAAATTGTTTTAGTCAAATGCTTTGCTTGGATGTTATTAGACGTCAAATGACGCATGCGGCCGTAGCGCCAAAAAAAGAGGCCCTTTTTTTCCTCTAACGTTAGAAACAGGCCCAAAATTTGCTATTTAAAATTATTCTAACAATCAGTCAATAACAAAATTATCTAAATTACTATGTAAATAACGTGAAAATCCAATGAACGGTTTCGGAGTTATTAAGGTTTAAACTCGAGTCTACAAGATTTTGGCGCGGAAAGTAGTTAATTGTTGTTATGAATGCATCCAATGTTTTGTCTAACACGTGAGAGGTTTTTCACAAAGCTTTAACTTTCCGAGTTTTTGTTTTCTTTTTGCACGATTTGAAACCTGGACTGGAAATGACCTCGTAGTTAGGTGACAAATCTTAATGTATCCATGCATTCGATCTTGTTCTTTGGATAATTTATGTCTGGCCCTAACAAAAGAAAATAGTTCGCCACGTGGAAATTCTCCTCACGCAATACACTCCATTTGTGTCGTCTGTCTACCAAACTCATTGGCATTTACGCATCCCCGTATCTGATTCCGCTTTGGCTTATACTCTCGCTTCTCATCGCTAGCAGTTCCCTCCTCCTCCGTGAGCCTCGCCCTACGAGGGCAGAGACCCCTTTCAATAGTTTTACCAGCGGCAATGCGTCATTCTATGCGCCAGCCTCTGGGGGTTATTTTGTAATCTCACTTTAGTGAGGATACGTCATAAAATGTCACTTTTTCGTAGTTAAACTCCGCCACCCAGGCGGCGTCGCCATCTTCGGATCTCAAGGGGTGAACGGCCATCTTCATAAAGAACGTGACATGGAGCCACCATCGTTTCCACTTGAAGCTTGAGTTGGAAAAAAAGCAAGAGCGAGAAAGATACAAACGATTTTTTATTGTATTTTTGGAATTCGCACAACGTGAAGAACTTCAGCATACCGAGATCGGCAACAGATAGCGCTACCGACAGAAGTTTCGACAATTCACGAACCGTTCGTGAGCCGATCATTAAGAGAGCGAAACGGATCTCCCGCCTTCCCGCAAAGAGTCATTAAAAAGGTGAGACTACAAAATAACCCCTCTGATCGGGAGGAATGGTGTAATGATGGGAATCAAAGGGTAAAGAGGGTGGAGAGAAACCCGGCGTCTGAATTATCCTGCTCTTATCGAAAGGAGCGAAGGGAACCACGAATTAACGTCCCATCCGACGGACCGAGAACTGAACTCGATCGCTCCCCACACTCAATTAGTGCCCGGATTACCAATGAAAAGTATCTTCCATAGCCGGGGTTAGAACCCGGGCCCTTCGAATTAGAGACCAGTACTCTAACCAATGTACTAACCCGCCTCCTGTCCTAATTCTTCGCGTCATCGGCTCAAGACGAATTACTACGACGTCACAACTCATTTTTGTACGAGAAATCAGCTACTTTTCCCTTGTTAGACCTCATTTGGAATATGCTGGCAGTGTATGGGATCCCTACGAAATCGGTCTAAATAACGAAATTGAACGTGTGGAGCGAAGATCGGCAAGATATGTAAAGGAACGGTACGATAACTATATTAGCGTAACCAGTCTATTAAATGAATTAAATTGGGAATCATTGTCAGATCGCAGGTTGAAATTTAGACTTAATCTCCTAAATAAATTCCAAGATAATATTTTCGGTGATGACGTTAAAAATATTTTGCGAACCCCAACACTATGGTAGACTGGACCATAATCACAAAATTATAGCAATGGATAACATTGGTAGCTACATGTTGGTATAAGGACTTGAAACTAACCCAACTAACAGCACTTTTTGCATTCGTAGTTTGCCATTTTAATCCTTTTAAATATTGCAGATTAGACTAATATATAAATACTAATCCTTTTAAATGCATGATATGTAGCGCATTTTTGGTGAGAATTCACCCCCTGCCACACACCTTTGAGGTGGCTTGCAGAGCATTATGTAGATGTGGACGTCGTTGGGTGATTCGTGGAGCTGCAGGGTGCGGAGTGTCCACGCTAGATGCCGTTGCTGTTCGGGAAGGGAACACTCCTCAAACATTGTTCTCGCCGTATACGCAGGGAGTGTGGCGCTGCGACAGGAGCGGCAAGTTCATGAATCATTGGTTTCCCGAGTAGAGAAATTCGAGTTGCCCGAAATAGCGAAGCCACACGCTCAACGCAGTCGACGCTGAGTACAGAATTAAAATGCCTCTATGAGTGGCAACTTGGTATTCATGTGTATTGCATCATAGCCGGTTTCAGTTGTCTTCGTCATCTTTTAGTTCCCTAAAACTATATTATGTGGAATACTTCGCACAAAAAAAAGATAGCTAATACGAAAATGGAAAGGGTGTCTTCAATAAATTCTCAAGGTTTTTCCAAGTATATTATTCAGCTGATGAACATAATCTGTATATTTTTTCAATGTAAATGCAATTTGGTGGAGAGTTACAATTCCCTAAACTAAGCATTCCACTGCATGCATCACCAAGGATGAAAGGGATGTGAAAGGGAGGATAATAAGGGCCGGTTTTATAATGTCTGGTTAAACTTCTAGTTAGTTAACGTGGACGTTAAGTTGAGGTGAAGTTTAACCTGAGGATGGGTTTTATAAAGATAAACAGACCTCCGGTTAGTTGACTAGAACCCTAGAGACGGATGTGTGTACTTAAGACAATTCTCATACCGTGAATACGTCATGACTGGCCAAAACAAATGAAAAACGATTTAAAAAAATCTCCGCGACGAAAGCATTTTAAAGTTGTAAACTTACGACACAAAAATTAATTATCACCAATTCACCGTATTTCTACCACATATATCTCATTAGTCGGTGTCTTTATTTATAATTTCCTTGGAAAATTAGTTTAAATTTCCTCACTGAATGAAAATGGCCAAGAAAGTTCAGATATTATGATTCCCACCCAATTCATTTCCTCTTTTTTCTCGAACTTCTAGCTGTCTTCCTAACAGTGGTAAAAATATCAGCAATATAATTGATAGGAATTACATTAATTTAGAAGATGGAAAAATTGTTTTTCATGTAGAGGGTTTATTTTACAATTTTTGGCTATGGTAAAGGTGTTATTTTCAGTGAAGTAATCAATGGCAAGTGTGAAAGAGCACTATATTACCAATTTCTAATTCATCAGATGTAACAATGCGCTCCAGAATTCTTAGCATCTTAGCCAATGACGCTGACCTAGTAATTTCATCCAGATATCTTACCTTTGCCTGTACAACTACATCATTACATAAAAACTCTTACCTATGAACAATAGTGCAACGATTTCTGCCAGTTGCCTCCCATGAAAAGCTACATGAATACAGATTCTTTATCATGATTTTAATCTCCTACTATAGCTGACCCTCTGACCATTAGGAATGATTTATTTAAAGAAATGTAGGTATCTGTTCACTCTAGGGAGTTTTAAGAGCCTAATTCTCCATGTATCATGTCAATTTATTGGTTTTGTATGGTCATTGTGTGTGACAATGAATCAAGTAAATAGGAGAATTAGAAAAAGGGGAGTAAAGTATAAAAATCTGTACAGATAATTCCTCATTACAAACAGATTAACTCACAATACAAATAAATTGTTAATAATCAAGGTTTAATTACTATACTCATTCGAGAAAAATTCATCCACATATTAGTATGCCTTATATAATAATATTTTGATCTTTGACGCATTTGTGGAGGCGATTACAATGGTATAATGAAGCTGATATTGCACAGCATTGCAATTGAAACACCATTTACCTTCTAGGTACAAAAAAGTAAATGTTTAAAAATGCATATTGGCAGCTTTCTTGTGTTGTAGGTAATTATTTACCATGAAAGTATTTAAGTTTCTTTTACTAAAGATGACAAAACATGAAATGTAAACATTGTTAGTACCTTTGTGCCATGACGAAGATTATAATCTATATATATATAAGTACTATCTACAAATCATAGTTTGCCAGGGATATGAAAAGAAACACCTAATATTGCACTTTTACCAGGAAAATATTTTTCTAGAAAGTCCTGATTTCCCCCAAAGATTAAGAAATATGAGAGAATGGAATGCATTATGCCACAATAAAAATTTAAGAAATTCAGTTGATACATTTGGTGTCAACTGTCTAATTATAAAGTAAATTGAGGGAATTTTCTGACATAGTAAAATGACGTGATCATTTGTCAGGGTTTCCACGAAATGTAGTTAAGATAATATATTATCATTGAAATTTGTCACAAGGAGGTATTCCTTAGCTTCAGTAGTTGGCTGGTATTATGACTTCCAAATATGAAGTGTCTGAGCTATTTATATTACTTTTAAGTTTATTGTTTTCACACAGTTTAGGCATTTCATTTGCAGAAGTTTGCTTATGTGACCAAGTTATAATCACGATAAATAAAAAATGTAAAATATCAGCGCTGACAAACCAAATAGATGATTGCCTCTTAATCAAATTACCTAATTTATGACACATCATGGAAATATTGTGAAGAGCAACACTTATGTTTGACTGGAATAAAATATGGCACTAGACAATAAGTATAATTGATAGGTACCAGCTTGATTGGTGTTAATACACAGTAACATGAATGAAGACTTCAGTGAACTTGACCATCTTGCTTTGACATGACCCGTCCACATTGAAGAAATGCAGCAGATTCAAGCAAAATAGCCTATTCTGTATCTCAACCCTCTCTTTTCATTGACTCCTGAGAGGTGAATCAGACATAATTGGCAATTCTTTAAATCTTAGATAAATTATCTTCTTCTTTAAGGAAACACTTTTAATGAGAATCTCACTTAATTCCTTGCATTGTCTTAAAATGTTCTGATTAAATAGTTGAAAGTTGAACTTGGCAGTAGTGTTTATGCCTAATATATGCTCATTCAATAACTTCTAACTGTAATTTACCTACATACCTTTAATTAAAGGCAGGTAAAGGTTTTTGTTCAAATATGCCTAAAAACATCATCAGGAATTATATTCCATGCCCTACATACATGACACAAGTTTTCTAGTTTACAAGTTTTCTAAATTCCTGACTGCAAAAGAATAGATGTAGTATTCCACTGTATAGTAAATATTCACCATATCAACACAAGGTTGTCTAAATGTAAAACACATTAGATCATTCATTAGCCTTAATCATTCATAATCCTTGGAGGGAGAAATGCATCTATTTCTCAAAGAGCTTATTACAGGTTAAAATATGAAAGGTACAGATAATGATCTATCACAAATTTATTCCACATTATATACTCTGTCTATGCTTATTCATAGCTAAATAAACTTTTATCAAGGCAATAGAAAAGTATGGTAATAACACTAGAGATAAACTTGAGAAACAAATCCTGGGGGGCTAGCTATAATGCATGAAAAATGTAAACAAAATGTCATGCCATATATACTCATTTTTAATCACAACGAATTTATCAAATTCATGAGTTTCAATACATAATAACTCATTGAAAATACATGTAACTATATAGTGGTATCACTCTGTGATAAAAATTAGTTAAATATTCAAACACACTAAAATTTCACAGCACCTAGAGCAATTGAAACACAGGACTCTACAGAACAACATACGAAATGAACCTCGGCATCTAAAGTATATGCCATTGCAATCTAAAAAATCATCACATCGGTCCTTGTTATTATTTAGAATCACAAATCGTTGTAATAACCTATATTCTATCTTTTGTGGAAGTGAATATAGTAGTCTTCCAGCATCAAATTCATGAGTTTCAATGCATAACAAATCAATGGAAATACATACAACGATATACTTAGTTGACATACATACTTTCTGGGTTAAAATTTAGGTACTCATTCGAAAACAATAACATTTCACTTCTCCTAGTACAATTTAATCACTGGGTTAAAATAGAACAACATGCAAAACTAACATCTACGTCCGAAGTACCTAAATGTCATTCTAATCCAAATAACGTTCACATAGGTCGTAAACTTGCTATTACTTTACATCACAAAACGTTGTAATTATATTGTATCTCATGTTGAAGTGATTATAGTTATCTAACAGGACGCATTGCCGTTTGACACAACATAAACATTAATTAATTGTTCCTAGGTTTAAAAAGTTTTTACGTGCCTTGTTGATGGCGTTATATAAACGCTTATGTATAACTTGAGTAGTAGCACAGGAAAAATGAACGATGCAATTAATTAATACAGTCTTTGTAACGCTAACTATCGCTGATATTTGTATAAACAAAGGAATTCTCAACTTAATCCTAACCCACTCACTTCCTTGTGTGGGACAAATAATGTTTAGAATAGCTCTCATTGCTTGCACGAACTAGTATTCTTCGGCATAAGCGCCCATTTAATCTTCTATACTTCCGTTATCACCTGTATTCCGAATACTTCACTCAAAACTCATTATCTTCCGTTATATTACATCACCTAATACCTGTATACCACAACAGAAAGAAAATCACAACCCAAGAACATCAACACAAGAGCACAAAATGAGGCAGCAGTGGATGTATCCCAAACGTTGCCTAACTTCACACTTTCAAGGGGTAAATCCCGCTCAACTCCGGACGCCTAGAATATGATCAAACATTTTAACGTAAATTAGAGGGTACATAACGTGAACACTGGATCTTAGCGTAACTACAGTCTATCTTAAATCACCTTGAAAGCTCAGAAACCTGCTGGTTTAAAATCTAATTCCATCGATGGTAATCACCAATAACGTATTTACGTTTTTACCGTTGGCTTTTGAAGGACGAAACCTTCCAAAACACTCTGCATCACTCAAAATGACCAAAACTACTTCGAATTAGAATTGCAATGCCGTATTTTTTTAATTCTTCGTCTTCAAAATCTTCATCCGTAGCAAGAGTCCCGTCAGTATCTTCTAGTTAACCCATGGAAATCCGTCGTTAAGATAACTAGCACTTTGACCTCCAGATTAGACTTAACGACCGATTGTAAAACTGAATTTTTGGCTTAAGCGTCGGTTAACTCTAACGTCCAGTTTAACTAGACATTATAAAACCGGCCCTAAGAGAATTATTTCACCCTTACCAGTCGGTCATTGATATCACAATGGAGGCAATAGTCATGCAAAATATTGTAGACTTGGTTTATAACTATTTAGTTATTAAGGTAATATAAGTTCCAGAACGTATAAATGCATCTAATTAAATGATGTGAAGTTACACAAGTTGGGTGAACCCCATAATCTCAGACCGGGAATTGCAACTATTCAATTCTGACATATGCACTATTGCTATTAAAACTACAGTTCAATCTGAGCATCTTAGGTTAGCCATACTTGTTTGTTGTGCCGAGGATCTAATGTCGATTATTTCTTTTTCCAGGTATGTGGAGGCTATTCGGTCTTTTCAACTGCTGATCACATGAGACGCGGAACAGTTGACAAGGTGAAACATCTCCATTTTTTGTGGGAATGAAGCAGCTGACTGTTAGGGATTATAAATTGGATAAGTTAATAAAATACCGTGCATGAATTAATATTGGTTAGTAACCCGTAGTTACCGTATAAGTAAATAAAAATTTTACTTGATACGAATTTCGATGGAATCTCTGATTTCGCGAAAGTATTAGTGTCCTTCTAATGCATTAGATTGGGAAATTATAATTATGTTTTTTAACTTGTACCTAATAGCTTGATTAAATGTAATATTATCACTGTCATAGAACCCTGCTGTTCTATCACAGTCATAGAACCCTAATTGGCGATTGGGAAAAGGATTTTCTCTGGGGTTTATTTTCCCTCCGTCTCTTCGAGGAAGACGATGGGGATAGCTTCTTTTTCTTCCAAGTGCTCATCTTCCAATGGTGGAAGAAGGAGGTGTATGTACATGCTTGGAAAAACTCTCAGCCATACGTTTTTGCCCAAAATTGCCTGTTATGTATTCATCTTCAAGGGTCAGCAATCCTAGGATTGGTTTGACGCAGCCCTCCACTCGATTCTTCTATCGGCCAACCTCTTCATGTTAACCTCTCCATATTATTCTTTTATCGGCCAACCTCTCATGTTCCTCTCTTTCACGTCTTTTGCGACCTATTCTATGTAATTAATACGAGGCCTGCCTTTTACATTCTTCCCGTTCACTTTTCCCTCGACTTTTGTCTTCATCAGGCCATCGTGTCTTAAGATGTGGCCGATTAAGTTGTCCCGTTTTCTTTTTATAATTTTCAGCAGACTTCTCTTTTCTCCCACTCTTCTTAGGACTTCTTCATATGTCACTTGGTCGATCCATTTTATCTTCATCATTCTTCGATAGCACCATATTTCGAATGCTTCCACCCTTTTCTTCTCCGCTGCTCTAATCGTCCATGCCTCATTGCCGTAAAGAAACATGCTCCAAATGTATGCTCTGATTAACTAATTCCTTTCTTCTACGCTTGTATTTCCAGCTGTAACTTGATTCTTCTTTTGATAGAATGCCCTCTTCATATTAACGTAGTTCCTCTCTTTCACGTCCTTTACGACCTGTTCTATATAACTCATCCGAGGACTGCCTTTTCCATTCTTCCCGTTCACTTTTCCTTCAACGATTGTCTTTGTTATGTATTACCCTTAGGAATATTACGCTCGATAAAGTGTCCTACCCTAATGTCGAAATTCCTGAAATATCTCAGTCTTAATTCCTTCTCCGTCGAATATATAACTTTTCCGTTTGCTTACTCTATTGGAAGGATTTAAAATTGTTTGTTTGTTTTCCCGAATAAATCCGCTGCCATAGTCGTTTCAGCACTCGAGTGCACAGTTGTGGCGCATTTGTGAGTTGTATTCATGTGTTGTGTATGCGGTTCTTGTTATATCCTGCTAGCATAGATATCAGACGCGCAATATAGTGCCCTCTTGATTGAAGTTCTTTGTTGGTGTATTTGAGGGCAAACCTCAAGTTACACCGAGCGTAGGTAAGACAGTGCAACAATGCTCCTCCGTCATTGATATCATTTTAATTGTTTTTTACAATGTCGAGGAACTACAGCAATTCCCGCACCGTTCAACCTTAGCTGAATTAACTCATGCCATTGAAAGCGTCATGAGAAACTTTGTTACTTAAAGGCCTTATTAATCTTGTTTAAATCTTGTTAAACTTAAGGCCTTACTTTACTTGTTGTTACTTAATGCCATATTAATCTTGTTTAAAAGTGGTTATGTGTGCAAGGTATGCGTGTCCATGAAATGATTTCGAAAACGCCAACAGAAACTTATGGAGAAGAGGGAAAAAACTTTTTTCGGAGAGTTTTCTCGTTGTTTTTTATTTATTTATGATTACAAGACTACAATTAGTTAGCAGCGAAGATCGGTAAGATTTGTAAAGGGACGGTACGATAACTATATTAGCGTAACCAGTCTATTAAATGAATTAAAATTGGGAATCATTGTCAGATCGCAGGTTGAAATTTAGACTTAATCTCCTAAATAAATTCCAAGAAAATATTTTCAGTGATGACGTTAAAAATATTTTGCAAACTCCAACTTAATATGGTAGACTGGACCATAATCACAAAATTAGAGAAATTGATTGCCGAACTGACGGATTCAAAATGTCCTTTTTTCCTCGTACAATTAGGGATATTGAATAACGGTAAATATATCCAGTACGAGTGTAGCAATGGATAGCATGTTGGTATAAGGACTTGAAGGTAACCCAACTAACAGCACTTTTTTGCATGCTTAGTTTGCTATTTTTATCTTTTTAAATGGTGCAGTTTAGACTAATTTATTATTAGTTATCCTTTTAAATGCATGATATGTAGTGCATGTTAGGTGAGAATTCACCCTTACAGGGTATGAGCTAGATGTAGATATTACGAGTGGTTATGTATGCAATGTATGCTTGTACATGAAATAATTTCGAAAACGCGAACAAAAACTTATGGAGAAGAGGGGAAAACCCTTTTTCGGAGAGTTTTCTCGTTGTTTTTTGATTTTTGTGTGATTACTAGGCTAAACAAATCAAAATTCATAATTGTTCATTTCGATCAAATTTTTGTACTTTTTTTACTTTACTATACGATCGTATTTTTTTTTCTTTTGCCAGCGTACGTTTTGACCGTTAGTGCTTACGGTTTCACATAACTCGTTGCGTCAGGCCTCAAAGATCAAAGATAGTCAGTCCCCTTATCACTCGTATTGGAGGAAGTTTATTTTGATATGCGCTTTTCAAACACCATCTCCCGGGTTCAAGGGATCGAAATAGAAGTGTCCCACCACGGGTCCGTGCCTAAATCATAAATGCGCAGTTCACGAGACACGAGATACGGAATTGAATGTGCGAAGAATGGGTGCCTTGGTGCACTCTCTTTCTCGGGCCGCCCACGTGTCGTGCACCTTTTTGAGGTGACCGAGGGCTCTTTCTGGATTGGGCAACCGCTCTGGTTCGCGCGCTGTCGCCGCCAGGGGGATTCCGATCGTGTGTGTGTGGACACTTTCCCTTTGTGTACGTCCGACGACGCGGCGGAAGCTCAAAGTTCGCTCCGATTGGCTACGCATTCACGCTGCGGCGGCGGCAGGCTGTTGAATAATTCTGCAGAGTAGAGTGATATATTTCTTGGAATGTGTACTTGGGCCACTCCACCTCTGTTCAAAAACTCACCTTTAGGAGAACCATTTCGTGGAATACCCGTTTTCGGAACAAATTTTGGCGTGGGTGACTAGAAACGAGATGTATTTTTAACCATTTCAAAGATAAAATTTGGGATGCGTTTGGGTACATAATATTTTCCTGATATTTCCGTACGTCAAAAAGTGTTCTTAACAAAATATTCCACTTTCGCATCCCGGGGGTTGATTTTTTTTAATTGAGAACTTTGAACTTACGTAGGGAAAACTTTTACACCCTTGTCTCCTAATGAGTTACCCCTTGTTCGGTGATCGAATCCAGTTCTAAGAAGTTAATTAGTAATTGCTTTCACATTATTTCGATTTGCTGTTAAATTTATATTTTAAAAGTATAGTGTCGTGTAGTTGTCGTTTTTGGCATGAATTGAATTTGGGATTGTGGAAAACTGAATATGCTTCAACATATCTGTCTCAAAGGCAAAAATTCTTCCATTGTCTGATTTGTGTTATTAATTGTCACTGTCCATCCACCTTCGCTACAATTCATTGGCGGAGGATAAAATGTGTGTACCTTGATATCGCTTCGTCTCAGCATCCACTGTGATCTTCGTTAAGTTAGTTTGAGGCAAATCTCCGCCAGACTATCCTCTAATTAGCCTTATTTCATTAAGGTTTTAAGTTCTTTTAATTTTAGTAACCGCAACTCATTAGAATTAGCTCTTTCATTATTCTTGCGCAAAGACTCAAGATAATGAGCCAATTGTATTCCCCAACACCCCTTGGAGTCATCTGAAATAAAATCTTTTATTATTTATCAATGTGTTTCCTATGCGCACTAGTTTGGTTTAATCTTTATTTGCGAATGTATTTATTCGGGTTGTTGTTTTAAATTAGGTGATCTAAAATTCAATGAAATGTTATGCATTGAATTGGTCAGACCTAAAGAGAAATGCTATCCATATTTAGTTTAATAGAACCAACAGCGTTCCACATGTGCCTTAGAACTTAAACTGCTCATTTCGAAAAAATATGCATTACATGGTGCGAATACTAGCCGAATAAAATTACTGGGAAACGTCTTTCAGTTTGGATGGTAAAGGAAAAGTGTGTAGCTATTTAGAAATTTGGAAAACGACCCAGTATTATTCAGTATGGAGACGCCTTCGACCATAAATAATCAAGTATTCCACTTGGCGATTATTGCGTTTGACTTTTGGATTTTGATCTTTACAAATACCAAGCATAATCTAATTCCTCTTTCTTTTCGAGAAAAATGTTCCCCTTTTTGACAAATGAATATTAGTGAAGCGAGGCTTACAGCAGAAGAGCATGATTTTTATCAATTGAATACCTATAAGTTCGATCCCAATATTTAATTTGTCATCGGCAATTTCGTAGGTGCCATGACGAAATTTGAAGCAGATACGGTTAGTGTTTAATGAATGGTGTAAGAGATTTTTCTGCCGGCTGACGCTGTTCACACCGGTATTTGACGCCGAGAGAACTGGAGCAGAGTGGAGATTGCTTGCGCTAATGCTCAAATATTTTCGTATCGAGTGTTTGGGGAATAAGTGGTGTTGTGGGCTCACTTATGAAGGGACTCTTGTCTTTTGGATGGGACATCAGGTAACTGGAAATTTCCAGACCTCTGAAGGAGACTCTCTTGTAAATGGTCGGGAATCGTCTTAGCGGACTGAGCAAATAATTCGAAGTCAACACAAAACGATGCGATCGAAGATGCAGTGCGGAAAAAATGGACTCGTCCCGGAGTCTTATCTTTCGTGAGGGTATCAGGGGATTCGACGAGGAGGGGCCTCGGCTATCTTCCGTGATTCTGATTGTGCTCTATCTAAAATGAGTGAGCTCTTAAGGAGGTTGGCTTGCGACTGCTTGAGTCAAGTCGTCTGAGGAATCTTATTAATTTGAATACGAGTATATGCCTTCTAAGTGATCCTTACTTAACAAAGAAAATTTCCTAAGCTATTGAAAGTCATAAGTATCACAAGAAATACGATGGAAAGTCGAAGGATTTATTTTTTATGATAATTTTAATCAGCTCGACGATGGAGTCAATTCAGCATTTACTTTACAGAAATAAATTCATGTACTCGATGAATTTACTTATGTATAACACCAGAATATTTCTATCAAACGTTATGTTGTAATATTTCTTTAAATATGCTTTGATATCTCATTAGTAATGATAGTATTCATACGCCATACATTAAGTCTAGAGCGACCGCAGCGCCACTTGAAGTCAACTAACGCATTTCGTCTGCTATAAGCGCAGTAATTGGTGGATTTAGCGAAAAATACGGTAGGTTGATGCCTTTTTTTTCGTGTCATTTTATTACTTGTGAAAGTACGCATAAAATATCATTTTTTTGCAAAAATGACATGTCACTATGGTATTTTTAAACGTTATACTCCCATGTGATGGCCATTCACGCCGTTAATTGTATGTAATTTCAAATGCAATTTGTGTAAAAAGGAGTATGGGTTGGTCTAACTATCTTTACTTTATTAGATAGAGGAACTTTAGTTTTATAAGTGTTGAAAATAAAAAAAAATCACATGACTTTAACTTTTCGGATCAAGCTCCTTAACTACGTCGGTGATCTAATTTTTGGCGCGTTCAAGGTCAAATAAATTAAGTCAAGTTTCAAAGATTTCAGCCTAAATATTCCGAGTCTCGAATCAATTCCTGCCTTCATTTCCTTCTTCGTCCTCATCATTATAAAGGTCTCCGTTTTCAAATTGCCCTCTCCCCCCAAGTAAAAGAGTCTGTATGGTAGCAGGAGACCTCCGTCTCCTTCGAGAGCTCCTCTGAGCCCTCTCTAGAAGCGTCATTCGGGCTGTGTCAATTCCCCCCACCCGTGACCGGTTGACCGACCTATAAACTGGCTGTACACATAAACACTGGATAAGAAGACATCTGCAAACAGCGCCGTCTGTTGCGGAACGCGAGTTTTCAGCTGTTTGATTTTTAACGAAGGAGTCCGCCTTATCGGTGGTGAGTAATCTTGGAAGACGTTGCGAGAGGAAATTCTCGAGAGATTAAGAGAAACGCATGTCAAACCCAGCATTCTAAAAAGAGTCGCAAGCGTCTCTCTCTCTATATGAGGTGGAAATAATTGTACCCTCCTGTCAGTTCCGTTTTCGTCGACCCGTACTATTGCGTCCTGAGTTTTTTGGAGACTTGAATAGAAATCTAAAGGCGCGTATACACGTAGCAGTTGACTGATATGACAGTCAACTGCTAACAACTGTTAAGCCCTACTCGCATGTGTAAATAGCAACTGCGATGCGAGTTCAGGTCTATACTGGACACATGTCGAACACTATCGATCCTAGTTCGAGCTATTAGCAAAGTTGAAGCCCGTCTACTTTCCAGCGTAAATGTATCCAACACAAGCGCAACAATCGCCAACGGAAAGAAATTCACGACGTCTGATACCGGAAATTTGGATATAAGAACAAAGATATCCCTTCCCGAAAAAAAAAATTTTTATCTTTAAAGAATGGGAACAAAATATAATCGTCAATTGAACTTATTGCTTGAAGAATTTCACGAACATTTAATAATCAATCGCTATTGAAATAAAACTCTTTTTCATTTGTTATGACAACGCCTAAATAGCGGCTTTAAGCTGCATAGAAGTTGGTGCAGACGCATTATAGCAGTAGCGATGGAGATATATCGCGCATCTCGCGACTGTCATAGCAGTCAACTGCTACGATTGTTGCGATTGTGTTGGATACATTTCCGCTGGAAAGTAGACGGGCTTCAACTTTGCTAATAGCTCGAACGTGGATCGATAGTTTTCGACATGTGTCCAGTATCGACCTGAACTCGCATCGGAGTTGCTATTTACACATGCGAGTGGGGCTTAATAGTTGTTAGCAATTGACTGTCGTAGCAGTCAATTGTTACGTGCAAACGCATCTTTTGAGCGCTGGAGAGCGAATCGTATCGCTGGATCGACGCTGTTTGATACCGAGGAGACAGAAGCCTCCGCCATTAGCTCAAACTCAGTATCGGCCGATATCGCCCGCTGTCTGCTTCTGTACACTTATCATAATTCCACACCTAATCGTTCTCCTCCAGAGGCATATTGCGTAAGTTATTGTTCCCTCTGTATTACCACCGCCTTTTGACGACGTCCTGAACATGAGGAGCGAGTCACACTTCGAAACGTCGGGAGACTGGAGAAACCGATGTGCTGAGAATAAACTTTACATCTTTTACTTTTAGATAATTTTATCGGATCTTCTTTGCTGTGTGAGAGCTCATTGCTTCATTTTCCCTGTGGTTTAGCTTCTCCTAATATATTGCATTGGCTTTGCAACGCATTCAGCGTTACGCCTTTTAGGCAGGCACTGTTTTAGTGTCAAAAGTAACGGATTCCAAATGCATTTGAACTGTACTTCTCAGCATGCTATTTACTGTAGAACAGCAGAGATATTTATGGTGAGCACTTCCTACCAATCTTTAAGGAATTTGGAATCATGACACTATATAGTTGTATATATACAAATGCTTATGTAATGTTAAACAAAATATCGACCTATACAAAACTGGAAATAGTGTCCATTATCATGACACCGAGAGGAAGGAGAAACTTCTTACACCCCACTGCAGATTATCGAAAACAAAATATCTATTCAATGTGATGAAACTGAAAATTTTCAACATATTACCTCGAGAGGCCAGAAATGTAACCTACGGGAAATATAAACGTGTCTTGCACTGTCGGCTGGTATCAGAAGCATTTTACTCTATTGGTGATTTTTTAACTTGCAACCTTGATATTGTTTTTTGATTTTTTTTATTTGAAATATACTCTTTGACGAAGACCATTGCATGTACCTTGCTGGACGTCCAATAAATATTATTATTACTGTTGGAAAAATGCTCTTACTGCCGATTTACTTAGAGGCACTTTGGTTTTCTTTCGCTCGGTTTCGCAAACTCCAAGAGCGCCGAAATGTTTTCGTCTCCGTCCGCGAAATCACCAGAATGCCTGTTGTGTCTCCTAATAAGGATGACTTGGAATCCTCAAATATTTAGTCTCTCACTTGACCAATTTGATCGTTAGACCATGATTTCCTGTGGAAAACATCCAAATATCATTCAGGTTAGCACCGTTTAATAGTATTTTGTACGATTTGGTCTTGAGCATTGGATTAATAACCTGTTTTCTTGAGTCGGATTTTTGGATGCGCGTTTAGGTGACAGTAATTTTTTCTGATAGCCTGCTCTAAGGCCGGGATTACGATTAACGTTTTCTGACGTGACGGAAAATGACGGTGGCATTGTTGAAGCTAGGAGAATGGGAACGCAATGAAGCCAATCACGACGGACGGACGATGACGGAGCCGCCGACGGACGTTGAGGAAACCTTGTCAAGGTCTAGCTTTGCAGTCGCGTTGGTTTCCGTCAGCCAATCACGAGTGACTTGAAAATCAAGCGGAAGGTAAATGCTCGGATGAGGGTGACACTTTTCCAACATTTTTTCCGACCACTGAAAATCCTCCTTTTTAGATGAAATGTTCACAACACAACCTGCTATGTTTACAGTTTACTCACGCTGTAAAAGTTTTGGAAAAAAGTAAAATCCTACGGTTTTAAAGCATTTCGAACCCAAGAGGTGAGTGTTCGCCGCGCCGCCATATTGGACCGACGTCGATCGTGATATACCACCAACAATTGAGCCGCTACGTTGGCGTTCACCGCCTCCGTCCGTTTCCGTCACGTCATAAAACGTTCATCGTAATCCCGGGCTAATGCAGCAACAAAACATTTTCCATTCTCCTGTATTGTTTCCCTTATTTCTTTGGCTTTTACCTTGCTTTCCGCAAATGACGCTATATTTCGGTTTAAGGGCACATCTCCTTTCATCGCTATTCCCTCACAATGCAATCCCTTGATTGCCCAGAGTGAGCCCCCCCCCCCCCTCTTTTACCCCACTGGTGAGCGTCAACACGTCTTTTCAAATAATTTCTTTTCGTTCACATCAATGCCGACCATCCTCGTGTATTGTCTTCCTATCCCAATTAACCACCCGGGTGGTTAACTGGGATAGGAAGACAATAGGGGTGCACCCCCATGAATGAACCATGCGAGGTTTGATCTTGCCGGTGATAGGATAAGTGATAGGTTTCAAAGAAAATGATTAAGTTCTAGGAATGGGGGCGTTTACTCGGAACCGAAATAGCAATTTTGTACACGAAATTGTTAGATGGAAATGAAAAACGAATTTTAGTGTCACCCAACGAAAAAGCTGCTGTGATAACATTGACGTCATTTTCCTCCCGTCCTTGACTGCTTTTAGCTGAAGGGAAGGGAGTGGAGGGGGGTTCTCGGAAGGTCTGCTCGCACAGATGCTGTCGCAACTGCTCCTATTGGCAGAGTCAGCTGTGTCCTCCCCATTGGGATGAGGCGAAGTAGCTTCGCGGGATCAGTTGTGATTGGACGTAGTCGATATACGTCGGAGGCTGCACCACGCCCACTTTTCAGAAAGGGTTAAAAACATCAGTTATCCGCCGCTTATAACTCGAGAAATACTTGACGGGTCAAAGAACGGCAAAATACGGGTCTTTTTATTTTACGAACTCCAATAGATCCGTCAATAAAAAAATAAAAGACCCCATTCCGGCTTCACTATGAGAGTCCGTCCGTACTGAATGGCTGCGATGCCTCAGAGGGGTCGGGCGTGGGAGAGTTGTCTGTCGCTCGCGTGCGGGTGTTACGGAGAAGTTCGGAGAAGAGGGCATCTTCCCCAACCTTTGCTCTTATCGTGTAGCTCCTCAGCTCTGTCGCAACACCTCTATCACTCTACTGCACGTTGATTCATGTGTCCAATCGGAAACCCTGGGTGAAATATTAATGCAGCGTGTGTCTGTACTCGTCACGGAGAGATTATTGCCTGCATTAAATTTTCACGACGCAAGCCTCCCTCCCCCGATTATACTGATCGTGTGCCGCGAGAGGGTTGACGAGAGGGTGAAGGAGAGTTGGAGACTGCTTCGGGGGAATTATTGGCGTCTTTCGAACTCAGCGTTCCCTCAACTTCCCCGGGCGTCGCGACGCTGTACAAGGATCACCCTCTTGGACTCCAGACTTCCTACTCCTCTCTCTCCTTCTCTCCATAATGTTAAATGGTTAAAACCTAGTGACAGAAGGGAATACTTTTTGGGGGCTTTTCTTTTCTCTCTCTCCCAAGAAAAAACGCCGGAATACCTTTTGGAAAGGTTTAAGGTTAGGTCAGATATCACATGCAGGAAATTCCGCTCGGACTAAAATTCTTTATACCATCCCACACCCCGAACTAAAGTGTGTTTTAATTCTTTCCTAATTACTGCGTCTAAATACTAGAATTCCCCGCCCCTACATCTTAAAATATTGCTGATGACGTTAAAAAGTGCGAACCCCAACTTACTATGGTAGACTGGACCATAATTACAAAATTAGAGGAATTGATTGCCGAACTGACAGATTCAAAATGTTCTTTGTTTCTCGTATAATTATGGAAATGAATAGCGGTAAATATGTCCAATACGAGTGTAGCGATGTATAACATAGTTGCATGTTGTTGTAAGGACTTGAAGGTAACCCAACTAACAGCATGTTTTTTCATGTTGCTTTGCTATTTTTATCTTTTTTTAAATAGTGAACTTTAGTTCAGCATATAAATACTAATCCTTTTTTATGCATGATATGTAGTGCATGTTTGGTGAGAATTCACCCCCTGCCACACACCTTTATGGTGGCTTGCAGGGTAATATGTAGATGATAGACCCACCTCGGAATGCAGTCGCTTTTTGTCCGCAACTGCAAATTCGATGAGTAAACTCGTTTTTCTCGCAGCTAACTTCTATATCTAAAGTCCAACTCACTATCCGATTGGTCAACTCCATGGATTTAATCTCACCCCCGAGATTTGCTCGATAATATTACGTAGTACTTAACTAAGCGCTGGAAAGATAATTTCCGTTCGTAATGCTTTTACCGTATTAGCTTGTTGCGATAAAATTGCTTTCATCCATGATTTTCGTGCTGCATGGATTCGTTCTGGAATGTGCGTTCCAGGAGGTCGTGCACTTGCATGAAAAAACATAGGGCATAATGGGTAGCCTATAGTATTGAAAGCATAGGGTCTCAAGATATATGTCCCGTGACCTTTTTCCGGCCAATCTGATGTCACAGCCTGCATTGCATCGCCTCACTGAGCTGTCATATCGGCTCATTTTAAAATCAACGAATTAATTACAAAAAGGTCATTAATCGCTTACGATCTCTTTGCAACTGCTTGTTCCGTCCATGACCCTATGACCATGAATCAGTGAGGATCGGAACATCGATTCTGGTGTCAAAGCCGCAGTATCGGAATTCGCCTCGCGACGGCGTGGATGCTAAAGCGATACCCACGGAATAATAAAAACTGCATTAGAAGAACTGCAGTGGAAGTAGGCAAAATTTTTGGTAGACACCCAGCTCTGCGCTAATGGAACTTTTAATGCGAGGTGCTGTTTCGGACAGGAAATAGCAGCCATCGGAAAATTATCTCAGATATTGCTCATCTGTCCCGAAAATCGAACCTTGGACTTGCCTGGCTCACTGGAGTCGTTTCCAGCTTATATAATTGTTGCTAATACATAGATTTCTTTGATTGCTGCTATGTAGTGCATGTTTGGTGAGAATTCACCCCCTGCCTCACGCCTTTATGGTGGCTTGCAGGGTATTATGTAGATGATAGACCCACCTCGGAATGCAGTCGCTTTTTGTCCGCAACTAAGTAAGACCGCAAGTTGCTAATACATACATTTGTACTAATGTTTCTTAGGGTTTATCAGTATTTGTATCAGTACTCTATCAGCAGTTGCGATGCTTTTAGGATTCAACTCGCAGGCAGTGGCTTCGTTTTAAGTCCGGTTCGCTCATTTTTGCATCTCAATGAGTGGCTTCACAACTTATTTATTTCGGATTCCAAGGAAATAGCAGTTGGGAAATAGCGATGAAAATCCGCACTATAATAGCCAGGAAAAGCCAACCATTCGGACACGGAGGCGACTCATTCTTCACCTGTGTCGAGGCGGTGATATCAATCTCCGGTGGTTCCGATCGCCGGGACGGGGGAGCGGAATCCTCGCCTCTTTTGTTCGCATTTTCCGGCGCTATCGATTCGGATTCGCGCGTTGCGCCCCCTGCAATCGTTCCCACGCCGCATACGAAAGAGGAGACTCCGGCGGGGGGCGACAGATGGCTCCACCGCGCTCTTCGTCCGCTTCAATTGTTCCCGCAGTGGATGGGGTGGGCGAACCTACCCTCCTCCCCCTCCCCCTAGTCACCCCCTACTCCTCTCTTCCCACCCCTTCCACGGAAGAGCTGCATCTCTTCATCGTCCGGCTACACCGCTTCGAACGCAAAATACTACGGCAATAAAAACTGACCAAGGTGTCAACAGATCATCGTAATTTTCAAGGTCCTCGATAATGACGCCGATCCCTTATTAAACCTTGACATAATGGCCCGGCGGTCTTTAGTGTTAAAAAATAAAATCATTACGCAAATGATTGGCGCATAAATCATTCTTTGTGACTAATTATGTCGCTTGACGACATGACTTGAAAGTTACAAACAAAAATTATTTCATGTTGAGGGTTTAGCATTTCGAGTGTCTCGCATTGTTAGTTGCCGGAATGGCCACAATACCCGTGGGGGGCTGTGTTTGAAACCGTCGGGATTATCTCTAAGAGGTAACCAATGAGTCACGTGGTATAAACACGAATGATTCGCAAATTTGGTGTTTTAAATCCGCTGATTGCAACCTTATTCTTTTTTTACACTTGTGTTATATCTCAACTGGGGGCTCTTTAGTTGGAATAGATGAGAAAAACTGTAGTGAAAACAATTTCATGATGTTGTAAAGAGCGATTTGGACACATTAAATTTTGAAACCATTCGTGTTTGTATCACGTGACTCCTTGGTAACCTATTCGAGATAATTCCGATGGTTTCAAACACAACCCCCCTGGACGCAGTCGACTCGTCGACCGATTAAACATAGAGCCATTCAGCTTTGCAGATTCCGTCACTCCTTTTTATGGGGAGGGGCGGGTTAGTTTGTTTTTCTAAGTTGGATTTAGATTGCTTTTCTTTTTCGGATTTCATGAAACCCTACCAGCAAAACTTTTTCTCTCACCCTGTAGTTCTTTGAAAGGGGTAGCTAGGGTCTTTTATCTCTCCCATCTCCTCAGAGACCCCTCCGGAGACGTGGACTAGGGTCCGCCCTGGCGCCAAACGGTGACCAAAGCGCCACCCCTCCCCTATCTCTGCCAGGCCCTTATAAACGCAGCCAAAGGGACGGTGGAATTCGGGATCCCTTTACCGGATTGCCCCGAAGGGGGCGGAGAAAGCATTCCCCCCCTCGGGGCAATCGCCCCCCAGGGGCAGACGTCTGGATGGGCGGAGGTGGGGCAGGGCATGCGGGCGTCGAAGAGTGCGTCGCGACGCCGTCGGATGGTGATGGGACTGTGACCCACAAGGCATCCTCTTGGCCCTCAGGGCCTTCCTTCGCCGCATCTTCCGCGGACGTCCTCTCGAGGGCCCCTCCCTCTCTCGTGGGCCATTGCGCCCTCGACGTGTCCGGGAAAGCCTTTGATTGTTGAGTGACACAAGGGAGGCATTGTATCAGGGGATGTGGCCGCGTTTGTTGTTCGTCTCTCGAGGGAAAAGGTCCAGAAGCTAATGCACCCCATTTGCTTCTCTATTGCGTTCCGCCTGTTATTTCTAAGACATTCTTGCATTGGAGGATTCTAATCTAATGTTTCGAGTCATCCTGTACTCCCGCGTCCGGATAAGAGAGCACAGCTGATAAGGAAGCGGCTTATGTAACGTGAATCGAGGCGATCTTGGTGCTAAATTTCGTGAACCCGTATTCCATCACGGAATTTTTCTCTGGCACATTTCCACCAGTGGATGCAATTTTCTACGTTTGGTTGTGTCTAATATTCTCCAGGCCCTTTGACTACGTGGATTGGAATTCGAAGCTTAGAATTCGGAAAGGAATTGGAGCGTCGTGCAATGACAGAAGAATTATCCACAGTTTGTATAACAACAAAGTAGCGGTGATAAAACCTGGACGCAGCTGTGAAGAAACATGAAGAAGGAAAGGAGTGAGACAACACTGTGCACTGTCTCCCGTAATCTTTAACGTTTACATCGAAAGAGCCATCAATGAAATCAAAGAGAATTTTTCTGGAGTGAATATCTACGGAGAAAAAATAAGCATGATTCACCGATGGCATAGCTCTCGTAGCCGAGACAGAGAAGGAGCTGAATAAGATGCTAACAACCATGGAAAGGACAATGGCCATGCATCCTGAAGATCAGTAAGAAGAAAACTAAGATATTGGTGTGCAGCAAGAGAGAGGAGGCCAAAACCAACGTTATACTAGTAAAACAGAAACTCTAAAAGAGGTGAAAGTGTTCTGTTTTCTGGGAAGCAGAATAAGCAACGATGGACGAAGCAAGAAAGAAATAGTGAGTAGAATAGCCCAGGCAAAGAGGGCATTCTATCAAAAGAAGAATCTACTTACAGCTGGAAATACAAGCTTGGAAGTAGGAAGCAATTCATCAAAACGTATATCAGGAGCATGTTTCTTTACGGCAGTGAGGCATGGACGATGACAGCAGCGGAGAAGAAAAAGGTGGAAGCACTCGAGCTATGGTGCTATCGAAGAATGATGAACATAGAATTGATCGACCGAGTGACAAATGAAGAAGTCCTAAGAAGAGTGGGAGAAAAGAGGTCTGCTGAAAACTATAAAATGAAGTTGGGACCACTTAATCGGCCACATGTTAAGACACGATGGCCTGATGAAGACAATCGTCAAAGGAAAAGTGAACAGGAAGAATGGAAAAGGCAGGCCTCGTATGAGTTACATAGAACAGGTCGTAAAGGACGTGAAAGAGAGGAATTACGTCAATACGAAGAGGTGGGCCGATAGAAGAATCGAGTGGAGGGTTGCGTCAAACGAATCCTAGGATTGTTTACCCTTGATGATGATAATATTTTTCCGGTTTAAGATCTCTTTCTTTTCGTTGCTATTTTTGTCTGTCAATGTTTAGTCAGAAGGTACGCTCTTTTTTGTGCATTTGTTTTTTACGACGGCGACATTTGCGTCGGATGTGGCTGCATGTCGTTTGCACTCCTCCCGGACTGAAGCCTCATCCCCTAATGGAATCGCTCGCTCATCTGTGGACTGTCTCTCCCCCTCTCGCCCCGTCCTTTCTATTATCGCCTCATCTGCCGCACCCCTCCCTCGTCGAGCCAGCGGAGCGAAAGGGCACCCACTGCCACACACCCGCACCCCCTCCATCCCCCGCTGCTGCTCCACGAAATAACACTTCTCGGACAATATATTGATCAGAGGGAGTGATCCTTCTCCCCTTGTGAATATCTTCCCCGTCCCTGAAGCCCCTGTACTTTCTCTCCACCAAATCCGACCCCTCCGAGTCGACCCTCTTTCTCCCCTGCCGGCGATCATTTACCCTTTGCCTGGACGGCGTACCCTGACCCTCGATAATGCAAAACTATGATACCGTAGATGAATGAGTCCCTTGACAGTTGTGATATCTGTTTCGGTATTCCGAGGTACGCCATCTCTCTCTTTTTAGACATTTTTCAGGCGAACGTTTTTTCCCCTGGTTTCCGTTTTTATCCTCTCCTGTACTATAGACGGTATCATGTCCAATATAGTTTGTGTCACATCAGGTGTTCCCCAGGGAAGTGTGATAGGCCCACTTTTATTTCTTTTATATATCAATGACCTCGGCAGTGTTTTAGTAAACAGTAGAATTCGGATTTTCGCAGATGATGCAGTAGTGTATAGAGAAATTAGCAGTCCGGGAGACAAGGCATCGTTAGAAAAAGACCTCGTAGCAATTCAGGCGTGGTGTGATAAATGGAAACTAGAACTGAAAATAAAAAAGTGCGTGACAAATTTTTTGGAAAAGGAAAAACTCGATAGAAAGAAACTATATAATTCAAGGTACGTAATTAATAAACGTGGAATTATTTAGGTATTTATGGTTAACACTTACTCAGGATCTATCATGGGGGAAACATATCAGGGAAATATGCAGTCAAGGAAATAAAAAGTTGGGGTTTATCAAAAGAATATTAGGGAAAAGTGAGGAGAGGGTGAAGGAACGTTGCTATTTATCAATTGTTAGACCACACTTAGAATATGCTGCGAGCATATGGGACCCTTATGAAGCAGGCTTAGTGTACGAATTAGATCGAGTACAACGAAGAGCAGCGAGATATGTAAAAGGTTGTTACTATAGGGAAAACATTGTGTCTGGTATGTTAGCCGAATTGGGATGGGAATGGCTGTCACAACGCAGGCTGAATTATAGACTTAATCTTCTAGGAAAATTTAAGGAGGGACATTTCATTAATGACATTAATCATATATCGCTGGTTTCGACTTATTATGGTAGGCTCGATAATTCTAATAAAATTAAGGAGATAGATTGCAGGACGGACAGGTTTAAAATGTCATTTTTTCCACGTACGATTCGAGATCAGAACGTTAGATATCGCGTATATCGGCAATAATTATAGAGGTAATATTCAGAATAGATCGATAGTATTCTTTATTTCCTGCATGTCCAAATGAATGTGTTACTCGCATGCATTGCTCTTAACATTTCCTGCATATAATTTTTTTGCATGCATGAGAATCTATTAATTTGGTGTCGGACTTCAAGTCATGCATGGTATTCGTGAGTGTGTCCTGCATGATCGGAATTTGGTAGTTTTTTCTTTTTTTTCCCTAATTACTTTTAAAGGTGTGGTGTTTGTTTTGTGTTGTTCGTTTTTGTTTGTTGTGCCATTGTTCCTGGTGTGGATGCACCCCCTGCCACACACCCTCGAGGTGGCTTGCAGGGTATGTCGTAGATATAGATAGGTAGATATAAGCAGAGAATCTTTGGCGTCGGAATTGACTGCGATTGTGTGAAAGGTCATCACTCCACGTTCATAAATCATAGCATTGAAGTGGTGACGGCATAGGTTTATTTGAGAGCTATTAATCCTACGATATGTAAGCTTGCGTGCGTTGTACCCTATTCCCCTTCAATGAGGATCCATCCTTAAGGTCTAGCGTCCACCCTTGGCCTGCCTTAATGCGTAGTCTCGCCCGCAACCCACTTTTTTGAAGTGACATCAGCGAAATCCTTCTTTTTCTTTTGTTCTCGTGATTGAAATAGGTATTTGTTCATCCAAATTTGTTCCGAATTTTTTCCCAATCACATCATTTCATGCACCCATCTATTTATGCAACCCAGTTTTACCCGTAACTCTAAAAGGATCCCCGGTTCCTTTTGGACTCTAAAAATATCGTTACCCTGATGAATATAATCTTTTCCTGAGTTTTTCTGTGGCTAGTAAAAAAAATTGGAAGCTCCTCTCCGTATGTATGTTGCAACAGAAATTTAAAAAGTTAGGCAATGTCTTGGTATCGTAAGAAGTCACGAAAGTAGCTCACTTAGAATCCTACAAATATACTATCCAGAATTTAAGTTTTCTATTCATTTTTAATCATGTGGATATCCATATTTATTCCTTTCTTAATTCACTCTTTTTTAAGAGTGGGTTATCCCTCATTAGAGTAAAAATTGCCAACCCTAATTTATTTACTTTTTACTAAATTCACTCTCTTTAAGTATGGGTTATCCCTCATTAGGATAAAAAATGCTAACACTAATTTATTTACTTTTTACTAAATTCATTCTTTTTAAGTATGGGTTATCCCTCATTAGAGTAAAAAATGCCAACCCTAATATATTTATTTTTACTAAATTCACCCTTTTTAAGTATGGGTTATCCCTCATTAGAGTAAAAACTAACCCTAACTTGTAAACCTTTTACTAAATTGTTTAATGAGCCTTTCCATTTAATAAAAAAGTCCCAAATCCACTTTTCCTAATTCATCCACGCTTTGTGAATTGAGAGCGTCCATTTTCGCCGCGAGAGTGGTATTCTCCTTTGCGCGTGAGTAGCGGCAATTGTTTGCATCCGTCGAATGCCCCTCCCCTCCACCTCCCCTCCATCGATTATCGCAAATCTCCCCGTCCATTCTTGCATTCCTCCTCCGTTCCGCATTCCGCGCAGGTGAATTCGTTCATTCATTCATTCGAGGCGAGGACTATCCAACGCCGCGTTTTCATTCCCCTCGACGCCTGCGAATGCTGCTCCTGCCGTCGCACAGTGAGCTGAAATCGAATATTGCTAACAAAATTCCAAAATGGCTTTTTTGGAAATAGAATCACGAAATTTGGCGGAATCATGTTTTGTCGCCGTTACCGAGATACAGGGGCTCAAACAGAACCAAAATTCCAAAATTACACCCGACTTTAGTTTTCTAGGAAAATCTTCCAATTTAAGTAGAGGGTGACGCTGTAGGAGGAATTTGATCGGATAAAAAACTATTAGGTCTGTTAAAACCACTCTTTTACTCTACTGTGCTTAACTTTGGGAGTTTTTGTTTCGAAAATAAGGTGATGTTACGTGACAAATTGACGGACGCTATTCTCACGTTAAATTTCATATTAAGTAGTAAATATCTAGCGTTTTACGAATGTGCCTGTAAAGTGACGTTGAAGCTTTTTAAAGGTAGATCTGAAAACGCTAGATATTTACTACTTAATATGAAATTTAGCGTGGAAATAGCGTCCGCCATCTTGTCACGTAACATCACCTTATTTTAAAAAAAAACTCCCAAAGTTAAGCACAGTAAAGTAAAAGAGTGGTTTTAACAGACCTAATAGTTTTTTTATCCGATCAAATTTCTCCAACAGCGTCACCCTCTACTTAAATTGGAAGATATTCGTAGAAAACTATAAAAGTCGGGTGTAATTTTGGAATTTTGGTGCTGTTTGAGCCCCTGTATCTCGGCAACGGCGACATAAAATGGCCAATGACATGTCATTCCTTGAGTGCCAATCAATTGAGAACTCAACATGCATCATTAGGCTAATTTTACATTAATTTTTCTAGAAGAACGTACATTGTCAAGGCCATCAAGCCTAAAGGCACCTTTCCTCCAGCACAATCCTCACTATTAGCACGACTAATATATTTTGTAAACCAGGCCTAACTCTGTTTCTCCGAAAACGTAATAGGTATTATAAATACCTTGTGGATGTATTGTCTTTTGTGCATGCAGAGACATAACGCATTCCATACAAAAACGTTCAGAATGATCACCACCAAATCAAATTCCTCAACCGAATCTGAAAGATGTTGATAGGAAACTGAAGTACGTTTCAGTAAAAACTTGGAATTAATTTTCACACATAGCTTTTAATATATGAGGAAGCACCAGAAAGATCTCGTAACATGGAATACTTATCTGATCTAAATCCGAAACAACATTTCTTAAGTAGTAATAGAGATGTTCTCGATAGTACTCAATTATGTAACGAGCGACCTTACAAATGGGGGCGTTTACTCGGAAACGAAATAACAATTTTTTGCACGAAATTGTTAGATGGAAACGAAAAAAGAATTTTCGTGAAAAAATTAATCCTCTAACCACAACCATTCACTCATATCTCAAAAATTAAAATAAGCAAAAGGTGACGCCCACCTAAAAAGCTGCTGTGATAACATTGATGTCATTTTCCTCCCGTCCTTGACTGCTTTTCGAGGAAGGGAAAGGGAGTGGAGGGGGGGTTCCCGGAAGGTCTGCTCGCACAGATCCTGTCGCAATCGCTTCTATTGCGAGAGCCAGCTTTGTCCCCCCCTTTACGATAAGGCAAAGTAGCTTCGCGGGATCAGCTGTGATTGGAAGAAGTCGATATACGTCAGAGGTTGCACCACGCCCACTTTTCCGAAGGGGTTAAAAAACATTATTTTTTCGCCGCTTCGAGAAATAATTGACGGGTCAGAAAACGGAAAAATACGGGTCTTTTTATTTTACAAACTCGATCAGATCCGACAATCAAAAAAATATGGTAAACGTTGCCTTCGGAGACGTCCGCTCTGTTTTCGGGGTGTTTCTTCGCATGGCCACCGTGCAGATGTCGTTCCGCTGTGGATCTGTCTCATTTCGTCGTCCACCACGCCTTCTGGATATGCCTCTCCCCCAAACCCTGCAGCCCCCGTAAGCGAAAGGAGCGCCACGAGGGGGAACCGTAATCCCCGCGATGGTAACCACTCTCTCCGGAACATCCCCTCTCCAAAGGTCCTCCGGCGCTGCTGCTCTCCGATCCATATTAACCCCCGCGCCCCCCAACTTTCCGAAGCGTCTTTCTTCGCTCTCCAAATCCGTCCAATAAGGGGCCCCCGAGGGGCTGAGGGTGGAATAAGTGGCGACGGGTGAAGGCAGGGGGTGCGAGAGAAAGACATTTCGGAGGCGTGGCCGGGTTGTGACGCCTGAGGAAAAATTGCCGGGCCGGGGGGAGGGGAACCCTTCCTCTCCTACCCCCTCTCCCTCCCTCCCAACCTTTATCAATGAATTTGGCCCGTGGCCACCCCAACTCCCTCCCCTCCAACGCTGGTACTTTATCGCCTATTTTCTGCGTCCTCCTGCGTCTTGATTGATTCAGGTTTCTCTGCCAAAGAGGAGGAGACTGATTTCGGATCGAACGCTAGGCCGTAAAAAAAAAATGCCAAGTTAATTTTAGTGAATTGGGAGAGGTTCATTTGCTCTGACCGCCTTTCAATAAACCTGCTAATCGTCGAAGGGGCCATCCCAAACATACATACTTTTTCATTAGTAATTTAGAAACCTTCAAATCATAATACATTAAGTAAATATGGTTAGCTATTCCAGTTTTTTTAAATGCAAAAGCCTACGTTTTCATTGAACATTGAACATTCCACAAAATTTTGTGGAATTGTACAGAGTTAATTTTCTTTCCATGTTCAGTGCAGCTAAATTCCACCAAGTATCGCCTGCCTCTATTGATGTTATACGTTTTCATTGTTCATCAAAAAATGCTACCTACATAAAAAAACACACATGCCTAATGCTTTGTCGCAGTACAGTCTTTCTCTTGGGATGTTTAATGAACCCATGATAATATGTATCCCAATGAGTTTTCAATATCTGTTTTGTCTATAGGCTTGAAATTTCAATATCCTTTTATTTGTCTTTAACTGCCATGTTTTCATATTGATCTTCACCAATGTAGTGGGGAAAATAATTCAAACGAACCAACATCAAATTCGTCTTTGTCTCCTTTTTCTTTGGTACTCTGCAATCAAATCGCGTGGTTTGATTTCTGCCTTTTCCACCTTAGGCTGACTTAGTCGGTAACTCCAAAATTCAGCACTTCCTCGTTTTCCGGTTGTTCACTCATAAGAGCTGGATTTTCAATCTCACCTTCACATTGATCAGACCTTCACCATTAGTTCCCGCAGTTTTTCCATAATTGGTTGTAGCATTTACTAACATTCACACTATATCAAAGTAAATATGGAATTCTTCGAGATTGGATTGTTGAATACCTAACATTTGTGGGATGTGGGAACTGGCTCTACTGCATCGCTGCCATCACTATCTAAACCTTCGATTTCAGAGTCATTCGGATCCTCAAAGTATCCAATAATTGTTCTGATGTGCTCAGCATCATTGCAATTAAATGAATCTAAAAATTACATAAAACGTTATAGTACTGGAATCACTATCTATTATTAAATCACATACATTGTAAATTAATGAAAAAAGCGAAATAAAACCATTGGCGATGCCTAAAAATATATAACCCCAGAGAATATAGTAAGAAAATAAAAATAAATAATTAGTCGGAATAGTGTTAAATTATCTTAGAAAACTCTTCGAAACCAAACTCTTAGAAAATAAAGCATATGAAATGTTTACAGCACTGCACTGGTAGCATTTACCTACGTATATATTATCAAAAAGGAAAAGAGATAATCAGAAGTGACCTTTCCTCGTGGTCCCAATGTCCATTGTAATGGACATTCATTATTAACGATTAACATAGCAAAAACTAAAAATCAATGGTTAAATTTAATACTCATACTACAATTAATAAACAATGAGGAATGTTTAAAAAATTCGGTTAAGAGTGATGATCTGGGACCATGTCTCAGGTAGTCGCCTAAAGGGCGTGCCCCACCTCGGGATGGGTAAAAATCCGCGACCCTTTCCCGAGCTCCGAGGCCCAACGCTGGCCTCTCTCCTCGACCCACGCTGCGGGAGGCGACCACAGCAAAAACTGACCCTACCCAGTATAATTTAAACTTTAACAGCTATACCATATTGCAATAAATGCTAGTTTTCATCGTACTCCTGATAATCGTGCGAATACGTACGTCTTTTAAGCGTCGTTCTACGATGAAAAATAAATGATTTATAGATTTTGGTTAAAATGCAGTGGGAGACTGCGATAAAAATGGCAACCTCGCAGTGAAATGAAAAGGAGTCCGCGAAGTTTGAATTTGTCTGGGGCATAAACATAATTGATTTACACGGATTTGCCTCGAATTTCATAGTCTGTTAATATATGAACATTTGGTAACTACAAATTACATCTAGATAATAACCTTCGAGACACCTCAAGGGTGTGTGGCAGAGAGTGAGTTCGAAAAGAGTGAGCTCGAAAATCTGCATAGCGGATTGGATATGGCTACAATCCATTCCACGAACTTGCTGCCCCGTTGCAGGCGCGTTGTACCACATTGAGCGCGTGATGGAAAAACTGATGTGAAATTCGGCGTAGCAAACGGTCGCAGTGTAACTCATTAGGTTCGCACTGTGGAAGCTATGTAGAGATTCCCCTTATAAGTTATTTGTGATGCTCGGCTATGCAAGTTTTTGTACATGTATTTTAAAAAAACTACGAAATAAGTGTCCGCAATTGTGTTTGTTTATCTTTGGTAAGTAATTACAAAAATGTAAGTAGCCTACATTAAAACAACGATAAATACTGTTTCATCGAATTACACCACTTTTCATTCCAAATCTTTACCCATACAGGTGCAGCAAGTACTTGATTTTGAAGATTTCGTGAGAAATATGCGTTTAGACCATTTGAGAATACATCAATCACGGTGAATCCCAATTTCGTGCAAAAGTAATCGCTTCCGGCAGAATATATATTGTTTGCTAGAAATTATCATTCACCGTGATGGATGTGTTCTCAAATGAATCTGTGAAAACGCATTGAAAGTAAGAATGCAACATATTAGCATAAATATTCCCATAACAAAGTTGTGGCAATTGTGGGGGAGGCAGGCATCGAAAAATTAAATGCTTGATCGCTAAAAGCTAAAAGTCACCGATCGCTTACGATCATCCAACTTCCACGGATTTTATTTCAGGCATTGATAGCAGATGTCGACTAAGAATGCCAAGGATCTAGCTCGGGGAAAATCATACCAGAAATATGCGATCAAAGTTTAAGAAATAGGATTTACAATTTATTCACATGTAATTGTTTCTTTAATTATATAGAAAAGACATACAAAACCGAACAGGTGGTGGTATTTTCATTGCAGTCAAGAACTCAATCATTAGCAAAGCAGAAATGTTTCCCGACAACCTCTTGGAATGTGTTTGGTGTTCAATAACATGCCCTAAATCCAAACCAATACCTGTCTGCGCATTCTATAGACCCCCAAACACTGATGTTGAGTCATTATTACAATTGGGAAAGCAGATAAATTCTATCACGTCCCGTAACTGTGAGCGTAATATATTAATAGGTGGATATTTCAATGCACGATTAATAGACTGGAGAAATTACTGCTTCAAAGGTGGAGAAAGGGACAAGGACATCTGTGAGATTCTATTATATGTATTCTACAACAACTTCCTGCAACACTTAGCTACAGTACCTAATAGGGGGAATAATATTCTTGATTTACTGGCAACCAACACCCCACAACAAGAGACAATGATTAACACGGTTGATGGAATTAGTGACCACAGAGTTACAACGGCAAAATTCTCACTAACTTTAGATACATATTTTAACCAAAAAAGAAAGATTTATATTTTTAAAAGAGCTGACTTTGCTAACTTTAAAATTTATTTAAAAGATTCCTTATCGGATTTTAAAAAGTCTTCCATAAACTTATGTACGGAGGGTTCATGGAAGTCGTTCATTATCTCATGCGTTCTGGAATCATTAGATATATCCCTAGTAAATTTAAAAAAAAAGCACTGAACCTAGGTGGTACAGTGCCGAAGTGAGATAATCCTTGAGACGGCAGCGAATATGTAATGCTAAAATGAAAAGAATTAGTAATTATATGCCCACTGATGAGCGTAAAGTAATAGTTGAAAACTATAAAATTTCTAAATACACTGCAAATACACATCTACATCTACATAATACCCTGCAAGCCACCATAAAGGTGTGTGGCAGGGGGTGAGTTCCCACCAAACATGAACTACATATCATGCATAAAAATGGATTCGTATGATTAGATTATTAGGGAATAGATCAGCAGTTAAAAAGCATTAGAAAAAACAAATCAGCTCCCGATCAAATTCCTTCCAGAGTATATAAAACATTAGCTTCTGAAATAGCCCCTTATCTAGAAATAATATTCAATAAAACACTAAAGAACCGCACAGTACCCGAGCACTGGAAAGTAGCTAACATTACACCTATATTTAAAAGCGGTGATAGGGAAGAACCTATCGACTACAGACACATTTCACTCAGGTCAATCTCTTGTAAGATATTTGAGCACAATGTAGTCAGTTCGATCATGGGGCATTTGGATAGTCAGGAATTTCTCATAAAAAGCCAACATGGGTTCCGGAAAGGTTAATCTTACGAGACACAATAAGCTTTATTCGTACACAATACTTTAGTCTACGGCGAAAACAGTACTGAAGTTGATGCGATATTTTTAGATTTTAAAAAGGCTTTCGATAAAGTTCCGCATGATAAATTAATCTTGAAGTTAGAGTTTTGGTATAAATAAAGACGCTGTATGCTGGGTAAAAGAATTCTTAAGTGGGCGAGAGCAGAGGGTTGTCATAGATGGTATCATGTCGGACACAAAGTCTTATCGGGAGTTCCCCAGGGTAGCGTAGTAGGTCCGCTTCTATTTCTTTTATACATAAACGATTTGGGTACCGTAGTTAGTAGTAACCTTAGACTTTTTGCAGACGATGCGGTAGTGTACAGGGGTATATCAAAAGAAGAGGACAGGAAATCGCTTAGAAAGTATTTAGATGCAAAAGAAGAGTGGTGTGATAAATGGCAGTTAGAACTTAACTTAAAAAGTGTGTAGCTATTAAGTTTTGGCGGAGGAATAATTCGATAGAGCGTACCTATAAAATTAGTAACACGAAGATCGAAAACGTTGAAACCATAAGATATTTAGATGTAAAAATCACTAGAGATTTATCGTGGGGAAGGCACATAAGGAAAATATGCTGCCTAGCGAAGAGAAAGCTAGGATTTATAAAAAGAGTACTTGGGAAATGTGATGAGAAGACAAAAGAGCGATGCTATTTTTCACCAGTTAGGCCCCCACCTTGAGTATGCAGCCCGTGTATGGGATCATAATGAATTAGGTTTGATGAGAGAACTAGACAGTGTGCAGCGTAGAGCAGCTAGGTTCGTTTAAAACGTGTTACGATAGGTTGAGTATCGTTTCATAATTAATAAAAGAATTAGGGTGGGAATCATTATCAGAGCGTAGGTTAAAGTACAGATTGGATCTATTAGAGAAATTTCAATCGGATGACTCTACTGAAGATGTTAGGCGCATATTAAAAAAACCAGCGTATTATGCTAGATTCGACCAGATAAATAAGATTAGAGAGATAGATTGTCGTACCGATAGATTCAAAATGGCATTTTTACCCCGTACTATACGAGAAAAGAATAGGCAGCATAGAAAAGGGATAGGTAGGGGAAATATTTTAGAGTATTCTGTAGTGTATGATGCATGTATTAATCCCTTAAATACTATAGATACTAACAATCAAGTTGCATGAGGCTATGTAGTTGCTAGTTTGCATGTTAGTAGTGCATGCTTGGTGATCTTCACCCCGTGCCACACACCCTCGTGGTGGCTTGCAGGGTATCGTGTAGATGTAGAAAAGGTTTCCCCACCCAATCCTCCACAATTCCCGCTGTCTCTAAAACATCTCGCAGGCATTGTCGTTAACTCGGATAAGGAGTCCACGTTCCCTCCCCTCAACTCTCCTACGACCCTGCTGACGATTCTGATCACCGTTGACCATTGTGCATAGAAATTCTGAGAAAATGTATCGTGATAATTTGATTTTTGCCAATCCTTCCCTTAATTCCCCTACGCTCCCTGCTGTTCGGAGTGCCATTAACGCCGGAAAATCCCTACCAAGGGTAACACTGCCCTTTTATCCCATGCCTTCCCTCCTCCCTCCTTCAACACAGGTATGTGACCCGAAAAGGCACTTTACGTTTCGTGCCGTACCTTGGAGGAACCGGAACTCGGAGTCCGAGCCTCGGCGTTGAAGGAGACCCAACCCTTCACCACAGGTGGTTCATAGCACCAACTGACCAGTCACACTATAGTTTATAACGTCTTAAAGTTAGAAATAAATCACAAAGCTATGTTCGTCTTTGTGTTGCACTATTCACGCTGATGAAAATGGTTTTTTCATCGCAATCATGCGATAGATATTAACCAATTTACATGCTTTTGTAATTTAATGCATGTACATTAAACTGGCTTGGTTTACTAATGCACGTAAAATGGTGAAGTTCAACAACACCCTCAAATGCTCGCCTTTCCCCCCTCCCTTCCCCTCTTGCCGCTAAGCACCTAGATTTTGTATGCATGCGGATGTAAAAATGATCATTGTTGCCCTAAGATGTCACTGTGTGATGAAACCCGGGTCGTAAGAAATAAAGCAATTTTGTCGACGATTACGAAATGTAATTTTTATAGCAGATATGGAGAGGTTCCACATAGTTAAGCTTGAAGTTATTACTAACATTTTGAAAAAACTGAGCTCAGATTTATCCATCGCTCACCATAATTCACTAAATGAAAAGTATATATGATGTAAAGCCGTAACAACCTTAGACTTTTTGCAGACGATGCGGTGGTGTACAGGGGTATATCAAACGAAGAGGACACGAAATCACTTAGCAAGGATTTAGATGCAATTCAAGAGTGGTGCGACAAATGGCAGTTAGAACTCAACCTTAAAAAGTGTGTAGCTATCAATTTTTGGAGGAGGAATAATTCGATAGAGCGATCCTATAGAATTAATAACACGAAGATCGAAAACGTTGAAACCGTAAGATATTTAGGTGTAACAATCACTAAAGATTTATCGTGGGGAAGACACATAAGGGAAATATGCGGCCGAGCGAAGAGAAAGCTAGGATTTATAAAAAGAGTACTTGGGAAATGTGATGAGAAGACAAAAGAGCGATGCTACTTTTCACTAGTTAGGCCCCACCTTGAGTATGCAGCCAGTGTATGGGATCCTAATGAATTAGGTTTGATGAGAGAACTAGACAGTGTGCAGCGTAGAGCAGCTAGGTTCGTCAAAAGGTGTTACGATAGGTTGAGTAGTGTATCAGAATTAATACAAGAATTAGGGTGGGAATCATTATCAGAGCGTAGATTAAAGTTCAGATTTAATCTATTGCAGAAATTTCAATCGGATAGCTTTACTGAAGATGTTAGGCACATATTAAAAACACCAGCGTATTATGCTAGATTCGACCAGATAAATAAGATTAGAGAGATAGATTGTCGTACAGATAGATTCAAAATGGCATTTTTCCCCCGTACTATAAGAGAACAGAATAGGCAGCATAGGAAAGGGATAGGTAGGGGAAATATTTTAGAGTATTCTGTAGTGCATGATGCATGTATTAACCCCTCAAATACTATAGATACTAACAATCTAGTTGCATGAGACCCTTTAGTTGCTTGCTTGCATGCTAGTAGTGAATGCTTGGTGACCTTCACCCCCTGCCACACACCCTCGCGGTGGCTTGCAGGGTATCGTGTAGATGTAGATGTAGATGAACAAAGGAAGCTTCTCGGAATACGGTCTCAGATTTTAAAAGGAAAACACTAGTAAAACAATTGCAGGATAGCCGGAAAGCCTAGTTGTCATATGAGAGGGAAGTTCCGGGAAGAAACCGACTCCTCATCCGATAAGAAACGAAGAAAACGTTATGTTTTCAAGGAGTATGGACAAGGCTAATATGTTGCATTCATACTTTCAAAGTGTTTTCACAGATTCATTTGAGAACACATCCATCACGGTGAATAATAATTTATAGCGAACGATGTATATTCTGCCGGTGGCAATATCTTTTGCTGGAAATTGTCATTCACCGTGATGGATGTATTATCAAATGAATCTGTAAAAACCCTTTTAAAGTACTGGTTCAATGAATTAGCTTTGTCCAAATTGCTTCATACTGTTTCACCTTTGTTGTTAATTAGTTGATTACCTGTTGATATATTGCCTTGAACTTCCCTCACGTATGACGAAAAGGCTTTAGGGTTATCCTATAATTGTTCTGGAGTGAGTTCTCACTACCATGTAATACATAATATAACAAAAAGCTAATGAAACAGCGTCAATTGAATGACAGCCATGCCTGCGTAGAAACATTCACTACCTTAAAATATGGTACAAGTGATAGAAATAGCAAGTGCTAGAGTAACTGACAACTGTGAAAATGCATACGGATCAAAAACAATTATGGAGAACATGCGACATGTGCTGTTAGTACAACGATAGCCTGTTAGTCAGCAGGCATTACTAAGATAATAAATTAAACAGGTACACTACCTGACGACAAACCAAACTGTAGAGCCTCATTTACTCTAGTTATGGTCTCTTATCGTTCGCGGGAAAAATGACATTTTAAACCTGTCCGTTATGCAGTCTATTTCTCTCATTATGTTCTCATGCCCTAGCCTGTCGTAGTGTGTCAGATTTCGTAAAATACACTTAACGTTGTCGGAAAAGATTTGTCTTGGTATTTGTACAAAAAATTAATTCTATACTTTGACGGGCGTGTCGGTGGAACAGCGATTCCCATCCTAATTGTGGCAGAAGGCTTGTTAGTTGTTACACTGACGAGAGTGTCGTTAACGTCCATGTATAAATCGTGCAGATCTTCATCTACATCTACACGGTACCCTGCAAGCCACCACTAGGGTGTGTGGCAAGGGGTGAAGATCACCAAGCGTGCACTACAAACATGCAAACAAGCTACTATAAGGTTTCAGCAACTAGATTGTTCGTATCTACATAGTAATTAAGGGATTGGTTATTAATACATACATCATAGACTACAGACTACTCTAAAATATTTCCCTTACCTATCCCTTTGCTATACTGCCTATTCTGTTCTCTTATAATATGGGGGAAAAAAGCCATTTTGAATCTATCGGTACGACAATCTATCTCTCTTATCTTATTTATCTGGTCGAATCTAGCATAATACGTTGGTTTTTTAATATGTGCCTAACATCTTCAGTAAAGCTATCCGATAGAAATTTCTCTAATAGATTCAATCTGTACTTTAACCTACGCTCTGATAATGATTCCCACCCTAATTCTTTTATTAATTATGAAACGCTACTCAACCTATCGTAACACGTTTTAAACGAACCTAGCTGTTCTACGCTGCACACTGTCTAGTTCTCTGATCAAACTTAATGCCTTCCTTGACAACTAGATAGGAATCACTCTCAGATCGTCGCACAGTGGGCTGAAAACACTCAATTTTCACATGATGTCTTCAAAATCAAGTACTTGCTGTACCTTTATGGGTAAAGATTTGGAATGAAAAGTGGTGTAATTCGATGAAACAGTATTTAACGTTGTTTTAATGTAGGCTACTTACATTTTTGTAATTACTTACCAAAGATAAACAAACACAATTGCGGACACTTATTTCGTAGTTTTTTTAAAATACATGTTAGAGATAAAGTAACTTGCATAGCCGAGCATCACAAATAACTTATAAGGGGAATCTCTACATACAGGGTGGCTACTGAGACCCAATTTTTAAATTCCCTGTCTATTCCCTGACTTTTCCCTGACGGACTCACAAATTTCCCTGACCGATCGCCAAAAGGGCTCCTATTATCTGAATATTTTATTTCTGCTGAATTAAATTTCCGTCAAAACTCACAAAATGTTAAAAGCTGAAATCAATACATTAAAAGCTACAAGTATACCCCAATGAAATTATATTAAACCTCATAAGTTAAACCCTTATGCAAACTATACGCACTTTTCATACACATTCCGCGGACGTGTATCGTATTTCCGGGGCCGTATATGTTTCCTTCGGTAAAATTACAATGACGATGTCTAATCCTTCAAGAAAGAAGTAGCGTGTCGCGGTAGTTCTGGGAAGTTGAGGATTACTAAAAAGGCATCGAAGAGAAAGTTAATGGCCGATTTACTGGCGGACTCCTGTACCCAAGGGGACCATTCAATAATTACGTCGAGCGCGAAAGGTGGAGAGGGAAGAATGACACTTCTTACTGACTCACGAATGGGGGTATGGGAATCGAAGATGATGTTACGTAAGATTTTGTTTACACGAGTGATCATACTTGTATTACCATTTTAATAATCATAGTATCGTATTTTTATAACTGCAAGCTCGTATTTATTACGAGCTATTGTGCTCCAACAGCCTCTAGATCTGAGTCTCAGAAGTTAAAAAAACGAGAGGTAAAATTTTCCAAACAAAATAGCCTCGGATTCCTTGTGATGAGCGGAATACATATGATCATGAAATTTAACACTACTAGGCAAATATCGCATTAAGGATTACACAAGGGATTCATTGTACGTCTGATTCACAACTACGTAAATAAGAGACAATACTAATAAGATTCACAACTGAATGTACCACAGATTGATGGGGCTTATTCCATGCACGTCAGTGACGGTTATTAGTTTTCGTTGGTGAAATAAAGGGCGGGAATGACTGGCCGATAAACGTAATGGTAGAAAAAAAACGAAAATTTAGATTTTTCTCCCTGTCACGATAATTCCCTGACTTTTCCCTGACTTCTCCAGAAATGCAAAATTCGCTGACAATTCCAGGTTTTCCCTGACGATCGCCACCCTGACATAGCTTCCACAGTGCGAACCTAATGAGTTACACTGCGACCGTTTGCTACGCCGAATTTCACATCAGTTTTTCCATCACGCGCTCGATGTGGTACAACGCGCCTGCAACGGGGCAGCAAGTTCGTGGAATGGATTGTAGCCATATCCAATCCGCTATGCAGATTTTCGAGCTCACTCTTTTCGAACTCACTCTCTGCCACACACCCTTGAGGTGTCTCGAAGGTTATTATCTAGATGTAATTTGTAGTTACCAAATGTTCATATATTAACAGACTATGAAATTCGAGGCAAATCCGTGTAAATCAATTATGTTTATGCCCCAGACAAATTCAAACTTCGCGGACTCCTTTCCATTTCACTGCGAGGTTGCCATTTTTCTCGCAGTCTCCCACTGCATTTTAACCAAAATCTATAAATCATTTATTTTTCATCGTAGAACGACGCTTAAAAGACGTACGTATTCGCACGATTATCAGGAGTACGATGAAAACTAGTATTTATTGCAATATGGTGTAGCTGTTTAAGTTTAAATTATACTGGGTAAGGTCAGTTTTTGCTGTGGTAGCCTCCCGCAGCGTGGGTCGAGGAGAGAGGCCAGCGTTGGGCCTCGGAGCTTGGGAAAGGGTCGCGGATTAGGACCCATCCCGAGGTGGGGCACGCCCTTTAGGCGACTACCTGAGACATGGTCCCAGATCATCACTCTTAACCAAAAATTCTTCAAGCATCACGAGACTATAGTATTAAAAAATAAAATATAAAATATCACATATTATTATCAGTTGATGCAGAGGATACCTTTTCTGAAACGAGCTCCCTTCGTAACCAAACCGCTCTATCGACACATGACTTCACACCCATAGTAGTCGACAAAGTATCACTGAATGACGGAAGCTCATAAAAAAACGTGAGAATAGATCGAGTACAATGTAGCAATAAATTGAAACCCATGTCCATTACAATGGACACCAGGTCTGAAAGGGTTAAGACGTCTCTAGGTTCAAATGTCTTAAGGCCCCTTTACATGATACAGTTTTTTTTTAATTTCTTGCACAAACGCTTGCATGAGGAAATTATACCGTGTAAAGCGGCAAATTGTGTGAACGCTTGTGCGAATGTCTGAATGACTGAACGGAAAATAGAACCTGTTCTAATTCCATTCGGTCAAACATGCGATATCGTTCAGTTTATACAAGCGTTTGTACCAGAAATTGTACACAAAATTGTATCGTGTAAAGCGGCCTTTAGAAAGTGGATAAAATTGCATCTTGTTCTCCTTCTTCTGGGAAATTTATTTAATACCTAACAAGTCAACGTTAATGCATTACATCACTTATACCCGTCAAATAGCGCCTTCAGAAACGAGTTGGACATCTTTAGAATTCTACTTCACTTTTCTCTTCTCGTTGACTTTACCGTGGAGGGAGGGGAATTCCATGAGAGGGAAATTAGTGGCAGACACAAATCTTTTCGTATTATTTCGTGTAAAAGAACATCTATGTTTGAAAGCAGGGATTTCTGCACAATCATTTTACATCGAGTATCAAGTAGGATGTGAATTCTCTTTAGTGTATCTTGGAATGATGTTGGGGCCATTTGGGAGCAGAGCAAGATGGAGAAATTATATTTACATCCCAACTCCGCCTCACAAGAGCACGTCCGGTTAGAATTTGCTCCCTCCTCGTGAAGATGTAAAAGATTGAACAGCTAGTCCAACGGCCGTTGGACTTTCTTTTTGTGACCCACCAGACTATTACGACCTTTACGACTATCTTGCTGCGAAAGCAGTAAATTCATTTCTGAGTGCTATACCACCGTAGCTATTCTATAAGAGTTGAATCATAAAAGGAGCGAATCTAGTTCGAATTTTGGCTGTAGGGAATGAACTCGGACGCATTGATTGCGGTCGGAAAATTATTCGCCAAGACTGGTTCTTAAGCCCGTTTCACATGCTACTTGATCCAGTACAAGGTACTCGCTAGTATGCTAGCTTTCCAGTATCGTGTGAACAGAACCAGTATACTGGCTGGCAAGCATGCTAGCTAGTGTACTCGCTGAGTTACTGGATTTCATACTTGATGCGGTACTAGATTTCTAGTAGGACCTAGTAGTACTGGATTTCATACTTGATGCGGTACTAGATTTCTGGTAGGACCTAGTATCCCTAGTAGTACTGGATTTCATACTTGATTCAGTACTAGATTTCTAGTAGGACCTAGTAGCCCAGTAGCTATCGACCAATCAAATCACGTTACAGACACTGTGCGAACTTCTATTTTTTTAACTATAGTATGGAATCATATGGAATAACCGATTCTTAGCAAGCACAAGGTCGATGATCGTGTGAAACCTCCCAGGACGATTCCAATCATACGAGATTCCGTCCTCAATATCAAGTAGTTGCTAGCACACTAGGTCTTGTGCTGAATGAAGTTATTGTCGCTATTGATGCGGTATCTGAGATTATCTATGTCTCTAACATAAGTTCAATCATTCCAAAATTGTGAAACGGACTTAAGATTAATCGCAAGTTGGAAGGTGTAACTTACTCTGGAGGAAATAGTTTGAATAATTGGCCGTTTCCAAAAGTAAGGGGCAGTGCAGAATGTAACGTTTGTGAACTAATCTTTTATTATGTCCCTGTTTTAATAAGGTGCTTGGATTGCGCTGTTGAGTATTACACCCAATTCATTCTGTGGAGTATTATAAAACCCCATACCAAGAGGGGGAAAACTGTTCATGAGTCAACATTCTGGAATGTTACAGGAAATTAGTGGAAATGTTACCCCGACGTCTCGAAAGACACTTTTAAGTCTGTGACTGCGTGAAATATAATGTTTATCCAATACATGAAAATTATGTTACCTACGAAACCTTGGTAAAGGTGTTTGATTTACAAATTTCGCAAAAATGAAGAACGATGTGTGATCTATCTTACTTTTATAATTTACTTAATACTGGAGAAAATAGTGACTTAATTAGCAAAATTAATTTTGTAGTGCCTAGTAACAATGTAAGGTTAAAAAGGAAATTTAAGTTGAGCATGGTAAAGCCGAATAAATGTGAAAACTCACCACTGAATAGAATGTGCCGATCTTTTAACATGTACTGTGAAAAAATTGATTTATGTCAACAAAGAAGTCTCTTATGTAAATTGATAAATGATATAGTTTCTTGATATGTTTCGAGATTCCTGTCAAATTCAATTGATTCGAATGTGTTTTGTGCTTTTTTAGTTTTGTTTGCCCTTTAATTATTTTGTTGGGCAAACGTTAAACTCTATAAATAAATAAATACCGAGAAGCTACATTTCCTTTCTAAAAAAAAATCCTCTGTGGAACTTTCTGGTGAATCACGTATTCTACTGCCCTAGGTCGAAATGAGACTTGGGGTGTTATGTTAAATCTCACTTTGGTGAGAATACGTCATAAAATGTCACTTTTTCGTAGTTAAACTCCGCCACCCAGGCGGCGTGACCATCTTCGGATCACAAGCGCTGAACTGCCGGTCATGTGCTGGTCTTTCGGACGATTCATTCGCTGTGATCCGTATCTATCGACTCTTGATCCGTTTCATTATCTCCGCCTGCCATTAGTTCCCATCTCACCTTCATAAAGAACGTGAAATGGAGCCACCATCGTTTCCACTTGAAGCTTGAGTTGGAAAAAAGCAAGAGCGAGAATGATACAAACGATTTAAATTGTATTTTTGGAATTTGCACAAGGTGAAGAAATTCAGCACTTTCAACTTGAAAGCGGTCGCCGTTGCCAGGCACTCGTTTGTTTATTCAAAGTAGACGAGATCGGCAACAGATACCGACAGAAACTTTATTAATTATTAAGAGAGCGAAATGGATCTCCCGCCTTCCCGCAAAGAGTCATTAAAGAGGTGAGATTAGAAAATAACCCCTCCGGGTTTTGAAGGCTGCAACCGGATAGATGCAACGAATCCGTTTATTGTGGCAGTGGTACTGATTTGGAGAACTGATTCGTTCGAGAGCACGGAATTTCCTTCCCAGTAGAGAGAGGGTGGAGGTCCGTCTGCCCCACCAGCCAGCCCTCCCCTTACGCCCCCTTCCGCCTTCAACCCCTCTCTGATTAAAAGCCCCCGCGGTGGCCCTCTCCTAATTGAGGCCAGGGTCCGTGCCAACTCTTCCTTTCGCCTCCTTCCACTTTTCCGCGTCCCCCCTGTGTGCAAGCTGCTCTTGACGGAGGGTCTCTCCAGTGCCAAGCGATGGCGCCTGCTCGCATTTTGCCTTTTCGGGGAGGATTCTTTTCTTCCCTTTGATGTGTGCGTGGCGGGGAGGAGGGCCAACTCCTTGTCCCTGCGGTACGCGCCCGAATAAAAGGGTAAAGGTCGCTCGCACCCTCTTTAAGGAGCCCGCGGGGCGCGCGTCTTCTCGTATTCTCCCTTTCCTTCCGCCTCTCTTCTTATTTCCGTTCCTTCTTCTCTTCCTCAACCCCCTATTCTCTCTCCTCGGATAACCTCCTTCAGGGGACACATTTTTCCAGTCCGACTTTTATAGCTAACTCAATGTTTCGCAATGTTTCAACATCCCATCCATTTTTTTTATTTATTATTACAATTGAAAGTTATTGAAAAATACCACCCATAGTATCTCTGCATTCCGTAATGGGGAATATGCATGAAATTTGTTTCTCAAAGATTAATGATGTACTTGATGCGAAATTTTCTCAGGAATTCCAATATATAGCCAACAATTTCTAAAATAAACAAATACAAAGCCAACAATTTCTATGCCAGACACAAAGATTATTAAATGAAATTAGAATGTTCCTGAAAATTGAAAAAAATCACGTGAAACGCCGTCTAACGTCACTGCACGGTATAGGTTCTGAATTGCTACGGAGACAGACATTTGTTTTTAAAATAAAACGAGGTGAATATATTGTTTTGAGGTTTTTAGCCGTTTCCCGAACGAAACGATGACTGAAAATATACTGAAAAAAGCACATTCCGACAATTTCCTTTGGTTGACTCCCTTATGCTGGAGTTCTTAAAAAAATCTAATGATTGCATGGACGTAGTAGAAATTCTTGGGCACTAAACAGGCATTAAGTAATTTATGGACGATTTACTCGTTGCCATCTATACTACATAAATAAAAAATCGAAATACAATCGTTTATTGCATTAAACAAATGAGAAAAATAAATGCGTTTGCACCAAGTATTCATTTAACAACTTACCTCCACGCATAAGCAGATAAACAACGCCCATAGTGATACCGTGCCGTGACGTCATGCGATGACGTCGCGTTTTTAAGCTGCCGAAAAAGTACATACAATTTTCAAAGAGTAATATCTTTCCAACACAACTTAATTCTTCAGCAAAATTTTCGCAAAGCACATTGTAGGTAATAAACTTCACATTCAAAGAGTTATAAAGAATAGTGCATGTTCCCCATTGAGCACGTTACAAATATTTACGTTCCATTCTTACAACGGAAGGTTCCCAACTGTAACCGGCGGATCGCGATCAAACTTCGTAGGGTGGTAGAAAACGAAAATGCATTGCATTGAAGTTGGTTGGTGCAGCCAAGTAGCATTTTAAAATGGCTCCATCAACCAACTAATTGGACGGCGCCGCAGTATCCAACAAAGTTGGTTGTCATGCCCGATTCTTAGTTGCTGCACCCAATCTTTTTTCAGTGTGCACGATGCTTGCGTCTTTTTAGGTTTTTTCAAAAGATTTTCGAATGCAAATATCTCGAAAACTAAGGCCTATCGGACGATTTTCCGAAGACACATATCTAATGAATTTTTGTTTTCTACCATCCTACGAAGTTTGATTGCGATCCGGCAGTTACAGTTGGGACCCTTTCCTTGTTAGATGCCCTGTGGTTGCGATAGTATATTCCATTACCGTGTCAATGTTTTGTGCGTATTCACTATTTCGACGTATTGTGCATATTTATTTATGATGAAGAAAATGATCGAGGCTCGTGTTACCCTTTTTCGGTGTTAACTTAACTTGAATGCGATATTATTTACACGTTTTACTCTTGTGGAAATAAAAATGACTTGGTATATTCCACACCTTTTATTGTAAGACCCGACCGCGGTTTCGACGGCTGGAGCGTCATTATCTCTGCCATGTCATTTAAAATATTGTAAAGGTGCATATATCGGACAGACTGGACGGAAGTTCTCCACACGTGTGAGTGAACACAAGAGGATTGCAATAAACCGATGATAAATCCACCTTTGCCAAACATTTGATAGACACTGGACATAGCGCAGATTTTAATTTTTATGTTTTACATGTGTGTGACAAAAGTTTTAAACTGGATTTTTTAGAACGTTACGAAATTGTAAAACACTCCAAATCACAGAATGTAAATACAACAAAGAATATCAGAATATGGAAGCAACAAACAATATCACGATATGCACAATAAAAATGGAAGTTTTTCCACGCTAATAGGAATAAAAGTGATCGCAAACAGAATACCAACCTTACGAATACTAAACGAACGCATCACTACCGTCACATGTCATGCGCAGAAGCTACTGAGTGGATCTTGGGCGGTTTCATCCAATAATATAGAGCATGATCTAATTTCTTGTACAAGAAATTGTACGAACACCTCGTACACGATACAATTTGCGCATTGTACAAGTTCTTGTACAAGAAACTGCACCGTGTACAACGGCCTTTACAATAAAGGTGTGGAATATACCAAGTCATTTTTATTTCCATGATCCTTCAATTCCATAAAGTAACGCCTGAGGTTATTCGTTCTTCGGTTTTACTTTTGGTTTCCGCCCTGTCTACCTTCTGCATCCTTCTGTGGGAGGTAGAACTTCTCTCTCTTGTCTTTGTTCCCGAATGTTGAAAGGAACTACGCTACTGTCGGGGGTAAAATGTTCCTTTCCCTACGTATCGACGGCGAATATTTCATCATTTCTCCGAGGCATTCATGGCCTTCGCCATCCGACGCTCGGTTCGCCCGCACAGGGACAGCGTCAAAGAACCATTCTCCGGCTCACCCCCACCAGCTTCCTTTCTCTTTCCTTGGGTGCATGTCGCATTAACCTCCCATCCTGATTAATTTATTCGAAAAAGGTTCAAGAGAAAAGGCATCTTTTGTTCTTCGGTGTAGCCCTTGATGAAAATTTTTCAGTCAATAAGATCGCATTTTCTCTTTAGTGACAAACGAAATCGGCGGCCAATTTTGGACGGAGTAATGCCCTCCCCTCTCTTCGCCTTTGAACCCTTTCTCTTCGCTTTACCCGAATGAAACACCGCGCGTTTGGGACTATTGAGAATTCCAGGTCCATTTGAGACCCTTGGATGCCGGCATCCATCTTTGCAAATGGAATACTATGATATAGGTATTATCTTCTGTAGTTATTATTTTCTCTAATGAAAGCATCCATCTTTACAAATGGAATACTATGATATAGGTTCTGAATAATATTCTGTAGTTGTTGTTTTCTCTAATGAAAACCAGTCGGTTTGAGTAAATACGAACAGTGATTCACGTACAGTTTGCACCATCACTAAATCGTGAGGCCATTAAAAGTATGATGATTCAGAATAATCACCTCGCAGAGGCGAAAATCGCGGGCGTAATGTATTTCTATAACGTTTCGGAAATCTGAAAGACATGCTTTTATTCTGAGGTTTCAGGTGCTGGAATAGTCTCACGAAACTGAAACAGAGCTAGTTACTTTTCTTGCCTGCAGTGACACTCGTCTGTGGTGAAAGTGTTTTGTCGTTGACTCTATAATCTGGCCCTAGTCCAATGGTTGTTGCTTTCACAGAAATTATAGCCGGAAAATATATAAATTTTTCCATGGAAACAAAGAGAAAATAAGGACAGTTCATGACCACAGGACACCCCTACTTTCGGCGCAGACATTATGTGCACTCGAGTTTGAATACGAATTATAAATTAATAGCTGGGCCTGCAGAAAAACTAATCACACCTTAATTGTCCTTATTTCATTCTGCGTTATTGGAATGCAGACCTAAATTTTAAAAGGCATTTTCATATTTTTTTACAACAGTTGTAACGTAAAACGTGCCTGTTTTTGACGGTGTTCAAGCGAAGCGCCACACTTTGATGACTCCTAAATCAATAATGAGGCTTTTAATTGCAACCAAAGTTTGAAGAATGATAGATGTATATGTTTTCCATTTATTCTGTAAGTTTTCAGTGTATAACTCTAATAGAAAAAAGGTTGTTATCAATTTTATAAAAAGTTAGCATTTCAAAACTGGGGTGTCGTAGAATTTCGTTCTTGGTCGCGTTATAATCCATAATCCAAATGAATATGCAGTTTAAGCCATGCAGTGTTGCCTTGCCGAGGGAGCTCGCTTTCGCCAGTATAAATAAAAATCGATTTAAATTATACCCATGTGTTGAAATATTAGACAATTACATATACGTTCAGGACATGTGGAATATAATGCGAACAAGAAATGACATGGCACCCCATTTTTGAAATGCTAACTCTTAATTAAATTGATAACAACTTTTCTTCTATTAAAGTTATACACTTGAAACTTACAGAGTAAATGGAAAACATATACATCTATCATTCTTCAAACTTTGGTTGCAATTGAATGCCTTATTATTGATTTACGAGTCATCAAAGTCTGGCGCTTCGCTTGAACACCGTCAAAAACAGGCACTTTTTACGTTACAACTGTTGTAAAAAAAATATGAAAATGCCTTTTAAAATTTAGGTCTGCATTCCAATACCGCAGAATGAAATAAGAAAAATTAAGGTGTGATTAGTTTTCCTGTAGGCCTAGATATTAATTTGTAATTCGTATTCAAACTCGAGTGTACTACATAATTTCTGCGCCGACAGTAGTGTACTGAATGCAATATTCGAAAGTATTGTCGCGGGCATTTGAAGCTATTCTCTGCATCGCTCTTCCGTCGCACATCAGATGTTCCGAATGTTATTACATTGAACTCTGTGGCGAGCAGAGTTGGCACCCGTGAGAAGGGGGGGAATTGACACCCTCCCTCGCTGTCTCCGGACCCCACAATCTCTGGCGAGTAAGCTCTCTTCTATCTGCCGTATTCCGGGCTGTCGACCTCCGATTCGCATTTCCCCCAATCGCCATTCCACGGGAGGAGGCTGGTGCTTACTCAGAGCGACCTTGCTGGTGCCGTAGCGTATGGGGCTCCAAGGTGCGGGCGTAGGCGTTGGTTGGCACGCCCTTCGGGGAGCGGTTGGTCGCGTCAGACAGAATGTGTGAATTGTGGGAAGCGAGGTTATATTGGAAAGACGGAGATGGTTGAACTTTTATTTACCTAAAACTTGAGACAGAACCACGCACCATCTTTGATGCAATGGGTTCGTTTACCATATTTTTTTATCGCCGAATCTGATAGAGTTTGTAAAATAAAAAGACCCGTATTTTTCCGTTTCCTGATCCGTCAATTATTTCTTGAGTTACAAGCGGCGAATAACTGATGTTTTTAACCCTTTCGGAAAAGTGGGCGTTGGTGCAACCTCTGACGTATATCGACTTCGTCCAATCACCACTGAGCCCGCGAAGCTACTTCGCCTTATCGCAATGGGGGGACACAGCTGACTCTGCCAATAGGAGCACTTGCGACATGATCTGTGCGAGCAGACCTTCCGAGAACCCCCCTCCACTCCTTTCCCTTCCCATAAAAGCAGTCAAGGACGGGAGGAAAATGACGTCAATGTTATCACCACAGCATTTTCGGTGGGCGTCAACTTTTGATTATTTTAATTTTTGATTTATGAGTGAATGGTTGTGGTTAGAAGATTATTTTTTTCACTAAAATTCTTTTTTCGTTTCGATCTAAGGAAAGAGTTTTTCTTCGTGTTATAAATTAAGAGTTAATTGAGTGACAATCTAAAATAGGTGATTCTGCATGTTCCATGTGAGCTCCTGGATTTCCGTAAAAACTTTGGAAACAGCGCGTTCGCGAAACGCGTTGAGCAAAATAGCGACTCGCGCCTGTGATCGCTCGATACCCTTGAAAAATGTCCCATGTTCTAATCACTGCGTTCCTACTTCCCTACTTATTATCAGGCCATAGTGCAAATGTTATTCAGATTCTTCACTCATCGTTAGCACGGAGAAAGACTGGTTGCAAACCGCTCAATGACAAAAACTCTCGCAACTTGAGCCAGTTAAATTCTTTCCTTCAACCTTCCTCTATTTATGGCATACATTTATTTAGTCGTCATCGGTATGGGATGCAATTAATTACATAGATTGGCACGCCACTGTTCTCTACTCGAATCTTCTATCGGCGAACCTATTTGATTTGTTTATATCATTCACTGCGTTCCCCGTCTATCGCAGACCTTTTCCTTTCTTCTCCTCGGCGATTGCCTTCATCAGACAATCGAATCATAATAGCGCTGAAGATTGGCATCCCGATCCCAACTAGAGTGTTTTGTGAAGAAAATTTGAGTTTATTACTCCGTCCGTCGGGTGAGACGTTAAGCCGTGGTCCCCTTGGCGCCTTCCGTTAGGAACAGGCTAATGCCGACGCCGCGCAGTGCTGCAGGGTCCCTAATAATTGGTATTTTGGATTAAAAAAGGTTCGATTTATATCAAATTTGTTCTATGTAGGTTTTCAAGTTCGCTGAATTTGAATTTGGATTCAAAACATTTCCAAAGTAATTTTTTCGCAAAAATGTTTGCATTTTTTTTACTTAAATTAACTCAGATTTAAAACTTCCCGCGTAATGTGAAAAAATATAGGTTTTCTTAGTCGGTGAATGCTAATTTAATGTTCACATTTTTGCTAATTGCTTTTTTCACAAAAATGTTTGCAATATTTTTATTACTTGGATTGACACAAACTCAAAAGTTCTCGATTCGTTAAACATTGTAGCACAAAGGTTTTTGCATATCTCTGAACACGAATTCTTTGTTAATATTTTTGCAAATTAATTAGTTTAAAAAAATATAAGCAATTTTCGTATCACTTGAATTTAAACATACTTAGGAGATCTTAATTTATTTTCATTAATAATAGAAATTGTTTTCGCGGACATTGAATGCAAATTCGAGGCCAACTTTTTTGTGCAACATGTTTTTAGCGAATATTTTTGCAATTTTTTTGTATTAGTTGATTTCCCGTATAACAAAAAATTGTCTATTATATAATGAATCTTATAAATTGAATGAATAAATAGACATTGAAATAGGCACCTCAACTTTATAATAGGCACAGGCTAAGAGATTAGGCGTAGGGATCGCAGTAGGGAGATTGTCTGAGAGTGTCTGTTTTTCATTGCAGTGGAAATGCAATTTCCATACGGTTTGTGTCTCAACTTGGGAAGACTAAGCCTAGGATAAACTATCCTAGGCTTATCCTAAAGTGTACATCCATTCCTTCCGTCAATTTTAGGAGTATGTCCGTTCAACAACCACTTGAAGAAAACATGTTCCTTAAAAGAAAAATATTGAAATATGATTTGAAATTAGAGTTTCTTTTTGAATGTCCTAACGTAATATAAATATTCCGAACCATACACGATTTTTTTTCAACGTCCGGGTAACGTGTAGAAATCACGTTCCTGTTCGCCTTAAACAGCGGCAAATAATTGGAAGGCATTTTTCATGTTACTCGCACTCAAATGGGGATCGTCGATTTCTATCTCCTGACAAAAATCGACGCTGATGCTCCTGTATTTTCATTCCATGAAGCGTTGAACATCTGTTCATTAGCATCGGAGCCATCCCAATCTCATGTGAGTGCCTTCTTTTTAAGGTGATTAATTTTTGAAGTAGGAGATTCTCTTTGAATCTTAATTAATAAACTTCTCTTTTGCGGATGACAATGCGGGTCCATTTTTTTTTCCAAAAATAAACAGATGTGTTTTATTTTTTTGCGCTCAAAGCGTTGCGTCATTTAATTAATCGTTCCTCAGCCCAAAACATTTGATTTCATTTTTTATTTTTCCTGTAGACCTTTGGTTCCACGATTGGTGTAGTGTTCGGAATAACAGCATGACGAGCCCCTCTGAACAGGCACGTAGCCAGGGGGCTTGTGGGGCTTCAGCCCTTCCCCCCCTCCCCCCTGCCCCCCCCTCCCCGAACTCCCTCACCCCCCGAAACTTTTTCCAAATAATTTTGTGGTTCTGCTTTTAACTGGGCATGATAATCCCGATTACACTACGCATAGTTTAAGTGATCACTATTTTGATGCATATGTGTGGTTAATAATTGTTCCTTTCAATCTCATATGTATGTTTGCGATGAACTTCTGTCCTGGGGCCGGTCAAAGTAACTGCTTCATTAAAAGGTAAGCAGTGCAAATTTAACCAATGAGAAGAGATAGGAATGGGCGCTGTGGAAGTAAATACCAAGCACTGATAATTAAGGGAAGACATTTGTTTACATGTCCGCACCGAACGGGCAAGGCTGATTTCTTTCAAGTTACGCCACACTAGACTTATTCCACCCCCGAAGCAAATTTCTGGCTACGTTCCTGACTTTGAGAGTGGTTATCTTCCTCGATTTATTATACTACGTATTTACCTATCTTTCATTCTTTATATTTAACACGTATTTTAATTTTAAACGTGATTAATCCCTTTGCATTTGCGTCATGATAACTTCTTAGATTTTCGCAATTCATCCGTGTGGACTCCAGAATATTTCTGGTCTTTCGATGTTTCTGTGTTCTTCATATCGCCGAAAGATATTTCCGCTCGAGAAATCCCTCTTACTTGGAATTGCTGAATTGCTTCTGTTTATCTTTTAACAGGCAGTGTCAATGGGTTTCTGTAAAAGCGCACGCAAGAATTACTTCCCCTTGTTTCATTTCCGCTGCTCATGATTTTGCACAAAGTTAATTTTCCAACGTCCGGGTAATGTGTAGAAATTACGTCCTCCCTGTTCACCTTAAACAGCGTCAAATAATTGGAAGCCATTTTTCATATTACTCACACTCAAATGGGGATCGTCGATTTTTGTCTTAAATTCAATCCAGAACCGATGTTCAACGCATGCACACATATCAGTTTTAAAAGAGCAATTATTAACCACACACATGGTTCAAACCTGTGATCATATTTCTAGACACTTAACACTTGAATGATACACAGTGTAATCCGGATTATGATGCCCAGTTAAAATCAGAATAATAAAATTTCTTGGAGAAAGTTCCGGGGGGGTCTGAAGCCCCAGGAGCATCCCCCTACCCCGCCGGCTACGTGTCTGCACAAAGTGATTCGCTTTCCATTTTTTTACTGCATTGTGATTTTTAATTATTAATCTGTGAGTATGCCATTGTCATTTGCGAAACTTAAAGATTTTGATGACAAATATGAAATCAGAATTTGGTATTGAATCGTAACTGCTATTTCGAAGCCACGCAGCCTCTCTTGGTAGCTTAAGAAAGTCACGTGTGTCGCAGTAGGCGGTAAGTTAAGGACATGTTGAGGGCAGCGAAAAATGCCTCTTCACCTGATATGCACAACGGTTCATACATATTCATTAGTCCATTATCACACTACGGTTGTTTGATTTGGCTCTTTTCTTTCACATTTTTTTTCGTTTCTTGTTCTTCCTTAAGGTGCAGATTTCTTATCATCTTTATTGGCTTCTTGGCGTAAAATATTTTAATGTATTGAAAGGCATTGTCATATACCCTTTAAATTGATATTCAGGAAACCCTACCCTACTTATTTATTTACTTATAGAGTTTAACGTTTGCCCAACAAAATAATTACAGGGCAAACAAAACTAAACAAACCAAAATCCAAAACACATTGGAATCCATTGGAGCAGCCCAAAAACACCTACGTGGGGTTTTGGGCTGCTCTTAGTAAGTGAGAGAGCTATGTCCAAGTCGATGATTACGGAACATATTACGGAACCAAGGCGCGGAATTCGTGGGTATGTTCTGCCTCAGAAGTCGCGATTGTCCGCGGAAAATTGAAGTTCCAGTGGAAACCGGGGCTGATGGAGGAGGATTCGAAAGGGGCAGGGGAGATTTTTATCCCGTACTCGAACACCGCCGTCAACCATTGATTTTGATCCTGGGCCCCAATATTTGTCACTCAAATCGGAACTTGTTCAGTGGCTCGGCGAATAAAAGTGATTGCGGGGACAATTTGGAGGGGAAAAAAATGAATAGCGATCGAAAGTATCCCACTTAGGCCTCGCGAATTTGTGGGATCCGAAATTCGCGAACGTTTTTTTTCGCGTTGACAAAGAAAGTAGGGAAAAAAAATAATCGAAAAAGCCGCGATTTTCGAACCGCAAGCTGTTCACTAAAAGGACTGATTTGATGTCCGTGTTTCATTGTTTTTTTTTAAATTCTTTCTCTCTCCGTGTGGCATTTACCCCCTGTATCCCGTCACGTGCTCCACACACCCCCGGCACTCGTTCTGCGGGAGGAACACAGATGTGGGGAGGGGGAGGCTGGATATATTTGTCGCGCGGCGCGTTTCGGATTTTGGAGTGTTATTATGTGCGAGTGGCTTTGTCCCGGGCGGGGGAGAGGGCGGAAGGGAGGCGGGCGTAGTTCAGTGCGACCCCGCTGCCATGCACCGCGGGTGAGATGGGACGCCTGCTTGGGAAGAGCGTAATGACGAGTTTCCTCCCCTCCGGCCGGAAGTGGGGGAGGGGGTGCCGGAGGATATTTTCAGTGAAAAGCGCGGTGGTTGCTGTGGCGACGTAGTCAGTGGGTAGAAAGTGAATGTAAGTGAAGAGTGCAATTGGAATTTAAATGCAGCGTGGCATTACGGGAATGGTCTAAAATTACGGCCAAGCTTGAGCGAGTATCCCACACCTCCATCCGATTTCATGCACAGTGCGATACCACGATATATCGTCGACGATACTCGATATGCACTTGATATCGGGAGTCGATATTTCGAAACGCGATATCACTATATGTCGAGATCCCGATATGTAGATAAGTCAATATCCGATATGCCGATATGTCGACATCCGATATCCCGATATGTCGATATGTCGATATCCCGATATGTCGATATCCCGATATGACGATATCACGACATGACGATATCTCGACATGACGATATCCCGATATAACGATTTCCCGATATGTCGATATCCTATACATCGGTATCCGATATCCCGATTTGACGATATCCTGGAATGACGACACCCCGATATGACGATATCACGATATGACGATATCCCCGATATGACGATACCCCGATATCACGATATCACGATGTGACGATATCCTGATCCCGGTGTTTTTTTTGTCACCCGAAATAGGGTCTCCATTTGGCGCAATTTCTCGGTAATGGTTGATAGGATTGAAGTGCTATCAACGGTCTCTTCCTTATAAAACTGTGACTGTAAACCTTATAAAACTGTAAAACTCCCACTATGACCGCCATAACCCTTTTTCACAATTCGCCTTTCATTTCCTGCCTTCTAGTTCTCTAATCATGTACGTGTCGGCAAGATTTGTAAAGGGACGGTATGATAACCTTATTAGCGTAACCAGTCCATAACATGAATCAAATGGGGAATCTTTTTCAGATCACAGATTGAAATTTAGACTTAATCTCTTAAACAAATTCCAAGACCATATTTCAGGGATGATGTTAAAAATATATTGCGGACCCCAACTTACTATGGTAGACCGGACCATAATCATAAAATTAGAGAAATTGATTGCCGAACTGACAGATTCAAAATGTCCTTTTTTCCTCGTACAATTAGGGATATGAATAGCTTGAAATATATCCAATACGAGTGTAGCAATGGATAACATTGGTAGCTGCATGTTGTTGTAAGAACTTGAAGCTAACCTAACTAACAGCACGTTTCTGCATGTTTGCTTTGCTATTTGTATCTTTTTTTACATGGTGAAATTTGGAACAGTATTTAAATACTTATCCATTTTGACGAATGATATGTAGTGCATGTTTGGTTAGAATGGGGTCGTTTGCCATATTTTCATTATTGCCGGATCTGATAGAGTTCGTGAAATGAAAAGACTCGTATTTTTCCGTTTTTTGATTCGTCAATTATTTTCTGAGTTATAAGCGGAGAAAACTGATGTTTTTAACCCTTTCGGAAAAGTGGGCGTGGTGCTACCTCTGGCGTCATTGACTTCGTCCAATCACAACTGCGCCCGCGAAGCTACTTTGCCTTATCGCAATGGGGGGGGGGGGACACAGCTGACTCTTCCAATGGGAGCGATTGCGACAGCACCTGTGCGAGCAGACCTTCCGAGAACCCCCCTCCACTCCCTTCCCTTCACCTAAAAGCAGTCAAGGACGGGAGGAAAATGACGTCAATGTTATCACAGCAGCTTTTTCGGTGGGCGTCACCTTTTGCTTATTTTAATTTTCGATTTATTAGTGAATAGTAATATGAATTTTTTCACTAAAATTCTTTTTTCGTTTCCTTCTAACGATTTCGTGTACAAAATTTCTATTTCGGTCCCGAGTAAACGCCCCTATTCAACCCCTGCCACACACCTTTACGGTGGCTTGCAGGATATTATGTAGATGTATCTCACTGCCCGTTGAACTCCTAGTTATGCACACATTGCTCGGAGACCTTACTTTGGAGATACTGGAGTTGGAATCGCCGGCCTCGCATTTCGGAAAGGTCCTCACTTTTGATTTCCCGCTCTTCCTCTAGCAACGCCCTTCGGATTTGGGTGTGGGCTCCGACAGCAGTGATGGCCTGAGGGGCGAGAGGGGTTGGGCTCCGCCAGCAATAATCGCAACCCCCCATCCATCTACAACGTCGCGTTTCCGTTAACTACCCCTCCGACGCGCCAATCTCGCGCCAATGAATCCTCGATATGCAATCGGCTGATGGGATTCAGGGCGGTGAGTTTTAATTTTCGCGCTTAAGTTTCGCCCGTTGGGTTTTAATCAACCATCACTGCGAGTGACTGGGTGGACTTCCGTTCCCCGGCCCCTCCTTTTTTCTGCACGCATTTTAAGCATGATCTGGTTATTATTTTATTATTTTGAAATACCCTCCGGTTAAAAATTATACACTATATTGTTATTGCCTACCCGGCCTCAGAATGTATTTGATGTGAAGTTGTGCCCTATGCTGTTTCCTACCATGGCATAGTTCAACTATTTTCGTTTTCTCTCGGGTAGAGTTATGTGCCTAATGTTTTTGGTATGCTCGGAAAATCTATCCATATCTAAACCTCATCATCATCATCATCAAGGGTCAACAATCCTAGGATTGGTTTGACGCAGCCCTCCACTCGATTCTTCTATCGGCCAACCTCTTCATATTATTAACATAGCTCCTCTCTTTCACGTCCTTTACGACCTGTTCTATGTAACTTATACGCCTTTTCCATGCTTCCCGTTCACTTTTCCCTCGACGATTGTCTTCATCAGGCCATCGCGTCTCAAGATGTGGCCCATTAAGTTGTCCCGTCTTCTTTTTATAGTTTTCAGCAGACTTCTCTTTTCTCCCACTCTTCTTAGGACTTCTTCATTTGTCACTCGGCCGATCCATTTAATCTTCATAATTCTTCTGTAGCACCACATTTCGAATTCTTCCACCCTTTTCTTCTCCGCTGCTGTCATCGTCCATGCCTCACTGCCATAAAGAAACATGCTCCAGATATACGTTTTGAATCTAAACCTATGTGTAAAAATTTATTATATCCAAACTGTTATTACCTTACGCCTCTGCTTGATTTTTTTACCATGTTCATGGATAAACACGCTTTTTAATTCAAAAATGCACCATCAATGTATTTTTATAAACCATTTCAGGAATTCCCCGATGCCATCACGTCACACTCTTAACTTGTGATTCTTTCATGGGATATTTTTTACCATTTTTATTTGGGAAATTTCTACCGCTGAAGACAAAAAAGCATAAAGCTTTGCTAATCCCCAGTGATATCCCGTCAAAGGAGGTTATCTTATTTTTGGGTTCCCCTTTTTCAATGTAAGCACTTATTTCACTTGAAAATGATTCTCCACCATCATGTATTTCATTTGCTCTATGTGGCACATCCATGTGTTATATTATTAATGTTCTTCTTTCCAAGGGATATTGCATTATCACTATACACACCGAAATGAATTCATCTTTCTCACAAAAGTGTTTCGCCATTTTATTCTGCAAAATGCAGGGCAGTTAAATCCTTTCCTTTTTCTAGATCATCCTTCAAATTATGTGCCGAAATAAGGAATAGTGAAAAACCTCAACGTATTTTTTCCAACTGAATTCATATTTTTCACTTTTTTTGCTGCGCAAAGTAAGTGAAAAATGTGCATGCATAGCAAAAATGTTCAGAATTGATCTCGCTAGCACAATCAAGAAATTTGACATATTAAAGGAAAGATAATGCATTTTTCCACAAGTAAACAGTTTTTATTCCGACTAGTTTCGGTGTACTACACCATTGTCAACTTGACAATGGTGTAGTACACCGAAACTAGTCGGAATAAAAATTGTTTACTTGTGGAAAAATGCATTATCTTTCCTTTAATATGGAACGTTTCCACCAAATCTCACCTGAATCTGGTTTGTTTATAAGAAATTGGACATTTATTACTTGAAATTAAACGATGTTTCCCTTACTAATTTAAGTTTTGACTCGAGTTACAATTTCTTGCTGATAGGAGAAGCTTTCAAGTCCTACTCGTACAGAATAAATCTGTATGCGCCCGTCATTTCTTCGATGAACTAAATGTATATTCAACATTTCCCTTCCAAAGTAACCTCCGGAATTCATATGGTGTGTCGATTCGATCATTTCTTTCCCTACAGATAAACGTATCACTTCCATCACTGCGAATCTCACGAGTGGCGAGATTAGAGAGATCGAAAGCGACTGAAATGGCCAAATAGCTTTTCAATTTTCCACCGAGGAAAAAAATTGACAATGAAATCCAGACGTCCCACACATCTCGCCGTGAATGGCACTCATTCGATCCACAACTTATTTTGCAGAGTGGGTGCGGCGGCGGTCGGGGTGGTTTCCGCGTGGGCGGGGGTTGCCGCCCCCTCCCTCACCCCCCCCCCCCCACCAATTAGTCGTCCCCAATTTATCGCCGTCAACGGTTCTGGCTTGTCTGTCTTTGGTTGGGTGGGGAGTCGAGAGGGATAACGGAAATATTTGAAACGCGCCGAGCGGAATGCGCCCTGCGATCGTCCTTTTTTATCACTTTGCGTGTGTTCGTGCCGTTGGCCACAAGTCGCCTCATCTGTTCAACATCTCACACCCACGCCTCCTCCTCCTCCTCCCACACCCCTCACACACCCCGAGCGGACGTTGTTCACCCTTCTCCTATGCACCCCACTCGTAATTATGTTTTTCGCATTCTCCGCACCCGGTCCGCCGACCGAACCGTGAAATATTGATCATTACTGCGACCAGCCTCTCCTCCGCGTTTGCCTACACACGGCCGGGGGTGTCTTTTTTTCCCCGCCCCCCCCCCCCCCCCCCTCGCGCGCCCTCCCCACGAAATGCAGCGCGAACAATTGAGCTCGATGGCGCGGTAGTCAAGGGCCGAACAAACGAGTCGACAGCAATGAGAATTTCCACCCTTAATCTGGTTAAAAATGCTGCGCACCATTTTCAAAATATTTCCTGCATATATTCGCGGAATTCTCAAAATCACCGCTGGCCAGAAGTTATTCCGTCTAGCCGTTGCTATAGATATAATTTGATACTAATTTCTTCATGCCACAGTAGGCACAATGGGGTCGATTACCATATTTATTTTATCGCCGAATCTGATAGAGTTTGTAAAATAAAAAGACCCGTATTTTTCTGTTCCCTGATCCGTCGATTATTTCTCGAGTTATAAGCGGCGAAAAAGTGATGTTTTTAACCCTTTAGGAAAAGTGGGCGTGGTGCAACCTCTGATGTAGTATATCGACTTCGTCCAATCACAACTGAGCCCGCGAAGCTACTTTGCCTTATCGCAATGGGGGGGGGGGACACAGCTGACTCTGCCAATAGGAGCGATTGCGACAGCAACTGTGCGAGCAGACCTTCCGAGAACCCCTCTCCACTCCCTTCCCCTAAAAGCAGTCAAGGACAGGAGGAAAATGACGTCAATGTTATCGCAGCAGCATTTTCGGTGGGCGTCACCTTTTGCTTATTATAATTTTTGATTTATGAGTGAATGGTTTTGGTTAGAAGATTAATTTTTTCACTGAAATTCTTTTTTTGTTTCCATCTATAGATTTCGTGTACGAAATTGCGATTTCTGTTCCGAGTGAATCATTGGTATGATTGTCAAATAAATGGGCATGTTTTCGGGCAAATCAAGAACTTTTCAAAGCCATATGGTGAATGTTGCAATTTAAATCCTGCCATCCTCTCATCGTGTTTCGTGCCGGAAAAAGTTTGACTCTACATTAAAAATGTTTGGAATTACGTAGCTCATTATGAGAGGAAACGCATCTACAGTTTCTAACTTTCAATTGAAACACGTGCTGTGGAAATTAGTGCAGCAGGAATCGCGTACACAATATCGAGTTCTCGGACACTCGCTGTGAATAATACATGCAGTGGCGTTTCCCTACCTAATACTTCGACGTTTCGTGAAATTTGGTAAAAACAACTGTCTCGATCGTTTTTGATGGAGAAAAAGGTTTTGCCTTCGTAAAAATTACCTCTTATCCAAATCTAAACGGAATTAAAATGAATCGAAATGTAAACATAAGAAAAAACGGGTATATAAAACATCGTTTGCAACTGAAGATCATTTCTTCGGATGCCTAAAGTGAGAAGGTTTGATTCTTGGATCTCAGATCCTTCTTCCTCCCTCTAGTGACGCTGTTTCGTTGTCCATTTTTTCCACACTTATTCTATAAATGGGGTAATCCTTCCTATTGCCTCGCAGCAATGCGGTAAGATGTCTGCCGTATGACGTACGCATGCATGCAAGACGCACAAGGAAGGAGCACAGGACAGATGAAATAATCCACAGATGGAGATCTAGTGGAAGGCGATAAAACAGAAAACCTCTTGTTGTGAGTCGGGACCGGTTCCCAAATGCGGTTCCGATTAATACAAAAGTGAAAAGCTAATGGAAACACTTGGAGCTTATATTTTCCTAGTAGAACTGAAATTCTTTCTCGTTTCCTCTACACCATTCGTGCCAATTTTCCGCGTGATCCTTTTTTGGGGTGATATATTCTAAGAACACTGAACACATTTTGCTCCCCACCCCAAGTTCTTCTCACGTTCTTTTGTTAGTCCTCCTTGTGGATTCGTGCAGATCTGGTCTCGGTCATCACTAGAGTTCCCGGAAGGTGATACGCTAGTATGCCGTGGAATACAATCCTCGATGAAAACAGGTCGGTGTTGGGTTTCAGTGCCCTCTCTGCTTGCATCCACCAAAGGGTGCATACGGGCTTGGTTGAGGAGTGGGAAATGAGAGAGCACGTTTTGTCACGTGTTTCGCAGGAATTTACATTTTCAGTGCAGTGATAGTGAGCAGGAGGGCAAGCGTAAGTTGCTCTAACTATCCGTTAAATGTTTTCCATTGTCAGTAGGAATTCTGGGCTTGCAGTCCGCCCTCCTTCCCCAATCATATCCTCCCTACCATGGGCGCGGCCGCATCCCTTGTCGAACCCTTCGCAGCGTTTGCAAGAGTACTGCGCCGCCCCATGTACAATCCTCGAAATATATACTATATGTACTCGTTCATGGAACGTTTTTTCCTGCCCTCTGGTCGTTTTGGCGCCCCCTTCATATGTCACTCGTCGGGCAATATCGGCCTCTTCATCCACCCTCGACCGAATCTTCCTCCCCCCTACCCTCCCCACCTTCCGACTTCAAGTGCAGCTCAAGTCCCCCCTCCCCTTACTCTCTCCAACGGAATGCTTCAGCCGTGGCAGGCACGACTTCTGCCTGGGCTGACACACGACTTCCCGGCCTCCCTTGTTTTCGGGCTCATATCTTATGATCAGCAGAAGCTGAAGGCTATTCGGCGGTACTTTTTGAGACAATATTCTTTACGTTTGTGCAACTCTTTTCACGCAATATAATGCAGAATAACCGGCATCATCAGTTATCTTGTCGATAGAGAGGAGTTAAAAGTATCCGGAAACTGGTGTTTACCTTCATACTTCTATGAATCAATTAAAACTATTGAAATAACAAACTGTTATGTCGAGAAACTAGGAAAAACTAGGAAAACAAAAACAAAAAAGAGATGAAAGAGTTCTGTTACCTAGGAAGCCGAGTAACCAACGATGGACGAAGCAAGAAAGAAATAGTAAGTAGAATAGCCCAGGCAAAGAGGGCATTCTATCAAAAGAAGAATCTACTTACACCTGGAAATACAAGCTTGGAGGTAAGGAAGCAATTCATCAAAACGTATATCTGGAGCATGTTCCTTTACGGCAGTGAGGCATGGACGATGACAGCAGCGGAGAAGAAAAGAGTGAAAGCATTCGAAATGTAGTGCTACCGAAAAATGATGAAGATTAAATGGATCGACCGAGTAAGTAACGAGGAAGTGCTAAGAAGAGTGGGAGAAAAGAGAAGTCTGCTGAAAACCTTAAAAAGAAGACAGGAAAACTTAATCGGCCACATCTTAAGAAGCGATGGCTTGATGAAGACAATCGTCAAAGGAAAAGTGAACGGGAAGAATGGAAGAAGCAGGCCTCGTATGAGTTACATGGAGCAGGTTGTGAAGGATGTAAAAGAGAAGAATTACGTCACTATGAAAAGGTTGGCCGATAGAAGAATGGAGTGGAAAGCTGCGTCCAACCAATGCTAGGATTGCTGACCAATGATGATGATGATGATATGTCGAGAATGAATCCGAGTCGTCTAGTCACTAATTTTATGCTGGGGAATTAATGAAGAAGGAAATACTAAATCTTGAAGGTCTCCTTGGAACATGAAATCTGAAAGAAGACCATTCCAGATTGAGAGATAACCATGAATTCATACGCTTTGCGCCTGTAATGACACTTATTAATGAATCTTAGTGGCTGTTTAGCTTGGAAGGTAAACTTTAAGCATTTCTGTTTTTGACTTTCTTATTTAGAAGGTTTATAGCGGTCTTTCCATTTAAAGTATTTTCTATTGTTAAAATTTCTTATTTGCCAGATTGCGTGGTTGCCCTTTTCTGCTTTTTTTCTTAATATATCTCTATGTTATAAATATATTTTCTCTCTGTGTTAGTGTCATCCGTAAAATAAGCCTACTATATAAATCTGTGAATTCATCTTTTTGAAATTTAATTTCTGAAAGTTGTTGTGAGGCGGAGGCCCCATGTTGTCAGTTCATTCCTCATTCCACATCACAGTTCCTTTCTGAGGCTCCCGGTCACTCTCACAATGATTTTCCCGATCCGAATCTGCAATGGACGGCGTTTCAGATGTGTGTGTCAGGCGCGAGCAGATTGCTTGAAGTGCATGGAAGTGGTGGGCCCTCGCAGCTGTGGCCTCAGGTTCGACCCTGGATGGTGGAGGTCAGGACTTGTGATGTGGCTTGGTGCCTATTGGTCTATCGGTGAATAGATTGCACATAAAGTTGGGAGAGACTGTTGGGAATAATCTGGAAGTTGGAGGGAAGCGATCCGAGGTCTCCAGGGGATCGGGTTGGTGTGGTGGCTAGAGTACTGGCCTCCCATCCCGAGGGCCCGGGTTCGATTCCCGGATTTTTCAGTGGAAAACCGGTCCCCACTTGAGTGCCTAATGTAGGGCATTTCAAGTACAGTACTCCGTCCGTCGGATGGGACATTAAGCCGTGGTCCCCTTGGCGCCTTTCGTTAAGAGTAGGCTAATGCCGACGCCGGGTTTCTCTCACCCTGCCTCCGTTCCCTAAATAACTCCTACCATTACCCAATTACCCACCTATCCTATATGGCGCAAATGACCTCAGCTGTCGGTCGCCTCCCCTAAATAACAAACCAACCAACTGAGGTCTCCAGCCAATGAGAGGAAATTTCACTTTTATCCCCGTTTTTCTGATTCAGTCGTTATGCTTGCAAAGTGTCCTTGTGTTGGACGTTTTCTATTTTGCCCATATTCCTGGACCTCTCACGTTCTTTCACGTGATCTTCGTGCTCAAAATATTCTTTCATCGAAATTCCTTTCGCGTTCCCTCGCTTTGAAAGAAAAAACCTTCGTATACCAATGGCATCACTCACCGCAAGAGCAAGCCGAGTTTTTATAGCCACTCTGGCGGAGTGCAAAAAAATTGAAATTGTTGTTCGTTTCATTCCGTCTTTGGAGACGCCGCAGGATAAGGGAGCACTTTGCTCGAATTCTCGATTGAAGGAGACGGTCTTCAAGGTCACGATCGCGCGAAGGAAAACGTTGAACATAATAAATTTAATTAAACCAATCAACTATTTGCTGTTTCAAATCACCCATTAAACAAAATAATCTGACTCGAAACTGTTATTAAATTAACCGTTTGAGTTCTCCATCTCAGTGTAACATAAACTGTTCATCCAATGTCCATATATATGCACAAAATTCTGAATTGGCAGACATCACCATCATCAATGTTACTCCACAGAGTACATAACTTCCCCTTTCGATTCATAAACTGTTTAGTTCTGTGTCTATCCAGAAAAAAACGCCTTCATATGAGCCCATGAAATTCCACCTTCACAGCTACGTACGCTCAATACTTATGGTGAAGTAATACTTGTGAAAAAGTATGAATATTGTCTCATGACTGAAATATAGGTTAGATACATTTGTATACATTAATAAAATATAGGCATAGAAAGTAGTGATAGTATTAGCTCATAGTTGCATGGCCGCATGACTTGGTAGCTCTTAGTTGCTTGTAAATGGTGCATGTTTGGTGATCTTCACCCCCTGCTATACACCCTCGCGGCGACTCGCAGGGTTTAACGTAGATGAGGTTGAAGTATTCGTCGCCATGCGTAACATGAGAAATTTGAACGTATTTACGCGTGTAGCAAGCTCCTTTTTGGTAGCGTGTCACTGATAGCAACGAAGGAAGAAAAGGTAGGAGAGAAAGTATGTGAAATGTTAGTGGAAGAGGGAGAGGAGCCTGGATGAGATTTGCTGAAGGAATGACTCATGCAAAACGGAAGGATATGTTAATACAGGAATGTGTCAGATAAATAGAATTGAGAACAGTGCGGTAGTCTAGTAACAGGCCAGTAATGATTATTAACAGGAAGTAAATTATACGGAAACAATACTCTCGGATCAAATGACTATTACGAATTCAATTTTATCTTCCTGTGGGCACCTTCGTTACCCACCTATGGGTCTTCAGGCCTCATATTTTCTTTTTTGTGTTCTTAGTAATTTAGCATGCTTCTCCTAATTGGGAGGCTGGGGCTACATCTACCCGATACCCTGCAAGCCACCAAGCGAGGGTGTGTGGCAGTGGGTGAAGATCACCAAGCATGCACTACCGACATGCAAACAAACAACTATAGGGTCTCAAGGCTTTGAATATTTCAATGATTCAAAGCCCGTATTGAATAGGGGCTTTGAATCCAGATTCACTTATTACTTTGATTTGGGCGAACTCTTTTCTTGAATCGCTCTCTCCCAGCGTGTTCTACTTTCGATGCTCCCTCGATCGCTCGTGTTTTGTCTGCCCGGCTGAGAACCCGCGCTCCGCGTGAAAAAGGTCAGGACCAAATGGCTCATGATGAGTCATTGGCCCTTGATTTCAGAGAGGCCTGGTGCTGCTCGTCACAAGGTCACTGGGAGACTGTCCTTGTCTCGCCGAATCCGTAGTGTAGAATTTCGGTTCTGAAATGGGGGGCGACCAATATTCCCCAAATTTTATTGACTGCCCCATTGACATTACGTACATCTACATAATACCCTGCAAGCCACCACAAAGGTGTGTGGCAGGGGGTGAACTCTCACCAAACATGCACTACATATCATGCATAAAAAAGGAATAGTATTAGTATTGTAGTCAGAACTACACTATTTAAAAAAGATAGAAATTGCAAAGCAAACATGCAAAAACATTCTGTTAGTAGGGTTAGCTTTAAGTACTCATACCAGCATGCTGCTACCAATGCTATTCATTGCTACTCTCCGATAGGATATATTTACCTTTATTCGTATCTCATCTACATCTACATCTACATCTACATCTACATCTACATCTACACGATACCCTGCAAGCCACCGCGAGGGTGTGTGGCAGGGGGTGAAGGTCACCAAGCATTCACTACTAGCATGCAAGCAAGCAACTAAAGGGTCTCATGCAACTAGATTGTTAGTATCTATAGTATTTGAGGGGTTAATACATGCATCATGCACTACAGAATACTCTAAAATATTTCCCCTACCTATCCCTTTCCTATGCTGCCTATTCTGTTCTCTTATAGTACGGGGGAAAAATGCCATTTTGAATCTATCTGTACGACAATCTATCTCTCTAATCTTATTTATCTGGTCGAATCTAGCATAATACGCTGGTGTTTTCAATATGTGCCTAACATCTTCAGTAAAGCTATCCGATTGAAATTTCTGCAATAGATTAAATCTGAACTTTAATCTACGCTCTGATAATGATTCCCACCCTAATTCTTGTATTAATTCTGATACACTACTCAACCTATCGTAACACCTTTTGACGAACCTAGCTGCTCTACGCTGCACACTGTCTAGTTCTCTCATCAAACCTAATTCATTAGGATCCCATACACTGGCTGCATACTCAAGGTGGGGCCTAACTAGTGAAAAGTAGCATCGCTCTTTTGTCTTCTCATCACATTTCCCAAGTACTCTTTTTATAAATCCTAGCTTTCTCTTCGCTCGGCCGCATATTTCCCTTATGTGTCTTCCCCACGATAAATCTTTAGTGATTGTTACACCTAAATATCTTACGGTTTCAACGTTTTCGATCTTCGTGTTATTAATTCTATAGGATCGCTCTATCGAATTATTCCTCCTCCAAAAATTGATAGCTACACACTTTTTAAGGTTGAGTTCTAACTGCCATTTGTCGCACCACTCTTCAATTGCATCTAAATCCTTGCTAAGTGATTTCATGTCCTCTTCGTTTGATATACCCCTGTACACCACCGCATCGTCTGCAAAAAGTCTAAGGTTACTACTAACTACGGTACCCAAATCGTTTATGTATAAAAGAAATAGAAGCGGACCTACTACGCTACCCTGGGGAACTCCCGATGTGACTTCGATTGTGTCCGACATGATACCATCTATGACAACCCTCTGCTCTCGCCCACTTAAGAATTCTTTTACCCAACATACAACGTCTTTATGAATACCAAAACTCTCTAACTTCAAGATTAATTTGTCATGAGGAACTTTATCGAAAGCCTTTTTAAAATCTAAAAATATCGCATCAACTTCAGTACTGCTTTCGCCGTGGACTAAAATATCGTGTACGAATAAAGCTAATTGTGTCTCGCAAGATCTACCTTTCCGGAACCCATGCTGGCTGTTTATGAGTAATCCCTGACTATCCAAATGCCCCATGATCGAACTGACTACTATGTGCTCAAATATCTTACAAGAGATTGACGTGAGTGAAATGGGTCTGTAGTTACTAGGTTCTTCCCTATCACCGCTTTTAAATATAGGTGTAATGTTAGCTACTTTCCAATCCTTGGGTACTGTGTGGTTCTTTAGTGTTTTATTGAATATTATTTCTAGATAGGGGGCTATTTCAGAAGCTAATGTTTTATAAACTCTGGAAGGAATTTGATCGGGACCTGGTGCTTTGTTTTTACTTATGCTTTTTAACTGCTGCTCTATTCCGCGACATGAAATGTTTATTTCGGGCATTTGCTCACTGAAAGTGTTCGGCGGTGGTTCCACTGCGTTTTGTGACGATGAGTTGAATACACTTTGGAAGAAGGTGTTTAAAGTGTTGGCTTTTTCTACACTGCTGGTGACTCTGATTCCTTTATCATTTTTAAGTGTGTGCACTGTGGACTTATTTCCCTGAAGCTCTCTCACATATGACCAAAACGCTTTAGGATTGCTATCTAAATATTCTCCTAACATCTTGCTCTTGAAATGTGATAACGCTTGCCGACATGATTTCCTTGCTAATGCTCTCGATTTTTTATAGTTTTGAACTAGCTCATTTTTTTCCTCTACCGATAGACCCCGTCTGGCATTTTTCATCTTAGCGTGGCATACCCTTTGTCGCTTTAGTGATTTCCTAACCTCCGCGTTATACCACCTTGGCTCTGTATTATCACTAATATATTTACTTGGTATGTATTTATGAACTGCGTTACGGGTGACCTCAAGAAATTCTCTCCACGAATCCTCTGTATTTAATCCTTTGCTTTGTTCGCTGAATACAGTAAACGCTTCCCTTAATTCCTCTTTCATACCGTCGTAATTTGCCTTGCCAAATAAGTACACCCTCCTCCTTGGTTTATAATGTCTTTCAACGCCTACAATAAATTTCGCATGCACTATTTTATGGTCACTAATTCCTGTGTCTGTAACTGTATTTAGAACTCTCTCGGGTATATTTGTTGCTAATAAGTCTAGAATGTTGTTACCCCTGGTCGGCTCTGTTACTAGCTGTTGTAGAGAATGTGTCGTAAAGGTGTTCAACAGTGATTCGCAATGTTCCTTATCCTTACCTCCTGCAATGAAACTACACGTATTCCAGTCTATCGAGGGGAGATTGAAATCTCCGCCTACTATTATTCCTCTATCATTCTTCCCAGAAAGTAATGTGCGTATCTCTGACTCTAGCTCTATTATAGAATTGACGTCTGCGTCCGGTGGCCTGTAATATGCACCTACATATATCTTTTTTGCGTTACTACTTTTACTTTTAACGGAACACCAAATACTTTCTACATTTCGCTCTGAAATAAGTTCTCTTCTACTGACATACGGGTCCTTCACAGCTATGAAAACTCCTCCTCCGTTTCTGCTTACTCTATCCTTTCTGTATACTGTAAAACACTTCGGAAATACTTCATGATCTGATATGTCCTTCGAAAGCCAGCTTTCTGTACCTACGATTATATCTGCATTAGTACTCTTAATGAGGTGGTGAAATTCTGCTACTTTATTTCTTATACTACGACAATTCACTACTATCACTGAAATTTTTTCTTCCAATCTGTTTCTCTCTTGGTGCTCCTTTCCAACTAAAATTTTCCTCGATAATTTTTTGACGGACAAACTATTTGGTCTACCTCTTACCTTTGATGAATTATCATGTTCGTTCTCTCCATGTGTTTTTCTCTGACCTTCTAAAACTATCTCTAATTGTTCGAGGGAAAAAGGACATTTTGAATCGGTCAGTTCGGCAATCAATTTCTCTAATTTTATGATTATGGTCCAGTCTGCAATAGTAAGTTGGGGTTCGCAAAATATTTTGACATCATCACTGAAATATGGTCTTGGAATTTATTTAAGAGATTAAGTCTAAATTTCAACCTGCGATCTGACAATGTTTCCCAATTTAATTCATTTAATAGACTGGTTACGCTAATATAATTATCGTACCGTCCCTTTACAAATCTTTCCGATCTTCGCTGCACACGTTCAAGTTCATTACTTAGACCGATTTCGTAGGGAAACCTACCTGGTCTTTCGGTATTTTCCGCGGAAAGTGCTAACCGCAAGTGAAGTGTCATGACACCGCATTATCATTACTATTATTCTAATTCCGTTACCACTGCCAAAACCCCCTGAATAGGAACCATGCCGCCTAAACTAATGCGCAATGCTGTACACTGTGAGAAACTAAAATTGAGCATCTGTAATCCGGCACAATCGGGACCGAAGTGATGCCGGATAGGGATTTTGTATAAAGGATTAGGGTATATACGACCGTGGGCTGCTCAGTAAAAAAAAAGAAGCGTGAATTTCGTCCCGCCTCCCAGGCGACCCTATCCCTCACTCACCCTTCCACTCAGGTCAGGGTACTTTGGCACGACCCTATTCATCGGGGAGGGCGTCAGGATCGCTTTAAATTGCGTGTCGCGGCTTCAGACGCCGGAAGGGGCAGCGCTGAAGAATGGGCGCCACGAGACGCGCCACTACTCGACGGCGCCATCTCGCGAAGCCGACGAGAAGAATCTGTCTCGCGAAAGTCGACGTGCCTCGCCTCGCCTCCCACAAATATAGTCTCCACTGGTCTTACCTTTGTGAATTCGGATGCAAAACTGATGCTTTCTTGCATTCAAATTCTCGTGCTGCTCATCCCTGTTCTGCACACCTTTGCTTGCGTTCTCGTACCGAAAATGTACCCTAATGGAATGCATCATTTTATGAACCCTGGTTTGGTAAAAGTTTGTTGTGAAAGAGAAAAATGTTCCTTAAGCAGGTGTACTTAGGCCTGGGCGATATTGATAATTCAATATCGGGATGTGATAATTTTAGCATATCGTAAGGAGGCGATAGGAATAACTCTTATCGTGACGATAAGACATCGGGGCACGATAAATATCGCGATAAAATATTATGCTATCGCGTCCCGATTAAATATCACGATATCGCGCCCGATAAAATATCATGATATATTATCACGATAAAAGATCTTGATATTGTGCTTGTTCAAATATCGCGTAGGTAATCGCGCCCGATGAATTATCGTGATATTCGGTTAATCGTGTCGGAAAAAGACAGCATTTGGGTTGGCCTTCGCTTAAGCTGGAGCAAGTACGTTTGAAAACTTACTATTCTGCTAATTCCAATTCTCATCAGTTCTCTCTCACTCTCTCTTTCTATTTCAGTGGTCTGATAGTTTATAGGTGGCGTCATGTTCAAATTTTGGAAGGAACTGAAAACAACTGTTCGTAAATTGTGCGTCGTAAATTCGTAAATCGTGTACGTATTTTCCGCTGATCTAAATATATTGAAACAAACTCAGCAAACAAACAAACACGATTTTTTATCGTGACATTTGTCAAGATAATATATCGTGATATTTTATCGGGGTGCGATATCGTGATATTATATCGCGATATTTATCGTTATATTTATCGCGATATTTATTGTGATACTTGATTGGGTTCCATTTGTGATCTGATGCAAAATCTTCCTCCGACGATGATTCAGTAACCGTCTCCTGAATCGGAAAAAGTTAATTTTCCTGGTTTGGCAATGTATCAGTTAAAAACGCATAAATATTAAAAATAAATAAAATTTTAATAACGTTAAAAACTACATTTATGTGGCACGAAAGTCGAAATCTATATTTGATGCAAAATCTTCCTCCCACTATGATTCAGTATCCGTCTCCTGAGTGGGAAGAAGTTAGTTTTCCTGGTTTGGCAATGTACAATGTATCAGTTAAAAAAGTTGAAATATTAAAAAAAAATATTAATAACGTTAAATAACGTTAAAAACTACATTTATTTAGCACGATATTCAAAATCTATATCCGATGCAAAATCTTCCTCAGACGATGATTCAGTATCCGTCTCCTGAATCGGAAGAAGTTAATTTTCCTGCTTTGGCAATGAATGTATCAGCGGTCACGTCGCGTGTGAGAATCCGCCTCGACAGACGTCGGGGAGGCGATTGGCTGGCCGGGCCGTCGTCGGAAGTGACGTAGGTCGAGGACGACCACGCGCCCGCCGGGTGAATGGGTTTCGCTACCGTACTGTTTGCTTTGGTCCGGGCTCCGTGCCCGATCCGGATGACCCTTGACCCGCGGCGCCCACGTGACAGGGCAGTGAGTGATCGGTCACTTTGCTCTGCGCCGCGCTTGCAGTTGCTTGTTTGCATGTCGGTAGTGCATGCTTGGTGATCTTCACCCCTGCCACACACCCTCGCGGTGGCCTGCAGGGTATCGTGTAGATGTAGATGCAGCCTTAGGATATGTGTGTGTATTAATTCAAGAGTGGTACGGCAAATGGCAGTTAGAAGTTAACCTTAAAAAGTGTGTAGCTATCAATTTTGGGAGGAGGAATAATTCGATAGAGCGTACCTATAAAATTAGTAACACGAAGATCGAAAACGTTGAAACCATAAGATATTTAGGTGTAAAAATCACTAAGGATTTATCGTGGGGAAGACACATCCGGGAAATATGCGGCCGAGCGAAGAGAAAGCTAGGATTTATAAAAAGAGTACTTGGGAAATGTGATGAGAAGACAAAAGAGTGATGTTACTTTTCACTACTTAGTGAGTGCCTTGAGTATGCAGAGCCAGTGTATGGGATCCGAATGAATTAGGTTTGATCAGAGAACTAGACAGTGTGCAGCGTAGAGCAGATAGGTTCGTTAAAAGGTGTTACGGTAGGTTGAGTAGCGTTTCAGAATTAATAAAAGAATTAGTCAGGAGTCATTACCAGAGCGTAGGTTAAAGTACAGATTGAATCTATTAGAGACCTTTCAATCGGATAGCCTAACTGAAGATGTTAGGCACATATTAAAAAAAACCAGCGTATTATGATAGATTCGACCAGATAAATAAGATTAGAGAGATAGATTATCGTACCGATAGATTCAAAATGGCATTTTTCCCCCGTACTATAAGGAACATGATAGGCAGCATAGCAAAGGTAGGTATAGGTAGGGGAAATATTTTAGAGTAGTCTGTAGTGTATGATGCATGTATTAACCCCTTAAATACTATAGATAATAACAAAAAAATTGCATGAGACCCTATAGTTGCTTGTTTGCATGTTAGTAGTGCATGCTTGGCGATCTTCACCCCCTGCCACACACCCTCGCGTTGACTTGCAGGGTATCGTGTGGATTTAGATGCAGCCTGAGGATATGTGCGATTCACGTCAGCCTTCAGCTGTGTCCGAATTCATTATCCATCAGGAATTAGCCATGTTCCTTTAGCCATCGAAGGTGCCTGAATTCCCCGATGGCTAAAGAGAGCACGAATTCGGGCGAAAGCTACAGTGTCGCACGCTACGGTATAACAGTGGTACCTACTTTGAAACAAATGAGTATCAATAACCTGAATTGAGGTATTTGACTCGCGGTCATTTTTTGAAGAACCTTTGTTCTAATACTAACTTATGGAGTTAAAAGGATTCTCACCGGATATATTCTGTTTTGAATTAAAAACTATTTTCTCAGCAAATAAACTAATTTAAGCTCGAGCGTTGACATAATCATCATCAAGGGTCAACAATCCTAGGATTGGTTTGACGCAGCCTTCCACTCGATTCTTCTATCGGCCAAATTCTTCATACCAACGTAGTTCCTCTCTTTCACGTCCTTTACGACCTGTTCTATGTAACTCATACGAGGCCTGCCTTTTCCATTCCTACCGTTCACTTTTCCTTCGACGATTGTCTTCATCAGGCCATCGTGTCTTAAGATGAGACCGATTAAGTTGTCCCGTCTTCTTTTTATAGTTTTCAGCAGACTTCTCTTTTCTCCCACTCTTCTTAGGACTTCGTCGTCACTTAAATCGGTCGATCCATTTAATCCTCAGCATTCTTCGATAGCACCACATTTCGAATGCTTCCACCCTTTTCTTCTCCGCTGATGTCATCGTCCATGCCTCACTGCCGTAAAGAAACATGCTCCAGATATATGTTCTGATGAATTGTTTCCTTACTTCTACGCTTCTACGCTTCTATTTCCAGGTGTAAGTAGATTCTTCTTTTGAAAGAATGCCCTCTTTGCCTGAGCTATTCTCCTATTTCTTTCTTGCTACGTCCATCGTTGGTTACTCGGCTTCCTAGATAACAGAACTCTTTCACCTCTTCCAGTTTCTGTTTTCCTAGTTTGACATTGGTATTGGCCTCCTCATTCTTGCTGCCCACCAATATCTTAGTCGTCTTCTTATTTATCTTCAGCTGATATCTGGTCGTCGTTCTTTCCGTGGTTGCTAGAATCTTGAATTGACAAATTGGAAAATGGACATAGATTGTCATTATATTGTTATTTGATTAAATGCTCTCTGATGTGGTAAGACTTTCGCCACTTTCGCCTACGTCTACCATTCCAAAGCCTATAATTCCAGATATTCCAAGTAGCAATCAGCATTCGGTTATTCTTTTACGTAATTTAATGCTTTTTCCATAATAATTACTCAAACTTTATTGTGAAGTGCTTCAATTTACAACCTAAACCATGGTTACGTCCAAGTGCAATGTCATACCTAGAGTACATCTACTTACAAATTGTTAGTGAAGATAATAAAATGGAAAGGAACAGATCTGTTGGTGAATTAACCGGTTTGGTGATGAAATCGGGGCTGACGGTATTCATTTATTAAATATCGGCCGTGTTTTATTACAAATTTTGTACAAGCAGAAGAGAAAACTACCGTACGAATTTCAAAACTTCATATCAGCAAATTCAACCACTTGCCTCACAATTATTGTTTAAAAAACGGAAAAGCGATTTATCTCACCGATTTATAGAAATATTTCTGTCCTTTGAACATTTACCACTCCGAGTTGAATGTCTTAGCGAGATATAGTCATGAATTTTCCGATATACACTTAGGATTGCCTATATAATTTATATTTGTCATTTTTAACATTTGAATTTCAAATTTTTCTGATTGGGAAAAAAACGAAATAATATCAAACTCACACTTGAAGTATTTCGTCGGCTCCTTTATGAGCAACAAACATCGCGCATGTAATTGTTTACATTTTGTTACCTCAACAACCATCTTTGTATATATAAGCTTGACTTTGTCTATTGCTGTTGAGGCCTAACGACAGTAAAATCTTTATTATTATTATTAACCATCCTTCTACCCTCCAAAGGCGCTAAGAATTGTGGGATAAGTTTTAAATATGGCGTCGCACAAGAATAATAGAAATGATTTCAACATTTGAATTTCAAATTTTCTGTTGGGGAAAAAACCGAAATAATATCAAACTCACACATGAAGTAACCATATATTACATAGCATAGCATAGCATAGCATGGGAGACGCAACCGAACAGGATGTTTGGGCTGCATTCGTCGGCTTGACGCAATTCATTTAGTGCTCCCAATTGCACCTTCAACTTTCACACGCCGGTGCATCAACTCCGCGTTGCATAATGAATCATGAAGAAGTAATTGTTTTAATTGTAATAAGACTAATTGCTCGCCCCAAACAACCAACGGAGAAGAAATAAAAAAGTTGATAAATAAGAATTGGTAGTAACTGCGTACTTGATATCTTTTGTGATGTCTTTCCATTTCTTCTTCATTTTGGTCTTTCAGCCTTTGCGTTCCTGCAATGGAGAAAGCGGTGCACGACCAACATGTTTCTAGCAATTGAATTATTGCATATCGCGACCCACGCCTTACGCATTCAATTGTTTGGAGACTTTCGTTGTCTCTGAGTTTGTTGGAGGTGGGTCAACGTTGTGCAATGTTTTCTTCGTGACCGGGAGTCACCCTCTGTCTGTCAAGACCTTTTGCTTCCCCAAATGTTCTGCGAACGAAGCTGAGAAGCGACGGTATTGGATTTTCAAGGTTTTTCAACTGCTTAATGCTATTTCACATCTATCTGAAACTCGAGGCGAACATGAGAGGTTATGCCTGAGTTGGGAATCGAACCTGCGACTCGGCCGTAGTTGCCTGAGCGCCGCGCGCCGGTCTGTCAAGCTTGGTTCGAGTTCCGTCTTAAGAATGGATTTGGTTCTACTCTTAAGTCCGAATCACACGGCCGAATCATTTCGCCGCTCACACGATCATTTTTACCGCCATTTCTCTAAAGTAGCGTTTACACGAAGCAGTTGACTGCTGTGACAGTCGCGAGATGCGCGATAAATCTATATCGCTACTGCTATGACACGTCTGCACCAACTTCTATGCAGCTTAAAGCCGCTATTTAGGCGTTGTCATAACAAATAAAAAGAGTTGTATTTCAATAGTGATTGATGCTTAAATTTTCATTAAATTCTTTAAGCAAGAAATTCCATTTTCATTTATTTTTTGTTCCCATTCTTTAAAGGGTAGAATCTCCCCTTTTGGGGAGGGATATCCTTGTTATTATATATCCAAATTCCGTCGTGTATTACTTTCCGTTGGCGATTGTTGCGATTGTGTTGGATACATATCCGCTGGAAAGAAGACGGGCTTCAACTTTGTTAATAGCTCGAACTAGGATCGATAGTGTTCGACATGTGCCCAGTATCGACCTGAACTATCATCGCAGTTGCTATTTACACATGCGAGTGGGGCTTAATAGTCGTTAGCAGTTGACTGTCATAGCAGTCAACTGCTACATGTAAACGCTCCTTTAGTTCTCTAATTCCATTACTTTTGTGTATTTATTTCATCGTCAATACCAACAGATCATAAATTAACATTACCTTGATATCTGTGAATATTGGAATGGCGGTCCAGTCCCAAGGAATACATAGGTATGGCATTAATCCTATTTACTAAAATTTGTGGAGGAATGCATTTCTATTCGCGAGATATTATCTTTTAAAAACGGTAAACTACTCCGCTCTTTCCAAGCGTGCGCTCCGATTGGCTAAATGACGGAAGCACCTATAAGGCCCGAGGGACGGAAAAAAGGACGTGCTCAAATGACGAAAAAAGGGATAGCGATCCCTGTTATTGCCGCTATCCGTGAAGTGATCAAGTCAGACGATCATTTTTGAGCTATCATTTGAGCTATTCCTGAAAAGGGCCGTAAAATATTATCGTGTGATTCAGGCTTTAGATGCATGCTTAGGAGGGAGTTAGGTGAGGCAGCGTGATGTAATCGGGGAGGTTGGAGCACACATTGACCACTGTTTCTAATCGAACCTAAGGTCACTGGGTTGTTCGGCCGGGGGTTTTGCTTTCCGGGCGTACAGGCCAAGTGTTCATTGGACATAAAACAAGACTCTCAAGCTGATTTAATTATTTCACTGAGCAGAGAATGAAAACATTTGAAGCATCATGACCCTATAGTTGCTTGTTTGCATGTCAGTAGTGCATGCTTGGTTATCTTCACCCCCTGCCACACACCCTCGCGGTGGCTTGCATGGTATCGTGTAGATGTAGATCATAGAGGAGACAAATCAAAGCATTTTTCTACGTTGGTTTTTCTTCATTCTTTTTTAAGAGTTCTATGTTTTGATGACTGGAGAGAATAGATTCAAAATGGCATTTTTCCCCCGTACTCTAAGAGAACAGAATAGGCATCATAGGAAAGGGATAGGTAGGGGAAATATTTTAGAGTATTCTGTAGTGCATGACGCATGTATTAACTCCTTAAATACTATAGATACTAACAATCTAGTTGAATGAGACCCTATAGTTGCTTGTTCGCATGTTAGTGGTGCATGCTTGGTAATCTTCACCCCCTGCCACACACCCTAGCGGTGGCTTGCATGGTATCGTGTGGATGTAGATGAATAGGTACATAGGACAAGAAGATATTTGATGGACGAGGCCGATACTGTGTAGATATACTCTGGGTAAAATGTTAGCTGTCATACATTTTTTGTAGGTATTTATTTGCGAATGGTTTCACTTCATCTGTAGAATATTATTACGTGAATCTTGTACAGTGTAGCGAAACTAGTCGTGAATTAACACATCCAAAACTGTGCGAAGAGGTAACCATATAAGGTAAATATATACATCCCCTAGCCAAAAATTCTTAGCATTTACTGTGTCGTGGACATGCTAATTTTTCATCAACGCCCTGTAATGAATTAGAACCATAGTAAATTAAGGGAAGGAATTGGCCACTTCGGTGCTATATCCTACAATGAATGATTATCAATGAAGCGGACCAAACGATTAGATTATGAAACGAATTATGTTCGAGTAGATATATTGTGAAGGCTTGAGAGAGGTTCAGCGGAACTAAGAAAGTATGTTTCATAAATTCTTAATCTTGTATTATGTAATGGCGTGGAAGTCATCCTGAGATGCTGTGAGATAAGGCATCGACTCGTCTACTCACTGGCCACTGATAGTCAATGTTTTGCTGTTTCTTCCGAAGTGTCTCTTCATCGCTTGGAGAAGCCACATCAATCGCTGACGAAAAACTGATTCATAATTTACTGGTATTTGAAGCTTCGCTTGACCATTTTCCCCTCGGTTAGTTTGCCCTCAGAAGTAAGGTTCTGTCAACATCTTCCGATACAATGGATCTGTGGACTGAATAGAATTTGAGTCGGAATAAGAATGTGTCACTCAACCGCACCCACATATTTCCTCCCCCTCCTCGACCTTTGACCAGAGGATGGCATCTTTCTCTCCTGGAAGGACCTTATCTGCGATGCAGTGGGGGACCTTGTTGGAAAGGGTGTGAAACGTATTTTTAAGCTGTTACTTTTTATGTAAATAATATTTTAAACTACTTTGCAAGAAACGGTCGTAGCTTAGTAATCTTCCCGTGGGCAACGAGGTGCCGTAATCTTCGAGTTCAAGGCGATAGTCCTTCATTTTCTCATTTCTTCCTCTTCTATTCATCTCCTCTTCTCTTCATCTCCTCTTTTCTTCCTCTTCTCCTTGTTTTTCTACCCATCGCAGTCATTTTTCCTTTGCTCCTCGATTTTCAATCTTATAGTGGAGAATGTGGCAATCTTTGTGAGTTCACATGGTTATAAGTGATGAAAAGGATTGCAATGGGGGCGTTTACTAGGAACCGAGGTCACAATGTTGTACACGAAATCGTTAGATGGAAACGAAAAAAGAATTTTAGTGAAAAAATTAATCTTTTAACCAAAACCATTCACTCATAAATCAAAAATTAAAATAAGCAAAAGGTGACGCCCACCGAAAAAGCTGCTTTGATAACATTGACGTCATTTTCCTCACGTACTTGACTGCTTTTAGGGGAAGGGAAGGGAGTGGAGGGGGGTTCTCGGAAGGTCTGCTCCTATTGGCACATATCCTGTCGCAATCGCTACTATTGGCAGAGTCAGCTGTGCCCCCCCCCCCTCATTGAGATATGGCGAAGTAGCTTCGCGGGTTCAGTTGTGATTGGACGAAGTCGTTATACGTCAGAGGTTGCACCACGCCCACTTTTCCGAAAGGGTTAAAAAAAATCAGTTTTTCGCCGCTTATAACTCGAGAAATAATTGACGGATCAAAAAAGAGAAAAATACGGCCTTTTTATTTTACAAACTCTATCATATTCGGCAATAAAAAAATATGGTAAACGGCCCCATTGCTGAGTGGAATCTGGTAAGGAGATTTGTTCTCCGTTTTCCTCTTCCGTGCATTTCTGCCCCTCTTCCGTTTCCATTGTTCCTTCATGTAGGGAAGTCTCCTAATCTATTGTTGTCGTCGTTTTCTCAGGTGGGTGGGCAGTGCAGCGGCCTTGGAGAGCATGCTGGCGCCAAAGTGGCCGTGAGGCGCCTCCGAGAGGGCAGCAGCGAGGACGGGGCCCGCGAACCGGAGGAAGAGGACGAGGAGGACGATGAGGAGGACGATGAGGAGGAGGAGGGCGAGGAGGAGGAGGAGGAGGAGGAAGCGGCGTGCGACATCGGCCTCATGGAGAGGCTCATCCGGAGTCACCCCGTGTGGTTCCTGCCCGGCATCCAGCGGGCGGGTGCCGTGCACCTGCTCCAGGGCAAGGAGGAAGGCGTAAGTGCGACGCAATCCCTTTCACTAGCAGAATTCCGCAAGGACACGTACTCGGACCAACTGATTTCCGGCTCGGTGCTCTACCAGTTGAGCTACCGAGGCCTCCTTCTCTCACGGGGAACTCTAAAGGGGTTTAGAGTTCCTCCGCTTTCTGTCGTTGTGAGGCATTATAAATAGAAATATACTTTCACGGCCTTTAGTACCACCAATGGAGTCAACCATTGGTGGTACTAAATAGTACCACCAATTATTGCCTTTGGTTGGCCCCAGGTCCTCTTTTCAAAAGTTACTGACCACTATGCTTTAGCTCGTACTTACATTCGGTCATTGAAACTGTGCAAGTTGATGTTGATTCCGTTTGAGCAGTCGCCTGCGAAATTCAGAGAGGTAGGAAATTGCGAGGACGCTTGCTTGACAGCTATACGCGGTGCAATCGTCGGTGCATTATGTCAGTGACAATATACCATTCAGTGCCGGTAATACCGTCAATATATCGCATAACGTCAAGATCTGTTAAGTAGCAATTAATTGGACGTGAAAGATGCGATGAATTACCACCACTTTAAAATATGTTTTAAGCCATAGTCTAAACATAATAGTGGAGACCCTAGTCCCGTATACTTAGCCCAAAATTTGCACCACGAATGAACGGCAGTGGGCGAAGGTAATGAGTTCTTCCTTTACGCACGAAATTAAATTTCCACGTGATTAATCGCCCAGATCATCATTCTTGCACTTTATTCACTACCTTAGGAGTTGAGTGCAAACAAAAACACAAAACTCAACCGTCAACAACCTATTTAATCGCTAGAATTCCCCAGGCAGTAAGTTGCCGCTACATCTGCACCATCTAGTGAGAGAAATTAACTTCAAACTTGCGCGAACGCGTGTATCAGATTAGAACATGTTCTAATTTGCTCGCAAGCGTTCGCGCAGTGGCGCTGCCTGTCCTCGCAAGTCGTCGCTTTACACGGCGAAATATTTCTTGCGCAAGTGTTCTCGCAACAGCCTGCGCAGTATCAATGACCGTGTGAAAGGGCCTTTAGGGGCCTTAAAGGACGAGATGTTATCACATCTGCCGTGCATTCAATGACGCAAACAATCGTGCGCGCAGCGCCTCCGTCACCCATTTCTACGTTGTGGAAATTCACGTATTGTGCATTTCAACTAAGGGTGACGCCGCTAAGGTGTTTTAAGGCTAGTTAGCAATCCTTGAATTAGTCCCTTTCATCTTTCATCATAGTCCACGGAAGAGTGCTCGGAATTTAAATTCAACTATATTTATGTCATGGATATCTGAGACAACAACTGGACAGGCTCTCAGAATAATATTGTCCACTAGAAACAAACGTAGTCTGTTTCAGCGCCAAAGACACTGACCACTATGCATTACCCTGTGCTTAAAACTGAAAATTTTGGTAATTAATTTTCCCCTCATTAACGTACTTAAGAGTTGCATATGACGGTTTCAGTGATCGCATGTCAATTCTAGCATTCTCGTTTGTATTTTTAGCTATAATATTTACCAGCGTGTGTACATTCACCTTGGCTACGCAATTTAATTGTTTCCAGGTCCTTCCGTTTTATAAAAGAACCGTAGCTGATCGCTTGAGTGCTCGGGTTAAAAACTACAAGGTGAATCTGAATGCTCACACTTATAGCATGAATCTCAGACAACTTGGCCTCTGGATGTACTATATTACAGTATTATTCCAATACCTATTGCACTCCTGAAATAACGCATTTGGCAATAAGTATTTTCAAAATGTTTGCATTCGTCTTTCAAAATACACGGCATATAGGAAAGCTGTTTCCAGCGTTAAATAGCATTCCCACGGTGGAAGGAAAATCAATGTAACTACCGGTGCCTGTTGGTGTGTGCGGTTTCTGAAAAGACTTAGATATTCATCGGTGCAAAAATAACCTCAACCCTGGAGTTTCCAAAGGTTGAGTTAACATTTCCTCATGAATCTTGTGATTTCTATCTTATCTTGTTATAAAATATACTTCAACTCTAAATGAAATCAACTGGATATGCATTGATCAGTGCAAAGTATTGTGAAAATAAATTTAAATTACAGCTGTTTAATTCCGTCCAAACGCCAACTTGATATGCATTGATCAGTGCAAGTCTTTAATTGGAATATAGTTGAGAGATTGATTCTAAATTTCAACTTGCGTTCTGACAATGAATCCCGTTTTAATTGTTGTCTAAGTCAGTCTGACTACCTCATCATAATTATCGTACCGTCCCTTTACATATCTTGCCGATCTTCGCTGATCACGCTCCAGTTCATTATTTAAGTCTGTTTCGTAAGGATCCCATATATTGGCCAATATTGCTGGCTAGCTCTTCATCATATGCAAATATGGAGAGGACTGAGTTTATAAGAATATTTCTAATTTCATTGGCAATCAGTTATGGTTCAAATTCGATGGAGGCATGCAAGATGCCTCCTGTAGATGATGGATTCAAACTGGTTTTGGGACGGTCATGTGCAGTTTGACATCTACATAATACCTTGCAAGCCACCATAAATATGTGTGGCAGGGGGTGAATTCTCACCATACATGCACTACATATCATGCATTTAAAAGGATTAGTATTTATGTGCTGTTCTAAACTTCACTATTTAAAAAAAGATAAAAATAGCATAGCAAACATGCAAAAACATGTGTTACTTTGGTTAGCTTAAAGCGCTCATACCAACATGCAGCTACCAATTTTATCCATTGCTACACTCGTACTGGATATATTTACCGTTATTCATATCCCTAATAGTACGAGGAAAAAAGGACATTTTGAATCTGTCAGTTCGGCAATCAATTTCTTTAATTTTGTAATCATGGTCCAGTCTACGATAGTAAGTTGGGGTCCGCAAAATATTTTTAACGTCATCACTGAAAATATGGTCTTAGAATTTGTTTAAGAGATTAAGCCTAAATTTCAACCTGCGATCTGACAATGATTCACAATTTAATTCATTTAATAGACTGGTTACGCTAGTAAGGTTATCGTACCGTCCCTTTACAAATCTTGCCGATCTTCGCTGCACACGTTCAAGTTCGTTATTTAGACCGATTTCGTAGGGATCCCATACACTGGCAGCATATTCCAAATGAGGTCTAACAAGGAAAAAGTAGCTGATTTCTCGTACATGATCGTCACATTTAGCCAGTACTCTTTTGACGAATCCCAGTTTACGATTCGCTTGACCCATTATTTCACGTATGTGTTTACCCCAGGAAAGATCATGTGTCAGTCTTATTCCAAGAAATTTTAGTAGCAATACTCACCATAATACCTGAGTGAACTTCATCTTCGTAATAATGCAGATTACGCGACGCCTGCATTCATTTTATCGGTTGTTAGGGATCGCTGTCCGTTCCCAGCCCGAGTCCTCCCTAACCTTCGCTTCTTGCACGTTTTGCAGAACTTCGTGGTGCGGCAGTCGAGCCAGGCGGACACGATGGCCATCTCGGTGCGGCTGCCGCGCGGCAAGGGGCCGTACATCGAGCACTACCTGGTGCAGGCGGTGCCCCCGGCCGCCTCACCCACCACGCCTTCTTCCTCGGCACCGCACCCCGGGAGCGGGCACCAGCTGCAGTCGCCGCCGCCGCAACAGCTGAGCCTCGAGAGCTCCGACAACCGCTTCGACAGCATTCCTGCCCTGATCGCCCACTACTCGCAGTGCTGGTGAGTGCCCCGATAGACCATCAACGCGTAATGCCCACAGCGAGGGTGTGTGGCAGGGGTTGGAGATCACCAACGTGCTCTTTTGAAATGCAACTGGGCTACTGCATGGAAACATATTAGATTGCACCTTGCGTGAATGAATGAATGTTTTATTAATCGTCCCGGGGCATTGCCCCTAAGGACAAGAAACGATGTACTTGTACGTGCAACAAAGAGGAGAACAATCACTGCAATCAATAAACAGGTTTTCACAAGTTTTCACAGTAAAAACAATTGGCAAGTAAAAAAAAAGACAAATGCGGGTTACTTAGGACATCATATGTGTTAAGTAACCCGCACTTACACTCACATAGGTACTAAAACCCCCTTCCATCATTCCTCCTCCCACCCCTCTCACCTGTACAAAGCAAAACCCTCCCCCCTCTCCAACCACAAGTTGTATTTAAGTGACCACAGACCTGTATTTTGCACCTGAAGATGACGTTAACCGTTGAAACATGGTCGTAGTGTAAATGAAATTGTAGTGGAATTTTGCCCTCTCATTCCTAATGAATTCATTATGCATCCTAAATTCTACAAAGTTACATCGCGGTCCATTCGCGGCCCGAGAGGATGCCCTCTGTAAATATGCCTCAACCTAATACTTTTACCATCTTAATAGCTCATTTGTAGTACTCTCAGTGTCCTTTTCAGACTGTCTAAGACAGGGGTTCCCAAACTTTTTTGTACTACGCCCCCTCCTGTGAAAATGGAAACCTTCCACGCCCCCCTTCACAGTAAATTTTGTGGGCATGTGAAAAAAGAAGAATTACATTGAAAACAAAACGTGTATTTAAACAATCACAAAATACAACATTATGAGTTTCAATTTAAAGAAATACTGTTGAGAGAAAAACATCGACAAAAATCTATATATTTTTGCTATAAAATAGTTTTACACAAGTGGATTGTTAAGTTTTCTAAACATCACGGTTGATTTTAAAAATCTACAACATAAAATTTGTTAAAGAAACGTATAGATTTTATTTACTTGGAGATTTTTCTTTTTAACTAGTCTCGCGCCTATGCCCCCCCTGACATGTCTTCACGCCCCCCTGGGGGGGCGCGCCCCCCAGTTTGGGAACCCCTGGTCTAAAACAACCTTGAAAATAAAGAGTATCTTCTTTCATCTTTCCACGCTTCCCTAAATTGTGCCCATAAGATGTTTTCTTAAAGGATATAGGATAGTGACTTGAAAAATGGGCAACTTCGCAGAGAGAAACTTTTATTACGATCAGGTTTCGCTTTTTACAGCATCCTCAGGTAACATATATCTGTGTGTATGAGCTTATATAGAGAGGCAGGAGGAGGAGGGGTGGTGAGACGGTTTGACGAATGAAAGAAAAAGGCGAAATATATGTGGACTGTCTTCAGTGCGTGAGGGTTTTGGAAAATACGGTGAGGGAGTCAGGGGTGGGGAAAGGAATTATACATGTGAGAGAAGGCCATCGAGGAGGGACATCGTTGTCTTCTTCCTCTTGTAATATTCCTTGCGATATTGCAATGGAAGTTGCCCATTTTTCAATTTGCTATTATGTTACGTTTCCTCTCAATAATGCCTGAAACCTCAGAATTTGTTAGGATATAGGATGTGTGAAGATCTCTCGGGTTTCACACCGGGTCAGGTTCTCCATATCTTTCTCCGACGTTTCGATGCGCGACTCGCCCATCGTCTTCAGCGATCCAGGAATCCAAGATATCAAGAATCCAAGGAATCACTTGGATTTCTGGATCCCTGAAGACGATGGGCGAGTCGCGCATCGAAACGTTGGAGAAAGATATGGAGAACCTGACCCGGTGTGAAACCCGAGAGATCTTCACACATATTATTCGACGGGAAAACACCAGATCTTACAGGATATAGGATGTTGAAAAATCATGCATCGGTCCCAATGTTCAGCCTAATTGTGTTGCTTGTGTTGTTGTGTTTCAGTGATGAACTCCCAGTGCAGCTGACGCTCCCCCGAGCCATCCGAGAGGCCCGCAACCGACAGCAGTTGTCCTCGCTGGCGCTCTTGGGACAAGGTGAGCCAGTGTCCGTTGGGTGATGCCATTGCGTGGAAGTGTGATCATTGTCTTGGCCTTAGAGTTCTCCTCTAAGCTAACTTCAATTCGGCCATCATGTTGCTGCACTCTCCTCAGAGAAAGTGATTACAGTTTCACAATTCTTTGTGAAATATAGGAAATTATAAACTACTTACTAAAATTAATTAGTGCTGACGGTTATGTTTCAGTTTGATGCTACTCGAAGATTACCTTTGATAATTTTCATGGTGTAGGCATTTCTATGTATACTATTTTGAGCGTTATTTTCAAATTGGCAATAAAGTAGGCAGTCTGTTGCCAGGGGTCAAGTCTCCCGAGAGACTTGAATGTTGATTTTAGCTGTACATAACCAGGAGCGAGCAAGATATAACTCCGAGGTAGAATATAGTCTTATTCATTGCAATTGGCATCAACAATGGAAAAAAGAATTGAATTACAAGTATCTGGCCATTGATTTTCTAGCATTTAAAAATATCTCACAACCTCTGTATCTCGAAGACCAACTTGAACATGCACCTCTTGTATCATTTAAAACGGTGGCCTAAGACGGTTTCAGTGATCGCATGTCAATGAGTTGTTTTTGAATCTTTTTTTGTAAGAAAAAAGAAGATCGCACAGTGATTGAAACATGATGTGATTGCTCGACTGTTCCTAGGTCCGACTGAGAGCTAATAGCAAACTAGTACCTACCACATCATGTATCAATCGTGCAGATAAGCGATTATGAAAGCGATGATCCTTATTAGCCAGCATACTAATTAGAAAAAAAGAGAGATTTGTAGGTACTTTCCCTTAAGATCATTGAGGCAAGAATACGCGTCTATCACCATGCTGCCGTAGCGTTGTTTGTTTTGCATGATTATCCAATTTACAGTGAATAGAGAATAGGAAGATGTCAATCCTTAATCCTCAAATCTATTGATCCCGTTTATGTTGAGCCAACTGGAAGATAACTACTATAAACCTCGTATGGGCAGAAATAGTTCTCTCTTAGCACGAGCGCTTGCTTTTGATAACCGCTCCAGTCTTCAATTGGCGGGCGCCCTTCTGTCGCCGAGAGTTTCCGTAACGCCGCTCCACGTCGTTGCAGAGTTCTGGAGGTACCCGATGGCCAACCCTCGGCCGGAGAGGGGCATCTTGGACACGGCGGTGGCGGACGGCCTCACTCCTCCCAGCAGCCTCCACTCCAGCCTCAGCTCGTTCGGGAGCGGCGGCAACCACAGTGGCAGCGTGCAGAGCAGCGGGGGCGCCGCGGCGCCCGGCGCTGGGGCGACCTCGAAGACGACCGCCTCCTCGCCCGACAGCTGCGACCCGGCCGGCAGCAACATCGTGCTCAACCTGTCGCCGCTGAGCGGCCCCGAGGGCCCGGCCCTGTCCTCGTTCAGGGGCGGCGCCTCGGCGAGCAGCACCCTGTCCTCATCCCACCCCTCCGCCGCCTCCTCCCCCGCCAACCCCTCCCCGCCCCGGGGCCCCCGCCCCACACCCCCCAACACCCTCAACATCGTGGCCGCAGCCTCGCCATCCCTCACCCCCCCTCCACCCTCTTCGGGCCCGGCCGGGGCCCGCATCACGTCCCCGTCGTCGGGCGGCAAGGCCCTGAGCCCCCCGCCGCCCCCGCCGCCGCGGTGGGCCAAGCCGGCGTTCGCGGCCGCCGCGGCCGCCGCAGCCGCCCTCTCCGGGCAGAACTTCACGGTGACGACGACGGTGACGTTCAGCGTGAACCAGCTGAACGGGGCGCTGGTCAACTACGACCCGGAGAGCGTGGGGTCGCCGCCGGCGCACGTTGAGGTGCAGCTGACGCCTCCGCCGGGCTCACGCGGGGATGCGGGAGTCACGAGCCCCGTGCAGGTCACGCCGACGGGCGAGGGCGGAGGGCGCGGCGGCAAGGGCAGCGCTGCGGCAAGGCGAGAGAAGCGGATGGCCGCGGCGAGGGCCAAGGAATCCAGGCACTACCGGGAGTCCGACATCTTGGACTCCCCAACCGTGTACTACAGGTATGTGTCCCTCTACCCTATATCCAGGGATGTGACCCGAAAAGGCACTTCACGTTACGTGCCGTACCTGGGAGGCACCCGAACTCGGAGTCCGAGGCTCGACGTTGAAGGAGACCCAACCCTTCACCTCGGGTGGTTTATAGCACCAACAGACCAGTCACATCGTAGCTTATAACTTCTTAAAGTTAAACATAAATCACAGGGCTATGTTCGTCTTCGTGTTGCACTAGTCACGCCGATGAAATTGGTTTTTTCATCACAGTCATACGATAGATATTAACCAATTAACATGCTTTAGTAATTTAATGTACATTAAACTGGCTCGGTTTACCAATGCACGTAAATGGTTAATATATATCGTATAACTGTGTTTAAAAAACCATTTTCATCAACATCAATAGTACAACACAAAGGCAAACATAATTGTGCCATTTATGTTTAACTTTAAGAAGTTATAAACTACAGTGTGACTGGTCAGTTGGTGCTATAAACAACCCGTGGTAAAGGGTTGGGACTCCTTCAACGCCGAAGCTCGGACTCCGAGTTCGGGTGCCTCCCAGGTACGGCACGAAACGTAAAGTGCCCTTTCGGGTCACATCCCTCCCTGTATCTCTCCTTTGAGGGAGCTGGCTGGCGACCGCAATTGAAATTGAAGCCCCTTTAACACGATAGTTGATCCAGCCTTGGGCCTTATTCAGAGTCTCTACTGCAGTCTTTCTTCTGGCACTCAAGTCCTAAAATCCCTCCAACGAGTCAAATTGGTGTACCTATTCTATCTACAAAGGTGGTATCACTTCTCAGCGTGACGCAGAGACCTGTGTTGAGAATCTGAATATCATTCAGCCATATTCAGAATCTTAACTACTGTCTGGCTTGTATTGCTTTCGTCATAATATCTCTATTAAGGCCGTTGTACACGGTACAATTTATTGTACAAGAACTTTTACAATGCGCAACTTTTGTCGTGTACGAGGTGTTCATACAATTTCTTGTACAATAAATTAGATCATGCTTTATATTATTGGATGAAAGATATACCCTGTAGTTTCTTCGCATGACATGTGACGGTAGTGATGCGTTTGTTTAGCTCGTAAGGTTGGTGTTCTATGTTTTGATCAATTTTATTCCTATTAGCGTGGCAAAACTTCCATTTTTGGTGTACATATCGTGATATTATTTGTTGCTTCTATATTATGAAATTCGTCGGTTGCGTTGCAAGTGTTCTATTTCTCAAAAGATGAGTTTGACGCACGGACAAACATTAAACCTCAATGAAATTAAGATGACGTTATTGAACCAATAAGGAAATATTAGCAACAAGCACAAACATGTTATTTGGAGCTAAAATAATGGGCTTCATGAGCCTGTGAAAGAGTGCAAGTAACCAATCGTATACCTAATTTGGTTTTATTAATGCTAGGATTAATGGTATCAAATCATTGTAACCCAGTAACTATGGCAGTATTTTCAAAATACTATCGTCATCGGATATCGCAATTCAGCTGTTCGACAGAAAACGTTATCTGCGCACTTTATTGGCGCACAAATTGTATGAAAATCTTTGATTCTGTACGATCGTGAACCAACTTCTTGTACAATTTCTTGGTAAAATCTCGCCATTCAATTTATGGTACAAGATCTTGTACAAGAAATTGTCCCAGGTACAAGAGCGTTTACAAGTTCAAAAGATTCTCCTAGATATTATTCTAAGCGGTATAGAGCGAGGTAATACCAACTTTGCCGGATGATTATGCACACCAATTCGATCTGGAAGTAGATATTTTAGAACGTGAGCAGGAACTGAGGATGGAATCTAGCATGATGGGTTCCGTTAGGAGATAGACCTTATGCTTGCGATGAAGCGGTATTGCGTACTGATTAAAAAAAAGAAGATCGCACAGTGACTGAAACATGATGTGATTGGTCGACTGTTTCTAGGTCCGACTGAGAGCTAGTAGCAGTATAGTACCTACCACGTCATGTATCAATCGTGCAGATATATGACAGATTATGAAAGCGATGATCCTTATTAGCCACCGTACTAATTCAATATCATACAATACTGAAAAGCGATCATATTAACGAGTAACCATCACCTTGTGCGGAATCAAGTATCGTGTGTAAGGGGATATAAATTCAAACTTCATGTAATTCACTCACTCAGTGATTCAATCCGAAGGTTGGTTTTGATAGGTGAGAGTAGAGCTCACCCCGTACTAAACCAATGAAGCGCGTGAAATTCACACATTCTGGGTAGGGGGGCCAGTTCCTTTCCCTGGGTCACCTGTGATTTCCTACGAAGTTCTGACACGCAGAAAATCGATTGATTGTAGATGGGTTGTCCAGAAAGGCTCTTGCCCGGGATTTGAACCCGGGACCCTCCGGTCAGTAGCTCAGTTCTCTACCCACTAGGCCACCACAGCCCCCAGAGATAAATAATTACTGAATTTAATCATTTAGATAAATAGCTGGATTTATTATATCAATACAGTAGGCAATGTATGCACCTGGAGATGTCAGGACTTCTAAGTAAATTCTCTATAAATCTACATTCTAACAGTAAATAAGCAGAAACATCACGGGTAGACTGTGCGATGAGTAGCTCGCGGTAAAAATGTCTAAGATCCTTATTGTTCATGAAATTCGATGTTTCGTCCCGACGTCTTACGCCAAGTTGTCTTCCTCAGGAGCTCAATGGCGGACAAGGTGAGCGATTACGAGGACATCTGGGGGCCGTCGCCGAGGGAGACGACGCCGCCCGTGGGGAGCGCCGGGAAGGCGACGACGCCCGAACTGCTGACCTTCAAGCCGCGGCCCTCCCCGGGGGAGATGCAGTCCCCGGAAGAGTCCTCCGGGCCCTCGCGGCCCCCAGACCTCCTGGAGAGGCTGAACGCCGCCTCCTCGCTGGCCTCCCTCAACAGGCTCGGCTCGCCCCTCTCCCCCCCGCCCCCGACCACCCCAGACGGACACACGGACGCCACGGAGGCGGCGTCCCCGCCCCCCAAGACGCACGGCAGCAGCCCCTTCTACGCGGAGCCGGCAGACGCCCTGCCCGGCGCCAGGACCGCCACCTCTCCGGCGCAGGAGGCGGCTGCCATCGTGGCCGCCACCGCGGCGGTCCCCCGGCGGCGCCAGAGGGCCCCCAGGGAGGCCCGCGCCGGCCAACAGCTGCAGCAGAGGCTGGCCAGCCACCGTCACTCGGACCCCACGATGCTCAACTGGGCCGCGGGCGCCCGGAGGGTCGTGGTGGGCGGCCTCGAGAGGATAGACTCGAACGACGAGCTGCTGCAGGGGGCCGAGGGAGCCGAGGGGCGCATGCGCCTGCACGCCCACCTGCACCGCCTCCACTCCCCACCCAGGTCGCAGCAGCAGGCCCCCGGGGGGCCAGCCGCCCTCTCCTCCAGCGTGGACAACCTCAACCTGCTGAGGGCGTCGCGGGGGCCGCCCGTGAGGGGCAAGCCCGTGCAGCCCCCGAGGGTGGGCCAGTGCGGGGCGGCCCGGGGTGGCGCGATGGCGCCCAACGTGGGCCCGGGCCGGAGACGGAACCCGAAAGGGCTGTTCCACGACACCTCGTGGGCCGTGGACTCGAGCTGGGAGTTCATCGGGAACGGCGAAGAGGCGGAGGACGAACAGGACGAAGGTGAGCTCCTCTGCGATCATCTCTCGAAATGATTCCGATCCAGTTATCTGCTCTAATGATAGTGCTACAGATATATATTATATATACTAATGGGATCCTTCATTGGATGATATCGTTATTGATCAAACCTTAATAATATCTCTCGCCGTCGAAAAGGTGGTCGATTAGATGCATATCATCATCAAGGGTCAACAACCCTAGGATTGGTTTGATGCAGCCCTCCACACGATTCTTCTATCGGCCAACCTCTTCATATCAACATAGATCCTCTCTTTCACGTCCTTTACGACCTGTTCTCTGTAACTCATACGACGCCTGCCTTTTCCATTCCTCCCGTTCACTTTTCCTTCGACGATTGTCTTCATCAGGCCATCGTGTCTTAAGATGTGGCCGATTAAGTTGTCCCGTCTTCTTTTTATAGTTTTCAGTAGACTTCTCTTTTCTCCCACTCTTCTTAGAACTTACTCGTTACTTTTTCGGTCAATCCATTTTATCTTCAGCATTCTTCTGTAGCACCACATTTCGGATGCCTCCACCCTTTTCTTCTCCGCTGCTTTCATCGTCCATGCCTCACTGCCGTAAAGAAACATGCTCCAGATATACATTTTGATGAAATGCTTTATTACTTCCAAGATTGTATTTCCGGCTGTAAGTAGATTCTTTTTTTGATAAAATGACCTCTTTGCCTGGGCTATTCTACTTACTATTTCTTTCTTGCTTCGTCCATCGTTGGTTACTCAGCTTCCCAGGTAACAGAACTCTTTCACCTCTTCCAGTTTCTGTTTTCCTAGTATAACGTTGGTTTTGGCCTCCTCTCTTTTGCTGCACACCAATATCTTAGTCTTCTCCTTATTGCTCTTCAGCTGATGTATGGCCATTGTCCTTTAAATGGTTGTTATCATCTTATTCAGCTTCTTCTCTGTCTCTGCTTTGAGAGCTTTGTCATGTATAATCCCATATTATCTACTGATCATTGTATATAATATTATACAATGTTCTACTAGAGAGCACTACATAGTGTGTAATATCGCTGATACTCTCAAGTTCTTTCAACCGAATGACATAAATGTGCGCAGGGATATGACATCATCGATTTTTTAGCGAAATAACTTCTTCCCGCGACATTCTTATTTCGTTGTGCTGGAGGCGTTCATTGCCTGCCGTATTTTCTCTGCTTGTCTATAACTCTGCGAATGACATGTAGATTAGAAGGTTTAGCCTCAATGGGGCCTAAACTGCCAAATGTCAACAATACCCTGCGTTCTACCTACGTAGATATCTATCAGTTTTTCTTTGTAATTTCTCCTCATAACGCCGACTAAGTACTCTCAGCAATGACTTGTCTCCTTTGTGTGGATCTTCACTGACTCTCCTGTAGTGAAGTCCTCTGATTACCACGTATGTTCGTTCGCCTCACTCGCAGTATAGGGTGCATTCTGTAATATATCTGGGACCCCTGCTTAGGTTCTTTTCCATGGACCTCTCATTTATAATTTTCACTACTATAGATGAACTTACAGTTAACGTAGGTTTAGATGAACACATCATTCACTTTGATCCTACTAAGTGTAGTTATCCTCCTAAGTTTATTGCAGCTATTCTATTTCCAACGTTTATCTCGTTATCTCCTTATCTTATCGCTATAGCGTTTTCTTCATTCGGAGATTTTATTTTTGAGAAAAACGATTTCGTTTTTTCCTGAGATACATACTTATACGTAATAATTACCATCGTATTCAATTTCTCCCTCTCCATACACCTGTTTACATTCCTTGCGTTTGAAATGCTGGCAGCGTACAACAGTGATGCGTATTAGTTTCGGTGATAGATTATGGTTGGTCTGTTGGCCAAAGAAACCCGGAACTTAAGTGTTTTGCAAAGCGCTGGTGGAGAGAGAGAGAGAGAAGCGATCTAGCACTTCCCGGAAGCGGAGTGGGCGCTATCTCCTGAGGAGGAGTCTTCCCCCCCCTCCCACTCCCTGAATGCGTCTTTTTTATGCTGCCTTCCTTAACAACGGCCTCCTCAGTGCCCAGGGAGGCTTCTCACAATGCGGACTCGCTCATCCTCGTTCCTCCGTCTTCGGGACGTGCTCTGACGACGGTTTGGACGCCGATGAGCTCATGGTCGCGGCGAATTGGAAATTTCCGCGTCTTCGTCGCTTTTGGTGAGCTCTCGTTTTCCTTACCCGTCACCTATTTTAGCTTTTCCATTCCTTCCACTGGCTGGAAACGAACGTCGCGCGGGAATCTAGTTCTTAATCGCTCCGCGAACGGGAATAAATCAGTTGATCAGAGTTAAAAGCCCTCTCAGCTCTCCCAGAAGAGCTATGTTCAGTTACTGGCGTAGCGATTGAAAAGTTTGGTGGTTGCCGATATTGTGGAATGCTTTCACGTGGATCAAAGGTTCGACATCCCATCAAAACCAGATCGAAGAGCGAGCTATTTTCTAACTCTTAAAGTGGCCTTTAATACATCTCACTTGTGATGCTCCATTTTTGCCGTGCCTGTTTTTTAATCCGGAAAGTTCGAGCGTCTGTTTCCAGTTTAAAATTTCCGCAATCCCTTCTTTTCCGCGTCTCGTCGAATTCCTTGGCTAATCTTTTCTCTCCCACTCTTTCCTGGAGTCGTGTCTTGCGTCGTCCCAATCACAATCTCATGTTGCGAGTGGGCCCGTGCTGATGTTCAGTTTTCGATAGAGCGGCCGGGGAGGGAGGGAGAGAGCCAGGTTAACGCATTAACCCCCTGTGAACCAGAGGCGCCAAGGGGTTGATGCTCTCCTCACGGCGTCCAAGAGTGTGTCGGAAGGCGGAGGTCACAGATATATACCACTAGATTGGCAATGCCCTATGCTTCACCATAGGCGGAACTGAAGCCGGGTTTGCGCTCTCGCCGCCATATTGGGTTCACCTTCGCAAGCTACTATTTTCCGTAGGGACTAGTGTGTTTACTTGTGACATTTCAAGAAAGAAGGATGGTTAACCATTGTGTTGTGTGGGGATGCAATTTTAAATATACCACGCGGAAGAAAAATGCTGGGACCGAAAATGTGTCTTTACACGCTAAGTATATTAATTAACCTAACTTTGATAAGGTTAACTCATCTTGCATCAGTACATTTTTTCCCTCTGTAACTGTGAAAAAAACGTAAAATTGAAGTATTTATTAAATATATTAGCATCAGACAACTTCGTTGCTTTTTACAGAATAATATTTTTCTGAATTAATCCTTTGATATTATATTGTTCAGTAGGTACTGCCACTAGGTATTTTAGCCAAGGGATAATTACCTACCATTTCAAATAAGTAATATTATGCCCATGAATGCACGAGAATCATTAAAGATTTAGTAATATTTTTTTCTCCGAGTAATTCAGTTACGACCTTGTAGAAAAAAATAGCCATATCTCTGGTTTTAAAGTTTGATGGGTAAATTATTACGAATGTTGATTTTGTGGTTGCAAGCTGTGTGGTTAAGGCTTATTGCTATTTAGTAATGCAATTTTAATATAACAGGAGTAAAAATAATATAATGAGAGGTCTTCGTGTATTCATATTGACAGCATTTTGTGTACTTAACACATTAAAATTAATTAGCATTCCTGTCCTGAATGCATAACTTTTTTGGATTGAAGAAATCGATCTCTAGTTCTCCAATAAGCATTTCAACCTATCCCTATGATTTGCTGTACCTACTGCTTCCTTGAGATATGAGGGGAATAAACCTATAGAAATACATGTGTCATATCATTTAGTAAGAATGAGGGCTTAGTTGATATTTTACTCTGTGGAACACTCCCTCGATGATCTAAAGCATGTGCGATTTACTTCCTTGGAGATTTTTCTTTTGAAATTTCAATCATCGATAAAATGGAATTTTTGTTACAAATTGTCATTTAGACCACTGCAGAATTGGAGCTATATTTAACCACAAAAGTTTCTTTTCAGATTGTCATCATCATCATCATCATTGGTCAACAATGCTAGGATTGGTTTGACGCAGCTTTCCACTCGATTCTTCTATCGGACAACCTTTTCATTTTGACGTAATTCTTCTCTTTTACATCCTTCACAACCTGTTCCATATAACTCATACGAGGCCTGCCTTTTCCAATCTTCCCGTACACTTTTCCCTCGACGATAGTCTTCATCAGGCCATCGTGTCTCAAGATATGGTCGATTAAGATTTCCTTTCAGATTGTCAATGGGAAATAATGTGTACTTTTGGCTGGATATTAAGCTGTCAGGCTACCTTTCATGACATTCATGGAACTTGATTGTGACAGTGAATCATAGATAACTATGTCAGTAACTATATGATCTTGTCCTTTCTCGGCGAATGATATTTATGAACAATTCTCGGGTTTCCAGCCGAGTAAGATTTTGCGTTGCGTGACGTTTCGACGGAATACTCCTCCATCATCCTCAGAGCAATGGAGGACGATGGAGGAGTATTCCGTCGAAACGTCAGCAACACAAAATCTTACTCGGCTGGAAACCCGAGAATTATTTATACATATCAGGAACTGGCTGGAACTATGTGGTATTATCTGTGTCGGGGTGTTCTCCGTGCGCCCTTTGCCTCACCCTCCTCTCCTTTCTCTCACCCTGCCGCCGCTGCGTCCGCCAGCGCCGTCCGACGGCGACGCCTTGGAGGAGGGCGAGGACGTGCCGAGCGGCGCCGAGGACGCGGCATCGCCCACGGAGCGACGCTTCCCGCAGGACGGCGACCTGCCGACGCCGGACGACGAGGGTGCCGACGCCCGACGCCTCACCGTGCACCACCTCATAGTCAAGAAGATGCCGCACCTCTACTCGCTGCTGTTCGAGAGCGAGGGTGCGGGAGGAGCGGCGTCGGGGGGCGCGGCGTCGGCGCCCCCGGCCGCCGCCGACGCCACGGTCGGCTCCCGGATGTCCGCGTACGACAACGTGGAGGGCCGCTCCGACATCGGCGCCCCCAACGGAGACGCCAACAACAGGTACGCCCACGCGTTTCTATTTTGTTATCCTAAAGGCCTTTTAAACGGTCATTGATACTGCGCAGGCTGTTGCGAGAACACTTGCCAAAGAAACATTGCGCCGTGTAAAGCGACGACTTGCGAGGACAGGCAGCGCCACTGCGCGAACGCTTGCGAGCAAATTAGAACATGTTCTAATCTGATACACGCGTTCGCGCTAGTTTGAAGTTTATTTCTCTCTCTAGATTATGCAGATGTAGAGGCAACGCCTGGGGAATTCTAGCGATTAAATAAGTTGTTGACGATTGAGTTGGGTGTTTTTGTTTGTACTCAACTCCTTAGGTAGTGAATAAAGTGCAATAATGATGAGCTGGGCAATTAATCACGTGGAAAACTAAATTTCGTGCGTAAAGGAAGAACTCGTTACCTTGGCCCACATCCGTTCGTTCGCGGTGCAAATTTTGGGTTAAGTATACGGGGCTAGGGTCTCCACCATTATGTTTACACTATGGCTTAAAACATATTTTAAAGTGGTGGTAATTTATCGCATCTTTCACGTCCAATGAATTTCTACCTAATAAACGTTGAGGTTATGCGATATATTGACGATATTACCGCAACTGAATGGTTTGAGAAGCAATATCTTCCAACTTCACTGCGAGAGAGCGAGCTAAATTTGTTTGTCGTGGTCGCGGTCGCGGTGAGGGTCTGGAATCTCTCGCCATGTCGCGCTCATTTCTTCGCTGCTGCTGCTGCTACAAACCCCTTGTCTCCTTCTCTTGGCGGTGTAGGCAACAGGCGTCGGTGGCGTCGCAGGCGAGCGACGAGGACACGCACACGGTGTTCTCGGAGCCGTGGGACAGCTCGCGGTGGGAGGGCCTGCTCAACGGAGGGGGGGGCGGCAGCATGCCGACGGAGGCCGAGAAGGCCGTGAGCAGTTTCCTGAGCGACGCCGAGTCCCTTGTGCACCTGAGCGCCGCCGGGCCGCCTGTCCTCAGCGACGCCGACGACGAGACCATGGCGTCCGGCTACGACTACTCGGGCTGCTTCGGACGCCCCAGGAAGACGGCGGCGCTGCGCGGAGCCAGGATCCCCGACACGCTCATCTGTGAGTATCCGGGCACATTGGAACGCGTAGCCAAGTGTCGGGCCGGACCAAGGGGAGGTGAGTTCTCTACACTCTCCTTGGGCCGGCCTCATGCCCGGTCTACATTACAATCCCACTTAAAGTGAGCCTACTTAAAGATATCTTTAAGTCATGGACGTCTTCTTTACACAGCTGCGTCGGGAGTGGGGGGCAGGGGGGACATCCCCCCCCCAGAATTTGCCCCGGGCCCTTGAGAAATGAGTCTTCATTAATAAAAATTAAATCTCACTTGTATCCAGCTTGCCTTTTCCCTTCTGACGCAAATTCTACCACCTTCATATGCACTTCCAGCGGAATTCTAGTCTCTACCCCCTCCTATCCGCAAAAAAAAGGGCCCTTTTGATAGGAGCCGGACCCTTTTCTTAAGAGCCGGGCCCTTTTAAAGGTCGGCCCCTCCCAGCGAAAATAGTTCCGACGCCCCTGTCTACACATGCACTTTAAGTTGACTGCAGAGTCACTGCTGTTCAGGATTAATAACTAAAAACAAAAGAAGGAAAACATTCGAAGACATACAAGCGAGCTCAGTGTAAACGACTCACTTGTATATAGAAAATTTAATTCTTCTGAGTACTTAACTGATAAATAGAAGAGTCGTTACTAATTGGAGAACCTTTGGGAAATCATATTTAATTATATGCCACGTACCTACTGTGTGTGATATTTTCAACTTGCGAAAATGTGTCGGACTTTCAGACCCGTACCATTGATGAGTACAAAGTAAATGGATATTGTAGTGATTCACTGAGTAACATTTTGAACGAGCATCCCTTCTCCCAAATGCTTTTAATTTTTTGTCACGTAATTTATTGCTCAAACTTTGTTGGTTGTTTATATATTCATTTACCTCGCAGGTTTCTTGTGTTCACATTATTTCATTACCATTTTGAGACAGAAAATTAAAATTTCGCCATAAAAACAAAAAGCAAACCCTTGAAACGTTAATGCAAAACAAAGTGTAATGCTTCGTGTGGGCTTTAAATTTGCCGTTTACGGCATAACTTTCCCATATTTTGAAAAGAGAACCACTTCCTCAAAACTATAATTGTCCGCTCTTCTAGGAGTCATTTTCTTGGTTGAAACCATTCGGAATATATTAAATTCAGTAGTTATTAATCAGGTTAATTAGTTTTGCTTAATTTTTCATGTTTTTCTTCGATGTTTGTGATCATAGTGATTATATAAATTATGGAGATTATATTATTGTAATATTCACGGTTGTGATAATTGACAAGTTGCTCACTGACTACTTAACTCATAAACATACGTTTGTATAGACATGCCTTGACTAAGGGAGTGTGTACATTTAATAAATTTGTATGCATATGCATCTATTTCATTAATTTAGTATCCCACGACTTGATTTCTTATAGTCACTCTGTGCGCTTGACGACATATTAATGGGTAACAAATGACTACGCACACTTTAAATAGTGGTTATTGGTCACTTTAAGTGGAGTTTGACTTAAAGTAAGCTGCTGACACCTATTTTAAAGCGCTAGTGTAGACCCGGCATTACAGCTCTGCGGCATTTAAAAAAAAGGGCGCAAAGAGTAGCAAGACACCGGAACTTGTCGCCTTGTGCCTCTGGTCACGGTTTATTCCGACTTGTTGATTGTGTTTTGGGATTAGTCTCCTTTTTTCCTTGTGCGTTGTTCATTATGGTTAGCAGTAGTTTATATTAGTTGGGAATAGTTCAGTCTTTTCTAGTTCTTGAAAAACTAGGACCTTCAGCAATATATTATCATTTGCTGTTGAACAGAACTTGAATATTGCATGTACACTCCAATTAAACATTAAACGACAATTAGAAACTACTCCACGAGTGTACGCACAACGCAATAGCTACATTTTCACTAAGTCTTCTTTCTGGGATAGCTTCTCTTCTTCCATAATAATTTCAGTTTTTCATAACTACACTAATCTTCGTAATACCTACATCACTCATTGAACGGTTATTGACATGGTGTAGTTAATACCAATGCTTCCAAATGGTAGCAGCGTCATTGTTGCCAAACAATTAAAAAAAAATATGAATATTATTAAAATTAAAAACAAAGAGTTGCATTTGCAAGGGAATAGTTTTAAACTAAGTTGGAAAACCTATTTTACCTATTTTAGAATTACCACAACCACGTATTAGCGGGATATATGATGCTGATGATGATGTATGCTCACTTTATAAATTAAACATGGCAACAACACGTCAGCCATGTTTCGAAGTCAAAATGAGTTAAAAGAGCTGGTAAAAAAAGACAACTATAACTCGCTATACAATAGCATACTCATAGAATTACTGTGTATGCGTTATCACCCTATAGATGATTTTCCATTAAGATATTTTCCTGGATCGGTACTTATTCATTTAATAACATAATAGGTCATTTACGGGGTTTTGAATCGCGGAGTCACGGTGCAACCTCCTTAAGTACACTCGAAGCATGTCCAGTGTCCGTTCCGGCGCGAATTCTTTTACTGATTTGCCGGAGGATTAGGGACGGAGGAGGAAGACTGCCTTGTTTGTGAATGAAACGGAGTGGCGATTTTCTGACTTGCCCTTCCTCCCGCTTGAGGCGTGGTGAGCACGTGCTGTTGTACAAACGCCGGGATTGGCTGGGAAGGGGTGGTGGAGCAGGGGGGATGGTGCTGTCCGGTGGGCATCTGTTGTGTTGTCGTCCTGTGTGGTCGCTCTTCATCCTTTCGTCCGTCTGGTGAGGTACCCACTGACCCGGCCGATGCTCAACGGCCCGCTCGGCAGTGTCCCTTCGCTGCGGGGGTTGAGAGAGAGACTGTTTGGTGAGTCTTGCGAGATAAGGACGCCTTTCTTGGGGCGAGGGAGGGGGGCTGGACAGTGGGGACCACGTGACCGGGCTAGACCGCTGGCGACGGCGCGAGTGTGTGCATTCGCTGACCGCTGCTCCCGTGACAGTTGTCTCTCGAGAAGGAAGGCATGGGCCGCGGTGCCACGAAAGGCGGTTTGATCTCGCGCCTGCTCCGGTGGCTCCGAGGGGCCGCTAGGAAGGCCGCGCAAGTGCTCTCCGCAGTCGCCGCCAGCTGCTGTTGCTGCTGCCGCCGCCTGCCCGCCGAGTGCGACTCCCGTGAGGATTAAAAGAACTCCACAACTTCCCAATCGCCAGTATCACGACATCTTTCGCTTCCCCGCGTTTGCCATGACGAAGGAGTGTCCTCGGGTTTGTTGGTGTGGGCACCCGACGTTTCGAAGCCGTAGTGCGTGCCTTCAGGGCAGGGATGTGACCCGGATGGGCACGTTAACGTTTCGTGCCGTACCTGGGAGATACCCGAACTCGGAGTCCGAGCCTCGGCTTTGAATGAGGCCGAACCCTTCACCACGGGTGGTTTATAGCACCAACTGACCTGTCACACTATAGTTTATAACTTCTTAAAGTTAAACATAAATCGCACAATTATGTTCATCGTTGTGTTATACTATTCACGTTGATGAAAATGGTTTTTTAAACACAGTTATACGATATATATTAACCATTTTACGTGCATTGGTAAACCGAGCCAGTTTAAATGTACATTAAATTACTAAAGCATGTTAATTGGTTAATATCTATCGTATGACTGCGATGAAAAAACCATTTTCAACAGCGTGACTAGTGAAACACAAAGACGAATATAGCTTATTGATTTATGTTTTTCTTTAAGAAGTTGTAAACTATAGTGTGACTGGTCAGTTGGAGCTATAAACCACCCGTGGTGAAGGGTTGTGTCTCCTTCAACCCCGAGGCTCAGCGGTCTCTCCAGCAGCTTCATGGCTGGCTTCCATGCATTGCTAAGTTGATAAACCACCGTCTCGCGAAACACAAGCCAGGGCGGGACGGAAGAACTTCAGTGTAAACATGTGCCTGTGTTGAGAGGGGATTGTTGGTCGACCTGCTGCATTATTCGTCCACTGTTCGTGTTTTCTGACGCTAGGCACTCACCATTGTTGTTCCTACCAGAGATTCAGTCATTTCAAATGTGTGGAGAGAGAGAGAGAGTGGTTTACGACTTAGCAAAGCATGGAAACAACCCTTGAATCTACTGGACGACGCTGTCCCACCACGGAGGACTCGGCAATTCCTGGCCACTGACGCTAAAGACACTCACTATCGCTTCGAGACGTTGATGCCTCTATCAACGCCCGACTGGAACGCGAGGAAACTTAATCTGTATTCGCCGGGATCATTCGTGTCTTTCTTTCTATCTCGGAAAGAGTATGCACCCTTAATTACTTTCTGACACATAGTTTCCATTTGCCTTCAGACTCTTATCACCCACACCCGCTTTCCTTCCGCTAGGGCCAACAATTTTTTCCCAATGCGTACTCACCTTCATCGTATTTCGCCGAGGCTATATTTTAAATCCTACCTCCGGAAAGGCAGTGACACAATCCCCACCAGCGCCTTGCGCTAGTCATGTTGTTATCGTGTCGACGTCAGCCGCGACTGTCGGGAGTAGCTTTGGCGCTCCGCTCGCCGCCTTGACTCGATCTGCTCCTCCGGCGAAACTTTCGGGAACTCGTGCTGGCGCGGGGAGCGGCACACACGATCCGTGAGTACCCTTCGCTTCGACTCAAGTCGAACACATGCTCGCGTCACACCGGAAGTGATAAGGGCAGAGGCAGGTTTTGCTTTGGAATGTCTCGTTACCGGAATTGGTTTGGATTCTCCTTTGATGTATGGCAATGTTCTGACGCCTTTCTTCTCTCCAGAGGAAATAGATGCATAGTTCAGTGGCCAACGCATGCACAGCAACAGCATTACCTCGTAGCGTCATGTCTAGTCATGACTGATGACAAATTTCATCTATATCTAAATGAGACCCCATAGTTGCTTGTTTGCATTTTAGTAGTGCATGCTTGGTGATCTTCACCCCCTGCCACACACCCTCGCGGTGGCTTGCAGGGTATCGTGTAGATGTAGATGTAAATAATACCCTGCTAGCTACATCAAGGGTGTATGACAGGGAGTGAACCATCACCAGGCATGCATTATCAGCCAGAGAACGCTTACTACCATTCAGGCATGCAAAAAACACTAGTTCGTCGTGATTACACTACTTACATGTAACTGAGAGGCGCAATGTTACCACCCCGAGGAAAATTTTAACTTTTAAAGGACTGTGTCACTTCACCTTATATGCTATCCTCACTTTGGCGGTGTTTTTGCATTTTACTTTCCCTTTTGCTTTGGGAAGAAGTTATGGAGAGTTTAATAAGGAGTATTGTACCATGCAGAATGTCGATGTTTATAACCCAGCCTCTGACCCGTAATGCAGCTTCTTCGTACAAGTTCCAAGTCTGCTCCAGTCAATTTGACAGCTCATGTACGTTGTAATAGTGCAAGTAACTCAAGGAGATTACTAGAGAACTCGTGGAAACATTGTAATGTTGATATTAAACGAGTTAGGTCATAAATATTTTTTCCAAGCCCAGGGGGACAAGTCTGTAATAAGTGCTGTAACTCTGTTTTCTCCCGAAAAGGGGAGAAAGGAGACTGGTGAGACGCATGCGCGAGAGTTGTCGCCCGCCCGAAGTCTCTAACGCTTTTCGCCGGAGAAAGGAGATAAAGTTGTCGCCTGGAGAATACTAGTCTCCGGACCCAAGTCTGTAAGCCAACTCATGAGCCTTCCGGCGTCCCAGACGGGCGCCTCAGTTACGTCCCACTCGAGACCCCGACGTACCTTTTTCTCCCGTGGAGAAATTGCGCATCTCGACAGTGATTTGTTGATTATTTCCAAAACATTCATTCCTCTGCGAATCGTCAGCAGCTAATTTTCGGTCCTGAGAAATGTTTTAGGAATTTTACTTGCAAATTAGGTGACAGATAGTATTGTAACTCGATACGAATAGCCAGTTAGAGTCGAGAGTTTAATTTCCGAATCCTTTTACGTGCCAGCTGAGTTGAAATATACTCACTGTGCGATGTGTCTCTTTGAGAACGCGTTTATTAGGTATTACGCTCTCAAATTAATGTAACAATGCCTTTACAAGGTAGGTATATTGTTTTATTGATTTGGTGCCGAAGTTTTTTTCTTTTAATACGATTGCATCGATCTGTAACGTAATGTAGTGGTGTAGTGCAGTGCTCATCATAATCTCTTTAGCATGACATGAGGCAAGTATAAAACCTAGGGTCATTGTGTCTTTTTCACTATGTATTCGCGACTTGAGAATGGTTTTATGTTACGGTGGTGTAGTTATAGTGTTGATGTTCGTGAGCATTACTTACATTCATGCTATACCATGCTCTGCCACAAAAATTGTTTGTCGCCCGCAAAGATATTTAATTAACGGGCTACAAAGTACTCATTTGAAGAAATTCAGGTCTTTCAATTATTATAGCCATTTACAAATTAATGCTGGCTTTAAATGTGATACGGTGATGATTAAACAACACTTTGTTTTGCTACTAATGACTTTCCATAGATGGGGGGGTGTCGGATGCTAATGACTTTTAAATCAATAAGCGTTTTCATTTGTGTTGAGTGTTTTGAATAGCAGGTGCTGATAATAAGTCAAGTAGGCATAGTTTACCGAAGTTATAAGCAGCAGATTTATACACGCAAATGTTAATTGTAATGCCTCAGTCCTTCATTGTCCTTGCCTTCCAATGTTCCATATACGTACATCTTTAAACTTACAAACTGGTAACACTCTTAGAATTATGCTTGACATTCTTCAAAACAGAGAGAACTGTTTTAGTGTTAAAAGACAGTGAAAGTGCCAACTAAACTTTGGATGAAGCTGTGCTCTAAGTTGACATATTTATCTGCCACTAAATAATTTAGGTTCATATATTGTGAGTGAGAAAATTAAATCAAGGATGCAAGCTATGAATGCTACCTTTTTACAAACAGTGAATGTGACTTCTTGTAACATAAATAGTCATTTTCTATTAGATAAAAGACAAATGAAAAGATTATAACATATACATTAATAATATCTAAAAATTTAAGGGGTTCATTAAATCATGATGTTGAAGTAATTTTTTAACCTTTTTAATTAGAATTTTGGATAATTCGAAATTTTTCAATGTTTCTTTGAGATAAACCAACCACAAAGTAATATTCTGGTATTATTATTATTATCAAAGTAATTATTATCCCCTGCAATAGGGGCGTTTACTCGGAACCGAAATAGCAATTTTTTGCATGAATTTGTTAGATGGAAACGAAAAAGGAATTTTAGTGAAAAAATTAATCTTCTAACCACAACCATTCACTCATAAATTAAATATTGAATTAAGCAAAAGGTGACGCCCACCGAAAAAGCTGCTTTGATAACATTGACGTCATTTTCCTCCCATCTTTGACTGCTTTAGGAGAAGGGAAGGGAGTGGAGGGGTGTTCTCGTAAGGTCTGCTCGAAAATATTTTGTCGCAACTGCTCCTATTGGGAGAGCCAGCTGTGTCCCCCCCCCCTTTGGGATAAAGAAAAGTAGCTTCGGGGGCTCAGTTGTGATTGGACGATGTCGATATACGTCAGAAGTTGCACCAAGCCCACTTTTCTGAAAGGGTTAAAAACATCAGTTTTTCGCCGCTTATAACTCGAGAAATAATTGACGGATCAAAAAACGAAAAAATACGGGTCTTTTTATTTTACAAACTATCTGATTCGGCATTAAAAAAATATGGTAAACGACTCCATTTCCTCTGTACTTTTGTTGATGACTGTTGTCAGGCAAACATTTAATCAGTTTTGGAAGCATGATTCCCTCATGTGCTTTGAGGGGTGTACTCTTGGACTTACCACCCCCTTTCTCGTCTCGACAGCTCCACCCTCAGGCCACCACCGCACCCTGAGGGGAGGCAGCATGGCAGGTGGGTGCGTCGGATGGGCGATAGGTGGCGCTGCTGGTGGCGCTGGGGGAGCATCCATCCGCGCCTACGCCCTGCACCTGGCGGCTGACTCCAGCACCACCTTTGCTCAGAACATTGAGAACTTCATCGCGTGCACGAGGGAAAGCAGGGAGACGAGTCCGCAGATCGTGATGCGCAATATGAGGCAGTTCATGTCCGGCATGAAGAATTACCTCGTCAAGCACGGCGAGAGGGAGTTTGAGAAGGAAGTGGAGAAGGAGAGGCTCAAGGTGAGTTTGATCCGTTGTGCGTCATTCCCCTCTTTGAGCTGGCCACAGTGGACATCAAGCGTCAATTGTGCTGCTTTACATGTCACGTCCACACTTTCCATCTAGATTTAATTGTATTGAAGTTGTTCCTCCATGGCTTTATTGAGGGAAGTGTGTGACATTCCTCAAAGCAGTTTTTCTGAAATTTGTATCTTCTTGTGTAGTTCAATATGGGCATATTACTGTTCATATCCATTATCATGTAATTTATTTTTTATACAATAGGTTCTTGTTTTTGTGGAAAGAAATGTTTTTAAACATGGCTAAATCAGTGATAATGATAGTAGATTTGATAATATTATATATAATTATTATTTGAATTGTGGCATTTTTTGGTACCCCCCCCTCCCCCCTCCCCTCGTTGGACATAACCCCTCGTTGGCGGACTAATTACCCTCCGGACTTAGCCGCAGGACTTGCTCGACAGGCGTAGCTAACGACAGGCGGAGCCTACGACGCCAACAATGCCTACGATTCCAAAATGCAACGATTCCGGACTGCAGCGTTCCGACAAAGCGTGCCGTCAAGCCACGCCGTCTAGCCACGCCGTCTCCTGGCCAGTGTGGTGTTCACTTATATAGCCCCCAAAGCGCGCAAGAAGACCAGAAGTTAGGCCATCGTACGAGCCGTTATTTAGTGTTCCCCCGCCGTAGTGAAAAAAGAGTCCCGGATGAGCCAATCTTAAGCTTCCACCTCGCCCCCTTCACATCATGCCACCTTTTCCTCCCCTCAATTTGCACCAATGGAATTCCACGTTAAACCCCATTGCACTTTGACCTTCCAGAATATACCCCTCCTTACCCCCAGAGAATACCTCCCCTCTCACGCTCTCTGTTCAAGTCGAGACGGCAAAGAGACGATACCGAGGCTAGGTGAGAGGAGAGTTAGTGTTTGTCGATTCTCCTTTTTGCGCCATGGACTTTTGGTGCAAGTTATTACTTTTCCCGAAATTGTGAAGAGTATTTCAATTTTGTTGGTTTGTACCTTGTCTTTTGTTGTTTAAATACAGTGTTTGATTAGTTAGATTGTCATACTTTTGTGGTTTTTTCTATTTCTGACCTCATCTTGCTCACCCGTCTTGGAAAGAATATTTGTCCTTTGGACAAGCGTTTCTCGTGAACTGCTGTTCTTCTTTCGAGAAACGCTGCAGAATATTATCACTGATCAAGCCTATTTTTATAATAATAGGCTTGATCAGTGATAATAGCTTTTGATGCATAATATATGATTTTGTCTTTCTTCGGCAAATGATATAAGTAAATAATTCACGGGTTTCCAGCAGAGTAAGATTTTGCTTTGCTGATGTTTCGATGGAATACTCCTCCATTGTCCTCAGAGCAATAAAGCTTGCAGGGCATTCCGCCTGCGTTTGTATAGCCGTCTCATCCGGGGGGCATTGTTGTCTCATTTTTTTCCTTTATTTCTGTATTTCTTTCCGTAAAGAGGCCGTAGAAATCAGGCTGGAAGATAACACATTACATTGAGACTCTGGGTACATCCTAGTGATGGAAAAATTGATTTCGATTAAAATCGAAAATCGAGTTTTAATAGTCAAAGATCGAGGAAATCGAGATCGAGCCATGATCTTAGAGTTTCGATCCAAACTCGATTTTTCAACTTCGATCGTGACCTCGTTTCCTTCGATCGTGACCTCGTTTCCTTCGATCGTTTGATCTCAGAAGCACGTAGTAGTCAGTAGAGGTCCTCGATGAACTACCACTGAGGTCACTTCTTGTTGGAAGTAGATGCCAGTAGAAGTTAGGCAATACCTCAACAGGCCACCCGTCGATAGGGAAGTCAACCCCAATCCTCTGGAAGTCTGGGAGGAGATAAAGGGTGAATACCCCAACACGTACCGTTTCGCGATCCGAGTGCTGAGTATGATAACGTCATCCGTCCCATGTGAAAGACTTTTCTCTAAGGCCGCTAAAATTGGAAAGGCACGCCCTAGATCATCAAAAAAGCATCTCAATCAGTTGATCTTTCTTAAAAATTTCAGTGAAGCCAAGCGGTGATCCACATTAGAGTAAATTATAAATTTTTACGACTAATAATTCAAGAATGTTTTCTAAGTACATTTTTAGGGATTTTTTTATATTATTCAAATATGTATTACGAGCGTTTTTCAAATGAATAATAAACATGTTTTTGTACCTACTGCATTTTTTTCAAAAATGAACCGTAGATTTTTTCGATTAATCGATCTTTTGGTTAAAATTTCGATTTTTGCTGAAAAGTCGAGCTTTTCATTTCGATTAATAATCGATTGCTCGAAAAATTGACATTTTTCCATCACTAGTACATCCTCAGTAGAGAATGGAAACCGTTAATTCGAAAAATAACCAGAAAAAAGGAGACAACAATGCCCTCTGGATGAGACGGCTATATAAGCTCAGGCGGAATGCCCTGCAAGCTTTATTGATATAAGGACAATGGAGGAGTATCCATCGAAACGTCAGCAATGCAATATCTTACTTGGCTGGAATCCCGAGAATTATTTTTTAAGCTTTTGATGCAGTTTGGAATGGCTAAATTTTGAGTTATCATGAGCTATGAGCTGATGCTGGTTGATACTGAGGAAATGTTTTGCATTACTCTGCCTGCTGATTTTCATGTCACAATGCTGAGCTTAGTTGAAAGCTCGTAATCCATGAGGCTTCCTCATTGAAGGAGAGAGCAGGGTGTCGAGGGAGTTGTCACTCTCAAAGAGGACAAGGCAAGCTGACGTTGGCAAGATCTATCCCAAAATACACCGCTTTATTTCACCCCTGTCCTTCACTTCATCCACCTCAAACTCCCATATCTGCCTCCTAGATATCACTGTCTCACTTGTAAACAATAAATTCCATACTTCAAGTCTGCATAAAACTGTTTGCAGTGTTCAGTAATACTTCCAGTGCAGCAATTTCCATCCCTCCGTCATCAAATGCTCCCTCCTCTCTCTTCCATCTCCGTTTGTGGCCCCTTTATCTGCAATAATCCCTGTCTCGCCCATCAAATTGTTCACTAACCTTCGCAACTCCCTTCTAGCATGGCCACCTTGAAAATCTTCACAGTAAGAAAATCGTTGAACACTTTCCCTTTGCACCACACCTACTTTCCACTCGTCCAATCCCCTGAGCCCATACTGAAGGACCCCATCCTTCTGGGTCAATAATACCGATATATATATCCTACACCCATTCTCCCATTACTTTTAAATGCCCGACCAATTGCTATTCAATCGGATGAAGTCCACCAATCCCTCTCCAGAGCTCCTCCTGCCCCCAAAGTCGCCCCATGCAACCCTCCGAGGTGCAAAGCCTCTGCCCCCTGATCCTTTAAGAACCACCGCCTCCCCCATCGGAGAAATCCCAGCTCCACCCGTAACGTGGTCTCTATTGACGAACACTGGGTGGCATTTCACATGAGCGAATCCTCCACCCCTCTTGGCAACCTAGTCTATCGCTCCTCCCACGACAGCTCCTCTCCATCACTCTCTCTTCCTGTATTCATCTAGTCACAGCAGTCTTTCAGCAATTGCTATCCCTTCTGGGCTCCCCACCAACGGTCAAACTAAACTCTCAATGGAGCTAGCTAACATTTGGCTACTCAAAAGTAGACGTTGCCCCTTCCCCTCTCCCCACTTAAACCTTCTCCCTTCCATGCCCCCTCTTCTCCACCCACCCCCAGTCTCTTCTCTCTTTTGAGAAAGGCAGTTGCACTGCTGGAAATTCTTGAATTTTTAGTTTCTTTCCTTTTTAAGCTCTCTCTATCCATGTGCTTATCATGCCGGTGATTTATTTTGAATGATTAAGGTGGCTTCACCACACTTGTTTAATTGATATTAATAAATGTTTGCTTAAAAAAAGCAGAAGAGCCTCAGTTACATGAAATTGGCGCTACAGTATGTCGTTATCATTGGCAACGGTACTTGTGACGGAGCGTACTTATGAGCCTATTTACTGACTTAATTTAGGAATATACCTTACCAAGGTCCTTCTCATATTTTTTATGTAATTTAAATATCTCATTGGTTATTTATATGGTGTATTAAAATACCAATGCTTCCAAATGGTAGCAGCGTCATTGTTGCCAAAGAGTTTTCATAAATATCAATATTAATAAAATTCAAAACAAATAGTTGTATTTGCAAGGGAATAGTTTAAAACTAAGTAAGAAAATATTTAACCTATTTTAGAATACGTATTAGCCGGATTGAGCATGTATTCTCACTTCGTAAATTAAACGTGGCAACAATACGTCAGTCATAATTTGAAGTCAAAATGAGTTAAAAGCGCTTGTATAAAATAGAATGCAACTACAACGCGCTATATAACAGCACACTCATACAATTATTTTGTATGAGTTATTACCCTATAGATGATTTTCCATATAGGTGTTCTCCTGGATCGGTATTTATTCATTTAATAACAAATAGCTCTTTTACGGGATTTTGAATCATGGAGTCATGGAGGAACCTCCTAAAATAAAACATGGAAAGTGCCTTTTCCTTGAATTATAAATGTGATGATAAATGACATGATAAATGTAGAATGGAGACTCAGACGTTTCGTTTGAGTGGATGGAAATGTGCAATGAGTGCTGACATCTCTTTTCCAGCTTAAGGCGAACGAGTTCCTCAACTTGGATGCCATCCTCGAGGGCGTTATGCATCGCCTGGTGGTCAGACCTCTTCGCCAGCACCTCTACTGTCTTTTTGTTGACGAGTACACTCGGAACGGAGCGATTCAATTGCTAGCGGAAAATATTCAATTCGCTCGCTCTAAGGCACCCCATGAACTTGGAATCAGGGTGAGGGAGTTTCACAAGGATTAATTATTGTATCCCATTACAGTGATTAAAATTGTAGTAGAAATGTTTAATTACAATAATGGACGGCATGCATAAAAGTATTTTTTATCATGATATTAATCTCTTTTTATAATTGATTGTAACATGCATGGCATAAGATGTCATTTACTGGAATGTTAAGAAAATGCAGTATTTGCCAACATGTATTTAGGGTCTATGTATTTTTAAGGAAAAATATGCTGAATGCAGATGACTAATGCAGAATATGATTCCAACTGTTCAAATTTGTCATGTGATTTAAATAACCTATCTCAGTTGGTAATAATTTCATTGGAAAACTTATCTTGAGCACTGTACTTCCAAATGAGTTCTCATCATTGATAATGAAAGCAAACATGAAAGAGAGATCTGTTATCCCTGGTACGCCAGTGCCTTGCTAGGTTACTTTATATGATTGGCCTGACATCTTTTTGATCTCATACGTTTATAAGCCTCCATTAGAGTCGATTACATCTAGATGGAAAATCTTATTTCTGTCTCTAATTGCAGCCAAGGATATGTCTTCCAAGTGAGCAGTCCCTGGAAAGGATTTGCCAGTGCCTGCAAAGGTTACAAGAAGTTGACTCACCTCTTGAAAAATTGGAACATTTATTGTGCTGCATATCAGCTATTTTCAATGCTGTAAGTACATTCAAAATGTATAATTTTGATATGTTTTGCCTTTGCGTTTTCAACCTCTCTTTAAAAGCACTTTAATGTTGCAGTTTTTGTTGACTCTGTTCATTAATTTAGTTCCTCAGTATCTTCTTTGTTAATATCTTTTGGAGATGATATTCAGATAATTTTCCTCTCTTGTTGACACCCTTAAAAATTAATAAATATAATAATTTTATGCATCATATTGTCATACAGTTGGAATTTGAGGCAAGATATTGTTTAAGTGATAAATAGAGATCCAAGCGAAGGGCAGCATTAGCAGCATGATGAATTCAGAATCCCAACTACTCTTATCGTGGGTTAAACCACGAAGATGCTACTTAAGTCTCTTCTGTCATTGGCGTAGTCACCTGAAAGGTATTACATACGTAGTATTGGGAGAACTGCAGTGGCGTGCGGTGGATCAAATATTCAGTGAAGCAGTAAATATATACTGGGAGGGGGGCCAACCACTCCCCGAAAACTGTTTGTAATTTTAGTTCAATGTATTTTTACGCTAAATCGTCATGTCACTTGGAATATTATTTGAAATATTAGCATCTGAGTTGTGCATATAAAGATTATGAGGCAATGAGAGAAGTGTTGATTTTTAAAGTCTCTGAATTTGTGTTATGACACACAACTAACTGCAAATACAATCAAGTTCATTTGTAGCAATAATAAAAGAAAATCACTCCAATTTATTAAATTTTTGTGAAATTGGACAAAACAACTAAGTAATAACGTTAAAAACCACTGAAACGCCTTCTCACACACATATACGTATCAAATTACAAGAATATAACAAACGTGTTGCTATATGAAATATTGAGGCATCAAGGTTAATTTAGTTCCACCTAAGCCTTCATATTATTTTTATATTGATAAAAACAACAGTTGCTACTATGTATTCTGTAAAACAGGCAGTAGGCTTGCTTACATACTCACATAATAGCCTATATGTATAGAAATTTTTTCGATGTTACACTCTATGATAAAAACGGAAAATTAATGGGAGACATTTGTGCTTAAAAATCTGTATTGAACAATTAAATATCTCAGGACTATATCTGACAAGAGTAGCTTTAAAAAGTAGACCTACCCCTTAGCAAAACCATAATCACACAAAAAATTAAATACGAAACTGACGGATAGATGCCACTATATGAGAGTAGTCCTAACGAAACTGGAAGTCCATTCTTCTATCCTTAGTGGTAAATTTGTTAACAACTTCAAAAAAACTTTCCTTCATTCTCTCTTCTACCAACAGTTCACACTCAATAGATATTATACCCAGGTGAGAAAGTCTCTTTTGTCCAGTGGTATTCCTTGAATACGTTTTCATTCTTTTTAGTGCTGAAAAGGACCTTTCTACTGCAGATGCCGTAGTCACTGGAATTGTGTATATCAACACGCAACCAATAAATTGATTTGGGAATTGACCGAAATGTTCGGGTGATCGGACGAAATGTTCGGGTGGGAGAGAGTTTCGAACCAGGGACGTCGCTTGGAAACTGATAAAATACCAGCGGTACAAACAATTTCGAAGAATTAATGTATTCCACATTTTCAGGAGCATGTTAGAAACACCCGAACATTTCGGTAGATACTTACTATTATATGATTGCAGAGCTTAAGTTCTTTTTTCTCTTGCGATTAGTTTTTCCAAAAAAGCACAGCGCTGGAAAATAACGGCAACTGGCAAATTAGAACAAATGTTGTACGTGCGTCGGGACTGCGTGGCCAAAGATACGGAAATTAAAAATCACGATCACACTTCATGCTCTTCCGTTAATTTCGTACACAAAAAACGACAAGGCGTGCGGATGCATTTCCGCCACGTACTAATGACGTGGTTTAGGTAAATAACGTAATTAACTATTTTACGTACTAATTACGTAAGAAGTACGTAAAATTGTTAAAATGCATCCCGGGTAAACGGATTAAAAATATGTAAAACCAGGGACAGTCGTACAACGAAACTGCGATGAAAAAAAAATTGGTGGCGGAGTGTCTGGACGTCGACATTGTGAAGCGAGTACTTTACCACCAACCCAAACTGTACTAATAAAGTATCGCTAATTATTAGCTCTATATTGGCAAAAAAATATTTCAAACTAGTTTTTTGACGAAGTTACTGGATATATAACCCTATATGTGTGGTGATTCGTAAATAACTAATCAAGGACTACCTGCCTGGCAAATTTCGTCAAAATCCTAGACCCGAAACTCGGACACTCCCCTTGTGATATCAGAACCAGCAGGGGCTTTCTGTAACTCGATAGATATCGACGTCGGAAATTCGTTAGCACACCGCTAGGATGAGTTACCGTAAATTCCGCTTTCGTACTTGCCGCCAACTTCGCCGGGTGCGGTGAACACAGTAGATATCGGCTGCACTCGGCTACATTCGTATGTCTCCGCCGTCAACCGAAGCTAGCTTCCTCTGCCCTTTGTTACGCTAGCAACCCCTCCCGCTCCCCACTTTCCGCTGCCCTGGAATTGTCTGCGTGCGCATGCTGTCTACCCAAGCTATGAGCGCACAGCTTCACCGGGATCGAAGTGATAACCGTCTGCCGGCTGCCTTTGCTTTAAGGGGTATAACGAACATCCGTACTATTTAAGGGAGCTTATAATGCCTTTATACTGTTAATTTAGTAGCTCTTAAATAAATAATGAATAAATTATACAAACGGAATTTTATACTGAAGCAATGCTTCATTTGCTTCATCGTACCGCACGCCACTGGAGAACTGTCTAATATTAACTAAATTATCTCTTTGATCATTTTCAGCTTATTGTCCACAAAAACTTAATCATCTTATCTCATTTATTACCCAATTTTTCCACCATAACCATCTTTTATTTCCATGTACTGCTTGTAGCTATTACACCCTTTTCTTAAGTATGGGATTCATGACTTCACCCATATATGTATTTGGGTTAAACCATGAAGATGCTACTAAGTATCTTCTGTCATTTGTGGACTTGTGTAGGTTGCTCTCGTGTGTATCTCACAAACCACTATTTTTAGGCAGGCTCTAGAGGAAATAATTTTTTGTGTCAAAAAATTAATTTTTGCTCTTGAGCCTGCCTCTTTTGGTCATAGCCTGAAAGCACATCCTTTAGTAAAAATGATGCACCCAAGCAAATGTTGTGAATTGTAAGAAATACAATTCACAACATTTAGTTGTGAATTGTATTTCTTACAAGTTAATTGGGTTACATGCTTATATATTAATCACTAAGTACGTCCTCTTTTATTATGCATCTTTTCTGCTCAAAGCATTCATCTCTTGGCACTATAACAACTTCATAGTCATATCTTTGCAATGTAGCTTTACTTACATGCACAAAATCAGTAGTCTATAGTATGGAAAATGTTACTACAGATACTGGATACTGAAATATACTCGGATACAGTTTTGACTTATAGGCACCACATCCCCTTGAGAAAGTTAACAGGTTACAATGTTGCTCTGTACACGTGAACACTACATTGTGTTGTGGTACATACGAGCTATACGTGATACAGGAGGTTTCCGATTTATGTCACCTTGCTGTCTTCATTCTGTCATTCAACTGATATGTCACACTAAATATTACATCAGTCATGGTGTAGTTGTCCGTATCATGATACCAGTGATCTACCACTCTGTCTGTCTCTCAAGCTGCTTTTCCAACATTTTGATGCTTACCGTATTTACTCGTGTAAGCCGTGCCCTCGTGTATCCCGCACACCCCAATTTTGGGACAGGCTCGTGAGGAAAATAATTATTTCTATCAAAAAAATTTTTTTTTTGCCCTTCAGTCTGCATCATTTTTTCGTAACATGAATGCACGTTCTTAAATAGAAATGCTGTGCCTAAATTACGTGTACGTCTTTATCATTGAGTAATTGAATTACGTGGTAAAATCATCACGGTCATCATCGGGTCGTGCATCGATGCATGGCCTCTTTTACTGTGCATCTGTTTCTCGTAGCATATCACAGTTACATACGATCGCATCATCCAGCTATAAAAATGGCATCCGTTCAAAATAAATCCAACTGAATTAATTGCAGAAATATATACAATTTCTACCCGCGATTACTCTATTATTACGGTAATCCGTTGGCATATTAACAAATAAAAGCATAATGCCATCCGTACCTGATTGCGGTGATCTCGTCTGCTCTCTGCGTAGTAGCTGTGGACTGGGACGATTTAACAACATCGGAAAGTCTTGGGAACACACGGAAAACCTAAGCTCAATGTAATAACAATTATAATTCTTATAAAACTAAAGAAAAACACATTCCCGGAAATAGAATCATAAATCACTAATTATTATTCATATCATAACAGTTTTCATTTTTAGTTTTCCTCACTGCTAGATTCAGATACACCATATTTCCTTCCTGCAGCTCGATTTCCTATTTTTTCGGCATCGCTTATAATATGTAGTTCTGTACTCACAGGAAACAATCACAATTTCACATCAGAATTCATTTTAGGGCAATAATAGCAAATTATTTTTAAATGCTAAATGATCGATTCGAACTTGTTTTCTACTCTCACCATGAACTCTCACGCTCAGAGCAGATAGCACGGATAGTAAGAAGGAATAATCTGTGAGCATATGACTATTGCAACTATGTAACAAATTCTTTGTCGTGTCTTTGCAATGTAGCTTTAATGTGTACGCAAAAGGAGCTATCTATTATGTAAAAATGTTGCTACAGATACGTGATACCGAAACAAACTACGATTTTGAAAAGACGTAAAGACGGCAGCTTACAGGATATAGTAGATTTAAATACATATTAGTGCTACAATGTGTTGTCCTACGTACGATCTATACATGACGAATCTATTGCTTTGTCAAGTACTGTTTCTTCAAGTACTGTTGTACGCTCAGACTTTGTTAAACATGGATTTTTATTGCTAATTACTTCAAAATTTCAGAATACTTTACAATGTACAATTTACTACTAGACCATACATAGACTACTAGAATTTCGTCGATATGTTCTCAGAATGCAAAACTTAGGAGAAAAAACAACAGGAATTTGAGGAAAAATGGTGTGCAGATTACACGAAAATCTGGATGCAGAAGAAAATGGTGTTGTGCTTTCTGTTGTTCCGCTTTATGTCACAGTTTTGTAGGACATCCAATACACGATGGAGTAGCAGGGACTCTTTGCAAATGCTTTGTCCAGTTGTGATTCTATCTATCCTATGTGAGTGGTGAAGCTATCAGTTGGGGTCTTCATGATTCGCCAACTCTCTGCAACTGCTTCTACTGATATTCGAAAACAACTTTATTATGACAAAGTACATTCATAGATGTCCTATGGAATCATATTTTGGGGGAATACCACTCCATCATTGAAGGCATTCTCTTTACAGAAACAGGCTATTAAAGCTGCCTGTGGAGTATTTATTCATACTACCGGCAAGACGTTATTTATCTATTTACAAATCTTAACACTTCCATCTGTTTACATATTCACCTGTGCACTTTTTGTAAAGAGTAACCCATATCTCTTTCTCACTAATTCTCACTTTCACTGTCATTAAACTCGCTCCAAAGATCATATTCATAGCCTTCATTATTCGTACAGTTTATGCGTAAAAGGCCCCTACCATTCAATAGCTGCAGTCTATAATAAGGTTCCAGAAAATATTCGCTCTGTCCCCTCATTTTCAGTTTTTAAAAGGAGACTAAAAACACTGCTTCTAGGCAAAAGTTATTATAGTGTAAAAGATTTCCTTACAGATTCTTTTCCCTCTTCTTAAGGTATTGGTGTGAAATGTTGGACAACTGTGAGATTTGTAATGATATTATGCTCGTTATTAATGTGTTTCACTTCCTCCTTTGCATGTATATATGGATTGCTACTTTATAGTACTCACATGGACGAAGCCCATGGATTTTGTAATCCCTATGGTGGGAATAAATGATTATTATTATTCTGTTCAAGACTTTCTTCAACTACGTAATCACTATACATTAAGAACTTGCTACATGATGATTTTATTACTGGATTATCCCAAAGTTAGAATAATTACAGGTGCACTAATTAATAGCAATGTTTACAGCTATGAAATTTTGATGAACAAATATTCAGAATTTGGAAATCAATAAGCAATGGGAACAAGGAATTAGAGGAAAACATGTGTGTTGTTTACAAGAAAATCGAGAGAAAAATCATTGGACTTTCAGGGAAAATAATCTGCAATTTACACTAGTAAATACAGTAGCTTGGCTGAGTACAATTAGGATAATTATACAATTAGGGTTGTCATCATTTACCTTCACAGCTACTGGCAAAAGAGTTATGGGCTTGGGAGTTCAATCCTTATTCCTGTTTGAATATTTTATGCTCTCATTTTTGCAGAGGCATAGCATAAATGTGGCATATTGAGTATGGGTGGTGATTATATAAGGGCTAAATGGAAGGAATTTTATTTTTGCTACAGGTGTCTTGAAAGAAATAACTGATTTTAGTTGGCATTTGTTATAGTACCTTAGTTTTGTTTAGTTGGCATCTTTACTGTTATGGTACCTCCAAATTTTAGCTGTACAGGTGAAAAGTATTGTATGGAGTTTTGTAAAAAATGTGGCACTTCAGATAAGAGTGCTCTCTTGAAAATTTAATTTTTTTTAGATATCAGTTTCCCTTAATTCCCTGTTGGATATATACAAGGGATTAAGTATACTTGAGCAACAAAATAATGTGATTTAATGTAATATTGTCATCATATATTTTGTCATAAATATTTTGTTTTTATCAATGTGAGAGCCGAATAATCAGCCCGTGGCACACAAGGAGCCAATGTACTGGCACAAGGCGCTAACATTGCTTCGCCGTTTGTTTCCCGTTGCAGGTGAAAGGGTCTGCAACAGCCAATGGGCAAACTCGAGGTGGTTTAACGTTGGGAGCAGATGACCTGCTGCCTCTCCTTGTGTGGGTGCTGGTTCGCTCCGGGATGGTGGGGGCAGAGATCGAAGCCGAGTACATGTTTGGCCTTCTCCACCCTGCCCTGTTGTCTGCTGGAGAGGGAGCTTACTACTTGACCACTCTGTCCTCAGCCGTTCATGTGCTCAAGAGCTTTCGAGCTTTCTCGGAGGCTGGTGGCATTTGTGGAGGTGGAGGACAGATGGGAATAAGCGGACAAGATGGTGGTCTGTGCCACAGTGGAATGGCTTTGCCTCTTTGCACCCTGGATGTAAGTGAGATGAATTATGCTTGTTAAGTTGTCTTAGTAGACTGCTAATAGTTTGCCTAATTTTTGTAGCATAATGTAATATATAATTTGTTGCAATAGTATATTCCCATGTGGTATATGCAGTGAAACCTCCCTATAATGAAATCGCAGGGACCGGGAAAATGACAACTTCGTTGTATGGAGGCTCATAATATCGAATGTATATGCGGGTTGCGTAGTCTCCGGATTAGAGATGGGTAAATTACCATAATTTTCAATTGAGGTAAATTACCATGGTAAATTACGATAATTTTCGAAAATTACCATAATTTTCCAGTAATTTTAATTTTTGAGCTGCTAATCCTTATCAGAGAACTCCAAACGAAATCAAATAGCATAGAGATAAAAATGCCGACGTTTATATCAAACATATCACGACGTTTATCAATAATAACTCATTAAAAAATTAAAACAAAGTTGGCAGCAACACGCAATTTGCCTCTCTTTTGTCACACTATGAGAAATTTTCATTCCAAAGACATACCTCTGCGCAATGTGCATTTGTTATTTTACTCTGAATTAGTTGGAATTAATCATGGACACAATGTAAAAAAAATCGTTTTAGCTTCTTAATTTATAATATTACCAATTCCAATAGTTTCTTCATGAGGAAGAAATTTTCTGAAAAAGAACTTTTCTGAAAATTACCGTTTATTACGGTAATTTTCAGGGGTGTTGGTAATTTAGGAAAAATACCACGGTAATTTAGGAAAAATACCACGGAAATTTAGGAAAAATACCACGGTAATTTATGAAAATTACTGCTGTAATTTACCAAGTTGCCCATCTCTACTCCGGATAGGTGAAGAATTCATGTTGCTGTGAGACGCGACCCTCATTTACAGGGTTTATAGGAACCTGGAAATCCTGGAAAACCTGGACAAGTTAGGGAAAATGAAAACGGTCATGGAAATCCTGGAAAAGTCAGGGAATTTTACGTGTGGTCAGGGAAAAATCACAAAATGTTTAAATTTATCACCTGAAAATGCCAAGAGATCAAAAACTGCACATAGGAGTGGAGGAGGAGGAGGGTGAAGGAGGGGACGGCTGGCCTCAGGCTGGCTTCGCTGTGGAGGCAGCCAAGGGGGCCTATTCTGGTTCGTTCTGGCTATAGCTTGCATGATTTGGTGAATAGATTGGCGAAAGGTGTGCGCATTCATATTCTCATTTCATTTGCTAGCGATTTCACCAGGAATGCTTTGCTTTGTCCATTTGGCGACGAAAAAGTTATTCCCTCGTCAAATTTGAAGTCACTTAGCCAAATTTGCAGAAGGATGTGAGGAAGAAAAAATTAAGATTGATTCAAAGAGCTACTTTAACATGACATCAGGTTTGAAGGAAAAGCCAGGTTAGCCTTCTTTGCATATATTTTTCTGCAATTAAAACCCTTTCTGAAGGCATATCATTGATAATTTTTGTTGATAATCAAATGATAATCAAATGAATGATAATTTTTATTTTGTTGACTTAAAGTTGTTGATCTCTTATTACTGGAAGTTCATATGATAATAAACCTACAATTTTTCATAAGTTAAGACTTTGCTTCCTCACTACCACTTTTATCTCCATAAATGACCAAAATCTTGGAGTTTTCAGGCGCTCAAAAGTCAGGGAAAGTCACTAATAATGGTCTGGAAATCCTGGAAAAGTCAGGGAAAATGAAAATGAAAACTCCTATAAACCCTGATTTATTATGCTAGCAAGTTTAAGAAGGAAAAAAATCATTTTGTAGGCAATATACCGCTGATTATCCACAGCAGTCCATTCATGTTTAATTTCATGGTAGATTTCCCCCTGATTTCAAGGCTAGTCTTACCCAGCTATCTGAATATTTTACTGAAATTATTGTTTTTTCCTACAATTTCATTTATTGGTCAATCACTTAATAACCATTAACTCCACATCACCTATAACAAATGCCCGTCATTTACGTATATTAAGCATGCCACATGTTGTGGAACTTTCAGTTGTGCATTTTATTCTCCGATGCGCAATGCATCCCCTTTGCGTACATCAATTTATTGTATATGACTGGCGGTTTTGACTAAATTTTTGGAAGGATGAGGATAGATTAACTTATGCATGATCAAAATGTTGATAAATGTTGATTAGCAATGTTGTACTCCGTTAGGAAATAATGCACTGGCTCAACTGCCAAGATTGACAGCTTTGACTTACGATTTGGGTAGAGTGGTGAATCTGTTTTCGTCAAAGATGATGCTTCACTTTCTTGAAAAAAAAACACGTCAGCCATGGTCACCTCTATTCACGATTCTGACTGAGCTCAATTTTTCACTGTAAGAAAGTATCGGATTACATTTCTGCATCGGGCTTCGTTCCCTGAGAGGCAGGTACGTTAGGGTGAGATACAGGAGAGGGGAACTTTAAGATGCAATTGGTAAACGTAGTCGCAGTCCAAGGAACAGTAATCTCTGCTAGCCACCCAAAAATCCCTCCTCAGCTCACCCCAGTGGAACATCGACGTAGTATCTACGTCGATTTTACATTGATACTACGTTGATGCTACGTCAACGGTTGCATTGATGTCGACGTAATAATGGGCCTCGAAGCTACGTTGATTCAATGTTGATCATCGACATCGATGCGTCGACGAATTATCTGATACCTCGATGTGCTTTTGAACCGAAAAATGCAGCATGGCAAAATTGCGAATATGTGTTTTTAAGTAGTATTTATTCAAGTGTATTGCTTTAAATTTTTTGCTTTAAATTTTTGAAGCACCTTTCTCTTAAAATGTGCAGCATTCGTTTTCCATAATTTCAGGATTAGGTAGAAGGTAGAAGTCCAGATCAAGAAATGAGAACACTGATTTTTCCATTTATAGGAAACCATAAAGGCCATAAAGGAACCTTTATTTGATATTCACATTTCAAAATGGATATTAAATAAACAAATTAGCCAGCTAGAAATTGATCAGTTAATGAATATTTGCAAAAAAAAATTAACAGTATGAAATGAGCAAAAAATAAACTATTTACTCAACTTGAGAATGGTTTCTTGCCCTTCGTGGAGCATCTTTCAGCCAGTGACTTTCAACCTGACTTCTTTTTGTTTGTATTATTACGGCCTTTTATTTTGTTCTGAAGGATTTTGAAGTACCAGTGTGGAGAAAAAGTGAAAAAATAATGGCAAGATCAAAAATAATCACTTTTGATATCATTTTCAATGGAATACATCGTAAAACAAACCAATTTATACATTATTGTTTTCTTGAAGCTCCTTTTTCTATTGCTGCTTCCAGGTCTATTTATGCCTTGAATGTTATAGTTTTGTGCTACCTTGTTGGTCATTATTGCTTTCATGATGGAACGTATTTTGTCTCGTGTCCCTCCAATTCCAAATGCTGAGAGATATTGAACCTGTAACAAGATTCTTCGATTATACTTGGAAGGCTCCCGAGATTGATATATGGCCACAGAAGCAAGTTTTTGATATTTTTCTTTTTAAATTCCAAGAAAAGCTTTAATCACAATGCCATTTTTCTCGTAAAAATGCAGTTATAGGTGCGGTAGTAGCTCAAATTATGGCATGAGTAGGGGCGTCCTTTGGGTATTGCAGGTATGCCAGATTACGTGAGTGCCACTAGGTACCTACGTCTCTAGGCGTGAAGCCATCATTTTTAGGGATATAGGCAAAGGCATGGTTTCTTCTCTGTCTAATATCACTATTTGTGACCATCCTTTTTCCGTTCCTTAATATGCACGTGGATTGAAACATAGCATATCCAAGTTAACATGAGAATGTTCTCGGTTCAGGATGCAGATTAAGTTGAAAGAATTAAACAGAGAAAATCTCTATCTATCGATGTAAATATAAAAATTCTTAACGACTTGGACAGTAATCCTAAAATTTCAAAAAAAGAAATAGTAAAGAAATATGACGTTTCATCTTCTACACTCTCTACTGATTTAGCTCGAAGAGGTGCCAATGAAATAGCTGAAGTTAAGGGCAACGTAAAAGGAAGGAAACAAAAAACAGCAAAGAATAAGGAATTAGAGGACGTGCTTGTGGAATTGTCTTATCTACCTAGTAAACATCCCTGTGGTCAGCACCTTAAAAAAGAAGCAGAGAAAATAGCCAGTCGTTTGAATCTTCAAGGGCTTGTAGCTACCAATGGATCAGTTTAGGAAGAGGAAAGCAATTGTGTAGAGTCAAACAAGTGGTGAATCCAAAGCTGTTGATCAAATATCCATTGATGTGTGATGGATGTCAAATATCCAGGATAAGGAAAGCCCTCCAGTGACTCTAGTGGAGGGAATGGAAGCGCAGGAAACGTTTAGGTAATACATGTGCAAAATAAACATAGGTGAGGAAGTGTTCAAGATGATTCACCTCTTCGAAAATGCTGTCGCTGACACTGCAAAATCTCAATCAACAATCGACTCATTTTTTGTTAAAGTTTGAATTAAATAAAAAGTGCAATGGAAATGATTGAGGAGTAGATAGGTAGGTACGTATTTTACTGTTTACTTTTGTAGCGTAGGTTATTTACATTTTCAGTTAGTGTTCTGCAGTGTTGTGGCATTAATTTTTGTCCATTTAGTTAATAACATTAAGCTAGTTAGTGTATTTTAATCGTTGAAAATATTTCATGAAGCATTAAGGAGTTCACAATGCAGAGTTTTCTTTTGCGTCGAACACGTGAAGGGCAGAATATGCCGAGCAGATGCATTTCCGCGAGCAATTGCTCTGAGGGAGGCTAAAGTGAAAGCTGTGCATGCAAATAACTTATGGGGTGGGAAGGGACGTTTAGGTTACAGAGATGGCCAGAAATTCGTTGTGAAAGAGGCAATAATTGGCCAAGGGACCAAGGAATAGTTTGCTATGGCGGGGATTTCGTATCATCCTTATTAATTACATGCGAGATATTTAACATTTGCGACCATAGGAAAGTCCAAGGGACCAAGAACTTTACCTCGTTATAGGTGGATTTCGTTACTTGCATGATCATTATAAACGAGTTGTACTGTATATGATAAAACCCTTGCCTCAATTTGCATCATATGCTTTTAAAGTAATCACCTGGCAGTCATTAGGCATCTTCTGATCTAATATATTCAATTTTCGAGTATGGAAACACATAATCACATAAGACATTATTAAAATCCTGCTTATCAGTTTGTTGTTTATTGCGTAGCCATGGTTACTCCTCCTGGCACCAGTGGCGGTAAATACAATTTGGGTCTTCAATACGGTCTTATCCCGAGTGTAAGATATTTACAATTGAATTGCTCTTAATTGTACTACAAGACCTTTATTGTTAATAGTTTATCTGTCTGTAGTCTGTATCTTAATCTTAATATTAATAGTTAATATGTTAGTAGTCGCATCAAGGGGTTTTTGGATATCAGTATTTGTCGAAATGATTTGGAATTATCAGATAAGTGCTAAACATGCTGGCTTCCATACTTAAAAGCATAAATTAGACAGTTTCCAACTAATATGTCTAAATACTTCAACGGTATGTCTAAATACTTCAATAATGAATCAATTACCGATAAAATGGTTGTGATAAGTTCAAAGAAAGTTATAACTTAGCTGCAGTTATGACATTTCATTTTTATTATATTAACAGAATATAAAATTACGAAGAAAGGCTTCAAAAGAGATTGTGCGAGTGTTGATGCAACAAGATCAACTTGTTACGCTAGAAGCTTGCAACAAATATGGAGCCATTAATGTCTGCGAAGCGCCTTCCTACCATGTGACTGAATTGCAGTTTGGCTGACAAAAAAACAGATGATTATCAAACCATAAGTATAGATAAAGATGATAGCAATCTCATGACTTCATTCGAATCTGATCATATATTTGGAACAAATGAAACTGAATCAAAAAATAGAATGAATATTGACTTCAGTTGTACTTCAAGAGCGGATGAGAAGACGTCGCAGACATCTCTCCAGTTTGTCATTGAAGTGTGCAGTTACGCATAATATTCCACAATCTGCAACGGATTAACTTCTATTAATCTTAAGAAATTGTGGTCGTTAAAATCTGCCAAGAAGAGCAAAAAGCCTTCTTAAAACCCCTAGGTCCATTGTTGAGTTAAATCGTTATGTGGAGGGTTATATTGGTATAATAGAATATTGAAAAGTATTCAGCTCTTGTTGGAAAGCAATACATTACAACAAGATGCGGTGGCGATGGATGTGTTTGAGGATGGTATGTCCCCTTTCAAAAGTGTTAAAAAATCTATTTGGTCGATTTTAGGTTGCCTGGTAATAAGCCCTTTGTAATACTAATAGCCTTGTGGTGCAGAGAATCTAAAATGCCTGCGTGCATCCACAGTTTTTTGGAAGATTTCTTAGCCGAAGATAACATTGTAATTACTAGAGGTTTTGTTGTTAATGAAATGCATAGAAAGTTGGTAATTATGAGATATATTGCCGATGTCTCAGCTAGGGCATGGATTAAGCAGGTGAAATAGCATGGGAGCAAAATATGCTGTGAACGGTTTGTAGTAACCGGAGAATGGCACGGAAGAATGACATTTATTAGTTGGGAAATACCAAATGCACTACATACCCCTAATTCGTTCAGCAACCAAAATCAGACTGAATGATTATACAAAAGTTTCGATTGCGTTTTATTGGTGCGTTGCGACTCTTGAGTTAGGAAACGGACATGATCAAAGATATACCCTTAGATCCTAGGCATTTAGGGGTATACTTAGGGGTTATGAAGAGACTATTTCGGAAAAAATGCATTGTCATTGAGGTTAGTACAAAAAAAGAGTAGACATTACCAAAAACCAGATATTATATAGAAATTATCTGTACACATGGCAACTCTGAATGAATGCTTTCTTTGTGACTTTGCCAGAAAACTGAGATCGTTGTATGAGTGGACGACATTTAAAGCCACTGGTTTCTTTTCCAACATTGCATTTCCAACATGCAAGGAATTAACCCCTCTGCAAGCCACCATAGGTAGGCTAACTGGGTATTAGTTATTAATTGCAATTTTTTATTTTGTTTTTCCCACATGTGGTGCAAAATCTTTTATGGTCATTTGAGTTTTTTACTTGCTTTACCCCCAAATCGTACTGTAGGGTGTATCACTCTATTATTTGTCATTGTCGGTTATGGTTGCTGTAAACTGTTCCAATCACCCTGACTGGTATTCCCACTGGTCGGTTGGGCAACTATAGCCAACAGGGTCTTGTCTCATGATCACTTGCTGTTTGTGTTTACATTTGGTGCCTATGCTGCCTGAAGTGTATGATTACTTTCTCAAATCAATATGAATGAAGTACATTTAATCCCATGCCAATAAAATGTATTGCTGTTGTAATACATCCTTCACAAAAGAAAGGTAATGAGAGATAGCTAAATTCTGTTTTAATTATTAATATTTTTAGGTTTTGAGAAGCAATTGTAATGGCAACAGTCAAAAATATCCCAAAATGTTAACACAAACCGTGTGTCACCTAGTGATGGAAAAATCGATTTCGATTAAAATCGAAAATCCAGTTTAAAAAGTCAAAGATCGAGGAGATCGAGATCGAGACATGATCTTCGAGTTTCGATCACAACTTGATTTTTCAACTTCGATCGTGACCATTTCGTTTGATCTCGGCAGTGCGTAAGCAGTCAATAGAGGTCCTCGATGGTTATTCGAGGCTCAAATAACCATCCTTTAGGTCACTTCTTATTATAAGTAGATGCCAGTAGAAGTTAGGCAATACCTCAGCAGGCCACCCGTCGACAGGAAAGTCAACCCCAATCCTCTGGAAGTCTGGGAGGAGATAAAGGGTGAATACCCCAACATGTACCGTTTCACGATCAGAGTGCTGAGTATGATAACGTCATCCGTCCCATGTGAAATACTTTTCTCTAAAAAAAATAAAATTGGAAAGGCACGCCCTAGATCATCAAGAAAGCATCTCAATCAGTTGATCTTCTTCAAAAATTTTTGTGAAGCCGAATGGTTCCAAGTGGTGATCCACATTAAAGTAAATTGTAAATTTTTACAGCTAATAATTCAAGAATGTTTTCTAAGTACATTTTTAGGGATTTTTCATATTATTCAAATATGTATTATGAGCATTTTTTAAATGAATAATAAACATGTTTTTGTACCAACTGCATTTTTTTCAAAAATGAACGCTAGATTTTTTCGATTAATTGATCTTTTGGTTCAAATTTTGATTTTTGCTGAAAAGTCGAGCTTTCCATTTCGATTAAAAATCGATTGCTCGAAAAATCGATTTTGACCGGCATTTTTCCATCACTAGTGTGACCACAAGGTGAGCTCCTATTGGTCACAGTTGCAAAATCAGCTTCCGGTTGGAAATAGTTTGACAAATTGTCGGCTCGCATACAACCAACAATCAATGACAATTTTTTTAACAATGGCCTAGCATCCTGTACCAACTGTTTAAATGGTTCAGCTGTTTAAATGGTTCTGATGATGCATTCTTTTGAATGAGGTATTTTACTCTTTACTGGCGTGCTGGAACCTGCGTTAAGCCATTCTGAGGTCATATTTGCGATGTCATAAATGGTAAATTCTAGGTGCCTAAAGACTGAGCCAGCCAATTGATAGCCAATTTGTAGTATGCTGACCTGGTAACCCAAGGTTCATGGTTTGAATCCAACCTTTGGCATGGATGATGCCACGGTGTGAGGTTTAAGAACTTGAGCTTGCCATTGGAGCTCCAAAAACGACAGTTCTATTTCTGGAAAATGGAATTATTTTTGTTGCTGAGTGCAAGGGCATCGATGATTGCACATCTCCAATTGTACACTCCACTTGGTTTCAACACTTCAGCCATTTAAAGTTATGACTGTTTACAGGAATCAGGCAATCCCGGAAATGAACCTCTGGGCTGGGTGTAATAGGATGGAAATGTTGAAATTTAAAAATTGCCCAAATTTGAGGTCTACAGTGCTCTACAGTCTAAAGTCTATGGGAGAGGTCATTCACAATTATGAAAGAATTCTGTGATAGCAGATAAATATTGATTTGATAAAAATAATTGTGAATTTTTTTCATTGCTCCTCTCTCTATGAAATAGTTCTCCAGATATGCTAAGTGGTATTGTGTCTCCCTTTCTGTAGGCTGGTCCTCTCTCTGATTTCCGAGCTGTGCTGAGGATAGTTGTTCCTGATGAAGCTGCTGGATCTCTTGCCACGAAGACTCTCCCAGTGAGACCAAACATGACAGCAAGAGATGTCTGCAGGATCGCTGCCCATAAAGCAAGAGTCACAAACCCACAAGATTATGGCTTGTTCAAGCTTGTTGATGGAGAAGGTGAGTTTACTTCTGATCAGTATTCGTATTGTTTTTGGCATCCAGAGCAATTTTTTAGTTCATGTTTATCACCTTACGTTTATGCAATACTTAGCTACCAGAATGATTAGAAGTTCTAGAAGGTAAGAAATTATAAGTGTATTTAAAATGAACATTAAGCTAAATGATGCTTTTTATGTGAACAGTTTATCTTGTGTAGTTATTGAGATATTGATGTTTTTCATGTCAAGAAAATGAAAAAATTAAGGAGCCAGAATTAAATACGGCAGTGAAGTTTCACTATTGGACATTTAAATCTGGCTCCTAAAGGTTAAGGAGCTTGAAAGTTTTACAAATGCTGTGAAACCTGACATGAATTATACTTTCCCTCTTGTTTATTCATTAGGAATGAACTATAGTTAATGAATGCCCTCTAACTAGTTAGCTTGTGACTGTATTAAAGTCTCTTTTTGGAGGCTTCACTGGTTTTAAAACTAAATGCAACATAAAAATTCCCTGCATTGTCCAAAATACTCATTTAAAGACAGCCATCACTCTGCAGACAAATTTTTTAGAGCCCTTAGATTTTTCTTAATCTCTTAACCAGTATTCCAGTGAAAGAGGCAGAAAATGGTTTTGATCCACACTGATTCAGAGTCCCAGTTTGTGAATGGTTTTATGTCCTTCGTCAATGTGTTTGTGGGCAAGAAGTACTTCATTTTTTTGGAGATAATTGACAATTCGAAAAACTAAGGTATTGGTATGCAAGTAGGAGAAAAGAATCTAGGACCAATGTTACAGTAGGAAAACAAAAAATCGAGGAGGTGGAAGAGTTCTGCTACCTGGGAAGCCGAGTAACCAGCGATGGAAGAAGTAAAAGAGAAATTGCCAGTAGAATTGCCCAAGCAAAAAGGGCATTTTACCAGAAGAAGATTCTGCTTACATCTGCAAATACAAGCGTGGGAGTGAGGAGATATTTCATTAGAACATATATCTGGAGCATTCTACTATATGGCAGCGAAGCATGGACAATAACAGCAGCAGAGAATTCAAGGCTGGAAGCATTTGAAATGTGGTGCTACCGAAGAATGATGAAGATAAAATGGATCGACCGAGTGACAAATGAAGAAGTCCTCTAAGAAGAGTGGGAGAAAAGAAAAGTCTACTGAAAACATTAAAAAGAAGACGGGACAACTAAATGGGCCACATCTTGAGACACGATGGCCTGATGAAGACATTCGTCGAGGGAAGAGTGAACGGGAAGAATGGAAAAGGCAGGCCTCTTATGAGATGTATGGAGCAAGTTGTGAAGGATGTAAAAGAGAGGAGCTATGTTAATATGAAGAGGTTGGCCGATAGAAGAATCGAGTGGAGGGCTTCGTCAAACTAATCCTAGGATTGTTGACCCAGGATGATGATGATTGACAAGTACTCCTAGAAAACCTCAAACCTCTTAATGGATGATTTAGCTGATGCATTGTTCATTTTTGGGTCTGTGAATATGAAATATGTTAATTGCAGGTTTATATACATAGAGTATACATATATTTTTCTGTATGGAAAGGAACTGAGGACGACTACACATTTCCTTGAACTCCTTAATTTCCCTATACATTAACATGAAATTCTTGTATGAAGGTGGATGCTTTGATTATTGAATGCTTTCACCTCCACAGGTAGTATATACATGAATTCATGTTTTTCAGACTTCTTTCTGCCACAGATCATGGAATTTATATCAAATTCTACCATCACTTATCCAAAAAATTGTCAACTGCAAATATACTGTTGAACAGATTTCATCGATCAGACCAATGCCACAAACAAATTTCTAAGAGTTTGATCACCATCCAACACAGAGCCATTGAGAACAAATCCTGTGACAGCATAATATATGATGACATGCTTGGGAAAAAGTGCTGCTGCAAAGCAAATACCACACATCTGAGGATGCAACTAGATTGCTAGTATCTATAGTATTTAAGGGATTAATACATGCATCATGCACTACAGACTACTCTAAAATATTTCCCCTACCGATCCCTTTGCTATGCGGCCTATTGTGTTCTCTTATAGTACGGGGGAAAAATGCAATGAAGCCAAACAGAAACAAGCAAAGTGTTTTTAGAGAGATTTTAGAAATTTTGGAGAGTTTACTCCGAGAACTCCCAAAAGGACTAAACAAAATAGCTTTTTGATACGGAAAAATCTGAGATTCACTGGGAAATGTGCCAATATGAGCTGATATGGAGCACATTACCAGGAGGAAAGCCTGAGAAACATTTGTTAGTTAAATGCATCCTGTGTGATACTGCATACAAGCATGTATGTTGGGAAAAAATGGGGATCATTCAGAGCTCAGTTGGGCAAATGCGACTATCAGAAATGTAACTGCCTATCACAATTTGTGAGACATCTGTCGGAAAAGAACTACAGTAGTTTCTCTCCTGAAATACTGCACTGGGAAAGACAAAGACATATAATAAGTATATATAAAGACAAGGATATAAAAATAAATAATAACTCTATCATATAATAATTAATTATATTAATATTAAATTCTTATATAATATTTTATAAGCTATGTTACACGGATATGATCCCTTATTTCGGCAGGTTGAGCAAAAAAGAGCTACTAACGTAAGTCGATACCTAAATTAACTACTATTAAAAGAGATGGACTGACTGGAGCTGTGGGAACTAAAGAAAAACAGTCGTGACCTGTGGAATTAAAACCTTTTCTGTTTCCTTCCTCGGTATTGTCCTCACTCATGGGCTTTGACCACCTCATCATCCTTTCTAACTGGACCACTCTTAATGAATCAACCGTCTCCCATCCTATCCCAGAATGCCTTTTGACACTGATCACTTTTCAGCCCGAGAGATTGAGATTAACCCTTTGGTTGGATGTGGGTCTGAAATCCTGATTTTCTCATGGTACCAAATACCATTGTTAACCCTTTGCGGTCCAACATCAAGGCTGGCGCGACAGGCCTAGCTCTAGCAGCAGGTCCAACGTCGAGTTGAGCTCGACATCAGAATACGCTGCGATTATGTGCATTTCATGTAAGGTGCTGCTATCTTATGTCACTTTTGTGAACTTCTAGTACCTTATGAAGCCTTCTCACCTATTTTGCAAATAGTATTCCTTTCGGCTACTACTTGAATTCCACAAAAAAAATGGACCGCAAAGGGTTAAGACCAAATGAATTCCTCAAGTGTTAATTACTCAAACTAAATAGTGATTTTTCTATATTGTCGTAATGTTCATTTGAATAATGTAGTGAATTTTGTTGCTTCATTGACTTAGATAATTTATTTTTCGAAGATTGAGAGCTCTGTATTTAAATGATGTGTTAATTATTTTACCTTGCAGAAACTCTACTGTGTGACTTAGAGTGTCCCCAAGAGGTGAGGGCAATGGTTGCTCAGCAAGGAAAACATTGTGTGTTTGCGTACAAGCGAATTGATGCGAAAATTGCATGGCCTCGGACTGCCTCACCCCCAAAATGAGTGATCTAGTTCATTTGAGAGACTCTTTGAGTAAATGTAACGGACAACTCTGAATATGGTGTCATCCAAAATTGGAAAGCCAATTTTCCTTTTTTTTCCAAAAGGTTTCCAATGCTCAATTGGGTGCCAAGTGTTTGCAACAAAGGGATCCTAATCTGCTCTGCTTTCATTGTGTCAATGCAAATGTTACTTAGGTATGTGACCATGCATTTCCTCGTTTAAAAAGGTCTTCAGTACTGGATGACTATCTATGAAGCCATATAAGTGCTCTGACAGGCATTTTGTGAACAGATGAATCAACTATTTTTATACAGTCAATGGCTTCCAAGGATTTAATCAAGGAAAATGCAGATCTGTAAAGTAAAATGTTTTGTATTTATATATTTCTGTGAATGTGCTTATAAAATTTTTACTCCAGAATATTTATTTTTTGTTTGTTTACAATGGTGCTTGATGTTTCATTTTTTAAATCTGAAATAGAAATTATTATTTCCCCGTGCATTTCCAGAAAGCAAAGTAGTTATTGAACAGTGTGAATATTGTGCTTGGGTTTCCTTAACGTGTACCCTTACCATTTAATGTTCAGGGGCCTTAACTAAACATTCTCAAATAAACCCTTAAGTGAATAATGGCTAAAATTTTAAAATAATATTTAGTATGAACACATGAACAATAACCATGTTGCGCCTAAAATTTAAAAGTAAAGGCTTTTATTAACCAATCCCTCAATGACAGAAAATGTTTCTTTAATTTAGTTAAAAATCTTTCCATTTCCATCTATATTGCTCTCTCACTGTAGTTTTATCACTTTACTAATGCTAGTCATGACACAGCTGATTGAAAAATCAAATGAAGGCTGTAAGGTAGTTTTTCTACCAATTATATTTGTAGGATTTTGTACTACTGTATTATAATATGTAAATCACACATTACTTTCCATTGTAACAGCATTTGCCAACGGCACAACTGTACATGAAAAGAAAATTAAACTTCTGCAAATTTTTAAAAATGTTTTGTCATTTTTTAAATTTTTATTATGATTTATTACATGAACTACAGGTAATAATACCGAGAAGTGGCGAGAAGTATATGTTAGTTGAAAAACAGTGGAAATTAATAAATTAGTAAATTAAATCCCGAATTGAAAAAGCACTTCAGTTTTATTTTACGATGAAATATTGAATGAATGACAGGAAAAAATACCGAGAAGAGGCGAAAAAATCAATTTAAGTTGAAAAACAGTGGTTATCAATAACTTTAGTTGCATAAATCCTGGATTAAAAACTCTCAGAATCGCTTTTCGATGAAATTACTGCACGATTTACAGGGAATTACCCAGAGAATAGGTGAAAGTCATTTTTAGTTGATCAACAGCAGTAATTAATAAAGTTAGTTTGGTAAATCCAGAATTGAAAAAGCATCTCAGATTAGTATTCTTTTATTTCGATATAAAATTTTGCACAAATAACATGGCATAACACGGAGGAGAGGTGTAAAAGATAATTTAGGTCGAAAAACAGAGGTAATTAATAAAGTTAGTAGGTAAATCCAGTAATGAAAATGTGCTTCAGAATCGTATTTTTTTATTTTTCTGTGAATAATTGAAGAAAATACATAGATTTACGCAAGAAGAGGCGAAAAATTGAATTTTAGTTGCTAAAACAGCGCAAATTAACAAAGTTAGTAGTATATGTCCAGAATTGTAAATGGGCCTCAGAATTGAATTTTATTACCCTGAGAAATTCTGAACAAAATAAAGGAAATTACACCGAGAAGAGGCGAAAAGTGAATTTTTGTTGGCATAACAGCGTTAAATAACAACGTTAGTAGCATATTTTTTATTGTTCTATTAAATACTGAGCAAAATACAGGGAATTACATCGAGAGGAGGCGAATAAGGGATTAGTTGGAAAAACAGCGCTTATTAACAACGTTAATAGCATAAATCCAGACTTTAAAATGCGCCTCATCATCGTATTTTCTTATTTTGCTCTTAAATACCGACCAAGAAGACCTACATAGAATTACAATGAGAAGAGGCGAAAAAATAAATTGTAGTTGTAAAATAAACTTCTATTAACAAAACTATTACCAAAAATCTAGAATATGAAATGCGATGAAGAATTAAATTTATTTTTGTTATGAAATAGTGAGCGAACAAGTAGAAATGTCACCGAGAAGAGGTGAAAAAGTGAATTTTAGTTGGAAAAACAGTTTAAATGAACAAATTTCGTATTATAAATTCTGAATTGTAATTGCGCTTCTGAATCGTACTTTTTTTTGCTATGAAGTACTGAACATAATACACGGTATGACACCGAGAGGAGCAAGAAAGTGAAATTGTTTCTGGAAAAACAGCGATATTTAACAATGTAGTAGCATAAATTAAAAATGCAGCCCAGAATCTTTTCATATGAAAAACAGAACTAGGTCCAGAGAATTATCCTGAGAAGAAGTGAAAAAGTGAATTTTATTTGAAAAAAGGTAATTAAAATGTTAGTGTCAGAAATCCAGACTTTTAAAAATGCTTAAATCGTTCGAGATTGAATTCGGTACGGAATAATCCCGAACACAATGTAAAAACATACGAGTGAGTTCGTATGTGAGTCCTTATAAAATGAGATGTGACGAAAAAGTGGTTTTGAAGCGAAAAAAGGATAAAAAAACACAGTCAATAGCATATTTCCACAAATGAAACGTATTGCAATATTATTTTTATTTTCCTATTAAATACTTAAAAAATGACACAGGATTACCACGAGAAGAGCGAATTAGTGAATTTTAGTTGGAAATACAGCGTTTCTTAACAAAAAGAAGCATCAAAAATATTTTAATATTTGCTATGATTTAATATTTAATTAAAAATATTTGCTATGAAAATCTGAACAAAATATAGGGAATTACACCAAGAACATTAAAAAAAGTGACTTTCAGTTGGAAAAACAGCGTTACCAGGATTGTTGGTAGAATAAAAACAAATTTGAAGAGTTCCTTTAGAATCACACCTTTTATTTTCCTTTTAATGGTTAAAAAAATACAGAAATTGCAAAGGAGCAGTTGAAAACTAAATTTCTGTTGGAAAGTTGAAAGAAACAGAAAAGAAAATTCGCCTCCGAAGCTTATATTTCATTTTGCTAAGAAATACTAAACACAATATCGGGAATTACACCAACAAGTGAAAAAAGCGATCTTTAGTTGGAAAAACAGCGATAAATAAGAATGTTAGTTGCATAAAAACAAAATAGAAAAGTGCCCTCAGAATCTTATTTTTCAATTTCGCATGAAATACAGAACAAAACATAGGCAATTTCAAGGAGAGATGCTAAAAAATGAATTTTGGTTTGAAAAACAGCGTTGATAAACAATGTAAACAACAAAAACCAGAAAAGAATATTCACCTCCGCATCGTATATTTTATTTTGCTTTTTAAAACAGAACAAAATATAAGGAATTACACCAAGAAGTGAAAAAAAGTGAATTTTATATGGAAAAACCGCAATGACTAAGAAATTTAACAGGAAAAACCATACAAGAAAATTCGCTTTCGAATCATATTCTTTTTCTGGGAAATATTGAACAAAATACACGGAGGTACCACGAGAGCAGCAAAGAAGTGAATTTTAGTTGGAAATACAGCGTTGTTAACAAATATGAGATCTTCAAAAATAAATCTTAGTTAATGTCGTATTATTTATTTTGCTATGAAATACTGTACAAAATATAGGGAATTACACCTAGAAGTGAAAAAAAAAGAATTTTTGGTGGAAAAACAGCGTTACATGTTATCAGCATAAAACAAAACAGAAAAAGTTTCCTCAAACCCCTTTTTTAATTTTCTTATGACATAATAAACAGTGAATTACAAGAATTACTACTGAGAACAAAACCAGGATAGGAGTTGAAAACATTTTAGTTGAGAAAACAGCGTCGATAAACAAAATTAGCAGGAAAAACTAGAAAATAAAATTGGCCTCGAATCAGTATTGTTTATTTTGCTATGAAATCCTGAACTAAACACACAAAAGTACCTCGGGAAGAGGACAAAATTGAATTTTATTCGGATGAGCGGCGTTAGTTAAAAATTTTAGTAGCATAAAAAATAGAAAGATCCCCTAAGAATGATATTTTATATTTTCTGAAGAAATACTGAAGAACCGAATAAAATGTAGGGAATTACACTAAGAAGTGAAAAAAATTATATTTTAATTGGAAAAGCCTTGCTATACAAAAAATTAATATCATAAAACCTAAATAATAAATTCCACTTTATATGGTATAAATTTATTTTGCTATGAAACACAATATAGGAAAGCACACCAAGACATGAAAAAAAGGGAATTTTAGTTGGAAAACACCTTTATTAAGAATGTTAGCATCATAAAAAAGATAGAAAAGTCTCCTCATATTCATTTTTTTGATTTCTTATAAAAAAATTAACGGTATTACTAGGATAGTAATTGAGAAAAGTTTTTCAGTTGGAAAAATATCTTTGGTAAACAAATTTAGCAGCAAACTAAAAAAAGAATCGTATTTTATTCTTTGCTTTTGAAATACTGAACAAATATTGAATAATGCACCAAGGTGTGTAACGCGTGAATTTCCGTAGGAAAAACCGAGTCATTAATAAACATAAGAGCATAAAACTTAAAAAATAAATGATATTTTATGTCACGTTTTTTATTTTGCAATTAGAACTGGATCAAATAAAGGGAATTACACAAAGAAGTGAAAAAAAGATCTTTTGGTGGAAAAAGAGCTCAAAATATCAAATGTTATCAGCACAAACAAAATATAAAGTCTCCTCAACATCCTTTTTTATATTTTCTTATGAAATAAGGATCAGGTATTTACAAGAAGAAGAGTTGAAAACTGAATTTTACATGGAGAGCCTTGATGAACAATATTAGTAGCCAAAATGAGATAAAAAAATGAATCTCGAATCGTATTTCCTTATTTTGTTATGAAATCCCTAACAACATACACAAATGTACCTCGAGAATGCTAAAGAGTGAAAAATCGAATTTTATGTGAAAAAGCGGTGTTAATTAAAAATTTAAGTAGTATAAAAATCGGAAAAAATCCCCTAAGATTGATATTTTTTATTTTCAGAAGAACTACTGAAGAAAACACTGGGAATTTCAGTGAGAGGAGTTGAAAAATGAATGTAAGATGGAAAAAAGCGATGAATAACAAAGATAAACCGGATACAAAATTCGACCGGAAACAAAATTCGACACCGAATTTCTATATTTTTATTTTCTATGGAATACAGAACAAAATTTAATGTAAGTTACTCCAAAGAGTGAAAGAAAGTGAATTTTATTTCGAAAAATAGCCATAATTAGGATTGTAATTAGCATAAAATAAATTAAAAAAGTCCATTAGGAATCATATTTTTATATTGTTATGAAAACTAAACAGGGAGAGGAGTTAAAAAATGAATTTTTGTTGGAAAAACACAGTTGAATGCAAGATGGAAAAAAGCGATGAATAACAAAGATATTTAACAAAACAAATCTGAAACAAAATTCGACACCGAATTTCTATATGTTTATTTTCTATGGAATACAGAACAAAATGTAAGGAATTACTCCAAAGAGTGAAAGAAAAGGAATTTTAGTTCGAAAAATAGCCATAATTAAGATTGTAAGTAGTATAAAATAAATTAATCAAGTCCATTGAGAATCATATTTTTATATCGTTATGAAAACTAAACAGAGGAGTTTAAGAATAATTTTTCGTTGGAAAAACACAGTTGATTAACAAAATTAGCAGGAAAAAAATCACAAAAGAAAATTTGCCATCGAATTGATTTTCTTTATTTTGCTTTGAAATCTTGAAAAAAAAAATACACAGAAGTTCGTCAAAAAGACCGAAAAATTTAATTTTAGTTGAAAATACAGCGTTTTCAACAAACAAAAGTATTTAACTTAAATAAAAAATGCAATTTTATATCGTATCTTTATTTTGCTACGCGTTACCGAACAAACTATTAGGAATTTTATGATAATGAAAAAATTGTAATTTAATTAGTAAATCAGCGTTAACTAAGAATGTTAGTAACATAAAATAAAATAGAAAATCTCCTCAAGAGTCATTAAAATTGTATTTTGTAATGAAATAATAAACCGGAATTACAAGGATATAGATTGACAAAAGAATTTTAGTTAGAAAAAAATCGTTGATTAGTTAGTAAAACAGTGTTAATTAAGAATGCTAGTAGGATAAAATAGAATGGAAATTCTCCTCAGACTCATAACATTTTTTTTATGTAATAATAAACCGGAATGACAAGGATATAAGTTGAAATAAGAATTTAACTTAGAAAAAAATCGTTGATCAACAAAGTTAGCAGCAAACTCAGTAAAGAAAATTCGCCTTGGAATGGTATTCTTTTTATTTTGCTGAAAAAATACCGAAAATAGAGTTTTACACCATGATACGAAAAAAGTGAATTATTAGGAAAAACAGCATTTCATAACAAAGTAAACCGAAGAAGCAGAAAAAAATGCAGCGTTATAAACAAGCACAGTGGCATTAAATTCAAAATGATAAAATATACATTGAATCGTATTTGTTATTTAGATATGAAATACTATACAAATTACACAGAAGTACCTCGACAATGGAAAAATGTGTTTTAGTTGGAAAAAAAGCGTAAATTTACAAATTGAGAATCATTAAACCAAAATACTAAATGGTACTCGAAATGGTATTTTTTTTAATTTGCTATGATATTTTGAGAAAACTATACAGAATTATAGCAAGAGGTAAAAAATTGAATTTTAGTTGGAGAAAAGGCGTTAAGTAAGGAATGTTAGTTGCTAAAAAAACCAAATAGTTGAGTCCCCTTATATTTCTCATTTCATATGAAATGCCTTACAAATTTAAGGATATTTCAAGAAGTATTGAAAAATAAATTTTAGTTGGTAAACGGAGTTGTATTACAAAGTTACCAAAATAAACTGAATAAAATATTTATCTCCGAATCGTATATTTTTTCTACTGACTAATTAAGAAAAAATAATAGGAATTTCATCAAGAAGTGAAAAAAAATGAAGTATAGCTGGAAAAAGTGCGTTCATAAAGAGAGTTACAGGTAAAACTAGAAACGAAAATTACTTTCGAATCGTATATTTTTTTTTCTACGAAATATAAAACAAACAACACAGAAGTACTACGTCAAGGGTAAAAAATGAATTTTAGTTGGAAAAGAACCGTAAATAAACAAACAAAGATTCTAAAAACCGAAATAATAATTGCTAAACAGGTAAAACCAGGAACGAAAATCGCTTTCAAACCTTAATTCTTTATATTGCTTTTGAGAAACTGAAAAAATTTTGAAAATTACACCAAGGTGTGTAGAACGTGAATTTCAGTGGGAAACAGCTTCATTAGCTAACATAAGAACATAAATCATAAAAAATAAATGATATTTTATGTCGTATTTTTTTATTTTGCTCTATAGAACTAAATATAATAAAGGGAATTACATCAAGATGTGAATAAAAAAGAAATTTTGGTGGAAAGATATCGCCAATTAAGAATGTTATAAGCATAGACCACAGACCAAATATAAAAACACTCTTCAAAATCCTTTTTTTTATTTTCTTATGAAATAGTTAACAGGTTATTTTATTTTCTTATGTAATAATAAACAGGCAAACAAGGAGAAGAGTTGAAAAATGAATTTGATATTGAGAAATGGCCTTGATGTTCAAAGTAAGTAACCAAATGAGATTAAAAAATTAGCCTCGAATCGTATTTCTATATTTTGCTATGAAATCCTGAACAACATAAGCAAAGTACCTCGAGAATGCTAAAGAGTGAAAAAAAAAGAATTTTATTTGGAAAGGCAGCGTTAATTAAAAATTTAAGCAGCATAAAAATCGGAAAAATCCACTAAGATTGATATTTTTTTCTTTCAGAAGAAGTGCTGAAGAAAGTACTGGGAATTTCATTGAAAGGAGTTAAAAAATGAATGTAAGTTGGAAAAAACAAAGAAAAACAACGTTTATTAAAACATTAACATAAGAGAAAATTCGCCACCGAATTTCTACATGTGAATATGAATTTTTGTTGAAAATACTGAGTTTTCAACTAAAATAAGTGCTTAAAATGGAATTTAATGGATTTTAATATAGTGGTTCTGTATTTTGCTACGAAATGCTCAACAAAATATAGGGAATTATACAAGAAATGAAAAAATTAAGGTTTAGTTGGTAAAACAGCGAAAATTAAGATTATAGTTAATGTAAAACAAAATAAACAATTCCCTCAGAATCATATTTTAATATTGTTATGAAAACTGTACAGGATGAGGAGGTATAAATTAAATTTTCGTTACAAAAATACCGTCGATTAACAAAATAAACAGGAAAAAACACAAAATAAAATTTGCCTTCCAACTGACTTCCTTTATTTTGCTAAGAAATCTAGAAAAAAAATACACAGAAACACCGAAAAACTGAATTTTTGGTGAAAATACTGCGTTTGTAACAGAAATAGGACCCTTAAACTTAAATAAAAAATGGAATTCAACATCGTGATTTTGTATTTTGTTATGAATTGCTCACCAAAATATAGGGAATTATATAAAAGTGAAAAAAATTGTAGTATAGTTGGCTAAACTGAGTTAATTAAGATTTTTTTAGCATAAAACAAAATAGAAAAGCCTCCTCAGATTCATATTTTTATTTTTATGAAAACTATATAGGTAAAAGAGTTAAAAAATTAATTTTTGTTGGAACAGAAACTGTTGATTAGCAAAATTAAAATGAAAAACCACAAAAGAAAATTTGCCTTCGAATTGATTTTCTTTATTTTGATTTAATATCTAGAAAAAAATACAAAAAAGTAGTTAAAAACAACGAAAAAGTGCATTTTTGGTGAAAACACTGCGCTGTCGACAGAAATAGGACCCTTAAAATTTCAATAAAAAATGGGATTGTGTTTTTGTATTGAGCTAATAAATGCTCACCAAAATATAAGGAATTATATGAGACGTGAAAAAATTAAAGTTCCGTTAGTAAAACAGTGTTAATTAAGATCACAGTTAACACAAAACAAAATAAAAAAGCCCACTTCAGAATCATTTTTTTATTGTCATGAAAACAATACAGAAAGAGGAGTTAAAAAATGAATTTTCGTTCAAATGAAATGTGCCTTCGTATCGATTTTCTTTAGAATCCTAAAAAAATACACAGAAGTATATCAAAAACTCCGAAAAAAGGAATTTTAGGTGAAAATACAACGTTTTCAACAAAAATAAGAGCTTGTGACTAAAATAAATAATGGAATTTAATAATTTGTTTTTGTACTTTGCTACGAAATGCTCACAAAAATATAGGGAATTATATTAGAAGTGAAACAAATTGAAGTTAAGATGGTATATGGATGGAATCATATTTTTATATTGTTATGAAAACTATATAGGTAAAGGAGTAAAAAATTAATTATTGTTGGAAAAGAAACTGTGAAATTTACACAGTGTTAATTAAGATTTTAAATAGCATAAAACAAAATAAAAAAGCCCCTTCAGTATCATATTTTTATATTGTTATGACAACTGCACAGGGAGAGCAGTAAATAATGAATTTTCGATTTAAAAACACCGTTCATTTACAAAATTAACAGGAAAAACATCATAAGAAATTTGCCTTCAAATTGATTTTCTTTATTTTGCTTAGAAATAAAATAATAACTACACAAAAGTCATAAAATATACCGAAAAAGTGAATCTTAGGTTAAAATACTGCGTTTTCAACTGAAATAAGACCTTTAAACTTAAATAAAAAATAGAATTTTATATCGGGTTCTTTTATTTTGCTACGATAAAAAATTAGATTTTCTTTAGAATCCTAAAAAAATACACAGAAGTATATCAAAAACTCCGAAAAAAGGAATTTTAGGTGAAAATACAACGTTTTCAACAAAAATAAGAGCTTGTGACTAAAATAAATAATGGAATTTAATAATTTGTTTTTGTACTTTGCTACGAAATGCTCACAAAAATATAGGGAATTATATTAGAAGTGAAACAAATTGAAGTTAAGATGGTATATGGATGGAATCATATTTTTATATTGTTATGAAAACTATATAGGTAAAGGAGTAAAAAATTAATTATTGTTGGAAAAGAAACTGTGAAATTTACACAGTGTTAATTAAGATTTTAAATAGCATAAAACAAAATAAAAAAGCCCCTTCAGTATCATATTTTTATATTGTTATGACAACTGCACAGGGAGAGCAGTAAATAATGAATTTTCGATTTAAAAACACCGTTCATTTACAAAATTAACAGGAAAAACATCATAAGAAATTTGCCTTCAAATTGATTTTCTTTATTTTGCTTAGAAATAAAATAATAACTACACAAAAGTCATAAAATATACCGAAAAAGTGAATCTTAGGTTAAAATACTGCGTTTTCAACTGAAATAAGACCTTTAAACTTAAATAAAAAATAGAATTTTATATCGGGTTCTTTTATTTTGCTACGATAAAAAATTAGCCTCGAATCGTATTTCTATATTTTGCGATGAAATCCTGAACAACATAAACTAAAGTACCTCGGGAATGCTAAAGAGTGAAAATAAAGAATTTTGTTTGGAAAAGCAGCATTAATTAAAAATTTCAGCTGCATAAAGATCGGAAAAATCCCTTAAGATTGTTATTTTTTTTTCAGAAGAACTGCTGAAAAAAACTGGGAATTACATTGCGAGGATTTGAATTATGTTGGAAAGAAGCAAAGATTTGTGTTAGCATAAAAAAAATAAAAAAGCCCCCTCAGAATCATATTTTTATATTGTTATGAAAACTTTACAGCGAGAGATGGTATAAATTGAATTTTCGTCATAAAAATACCGTTGATTAAAAAAATAATAGGGGAAAATTCATTTTTCATTGTTTTTATGTACTTCTGTGTTCTTTTTCTAGATTTTAAATCAAAATAAAGAAAATCAATTCGAAGGCAAATTTTCCTTTGGTGTTTTTCCAGTTTATTTTGTTAATCAACGGTATTTTTATAACGAAAATTTAATTTTTTCCTCCTCTCCCTGTATAGTTCTCATAACAATAAATAAATATGATTCTAAGGGGGTTTTTTATTTTGTTTTTTGTAAACTTATATCTTAAATAAAGCCGTTTTACCATCTAAACTTCAATCAAACAAAAAAAAACAGAAAAAAATATTCACCTCCGAATCGTATATTTTATTTTGCTTTTTAAAACAGAACCAAATATAAGGAATTACACCAAGAAGTGAAAAAAAGTGAATTTTATATGGAAAAACCGCAATGACTAAGAAATTTAACAGGAAAAACCATACAAGAAAATTCGCTTTCGAATCATATTCTTTTTCTGGGAAATATTGAACAAAATACACGGAGGTACCACGAGAGCAGCAAAGAAGTGAATTTTAGTTGGAAATACAGCGTTGTTAACATATATGAGATCTTCAAAAATAAATCTTAGTTTATGTCGTATTTTGTATTTTGCTATGAAATACTGTACAAAATATAGGGAATTACACCTAGAAGTGAAAAAAAAAGAATTTTTGGTGGAAAAACAGCGTTACATGTTATCAGCATAAAACAAAACAGAAAAAGTTTCCTCAAACCCCTTTTTTAATTTTCTTCTGACATAATAAACAGTGAATTACAAGAATTACTACTGAGAACAAAACCAGGATAGGAGTTGAAAAAATTTTAGTTGAAAAAACAGCGTCGATAAACAAAGTTAGCAGGAAAAACTAGTAAATAAAATTGGCCTCGAATCAGTATTGTTTATTTTGCTATGAAATCCTGAATTAAACACACAAAAGTACCTCGGGAAGAGGAGAAAATTGAATTTTATTCGGATGAGTGGCGTTAGTTAAAAATTTTAGTAGCTTAAAAAAATAGAAAGATCCCCTAAGAATGATATTTTATATTTTCTGAAGAAATACTGAAGAACCGAATAAAATGTAGCGAATTACACTAAGTGAAAAAAATTATATTTTAATTGGAAAAGCCTTGCTACACAAAACATAATATCATAAAACCTAAATAATAAATTCCACTTTATATGGTATAAATTTATTTTGCTATGAAACAACACAATATAGGAAAGCACACCAAGACATGAAAAAAAGGGAATTTTAGTTGGAAAACACCTTTATTAAGAATGTTAGCATCATAAAAAAGATAGAAAAGTCTCCTCATATTCATTTTTTTGTTTTCTTATAAAAAATTAACGGTATTACAAGGATAGTAATTCAGAAAAGTTTTTCAGATGGAAAAATATCTTTGGTAAACAAAGTTAGCAGCAAACTAAAAAAAGAATTCGCCTTCGAATCGTATTATATTCTTTTGCTTTTGAAATACTGAACAATTATTGAAAAATGCACCAAGATGTGTAACGCGTGAATTTCAGTAGGAAAAACCGCGTCATTGATAAACATAAGAGCATAAATCTTAAAAAATAAATTATATTTTATGTCATATAATTTTATTTTGCAATTACAACTGAATAAAATAAAGAGAATTACACGAAGAAGTGGAAAAAAAAGAATTTTCGGTGGAAAAAGAGCTCAAAATATGAATGTTATCAGCATAAACAAAATAATATAAAGTCTCCTCAAAATCCTTTTTTTCATTTTCTTATGAAGTAATGATCAGGTAATTACAAAAAGAAGAGTTGAAAATTGAATTTTACATGGAGAGCCTTGATGAACAATATTAGTAGCCAAAATGAGATTAAAAAATTAATCTCGAGTCGTATTTCTTTATTTTGTTATGAAATCCCTAACAACATACACAAATGTACCCCGAGAATGCTAAAGAGTGAAAAATCGAATTTTATGTGAAAAAGCGGGGTTAATTAAAAATTTAAGTAGTATAAAAATCGGAAAAAATCCCCTAAGATTGATATTTTTTATTTTCAGAAGAACTACTGAAGAAAACACTGGGAATTTCAGTGAGATGAGTTGAAAAATGAATGTAAGATGGAAAAAAGCGATGAATAACAAAGATAAACCGGATACAAAATTCGACCGGAAACAAAATTCGACACCGAATTTCTATATTTTTATTTTCTATGGAATACAGAACAAAATTTAATGTAAGTTACTCCAAAGAGTGAAAGAAAGTGAATTTTATTTCGAAAAATAGCCATAATTAGGATTGTAATTAGCATAAAATAAATTAAAAAAGTCCATTAGGAATCATATTTTTATATTGTTATGAAAACTAAACAGGGAGAGGAGTTAAAAAATGAATTTTTGTTGGAAAAACACAGTTGAATGCAAGATGGAAAAAAGCGATGAATAACAAAGATAGTTAACAAAACAAATCTGAAACAAAATTCGACACCGAATTTCTATATGTTTATTTTCTATGGAATACAGAACAAAATGTAAGGAATTACTCCAAAGAGTGAAAGAAAAGGAATTTTAGTTCGAAAAATAGCCATAATTAAGATTGTAAGTAGTATAAAATAAATTAATAAAGTCCATTGGGAATCATATTTTTATATCGTTATGAAAACTAAACAGAGGAGTTTAAGAATAATTTTTCGTTGGAAAAACACAGTTGATTAACAAAATTAGCAGGAAAAAAATCACAAAAGAAAATTTGCCATCGAATTGATTTTCTTTATTTTGCTTTGAAATCTTGAAAAAAAAAATACACAGAAGTTCGTCAAAAAGACCGAAAAATTTAATTTTAGTTGAAAATACAGCGTTTTCAACAAACAAAAGTATTTAACTTAAATAAAAAATGCAATTTTATATCGTATCTTTATTTTGCTACGCGTTACCGAACAAACTATTAGGAATTTTATGATAATGAAAAAATTGTAATTTAATTAGTAAATCAGCGTTAACTAAGAATGTTAGTAACATAAAATAAAATAGAAAATCTCCTCAAGAGTCATTAAAATTGTATTTTGTAATGAAATAATAAACCGGAATTACAAGGATATAGATTGACAAAAGAATTTTAGTTAGAAAAAAATCGTTGATTAGTTAGTAAAACAGTGTTAATTAAGAATGCTAGTAGGATAAAATAGAATGGAAATTCTCCTCAGACTCATAACATTTTTTTTATGTAATAATAAACCGGAATGACAAGGATATAAGTTGAAATAAGAATTTAACTTAGAAAAAAATCGTTGATCAACAAAGTTAGCAGCAAACTCAGTAAAGAAAATTCGCCTTGGAATGGTATTCTTTTTATTTTGCTGAAAAAATACCGAAAATAGAGTTTTACACCATGATACGAAAAAAGTGAATTATTACGAAAAACAGCATTTCATAACAAAGTAAACCGAAGAAGCAGAAAAAAATGCAGCGTTATAAACAAGCACAGTGGCATTAAATTCAAAATGATAAAATATACATTGAATCGTATTTGTTATTTAGATATGAAATACTATACAAATTACACAGAAGTACCTCGACAATGGAAAAATGTGTTTTAGTTGGAAAAAAAGCGTAAATTTACAAATTGAGAATCATTAAACCAAAATACTAAATGGTACTCGAAATGGTATTTTTTTTAATTTGCTATGATATTTTGAGAAAACTATACAGAATTATAGCAAGAGGTAAAAAATTGAATTTTAGTTGGAGAAAAGGCGTTAAGTAAGGAATGTTAGTTGCTAAAAAAACCAAATAGTTGAGTTCCCTTATATTTCTCATTTCATATGAAATGCCTTACAAATTTAAGGATATTTCAAGAAGTATTGAAAAATAAATTTTAGTTGGTAAACGGAGTTGTATTACAAAGTTACCAAAATAAACTGAATAAAATATTTATCTCCGAATCGTATATTTTTTCTACTGACTAATTAAGAAAAAATAATAGGAATTTCATCAAGAAGTGAAAAAAAATGAAGTATAGCTGGAAAAAGTGCGTTCATAAAGAGAGTTACAGGTAAAACTAGAAACGAAAATTACTTTCGAATCGTATATTTTTTTTTCTACGAAATATAAAACAAACAACACAGAAGTACTACGTCAAGGGTAAAAAATGAATTTTAGTTGGAAAAGAACCGTAAATAAACAAACAAAGATTCTAAAAACCGAAATAATAATTGCTAAACAGGTAAAACCAGGAACGAAAATCGCTTTCAAACCTTAATTCTTTATATTGCTTTTGAGAAACTGAAAAAATTTTGAAAATTACACCAAGGTGTGTAGAACGTGAATTTCAGTGGGAAACAGCTTCATTAGCTAACATAAGAACATAAATCATAAAAAATAAATGATATTTTATGTCGTATTTTTTTATTTTGCTCTATAGAACTAAATATAATAAAGGGAATTACATCAAGATGTGAATAAAAAAGAAATTTTGGTGGAAAGATATCGCCAATTAAGAATGTTATAAGCATAGACCACAGACCAAATATAAAAACACTCTTCAAAATCCTTTTTTTTATTTTCTTATGAAATAGTTAACAGGTTATTTTATTTTCTTATGTAATAATAAACAGGCAAACAAGGAGAAGAGTTGAAAAATGAATTTGATATTGAGAAATGGCCTTGATGTTCAAAGTAAGTAACCAAATGAGATTAAAAAATTAGCCTCGAATCGTATTTCTATATTTTGCTATGAAATCCTGAACAACATAAGCAAAGTACCTCGAGAATGCTAAAGAGTGAAAAAAAAAGAATTTTATTTGGAAAGGCAGCGTTAATTAAAAATTTAAGCCGCATATAAATCGGAAAAATCCACTAAGATTGATATTTTTTTCTTTCAGAAGAAGTGCTGAAGAAAGTACTGGGAATTTCATTGAAAGGAGTTAAAAAATGAATGTAAGTTGGAAAAAACAAAGAAAAACAACGTTTAATAAAAAATTAACATAAGAGAAAATTCGCCACCGAATTTCTACATTTGAATATGAATTTTTGTTGAAAATACTGCGTTTTCAACTGAAATAAGTGCTTAAAATGGAATTTCATGGAATTTAATATAGTGTTTCTGTATTTTGCTACGAAATGCTCAACATAATATAGGGAATTATACAAGAAATGAAAAAATTAAAGTTTAGTTGGTAAAACAGCGAAAATTAAGATTATAGTTAATATAAAACAAAATAAACAAGTCCCTCAGAATCATATTTTAATATTGTTATGAAAACTGTACAGGGTGAGTAGGTATAAATTAAATTTTCGTTACAAAAATACCGTTGATTAACAAAACAAACAGGAAAAAACACAAAATAAAATTTGCCTTCCAACTGACTTCCTTTATTTTGCTAAGAAATCTAGAAAAAAATACACCGAAGTACATAAAAAACACCGAAAAACTGAATTTTTGGTGAAAATACTGCGTTTGTAACAGAAATAGGACCCTTAAACTTAAATAAAAAATGGAATTCAACATCGTGATTTTGTATTTTGTTACGAATTGCTCACCAAAACATAGGGAATTATATAACAAGTGAAAAAAATTGTAGTATAGTTGGTAAAACTGAGTTAATTAAGCTTTTTTTAGCATAAAACAAAATAGAAAAGCCCCCTCAGAATCATATTTTTATATTGTTATAAAAACTATATAGGTAAAGGAGTTAAAAAATTAATTTTTGTTGGAAAAGAAACTGTTGATTAACAAAATTAAAATGAAAAACCACAAAAGAAAATTTGCCTTCGAATTGATTTTCTTTATTTTGATTTAAAATCTAGAAAAAAATACATAAAAGTACATAAAAAACAACTGAAAAGTGAATTTTAGGTGAAAATGCAGCGTTTTCAACGGAAATAAGACCTTAAAGCTAAACAAAAAATGGAATTTAATATCGTGTTTTTGTATTTCGCTACGAAATGCTCACCAATATATAGGAAATTACATTAGAAAGAAAACAAATTGAAGTTTTGATGGTAAAGCAGCGTTATTTAAGATATAAGTTTACATAAAAGAAAGTAAAAAACCCCGTTAGAATCATATTTTTATATTGTAATGAAAACTGTAAGCGGAGAGCAGTAAAAAAATGAAGGGATTAATATAAGAGGTGAAACAAATTGAAGTTTAGATGGTAAAACAGCGTTATTTAAGATTTAAGTTATCATAAAACAAAATAAACAAGTCCCTCAGAATTATATTTTAATATTGTTATGAAAACTGTACCGGGTGAGGAGGTATTAATTAAATTTTCGTCATAAAAATACCGTTGATTAACAAAATAAAAGGGGAAAAACCACAAAAGATAATTTGCCTTCCGACGGATTTTCTTTATTTTACTAAGGAATCTAGAAAAAAATACACAGATGTACATAAAAGAACACAGACAAAAATAGTTTTTGGTGAAAATACTGCGTTTTCAACAGAAATAGGAACCTTAAACTTTAATAATGGTATTTAATATCGTGATTTTGTATTTTGTAATGAAATGTCAACAAAACATAGGGAATTATATAACAAGTGAAAAAAATTGTAGTTTAGTTGGTAAAACTGAGTTAATTAAGATATTTTAGCATTAAACAAAATAGATAAGCCCCCTCCGAATCATATTTTTATATTGTAATAAAAACTGTAAGGGGAGAGGAGTTTAAAAAAGGAATTTTCGTTGGATAAACACAGTTGATTAACAAAATTAACAGAAAACAACCACAAAAGAAATTTTGCTTTTGAATTGATTTTCTTTATTTTGCATTAAAATCTAGGAAACATACACAGAAGTACTTAAAAACACCGAAATAGAGGATTTTAGGTGAAAATACAACTTTTTCAACGGAAAATAAGACTTTAAAGATTAAATAAAGACTGGAATTTAATATCGTGTTTTTGTATTTTGCTACGAATGGTCACCAAAATATAAGGAATTATATTAGAAATGAAACACATTGAAGTTTAGATGGTTAAACCGCGTTATTTAAGATATAAGTTTACATAAAACAAAATAAAAAACCCCTTAGAATCATATTTTTTATTGTTATGAAAAGTATACAGGAAGAGGAGTTAAAAGGTTAATTTTCGTTAATAAACACCGTTGATGAACAAAATTAGCAGCAAAACCCACAAAGAAAATTTGCCTTCGAATTGATTATCTTTATTTTGATTTAAAATCTAGAAAGTACATAAAAAACTACGAAAAAGTGAAGTTTTGGTGAAAATATTGCGTTTTCAACTGAAATAAGATCGTAAAATTTAAATGAAAAATGGAAATTAATATCAATATTTTTTTTATTTTGCTACGAAATGCTCACCAATATACAGGATATTACATTACATATTTTTTTATTGTTATAAAAAGAATACAAGAAGTGAAACAAACAATATTGTTTAGATGGTAAAACAGCGTCAAGTAAGATTTTAATTAACATAAAACAACATGAAAAAGCCCCCTTTAGAATCATATTTTTATATTGTAATGAAAACTATACAGGAAGAGGATATAAAAAATTAATTTAAGTTGGTTAAACACCGTCGAATTACAAAATTAGCGGCAAAAACCACAAAAGAAAATTCGCATTCGAATTAATTTTGTTTATTTTGCTTTAACATTAAGAAAAAGATACATATAAGTACAAAACAAACACCCACCAAAAAATTTTAGGTTAAAATACAGCATTTTCAACAGATATAAGTGCTTGAAACGGAAATAAGAAATGGAAATAAATATCGTGTTTTTGTATTTGCTTCGAATTGCTCACTAAAACAGGGAATTATATTATAAATGAAACATATTGAATTTTAGATGGTAAAAAGCCTTATTTAAGATATAAGAATACATAAAACAAAATAAAAAAACCCCTTATAATCATATTTTTTATTGTTATAAAAAGTATACAGGGAGAGGAGTTAAAAAGTTAATTTTTAACCAGCAGCAAAAACCACAAAAGAAAATTTGCCTCGAATTGATTTTCTTTATTTTGATTTAAAATCTAGAAAAAAATTCACAAAAGTACATAAAAAACGACGAAAAAGTGAAGTTTTGGTGAAAATATTGCGTTTTCAACTGGAATAAGTGCCTGCAACGGAAATAAAAAATGGAATTTAATAAAATGTTTTTGTATTTTGCGTCGAAATGCTGAAAAAATAATTGGAATTATATTAGACATGAAACAAATGGAAGTCCAGATAATAAAACAGTGTTATTTAACATTTAAGTTAACATAAACAACATAAAAAACACCATTAGAATCATATTTTTTATGGTTATGAAAAATATACAGGATGAGGAGATAAAAATTTAATTTTCTTTGGAAAATAGTCTCAATAAACAAAATTAGCAGCAAAAACCACAAAAGAAAATTTACCTTCGTATCGATTTTTTTTCTTTAAATCCTGAAATAAATACGAGGAAGTACATAAAAAACACCGAAAAAGAGGATTTTAGGTGGGATTACAACTTTTCAAAAATAAAATTAACTTGTGACTAAATTAAAAAATGGAATTTAAACTCGTGTTTTTGTATTTTGCTACGAAATGCTCACCAAAATGAAAGGATTTATATTACAGGTGAAAAAATAGAAGTTCAGATGATAAAACAGCGTTAGTTAAGATTGAAGTTAGCATAAAACAAAATAAAATATCCCCCTCCGAATTATATTTTAATATTGTTATGAAAACTGTACAGGGAGGGGAGGTATAAATTATATTTTCGTTACAAAAATTCCGTTGATTAACAGAATAAAAGGGGAAAAACCACAAGAGAAAATTTGCCTTCCGACTGATTTTCTGTATTTTACGAAGAAATCTGGAAAAAAATACACAGATGTACATAAAAGAACACAGACAAAAATAGATTTTGGTGAAAATACTGCGTTTTCAACAGAAAAAGGACGCTTAAACTTTAATAATGGTATTTAATATCGTGATTTTGTATTTTATAATGAAATGTCAACAAAGCATAGGGAATTATATAACAAGTGAAATTTTTTTGCTACGAATTTTGCTACGAATGGTCACCAAAATATAGGGAATTATATTAGAAATGAAACAAATTGAAGTTTAGATGGTAAAAGCGTGTTATTTAAGATATAAGTTTACATAAAACAAAATAAAAAACCCTTTAGAATCATATTTTTTTATTGTTATGAATGGTATACAGGAAAAGGAGTTAAAAAATTAATTTTTGTTGGTAAAATACTGATAATGAAGAAAATTTGCAGCAAAAACCACAATAGAAAATTTGCCTCGAATTGATTTTCTTTATTTTGATTTAAAATCTAGAAAAAAATACACAAACGGACATAAAAAACAACGAATAAGTGAAGTTTTGGTGAAAATATTGCGTTTGCAACAGTAACAAGATCGTAAAATTTAAATAAAAAATGGAAATTAATATCGAGATTTTTTTTAATTTTGCTACGGGAAGCTCACTAAAATATAGGGAATTATATTAGAAGTGAAACAAATTGAAGTTTAGCTGGTAAAACAGCGTTATTTAAGATATAAGTTTACATAAATGAAAGTAAAAAACCCCCTTAGAATCATATTTTTTTATTGTTATGAAAAGTATAGAGGAAGAGGAGTTAAAAATTTTATTTTCTTTGGATAATAGCCTTAAAAAACAAAATTAGTAGCAAAAACCACAAAAGAAAATTTGCCTTGAAAAATAAATGAAAGTAAAAAACCCCCTTAGAATCATATTTTTTTATTGTTATGAAAAGTATAGAGGAAGAGGAGTTAAAAATTTTATTTTCTTTGGATAATAGCCTTAAAAAACAAAATTAGTAGCAAAAACCACAAAAGAAAATTTGCCTTAGTATCGACTTTTTTTCTTCAAATCCTGAAAAAAATACAGAAAAGTACGTAAAAAACACCGTAAGAGTGGATTTTAGGTGAAAATTTAACTTTTTCAACAAAAAAACTAACTTGTGACTAAATTAAAAAATGGAATTTAAACTCGTGTTTTTGTATTTTGCTACGAAATGCTCACTAAAATGAAGGCATTTATATTAGAGGTGAATTTAATTGAAGTTAAGATGATAAAACGGCGTTAATTAAGATTTTAGTTAGCATAAAACGAAATAAAAAAGCCCCCTCCGAATCATATTTTAATATTGTTATAAAAACTGTACAGGGTGAGGAGGTATAAATTAAATTATTGTTATAAAAATACCGTTGATAAAAAAAAGGGGAAAAACTACAAAAGAAAAGTTGCCTTCCGACTGTTTATCTGTATTCTACTAAGAAATCTTGAAAAAAATACACAGATGTACATAAAAAAAAACACGGAAAACTAAATTTCTGGTAAAAATACTGCGTTTTCAACAGAAATACGACCTTAAACTTTAATAATGGAATTTAATATCGTGATTTTGTATTTTGTAACGAAATGTCAACAAAACATAGGGAATTATATAACAAATGAAAAAAATTGAAGTTTAGCTGGTAAAACTGAGTTAATTAAGATATTTTAGCATAAAACAAAATAGATAAGCCCCCTCCGAATCATTTTTTTATATTGTAATGAAAACTGTAAGGGGAGAGGAGTTTAAAAAAGGAATTTTCGTTGGATAAACACAGTTGATTAACAAAATTATCAGAAAACAACCACAAAAGAAAATTTGCCTTTGAATTGATTTTCTTTATTTTGCATTAAAATCCAGGAAAAATACACAGAAGTATTCAAATAAAAAGTGAATTTTAGGTGAAAATGCAGCGATTGCAACGGAAATAAGACCTTAATGCTCAAATAAAAAATAAAATTTAATATCGAGTTTTTGTATTTTACTACGAAATGCTCGCCAAAATATAAGGAATTATATTAGAAATGAAACAAATTGAAGTTTAGATGGAAAAACAGCGTTACTTAATATATAAGTTTACATAAAACAAAAGTAAAAAACCCCCTTAGAATCATATTTTTTTATTGTTATGAAAAGTATAGAGGAAGAGGAGTTAAAAATTTTATTTTCTTTGGATAATAGCCTTAAAAAACAAAATTAGTAGCAAAAACCACAAAAGAAAATTTGCCTTAGTATCGACTTTTTTTCTTCAAATCCTGAAAAAAATACAGAAAAGTACGTAAAAAACACCGTAAGAGTGGATTTTAGGTGAAAATTTAACTTTTTCAACAAAAAAACTAACTTGTGACTAAATTAAAAAATGGAATTTAAACTCGTGTTTTTGTATTTTGCTACGAAATGCTCACTAAAATGAAGGCATTTATATTAGAGGTGAATTTAATTGAAGTTAAGATGATAAAACGGCGTTAATTAAGATTTTAGTTAGCATAAAACAAAATAAAAAAGCCCCCTCCGAATCATATTTTAATATTGTTATAAAAACTGTACTGGGTGAGGAGGTATAAATTAAATTATTGTTATAAAAATACCGTTGATAAAAAAAAGGGGAAAAACTACAAAAGAAAAGTTGCCTTCCGACTGTTTATCCGTATTCTACTAAGAAATCTTGAAAAAAATACACAGATGTACATAAAAAAAAACACGGAAAACTAAATTTCTGGTAAAAATACTGCGTTTTCAACAGAAATACGACCTTAAACTTTAATAATGGAATTTAATATCGTGATTTTGTATTTTGTGACGAAATGTCAACAAAACATAGGGAATTATATAACAAGTGAAAAAAATTGTAGTTTAGTTGGTAAAACTGAGTTAATTAAGATATTTTAGCATAAAAAAAAATAGAAAAGCCCCCTCCGAATCATTTTTTTATATTGTAATGAAAACTGTAAGGGGAGAGGAGTTAAAAAAAGGAATTTTCGTTGGATAAACACAGTTGATGAACAAAATTAACAGAAAACAACCACAAAATAAAATTTGCCTTTGAATTGATTTTCTTTATTTTGTATTAAAATCCAGGAAAAATACACAGAAGTACTAAAAAACACCAAAATAGAGGATTTTAGGTGAAAATACAACTTTTTCAACAAAAAAATTACCTTGTGACTAATTTAAAAAATGGAATTTGAACTCGTGTTTTTGTACCTTGCTACGAAATGCTCACCAAAATGAAGGGATTTATATTAGAATTGAAACAAATTGAAGTTAAGATGGTAAAATAGCGTTATTTAAGATTTTATTTAGTACTAAACAAAATAGAATAGCCCCCTCAGAATCATATTTTTATATTGTAATGAAAACTCTACAGGGTGAGGAGGTATAAATTACATTTTCGTTATAAAAATTCCGTTAAATAACAAAATAAACTGGAAAACACACAAAAGAAAATTTGCCTCGATTTCATTTTCTTTATTTTGCTATTTAATCTAGAAACAAATACACTGATGTACATAAAAAACAACGAAAATGTGAAGTATTGGTGAAAATATTGCGTTTTCAACTGAAATAAGATATAAAATTTAAATGAAAAATAGATATTAATATAGAGTTTTTTTTAATTTTTGTAACGAAAGGCTCACCAAAATATAGGGAATTATATTAGAGTGAAACAAAAATTGTAGTTTAGATGGTAAAAGTGTTAACTAAGATTTAATTTAACATAAAACAAAATGGCAAAAGCCACCTTCAGAATCATATTTTTATATTGTTATGAATACGATACAGGAAGAAAAGTTGAAAAATTAATTTTAGTTGGAAAAACACCGTAGAATTATAAAATTAGAAGCAATAACCACAAAAGAAAATTCCCCTTCGAAATAATTTTGTTTATTATGCTTTAATATTAAGAAAAAAATACACATAAGTACAAAAAAAAACCACCAATACAATTTTAGGTTAAAATACGGCGTTTTCAACAGAAATAAGTGCTTGAAACGGAAATAAAAAATGGAATTTAATATAGTGTTTTTGTATTTGCTTCGAAATTCTCACTAAAATATTGGGAATTATATATGAAATGAAACAAATTGAAGTTAACATGGTAAAAAGGCGTTATTTTAGATATAAGTTTGCATAAAACAAAATAAAAAACCCCTAAGAATCATATTTTTTAATTTTTATGAAAAGAATGCATGAAGAATAGTTAAAAATTTAATTTTCTTTGGAAAATAGCCTTAATAAATTAAATTAGTAGCAAAAACCACGAAAGAATATTTGCCTTCGTATCGATTTTTTTTCTTAAATCCTGAAAAAAATACGAGGAAGTACATAAAAAACACCGAAAAAGAGGATTTTTAGATGAAAATACAACTTTTTCAACGAAAAAATTAACTTGTGACTAAATTAAAAAATGGAATTTAAACTCGTGTTTTTGTACCTTGCCAGGAAATGCTCACCAAAATGAAGGGATTAATATTAGAGGTGAAACAAATTGAAGTTTAGATGATAAAACAGCGTAATTTAAGATTTAAGTTAGCATAAAACAAAATAAAATATCCCCCTCCGAATTATATTTTAATATTGTCTTGAATACTGTACAGGTTGAGGAGGTATTAATTAAATTTTCGTTATAAAAATACCGTTGGTTAAAAAAAAGGGGGAAAAACCACAAAAGAAAATTTGCCTTCCGACTGATTTTCTGTATTTTACTAAGAAATCTAGAAAAAAATACGCAGATGTACATAAAAAATACGGAGAAAATTAGTTTTTGGTGAAAATACTGCGTTTTCAACAGAAATAGGACCCTTAAACTCTAAAAATGGTATTTAATATCGTGATTTTGTATTTTGTGTCGAAATTCTCACAAAAATATAGGTAATTATATTAGAAGTGAAACAAATTGAAGTTTAGATGGTAAAACAGCGTTATTTAAGATATAAGTTTACGTAAAGAAAATACTAAACCCCCTTAGAATCATATTTTTTTATTGTTATGAAAAGTTTACAGGAAGAAGAGTTAAAAATTTATTTTTCTTTGGAAAATAGACTTAATAAATTAAATTAGTAGCAAAAACCACAAAAGTAAATTTACCTTCGTATCGATTTTTTTTCTTTAAATCCTGAAAAAAATACGAGGAAGTACATCGAAAACACCGAAAAAGAGGATTTTTAGGTGAAATTACAACTTTTTCAACGGAAAATAAGACTTTAAAGATCAAATAAAAAATGGAATTTAATATCGTGTTTTTGTATTTTGCTACGAATGGTCACCAAAATATAAGGAATTTTATTAGAAATGAAACACATTGAAGTTTAGATGGTTAAACCGCGTTATTTAAGATATAAGTTTACATAAAACAAAATAAAAAACCCCTTAGAATCATATTTTTTATTGTTATGAAAAGTATACAGGAAGAGGAGTTAAAAGGTTAATTTTCGTTAATAAACACCGTTGATGAACAAAATTAGCAGCAAAACCCACAAAGAAAATTTGCCTTCGAATTGATTATCTTTATTTTGATTTAAAATCTAGAAAGTACATAAAAAACTACGAAAAAGTGAAGTTTTGGTGAAAATATTGCGTTTTCAACTGAAATAAGATCGTAAAATTTAAATGAAAAATGGAAATTAATATCAATATTTTTTTTATTTTGCTACGAAATGCTCACCAATATACAGGATATTACATTACATATTTTTTTATTGTTATAAAAAGAATACAAGAAGTGAAACAAACAATATTGTTTAGATGGTAAAACAGCGTCAAGTAAGATTTTAATTAACATAAAACAACATGAAAAAGCCCCCTTTAGAATCATATTTTTATATTGTTATGAAAACTATACAGGAAGAGGATATAAAAAATTAATTTAAGTTGGTTAAACACCGTCGAATTACAAAATTAGCGGCAAAAACCACAAAAGAAAATTCGCCTTCGAAATAATTTTGTTTATTTTGCTTTAACATTAAGAAAAAGATACATATAAGTACAAAACAAACACCCACCAAGAAAATTTTAGGTTAAAATACAGCATTTTCAACAGATATAAGTGCTTGAAACGGAAAAAAGAAATGGAAATAAATATCGTGTTTTTGTATTTGCTTCGAATTGCTCACTAAAACAGGGAATTATATTAGAAATGAAACATATTGAATTTTAGATGGTAAAAAGCCTTATTTAAGATATAAGAATACATAAAACAAAATAAAAAACCCCTTATAATCATATTTTTTATTGTTATAAAAAGTATACAGGGAGAGGAGTTAAAAAGTTAATTTTTAACCAGCAGCAAAAACCACAAAAGAAAATTTGCCTCGAATTGATTTTCTTTATTTTGATTTAAAATCTAGAAAAAAATTCACAAAAGTACATAAAAAACGACGAAAAAGTGAAGTTTTGGTGAAAATATTGCGCTTTCAACTGGAATAAGTGCCTGCAACGGAAATAAAAAATGGAATTTAATAAAATGTTTTTGTATTTTGCGTCGAAATGCTGAAAAAATAATTGGAATTATATTAGACATGAAACAAATTGAAGTCCAGATAATAAAACAGTGTTATTTAACATTTAAGTTAACATAAACAACATAAAAAACACCATTAGAATCATATTTTTTATGGTTATGAAAAATATACAGGATGAGGAGATAAAAATTTAATTTTCTTTGGAAAATAGTCTCAATAAACAAAATTAGCAGCAAAAACCACAAAAGAAAATTTACCTTCGTATCGATTTTTTTTCTTTAAATCCTGAAATAAATACGAGGAAGTACATAAAAAACACCGAAAAAGAGGATTTTAGGTGGGATTACAACTTTTCAAAAATAAAATTAACTTGTGACTAAATTAAAAAATGGAATTTAAACTCGTGTTTTTGTATTTTGCTACGAAATGCTCACCAAAATGAAGGGATTTATATTACAGGTGAAAAAATAGAAGTTCAGATGATAAAACAGCGTTAGTTAAGATTGAAGTTAGCATAAAACAAAATAAAATATCCCCCTCCGAATTATATTTTAATATTGTTATGAAAACTGTACAGGGAGGGGAGGTATAAATTATATTTTCGTTACAAAAATTCCGTTGATTAACAGAATAAAAGGGGAAAAACCACAAGAGAAAATTTGCCTTCCGACTGATTTTCTGTATTTTACGAAGAAATCTGGAAAAAAATACACAGATGTACATAAAAGAACACAGACAAAAATAGTTTTTGGTGAAAATACTGCGTTTTCAACAGAAAAAGGACGCTTAAACTTTAATAATGGTATTTAATATCGTGATTTTGTATTTTATAATGAAATGTCAACAAAGCATAGGGAATTATATAACAAGTGAAATTTTTTTGCTACGAATTTTGCTACGAATGGTCACCAAAATATAGGGAATTATATTAGAAATGAAACAAATTGAAGTTTAGATGGTAAAACCGCGTTATTTAAGATATAAGTTTACATAAAACAAAATAAAAAACCCCTTAGAATCATATTTTTTTATTGTTATGAATGGTATACAGGAAAAGGAGTTAAAAAATTAATTTTTGTTGGTAAAATACTGATAATGAAGAAAATTTGCAGCAAAAACCACAAAAGAAAATTTGCCTCGAATTGATTTTCTTTATTTTGATTTAAAATCTAGAAAAAAATACACAAACGGACATAAAAAACAACGAATAAGTGAAGTTTTGGTGAAAATATTGCGTTTGCAACAGAAATAAGATCGTAAAATTTAAATAAAAAATGGAAATTAATATCGAGATTTTTTTTAATTTTGCTACGGGAAGCTCACTAAAATATAGGGAATTATATTAGAAGTGAAACAAATTGAAGTTTAGCTGGTAAAACAGCGTTATTTAAGATATAAGTTTACATAAATCAAAGTAAAAAACCCCCTTAGAATCATATTTTTTTATTGTTATGAAAAGTATAGAGGAAGAGGAGTTAAAAATTTTATTTTCTTTGGATAATAGCCTTAAAAAACAAAATTAGTAGCAAAAACCACAAAAGAAAATTTGCCTTAGTATCGACTTTTTTTCTTCAAATCCTGAAAAAAATACAGAAAAGTACGTAAAAAACACCGTAAGAGTGGATTTTAGGTGAAAATTTAACTTTTTCAACAAAAAAACTAACTTGTGACTAAATTAAAAAATGGAATTTAAACTCGTGTTTTTCTATTTTGCTACGAAATGCTCACTAAAATGAAGGCATTTATATTAGAGGTGAATTTAATTGAAGTTAAGATGATAAAACGGCGTTAATTAAGATTTTAGTTACCATAAAACAAAATAAAAAGCCCCCTCCGAATCATATTTTAATATTGTTATAAAAACTGTACAGGGTGAGGAGGTATAAATTAAATTATTGTTATAGAAATACCGTTGATAAAAAAAAGGGGAAAAACTACAAAAGAAAAGTTGCCTTCCGACTGTTTATCTGTATTCTACTAAGAAATCTTGAAAAAAATACACAGATGTACATTAAAAAAAACACGGAAAACTAAATTTCTGGTAAAAATACTGCGTTTTCAACAGAAATACGACCTTAAACTTTAATAATGGAATTTAATATCGTGATTTTGTATTTTGTAACGAAATGTCAACAAAACATAGGGAATTATATAACAAATGAAAAAAATTGAAGTTTAGCTGGTAAAACTGAGTTAATTAAGATATTTTAGCATAAAACAAAATAGATAAGCCCCCTCCGAATCATTTTTTTATATTGTAATGAAAACTGTAAGGGGAGAGGAGTTTAAAAAAGGAATTTTCGTTGGATAAACACAGTTGATTAACAAAATTATCAGAAAACAACCACAAAAGAAAATTTGCCTTCGTATCGATTTTTTTTCTTTAAATCCTGAAAAAAATACGTATAAGTTTACATAAAACAAAATAAAAAACCCCTTAGAATCATATTTTTTTATTGTTATGAATGGTATACAGGAAAAGGAGTTAAAAAATTAATTTTTGTTGGAAAAATACTGATAATGAAGAAAATTTGCAGCAAAAACCACAAAAGAAAATTTGCCTCGAATTGATTTTCTTTATTTTGATTTGAAATCTAGAAAAAAATACACAAAAGTACATAAAAAAACAACGAAAAATTGAAGTATTGGAGAAAATATTGAGTTTTCAACTGAAATAAGTGCTTGAAACGGCAATAAAAAATGGAATTTTATAAAATTTTTTTGTATTTTGCGTCGGAATGCTCAAAAAATAATTGTAATTATATTAAAAATGTAACAAATGAAGTCCAGGTGATAAAACAGCGTTATTTAAGATTTAAGTTAACATAAAACAACATAAACAACCCCTTTAGAATCATATTTTTTTATCGTTATGAAAAATATACAGAAAGAGGAGTTAAAAAATTAATTTTCGTTGGAAAAACACCGTTGATGAACAAAATTAGCAGCAAAACCCAAAAAAGAAATTTTGCCTTCGAATTGATTTCCTTCATTATGAATTAAAATCTAGAAAAAAATATACAAAAGTACATAAAAACAACGAAAAAGTGAAGTTTCGGAGAAAATATTGCGTTTTAGCTGAAATAAGATCGTAAAATTAAAAAAAAAATGGAAATTAATATCGAGTTTTTTTTTATTTTGCTACGAAAAGCTCACTAAAATATAGCGAATTATATTAGTAGTGAAACAAATTGAAGTTAAGCTGGTAAAACAGCGTATTTATGATATAAGTTTACGTAAAGAAAATACTAAACCCCCTTAGAATCATATTTTTTTATTGTTATGAAAAGTTTACAGGAAGAAGAGTTAAAAATTTATTTTTCTTTGGAAAATAGACTTAATAAATTAAATTAGTAGCAAAAACCACAAAAGTAAATTTACCTTCGTATCGATTTTTTTTCTTTAAATCCTGAAAAAAATACGAGGAAGTACATCGAAAACACCGAAAAAGAGGATTTTTAGGTGAAATTACAACTTTTTCAACGGAAAATAAGACTTTAAAGATCAAATAAAAAATGGAATTTAATATCGTGTTTTTGTATTTTGCTACGAATGGTCACCAAAATATAAGGAATTATATTAGAAATGAAACACATTGAAGTTTAGATGGTTAAACCGCGTTATTTAAGATATAAGTTTACATAAAACAAAATAAAAAACCCCTTAGAATCATATTTTTTATTGTTATGAAAAGTATACAGGAAGAGGAGTTAAAAGGTTAATTTTCGTTAATAAACACCGTTGATGAACAAAATTAGCAGCAAAACCCACAAAGAAAATTTGCCTTCGAATTGATTATCTTTATTTTGATTTAAAATCTAGAAAGTACATAAAAAACTACGAAAAAGTGAAGTTTTGGTGAAAATATTGCGTTTTCAACTGAAATAAGATCGTAAAATTTAAATGAAAAATGGAAATTAATATCAATATTTTTTTTATTTTGCTACGAAATGCTCACCAATATACAGGATATTACATTACATATTTTTTTATTGTTATAAAAAGAATACAAGAAGTGAAACAAACAATATTGTTTAGATGGTAAAACAGCGTCAAGTAAGATTTTAATTAACATAAAACAACATGAAAAAGCCCCCTTTAGAATCATATTTTTATATTGTTATGAAAACTATACAGGAAGAGGATATAAAAAATTAATTTAAGTTGGTTAAACCCCGTCGAATTACAAAATTAGCGGCAAAAACCACAAAAGAAAATTCGCCTTCGAAATAATTTTGTTTATTTTGCTTTAACATTAAGAAAAAGATACATATAAGTACAAAACAAACACCCACCAAGAAAATTTTAGGTTAAAATACAGCATTTTCAACAGATATAAGTGCTTGAAACGGAAATAAGAAATGGAAATAAATATCGTGTTTTTGTATTTGCTTCGAATTGCTCACTAAAACAGGGAATTATATTAGAAATGAAACATATTGAATTTTAGATGGTAAAAAGCCTTATTTAAGATATAAGAATACATAAAACAAAATAAAAAAACCCCTTATAATCATATTTTTTATTGTTATAAAAAGTATACAGGGAGAGGAGTTAAAAAGTTAATTTTTAACCAGCAGCAAAAACCACAAAAGAAAATTTGCCTCGAATTGATTTTCTTTATTTTGATTTAAAATCTAGAAAAAAATTCACAAAAGTACATAAAAAACGACGAAAAAGTGAAGTTTTGGTGAAAATATTGCGTTTTCAACTGGAATAAGTGCCTGCAACGGAAATAAAAAATGGAACAGGAAAAAATATACAGGATGAGGAGATAAAAATTTAATTTTCTTTGGAAAATAGTCTCAATAAACAAAATTAGCAGCAAAAACCACAAAAGAAAATTTACCTTCGTATCGATTTTTTTTCTTTAAATCCTGAAATAAATACGAGGAAGTACATAAAAAACACCGAAAAAGAGGATTTTAGGTGGGATTACAACTTTTCAAAAATAAAATTAACTTGTGACTAAATTAAAAAATGGAATTTAAACTCGTGTTTTTGTATTTTGCTACGAAATGCTCACCAAAATGAAAGGATTTATATTACAGGTGAAAAAATAGAAGTTCAGATGATAAAACAGCGTTAGTTAAGATTGAAGTTAGCATAAAACAAAATAAAATATCCCCCTCCGAATTATATTTTAATATTGTTATGAAAACTGTACAGGGAGGGGAGGTATAAATTATATTTTCGTTACAAAAATTCCGTTGATTAACAGAATAAAAGGGGAAAAACCACAAGAGAAAATTTGCCTTCCGACTGATTTTCTGTATTTTACGAAGAAATCTGGAAAAAAATACACAGATGTACATAAAAGAACACAGACAAAAATAGATTTTGGTGAAAATACTGCGTTTTCAACAGAAAAAGGACGCTTAAACTTTAATAATGGTATTTAATATCGTGATTTTGTATTTTATAATGAAATGTCAACAAAGCATAGGGAATTATATAACAAGTGAAATTTTTTTGCTACGAATTTTGCTACGAATGGTCACCAAAATATAGGGAATTATATTAGAAATGAAACAAATTGAAGTTTAGATGGTAAAAGCGTGTTATTTAAGATATAAGTTTACATAAAACAAAATAAAAAACCCCTTAGAATCATATTTTTTTATTGTTATGAATGGTATACAGGAAAAGGAGTTAAAAAATTAATTTTTGTTGGTAAAATACTGATAATGAAGAAAATTTGCAGCAAAAACCACAATAGAAAATTTGCCTCGAATTGATTTTCTTTATTTTGATTTAAAATCTAGAAAAAAATACACAAACGGACATAAAAAACAACGAATAAGTGAAGTTTTGGTGAAAATATTGCGTTTGCAACAGAAACAAGATCGTAAAATTTAAATAAAAAATGGAAATTAATATCGAGATTTTTTTTAATTTTGCTACGGGAAGCTCACTAAAATATAGGGAATTATATTAGAAGTGAAACAAATTGAAGTTTAGCTGGTAAAACAGCGTTATTTAAGATATAAGTTTACATAAATGAAAGTAAAAAACCCCCTTAGAATCATATTTTTTTATTGTTATGAAAAGTATAGAGGAAGAGGAGTTAAAAATTTTATTTTCTTTGGATAATAGCCTTAAAAAACAAAATTAGTAGCAAAAACCACAAAAGAAAATTTGCCTTGAAAAATAAATGAAAGTAAAAAACCCCCTTAGAATCATATTTTTTTATTGTTATGAAAAGTATAGAGGAAGAGGAGTTAAAAATTTTATTTTCTTTGGATAATAGCCTTAAAAAACAAAATTAGTAGCAAAAACCACAAAAGAAAATTTGCCTTAGTATCGACTTTTTTTCTTCAAATCCTGAAAAAAAATACAGAAAAGTACGTAAAAAACACCGTAAGAGTGGATTTTAGGTGAAAATTTAACTTTTTCAACAAAAAAACTAACTTGTGACTAAATTAAAAAATGGAATTTAAACTCGTGTTTTTGTATTTTGCTACGAAATGCTCACTAAAATGAAGGCATTTATATTAGAGGTGAATTTAATTGAAGTTAAGATGATAAAACGGCGTTAATTAAGATTTTAGTTAGCATAAAACGAAATAAAAAAGCCCCCTCCGAATCATATTTTAATATTGTTATAAAAACTGTACAGGGTGAGGAGGTATAAATTAAATTATTGTTATAAAAATACCGTTGATAAAAAAAAGGGGAAAAACTACAAAAGAAAAGTTGCCTTCCGACTGTTTATCTGTATTCTACTAAGAAATCTTGAAAAAAATACACAGATGTACATAAAAAAAACACGGAAAACTAAATTTCTGGTAAAAATACTGCGTTTTCAACAGAAATACGACCTTAAACTTTAATAATGGAATTTAATATCGTGATTTTGTATTTTGTAACGAAATGTCAACAAAACATAGGGAATTATATAACAAATGAAAAAAATTGAAGTTTAGCTGGTAAAACTGAGTTAATTAAGATATTTTAGCATAAAACAAAATAGATAAGCCCCCTCCGAATCATTTTTTTATATTGTAATGAAAACTGTAAGGGGAGAGGAGTTTAAAAAAGGAATTTTCGTTGGATAAACACAGTTGATTAACAAAATTATCAGAAAACAACCACAAAAGAAAATTTGCCTTCGTATCGATTTTTTTTCTTTAAATCCTGAAAAAAATACGTATAAGTTTACATAAAACAAAATAAAAAACCCCTTAGAATCATATTTTTTTATTGTTATGAATGGTATACAGGAAAAGGAGTTAAAAAATTAATTTTTGTTGGAAAAATACTGATAATGAAGAAAATTTGCAGCAAAAACCACAAAAGAAAATTTGCCTCGAATTGATTTTCTTTATTTTGATTTGAAATCTAGAAAAAAATACACAAAAGTACATAAAAAAAACAACGAAAAATTGAAGTATTGGAGAAAATATTGAGTTTTCAACTGAAATAAGTGCTTGAAACGGCAATAAAAAATGGAATTTTATAAAATTTTTTTGTATTTTGCGTCGGAATGCTCAAAAAATAATTGGAATTATATTAAAAATGTAACAAATGAAGTCCAGGTGATAAAACAGCGTTATTTAAGATTTAAGTTAACATAAAACAACATAAACAACCCCTTTAGAATCATATTTTTTTATCGTTATGAAAAATATACAGAAAGAGGAGTTAAAAAATTAATTTTCGTTGGAAAAACACCGTTGATGAACAAAATTAGCAGCAAAACCCAAAAAAGAAATTTTGCCTTCGAATTGATTTCCTTCATTTTGAATTAAAATCTAGAAAAAAATATACAAAAGTACATAAAAACAACGAAAAAGTGAAGTTTCGGAGAAAATATTGCGTTTTAGCTGAAATAAGATCGTAAAATTAAAAAAAAAATGGAAATTAATATCGAGTTTTTTTTTATTTTGCTACGAAAAGCTCACTAAAATATAGCGAATTATATTAGTAGTGAAACAAATTGAAGTTAAGCTGGTAAAACAGCGTATTTATGATATAAGTTAACATATAACAAAATAAAAAACCCCCTTAGAATCATATTTTTTTATTGTTATGAAAAGTATAGAGGAAGAGGAGTTAAAAATTTAATTTTCTTTGGAAAATAGCGTTAATAAACAAAATTAGTAGCAAAAACCACAAAAGAAAATTTGCCTTCGTATCGACTATTTTACTTCAAATCCTGAAAAAAATACAGTAAAGTACATAGAAAACACCGAAAAAGTCGATTTTAGGTGAAAATACAACTTTTTCAACAAAACAGTTACTTGTGACTTAATTAAGAAATGGAATTTAAACTCGTGTTTTTGTATTTTGCTACGAAATACTCACCAAAATGTAGGGTATTAGAGGTGAATCAAATTGAAGTTAAGATGACATAACAGCGTTAATTAGGATTTAAGTTAACATAAAACAAAAAAAAAACCCTCCGAATCATATTTTAATATTGTTATGAAAACTGTACAGGGTGAGGAGGTATAAATTAAATTTTCGTTATTAAAATACCCTTGATTAACAAAATAAAAGGGGAAAAACCACAAAACAAAATTTGCCTTCCGACTGATTTTCTTTATTTTACTAAGAAATCTAGAGAAAAATACACAGATGTACATAAAAAAACACCGAAAAAATTAGTTTTTGGTGAAAATACTGCGTTTTCAACAGAAATAGGAACCATAAACTTTAATAATGGTATTTAATATCGTGATTTTGTATTTTGTGACGAAATGTCAACAAAACATGGGGAATTATATAACAAGTGAAAAAAATTGTAGTTTAGTTGGTAAAACTGAGTTAATTTAGATATTTTAGCATTAAACAAAATAGATAAGCCCCCTCCGAATCATATTTTTATATTGTAATGAAAACTGTAAGGGGAGAGGAGTTTAAAAAAGGAATTTTCGTTGGATAAACACAGTTGATTAACAAAATTAACAGAAAACAACCACAAAAGAAAATTTGCCTTTGAATTGATTTTTTTTCTTTAAATCCTGAAAAATATACGAGGAAGTACATAAAAAACACCGAAAAAGAGGATTTTTAGATGAAAATACAACTTTTTCAACGAAAAAATTAACTTGTGACTAAATTAAAAAATGGAATTTAAACTCGTGTTTTTGTACCTTGCCAGGAAATGCTCACCAAAATGAAGGGATTTATATTAGAATTGAAACAAATTGAAGTGAAGATGGTAAAATAGAGTTTTTTAAGATTTTATTTAGCACTAAACAAAATAGAATAGCCCCCTCAGAATCATATTTTTATATTGTAATGAAAACTCTACAGGGTGAGGAGGTATAAATTAAATTTTCGTTATAAAAATTCCGTTAAATAACAAAATAAACTGGAACACCCACAAAAGAAAATTTGCTTCGAATTGATTTTCTTTATTTTGCTATTTAAACTAGAAACAAATACACTGATGTACATAAAAAAACAACGAAAATGTGAAGTATTGGTGAAAATATTGCGTTTTCAACTGAAATAAGATATGAAATTTAAATGAAAAATCGAAATTGATATCGAGTTTTTTAAATTTTTGTAACAAAAGGCTCACCAAAATATAGGGAATTATATTAGAGTGAAACAAAAATTGTAGTTTAGATGGTAAAAGTGTTAACTAAGATTTAATTTAACATAAAACAAAATGGCAAAAGCCACCTTCAGAATCATATTTTTATATTGTTATGAATACGATACAGGAAGAAAAGTTGAAAAATTAATTTTAGTTGGAAAAACACCGTAGAATTATAAAATTAGAAGCAATAACCACAAAAGAAAATTCCCCTTCGAAATAATTTTGTTTATTATGCTTTAATATTAAGAAAAAAATACACATAAGTACAAAAAAAAACCACCAATACAATTTTAGGTTAAAATACGGCGTTTTCAACAGAAATAAGTGCTTGAAACGGAAATAAAAAATGGAATTTAATATAGTGTTTTTGTATTTGCTTCGAAATTCTCACTAAAATATAGGGAATTATATTAGAAGTGAAACAAATTGAAGTTTAGCTGGTAAAAGAGCGTTATTTAAGATATAAGTTTACGTAAAAAAAATACTAAACCCCCTTAGAATCATATTTTTTTATTGTTATGAAAAGTTTACAGGAAGAAGAGTTAAAAATTTAAATTTCTTTGGAAAATAGACTTAATAAATTAAATTAGTAGCAAAAACCACAAAAGTAAATTTACCTTCGTATCGATTTTTTTTCTTTAAATCCTGAAAAAAATACGAGGAAGTACATCGAAAACACCGAAAAAGAGGATTTTTAGGTGAAATTACAACTTTTTCAACGGAAAATAAGACTTTAAAGATCAAATAAAAAATGGAATTTAATATCGTGTTTTTGTATTTTGCTACGAATGGTCACCAAAATATAAGGAATTATATTAGAAATGAAACACATTGAAGTTTAGATGGTTAAACCGCGTTATTTAAGATATAAGTTTACATAAAACAAAATAAAAAACCCCTTAGAATCATATTTTTTATTGTTATGAAAAGTATACAGGAAGAGGAGTTAAAAGGTTAATTTTCGTTAATAAACACCGTTGATGAACAAAATTAGCAGCAAAACCCACAAAGAAAATTTGCCTTCGAATTGATTATCTTTATTTTGATTTAAAATCTAGAAAGTACATAAAAAACTACGAAAAAGTGAAGTTTTGGTGAAAATATTGCGTTTTCAACTGAAATAAGATCGTAAAATTTAAATGAAAAATGGAAATTAATATCAATATTTTTTTTATTTTGCTACGAAATGCTCACCAATATACAGGATATTACATTACATATTTTTTTATTGTTATAAAAAGAATACAAGAAGTGAAACAAACAATATTGTTTAGATGGTAAAACAGCGTCAAGTAAGATTTTAATTAACATAAAACAACATGAAAAAGCCCCCTTTAGAATCATATTTTTATATTGTTATGAAAACTATACAGGAAGAGGATATAAAAAATTAATTTAAGTTGGTTAAACACCGTCGAATTACAAAATTAGCGGCAAAAACCACAAAAGAAAATTCGCCTTCGAAATAATTTTGTTTATTTTGCTTTAACATTAAGAAAAAGATACATATAAGTACAAAACAAACACCCACCAAGAAAATTTTAGGTTAAAATACAGCATTTTCAACAGATATAAGTGCTTGAAACGGAAATAAGAAATGGAAATAAATATCGTGTTTTTGTATTTGCTTCGAATTGCTCACTAAAACAGGGAATTATATTAGAAATGAAACATATTGAATTTTAGATGGTAAAAAGCCTTATTTAAGATATAAGAATACATAAAACAAAATAAAAAAACCCCTTATAATCATATTTTTTATTGTTATAAAAAGTATACAGGGAGAGGAGTTAAAAAGTTAATTTTTAACCAGCAGCAAAAACCACAAAAGAAAATTTGCCTCGAATTGATTTTCTTTATTTTGATTTAAAATCTAGAAAAAAATTCACAAAAGTACATAAAAAACGACGAAAAAGTGAAGTTTTGGTGAAAATATTGCGTTTTCAACTGGAATAAGTGCCTGCAACGGAAATAAAAAATGGAATTTAATAAAATGTTTTTGTATTTTGCGTCGAAATGCTGAAAAAATAATTGGAATTATATTAGACATGAAACAAATTGAAGTCCAGATAATAAAACAGTGTTATTTAACATTTAAGTTAACATAAACAACATAAAAAACACCATTAGAATCATATTTTTTATGGTTATGAAAAATATACAGGATGAGGAGATAAAAATTTAATTTTCTTTGGAAAATAGTCTCAATAAACAAAATTAGCAGCAAAAACCACAAAAGAAAATTTACCTTCGTATCGATTTTTTTTCTTTAAATCCTGAAATAAATACGAGGAAGTACATAAAAAACACCGAAAAAGAGGATTTTAGGTGGGATTACAACTTTTCAAAAATAAAATTAACTTGTGACTAAATTAAAAAATGGAATTTAAACTCGTGTTTTTGTATTTTGCTACGAAATGCTCACCAAAATGAAGGGATTTATATTACAGGTGAAAAAATAGAAGTTCAGATGATAAAACAGCGTTAGTTAAGATTGAAGTTAGCATAAAACAAAATAAAATATCCCCCTCCGAATTATATTTTAATATTGTTATGAAAACTGTACAGGGAGGGGAGGTATAAATTATATTTTCGTTACAAAAATTCCGTTGATTAACAGAATAAAAGGGGAAAAACCACAAGAGAAAATTTGCCTTCCGACTGATTTTCTGTATTTTACGAAGAAATCTGGAAAAAAATACACAGATGTACATAAAAGAACACAGACAAAAATAGTTTTTGGTGAAAATACTGCGTTTTCAACAGAAAAAGGACGCTTAAACTTTAATAATGGTATTTAATATCGTGATTTTGTATTTTATAATGAAATGTCAACAAAGCATAGGGAATTATATAACAAGTGAAATTTTTTTGCTACGAATTTTGCTACGAATGGTCACCAAAATATAGGGAATTATATTAGAAATGAAACAAATTGAAGTTTAGATGGTAAAAGCGTGTTATTTAAGATATAAGTTTACATAAAACAAAATAAAAAACCCCTTAGAATCATATTTTTTTATTGTTATGAATGGTATACAGGAAAAGGAGTTAAAAAATTAATTTTTGTTGGTAAAATACTGATAATGAAGAAAATTTGTAGCAAAAACCACAATAGAAAATTTGCCTCGAATTGATTTTCTTTATTTTGATTTAAAATCTAGAAAAAAATACACAACGGACATAAAAAACAACGAATAAGTGAAGTTTTGGTGAAAATATTGCGTTTGCAACAGAAACAAGATCGTAAAATTTAAATAAAAAATGGAAATTAATATCGAGATTTTTTTTAATTTTGCTACGGGAAGCTCACTAAAATATAGGGAATTATATTAGAAGTGAAACAAATTGAAGTTTAGCTGGTAAAACAGCGTTATTTAAGATATAAGTTTACATAAATGAAAGTAAAAAACCCCCTTAGAATCATATTTTTTTATTGTTATGAAAAGTATAGAGGAAGAGGAGTTAAAAATTTTATTTTCTTTGGATAATAGCCTTAAAAAACAAAATTAGTAGCAAAAACCACAAAAGAAAATTTGCCTTAGTATCGACTTTTTTTCTTCAAATCCTGAAAAAAATACAGAAAAGTACGTAAAAAACACCGTAAGAGTGGATTTTAGGTGAAAATTTAACTTTTTCAACAAAAAAACTAACTTGTGACTAAATTAAAAAATGGAATTTAAACTCGTGTTTTTGTATTTTGCTACGAAATGCTCACTAAAATGAAGGCATTTATATTAGAGGTGAATTTAATTGAAGTTAAGATGATAAAACGGCGTTAATTAAGATTTTAGTTAGCATAAAACAAAATAAAAAAGCCCCCTCCGAATCATATTTTAATATTGTTATAAAAACTGTACAGGGTGAGGAGGTATAAATTAAATTATTGTTATAAAAATACCGTTGATAAAAAAAAGGGGAAAAACTACAAAAGAAAAGTTGCCTTCCGACTGTTTATCTGTATTCTACTAAGAAATCTTGAAAAAAATACACAGATGTACATTAAAAAAAACACGGAAAACTAAATTTCTGGTAAAAATACTGCGTTTTCAACAGAAATGCGACCTTAAACTTTAATAATGGAATTTAATATCGTGATTTTGTATTTTGCAACGAAATGTCAACAAAACATAGGGAATTATATACAAATGAAAAAAATTGAAGTTTAGCTGGTAAAACTGAGTTAATTAAGATATTTTAGCATAAAACAAAATAGATAAGCCCCCTCCGAATCATTTTTTTATATTGTAATGAAAACTGTAAGTGGAGAGGAGTTAAAAAAAGGAATTTTCGTTGGATAAACACAGTTGATTAACAAAATTATCAGAAAACAACCACAAAAGAAAATTTGCCTTTGAATTGATTTTCTTTATTTTGTATTAAAATCCAGGAAAAATACACAGAAGTACTAAAAAACACCAAAATAGAGGATTTTAGGTGAAAATACAACTTTTTCAACAAAAAAATTACCTTGTGACTAATTTAAAAAATGGAATTTGAACTCGTGTTTTTGTACCTTGCTACGAAATGCTCACCAAAATGAAGGGATTTATATTAGAATTGAAACAAATTGAAGTTAAGATGGTAAAATAGCGTTATTTAAGATTTTATTTAGTACTAAACAAAATAGAATAGCCCCCTCAGAATCATATTTTTATATTGTAATGAAAACTCTACAGGGTGAGGAGGTATAAATTACATTTTCGTTATAAAAATTCCGTTAAATAACAAAATAAACTGGAAAACACACAAAAGAAAATTTGCCTCGATTTCATTTTCTTTATTTTGCTATTTAATCTAGAAACAAATACACTGATGTACATAAAAAACAACGAAAATGTGAAGTATTGGTGAAAATATTGCGTTTTCAACTGAAATAAGATATAAAATTTAAATGAAAAATAGATATTAATATAGAGTTTTTTTTAATTTTTGTAACGAAAGGCTCACCAAAATATAGGGAATTATATTAGAGTGAAACAAAAATTGTAGTTTAGATGGTAAAAGTGTTAACTAAGATTTAATTTAACATAAAACAAAATGGCAAAAGCCACCTTCAGAATCATATTTTTATATTGTTATGAATACGATACAGGAAGAAAAGTTGAAAAATTAATTTTAGTTGGAAAAACACCGTAGAATTATAAAATTAGAAGCAATAACCACAAAAGAAAATTCCCCTTCGAAATAATTTTGTTTATTATGCTTTAATATTAAGAAAAAAATACACATAAGTACAAAAAAAAACCACCAATACAATTTTAGGTTAAAATACGGCGTTTTCAACAGAAATAAGTGCTTGAAACGGAAATAAAAAATGGAATTTAATATAGTGTTTTTGTATCTGCTTCGAAATTCTCACTAAAATATTGGGAATTATATATGAAATGAAACAAATTGAAGTTAACATGGTAAAAAGGCGTTATTTTAGATATAAGTTTGCATAAAACAAAATAAAAAACCCCTAAGAATCATATTTTTTAATTTTTATGAAAAGAATGCATGATGAATAGTTAAAAATTTAATTTTCTTTGGAAAAAAGCCTTAATAAATTAAATTAGTAGCAAAAACCACGAAAGAATATTTGCCTTCGTATCGATTTTTTTTCTTAAATCCTGAAAAAAATACGAGGAAGTACATAAAAAACACCGAAAAAGAGGATTTTTAGATGAAAATACAACTTTTTCAACGAAAAAATTAACTTGTGACTAAATTAAAAAATGGAATTTAAACTCGTGTTTTTGTACCTTGCCAGGAAATGCTCACCAAAATGAAGGGATTAATATTAGAGGTGAAACAAATTGAAGTTTAGATGATAAAACAGCGTAATTTAAGATTTAAGTTAGCATAAAACAAAATAAAATATCCCCCTCCGAATTATATTTTAATATTGTCTTGAATACTGTACAGGTTGAGGAGGTATTAATTAAATTTTCGTTATAAAAATACCGTTGGTTAAAAAAAAGGGGGAAAAACCACAAAAGAAAATTTGCCTTCCGACTGATTTTCTGTATTTTACTAAGAAATCTAGAAAAAAATACGCAGATGTACATAAAAAATACGGAGAAAATTAGTTTTTGGTGAAAATACTGCGTTTTCAACAGAAATAGGACCCTTAAACTCTAAAAATGGTATTTAATATCGTGATTTTGTATTTTGTGTCGAAATTCTCACAAAAATATAGGTAATTATATTAGAAGTGAAACAAATTGAAGTTTAGATGGTAAAACAGCGTTATTTAAGATATAAGTTTACGTAAAGAAAATACTAAACCCCCTTAGAATCATATTTTTTTATTGTTATGAAAAGTTTACAGGAAGAAGAGTTAAAAATTTATTTTTCTTTGGAAAATAGACTTAATAAATTAAATTAGTAGCAAAAACCACAAAAGTAAATTTACCTTCGTATCGATTTTTTTTCTTTAAATCCTGAAAAAAATACGAGGAAGTACATCGAAAACACCGAAAAAGAGGATTTTTAGGTGAAATTACAACTTTTTCAACGGAAAATAAGACTTTAAAGATCAAATAAAAAATGGAATTTAATATCGTGTTTTTGTATTTTGCTACGAATGGTCACCAAAATATAAGGAATTATATTAGAAATGAAACACATTGAAGTTTAGATGGTTAAACCGCGTTATTTAAGATATAAGTTTACATAAAACAAAATAAAAAACCCCTTAGAATCATATTTTTTATTGTTATGAAAAGTATACAGGAAGAGGAGTTAAAAGGTTAATTTTCGTTAATAAACACCGTTGATGAACAAAATTAGCAGCAAAACCCACAAAGAAAATTTGCCTTCGAATTGATTATCTTTATTTTGATTTAAAATCTAGAAAGTACATAAAAAACTACGAAAAAGTGAAGTTTTGGTGAAAATATTGCGTTTTCAACTGAAATAAGATCGTAAAATTTAAATGAAAAATGGAAATTAATATCAATATTTTTTTTATTTTGCTACGAAATGCTCACCAATATACAGGATATTACATTACATATTTTTTTATTGTTATAAAAAGAATACAAGAAGTGAAACAAACAATATTGTTTAGATGGTAAAACAGCGTCAAGTAAGATTTTAATTAACATAAAACAACATGAAAAAGCCCCCTTTAGAATCATATTTTTATATTGTTATGAAAACTATACAGGAAGAGGATATAAAAAATTAATTTAAGTTGGTTAAACCCCGTCGAATTACAAAATTAGCGGCAAAAACCACAAAAGAAAATTCGCCTTCGAAATAATTTTGTTTATTTTGCTTTAACATTAAGAAAAAGATACATATAAGTACAAAACAAACACCCACCAAGAAAATTTTAGGTTAAAATACAGCATTTTCAACAGATATAAGTGCTTGAAACGGAAATAAGAAATGGAAATAAATATCGTGTTTTTGTATTTGCTTCGAATTGCTCACTAAAACAGGGAATTATATTAGAAATGAAACATATTGAATTTTAGATGGTAAAAAGCCTTATTTAAGATATAAGAATACATAAAACAAAATAAAAAAACCCCTTATAATCATATTTTTTATTGTTATAAAAAGTATACAGGGAGAGGAGTTAAAAAGTTAATTTTTAACCAGCAGCAAAAACCACAAAAGAAAATTTGCCTCGAATTGATTTTCTTTATTTTGATTTAAAATCTAGAAAAAAATTCACAAAAGTACATAAAAAACGACGAAAAAGTGAAGTTTTGGTGAAAATATTGCGTTTTCAACTGGAATAAGTGCCTGCAACGGAAATAAAAAATGGAATTTAATAAAATGTTTTTGTATTTTGCGTCGAAATGCTGAAAAAATAATTGGAATTATATTAGACATGAAACAAATTGAAGTCCAGATAATAAAACAGTGTTATTTAACATTTAAGTTAACATAAACAACATAAAAAACACCATTAGAATCATATTTTTTATGGTTATGAAAAATATACAGGATGAGGAGATAAAAATTTAATTTTCTTTGGAAAATAGTCTCAATAAACAAAATTAGCAGCAAAAACCACAAAAGAAAATTTACCTTCGTATCGATTTTTTTTCTTTAAATCCTGAAATAAATACGAGGAAGTACATAAAAAACACCGAAAAAGAGGATTTTAGGTGGGATTACAACTTTTCAAAAATAAAATTAACTTGTGACTAAATTAAAAAATGGAATTTAAACTCGTGTTTTTGTATTTTGCTACGAAATGCTCACCAAAATGAAGGGATTTATATTACAGGTGAAAAAATAGAAGTTCAGATGATAAAACAGCGTTAGTTAAGATTGAAGTTAGCATAAAACAAAATAAAATATCCCCCTCCGAATTATATTTTAATATTGTTATGAAAACTGTACAGGGAGGGGAGGTATAAATTATATTTTCGTTACAAAAATTCCGTTGATTAACAGAATAAAAGGGGAAAAACCACAAGAGAAAATTTGCCTTCCGACTGATTTTCTGTATTTTACGAAGAAATCTGGAAAAAAATACACAGATGTACATAAAAGAACACAGACAAAAATAGTTTTTGGTGAAAATACTGCGTTTTCAACAGAAAAAGGACGCTTAAACTTTAATAATGGTATTTAATATCGTGATTTTGTATTTTATAATGAAATGTCAACAAAGCATAGGGAATTATATAACAAGTGAAATTTTTTTGCTACGAATTTTGCTACGAATGGTCACCAAAATATAGGGAATTATATTAGAAATGAAACAAATTGAAGTTTAGATGGTAAAACCGCGTTATTTAAGATATAAGTTTACATAAAACAAAATAAAAAACCCCTTAGAATCATATTTTTTTATTGTTATGAATGGTATACAGGAAAAGGAGTTAAAAAATTAATTTTTGTTGGTAAAATACTGATAATGAAGAAAATTTGCAGCAAAAACCACAAAAGAAAATTTGCCTCGAATTGATTTTCTTTATTTTGATTTAAAATCTAGAAAAAAATACACAAACGGACATAAAAAACAACGAATAAGTGAAGTTTTGGTGAAAATATTGCGTTTGCAACAGAAATAAGATCGTAAAATTTAAATAAAAAATGGAAATTAATATCGAGATTTTTTTTAATTTTGCTACGGGAAGCTCACTAAAATATAGGGAATTATATTAGAAGTGAAACAAATTAAAGTTTAGCTGGTAAAACAGCGTTATTTAAGATATAAGTTTACATAAATCAAAGTAAAAAACCCCCTTAGAATCATATTTTTTTATTGTTATGAAAAGTATAGAGGAAGAGGAGTTAAAAATTTTATTTTCTTTGGATAATAGCCTAAAAAAACAAAATTAGTAGCAAAAACCAGTAAAGAAAATTTGCCTTAGTATCGACTTTTTTCTTCAAATCCTGAAAAAAATAAAGAAAAGTACGTAAAAAACACCGTAAGAGTGGATTTTAGGTGAAAATTTAACTTTTTCAACAAAAAAACTAACTTTTGACTAAATTAAAAAATGGAATTTAAACTCGTGTTTTTGTATTTTGCTACGAAATGCTCACTAAAATGAAGGCATTTATATTAGAGGTGAATTTAATTGAAGTTAAGATGATAAAACGGCGTTAATTAAGATTTTAGTTAGCATAAAACGAAATAAAAAAGCCCCCTCCGAATCATATTTTAATATTGTTATAAAAACTGTACAGGGTGAGGAGGTATAAATTAAATTATTGTTATAAAAATACCGTTGATAAAAAAAAGGGGAAAAACTACAAAAGAAAAGTTGCCTTCCGACTGTTTATCTGTATTCTACTAAGAAATCTTGAAAAAAATACACAGATGTACATAAAAAAAAACACGGAAAACTAAATTTCTGGTAAAAATACTGCGTTTTCAACAGAAATACGACCTTAAACTTTAATAATGGAATTTAATATCGTGATTTTGTATTTTGTAACGAAATGTCAACAAAACATAGGGAATTATATCACAAGTGAAAAAAATTGTAGTTCAGTTAGTAAAACTGAGTTAATTAAGATATTTTAGCATGAAACAAAATAGAAAAGCCCCCTCCGAATCATTTTTTTATATTGTAATGAAAACTGTAAGGGGAGAGGAGTTAAAAAAAGGAATTTTCGTTGGATAAACACAGTTGATTAAAAAATTATCAGAAAAAAACCACAAAAGGAAATTGCCTTCCGAATGATTTTCTTTATTTCACTAAGAAATCTGGAAAAAAATACACAGAAGAACATAAAAAAAACACGGAAAATCTGAATTTCTGGTAAAAATACTGCGTTTTCAACAGAAATACGACCCTTAAACTTTAATAATGGAATTTAATATCGTGATTTTGTATTTTGTAACGAAATGTCAACCAAACATAGGGATTTATATAACAAATGAAAAAAATTGAAGTTTAGCTGGTAAAACTGAGTTAATTAAGATATTTTAGCATACAACAAAATAGATAAGCCCCCTCCGAATCATTTTTTATATTGTAATGAAAACTGTAAGGGGAGAGGAGTTACAAAAGGAATTTTCGTTGGATAAACACCGTTGATAAACAAAATTAACAGAAAAAAACCACAAAAGAAAAATTGCCTTCGAATTGATTTTCTTTATTTTGCATAAAAATCCAGGAAAATACACAGAAGTATTCAACTAAAAAGAGAATTTTAGGTGAAAATGCAGCGATTGCAACGGAATTAAGACCTTAATGCTCAAATAAAAAATAAAATTTAATATCGTGTTTTTGTATTTTACTACGAAATGCTCGCCAAAATATAAGGAATTATATTAGAAATGAAACAAATTGAAGTTTAGATGGTAAAACAGCGTTACTTAATAAATAAGTTTACATAAAGCAAAAAGAAAAAAACCCCTTAGAATCATATTTTTTATGTTATGAAAAATAAACAGGAAAAGGAGTTAAAAAATTAATTTTCGTTGGAAAAACACCATTAATGAACAAAATTAGCAGCAAAACCCACAAAAGAAAATTTGCCTTCGAATTGATTTTCTTTATTTTGATTTAAAATCTAGAAAAAATACACAAAAGTACATTTAAACATCATAAAAGTGAAGTTTTGGTGAAAATATTGGGTTTGCAACAGATATAAGATCGTAAAATTTAAATAAGAAATGGAAATTAATATCGAGATTTTTTTTAATTTTGCTACGAAAAGCTCACTAAAATATAGGGAATTATATTAGAGGTGAAACAAATTGAAGTTTAGCTGGTAAAACAGCGTTATTTAAGATATAACTTTACATATAACAAAATAAAAAACCCCCTTAGAATCATATTTTTTTATTGTTATGAAAACTATACAGGAAGAGGAGTTGAAAATATAATTTTCTTTGGAAGAAGCGTTAATAAACAAAATTAGTAGCTAAAACCACAGAAGAAAATTTGCCTTCGTATCGACTTTTTTTCTTCAAATCCTGAAAAAAATACAGACAAGTACATAGAAAACACCGAAAAAGTGGATTTTAGGTGAAAATACAACTTTTTCAACAAAACAGTTACTTGTGACTTAATTAAGAAATGGAATTTAAACTCGTGTTTTTGTATTTTGCTACGAAATACTCACCAAAATGTAGGGTATTAGAGGTGAATCAAATTGAAGTTAAGATGATATAACAGCGTTAATTAGGATTTAAGTTAACATAAAACAAAAAAAAAACCTCCGAATCATATTTTAATATTGTTATGAAAACTGTACAGGGTGAGGAGGTATAAATTAAATTTTCGTTATTAAAATACCCTTGATTAACAAAATAAAAGGGGAAAAACCACAAATCAAAATTTGCCTTCCGACTGATTTTCTTTATTTTACTAAGAAATCTAGAAAAAAATACACATATGTACATAAAGAACACCGAAAAAATTAGTTTTTGGTGAAAATTCTGCGTTTTCAACAGAAATAGGAACCATAAACTTTAATAATGGTATTTAATATCGTGATTTTGTATTTTGTGACGAAATGTCAACAAAACATAGGGAATTATATAACAAGTGAAAAAAATTGTAGTTTAGTTGGTAAAACTGAGTTAATTAAGATATTTTAGCATTAAACAAAATAGATAAGCCCCCTCCGAATCATATTTTGTATTGTAATGAAAACTGTACAGGGAGAGGAGTTAAAAAAAGGAATTTTCGTTGGATAAACACCGTTGATTAACAAAATTAACAGAAAACAACCACAAAAGAAAATTTGCCTTTGAATTGATTTTCTTTATTTTGCATTAAAATCCAGGAAAAATACACAGAAGTACTAAAAAACACTGAAATAGAGGATTTGAGGTGAAAATACAACTTTTTCAACAAAAAAATTACCTTGTGACTAATTTAAAAAATGGAATTTAAACTCGTGTTTTTGTACCTTGCTACGAAAAGCTCATCAAAATGAAGGGATTTATATTAGAATTGAAACAAATTGAAGGTAAGATGGTAAAATAGCGTTATTTAAGATTTTATTTAGCACTAAACAAAATAGAATAGCCCCCTCAGAATCATATTTTTATATTGTAATGAAAACTCTACAGGGTGAGGAGGTATAAATTAAATTTTCGTTATAAAAATTCCGTTAAATAACAAAATAAACTGGAAAACCCACAAAAGAAAATTTGCCTCGAATTGATTTCCTTTATTTTGGTTTTTAATCTAGAAAGAAATACACTGATGTACATAAAAAAGAACGAAAATGTGAAGTATCGGTGAAAATATTGCGTTTTCAACTGAAATAAGATATAAAATTTAAATGAAAAATAGATATTAATATAGAGTTTTTTTTAATTTTTGTAACGAAAGGCTCACCAAAATATAGGGAATTATATTAGAGTGAAACAAAAATTGTAGTTTAGATGGTAAAAGTGTTAACTAAGATTTAATTTAACATAAAACAAAATGGCAAAAGCCACCTTCAGAATCATATTTTTATATTGTTATGAATACGATACAGGAAGAAAAGTTGAAAAATTAATTTTAGTTGGAAAAACACCGTAGAATTATAAAATTAGAAGCAATAACCACAAAAGAAAATTCCCCTTCGAAATAATTTTGTTTATTATGCTTTAATATTAAGAAAAAAATACACATAAGTACAAAAAAAAACCACCAATACAATTTTAGGTTAAAATACGGCGTTTTCAACAGAAATAAGTGCTTGAAACGGAAATAAAAAATGGAATTTAATATCGTGTTTTTGTATTTGCTTCGAAATTCTCACTAAAATATAGGGAATTATATATGAAATGAAACAAATTGAAGTTAACATGGTAAAAAAGCGTTATTTTAGATATAAGTTCGCATAAAACAAAATAAAAAAACCCCTAAGAATCATATTTTTTAATTTTTATGAAAAGAATGCATGAAGAATAGTTAAAAATTTAATTTTCTTTGGAAAATAGCCTTAATAAATTAAATTAGTAGCAAAAACCACAAAGGAAAATTTGCCTTCGTATCGATTTTTTTCTTTAAATCCTGAAAAAAATAAGAGGAAGTACATAAAAAACACCGAAAAAGAGGATTTTTAGGTGAAAATACAACTTTTTCAACAAAAAAATTAACTTGTGACTAAATTAAAAAATGGAATTTAAACTCGTGTTTTTGTACCTTGCCAGGAAATGCTCACCAAAATCAAGGGATTAATATTAGAGGTGAAACAAATTGAAGTTTAGATGATAAAACAGCGTAATTTAAGATATAAGTTAGCATAAAACAAAATAAAAAAGCCCCCTCCGAATTATATTTTAATATTGTCTTGAATACTGTACAGGTTGAGGAGGTATAAATTAAATTATTGTTATAAAAATACCGTTGGTTAAAAAAAAGGGGGAAAAACCACAAAAGAAAATTTGCCTTCCGACTGATTTTCTGTATTTTACTAAGAAATCTAGAAAAAAATACGCAGATGTACATAAAAAAACACGGAAAAAATTAGTTTTTGGTGAAAATACTGCGTTTTCAAAAGAAATAGGACCCTTAAACTCTAAAAATGGTATTTAATATCGTGATTTTGTATTTTGTGTCGAAATTCTCACAAAAATATAGGTAATTATATTAGAAGTTAAACAAATCGAAGTTTAGATGGTAAAACAGCGTTATTTAAGCTATAGTTTACATAAAACAAAATAAAAAAACCCTTATCATCATATTTTTTATTGTTATGAAAAGTATACAGGAAGGGGAGTTAAAAATTTAATATTCGTTGGAAAAAAAACCGTTAATGAACAAAATTAGCAGCAAAAAACAATAAAAGAAAATTTTCCTTCGAATTGATTAACTTTATTTTGTTTTATAATCTAGAAACAAATACAGTGAAGTACATAAAAAACGACGAAAAAGTGAAGTATTGGAGAAAATATTGCGTTTTCAACTGATATAATATCGAAAAATTTAAATAAAAAATGGAAATTAATATCTAGATTTTTTTATTTGCTACGAAAAGCTCACAAAAAAAAGGAATTATATTAGAAGTGAAACAAAAATTATTTAGATGGTAAAACAGCGTTTACTAAGATTTAAGTTAACTTAAAACAAAATAAAATTTGCCCTCAGAATCATATATATATATTGTTATGATAACTATTCAAAGAGAGGAGTTAAAAAATTAATTTTAGTTTAGAAAACACCGATCATTTACAAAATTTAGTAGCAAAATCCAACAAAAAAAATTCGCCTTCGAATTAATTTTGTTTATTTTGCTTTAATATCTAGAAAAAAATGCACACAAATACATTAAAAAACTCCGAAAAAGTGAATTTTTGGTGAAATTACTGCGTTTTCAACTGAAATAGGGCCTTAAAACTTGAATAAAAAATGGAATTTAATATTGTGTTTTTGTTTTTTCCATCGAAATGCTCAAAAAAATATTTGGAATTATATTAGAAATGAAAAAAATTGAAGTCCAGATGATAGAACCGCGTTAAATAAGATTTTAGTTAATATAAAACAAAATAAAAAAGCCCCTTCCGAATTATATTTTAATATTGTTATGAAAACTGTACAGGGTGAGGAGTTAAAAAATTAATTTTCGTTAAAAAAACACCGTTGATGAACAAAATTAGCAGCAATACCCACAAAAGAAAATTTGCCTTCGAATTCATTTTCTTTATTTTGATTTAAAATCTAGAAAAAAATACAAAAAAAATTCATAAAAAACAACGCAAAAGTGAAGTTTTGGTGAAAATATTGCGTTTTCAACTAAAATAAGAGCGTAAAATTTAAATAAAAAATGGAAATAAATATCAAGATTTTTTTTGCTACTTAAAGCTCACTAAAATATAGGGAATTATATTAGAAGTGAAACAAATTGACGTTTAGCTGGTATAACAGCGTTATATATGATATAAGTTTACATAAAACAAAATAAAAAACCCCCTTAGAATCATATTTTTTTATTGTTACGAAAAGAATACAGGAAGAGGAGTTAAAAAATTAATTTTCGTTGGATTAAAACCGTTAATGAACAAAATTAGCAGCAAAAACCACAAAAGAAAATTTGCCTCCGAATTGTTTATCTTTATTTTGATATAAAATCTAGACAAAAATACACATATATACATAAAAAAAACTCCGAAAAGTGAATTTTTGGTGAAAATACTGCGTTTTCAACTGAAATAAGGCCTTAAAACTTAAATAAAAAATAGAATTTAACATTATGTTTTTGTATTTTGCATCGAAATGCTCAAAAATTTTTGGAATTATATTAAAAATGAAAAAAATTGAAGTCCAGATGATAAAACCGCGTTAATTAAGATTTTAGTTAATATAAAACAAAATAAAAAAGCCCCTTCCGAATTATATTTTAATATTGTTATGAAAACTGTACAGGGTGAGGAGGTATTAATTAAATTTTCGTTATAAAAATACCGTTGATTAACTAAATGAAAGGGAAAAACCACAAAAGAAAATTTGCTTCCCGACTGATATTCTTTATTTTACTCAGAAATCTAGAAAAAAATACACAGATGTGCATAAAAAAAACACGGAAAAACTGAATTTTTGGTGAAAATACTGCGTTTTCAACAGAATAAGGACCGTTATACTTTAATAATGGAATTTAAATTCGTGTTGTAACGAAATGTCAACAAAACATAGGGAGTTATATAACAAGTGAAAAAAATTGTAGTTTAGTTGGTAAAACTGATTGAAAATAAGAATGAACTTTGTAATTTTCCACGCGTTTTTTTTTATTAACCAACCGGTTTCAACACTCACGTGTCATCATCAGGGACTAAAATTTTTGAGCAAGGGAAGGCCTTAAATAGTGCACTGGTGGGGGGGTGGAGGTTAACATGGAAAGGGAGTGAGGCATGGGGCTACATCACAGGGGTAAGAAGAATATATTGGAGGTTAGGTCAAATGTTCACATTGTGGTGAATAATGGGGTTTACCAGAGCAAGTGGTCAACGGGGAACATTTAAAATCCGTCAAATCGTTTAAAAGTAAAATATCGGGTGAGCACCGTTGTTCTACAATTTCATATTTCTCTAAAAAGTCAAGTTTAAAACCTTTATCTTGGACGTGTAAGACTTGAGGTTTGAAGTTTCCCCGGTGTCCAGTCTCTAGTAGATGTTTAGCATACATTGAAGTCTCGTCACAGTATCTAACACACTTCTCATGTTCTTTCACTCTGGTCACAAATCTTCTCCCGGTTTGCCCCACATACACTGCGTTACAATCACCACACTCTATCAGATACACACCACTTTTATGATCCACCTCAATTTTGTCTTTGGAATTAAAGAGTCTTAGATAAACACCGTTGATAAAAAAAATTAACAGAAAAAAGGTGAAATAAAGGAAATGAAAGGAAAATAGCCTTAATAAACAATATTAGTAGCAAAAACCACAAAAGAAAATTTGCCTTCGTATCGACTTTTTTTCTTCACATCCTGAAAAAAATACAGAAAAGTACATAAAAAAACACCGAAAAATTGGATTTTAGGTGAAAATACAACTTTTTCAACAAAAAAATTAACTTGTGACTAAATTAAAACATGGAATTTAAACTCGTGTTTTTGAATTTTGCTACGATATACTCACCAAAATGAAGGGATTTATATTAGAGGTGAAACAAATTGAAGTTAATATGATAAAACAGCGTTAATTAAGATATAAGTTTACATAAAACAAAATAAAAAAACCCCTTAGAATCATATTTATTTTTTGTTATGAAAATTATACAGGAAAAGGAGTTAAAAAATTAATTTTCGTTGGTAAAACACCGTTGATTAACCTCATCAACAGCATAAACCACAACAAAAATTTGCCTTCCGACTGATTTTCTTTATTTTGCTAAGAAATCTAGAAAAAAATACACAGATGTGCATAAAAAACACCATAAAAGTGAATTTACGGTGATGTTACACAAAACTACAAAAACACAAAAACACTATGTCGTAAACATAAATAAGACCTTAAAACTGAAATAAAAAATGGAATTTAATATAGTGTTTTTGTATTTTGCTTCAAATTTCTCACCAAAATATAGGGCATTAAATAATAAGTGAAATTTGGATGGTAAAACAGTGTTTAATAAGATTTTTGTTAACAGAAAACAAAATAAAAAAGCCCCCTTAGAATCATATTTCCAACGAAAAATTAATTTTCTTTCGAGAAACACCGTTGATTAACAAAATTAGCAGCATTAACCACGACAGAAAATTTGACTTCGAAATGATTTTCTTTATTTTCATTTAAAATCTAAAAAAATTACAAAGAACTACATAAAAAATACACCAAAAATGAATATTTCGTGAAATATACTCGATTTTCAACATAAAGAACACCTAAAAACTGAAAAAAAATGAAATTTAATATCGTGTTCTTGTATTTGCCTACAAATAAAAATTAGCCTCGAATCGTATTTCAATATTTTGCTATGAAATACTGAACAACATACACAAAAATACCTCGAGAATGCTTAAAGGTGAAACAAAGAATTTTATTTGGAAAAGCTGCATTAATTAAAAATTTTAGCAGCATAAAAATTGGAGTAAATCCCAAGAGATTGATTTTTTTCTTTTCAGTAGAACTGCTGAAGAAAATACTGGGAATTTCATTGAGGAGTTAAAAAGTAATGTATGTTGGAAAAAAGCAAAGAATAACAAAGTTAATAAAACCAGTGTTATTAAGTATAAGTTAACAGAAAAATAAATAAAAAAGTCCCTTCAGAATCATATTTTTATATTGTTACAAAAAACTGCTGAAGAAAATACTGGGAATTTCATTGAGAGGAGTTGAGAAGTGATGCATGTTGGAGAAAAGCAAAGAGTAACAAAGTCAATTAAAAAAACAAATGGAAGAAAATTCGCGACCGAATATCTATAATTTTAATTTCTATGGAATACAGAACAAAATGTGAGGATTTACTCCAAAAAGTGAAAGAAAGTGAATTAAAGTTCTATAAACAGCGTTAATGAAGAATGCAGCTAGTATAAAATAAAATATAAAAGTAAATGATGATCCATGTTCTGTATTGTCATTAAATCTAAACAGGGATAAAAGTTAAAAAATAAATTTTCTTTGGAAAAACCGTATTTTAACAAATTTAGCAGATAAATACCACAATTATAGAAATTTGCCTTCGAATCGATTTTCTTTATTTTTCGTTAAATTCATGAAAACAATACACAAAAGTACATAAAAAACACCGAAAAAGTGAATTTTATGTTAAAATACTATGTTGTCAACAAAAATAAGACCTTAAAACTGAAATAAAAAATGGAATTTAATATCGTGTTTTTGTATTTTGCTACGCAATGCTCACCAAAATATAGGAAATTATATATTAACTGAAACAAATTTAAATTTGGATGGTAAAACAGCGTTTAATAAGATTTATGTTAGCATAAAACAAAATAAAAAAGCCCCCTTAGAATCTTATTTCTATATTGTTATGAAAACTATACAGGCAGGGGAGTAAAATATTAATTTTCGTTGAAAAAACATCGTTGATTAACAAAATTATCAGCAAAAACCACAAAAGAAAATCTGCTTTCCAAATGATTTTCTTTATTTTGATTTAAAATCTAGAAATACATACAAAATATACCAGAAAAGTGAACATTTCCTGAAAATACTCCGTTTTCAACATAAAGAACACCTAAAAACTCAAATAAAAAATGGAATTTAATATCGTGTTTTTGTATTTTGCTACAAAAAAATATAGCCTCGAATCGTATTTCTATATTATGCTATTAAATCCTGAAAAAACATAAACTAAAGTACCTCGAGAATGCTTAAAGATGAAAAAAAGAATTTAATTGGGAAAAGCTGCATTAATTAAAAAATAAGTAGCATAAAAATTGTAAAAATCCCATAAGATTGAGTTTTTTCTTTTCAGAAGAACTACTGAAGAAAATACTGGGAATTTCATTGAGGAGTTGAAAAGTAATATATGTTGGAAAAAAGCAAATAATTATAAAGTTAATAAAAACAGCGTTAATTGAGTATAAGTTAACAGAAAACTAAATAAAAAAGCCCCTTCAGAATCATATTTTTATATTGTTACAAAAAACTCTGCAGGGAGAAGGGGTTAAAAAATGTATTTTCGTTGAAATGAAATTTTCCTTCGTATCAATTCTTTTTTCTTTAAATCTTGAAAAAATACCGACAATTACATCTAAAACACCGAAAAAGTGGATTTTAGGTGAAAATTCAACTTTTTTAACAAAAAAATTAACTTGTGACTAAATTAAAACATGGAATTTAAACTCGTGTTTTTGTATTTTGCTACGAAATGCCTACCAAAATATAGGGAATTTTATTAGAAGTGAAGCAAATTGAACTTTAGTTAGTAAAACAAAGTTAAAAAAACACCGAAAAAGTAAATTTTTGGTGAAAATACTGCGTTTTCAACAAAAATAGGACCCTTAAACTTAAAAAAAAAATTGAATTTAATCTCGTGTTTTTGTATTTTGATACGGAATGTCAACAAAACAGGGATTCTATAACAAGTGAAAAAAAATGTAGTTTAATTGGTAAAACAGAGTCAATTAAGAGTTTTTATTATAAAACAAAATAGAAAAGCCCCCTCAAAATTATTATTTTATATTGAAATGAAAACTGTAAAGAGGGGGGGAGATAAAAAAAGGAATTTTCGTTGGATAAACACCGTTGAGTAACAAAATCAACAGAAAAAAACCACAAAAGAAAAATTTGCCTTCGAATGGATTTTCTTTATTTTGCTTTAAAAATCTAGAAAAAAATACACAGAACTATTTAAAAACTTTACTTTAGGTGACTTTTAGGTGAAAATTCTGCGTTTTCAAAAGAAATGACCTTAAAACTTAATACAAAAATGGAATTTAATATCGTTTTTTTGTACTTTGCTACGAATAAAAATTAGCCTCGACTCGTATTTCTATATTTTGCTATGAAATCCTGAACAACATACACAAAAGTACCTCGAGAATGCTTAAAGGTGAAAAAAAGATATTTATTTTGAAAAGCAGCATTAATCAAATATTTTGGCAGCATAAATACGGAAAAATCCCCTGGGATTGATATTTTTTTCTTTTCAGAAGAATTACTGAAGAAAATACTGCGAATTTCATTGCGAGGAGTTGAAAAGTGAATGTAAGTTGGAAAAAAGCAAAGAATAACAATGTTTACTAAAACAGCGTTAATGAAGATTTTAATTAGCGTAAAACAAAATAATAAAGACCCCTCAGAATAATATTTTTATATTGTTATGAATACTGTACAAGGAGAGGAGGTATAAATTAAATTATCGTTATAAAAAACCATTGATAAACAAAATTAACAGGAAAAACCACACAAGAAATATTGCCTTCCTATTGATTTTCTTTATTTTGCTTAGAAATCTAGAAAAATATACACATAAGTACATTTAAAAAACCGAACAATTGAAAGTTTGGTAAAAATACAACTTTTTCTAAAAAAAGAACTTTTCATTAAAATAAAAAATGGAATTTAAACTGGAAAAATATTTTTTAGCTTATCACAAAATAACAAAGCCCCATCAGAATAATATTTTTATATTGTTATGAAAACTCTAAGGGAGAGGAAATATAAATTAATTTTCGTTATAAACAACCGTTGATTAACAAAATTAACAGGAAAAACCACCAAAAAAAATTTGCCTTCCTATTGATTTTCTTTATTTTGCTTAGAAATCTAGAAAAATATACACATAAGTACATTAAAAAAACCGAACAATTGAAAGTTTGGTAAAAATACAACTTTTTCTAAAAAAAGAACTTTTCATTAAAATAAAAAATGGAATTTAAACTGGAAAAATATTTTTTAGCTTATCACAAAATAACAAAGCCCCATCAGAATAATATTTTTATATTGTTATGAAAACTCTAAGGGAGAGGAAATATAAATTAATTTTCGTTATAAAAAACCGTTGATTAACAAAATTAACAGGAAAAACCACCAAAAAAAATTTGCCTTCCTATTGATTTTCTGTATTTTGCTTAGAAATCTAGAAAAATATACACATAAGTACATTAAAAAAACCGAACAAATGAAAGGTTGGTAAAAATACAACTTTTTCTAAAAAAAGAACTTTTAATTAAAATAAAAAATGGAATTTAAACTCGTTTTCGTATTTTGCAACGAAATGCTCACCTTAATATAACGAATTATATTAGAAGGGAAACAAAGTGAAGTTAAGTTGGTAAAACTGGGTTAATTAAGACTTTTTTTAGCATATCACAAAATAAAAAAGCCCCCTCAGAATAATATTTTTATATTGTTATGAAAACTGTAAGGGAGAGGAGATATAAATTAATTTTCGTCATAAAAAACCGTTGATTAACAAAATAAACTGGAAAAACCACAAAAGAAAATTTGCCTTCCTATTGATTTTCTTTATTTTGCTTAGAAATCTAGAAAAATATACACATAAGTACATTAAAAAAACCGAACAATTGAAAGCTTGGTAAAAATACAACTTTTTCTACAAAAAAAAACTTTTCATTAAAATAAAAAATGGAATTTAAACTCGTGTTTTCGTATTTTGCAACGAAATGCCGACCTAAATATAACGAATTATATTAGAAGGGAAAAACATTGAAGTTAAGTTGGTAAAACAGAGTTAATTAAGACTTTTTTTAGCATATCACAAAATAAAAAAGCCCCCTCAGAATAATATTTTTATATTGTTATGAAAACTATAGGAAAGAGGAGATATAAATTAATTTTCGTCATAAAAAACCGTTGATTAACAAAATAAACTGGAAAAACCACAAAAGAAAATTGGCCTTCCTATTGATTTACTTTATTTTGCTTAGAAATCTAGAAAAATATACACAGATATTCATAAAAAAAACACCGAAAAAGTGAATTTTAGGAGAAAATTCTGCGTTTTCAACTGAATTTAAACTTTAAAACTTAAATAAATAACGGGATTTGAACTCTTGTTTTTGTATTTTGCTACGAACTGCTCACCAAAATATGGGGTATTATAATAGAAGTGAAAAAAAAATTAAGTTTAGATGGTAGAACAGCGATAATTAAAATTTAAGTTCGCATAAAACAAAATAAAAAAGCCCTATCAGAATCATCTTTTTACATTGTTATGAAAACTTTACAGGGGCAGCAGTAAAAAAATTAATTTTAGTTGAAAAAACACCGTTGAATAACAACATTAGCAGCATAAACTACAAAAGAAAAATTGCCTTCGAATCGATTTTCTTTATTTTTTTTAAAGTCATTAAAAAAATACACAAAAGTACATAAAAAACACCGAAAAAGACAATTTTAGGTTAAAATACAGCGTTTTCAACAGAAATAAGTGCTTGAAGCGGAAATAAAAAATGAAATTTAATATTGTATTTTTGTATTTTGCTTCCAAATGCTCAAAAAATAAATGGAATTATATTAGAAATGAAACAAATTGATGTCCAGATGATAAAACAGCGTTATTTAAGATTTAAGTTAACATAAAACAAAATGAAAAACCCCCTTAGAATCCTATTTTTTTTATTGTTATGGAGCCTATAAAGGGAGAGGAGTCAAAAAAGTAATTTTCGTTGGAAAAACACTGTTGATTAACAAAATAAGCACAATAAACCACAAAATAAAATTTGACTTCGAAATGATTTTCTTTATTTTGATTAGCAGCAAAACCCATAACAGAAAATTCGCGTTCGAATGAATTTATTTATTTAGCTTTAATATTTAGAAAAAATTGCTCATAGGTACATAAAAAAATTTAATTACAATTTGCTGCTAATTAAAAAACATAAAAAAGATTTTTGTTTGCATAAAACAAAATAAAAAAGCCCCCTCAGAATCATATTTTTATATTGTTATTAAAACTGTACAGGGACAGCAGTTAAAAAATTAATTTTCTTTCGAGAAACACCGTTGATTAACAAAATTAGCAGCATTAACCACGACAGAAAATTTGACTTCGAATGATTTTCTTTATTTTCATTTAAAATCTAAAAAAATTCAAAGAACTACATAAAAAATACACCAAAAATGAATATTTCGTGAAATATACTCGATTTTCAACATAAAGAACACCTAAAAACTAATAAAAAAATGAAATTTAATAACGTGTTTTTGTATTTGCCTACAAATAAAAATTAGCCTCGAATCGTATTTCTATATTTTGCTATGAAATCCTGAACAACATACATAAAAGTACCTCGAGAATGCTTAAAGGTGAAAAAAAGATATTTGTTTTGAAAAGCAGCATTAATCAAATATTTTGGCAGCATAAATACGGAAAAATCCCCTGGGATTGATATTTTTTTCTTTTCAGTAGAACTGCTGAAGAAAATACTGCGAATTTCATTGCGAGGAGTTGAAAAGTGAATGTAAGTTGGAAAAAAGCAAAGAATAACAATGTTTACTAAAACAGCGTTAATTAAGGTATAAGTTAGCGTAAAACAAAATAAAAAAGCCCCTTCAGAATCATATTTTTATATTATTATGAAAACTATACAAAAAATCGAGTTAAAAAATGCATTTTCGTTGAAATGAAATTTGCCTTCGTATCGAAATCAGAGAAGTACATAAAAAAACACTGAAAATGTGGTTTTCAGGTGAAAATATAAACTTTTCCAACAAAAAAATGAACTTGTGACTAAATTATTAAATGGAATTTACACTCGTGTTTCTGCATTTTGATACGAAATGCCTGTCAAAATATAGGGAATTATATTAGAAGTGAAACAAATTGAAGTTTAGATGATAAAACAGCGTTAATTAAGATTTTAATTAGCATAAAACAAAATAATAAAGACCCCTCAGAATAATATTTTTATATTGTTATGAATACTGTACAAGGAGAGGAGGTATAAATTAAATTATCGTTGGAAAAACACCGTTTATTTACAAAACTAGCAGCAAAAACCACAAAAGAAAATTTGCTTGTGAATTGACTTCCTTTATTTTTATTATTACACTAAGAAGTGAAAAAAGTGAATTTCAGTAGAAAAAACAGCTTTAATTACAAACGTTGGTACAAAATAGAAAAGTTCCCCACGAATCATTATTTTTATTTTTTATGAAAGAATAAACAGGGAATGCAAGAATAAGAGTTGAAAAATGAACTTTCGTTGGAAAAACAGCATTGACAAGAAAGTTAGAATCAAAAATCGAGGAAGAAAATTCGCCTTTGAACCGTATTTCTATATTTTCCTATGAAATACTGAACAAAATATAGGGATCTACACTTAAAGATGAAAAAAATTAATTTTAGTTGGATAAACAGCGTTATTTAAGAATGTTCGTAGCATAAAAACAACTTAAAAAGGTATACTCAGAATCATATTTTCACTTTTCATATGAAATACTGAACATATCACAGCAAATTATAAATAGCGGAATCGAAAAATGAATTTTAGTTGGAAAAATTGCGTTAATAAGGAATGCAAGCGTTAAAAATCAAACAGAAAATCCCCTCAGAATAATATTTTTTATTTTCCTGCTATATGATGAACAAATACAGGATATTGCACGAGAGAACTCGAAAAATGAAGTTTAGTTGGAACACAGCATTCATTAAAAAAGATAGCAGGAAAAATGTAAAAAGAAAACTCGCAATCGAATCGTATTTTTACATTACGTATTTTCGAGTATTGCCAAAGAATCGTAATTTTTTATTTTGCTATGACCTTCATATCATAATTCAGTAAAGTACACTAGGAGAGGTGAATTTTAGTTGGAAAAACAGCGTTTAAAAACGAGACAAAAAATTCAGGAAAGTATACGGAAAGAGACGAAACAATGAATTTATTTGGTAATACAGCGTTCAATAACGAAATAAGTAGAATAAATGCAGAGTTCATGAAGTAACGCCAAAAAAATCTTAATTTTTATTTTGCTATGACTTCTACGAGGGTTGCCTTTTAAGTGTCAGGAATAGAACGTTCCTTATCACCTAGCAACTATAAATGGTGTTTATAAACAACTTTTTGAGAACGTTAATGCCCATGCAAAGTTTCATTAAGATCGGCCTGATAGTTTTAAAACGGTGACGTGTCAAAGTTCCCAAGTCGCTGTACGAGATGGAATTAAGTCATGAACAGTACCGCACGATAATTTTCTATAACTTTCGACGAAGCCTCACCCAGCAAGAATGCGTCGCAGAACTTTTTGTTGTTTTTGGCGAAGAAGCATCATCAAAGACAACCGTTTATCGCTGGTACGCAGAGTTTCAGGGAGGACACTTTAGCCTCAGTGACGAACCGCGTGAAGGGCGACCAAAAACCGCCGTCACTCAAGAAAACGTGGTTGCTGTACGTAACATGGTTCTGGAACATCGTCATGTTACATACCGTGAGATTCAGGCATCATTGAACATCTCAGGGACCTCAGTTCAAAAGATCTTACATGAAGAGTTAGGTGTTAAAAAATTGGTTTCCCGCTGGATACCGCACCTCCTCACAGAAGAACAGAAAGCAGCTCGAGTCAAATGGTGTCGAAATACTCTGCAACGATTCAACTCAGGAGCATCAAAGCACGTTCACAACATCGTCAGTGGCGATAAATCATGGATCTATATCTACGAGCCTGAATCAAAATGCCAATCTTCAGTATGGGTCTTCCAAAGTGAACTCAAACCGACAAAAGTTGTTCGCTCTCGCAGCGTTGCCAAGAAAATGGTCGCATCGTTCGTAGCCAAATTAGGGCATGTAGCGACGATTGCTCTTGAAAATCAAAGAACAGTTAATGCTCAATGGTATACGACCATTTGCTTGCCAGAAGTGATCGCCGAGCTTCGGAAAGATAACCCAAATCGACGCATTACGCTCCATCACGACAATGCAAGCTCACACACCGCTCGAGTCACAAAGTCGTTTTTGGAACAGCAAAACGTCGAAGTTCTTGATCATCCTCCATACAGCCCGGACTTCAGCCCCAATGATTTTTTCACATTCCCCAGAATCAAGAATATGCTACGAGGAAAGCGCTTCCAGACGCCTGAAGAAGCGGTCGATGCCTACAAAACAGCCATTTTGACTACCCCTACTTCGGAATGGAATACATGCTATAACGACTGGTTCCATCGAATGCAAAACTGCATTGACTATCGCGGACAGTACTTTAAAAAACAATAAAAAAATTGCGTTATTGTACATTTTATAGTTTTCTTCATTCCCGACACTTTTTAAGGCTACCCTCGTGTAACTAAATTGAGGGAATGACACTAGAAGAGGCGAATCAGTGAATTTTAGTTGGAAAAACAGCGTATCATAATGGCAAAAGTAGAATAAATTCAGACATGTTGTAGCGCCAGAGAATGAAATTTTTTTATAATGCTATGATTTCGTAAAAACATTCAGTTAAGTACACGAGAAGAGGCGAATCAGTGAATTTTAGTTGGAAAAACAGCGTATCATAATGGCACAAGTAGAATAAATTCAGACATGTTGTAGCGCCAGAGAATGGTATTTTTTTATAATGCTATGATTTCGTAAAAACATTCAGTTAAGTACACGAGAAGAGGCGAATCAGTGAATTTTAGTTGGAAAAACAGCGTATCATAATGGCACAAGTAGAATAAATTCAGACATGTTGTAGCGCCAGAGAATGGTATTTTTTTATAATGCTATGATTTCGTAAAAACATTCAGTTAAGTACACGAGAAGAGGCGAATCAGTGAATTTTAGTTGGAAAAACAGCGTATCATAATGGCACAAGTAGAATAAATTCAGACATGTTGTAGCGCCAGAGAATGGTATTTTTTTATAATGCTATGATTTCGTAAAAACATTCAGTTAAGTACACGAGAAGAGGCGAATCAGTGAATTTTAGTTGGAAAAACAGCGTATCATAATGGCACAAGTAGAATAAATTCAGACATGTTGTAGCGCCAGAGAATGGTATTTTTTTATAATGCTATGATTTCGTAAAAACATTCAGTTAAGTACACGAGAAGAGGCGAATCAGTGAATTTTAGTTGGAAAAACAGCGTATCATAATGGCACAAGTAGAATAAATTCAGACATGTTGTAGCGCCAGAGAATGGTATTTTTTTTAATGCTATGATTTCGTAAAAACATTCAGTTAAGTACACGAGAAGCGGCGAATCAGTGAATTTTAGTTGGAAAAACAGCGTATCATAATGGCACAAGTAGAATAAATTCAGACATGTTGTAGCGCCAGAGAATGGTATTTTTTTATAATGCTATGATTTCATAAAAACATTCAGTTAAGTACACGAGAAGCGGCGAATCAGTGAATTTTAGTTGGAAAAACAGCGTATCATAATGGCACAAGTAGAATAAATTCAGACATGTTGTAGCGCCAGAGAATGGTATTTTTTTTAATGCTATGATTTCGTAAAAACATTCAGTTAAGTACACGAGAAGCGGCGAATCAGTGAATTTTAGTTGGAAAAACAGCGTATCATAATGGCACAAGTAGAATAAATTCAGACATGTTGTAGCGCCAGAGAATGGTATTTTTTTATAATGCTATGATTTCGTAAAAACATTCAGTTAAGTACACGAGAAGAGGCGAATCAGTGAATTTTAGTTGGAAAAACAGCGTATCATAATGGCACAAGTAGAATAAATTCAGACATGTTGTAGCGCCAGAGAATGGTATTTTTTTTAATGCTATGATTTCGTAAAAACATTCAGTTAAGTACACGAGAAGCGGCGAATCAGTGAATTTTAGTTGGAAAAACAGCGTATCATAATGGCACAAGTAGAATAAATTCAGACATGCTGTAGCGCCAGAGAATGGTATTTTTTTATAATGCTATGATTTCATAAAAACATTCAGTTAAGTACACGAGAAGCGGCGAATCAGTGAATTTTAGTTGGAAAAACAGCGTATCATAATGGCACAAGTAGAATAAATTCAGACATGTTGTAGCGCCAGAGAATGGTATTTTTTTTAATGCTATGATTTCGTAAAAACATTCAGTTAAGTACACGAGAAGCGGCGAATCAGTGAATTTTAGTTGGAAAAACAGCGTATCATAATGGCACAAGTAGAATAAATTCAGACATGTTGTAGCGCCAGAGAATGGTATTTTTTTATAATGCTATGATTTCATAAAAACATTCAGTTAAGTACACGAGAAGCGGCGAATCAGTGAATTTTAGTTGGAAAAACAGCGTATCATAATGCCACAAGTAGAATAAATTCAGACATGTTGTAGCGCCAGAGAATGGTATTTTTTTATAATGCTATGATTTCATAAAAACATTCAGTTAAGTACACGAGAAGCGGCGAATCAGTGAATTTTAGTTGGAAAAACAGCGTATCATAACGGCATAAGCAGAATAAATTCAAATTCAATTAGCGCCACAGAATTGTAATATTTTATATATTGTTATGATTTCCTTAACATAATTCATCAAAATGCACTAGCAGAGGGAAACCAGTGAATTTTTATTTGCAAAAACTTTTAAATTCGTAATAATTAAAAATAATTCAGAATTGAAAAAGCGCAAAACTGTCCTCATTTTTCATTTTCCTGTGAAATACTAAACATATATCAGTGAAGTACAGGTGAAGAGTGAATTTTAGTTTGAAAAAGAGCTTTGAATAACGAGGTAAATTGAATAATTTCAGAAGTGTTTAGCGCCAAAGAATGGTAATTTGTTATTTTGCTATGACCTCATAAAAAAATTGAATGGAGTTCTCAGGAAGAGGCGAATCAGTGAATTTTAGTTGGAAAAACAGCGTTACATGATGGTATAAGTAGAAGAAATTCAGAATTGGATTAGCGCCGCAGAATCGCAATTTCTTATTTTGCTATGGCTTCTTTAAAATAATTGAGGGGAGTACACTAGAAGAAGCGAATAAGTGACTTTCATTGGAAAAACAGCGATCTATGTTAAAAATGGAAGAATAAATTCAGATTTAAAGTAGCGCAACAGAATCCTTTTTTTTAATTTTGCTGTGACTTCTTTAACAAAATTGAGGGAATGAATGAGAAGAGGTGAATCAGTGAATTTTTGTTGAAAAAACAGCGTTTAATTGAGTACAATAAATTTAAAATTGAAGTGGTGCCTCAGAATTGTCATTTATTTGGCTTTGACTAACTTAACATAAATTCGTGGAAGTACACGAGATGAAGCGAATAAGTGAATTTATTTCAAAATAAAAAGTTCAATAACGAAATAAGCAGAAGATGCAGAGTTGAAGCAGTGAGACTGTGTCGTAATTTTTCTTTGCAATGTCTTCCTCAACAAATTTCTTGGATGCACACGAGAAGAGGCGAATTAGTGAATTTTAATTTGGAAGAAGAGCTTTAAAAAAACGAGATATGTTGAATAAAATCAGAACCGTATTACCACCACAAAATTGTATTTTTTTATTTTGCTATCAAAATTCAGTAAAGTATACGAAAATAAGGGAATCAGAAAATGTAAGTTAAAAAAAACAGCGTTTCATAACGGTATAATTAGAATAAATTCAGTATTGTAGTAGAGCTACAGAATTGTATTATTTTATTTTGCTGTGACTTACTTAACAAAATTCATTAAAGTACACGAGAAGAGGCGAGTCAGTGAATTTTAGTTGAAAAAACAGCGTTTCAAACATTACAAGACGAAAAATTCAGAATGGAAGTAGCGCCACAGAATTGTAAATATTATCTTGCAATGATTTCTTAACAAAGTTCATGGAAGTACACGAGAAAAGGCGAATCAATGAATTTATTTCGAAGTAATATGTTCAACAACGAAACAGGTAGAATATATGCAGAGTTGATGTAGCGCCATGAAAGGTAATTTGATTTTGCTATGACTTCCTTAACGAAATTAAAGGAATGACAGGAGAAGTGGCGAATCAGTGATATTTAGTCGAAAAGTCACAGCGTGACATAATGGCAGTAATAGAATAAATTCAGATATGTGGTAACGCCACAGAATTTTTTTATTTTATTGCGCTAAGACTTCCTTAACATTAAATAATTAATTACACTAGGAGAGGTGAATCAGTGAATTTTAGTTGGAAAAACTGCGTTTAACTACGTAAATAGTAGAATAAATTCAGAATTGAAGTATCGCAACAGTGCGGTAATTTTTTTTGCAGTGATTTCTTTAAAAAAAATCTCATGGAAGTACACGAGAAGAGGCAAATCAGTGAATTTTTGTTTGAAAAAGAACTTTAAATAACGAGATAAGTAGAATAAATTCAGAATTGTATTAGCGCCACAAAATTGTATTTTTAAATTTAGAAATGACTACCTCAACAAAATTCAGTAATGTACAAGAGAAGAGGCGAATCAGGGAAATTTAATTGAATAAACAGCGTTTCAAAAAGTTTTAAGCAGAATTAATTCAGAATTGAAGTAGCGCCACAGAATTGTAATTTCTTAATTTTCTTTGAGTCCCCAACAAAATTTATGAGTGTACGAGAAGAGGCGAATAATTGATTTTATTTGAAGAAACAGCGTTTCATGTTGGCATAAGTTAAATATTTTAAGAAATGTGGTAACGCGAACAGAATTGTATTTATTTATTTTGCTATGACTTCCTTAGCATTACCAGTAAAGTACAGTAGGAGAGGCGAATCAGTTAATTTTAGTTAGAAAACAACATCTTCGTAATAAATAAAATATTATCAGAATTGAAGTAGCGCGTCAGCATCTTTATTTTTCTTTTTGCTATAAAATCCTTACAAAAATCAGGGAAGTACACGTGTAGGCCGAATCAGTGAATTTTATTTGAAAAAAACAGCTTTTCATAAAATTATAAGTAGAATAAATTCTGAATTTTAGTAACGCAGCGGTATCGTAATTTTTGTTTGCAGTGACATCCTTAACAACTTTAAGGGAAGTACACGAGAAGAGGCGAATTAGTGAATTTTAGTTTGGAAAAACAGCGTTTCAATTTTGAATAAGTGGAATAAATTGAGAGATGTTGTAAAGCCACAAATTGTTTTATTTTATTTTACTCTAACTTACTTAACATTATTCAGTAAAGTACACTATGAGAGGCGAGTCAGTTAAATTTAATTGTAAAAACAATATTTAATTACGTAATGAGTAGAATAAGTTCAGAATTGAAGTGGCGCAACAGTATCGTAATTTGTTTTGCGGTGACTTCCCTCACAAATCTCATGGAAGTACACGGTAAGAGGCGAATCAGTGAGTTTAGTTGGAAAAAGAGCTTTTAATAACGAGATAAGTAAAAAATTTCAGAATTGTATTAGCCCTACAAAATTGTATTTTTTTATATTGCTATGACTACCTTAACAAAATTCAGTGACGTACACTAAAAGAGGCGAATCAGTGAGTGTAGTTAAAAAAAACAGCGTTACATAGCGGTATAAGCTGAATTAATTCAGAAATGAAGTGACGCCACAGAAGTGCATAACCTTATTTTGCTCTGATTTACTTCACTTAATTCAGTAAATTATGCTAGCAGAGGGAAATCAGTGAAATATTGGTTATAAAAACAACGTTTAACTTCGTAATAAATAAAATAATTTCACAATTGAACTTGCGCAACAGTATATTAATTTTTATATTGCTATGAAATCCTTTACAAAAATCAGGGAAGTACTAGTGAAGAGGCAAATTTTTCAATTTTAGTTGGAAAAAAAGCTTGTCATATGGGCACAAGTATAATAAATTCAGGATGGTATTATTTTATTCTGCTATGAAATACTAAACATAATACAGTGAAGTACACTATCAGAGGCGAATAAGTGAATTTTAAGTGGAAAAACAACGTTTGTGTTCGTAATAAGTATAATTTATTCAGAATTGAAGTAGTGTATTAGTATCTTAACTTCTCCTTTTACTACGAAATCCTTAACAAAAACCACTGAAGTTCACGAGAAGAGGCAAATGGTGAATTTTTGTGGGAGAAGGGGGCATGAAATAACGAGATACGTAAAATTATTTCGAAGAATTTGGCGCCACAGAATCGTATTTATTTTTCCTAGGACTTCTTTAAAAAAAAGAGAGAAAAGTACACGATCCGAGGCGAATCAGTGAATTTTAGTTGGAAAAACAGTGTTCAATAATGGCTGAAGTAGAATAAATTCAGAATTGTAGTAGCCTCTACGAATTGTATTTTATTCATTTTGCAATGACTTCCTTAATGACATTTAGGAAAGTACATGAGAAGAGGCGAATAAGTGTATTTTAGTTGCAAAACAGTGATTAATAATGAAATAAGATGAATATATTTTATATTTGGAGTAGCGCCACAGACTCGTAAAAAATCACTCATAGAAAAATAAAAAATTACAATTCTCAGGCGCTACTTCAATTCTGAATTTATTCTGCTTATACCTTTTGAAATGAAGTTTTTTCTACTAAAATTCAATGATTCGCCTTTTATCCTTTATTTTACTGAATTTTGCTAAGACAGTCATATCAAAATAAAATAACGCAATTCTGTAGCACTGATACAATTCTGAATTTTTTCCACTAATGCCATTATGTAACGCTGTTTTTCCAACTAAAATTCACTGATTAGCTTCTTCTTGTGTACTTAACTAATTTTTTTTTAAAGTCATAACAAAATAAATATTACGATTCTGTGGCGCTACTCCAATTCTGAAATTATTCTACTATTTACATATTTAAAAGCGATTAGCGTCTTCTCGTGTACTTTACTATATTTAATAAAGGAAATCATAGCAAAATAATAAAATACCATTCTGTGGTGCCTCTAATTTCGACTTTATGCTACTTATGTCATTATGAAACGCTGTGTAACAACTATAATTCACTGATCGTGTACTTCCCCAATTTTTTAAAAGAGGTCCTAGCAATATAAAAAAATTCTGTTGTGCTACACACTGTAGAAATTATTCCGCTTATCCCGTTATTCAAAGCTCTTTTTCCAACTAAAAATCTCTGCTTCCCCTCCTCTCGTTTACTTCCCTGATTATTGTTAAGAATTTCATAGCAAAATGATTAATTAAGATACTGTAACGCTATCTCAATTCAGAATTTATTCTACTTATTACGTAGTTAAATGTTGTTTTTCCACTTAAAATTCCGAGTGGCCTATCCTAGTGTACTTTACTGAATTTTGTTAAGGAAGTCATAGCAAAACAAAAAAATATAATTTTGTGGCGCTAATACAATCCTGAATTATACTAGCGCCAAATTTTAATTTGTTCAGAAATTTGTTAAGGGAGTCACTGCAAAATAAAAATATTACGGTACTGTTGCGCTGCTTCAATTTTGAAATTATTCAACTTATACCGTAGTTATAAGTTGTTTTTCCAACTAAAATTCACTGATTCGCCGCTTCTCGTGCATCTCCATGAATTGTGTTAATGAGGTCATAGCAAAACAATAAATTACAATTCTGGGGCGCGACTTCAACTCTGAACTTCTTCAGCTGTACGATTAGAAACGCTGTTTTTCCAACTAAAATTCACTGATTCGCCTCTCCTAGTGTACTTTACTGCATAATGTTAAGAAATTCATAGCAAAATAAAATAATACAATTGTGTGGTTCTACTTCTATTCTGAATATTCTGCTTATACCGTTTGAAACGCTGTTTTTTCAACTAAAATTCACCGACTCGCCTCTTCTCGTGTTCTTTACTGATTTTTGTTAAGGAATTTACTGAATTGTGTTTGAATTTTAAGAGCAAAATAAAATAATACAATTATGAATTTATTCTACTTATGCCACTATGACACGCTGTTTTTTTTTAACTAATTTTCAATGATTCACCTCTTATCGTGTCTTTCTCTGAATTTTTTCAAGGAAGTCATAGCAAAATAATAAATTACGACTCTGTGGCAATACACAATCCTGAAATTATTCTACTTATGCTGTTATTTAAAGTTCTTTTTTATACTAAAATTCACTGATTCGCGTCTCCCCGTATACTTCTCTGAATATTGTTAAGAAAGACATTGCAAAATTAAAAATTAAGATTCTGTGGAGGTGCTTTAACTCTGAATTCATTACACTTATACCGTTCTGAAACGCTGCTTCCTCAACTACATTTCACTGATTCGCCTCTTCTTTAGTCATTCCCTCAATTTAGTTGAAAAAGTCGTAGGAAATTCAAAAAATTAGGTTTCAATGGCACTAGTTTAAATCTGCATTTATTGTACTTATTTCGTTTCTGAACGATGTATTACCAAATAGAATTCAGATGCCCGTCTTTCCGTGTAATTCCCTGAATTTTTTAAGAAAGTCATAGCAAAATAAAAATTACGAATTTCTGGCATTACTTTAACTCTACACCTATTCTGCTTATTACGTTATTGAACATTGTATTTCTAAATAAATTCACCGATTCGCCTCTCCTCTTGTACTTCCATGAAATTTGTCAAGGAAGTCATAGTAAAAAATATACAATTCAGTGACGCTACTTCAATTCTGAATTTATTCTCTCTATACGTTTGAAACGCTGTTTTATCCTTCAAAATCTTTTATTGGCCTCTTCTCGGGTACTTTACTGAATTTTGTTAAAAGAGTCATAGCAAAAAAATATTACCATTCTTTGGATCTAATACAATTCTGAATTTATTCCACTTCTGCAATCATTTAACGCAGTTTTTGCAACTAAAATTCATTGACCCGCCTCTTCTCAAGAACATCCGTAAATTTCTTTTAAAGAAGTCATAGCCAAATATAAATTACGATTCTGTGGTGCTACTTCAACTTTAAATTTATTCATGTTATTTCATTATTAATTGATGTTTTGCAACCAAGATTCACCGATTAAATTCTTCTCGTGTATTTCAGTCTCAACGTTTTTCAAAGAAGTCATAGAAAAATAAAAAATTACGATTCTGAGCCTCAACTCCAATTCTGAAGTTATTCTACAATTCACATATTTAAAAGCTGTTTTTCCAACTAAAATTCACTGATTCCCCTCTGATCGTGTACTTCCCTCAACTTTATTCAAAGAAATCGTAGAAAAATAAAAAATTACGATTCTGTGGCTTTACACATTTCTGAAATTATTTTATTTATCTCGTTAATTAAAGCTCTTTTTCCAACTAAATGTATCCTTTATGCCCTGGGCGGGGGGTGGAGAGGACGGCAACGTCCTATCCCGCCCAGGTAAAATAAAACTCAAGTAAAGTAAAGTAACTAATATTTCACTGATTCTGCTTCTCTCGTGTACTTACTGATTATTGTTAAGGATCTTATTGGAAAATGAATAATTATATTACTCTTGCGCTATTTCAATGCAGATTTTAATATATTTATTACGTAGCAAAACGTGCAATTTCCACTTAAAATTCACCGATTTTATTCACCGATTCACCGAATTTATTTTGGTTATATCTTTTTAAACACTGTTTCATTAATAAAATACAATGAATCGCCTCTACTCATGTACATTACTGAATTTTATCAAGGAAGTCAAAGCAAAATAAAAAAATAAAATTCTCAAGCGACTTTACATATCTGAATTCATTCTACTCATTTCATTAACACATATTTTCCAACTAAAATTCACTGACTCCCCTCTGATCGTGTACCTACCTCAACTTTTTGCAAAGAAATGCTAGTAAAATAGAAATATACGATTCATATACGAGGTGGCGCCAAATACTTCGAAATAATTTTACGTATCTCGATATTTCAAGCCCCCTTTTCCAACAAAAATTCACTATTTGCCTCTTCTTGTGTACTTAAGTGATTTATGTTAAGGATTTCATAGCAAAAGGAAAAGTTAAGATACTACTGCAATGAATTTCTTCTACTTATTACGAAGCAAAAAAAAATTACGTACCTGCTGCGTTACAAAAACTTATAATTTATGCTGCTTATAATTTTATGTAACGCTGTAACTTCAAATAAATTCACTTATTCGCCTTTTCTCGTACACTTCCAAAAATTTTGTTAGGGACTTATAAAAAAATTCTGTGGCGGTACTTCGATTCTGAACTTTTTTCTCCTTATACATTTATGAAACGCTGTTTAATCAATGAAATTTCACTATTTTTCCTATTTTCGTGTACTTCACTGAATTTTGATAAGAAAGTCATAGGAAAATAAAATACAGTTCGATGGCTTTACTACAACTCTGAATTAATTCTACTTATGCCGTAATGAAACGTTATTTTCCCCACTAAAAGTCACTGATTCTCCTCTGTTCCGTGTTTACCTTAGTTTTTTTTCAAGGATTCATAGCAAAATAAAATATAAAACTTCTGGTGCGCTACTTCTGTTCTGAATTTTTTCTGCTTTACCCTTTATGAAACGCTTTGTATTCAATGAAATTTCACATATTTTCCTCTTCTCGTGTACATTACTGATTTTTGTTGAGGTATTCATAACTAAATAAAAAATACAATTTTGTGGCGCTAATACAATCCTGAATGTATTCTACTTTTATCGTTATTTAAAGCTCTTATTCCAACAAAAATTCACTGATTCGTCTCTTCCCGCGTTCTTCTATGAAATTTGTTAGGGAGGTCACTGAAAGAAAATTGCCGTACTGTTACGCTACTTCAATTCTGAATTTTTCTTTTTATTACGTAGTTAAACGTTGTTTTTCCAACAAAAATTCACTGATTCGCCACTTTGTTAGTAAATATTAAAGAAGTCTTAGTGAAATAAAATAAAACTAGAATAGTATTGAATAAATTCAGATATGTGGCGTTACCACATATCTGAATTTATTCTGTTAATGCCATTATATCAAGCTGTTTTTTCAACTAAAATTAACTAATTCGCCTCTTCTCGTGTACATCTAAGAAATTTGTTGAGGAAGTCATAGCAAAAAAAAATTACGTTACACTTTCGCTGCTTCAATTCTGCATCTATTCTGCTTATTTCGTTATTGAACATTGATTTTGTAATAGATTCACGCATTCACTTCATCTCGTGTTCTTCCACGAATTTTGTTAAGTTAGTCATAGCCATTAAAAATTACGATTCTGAGCCTCTACTCCAATTCTGAAGTTTTTCTACAATTTACATATTTTAGAGCTGTTTTTCCAACTAAATTTCTTTGATTCGCCTCTTCTCGTGTACATTACTGAATTTTATCAAGGAAGTCAAAGAAAAATAAAAAAATAAAATTCTGCGGCGACTCTACATATCTGAATTTATTCTACTCATGCCCTTATTAAACGTTGTTTTTCCAAATAAAATTCATTGATTCCCGCCTGATCGTGTACTTCTCTCAACTTTTTTCAAAATGCTAGCCAGATAAAAAATTACGATTCTGGCGCTCTAGACACTCCTGAAATTATTTTATTTATTCGTTAACTAAAGCTCTTTTAAAAAAAAAAAAATTCACTGATTCACCTTGTCTCGTGTTCTTCATTTTTATTGTTAAGGAACGCACAGGAAAATAAATTATTAAATTACTCTTGCGCTATTTCAATGCACATTTTAATCTACTTATTGCGTAGTAAAACTTGACATTTCCACTTAAAATTCTCCGATTCGCCTCCCCGAGCGTACTTCCATTAATTTTGTTAAGGATGTATTAGTAAAATAAAAATTTAAAATTCCATGGCGCTACTTCCCCTCTGAATTTTTCTTCTTATACCGTTTGAAAAGCTGTTACATTCGCCACTCCTAGTATATTTCACTGAATTATGTTAAGGGGGTCATAGCAAAATAAAATATTACCATTCTGTGTCGCTTCTAGAATTCTTAATGTATTCTACTTATGTCATTACGAAACGCTATTTTTCCAACTAAAGTTCACTTATTCGCTTCTTCACAGGTACTTTACTGAATTTAGTTAAGGAAGTCATAGCAAAATAAAAAATACTATTTTGTGCCACTACTTCAATTCCAAATTCATTCTGCTTATAATTTTATGAAACACGGTTTTATGACTAAAATTGACTGATTTGACTCTACTGGTGTACTTTACCGAATGATTTTAAGTCGTAGCAAAATAAAATATTGTAATTCTGTGGCAGAATTATGAATTTATTCTACCTATAAAATGCTGTTTTTTGAACTAAAATACACTGAATCGCCTCTACTCGTATACATTATTGAATTTTATCAAGGAAGTCAAAGCAGAATAAAAAAATAAAATTCTCAAGCGACTTTACATATCCGAATTTATTCTACTCATTACATTAACGCATATTTTCCAACTAAAATTCACTGACTCCCCTCTGATCGTGTACTTACCTCAACTTTTTTCAAATAAATGCTAGTAAAATAGAAATTTACGATTCATATACGAGGTGGCGCCAAATACAAATACTCGATATTTCAAGCCCCCTTTTCCAACAAAAATTCACTATTTGCCTCTTAGTGTACTTAAGTGATTTATGTTAAGGATTTCATAGCAAAAGGAAAAGTTAAGATACTATTGCAATGAATTTCTTCTCCTTATTACGAAGTTAAACGTTGTTTTTCCACTTAAAATTAACATTCGCCTCTGCTAGAGTACTTTACTGTATTATGTTTATAAATTCGAAAAAAATAAAATAATACCATCCTGAATTTATTCAGCTTATATCGTTATAAAACGCTGTTTTTTCAACTACACTCACTGATTCGCCTCTTTTAGTGTATGTCACTGAATTTTGTTAAGGTAGTCATAGCAATATAAAAAAATACAATTTTGTAGGGCTAATACAATTCTGAAATTTTTTACTTATCTCGTTATTAAAAGCTCTTTTTCCAACTAAACTCACTGATTCCCCCCTTACCGTGCACTTACATTAAATTTTTTAGGGAAGTCGCTGCAAAAAAAAAATTACGGTACTGTTGCGCCACTTCAATTCTTAACTTATTCTACTCATTACGTAGTTAAACATTGTTTTTCCAGTTAAATTTAACTGACTCGCCTCTCACAGTGTACTTTACTTAATAATGCTAAGCAAGCAATAGTAAAATAAAATAAAACAAATCTGTGGCGTTACAACATTTCTCAATTTATTCTACTTATTCCAATATGAAACACTGTTTATCCAAACTAAAATTCACTAATTCGCCACTGTACTTCCCTTAAATATGTTAAGGAAGTCAGGGGAAAAAAAATTACGTTCCTGCTACGTTACAAAAACTGAGAATGTATGCTGCTTATAATTTTATGAAACGCTGTATCTTCAAATAAATTCACTTATTCGCCTTTTCTCGTACACTTCCATAAATTTTGTTAGGGACTTATAAAAAAATAAATGATAACAATTTTGTAGCGCTACTTCGATTCTGAAATGTTTCTGCTTATACCTTTATGAAACACTGTTTAATGAATGAAATTTCACTGATTTTCCTCTTTTCCTCTATTCAGCGAATTTTGAAAAGGAAGTTCTAGCAAAACAAAAAAATACTATTATATGGCTCTACTACAATTCTGAATTTATTCTACTTATACCGTGATGAAAAGTTATTTTTCCCACTGAAATTCACTGATTCTACTCTGCTCTGTATTTTCCTTAGTTTTTTTAAAGGATTCATAGCAAAATAAGATATAGCAATTCTGTGGCGCTACTTCGATTCTGAAATTTTTCTGCTTATACCTTTATGAAACGCTGTGTATTCAATGAAGTTTCACTGATTTTTCTTTTCTCGTGTACATTACTGAACTTTGTAGATGTAACAGATGAAACAACATCGGCCGTCACATTGTGGAATTTTACCATGATTGAAAATAAGAATCAATTTTGTAATTTTCCACACGTTTTTAATAACCAACTGGTTATAGTCTCTGATGATTCACGTGAGTGTTGAAACCGGTTGGTTATTACTAAGAAATTACGTTTGGAAAATTACTAAGTTGATTCTTATTTTCAATCATTTGTTGAGGTAGTCATAGCTGAATAAAAAAAATGAAATTATGTGGTACAAATACAATCCTGAATTTATTCTACAAATCTCGTTATTTATAAAGATCTTATTCCAACAAAAATTCACCGATTCGTCTCTTCCCGCGTTCTTCTGTGAAATTTGTTAGGGAAGTCACTGAAAAAAAATTGCCGTACTCTTACGCTACTTCAATTCTGAATTTTTCTTTTTATTACGTAGTTAAACGTTGTTTTTCCAACAAAAATTCACTGACTCTCCTCTTCTCGTGTACTTCAGTGAATTTTGTTAAGTATGTCACGGCAAATTAAAATAATACAATTATGTAGCTCTACTACAATACTGAATTCATTCTATTTATGCCGTTATGAAACGCTGTTTTTTTAACTGAATTTTCTGATTCTCTTATTTTCGTATACTTTACTATATTTTGCTCAGGTAGTCATAGCAAAATAAAACAAAATTGTGGCGGTAATACAGTACTGAATTTAAGCTACATATCTGGTTATTTAAAGCTCTTTTTCCATACTGAAATGCAATAACTCGCCACTTCTGGTGTACATCTAAGAAATTTGTAGAGGTAGTCATTGCAAAGAAAAATTACGTTACACTTTCGCTGCTTCAACTCTGCATCTATCCTGCAAATTTTGTCTAACGTTGATTTTGTAATACATTCACTCATTCGCTCCATCTCGTGTTCTTCTACGAATTTTGTTAAGTTAGTCATAGCCATTAAAAATTACGATTCTGAGCCTCTGCTCCAATGCTGAAGTTGTTCTACAATTTACATATTTAAGAGCTGTTTTTCCAACTAAATTTCTTTGATTCGCCTCTTCTCGTGTACTTTACTGAATTTTATCAAGGAAGTCAAAGCAAAATAAAAAAATAAAATTCTGTGGCGCCTCTACATATCTGAATTTATTCTACTCATGTCATTATGAAACGCTATTTTTCCAACTAAAATTCACTTATTCGCTTTTTCACAGTTACTTTACAGAATTTAGTGAAGGAAGTCATAGCAAAATAAAAAATACTATTTTGTGCCACTACTTCAATTCCAAATTCATTCTGCTTATAATTTTATGAAACACGGTTTTATGACTAAAATTGACTGATTTGACTCTACTGGTGTACTTTACCGAATGATTTTAAGTCGTAGCAAAATAAAATATTGTAATTCTGTGGCAGAATTATGAATTTATTCTAACTATAAAATGCTGTTTTTTGAACTAAAATACACTGAATCGCCTCTACTCGTATACATTATTGAATTTTATCAAGGAAGTCAAAGCAGAATAAAAAAATAAAATTCTCAAGCGACTTTACATATCCGAATTTATTCTACTCATTACATTAACGCATATTTTCCAACTAAAATTCACTGACTCCCCTCTGATCGTGTACTTACCTCAACTTTTTTCAAATAAATGCTAGTAAAATAGAAATTTACGATTCATATACGAGGTGGCGCCAAATACAAATACTCGATATTTCAAGCCCCCTTTTCCAACAAAAATTCACTATTTGCCTCTTAGTGTACTTAAGTGATTTATGTTAAGGATTTCATAGCAAAAGGAAAAGTTAAGATACTATTGCAATGAATTTCTTCTCCTTATTACGAAGTTAAACGTTGTTTTTCCACTTAAAATTAACATTCGCCTCTGCTAGAGTACTTTACTGTATTATGTTTATAAATTCGAAAAAAATAAAATAATACCATCCTGAATTTATTCAGCTTATATCGTTATAAAACGCTGTTTTTTCAACTACACTCACTGATTTGCCACTTTACGTGTACGTCACTGAATTTTGTTAAGGTAGTAATAGCAATATAAAAAATACATTTTTTGGTGCTAATACAATTCTGAATTTATTCTACTTATATCGTTATTAAAAGCTCTTTTTCCAACTAAACTCACTGATTCCCCCCTTACCGTGCACTTACATTAAATTTTTTAGGGAAGTCGCTGCAAAAAAAAAATTACGGTTATGTTGCGCCACTTCAATTCTTAACTTATTCTACTCATTACGTAGTTAAACATTGTTTTTCCAGTTAAATTTAACTGACTCGCCTCTCACAGTGTACTTTACTTAATAATGCTAAGCAAGCAATAGTAAAATAAAATAAAACAAATCTGTGGCGTTACAACATTTCTCAATTTATTCTACTTATTCCAATATGAAACACTGTTTATCCAAACTAAAATTCACTAATTCGCCACTGTACTTCCCTTAAATATGTTAAGGAAGTCAGGGGAAAAAAAATTACGTTCCTGCTACGTTACAAAAACTGAGAATGTATGCTGCTTATAATTTTATGAAACGCTGTATCTTCAAATAAATTCACTTATTCGCCTTTTCTCGTACACTTCCATAAATTTTGTTAGGGACTTATAAAAAAATAAATGATAACAATTTTGTAGCGCTACTTCGATTCTGAAATGTTTCTGCTTATACCTTTATGAAACACTGTTTAATGAATGAAATTTCACTGATTTTCCTCTTTTCCTCTATTCAGCGAATTTTGAAAAGGAAGTTCTAGCAAAACAAAAAAATACTATTATATGGCTCTACTACAATTCTGAATTTATTCTACTTATACCGTGATGAAAAGTTATTTTTCCCACTGAAATTCACTGATTCTACTCTGCTCTGTATTTTCCTTAGTTTTTTTAAAGGATTCATAGCAAAATAAGATATAGCAATTCTGTGGCGCTACTTCGATTCTGAAATTTTTCTGCTTATACCTTTATGAAACGCTGTGTATTCAATGAAGTTTCACTGATTTTTCTTTTCTCGTGTACATTACTGAACTTTGTAGATGTAACAGATGAAACAACATCGGCCGTCACATTGTGGAATTTTACCATGATTGAAAATAAGAATCAATTTTGTAATTTTCCACACGTTTTTAATAACCAACTGGTTATAGTCTCTGATGATTCACGTGAGTGTTGAAACCGGTTGGTTATTACTAAGAAATTACGTTTGGAAAATTACTAAGTTGATTCTTATTTTCAATCATTTGTTGAGGTAGTCATAGCTGAATAAAAAAAATGAAATTATGTGGTACAAATACAATCCTGAATTTATTCTACAAATCTCGTTATTTATAAAGATCTTATTCCAACAAAAATTCACCGATTCGTCTCTTCCCGCGTTCTTCTGTGAAATTTGTTAGGGAAGTCACTGAAAAAAAATTGCCGTACTCTTACGCTACTTCAATTCTGAATTTTTCTTTTTATTACGTAGTTAAACGTTGTTTTTCCAACAAAAATTCACTGACTCTCCTCTTCTCGTGTACTTCAGTGAATTTTGTTAAGTATGTCACGGCAAATTAAAATAATACAATTATGTAGCTCTACTACAATACTGAATTCATTCTATTTATGCCGTTATGAAACGCTGTTTTTTTAACTGAATTTTCTGATTCTCTTATTTTCGTATACTTTACTACATTTTGCTCAGGTAGTCATAGCAAAATAAAACAAAATTGTGGCGGTAATACAGTACTGAATTTAAGCTACATATCTGGTTATTTAAAGCTCTTTTTCCATACTGAAATGCAATAACTCGCCACTTCTCGTGTACATCTAAGAAATTTGTAGAGGTAGTCATTGCAAAGAAAAATTACGTTACACTTTCGCTGCTTCAACTCTGCATCTATCCTGCAAATTTTGTCTAACGTTGATTTTGTAATACATTCACTCATTCGCTCCATCTCGTGTTCTTCTACGAATTTTGTTAAGTTAGTCATAGCCATTAAAAATTACGATTCTGAGCCTCTGCTCCAATGCTGAAGTTGTTCTACAATTTACATATTTAAGAGCTGTTTTTCCAACTAAATTTCTTTAAATCGCCTCTTCTCGTGTACTTTACTGAATTTTATCAAGGAAGTCAAAGCAAAATAAAAAAATAAAATTCTGTGGCGCCTCTACATATCTGAATTTATTCTACTCATGTCATTATGAAACGCTATTTTTCCAACTAAAATTCACTTATTCGCTTTTTCACAGTTACTTTACAGAATTTAGTTAAGGAAGTCATAGCAAAATAAAAAATACTATTTTGTGCCACTACTTCAATTCCAAATTCATTCTGCTTATAATTTTATGAAACACGGTTTTATGACTAAAATTGACTGATTTGACTCTACTGGTGTACTTTACCGAATGATTTTAAGTCGTAGCAAAATAAAATATTGTAATTCTGTGGCAGAATTATGAATTTATTCTAACTATAAAATGCTGTTTTTTGAACTAAAATACACTGAATCGCCTCTACTCGTATACATTATTGAATTTTATCAAGGAAGTCAAAGCAGAATAAAAAAATAAAATTCTCAAGCGACTTTACATATCCGAATTTATTCTACTCATTACATTAACGCATATTTTCCAACTAAAATTCACTGACTCCCCTCTGATCGTGTACTTACCTCAACTTTTTTCAAATAAATGCTAGTAAAATAGAAATTTACGATTCATATACGAGGTGGCGCCAAATACAAATACTCGATATTTCAAGCCCCCTTTTCCAACAAAAATTCACTATTTGCCTCTTAGTGTACTTAAGTGATTTATGTTAAGGATTTCATAGCAAAAGGAAAAGTTAAGATACTATTGCAATGAATTTCTTCTCCTTATTACGAAGTTAAACGTTGTTTTTCCACTTAAAATTAACATTCGCCTCTGCTAGAGTACTTTACTGTATTATGTTTATAAATTCGAAAAAAATAAAATAATACCATCCTGAATTTATTCAGCTTATATCGTTATAAAACGCTGTTTTTTCAACTACACTCACTGATTTGCCACTTTACGTGTACGTCACTGAATTTTGTTAAGGTAGTAATAGCAATATAAAAAATACATTTTTTGGTGCTAATACAATTCTGAATTTATTCTACTTATATCGTTATTAAAAGCTCTTTTTCCAACTAAACTCACTGATTCCCCCCTTACCGTGCACTTACATTAAATTTTTTAGGGAAGTCGCTGCAAAAAAAAAATTACGGTTATGTTGCGCCACTTCAATTCTTAACTTATTCTACTCATTACGTAGTTAAACATTGTTTTTCCAGTTAAATTTAACTGACTCGCCTCTCACAGTGTACTTTACTTAATAATGCTAAGCAAGCAATAGTAAAATAAAATAAAACAAATCTGTGGCGTTACAACATTTCTCAATTTATTCTACTTATTCCAATATGAAACACTGTTTATCCAAACTAAAATTCACTAATTCGCCACTGTACTTCCCTTAAATATGTTAAGGAAGTCAGGGGAAAAAAAATTACGTTCCTGCTACGTTACAAAAACTGAGAATGTATGCTGCTTATAATTTTATGAAACGCTGTATCTTCAAATAAATTCACTTATTCGCCTTTTGGCGGTAATACAGTACTGAATTTAAGCTACATATCTGGTTATTTAAAGCTCTTTTTCCATACTGAAATGCAATAACTCGCCACTTCTCGTGTACATCTAAGAAATTTGTAGAGGTAGTCATTGCAAAGAAAAATTACGTTACACTTTCGCTGCTTCAACTCTGCATCTATCCTGCAAATTTTGTCTAACGTTGATTTTGTAATACATTCACTCATTCGCTCCATCTCGTGTTCTTCTACGAATTTTGTTAAGTTAGTCATAGCCATTAAAAATTACGATTCTGAGCCTCTGCTCCAATGCTGAAGTTGTTCTACAATTTACATATTTAAGAGCTGTTTTTCCAACTAAATTTCTTTAAATCGCCTCTTCTCGTGTACTTTACTGAATTTTATCAAGGAAGTCAAAGCAAAATAAAAAAATAAAATTCTGTGGCGCCTCTACATATCTGAATTTATTCTACTCATGTCATTATGAAACGCTATTTTTCCAACTAAAATTCACTTATTCGCTTTTTCACAGTTACTTTACAGAATTTAGTTAAGGAAGTCATAGCAAAATAAAAAATACTATTTTGTGCCACTACTTCAATTCCAAATTCATTCTGCTTATAATTTTATGAAACACGGTTTTATGACTAAAATTGACTGATTTGACTCTACTGGTGTACTTTACCGAATGATTTTAAGTCGTAGCAAAATAAAATATTGTAATTCTGTGGCAGAATTATGAATTTATTCTAACTATAAAATGCTGTTTTTTGAACTAAAATACACTGAATCGCCTCTACTCGTATACATTATTGAATTTTATCAAGGAAGTCAAAGCAGAATAAAAAAATAAAATTCTCAAGCGACTTTACATATCCGAATTTATTCTACTCATTACATTAACGCATATTTTCCAACTAAAATTCACTGACTCCCCTCTGATCGTGTACTTACCTCAACTTTTTTCAAATAAATGCTAGTAAAATAGAAATTTACGATTCATATACGAGGTGGCGCCAAATACAAATACTCGATATTTCAAGCCCCCTTTTCCAACAAAAATTCACTATTTGCCTCTTAGTGTACTTAAGTGATTTATGTTAAGGATTTCATAGCAAAAGGAAAAGTTAAGATACTATTGCAATGAATTTCTTCTCCTTATTACGAAGTTAAACGTTGTTTTTCCACTTAAAATTAACATTCGCCTCTGCTAGAGTACTTTACTGTATTATGTTTATAAATTCGAAAAAAATAAAATAATACCATCCTGAATTTATTCAGCTTATATCGTTATAAAACGCTGTTTTTTCAACTACACTCACTGATTTGCCACTTTACGTGTACGTCACTGAATTTTGTTAAGGTAGTAATAGCAATATAAAAAATACATTTTTTGGTGCTAATACAATTCTGAATTTATTCTACTTATATCGTTATTAAAAGCTCTTTTTCCAACTAAACTCACTGATTCCCCCCTTACCGTGCACTTACATTAAATTTTTTAGGGAAGTCGCTGCAAAAAAAAATTACGGTTATGTTGCGCCACTTCAATTCTTAACTTATTCTACTCATTACGTAGTTAAACATTGTTTTTCCAGTTAAATTTAACTGACTCGCCTCTCACAGTGTACTTTACTTAATAATGCTAAGCAAGCAATAGTAAAATAAAATAAAACAAATCTGTGGCGTTACAACATTTCTCAATTTATTCTACTTATTCCAATATGAAACACTGTTTATCCAAACTAAAATTCACTAATTCGCCACTGTACTTCCCTTAAATATGTTAAGGAAGTCAGGGGAAAAAAAATTACGTTCCTGCTACGTTACAAAAACTGAGAATGTATGCTGCTTATAATTTTATGAAACGCTGTATCTTCAAATAAATTCACTTATTCGCCTTTTCTCGTACACTTCCATAAATTTTGTTAGGGACTTATAAAAAAATAAATGATAACAATTTTGTAGCGCTACTTCGATTCTGAAATGTTTCTGCTTATACCTTTATGAAACACTGTTTAATGAATGAAATTTCACTGATTTTCCTCTTTTCCTCTATTCAGCGAATTTTGAAAAGGAAGTTCTAGCAAAACAAAAAAATACTATTATATGGCTCTACTACAATTCTGAATTTATTCTACTTATACCGTGATGAAAAGTTATTTTTCCCACTGAAATTCACTGATTCTACTCTGCTCTGTATTTTCCTTAGTTTTTTTAAAGGATTCATAGCAAAATAAGATATAGCAATTCTGTGGCGCTACTTCGATTCTGAAATTTTTCTGCTTATACCTTTATGAAACGCTGTGTATTCAATGAAGTTTCACTGATTTTTCTTTTCTCGTGTACATTACTGAACTTTGTAGATGTAACAGATGAAACAACATCGGCCGTCACATTGTGGAATTTTACCATGATTGAAAATAAGAATCAATTTTGTAATTTTCCACACGTTTTTAATAACCAACTGGTTATAGTCTCTGATGATTCACGTGAGTGTTGAAACCGGTTGGTTATTACTAAGAAATTACGTTTGGAAAATTACTAAGTTGATTCTTATTTTCAATCATTTGTTGAGGTAGTCATAGCTGAATAAAAAAAATGAAATTATGTGGTACAAATACAATCCTGAATTTATTCTACAAATCTCGTTATTTATAAAGATCTTATTCCAACAAAAATTCACCGATTCGTCTCTTCCCGCGTTCTTCTGTGAAATTTGTTAGGGAAGTCACTGAAAAAAAATTGCCGTACTCTTACGCTACTTCAATTCTGAATTTTTCTTTTTATTACGTAGTTAAACGTTGTTTTTCCAACAAAAATTCACTGACTCTCCTCTTCTCGTGTACTTCAGTGAATTTTGTTAAGTATGTCACGGCAAATTAAAATAATACAATTATGTAGCTCTACTACAATACTGAATTCATTCTATTTATGCCGTTATGAAACGCTGTTTTTTTAACTGAATTTTCTGATTCTCTTATTTTCGTATACTTTACTATATTTTGCTCAGGTAGTCATAGCAAAATAAAACAAAATTGTGGCGGTAATACAGTACTGAATTTAAGCTACATATCTGGTTATTTAAAGCTCTTTTTCCATACTGAAATGCAATAACTCGCCACTTCTCGTGTACATCTAAGAAATTTGTAGAGGTAGTCATTGCAAAGAAAAATTACGTTACACTTTCGCTGCTTCAACTCTGCATCTATCCTGCAAATTTTGTCTAACGTTGATTTTGTAATACATTCACTCATTCGCTCCATCTCGTGTTCTTCTACGAATTTTGTTAAGTTAGTCATAGCCATTAAAAATTACGATTCTGAGCCTCTGCTCCAATGCTGAAGTTGTTCTACAATTTACATATTTAAGAGCTGTTTTTCCAACTAAATTTCTTTGATTCGCCTCTTCTCGTGTACTTCACTGAATTTTATCAAGGAAGTCAAAGCAAAATAAAAAAATAAAATTCTGTGGCGCCTCTACATATCTGAATTTATTCTACTCATGTCATTATGAAACGCTATTTTTCCAACTAAAATTCACTTATTCGCTTTTTCACAGTTACTTTACAGAATTTAGTGAAGGAAGTCATAGCAAAATAAAAAATACTATTTTGTGCCACTACTTCAATTCCAAATTCATTCTGCTTATAATTTTATGAAACACGGTTTTATGACTAAAATTGACTGATTTGACTCTACTGGTGTACTTTACCGAATGATTTTAAGTCGTAGCAAAATAAAATACGGTAATTCTGTGGCAGAATTATGCATTTATTCTACCTATAAAATGCTGTTTTTTTAACTAAAATACACTGAATCGCCTCTACTCGTATACATTATTGAATTTTATCAAGGAAGTCAAAGCAGAATAAAAAAATAAAATTCTCAAGCGACTTTACATATCCGAATTTATTCTACTCATTACATTAACGCATATTTTCCAACTAAAATTCACTGACTCCCCTCTGATCGTGTACTTACCTCAACTTTTTTCAAATAAATGCTAGTAAAATAGAAATTTACGATTCATATACGAGGTGGCGCCAAATACAAATACTCGATATTTCAAGCCCCCTTTTCCAACAAAAATTCACTATTTGCCTCTTAGTGTACTTAAGTGATTTATGTTAAGGATTTCATAGCAAAAGCAAAAGTTAAGATACTATTGCAATGAATTTCTTCTCCTTATTACGAAGTTAAACGTTGTTTTTCCACTTAAAATTAACATTCGCCTCTGCTAGAGTACTTTACTGTATTATGTTTATAAATTCGAAAAAAATAAAATAATACCATCCTGAATTTATTCAGCTTATATCGTTATAAAACGCTGTTTTTTCAACTACACTCACTGATTTGCCACTTTACGTGTACGTCACTGAATTTTGTTAAGGTAGTAATAGCAATATAAAAAATACATTTTTTGGTGCTAATACAATTCTGAATTTATTCTACTTATATCGTTATTAAAAGCTCTTTTTCCAACTAAACTCACTGATTCCCCCCTTACCGTGCACTTACATTAAATTTTTTAGGGAAGTCGCTGCAAAAAAAAAATTACGGTTATGTTGCGCCACTTCAATTCTTAACTTATTCTACTCATTACGTAGTTAAACATTGTTTTTCCAGTTAAATTTAACTGACTCGCCTCTCACAGTGTACTTTACTTAATAATGCTAAGCAAGCAATAGTAAAATAAAATAAAACAAATCTGTGGCGTTACAACATTTCTCAATTTATTCTACTTATTCCAATATGAAACACTGTTTATCGAAACTAAAATTCACTAATTCGCCACTGTACTTCCCTTAAATATGTTAAGGAAGTCAGGGGAAAAAAAATTACGTTCCTGCTACGTTACAAAAACTGAGAATGTATGCTGCTTATAATTTTATGAAACGCTGTATCTTCAAATAAATTCACTTATTCGCCTTTTCTCGTACACTTCCATAAATTTTGTTAGGGACTTATAAAAAAATAAATGATAACAATTTTGTAGCGCTACTTCAATTCTGAACTTATTCTACTCATTACGTAGTTAAACATTGCTTTTCCAATTACATTTAACTGACTCGCCCCTCATAGTGTACTTTTTGAATAATGTTAAGTAAGTAATAGTAAAATAAAATAATACAATTCTGTGGCCTTACAACATTTCTCAATTTATTCTGCTGCGTTACAAAAATTCAGAATTAATGCTGCTTATAATTTTACGAAACGCTGTATCTTTAAATAAATTCACTTATTCGCCTCTTCTCGCACACTTCCATTAATTTTGTTAGGGACTTATAAAAAAATTAATTATAACAATTCTGTGGCGGTACTTCGATTATGAACTTTTTTCTGCTTATACATTTATGAAACGCTGTTTAATCAATGAAATTTCACTGATTTTCTCTTCTCTTGTCTGTAGCTCTAAATTAGTCAATCAAATTACACTTAATTTTGATGAGGAAACCATATCAAAAAAAAAATACAATTATATGACTCTACTACAACTCTGAATTTATTCTACGTATACCGTGATTTAACGTTATTTTCCCCACTAAAATTCACTGATTCTCCTCTGTTCCGTATTTACCTTAGTTTTTTTTAAAGGATTCATAGCAAAATAAAATATAAAACTTCTGGTGCGCTACTTCTGTTCTGAATTTTTTCTGCTTTACCCTTTATGAAACCTGTGTATTCAATGACATTTCACATATTTTCCTCTTCTCGTGTACATTGCCGAATTTTGTTAAGGTAGTCATAGCTGAATAAAATGATCAATTTTGTGGCGCTAATACAGATTGGAATATATTCTACTTATCTCGTTTTTTTAAAGCTCTTTTTCCAAACTAAAATTCACTGATTCACCTCTCCTAGTGTAATTAATTGATTAATGTTAAGGAAGTCTTAGCGAAATAAAATAAAAAAATTCTGTGGCGTTACCGCATATCTGTTTTTATTCTATTAATGCCATTATGTCACGCTGTGACTTTTCGACTAAATATCACTGATTCGCCACTTCTTGTGTCATTCCTTTAATGTCGTTAAGGAAGTCACAGCAAAGTACAAATTACCTTTCATGGCGCTACATCAACTCTGCATATATTCTACCTATTTCGTTGTTGAACATAGTACTTCGAAATAAATTCACTTATTCGCCTTTTCTCGAGTACTTCATTGGATTTTGATAAGAAATCGTCACAAGATAATAATTACAATTCTGTGGCGCTACTTCCATTCCTAATTTTTCTTCTCCTAATGTTTGAAACGCTGTTTTTTCAACTAAAATTCACTGACTCGCCTCTTCTCGTGTACTTTAATGAATTTTGTTAAGTAAGTCACAGCAAAATAAAATAATACAATTCTGTAGCTCTACTACAATACTGAATTTATTCTAATTATACCGTTATGAAACGCTGTTTTTTTAACTAGAATTTTCTGATTCTCTTATTTTCGTATACTTTACTGAATTTTGATAAGATAGTCATAGAAAAATAAAAAAATACAATTTTGTGGCGGTAATACAGTTCTGAATTTATTCAATATATCTCGTTTTTTTAAAGCTCTTTTTCCAAACTAAAATTCACTAATTCGCCTCTTCTCGTGTACATCCAAGAAATTTGTTGAGGAAGTCATTGCAATGAAAAATTACGCTACAGTTTCGCTACTTCAACTCTGCATCTACTGTGCTTATTTCGTTAGTGAACATTGTATTTTTAAATAAATTCACTTATTCGCTTCATCTCGTGTTCTTCCACGAATTTTTATAAGTTAGTCATAACCATAAAAATTACGATTCTGGGCCTCTACTCCAATTCTGAAGTTATTCCACTAGTTACATATTTAAAAGCTGTTTTTCCAACTAAAATTCCCTGATTCCCCTCTGATGATCGTGTACTTCTCTCATCTTTTTCAAAGAAATCCTAGCCTAATAAAAAATTACGATTCTGTGTCACTACAAACTTCTGAAATTATTTTATTTATCTCTTTTTTTAAAGCTCTTTTTCCAACTAAAATTTCACTGATTCACCTTCTCTCGTCTTCTTCCTGATTTTGGTTAAGGTTCTCATAGGAAAATGAATAATTAAATTACTCTTGCGCTATTTAAATGCCGATTTTAATCTACTTATTGCGTAGTAAAACGTGGAATTTCCACTTAAAATTCACCGATTTTCCTCCCCTAGTGTACTTCCATGAATTTTGTATGGATCTATTAGCAAAATAAAAAATTATAATCTGTGGAGCTACTACTATTCCAAATTTATTTTTCTTATATCGTTAAGAAGCGATTTGGTTCTACTTAAAGGTCACTGATACGCCTCTCCTAGTATACTTCACTGAATTATGTTAAGGAAGTCATATCAAAATAAAATATTACCATTCTGTGGCGCTACTAGAATTCTTAGTCTATTCTACTTATGTCATTATGAAACGCTGTTTTTCCAACTAAAATTCACTGATTCTCCTCTTCTCGTGTACTCTCCTGAATTAATTTAAGGAAGTCACAGCAAAATAAAATAATACCATTTTGTGGCACTACTTCAATTCCAAATGCATTCTGCTTTTAATTTTATGAAACACTAACTAAAATTCACTGATTCGACTCTTCTGGTGTACTTTAACGAATGTTTTAAGGAAGTCATAGCAAAATAATGTACCGAAATTCTGTGGCAGAATTTTGAATTTATTCTACCTATGAAGTGTTGTTTTTTGAACTAAAATTACCGCAACTATTACCGCTGTTTTGCTACTAAAATTCACTGACTAGCTTCTTCTCATGTACTTTACTGAATTTTGTTAAGGATTTAAAAGCAAAATAAGAAATTCGAATTATGTGGGTATATGCTTCAATTCTGAATTTATTTTGCTTATATCGTTTTAAGGCACGGTAACTGAGACACGGACTCTAACACCATCTTTACACACTCTCTGGGCGAGGATCTTCCCCAGAGTCCTCTTACATGGCCACCTTCGAAGTCGTGCTCACAGAGAAAGAGAGAGACGACTTAGCCTTGATAGTTAACTCGGAGTTTATGTAGAGGACTCTGATAGGTTCGGTACGCACGCGCCATTGCGAGCCGATGGGGAACCAATAGCGCGTGGAGAAGCAGCAGTGTATGCGAATGTTTGGAGCAACAGGTGTGTGCGTATGGCGGGAATTACAGTTGAAGTCTGCGTCGCTGAGACAACCAAATCACTTCGGAGATCTAGCCACGGTTAGATACTTTCCATGCACACACACTCACTCATACCTGGGGGTTTATTTTGTAATCTCACCTTTTTAATGACTCTTTGCGGGAAGGCGGGAGATCCGTTTCGCTCTCTTAATGATCGGCTCACGAACGGTTCGTGAATTGTCGAAGCTTCTGTCGGTAGCGCTATCTGTTGCCGATCTCGGTGTGCTGAAGTTCTTCACGTTGCCCAAATTCCAAAAATACAATTTAAAATCGTTTGTATCTTTCTCGCTCTTGCTATTTTTCCAAATCAAGCTTCAAGTGGAAACGATGGTGGCTCCATTTCACGTTCTTTATGAAGATGAGATGGGAACTAATGGCAGGCGGAGATAATGAAACGGATCAAGAGTCGAAAGATACGGATCAGATTGGATGAATCATCTAAAAGACCAGGGGGCCGATTGTGTAACTCGGCTAACGTTCGATCGTTAGTGACCCGTTCACTCTCGATCGAGCTCACCATCTTCGAGCGAGGATGAAAAGTGCGATTGTATAAGCTCGATCGTCAGCAGGCAATTTCACAGCGTTCTCCATCACATCAAAGATAAATACCTATGAAACTCACTTTTAAAATTCCGTGCCGCCTGTCTCTCTTGTAGCATACCCATTTTCCCATAACCATATTTCTTGTACGTAGGTAACCGATAACCTACCGTGAGATATATAAGGCAGCATTAAATAATTTCCACAATTTCTCCAGGCACACACAGCGGCACACAAATAAAGGCACAATCCTATGGCTAATGACATCAAGGCGAGTGAATGAAAAGATTATCTTTTGAGTAGGCAAAATTTAATGAATAAAGCATAACGAGACAGCATGTGTTGCATAAGTCGACAAAAATCATCACCCTTTCACTTGGACGTAAACAACAACAGTCATAATAATAATAATAATGTAAAACACTCTCAAACAACACAGTAATCCCTTACGAGGGCAAATCGTAATGCTTATTGATAATTAGACATTACCTGCCTTAAACGTAGACAGAATAATTATTTCAACACAATAACATTGGACACCACTATGCAATGAAATAAAAATATGTCACTTGGGGTGGGAAATTTTACTGAATGAAGAATAACAAAGCACTACACTGTTTATCCTTTCACCACTTTCACTGGGACGTAAACAATCACACTTACAAGACAAGAGAAATCCCCCTCACTTCAATTCACATAGATTGCAAATCTTAATTTAAGGCAATAGGTGAAACGACGAAATAATTGCCGACAACAATTTTCTCTGACATCTGTATAGATACCATAATACATGCAATCCATCACAGTTCACTAAAAACATTGTCAATCGCTGAATTGCCACAATGTGTAGTCACAACACACGCTATATCTTCACTATGTATTATTCTCACCGTAAGTGGCATTGCTCAAGTGAAACTGTTGATGCCAATGCTGAAATTAAAAGTTGAAATTATATGTAACAGTCCGATAGCTTGTTTTAAATTGCTATTCATTACATTCACCCACCTAACGTTGCTATAATTATTCTAATTAATTCACTCTGTCACATCATACACAGCTTTTTAAGCAATTTGATACTTCAAATTACATTCTTATTCCGTAATAGTTCAAACAACGTTCCTCACAACGATAATTTATCACTTATACATGAAAATGCAAACAAAAACAAACCTTCCAACGATTGAAAATGGCCGTAACGTCAAGTATATAGCAGTCGACGGGTTTCCTTCGATTGTGAGCCGAAAAACCTTCGAACGTAAAGTTACACAATCGCGCCTTCAATTGTTTTCGAAGAATTACCCACAACACCACGGAATACGGCTCTTTACGTTCGAACGTAAAGTTATACAATCGGCCCCCAGCACATGACCGGGAGTTCACCGCTTGAGATCCGAAGATGGTCACGCCGCCTGGGTGGCGGAGTTTAACTACGAAAAAGTGACATTTTATGACGTATTCTCACTAAAGTGAGATTACAGAATAACCCCCCTGGTATGAGATAGATACCGTGCTTACCCGTGCATGCCGGGCGCTACCCGAAACCCCGATTAAGAGAGGGGGATTTATACGAATCATTCGCAATTTCTCGTGAACCGTGCACCTCTTCTCTTCGCATTCCAATCAATTGCATCGTACATTTTTTTCCTAATTACTAGACCTTGTTTTTAACCTATTCTTATTTCATTAATTTTTTTCAAAGAATGTGCTTTCTGGCTGTCACGATAAGTGGCGGCTCAAGGGCGAAAACTCATTTTTTTTACGAATTTTTTTTCACTGGTGACGCTGCCCCAAAATGGGGGTGATCGTCTGCTGCGAGAGGAGCATATTCCTTCGGAAACAAGTAATGAGGAAATCCAGAATAGAATTAAGAATATTGACAAATCCCTGGTGCTATACCCTTGTAAAATACAGGTGAAACGCGCTAAATGATACGTAAAAAAAGTCAACAGGTCGAAAGCCTAAAAAGACAAAACATGGCGGCCTGCACGAGTATATACAGTACGTATAATCTGCAAAGTGAATCAAGCACATGCAACGGAATTATTAACTCGAAAGTGATCCTTTTACATGGCAGATTAGAGCCTCTGTCCCTCGAAAAGAATTTCCTCGAGGACATAGTTGGCATTAACGATTAAAATTAATTCAAATTCAAAATAAAATTAACATCCTATGCAAGACAGAAATGGGGAACATGCACTATTTTTAATAACTCTTTGAATGTGAAGTTTATTAGCTGAAATGCGTTTGCCGAAAATTTTGCTGAAGAATTAAGTTGTGTTACAAAGATATTACTCTTTGAAAATTGTACCTTTTCGGCAGCTAAAAAACACGACATCATCGCATGACGTCACGGCACGGTATTATTATGGGCGTTGTTTATCTGTTTATGCATGGAGGTAAGTTGTTAAATAAATTCTTGGCGATAACGTATGTATTTGTCTCATTTGTTTAATACAATAAACGATTGTATTTCGAATTTTTCTTTACGTAGCATGGATTGTAACGAACAAGTTAATTTATTAATTTGACTGTTTAGTGCCCAATAATTTCTACTACGTTTACGCAATCGCTGGTTTCTTTTAAGAAGAACGCCGCCATAAGTGAGTCAACCAAAGGAAATTGTCGGAATAAGCTTTTTTTAAGTAGTTTCGTTCGAGAAACGGCTAAAAACCTCAAAACAATATATTCACTTCGTTTTCTATTTAATATAAATGTCAATCTCCGTAGCAATATGGAACCTATACCGTGCAGTGACGTCAGAAGGCGTTGTAGGTCACGTGACTTTCGTCAATTTCCGGGAACATTTTAAATTAATTTAATAATTCAATTTTAACTCATCTTTGTGGTAGGCGTAGAAAAATTTGGCTTATATATTTAAATTGGTGAGTAAATTTCGCCTCAAATACATCATTAATCTTAGAGAAACAAATTTCATGCATATTCCCCATTGAAAGCCAACCTAATGAAACACAGACAAGGAGAGGTAATAATAAATAAATATCTTTGGCAAACTCACCACTAAAGGGTCCTTTTCTTAGGTGGTGGGTCCTTTTCTTAGGAGCCGGGCCCTTTTCAAGGTTGGCCCCCAGTGAAAATAGTTCCGACGTCCCTGTTCACCCATTTCCCATGCTTGCAATTTTCAATTACGTATATGAGGTCCCAAAGCTAAGGATCCGCCTAATGTTGACTGCCACTTCCGAAGAAAACTGAAGGAAACGACAAGGATAGGTAAAGGTTTTTGGCGTAAGTTACAATGATGGTTCCCTGACACGCAGGAATATTTTGCACAATGGCGATGTTTCTGCGTCTGAGAAAATTATACGAATGGAAAAGTTGCGTATGGTTCCTCGGATCCCTCGGTGTACACTGTTAGATGATCTGGGCGGTTATTTTGTAATCTCACTTTAGTGCGAATACGTCATAAATTGTCACTTTTTCATAGTTAAACTCCGCCAACCAGGCGGCGTGACGATCAACGGATCTCAAGCGGTGAACTGCCTGTCATGTACTGGTCTTTTAGACGATTCATACGCTCTGATCCGTATATTTCGTCTCTTGATCCGTTTCATTATCTCCGCCTGCCATTAGTTCCCATCTCATCTTCATAGAGAACGTGAAATGGAGCCACTATCGTTGCCACTTGAAGCTTGAGTTGGAAAAAAAGCAAGAGCGAGAAAGATACAAACGATTTTAAATTGTATTTTTGGAATTTGCGCAACGTGAAGAACTTCAGCACATCGAGATCGGCAACAGATAGCGCTACCGACAGAAACTTCGACAATTCACGAACCGTTCGTGAGCCGATCATTAAGAGAGCGAAACGGATCTTCCGCCTTCCCGCAAAGAGTCAATAAAAAGGTGAGTTTACAAAATAACCCCCCTGTTTGAGATCAAAATACCCAAGTGATCAAACTGGACTCCGAGAGACAAGAGAGACTTCACCACAGCGTAGGTATCTTGTAAAAGTCCTGAAACCTGTGACAACTGTATTTACAAAAAAAATGTTCTGAAGACTGAAGTTCACAGGTCTTAGATCTTAATTTCTTCTCACTACATTTCTCTTTGCCCTTAAAAGAGCTATGTTAATACGAAGAAAGTCATATGAATAATCAATTTCATAAAACTGTACTGGGATGAGCAATTTTCGAAGTGTTTTGAAAATATTAATTGAGATTACCGGAGAGAACTGAGAGATATCAATTAGATTACATTCTCTAAATCTATAAAATTTATCGATTTAGAAACCGCATCATCGATTTCTCGGTTGCAGAACTTTCGACCAAAACTTATTGTTGATGAAAGGAAGAAGGAAATGGAATATATATAACCATTAACTGGTGTCAAAAATTGAGAGTGCCAAAAGTTAGTCGATAGCCAGATAAGAGAAGAAAAAAGATGGTGTAGAGGGGATTGGGTAATATCTAACAAGTATAAAGAAATCAGCTGGTAAAACTATGGGAGAACAGACAATTGGCGAATAAGTGAGACGCTGTGTTTACCTGAAGACAGATGAGCAGTGTGCAAGGAAGTATGTTATCCGCTGCTGTAAGGTAAGAAAAGCTATCCATTTGGGGATTTAAGTATGATAAAATGTTATTAGATCCAGAATAGATTCGAGTTCAGTGGAAAGAATATTTATTTATTTATTGTTTTTAATGTTTACCCAACATATAAATATAATTACAGGGTAAACAATTAATTATCGAACAAGATAATACAATATTATTAGCACTGGTCAAAACGCTAGACAAAGAAGATAATACAAATATTAATAACATTGGACAAATTATAAATATCTATCAAATATCAGTATCATGAACAACATTAACAACATTACCTCAGTGTGTTAAGTTTAGAAATAAGTTCTTTTAAAAATTTATTTCTGTATTGATATAAATTCAGATCATTTCAATATTTGTTGTATGTCATACACAATCTATTAACGGGAGAATTTTTACAATATTCACTATTGACATTCATGACATAAAATGTCATCATATTTCTACCCTTTCTGGATGGAACATGGAAATTTATTCTATTCAACAACATGCCACATTCTCCTTTATGTATTACGTCATGTAAAAACATAAGATCATTCAATATTCTTCGATCAAATAGTGTATGGAAATGAAACATTTCGAATAAGTTGTCGTATTTTACATGATTTTCCATAATAGGATAAACGCGATATCGAATATAATACACATACCTTAAAAACCTTTTTTGAATTCTCTCAATAATTTCACTGTACTTTTTTGCATAAGGGTTCCATATTACAGAGCAATATTCTAATTTACTCCTTACAAGAGAAAAATACAATAATTTCAGCACACATTCATTCCTAAAGTACTTTGACATACGGTATAGAAAACCCTGCAGCTTACATGCAGACATGGTAATGTACAATATATGATTTTCAAAGGTCATTTTACAGTCAAAAATAATGCCCAAATCTTTTCACTTTTCCTTTCAATAATCACCTCGTCCATTGAGTAATTGAACCTTAATACATTCTTTCTCCTTGAATAGGTTGTAGCAGAACATTTTTTAATGTTGAAGTGCAAATGGTTGTTTTGAGACCAAATAACTAAATTATGTAAATCATTCTGCACTTGTAAACATTCAGCCAAGTTATCCACTTTTCTGTATATCTTAATGTCGTCAGCAAACATTAAGCACTTAGTGAAATGAAGGCATTGCGGAAGATCACTTTTAAATATCAAAAAAAGTAGGGGGCCTAAATTCGAACCCTGTGGTACGCCTGATAGTGCAAGGTAGTTACTTGATGTAGCATTTTTATGGACTACATAATGCTTTCTTTCACTCAAGAATGAGCGTAACAAGTAGAATAGAGATCCCGAAATCCCTATGCTTTGAAGTTTGTTCATCAACAGACAGTGATTAACTGTGTCAAATGCTTTTTGAAAATCAAGATATATGGCGTCTACTTGAGAACCACTATCCATGATATTGATGACATAATCTGTGAAATTAGTTAGATTTGTTGCTACTGATTTATTTGCTAAAAAACCATGTTGAAATTCACTAATTTGACACTTGATCTGGAATTGAATATGCCGGGTGATGGAGCCTGCTTCTAATAATTTGTCCGAAATCGTTATGAAATAAAAGTAAATTAGTGTGTGGACAGATTTGGAGCGATTATCAGTTCCAAATCATTCCGATCGAATAAATATGAGAGTTTGACACCAACATATTTACCTACCCATGAATCAGTGCTAAAATAGGTATGTACAATTAAATAACGATAAAGAACGTGAATTGAGGCAGAGACTCTTAAGATATGCAAACGCCAAGCGGGTGAAGAATAATGATAAAATAGAAGGACTACCCCTACAGGATCCAACAAAATGGATTATGAAAAGCATTTTTTGAGTTAATATTGTGAGCATCTATTATTTAAATAATCAGAAAGACCTTCACTTTTTTGGAAATTCAATATTTATTTTTTCAATATTCCCTCTTATGAAAATGGTTGAAAAAGAGAGCAACATTTTGATTTACATAATGCAACATAATGCAGTTTGTAACGGAAGAAATAACTGGACCATTATGTTGCAAGAGCTAATGTGAGGAAAATGAGAACTTATAATGAGTTCCAGTGTAATTATTGAATGATCAATAAAAATTAATTGTTTTCAGGTGAAGAATGTGCATCTCTAGATACTTATTTTAGTAACATTAACGTTAATGTTACTAAAATAAGTATCTAGAGTTTTAAATACATTTGAAAACCCTGTTTCGGGCCAAATATCATCTCAAAATAAAATGAAACATATAAATGATTACTTCTGATTTTTGTTACATGTTAGTTATAAATACTCAACTCCATTGGAACTTTTAACTGTCACGCGAAATACACCACGATTGAATGCATTTAACGAGTATAATATAACCTGTATAAATCACAGCATAAAATTTTCTAGCCTTTTCGTATGTACTCGATTTAATATCAACAATTGATTGAAGTGATACTATAAACATAATGCAGACGTTCAGTGGATAATACATACAATTTCTGATTAAATATACTGAATGCATTGAAATTTAAGCCCTTTTTGTATTGCTGCTAATGTTTTTTCATCAATCACATATTTTACATTTGTTATTCTCATCTTCCCTGCGCGTTGAGCATGCAATATCTTCTTCGTTCGCTCAGCAATACCACTAGATGCTAACTTTTGTCTTTCGCTTTTATTTTTTAAATTGGCAAAATTTTACTAAAGTAGAACCTCGCTTACACGACCCTCAATAACACGACAACCTGAATTACAAGTGCAATTTTCAAATCCCCTTGAGATTGCCGTAACACATAATGTTAAATTATCCTCTATAACGCGACTATTACTATCCAAACAACCTCAATGACACGGACTTTTTCCAATTCACAACGTAACTCAGAACCTCTATAACAAATCGTTTTGAGAAGTCAACCTCGATAACGCAATAACATGAATGGGTCAACCTTTAAGGTTGTCGGCTGCTAAGCATGCTTAAACCATGGCAATTTGACCCATTCTAATTGGTTAATCTTTATTTTAAGAAAAGATTTGTTTTTATTTAGAAACTCTCAATGTAATTTTATTACCGTTTCCATGATATCTTTTAAATTTTTGATAATCATTCAACTATGACAAAGTACTGTGATTTTATTACTGTATCATAACGCTAAAATAAAATGTGTTTTTGTTTAAACGTGAATTTTATTTACTAAGCTATTGCAAACATTGTTACACAATGTAAAATTACTATAAATTATACTTTAAAACCGAACGTGTTAGCAAGGGTCGCTCTAAAAATCACTCGTTATGAAGGGATTTAGTGATTCCATTAACCTCGATAACACGACTGATAGCCAAAATAACCTGGACAACACGACCCTCAACGAAAAGAGCACCTCGATAACAAGACTGTTTCCCTAATTCCATTGAGACACTTCTTATCGAGATTCTACTGTATTTCTTATTCTGGCAACAGTATTCCGTTTTGTGATCCATTTTTCACGAAAGTGCAAAATATGTATAAAAGGTTAATTGTTCATTGGGTTCTTATCCGATTTCAAGCTTAACAAGGCCTCATGATGAGAATATTCCATACTTCTCCATGACTTATCAATGGTCATTATTCCCTTCCATTAAGTTTCAACGGGAGTTTCTGCAACTAATGCATAATTACTTCCGTTACTTACAATTACTTATCGCTCCTTCCCTTTGATGCTCGCCGGAGAACCTCATGTATTCCTTTTTTGGTAAAAGGAATAATTCGATAGAGCGTACTTAAAAAATTAGTAACACGAAGATCGAAAACGTTGAAACCATAAGATATTTAGGTGTAACAACCACTACAGCTTTACCGTGGGGAAGACACATCCGGGAAATATGCGGCCGAGCGAAGAGAAAGCGAGGATTTATAAAAAGGGTACTTGGGAAATGTGATGAGAAGACAAAAGAGCGATGTTACTTTTCGCTGGTTAGGCCCCACCTTGAGTATGCAGCCAGTGTCTGGGATCCTAATGAATTAGGGTTGATCAGAGAACTAGACAGTGTGCAGCGTAGAGCAGCTAGGTTCGTTAAAAGGTGTTACGATAGGTTGAGTAGTGTTTCAGAATTAATACAAGAATTAGGGTGGGAATCTTTATCAGAGCGTAGGTCTAAGTGCAGATTAAATCTATTAGAGAAATTTCAATCGGATAGCTTTACTGAAGATGTCAGGCACATATTAAATAAACCATCGTGTTATGCTAGATTCGACCAGATAAATAAGATTAGAGAGATAGATTGTCGTACCGATAGATTCAAAGTAGATTTTTCCCCCGTACTATAAGAGAACAGAATAGGCAGCAATGCAGAGGGATAGGTAGGGTAAATATTTTAGAGTTGTCTATAGTGCATGATGCATTTATTAATCCTTTAAATACTATAGATACTAACAATCTAGTTGCATGAGACCCTATTGTTGCATGTTTGCATGTTAGTAGTACATGCTAGGTATTCTTCACCCCCTGCCACACACCCTCGCGGTGGTTTGTAGGGTATATTGTAGATGTAGATAGATGTATTTATACTCTCATAAAAGATTAAATTCTTAGCCTAATGTTTTTTTAATACCTTCATCTAGTAGCATTTTTCTATTTTTACCGTAGACCAATGCTTATGGCTGGTATAGCCAATCTTATAGCTGGATGACGCAAACGGATGACGCGAGGATGAAATTTCATGGTTAATTCTTTGCAAAAAAATATTTTACAGGCTTCAATCTCAAATGAAAATATTTTTTTCGCATCGGCAACGTAATAATCCGATATTATCGGTGTTGCTAATTAACATTACGCCGTGTTAAGCGAAATACATGGCTTCAAATTATATCTACCGTTGATCATGAAGAAAATCAGTAAAAACGTGCATGTCCTGAAGCAAAACACGTTATCCTAAAATGTACGGGGCTTTTTCCTAAACATGAAAACCCGTTGAGGTCGTATAATGAGGTCGCCTGTTTTCAAAGGACGTTCTGTTTTCTAAATACAAGTTACTATCCTTTGTTATGTTACCATGGTAACATGTCATCTCTGCTCCGGAAACAAACGCCGCACGGGAGGAGCACGGAATTCAATGCAAATTCGAGTTAAGTTTGGAACGGGAAACGGAATCTTATTTTCATCCACTATCCAGGTTTTTCCTAGAATTTTCATTGCAAGGATTATCCATGGAAGGTTGGCCTAGAAAATTTTAAAGATTTTAACCTCAGTACACGCCGGCTAGGCAATGGAGCTCCAGTTTTATTTGGTGATCATAATAAATTCAAACTTCGGCTTCATAATCCCGAGGTCCCAATAAAACGATATGTTCTTATTAAAATCTGTGAGACAATAATCGCGGTGGTTCCGAAAATATCTCCATCATCTACATCTGCACGATACCCTACCGCGAGGATGTGTGGCAGGGGGTGAAGATCACCAAGCATGCGGTACCGACATGCAAACAAGCAACTATAGGGTCTCATGAAACTAGATTATTAGTATATATAGTATTGAAAGGATTAATACATGCGTCATGCTCTACAGACTACTCTAAAATATTTCCCCTACCTATCCCTTTGCTATGATGCATATTCTGTTTTCTTATAGTACGGTGGAAAAATGCCATTTTGAATCTATCTGTACGACAATCTATCTCTCTAATCTTATTTATCTGGTCGAATCTAGCATAATACGCTGGTGGTTTTAATATGTGCCCAACATCTTCAGTAAAGCTATCCGATTGAAATTTCTCTAATAGATTTAATCTGAACTTTAACCTACGCTCTGATAATGATTCCCACCCTAATTCTTGTATTAATTCTGATACACTACTCAACCTATCGTAACACCTTTTGACGAACCTAGCTGCTCTACGCTGCACACTGTCTAGTTCTCTCATCAAACCTAATTCATTAGGATCCCATACACTGGCTGCATACTCAAGGTGGGGCCTAACTAGTGAAAAGTAGCATCGCTCTTTTGTCTTCTCGTCACATTTCCTTAGTACTCTTTTTATAAATCATAGCTTTCTCTTCGCTCGGCTGCATATTTCCCAGATGTGTCTTCCCCACGATAAGTCTTTAGTGATTGTTACAACGATTGATACCTTATGGTTTCAACGCTCTCGAAAATCGTGTTACTAATTTTATAGGATCGCTCTATGGAATTATTCCTCCTCCAAAAATTGATAGTTGCACACTTTTTAAGGTTAAGTTCTAAATGCCGTTTGTCGCACCACTCTTGAATTGCATCTAAATCCTTACTAAGCGATTTCCTGTCCTCTTCTTTTAATATACCGCTTTACACTACCGCATCGTCTGCAAAAAGTCAAAGCTTACTGTTAAGTACTGTACTCAAATCGTTTATGTATAAAAGAAATAGAAGAGGACCTACTACGCTACCCTGGGGAACTCCCGATGTGACTTTGATTGTGTTCACCATGATACCATCTATTACAACCCTCTGTTCTCGCCCACGTAAGAATTCTTTTACCCAACATACAACGTCATTATTTATACCAAAAATTCTCTAATGTCAAGATTAATTTATCATGAGGAACTTTCTACTCGCAAAGCCTTCGGCGGTATTGTAGACACACGTATTTTAGACACTGGATGTGCCATATTTATATTCTGCATTGCAACAGATTCGTCAATGGCAGTATATGACCCTGGATACATAACTCCCGAAGGAAAATTAGAATATTCAACAATGACAGGTCATGAGAAAAGACTTGTATGTAAGGTAAGAAATTATGCAATATGATTATTCTTCCTTGAGGCTCCGCATAAGTCGCTCCAAGAACGAGGGCAATTGAAATAAACCACTGTTACGTAGGTGACCCATGTCATGAAATTTTATTTTTATCCGTTCATTAATCACGTGTTCAGGCAATAATCACGAAAATTACCTAAGTTTCGAGATTATTTTCTGAAAATTTACTGCCCTCTGTATTTACTGAAAGATTACTGCCACGAAAATTAACTCAGAAAACGCTTCATGTTCATGAATGCCTCTCTGTTTTTTTTTATTTCTCCTCTGCTATGCATTGCTTTATCTAGAGAGGTGTCCCTCAATGAGCCTCATACCATGCCATGGGGGGGTTATTTCGTAATCTCACTAAAGTGAGATTACAAAATAACCCCCCAGACCCCCAAAATCCATCACGCCTCAAGCTAAGTTCCATTGGGAACGCATCAATGCGATCGCCGAAATGTGTGCACACCAACATCCGCGACGTTATAAATGGCGCACTGCGCGTGGATGAGATTGACACGCATAGCGTTCGAAATCAAGCATAAATTCCCTCCTTTCCCATGATCCTTTGGGGTTAAGAAGTCATCGTGACAAAAAGCAACCTATGAGTCGCGAACGCTCATTCTGATTGGTGCGACGCGCTGCATGCTGGGTCACCCCCAGAGCGGGTAAAGTGATGCCGTTAACGGTCGTCCGGACTGGACACAGCGGGGCTTCCTTCGACTCCCGGATGGACGCCCGCTAAGGCCACAAATACGCCGTCAGCTGGCGAGTCCATTAAGGGAGCATGGCAGGCAGATTCCGAGTGGGATTCACATGGGACAGTGGAATTACGACGTCGTGCCAGATTCTTCTATTCTACAAAACATATTTTCTAGATCTACATCTACATAATACCCTGCAAGCCACCATAAAGGTGTCTGGCAGGGGGTGATTTCTCACCAAAAAAGCACTACATGTCATGCATAAAAATGGAAGAATATTAATATACTAGTCAGAACTTCACTATTTAAAAAAGATAGAAATTGCAAAGCAAACATGCAAAAACATTTGTTAGTGAGATTAGCTTTAAGTACTCATACCAACATGCAGCAACCAATGCTATCCATTGCTACTCTCCGATTGGACATATTTACCGTTATTCGTATCTCTAATTGTACGAGGGAAAAAGAACATTTTGAATTTATAAGTTAGTTCTTTTCTCTAATTTTGTGTTTATGGTCCAGTCTGCCATAGTAAGTTTGGGTTCGCAAAATATTTTTAACATCATCACTGAGAATATTGTCTTGGAATTTATTTAAGAGATTAAGTCTAAATTTCAACCTGCGATCTGACAATGATTCCCAATTTAATTCATTTAATAGACTGGTTACGCTAATATAATTATCGTATTGTCCCTTTACAAATCTTGCCGATCTTCGCTGCACACGTTCAAAATGGTTCACACTTGAAGTCGAGGATGAAATAAAAACATTTAAAGGTAACTGTGATACGTTGAATGACATCTGGAGAAGCGTCTATCATCACCTAAATTGGAATATAAGATGCCAAGAAGAGCCTTTCTTTCATATTTAAGAAATTATTGAATTCATGGGGATCGAGTTGGTGTGGAGGGTAGATTATACTGGCTTCCCTTCCCGAGGGCTCGGGTTCGATTCCAGGCAGTAGCGGATTTTTCAGTGGCATACCGGTTGCTACTTGAGTGCCTAGTGGTGGGCATTTTAGGTTCAGTACTCCGTCCGTCGGATAGGACGTTAAGCCGTGGTCCCCTCGGCGCCTTTCGTTAAGAGTAGGCTAATGCCGACGCCAGGTTTCTCTCCACCCTTACTCCGTTGCCTGAAACGTTCCTTAACCAATTACCAAACAATCCTAAAATGGCGCAAATGGCCTCAGCCGTAGGTCGCCTCCCCAGAAGAACTTACTAACCATTGAGTTCATTCTCGCTTCATAAATGAGTTCATTTTTGCCTGTTTCCATTTCAAGGCCTGGTTTATTTTGTTCCCACAACTAATTGTAAGACAAATGAAATGAATTATCGCGATTACCTCCTTATCTCACGTAATGCTAAGAAATAAAAAGAAAACAAAAAGATTGTACACTGGTTAAATAAAAAATGGCGATTCAATACTTTTTGTTTTTTACGAAAAATTAACTGTTTAAAGGTGATTCTGACAATATTAATCATAAAAAGTCGAATGAACCCATTTTTTCAGTCTGGGTATGCGATCCGACTTATCGATTACCCTGAAATCCTGTGGCCCTTTGCCATTCCTTATCCCTAATAACCTCCTGGCATAACTCTGATCTCTCTCAAATACTCCAGGATGTCCGCATGGCAATACTGTACTCGCATATCCAACTCAGGAAGAAAAGGAAATCCTCATAACTTGCGGAGACATCCTTGTCGATGACTTGCCACTCCCGATAGGGGGGGCGTTTACTCGGAACCGAAATCGCAACTTTGTACACGAAATCGTTAGGTAAAAACAAAAAAAGAAATTTAGTGAAAAAATAAATCTGCTAACCACAACCATTCACTCATAAATGAAAAATTAAAATAAGCAAAAGGTGACGCCCACCGAAAAAGATGCTGTGATAACATTGACGTCATTTCCCTATTGTCCTTGACTGCTTTTCGGGGAAGGGATGGGAGTGGAGGGGAGTTCTCGGAAGGTCTGCTCGCACAGATGCTGTCGCAACTGTCCTATTGGCTGAGTCAACTGTCCCCCCCCCCCCCCATTGCGATGAGGCGAAGTAGATTCGCGGGCTCAGTTGTGATTGGACGAAGTCGATATACGTCAGAGGTTGCACCACGCCCACTTTTCCGAAAGGGTTAAAAACATCAGTTTTTCGCCGCTTATAACTCGAGAAATAATTGAAGGATCAAAAAACGGAAAAGATGGGTCTTTTTATTTTACAAACTCTATCATATTCGGCCATTAAAAAAATATGCTAAACGACCCCATTTGTATTAACCATTGCTCGATTGATTTTTTTCAGGAGCCACCCACGGCATCAGCCCTACATGCCACACCCGAGGTACGCCCGTGAAAGAATAACATCAGAAATATAATTACCTAATTTTGAAATCATTGAGCCGAAATTATTCTTTCTGAGAATTTTTTATCATGAGGACATTTACAGCCTGCGACATTTTCTCTAAAATAATGCATTCAATTAAGTCATCTATGGTTTATTTGTTGTCATATTTTATTAATATGATTACTGCCTCGTAGAGGATACCAAATAATCAATTATCACCAACTAATAGTTACTTAGCAATGGTGCACTCGTTGAGAATTTGCAGTCAAACCTTAATAGGGATTTAGCAAAATATATAGCTTATTTTTTGGTAATTCTAGAGGAATCTAGCTTATTTCTCCGGCAGTTCTAGTGTGGAATCATACGGAGAACTGTTGGCAACACTGTCTAAGACTGCATCGAGTGTGAAAAATCCAGTCAGCAAGCTTTATGAATCATTCACAGTTTTTGAAAATGAAGGTAGAACCTGAGGGTAAAAAATATTTTTAAGTTTTGGGCTGAGAGGAATGAGGAATGTCCGGAGTTTATTTAATAACATATTTCATAATACAAGAGTTGTACTCAATAATTGATTACATGCAAATTTTTACATCCAAAAATTTCCCTCATTAAAGTATGAGTCAGGAAATAGAATGATTACGCTTCCTTTCAAATATTATCACAATAAATTTATTTCATAGATTGTGGAAACATGATGGTTTTTTTTACATGTACACACCGAACACAAGGAAGAAACTGAATACTTTTCAGAAGAAAACGTATTCGGGTGAACCTTGATTGTTAGAAAGACGGTTGCCTCCAATATGGATGTCGTCTCAACTGTGGAAAACCAAATTATAAGCTAAGGAAAGTGCTGCTGCTGATAGGACGCAAACTACCTCAAAAATACTTGCGAGCACAAAAATTTCAGTAGGAGATGGAATTTTCGGGACTAGACGAGACAAAAATTTTGGGACGAAAATTACTTCGCTTCCGTTGCTAAGAACCATTAACACGGACAAGTGCGGACATTAATAATCATAGATAGGGTGCAGAAAAACCTTTAAAGACCGTTGTATACGGTACAATTTTTTGTACAAGATCTTGTACCATAAATTGAACGGCGAGATTTGACCAAGAAATTGTATAAGACGTTGGTTCACGGTCGTACACGATCAAAGATTTTCATGCAATTTGTGCGCCAATAACATGCGCAGATATCGTTTTCTGTCGAACAGCTGAATCGCGATATCCGATGACGATAGTATTTTGAAAATACTGCCATGGGTTACAATGATTTGCTACCATTAATCCTAGCATTAATAAAATGAAATTATACGATTGGTTACTTGCACTCTTTCATCGGCTCGAGAAAACCATCATTTATCCTCCAAACATCATGTTTTTGCATGTTACATATTTTTACTTTTGGTTCAATAACGGCATCTTAATTTCATTGAGGTTTAATGTTTGCCAGTGTGTCCAACTCATCTTTTGAAAAATAGAACACTCCCGACGCGACCGACGAATATCACAATATGGACGCAACAAAGAACATTATAATATGTAAGCAATAATGAATATCACGATATGTACAACAAAAATAGAAGTTTTGCCATGCTTATAGGAATTAAAGTCGTCGCAAACAGTACACCAACCTTACGAATACTAAACGAACGCATCACTACCGTCACATGTCATGCGCAGAAGCTACTGAGTGGATCTTGGACGGTTTCATCCAATAATATAGAGCATGATCTTATTTCTTGTACAATAAATTGTACGAACACGTCGTACACTATGCAATTTGCGCATTCTACAAGTTCTTGTACAAGAAATGTTACCGTGTACAACGGCCTTAACAAAGGATGATATAGTTAGAGTCAGAGAAAGAGGACAGGTGTTGAAGTGTTCAGATTGCTACTCTGCAATAAAGGATCTTCGGAATGAAGAAGAGGCTGTTGAAAGTCAAGTGAAGACGGATCTTACTAGGAAATACATAGCCTCTTCCAGGAGATGAAAGAAGGCTTTAAAGCGACGCAGAAGTGACTAGGTGATTCCACAGACAAGCGCTACGAGTGACTGGATGTTGGTGCTAAAATTATTGAAATGCAAGGTAAGCAATTGGAACAGTTTTACCAAAGTATCGAAGTTAATAATGGTAAGAATGCATCACTCAAGAAGAAAGTCATTCAAAGCTTAGATCGTTCTGACAGCTTGGAAAAGAACGATCTTGCTAATATTATTGAAAGGTATAATGTTCGTACTTCATCAATTGCAAGTATTTATCAAGTTGTGACTACCTAAAATTGGTGTGGATCCAGGTGTATTAAATGATTGTGTATTACTGCTATCGATAAAAAATCGATTAACGCCATCGATAACTCTAATAGTGAACCAGGTGTTCAACATATTAACGTGGACTTGTTACATAAACGAAGCGCGAAAAAGAACTTTTCCATCCGACATCTGACTTCCTTAACTAATCCCATTCCTGATAGGCGCATTTAAATTAACAATGCACCGTGCCCCCGTGGACGTAAAACCCTGAATGTAGCCCTGGTGGCCAAGAGGTGAATGATGAAAACATTTCGCATACCTTGGGATTCAGAGTGGTAAATCATATAGAATGACGTAAGCCCAAGGTCAATTGATTATTGCGTTGACGAGCCTGACTGATCTTACATTAGTGAGTTTTAACGCAATATGTTTCCATGATGATGCCATTGTTAATTCACAAAATTAAAAAAAAACGTTTTTTACCAGAAGAAGAATTTTGAATAATGGAGAAGAGGCAGTTGTAAGTCAAGTGAAGACAGATCTTACCAGGAACTACATCGCCTCTTCCAGGAGATGCAAGAAGGCCTTAAAGCGACACAGAAGAGACTAGGATTAGTCTCTTCTGCGTCGCTTGTTGTAATTAATAATTACATTATTAAGTACAACAAGCGACGCAACAAGTATTAATAATTACATTACATGCATGTTTTTACATCCAAAAATTTCCTTCATTAAAGTATGAGCCAGGAAATAGAATGATCACGCTTCCCAGTATATCTGGAGGAGGCCAAAACTAACGTTAAACGTTGAAAGGTTATACCTTTATCGAGGTGCCCATCGCTAAATTCAACACAAGTTCAGCTAAATCTTGGTTGACGAATTAGTTTTTACGTAAGAGAGAACATAACTTACTAAAAAAAAGACAAGAAAACACCCTTATAACCAAAATTTAAGGATAGCATTCTTAAGGACAGAAACAAACATCGAAAAAGGCTGCGAATAGCAAGTAATAATTATTAAACTGAAATTTTATAATGTTGCGGTGAGTTTTACTATGATCCGCAGTTTGTACAAAAACCAAGTAGCTGTGATAACATCTGGACCCAGCTGTGAAGAAGCAAGAATAAGGAGTGAGACAAGGCTGTGCACTATCTCCCGTAATTTTTAATTTTTACATTGAGAGAGCCATCAATGAAGTCAAGGAGAAGTGCTCTGGAGTGAACATCCACGGAGAAACAGTCAGTATGCTTCGATTCGCTGATGACATAGCTCTCATAGCAGAGACGGAGAAGGAGCTGAATAAGATGCTAACAACCATGGAGAGGACTATGGCCATATATCAGCTGAAGATAAATAAGAAGAAGACCAGGATATTGGTGTGCAGCAAGAGAGAGTAGGCTGAAACCAACGTTATTCTAGGAAAACAGAAACTGGAAGAGGAAAAAGAGTTCTGTTACCTAGGAAGCTGAGTAACCAACGATGGACGAAGCAAGAAATAAATAGTGAGTAGAATAGCCCAGGCAAGATAGATAGATAGTTAGATTGTAATAGTGGTGGAGTTCCTCTCAACGGAGGCCCTGAGGCACTTAGACCCATTGGTCCATTGTGCTAACCACCCTTTTGAAGAAGTCACCCATAAAGGCCGATCGCCCTGCTAAAGGCCAACAAGTCCCCGATGGGGATTTCCCTTACCTCCCTGGATTCCAAAAATGGGGAACCCAGGTACCTGTTTCGAGTCCTCATCACCGCAGGGCACTCGCATAACATGTGGGATGTGGTTTCATCCTCTTCTTCGCACCACCTACATCTGGGGGAATCTACGATTCCCAGGAGGTGCAGGTGCCTCATCACCTGGTAGTGCCCCGTGAGGAGTCCCACTACCGTTCGTAGTTGACCCCTGTTTAGTGACAGGAGTCTTTTGGCAAGCCCAGGCCTAGGCTCTTCAATGTGTAGTTTGGCCTGTCTAAGGCCTGGTGCTGCTCGCCAGATCTCAGAATGTCGGGTTAGCCCCCACATTCTAATTTCCGCCATCCCTACCGACGAGGCAATAGGTATGATTGGCTCTGGACCAATCGGATCTCGGCTGGAACCGGCCCTTGCCAGCTCATCAGCCATCTCATTTCCAGATATGCCTGTATGACCAGGCACCCAGAAAAGTTCCACCTTGCCGCATCTGCCTATATCATTGAGTGCCTCACGACACTCCTGCAGCAGCTGTGATTTACACCATGGTGATGTCAGCGCCTTTAAAGCTGCCTGACTATCGGTGCATATGTGTATCGGTCTGTTAAACATCCCGATTTCCTTAATAGCATACGCGCAGGTCAGAAGTGCATATACCTCTGCCTGGAACACCGTAGCATATTTTCCCAAAGGGATTGAGAGCTTCCTTGGTGTGCTACAATTGTAGACCCCTGCTCCCGCTCTTCCTTCTTTCCTAGAGCCGTCCGTATACCATACCTCGGCCCCAGAATGAAGTTCTTTCCCCTTTCCTCTAGCCCACTGTTCCCTATCCGGAAAGTGGGTTTTGAAGTAGGGGGGTGTTTGGTTGAACCTGGCTATCATTCCATCACTGCCCATCCCGAGGATGGGACTCGACTTCATGAGCTCTGTCCAAACTTGCCTGTGACCATAGGAACTTCCTTTGTCGTACCACTGTCCCATACATTTGAGACGATAAGCCGCTGTCCTTGCCTGCACCTCAGCTTCCACATGGAGTGGAGCAAGGTTCAGCAGCGTTTCCAGCGCCAGAGTTGGGGTTGTTCTCATAGCCCCTGAAATGTCCATACAGGCCAATCTTTGAAGGTGGTTCAGTTTGTTCCCAGCAGTTTTGAGCCGGACTCTCTTCCACCAAACTATAGAGCAGTACAAGAAACTAGGTTTAATGACTGCCGTATAAATCCATCTAATGGCTTTTGGCTGAAGTCCCCATGTTTTACCAAGGGTCCTCCTGCACATTCATAAGGAGGCACAAGCTTTCTTTGCCTTGGTCTCCAAATGCTCTCCCCAGTTAAGCTTGGAGTCCATAGCCCAGGCAAAGAGAGAATTCTATCAAAAGAGGAATCTTCTTACAGCTGGAAATACAAGCTTGGAAGTAAGGAAGCAATTCATCACAACGCATATCTGGAGCTTGTTTCTTGACGGCAGTGAGGCATGGACGATGACAGCAATGGAGAAGAAAAGGGTAGAAGCATTCGAAGTATGGTGCTATCGAAGATTGATGAAGATAAAATGGATCAACCGAGTGACAAATGAATAAGTCCTAAGAAGAGTAGGAGAAAATAGAAGTCTGCTGAAAACTATAAAAAGAAGACGGGACAATTTAATCGGCCACATTTTGAGACACGATGGCCTGATGAAGACAATCGTCTACGGAAAAGTGAACGGGAAGAATGGAAAAGGCAGGTCTCGTATGAGTTACATAGAACAGGTGGTAAAGTACGTGAGAGAGAGGAACTACGTTAATATGAAGAGGGTGGCCGATAGAAGAATCGAGTGGAGGGCTGCGTCAAACCAATCCTTGGATTGTTGACCCTTGATGATGATGATGAGTTTTACTTAAGGACAATGGCGTTTTCTTAATGAGATACTGAAAATTAGTGCAGAATATACTTAATTATATGGTGCTGGAAAAATTTGTTGCTTTCGAGAAAGCCACAACAAATGGTAAAGAGGGAGAAGTCGCGGGAAATATTACGTGAGGTCGGAGTATATTCGAGGTAGAGGAGATGGATCCGTGATTAATGATTGGCTCAAAGGGGTTGGCTCATGACGAGGGATTGAATGCAGAGCCCGGAGTTGAATAATACTTCCTTTCTACCTGATTATAGGTATCAGTCGTCATTTTGCGGAAATGCATCACAACACAGAATAAAGTATGCAAATTTCCACTAATTGTAAGATAAATAGGCATGCCATTATGCAAAATAAATAATGCAATTTTCTACTAAGATAAAAAATTTTAAATTGCAACCTACACATAAATGTGCTTGATCGTAATTAAATATGATACATTATTCCATTTTTAATAATAATAATAATACATTATGCCACCTTAGAAAAACAATAAAAATTAAACTTGTACACCATCGGAATTTAACATGACAATAAGCAATTACATAAAGTATGATATACACATAAGTGAAAATGTTCTGTATTACATATTAAATTTTACAAGTATATACAAAGGTGGGAAATAATTATACAAAGTTTTAAATAGATATTCCCAGTATTTTTCTTTAAAAGAAAGTATGGATTGTGTACAGGTTAGGTTCGTGGGTAGGGAATTCCATAACTTTATGGCATTAACAACAAAAGATTTTTCATATACTACATTGCTCTTGTGTGGTGGGTAGTAAAAATAAGTTTGTTGTCTAATTTTTAAGGAACGTGCAGGTCTTTTAGGAAACATATCAAGCAGGTTGGCTGGCTTATGATTACGGAATAATCTAAAAATAAACAATCCCAGGAAATATTTTCTCCTAAGAGTGACTGTTAGCCACCCAAGTTCTCGTAGGTAGGGACTGATATGTTCAGAGTTTCTTTTGTTATAAATGAATCTGGCACATGAGTTCATTAGAAGTTGTAGTTTTAAGTTTAAGTCTTCAGTAATGTCATAATAAACTAGGCAGCAGTAATCCAGATGTGGAAAAATCAACGTGGAAATAAGTTTCTTTCTGGAGTCTATAGCAAGTAAATGTTTATGAATTTTCAACTGATATAGAGTGGAATTTATTCTGTTTGAAATTTGGGATACATTATCTGTCCAGGAAATATTATTACTAATAGTGACACCTAGATTACGAGCATAATTCGAATAGAGGATTTCGTGTTGATCAACCTTTATTTTTGGTATTAGGTCAATATCAATACTCTGAAGCATGCGTGTGCCTCCCATAATTAGGGCTTTAGTTTTGGCACCATTTAAAATTAAGTTGTTTGATACTGCCCACGAATGTAGTTTCTGCACGCCAGAGTTCACTTTGCTTACGGCCTCTGCTATATCTTGGGGTTTTAGAGAATTTATTTTTAGAGAATATTGAGAAATTTTAATGAAATCATGTAGTCTTTCCGCCTGTAACTCTGCAACGGCTAGATGTTAATGGAGCGAGTCGTGTTGATGCTGCGTAGGAATGTGTCTGGTGATCCAGGGGACGAAGGCAGAGCCCATCTCCGCTGGAAGAGCAACGAGGATGAAAAGTGATTCTCACCACACGTAAAATTATCAATTTCAAGTTTATTTTTAGGTTTACGGCGTGATTAAATTGGTAGGTATGTTCCATTTGTAGCACGCCGATGTTTCCAACCGTGTAACGTGCTCCAGAAAGTCACATCATATTGTTAGAACGCATTTATAAACTTTCGGATGAGCCCGAAGTAACAGTTTGGCTTCCAAATTGGCGGAATTAACTTCTGTACACGGCGGCACCGCGTTGCCTGAGGGGAGGTTCGGCGAGGGGCCCTCGCCAAGGACCCATCTCCCCTAGCTCCCCCCCCCCCCCCCCCTCGCTAATCACACCTCTCAATCTAACTCCTCCCTCCGGACGGGAAACTTCATTTCCCGTCCTAAGGGGGTTGTGGGGCGAGGGGGAAGGGAGGGAGGACGCCGTAGCGACCCGAACCAGCGTCGGTCGGGACGGAAACACCCGATTTCCCCGCTCGAGGGGATGGTGCTCCCAACCCCGCCGCCGCCAGCTTCCATCACCAGCCTCCGTGCCTGGAGCACCACCGCTCCCGAGATGAGTTCCGGCGTGACCAACCCCCGCCCGCCCTCAAAGCACGCAGGGAGAAGGGTGGCGGAATTGAGAACCGCTCATTAGGAAAAGACGCCACTCTCTTCTCTTTAAGTTCAGGAAATAATAAGTCATTGTGTATGCACCGCCTCAACAGAATCTCACAAGGGGAGTGTCCGAGTTTCGGGTCACGGATTTTGACGAAATTTGCCAGACAGGTAGTCCTTAATTAATTATTTACGAATCACCCCCCATATAGGGTTATATATCCAATAACTTCGTCAAAAAACGAGTTTGAAATATTTTATTGCTAATATATTCCGTTAATTTCGTACACAAAAAACGACAGGGCGTGCGGACGTATTTCCGAGACCACCACGTACTAGATGGTGTTATCGGCCGTGACATGGTGGAAACGATTCATTATAATAAGAATGAATAAACTTGATTTTTCCGAAAATTTTATTACTTCCCACTACCCAGGTTTCGACGGTTAAGTCATCATTGGTTATTCACCTGATGATCACTTAACCGTCGAAACGTGGGTAGTGGAAAATAATAAAATTTGCGGAAAATCAAGTTTACACCATGTGCTAATTACGTGATTTAGGTAAATAACGTGATGGACTATATTACGCACTAATTACGTTAAATAGTTTATTTACTAAAATTACGTAATTAGTACGTAAAATAGTTAAAACGCATCCCGGGTAAAAAGGTTAAAAATATGTAAAACCAGAGACAGTCGTACAACGAAATTGCGATGAGACAGAGAGTCTCGAACCAGGGACGTGAACTCTGTGAAGCGAGTACTTTACCCCTTACCCAAACTGCACTTATTAAAAAGTATTAATTATAAGCTTTATGTTAGCAATAAAATATTTCGAACTCGTTTTTTGACGAAGTTATTGGATATTTAACCTGTATGGGGGGGTGATTCGTAAATAATTAATCAAGGACTACCTGCCTGGCAAATTTCGTCAAAATCCCTTACTCGGACACTCCCCTTGTCAGTCAAGATTGACTTTTTATTATGATCGGAGCACGAATTCAACCCTTGATTAACTGAGGATCTTATTAGGTAGCACCACAGAGTAAGTACCGACTATAATACAGAGGGCTCACCGCATAGGGCAAACGTTTTTTAGGTTTTAGATGTAGTACTGGATGAAGAAAAGTTTCTCGGGCTTGACACCGGTTAATAGGCTCCATTACTGCCAACGTTTCAAAGAGCGACTCGCTCTTCAATTTTTTCGCGTTACGTCACGAACGATATATATCGCTTCCATCGCTTTCATTTTTCGAATCGACTTAAGCGGAGAGAAGTGTCTCCGTCTGGACCTTGAAGCGGTGGATAATGTGTTTTTAACCTTCTCCTGTTAAGGGAGAGGGTAGTACTAAGAGGGTCTTATTGGAAAAAACAATTCTTAGGATTTCTACAGTATATTTCTTAATTCATCCCGCATTATTCAATGTCTACATCGAGAAAGCCATCCAAGAAGTTAAAGAAAAGTCTCCGGGAGTGAATATCCACGGGGAGAAATTCAGCATGCTACGATTCGCCGATGACATAGCAGTCATGGCAGAAATAGAAGGAGTTATAAGAAGACACTAGGAAATATGGAAAAAAAACAATGACCAGATATCATCTGAAGATCAATAAAAAGAAAAATAAGGTATTGGTATGCAGTAGGAGAAAGGAAGCCAGGGAAAATGTTAAACTAGGAAAACAAAAAATCGAGGAGGTGGAAGAGATCTGTTAACTGGGAAGCCGAGTAACCAGCGATGGACGAAGTAAAAGAGAAATCGAGCGAAAAAGGCATTTGACCTTAAGAAGATTCTGCTTACAGCTGCAAATACAAGCGCTGAAGTGAGGAAACATTTCATTATAACATACATCTGAAGCATTCTACTATATGGCAGCGAAGCATGGACAACAACAGCGGCAGAGAAGTCCAGGCTGGAAGCATTCGAAATGTGGTGCTACCGAAGAATGCTGAAGATTAAATGGGTCGACCGAGTAATTAACGAGGAAGTCTTAAGAAGAGTGGGAGAAAAGAGAAGTCTGCCGACAACTCTAAAAAGAAGAAGGGAAAACTTAATCGGCCACATCTCGAGAAACGATAGCCTGATGAAGACAATCGTCGAGGGAAAAATGAACGGGAAGAATGGAAAAGGCAGGCCTCGTATGAGTTACATAGAACAGGTTATAAAGAACGTGAAAGAGAGGAACTACGTTAATATAAAGAGGTTGGCCGATAGAAGAATCGAGTGGAGGGCTGCGTCAAACCAATCCTAGGATTGTTGACCGATGATAATGATTGTTAATTCAAAATTTAATTAGGGTAAATTATGGTAGCATTAACAAGGCGGGAAAATACTTTACCTAGGCTAAATCTGCTGTTTTTCGGCAAGAAATAATTATCAAGTGTGATGACACTCAAAAAGAATTGTTCCGATACCTTTCTTCCCATTATTAAAAAATCTGAGGCTGCTCCCTTTGAGGCACTCGCACGTTTATAGAGCTCAGAGACTTTTCTTTTTGTGGTGACAAAATCTCTAGAGCGAACAAACCTTAGTTTTAGAGCCTACGAAGGGAGACATAACCCTTTCTTATGCCGAAAATGATATCTTCAGGTAAAGTTTCTTATATGTTGGGCCAAAGGTTTTTAATATGCCACCTTCTGCGGGAAAAAAAGTCGTTAAAATTTATTTCATTTTCAAAAAGTGTAAAAAAATTGTATGCAAGCTGTAATATAGAAAAGATATGTTGCTTTTATTTCGTCTTTTATGTCCCAATGTAAACGACGCACAGTGGTCGGAAATCGAAAATTTTTGGACAAAATTCAAAAATAGCTTTTTTTGAGAAATGGACTTGAATCTTCGCACATATACTCACAAAAGATTGCTAATTAAGGAATAGCACGTCATTTGTCATGATTCTAAATCGTTAGCTAGATACAGGGGCTCAAACATGACCAAATTTCCAAAAAACTCCCGACTTCCTTTTTCTCCGAATATCTTCAAAGTTATGTTGATGGTGTCGTTGTGGGAGGAATTTGATCGAATAAAAGTTGGTATAATATATTAACACAATGCTTTGTCTTTACTATGCTTTAGTTTCGAAGATTTTTTATAACATTTGTGTGATATTACGTTACAAAATGGCGGAAGCTGTTTTTGGACAAAATTTCACATAAAGTAGAGAATATCTAGCATTTTAGAGAGAGACCTGTCAAGTGACTTATATCAGAGCGTTTGTTGAAGACTTTTAAATACGAAACTGAAGAGAAATAAAAAATAAGTTTGCGACGCCGAAAAATGCATATGATTTTCCGACCGCGCGTCCGGGGTCCGACTCCGGGCGCCGGGGCTGGAAATGCCGAGACTCGCTTATATTGCTCATGTGGAATGAACCCTAAAGCTTCGGATTTGCCGCGTTTCTACTGTACACATTGTCACTAACCTCCACAGACTCACTATGGACGGAAATGGTGAGAATATTGTATCGAGCGAGCGGATAATTGTACGTGTAGTAGCGTTCAAGTTATTTTTGTTGCGAACGTTCGGGAAACATACTTCTTATTTACGGCCTTAAACCAAAAACCATGCATCCTTCTACTAGCAGAAAGGCACCGCCTGGGATTGTTTTGTATTCCTTTTGCCCCCCTGCCCGCACGCACGCGCTAAAAGATGCACCGAAGAGGTCACAGTCCAAGCCCCTGCCGTGCCCCCAAAAGGGTCCTGCGAAAAGGGACATTTATGACATTGCGGAAACTTTGAAGGTCTTAAGCAGGTATATCAAGTGAAACATGTGCTTTCGCTTCTAGAAATACATTTTTTTAAATCAGTCCTCTCATGGTAGTGGTGAAAGAAGGTCGTGCAGTAGTTAATTTGCAGGACCTAAAGATTGTGATTAAGCTTGTGGTTGTGTTGAGCCTCTTACACTTTTGGCAGCTTGTCCTGTTCTTCGATCACAAGTGATTTATATTAATTTAAATGGTTACTCTTTTATAAGGTATGTGGTATATTGTTTTTGTTTCCGTAGAATTTTGTAGTCATGTGACCGCTCCTATAATTTTTTTTCATTGAAATGTCGTTAAGTGACTTCAATTATTTTCATTAGAATACCCTTCTCAGGGCATCTTTTACCGGCACTCCCGTATCAATTTAATTAATAGTGACGAATACGTGATTTTTTTCATAATTTTCTTGATAATTTTTGCCCTTTACACAGGTCACTGAAGAAATTTCATTTTTCAATGGCTGGTTTCTCGTCTCACGCCTTGATCTCCATGAAAAACTTTTGGAGTCGAAGAACAAGTCAGTGTCTGAGAAGAAAGAGTATTTGTTGGACTTTCTATCAAGAAGATTAAATTTGTCAGAACATACAGACGCTTTGAATTCTCTAAGTGGGTGCATACGGAATCGTTTTTTGATACCATATGTAAAAGGGTGGGAGGAGCTGTCGTAATAATGACAGATTCATTAGACGAAATAATGAATGATTAAAGGAGTGCATTAAATTTCCTAACATTGTACTAACGTATTTACCAAGTACCTCTACACCTTTTGGCATGTATTTTTGGATAAGTGCTAACCTTTCCTAATACTAAATTTTTCATAAAGTTTAATTAAACAATTCTTCAACTTTGAACTTCGTATTTGAAAAATTTATTAATACTTTATTACGCGCAACAGGACGGCCGGTAAAAGAGTTTCACACTTCCTGAGATAGAACAAGGAGAAGAAAAGCTCAAATTCTTAAAACTACTGCCTTTACTGCGGAACTCACTTCAGCAGTTACCATAAGTCTAAAGGAGAAAGGGGACATTTCGGCAGCTAAATTACTCACGGAAATTACAACTACCACACCTACTAGGGCAACAAGAGTCTTTTTTTCCACAAGAATAAAGACATTTACTTTTGACCGGTTTCGGTGTACAACACCATCTTAAGGTGAAAATTAAATCTCAGACATCAGTATATATACAATTTGCTGTGAGGGGAGGGAAAGGATGAAAGGGGGGGGGGGGTAGGAGGAGCGGGAGTATGGAGGGGTTGGAGAGAACAAGGATTGGGAATTGAGAGGAGGGTGAAAGGTGGTGGGTGTTGATGGGTAAAACCAAGCATGATGGCGACCTGGGGATGGCCCAGGTCGTTAAGGGTCTACGGAAAGTTCGTGAAGTCCACTGTGGAAGGGGTGAAGCGGTCCGGGCGTTGGCATCCCCCGGAGCGTCGGTTCCTACGGGTTAAGGAGGATTAGCTCCTTGGGGTTCCTGGTGTATTCTTTCGCTATGATATTCCACCAAATCAAGCCTGAAAAAACTACCTTTATAACAAGAGTCATATCAAAGTAGAGGAAAATTAATGTTATCCAAACTGAGATGACTGTTGAGAAGGCTTTATCCCTTATTATTTCTACGGAGTTGTTATTAATGTTATCCAAACTGAGATGACTGTTGAGAAGGCTTTATCCCTTATTATTTCTACGGAGTTGTTATTAATGTTATCCAAACTGAGATGACTGTTGAGAAGGCTTTATCCCTTATTATTTCTACGGAGTTGTTATTAATGTTATCCAAACTGAGATGACTGTTGAGAAGGCTTTATCCCTTATTATTTCTACGGAGTTGTTATTAATGTTATCCAAACTGAGATGACTGTTGAGAAGGCTTTATCCCTTATTATTTCTACGGAGTTGACCAAGAGTCAATACATAACTCTGCGTAGCAAAGCCTTAAGCCACGGATATGACTTATATCCTAGCTATGACCGATTACTACGAGCTAAAAGCGCAGCACACCCGGAAGGAATAGTAGTCACAGAAAATATGTGCGAATTAAATCTTCAAGCTCTTCTGAATCACACTGCATCACGGATCCTGGCGTGTGTTTCCTCAACTCAACTCAAACATCGGGAGAGGAAATAAATTGCTCATTGATTAGCAAATGTGGGTTTGATGGAAGTTTGGGCCATCTCAGTACAAACAAGTGTGGCAACGAGGGAATGCATATGATGAATTTTTATGCGTGAGCTCCCTCGTGCCATTTCGCTTAGTTAATGATGCTACAGGTTACATACCATGGATTCTCTAGTTATCCCATCACTTAATTTCCAAAACGTTGTTTATGACGAATTGAAAATAATGCATAGGCAATAAAACTCCCGTTTCCTCTAATTCTAGGTGAAATAATCTGGTCTAATCCTCGGCATTCAACAACAAAATGTTGCCAGCCGATTCGCCTTCAGTGGGTGAAGGAGACAAGGGAAATAGCAAATGCAGAAAGGAATCATCTTCAAAAACAAATTGATGGCCTAAAAGCGTTCAATAATGGAATCTACTCCATCAAATTTTCTTTGCTGCTACAATGATTAACGGAAAAGTAATACTGATGTATTTTGTAATGAAATTGTTATTAAATGCTATTAAAGCATTAAAAAAGACCAATTCTCTTAGGTATGCAATACATTGACCGGTAGTGGAAGTATGAGGTGTTACATCTGATTATATTTTTCAAATGTCGCGACAGCTACAGTCATTGCACATGCGTCTAAATTTGACTCAATGACATATCAACATATTACAAACAGAAAATTTTCCTCGGATATTCCCACTTAAGACCTTCAAAGTTTCCGCAATGTCATAAATGTCCCTTTTCGCAGGACCCTTTTGGGGGCACGGCAGGGGCTTGGACTGTGACCTCTTCGGTGCATCTTTTAGCGCGTGCGTGCGGGCAGGGGGGCAAAAGGAATACAAAACAATCCCAGGCGGTGCCTTTCTGCTAGTAGAAGGATGCATGGTTTTTGGTTTAAGGCCGTAAATAAGAAGTATGTTTCCCGAACGTTCGCAACAAAAATAACTTGAACGCTACTACACGTACAATTATCCGCTCGCTCGATACAATATTCTCACCATTTCCGTCCATAGTGAGTCTGTGGAGGTTAGTGACAATGTGTACAGCAGAAACGCGGCGAATCCGAAGCTTTAGGGTTCATTCCACATGAGCAATATAAGCGAGTCTCGGCATTTCCAGCCCCGGCGCCCGGAGTCGGACCCCGGACGCGCGGTCGGAAAATCATATGCATTTTTCGGCGTCGCAAACTTATTTTTTATTTCTCTTCAGTTTCGTATTTAAAAGTCTTCAACAAACGCTCTGATATAAGTCACTTGACAGGTCTCTCTCTAAAATGCTAGATATTCTCTACTTTATGTGAAATTTTGTCCAAAAACAGCTTCCGCCATTTTGTAACGTAATATCACACAAATGTTATAAAAAATCTTCGAAACTAAAGCATAGTAAAGACAAAGCATTGTGTTAATATATTATACCAACTTTTATTCGATCAAATTCCTCCCACAACGACACCATCAACATAACTTTGAAGATATTCGGAGAAAAAGGAAGTCGGGAGTTTTTTGGAAATTTGGTCATGTTTGAGCCCCTGTATCTAGCTAACGATTTAGAATCATGACAAATGACGTGCTATTCCTTAATTAGCAATCTTTTGTGAGTATATGTGCGAAGATTCAAGTCCATTTCTCAAAAAAAGCTATTTTTGAATTTTGTCCAAAAATTTTCGATTTCCGACCACTGTGCGACGTTTATTAAATGGTGACCTCACACAGGTTTTCCGTCTAGGCTAACGAAATTTACCTACTAGACTTATTCTATTCCTTCTTATACCTAATTTCGGGGTAAATAAAAACTAAACTTATTACTATCTGAATGCTTCAGCAATCAATTAATTGGTTTTTCAAGGGAAATAAAATATTCATCTGTGGCGGCATCGCGAGACGCGGCCGCCTCCTTTTCCGACGTTCGCCATTTGACTTCTTGCCCTCCGCTCTATCCCGAACCTTCGCGAAGCATTGTGTTCGCGATCTTCCGCTGGAAGTACCAGAGAGAGCGGAGAGACTTCTAGAATGTTCAAGACCTGCCCGAGAGGTATATAAGGACGCTCCTCGGGCAGAGAAGGGGAGTTCGACGCCTTACACTTCAGCGGCAGCATCATCGTCCTTACGGAAAGAAATAAAGTGATTGTCTCACGTGAATCGAGTCTTGTCTCTATAGTGGTGACCCCGACGTGATCGGCGCTATGTCCCAGGAGGATTTAAAGAAGCAATTGGAGCAACTACTGCAAAAAAACCAAGAGCTGGAGCACGATATGGAGCGGCTGCAAAACATCAACCAGCAACAACAGCAGCAGCTGCAACAACAAAATCCACCGCCTGCCCTACTGCCTCCGCAGCACGATCTCGACGCCGTCAATCGCGTGAGCGTGAAACTCCCTCCCTTTTGGCCGGACGACCTAGACCTGTGGTTTTCACAGGTAGAAGCCCAATTCACAGTAGCGCATATCACACAGGAGGCCACCAAGTATGCTTACGTCGTCAGCCAATTGGAAGGACGGTACGCCCACGAAGTACGGGACATCATCCGCGCACCGCCGACCGTGAATCAGTATTCACAATTAAAAAGCACGCTCATCAGAAGACTTTCCCTATCCGAAAATCAACGCCTGCGGCAGATACTAATGGAGGAGGAGATTGGCACTCGCAAGCCATCTCAATTTTTGCGGCATCTTCAGTCGTTGGCCGGCACCACTGCCGTGCACGACGACTTGCTCCGCACGCTGTGGCTTCAGCGTCTGCCTTCCCATGTATAGGCTATCCTGCAGGCCCATTCTTCTGAATTGCCCTTAGACCAACTCGCCACACTTGCCGATAGGATTGCAGAAGTCACGTCATCCGTCGCGCTGCCCGCTGTCCACGCCACATCCGTCATGCCCATCGCGTCCACTGCAACCACCGACCGCACGCCGACGACCTCGTCCACCTCCACGCCAACCTCGCCTACGGCCTGCGCTGCGGCCGCTTTGACAGGCCTTGACTCACCGTTGCTCGCGCACCGCATCGACGACTTGGTACGTCAGATTGAGCACTTACGGACCGAGGTCGGCGAACTTCGCCGACGATCTCCGTCTCGCCGCCGCTCGAGCTTCCGACGTCGCGACGCCTCGGCCCCGGGGAGCAGCGAGGCCTGCTGGTATCACCGACGCTTTGGTGATCAGGCCAAGAGGTGCACCAAGCCGTGCACTCACGTTTCACCGTCAAACTTCAGCGGCAACCGTTAGTAGCGGCGAACGGTTGCCACCGACGGGGAAGCCGCCTCTACATCACTGACCAAGTTTCCCGCCAACGTTTTCTCATCGACACGGGTTCGGACCTTTGCTGCTTTCCGCGGCGACTCCTTCCTGGTCGACGGAATGCGACCGATTACTTGCTGAGCGCGGCCAACGACTCTTCCATCAAGACATACGGCTCATTATTACTCACCCTGAACTTTGGCCTGCGACGGAACTTCACATGGAAATTCGTGATAGCCGACGTTTCCATTCCCATTATCGGATCTGACTTTCTGGACTACTTTCGACTTCTCCCGGATTGTCACCAAAAACGCCTCGTCGACGGTAATACAGGCCTTTCTACCCCCTGCCAAACTGCAAGCATCGCTCAGAGGAGCATCAAAGCCCTTTCGGACGACTCTTCCTACCACGACATTTTCGCCGAATTCCCGGACGTAACACGTCCGGCTGGCACACCGCGGGAAATCCGACACACCACTCAGCACTTTATCCGGACCACCCCAGGACCACCAGTGTCCAGTCGGCCTCGCCGCCTAGCCCCGGACCGCCTGCGAATCGCCAAGGCCGAATTTGACTTGATGCTCCGCGAAGGCACAGCACGTCGCTCAGACAGCGAATGGTCATCACCGCTTCACATGGTACCAAAAAGGACCGACGGATGGCGACCATGCGGAGACTACCGCGCGCTGAACGCCCGCACGATTCCTGACCGGTATCCCGTCAAGCACATCCATGACTTTGGCCACCATCTCCGCGGATGCACTGTTTTCTCCGTCATTGACTTGGTAAAGGCCTACACACAAATTCCTGTGAACCCTGATGACATTCCCAAAACAGCTATAGTCACACCCTTTGGTTTGTTTGAATTCCCGTTCATGACGTATGGACTCCGCAACGCCGGACAGACATTCCAACGCTTTATTGATGGAGTCCTTTCAGGCCTCGACTTCTGTTTCGCCTATGTCGATGACATCCTTATTTCATCACGCACCCCCAACGAACATCGGGAACACCTCCGTACCCTCTTCCGACGCCTCAGCGACCATGGCATCCTGGTCAACGTCAAGAAGAGCACAATTGGAGCCCCTTCAGTCACATTCTTGGGTTATAAGGTCTCTGCAGCCGGAACTTGTCCGTTGCCGGACCGTATCACCGCGCTCCAGAATTTCAAACGCCCCTCAACTGCTCGCGGTCTCCGCCGTTTCCTTGGAATGATTAACTTTTACCGGCGTTTCCTGCCGTCCGCCGCCGAGCATCAGGCCCCGCTCAACGCCGTCGTCGCCAATCTACGCGGCTCTCAAGCAATTCCCTGGACGGAAGAGCTGGATTCACATTTTAACAAATGCAAGGAAAGCCTCGCCAAAACCACTCCTCGCTCACCCTGATCCAGCTGCTCAACTCGGTCTCTTCACGGACGCCTCGTCCCTATCAGTTGGCGCCTGCCTGCAGCAACGCATCGATGGTGAATGGCAGCCCCTGGCTTTCTTCTCCCACAAACTTACGCCGGGACAGTCGGAATGGCCGCCCTACTATCGCGAACTCTATGCGGTATACGCAGCAGTGCAGCACTTCCGCCATATTTTGGAAGCACAACACTGCACCATTTACGTGGATCATAAGCCTCTGACCTACGCCTTCCTACAGCGACGTGAGAAGCTTCCGCCCGTGCAGCTAAACCAGTTATCATTCATTGCACAGTTCACAACCGACATCCAATATATCGAAGGTCCTGCCAACGTCGTAGCCGACGCCTTCTCCCGCGTCGAAGCGGTCACCGGAGCTCCCGCCCTCGACATGCGCTCTCTGGCCTCAGCTCAAGACCAGGACGACGAGCTTCGCGAGCTCCTCGGTAGTGAATCTTCCCTTCGCTTACAGCGAATCACCATTCCCGGGACTGACGTAAGTCTGTACTGCGACACGTCAACCGCGCAGCCTCGCCCCTACGTCCCGGCCACCCACCGTCGACGCGTCTTCGACACCCTGCACGGCCTGAGCCACCCTGGCATCAGGGCCTCCGCACGCCTCGTCTCCACACGCTTCGTCTGGCCACGCGTCGGGCAAGATTGCCAATCCTGGGCCCGCTCGTGTGTTGCCTGCCAGCGTGCTAAAACCACCCGCCACGTTCACGCTCCACTCGGCAACATCGCCTCCCCGTCAGCACGATTTCAACATGTCCATGTTGACCTGATTGGCCCGCTCCCTGCTGTTGGTTCTCTAAAATACTGCTTGACTGTCGTTGACAGGTACACCCGATGGCCAGAAGCCCATCCCTTGGAACGCATCACCGCCAATGACGTCGCTGCTGCCTTTATGTCCTGTTGGGTTTCCAGATTCGGCTCTCCAGCCCGCATTACCACGGACCAGGGCAGACAATTTGAATCTGAGGTTTTCCGCGCACTAGGAAGAACCATCGGCGCTGACCGCCACCGGACAACAGGTTACCACCCCTGCGCGAATGGTATGGTCGAGAGATTCCATCGCCATCTTAAGGCGGCACTCATGTGCCACCCTGGCATCACCTGGCTCGACGCACTTCCTATCGTCCTCCTCGGGATACGCGCCACCATCAAAGATGACCTCAAGGCCTCTCCAGCTGAACTGGTTTATGGTGAGCCTCTACGCCTGCCCGGCGACCTGCTCGTCCACCAGAAAATCGATCGAGTGGAGGATGCCACGAGTTTCGTCACGCGACTCCGCCAGCAGATGTCGCGGTTTCGACCCCAGCTGGCATCGAGACACGCCCAGCCGGGCGTATTTATTTTCAAGGATTTGGCTACGTGCACCCATGTCTTCCTACGAGATGACACCGTGCGTGGCGCTCTTCAGCCACCATATACCGGGCCTCACCCCGTCACCAGCCGGGACGACAAGACCATCACCCTGCTTCTCCGCGGCCGTAACGTGCGAGTCAGCGTGGACCGGGTCAAGCCAGCTTACATCGCCGCAACGGATGCAGCGCCCGGAGACTTACCGTCTCCCCCATCATCACCAGCTTCCACATCTCGACCGGAGCCGAAGCCGAAACCTCAATCGACGCCGCCCAAATACATCACCCGCTCGGGACGGCGTGTCCGATTCCGCCTTCCTTGAGGCTGTAAGCCCTTTTCTCCGCGGGGGGCTGGTGTGGCGGCATCGCGAGACGCGGCCGCCTCCTTTTCCGACGTTCGCCATTTGACTTCTTGCCCTCCGCTCTATCCCGAACCTTCGCGAAGCATTGTGTTCGCGATCTTCCGCCGGAAGTTCGAGAGAGAGCGGAGAGACTTCTAGAATGTTCAAGACCTGCCCGAGAGGTATATAAGGACGCTCCTCGGGCAGAGAAGGGGAGTTCGACGCCTTACACTTCAGCGGCAGCATCATCGTCCTTACGGAAAGAAATAAAGTGATTGTCTCACGTGAATCGAGTCTTGTCTCTATACAACCATCAGAAATATTTCTAACGATAAACAGTTCCTACGCTCGAAGTCATCTATCTATCTATATCTATATCTACGACATACCCTGCAAGCCACCTCGAGGGTGTGTGGCAGGGGGTGCATCCACACCAGGAACAATGACACAACAAACAAAAATGAACACTACAAAGCAAACACCACACCTTTAAAAGGTCATCCTACACCTTCCCCAGTTATCGCGTTCAGATCCGTTTCATGTTTTCCATCTTTCCGGCTCTAGGCAGGTCCCTGGCACATCAGGTCGCACCATTCTTCCTTTGTGAAATCATATGGTTTTATTTCACTATACAGGGATGTAAAACCATATCTTTTCTTCGCAGCTTTATAAACGGATAACACGCAAATTTGAACATTTGGGATTATGTTCGACCCGGATCGAGAATCTAGGAAATAGCTGAAATACATAGTTTCGAGTACAATATACCATTAGATCAAAGATATTAATTGGGTCTCACTGACTACTAAACCAAAGAAGACTTTTTTAGCGATGCCAAACGAGTTATTTCGAGGCTGTATTCTAATTTGTATTTCTAATGTTTACCCCTGTAAAGAACCCCCTCTAGTTATGGTGATCATGAGTCCCTGGTGTCTCAAATTCCACAAAGTCCAATCCAGCAGTCTCGTCGTTCCGTGATGGTTCCTCTGCTCTTCCCAAGTCATAGTTATTGGCTATTCTGTCTCTCCATGATATGAGAAACATAGCAATACTCCTTAAATGCATCTGTTGGCCATTTCTTTTCATTGCAAATCGGTCACTTTACGCTTCGGAGGTAGAAAACTCCAGAAATAAGTCTTTATGAGTCTATTAACATTTACAAAAATGTAAATAGCCGCACTGAAATTCCCCACCTTTGATTATTGCAGTTCTGGCTTTAATGGAACGCCTAAAGAGTTAGAACAGAAGTTGCAAAGGCAATTTAATTCTTGTGCAAGTTTTGTCCTCAATCTCCAATGGATGCTCACTTATCCCAACATGCTAATAGTCTAGGCTTCCTCACACTCTTAGACAAGAGGAAATATTTATTGGAAGCCTTTCTTTTTCTGTTTTTCCGTGAGCATATCTCAAAATACTTCATTATTCACATTCAGGCTCACAGGTTAACCAAATAATATCAGGAACAAATCACTACATTTTCCTAATCAGTGAACAAATATGCATTAGAATTCATTAACAATCACAGTCTCCAAATTATAGAATACCTACCCCAATACATGGAGAAACTAGTTCTTATAACATATTTTTTTAATTTAAAGGTTTTTTTCTAAATATGGAGTTGTAATCTTACTGTTAATGTAACTATGAACCTGCACAAAGGCATAATCATAATTACTTCATTTTTTCACATCAAAGTTCATTGTATGATCAATATTTTAATTTTAAATTTTCGTTACACTATTCGATGTTGCATATATATATTGTATTATTTTGATTAGCCAATTTTAGTTTCTGTAATTTTTCTCAGTGGGTGACATCCGGAGCACACTTAATAACTATTCATATTGACTCTTCATGTTATTAGTCACACCGCTATTCTTAGGTCCATACTATTTTCTTTTTGCTGCGACCATCGAATGATTCCCAAAGATTGATTGATGTGAATCCTCAGCGCGTCATATGTTTGACCTTCTTGGACTATGTCCATCTTCGTACCATGCCTGCCTGAACCTTTTCATGTGTCGCTTTTTTGTCTTTCGTCATTTCAACTACAAACGCTATTAGGAAATGAATCGTAGGAATAAATTTAGGATTCACCATTGAAATATGTGTTTTTAAAGAAATTATCATGATCATAGCATGCAATCGGAGTCAAGTAAAAGTTTCGTAACGAAATTGAGTGTTTCTAGGTTTTTCACGGGATGATAAAAGATTTATTTTTCCTTTATGTCCACTGAGATAAAAATCACCGTGTATTTCTATGCATTTCCAACACAAAAAAGACTAAAAAGAAATCATGTTTCTTTGATGGGGATATCAGCTGACGCTCAACTATCAAGGGTTTTGGAATTTTGGAGGTAAAAAAGCATTAGGTAATCAAAGGTAGAAATGGATAAGTTGCCTGGAGTTGTTTGGTTGTTTATGATGAACACCAATTTTCGCCGTTTCGCCTCTTCATTGCGGCTTCATCTATTTAGTGCACAATGTAAGTTTTTGCATTATCATTGTTTTTTACAGACGATCAGAATAGAAAGAGAGGAAAAAAATTGTTTACAGAGAAATCTTGTGTGATAATTTTTGTTTTTAAATAAATGGTTCATATAGTAAAAAATCCTACTGCATGCAATAACAGAACAGATATACAAAATTTAGGTAAGTAAAATATACCTACCATAACATTATATCAACTTTATAAATATATCTTACTCAACAATACCATCAATACAATACCATACCAATACCATCAACTTATAAATTAATATTCATTCAATATTCACTTTTGTCATTTAAAAAATATATATACACAAATAAATATTCTTTATGTAATAATTTTAAAGTTTTGGTTGTTTTCGATTTTTATATAAATAAAGTTTGTGATGAATTCATGTAACCAAGACGCGTAACATTGTTGTTGTTGTTTAAAAAAAAATTGTCACCAAGTTTCTCTGTAAACATTTTTTTTCCTCTCTTTCTTTTCTGATCTAAGTCTGTAAAAAATTAATGAAAATGTAAAAACTTACATTGTGCACTAAATAGATGAAGCCGCAATAAAGAGGCGAAACGTTGGCGAAAATTGGTGTTCATCATAAACGACCAAACAACTCGCTACAACTTATCCATTTCTACAAAATAAAATGGTCATACTTCATTATAAGTATACAAAGGTGTTTGAGTTACTGACGCTAAGAATCTTATCTTGCCCAATCCGCACAAATAAGGGATACTTGCCAGCTATACCTATCAGTCTGAAATTCTAAACGCTTTCCAACGCAGAGATAGATTCAATCCCTTCCCTTTAAGGGTGCTTGCCGAAAGGGAAATGAGCCAGGGCAATCAAGTGTCATTCGAGGTTATCGGGGCAAAATATTTTCAACTAAATATTTTAATCTCTAATAACGATGAAAGTATAGCGTTTCAATGCAAATATGAGCAAGACATCGATCTCCGTAATTACATCAATTTTGATTAGGAAGGAACATTGGAAAAAAGTGGAAGAAGGTACGGCATCGGGTTTTAAGGTGGTTTAAATGAAAAAAATATTATTTGATGAGTGTCAAATAATTCATGCGGGAAGCAACAGCGAAACTTTACGGAGTTATATCCAAATACTCGACCACCTTCGACTGACACATTAAAAAATGACATTTTGCATTTTGAAGTGGCCCAGGGTTTTTACTGGTTGGAAAATGTCTGCTGTGGTCCATTTGTCTTACGTTACCTACAGGAGATTACAGCAGAATATCATCACGCACGTTTAAGTTCTTTGAGGGAGAGTTTCCCTGGCAGTGAACCGAGTCAAAGGAAAGAGGGTGTAATCATTCAAAATTAGTTTATCCACTCCGAAAATGAGAGCATCATCAAAGGATGCCATTCCACGTTAATGAACCACGCAAGAATGTAGGCAAATGCAGTTTAACACGTGTTAATTATTTCATTGCATCATTTAGTATCCGATGCATCGAATACTGATGCGCTACTTTTTCATACATTTTCAATACCTATTGATGAATTTTATCATGAAATTTAATAAAGATTCTACATCAGTTAACGTAGAGCAACTGAAAGATGAACGACGAATGCTTTAATAGCACCAAGGCCGTGTTGGTTTAAGAACTGTATGATGATGAATTTTAAAGCTATTCACATAAAGATACGAAACAAACATTCCTATTTTGCCAGGACACAAAGTGATTTGATACTTTGGAATAGCGTTATGTGTAAAGGAAACATGTTGATTTTACATGCGCCCTCCATCATAAAGAATGGATAATTTTTCTGGAGTAGTTTGGTCGTTTAGACGACCAAACCACTCCCGAAAAATTATCCATTTCTACATAAAAATATAGTGGTCGATAACAAACTTCATTATCATAAAGAATTGTAGTGAAAATTAAATCTAAACGCATAATCTCCACCTAAGTCAATGTCAAAAAGAAAATATACCAATTCATAACAGTAGATAATCTCACCCAGCCAGGCTTATCGAATGCTTACTAAAACTCCCTCCGATGCAATGTTCTTTGAGATTTAAGTTACATCCATTATCTCCAATTCTAACGTTCACTGAAAAAACTATTGACAGTTAAAGGGCGAATATTTTGCTGCGTCGATTTAAACCGCGACAGGGTGGATTAAAATTGACGCAGTTCGTTAAGTATTCAATGGGGAACATGCACTATTTTTTTTAACTCTTTGAATGTGAAGTGTGTTAGATAAAATGTGATTGGCGAAAATTTTGATGAAGAATTAAGTTGCGTTTCAAGCTTTTTGAAGCGTTTGAAGCGTTAAGCTCTTTGAAAATTGTACTTTTTCGGCAGCTTAAAAACACGACGTCATGGTATGACTTCACGGCATGGTGTCACTAAGGGCATTGTTTATCTGTTTATGCGTGGAGGTAAGTTGTTAAATAAATACTTGGCGATAACGTATGTATTTATCTCATTTGTTTATTGCAATGAACGATAGTATTTCGCTTTTTTATTTACGTAGTATGGATGGTAACGAGCAAATCGTCCATTAATTATCTAATGCCTGATTAGTGCCCAAGAATTTCTACTACGTCTACGCAATCGCTGGTTTTTTTTATGAAGAACGCCGCCATAAGGGAGTCAACCAAAGGAAATTGTCGAAATGTGATTTTTTAAGTATTTTTTCAGTCATCGTTTCTTTCAAGAAACGGCTAAAAACCTCAAAACAATATATTCACTTCGTTTTCTTTTAAAAATAAATGTCTATCTACGTAGCAATATGGAACCTATACCGTGCAGTGATGTCAGAAGACGTTTGAGGTCACGTGACTTTCGTCGATTTTCGGGAACATTTCAATATCATTTAATAATGTTTGTGGTGGGCGTAGAAAAATTTGGCTTATATATTTAAATTGGTGAGAAAATATCGCATCAAGTACATCATTAATCTTCGAGAAACAAACTTCATGCATATTCCCCACTTGGGGCGGTCGGTCGGACTAAATTAGCCATTGCGCTGATGGCACACTGAGTAAGAGTTACCGTGCACAACTGCAGCATGGTCAAAACATTAAGCGCCAGTCTAAATCCAATTGGAGAATGATGATGCCAAGAGTACTTCTGATTGTCTCTCCCCCAAACAACGTTAACACATTTTAGACCAGGTATTTTTTTCGTATATTTTCTCAACGGCCGGGAATTTTCTCGAACTGTTGTCCACAACAATTTTGAAATAGTTGTACCTTATCAACTTTATTAAAAACTAGTTCTTAAGCTTCAAAATATGTGAAGAAGGAGGAGCTACTTTGGTTCAAAATTAATTTAAAAGACATATACAGAATTATATTATGCCCAGTTCACACGACGCGTTATTCCTTGAGTGCAAGCTTGCTGGATTTCGTGCGTACTACCATGCGGGCGACGAAGGATCGCAGGTTGAAATTCAGACTTAATCTCTAAAACAAATTCCAAGACCATATTTTCAGTGATGATGTTAAAAATATATTGCGAACCCCAACTTACTATGGTAGACTGGACCATAATTACAAAATTAGAGAAATTGATTGCCAAACTGACAGATTCAAAATGTCATTTTTTCCTCGTACTATTAGGGATATGAATAACGGTAAATGTATTTAGTACGAGTGTAGCAATGGATAACATTGGTAGTTGCATGTTGGTATAAGGACTTGAAGCTAACCCAACTAACGGCATGTTTTTGCATGTTTGCTTTGCTATTTTTATCTTTTTTTAAATAGCGTAGTTTTGAACAGTACCTATGCATGTACTAATCCTTTTTTATGCATGATATATGCCATACACCTTTGTGGTGGCTTGCTGGGTATTATGTAGATGTAGATGAGGTCCGTGGTTCGATTCCCGGTCCAGGTGAATTTTTTCGCATGGCGATCAATGTAAACTTCAGAGGTGGTGCGATGAAGTCCATCGCATTCTCAGTTACCTCAATTCCTTGACGCTTGTCGTCGTGCCAGCGCGATATCGGCTTCTAATCTTCTTTTCATCCTTGTTCGCTGCTTCCTCCTCATCCCGGGAGGCGTTCTATTGGGAGTGGGCCATTATTATTTTGGCCTCAGCAATTTAGGCCACGCAGTTGTTGACCAGATGTCTTCTGTTAGCATTCCATTCATTCGCGACCAATGTGTGCCCCGCAGAGACATCTTGAGGAGGATGTCCGCCTGTCATGGTTGCCCCCCTCATCGTAATCGCGATCCGAGTTCGGCCTCAGCCTATGAGATCACGAATTCAGATCGGCACTCGGCCCGTGTCGGAGAGGCTGGCTTAGACGCAAGCTCTGTGGTTGGTGGAGAAGTTCTTTTCCTCGCAGGTGGTTTCCTGGTCGCACAACTTCTACCGCGGGAGTTGGTGGTGTTCTAAACACCTCATACCTATGGTAGACTGGACTATAATCACAAAATTAGAGAATTTGATTGCCGAACTGACAGATTCAAAATGACCTTTTTTCCTCGTACAATGGGGTCGTTTACCATATTTATTTTATTGGCGAATCTGATAGAGTTTGTAAAATAACAAGACCGGTATTTTTCCGTTTTTCCATCCGTCAATTATTTCCCGAGTTATAAGCGGCGAAAAACTGATGTTTTTAACCCTTTCGGAAAAGTGGGCGTGGTGCAATCTCTGACGTATATGGACTTCGTTACCAGAATTAGTAAAAGAATTAGGGTGGTAATCACTATCAAAGCGTAGGTTAAAGTACAGATTGAATCTATTAGAGAAATTTCAACCGGATAGCTTTACTGAAGATGTTAGTCACATATTTAAAAAAAACCTGCGTATTATGCTAGATTTGACCAGATAGATAAGATTAGAGTTAGATTGTCGTACTGATAGATTCAAAATGGTATTTTCCCCCGTCTATAAGAGAACAGAATAGGCAGCATAGCAAAGGGATAGGTAGGGGAAATATTTTTGAGTATTCTGTAGTCCATGATGCATGTATTAGCCCCTCAAATACTATAGATACTAACAATCAAGTTGCATGAGACAATATAGTTGTTGGTTTGCATGTTAGTAGTGCATGCTTGGTAATCTTCACCCCCTGCCACACACCCTCGCGGTGGCTTGCAGGGTATCGTGTAGATGAAGTATTATCCGCACCATTTATGAACACCATCGACCAAGGTTTCAACAGATCACCGTCATTTTCTAGGTACCCCAGCATTTCGCCGTGACTTCAACCTTCAGCATCTACTTCCTAATCCACCTTAGAGATTGTTTCCTTCTAAATCTTCCTCCGCCGCCCTATCCGGCCTACTTTCCCAAGTTCCACCTCCCCCCTATTTCCTCCCCTCCCTCGCTCGGGTCATTTAGACACTACAGGTGCATTGCTGGTGTCAGACACCTTGAAAATGACTGTGATCCGCGGTCATTTTTGTGGTTAGCACTATTTAAAGTTCTTTTTCAGTAGCCACTTTAAGTAACAGAAAAAGAATTATTTATTGCCGCACAATTTTGAAGCAAAATATTTACTTATGTAGTTGCCATAATATCTCCTTTTTAAGACAGGTTGTTTTGAAAAAGACATACTTGTCCTATTTTGTATTTATTGGCTCTATGACCATAGATTAAAAATCTGGCAAGAAATTTGCTGATAGTAAGAAGGGCAATATTTAAATATGGAAAAAATAAATGCCGTGACATTATCTATTCTAATTTCCATTCTCTTCAAGTGCGTGTATAGCACTCTTTGCGCCTTACAGTATCTACTGCTAGAGAGATGAATCTTTAACATAAATTTGAGTTTCTTATCAAGGAGATATTATTGATTTACGCATTCAGCAGGCACGTAGCCAGGGGGGGGGGGGTGGCTTCAGCCCTCGCTTCAGCCCCAGACATTTTTCCCAATTATTTTGTTGGTCTGATTTCAACTTCGCATGATAATCCGGATTACACTGAGTATAACTCAAGTGTTAAGTGTCTAGAAACGTGATCACTAGTTTGGTGCATGTGTGTGGTTAATAATTGTTATTTTCAATCTGATATGTAGGCATGCGAAGAACTTCTTTCTGGGGCCGGTCAAAGTAACTGCTTCATAATATGGTTAGCAGTGAACTTTGACCAGTGAGAAGAGATAGGAATGGGCGCTGTGAAAGTAAATACCAAGCACTGAAAATTAAGATAAGAGATTTGTTACATGTAGGCACCGAACGGACAAGGCTGATTTGTTTCGAGTTACGCAAGACTAGACTAAGCCCCCCTCCCTCAAATTTATGGCAACGTGCGTGACATTCAGCGTTTCGTCGAAAAAGATATGATAAAATCTTATGCTGAAAATGATGCCAATGTTCCCCGAAAGAACCCAACGCTCTAGTCCATCTGTAATTCCTTGTGCTGAAAAAATACGTCTCCCAGAGGACCTGGAGTAAGAAAGATGCCAAATAGACTACATTTTAGTGAAGCAGAGATTTAGAAACCAAATGAAGGACTGCAAAAGCTACCCTGGGGCAGACATCGACAGTGACCATAATTTAGTGATGATGAAATGCCATCTAAAATTCAAGAAATTGAAGAAAACAAAGAAGAATATACGGCAAGTAGAAAAACTAAAGGAGGCTCAACGTCAGCTGGCATTTCAAAAAGCAGTGGGAAACAACATATGAGAGAACCTGAATGAGAAATCAGCGGAAGAGTGTTGGGAAAACATTAAATGTGGACTACAGGAAGCCGCAAAAGAAGTACTTGGAAGAAGAAAATTTGCCAAGAAAAAGCCATGGATCACGGAGGAAGTCTTAGAATTGATTGAAGAAAGTACAAGACTGCGAAAACTGAAGAAGGACAGCTCTGCTACAAAAGAATAAGGAACGAAATTAGTCGTAAAGCAAGGAGAGCTAGAGAGATGTGGTTGAAACATTTATGCGAAGATGTACAAAGCAACCTTGCACTTGGAAATGTGGAAGCGGCCTACAGCATAGTGAGGAACCACTTTAAGGAACGGAGAGCAAGCTGCAATGCCATAAGGGACAAGAATGGAGAAATTTTGATTGAAAACGAGGACAAAGTGAAGAGATGGAAAGAATATCTGGAAGAGCTATACAATGGAAAGAATCTCAGCACAAAAGCTATTGAAGAGGAAAGCGAAGTGGAAAAAGATGATATGGGGGCATCAATATTAAGATCGGAATTAGACGCTGCAGTAAGGGACCTTCGGATGAATAAGGCCTCAGTTATTGATGATGTCCCTGCAGAACTAATTAAAAATGCAGGAGAGAAGACATTAATTCATCTCTACAAACCCATCTGCGACATGTATTCAACAGGAGAAATTCCAAGGGACTTCGAGAAAAACATCAACATACCTATTCCCAAGAAGAAGAGAGTGGAGAAATGCGAAAATTTTAGGACTATAAGCCTGACGACACATGCATCGAAGATACTGACCAGGATCATCTACAGAAGAATAGAACAAAAAGCAGAGGAGTTCCTGGATGAAGTCAATTCGGATTCAGGAAAAGTAAGGGTACAAGGGAAGCAATATTGGCCCTTAGGCTACTCATAGAGAAGAGAATGGAAAAGAACAAACTGACGTTCATTGCATTTGTGGATTTAGAGAAGGCCTTTGACAACGTGGATTGGGATTCAATGCTTGGAATTCTGAAGGGAATTGGAGTGTCCTACAATGACCAAAGAATTATACACAGTCTGTACAAAAAATAAGTTGCTGTGAAGCTGTGAAGAGGCAAGAATAAGGAAAGGAGTGAGACAAGGCTGCGCACTGTCTCCCGTAACTTTTAATGTTTACATCGAGAGAGCCATAAATGAAGTCAAGGAGAAGTGTTCTGGAGTGAACATCCATTGAGAAACATCAGTATACTATGATTTGCTGATGACAAAGCTCTCATAGCAGAGACAGAGAAGGAGCTTAATAAGATGCTAACAACCATGGAAAGGACTATGGCCAGATATCAGCTAGAGATAAATAAGAAGAAGACTAAGATATCGGTGTGCAGCAAGAAATAAGACGCTAAACCAATGTCAAACCAGGAAAACAAAAACTTGAAGAGGTTAAAGAGTTCTGTTATCTAGGAAGCCGAGTAACCAACGATGGACGAAGCAAGAAAGAAATAGTCAGTAGAATACCCCAGGCAAAGTGGGCATTCTTTCAAAAGAAGAATCTACTTACAGCAGGAAATACAAGCATAGAAGTAAGGAAACAGTTCATCAGAACATACATCTGGAGCATTTTTCTTTACGGCAGTGAATCATGGACGAAAACAGCGGAGAAGAAAAGGGTAGAAGCATTTGAAATGTGGTGCCACAGAAGAATGCTGAAGATTAAATGAATCAACCGAGTAAGTAACGAGGAAGTGCTGAGAAGAGTAGGAGAAAAGAGAAGTCTGCTGACAACTCTAAAAAGAAGAAGGGAAAACTTAATCGGCCACATTTTAATACACGACGGCCTGATGAAGACAATCGTCGAAGGAAAAGTGAACGGGAAGATTGGAAAAGGCAGGCCTCGTATGAGATACATGGAACAGGTCGTACAGGACGTGAAAGAGAGGAACTACGTTGGTATGAAGAGGTTGGCCGATAGAAGAATCGAGTGGAGGGCTGCGTCAAACCAATCCTAGGATTGTTGACCAATGATGATGAGTCTGTAGTGCACGATGCATGTTTTAATCCCTTAAATACTATATATACTAATAATCTAGTCGCATGAAACTCTATAGTTGCTTGTCTTCATGTCGGCTTGTCAATAGTGCATGCTTGGTGATCTTCACCCCCTGCCACACACCCTCGCGGTGGTTTGCAGGGAATCGGGTAGATGAGGATAGATGTAGATGAACCCTCCTTAGTACTCGACCAGGAGTGGCAAAGGTGGAAGTTGGGGCCTTCGAGAGCCGCGCCTCGGGATCGATGGCATGACCTGAGTACGAGGAGGTCGCCCCTTCGATGCCCCTCGCTGGCAAGACGGCGCGTGGCGAGGCGAGCGGTGGAAGGAGGCGGAAGTTCAATTCTTGACGGCAGTCCATTCTCCCCCCCCTCGCCCCCCCCCCCTCCATCTCCGTCCGCCACATTGGAGAGGAGAACTGCGCCTTGCGCCGTTTCCAGTATCCCACTGAGTTACTCTTTTCACACCGCCAATGCGCCAACGTGTCGAAGTGAGGATGCAAATTGGCAACACTGCATATCGCCTGATAGTATTTCGTCACGATATATCGTTTTTTCTGCCGTTTTCATAGTACGTCGTGGTATCAACTGCATCATCTCTCATCGCAGACAATGTGTGGTAGTATTCTATCTAAATCTACATTATACCCTGCAAGCCACCATGGTGTGTGGCAGGGGGTGAATTCTCACCTGGCAGGCACTACATATCATGCATAAAGAAAGGATTATTATTAATATACCTACTAGTATCAACTTCACTTTTTAAAAAAGATAAAAATAGCAAAGCAAACATGTAAAAACATGCTGTTAGTAAAGATAGCTTCAAGTCCTTATAACAGCATGAAGCTACCAATGTTATCCATTGCTACACTCGTATTGGATATATTTACCGTTTTTCATATCCCCAATTGTACGAGGAAAAAAGGACATTTGAATCTGTCAGTTCGGCTATCAATTTATCTAATATTATGATTATGGTCCAGTCTACCATAGTAAGTTGGGGTTCGCAAAATATTTTTAACGTCATCACTGAAAATATGGTCTTGGAATTTATTTAGGAGATTACGTTTAAATTTCAACCTGCGATCTGACAATGATTCCCATTTTAATTCATTTAATAGACTGGTTACGCTAAGAAGGTTATCATACCGTTCCTGTACAAATCTTGCCGATCTTCGCTGCACACGTTCAAGTTCATTATTTAGACCGATTTCGTAGGGATCCCATACACTGGCAGCATATTCCAAATTACAGAACCTAGTCGCAGTCATGATACTATTGAGGACTATTAGGTATTTGCGCGTCCAAATTAATCGACGAGTTAGAAAAACATTATAAAGTAATATTTCCGCGGATGCTACATACCTAAGAAGGCACATAAGTTAAGACGATAAAAAACAGTAAAGTACTAGCACAGCACAAAAGGATATGATGATGTAATATTTCTGAGAATGCTAAATTAGCTAAGAAGGCATAGTACAAAGGAAGGTTTGAAATAGTGTAGCACAGAGTGCAAAAGAAGATAATAAGGTGGTATTTCCGAGGATGCTACATAAGCTAAGCAGACAGAATACAAGAGACGTTTAGCCTCTTGAAAATATCTATACGATACCCTGCAAGCCACCGCGAGGGTGTGTGGCAGGGGGTGAAGATCACCAAACATGCACTACTGACAATCCGACATGAAGACAAGCAACTATAGAGTTTCATGCAAATAGATTATTAGTATATATAGTATTTAAGGGATTGATACATGCATCATGAACTACAGCGTACTCTAAAATAATTCCACTACCTATTTCTTTGCTATGCTGCCTCTTCTGTTCTCGTATAGTACGGGGGAAAAATGCCATTTTGAATCTATCAGTACGACAATCTATCTCTCTAATCTTATTTATCTGGTCGAATCTAGCATAATGCGCTGGTGTCTTTAATATGTGCCTAACATCTTCAGTAAAGCTATCTGATTGAAATTTCTCTAATAGATTTAATCAGCACTTTAACCTACTCTCTGATAATGACTCCCACCCTAATTCTTGAATTAATTCAGAAACACTACTCAACCTATCGTAACACCTTTTAACGAGCCTAGCTGCTCTACGCTGCACACTGTCTAGTTCTCTGATCAAATCTAATTCATTCGGATCCCATACACTGGCTATATAACTCGAGGTGGGGCCGAACTAGTGAGAAGTGACATCGCTCTTTTTTCTTCTCATCACATTTACCAAGTACTCTTTTCATAAATCCTAGCTTTCTCTTCGCTCGGCCGCATATTTTCCTTATGTGTCTTCCCCACGATAAATCTTTAGTGGAGTGAATATGTAATCTTCGGCGGTCGACACAGTCAATGCACAGTTTGAAAATTCTAAATGAAAACCGCCTCGATCGGCATATCAAGCGGGTTGCGAGCAACAAGCACTCGTCGAGTTGGGTCGTGGGATCTACAGGTCAGGGGGGAGCACGGGGGAGGGGGTGGGAGGGAGGGAGAGAGGGGTAGTAATAGCGTGCGCGCGTGTCTTTCCCATTCAGAAGTCGCGGCGGCGAGTAGCGCGCACCCCACGGTCAATGGGACTCTCCCGCGCCACCCCCCCTTCCCCGCCCGGGCACGCCGAGACGAGGTGGCGCCCAGAAGGCGCAAGCGCCGGCCTCACACAGTGCGCCTCCGACCGACACGCAGTGAGGAGCGGCAGAGAGTCGCTCCCCGGGAACGCCGCCGGCCGCCGCCGCAGCCCTCGCACCCGGTCGCCGCCGCCTCCTCAGGAACCACAGGCCGCCCCCTCGCCCCTGGAGGCCGCGGGAGGGGGCGGAACTCGGGCCCCCCTCGAAAGGTCTCCGGCCCTGACGCGACCCCGGCCGCCTCACCGGATCGCCTCTTACCCTGACCTGCCCGTTCCGCAGATGACCCCTTGCGCTCCCTGTTGGGGCATGAGGATCCACTCCCCCTGGGCCGTGGGCCTCGGCTTGAGGCCCGGCGGATGTCCGGGAGGCCCCCGGTTGGGCTCCGAGCAAAGGGAGAGCCGTGACGTCAGCCGCCACCACAGGGGGGACGATGGAAGCCGTATGTCGGAGGGAATCGATTTAAACAGTGAGGAATGCGAAAAGGAACGCTATTGCTATGGGTTCCGAATGTGCAAGACGTGAAACACGAGGCGGGGAAATTTCATAACATGACCACGGCGTTGTCTCCTATCGAGAGGAGGAGTATTGTGCCGTTCTTAAAGTGAAGCAGTGGACCTGACAGGAAAATACGTATATTCTTTCCCTCTCTATAGCCAGTATTCTGGTGTAAAATCAACCGGGAGGGGGGGATTCCTCTCGAGTGGTGCGGACGTCTGCTTGAGCGGTCGCTGGACACACTGGGAGAGGCGACCGCGGATGAGTGGCCGCCGCCGACGGTCGACAGCGGAGCGATGGACGGCGAGACGGGCCACTCCAGCACCCCGGAGCCCAGTGCGTCGTCGCCGCCGGCCACCGAGGCGCCCGACGCCGCGACGGCGCTGCCCGAGGACGCAGGGCCGGACCCCGACGGCGGAGAGACCCTGTTCGAGGGCTGGGAGGACTTCCTCGGCGTGGTGCTCAAGTCCACGGCCATGGGGTTCATCATCGTGGCCGCGCTCTTCGGCAACCTGCTCGTCATCGTGAGCGTGGTTCGGCACCGGAAGCTGAGGGTCATCACCAACTACTTCGTGGTGTCGCTGGCCCTGGCGGACATGTTGGTGGCCATCTGGGCCATGGGTTTCAACGCCTCGGTCGAGCTGACGGGCCGGTGGCTGTTCGGGCCGCTCATGTGCGACGTGTGGAACTCGCTGGACGTGTACTTCTCCACGGCATCCATCCTGCACCTGTGCTGCATCTCCGTGGACCGCTACTACGCCATCGTGCGCCCCCTCGAGTACCCGCTGTGCATGACGCGCCGCACCGTGGTGCTCATGCTGGCAGTGGTGTGGGCCAGTCCCGCTGCGGTCTCCTTCCTGCCCATCTTCCTCGGCTGGTACACCACGGAGGAGGCGGCCAAGTTCCGGAACAAGCGACCGGACGTGTGCAAGTTCGAGGTGAACAGGGCTTACGCCGTGCTCTCGTCCTCGGTGTCCTTCTGGCTGCCCGGGGTGATCATGCTCTGCATGTACTACCGCATCTACGTCGAAGCGGACCGGCAGGAGAGGATGCTGTACAGGTGAGTTCGATTCCACCTCCGAAATAGAAAGACTCCCTCTCTTTGCGGCCTGGAAGAGCGGCTTCTATGCTCCCGGGCGGAATCTTGTTCGTGGAATGCCGTGTTTGATTTGGTACACTGATGTGAGTAGCAGGGAAAAATAACACGACAGGTTGAGATAAAGTTGAGCCTATGCCGAACCAAAGTTTGAACTAGAACAAATGTAAGTTGTTCGGATGTGGCGCGTGATTTTCAGGTATTGCCCCAACGTTTCGTGACCTATGCTGGTCACTTTTTCAACCTGCTCGTCTTGCTATTTTAACCTGCTAGTCACACCTTCAAACCCAGGCTATACCGTGAAGAAATCGAAATAAGAAAGAACAGAGAAAATTTTAATAGAGATGGTGGCCTCCAAATAGCCACACGTGGAGGCCCATGCTTCACAAACGTTTTTCAATGACATCACCCTCCATCCCTCGACCCACCCACCTGAGATATATAATACCCTCACCGGCAACGAGGACCTCATATCCCTCTGAAACAGTGACGAGCAGAGGTCACGAAACGTCGGGGCAATACCTGAAAATCACGCGGCACACCCGAACAACTTACGTATTCATCATGAGCCGCGAAAGCTTCAATGAACTAGAACAAATGTATTCTCATTGCAGAGTATACTGCTTCGCATCTTGCTCCAGAAGACCTAAAAGAGCGATACAGCGTCAAGCAATTTAATTGTGTGGATCTTTATTTCTACTGCAAATACCTTTCCTGAGAAAAATAGTTCCGCGGTTGATTCTCTATTTTTCCTTGCATCGAGCCAGGACAAGCAAAGACTACCGTGAAAAGAAATTGCGGTTGAGTGGAGTACACACAATCTGTGTCTCTGGATACCGTCGCCACCCGTCGAAGCAAGTGGACCACCCCACTCCACGGCATACGGCCAATCGGAAGCGTTCATAACCCCCACCCTCTGCCCGGCCAGGGCCGACTCTTACCCTTTTACGACACTTGGGATGAATGAATCCCTGGGAATCAGAGCGAGGGAATCCTACGGGATTTGAGCCCACACTACTCGGAGCTATGAGCCATCAAACCTCCCATTCCATTCCATCACGCGCTCATTGCTATGAATGGCGCTGAATTATCTCACTCGCCGCAATCCACGCGCTCGGCCATACAGCAGAAGAGCTGTTGGTGCTCTCACCAACGGTCCTGAATTTCCGCCGCTGTCATTTTATTTCAAGATAATTTTTTTCTATACTAGGACCAGTGGCGAAGACCTCATAAGAGAAGTGTTTAAAGAATAGAGTATTTTCAAAGAGAAGTGGATTATTTTAAAGCACTTCGGTAACGACTTGAAGGAGTAGATTTGTTGTAGAATTTGAGATGGATGAGTACGGAGATGGGGGTGTCGTGGTTGCAAAACTTGGTCATTGAGGAAGGAGGATAGAGAAGTGAGGATTGGTGGAAGGATCCGAGGCTTAGGAGGAGGGAACTGGGAGGATCGGAGAGTTGTGAGGTGGCAGGAAAAAGTGGATGAAATATTGAAAAGCCTTGAAAGCTACGACTGAGCTGAGACTGCGGTTGAGTTGGGGGAAGGAAGATGCGAAAGGCAGAGACGAAATGGAGGGTATAAGGGAGGAGTAGAGGGCATTAATCATGCAAGGCGGCAGTAATGGGACTGTCCACATATTGGTGCGATACCTAAAGATTTGTTCGTGATACTTCAGACGGGATATGCATTATTGCTGGCCTGACATGTTCTTTGCACGAAGTCTACATCTACATCTACACGATAACCTGCAAGCCACCGCGAGGGTGTGTGGCAGAGGGTGAAGATCAACAAGCATGCACTACCGTCATGCAAACAAGCAACTATAGGGTCTCATGCAACTAGATTGTTAGTATCTATAGTATATAAGGGATTAATACATGCATCATACACTACAGAAACCTCTAAAATATTTCCCCTACATATCCCTTTGGTATGCTGCCTATTCTGTTCTCTTATAGTGCGGGGGAAAAATGCCATTTTGAATCTATCGGTACGACAATCTATCTCCCTAATCTTATTTATCTGGTCGAATCTAGCATAATACGCTGGTGTTTTTAATATGTGCCTAAAATCTTCAGTAAAGCTATCCGATTGAAATTTCTCTAATAGATTTAATCTATACTTTAACCTACGCTACGCTTTAACCTAATGATTGCCACCCTAATTCTTGAATTAATTCCGAAACGCTACTCAACTTATCGTAACACCTTTTAACGAACCTAGCTGCTCTACGCTGCAAACTGTCTAGTTCTCTGATCAAACCTAATTCATTCGGATCCCATACACTGGCTGCATACTCAAAGGTGGGGCCTAACTAGTGATGAAAGAGGATTACTTCCGAATGCGGGAACTGAAAGAGGAGAGAATCTAGAAAAGGAAACTAGTGAGTGATGTTACATAAATTATTAAATACCCCTCCGCTTGAGTGGTAGTTAATAACATTTGTGTAGAATAGAAAAAGTTCTACTTTATTCATACATATAATATCGAAATTCCACCAAATCAACTTTGCTACTATTTCTATGATAGAGGGTGATGTGGTGGGGGTAGATAATTCCCAATGATGCGTCCACTTTTGTGCGAATACTGAGAGTAAGAAAATATTCTTCTCCCCTCTTTATACGCATGCGTTGATAAGATGTTTGCGATATAAGAAATCTATGCACTTACGCAAAACGATATGTCCTGACGCACTGACTGATTTGTTCACTCATCGACGCACAACCCAAGCTACTGACGATCAAAATTTGAAATTGTGAGGAAATATCCATACAATGGAACGTACCAAGAAATGTTTTTTTGAGTGAAGCTGGGGTCGTGTAATTCCCCTTAATTGTTAACTTTTACTGTCGTAATTAAAGTATTGGGTTTGGTGTGAATATTTCTTCATTAGCATTTGTAAACTGGTTGCGCTAGCTGGACATTTTTATTCAGTTTCCTTATACGATTCGTTTTTCTGTAAAAATCGCGTTTTTATCTCCAAACTCATCAAATTTTCTTCTTTATCAACAACATAAAGTTTTTTGACAACCAGGCGTGAACATCCATTTAAATACGATGTTATATGAATGGATATTCACGACTTTAAACATTTAACTTATAAACTTTAGGCGAGCAATTTTGATGTAATGTAGGACTGGCGATACGGTAAGAATATATATGAGCTCGTTTTTGACTGACTGATTTTAAACTTTAGTCAGTTAGTCAGTCAGATTCAACCTTCGGGTTGAATTACTGACTGACTGACTCAGTAGGACTTTTAAGGAGTAGAATAAGTAGGGATACTTTTTCATTAAATTAATAATAAGGAAATGTGCAAGGAGGGACAGTACTGTAGTGAGGAGGGATAATTTTCACCATTGCCTCTTATTACACAGCAGAGTTCAACAACGACAAGCACCAAGTATAATTTCAATGGTAAAGTTTTGGTATTCAACAGAAATTCTAACACAGCAGGGTGATGACTACTGTGCTATTGCTGGTATTTATATTATGTACACCTGCATCAGCTCTGCTGGTGCCGGAACTAAAATGCTAATGCATGACTGTCATTTCTTTGTCTGTCCTCGGTTTTTTTGGGCAGTTCTACTTGGGAAGGGAAGAGAACACTCGGAAATATGTCACTAAATACGTTATCGTTGCTCCTTTTGGTGAAATTTCTGCGGCATGTGCATTGGTGTCATTATTCTTTGCTAATTGTTGGCATTTATTTTAAGTGAATTATGTCTTAACTCTACCAATGGTATACCTGAAATGCTAATACATGGTTTATGTTGTTACGTGTATCAAAAGTTTTGCTGGGAGGCTCCATTAGGGACAGTTGCGTTTGAACAAAGGGTGCAAAGTACACGAAGAAATTCGTGAGGTGAAGATGCAATATTTTACAACAAGACCGAAGTAACTTGACTATTATTGGCTGTCTCCCTGTAAGTGATTTAGTTTTCAATTCATAATCAATCATAACAGTATAATAACATTTGCAAATTGAGATTTTATCAATCAGTGATTCATCTATCAAAGCGTTGCAGCCTCAACGCTTTGATATAGATAAATGAGCTTATTACTATTGAATTAGTTGAGAGTGTTGGGTTTGCACCTCGGAGATGTTGTGAATAGACCTGCGACGTTCCGAATATCTCTCTCGAGATAAAACTTCATCTAAGACGCAGAGTGGGGGTAGAGGATTAACCATTGTAGAATGCTGGGCAATGTTCATCTACATCTACATCTACACGATACCCTGCAAGCCACCGCGAGGGTGTGTGGCAGGGGGTGAAGATCACCAAGCATGCAATACCAACAGAGTCCTACATTGAGAGCGCCAAGAGCAAGACAGTCACCGTTATGAACATCATCAACTACTTAAAATCTAAGCATAAAAATATTTAATTATTCAAACTTAGACACCAAACTTACCCAAAATTAAAAATGTTGAAATGTTTCTTTTTGTAATAGGTACGTACAAATTGAAAAACATCAAATGATTAAATAGGTTTTGAAGACTAAAAATATCTCGAGGCAATTTTCATATTTTTCACAAGCATTGCTTAGCCAATAATATAGAGCGGACAAAACTGCGAAGGTGAAATTTGATGGGGACGTGATGTACACTTTTTTCCGGATAGATACCATACTAAATACTTCATAATTCCAAATGGGATGCAACGTAATCAATGGACTAACGTGTGGTGGTGTCCGAACATTCTCAAGTATCGTAATGGGTAGTGCGCGAAATTCTCACTCCGAAGGTCGCCGGTTCGCACCTCCAATCTAACCTTTTGTTCAGATAAACAATGTTAAAGAGATAGACTGTCGTACCTTGAAATTAAAAATGTAATTTTTCCCACGTATGATAAAAGAACACAATAGGCAGAGTAGCAAAGAGATAGGTAGATAAAAAATAGTTTATGTAGTCTGTAGTGCATGAAGCCTGTTTTAGTACTACTAGAAAATGCAATACCCATAAGATGCTACCGTTAATACGTTTACAACGTGGACCGTTTAGGGAGGACTCGTATTCGAAGGAATGTGACATTATTTCAAGTGAAAAATATTAAGTAAAATCCTTAGCAGAGTCGGACAAAATGCAAATCTTGGAGACTTTTTCCAATCTACTAATCGGTATATTAATGGAATATGGAGTAGAGGAGCGTGGTAGCCGAGTGGGTAGAGTGCTTTGCTACCGATCGAAGGGTCCCGGGTTCAAATCCGGGAGAAGCCTTTGGACGCCCCCGAACGAAAAATCCTCGGAGTGCGAGGTGGCCCAGGGAAAGGAACTCGACCCCGTACCCTGAATGCGTGAAATTCACACGCCTGTGGCTTCGTGCGGGGTGAGCTCTACCCTCACCTATCAAAGACCAACCTTCGGGTTGAATCATTGAGTGAGAGAGTGAATGTATTGTTATTTCCAATGTACACGAAAGGTAACAATAAAGCTCGTAAATTGTTTTTCTTAGCTATATACAGATGACAATTACAGGTTCTATCTACATAATACCCTGCAAGCCACCACAAGGGTGTGTGGCAGGGGGTGATTGCTCACCAAACATGCACTACTTATCATGCATAAAAAAGGAATAGTATTAATATAGTAGTCAGAACTACACTATTTAAAAAAAGATAGAAATTGCAAAGCAAACATGCAAAAACATTCTGTTAGTAGGGTTAGCTTTAAGTACTCATACCAACATGCAGCTACCAATGCTACTATCCGATAGTACATATTTACCGTTATTCGTATCTCTAATTGTACGAGGGAAAAAGGACATTTTGAATCGGTCAGTTCGGCAATCAATTTCTCTAATTTTATGAATATGGTCCAGTCTGCCATAGTAAGTTGGGGTTCGTAAAATATTTTTAACATGATCACTGAAAATATTGCCTTGGAATTTGTGGAAGAGATTAAGTCTAAATTTCAACCTGCGATCTGACAATGATTCCCATTTCAATTCATTTAATAGACTGGTTAAGCTAATATAATTATCGTATCGTCCCTTTACAAATCTTTCCGATCTTCGCTGCACACGTTCAAGTTCGTTATTTAGACCGATTTCGTAGGGATCCCATACACTGGCAGCATATTCCAAATGAGGTCTAACAAGGGAAAAGTAGCTGATTTCTCGTACAGGTTTCGTCAATGTATACCATTCAGTCATCCCTTAACAGGAACTGGTCACTTGCAGTACCTACAAGGTACGACGCATGAGAGACAAGTGAACAGCTTTGAGGGGCGTGGCTTGTAAACCCTTTGTGACCACATCCGCCCGTGTCCCTTGGTCGCTCCTTTACCTGCTCTGCCAGCCTGTCCATCGAAACCTCTTTGACCCCTGGTGCCCTCGAAACATACTCAGCTGACCTTGATCGCATTAGTCGTCCTTTCTAGTTGGATGCAGATCTAGTATCGTGCAACGTCACACCTCATAGTTCCACTAATCTCTCACCTTTTAAGGAGGTTGGCTCGCGACCGCGTCAAGTTGTCTAAGGAATCTTATTTATTTAAGTTAAGTACCTGCTAAGTGATCCTTACTTTACAAAGAAAATTACCAAAACTATTGAAAGTCATAAGTAATACAAGAAATACGATGTAAAGTCGAAGGATTTATTTTTTATGATCATTTTAATCAGCTCGACGATGGAGTCAATTCAGCATTTACTTTAAAGAGATAAATTCATGTACTCAATGAATTTACTAATGTATAACACCAGAATATTACTATCAAACATTATGTTAAACTATTTTCTGAAATATGCTTTAATATCTCATTAGTAATGATATTATTCATACGCCATGCATTTTGGCTAGAGTGACAGCACTTGAAGACAACTAATGCATTTCGTCTGCTATAAGCGCAGAAATTGGTGGATTTAGCGAAAAATACGGTGGGTTGATGCCTTTTTTTCGTGTCATTTTATTCCTTGTGACATTACGCATAAAATATCAGTTTTTTGCAAAAATGACATGTCACTATGGTATTTTTAAACGTTATATTCCCATGTGATGGCCATTCTCGCCGTTAATCGTGTGTAATTTCAAATGCAATTTGTGCAAAAAGGAGTATGGGTTGGTATAATTATCTTTACTTTATTAGATAGAGGAACTTTAGTTCTATATGTGCTGCAAATATAAAAAAATGACATGACTTTCACTTTTCGGATCAACCTCCTCAACATCAAGTACCAATACCTGCTACTTCCTTCTCAATTGTTAAATGCAACAATCATCTAGCAGATAGAATAATCGTCTTCGCTCCGTAATGGATAGAATACTTTCAAATTTTCAATCTACTAAGTAATTCCTGGAAATATTCTCTCAAGGAAAAATAAAGTCGTAGTATTTCATATCCATACATATCCACCGCTTCCATACAATTCTAATTGTTACATTTCTAAAAAAGAATTTTCGCAGTGGATGTTTTTTCTGGTGAGAAGAAAAATATGGCGTTTTACGCTGAAATAAGAATTGTTCGTCGTTCTTAAAACAAAACTATTTTTGTCTTACGTCATGACTGTCACCCGTATAGTTAACTTCAATTTTCGGATATCAAAAGGCCATTTATCCTACTCATACCTACTTGATCACGGCATATCCATCGATATAAAATAAATTATTTCACTGTTTGTACCTTTCACTAATAAAAATAGCCTTTTTTGGACGTCTCTCAACTTCAAATAATAGTTTATTTTTAAGTATGTATTCATTTGTTTATTTACTTCTTTATTTATTATCTCTTGTTTACTTCTTCCGTCACATAAGTGTATTAAAATTGATGTATATTTGTCCTGTCAGAGCTCAATTTTTCCTTTTATAATATTGCTTGGAAGTACAGAGCTGTTACGAACAATTGAGCGGTATTAATTAAATTAAACAACAATTAAACAACAGTGCAAGTCATAACTGCTTCAGATTGAGCAAATTAGCTGTCCACTGTCTGATGGAGCCATGAGTTTAGCGATCTTATCCAATTCATATTATCAATCACGCTACTTCCAATCACCTTTTATTATTTCATTATTTAGCAATACTATGGATATTAAGACAGGGGATACTGAATCTGAATATACCTTGAGCACCTTAATTATTCACCAACAATGGATTCCCGTTTCAGAAATTAATGCTAATCGTTCAACAACTTTTCCCGACTCATGTTGCACGACTCCTCTTTAATATTCGACCAATACACTCCGTTGTCGTCCCTTCTAACGGGAAATTTTCTTCTCCGTTAAGGCAACAAACTTTTTTCTCTATTCTCTGCGAGTTCATTGTAACATAAACTGACATCTTTTCACTATCGCTGAGCTCCGATAAAATCTCTTCTTCTTTACCAAACCAAACCTCATAATCGTCAACATTGGCCATTGATGCCATGGAGATAATATTTTCTGTCAACTTTGAGATTTTTTTATCTTGATTCTTCACGAAGTCATCTCGCTGGGATCCGAAAGACGATGCGCAGTCGGTCGTTATTAATTAGATGTCAGGACGAGCGCTCAGAGTTTTAGAGTTTTATTTTAGACGAAGTTTCCGCGCCACAATCGCCTCTCGTCTAGATGAAACTATCGCACGCAATTTCTCGAAGTTCATGTCATTTTGTGCTTCCATTAGAGTGCAAAATTAGATGCATAATTAAGATGCAAAATGTATTCCACGAATAGAAAAACCTCAGCATATTATAAAGTAGTAAAGAGACAAAATTTGAACACAAAGAGGCATGGAAGCTGTCTCGTTTTCAACAAAAATAACACCGGCGGACTTCCGGAAGAGCATACGTATTCCCAGAATTAAAAGGAACTGAGAAAAGTGAAATTTTAGAACTTACCTGACGACAAATGCTACGATGAGGTAGCTAAAGATCACATTCAGAAGAATAGAACGAAATACAGAGGAGCTCCTCCGGAAGGAGAATAATTTGGATTAGGGCACAATGGAAAAAGAAATTTCGGGCCTTGAAAGACTCAAAGAAAAAAAAAAGAAGAACAAAACGACTTTTAATGTATTTTTGGAAAATAAGAAGGCTTTGAAAATGTATATTGGAGTTGAAGGTGGAGAATTCTACAAGAAATAGGAATGTCCGAAAAATTCTTCCTCAGTTTGTATAAATACCAGTTATGGGAGAAATGATTCACTTTGTACTTGATCCACGAATTTATTTAAGCCCAACCGGTTTCGACGTTAGCACGCCATCATCAGGAGTACAATCTCCCAGGGGTACAAGTAGGTTTTAACCCCTGATGATGACGTGCTAACGTCGAAACCGGTTGGGCTTAAATAAATTCGTGGATCAAGTACAAAGTGAATCATTTCTCCCTCCATGCCGTCATTCCACAAAGTAGAGCCTGAAACAGTTGAAAATACCAGATGTTTGGACCCAGAATTGAAGAAGCAAGATTACAGAAACGAGCGAGTCAAGGCTGTGCATTCCCATTTTATGTCTACATTAAGAAAACCATCAAAGATGTAATATCCATATCTATATATATAAAAATGAGTGTGTGTGTGTGTGTGTGTATGTCCTTTATGCATTACTACACCATTCATCGGATCGCCATTAAACTTTGGGAAGTTGTTGAGTACATTCTCGAAAAGAGGACTACGAAATCGATATTTCAATATCGATACTTTATCGATATAATATCGCGAAAGTATCGATAAATCGATACATTATTGATACAAAATTGAGGTGAAATTATTTAGTTTTTTAAAAGGAATGTATCGTTGCAATATCGATGCTGTATCGAATGTATATAATGTGTTTGTCCTTTATGCATTACTACACCATTCATCGGATCGCCATGAAACTTTGGAAAGTTATTGAGTACGCTCCGCGAAGGTTTCTACAAAATCGATAATTCAATGTCGATACTGTATCGATATAATCTCGATAAAATATGGATACATCGATACATTGTTGATACAAAATTGAGGAGAAAATATTTAGGTGTTTTTTATCAGTTTTATAAAGTATCATTACAATATCGATACTGTATCGATACAATATCGATAACTTCATGCATTACCACAACATTCATCCAATTTCCATGAAGCTTTGGTTAGTTGTTTTGTTCACTCCATGAAGGTTTGTACAATATCGAGAACACAATATTACACTGGAGACGGGATGTGCATCCCATTGAACTTGCAATTCATTGAAACACTCACGTGCAACATATTCAAATCATCCGGCATGGGACAAATATTTCAGAAATGCCAACTTATTGCTTGGGATGAATGCACAATGGTGCACAAAGCATCGCTCGAGGCTCTGGATCGATCATTGCAAGATTTCCGTGGAATACTGAGACCATTTGAGAACGCATTAATATTGCTTGCATGACATTTCAGGCAAACATTACCTGTAATTCCTCGATTGACACTAGCGGATGAAATAAATGCTTGCCTGAAATATTCTACTTTGTGACGACATGTAAAGACATTAAAATTATATACAAATATGCGTGTCCAGCTGCAAAACAATCGATCAGCTGAGATATATTGTATACCCATAAGAATTGTGAAATTAAACATACTATAAACGTGCGCTTTCCATTTAACCAGATTGAGCCACAGCAACGCGTGGCCGGGTCAGCTTGTAGTTAATAAAACCTTGAGAAATATTAGAAGGCTTAGACTCACCATTTGGTTTATTCGGCAAGGTGGTCATAGCAGACACAAGTAGACTTAAGACTGCATCTGAAATAAACAAAAGAATATAAATTGACCCCTTATCACCTAAAGGTAAACAAAACAAAACTAAGGTAACCATGCTAATACATAAAAACGTAGTAGCGTCTGTCTGCCGGTTGTATGTTCGTTGCGCAATTGTTCAAAAACTACTTAACCGATTGAGCTGAAATTTTTAAGTATTCTAGCGTACACACTATAAGGTGCTATAGATTATTTAAAAAAGGCTCAGGGCCCGGGTTCGATTCCTGGCACCAATTATGTATGTACATTGGTTTAAACTGACTTTTTCAATTTATGTTAGCGCCAGAGTTTTTCTTTCGCTCAGTGAAATAACTAAATATGAATCGATTTCTTTCATTCTTTCTGCATTTAATGGGGAAATATTTAATCTTTCTTACTATTTTAACCAATTTACACATTGTTCTCGAGGTTTCTGGGCAAAACGTAATTTACGTTGAAAACACATACTGGTTTTTTTCGTTTCTTTTCCGACCGTTGAGGCCTTTGCAATTGTCGTCTCCGAAATGGAAACATCGTTGAAGCTTAATCAGTTTGTCATAGTGTGGGATGCCCTAATGTGCTTTTTGCGAGGATAGGGAAGGTACTGAAGGCATAGTTAGGCTATTCGTGAAGCAAGGTCCGCCATATTTGTCACAAAGATACGTGCTGACTGCTAGCGCCGCTCATGGATTTAGAAGGTTTGCATTCGGTTACAATTAGGAGTATTTAAATGAATGGTTCAGCGGTGTTCAAATTGTGAATGTTGTTTTTTTATTTCTATACGGGTTTTTGCATTTGAACCAACCTGGGGCATTAAGGGAAGAGATGGAACGCTTTCGAAATCGACATCGATGGAGATAGCTTGAGATTTGAGATAGTTTAACATAAACCAGGGAGTAAAATTCGAATCCCCGTGGAGAATAATGTCTCATTACCTATCCGTGGGATGTTCATTTATGCCATTGCAATGATACTAAAAAAGTTCGTCCAAAAGCGATACCATAAACAGCAGTGTTATTTTCGTGATGATATCGAAAGGTACTAAAAGAGTTATAGCAGCTTATTCTTGAATCTAGATCGGCCATTTCATTCGGAAAAATCATACGGCCTTAGTTTTCGCGCTACTCCCAGATCAAATAGGTTTGCATTCGATATAACTAAAAGTACTGAAATGAATGTTTTTTCGGGGTTCCATAGGTGAATGTTTTATGGATTTATACCGTATTCCGAAATGGACCGCTTTCAAAATCGTTGTCTTTTGAGACACAAGAACGTGATAAGAAACTTGAATAAAGTATAATCAAGAATAAAGAGTAGCAAGATGAAAAAACTGTGTTATACGTTAAATATACAGTAGAAGGTGTGAAAATACGCAACCGAGCGACAAGTAGGTACCTGGTTAAAGTAGGCTAAATCTGTACTAGGTTAAAATAAAAGAATTTATTCTAATTGCAATAAAACGCATTAATACGTATCCGTAGGCAGTTCATTAGCGCCACTATCATGAAGTTGGAGAATTGAGACAAGCATAGCATGCATAAGAGGCCAGAGAAAAAATATTTTACCGAAGAGGTGGGTCCTACCATTCCCAAAAACCCGAATCTGGACTCATTGTCAACAATTTACTGACCCAACACCTCCCTTTCTAACTTCCTTTGTTTCTTCTGGCCTGAAAGTTTCCAAATAATAATAATGATTTTTATTCCAGATTAGATTTATACATTTTTCAATTATACCATGATTGGACAGTATTGCGTGTCGGTGTTTTCATCGCAGACAACATTGGGCGGTTATCTGATGTGTAAGGAATTGACTTCGCTCTGAGAGGGAACTTCTTTGAATGTCTTCCTTGAAAGGGGAAGGATTCATGTCAGCGATTCGGAGCTTAAGCATCGGTCGGGAATTCGTCTAATCTGCTAGCGATCTACATCTCTAATATAATAATAATAATAATGATTTTTATTCCAGATTAGATTTATGCAATGGGGGCGTTTACTCGGAACAGAAATCGCAAATTTGTACACGAAATTGTTAGATGGAAACGAGAAATTTAATGAAAAAATCAATCTTCTAACCACAACCATTCACTCATAAATCTAAAATCAAAATAAGCAAAAGGTGACGCCCAACGAAAAAGCTGCTGCGATAACATTGACGTCATTTTCCTCCCGTCCTCGACTGCTCTTATGGGAATGGGAGGGAGTGGAGGGGGATTCTCGGAAGGTCTGCTCGCACAGATGCTGTCGCAACTGCTCCTATTGGCAGAGTCTGCTGTGTCCCCCCCATTGCGATAAGGCGAAGTAGCTTCGCGGGCTCAGTTGTGATTGGACGAAGTCGATATACGTCAGAGGTTGCACCACACCCACTTCTCCGAAAGGGTTAAAAATATCAGTTTTTCGCCGCTTATAACTCGGGAAATAATTGACGGATCAAAAAACGGAAAAAAATGGGTCTTTTTATTTTACAAACTCTACCATATTCGGCAATAAAAAATATGATAAACGACCCCATTATTAATTATAGAGTGATTTGTCTGGAGTATAGGTGCCGCCCCATTGGACAGTATCTCCGTTTTGGGGTCACCGATTCGACCATCTCAGATGAAATACCAAAATAGGAACATAGAATTAGTGTGTTGCAACTACATTCACATAGATGCTATCATTGGTGCTGGGTAATTTAGTAATTAACCCATGGCTTGAAATGTGAGGTAAAAGCAAATCATTATTATACATTTGTTTAGAGACTTGTGTTTAAGCTAACAGAGAATTTGAAGCATTTTTTAACATGAACACCTTTGTCCGTAATCTGCAATATGCATATTCCCCTGTCCTTTCCCCTCAGTGCCATCCTCTCCACTCCATCCTAGTTCAGTCTCCTCTCCTCTATCCTCTGAAGAAGGCGGTTGCGCCGCCGAAAATTAAGAATATACCAGTGAGTCCTTTTCATTATTTTCTATTTTTTTGTGTCATCACGCCTGTGATAAACTTATATTGATATATATATATATATATATTTTTTTTTTACACTTCTATGTTAGTTAACACTACAAACAGAATACAATTATAATAAAAGGAACAGTGAAACATGTATCAATGATTATAGCTTTTTGAACTTAATTGTTAAACATTCTTCAGAAATAAGTACTTGAGACTCTAGCAACAATTAATCTGTTATTTACATAATCATTATAAATAGGTAAAATAAGAAAGTTAACTAAAACATTTGCTTCATATTTGTTTTTGACCTACATTCATTTTGAACAACATACAAGACAATTTTATAACCGTTTTATAAGAACATCTAGGAACTTATTCTGCACCAGTTTCTTATTAGTTTTATGTTTGTTAACTAATTGTACGTACAAATAGAGTAAAATTTTAATAAACAGAAAAGTAGAAATCTTTTTAGTAGCACATTTACATAAAGACTAGGTCTTTACAAAAATAATATTATTATTTGTGTAAAGACCTAGTTATGAGTCCAGGCAGTAATTACATTGGTTTAATTTGTATTTATGTTTCCGATACTGACTTGCAGCTATTGCTAATTCCATAACACAAGCTTGTTTTCGATCCTTCATGAAAAATGTTTAAATTTCTTAATACAATATGTATTCATTATATTTATCCCTCCCATTGAATTTCAACGCGCACCTTCAGCTAGTTCTAATTATAATTATTTAAGAAATCAAGATCCCGGGAAACAAAAAAATTGTGGAGCTTGCTATTTAGAATGCCGAGTACCCAGCGGTGGACGAAGCAAGGAGCGAATAGTCAGAATAGTAAAGATGTCATTCCACCAAACGAAGAATCTACTTATAGCTGGAAATACTAGTGTATCGTCAAAACTCAAAACATGTGCACCTATATCTGGAGTATGTTTCTGTAAGGCGGTGAGGCATGGACGATGACGGCAGCGGAGAAGTCAAGGCAGGAAGCATTCGAAACGTGGTGTTACCGAAGAGTGATGAAGATTTGATTGATCGACCGAGTTACTAATGAAGAAGTCTTAAGAGGAAAGGGAGAGAGAAGAGACGTCTTGAAGAAGAAGACGGGACTACTGAATCGGCCACGTCTTGAGACATGATCGTCTGATAAATACAACCATTGTAATAAAAGTGAACGGGAGGAATGGAAAAAAGACCTCGTGTGCTCGATTCGTGAAGCAAGTGGCGAAGCTTGATAGTGATAAACACTTCATCAGTATTCAGAGGTTAGCTGATCGCTAATCGCTGAACAGATTAGAGGGTGACAAACCCATCCTAGGGTCTGTGACTATTGATAATGATTGAATCGTGAAAAAAAGATCTTTGATTCCAGCTACAAAGCCAGAATGGAAAATAAAAGATTGAAACTTTGTTTCTTTGAAACTTTGGAAAGGTACACATAGTTAAGCCTGAATAGGAAGAAGCAGAATCATTAGCACTACGTATAAGACGCCAACGTATAAGACCGTTTAATCATAACTGAAAGCGCTAGCACTTGACAAGGTCAGCTACACAAAGCCAGAGATTAATGGAGAAAAGGTAAAATTCGATTAGGAGATGAAATAGAAGAAATAGGAAACAATATTCTTTTTTTCTAATGTTACACTTTGTAATGGTTTACTTTGGAAGCAATTAAATTTATTATTATTATTCCATTGCTGAATAGAGTAATTGAATATGATCGGGCAGTGGGTTTAAAGAGATGGGAAATGGGGAGGCTAATAACGTGGTTTGATAGCAAGCAATGAAAACTGAAGGTATTTGCCAAGTTACTGAACAAATTCGGAAGAAATGAATTCGCCACTCGCAATAGTCATGATAAAATTTATCAGCGCTGAATGTGCTGAAAAAGAAAATATTACCTACAAGCAATATAACAAGACATGTTAGCTCATAGAAACGGCTCGTGAAAACGTAATAGGTAGAAAGTATACAAGTAAGTTATTCGGCAAAATAGCCAAAAGGCTGTTTAATCATATCAAAATGGTGATAGAAAAGAAAGGTTGCTCTCACATGAAATAAAAACTATTTAATAAATGTAAACTAACGTTAACGCAATAGATCTATAAAATAGCACTTCATAGTAGTTATTCTGGAAAGGCGACAGACAGTTAAGATAAATCAGATAAGATATCAGACAGACAAGATAAATTGAGTCATTTAAGAAGAGGAGCAAAAGAGTGTAGAGAAACCCGGCGCCGGGGCTTACTTTCTTTCAATAAAAGGTGCGAAGGTTAAACGTCTCTTTCTACGGACGGAGCACTGCACTTGAGGCGCTCTACTGCAAGACACAGTACACAAGTAGCGGTCCACCGCAGATAAATCTCAACAACCACCGGAATTCGAACCCACGCCCTCGGGGTGGAAAGCCTGTACCCTGTCCGTCAGCAAGAAAGCAACGTCCGTTCTTGGTAAAGCAAGAGTATTAAAAGCAATGAAGACGTTGGATTGGGTAGGAAGTTGCTCCAATAATGAAATTTCAATCAAGTGATTTTTAGGAGAAAAAAGAAGCAATGGAGTCAAGTAAATTGCACAGAATGAGCTGATTGGCTGGAATAAAGTGTCAGATTATTTGTCAACATATTCGAATGTTCGTATCCTTTCGTGGCAAATGCAGATCTAAAATCCTAGTAAACATAGAAATCGGGTTACATTAATTTCTGTCCCAGTATCAAAACTTGCTCACACCTACCGTTTCAGTAAAACTGATGTCTCACGCAATTACACTACGCTGTTCCCACGACTCTATTGATACCCTTAAGACACTCTCTCAGACTTATCTCTCCTAACCACAAACAGAATCTCAACGGGCTCTTTCTCGCGGGTTTCAATTTCCTTTCATGCATATGCATTGTGATTTAACTGAAACGATTTGATTCATTTAATCCAGTTGTTAAAGGCGACGAAAAGAATGCACCGTCCAATTGAGTAGACTACTTGACACTCCTTCGGAGAAAACCTTCGCAAAACTAAGAGCGCATTGGCAAGAACCTTGGCGATGAGACTGAAAAAGGTAAAAAAATTAGATTTGATGTGGAAATCTACATCTACATCTACATAATACCCTGCAAGCCACCACAAGGGTGTGTGGCAGGGGGTGATTGCTCACCAAACATGCACTACATATCATGCATAAAAAAGGAATAGTATTAATATAGTAGTCAGAACTACACTATTTAAAAAGATAGAAATTGCAAAGAAAACATGCAAAAACATTCTGTTAGTAGGGTTAGCTTTAAGTACTCATACCAACATGCAGCTACCAATGCTATTCATTGCTACTCTCCTATAGGACATATTTACCGTTATTCGTATCTCTTATTGTGCGAGGGAAAAAGGACATTTTGAATCGGTCAGTTCGGCAATCAATTTCTCTAACTTTATGATTATGGTCCAGTCTGCCATAGTAAGTTGGGGTTCGTAAAATATTTTTAACATCATCACTGAAAATATTGCCTTGGAATTTGTGGAAGAGATTAAGTCTAAATTTCAACCTGCGATCTGACAATGATTCCCATTTCAATTCATTTAATAGACTGGTTACGCTAATATAATTATCGTATCGTCCCTTTACAAATCTTGCCGATCTTCGCTGCACACGTTCAAGTTCATTAATTAGACCGATTTCGTAGGGATCCCATACACTGGCAGCATATTCCAAATGAGGTCTAACAAGGGAAAAGTAGCTGATTTCTCTTACATGATCGTCACATTTACCCAATACTCTTTTAATGAAACCCAGTTTGCGATTCGCTTGACCCATTATTTCACGAATGTGTTTACCCCAGGAAGGATCATTTGTCAAAATCGAGGGTGGCGCGCTAAGTCATTTGCTTTTTAACGATAAAACTTCAACGGAGTCAACCGAGGGACTGCAGACGAAGGAGGAAAACCAAATAAAAGTCGTCAATGGTCTCTCGACACTAAAGTTATCTCCAAATCACAATGCACAGGAAATAAATACGACGAATTTTTCATTGAGGTTGTAACAAACGAAGCGATTCCGGTTTCCAAGAATAATAAAAACATTTTTATTCCAGCGGAAATAAAAACCGGCACCATAATCATTAGCATTAAAAGCAGACCAAAGGGAGTAGACGCGTACCTTAACCTACGCTCTGATAATGATTCTCACCCTAATTCTTGTATTAATTCTGATACACTACTCAACCTATCTTAACACCTTTTAACGAACCTAGCTGCTCTACGCTGCACACTGTCTAGTTCTCTGATCAAACCTAATTCATTCGGATCCCATACACGGGCTGCATACTCAAGGTGGGGCCTAACTAGTGAAAAGTAACATCGCTCTTTTGTCTTCTCATCACATTTCCCAAGTACTCTTTTCATAAATCCTAGCGTTCTCTTCGCTCGGCCGCATATTTCCCGGATGTGTCTTCCGCACGATAAATCTTTAGTGATTGTTACACCTAAATACCTTATGTTTTCAACGCTCTCGATCTTCGTGTTATTAATTTTATAGGATCGCTCTAATTGATAGTTACACACTTTTTAAGGTTAAGTTCTAACTGCTATTTGTCGCACCACTCTTGAATTGCTTCTTAATCTTTGCTAAGCGATTTCCTGTCCTCTTCTTTTGATACATCCCTATATACTATCGCATCATTTGCAAAAAGTCTAAGCTTACTACTAACTACGGTACCCAAATCGTTTGTGCATAAAAGAAATAGAAGCGGACCTAGTACTCTACCCTGGGGAACTCCCGACGTGACTTTGATTGTGTCCGACAAGATACCACCTATGACAACCCTCTCCTCTCGCCCACTTAAGAATTCTTTTACCCAACATACAACGTCTTTATTTATACCAAAACTCTCTAATTTCAAGATTAATTTATGATGAGGAACTTTATCGAATGCCTTTTTAAAATCTAAAAATATCGCATCAACTTCGGTACTGTTTTCGCCGTAGACTAAAATATCATGTATCATTAGCCTGCTCTTAATGAGAAAGGCACCAAGGGGACCACGTTTTAACGTACCATCGGACGGACGGTGTACTGAACCTGAAATGCCCTCCACTGCTCACTCAAGTAGGGTCTGGTAAGAAAATGAAATTTCCTCCACTGCCGGGATCCAAACCCGGGCCCTCGAGAGGGGAGACCAGTTGGCCTATTGGGCCGACCGACCCCTCCCGTGTGGAAGAGGTGCGTCTTACAGTCGTTCAAAAAGTGAAGACACTGTTCTCCTACTCTCGTTCACTCGCTCTCATCTCTCGCGAAGGACATCTTTCTCAATCAGTGCAAGGAGTCCGCTCGGCGCTGCGTTCTTCTGTTCCCTTCGATGTCTCCACCGCTATCATCAGACGGCTCGATCCCCAGCCAATTCCGCCGCCCCCACGTTTCGACAGCATCTCCGGTGTGCTTTTCCAGGTGCCGGATCAATAGATCCGCATCTCCAAGGGCGGAAGGCCTTCACGCACCGGCGTCTCCATCGCAACTTCTTCTCCAAGCACCCCCTCCCCCCCCCCCACCCCCCAGCATTGATTACCATCGTTTCCTCGTGCCCGCTACCTACTCCATAATAAAGCAGCGTTTACACATAGCAGTCAACTGCTATGACAGTCGCGAGATGCGCGATATATCTATATATCGCTACTGCTATGATGCGTCTGCACCAACTTCTATGCAGCTTAAAGCCGCTATTTAGGTGTTGTTATTAGAAAGAAAGAGTGTTTTATTTCAATAGTGATTGATGCTTAAATTTTCATTAAATTCTTCAAGCAATAAATTCCATTGACGATCATCTTTTGTTCCCATTCTTTTAAGAGTAGAATCTCCCATTTGGGGGGGGGGGGGGTAATCTTTAAAATTATATCAAAATTCCGTCGTGTATAGCTTTCCGTTGGCGATTGTTGTGATTGTGTTGGATACATTTCCGCTGGAAAATAGATGGGCCTCAACTTTGCTAATAGCTTGAACTAGGATCGATAGTGTTCGACATGTGTCCAGTATCGACCTGAACTCTCATCGCAGTTGCTATTTGCACATGCGAGTGGGGCTTAATAGTTGACTTAATAATTAAGCAGTTGACTGTCATAGTAGTCAACTGCTACGTGTAAACGCGCCTTTAAATCTCCTCACGTCGCACTATGATGGACTAAGGAGGTAGCGTTCGCTTACAAAATCGTAGAACGTTTGAATGAATTGAGATATTAACATAATTTTTTTTTATCTGAAAGCTAAAACCATAAGAAATAGAGGAAAAACATGCATCTCATAAAAAATAGCAAGTTCTGCATAGAAATAATAACAATATCAAGAACAGTAAGTCTAATAATAGCAATTCAAAAATAATAATATATTTACTAACAAGAAACATTAGTAAAAATCCATTTAAAATTAATTAACAGTAATAACAATTTACAAAAGATGCAGAAATAATAACAATATCAATTAGCATTTCATTTGATTTTCGGGTCCACAATTAGCAAGTCGCGCGACTCGATACATTCAAAATCGATTTGTGGCTAAACTATGTACCGCATGTAAAAAACACATGCATGCTTTTTGCTCTATTTCTCTCAAAGATTACAAATCTGTTTTTTAAGTTTTTCTAACGTGAATATTACCTCAATATTTTAATTTATTAATAAAAATTGTTTATAACAAAAACATTATTTATTAATTAGGCTTGGTTTAGTCTTATTATCAATGAGTATGAGAAAAAATAGTAATATAATTTTTTTGTTTTTAAACATTTATTTTTCGCTGATTTCTTTTAGTCTGATAAAATAATTGGAAAAAATTACGGAATTCGCACACATTCTGCAGACTTTTATTGCTATTTTTCATTTGATGCATGTTTTTTCTCTATTCCTTAGGGTTTTAGCTTTCAAATTAAAAAATATTTTATGAAAATATCTCAATTCATTCAAAAGTTCTACGATTTTGAAAGTGAGCGCTACCTCCTTACCCCAATAGCGAGACGTGAGGCGGCCCTCTTTGTGAAGAGCTCCTTTTGCCTCGAACCTTAGTTGAAGCCTCTTCAACGCCACGCTGAAGGGCCACCCGTCCCTGATCTCCCTTTTTCTACTTCTATTCGACTCCCAGCTGACTCGCTCACTTTTCTGACGCTGATTCGATAAGAAACATCCGTCCGGTTTCAGTATCCACACTATAATGATACGTGGACTCTCGCTTTTCCGCAGATTGCAGACCCACGTCTTCTACAGGTCGACGGACGCTCCAGTTGTCCAATAGGGTAGTTTCCTATTATTTTTTATTGTCTTGGTCGAAAGTTTATTATCTCTGTAGTAAGTGTTTTAAGTCGTTCGATTTTTAAATGACATTAGGTATTTTTCTTCATAAATTAAAAAGTGAAAAAAATCAATGATGCGAAAACGCGACGGCAAACTATTGCATGCCGGTTAATCCTACGCGTGACGTCAAACTATTTCCTCTACCTGCCACCAGGTAGTGCTGCGGACGCTTCCAAGTAGACGCTGCACTCCGTTAAAGCTTATGAACAAGTATTGGAGGTATATTCATTCCGTTAATTTATTATATTAATTAACTTTTATTTATTTATTTATTTAATATTACTTATGCAGTTGATTCATTTAATATCAGTTAGTATTCCTTTCATAAGCATACCGTGAAGTTCGCCCATCGCCGCACGACCTTCACGCCATGCTTCGCCGTAGCAGAAGACACAGCGAGTAGGATGTCCTTGAGCCTATAAAATGACTAATAATACCATGTTTAACAGAGAGGTCTTTTCGAGCGTTGATATTTTTCACAGGCTAATACTAATAAATGTTTACTAGAACTGAGGGGCCCTGAAATACATTGATAAGTTCAGGAGACGAATTTTCCTATGCCTCGCAACGTAAACTACCTACCTGTTACGTTAGCAAGAAGGCAGCGCACCCCGCCATTTCAGAGCCTTTTCAAATGGCCTTAAAATTAACATTTAACTCTCTAGTAAACTGGGATTTCTCAATACAAACTTTTTTCGTAAATTAAATACATTTATGGCCGGGCACAATTCGCAACTATTGAAGTCTGTATTCTTTGATGAAGGAAACTAGTCTATTGCATCGTCCTCTTATTGGTTCGTAGATGCCCTTTCCACTGCCCAATTCTTTGTGAGTCGTCATTGGCTCTCCTGCAAGCGTCTTCCGTTATTCCCTCTGACCGATCAATAGAGGCGCTATTTTGCTTACAAGGCCTCCTGCACCGCTTGGCGTTCTTTTGTTTCACACACACACTCTCTCTCTCTCTCTCTCTCGAACGCCTTTATCGCATCTCCCCGGGAAGTCTTTGATTATCACAAGTCGGGAATGCACCTATCGACTCTTGGCGGGTCCTTTAGTCCTCCTCTTAAGGCCCCTTGCACCTGGCATTCTGGAGGGTTATTTTGTAATCCCAGTTTAGTGAGAATACGTCATAAAATGTCACTTTTTCGTAGTTAAACTCCGCCACTCAGGCAGCTTGACCATCTTCGGATCTCAAGCGGTGAACTGCCGGTCATGTGCTGGTCTTTTAGACGATTCATCCGCTCTCTGATCCGCATCTTTCGACTCATGATCCGTTTCATTATCTCCGCCTGCCATTAGTTCCCATCTCACAATCATCAAGAACGTGACATGGAGCCACCATCGTTTCCACTTGGAGCTTCAGATGGAAAAAAGAGCAAGAGCGGGAAAGATACAAACGATTTTAAATTGTATTTTTGGAATTTGGGCAACGTGAAAAACTTACGCACACCGAGATCGGCAACAGATAGCGCTACCGACAGAAGCTTCGACAATTCACGAACCGTTCGTGAGCCGATCATTAAGAGAGCGAAACGGATCTCCCTCCTTCCCGCAAAGAGTCATTAAAAAGGTGAGATTACCAAATAGCCCCCCAGGTCTCTTCCCGTCTTCGGCGTCGTCGCCCTTCCCAACACCATCTCTGCCAATCCCGTGGCTGCACCCGGCATTTCACCGCCGAAGTCGTCTTCTTTCATTCGTCGCCTCCTTCCGTCGCGGCGCCTTCGACGTCCTCCGCGCAGCTTCCTTCCATCTCCTTCCTTAGTTCTTTTCTCAAGAGTAACGAAGCTCTCTTTCTCATCTGAGTTCCCAGCTCCTATGACTCCATTCCGCCCGTTACGACGGCCCTGCAAGGGGGGTTATTTTGTAATCTCAACGGAGGCCATCTCCACCGATCTAGCCCGTTTCGCCGACCACTCAGAACGCCCCACTAAGACATTGTGAATCTTTCGCTCACATTGGGAAAACACACTTACACATGATCTTTCCTCGGGTAAACACATACGTGAAATAATGGGTAAAGCGAATCGTAAACTGGGATTCATCTAAAGATTACTGGGTAAATGAGACGATCATGTACGAGAAATCAGCTACTTTTCCCTTGTTAGACCTCATTTTGATAGAGCGTACCTATAAAACTAGTAACACGAAGATCGAAAACGTTGAAACCAAAAATTATTTAGGTGTAACAATCACTAAGGATTTATCGTGGGGAAGACATCCGGGAAATATGCGGCCGAGCGAAGAGAAAGCTAGGATTTATAAAAAGAGTACTTGGAAAATGCGATGAGAAGACAAAAGAGCGATGCTATTTTTCACTAGTTATCTTGAGTATGCAAACAGTGTCTGGGATCCTAATGAATTAGGGTTGATCAGAGAACTACACAGTGTGCAGCGTAGAGCAGCTAGGTTCGTAAAAAGGCGTTACGATAGGTTGAGTAGTGTTTCAGAATTAATAAAAGAATTAGGGTGAGAATCATTATCAGAGCGTAGGTTAAAGTACAGATTGAATCTATTAGATAAATTTCAATCGGATAGCTTTACTGAAGATGTTAAGCACATATTAAAAAAACCAGCGTATTATGCTAGATTCGACCTAGTGTAGATCCGACTGTAGTGCATGATGCATGTCTTGCCCCCTTAAATACTGTACACACTAACAATCAAGTTGCATGAGACAATATAGTTGCTAGTTTGCATGTTAGTAGTGCATGCTTGGTGATCTTCACCCCCTGCCACACACCCTCGCGGTGGCTTGCAGGGTATCGTGTAGATGTAGATGTAGTAGTTCCAGTGAGAGGTGCTTGGTTACGGCAACAATTAGTTTCAACCTCGGTTAACAACTTGATGAGAAATCATTGTGACCACAATTACCCCTTGAATACCATTACCCCAGTCTCCCCTACACTGGCAAAAGAATGATTGCTACCTCTTTTGACTAGTTAGGGACATACATATACAGATCATCGTGCTAGTCTCCTCTAAGGTGTGTGGCAGGGAGTGAATCACCACCAGTCGTGCACCAAATCAACATCATCTACCTACATTCACTAGGGAGCACAATTTGATCAAATAATGAAAACGGATTAGTCATGCATGAACCAGCCACGTGGAACGTATCCGTGTACAGCTATTTACAAAAAATTCTTACCACTTCCCGACGCAACCAGGCCAACAGACCTTTTAAATCAGCGATGAGACAACACCGTCGCTGTATTCGACTGCCTGGTGTTGGCCGAACGCAGTTACGTCGGACTGGAAATCTCGGTATGAGACGCGCCCGAGCGAAACAAGAGCTGGCGACCCAAAGCCCCGTCATACTTGATACTGGAAGCTCACAGGCGAGGAGGGTTTCCTTACCTCGAAACAAAAGCTGGGCATATGATGTAGCTATGCGTTTAAAATGCTCTGTTCCGATTTGAGCGGGAACCTGCCTTGCCATTTATTAATCTCGTTCCCAATTCAGCATGTGGTGTTAGCGGCGAAGTGTGTGTTTTTGGGAGGAAAAGTAAGCCGATAATTCACATTGACGGTGCGCGCTAGTTACGCTAGAGGAATGCCGCAGTTGACACCTACTGTCAACCAAAATATTATGTGCACTCGAGTTTGAAGGGTGTTTACGAAAAACCAAAATAACTAAAGAAAATTTAATTATATAGTATTTTTTGTCATTGAATTCTACATTAATTGGGCACTTTACTTTTCTTTCTTATATTTTTGTATTTCTTATTAAAGTTTGATTGGAAGAAGTGACGGTTTTTTACGTGTTCAACTATTACACCGAGTATAAAAGCTTATACATATCTCAAAAACAGTTCAAATTATTTGATACAACTTTTCCATATAAACAAGAATGTTTTATGCGTTTTCTATTACTTTCAGAATTTTATCTATCAGGAAATAATACTGAAATAATTTTTATCATAAATGTTTTTCTCGGCTCTGGGTGGTCGAAAAAATGCTATTTAATTGCGTTTCAATCCTTAGATATCCTAATGTTCTAATACATCATTGTTAAGAACGTAATTTTATCAACTAATTTTATATCAGTTTATATTTGTACGGGCCAGAGTGAGACAAGTCTGCGGCTATTTGTTGCGGCAACGTCGCACGGCTTTCCCAGCAACAAATAAACGCAGAACCGTCTCATTATAAGCCATAAATTTAAACTAATATAAAATTAGTTGATTAAATTACGTTATTAACATCGATGTATTATAACATTAGGATATCTAAGGATTGTGACGCAATTAAAATTGTATTTTCGATCACCTAGAGCGGAGAAAAACCCTTCTGATTAAATATGATTACAGTATCATTTGTTTTTCAGCTAAAATTCTTAACTTTATAGAAAATGTATAAAACATTCTTGTTTATATGGAGTTATAATTTGGGTTTAATAATCTGAAGGGTTTTTGAGAAATGCATTTTTACATTCATTAGCGCAGAATTGAACGACAAAAATTAATATTTTTAAATGTTCTGTTATTAGGTAACTTTGTGAACACCCTTCAAACTCGAGTGCACATAATATTTTGGTTGACGGTAGGTGGAGAAACCGAATGGCAGGAATACTAACGGCAAATATGCCAGTTCGGGAGATTGCAGGTAAATTAAATGCGGGTTCAGGGAAACCTAAAGTCACCTCTCAGGAGGACGCGCGCATAGTGGACCAAGGAAGGGAAAATACTTTTTCGACTGCCGAAGAGACTGGGGATGCTGTTCGTGTTCGGACATTTCCACAGACCATGCGTCGGAGGATGCAATGCGTAGGACTTGGGGTAAGGCGTGAAGGAATTTCTTACAAATGCTCACAAAGTTGCACGCCCGGATTTCTTTCATTTCTTATGTTTTCATTGGTATTTTATATTTTTAGCTTTTCATCGTCTTTCATTTCGTTAGCATCATGAAGTGATTCCGAAAAACATCTTCCTTGCCTAATGCAACAATGAAAAATAAGTTAAAATGATACGCATTCACTTTTTTTCGGGAATTGGTGAGTTGTAGCCCAGAAAAAAGCTCCATGGTGTTATGCCCATGTTCTACTACGTGTCTGAAAAAAGATAAATGTTCTCGGCAGTGTCAATGAAAGCTCCTTAAGGGAAATGTGTATGATTCAGATCTAGGAAAAAAAATTTCTTGATGTGTGGCATTGCATGTGGCTTCCATAGAAAAAAAAATATTTTTTATTCTCGATAGAAAATTTTTGTTTTTATAAAGTTGAAAAACATAATCATATTATTCAGGTAGAATAGAAAAGTATCGCTGATGTGTCGAGATTACTTTCATTGAAACTGTTTCGAGGACTCTTCGCCGCCTTCAAACTAAGTGAATTTTAGCTAATAATAGTATTTAATACTAAAGCATAATTTTCCAGTAACAGCAAGTAGCATTACTTAAGTGAGAAAATGTCAGTTTTCACTGCTGGAAGGCATGGAAACTTATCTTAGGAATAATAAAACCGTCCCCTCTCTTTCCTCGCCCTTAAGATTCCACTCCTCAGCAACACCTCCTGCCACGCACCCTCGCGGTGGCTTGCATGGTAGATCTATGAGGCTTGGTTTAGTCGACACATTAATCCGCGGGGTTTCCCGACTTCCGCGAACGACAGTGCGATGACGCCGAATCTGAAATTGATGGTCCACGAGTGTTCCTTGAAAAGCAGTTCAGCCATATAAACTCTTAGTAATTTGGAAAACTGGGATCCCTAAATTCTGTGCTTGCATGGTCAGCGAGCGAGATGGAGAGGCACGACGGTGGTCCGCATTGCGAAAGGCATTCGTCGGTTGTTTCGGAAAAGAAAACCTTACTCGTCGCCGGTGAGCTTCCAACCCCCTGTATCACGGGGCCTTGCTTTGCCAGGTCATGTTTCATTCGGGTGCTCCTGCTTCTGGGATCGTCAACCAGACGCGATAGGTGTTCGGCAGTCGAATCGGTGACAGTGTTGTCACATCGAGGAATTAAAGAGCCTGTTGAGCGGGTTGCGTAGGGAAGTGGTACGAATTTTTTGTAAGTAGCTGTACATACCACATGACCTACACAATACATTTCTCAGTGCAGGCGTTTTCTTTCACCTGAAGGACGCCTTCATCACATTGGTCATGACATAATATCACGCTCATCTTGATATTTCTGTGATAGTTCTAAAAAGGACCAAGTCCTCTGGTTTTCGGAAAGGCGTTTACGCTTTCGATCAAACGTAAACGGAAAGCTATCCTTTTTGGTTTTATAGCAATTTTAATCGTAACGAGATCCCATATTGAAAACATATTTGGATTAAAAGTCGTAAAGAGATTTCAACAATTTCCAAGAGATCTCAACGAAAGAAGACGACTTTGAGGCAAAGGTCTCCTCCTCCTGACGACGAAATTGAAACCCCTGTGAGCGAAAATGGATCACCCTCCTCGTCAAAGAGCCTTTCAGTCAAAATGGGGTTGGCCTTTGTACCCGTCCCTCACGTAATATGCTGCCCTCTATCGGCTGAAAGTGGCGCCTACAAAGCCCCTGCCACCCAGCGCACACCTGATACTCTCTCTCTCTCTCTCTCTCTCCAGCAATTCCTGCCCTTCCCAGCATGCCCTTCTTTGAGACAATCATTCCTGGATGTAAAATGGAGCCAAAATGACCCTACAGTCCGGGATTTGGGTCCAATTAGTGGAAACACAGGCGTACTCATTTTGACACACGAAATAGTTTGTACGAGAAATCAGCTACTTTTCCTTGTTAGACCTCATTTGGAATATGCTGCCAGTGTATGGGATCCCTACGAAATCGGTCTAAATAACGAACTTGAACGTGTGCAGCGAAGATCGGCAAGATTTGTAAAGTGACGATACGATAATTATGCAAGCGTAACCAATCTTTTAAATGAATTAAATTGGGAATCATTGTCAGAGCGCAGGTTGCAATTTAGACTTAATCTCTTAAACAAATTCCAAGACCATATTTTCAATGATGATTTTAAAAATATTTTGCGAACCCCAACTGATTATGGTAGACCATATTCACAAAATTATAGAAATTGGTTGCCGAACTGACAGATTCAAAATGTCCTTTTTTCCACGTACAATTAGGGATACGAACAACTGTCAATATATCCAATACGAGTCGCTGCATGTTGGTCTAAGGACTTGAAGCTAACCCAACTAACTGCACGTTTTTACATGTTTGCTTTGATATTTTTATCTTTTTTAAATAGTGTAGTTGAGAACAGTATATAAATACTAATCCTTTTTTATGCATGATATGTAGTGCATTTTTGGTGAAAATCACCCCTTGCCACACACCTTTATGGTGGCTTGCAGGGTAATATGTAGATGTAGATATAGAATAGTTCTAGAACAATAAGGCATTTCCTGTTTGGTTCCAGTTGCACCTCATCCGCATCACTACAGTAACCGATCGCTTCTCATTTGTCGCTCGAATAACGCCTGTTGCTATGGATTGCGCTCACCTTCCTAAGGGCGCTAATTACGCACGTGCGATTAGACCTCTGCTGGAACCGGTAATTACGTCGATGCTATTTCCTATTTGAGTGTAATTCCAACTGTAATTAAACTGGAAATATCATAAACATATTTCATCAACAACAGATGCGGCAAGAACCGAAAGGATATTCCCTAGTTCCTTCGTGTTTAAAAACCAAATGCAAACTTGATATTTCCAGAAACAGAATGAATGCATAAAATGGTATACTAATTAATTAACAATAAGTAACATACATTCAAATTGAAGACTTGAGATTAAGTGCATTAGCATAAAATTCAGTCGAAATCTGCCTGAAAGGATACATAATTGTATTCTACATAAGATTTCTCAATTTTCAACTATGCAAAAGTGTCCACTATACTACCGCTTTAAGCGGAATGCTAAATATAACTTTACGCGAATATTCACCATTGAATTTCTGTGAAAATCTAATAAAATGTTCTGTGAAAATTAAAAATTTTAATTTTAATATTTAAAGGCTTCAAACTTTTTTCGTCGTAAATTCGTAGCCTTTCTGAATTTTCTTTCCTTTCTAAAGTAATGCAATAAGTTTACTCCAAAACATCAAAAAGGTTGCGACTCCAGCGAATGATGTGGAGCAATAAAGAAGAACCGAATGCCTCGATCCCCGATGAAAAACACTGTCGCAGCGGGAAGCGCAGCGTGTCGAAACACTTTCTCCGAATACGAGCGGCGTCAGCTCCATCTCAAAGTTTTTTGTAGGAAGCATTTACGACCAGGAATCACTGACGTCTATAAAAACCCAGAAATCCGCTCTTTTTTAATTCATGGTTGACGAGAACTGTTGAGAAAAAACACGAAAATCTTACTTAAATAAGTTAACGTGGGATTAGGTTTTAATTAAGATTCATCACCATCATCATGAATATTTCAATCCTAGGATCGAACCATCCATTCTGCTCTATTCAGTGCATTAATGGGGGCGTTTACTCGAAACCTAAATAGCAATTTTTTGCACAAAATTGTTAGATGGAAACGAAACAAGAATTATGGAGAAAAAAATTAATCTTCTAACCACAACCATTCATTAATAAATCAAAAATTAAAATTAGCAAAAGGTGACGCCCACCGAATAAGCTGAATTGATACCATTGACGTTAATTTCCTCCCAATCTTGACTGCTTTTCGGGGAAGGGAAGGGAGTGGAGGGGGGTTCTCGGAAGGTCTGCTCTCGCAGATCCTGTCGAAATCGCTCCCATTGGGAGAGCCAGCTGTGTCCCCCCCATTGTGATGAGGCGAAGTAGCTTCGCGGGCTCAGTAGTTGTGATTGCACGAAGTCGATACACGTCAGAGGTTGCACCACGCCCACTTTTCATAAAGGGTTGAAAACATCAGTTTGTCGCCGCTTATAACTCGAGAAATAATTGAAGGATCAAAAAACGGAAAAATACGCGTATTTTTATTTCACAAACTCGATCATATTCGGCAATTAAAACAATATGGTAAAAGACCCCATTCCCTCACGCCCTCGTATGTTTTCTCTTTCACCTCCTTCTTTATTTGCCCTATATACTTGTCCCTTGGTCTTCCTCGCGGGACCTTCCCTTCAATCTTCCCTTCTATTATATTTCTAACTAATAACATTGTGGAACGAGGTATGACCAATCCATCTGGTTCTTCTGGTTTGCCTTAGGGTTTTCCATATTGTCCTTTCCCCATCTGCTCTTCAGTCCACCTCTTCGTTCCTCACCTTATCTGTCCATTTAATCTTCAGCTTTCTCCTCCAGCACCATGTTCAATTCAAGCACAAAGGCTTCAATTCTTCGTTGGTCTGCTTTCCCGATGTTCCAATTAAGATTAACTAACGCGTTTAGAATGGTACAGTCATTTCCTACCCTCTCTCTTATAAGCGCTAACACCTAATCTATTTTTCACACAGTGAAAATTTTCAATGTTAAGGACACCATAGTAACTGCATTCTCTCCGTTTACATTCAGTGTTCTAGTTTTTAGAGGGTGAATTAGTTGTATTTTTGGAAGCATTTTAGTGTCAAATCCGAGTTTTAACGTTTAACCTTTAAACTTTTGCTTAGATGCGGTATGATTTTCGATATTACCAACATTTGTCTTGTAATGTGCGATATTTATCTGAAGAAGTCAACTGGGCTTTTCTTAGGAAAATATTTGTTGATTATTATAAGAGAGTTGCGTACGAGACTAACAATAAGATGAGTTTAGGGATGTAACTTAGGCTCATTCCAAACCTCACGGAAACGATAAGAATACAGGAGTTATGGCGAGATTGAGCATAAAATTAAAATTAACAAAAGTTGTTTTTAGGCGCCTATTTGATCCAGCTCGCCTACAAAAAAAATACAGAGCAAAATGCAAAAGTTGAAATAAATCTTTGCACCAAATTCCAGGAATTAAATCCGCGAATACAAATATAGAAATAATATATAATAACCACTTTGCACTGAGTTGATGAGTTCAATGAGCGAATTGATTTCATTAGCAGGGCGCATCAGTGAAAGGGAGAAAACTGTGGCAGATTTAAAAAGAGGATTTAACCACAGAACATTGAGGGCTGGTAGACTATACTCTGTGGCTGAACTGCGTTGCATAGGACATTCCAGGAAGAAAAAATGGACCTAAAGACATCATCATCATCAAGGGTCAACAATCCTAGGATTGGTTTGACGCAGCCCTCCACTCGATTCTTCTATCGGCCAACCTCTTCATATTAACGTAGTTCCTCACTTTCACGTCCTTTACGACCTGTTCTATGTAACTCATACGAGGCCTGCCTTTTCCATTCTTTCCGTTCACTTTTCCTTCGACGAATGTTTTCATCAGGCCATCGTGTCTTAAGATATGGCCCATTAGATTGCCCCGTCTTCTTTTTAATGTTTTCACCAGACTACTCTTCTCTCCCACTCTTCTTAAGGCTTCTTCGTTTGTCACTCGATCGATCCATTTTATCTTCATCATTCTAGAGTCGTACTCGCAGAGAGTCGCAGCTACTCCACTCCTTTCTTTCTTATCATGATGAATATTCCGGATATTTAACACGAAAAAAAATTGCTCACATTAATACCAGTTAGTGAAACAAACGGAGATGAAATTCAGCTGGTGGATTTTTTTCATTTTAGAAATTTCAATGTAGGTTCCACCGTGACTCCGCGATTCAATATCCCGTAAAAGAGCTGTTTGTTATTTAATGAATAAATACCGATCCAGAAAAACACCTATATGGAAAATCATCTATAGGGTGATAACGCATGCACAATAATTGTATGCGTATGCTATTATATAGCGTGTGGTAGTTGCATTCAGTTTTTTACAAACTATTTTAACTCATTTTGATTTCGGAACATGACTGACGTGTTTTTGCCACGTTTAATTTACAAATTGAGAATTCATGCCCAATCTAGCTAATACGTATTCTAAAATAGGTTAAATAATTTCTTGCTTAGTTTTAAACTATTCCCTTGCAAATACAACCCTTGTTTTTAATTTTAATTATGCTGACATTTTTGAAAATTGTTTGGCAACAATGACGCTGCTACCATTTGGAAGCATTGGTATTAATCACACCACGTCAATAACCAATGAAATATTTAAATTACATAAAAAATATAAGAAGGACCTTGGTAAGTTCTATTCCTTAATTAAGTTAGTAAATAGGCTTGAAAACACGTTCCGTCACAACTACCGTTGCCAATGATAACCACATATCGTAGCGCCACTTTAAACGTTTAAATTAAATTTTTTTCTGATTTTTTTTCGAGAAAACATTTATTAATATCAATTAAACAAGTGTGGTAAGGCGAGCAATTTTGTACAATGCTAAATTCTAAATAAAATTGCGCATCTTATATTACTTTTTCGTAAAAACGACAATTCTCTTTACATTATTAATCTGCAAATTTTACTGCAAGAGCCATGCTCTGGCGTACAGCCACGTGTAAAATAACTGATTTTCAACGTCTTTTTCTTCAAATATATGTTGGAAAGGCCAAATTATTTTATTGCCAATCGATAGAAGGGTCAACAAATTGTGTCCTTATATTTTCACAAAAATGACATCTACTTCATAATTCGGTGGAGCCACCTTAAAGCATTTCTGCAAGATATACTAATATAACATGTATGTCGTTCGCCTCAAATTTTTATTTGTATGTTAATTGGAAAATAAAATAGGTATTTGTAGAAATCTCTCCTTAGCTACGTACTATAGGTAAACTTAGTTAGTGGATATTTAAACTTAAACTTAGGTAGTGGATATTTGGTGATTTCTCACCCCCTGCCACACACTATCCAGGTGGCTTGCAAGGGCGTCTGTAGATATATATACATGTGGCGCATTGAATACACCAAAGGCTCGCTGTAGAGGTGGGATCAAAGGACCCTAGGGTGCGTCCCGAGGAGTCCCCCAAATCGGCGATGCGGAGAGAGAGAGGCGCCGTCAGAATATGTGTGTGCTGCTATTATTACCATGCCCCGAGGAAGACCCGCTATCGATCTGCTCCCGATATTTATCGCAACGCCACGGGGAAGCGCAGCCGCGGCCAAGGAAGGATCGACTCCTCGTTCCGACTCCATTCCCACAGATTTCATTCCTCGTTTGCGAAGTAGAAGCAGTCCAGGGACGCAAATGTCCTCCAACATCTCTTCGGGCAACACTTACAAATTTCACCTTTAACCTCCGCCGCAAGGGACCAGCCATTACATCTACATCTACACGAAACCCTGCAAGCCACCGCGAGGGTGTGTGGCAGTGGGTGAATATCACCAATCATGCACTACTAACATGCAAACAAGCAACGAGGATATCTACGAGGATATTGTCTCCTGTTATTAAAATATCCATTTTTTCCAAGTACTCAAGCCCTTATTTCGGAGTGCCAAATCTTAGGAAAAAATCAGGTTTCCTTCCTACGGGGAAGAACGGTTTAAACACACTGCTTCCGAGATATGTTGTACTTAATGTAATCGATCCTCAGTGAAACCCGAATAGAGTAATAAATTTTATGTGGATGAACCAAAGTTACATTTCCTTTCCTGGGGTAAACACATGCTTGAAATAATGGGTCAAGCGAATCGTACACTGGGATTCGTCTAAAGAGTATTGGGTAAATATGATGATCATGTACGAGAAATCAGCTACTTTTCCCTTGTAAGACTTCTTTGGAATATGCTGCCAGTGCATAGAATCCCTACGAAATCGGTCTAAATAACGAACTTGAACGTGTGCAGCGAAGATCGGCAAGATTTGTAGGCAGCCAAGATTGGAAAACTCGGCGAAATGTCTCAAAAAGGTATCCAACAAGCCAAGAACGCTCTTAGAAGAAAAGCTTATTCGCCAGCAATCCAATTCAATAGCATCCGTCTAGAAGGTAGGATAAGACTTGTAAAAATGAATGCAAGAAGTGATACGTTGTACGGACGTTACCGAACTGATCTACGAACAACGAACACAACGGTCTAAACAACGAACTCGAACGTGTGCGGAGAAGATCGGCAAGATTTGTAAAGGGACGATACAATAATTATATTAGCGTAACCGGTCTGTTAAATGAATTCAAATGGGAATCATTGTCAGATCACAGATTGAAATTTAGAATAAATCTCCTAAATAAATTCCAAGATAATACTTTCAGTGATGACGCTAAAAATATTTTGCCAACCCCAACTTACTATGGAAGACTGGACCATAATCACAAAATTAGAGATATTGATTGCCGAACGGACAGATTCAAAATTTCCTTTTTTCCTCGTACAATTAGGGATATAAGTAGTGATAAATATGTCCAATACGAGTGATTGAATCCATAGCATAAGTTGTTGCATGTTGGTGTAAGGACTTGAAGGTAACCCAACGAACAGTATGTTTATGCATTTTTGCTTAGCTATTTTTATCTTTTTTTAATTAGTGAAATTTAGAACAGTCATTAAATACTAATCCTTTTTCATGCATGATGTGTAGTGCATGTTTGGTGAGAATTCACCCCCTGCCACCCACCTTTATTATGGCTTGCAGGATATTATGTCGATGATGTAGATGTAGATTTCTATCTTGGAAACGCTGGCGATGAGGTCGATCGTCAACTTAAACATTCGTAGAGGACGTTGATGCCATATTTTTCCGTCAACAGACCGAATAACGGAGCTGAAGGCGACACGACAGCGAAGTGATTCAATGCGCAGAAGAGCGTGCTTTTTAGTGCCGAGGCATTGGTTTATTTTATGAGGAGATGACCCGCGGGGTGAGGAGTGGAGCTGTAGCGCGGGGAACGCTCTTCCCGGGAGAAACTGCCCTTCGAGGAAAAACCAACTCCAGCGTCAATTGAGGTCAAAGTCAAATAATCAATCGAACGACACAGTCTCAGGCAAAACTTTGTGCAAGTTATTAATAGTAGGAGAAAAGGTATCAACTGTGCTGTTTCCACATACGCATTTATTAATTAACACCATGGTTTCGTAGCAAGGCTACATAATCAGGTGGATGATGTAGCCTTGATGTACCTGATGATGTAGCCCTGCTACGAAACCATGGCCGTAATTAATGAATTTGTATGTGGAAACAACAGAGCTGATACCATTTCTCCTACGAATCAATCGAAACCAAAGGATCGATTCATCAAAAAATTTAAGTACATGTTTATATCTATTCCAGCATTACATAAAGAGTATAATTCAAATTTCAGAGGGCTTACAATGGGGGCGTTTACTCGGAACCGAAATCGCAATTTTGTACACGAAATCGTTAGATGTTAGAGCCAGCTGTGTCCCCCCCCTTTGCGATTAGGCGAAGTAACTTCGCGGGCTCAGTTGTGATTAGACGAAGTCCATATTCGTCACCACGCCCACTTTTCCGAAAGGGTTTAAAACATCAATTTTTCGCCGCCTATAACTCGAGAAATAATTGACGGATCAAAAAACGGAAAAATACGGGTCTTTTTATTTTACAAACTCTATGAGATTCGGCATTAAAAATAGTATGGTAAACGACCCCATTGCTTAGTAGACCGAAGCTACCAGGTATAACATAATTTTGTAGCATTACATTTCATGTTGATGGAATGCAAGGGCGAAATAGAATTTTTGAGCGTCAACGGAAAGACCCAACTTTTGACTCAGAACTCAATTACATACGTGTCTTCTTTTTATTCGGCCTACAATAAAGATTGCCTCTTGAAAAATGTCTCCGTGGAACGAGATAGAGAGAGAGAGAATAAATTTGAGAGAGGAGTTTTAATAACTCGAAAGTCGGAGGGAAAGACTCAACTTGTGATAAATGAGTTCGTGCCGAGTCGAGCCAATTTTAAAACTTGGATCTCCCGTCTCCCAATTGAGGAGAGCGTCCTTGGCAAACCAAGTGCCTGCAGGCATTCTAAGTCCCTGACAAGCGTAATGGCTTGATGAACGCATTTTCCCCTACTATGCAGGGTATTTCCTGAATTCTTGACGTTGTACGAGCGCCAATAATCTTACATTCTCCTCAACTTAGTTTTTTTTAGGAAGAGCATACTTTTTAGCGAGAGTGAAGGTTGATAGACCGTTCAAGAAAAGAGTGACAACAATTTGGCAGAAACTCTTTTTTCAATCCCAATTGGGAGAAGGAAGGGTTTTGATAGCCTTATAATATCCTTTGCTGCTTCTCTGAATCCGGGAAATATGCGGCCGAGCGAATAGAAAGCTAGGATTTATAAAAAGAGTACTTGGGAAATGTGATGAGAAGACAAAAGAGCGATGTTACTTTTCACTAGTTAGGCCCCACCTTGACTATGAAGCCTGTGTATGGGATCCGAATGAATTAGGTTTGATCAGAGAACTAGACAGTGTGCAGCGTAGAGCAGCTAGGTTCGTTAAAAGGTGTTACGATAGGTTGAGTAGCGTTTCAGAATTAATAAAAGAATTAGTGTGGGAATCATTATCAGAGCGTAGGTTGAAGTACAGATTGAATCTATTAGAGAAATTTCAATCGGATAGCTTCACTGAAGATGTTAGGCACACATCAAAAAAACCAGCGTATTATGCTAGATTCGACCAGACAAATAAGATTAGAGAGATAGATTGTCCTACTAATAGATTCAAAATGGCATTTTTCCCCGTACTATAAGAAAACAGAATATGCAGCATAGCAAAGGGATAGGTAGGAGAAATGTTCTAGAGTATTCTGTAGTGCATGATGCATGAATTAATTCCTTAAATACTATAGATACTAACAATCAAGTTGCATGAGACGATATAGTTGCTTGTTTGCATGTTAGTAGTGCATGCTTTGTGATATTCACCCCTTGCCACACACCCTCGCGGTGGCTTGCAGGATATCTTGTAGTTATAGATGCAGAAGTGCACTCGAAAATGTTTCTCTGGATGCTGCACATCTTGTAAGCAAGTTTCCCTTGGACCATAAACATTGAACTATTCATTGTTCTACTTCCATCTACGTTTTCATTTACGGAGTAATTTGCGAGTCAGCTCCAGATTTTATGTTTGGGGAAATGCATTCGTTATAAACACAATCCTTAACATTCTAATGAGGTTGGGAAAGGCGTACGAATGCGAGAAGTACATCTATTCTTCATCCGGTTACGCAATGCATTCGCTCGAATATGACATCCAAGGGAGAAGTGCTGTTGGCAGAGTTTCGCGGGATATAAAAGTTTATTACTTGAAGTTGGCTAACGAACGTCTCCATTATTATGAAATACAGTGCGTCCTCGACAGAAGCATAAAATGCAAAGCATAACTGAGGAGGTGCAGCATAGCTACAGGGATACTAGAAGCTTGGATTTGAAAAATTAAATAGGTATGTCAATATATGTGAAAAATCATTTTCATATAACTTTTAAGAAATAAAATGCAAGCATGCCTAGGCATGGGCAACTCGGTAAATTACCGTGGTAATTTTCGTAAATTACCAACACCCTTGAAAATTACCGTAAAAACGGTAATAAACGGTAATTTTCAGAAAAAATTCCTTTCAGAACATTTCTTCCTCACGAAGAAACCATAGGAATGGGTGATACTATAAATTAAGAAGCTAAAACGATTTTGTTTACATTGTGTCCATGATTAATTCAGAGTAAAATAGCAAATACGAATTGTGCAGAGGGGTGTCTTTGGAATGAAAATTTCTCATAGTGTGACAAAAGAGAGGCAAATTGCGTGTTGCTGCCAACTTCGTTTTAATTTTTTTAATGAGTTATAATAGATAAAAGTCGTGATATGTTTGTTATAAGCGTCGGCATTTCTTTGATTTCGCTTGGAGTCCACTGATAAGGATCTGCAGCTCAAAACTTAAAATTGCCGAAAATAAGGGTATTTTTTGAAAATTATCGTAATTTACGACGATAATTTACCTCAATTGAAAATTACGGTAATTTACCCTCTCTATGCATGCCTCATTTTTTCTCTCAAATAATCGCCTCCTCAAGAAATGATATTGATTTTTTTCTTGACAACAGACTTTAAAATTTAATTTCCACCTCTGATGCACTAATACGAGAAGAATACTAGGAGTGAAATCGACGCAGGAATGAAATATTTAACAGCAAATGAGTTTTTCTTCTTCTATATTTTTTTCGGAGTTTATTGAATCACAGTTGGGTCATCCTGAGACTATCTTGCGATACAAAATTCTGAAATGTCTATTCAGGCTCTATGTTGTAGCCTAGTTGCATGTCAAAAGTGCATGGTTGGTGAGCTTCACCCCCTGCCACACACCCTCGCGGAGGCTTGCAGAGTATTGCGTTGATGCAAATAACGGTCAGAAAATCGTCACGTGATATCTCCCGTCCCTCCAAAAACAGGCCACTCTCCTGGAAAATCAATGTCCGTTCATATGCTTTGACTCCGGACATGAATTAACAAACGTGGAATCCATTAAATATCTTGGAATAAGACTGACACATGATCTTTCCTGGGGTAAATATATACGTGAAATAATGTGTCAAGTTAATCGTAGACTGGGATTCGTCAAAAGAGTACTGGGTAAATGTGACGATCATGTACGAGAAATCAGCTACTTTTCCCTTGTAAGACCTCATTTGGAATATGCTGCCAGTGTATGGGATCCCTACGAAATCGGTCTAAATAACGAACTTGAACGCGTGCAGCGAAGATCGGCAAGATTTGTAAAGGGACGGTATGATAACCTTATTAGCATAACCAATCTTTTAAATAAATTAAATTGGGAATCATTGTCAGATCGCAGGTTGAAATTTAAACTTAATCTCTTAAACAAATTCGAAGACCATATTTTCAGTGATGATGTTAAAAATATTTTGCGAACTCCAACTTACTATGGTAGACTGAACAATGATCACAAAATTAGAGAAATTGATTGCAGAACTGACAGATTCAAAATGTCCTTTTTTCCTCGTACTATTAGGGATATGAATTACGTTAAATATATCCAGTACGAGTGTGGCAATGGATAACATTGGTAGCTGCATGTTGGTATAAGGACTTGAAGCTAACCCATCTAACGGCATGTTTTTGCATGTGCTTTGCTATTTTTTTTCTATTTTTATAAATAGCGTAGTTTTGAACAGTACCTGTACAAGTACTAATCCTTTTTATGCATGATATGTACTGCATGCTTGGTGATAGTTCACCCCCTGCCACACACCTTTATGGTGGCTTGCAGGGTATTATGTAGATGTAGATGGTCGTTGATTAAAACGACGGCCCGCGGGGACTGCTAAAAATCGAGATACTACGTGGACCTGCACTCATTGATCTTGGATCTCGAGGAAATGGCATTTATGCACCCGGATGGCATTTAATTTTAAAGCTTTCTCCTGTTCGCGAATGTGACGCCAGGGATCGCCGTAATCGCACCAACACGCAAGCCGACGAGGCGAGCGATAGGGTTTCGCGATGCGGAAAGTGACCTCGCTACTGGAATCGAAGCCGCTTGAGCGGAGGAAGAACTTGAGCAGGCGGAGTGAACTCACGTTGCGAAGACTCCCAAGGCCTTCGTCGCATTTTACGACCGACTCCTAGGAGCCTCTGAGACCATTGGATGGAATCGTTCTTTAGTGCCGAGATAAGATTATTGTGGCGTCACATTCCTCTCATCTCGCCAAGGACGAGCCGTACTATCCCAAACAAAGTCGAATTCCCAGGAACTTTCCCCGTTTAAAATATTTACGAAGTGAAAGTATTCACTTTCAAATACTCATTTTTGTGGCCAGCATTTGAGTTTGGTGTGTGGGTATAATTGGCATAAAATACATAATCGCATGTTTTCATTATTTCAACTTGTTTCAATAAACGTTCTCTTGTTTTTTCCTAAAGGTAATGGCAAGTTGATCAGAGTATTTGCTTCATCTACATCTACACGATACCCTGCAATCTACCGCGAGGGTGTGTGGCAGGGGGTGAAGATCACCAAGCATGTACTACCGACATGCAAACAAGCAACTATATTGTCTCATGCAACATGATTGTTAGTATCTATAGTATTTAAGGGGTTAATGCATGCATCATGCACCACTGACTGCTCTAAAATATGTTCCCTATCTATCCTTTTGCTATGCTGCCTATTCTGTTCTCTTATAGTACGGGGGAAAAATGACATTTTGAATCTATCGGTACGACAATATATCTCTCTAATCTTATTTATCTGGTCTTATCGAATCTAGCATAACACGCTGTTTTCTTTAATATGTGCCTAACATCTTCAGCAAAGCATCCGATTGAAATTTCTCTAATAGATTTAATCTGAACTTTAACCTACGCTCTGATAATGATTCCCACCCTAATTTTTGTATTAATTCTGAAACACTACTAAACCTATCGTGACACCTTTTGACGAACCTAGCTGCTCTACGCTGCACACTGTCTAGTTCTCTCATCAAACCTAATTCATTAGGATCCCATACACTGGCTGCATACTCAAGGTGGGGCCTAACTAGTGAAAAGTAGCATCGCTCTTTTGTTTTCTCATCACATTTCCCAAGTACTCTTTTTATAAATCCTAGCTTTCTCTTCGGTCGGCCCCATATTTCCCGGATGTGTCTACCCCACGATAAATCTTTAGTGATTGTTACTCCTAAATATCTTACGGTTTCAACGTTTTCGACCTTCGTGTTATTAATTCTATAGGATCGCTCTATCGAATTTTTCCTCCTCCAAAAATTGATAGCTACACACTTTTTAAGGCTAAGTTCTAAGTGCCATTTGTCGCACCACTCTTGAATTGCATCTAAATCCTTGCTAAGTGATTACGTGTCCTCTTCATTTAATATACCCCTGTACACCACCGCATCGTCTGCAAAAAGTCTAAGGTTACTACTAACTATGGTACCCAAATCGTTTATGTATAAAAGAAATAGAAGCGGACCTACTACGCAACCCTGGGGAACTCCCGATGTGACTTCGAGAGTGTACTTCCACTTATGTATTTTTTTCCATATATGGGTATAGTTGTGACGTCGGAATCTCGAATTAGAATTTACAGAATTGGGCCCCAGGCTAGACATGAAAGGTAAGACGAGTCCATCCAAGCAGCCATTTCTCCCAAGCGATGACAACAGCCACGTCACGTCATTCTACGATCAAGAGGCAATCAGGGATGATCCAGACGCCAAAGATGTCCGGCTGAAAGCGATTGAGTCTCCCGAGAACACGTCTCGACCTAGGAACATCCAGAAGGCGTCCAGAATGTCATTGTTGGTCCAGATTCGTTTCGTTTCCTTCGATTTTATCGCTCGACAAAACTCTCTATTCTGAAAAATCTATCAAAATGAAATATTTTAGCATTATTTTCTTGAGCCTTCTAGAAAATTCCTAAACCAATTCTCCCAAATTGTCAAGAAATGCACTGATTTCCGATTGTGATTCCGGGGATGCAAAACTCACCCCTTCGACTCAAAAGACGATTTTTGCCACGTGAAGACTTTTAAACATATAGTAGCAGCTTGGTAATGGACCTCGTGGCTGTAAAACGTACCTTCGGAATGCAGAGCATTGCAGTGATCTACATCTACACGATACCCCTCAAGGCACCGCGAGGGTGTGTGGCAGGGGGTGAAGAACACCAAACATGCACTACTAATATGCTAATGGCTATGTCCATGGTTTGACAAAGGCCCATGGTTGGTTCTCGAAGATGGTAACCAAAAAGGCTGTCCTTAAGGTTCAATCGAATGCTATTTCAAGGGGTGGGAGTTAAATCTTACAAACTCCCTATATCATATTCTTATTATCGTTCACATGGGCGTAAACAAGAATTAAATTGGGAATCATTATCAGAGCGCAGGTTGAAATGTAGACTTAATCTCTTAAACAAATTCCAAGACCATATTTTCAGTGATGATGTTAAAAATATTTTGCGAGCCCCAACTTACTATGGTAGACCGGACCATAATCACAAAATTAGAGAAATTGATTGCCGAACTGACATATTCAAAATGTCCTTTTTTTCTCGTACTATTAGGGATATGAATAACGGTAAATATGTCCAGTACGGTTGAAGAAATGGATAGCATTGGTAGCTGCATGTTGGTATAAGAACAGGCACTTTTTTAGTAGTATAGATAGATAAATAGAGTAGTTTTGAACAGTATTTAAATACTAATCCTTTTTTATGCATGATATGTAGTGCATGTTTGGTGAGAATTCACCCCCTGCCACACACCTTTATGGTGGTTTGCAGGGTATTATGCAGATGTAGACAATGATGGGTACTTCGGAGTCATGACGTTTCCGGTCGTTCGCTTAGGAATAAGTTCAAAAGGGTGGAAATGAAATATCTATCTGTCTAGTAGCGATAGAATTTTATCATTAGCGAGCAAGTTTAGTAAAAATGGTTTCGCGTTTCCACCGATACGGGATCGCACTCGGCACGAGGTGTCACGCCTCACGAAACATACACGAGGAAACACTTACTCCTTAGTCTTACTCCTATTTGGCCTTCAACACTCAACTCCATTGGAAAGAGTTTCAGCTTTGCGTTAGCGTCGCAAGAGTCACCATTTATATTCAAGGGTAACGTGAGTGTAAATAAAACATTTATTCCACGAATTCAATCGTGAAGAGCCCATTATACTCAAGGAAGAGTTCAGAGAACTAGACAGTGTGCAGCGTAGAGCAGCTATGTTTGTTAAAAGGTATTACGATAGGTTGAGTAGTGTATGAGATTTAATACAAGAATTAGGGTGGGAATCATTATCAGAGCGTAGGTTAAAGTACAGATTGAATCTATTACAGAAATTTCAATCCGATAGCTTTACTGAAATGTTAGGCACATATTAAAAACACCAGCGTATTATGCTACATTCGACCAGATAAATAAGATTAGAGAGATAGATTGTCGTACCGTTAGATTCAAAATGGCATTTTTCCCCCGTACTATAAGAGAACAGAATAGGCAGCATAGCAAAGGGATAGGTAGGGGAAATATTTTAGAGTAGTCTGTAGTGAATGATGCATTATTTAATCCCTTAAATACTATATATACTAACAATCTAGTTGCATGAGACCCTAAATTTGCTTGTTTTCATGTCGGTAGTGCATGCTTAATGATCTTCACCCCCTGCCACACACCCTCGAGGTGTCTTGCAGGGTATCGTGTAGACGTAGATGAAGGTAATTACGTATCATAATACATTTTTGGTCATTAATGGCAATGACAACCATGCCCACGTGAGCGTATGGACTGCCGACTTAGAGTCCCAAACTACTGAAGCAAGTTGGCAGTGTCAGCAAGTCGGAATCTTGGAATATGCGTTCCAATGGCGACCTCACCTCGGCAGAAAGCATTGGCTTTCAAATTGAAACACGTGCTCTCCGCATAATGCTCCCTGCATCCACTCCTAGGCCCTTTGTTGCGCAACACAGTGGCGCGCACTTGGCGTAAGTGGGGCCCCCTGTTGTTATTTTTTTGCACGAATAATAGAGCGGACGTCCGCTGCCCTCGTAGCCGCTGAATGAGAGGAGCTATCCCTCGGAATTCTGACGACTGCTTCGGCTTCTCTTCATTTCGGGAGCACAGCGAAATCCCAACGGGGGTGGCTCAAAACAGTCGTCGAACTGAATGCCTTTATCCCCAGATGGCTCTCGGATCGCCACCATTGTTGCTCACATACGTACACGAACATTAGCAAAATGGGTTCCATTCCGAAGGTTTTGCGAAAGTCAAGAATGGATGAAAATGTATAGGATTCTCGGGAAGTACTCATCCATCTTCCATAATGGATAGGAGTTAAGGTGGCTGGTTCGGTAATCGTGAGTCGTTGAGAACTAGTGCTCGTATAATTTCATTGCCACTAAAAAATTGCTTGGAGATGATTAAATTACACGACATTTTAACCGGATGTCTCAAATTCTCAATTCATATTGAAACATTGCCCTTTTGAATTTAAACATTGACATGAAACATAACATAAAATTTGGCTTGATTCGGTTTCTAGGGAAGCTGAACGTTGTCACTCTGTGCATATCCTTTGACCTTGGAGAAGTTGGTTTTAATGTATGGATTGAAAAAGCATGTAATTTTGTGCTATGGGTATTCGTATAATTTGTACTGACGAAATAATTGTGATTAAACGCTTAAACATACATTTGTTTAAACGATTTATTTAATCTCTCTTTTTTACTCGGCAACAACGCACATTCTAAAATTCGGCACTGCTGTTGTGTAGGCAATTGTTTCTGTGTTTCAGCGGTCGTAACGGTAGGTGTCGTATTCGTCTATTCTCAAGAACTCTGTTAAGGGGACTACATTGTAATATTCTTGGACTTTGTGGTGTGATCTGTTGTGGTTTCTCGCGCGTTCGCTTTCCCTCGTCTGATTCGACGTTGCCAAATGAACCTCAAAACTTCGCGAGCGATATTTTAAAATTTAAGGAATATTTTTTTTCTTTCGTATATATGGAGGAAATAAGTCGATAACACTGGTTGATTTTCTCAGAATAAAAATTGTTGGCCTATATCCACATCATTTCAGTTTTTGGTGAAAATCTGTGCGGTAGAAACGTAACAAATACATAATTGACCCTTACGAAGCGAGGTGCGCCATAAAGCCCCATGTTAAAAAAAAACCTTAAGTATCTCAAAAACTACACTGAAAACCCCATAAAAATTTCCCGTAGAATTTAAGAGCATAATTAAAGGAACAAATATTGCAATTATGAAGAAATCTATACAACTGTAAATTTCGACCCAGCCACATTAATTAACTATGACAAGAAGGGAGGAGGAATAGGTTGCCCACCAATCGAATCTCCGCAGCATCTACCTGACCAACTCCGCCGCGGCGCTGCATTCGCAAAGGGACACATCCGCTCAACTCCACCACGTGGTGGAAAATCAATTCACTTCGGACGTTTCCCAAGAAGAAGGTACCACGAGATGCGGCCAACGGTGGATTCCCGCACCGACGAGGTCCGCAACCAGAGTGTGCTTAAAAACCGTCGGGATTATCTCGAATAGGTAACCAATGAGTCACGTGGTACAGACACACGAATGGTCCGCAACAAATTTGGCATGTTTTGAATCGCTAGTTACTACCTCCATCATGGTTTACACCTGAAATTCACCTACACCCACGAAACACCTTGCGATTCATCGCGTGGCAGGAAATGATTATCGCAAAATATGGACCACTTTCATGAAACTAAGAAATACCATGCAATTAAGAGCTACAATGACAGTCAAACGATATTTCACCTAGTTATCTCTTTGCTATGCTGCCCATTATCACAGAGTAAATAAAGCACATTTTAGTTTACTCTATTATGCACACTAATTGCACATGGGAAAAATGACGTTTTAAATCTATCGGTGTGACAATCTATCTCTCTAATCTTGTCTGGTCGAATCTAGCATAATACGCAGGTTTTTCCAATATATATAACATCTTCAGTGAAACTATCCGATTGAAATTTCTCTAATAGATTTAATTTGTACTTTAACCTACGCTCTGAAAATGATTCCCACCCTAATTCTTTCATTAACTCTGAAATGCTCAACCTATCGTAATGATTCCCACCCTAATTCTTTTATTAATCCTGAAACGCTACTCAAACCTATCGTAACACCTTTTAACGAACCTAGCTGCTCTACGCTGCACACTCTCTAGTTTTCTGATCAAACCTAATTCATTCGGATCCCATACACTGGCTGCATACTCAAGGTGGGGCCTAAATAGTGAAAAGTAACATCGCTTTTTCGTTTTCTCATCACATTTCCCTAATATCCTTTTGATGGCCTAGCTTTCCCCTAGCTTTCTCTTGGCTTGTCCGCATATTTCCCGGATGTGTCTTCCCCACGATAAATCTTGATTGTTTTCAACACCTAAGTACCTTATGGATTCTACCCTTTCAAATCTCGTTTTGCTTATAGTGTATGATCGCTCCAACGAATTATTCCTCTTCCAAAAATAAAAGTTTTTTCCTCGTCCAATATGTTCACAGTGCCCTCGGGTGTCGTACCTATCAAATTCGCGTGAAAACAACGCAGTGACGGCGTTCGTTAGAATGGAATTATTGATTCGGTGATCGCGAGAGCCGCGTCAACTACAAGTATTGCTTTCACGTAATCACCGGACTCAGGCCTGGCTTAAAAAAAACAACCGCCCGATGACGTCATCGAAACAACAGCACCATGTGTTTTGTGTGTGTGTGCACTCAGCGCATGCAGCAGATCCATTCGAACGCGCAGCGACGCCAATCGGCACGCATCCCTTCGGGCCAAAAGGAGCGCGGTCCTGGAGAGCTAAAGGCCCAGTAAGGGAAGCTAACAGCAGTTTAAAGAGGTTGGCTCGCGACTGCTTGAGTCAAGTTGTCTGAGGAATCTAATTAATTTAAGTACGAGTATACGCCTGCTAAGTGATCCTTACTTCGCAAAGATAATTGCCTAAGCTATTGAAAGTCATAAGTATCACAAGAAATACGATGTAAAGTCGAAGTATTTATTTTTTATGATAATTTTAATCAGCTCGACTATGGAGTCAATTCAGCATTTACTTTAAAGAAATAAATTCATTTACTCAATTAATTAACTAATGTATAACACCATAATATTACTATCAAACGTTATGTTATAATATTTTTCTGAAATATTCTTTAATATCTCATTAGTAATGATATTATTCATACGCCATACATTTTGGCTAGAACTACCGCAGCGCCACTTGAAGACAACTACGCATTTCGTCTGCTATAAGCACAGAAATTGGTGGATTTAGCGAAAAATACGGTGGGTTGATACCTTTTGTTTGTGTCATTTTGTTTCTTGTGAAATTTCGCATAAAATTTTAGCTTTTTGCAAAAATGACATGTCAGTATGGTATGTTTAAACGTTATATTCCCATGTGATGGCCATTCTCGCCGTTAATCGTATGTAAATTCAAATGTAATTTGTGGAACAAGGAGTATGGGTTGGTGTAATTATCTTTACCTTATTAGATAGAGGAACTTTAGTTCTACAAGTGCTGAAAATATAAAATAAATGACATGACTTTCACTTTTCGGATCAAACTCCTTAAGACGCCAACGGAAGAGAATAGAAAGCGTCAATCATCAACTAACATTGCAAAGGCAGTTGAATTACTTTCACGTCGAAAAAGTTCCATCTAATTGGCCAAAAATATAAAAGTAAGATGAAGTGATTTTAACTAGATTTGACAAAAAAGAGATTAATATCCAAGCCGCATGATAATGTTTAGTTTTAACATTCCAGACGTAGGTAAAGTTACACAATATGTCGTTGATTCCTTATCACGACTCCGATTTTCATCACATAGACAGAATCATGTAGGCATTATGTTTAATATCATTTATGAAATCAGTATGCTACGATTCACTGATGACATAGCTCTCATAGCAGAGACAGAGAAGGAGCTGAATAAGATGCTAGCAACCATGGAAAGGACAATGGCCAGTTATAATCTGAAGATCAATAAGAAGAAAACTAAGATATTGGTGTGCTGCAAGAGAGAGGAGGCCAAAACCAACGTTATACTAGGAAAACAGAAACTGGAAGAGGTGAAAGAGTTCTGTTACCTGGGAAGCAGAGTAACCAACGATGGACGAAGCAAGAAAGAAATAGTGAGTAGAATAGCCCAGGCAAAGAGGGCATTCTATCAAAAGAAGAATCTACACCTACTTACATCTGGAATTGCAAGCGTAGAAGTAAGGAAACAATTCATCAGAACATATATCTGGAGCATGTTACTTTGCGGCAGTGAGGCATGGACGATGACAGCAGTGGAGAAGAAAAGGGTGGAAGCATTCGAAATATGGTGCTATCGAAGAATGAGGAAGATAAAATGGATCGACCGAGTGACAAATGAAGAAGTGTTAAGAAGAGTGGGAGAGAAGAGAAGTATGCTGAAAACCATGAAAAGAAGACGGGACAACATAATCGGCCATATCTTGAGACACGATGGTCTGATGAAGACAATCGTCGAGGGAAAAGTGATCGGGAAGATTGGAACAGGCAGGCCTCGTATGAGTTACGTAGAACAGGTCGTAAAGGACGTGAAAGAGAGGAGCTACGTTAATATGAAGAGGTTGGCCGATAGAAGAATCGAGTGGAGGGCTGCGTCAAACGAATCCTAGGATTGTTGACCAATGATGATGATGATGACAAAAAAGATTAATATCCAAACCGCATGATAGTGCTTAGTTTTAATATTCCAGATGTATGTATAGCTACACAATGTGTTGGCGATTCCTCATCGCGACTTTGATTTTCATCACATAGAGAGAATCATGTAGAGATTATGCTTAATATTATTTGTTTATATACCCTTGGCGTTTTGAGTGATTGACACGGTATACTCATACGGCAGTTTCATAAACCTGCTCACTTATTTATTCATGGCAAATGCAGTGTTGACCGAATAGGATTACATGTGGGCGCTGTGTCCTGCATCCTGTTGACAATTTGTGTTGAACACAGTAAAAGGAAAAAGATTACGTGGTCCAATAATCAAACCACAGACATTTGGCTTGCCAGGCCAACACCGAGGATCTGAAAAGTGATTTTTGGAAGGATCCAGAAGTAGCTAAATGTCATTCGACCTTTTTAATTACATCTACATCTACATAATACCCTGCAAGCCACCATAAAGGGGTGTGGCAGGGGGTGAATTCTCACCAAACATACACCACATATCATGCATAAAAAAGGAATAGTATTATTACCTATACTGTTTTAAACTTCACTATTTAAAAAAAGATAAAAATAGCAAAGCAAACATGCAAAACATGCTGTTAGTGGGGTTAGCTTTAAGTACTCATACCAACATCCAACTACCAATGCTATCCACTGCTACTCTCCGATTGGACATATTAACCTTAATTCGTATCTCTAATTGTACGAGTGAAAAAGGATATTTTGAATCTATCAGTTCGGCAATCAATTTCTCTAATTTTATGATCTTGGTCCAGTCTGCCATAGTAAGTTGGGGTTCGCGAAATATTTTTAACATCATCACTGAAAATATTGTCTTGGAATTTATTTAAGAGATTAAGTCTAAATTTCAACCTGCGATCTGACAATGATTCCCATTTCAATTCATTTAATAGACTGGTCACGCTAATATAATTATCGTACCGTCCCTTTACGAATCTTGCCGATCTTCGCTGCACACGTTCAAGTTCATTATTTAGCCCGATTTCGTAGGGATCCGATAAACTGGCAGCATATTCCAAATGAGGTCTAACAAGGGAAAAGTAGTTGATTTCTCGTATTCTACATGATCGTCACATTTACCCAGTACCTACTAATGTAGGTACCATGTTCATTTGGTGCGTACAGTAGGCATCTCAATTCTTTCAGTTGAAGAGCTTTAGTAAAAGCATTGCACCCTAAATCATTGATTTCAAGCGAAAACAAAGCCAACAAACGGTATTTACGGCCCATCTCTTTGACCTCAAACGCCCAGTGACGCAATCGTGAGCTCGCATATGTATAAATTATAGCTTCAGCGTAGCTTATCGCATGGCTTCAGTGTAGCTTAGCGCTTAGCTTTCGCGTAGCTTAGCGCATAGCTTTAGCGCAGCTTGGCGCATAGATTTAGCATGAATGTCTAGCGCATCAATTGGCGCACTCGCCGACTCGTGGGAGAGGCAGGCGTAGAGGTCACCTCTGTGGAAACGGATTGCGGGAGGATGAGCAACCGGAAGAACGCAAGGTCGCCGATGAGGGAGGGGGGAAGAGGGGGAGGGTGCTTGATAGCCGGCTCTCCTCGACGCAAGAGAGGGAGGACGCGGTTTGTCACCCTCAACCAACACCCCCCGACCGCCGACACGTACAAGAATGTCTCCGGTAGAATCACCGCGCGTATAACGATGAACGCCCTGAAAGCCAGTCCAGCTCTATCACTTCATAATAACGGAATGCAAGGGATTACTTGTTGGGAGATACTCATCTACATCTACGCGATACCCTGCAAGCCACCGCGGGGTGTGTGGCAGAGGGTGAATATCACCAAGAATGCACTACTAACATGCAAACTATAATGTCTCATGCAACTTGATTGTTAGTATCTATAGTATGTAAGGGATTAATACATGCATCATGCACTACAGACTTCTCTAAAATATTTCCCCTACCTATCCCTTTGCTATGCTGCCTATTCTGTTCTCTTATAGTACGGGGGAAAAATGCCATTTTAAATCTATCGGTACGACAATCTCTCTCTCTAATTTTGTTTACCTGAACGAATCTAGCAGAATAGGCTGGTGTTTTTAATACGTGCCTAACATCTTCAGTAAAGCTATCCGATTTAAATTTCTATAGCTCAAGCACTCAATAAATATTTTCTTAAAGTATGTTTAATGCAAAGGGTCATCTATAAAAACTAGATAATTAGCCATGAAGAACATAGAAAGGTAATGGTGCAATCTACTTAGCCAGCGGCAACGGCATCTACCTAGCCAAAGGCAACGGCCACCTACCTAGCCTACATAAAATCATAAATGTACATGCAACATGCATGTCATTGAAACATCATTTTTTTTAACAGTTTCAGAGGTTAAGCGTATTGAATATGTTATGCACCGTGGACTTGGTGAATTTAGGAAAACTGTATTTTGTTTAGACATGAGGAAGAAAGGAAGAAATGAGTTTTCCCTTAACTGCAAAGTAATATAACATGTAATTTGGTAGTGGCGACATCTTTCTGTGCATTCTTCCCTCTTCTGTAGGCTACGGCATTAGACCAGCAAAATACTAACATGGGAAAGAAAATGTGAAACCATGCAATGCATATAAATATTCTGTAAGGTCAGGATTTCTAATCTTAACCTAACTATGATCAACTTATGTGTTCGACAGCGTTCGATTGATTACACTTCTAAGGATTTCACGCTGTACTAAGATCAAAATATGAGACTCTTCCGTTATACCCTTTATTTACTGAATTCAGCATTGCCACTTTTTATTTCGAATGGAATTTTACTGCGATAAAAATATCAACTATTCACAAGAAACGCAATGAGGAAATATTTCGAAAGTCTTGATAATAACAACATCACTTGGGCATCCGTATAATATTCTGACAACCTAGACCATGCATCTAAAATTAGCATGCGTAGTTTAATCGCAGCCGGATGAAAGTGCATGCATGCTTTCCCTACGAAATCGGTCTAAATAATGAACTTGAACGTGTGCAGCGAGGATCGGAAAGATTTGTAAAAGGGACGGTAAGATAACTAATTAGCGTAACCAGCGATAATATATTAGCGTAACCAGTCTATTAAATGAATTAAATTGGGAATCGTTGTCAGATCGCAGGTTGAAATGTGGACTTAATCTCCTAAATAAATTCCAAGATCATATATTCAGTGATGATATTAAAAATATTTTCGGACCCCAACTTAAGCCTGAATCACACGATCATTTTTTACGTCCCTTTTCACGAATAGCTCAAATGATAGCTCAAATGATAGCTTAAAATGATCGTCTGACTTGATAACTTCACGGATGGCGGCAATGATAGGGACCGCTATCCCGCTTTTTTCGTCATTTGAGCACGTCCTTTTTTCCGTCCCTCGGGCCTGTCATTTAGCCAATCAGAGCGCACGTCCTGAAAGAAACGTTTAAAAGCAGTCGACGACGATGTAAATCATCCATAGTTACGAAGTTGTTTACCGTTTCTCGCGAACAGAAATTATACGAGAAGGGATGGTAAAAATGATCGTCTGAGCGCCGAAATGATAGCTTGAGCTGTCAGTTTTGCGGTCCCTGAAAGCTTAAATAGCTTAAATGATCCCTGTAAAGGGACGAGGAAAGTGATGGTGTGATTCGGGCTTTATTATGGTAGACTGGACCATAATCACGAAATTAGAGTAATTGATTGCCGAACTGATGGATTCAAAATGTCCTTTTTCCTCGTACAATTAGGGATATGAATAGCGGTAAATATATCCAATACGAGTGTAGCAATGGATAACATTGGTAGCCGCATGTTGGTATATGGACTTGAAGCTAACCCAACTAACAGCATGTTTTTGCATGTTTGCTTAGCTATTTTTATCTTTTTTTAAATAGTGAAGTTTAGAACAGCATATAAATACTACTCCTTTTTTACGCATGATATGTGGTGCATGTTTGGTAAGAATTCACCCCCTGCCACACACCTTTATGGTGGCTTTCAGGGTATTATGTAGATGTAGATGCTTGTACACGCAAACGCCTGTTCCTAATCAGAGCACATTGTTTGCTCCCGTTTTAAGGCAAATGAGATGCACAAGTGGTGGGATATTATGCATTCCTGCTTTTCTCTTTTTTTTTGTACGAGCGGGCTCCGGAGAGTTTGTCTTTTCTTCCTCAACTCATTATAATACTAGCGCCACACAACTCCCGGATAAAGTTCCCCGACTTCTGCTTCGCTGCGTCCATCTCGGACCATTTCCCTCCACTCCTCCCTCGCCTCTCAAACGATGCAGGTGAAGTCACCAACAATCTTCAAGATTCCAAAGAAAGTGTGCTGAAAATCGCCGGAGGATAAATGTTTCCATACCCGGAAATCACCTCTTCATTGCCACATCTCCTCCATACTTTGAGTAATTCAAGTGGTCACGAAGAAGAAAAATGACAATGAGGTTGGCTCACGACTGCTTGAGTCAAGTTGTCTAAGGAATCTAATTAATTTAAGTACGAGTATACGCCTGCTAAGTGATCCTTACTTCACAAAGAAAATTACCTAAGCTATTGAAAGTCATAGGTATCACAAGAAATACGATGGAAAGTCGAAGGATTCATTTTTCATGATGATTTTAATCAGCTCGACTATGGAGTCAATTCAGCATTTACTTCAAAGAAATAAATTCATGTACTCAATGAATTTACTAATGTATAATACCAGAATATTATTATCAAACGTTATTTTATAATATTTTTCTGAAATATTCTTTAATATCTCATTAGTAATAAAATTATTCATACGCGATACATTTTAGCAAGAGCGACTGCAGCGCCAATTGAAGTCAACTACGCATTTCGTCTGCTATAAGCACAGAAATTGGTGGATAAATACGGAAGGTTGATGCCTTTTTTTCGTGTCATTTTATTCCTCGTGATATTACGCATAAAATATCAGTTTTTTGCAAAAATGACATGTCACTATGGTATTTTTAAATTTTATATTCCCATGTGATGGGCATTTGCGCCATTAATCGTATGTAATTTCAAATGAAATTTGCGCAAAAAGGAGTAAGGATGCTTGGCTAGTTAGTTCAGTGAAACGTTTTGCCACAGAAAGGGATGCATGCGAGTCGGATGCTGTTTAAATACATTAAATCGTTTAGTTCAAATGAATGCCTTATTGCAGTCTCTGTATACGAGGCCTCTGTCTAAAAAGTAGCAATCCTGCGGCCGGAAAAATTACGCATATCTGATGCGGACGAGACCCTAACCCCGCTCCAGAGAATGTGCGCCTCCAGACACACACACAGGACACCCCTGGAGGGCGAGTTTCAGAACGGTCAGCTGCTTTACCGTCAAAGTCTGCATTATCTCACCTTTACTCTGAAATCTGGAGTCTTTCTGCTGATTCCTTATCTCCGGAAGTAACCAGAAGGAGCCATGTCAGGCGAGTCAGGCGAACATAGCGGATAACCGGAAATCCATTCATCTACATCTACAAATAACCTGCAAGCCACCATAAGGGTGTGTGGCAGGGGATGAATTCTCACCAAACATACACTACATATCATGCATACAAATCTTGCCGATCTTCGCTGCACACGTTCAAGTTCATTATTTAGACCGATTTCGGAGGGATCCCATACACTGGCAGCGTATTCCAAATGAGGTCTTACAAGGGAAAAGTAGTCCCATTCCACGTCAGGAAGGGTTTGTTTCTGTTCCTGCGTCAGCAAATTGGGCGCAAATCTCACAGCCACTCTGCACATATTGATTTTCTCCCGTCAAACTGGATATGCGGAATCACTGCTGATACTAAACCTTGTCAGCTATTTCCCGTTCTGTCATATCATTCTTAAATTTCGTATCCTCTCGACGACAGCCGCTATGCGAGCTGTTTGGTGCCTTTCAGAATGCTGATCACTCCACAAAAATGTGCGGCCTTACCTGAATTGGTTGTCTGATTCAATGAGATATGGAGAGTGGCAAAGGGTACAGTGTATCTGTAGTACATCTACATCTACACGATACCCTGCAAGCCACCGCGAGGGTGTGTGGCATCGGGTGAAGATCACCAAGCATGTACTACTGTCATGAAAACAAGCAACTATAGGGACTCATACAACTAGGTTGTTAGTATCTATAGTATTTAAGGGATTAATACATGCATCATGCACTAAAGACTACTCTAAAATATTTCCCCTACCTATCCCTTTGCTATGCAGCCTATTCTGTTCTTTTATAGTACGGGGGAAAAATCTACTTTGAATCTATCAGTATGACAATCTATCTCTCTTATCTTAATTATCTGGTCGAATCTAGTATAATACGCTGTTTTTTTAATATGTGCCTAACACCTTCAGTAAAGCTATTCGATTGAAATTTCTCTAATAGATTTAATCTGTACTTCAACCTACGCTCTGATAATTGTTCCCTCCCTAATTCTTTTGTTAATTCTGAAACGCTACTCAACCTATCGTATTACCTTTTAACGAACCTAGCTGCTCTACGCTGCACACTGTCTAGTTCTCTGATCAAACCCAATTCATTCGGATACCATACACTGGCTGCATACTCGAGGTGGGGCCTAAGTCGTGAGAAGTCTTTGAGCTTGAGATTCACCAAGCTCTGAGAACACTTGATGCAACATCCCTACATCACACGTTCAGTCATCTGAGCGAACTGTTAATCTGAAGTATACATTCCACAGCACCTTACAAAACGGCTATTACACAGCGATCGACGCGCACGGTGAGAACACAAATATTCGGGCTTACTCAGGAAGGTACACTTCTCCACTGTGAAAGGTGGGGCCACCGTACAGTCATTACTATGCGCAGGAGAATTTTAGGTAAGTCTCTTTACGCAGACGTCGAACTCAAATATTTATCACGGGATCTCACTGAACGAATCAAATCAGTCCAACAAAATATCATAGGTTGATATTAGTGACAAAATAACAAGGTAGGTACTCCATGTATTTTTCCCATCTTCTCGCCAACAACAATCCATTGCAACAGAATGGGGAATATGCATGAAATTTGTTTCTCGAAGATTAATGATGTACCTGATGCGACATTTTCTCACCAATTTAAATACATAAGCCAAATTTTTCTACGCCAACAACAAAGATTATTAAATGATATTGAAATGTTCCCGAAAATCGACGAAAGTCACACGACCTGAAACGCCTTCTGCCGTCACTGCACGGTATAGGTTCCATATTGCTACGGAGATAGACATTCATATGTTCTCGAAAGAAAAGATGACTGAAAAAATACTTAGAAAAGCACATTCCGACGATTTCCTTTGGTTGACTCCCTTATGGCGGCTTTTTTCTTTAAAAAAAAATAGCGATTGCATAGACGTAGAAGAAATTCTTGGGCACTAAACAGGGATTATATAATTAATAGACGCTTTGCTCGTCCGAACTACGTAAATAAAAAATCGAAATACAATCGTTTATTGCATTAAACAAACGAGATAAATACATACGTTATCGCCAAGTATTCATTTAACAACTTACCTCCACGCATAAACAGATAAACAACGCCCTTAGTGATACCGTGCTGTGACATCATGCGATGACGTCGTGTTTTTAAGCAGCCGAAAAAGTACAATTTTCTAATAAGAGATAATATCTTTGTAACGCAACTTAATTCTTCAGTAAAATTTTCGCCAAGCTCATTTTAGCTAATAAACTTCACATTCAAAGAGTTATAAAAAATAGTGCACGTTCCCCATTGGAAGAGGCGTCAATGCTGACAGAATATTTCCTTTTGTGGGCGGATTCATCATTACGCCCATTGCTCTATGATTATGATGTAGATCCCTTATAATTGAATCGTAGCGTAAATTTCATCCGAAAGTATTTTAATGCATTTAATTACATTTCTGTAAGAGCGTGGTCCTGCACCATCCAATCATCATCCGGCATTTGTGAAAAGCGAAGCAACAGGGAAATGAGATTGGATGTCATGACTCCAGGGATTAAGGGACGTGCCTACTGATTGGTGCGATCCCGTAGCCGCGCAAACATCGTTGGCAGGATGAATTTATTAGCCAGGAAGCGATCCCATTTTCGAGTGGTCTAAAGGCGCGGATTTCCAATCGGGACCGGAGAAGGTGTAATGCAGGAAATTTCGACGTGTTGGCAGCATGGTATAAAGCCCTAGCGTAGCTCTTGACTGGGGAAATTCCTGTTCTCATGTGTGAATTCTCAGTGAAATTTTCAAGTCAATATCCTATGCGTAAATAATTTAAAATCATGGAAATCTCAGTCATAAATTTAAAACTTCTCCCACACAATGAAAGATAGAGGGGATCAGGATAAAAGCCATCTCCTCAAAAAGTCCTGTACCCAAGGTTACGTAATTTTTTTCAGCCAGATTGTAGGCACTAAGAAAATTCAAACTAAATTGTAAATTTATGTTGCGCTCGAGGTTATGCGAAAAATGCTTTATTCAGGTGGAAGAACACACTTTGAGAATGTGTCGTACGATTCGATCGCCTTTGTGCTAGCTCATTTCTTGAATTAATTACAACCCTGCTCTGTGTGACGCTGGTGGAAACAATGATTGCATTGGCATTGTTGGCAGTCACAACAACATCCCACCCCGTGGATACCCGACGACTAACACTCCCCCATTGCTAACCTGACAGCGTTTAAGGCGCCCTCTGTTTTTCTTTATCAGCGCGTCGGCGATGTTTTCCAATTCAAATGACAGTCGAGATGCGCTCGTTTTCTCATCACGTTCCCGCCCTCGTCGCAATTCCCGTGAATCAGTTCTCTCCTTGGACCGACTTCACGGACGCGTCTCATTGCTGAAATCGTCACTACTGCGGGCGTCGGGTACCACTCGTCTCATGTTTCATGAGTTGGAACAGACTGCTAAATTCTGGGGGGTTATTTTGTAATCTCACCTTTTTAATGACTCTTTGCGGGAAGGCGGGAGATCCGTTTCCCTCTCTTAATGATCGGCTCACGAACGGTTCGTGAATTGACGAAGCTTCTGTCAGTAGCGCTATCTGTTGCCGATCTCGTCTACTTTGAATAAACAAACGAGTGCTTTCTCGCTCTTGCTTTTTTTCCAACTCAAGCTTCAAGTAGAATCGATGGTGGCTCCATTTCACGTTCTTTATGAAGACGAGATGGGAACTAATGGCAGGCGGAGATAATGAAACAGATCAAGAGTCGAAAGATACGGTTCAGGGGGCCGATTGTGTAACTCGGCTAACGTTCGATCGTTAGTGACCCGTTCACTCTCGATCGAGCTCACCGTCTTCGAACGAGGATGAAAAGTGCGATTGTATAAGCTCGATCGTCAGCAGGCAATCGAAAGTTACGGTGTTGTCAGATTTACAGCATATTTCGCACTTGTTTCTCTTGTACGCATGCGCAAAGAGCTTATTTTGAAGTAGTTGCATTTGTTTTGAATATCAAGAATTAATAATAAACATTACAATGCCTGAAAATTTGAGATAACTTCCTCACGAGTATTATACAGTGGCCTCAATGCGTTCCCAATTGATAAATTAATTCATAATTACTTGTCATACCCTGACTTTCACAGATAATTATCAAAAACGTCTGCTTAATTCGCAACTCATATTTCATTATCACTCAAATTGTGTTTTCTATTGCTGATAATGCATAAAAAATGGTACGTCATGTTGAAATTCTATATTATCACTCCGGATATTCTCGTCATCTAATTTAACTAATGTTCTACGGTTCACTGTAAATATCATTTAGCAAAACTACGCTCAACGTATTGGCACATATATATGCATCTTCAGACAGAAATTGATTAGGTTATTTATAGATACACAATTAAATACTATCCTCAATCTAGTCCCCAGCATTAAAGCAATAGTCAACCTTTATTACTATTGAAACACTTTCACAGCGTTCTCCATCACATCAAAGATAAATACCTATGAAACTCACTTTTAAAATTCCGTGCCGCCTGTCTCTCTTGTAGCATACCTATTTTCCCATAACCAGATTTCTTGTACGTAGGTACACGATAACCTACCGTGAGATATATAAGGCAGCATTAAATAATTTACACAACTTCTCCAGGCACACACAGCGGCACACAAATAAAGGCACAATCCTATGGCTAATCAAGGCGAGTGAATGAAAAGATTATTTTTTGAGTAGGCAAAATTTAATGAATAAAGCATAACGAGACAGCATGTGTTTCATAAGTCGACAAAAATCATCACCCTTTCACTTGGACGTAAACAACAACAGTCATAATTTAAAACACTCTCAAACAACACAGTAATCCCTTACGAGGGCAAATCGTAATGCTTATTGATCATTAGACATTACCTGCCTTAAACGTAGACGGAATAATTATTTCAACACAATCACATTGGACACCACTATGCAATGAAATAAAAAGATGTCACTTGGGGTGGGAAATTTTACTGACTGAAGAATAACAAAGCACTACACTGTTTATCCTTTCACCACTTTCACTGGGACGTAAACAATCACACTTACAAGACAAGAGAAATCCCCCTCACTTCAATTCACATAGATTGCAAATCTTAATTTAAGGCAATAGGTGAAACGACGAAATAATTGCCGACAACAATTTTCTCTGACATCTGTATAGATACCATAACACATGCAATCCATCACAGTTCACTAAAAACATTGTCAATCGCTGAATTGCCACAATGTGTAGTCACAACACACGCTATATCTTCACTATGTATTATTCTCACCGTAAGTGGCGTTGCTCAAGTGAAACTGTTGATGCCAATGCTGAAATTAAAAGTTGAAATTGTATGTAACAGTCCGATAGCTTGTTTTAAATTGCTATTCATTACATTCACCCGCCTAACGTTGCTATAATTATTCTAATTAATTCACTCTGTCACATCATACACAGCTTTTTAAGCAATTTGATACTTCAAATTACATTCTTATTCCCTAATAGTTCAAACAACGTTCCTCACAACGATAATTTATCACTTATACATTAAAATGCAAACAAAAACAAACCTTCCAACGATTGAAAATGGCCGTAACGTCAAGTATATAGCAGTCGACGGGTTTCCATCGATCGTGAGCCGAAAAACCTTCGAACGTAAAGTTACACAATCGCGCCTTCAATTGTTTTCGAAGAATTACCCACAACACCACGGAATACGGCTCTTTACGTTCGAACGTAAAGATACACAATCGGCCCCCAGAGCGGATGAATCGTCTAAAAGACCAGCACACGACCGGCAGTTCACCGCTTGAGATCCGAAGATGGTCACGCCGCCTGGGTGGAGGAGTTTAACTACGAAAAAGTGACATTTTATGACGTATTCTCACTTAAGTGAGACTAATAAATAACTCCCCTGGAGAAGTTCGGAGTCCTCGCTACATTATTCACCCCTTTTCTCGACTATTCGACACCAATCACTGGCGAGAGCCTTTGCGCTGAAATGTCTTCGAAGACATTATTCACTCAACTGACAACCAGACGAGTACCTACTGCAATCCGCGCCCGCGAGGATTTGTCATTCGCGAGCCCTCCGCCTTTCCTCTTCCGGCGCGCGTGTCGTACGCGTGCTAACCCTCGCTTTTCACCTCTCCACTTGATGTAAAGATAAAGAGGAAGAATTCCCACCCCTCCGTCAACCCCGACATCCGCTGCGCCATCACTGCCTTGATGATGTCATCTACGTCTGCAAGCCAAGGGTGTGTGGCAGGGGGTGAACCTTCGCCAGGCATGCGTCATCAAATATATCGCTTAGACTATACATTTTACTAAACCCCACTGCATAATCGGTAAATAGCGTTCTCTTTATCACATCACTGATAACATACATGAACAGAAGGAACTACAGAGGACCTATAACACTTCCCTGTGGCACACTCGACGTGACTACAATTGCCGGGCCGTCCAAAATGTGTCTGGGATTCGTCAAAAGGGTACTGGGTAAATGTGACGAACATGTACGAGAAATCAGCTACTTTTCCCTTGTAAGACCTAATTTGGTATATGCTGCCAGTGTATGGGATCCCTACGAAATCGGTCTAAGTAATGAACTTGAACGTGTGCAGCGAAGATCGGCAAGATTTGTAATGGGGCGGTACGATAACCTTATTAGCGTGACCGGTCTATTAAATGAATTAAAATTGGGAATCATTGTCAGATCGCAGGTTTAAATTTAGACTTGATTTCCAAAATACCATATTTTCAGTGATGACGTTAAAAATATTTTGCGAACCCCATGAGAATCCGAGATTGAGTGGCGAGTCGTCGCTCGAAACGTCGGCAATTATGAATAGTTTTAACCGGTGGAGAGCCCGAGAAGAGTTTACGCATATTATCCGCCGGGAAAGTGTTAGATCTTTTTTTCCTAAAAGGAGGTGTTTTTAGAGAGGAGGGTCTCTTGTGCTCTCCAGTCAAGGCTGCAGCAATGACAGTTCGTCTGGTCAATCTCAGTGAAAGTGGACTTGCAAATGTTTTTTGGTGTTGTGCTTGCCTACGTGCAGCGGAGGAAAACGAGTGACGTCATAAGTACTATAACATTCGTCCCATATTCATAATTGTGAACAATAAACCGATGTGAGAAATTGAATGCTCTCGGATGCATGCCTTTCTTTTTGCTGACGTCTTTCGGCAGAGTCATGCGGGAACCCTACAACAGTGTCCCAACATATGTAGTGCATGTTTGGTGAGCAATCACCCCCTGCCACACACCCTTGTGGTGGCTTGCAGGGTATTATGTTGATGTAGATGTCCCTATTCCCACGTGTTATTCCCGTCCTCCTTCCCCCCCCCCCCCCCCCCCTTCTCTTCCCCTTTTTCTTCTTGCCTTTGGAGAATTTCAGCCTCGAGAAGATTCCGGGAAGTAGGGGGTGGTCACACTATACACGAATATGTACGTTTATGCAATAGCACATGCAAAAATAATTACAAGTGTTGGATCAAGATTAAAATAATCCTTTTATATTTTATCGAGCTAATTTTTATATATGTAAATCACAGCACTGCATATAACAAGCACCTAAAATCTAATAAAATAGTGACCATAGGTTATAAATATTCCATTTCAAATAAATAAAAGGATTTTTTATAAAAATATTGATAGGTATATTTCATATTTTGGCCAATTAATCGATGGGGAACGTCTGAAGCTCTGAATCATTGAACACGCTCCCAAAAAAAGTTATTTTTTGGGGCCTCATTCCATGCTCCAAACCAGTAGCCTAAGGCCCAAGCCAGAAATATTTTGGGGGGTACTGTCATATAACAAATTGCTAGGCTTGACTTCGTGGAACCACATGTTGATAATGGAAATGAATTCACTTGGTAAAATTTCACAGACCTTTATTACAACCGACCTAGGTTTCGACTTATACAGTCATTATCAAGGTGCAGTCATAATTGAACCCCCCGACCCGAAATAATTTTCTGCTTACGACCTTCATTAGATTCGAATCCGTAAGTCTGTTAAAAATGTGGACGGACTGCCTCCAAAGTGATCTCATCTCAGAAACTCACTGCTTCTTGCAAAATAACAACTTGCAAGATAATGCGAGAACAAAAAGCAGTGCTTACGCGCCCGATTGGTCTAGACTACTTTATCAATGATTTTCTAGTATCTAATGAATAATTTCCTTGCATTATCACGATGAAAAGTAGTGGGTTACTTGAATTCATTTGATGAAGGAAATGGTGATTTAGAGGAAAGATTTTGTAAATGGCAATTTTACACAATTTATCTTTTCATATAATTCACATGAGTACTAAGAGCAAATGAAAACTGCTTCTGCAAGCAGGGGTATATTGCTAGCCAAAGTGTTGAAGACAGTGATGAAGACTGATGTCTTCATCCTCAGTGTACGCCACGGAATCTATCGCCGGATATCAGCATTTACTTGTAAAATAAAGAGTAAGTGGATGCATTCATTTGTTCTTCGCTGCTCCAGTGTGAATGTGAGTATCATCATATGTGTTTGGAAATCTGTAATAGTGTCCAGCCAAATTTTCTTTTCCAATTTTTTTTAAATGCTGAATATAATAAGATTTTCAAAATTAGGGATTACTTGATTGTATAAATGCGCGATACCAAAACCTATCATCAGGATTGCTTTTGAATTTTTCCGTCAGTTTTGCCCATTGGAATGACTGATGAACCTTGTAGTCTGTTAATTTAAAGTCACGAGCAGCCCAATTAAAATAGATTGCGCAATGCTTTGGAAAAAGATATAGGCTCACTAAGCAATTACAGTTATGCAAGAACAAAGTATTTAACTTCTAACAGCTGAGTCAATTATGCCCTGTGAATTACGCTTTCATTCCCGGAACCAATTTGAAATTCTCGCCCAATGAGAGAGCACATCGGCCGACTCCTTCACCGATTGGCCGACTCGATTCACTGTTCCCAGGATATGAATCCTCACAATGAACTGCGTCGCTGATTCATTGGTCTACGCGCGAAATATTGCTAAGGTATCTATTGATGGCGATAGTGCACATAAGCAGGCAATAGTCTTTACGATTCATTTACGCACATAGCAAGCAATAGTGTTAGTAATGCATACTTAAGTGACAATTCACCCCCTGCCACACACCCTTGAGGTGAGCGGCCATTCTAGAAGCATTCGGACTTTAGATTATTCTCAGCAGTAGTTTACCTCAGCTAGAAAGAAGCGACCAAGGCACTGACTCCTCTCTCAGTTAAGCATTATTCCGCGGGTGAAAGAAGTGATTTTTTACGATTCATGAGTTATTCATACTGAACGGACAGCTATGATTTTATACTGACAAGGTATTTTCCTGGTAAATAATGAGTTCATTTCAATAAATGGTTAAGGTAGAACCAGCGCTTCGAAGCACTACTTTCATAAGACGAATATAGCATGCCGGAACAACATAAAATTGCTCAAAATGTTTTTAACAATAATTTAAAACTATTTTCAACTATTTAACATGGCTATACGAAACATGAATTCTCTTCCAACTGAAGTAATTTGGTGATATGAAGAAAGGCTTTTATATTGACGCCATGTGTCAGAGGCACTTAAAAAACTTTATCAGGAGCAACAATAAAATGTCATAATAATAAAATAAGATATGAAATAAAATAACAGACCTAAAAATCGCTTTTGATCTTTTCTTAGAAACTTAATTACAACAAGTTTATTAGACATATTTGCTGTCGACGAAATGGACAACACCGTAAAGAACGTGTAAATATTGACATAGAAACCATTTTTCACACCAGTTGGACACCAACGTTCGCCTGCGCTACCTCATTGAGATTCGTTGCCTTCTGCTATTAGTTTTCAAGCATTTCTCTTCAGTTTTACAATACGGTATTTTGTATTGTAGTTACAAATTACACTTGCTCTATTACGTTATAGTGCTATAATTTTTGTAACTGAGCTCTCTTGGGCAGTGCAATTTGCCTTTTTGAATCGCCAATTCCATTTGAGGGCTAGAGTTATGGCTTCATAAGTTCGTTTTAAAGGTAACTTTATGTCTTAATATAGCTAGACTAATTGTTTGTAAAATCTAAAGGAACAGAATTCTGATGAAAGTATTTTTCAATTCAACTCTTTGAGTGCAATTATTGTTGGATGTCGAATCGTAGTAATAAATCAGAACTCAGAACTTCATTTCCATCAGTATTCCCTTGAGAAACTATTTTATTCTCTTGGAGAATGCTTGTATAGTTGATCAGTGAGCAGGTTTGGGAAATTGTGTTACCAAACATATTAGTGCCTATTAGCAGTATGCATCGAGTCTAGTTTCAAATTCCTACGATCATATTATTGACTTATATTTTCAATTGTACTTATTTGGTGAGAAATATATTATCGGGTGATAATAAATACGTATTCAAAACAAAGTATTATTTAGTGCTAGGTGAAAACGATGACTTTATACTACGAAATATACATTAAAATATTGGGACTATTCTTTTAAAGAACTAATAGACCATCGTGAGCAGAATAAAGAAGCGAATTTATCGTGTAAACAGTGTTATACCTATTATTTTCAGGGATCTATGATATTCCGTGTATGACGACTGCTAAGAGTAAAATATTTTAGCGCACTCAGGTATTCTTCAAGTAACCAGTACTAACAGGGAGTACAGTACAAATGGTACTAATCAAAGACACACTTCATAGCATAAATCGTCTGCAATCGTGACGTAAGGAATAAATGACGGAGGTACTGGGCCAGTTTGTTTTCATTACTCCCCTAACATCGTTGCCAGACTTCTGTCACTATGGTGGCTAAGGAACGGAAGTTAGACTTTTCATCGTTTTTCAATCATAAATATTAGCCTTAAATGGCCGATGAGGCAACCTGAAAAAAATACATATTGTCCGTTTATTATTCAGCCAAAATATACTAGTTTTTGAGATTGTTTTTTCAGGGAAAATTTTGAGAAATAAAATTTTTAAGGGAGGGACGTCACCATTCTTCCATAAGAGCAATGTAATTTGAGGCTGAAAATGACGATTTTCAAATCCTGTAATAAGCGTAAATTGGCCGATGACCCCCAAATATTTTTTCATGGATTGACGAAGGAATGATTTCTCTACAATATATCAAAATATCAAGGCATGTTTTCGGAGGAACTTGTAGTAGAGGTTCTACCTTAATTAATAATTTCATTTTTAACGGAAAGTGCACGACACGTGTAATATTATACTCAGAGTTCCTAGTATTTCATTAAAATTCCCTTTACCTTTAACCTGTCTCAGTGATAAATGAAGATCAGTCACTGAGTAAGGCTTACTGCGTCTGTTACTCATATACCTTTTTGATTTCCTCAATAATCTTAGCTGTTAACTCAAAGTGTCCTTGACTTTTCCCTCCCCCATTTCCTAAATGTCTCCTTGCGTAATTTCTGCGCCTGGAATAACGACTTTTCCTCCCTCCTTGGCCGTTTTCAAGTAATATTTCTATATAGAGACCATTCCTAAGTCGCGTTTACCGGACGCTCCAATTGCAGCAGTCTAACTTTCGTATCGGCTGACAAATCATCATCATTGGTCATAGAATCGGTTTGACGCAGCCCTCCACTCGATTCTTCCATCGGCCAACCTCTTCATATTGACTCCTCTCTTTTACATCCTTCACAACTCGTTCCATACATCTCACACGAGGCCTGTCTTTTTCACTTTCGACGATTGTCTTCATCAGGCCATCTTGCCTTGAGATATGGCCGATTAAGTTGTCCAGTTTTCCTTATAAAGTGTTCAGCAGACCTCTTTTCTCCCACTCTTTTTAGGAATTATTTCTTTGTCACTTGGTCGATCCACTTCATCTTCATCATTCTTAGGTAGCACCACATTTCGAATGCTTCTGTTTCATGTTCAAAGGCCGTTTTACACCACGGTCATTGAAACTTCGCAAGTTGGTGTTGATTCCGTTTGAGCAGTCGTCTGCGAAAGTCCGTGACGTAGAGAATTGCGAGGACGCTTGCTTGACAGCTTTACTCGGTGCAATCGTCGGTACATTATGTCAGTGACAATATACCATTCAGTAGCGGTAATACCTTCAATATATCGCATAACGTCAACATTTGTGAAATAGCAATCAATCGGACGTGAAAGATGCGATAAATTACCACCACTTTGAAATATATTTTAAGCTATAGTCTAAACATAATGGTGGAGACCCTAGTCCCGTATACTTAGCCCAAAATTTGCACCACGAATGAACGGATGTGGGCCAAGGTAACGAGTTCTTCCTTTACGCACGAAATCTAAGCTTCCACGAGATTAATCGCCATCTCATCATTATTGCACTTTAATCACTACCTAAAGAGTTGAGTTCAAACAAAAACACCCAACTCAATCGTCAACAACCTATTTAATTGCTAGAATTCCCCAGGCAGTTGGTTGCCGCTACATATGCACCATCTAGTGAGAGAAATTAACTTCAAGCTTGCGTGGATGCATGTACAATCAGATTAGAACATGTTCTAATTTGGTCGCAAGCGTTCGCGCAGTGGTGCTGCCTGTACTCGCAAGTCGTCGCTTCACACGGTGCAATATTTCTTGCGCAAGTGTTCTCGCAGTATCAATGACCGTGATTAACCCCTTAAGAGTTTGCCTAGCAACCTTTTGTTTGTTTATATATGAGAGAAGTTTATTGATGATAATAAAATTGTATCGTTGTCACATGCTGGATTAAAGTGAGCAATTGTTACGCTGAATCAATATTTAATTGTATCCGCATTAAGACGAAAGACAAGTAGAACATCTTCCAACCTCGATTTCTCTACTTCTGTTATCGTCCAAGCTTATGTGTCCAGGCGATTCCAATGTGTTCCTCCTTGGGCAGGGGGGTTCCAGGGGCGCTGTGTTCGAAACCGTCGGGATTTTCTCGAATAGGTAACCAAGGAGTCACGTGGTACAAAGACGAATGGCTCGCAAATTTGGTGCGATGAAACCGCTGATCACAACCTCATTCTTTGTTTACACTTGTGTTATTTCTCAACTAGGGGCTATTTATTTGGAATAGATGAGAAAAACTCAAGTGAAAACAATTAATGATGTTGTAAAGAGCGATTCAGACACATTAAATTTTGAAACCATTCGTGTTTGTATCACGTGACTCCTTGGTTACCTATTCGAGATAATCCCGACGGTTTCAAACACAACCCCGCAGGGAAGGGACAATTCCAATGCATCTTCCTCTCCGAGTCTCTCTCTCCTTTTCGCCAATCGTTTTCGTGAAGGCGACTGCATTCCAGCCCTCTCCTCCCCCCATTGCCAACCACCCCCAGTCTTCCCTTTATTGCCTCCAGATGCCTTTAACGGCCTCAATTCGCCCAACGCGACGCGCCGTCGGCATTCCCACCCTCCCTCCTGCCCCGAATCGAGAAATCCCCTTTCATTTCGCTAATTCCTCTAAACATCGCGATATCCCACCACTCTTGCAGATTCCCGCCTCACTTGATAGTCGTGCCCCTACTCACGGCCTTATTGCGTCCGCTCGAATATTTCGCTCGGAAGGATTCCATCGCGTACGTTATTGAATCAATACAGGGGAGAGACAAGCGGGCCCCGAGATTATAATTCGGTTTCCCGTTTCGCTCCAAATCCGTTGGACTCGCTACGACTGCTGGGAAAATGACATAAAAAAATTAATTCCAAGACAATATTTTCAGTGATGATGTTAAAAATATTTTGCGAACCCCGACTTACTATGGTAGACTGGAACATAATCACAAAATTAGAGAAATTGATTGCCGAACTGACAGATTCAAAATGTCCTTTTTCCCTCGTACAATTAGAGGTACGAATAACGGTAAATATGTCCAATCGGAGAGTAGCAACGGATAGCATTGGTAGCTGCATGTTGGTATGAGTACTTAAAGCTAACCCTACTAACAGAATGTTTTTGCACGTTTGCTTTGAAATTTCAATCTTTTTTAAACAGTCTAGTTCTGACTAGTATATTAATACTATTCCTTTTTTATGCATGATATGTAGTGCATGTTTGGTGAGAAATCACCCCCTGCCACACACCTTTATGGTAGCTTACAGGGTATTATGTAGATGAAAATAAAGATACCCCTTCAGCCCCTTTGGCCGCCGCGTTCAAGGTCACCTCACCATGTATAGTCTTCATTCGACACTCCTGGTCAACATCGATGACTGCCTCCGGCCTCCGCGGGGAAATACGGTCGCCGTTACTTTTTTGTTTTCAACATGCTTAAGTTAGGTATTAGTGAATTATGCAAGCAAGCTACTTACAATCCCACAGCCAAGCAACGTCGAGGTGACTTTCAGGATTCTTACTAAGCGTGGATTTAAGATGCAATACATCGCTATAAACTGCCCATCTTCATCTTTGGAGTTAAAACCATTCCTCTCTTAGAGCCATCACGTATCTAATTCCTAAATTAAATATCATTCTTATCCCTACAGTAATAATAATTTGTGGCTACAGTATATTGTATAACTATATACTGCTTCAGTAATTGTTGTATAAGTAGTGTAATATATTGTAGTGGGTTAATGAATGTGTTCAGAAAGAGGCTTTAGAGCCAATTAGGCAGTGATAACAATTTGTAGCTTCAGTTGTATATATTTTATAACTATACACTACCTAAGTAATTATTGTGCAAGTATTTAATATATTGTATTAAATAATAATAATTAAATAATATAATAATATTAATCAATTATACATTAACAAAATATAAAATTAACAAATATTAAATAATTAAATAATAATAGTAATATAAGTTTATAATATATTATAAGTCTGTTGTATTCTATTAATTGCAAATTGCATAGCTATATACTGTATATTGCAAATTTGTTATATTTGTCAATACCACCCTGAACTCATATGCTTGCTTACAATCTATTTTAAGTAATATATTTGTAGATGTATTCACAGTTTATTTTGCAAATTGTATTATACCTGAATTCATTTGTCATCTAATCTGTATTGTATTGTATTAATTGTTTTTTGTTCAAAATGAGAGCTACTACTAGAGCAAAGAAGTTTATTATTATTATTAATATTACGTCCTCCTCCCCACTTTTCCCGCGACCTTCGTCTACCCTTCATCCATTGCCCACTTCAAGACGCCCTCTGCAAATGTCATCACTCATTTGATATTCATAAATACCTCCCTTCTCTTGTAATCCTTCCTTTCATATTTTTCCTCCTCCAGCTGGTGCATTCCAAGGCACTCTCTTCTCTTCGTCGACCCTAGGGTTAAAACGAGGAAAATACGAACCCTCTTAGCGCCTGGCTCCCTACCAAGGTTTTCTACCACCTCATGGCTCCGATCCCCCACCTATTAGCTCTACTAATCGTAGATGCCGCACTCTTAAACTCAAATTACCTCCACTGGCATGTCCTTACATAAATTTGCATCAATAATGGGGTCGTTTACCATGTTTTTTATTGCCGAATCTGATAGAGTTTGTAAAATAAAAAGACACGTATTTTTCCGTTTTTTGATCCGTTAATTATTTCTCGTGTTATAAGCCGCGAAAAACTAATGTTTTTAACCCTTTCGGAAGAGTGCGTGTTGGTGCAACCTCTGACGTATATCGACTTCGTCCAATCACAGCTGAGCCCACGAAGCTTTATTCGCCTCATCGCAATGGGGGGGTACTAGCTGACTCTGCCAATAGGAGCAGTGGCGACAGCATCTGTGCGGGCAGACCTTCCGAGAACCCCCCTCCACACCCTTCCCTTTCCCTAAAAGCAGTCAAGGACGGGAGGAAAATGAAGTCAATGTTATCACAGCAGCTTTTTCGGCGGGCGTCACCTTTTGCTTATTTTAATTTTTTAATCATGAGTGAATGGTTGTGGTTAGAAGATTAATTTTTTCACTAAAATTCTTTTTTTTGTTTCCATCTAACGATTTTGTCTACAAAATTGCGATTTCGGTTCCGAGTAAAGTGCCCCCATTCTGTGAAATAATGCCCAAATTGAAGCATTTCGTCCAATGACTCCCACTCACACTATATTACTAGTGTATTACTGACACTTAGAGATAAAAATATTATATGAAATTGTATTTATAAAAAATTTTTCCACTCCTAATTTTCGCTTCCGTAGCTATTCGTTGCATGTCAAAGTCTCTCTCTCTTCAGAAAATGAAGCTAAGTGACGGATAAGCCTAGCTCTAGCCTACTCGAGAACTCAAACATGCCTAGAACGTCAAGGTCGTGGCTGGTTTGACAGAAGAGTATCGATGAGCGAACGACAGACTCAACAAAGAGTGCGAGAGGACGCCGCTTGGTGAATACGCGATTGAAGCGTATCCACGCATTCGTCGCCTCTCGTTTGCACAATAACTTTACTCACTGCCTTCCTGCGTCTTAAAAATCCGATCAGCTGAGCGATTTCTTAAGACAAGCATAAAAATAGGTACCATGCATCAGGTAATATTTTAATTACATATTTTATGAATTCAAAAAAAATTCCGTTCGACCACTTTCCAATTTGTACTTCCTTTCTCAATTACCTTTCTTTAAATTTCAAATACAGCAGCCTCTCTTCAAATCTTCATATGTTATTCTGATGCACTTTAAGATTGAAAGGAGGAAGGGGGTAAGTAGTAATCAGCTACCCAGATTTATCAACACCATATGCGTAGTTAGAATAGAAGAATGTAAATTTTCGCATATTCTTCCGCAACTATTCAAAAATAATTTTTGTCCCGTAGATTAGCAGAAAATTTGTCCAGCAGGGACCAGATTTCGCAAATTTTAAATTAAATAACAGGTCAACTATATAAAAATCTACGTGGAATGTAGGAAAAAACACTCGCATTGTTAACAGCTGATAGATGCTCCCGATTAATCGAATAATTCCAAGAAGAATTGCATTGATTCGATAAAATAATGACTATTTTTTATTCCGCATCGTGAAAAATACCTTATCTCATGTCTTGCATGCGGAATACTTTAATCGTCTCCAAATCTTCACTTATTAAAATTGATCATGTAATTACTTTCTTCCTCGTCCCACTACATTTGGCAATATTGCCTTCAGTGCTGCACCCGGGTGTTGTGCCACATCTGAGGAGTGCTTGGAGATTACCCTCCCATTCACAGGGGCAGACAGTCCACTTATGTTCCCTACACTGAGCCCCTTCCTTCAGACCGCCTGCAATACCCACCCCACTTTCTCCGGGCCTCTTCCCCTCTCCTCCATCACCATGCCACCGAGTTCACCCCTCTAGTGCCTCCTTCCACTTATCAACCAACCGCTAATGCCTAGAAATATTTACATTTTTTAAATATTCCTTTGTTTACAGTTTATCTGGGGCTGTCGTGGTGGCCTAGTGGAAAGGTATTGCCCCCCTTACACTGAATGTGTGAATTTCGCACGCCAATGGCTTAAAATGACTTTGTTAGTACAGGGTGAGCTCCACGCTCACCAATGAAAAACCAACCTTCGGGTTCAACACAAGGTTATAGTCCCCTTGCCAAGTTCTTTCTTTTCAAAAATATTTTCTAGTCGTACAAATCGAAGAATAAGTACTCTCCACTCACTTCACCTGTTTGCATGAAACCCTATCCGGTTGAAATTCGATGATTCGATCCGGCCATGCATGCAAACGGCACGCACGGAGAACATTTGCATGGAAACCGAGGCGAGAGTCCTCACCGCACCTAGACTCGTTTACAGTAGAGACCCGGAAAACGGAAAGAAAAGTTCATCGCTGGTTGGCCAGAGAACAGCCAATCAGTCTGAGGTGACCGGTGGACTGGGACAAGTGACCTTCCGCACTCATCTCACGGAAGATGGGAGGAAGGCAGGGCCCATCGAATGCATTGACAGCCCACCCCTATCCCCACCTTTAACCCACCTTCCGGAGATTCAACTGTCGTCTTACCTGACCTCATTCAGCGCCCGATGCAACCAATTGAAATTCCCTGTAATGGTATTGAAAAGTTACTTATAGATATAAGCCCCAACAAATCTCCTGGCCCTGATCGAATTCCCTCCCGCGTATATAGAGAGTTAGCCTCCGAAATTTCCCCTACCTTGAAATAGTATTTAATAAATCCCTGACCGAACACGTCGTACCGATGGATTGGAAAGCAGCCGATGTAACACCCATTTTTAAAAGTGGTGATAGGGAGCAGCCATCTAATTACAGACCTATATCCCTCACATCCATTTCATGCGAAGTCCTGAAACATATAATTGTCAGTTCAGTCATGGGGTACCCAGATAGCCAAAATTTATTGTCCAATGTTCAGCATGGCTTCCGGAAGAGCAAATCATGTGAACTTGCTCTCTTTTCCCACGATATTTTAGTTTCTGGCGAAAATAATATTCCAGTGGATGCAATATTTCTCGATTTCAAGAAAGCTTTTGACAACGTGTCTCATAGCAAACTAATTTTGAAACTAAAATCTAATGGGTTAGAGAGTAATATAATATCATGGATAAATGATTTCCTTCATGATCGGGTACAAAGGGTTGTTCTGGACGGTGTTACCTCCCCGGAAATTGAAGTCACTTCAGGTGTCCCACAAGGTAGTGTGATAGGCCCACTCCTGTTCCTTCTGTAACAAAATTTGACGGAGAAAATTGTTTTTGCCAACTTTTTCGTCCCTTGCAATCGAAATTAAGCGAGAGTATTAGATTGCGTTTTCCTGCCACTTCTTTGTAATCTATTGTTCTCGATCGATAACTGTTCCGTTGTTATGCGATTACGTGTTCATGGTGAAAAACCTTTTGCCCCTAAACACGAAGGCTTGATACACACGAGGTTTCGGTTCGCAAAAGTTATACCTTCCGCACGGGAAGAGCGTCGATGTATGTCTCGTCACTCGCACACTAATCGATCGTTAATCACAGGTGCGCCAGTCGGTCGCTGGATCGCGTGATCGAAATCATCGATAATCGAGAGTTCTCATCGCACCGAGCCCAAATTCCGTTCGAAATGTGGGAGGACCCCGGGCAATATTTCTCGCAACATTCCCAGGGTATGATGGCAACGCGGCTGGGGTTTCTGGAAGGCGGGGGCGGAGTATTTCTGACTGCCCGGACTCCTCCAAATCCCTTCGGAGCCATACCCACGCCCGCTCTACCGGATATTGTTACATCAATCCAAACTTAGCCGAGTGATGTTTTCATTGATTTATCTTTTTGGTCGAGCCAATGGGGAACATGCACTATTTCTTATAACTCTTTGAATGTGAAGTTTATTGGCTAAAATGTGCTTGGCGAAAATTTTTCTGAAGAATTAAGTTGCGTTACAAAGATATTACTCTTTGAAAATTGTACTTTTTCGGCAGCTTAAAAACACGACGTCATCGCATGACGTCACGGCACGGCATCACTATGGGCGTTGTTTATATGTTTATGCGTGGAGGTAGGTTGTTATATGAATACTTGGCGATAACGTATGTATTTATCTCATTTGTTTATTGCAATAAACGATTGTATTTCGATTTTTTATTTACGTAGTATGGATGGTAACGAGCAAATCGTCCATTAATTATATAATACCTGTATGGTGCCCAAGAATTTCTACTACGTCTATGCAATCGCTGGTATTTTTTTAAGAATAACGCCGCCATAAGGGAGTCCACCAAAGGAAATTGTCGTAATGTGCTTTTTTAAGTATTTTTTAAGTAATCGTTTCTTTCGAGAAACGGCTAAAAACCTGAAAACAATATATTCACTTCGTTTTCTTTTAAATATAAATGTCTATCTCCGTAGCAATATGGAACCTATACCGTGCAGTGACATCAGAAGGCGTTTCAGGTCACGTGACTTTCGTCGATACTCGGGAACATTTTAATATAATTTAATAATCTTTGTGGTGGGCGTAGAAAAATTTGGCTTTTATATTTAAATTGGTGAGAAAATTTCGCATCAAGTACATCATTAATCTTCGGGAAACAAATTTCAAGCATATTCCCCATTCACAAAAGTATTAGACGGTCAATTTTTGCGACTAAAAAGTTTAAAAAAAGATCGAGAAATAATTATTCACGCTCCAAGATCTGCTGGGGATCGGGTTGGTGTGGTGGTTAGAGTACTGCCCTCCCATCCCGAAGGCCCGAGTTCGATTCCCGGCAGTGGCGTCCCCACTTGAGTGCCTAATGGAGGGCATTTCAAGTTCAGTACTCCGTCCGTCGGATGGGACGTTAAGCCGTGGTCCCCTTGGCGCCTTTCGTTAACATTACGCTAATGCCGACGCCAGGTTTCTCTCCACCCTTCCTTCGTTTCCTGAAAACTACCACCATTACCCAATTACCCACCTATCCTTAACGGCGCAAATGAACTCAACTGTCGGTCGCCTCCCCTGAATAACCAACCAATCAGGATCTGCTGCTAGAATGCAGTCGGGATTCTCTGGAAATTACAAATTGAAACCCCTGAGAATATCCAACAAAACTATATCTCTCCCACCGCTTGAAGAATTATTTGTTGGAGAAGAGGATTTGTTGTTCTGCTAAACGGTTGTCATTTAATTATCTGAATAACACTCGCAATACCTTCAGAGAATAGTTTCTAAGTGCAAAATTTAATATGTTTAGGAAACGCTGTCTACATCAGAATTCTGTCGCTCGCAATAATTACGCTAGAACATTCAAACAATAATTGAAGGCAGATTCAGAAAAGAGGCGATTCGGAAGAGCGCGAATCGAAAGGGAACAGTGTGAACTTGAGTCCCGCTCGGGCACTTGTCATCAACACTCCACTGCCACGTGATAGCAGATAGGAAATTCATTTGTTGAAATTCATTCCTTAGCTTATTGCCCGGTTATTTAAACTTTCCCCCGTCCGCGCGACAGGGTGGAAATGGGGTGGGGTGAAATTAGAGGGCGGGGAATGTTTAATGGGAGAATGGAATTGGAGATGTAAGAGAGGGATGAATGCGACCCTCTGTGCCTCGCAGTGGAAGAAGGAATTCCAATATAGGGCGAGAGCGAGGCGCAAAGGGGGTGAGGGCAGAGTTCAAAGCACGCAATGCCGCCTTCCTTTCCTCCTCCGAAATCGCTTCCCCCCACGCCGCTTGGCGCCGCGGCCGTCGAATGTAATAAGCGTCCCCTCCCCTCGCCCCCCCCCCCCCCCCCCCACGGGAATGAAATGCGAAAGGCCTCAATTCTGGCGCTGGGTAAGCAGGCCTCCGGTCGCCCTGTCTCGGAATCGTATCCTTAAGGATCACCCGATGCCTCCGAGCGAGTTGATTGTGTGATTGAGATCCAGAAGTGAATAAAATAACCGAAAGTATTACGGAACTTTTCTGTCTATTAAAATGTTGTACCCACAATTAGTTAACAAACATAAAAAATAAGTAACTGGTGCAGAATAAGTTCCTAGATGTTTTTATAAAACGATTATGAACTTTTCTTGTATGTTGTTCAAAATTAATGTAGGTCCAAAACAAATATGAAGCAAATGTTTTAGTTAATTTCTGATTGTACCTATTTGTAACGATTATGTAAATAACAGATTAATTGTTGCTAGGGTTTCAAAGTACTTATTTCTGAAGAATGTTTAATAATTACGTTCAAAAAGCTATAATCATTGATACATGTTTCACTGTTCCTTTTATATTAAATTGTATTCTGTTTGTAGTGTTAAATAACATAGAAGTGTAAAAAAAAATATATATATATATTATACTTTTGTCACACCTGTGACCAGCTTTTTTGCTATTTGTGTCTCGGAGAACATCACTCTCTCCGGATCGAGAATGGCGCCATGAGCGTCGAAACGTCTCCCAGTTTACTTTGTGAGTGTCTCTTTTTTTTGTGTATCTATGTTTTTTGTTAAGTGTCCTCTTGTGCGAACTATTGTATATATATATATATATATATATATATATATATATATATATATATATATATATACAATAGTTCAGTTTCATGAATGTTTCATGAATTATATATATATATATATATTCAGTTTCATGAATATATATATATATATATATATATATAGCAAAATGGTGAAAAATCCCATTGGACGTACAATAAAAAATTCACAGAGCAGACAGATGAGGCGACACAAAAAGAAAAAACACAAAAGTAAACATACTTGTTTAAATTTTCGGAGGCATGGACCTCCTTCCTCAGAAGATTAGAATGAAGTGCGGCCGTTGGGATTGATAGGAATTAAGGGGAGGGGTAGGGAGGGGAACAATTAGGGCTAAATTGGAATGTGGAAAGGATGCGCCCACCCCACATGGACACGTACGATCCGCGAAGAGCGGACCACACGCGCACACGCGAAATGGGCCTTAGAGGTTTAGGTTGAGACCGGGTGGGCGTTTACAATGTAACAAATGGATGTGTGCGAGCTCAAGAGTACGGAGATTGATTTCAGGTGAATTAGGCGGAATTGAGGCAATTATCGTAATGCGGAAACAACTGTCAAACTTACTATTATGGGTGGAAGCATGAATGGGCACCGGGAGATTCAAATTGAGGTTATTGGTAGTGCAACGGTGATTATTAATTCGAATGGCTAGGGGATTGGTAGAAAGACCAATGTAAAAAGCGGAACAATGAATACAGGTGAGTTTATAAATAATGTTATTCGAGGTGCAAGTCGTATGGGAGCGAATAGGGTAGGTGAAAGGTGTGTTGGGGCTGGAGAATTGGGAATCATTAGTGAGGAGTGGACAAGATTTACATCGAGGGCGATTACAAGGGTAAGTGCCAGGGGGTAACGGCGAAGGAGAAGGAGGTTCAAGTGTGCGTGTCCGATTGAAAAGCATCTTTAGGGTGGGTGGTCTACGATATGTTATGGAGGGGGGTTTCGAAAAAAGGCTTTTGGTAATTTTGCTATTACCAAGAATGGGGTAGAGTTCAGAGAGAAATGACTTTAATCGGTGGATGCCGGGGAAATATGTGGTAGTGAGGTTAAAGGTGCTTGAATTGTCTTTTGGGCGGGGTGTGAAGTCAGCAGTGGCTGGTAAAATCCTTTTGTCAAGAAGGTACGAAGGATAATCGCGGTGGAGAAGGGCGGTGCGTAGCTGAGACAGGAAATGAGAACGTGTCTCAGAAGAGTTACAAATTCGGTGGCCACGAATGGAGAGAGAGTATGGTATAGAGGAGGTCCATGCCTCCGAAAATTTAAACAAGTATGTTTACTTTTGTGTTTTTTCTTTTTGTGTCGCCTCATCTGTCTGCTCTGTGAATTTTTTATTATATATATATATATATATATAAGTTTATCACAGGCGTGATGACACAAAAAAATAGAAAATAATGAAAAGGACTCACTGGTATATTCTTAATTTTCGGCGGCGCAACCGCCTTCTTCAGAGGATAGAGGAGAGGAGACTGAACTAGGATGGAGTGGAGAGGATGGCACTGAGGGGAAAGGACAGGGGAATATGTATATTGCAGATTACGGACAAAGGTGTTCATGTTAAAAAATGCTTCAAATTCTCTGTTAGCTTAAACACAAGTCTTTAAACAAATGTATTATAACGATTTGCTTTTACCTCACATTTCAAGCCATGGGTTAATTACTAAATTACCCAGCACCAATGATAGCATCTATGTGAATGTAGTTGCAACACACTGATTCTATGTTCTTATTTTTGTATTTCTTCTGAGATGGTCGAGTCGGTGACCCCAAAACGGAGATACTGTCCAATGGGGAACCTATATTCCAGACAAATCACTCTGTATAATTAATAATGGGGTCGTTTATCATATTTTTTATTGCCGAATACGGTAGAGTTTGTAAAATAAAAACACCCATTTTTTCTGTTTTTTGATCCGTCAATTATTTCCCAAATTATAAGCGGCGAAAACTGATGTTTTTAACCCTTTCGGAGAAGTGGGTGTGGTGCAACCTCTGACGTATATCGACTTCGTCCAATCAAAAGTGAGCCCGCGAAGCTACTTCGCCTTATCGCAAAGGGGGGGACACAGCAGACTCTTCCAATAGGAGCAGTTGCGACAGCATCCTTGCGAGCAGACCTGCCGAGAATCCCCCTCCACTCCCTTTCCTTCCCATAAGAGCAGTCGAGGACGGGAGGAAAATGACGTCAATGTTATCACAGCAGCTTTCTCGGTGGGCGTCACCTTTTGCTTATTTTAATTTTTGATTTATGAGCGAATGGTTGTGGTTAGAAGATTGATTTTTTAATTAAATTTCTTTTTTCGTTTCATCTAACAATTTCGTGTACAAAATTGCTATTTCGGTTCCGAGTAAACACCCGAATTGTATAAATCTAATCTGGAATAAAAATCATTATTATTATTATTATATTAGAGATGGAGATCGCTAGCAGATTAGACGAATTCCCGACCGATGCTTAAGCTCCGAATCGCTGACATAAATCCTTCCCTTTTCAAGGAAGACATTCAAAGAAGTTCCCCCTCAGAGCGAAGTCAATTCCTTACACATCAGATAACCACCGCCAAATGTTGCCTGCGATGAAAACACCGAAACGCAATCAGCTAATTCGTCCTCGGGTTGCATCCGTGTGTGCACGCGATGTATAAACAAGTGCCCCGGTAATATAACAAAGTGTTGCAGACGTAATAAGTTTATATTATACTTATACGTATATACACCGATATTTACGAATGTCGCTTCGCAGCGCCGATCTACTGCTTGAGGGTCAACCACTGTTCGGTCAAGTCATAAATCAATATCAGCATCATGGTCCAGTCGCCGTCGTCGTAAAGGCAGTGCGGCCAGCGAGATGGCTGCGACCCAGATCTGACTCCGCTTCTTCACTCTTCGATGGAGCACTCGCGACTTGGCCAAGAAAAACCTCACGTGCTGGTTCTCCCCCCGTTACTTTTAAAGGCTCGCCAGCACAATCGATTATCAGATCACTTTAATACCTTAAAGCAGCAGCATTTTTAAGTATCTTTAAAATGAGACCCACTTTCGTATGCATCTCTTGTATAGTTTACGAGATATGTTAGGAAACGTGAATGCTGCAACAGCAGATGGCATCGTGGATAAGTATCCGAAAACATAGGTGGTCATTTTTCATTTGTTTTCAACTCCATGTCAACGAATCGTGTAATATTGCGTAGGATTTCTTGATTTCTACAAAAAAATATCCAGGCTATTTTTTCGTATCTTCAGGAATTTTAGCGCTAAAGCAAAACTATACGAGTAAACTAAATAAAAAAATCAATTTTTCGTATTCAAACGCCTCTAACTTCGTTGGTTGGCTGTTTGGTTTTTCAGGGGAGGCGACCGACAGCTGAGGTAATTTGCGCCATTTAGGATAGGTGGGAAATTGGGTAATGGTAGGAGTTTTCAGGGAATGGAGGAAGGGTGGAGAGAAACCCGGCGTCGGCATTAGACTGCTCTTAACGAAAGGCGCGAAGGGGACCACGGCTTAACGTCCCTTCCGACGGACGGAATACTGGACTTGAAATGCCCTCCACTAGGCACTCAAGTGGGTTACCGGTTTTCCACTGAAAAATCCGTCACTGCCCGGAATCGAACCCGGGCCCTCGGGATGTGAGGCCAGTACTCTAGCCACCACACTAACAGATCTTGGTGTGTGAATAATAATTTCTCGATCTTTTTTCAACTTTTTAGTCGCAAAAATGGACCGTCGAAGACTTCTGTGAATTGACTCGACCAAAATGATAAATCAATGAAAACATCACTCGGTTAAGTTTTGATTGTTTTTTATGACCTCTGTCATTATAAAACAGATTTCAAAACAAATGGTGTCATCTTGAATTATTTTTAATGATCTTAAAAACGTGATCGTGTTTTGTATGCCTACCCTGCAGAGTTAAGGAGATATGTTAGGAAACGTGAATGCCACAACACAGGGAGATGTGGGTAGCTTTTTTTGTGTATGAATGGTCATTAAACATCCCTAATGATCACATTAAACATCCGTAATCATAATAATATAGTAACAATCCGACCTCATGCCTCGGAGAGAAATTGCAATTGATTTCCAAAAGTCTTGTATTTACGATACTTTTGCTTTCGATGAATTGACTTCAAAAAGGTACACAGCACTAGAAATAACTTTTGGCTGAGTGTTTACTGAGTGTGTATATTAAAATAGTATGAAATGGTATCACTGACGGCTTGAATTCTTCAATCTAAAAGTGTAGAATGACACACTTCTCGCATCTAAATATTGCTTCGAAATCAAACTTAGGCGGGTGGCGACGCAGACGTACGCGAAGCAAGTTGAAAATCTGCGCATCACTTTAATTAAAAAACTATCCTGTATAGGAATCACGCCTTAATCTTTTGCGGTGCAGTATAAAAGTGACTTGTAAACTCCTGAGAACTGAGAAAAATAAAAGAAAATGTAATTTCACCCGGGCAATCCTCAGAGCGTAAGACATAATCTGAAATTCGCATTCAACGATCGGGATCCAACAAATGAAGATGAAATTCGCGAACCGGATACGGTGCAAAGGAAAGCGGTATTCAGGACATCTACGAACGTAAGGGCAGTCAAAAATCGAAACTGCTTGTTTGTGAAACAGGAACCAGTAAAATTTCGATGCGACAAATTACGAAAGATCGATAATCGCACCTAAAAATCCAGAAATTCGTCATTTCTACGCACAAACCACGACCGTGACACAAAAAAGCACGCATAGTCTTCACGAAATCATGACTCTTTTTCATCGGTATTTTCCGTTTTCATCTTTAAATCACGTTTCCACGGCTGAATACTTCCCACCCACTGCCATACATCTTTATCACGACTCTCGGCGGAACATACTACATGTGAATAAAACTCGGTAATTTATTCTTATCAGATGAAGGAGAATGAATACTTGAAGAATTCAGGATTATGTTTAAAAATGCTTCAAATTCTCTGTTAGCTTAAACACAAGTCTTTAAACAAATGTATAATAATGATTTGCTTTTACCTCACATTTCAAGCCATGGGTTAATTACTAAATTATCCAGCACCAATGATAGCATCTATGTGAATGTAGTTGCAGCACACTTATTCTATGTTCTTATTTTTGTATTTCATCTGAGATGGTCGAGTCGGTGACCCCAAAATGGAGGAGATACTGTCCAATGGGGAACCTATATTCAAGACAAATCACTGTATAATTAATAATGGGGTCGTTTATCATATTTCAGGCTGATTTGAAGTTTCATTCAGCCCTGTTTACCAAAACGTGCAGCGGCAGACAGTGTGCAGCGTGGAGAAGCTAGGTTCGTTAGAAGGTGTTACGATAGGTTGAGTAGTGTTTCAGAATTAATGAAAGAATTAGGGTGGGAGTCATTATTAGAGCGTAGGTTAAGGTACAAGATTGAATCTATTAGAGAAATTTAAATCGAATTGCTTTACTGAAGATGTTAGGCACATATTAAAAACACCAGAGTATTAAGCTAGATTCGACCAGATAAAAAAGATTAGAGAGCTAAATTGTCATACCGATAGATTCAAAATGGCATTTTCCCCCGTGCTATAAGAGAACACAATAGGCATCATAGCAAAAGGATAGGAAGGGGAAATATTTTAGAGTAGCCTTTAGTGCATGATGCATGTATTAATCCCTCAAATACTATGTAGATACTAACAATTTAGTTGCAAGAGACACTATAGTGCTTGTTTGCATGTCGGTAGTGCGTACTTGGTGTTCTTCACCCCCTGCCACACACCCTCGCGGTGGCTTGCAGGATATCGTGTGGATCTAGATGTAGATGTTACTTCTAAAACCTTCTTATCAGCTTGGCTCGAAAGACATCATGTTGTTTTTAAGTTTTCTACATTCATTCCCGACCATTATAGGCAGGAGTTTCTAAGGACTGGTTTTTACAAAAAAAAGGACATTCTACAACAAGGACTCAGCCATGGCCACACCTTTCGCATTTCACTCAATTTCCTTCTTTATAATCAATTCAATGTATCGACGGAGCGACTAATGAAGTCCTAAGTAGAGTGGGAGAAAAGAGAAGTCTTCTGAAAACTATAAAAAGAAGACGGGAGAACTTAATCGGCCACATCTTGAGACACGATTGCCTGATGAAGACAATCGTCGAAGGAAAAGTAAACGGGAAGAATGGAAAAGGCAAGCCTCGTATGGAATACATGGAAGGGACGTGATGTAAAGGACGTGAAAGAGAAGAATTACGTTGGTATGAAGAGGTTGGCCGAGAGAAGAATCGAGTGGAGGGCTGCGTCGCTAAGCAACCTTAGGATTGTCGACCCTTGATGATGATAATCAATTCTCCTTTTCTCACGCACTCAGTCCGCTTGATTCACGAATTTCCATCGAAAAGGTTCCTCTGTTCTTCAGCCCATAGTTCGAATACTTTCTTTTCTTTCTATCCACCTAGACAAATGCCTCCTTCCGCCTAACATCTCCCCGCATATTCACTTCCCGCGAACACCAACCTCTCCCGTCTCAGCGCTTTCGCCCCAGTGCCCTTTTCCTCTTCCAAGAGTTAGCTCCCACTGGCATTCTCTTCTCTCGCGCCCACTTGCAGAGAGAGAGAGAAGAAGTTTAACATTCCCGATCGCAGCCGTCAACGCCACGCTTCCCCAGGCCGTCAGCTACAATCCGAGCCGTGTGACCTTTGCGTTCCACCCTCCCAAGTCAATCGACATGGGGGTGGAGATCCCTCTCTCGCCCCCCCCCCCCCTACACGAAGTGTGTGCGCACCCTGGGCTGTTACGGCCGACCCCGCATTCAAATGAATCCCGGCCCCGCGAGCCCTCAGCTTCCTCCCCGAGGGGTTTAATGGCCCCGCGGCAGGCGATCCTGGCGGAGGAGGAGGAAGGAACGCTCTCCCGGGCCATCGCCATGGAGACGGAATCGGAACATTGCAACCCCCTCTCTCTGCCCCGCGAAAGGCCCACCCTCTCGATGATAATAACAGCCCTGCACGAAATCGCCGCCTCCTCCTCAATATTTTCTCAAATACTTCAGGTGGCTGGTTCGGTAATCGTGAGTCGCTGAGAACTTGTACTCATATAATTTCAATGGCACTAAAAAATTGCTCGGACATGATTAAATTACACAACATTTCAACCGGATGCCTCAAATTCTCAAGTCATATTGAAACATAACCCTTTTGAATTTAAATATTGACATGAAACATAGCATAAAGGAGTCAACCAAAGGAAATTGTCAGAATGTGCTTTTTTAAGTATTTTTTCAGCCATCGTTTCGTCCGAGAAACGGATAAAAACCTCAAAACAATATATTCACTTCGTTTTATTTTAAAAATAAATGTCTGTCTCCGTATTAATATGGAACCTATACCGTGCAGTGACGTCAGAAGGCGTTTCACGTCACGTGACTTTCGTCGCTTTCCGGGACCATGTTAATATCATTTAATAATCTTTGTGGTGGGCGTAGAAAAAATTGGCTTGTATATTTAAATTGGTGAGAAAATTTCGCATCAAGTACATCATTAATCTTCGAGAAACAAATTTCATGCATGTTCCCCATTGGCGGTAAAATAGTTGCGAGGAGTGACCGTCGGCATTCAATGTGGCGAACAAAGGCTGTTCATATTCACGTACTTACAGCTCCGCGTGAAGACAATGGCAACGAAAGTGTCGGAACAAGCCTCAGGAGGTCACCCATGGCATCAGTTGCTCCTTGCATCGCGAAAGAGTTGACAAGAATTAAGGAGGTTGGCTCGCGACTGCTTGAGTCAAGTTGTCTGAGGAATCTTATTAATTTAAATCCGAGTGCCTGCTAAGTCTAAGTGAATATGCCTGCTAAGTGATCCTTACTTCACAAATAAAATTACTTAAGGTATTGAAAGTCATAAGTATCACAAGAAATACGATGTAAAGACGAAGCATTTATTTTTTATGATAATTTTAATCATCTCGACGATGGAGTCAATTCTGCATTTACATTAGAGTAATATATTCATGTACTCAGTGAATTTACTAATGTATAACACCAGAATATTACTATCAAACGTTATGCTACAATATTTTTCTGAAATATGCTTATCTCATCAGTAATGATATTATACATACGCCATACATTTTAGCTAGAGCAACCGCAGCGCCACTTGAAGAAAACTAACGCATTTCGTCTGCTATAAGCGCAGAAATTGGTGGATTTAGCGAAAAATACGGTGGGCTGATCTCTCTCTTTTCGTGCCATTTTATATCTTGTGAAATTACGCATTAAATATCAGTTTTTTGCAAAAATGACATATCACTATGGTATTTTTAAATTTTATATTCCCATGTGATGGGCATTTGCGCCGTTAATCGTATGTTAATTCAAATGCAATTTGTGCAAAAAGGAGTATGGGTCGGTGTAATTATCTTTACCTCTTTAGATGGAGTAACTTTAGTTCTATAAGTGCTGAAAATATAATAAAATGACATGACTTTCACTTTTCGGATCAACCTCCTTAAATCAGTAAATTATCAGGGTTGCGACCTAGCCGCGGAGAACGTTAACGCCGAAAAGCACAATAGCAGAATTTACGCAGAGTACAAAATCCACGTGGAAAAAGAATACCACGGTAGCTTAAGTAACTAAAGTACCTGACCCAAAAATTTGGGGATTGCAGGGTTTGTGAAGGTCAATATTTTTTTCTCTGTAAGGATAAAGTAGCAGTTTCTGTACAATATTTCAAAGGTTTGGATATTGACGAATCAGTGACATTGATGTTGAATGCCATCAATATCATCGGTCAACAATCCTACGCCGACTTCATCTCGGTTCTATAATCAGATAACCTCTTCATATCGATATAATTCTTGTATTTCACCTCCTTCGCAATATGTTCCTCATTTCTTATCCGGGGCCCGCCTTTTATATTCTACCCGTTCACTTCTACATCTAAATCTACATAATACCCCGCAAGCCACCTCAAAGGTGTGTGGCAGGTGGTGAATTCTCACCAAACATGCACTGCATATCATGCATTTAAAAGGATTAGAATTAAGGTACTGTTCTAACTTCACAATTAAAAAAAGATAAAAATAGCAAAGCACACATGCAAAAACATGCTGTTAGTTGGGTTAGCTTCAAGTCCTTATACCAACATGCAGCTACCAATGCTACACTCGTATTGGATATATTCACCACTATTCATATCCGTAATTGTACGAGGAGAAAGGACATTTTGAATCTGTCAGTTCGGCAATCAAGTTCTCTAATTTTGTAATTATGGTCCAGTCTACCACAGTAAGTTGGGGTTCGCAAAATATTTTTAACGTCATCACTGAAAATATGGTCTTGGAATTTATTTAGGAGATTAAGTGTAAATTTCAACCTGCGATCTGACAATGATTCCCAATTTAATTCATTTTATAGACTGGTTACGCTAATAAGGTTATAGTACCGTCCCTTTACAAATCTTGCCTATCTTTGCTGCCAACGTTCAAGTTCATTATTTAGACCGATTTCGTAGGGATCCCATACACTGGCATCATATTCCAAATGAGGTCTTACAAGGGAAAAGTAGCTGCTTTCTCGTACATGATCGTCACATTTACCCAGTACTCTTTTGATGAAAAGCACTCGCCCCGCGACGAACGCCTTCACCAGGAGACCGTGTCTTAAGATATGGTCATTTAATCATTAATATACTAACCATCTAGTTGAGCATGAATCTTGTATCTAACATGGTTCCACATAGTAGCTAGTTTCCACGTGGCTCTTATTTGCATGTAATTAGTGCATGCTTGGTTATCTTTAAGCCCCTGCCACACACCCTCTCGGCGGCTAGCAGGGTATTGAGTAGATGTAGATTAAGTAGTCACGTCTTCTTTTTAATGTTCTCAGCAGACTCCTCTTTTCACCCACGGTACTTATGACTTTTTCGTTCGTCACTCGGTCGATCCATTTAACCTCTATCATACTTCGTTATCGCCTCATTTCGAATGCCTCCATCCTTGTCTTCTCTGCTGGTTACATCGTCACTGCCAGAAATAAAAGCTCTACAGAGGTTTTGTTCTGATAAAATGTTTCTTTTCTTCCACGATTCCGTTTGTAGCTGTTAGCGGAATCTTCTTTTTGAAAAATGCCCGTTTGGTAACTTTTGTGAATGTTTAATGTGAAGAGAAAAATATCAAAAATTTCCAACATAATTTCAGCACACAAATAAATATTGGATTCAACAAGAGCCTTGCAAAAAGAAACTAAATGGTCCGATAGCCATGTTAAACTGCCATAAATGTAATGGCATCTACACATACATAATACCCTGCAAGCCACCATAAAGGTGTGTGGCAGCGGGTGAATTCTCACCATATATGCACTACATATCATGCATAAAATAGGATTAGTATTTATATAATGTTCTAAACTTCACTATTTAAATAATTTAAGTGATTTAACTATGAATGTACTGTCGCACGCGTATTGGGTAAATGAAGAGCATATTAATGATCGAATGATAGCATATCCTAGTTGGAGTAGTTAACAATATAGGCATTGATTCTTAGTTTTCATGAGCATGGGATTGCGATTATATCTTAAATGTACATCGAGACAGATTTGAGTCGCCTTCACATCGGGAGACTAGATGCAATGGACAGAGGTGCGGCACATCGATTCGTCACTGCCGCTCCGAGCGTGAGCTCCTTACGTTGCGGTGCTTCTCAAACGTTGAGGATTAGACGCTATCCTCCTCTCAACATCTCAAGTGCATCCGCGAAGAAGGGGAGAACATTGTCGAGCAGAGGCGTCTGTGAAGATACTGATATTTCGATTAACTGTTTTCCAAAACATTGAATTGAAACACTTGTTCGAGCAATCAATAAGTTATGGTCTTGAAATGTGGTGCCGTGCATCTGATAACCATATGAATACAATTATTTTGATACACAAATCTATGTTAAACATATTGTGCTATGGAAGGTAACTCTCATTTTTAAATGCGTGACATGTGTGATAACAGCTTAATTCTTTTACACAAGTGTCTGGTGTCCCACAAGGTAGTGTGATAGGCCCACTCCTCTTTCTTCTGTACATTAATGATATGTCCTTGAGGAAAAAATTGAGGAAAAATTTTTCCTCGTACCTTTAGGGATATGAATAACGGCCAATATGTCCAATACGAGTGAATCAATCCATAGCATAGGTATTTGCATTGTGGTATAAGGTCTTGAGGGTAACCCAACTAACAGCACGTTTTTGCATGCGTAGTTTGCTATTTTTATCTTTTCAAATATTGCAGTTTAGACTAATATATTAATACTAATCCTTTTAATTATATGATATGTAGTGCATGTTTGGTGAGAATTCACCCCCTGCCACACACCCTTGTGGTGACTTGCAGGGTATTATGTAGATGTAGACGTAGAAGTGTTTACCACACGCTATACTTCTGCATAAAAATCAGAAAAAATACCCTTAAACAGCCCTTTTAGACAAATTATAATGTAAGAAGAAATTTTATGCAGTGCCATGAGTTATAAACAAATATATAGAAAGGCTTCATCACTATACTATTCCAAATCTAATTATGGACCAATTAAATATAAATTATTATGGACCATATATTGATAAAATATTCAAGACTTTAAGTAGGAAGCTTTACCAATGAATAATTTATGAACTAATACTGAGGTAAATGTAAACATTTTATTAATTTTTAATTCGTTACTTGTTGCAGAAATAAATCATTGTTTTTGATTCATTTTATATTTGTGTTAACTGTGCATTATTGTTATTGCTTATTATAAATAATGAGTCTGTGCTACGAATTAAACAAGGTTCTAGGCAAAATACTCGTGTATTCAAGAAATTGTTGTGTTTATGTCCAGCTGACATGCCGATGCCTGACGGAACTCCATTGGTGTCAAGAGAAATAAATGAATAAATAAAATTAATTTGTCGTTAAATATGTGATCTATTGAGCGCGCATCTTACTCGAACGGCTCAGCTCGGACTAAGAAGTGCATCTCATCAGAGGTGTTGAGCTGTGCATCCTCCGTGAACGGGGAAGGTGTGCATTCATGAACACTGGTTCATGAATTGCTCTTCAACCCACTCCAGTATGACGAGGCAGCATCGCGCCTCTGGCGGTGACAGGCGGTAACTGGCAGTGCGCGTCTCTCACTTCTGCGCACTTTTGGAATAATTCAAAAAGGGCGCCTTGAAGCTCCCGCTATTCGGATATTTATTTAGATTGAGGAGCTTGAGAAGTCGAAGCAAATACTGCTCTCGTTTACGTAGGGGGGAGGGGGGGTGATAGCGGGGATAACGCAGCGCCCGCGGCGAATCAAGGAAGCTCGCCAGTTGAGAGGAGGGGAGATGAATGTCGACGGCGCGTTTCGCTTGTTTCGGTAAATCCCGCGTACGTGGGCTAAAAAGACGAAGAAAGGGAGCCTCGCAGCCATAATATATTCCGGAATGGATCTTCCTTCCGGCGGAGTCACTCGCTGGAATGAGCAATCGCATTATATACTCGACTGAGATGAAATAATAACGACTGGGATCCGGAGCTTCAGCGAATCATTTCGGATGCGAGAAAAAGAGGAGTAATTAACATTTGATATGCGAATAATGTGGGAGTACGTTCAGGGGAAACACTGGAATAAAAAGGATCGAATGAATAACCTTTTGGAGCAGCAAACACAGGATAACCAGGACACACTTGGGAACTTATTAGTGGTTATATATTCAGTTAAATATTGAGTTTGATGTGCTCCCGAATACATGTTATCTTTATGCTGCCAGTATATAGGGTCCCTACGAAATCGGTCCAAATAATGAACTTGAATGTGTGCAGCGGAGATCGGAAAGATTTGTAAAGAGACGATACCATAATTATATTAGCGTAACCAGTCTATTAAATGAAATAAATTGGGAATCATTGTCAGATCGCAGGTTGAAATTCTGACTTAATCTCTTAAACAAATTCCAAGACCACATTTTCAGTGAAGATGTTAAAAATATTTTGCGAACCCCAACTTATTATGACAGACTGAACCATAATTACAAATTTCAAAATTCAAAATGTCCTTTTTTCCTCGTACAATTAGGGATATGAATAGCGGTAAATATATCCAATACGAGTGTAACAATGGATAACATTGTTGGCTGCATATTGGTATAAGGACTTGAAGCTAACCCAATTAACAGCATGTTTCTGCATGCATGCTTTGCTATTTTTATCTTTTTTGAAGTGAAGTTTAGCAGTATATAACTTCTGATCCGTTTTTGTGCATGAAATGTAGTGCATATTTGGTGAGAATTCACCCCCTGCCACACACCTGTATGGTGGCTTGCAGGGTATTATGTAGATGTAGATATATCTATGACTCAAATTCAAAAGTACTGGTTCTTTAAAAATACATGCTTAAAGTAGTTTGCGTTATGCTGCATAGTATGTAGCCAACGAACTATTATGCGAATTACATGCTACACTATCCACACTTAGAATGTCTGATTAGACAGCATCACACCGTCGTCTTGGCGAAAGCGAAGGATAAGTGCCTGGCGACGCCCACAGGTATTCCCCATTTCATCAACATCTACATCAACACGATACCCTGCAAGCCACTCGTTACGTGCGCAATGGTGAGTGGCAGGTGGTGAAGATCACCAAGCATGCACTACCGACATGAAACAAGCAACTATAGAGTCTCATGCAACTAGATTGTTAGTAGGTATCTATAGTATTTAAGGGGTCAATACATGCATCATGCACTACAGACTACTCTTAAATACTTCCCCTACCTATCCCTTTGCTATGCTGCTTATTCTGTTCTCTTATAGTAGGGGGGAAAAATGCCATTTCGAATCTATCAGTACGACAATCTATCGCTCTAATGTTATTTATCTGGTCGAATCTAGCATAATACACTGGTGTTTTTAATAATTGCCTAACATCTTCACTAAAGCTATCAGATTTAAATATCTGTAGCAAAGATTTAATCTGTACTTTAACCTACGCTCTAATAATGATTCCCACCCTAATTCTTGTATTAAATCTGAAACACTACTCAACCTACCGTAACATCTTTTTTCGAACCTAGCTGCTCTCGATCTTCGTGTATTTAATTTTATAGGTACGTTCTATCGAATTATTCCTCCTCCAAACATTGATGGCTACACACTTTTTAAGGTTAAGTTCTAACTGTCATTTGTCGCACCACTCTTGAATTCCATCTAAATCCTTGCTAAGCGATTTCCTCTCTTCTTCTTTTGATATACACCTATACACTACCGCATCGTCTGCAAAAAGTCTAAGCTTACTACTAACTACGGTACCCAAATCGTTTATGCATAAAATAAATGGAAGCGGACCTACTCCGCTACCCTGGGGAACTCCCGATGTGACTTTAATTCTGTCTGCCATTATACCATCTATGACAACCCTCTGCTCTCCCCCACTAAAGAATTCTTTTACCCAACTTAAAACGTCTTTATTTATACCAAAACTGACTAACTGCAAGATTATGTTATCACGAGGAACTTTATCGAATGTCTTTTTAAAATTTTGAAAATAATTTTTCAGGGAATTAAATCCTCTGCCAAATATCTTTAGCATTTTCTTCGGGAAAATTTCTTTAAGAATATTAATTGTATTTTCCGGTACTTGCGTCATAAACCAACATTTAAAAAACACCTTTGAATAAATGAAAATGTTGTAGGCATACTAATTTACCGAACTGCGCAATATGAATGATATTTGGTGCAGATGAAATGATTTGAAACTCGTGTACAGGTTTATACATCCTTTCGTGAGCCGAGGACTGTGGCTCCGAATTCACCCTGGGGGCAAATCGCATACCTTTTTTTAATAATATATTTATATGTAAAGAAAGAGCTAGAGACTGAATTTACGAATTATCCTCCACCTACTGCTATGAATAAAGGTGATTAGCTACTTGTGGAAGTGTTTTGACGTACTTAAAATTTATTAAATGTCAGAAATGATTTTTTTCGCTCCATCCAATGATTCCACCTCATAAATTACGCCCCACATCGACTCATCTCCACGTAACGCCCCCTTTCTCATACCTCCCCCTCCCCACGTGACCTTTTACGCCCGGTGTATTTAAGCCACAACTCTGTCCGTTTTAAATCTCCTCCCTCCTCCCCCTCAAACTCCTTTTTTACTTTAAATTCCGACAATCTCCATGATTTAAGTCCGCCGAAAGAACGTTGTCCGTGCGATAACAAATCCAGGAAGGAAGGACGGACGCTAACCATCCATTCTACCACACAGATAATGATCTCCCAATATTTAATGAAATCTTTGACATTTTGCGAGTATTCAACATTCTCCTATCTTTCCGCTGTTCGATACGGGGATCGGGTTGGTTGCTCTACCATTGGTCGCTTATTCCGAGGGTATGAGTCCAAACCCAAGCGGTATCAGTGACTTATCAGCGTGATCTGCAGTTCAGCGAGGAACACCTCGGCCTTCGCCGGTGAGCACGGCTCAGCACCTTCAATCAGAAAGTGGGCAGACGTTTCCTGCGCGACCCAAAGACCTTCTCCTACCTGCCGCAAATGCTCTCGGTCCCCGATTCGCAGGGGTGCAGGTCTCCTTCGCCACCACGTCGACCCGCTGCCCGAGTAGATTATTTCTACATGCATCTACATCTACACGATACCCTGCAAGCCACCGTGAGGGTGTGGCAGGGGGTGAAGATCACCAAGCATGCACTACCGACATGAAAACAAGCTACTATAGGGTCTCATGCACCTATATTGTTAGTATCTATAGTATTTAAGGGATTAATACATGCATCATACACTACAGACTACTCTAAAATATTTCCCCTACCTATCCCTTTGCTATGCTGCCTATTCTGTTCTATTATAGTACGGGGGAAAAATGCCATTTTGAATCTATCGGTACGACAATCTATTTCTCTAATCTTATATATCTGGTCGAATCTAGCATAATACGCTGGTTTTTCTTTAATATTTGCCTTAAATCTTCAGTAAGGCTATCCGATTGTAATTTCTCCTATAGATTTAATCTGTACATTAACTTACACTCTGATAATGATTCCCACCCTAATTCTTTTATTAATTCTGAAACACTACTCAACTTATCGTAACACCTAGCTTAACGATCCTAGCTGCTCTACGCAGCACACTGTCTAGTTCTCTGATCAACCCTAATTCATTAGGATCCCATACACCGGCTGCATACTCAAGGTGGGGCCTAACTAGTGAAAAGTAACATCGCTCTTTTGTCTTCTCATCACATTTCCAAATTACTCTTTTTATAAATCTTAGCTTTCTCTTCGCTCGGCCGAATATTTCCCGGATGGGTCTTCCCACGATAAATCTTTAATGTTTGTAACACCTAAATATCTTATGCTTTCAACGCTTTCGATCTTCGTGTTATTAATTTTATAGGATTGCTCTATCGAATTATTCCTTTTACCAAAAATTGATAGCTACACACTTTTTAAGGTTAAGTTCTAACAGACATTTGTCGCACCACTCTTGAATTGCATCTAAACCCTTGGTAAGAAGTTTCCTTTCTTCTTCTTTTAATGTACCCCTGTACACTACCGCATCGTCTGCAAAAAATAGAGTTGCATTACAGGGCATTGCATTGAAGATGCCTGACTACATAATGCTGAGTTTGTCCATTTTAACAGAGATACGCCTGAGTTGCATCAGACCTCAACAGGTCAGTGAAGTACTCAGTAAATGTGACGATCATGTACGAGAAATCAGCTACTTTTTCCTTGTTAGACCTCATTTGGAATACGCTGCTAGTACATGCAATCCTTACGAAATCGGCCTAAATAATGAACTTGAACGTGTGAAGCGAAAATCGGCAAGATTTGTAGGACGGTATGATGACTATACCGGTATAAATATAACGATAAATACAACGGTATGTAACTTAGCGTAACCAGTAAATTAGATGAATTGAAATGGGAATCATTATCAGATCGTAGATTGAAGTTTAGACTTAATCCCTTAAATAAATTCCAAGATAATATTTTCACTGATGACGTTAAAAATATTTTGCGAACTCCAACTTACTATGTTTCAATGGACCATAATCACAAAATGAGAGAAATTTATTGCCGAACTGACAGATTCGAAATGCCCATCTTTCGTCGTGTCATATAGGATGTGAATAGCTGTAAATATATCCAATAGCATAAAAATACAAGTGAGTTAATGGATAGCATAGGTAGTTTCACGTTGGTATACGGATATTAAGCTAAGTTAATGGATGAAGGCGATACTTTGTGGAAATTACGAACATTAAACATGGCAAAAAACAAACTTTGTACTTCCCACACAGCTTTATATACGGGGGGCTAGCTCCCCTTGAAAACGACGCTTCCTCGTTGTAATCGATTGGGGAACATATAAAGCTGTGTGGAAAGTCCAAAGTTTGTTTCATTTGCCATGTTTAACGATATTCAGCTAACCCAACTAACAGCATGTTTTTGCATGCGTGCTTTGCTATTTTGATCTTTTTTAACTCATGAAGTTTAGACTAGTGTATCATTACTAATCCTTTTTCATGCATTACATGTAATGCACGTTTGGTGTGAATTAACCCACACAACTTTAGGGTGACTTGCAGGGTATTATGTAGGTGTAGATGTAGAAGTGACTTCTTTTCGGCCCGACTTATATACCCATCCGTTGGAGTCAGGTGCTCCAATCCTTTGGTCCCTGCTTGTCTGTGCAAATGGAAGTACGCGGCAGAACACCCAAAAGACAAGCATTTTCAATACGCCTGCGCCGTGAAAGCCTCCACATGCAGAGCACTGCATTATTGAAGAACTAAAATACAGTTAGGAACACATTCAAGTTACCTTCATTAAATAGATGAAGAAAAATTTAAATTGAAAAGGATAATTTAAGCAGCATGGATTGGAGACCTTCACTTGGTGGATGTTTTCCATGCTAGGAATTGAAGTGAATTCACCTTATTTCCTAGCATGATATGGAAAACGTAATTCGTGTGAGGTACCTACACATCAAGGTAACAAACGCAGGGTATTTTCTCGTGTGATGCTCGCGGCAGGAAATGATCCCTTAATCTGCGCAGGATACCATCATCAACCAGTAACCCGATCCATGAGCTTTGGGTGCTGACGGGCGACAGGAAAGGTGAAAGAGAACGTTCTATGATCTCGGATGTGCACAAGGATGATCCCTGGTTGTAAATGGGACAAGGCGTCCAGGAAATAAGTGCTGGGAACCGCAAAATGGTGCGAGATTTGAATACAGGCGGTCAAGAGAGCCATCTTTGAGGTCGCTTGCGGTGTGATGAACGCGTATCCTCTGTAACTAACCGGATAGTTAAAGTACAGATTAAATCTATTGGAGAAATTTCAATCGAATAGCGTTATTGATGATGTTAGGCACATATTAAAAAAACCATCTTATTCTGCTATATTCAACCAGATAAATAAGAGTAGAGAGATAGATTGTCGCACTGATACATTCAAAATGGCATTTTTCCCCCGTACTATAAGGGAACAGAATAGGCCGCATAGCAAAGGGATAGGTAGGGGAAATGTTGTAGAGTAGTCTGCAGTGCATGATGCATGTATTAATCCCTTAAATACTATAGATACTAACAATCTAGTTGCATGAGACTCTATAGTAGCTTGTTTGCATGTCGTTAGTGCATGCTTGGTGATTTTCACCCCCTGCCACACACCCTCGGATAAAAGCCGGATAAAAAAATTGAATTATTTCACTCCCCACTTGGGGTCCGCCATGAATTAACACTAATCATATTTGAGACAATTAATAAGGTATAAGAGTAACTTTTCTCGGCAACGGTGGAGAAAGAAGGAAATAGTAAAATGCTGTACTCCAAAAAAATTGTAAAATTCTGACACGGAATTTCCGTTTCCAAAGTTGATTAAAATTCAAAAATTCTTTTCGAACAACTATACAACTGTTTTATTACATGAAAAGGCTAAACACTTATTTTGCCTTGCAACTGATATTTGTAAAATAATATTCAATACAAATTTAATTATTTAGAATTCGTGGTATTCAGATCATACCTTCACGGTCGATTTCTAATATATAACGTTCAACAAAAACATGGCATCATCCAGCAAATAAAGAAACGAAAAGAATCGCTTTTACGAGTGGATTAAATTCAGCGAGCAGTCGGAATAATGATTTATCAATCTGAAAACACATTCTAGGAAGCATTTTCGTGCCCGGATAGCTCTTAGTGTTTCGAAGTTGCCCACAAACTTTGGACCCCAGGTGACCAATGTTAATCCGCTGTGAAGGCATTCATGCAGCGGGAAGCAAGCAGAAGGCTTTGAGGTGATTACTCACGGCACAGTTAGAGCCCTGGGGTAGGGGGGGAAGGGAGGAGAGGGGAGAGTGGGGGTATGACGGAGAGGGGGAAACATTGGAAAAGGCTCACACATGAGAGGCAAGTGGTTCTCCTTTAATGAACCCCCGCTGCAGGGAAGCGTGAGCACAGATACACCTCCTGCTCAACATACTGCACCATACTGCAAGATTCCCATATTTATCTTCTAGCTCTGACTGACCTATAACAATTCAATCGCACTCTTTCTTTAATCCATCCCCTCCCTTATTATTGCCACTTTATCCACCCTTGTCGTCCCCTTTGGCTACATTTCCTGTAAATTTGCAACTGATAGTTCACCTACCCTAGGGCTTCGGGATGGAAATGAGCCTGAAAGCTCGCAGAAATCCATTTCTCCCCAAACGCCAGCCTCACCACATAGGATTCTGCGATAATTTCCTGCTGATTCATACTAAATCCCTACTTTAATCACAAATTAAGATTAAAATCCACAAAGCCGTAACCATAAGGGGGCAGAGGAATAAAAAATGGGGGGAAGGAAGGAGTATATACAAAGTAAGGGAGCTCTAAATCACACGTACAAAATTAAGCATACGGAGAAACTTAAGTGGGAGTAAACGGAAACTCTATGAAATCAGATCAACTAAATTTAGTTTAGGGTAATGATGCTAGTATCATTATAAAATAATAATAAATTTGATTTTTATATCTGAGTATGCTAGTATTTTATTTATGAGTATACTTTTTGTGTTAATTTTTTTAGGTAGATATTTGGATTCTTTTTTATTTTTTATTGAGTTAACTTTTATTTTCTTTTGTTTTATTTGAGTTCGTGGTAAATTACCCCATTGTCGGTATGATAAACTTATATATTTTGCTTGAAAGAGCTTCTTGCCTGTGGCATTAAATTATTTGCTCTTTTTATAGGGCTTAAAATAATTATTATATGAGTGTTGATTTAATGTATAAAACCTAGTAAAACTAATAAAGTTGTTCTTTATCTTGGACTTTCAAAACACATGCTTCTTAAAGCTTATTAGTTAATTTGTTAACTTGTCTCAAATATTTATTAAAATTGGTTGTAGAATGTAATATGAGAAGTATAATACTGTAATAAGTACACTCTAAATAAAATTCGCACACTCACTCACATGTCATTTACTGCCACTTAAGTTTCTCCGTATGCTTGACTTTGTACGTGTGATTGAGAACTCCCTTACTTTGTATATACTACTTCCTTCCCCCCCTACCCCATTTTTTATACCTTTGCCCCATTATGGTTACGGCTTTGTGGATTTTAACCTTAATTTGTTATTTATTACAGCCGTAGATACGTTCTTTTCATCGTTCCATATTTTAGTTCTAAACAAACTCCTGATAAAAACAATTGGAGTGAGGTGGGTTCAAAATTTATACTGAATACAGGGAGTGAGAGCTCAAAACCCAGGGAAGCCTTTTGAAAATACATGCAGATGCAGCCAATGGTTGCAACCCTTTGGGTATCCTCCTCCGGAAAGGCCCACGTGCCTGAGTGTCACCAGTGCAGGGCCTAATGCCAAAACATTCGAGCTGGCATTCGGGTGATCCACTTTAATCCCAGGGCGTGAACTTGGGCGTATGGCAGTGATTCCGACACGTGAACACAAGGTCTCCAGCAGGAAGGATGGATCCCTTTGGATCGAAGGAGTGACATTAAGAATGGCGATGAGCTCATTCCTGTCGCCATTCCGTCATCCGTGAGAAAGACACGTGAGAGCAGGCGAATCGGTTCGCACGGAAAGAGAGGGAATCGCAGTCTTCCGGAATTCTTCGGCTGCGCATCCACATCTACATAATACCCTGCAAGCCACCATAAAGGTGTGTGCCAGGGGGTGAATTCTCACCAAACAAGCACTACACATGATGCGTAAAAAAGGATTAGTATTTATATACTGTCCTAAACTACACTGTTTAAAAAAAGATAAAAACAGCAAAGCGAACATGCAAAAATATGCTGCTAGTTGGGTTAGCTTTTTTTATATACTTTCCTTTCCCGCTAACCGTGTGTTTTTATAGTGCATTATTTTCGCAAATGCTTCCGTCGTTAGTCAGAGAACACGCGCTGTAGGAACGTGACAGAGTGATGTGCTTACTATCAGGGAAACACAAGACTTGGCACACATGAATGAAGAAGGCTGGAGGATTTATAGCAAGCCTAAAACGAAAGCTTAAATGAAACGTCAGCAGTGTGAAAACATCGACTATTTCTTTTTAAGGAGAGAGCATGGTTCCTTCGTACCGTAGCACAGTGTCGCGATGACAGTAATGTTGCCCAAGACTGTCACAAAAAATGCGAGATTTTTATCATATCTTTATCAGCTACAATGTCTTACTATTGGAGAGAAGAGAGATATTTGTAAGTCAATGACGTATGCCCTGTAAATTTTAGGTACATCATCATCTACATCTACATAATACCCTGCAAGCCACCATAAAGGTGTGTGGCAGGGGGTGAATTTTCACCAAACATGCACTATATATCATGCATAAAAAAGGATTAGTATTTATATACTGTTCAAAACTACACTATTTAAAAAAAGATAAAAATAGCAAAGCATACATGCAAAAACATGCTGTTATTTGGGTTAGCCTCAAGTCCTTACACCAACATGCAGCTACCTATGTTATCCATTTCTACACTCGTACTGGATATATTTACCGTTAGCACTTATTCCTTGGCACTGCATTCGCCAAACCACACAATATTAAGGTCAAATATCTGGTGAGAAATTTAAGGGAATGCCCTCACGCCCAATAAATGGTATTTGAAGTCGATGACAAAGAGGGAATTTTTTATCGGTGATTCAAATATTAATGTTTCCCTCCTTGGAAAGTATTGTTAAATGCTTCTGTTTATCTGTGTCTGTGTTGAGATTAACGATTTTAAGAAAATTAACGATTAAAATCAATCGTTAAAAGTGTAGTTAACTATTAAATTTAATCCCTACTTTTCAGAAGAGTCAACTTTTAATCGTTAAAGTTATACATTAACGGATACAAATCTAACTTCAGCTAATTTTTTTCGTTAATTTTTTATTAATATGGACCTGTTCGAATTTGGGCGTGGATCTTGTCCAACAGACAGAGGAGAAAATAAAACGGTATCTAAGAATGCAATGTAGCTGGATATTTGTGCAAGAATGCAATGAATAGGCCGAGATGAATACATCCAAACAAAAGTGGTGTTGAGGGGATTCACCGCTCAAGTTAAGGAACGTATCCTCGTCAATAGCACATAGTTGAAGCCGAGAAAGAAGGCTCGCCTAGACCCCTATGACGGGGAGCGAGGGGGGAGGGGTTCATTCACACTCTGTTACAATGCGCCAGTCTACGTACGCCTTCGGTGACATTGCGTCGTCAATGCATCAGCCCCCAGAGAATCGCGAGAAAGGGTACGCAGGCACACCCCCAGCTTCTGCTATATAGCTAATTATGTCGATAGAGGGAGGCGATACTTGGTGGAATTTAGTTGCACTAAACATGTTCAGAAAAAAAACTTTGTACAATTCCACAATTTTAATTTATTTTACCTATCGATTTCGGCGTCGGAGCGTCATTGGCAAGGTATGCATGTCTGTATACAATGACGCTCAGACGTCTACATCGAAGGGTAAAGTAAAAAAAATTGTGGAAATGCGCAGTTATTATTCTTAACATGTTCTATGTAACTAAGCCGTTTCTGCTGCAATTTTACAATTGCGAAGGGATAATTCACATCGCAATGTGGGGTCAGAACAATCTTTTGCGGAAAATCACAGATGCACCATGGCTCGTCAGAAAGTCTTACATTCACAACAACTTAAAAATCCCGGAATAGGAGCTCCACCTCAGAAAAATCGCCGAATCCTTTCAGCAGACACTGTAGGAAGCCTGACCAACAACACTCAGGACACTAAATGGAATTAAAACGGAAATCCCTATTTCAAATATTTTAAAACAAATAGATACGGAAGGAAGAAACCACAACAAAAGGTTGGTTATTCAAGGGAGGCGACCGACAGCTGAGGTGAATTGCGCCATTTTAGAATAGGTGGGTAATTGGGTAATGGTAGGAGTTATTCAGGGAACGGAGGAAGGGTGGAGAGAAACCCGGCGTCGGCATTAGCCTACCTTGAACGAAAGGCGCCAAAGGGACCACGGCTTAACGTCCCATCCGACGGACGGAGTACTGAACTTGAAATGCCCTCCACTAGGCACTCAAGTAGGGACCGACTTTCCACTGAAAAATCCCCCACTGCCTGGAATCGAACCCAGGCCCTCGGGATGGGAGGCCAGTACTCTAGCCACCACACCTACCCGATCCCCAAACACAACAACAGTTTTCATTGTTTGTCAAAACAAAAAAACCATCAAGGCCTCTATCACCACAGCATCCAATTTGTCAAACTAACTTTTAAGTAAAGTTCCTTTTTTTTAATTTTAAGTTTAATCAGTGTTTTCCTTCGGAAAAGTATCTTTTGACTTTAACTAGTGACTTTTTACGGAGATTGACTTATACTTTAATCGGTTGCATTTTTTTGGTAAATTTCCCAACGCTGATCTGCGATCGAGAGTGGGGCTTTGCAGAATGACACCACAGGTGGATATGGGGTTTCGCAGGCGCCTCATGTGGCGCCCTTGAGGAGGAGCGTCCTTGGGTGGCGCCTCCCGTGACGACAGACGAGGAATCACGTTTCACGACCAATGGACGGCCACTCTCATTTCACGGCGACGGCGCCTGTGCTCAAGACCAAAGTCTCCGTTCGAAAAGATTCCACCTCGGCCGCCTCGAAATAACACGTCCTCCTCTTCCTCCACCAACTCAATTACGCTTCGCAAGACTCTTTCGGAACCGTTCGAGATATTTCTGGGAGTTATATACGGTAGTGATTGAGGAGGTTGATCCGAAAAGTGAAAGTCATGTCATTTTTTTATATTTTCAGCACTTATAGAACTAAAGTTCCTCTATCTAATAAAGTAAAGATAATTACATCAACCCATACTCCTTGTTCCACAAATTGCATTTGAAATTACATACGATTAACGGCGAGAATGGCCATCACATGGGAATATAACGTTTAAAAATACCATAGTGACATGTCATTTTTGCTAAAAACTGATATTTTATGCGTAATGTCACAAGGAATAAAATGACACGAAAAAAAAGGCATCAATCCACCGTATTTTTCGCTAAATCCACCAATTTATGCGCTTATAGCAGACGAAATGCGTTAGTTGACTTCAATTGGCACTGCGGTCGCTGTAGCCAATATGGTTGGCGTATGAATAATATCTTTACTAATGAGATATTAAAGAATATTTCAGAAAAATATCATAACATAACCTTTGATAGTAATATTCTGGTGTTATACATTAATAAATTCATTGAGTACATGAATTTATTTCTGTAAAGTAAATGCTGGATTGACTGCATCGTCGAACTGACTAAAATTATTATAAAAAATAAATCCTTCGACTTTCCATCGTATTTCTTGTGATACTTATGACTTTCAATAGCTTAGGTAATTTCCTTTGTGAAGTAAGGATCACTTACCAACCGTGTACTCGTACTTAAATTAATAAGAATCCTTAGACAACTTGACCCAAGCAGTCGTGAGCCAAACTCCTTAAGCATACGAAGAATCCTGGATACCATGGAAATCAAATGGTATAAATGGGTATTTGGATGATTTTTCGGGTCCTTCTTTAAAAACGAAAAATATTTAACTTTTTCCCGACGTTTCGGAAATTGAATTTTTCCTTCTTCAGGGCTTAAAATGGGATGATTCACCAATAACATAACAATAATAAGTAACATGATTTAAAGGATGCTTACAGTGCCAAATACTTTACAATATAGGTAATTTTTTACACATTTTAACGCCAAAAAAATTACATGGAATAAATTTTACATACCTTATGCTGGCTCTACACGCTAGGATGAACGCCCCGGATCATCCGACATAACGGCTGATCCCACCGTGTAGAGGCGCCACCATTGTTCAGCCGAAGGGTAGGCTCAGCAAGCCTCGGGACCCCAGCCTAAGTAATACGCTTTGTTTTTGTTCGGATTAAACAACTCGTGCGGCGAGAAAACGCGGTTGCTATTTAAAACTTGGATAAATAAGATTCTCAATCCAATGGATGGAAACGGGGAAAGAGTTCCGGAAAGTACCGAAGGTAATAGAAAGTGATAATTACCAGTTAAATTATCTCATTCTCTCAATAATCATCTATGCCAGTCATGTTGAGTGTTTACAATGTCATTTGTAAACTTCGGAACCAGATGGCGAAGCGTCGATTTAAGTGCTTCGTGTAGGAAGGAAGGTGGCTCAACGTTCAGGCTGAGCCTAAGTACGCTGAGCGCAGGCGGACGTGTAGAAGAGGCATTAAGATCTATAAGGTGAATTTGTTTACAAATTGGTTGCTAAGGTCTAGGTGTTATAATTTTTTAATTTCCATGCATTAAACTGTTATATACTTTACTTAAATTACAAATTTCAGTTCTTTTATAACATGAATTTAGATCTTTACTAAATGATACATTTCTTTAAATAACTTTTTTGATAAATTTTCTTCTGTATCTAAAATTTTTGTTTGGTCGAAAATAAAAGTTCAACCATACTTGAAAGGTTAACTTAGCTTAACAACCATACTTTTAATTTCAACCAAACAAAAATTTTAGACACAAGAAAATTTATCAAAAAGGTTTCTTTAAATAAATGTATCATATTAGTAAAGATTAAAAATCATGTGATAGAACAACCGACATTTGTAATTTAATTAAAATATATAACAATTTAATAAATCGAAATTAAATAATTATAACCTTATAGACCTTATAGATCTTACCAACCAATTTGTAAACAAATTCACCTTATAGAACATAAGGTATGTAAAATTTATTCCATGTAATTTTTGGCGTTAAAATATGTAAAAAAATTACCTATATTGTAAAGTATTTGGCACTGTAAACATCCTTTAAATCATGTTACTTATTGTTGTAATGTTAATGGTGGATCATCCTATTTTTAGCCCTGAAGATGGAAAAATACAATTTCCGAAACGTCCACCAAAAGTTAAATATTTTTCATTTTTAAATAAGGACCTAAATTCCGAAAAATCATCCATATTTTTAATAATAAAGAGGTCTGGAATTCAACTTATCAGGTATAAATGAGGTTCCGGAAAATCATCGAACAGTTGCGAACAATCCCCAGAAGACTAATCCAAAGGTTCCTTCTCTCGCTTGAGAAGCAAAGTCTTTTATAATACATCATCTTAGATGTCAAAGTTAAGCATTATATTTTTGCTAAGACAATTAGAGCCATGTGACTAATTCCATGTCGTGAAAAGTCACGTTTGCTCTTGAAATCACTCGAATCCATTCGCTGAAGCACGACGAAATCACATGATGGCACTGAATCGATAGGCACACTATTGTACGCGACTCGTGTCATTCGGGAGGAGACGCGTCTCAATATCGAAACGAGGCTCTCGAATCAACATCTCTCGACCTGGCCTCCATCACATAAGTTATTACCGATGCCCGATTTTAAGATTCCTTGGCTCTCGGATCCACTGCTTCATCTACATCTACTTTATACATCCTACAAACCACCGCGAGGGTGTATGGTATGGGGGTGAAGATTACCAAACATGCACTATTGACATGCAAACATTGGAATCATGCCAGATAATAGGGTCACATGCAGCTAGATGTTTAGAACCTACGTGGTAATAAAGGGATCGGTTGTTAATGCATGCATCATGCACTACAGACTACTCTAATATTTTTTCACATACTTATCACGTTGTTATGCTGCCTATTGTGTTCTCATCACATTTCCCAAGTACTCTTTTAATAAAACCTAGCTTTCTCTTCGCTCGGCCGCATATTTCCCGGATGGATCTCCCCCACGATACATCTTTAGTGATTGTTACACCTAAATACCTTATGGTTTCAACGCTGATCAAACCTAATTCATTCGGACCCCATTCACTGGCTACATGTTCATTAGCACTAGCATTTTGAATCTATCGGTACGACAATCTATCTCTCTAATATTATTTATCAGGTCGAGTCTAGCATAATACGCTGACATTTTTTAAAATATGCGTAACATCTTCAGTATATCTATTCGTTTTCAGTTTCTGCAATAGATTTAATCTGTACTTCAACACACGATCTGATAATGATTCTCAACCTAATTCTTCTATTAATACTGATACACTACAAAACCTATGCCTCAGGGAGCCTTCAACTTCTTGGCCAGAATTCCCGAAGCGCGTCGTACTGATAGAAGTCGTCCGATTGCAGCGTGTGAAATGCCCTTTCGCAACACGAGGCCTGCGAGCACCATTGGCGCGCAGCCACTTCACTTCGAGCATTACGGATCCCCCTCTCAAGTGAGTGCGCCTCTGAGCCCCTTGAAAACTTGTTAAAAACTTGGAACCATTTCAATCGACCGCGATTCTGCGGCTGGAGAACCCTCGCCCTAGCTCGGAGCGACCGACTCGGTTCGTTTTCCATATAAACGCCTCCCGGCGCTTCCAGCTTTCAAAAGTCGAGGAAACCCACTGAAAAGTAGATTAGTGGATTTAAGGCCGTGTTCAGAATACCAACTACAGTCTTGCTTCCTCTGCTTACTTCTTTAAAATGTCTTCCACGAACCGAATAACGGCACAGATTCAGTCTGCAGAGGTTTATGTTGCATCACAGCGCAATTGCTCAGAAGTATCGCAAGTTACACTAGGATTTATAAAATAGTACTTGGGAAATGTGATGAGAAGACAAAAGAGGGAGTTTACTTTTCACTAGTTAGGCCCCACCTTTTATATGTAGCCGGTTTATGGGATCCGAATGAATTAGGTTTGATCAGAGAACTAGGCAGTGAGCAGCGTAGAGCAGCTAGGCTCGTTAAAAGGTGTTACGATAGGTAGAGTAGCGTTTCAGAATTAATAAAGGAATTAGTGTGGGAATCATTATCAGAGCGTAGGTTAAGGTACAGATTAAATCTATTAGAGATATTTCAATCGGATAGCTTTACTGAAGATATTAGGACCATATTAAAAACATCAGCGTATTATGCCAGATTCGACCAGATAAATAAGATTAGAGAGATGGATTGTCGTACTGATAGATTCAAAATGGCATTTTCCCCCGTACTATAAGAGAACAGAATAGGCAGCATAGCAAAAGGATAGGTAGTGGAAATATTTTAGAGTAGTCTGTAGTGCATGATGCATGTATTAACCCCTTAAATACTATATATACTAACAGTATGATAATGATTTGAGAACCTATAGTTCCTTGTTTGCATGTAGGTAGTGCATGCTTGGTGATCTTCACCCCCTGCCACGCACCCTCGCGGTGGCTTGCAGGGTATCGTGTAGATGTAGATGCGAATTTAACCATATCGACGTGCATCTGCATACCACTTTCAACAAGCAAAATATACTTTGTGATGCAAGCAACATCGGTGAAACTATATTTTTAAAATTCTGACTGTGCCACTAGGTTAGCTTTTATTGGTCTAATTGCGCTAACTCTTAACCTTAATTATCTCACGCGAGTATAAAAAAAGTTATTAGACCTTACGTATTTCGTCGCAGGTATATGAATAACGGTAAATATATCCAGAACGAGTGTAGCAATGGATAACATTGGTAGCTGCATGTTGGTATTAAGGAGTTAAAGCTAACGCAACTAACGACATGTTTTTGTATGTATGCTTTTCTATTTTTATCTTTTTTTTAAATAGCGTAGTCTTGAACAATACCAATATAAATAATAATCCATTTTTATGCATGATATGTAGTGCATGTTTGGTGAGAGTTCACCCCCTACCACACACCTTTATGGTGGCTCGCAGGGTATTATGTAGATGTAATGTGGTTGTGGTGTCGCGGCGTCGACATGTGGATTTCGACACCGGTCGCTTCGCGCAACTCTTCCTTGAGCGATTGCAGCGCCGCGTGGTGTTAGGGGGGTGAAGCGGCAGTCACCCGCCGAGATCCCCCCGACGTGAAATGAGCCCATCCACCACTAATGAGGCAGTTTTACTGTCGGCGGCGTTCACTGCGACAGCCGGCAAGGCGTTCAAATCGCTCCATTGTACTTGGCGTGACCTTGAAGGAAGCAGTTCGGGGAAAGAATGTGAGCGTCTTAGTGGTTCCGTTGGGGGCGAATTCCTTGTCCCACTAGATGCTGCATAATTAACGGAAGGCTGATGCCCTCCTTAATGCTGCCACGATCGTTTTCTCTTGTTTTTCTCGTCCTCCGCAAATAAAGGACCACATGAAGAGCAGGGGAGGCTTCGCAAAAAGTATTGAGGTCAGGTTTTCAAGGGGAACGTCGATTTCAAAGTCAACGTCGAAATTTTGCGTGATAGGTGCGCGGAGATATTATGTGCATTCTATGAGCACTATATAACAGTTTAGTTGTTCTCGCTTGAACGATAAAACTTCTGACGAGAACATGCCCGTTGCCATATCAGAGGACTAAATATGTCACAAGAGAGCATAAAAGAGTGCAAACGTGGTGAAACTTTATCTTTATCTTATCTTTTTTAAATAGTGAAGTTTAGAACAGTATATACATACTAATCCCATTTTTATGCATGATATGTAGTGCATGTTTGGTGAGAATTCACCCCCTGCCACACACCTTTATGGTGGCTTGCAGGGTATTACGTAGATGCAGATGAAATCCTTTAAGCTGTGCTTCCCACCTAATGAGACATTTGACCAACAGATAATGTGATGGGACTTACTGAATTTGATGTCACACGTTCAACCCGGAATATTTCTAGTGTGCAATCGTAAAAAACGTAAAGGTTTTTCCTCCATATTAATTTGGCCAGTCACTCAAATGTGATTTAAAATAAGTTAAATTTTTTTTTAATAACAAAACTCGATAATTTATTGAAGACGCGGATTTACGTCCTTCAGGGAGGTCTTCCGAGAGGTCTTCAGTGAGGTCATCAGGAGGTCATTAAGAGACGCGAATGCGTGTCCTTCGGCATCCTGGCAACGCACCTCGGACGCGCATTCGCGTCCGTCGGGTTGAACATGTCGTCTAAAACGAGAAATGAATTCAAAGGGAAATACAAATCTGTAGAACTTTTTCAACTAAGGTTTCCCATTTTTAAATTTGAAGTTTATAAAAAGGAAATATTGATTAAATATAGCTGAAATCAGATCTCTCTAAAACCACAAAAAATTTATCAGACACAACACGAGTCGTTGTTGCGAAGGCTTCGGACCTAAAGATGCCACCTGGAATGCTGGCGAAACTGTCTTCCGGCAGGATGAATATCAACACGGTAGGAACCCGAAAACCCTCGAGACAACACTCATCGTTCTCCTGCGACGAGCAAAAGAGCATCATTCACACTTTCCCGCACGGAAAATTATTGAAATTCCAAAACAGCAGCACCGTTGTACTCATCCCCAGCAACAGCGAGATTCACACGGGGCATAAATCACAGCATACAGCGTCAGCTTAAAAAGCACCGTGCACAGCAGAAGGCCTACGCGTTGTGAGAGACGCCTTGCGATGGTGCTCGCCGACTACTTGCTGCGCTGAAAGAACTGCGGTGCATAGATGAAGCACTTCGCTCTCCGAATTTCAATCATTTTTAATCCCTGACCGAACACGTCGTACCGATGGACTGAAAAGCAAGCGATGTAACTCCCATTTTAAAAGTGGTGATAGGGAGCAGCCATCTAACTAAAGACCTATATCCCTCACATCCATTTCATGCAAGATCCTAGAACACATAATTGTCAGTTCAATCATGGGACACCTAGATAGCCAGAATTTATTGTCCAATGTTCAGCATGGCTTCCGAAAGAGCAGATCATGCGAAACTCAACTAGCTCTCTTTGCCCACGATATTTTAGTTTCTGGCGAAAATAATATTCCCGTGAATGCTATATTTCTCGACTTCAACAAAGGTTTTGACAAGGTGTCTCATAGCAAACTAATCTTGAAATTAAAATCTTATGGGTCAGACAGTAACAAAATATCAAGGATTAATGATTTTCTGTATGATCGGGTGCAAACGGTTGTTTTGGACGGTGTTACCTCACCGGCAATTAAAGTCACTTCGGGTGTCCCACAAGGTAGTGTGATAGGTCCACTCCTATTCATTTTGTTTGTAAATGATATCCAAAAGGTGGTAAAAAGTAAGCTTCGTCTATTTGCCGATGACCCATTAGTGTACAGGGAAATTCTATGCCCAAATGATAAAGAATATTTAAATATTGACCAACAAGCAATTGAAACTTGGTGTGATACATGGCAGTTAGAATTAAACTTTTAAAAATATCTTGTTATGAATTTTTGGAAAAAGAAAACCTCTCCTCCTAGAACTTACAAAATAAGTAATAATGAATTAACAAACGTGGATTCCATTAAATATCTTGGAATAAGACTGACACATGATCTTTCCTGGGGTAAAGACATACGTGAAATAATGGGATAAGCTAATCGTAAACTGGGATTCGTCAAAAGGGTACTGGGTAAATGTGACGATCATGTACGACAAATCAGCCACTTTTCCCTTGTAAGACCTCATTTGGAATATGCTGCCAGTGTATGGGATCCCTTCGAAATCGGTCTAAATAACGAACTTGAACGTGTGTAGCGAAGATCGGCAGATTTGTAAAGGGACGGTATGATAACCTTATTAGCGTAACCGGTCTATTAAATGATTTAATTTGGGAATCATTGTCAGATCGCAGTTTGAAATTTAGACTTAATCTCTTAAACAAATTCCAGGACCAAATTTTCAGTGATGACGTTAAAAATATTTTGCAAATCCCAACTTACTATGGTAGACTGGACCATAATCATAAAATTAGAGAAATTGATTGCCGAACTGACAGATTCAAAATGTCCTTTTTTCCTCGTACAATTAGGGATATGAATAGCGGTAAATTTTTCCAGTAGGAGTATAGCAATGGATAACATTGGTAGCTGCATGTTGGTATGAGGACTGGAAGCTAACTCAACTAACAGCATGTTTTTGCATGTATGCTTTGCTATTTTTATCTTTTTTTAAATAGCGTAGTTTTGAATAGTACCTATACAAGTATTAATTCTTTTTTATGCATTAGATGTAGTGCATTTTTGGTGAGAGTTCACCCCCTGCCACACATCTTTATGGTGGATTGCAGGGTTATACGTAGATGTAGATGCTTAGATCTCGTCCTCATATCAAAGAAGAAAGAGAGTATAATTCATTATGTGGACCCAAAAAAATCATTACTGATGTGATTGTTAACATTCTCATCAGTATTGATTTTTGGTGATCGGAGACCTTGAGGTTAGAGCCGGACTATACTTTCCCGTCCTTGGGTTATGAGTCCTTCTGTGGCAAACCTCATTCAGCAGAAGAGAGCGGCCGTAGTTTTGAGTGCTTCGCAGAGAGTTCAACACGACTTGAGAGGGACTGCGGAACCTCTCCGCCCACTGTCGCCCAGGAACTTTCCTTTCCCGCTAACCGTGTGTCTTTAGAGTGCATTCTTTTTGCAAATGCTACAGCCCCTAGTCGGGGTACACGCGCTGTAGGAACGTGACAGAGTGATGTGCTAACTATCAGTGAAACACAAGACATTGTACACATGAATGAAGAAGGCTGGAGGACGAGGATTTACAGCAAGCCTAAAACGAAAGCTTAAATGAAACGTGAGCAGCGTGAAAATTTCGACTATTTCTTTTTAAGGAGAGAGCATGTTTCTTCGTACAGTAGCACAGTGTCGCGATGACAGTAATGTTGCCCTAGACTGTCACAAAAATGCGAGATTTTTATTATATGTTTATCAGTTACAACGTCTTACTATTGGAGAGAAGAGAGATATTTGTAAGTCAATGACGTATGCCCTGAAACTTTTAGGTACATCTACATAATACCCTGCAAGCCACCATAAAGGTGTGTGGCAGGGGGTGATTTCTCACCAAACATGCACTACATATCATGCATAAAAAAGGAATAGTATTAATACACTAGTCAGAACTTCATTATTTAAAAAAGATAGAAATTGCAAAGCAAACATGCAAAAACATTCTGTTAGTAGGGTTAGCTTTAAGTACTCATACCAACATGCAGATACCGATTCTATCCATTGCTACTCTCCGATTGGACATATTTACCGTTATCTATAATTGTACGAGGGAAAAAGGACATTTTGAATCTATCAGTTCGGCAATCAATTTCTCTAATTTTGTGATTGTGGTCCAGTCTACCATAGTAAGTTGGGGTTCGCAAAATATTTTTTAACATCATCACTGAAAATATTGTCTTTAAGGTAGACTCCAGACGTGCTAGCGAATATATGCATTGCATGAAGAATACATCAGATGGAGATATTTTAGTATTTTTTACGGGTGCGTGCGAAATAGAAGGAGGAATTGGCGGTGGCATCACGGCGGTGGTTCCCTTGCCATCTCGGGCCGTGATAATTACTTCCTTTGCTGGCGAGTGGGGGGGAGGCGGCGAATCGATGAGAGAAGGGGTGCAGCGGGGGCGAGTGTCCGCGGAGAGGGGTTGGCGAGAGGGAGGGAGAGAGAATATTTCGGGAAGGGCCTCTGGGTTGATCGATAGAGAAGTGGTTGGGCCCTCGTTTGCAAGTTGAACAGTCCGCCTCTCGCTCCTCGGCTGGCCGGCACCCACTCAAGACACCCTCCTCCACACCCTCCCCCCCTCAAGGACGAGCCTCCTCGAGACGCCACCGCCTCCTTGGGATGCTGGGGGTTGGTTGACCAGCGGGCTGACCCCGCCGCCGCCGCGAGCTTACTCGAGCACGACCAGTCGATAGGGGGCGCTCTGGTGTCGCTGCTGCGAGAGAGGTCAGGGAGGAGAAAACCCCCCCCTCCGCCGCGTCGCCTAGGTAACGCCACGGCGTGGTGGTCCAGCAGCTGACCACGCGCCCAACACCTGTCGCCGGACTGTCCGCTGGTCAACACCCTGTATTTCTCCCGCCCGAGGTTTCTATATTACTCTGTGTCATTAGCATGAAATTCATGTACGCGAGACCAGGGCCTCGATCATGGATCTTCATCATGGCGTGCGCTAGCGTTATCGTCATTTTTTTATTTAACTTATTTCAGAGAGAACTCGATCTCCGTTCTTCATTTTTCGCACAGCACTTCAAATCGCTTATCACAATCAGTGGAGCGAATTTTATAGACGGTTATTGTTAACCCTGCGCTACTCTATGGGGTAAGCGTTAACGATAAAGATTGCGATAACGCGAAAGATACATCCGTGATTCCACACCAGTATTCTTTCGGGTTGCGTCCGCCCTTCCCACAACCTGAGATTGAATATTCATCTACTCGATTTGGTTTAATCAGGGAAATGTGAATAACAGCCATTAGAAAAATAAAGGTTAATATTGTGTTACACTGGACACCTTTACTTTGCCAAACAAGCCTGGAAATACACATGCATCGAATATAGGGACATGGTTCATCGACAGAAAAACAGATTGAAAAACTAAAGAGATTCTTGATGGACGAATTTGGATTCAGAAAAATCAATAGTACAAGAGAAGGAATTTCGGCACTCGTGCAACTCAGAATGGGAATGGAAAAACAGACTTTCATTATATTTTTGGAATGAAGCTTTTGATGACGTGTTCCAATTTTGAGAATTCTAAAGGAGATTGAAATGTCTTTCAATCGCTGCAGAATTCATTCCTGTTTGTATAAAAACCAGGTGGTTGTGGTCAAATATGGGCCCAGCATTGACGAAAAAAGAATAAAGTAGGAAGTGAGTCAAGGGTTTGCACTGTGTCACGTAACTTTTCAATGTCTACATCGACAAACCAATTAAATAATTCAAATAGAAGGCTTCAAGATTAAATAAATGTATGTACTGGGAATAAATGAGGATTCTCCGTGTTGGCAATGAAGGTCAATGAAAGGAAAACTAAGTTAATTCATTAGAAGAAAAGAGTCCCAGACAAGTCATTAACTACGGGAGCAAAAGTTTGAATAGATGGAGGAGTATTGCTAGTTTGCGGTAAATAGTATTGCGGCTACCAGCGATGGGCAAAGTGAAAAAGAATACGAGAGTAGGATGGCCCGATCGATGAGGGCTTTCTAAACAATAGAGATGCTATCCATCGCTGGAAATGCGAGCTTGTGAGTGAGGAAGCACTTCACTGGAACTTGCAGCGTGCTTCATTCGGGCAGAGAGGCAAGGGCGGCAGAAGAAGAGTTGTGGCTGGAAGAATTAGAAATGTGCTGTTACAGAAGAATGAAGGAATCAAATGGATTGACCGAGTGACAAACGAAGAAGGCCCAAGACGATTAGAAGATAAGTCAGATGAAAACTTATTAAAGAGAAGATGGGAGATCCTAATCGACCATATCTTGATACCTGATGGTTTGGTGTAGACAGTCGTCGAGGGATAAGCGATAGTACGGGTAAATTCAAATTTGTTAGATAAATAAATTTTCGATGTTAGGTGTGAAATAATCTCCTGTAAAATGACTACTGCTCTATTTTTTCCTACGTTCATCCCTTACGTTTAAAATCAACGGCCACCTTCTGCAGGTGTAATATAAACTCAACTCCTAAGATGCTTATGTAATCTTAGCTATGAGAGCAAGAACTTAATGTGATTAAAATTTTTCGGGTCACAGTGCTATGAAAATACCGTCAAATATACCTGCATAATATCGGCTGCCAAAATATACCTGGGAAGTGTGACGGCGACATGAGTGTCATGCACCTGTCCCTCATTCACTCCGGCCCCAAGGGCGAAGCGGGGCAAATTGAGGGGCAACTCCGCCCCCCACAAAGGCAATTGCGAGCGAGTCGCAGGCAATCGATGCATAATGAACCCACACACACGTTATCATCAAGTAGCCTAGTTGCATGTCAATAGTGCATGATTGGTGATCTTCACCCCCTGCCAAACACCTTCGCGGTGACTTGCAGGGTATCCCGTTGGGGTTCGCAAAATATTTTTTACATCATCACTGGAAATATTATTTTGGAATTTATTTAGGAGATTAAGCCTAAATTTCAACCTGCGATCTGACAATGATTCCCTATTTAATTCATTCAATAGACTGGTTACGCTAATAAGGTTATCGTATCGTCCCTTTACAAATCTTGCCGATCTTCGCTGCACACGTTCAAGTTCATTATTTATACCGATTTCGTAGTGATCCCATACACTGGCAGCATATTCCAAATGAGGTCTTACAAGGGAAAAGTAGCTGATTTCTCGTAAATGAACGTCACATTTACCCAGTGCCCTTTTGACGAATCCCAGTTTACGATTCACTTGACCCATTATTTCACGAATGTGTTTACCCCACGAAAGATCATGTGTCAGTCTTATTCCAAGAATGGATTCCACGTTTGTTAATTCATTATTACTTATTTTGTAAGTGCTTCATTGAATTGCTATAGATATTCGCTTCACTGATTCATATTTAACGCCAATAGCTTACTGGGAATTTGAGAAAGATTGCATTTAACATTTGAGACAGTTTATCCAGAGGTTGAAATTGATACAACCTTGTGGAACCAACTCTGTGTGGTCTGTCACTCGGATAGGGTGCATTATGCATTCCCCTCGAATCGGAAAAACCGCCTTTTCCCAGAGTTCACTTGGTGTAAGACATGAAGGTAATATGTCAGTGGAGCAGCAGTTCGCCGCTTCGCCGACAATGGCAGCACCGGCGATGCTGGTTGGAATAATTGGAACGCCTAAGAACACTTTCGCCCAAGGTGGAAACGAGTGAATCGCACACGAAAAATCTCATTTAGCCTAGTGTGGCCGGAGTGCGGACTAATGTCCACGGAGTTGCGTGAAACTTTGCATACGTGTGTTTATTAGTGACAGCTATGGGTAATATATTTTTGAAAATATTTTACCGATTAGATGTTTTAGTAAGTCGACGTTTTTTTTTAGCACGTGACCTTTTGGTATATGAGTCACATTTCGTTATAATTCGACAACACGTGTACGGATTTTCTTTTAAACGTAAAATAATAAGAATCATTTTTTGTGATGACTGACAAATATCACACTGTCACTCCATCTCACAGGTACAAAAAGTCATATTTAAAATACAACTTTAGCCTTAATTAGGAATAACGCACCAAAAACCTACAATGGTAACATGACATAATTTGTTTCGTTAAGTCTCTCTAGTTAGCATTCTCTAGTTAAGGCAAAATTATGATATACCACAATTCTACTATAATTCCATATCGATATGTACGGTACCGTGTAATTAGTACTACTAGAGGTTCCACCAGGACTCCGCGATTCAAAATCCCGTAAAAGAGCTATGTTATTTCGTTACCGTCTTCGTTTCGTACCGATCCAGAAAAACACTTATGAAAACGCATGCACGATATTTGTATGAGTATGCTGTTATATAGTGTGTTGTAGTTGCATTCGATTTTCTACAAGTTCTTTCCACTCATTTTGACTTCGGAACATGATTGAAGTGTTGTTGCCACGTTTCTATATATATATTAATTTTGTAGCGTGTCAGTCCGTTATTCTGTATCAGTTTCGTTTCCTTCTCTCCCAAGTTTTGAGCTAAAAGAGTGATGTTTGGTGCGTTGAGTGTGGATTCTCTATCTGTATAATTTGGTAGTAGTTTTGGATTTTTAGCAGTTTGTGGTGCAGAGAAATATGCAAAAGAAAAATTGGTGTTTTACCTATCTTTCATAGCGCGTTGTACTTGCATCCTATTTTTTACGAGCTCTTTTTACTCATTTTGACTTCGGAACATGACTGAAGTTTTGTTTCCACGTTTTATTTATAAAGTGAGAATACATGCTCAAGCCCGCTAATACGTATTCTAAAATAGGTTAAGTATTTTCTTACTTAGTTTTAAACAATCCCCATCAAATACTACTCCTCGTTTTGAATTTTATTAATATTCATATGTTTTAAGATTGTTTGGCAACAATGACGCTGCTACCATTTGGAAGCATTGGTATTACTTACATCATGTCAATAACCAATGAAATATTGAAATAACATAAAAAATATAATAAGGACCTTGGTAAGGTATATTCCTAAATTCGGTTAGTAAATAAGCTTGTAAACACGTTCCGTCACAAGTACCATTGCCCACTCTCGTTGACCATTGCCAATGATAACAGAATACTGTGGCGCCACTTTCATGTAGCTAAGTCTTTTCTGCTTTTTTTCGAGCAATTATTTATTAATATAAATTAAACAAGTGTGGTAAGGCGAGCACTTTTTCAGAATGCTAAATTCTACATAAAATTGCGCATCATATATTAGTTTTTCGTCAAAACGACATTTCTCTTGACATATTAATCTGCAAATTCTACTGCAAGAGCCATGCACTGCCGTATAACCACGTATAAAATATCTGAATTTCAAAGCCTTTTTTCTTCGCATATATTATGGAAAGGCCTAATTATTTTATTTCTAATCGATAGAAGGGCCAAAAAATGACGTGTGCTGAAATTTTCACAAAAATGACATCTACTTAATAATTCGGTGGAGCCTCCTTAAATGAAATAGTGTCGTATTGCTCATTCAACGTACTTGCAAAATCAATACAATTTTCACTCAACGACTCCCGATTATACCTCTCCAGCCACCTTAACCCCCCGGATATGACCAACGAATATAGTTGTCAAATATAGTTCCTTCACAGAAATTACTCTTTAAAATATTTCTTTGAAGCTGCCATAAAATTCAATAAGATATTATGCACAACACTTTTCCTCCATTTTCTCTTCATCTTTAGATGTGGTGAGATTTAAGCGAAGGGCCCCACCTTGAGTATACAGCCAGTGTGTGGGATCCTAACGAATTAGGTTTGATATCAGAGAACTAGACAGTGTGCAGCGTGGAGCAGCTAGGTTCGTCAAAAGGTGTTACGATAGGTTGAGTAGCGTTTCAGAATTAATACAAGAATTATGGTGGGAGTCATTATCAGAGCGTAGGTTAAGGTACAGATTAAATCTATTAGAGAAATTTCAATCGAATAGATTTACTGAAGATGTTAGGCACATATTAAAAAAACAGCGTATTATGCTAGATTCGACCAGAAAAATAAGATTAGAGAGATAGATTGTCCTAACTGATAGATTCAAAATGCCATTTTCCCCCGTACTATAAGAGAACAGAATAGGCAGCATAGCAAAGGGATAGGTAGGGGAAATATTTTTGAGTAGCCTGTAGTGCATGATGCATGTATTAACCCCTTAAATACTATAGATACTAACAATCTAGTTGCATGAGACACTATAGTTGCTTGTTTGCATGTTAGTAGTGTATGCTTGGTGATCTTCACCCCTTGCCACACACCCTCGCGGTGGCTTGCAGGGTATCGTGTAGATGTAGATGTGAGATGTCCGTCACACGTAATTCCTCCAGTGCGATATCAGCGGTGGTATCGCGTTCGCAGAACTCCAATGTAATGGCGCTTACTACGTGGGATTATGTGGATGTCAATTTGTCACGGTGACTGCTGGAGCAACTGCTTTACGGCAGACGCACAGCTGGCGACGGAATGAGTCGGGTGCGAATGGAATCCGATTGGGTAAACCGCCTTGGGAGGGGTGGACGCGAAATCCGTGTTTCCGACACGAAGGAAGCAACCCCTGCCATCACCCTAAATCCACCCCTTGTTGACTCTCCGCCGCACCGGGGGTTGAAGAAGTCTGTTGGTTCGCTGTGATTGGCTGAGGAGGTCGGAGACGTCTTCCTCTCGTGCTTGAAAGGGGCACAACTTCGCCGTTCCACTCGCTCGGGCAGGCGATCTTATTAAAAGGGATTTGATTGGATTTGCTTGATTGCGTTGAGGGGCGGAGGGTCTGGCATCGCAAGTTGAAGCGAAGGGATACGAACGACTCCAAGGGCGAGACGCCGGAAGATCCTGGAGAAAGAGCAAACGTCGGAAGAGGCTGGAAGGCACGCACTCACGAAACAATTCCAAATCACATCTCTCCCAGGAGAGTGTCGACTAATGCGGGAGAAACTGAGGAAAGAAAAATGCATGAATTTTCTAACATACTTCGGAGAGTGTGCTAGAATCGTTCGAGATTAATTCCGGAAGGGAATAATCCCGAATGTACGACTGAGTCCTTAGTTACGAACCGGAATTAATCTCGAACGACCCAAGCACGATCCGCTCCCGTGGGGTAACTAAGGACTCAGTCGAGTTCGGGATAATTCAGTACCGGAAAATGGAATCGAACTATTCAAGCACACACCCCGAAGTATATTAGAAAACTCGTGCATTTTTCCTTTTTTAGTTTGTCCTGCATTATTCGGCTCGCCTGGGAGGGAAAGAAGTTGGAATTCCTTCAGGAGTAATGCGCTAAGATCCATTGGAATCCCCTTTTGGCCGATTCTAATTTTCGTCCTACCGCCTTTCCTTGACAGTGTTTTTTTTCTTGACAGTTTTATGGTGGTATTCATGTTACATAGTGCGGTGCAATACCGTTCCATATATCGTGGCATAAACAGTGGGATTTAAGAATCAAGTACTCAGTTCATAAACAAAAAATTGCCCTCCTTCTAACAGAATGCGACTGAGGTATAATAAATTCCTTGACCATAAAAGTTGATACAAAAATAAATAATGAATTAACATACATCCATCGGAACACGTATCCTTCTCATAAACCATGTTCACCACTTGAGTGGTGGTATTGATAGCGTTACGTCTTGCGTTTAAGTTTTCTTCTCCCTTTAGAAAATATCTAGTCTTTATTTAGTCGTAACTTTGCAATATTTCTTTGTAATAAATTCCAACTGCATTCATTAAAATTAGTTTCGGAGAGTGCTTCGCTGTCGCATAAATTTTCAATCATTTTCATAAAATTATCGAGCTTTTGATCAACTTTTCGCAAATAGCATCGCAGTTTTTCTATTTTTTTATGAGTAAGGCGAGTTGACGCAGGATTGGGTGACATGAGACTCTTGAGTTCTCACAGACTTCCCACTGCGACCGGCGAACATTTACTCAACACATGCGGACACTAGACTATTAGTCTATTAAATGAATTAAATTGGGAATCATTGTCAGATCGCATGTTGAAATTTTGACTTAATCTGTTAAATAAATTCCAAGACCATATTTTCAGTGATGATGTTAAAAATATTTTGCGGACCCCAATTTACTATGGTGGACTGGACCATAATCACAAAATTAGAGAAATTGATTGCCGAACTGACAGATTCAAAATGTGCTTTTTTCCTCGTACTATTAGGGATATGAATAACGGTAAATGTATCCAGTACGAGTGTAGCAATGGATAACATTTGTAGCTGCATGTTGGTATAAGGACTTAAAGCTAACCCAACTAACAGAATGTTTTTGCATGTATGCTTTGCTATTTTAAATTTTAATTACAAATTTTATGCATGATATGTAGTGCATGTTTGGTGAGAGTTCACCTCCTGCCACGCACCTTTATGGTGGCTTGCAGGGTATTATGTAGATGTAGACCTCACAATCGAAACGCCATTTGGTTATATTCTCAGGTACCAAATTGGTGTATTTACGAAACGGTAGCATTGAATCTGTATGCATCTCTCGGAATACATGTCCTTCCATATCTATTGTTACGAGCCAATGTACCTCATGCTTTATGCTGCGGCAGCAATAATATAAGGGCTGAAATCAATAATTCAGCTTGCCCATCAGTGTACGACAATTGATGCATTTGTACATGCCAGTTCTTGGATGACAAATTCTGGGGATATTCAAATGTGATATTTTGCGTGTATACGGAGGGTCGAAGGAATTCGAGTTCTTCCTTTACCGTTGGTGCATTCTTCTGTTACGAATAATCGCCGGTCTGTGTATTCGTTACGAATTTCCGCGAATGAGAAAAACATTTCTACAAGTGCAGGTACATACTTTGTGCGAGAAATCTAAGGCTTTATCGACTTCGCTTGAGTCAACACTCGAGAGGACAAACCACCCAACAGGTTCCAAATGCGGTGCTTATCTATCGTCTGTTAACCCTGTGTTCCTCGATGCCTTAGTTCACCCATTCTACTTCGTCAACGCCCTCTCATAAAGAACAAAACTGAACCTATCTGACGTAGGATCTAGTTTTTTCCCGGCGTATAATGCTGGTGAAGTCTTCACGGGTTCTCCACCGGGTCAGGGAAACGGCTAAGGCCGACGTTTCGACGGCTAACACTGCCATCGTCCTCAGGGCGTTGAGTGTCAGGTCCAAGAAAATGCCAGTATATATACTTTTCGCCTAGGCTCAGGTCACTCCTGATTGGCTCTTCTCAGGTCACACGGGATTCGCTCCGCAAGCTCGCTCCTGATTGGCTCTTTCCAATCCTCTCTCTCTCTTCTCGTATTTTCCGGATCACCGGCTTCCACACGTTACTGAGGGCGTATCCTGTGTCGCGGTTGAAATTCTTCGCCTCTAACCTGATTTCAATTGCCTCCTTGGTTTGACGGTCCCAATAACCATAGGATTTGCTAAGTAATTTAGCGTCGTCGAAAGCAATGAGATGGTCCTTGTTGAGGCTATGCTCGGCGACGGCGGACTTCTCAGGATATCCCAATCTGATGCACCTCCGGTGCTCCTTGATGCGGGTTTCAATGGTGCGGCCGGTTTCTCCGATGTAGACCTCCCCACACTCGCAGGGAATCTGATAGATTCCCGGAGTTTTGAGGCCTAATCCGTCCTTGACCCGGACGAGTTGGTTCCTGAGCTTCCCCGGAGGTTTGTGGATAGTCTCAATATTTCTCTTTTTGAGAATACGTGAAATTTTCCCCGCAATGGTTGAGACATACGGGAGACAAGCTCTGGCTAAGGGTTTTTCCCTCTCTTCGTCGGTCTTTTCCGGGGCCAAATGTCCTTCTTTGGGGGCCTGTCTTTTTTCCGGATGGTGGGAGCCCAAGGTCCTTTTAAGGGCCAGTTCTATTTCCCTCTCCTGGTATCCATTTTGGCGGAATGTCTTGCGTAGGTGGTTGATTTCTTCATTAAGGCTATCCTCGTCCGCCACGGATAGCGCCCTGTGGATGAGTGTAGACAGTACTGCACTCCGCTGGGAGGGATGGTGGTGGCTTTTTCCATTCAGATATAAATCCGTATGAGTCGGCTTCCGGTATACTCGGTGACCCAGCGATCCGTCTTCCTTCCGGTATACTAGGATGTCAAGAAAGGGCAAGCAGTGGTTTTTCTCCATCTCCATGGTAAACTTGATGTTGGGATGCTGGTTATTCATGTGGTCAAGGAACTCTTGAAGGGCTTCGACACCATGTGGCCATATGATGAACGTGTCATCCACATAGCGGTAGAAATATTTCGGCTTCCGATATGCTGAGGCGAGGGCCCTTTCCTCAAAATTTTCCATAAACAGGTTAGCTATGGCTGGTGAGAGAGGAGATCCCATAGCAACGCCTTCCGTCTGTTCGTAGAATTTCCCGGAATATTGGAAATAAGAAGTCGTCAGGACGTGTTGGAAGAGACTGATGATTTTTTGGTCGAAGTGGCCTTCCAGGAGGTGGAGCGTGTCCTTCAGTGGGACACGTGTGAAGAGGGAGACCACGTCGAAGCTGACTAGGATGTCTGAAGGGTCTAGTCGGATGTTGCGTAGGATTTTGATGAACTCTGCAGAATTCTTGATATGGTGTTTGCATTTCCCCACGGAAGGCGACAAGATGCCGGTGAGATACCTCGCCAGCTTGTACGTGGGCGAGCTGATAGCACTCACAATGGGCCTCAGGGGATTTCCCTCCTTGTGTATTTTCGGCAAGCCGTACAGTCTCGGGGGGACAGCAGCTTGCGGCACCAGGTTCCTCCTTTCGTCATCTGAGAGTCCAGCTTGTTTGATAAGGGCGACGGTTTTCCTCACTCTGCTCTCGGTTGGATCCCGCGGTAGGAGCCTGTATGCAGTGTCCCGGAGGATATCAAGGATTTTTTCCGGCGACTAAGAGAAAACCGTGACATCGCTATTCTGCCTGCGGACAAAGGCAATGCCACAGTCATCATGAGAGCTGATGATTACCACCAAAAAATCCTTGATATCCTCCGGGACACTGCATACAGGCTTCTACCGCGGGATCCAACCGAGAGCAGAGTGAGGAAAACCGTCGCCCTTATCAAACAAGCTGGACTCTCAGATGACGAAAGGAGGAACCTGGTGCCGCAAGCTGCTGTCCCCCCGAGACTGTACGGCTTGCCGAAAATACACAAGGAGGGAAATCCCCTGAGGCCCATTGTGAGTGCTATCAGCTCGCCCACGTACAAGCTGGCGAGGTATCTCACCGGCATCTTGTCGCCTTCCGTGGGGAAATGCAAACACCATATCAAGAATTCTGCAGAGTTCATCAAAATCCTACGCAACATCCGACTAGACCCTTCAGACATCCTAGTCAGCTTCGACGTGGTCTCCCTCTTCACACGTGTCCCACTGAAGGACACGCTCCACCTCCTGGAAGGCCACTTCGACCAAAAAATCATCAGTCTCTTCCAACACGTCCTGACGACTTCTTATTTCCAATATTCCGGGAAATTCTACGAACAGACGGAAGGCGTTGCTATGGGATCTCCTCTCTCACCAGCCATAGCTAACCTGTTTATGGAAAATTTTGAGGAAAGGGCCCTCGCCTCAGCATATCGGAAGCCGAAATATTTCTACCGCTATGTGGATGACACGTTCATCATATGGCCACATGGTGTCGAAGCCCTTCAAGAGTTCCTTGACCACATGAATAACCAGCATCCCAACATCAAGTTTACCATGGAGATGGAGAAAAACCACTGCTTGCCCTTTCTTGACATCCTAGTATACCGGAAGGAAGACGGATCGCTGGGTCACCGAGTATACCGGAAGCCGACTCATACGGATTTATATCTGAATGGAAAAAGCCACCACCATCCCTCCCAGCGGAGTGCAGTACTGTCTACACTCATCCACAGGGCGCTATCCGTGGCGGACGAGGATAGCCTTAATGAAGAAATCAACCACCTACGCAAGACATTCCGCCAAAATGGATACCAGGAGAGGGAAATAGAACTGGCCCTTAAAAGGACCTTGGGCTCCCACCATCCGGAAAAAAGACAGGCCCCCAAAGAAGGACATTTGGCCCCGGAAAAGACCGACGAAGAGAGGGAAAAACCCTTAGCCAGAGCTTGTCTCCCGTATGTCTCAACCATTGCGGGGAAAATTTCACGTATTCTCAAAAAGAGAAATATTGAGACTATCCACAAACCTCCGGGGAAGCTCAGGAACCAACTCGTCCGGGTCAAGGACGGATTAGGCCTCAAAACTCCGGGAATCTATCAGATTCCCTGCGAGTGTGGGGAGGTCTACATCGGAGAAACCGGCCGCACCATTGAAACCCGCATCAAGGAGCACCGGAGGTGCATCAGATTGGGATATCCTGAGAAGTCCGCCGTCGCCGAGCATAGCCTCAACAAGGACCATCTCATTGCTTTCGACGACGCTAAATTACTTAGCAAATCCTATGGTTATTGGGACCGTCAAACCAAGGAGGCAATTGAAATCAGGTTAGAGGCGAAGAATTTCAACCGCGACACAGGATACGCCCTCAGTAACGTGTGGAAGCCGGTGATCCGGAAAATACGAGAAGAGAGAGAGAGGATTGGAAAGAGCCAATCAGGAGCGAGCTTGCGGAGCGAATCCCGTGTGACCTGAGAAGAGCCAATCAGGAGTGACCTGAGCCTAGGCGAAAAGTATATATACTGGCATTTTCTTGGACCTGACACTCAACGCCCTGAGGACGATGGCAGTGTTAGCCGTCGAAACGTCGGCCTTAGCCGTTTCCCTGACCCGGTGGAGAACCCGTGAAGACTTCACCTGAACCTATCTACTTTTAAGTATTCATTTTCCAGCCTAATCTTCGTTTTTCTGAGATGAATATTCGCGGCCTATAAAATCAAGTAAACTGACTGACTTGTTGTTATCTATACTTTTCATTTATCTTGTTTTGATTACATGTCTCATTTTAGGAGTAGAGATTTTAAATGTTCATGACAAAGGTGCCAAGCTGGATTTCTTAGAAAATTTTGAGATTGTATCTGCTTCCAATGCTTTGGGACCAAAATTATTAGATGAAATTGTTCCCTTCAATCTATTCCCATTGTACCATGTTCCCGTCTCACCTTTAAAAAGAATTTCCGCGTCATCCTGACCTTCAACACATACCATCTAACCTTCCCACTCCTGCAGTATTCTTGGAGTATATATAAGGGCTTGCCACCGTGCACATATCAGAACCCTTGACAATGACACGGGAGTGTTGAAACCGGTAGGGTGTCTCAAATAAAAGTATGAAAAAATACTAAGTTAAGTTTCTCTTAGACAGTCTCCTAGTCCTTATTAACACCTAATCCTAGCGTAACCAGTCTATTAAATGAATTAATTCGGAATCAATGTCAGATCGCAGGTTGAAATTTAAACAATCTCTTAAACAAATTCCAAGACCATATTTTCAGTGATGAAATTAAAAATTTTTTGCGGACCCCAACTTACTATGGTAGACTGGATCATAAACACAAAATTAGAGAAATTGATTGCCGAACTGACAGATTCAAAATGCCCTTTTTTCCTCGTACTATTCGGGATATGAATAACGGTAAATATATCCAGTACGAGTGTAGCAATGGATAACATTGGTAGCTTCATGTTTGTATAAGGACTTATTGCTAACCCAACTAACAGCATATTTTTGCATGTATGCTTTGCTATTTTTATCTTTTTTTAAATAGCGTAGTTTTGAACAATACCTAAACAAGTACTAATCCTTTTTTATGCATGATATGTAGTGCATTTTTGGTGAGAATTCACCCGCTGCTACACACCTTTATGGTGGATTGCAGGGTATTATGTAGATGTAGACGAACACTTACTCTGCTGTGTTCAGAGACAAGGATCAAATACTGATTCTACCAAGTCCTCCGGTCAGACTCCAACTTCACCTTCAATTCCTGACTTTCATTTTGCCCCTTCGCTTTAGGTAATTCCACTGAGCTGTTTTCTCTTCACACGGATTTTCTCGTTTTCCTGGCCCACAATTGTTTTGCAATCTCGCGAGCTAATTTTCCTGGACCCAAGTTATCTTTGCATGATTGGATTCCATTTTCGGGTTCCAATGGTGCAAGTCAATTATCTTCATAATTCACTTCCTCCCATGGCTGAAGCTCTTTCGGGGCCGTCATACGCTTGCCTCGTTCGCAATAGATGGAGCCTTTTCCGCCCCGCATAATAGCACTTTCGCGTAGAGTGCACCAACCAACCCCACCACTGTTCATTTTCCAACCCATCGCATTGCCCTTTAAATATCACTTAACTTTGCACTCTATGTCTCCACCTAAGTTATCCAAATCTTTGCACTTTCTTCTGCCTTTTTTTACCTTCACTTTCTCTCTCCCTCTTTTTGTCTAGCCATTTTTTGCTAATGTCCGAGATGCATGGAAATTGTTTCAACATTTGCCCATAACGGCCATTGCCTGAGTTCAAGATTGCCCGAAGGAGAAGTTGTCCTCGAAGGCGCTTGTACCGTGGCCTATCCCACGACCGCTAAGCTATACAGAATCCATAAACTCAAATATGTAGGTATTAAAAATGTTCTCGCAATCAGTGAAGGACTTCCGCCAGAAATGTTACTTCTGATACTCGACTGCGCTAGTGAGCAGTGCTTAAAGGAGGTTGATCCGAAAAGTGGAAGTCATGTCATTCTTTTATATTTTCAGCACTTATAGAACTAAAGTTACTCTATCTAAAGAAGTAAAGATAATTATACCAACGCATACTCCTTTTTGCACAAATTGCATTTGAAATGACACACGATTAACGGCGAGAATGGCCGTCACATGGGAATATAACGTTTACAAATACCATAGTGACATGTCATTTTTGCAAAAAACTGATATTTTAATGCGTAATTACACAAAGAATAAAATGACACGAAATAAGGCATCAACCTGCAGTATTTTTCGCTAAATTCACCAATTTATGCGCTTATAGCAGACGAAATGCGTTAGTTGACTTCAAGTGGCGCTGCGGTCGCTGTAGCCAAAATGGTTGGCGAGTGAATAATATCAATACGAATGAGATATTAAAGAATACTTCAAGAAATATTATAACATAACGTTTGATAGTAATATTCTGGTGTTATACATTATTAAATTCATTGAACACACGAATTTATTTCTGTAACGTAAATGCTGAATTGACTCCATCGTCGAGCTGATTAAAAAATGTCTATCATAATAAACCCTTCGACTTTACATCGTATATATTGTGATACTTATGACTTTCAATATCTTAATTTTCTTTGTAAAGACAGGATCACTTAGCAGGCACATACTCGTACTTAAATTAATAAGATTCCTCAGACAACTAGACTCAAGCAGTCGCGAGCCAACCTCTTCAAAGTGTTCAACCGCTCTAATGAGCGCTCCAGAGCAGAGGAGGGGTGGTGCGATGGGGATGGAAGGGGAAGAAGGGTGGCGAGGGAAACCCGGCATTAACCTTCTCTTAACGGAAAGGCGCCGAGGGGACCACGGATTAACGTCCCTTCAGACGGACGGAGTACTGTCCTCGAATGTTCTCCACAAAACACCCCGGTAGGGACCGGTTTTTCAATAAAAAATATCTACCACTGCCGGGATTCGAACCCGAGCCCTTTCGGTGAGAGGTGAGTACTCTAACTATTACATCAACCCAAAGTCTAAAGTTTTAGAGCAATCATTATGGAAAATCAACTTCAAATAAATTTATAACTTTGCATATATCACACTTTACTAGTATATTTAAAGTAATCAAAGAACACAAAAGTGCTTATGAGATGAGGGGAACCGAGCACAGACATTTTTCACTAGGCACCTATACGAAGAGGACAATCTACATCTACATCTACATAATACCCTGCAAGCCACCACAAGGGTGTGTGGCAGGGGGTGATTGCTCACCAAACATGCACTACATATCATGCATAAAAAGTGGCCCTTCACCACAAAGTTCTTTTACTTCGAGACCAAAGGCAAGAAGCTGGATATTTCAGAGGAGCTGGGGATTTAAGAAAAACTCTACCCATGATCACTTTACGTGTTCGGGACCTTCACCCTTCCTCGACATGACCCTTTGACCTCTCCTATGACTCCTTGCATTTGACCAAGTCCCCTCTTTCCACTATCCGCAGCCAATTGGGTCCCGTATCACGTTCGTGGGACTCAAGAGTCCCGTGATCATAGCCATTCTGATTGTTCACGGCCACATCCTCGAAAAGCAACATCTACATCTACACGATACCCTGACAGCCACCAAAAGGGTGTGTGGCAGGGGGCGAAGATCACCAAGTACTCACTACCGACATGCACACAAGCAACTATAGGGTCTTATGCAACTAGATTGTTAGTATCTCTAGTATTAAAGGGATTAATACATGCATCATGCACTACAGAGTATTCCCCAAAAATATTTCCCATACCTATCCCTTTGCTATGCTGCCTATTCTGTTCTCTAATAGTACGGGGGAAAATGCCATTTTGAATCTATCAGTACGACAATCTAGCTCTCTAATATCTGGTCGAATCTAGTATAATACGCTGGTGTTTTTAATATTGTGCCAAATATCTTCAGTAAAGCTATCCGTTTTAAATTTCTCTAATAGATTTAATCTGTACTTTAACCTGCGCTCTGATAATGACTCCCACCCTAATACTTGTATTAACTCTGAAACACTACTCAACCTATCGTAACACCTTCTGACCTACGCTCTGAGAATGATTAAACCATGCAACCACTGGAGCTGTCCGATTTTCGGATGATGGCTTCTAGGTCAGTGCCCTAAGGAAATTGATGTAATGCACGAGGATATGTGAAAATGATAAATCATAAGATGAAAAAAGTAATAGCATCTGTTAAGAGAAGAATAACCGAGACTGAACATAAAACAAGGAGGTGATAGAAAAGATCAGATGGATCAATACACAAGCTAGAGCTACGTTTTAGACTAAGAGGTTCGTGGTACTAAAGAGGATTTGACTAAAAATGAACTTACCTCTTGAACAGAAGAGAACGATCAGAAAGTTCAACGTCCAAGAGAGAATGGCGCGAGGAAACAAACGAGGGGCGAGGCGGCGCCCCCGACATGCGGGTCCCCACAGGGAAAGACGGAAGGGCCTTCGTGTGCGAAATCCACCTTAGCTAAGACTGTATGCAATGAACTGTATTTCCCTCCGGGTATTTGTTTTCCATTTTTCAATGGAATGTCCACACCTCACGCCTCTCACTAGTATTTGCTTGCGTCTAATTGGCTGCCACCTCGTCATTGACAAAAGAGTGATGTTACTTTTCACTAGTTAGGCCCCATCTTCAGTATGCAGCCAGTGTAGGGGATCCGAATGAATTAGGTTTGATCAGAGAACCAGACAGTGTGCAGCGTAGAGCAGCCAGGTTCGTTAAAAGGTGTTAAAATAGGTTGAGTAGTGTTTCAGAATTAATACAAGTGGGAATCATTTTCGGAGCGTAGGTTAAAGTACAGATTAAAGAGATTAGAGATTATTAGAGAAATTTCAATCGGATAGCTTTACTGAAGATGTTAGGCACATGTTAAAAAAAACAGCGTATTATGCTAGATTCGACCAGATAAATAGGATTAGAGAGATAGATTGTCGTACTGATAGATTCACAATGGCATTTTCCCCCGTACCATAAGAGAACAGAATAGGCAGCATAGCAAAGTGAAATATTTTAGGTAGTAGGGGAAATATTTTAGAGTAGTCTGTTGTAGTGTATGATACATGTATTAATCTCTTAAATACTATAGATACTAACAATCTAGTTGAATGAGTCCCTATAGTTGCTTGTTTGCATGTCGGTAGTGTTTTCATAGCTGTGAAGGACCCGTATGTCAGTAGAAGAGAACTTATTTCAGAGCGAAATGTAGAAAGTATTTGGTGTTCCGTTAAAAGTAAAAGTAGTAACGCAAAAAAGATATATGTAGGTGCATATTACAGGCCACCGGACGCAGACGTCAATTCTATAATACAGCTAGAGTCAGAGATACGCACATTACTTTCTGGGAAGAATGATAGAGGAATAATAGTAGGCGGAGATTTCAATCTCCCCTCGATAGACTGGAATACGTGTAGTTTCATTGCAGGAGGTAAGGATAAGGAACATTGCGAATCACTGTTGAACACCTTTACGACACATTCTTTACAACAGCTAGTAACAGAGCCGACCAGGGGAAACAACATTCTAGACTTATTAGCAACAAATATACCCGAGAGAGTTCTAAATACAGTTACAGACACAGGAATTAGTGACCATAAAATAGTGCATGCGAAATTTATTGTAGGCGTTGAAAGACATTATAAACCAAGGAGGAGGGTGTACTTATTTGGCAAGGCAAATTACGACGGTATGAAAGAGGAATTAAGGGAAGCGTTTAATGTATTCAGCGAACAAAGCAAAGGATTAAATACAGAGGATTCGTGGAGAGAATTTCTTGAGGTCACCCGTAACGCAGTTCATAAATACATACCAAGTAAATATATTAGTGATAATACAGAGCCAAGGTGGTATAACGCGGAGGTTAGGAAATCACTAAAGCGACAAAGGGTATGCCAGGCTAAGATGAAAAATGCCAGACGGGGTCTATCGGTAGAGGAAAAAAATGAGCTAGTTCAAAACTATAAAAAATCGAGAGCATTAGCAAGGAAATCATGTCGGCAAGCGTTATCACATTTCAAGAGCAAGATGTTAGGAGAATATTTAGATAGCAATCCTAAAGCGTTTTGGTCATATGTGAGAGAGCTTCAGGGAAATAAGTCCACAGTGCACACACTTAAAAATGATAAAGGAATCAGAGTCACCAGCAGTGTAGAAAAAGCCAACACTTTAAACACCTTCTTCCAAAGTGTATTCAACTCATCGTCACAAAACGCAGTGGAACCACCGCCGAACACTTTCAGTGAGCAAATGCCCGAAATAAACATTTCATGTCACGGAATAGAGCAGCAGTTAAAAAGCATAAGTAAAAACAAAGCACCAGGTCCCGATCAAATTCCTTCCAGAGTTTATAAAACATTAGCTTCTGAAATAGCCCCCTATCTAGAAATAATATTCAATAAAACACTAAAGAACCACACAGTACCCAAGGATTGGAAAGTAGCTAACATTACACCTATATTTAAAAGCGGTGATAGGGAAGAACCTAGTAACTACAGACCCATTTCACTCACGTCAATCTCTTGTAAGATATTTGAGCACATAGTAGTCAGTTCGATCATGGGGCATTTGGATAGTCAGGGATTACTCATAAACAGCCAGCATGGGTTCCGGAAAGGTAGATCTTGCGAGACACAATTAGCTTTATTCGTACACGATATTTTAGTCCACGGCGAAAGCAGTACTGAAGTTGATGCGATATTTTTAGATTTTAAAAAGGCTTTCGATAAAGTTCCTCATGACAAATTAATCTTGAAGTTAGAGAGTTTTGGTATAAATAAAGACGTTGTATGTTGGGTAAAAGAATTCTTAAGTGGGCGAGAGCAGAGGGTTGTCATAGATGGTATCATGTTGGACACAATCGAAGTCACATCGGGAGTTCCCCAGGGTAGCGTAGTAGGTCCGCTTCTATTTCTTTTATACATAAACGATTTGGGTACCGTAGTTAGTAGTAAACTTAGACTTTTTGCAGACGATGCGGTGGTGTACAGGGGTATATCAAACGAAGAGGACATGAAATCACTTAGCAAGGATTTAGATGCAATTCAAGAGTGGTGCGACAAATGGCAGTTAGAACTCAACCTTAAAAAGTGTGTAGCTATCAATTTTTGTAGGAGGAATAATTCGATAGAGCGATCCTATAGAATTAATAACACGAAGATCGAAAACGTTGAAACCGTAAGATATTTAGGTGTAACAATCACTAAAGATTTATCGTGGGGAAGACACATAAGGGAAATATGCGGCCGAGCGAAGAGAAAGCTAGGATTTATAAAAAGAGTACTTGGGAAATGTGATGAGAAGACAAAAGAGCGATGCTACTTTTCACTAGTTAGGCCCCACCTTGAGTATGCAGCCAGTGTATGGGATCCTAATGAATTAGGTTTGATGAGAGAACTAGACAGTGTGCAGCGTAGAGCAGCTAGGTTCGTCAAAAGGTGTTACGATAGGTTGAGTAGTGTATCAGAATTAATACAAGAATTAGGGTGGGAATCATTATCAGAGCGTAGATTAAAGTTCAGATTAAATCTATTGCAGAAATTTCAATCGGATAGCTTTACTGAAGATGTTAGGCACATATTGAAAACACCAGCGTATTATGCTAGATTCGACCAGATAAATAAGATTAGAGAGATAGATTGTCGTACAGATAGATTCAAAATGGCATTTTTCCCCCGTACTATAAGAGAACAGAATAGGCAGCATAGGAAAGGGATAGGTAGGGGAAATATTTTAGAGTATTCTGTAGTGCATGATGCATGTATTAACCCCTCAAATACTATAGATACTAACAATCTAGTTGCATGAGACCCTTTAGTTGCTTGCTTGCATGCTAGTAGTGAATGCTTGGTGACCTTCACCCCCTGCCACACACCCTCGCGGTGGCTTGCAGGGTATCGTGTAGATGTAGATGTAGATGTAGTGCATGCTTGGTGCTCTTAACCCCCTGCCACACACCCTCGCGGTGGCAGGGTATCGTGTAGATGTAGATGTATTGTTGCCTCCATTTCTTCTTCACGCTGTCGTCATCGTTATCAATAATTCAAACTCCGCTGGAAAAGAATTCCTCACAGTACCCGTCCTGAAGACTCACTTTTAACCTGTTTATATTTTTGAGTCTTGAGAGCACCAGAGAGATTTTGAATCATTGCAAACACGTTTTCGATCTCAAGATCACGAATAAGAAATGTGCAGACTCATTCATTTGGAGCCTGGGGGGTGGGGGGTTGTGTTTGAAACCGTCGGGATATTCTCGAACAGGCAACCAAAGAGTCACGTGGTACACACACGATTGGGTTGCAATTATGATGTGTTGGAATCGCTCAATACAATCTCTCTCACTCCAGTTTTTCTCACCTGTCTCTAGTACAAAGCCCACGGATGAGAAAATTACAACAAGTGTATACAACTGGAGCGAGATTGTATTGTGAGCGATTCAAATACATCATATTTGCGAACCAATCGTGTGTTTGTACCACGTGACTCCTTGGTTACCTGTTCGAGAATATCTCGACGGTTTCATCCCCTCAGGGGCCCGACACTAATTTAGTCTTCCCAACGGATCTCAGGCGAACGTGTCGGAGAGGTCCTTTCCGGTGGCGCTGCGACCCTTGACGCCCTAGCGAATTGGTCGAATGTATCCTCATCGCCTCATCCGCAGCCAGGGTCAGCGGACGGTGCGAGGAAACCCTTTCCTTTGCGTGTCAGCTGCGAATGTAGAGTAGTGAATATTTGTGCTGCCAGTGTATGGGATCCCTACGATATCGGTCTAAATAACGAACTTGAACGTGTACAGCGAAGATCGGCAGGATGTGTAAAGGGACGGAACGATAGCCTTATTAGCGTAACCAGTCTATTAAATGAATTAAATTGGGAATCATTGTTAGATCGCAGGTTGAAATTTAGACTTAATCTCTTAAACAAATTTTAAGACCATATTTTCAGTGATGACGTGAAAAATATTTTGCGGACCCCAACTTACTATGGCAGACTGGACCATAATCATAAAATTAGAGAAATAGATTGACGAACTGACAGATTCAAAATGTCCTTTTTTCGTCGTACTCTTAGGGATATGAATAACAGTAAATGTATCCTGTACGAGTGTAGCAATGGGTAACATTGGTAGCTGCATGTTGGAATAAGGACTTGTAGCTAACCCAACTAACAGCATGTTTTTGCATGTTTGCTTTGCTATTTTTATCTTTTTTTAAATAGTGTAGTTTTGAACAGTACCTATACAAGTACTAATCATTTTTTATGCATGATATGTAGTGCATGTTTGGTGAGAATTCAGCCCCTGCCACACACCTTTTGGGGGCTTGTAGGGTATTATGTAGATGTAGGGAATGCGTCTTTGGTACTCATTCCCGATCTCACAGTATTGGTCATCAGACGAGTGTTACTCCACAAATCGATAGCTCTTCGCCTCGTTTTGAAATATCCAATGGTGGCAATCCAGACCGCTTTAAAGAGAATTACTTTCTGTCCCGATTGGAAACTTTGCCGATGCTATGGCATTAAACCTCACTTTGCACATCTGCACCCTGTACTTTTGTTCAAAATGGCCGAACAGTTACCTAACAAAGAGGTCACAATGTGTTTTCATTAATAATCATTACAGTGATTTTATATATGTTACCTCTCGTGTACCTCAGGGTTCAGTCTTAGGCCCTGTATTGTTTTGGTATATATTAATGACTTTTGTTGTTACGATTTCGTTGGTCAGGTTTACTGCCTCTGCGGATGATTTGCAATATGCTACAGTATTTCACATGGGAACGTCTAAGATATGACATGCAAAATGACTTAAATTACCTAAGACTATGGTTTTTACACAACAAATTATCTATGAATGTACAGAAAACTATATCTTTTATATATATGAATGTGCATAAAAACTATATATACAGAAAACTATATGTACAGACAACTATATCATTCTTCAATATTATTATGCCAATCTTGTTATGTCAATTTATGCATATTTTTTGTTACAATTTGTTAATTTTTATATTTTGATTACGCCTTGCTTTTCATTGTACAATATTTGATTTCTAACACCAGTGTTTCTGATCGTAGCTTAATTCAGGTTTTCCCCTTGTAAGCTACCTAAAGATCAAGTTTTTTCATTACTTGTATATATGTATGAGTATGAGCATTAAAATATATCTATCTATCTAAATAAAAAACTAATTTTCTGATCCAACGTTCAACGCAGAAAAATTATACAATCATATTGGTCGCCTACCTATTACAGCAGGCTTTATGAAGGATCCTTACTCAACTTTCAAATTCATTTTCCGAACGGCTCGTCCCCGACATAACCTTTCCTTCAAATAGGGAGGTATTCTCACCTCTTTTCCTTCCTTCGAAAGTGCACCCACTATCCTCTCCCTCCCTCTTCCTAAATTGCCCAGAATTCCAAGTTCAATGGCGGCTCTCAGCGCCCCATCACTTTCAATTACCTCTTCCAACCACATTACCTTCTCCACATTACCGCCGACAACTGCCTCCCCTCCCCATCATTTCCATCCTTTCCCTCTATCTTACTCTCTTCCATACTCATATTTCAAGACTTTGTTGGCTCCTGGCGCAAATTAAGCTCGTAGTTGAATTTCCACGAGGAAAAAATAAACTACTGTGCACTTTCAGCGGGTGACTTCATTAAGATATTCGAGGCAAGGTCGCTATTCTTGAATTAAGCTCGTATTAATAGCTAAAATAAGAATTGAATTAAAATCAACAACGATTACATGAATGAAAGTAGCAGAAGTGGATAAAGACAACAGATATAGTTTGCAATGCATAAGTTCTGATCCTCGAAGGGATACTTTTTAAATTGCTACGAATTGGAAGAGTCTTGATGGGAGTTCTATGTCAATTCCTCACATTTCACGATGAATTGGTTGCATCTCGAAATTACGAAGCACATAATCTACATCTTCATCTACATAACACCCGGCAAGCCACCATAAAGGTGTGTGGCAGGGGGTGAACTCTCACCAAACATGCACTAGATATAATGCATTTAAAAGGATTAGTATTTATATACTATTCTAAATTACACTATTTAAAAAACGATAAATCTGCATAGCAAACATGCAAAAACATACTATTAGTTGGGTTAGCTTCAAGTCCTTATACCAACATGTAGCTACCAATGTTATCAATTGCTACACTCGTATAGGATATATTTACCATTATTCATATCCCTAATTCTACGAGGAAAAAGGACATTTGGAATCTGTCAGTTCGGCAATCAACTTCTCTAATTTTGTGATTATGGTCCAGTTTACCATCGTAAGTCATGGTTCGCAAAATATTTTTAACGTCATCACTGAAAATATGGTCTTAAAATTTGTTTAAGAGATGAAGTCTAAATTTCAACCTGCGAGATGACAATGATTCCCAATTTAATTCATTTAATAGACTGGTTACGCTAATATAGTTATCGTACCGTCCCTTTACAAATCTTGCCGATCTTCGCTGCACACGTTCAAGTTCGTTATTTAGACCGATTTCGTAGGGATCCCATACACTGGCAGCATAATCCAAATGAGGTCTAACAAGGGAAAAGTGGCTGATTTCTCGTACATGATCGTCGCATTTACCCAGTACTCTTTTGATGAATACCAGTTTACGATTCGCTTGACCCATTATTTCACGTTAACTGGGGACTATAGTGAAAAGTCCAGAGAAATGATACATTCAGTATTTAATTCATTATCATTATGTATTGCTCCAAAAAAACCTAGTGAATAAATCAAAGAAAGAAATCTCTGGATTTATTATCCATAAGGATCTTCTGTGTTAGGGGAATTATGAACGCTGACAGTAACAATGTCGCATTAAATAATAATCAAATCACTATTTATGTATCAATGGAAGAAATACTATCGATTCACATAAATTCAATAATTACACACGCCAAAAACCATTTTGTCCTCACACTGCTCAGAGCTATGATGGTAATATTCCTTGCGGCTCCACAAAACACTCCGTTCGTGTCTTAAGAAGATGTGAATCACATGTGTCACGTTTTCGAGACACCCTGAATTCAATATCTAAATTCATAAACACTTAAGAATTCAAAAATCAATAAACCAGGATGTAGTGCAGTAAAAACGTTTGCATCTTGATTTACACTGATAGTATTTTACTGGTAAAACACTGTTCACTCTTATACCAACCGCATTTGTGAATGCCTTGGCTAAGATTGTCTCTGCGTACCGTAGATAATGCTCCCGATTATACCTTATATTGTATCGTAGCATGATTTAAAACATGAAAATGTTCGAGGGGCAAAACAAAGAATAAAAGTTTAAATTGTCACGAGAGCTGAAACTTGTTTAGTGTGTCTCTCAACACGGAATTTTCGAAAATGTTGGTTCACAGTTTACTCTGTTCAAACTCCAAAACCCCCGATCCTTATTCTTCGGTAAAAGAAGTGCATATAGATTATTTTTCAATCGTAGACATCAAATTTACAATTAATCGTGGCTCATGAGAGCAAATTTCCATCAATTATCGATACTTTTAACTTTTTGCAATATGATTCCAAAGAGTGTCAGAGCGATTCCAGTAAATTATATCAATTCCAGCGGAATAGCTGAGGCCAATGTTGAACTCGGTGAAAAATACCAAAGAGGTGAGTTTTGGCAGAAGTTCAACGAAGAAAAAATCATTCGCCTTGAACGGGACTCGGACCCGGATGAGTTTTAGTGGCCTATCTTATTGGTCAAAACTTATTCAGACATGTTGGCATGATGAAGGCAATTGTCAGGATAAAGGGAAAAATAGAAAAGGGAGGCCTCGGATGAGATATATGAAGAGATAAAAGATAAGAAATAGGTGATAATGATGAGATTAGCTGTTACGATAATTGACGAGAGAATCAAAACAATCTCAGGATTGTTGACTGATAGTGAGGATTAAAATTGGCAACAAATCGAATATTTCCAAAGCACCATAGTGCAGTAACCGTTCTGATTGTGTTACGAGGAAATGCCAGGAGCATATCTAAATCTTGAACTCAAATCCATCGCCTTAAAACCTGATTTTTTCTTAGCTAACGTAAATAAATCCGAAGGAGTCACAAAAATGTATTTTAATTAACTTGTAATTTTAACAGGTGTATGTATCTATGTGTAACCTAAGAGTAGAATGTAGGACCCATTCGTCGCTTTTTGATCCTCAACCTTTTTCCACCTCTCTCTGGATACACGTTTGAAATTTGAAATTCTGGCTTCACATTAGATCTCCTTCCGAGAATAATCTCCCACTTCAGACTTGAACTGATCTTCGAAGCGATCCTCTTGCCCTTCTTTCCGCTTCTGAATAAAACTGGCGCAAGTGATATGCCTTGTCTTACCTCTTGACAGAATCCGCTTATATTCATAACTTGCTGAGAAGAAATTGATATAATCGGCCAAAGCCTTTCGTCCTTTCTCCTACTTCATCATAACCGCCGTGAGCTAGACTTCAAAACTCCCCCGATGTTTTAAAGCCCTTCAGCAACTCGGTGGAGATAACATCTGCTTCGGGCTACTTCATTTCCTCTCCGTCTCGTCTCCCTTGCCATCCAGTTACTGAGGACTAAGGGATGCAAAAATGGGAGATTCGCGCATGAAAGGAAGGAAATGTCAGTTTTAGCATAGCGTCACAGCAAATATGAAGCGACGAAGGAGAAAAATCAATCATTGCAAAGATTACTGTAAGGGTCTATTCGACGTGGTCGCAGCAAAAACAGTCATATTTTTCCGACATTGGGCCAATCGCCATTCTCTTCTCAACTGTTTCTCAAATATCGTTTTTATAGTTCATTTAGCATTATTTTTGTGAATGGGGGCGTTTACTCGGAACCGAAATCGCAATTTTGTACACGAAATTGTTAGATGGAAACGAAAAAAGAAATGTAGTGAAAAAATTAATCTTCTAACCACAACCATTCACTCATAAATCAAAAATTAAAATAAGCAAAAGGTGACGCCCACCGAAAAAGCTGCTGTGATAACATTGACTTTATTTTCCTCCCGTCCTTGACTGCTTTTAGGGGAAGGAAAGGGAGTTGAAGGGGGTTCTCGGAAGGTCTGCTCGCACAGATGCGGTCGCAACTGCTCCTATTGTCAGAGTCAGCTGTGTCCCCCCATTGCGATAAAGCGAAGTAGCTTCGCAGGCTCAGTTGTGATTGGACGAAGTCGATATACGTCAGAGGTTGCACCACACCCACTTTTCCGAAAGGGTTAAAAACATCAGTTTTTCGCCGCCTATAACTCGAGAAATAATTGACGGATCAAAAAACGGAAAAATACGGGTCTTTTTATTTTACAAACTCTATCATATTCGGCAATAAAAAGAATATGGTAAACGACCCCATTCCTTACACTTTTTGTCCAAGTTTCTTCCATATCCAAAATGGATTGCACGAATTGAACACGGCGAATCTCTTCTCGCGCAAATCCTCCCCGAGCTTCAAGGCAGGCGTGCATTTGGGTTGCTAACTTCCCAAAGCCTCAACCAGGGTCTCATCGAATCCTTTTCTCTCCTCGCCCTTTCTCTCCTGCGAAACCCTCAGCGTCTTCTCTCCTCAATGGTAGCGCCTATGGATGCGATTCCTTTTCCATTTAACATTTCTCTCCAGTCAAGAATATGGTTTTTTCGAAAAAAAAAATGTTTTTTTTTCAAGTTTTTTAAATTTATTAAGATCGAGCCAAAGATGGAGCGGTAATCGTGAGTCTTTGAGTGTGCAATGAAATAATTTTCCAAGCAATAATTTCAGAGACTTAATCCGCAAAATTCGTACGGCCATCAACCATCGTATTAGGGTATTCCTTAGTGGTAGCCGGGGATCGCATTGGCTTGGTGGCTAGAGTACTGGCCTCCCACCCCCAGCACCCGAGTTCGAATCCCGGCAGCGGCATAGCTTCCTATTGGAGCACCGGTCCCTACTTGAGTGCTTGGTGGAGAGCACTTCGAGTCCAGTACTCCGTCCGTCGGATGGGACGTAAATCCGTGGTCCCCTAGTTGCCTTTCGTTAACGCGTGGGCTATTGCCGGCGCCGAGTTTCACTCCAGTCTTTCTCCGTTCCTCACTAAATTCCTTCCTATAAACAACACCTCACTTATCCAAACTGGCGCCAATTACCTCAGCTGTCAGTCGCCTACCCTTCAGCATCTACAATGAGGAACAGGCATTACTTTTCACTGCTCCCGCAATTAGAAGTATTATTAGCTTAAATGTACTCGGAGAATTTTTTTCTGAAGAATAAAGTCGTGCAATAAAAGATGTTACTTTTGAAAAATTATGTTTTCGGCAGCTTAAATACACGACGTCATCGGGAATCCAAGGCATGACGTCACAGAATCGTATCAATACGGTCGTTGTTTACTTATTGAACATGGAGGTGAGTTGACTGTTTATTTTTTCGGGATTCATTCCGCGATGTTTAAAATTGCAAAAATAATATTTCGCTGGTCCTCCTGCCAGAATCATCAGATTAACTGAACTGATCCTTTAGTTTTGCTCGTCTTTATTTATATGAGTAAGGACTCCCATTTTTGCCGGAATTTTTAAATTTGAAAAATTCGTTTAAGCTAACTCAATGTGTAACCGTCTTCTCGGTTGACGTTCTGCGGTCTCTTCGCAATTTCTGTAGCTTCTCTGATTAATCTTGGGTAATCCTCCTTTGATATTAATTTTGTCTTCTCAAAATTGAAATTATGAGTGGAGCCGCTGAGATGGTGTTTGACTATTGCAGAAATGCTGTAATTATTATTTTCAATTGCCCGTTGATACTCTTGGAGGCGTATTTTTAGGGCTCTGCATGTCAGCTACGAGCTAATGGAGGTGAGTTGTTTAATACTGGCGAATACTTAGCGAAAACGGTTGTTGTTATATGCAGAAAACTATTGAAATTTGATTTTTTCATGTAAGTGCCATGTATCGCAACGAGAGTATCGTCCATAAAATGTAGAACACATGCTTAGCTGCCCTGTTTGTTTTCACTACGCGAATCTCCGTTGCGACCAAGCAATCGCTGTTTTTTTTTCATAAGAAGATTAACACCATAGTGGAGTCGACGGAATGGAAAATTGTCGCATTTTGTTTTCTTTTAATCCCTTTTCGGCCATCGCTTCGTTCAAGGAACGTCTCAAAACCTCAATATTCTATGTATTTGCTTGGTTTTCTTCTAAATTGAACGCCCATTTCCGTAGCAGTATGGAAACTATAAAGTTCAGTGCGTTTCAGGTACCTTTCGTCAATTGTCGGGAACATTTTGATAGCAATTAGACCTGAATTAGATAGACCTGAAGATGACACTACGTGTCGAAACCTAGGTCGTCGCAATAAAATTCACTGTGGAGTTCACTACGTTTTTTCATTTATCCATATTGATAGCAATTCATAATCTTAGTGGTTAGTACGGAATATTTTGGCTTATGTACCTGGATTATTGGGAAAATTTCATATTAATTGCATCATCAAATAAATTACTTAAGGAGGTTCCACCGTGACTCCGCGATTCAATATCCCGTAAAAGAGCTATGCCATTTAATGAATGAATACCGATCCACAAAAACACCTACATGGAAAATCATCTACAGGGTGATAACGCATGCACAATAATTGTAAAAGTATGTGTTTATATAGCACGTTGTAGTTGAATTATATTTTTTACAAGTTCTTTTTACTCATTTTGACTTCGGAACATGACTGACGTGTTGTTGCCACGTTTAATTTACAAAGTGAGAATACATGCTCAATCCCGCTAATACGTATTCTAAAATAGGTTAAATATTTTCTTACTTATAATTACTTTTAAACTATTCCCTTGCAAATACCACTCTTTGTTTTGAATTTTATTAATATTCGTATTTTTAATACTGTTCGGCAACAATGACGCTGCTACCATTTGGAAGCATTGGTATTAATTACACCACGTCAATAACCAATGAAATATTTAAATTACAACAAAAATATAAGAAGGACCTTGGTAAGGTATATTCCTTAATTAAGTTAGTAAATAGGCTTGTAAGCACGTTCCGTCACAAGTACCGTTGCCAATGATAACACCATACTGTAGCGCCACTTTGATGTAACTAAGGCTTTTCTGCTTTTCTTCGAGCAAACATTTATTAATATCAATTAATCAAGTGTTGTAAGGCGAGAAATGTTTTAAAATGCTAAATTCTACATAAAATTGCGTATCTTATATCAGTGTTTTGTGAAAACGACATTTGACTTTTCATTATTAATCTACAAATTTTACTGCAAGAGCCATTCTCTGCCGTATAGCCACGAATAAAATAGCTGATTTTCAACGTTTTTTTTCTTCAAATAGATGATGGAAAGGCCTGACTGTTTCATTGCCAATCGATAGAAGGGTCAACAAATTGTGTTTCCTGAAATTTTCACAAAAATGACATGTACTTCATAATTCGGTGGAGCCTCCTTAAATAATATTGGTATTTTTTCCACAAAGAAATCTTTGCCACGACCGGTTTCGATGTGATAGGTACATCATCAACAGGTCCAACCATACGCATCCGTTACAAGCATCGTCAATATGCGGGAAAGACCAATTTCAAGCATATTCCCCTCATTTAATCGCGGTAGTTTAAGGATAAAGATGCCCAAATTCCACCAAACTATAAAAAAGGTGGCTTAATGAAATGAGATGGTCAGTGGTTCACGTCGCCCACTCCGTCAGCGTCGGACGTACAGCAGCGCACACGCGGCCGACAGGTGGGAGGGCTGACGAGGAGGCTCTGAATGTCAGCGCGGTATCCGAAGGTCGGCCCAGGTGCGCGGGGGCGGCACCTGGGAGAGGGGGCGGGGGGCCCTTTGTTGGGGCCCTCCCCCCCACATCCAGGTCGATGGAGGCGGGTGACTGACTTGAGCGCTGACTCCCAGGGTCCTCCCAGGGACCTCGCGCCGCTGCATCCAATCCGGTGAGATATCCTTGCGACTCTGAAGCGACCGGAGAGAATGTTTCCAAGCCGAAGAACCGCCAAGAGCGAAGGTTTTGTGGGGGGCGGGAAGAATCATCAACGAAATAATCCGACTCCGTCCTTGTGACCCTGAACGACCGTAACGTCATCAAGGGAGCACAGTCCTATATCCCTCACGTCCATTTCATGCAAGTTCCAAGAACATATAATTGTCAGTTCAGTCATGGGACACAGATAGCCAGAATTTGTTGTCCAATGTTCAGCATGGCTTCCTAAAGAGCAGATCGTGTGAAACTCAACTTGCTCTCTTTTCCCACGATATTTTAGTTTCTGGCGAAAATAATATTCCAGTGGATGCTGTTTTTCTAGATTTCAAAAAAGCTTTTGACAAGGTGTCTCATAGCAAACTAATTTGAAATTAAATCTTATGGGTTAGACAATAACAGTATATCATGGATTAATGATTTTCTGCATGATCGGGTGCAAAGGGTTGTTTTGGACGGTGTTACCTCACCGGCAATTAAAGTCACTTCGGGTGTCCCACAAGGTAGTGTGATAGGCCCACTCCTATTACTTTTGTATGTAAATGATATCCATAAGGTGGTAAAAAGTAAGGTTCGTCTATTTGCCGATTACGCAGTAGTGTACAGGGAAATTCTAAGCCCAAACGATAAAGAATATTTAAATATTGACCTACAAGCAATTGAAACTTGGTGTGATACATGGAAGTTAGAATTAAACTTTAAAAAATGTCTTGTAATGAGTTTTTGGAAAAAGAATAGCTCTCCTCCTAGCACTTACAAAATAAGTAATAATAAATTAACAAACATGGAATCCATTAAATATCTTGGAATAAGACTGACACATGATCTTTCCTGGGGTAAACACATGCGTGAAATAATGGGTCAAGCGAATCGTAAACTGGGATTCGTCAAAAGAGTATTGGGTAAATGTGACGATCATGTACGAGAAATCAGCTGCTTTTCCCTTGTAAGACCTCATTTGGAATATGCTGCCAGTGCATGGGATCCCTACGAAATCGGTCTAAATAACGAACTTGAACGTGTGCAGCGAACGTCGGCAAGATTTGTAAAGGAACGGTACGATAACTATATTTGCGTAACCAGTATATCAAATGAATTGAAATGGGAATCATTGTCGGATCGCAGGTTTAAATTCAGACTTAATCTCTTAAACAAATTCCAAGACAATATTTTCAGTGATGATGTTAAAAATATTTTGCGGACCCCAACTTACTATGGTAGACTGGACCATAATCATAATATTAGAGAAATTGATTGCCGAACTGACAGATTCAAATGTCCTTTTTTCCTGGTACAATTAGGGATATTTAACGGTAAATATATCCAATACGAGTGTAGCAATGGATAACATTGGTAGCTGCATGTTGGTATAAAAACTCGAAGCTAACCCTACTAACAGCATGTTTTTTCATTTTTGCTTTGCTATTTTTATCATTGTTTTAAATAGTGAGGTTTAGAACAGTATATAAATACTATTCCTTTTTTATGCATGATAAGTAGTGCATATTTGGTGAGAATTTACACCCTGCCACACACCCTTATGGTGGCCTGCAGGGCATTAAATAGTTGTAGATTCTCTTTTCGCCATATTCGAAACGCGCCTATTTTCCAAGTGTTTGGAAGGAAACGCACCACATTAAATGTTAGCATGATGGATAAATTCCGACGATAATGCCATTTCTATCAACTAAAGTCGCCAAAATTTGAATTAAATATGATTTATAGCAAGGTCTATGGGTCTGATTTAGAAAATTAGTGCCTCGAACACATCATACACGCGAAGGCAAACGACCACAGTTTTGCAGAAATTTTTTTCACCATAAAAAATACCAATAATTTCGTGAACCGAGATATTCGGGTCGTAAGGAGAAGTTAGCAGGTAAGTACGTCGAATTAGAAGCCCCTTGAAGCACAACTACGTATTTACAGTCACTTCCAACAAAAAGTTGACACTTAAAGAGTTCGCCGAAATTCATGGCTTCCCTCTGGCGGAGCCACGCGAAGTTCTAACCAAAAACAAAAACCCCCAATCCCTCCTCCCCTATCGTGACGCAGCGTTGTCAAATCACCATCAACTCGGGACTTCCGTTTCTGATGTGTTAACTTTTTTTTGGAAGTGATTGTACATACAATGATATAAACCTCTGAACTGAAATATCATTATGTTAGCATAAAAAAGAGAAAGAGTAGGACCGTTCCTCTCTGTCCCCCGGTAGATTTCAGTCAAAGTTTAACTCGCCCAGAGCAAGTTTTAGGAGACAGTACGTGGAGACCAGCTGGACTCTTCTTGAAAATGTTGCTCTAGGAATGCAGTTGGAATGCATCACGCGGGAAGCATGACGACAGTGCATGATGCCGTCACGAACCGTGCATCACTCAGTCCGTCTATTGCAACGTCCCAGCGGAGGCCTGTGCTGAGTTGGCTTCACGAAGGACTGCCTCGGGGCGGAACAGTTGAAGTGGATAGAGCGAGCCAAGTAGAATTCGGGAGCCTCTGCAGGGGGAATGCGGTGTCCAGGGGGAACTAACAGAGCGGCGGAAAACAACCGCGTTTGCTGTTGACTCCGGAGAGGCAACAACAAACGCTATTCGCGATTGGCTACGCGTTAATTTGCGACCACTGGATGGGCGAATCGGATGCATTTGTGGTTTTCAAGTCCATCACAGCATTTAATGACGCGTCAGACCGGGATAATTCAACTACATCTAAATAATACCGTGCAAGCCATCTCAAAGGTGTGTGGCAGGGGGTGAATTCTCACCAAACATGCACAGCATATCATACATTTAAAAGGATTAGTATTAATATATTATTCTAAACTGCAATATTTAAAAAGATAAAAATAGCAAAAATAGCTGTTAGTTGGGTTACCATCAAGTACTTACACCAACATGCAACTACCTGCTACAGTCGTATCGGATATATTTACCGTTATTCATATCCCTAATTGTACGAGGAAAAAAGGACATTTTGAATCTGTCAGTTCGGCAATCAATTTCTTTAATTTTGTGATTATGATCCAGTCTACCATAGTAACTTGGGGTTCGAAAAATATTTTTAACGTCATCACTGAAAATATGGTGTTGGAATTTGTTTAGGAGATTAAGTCTAATATAGATGTCGTACCGTCCCTTTACAAATCTTGCCGATCTTCGCTGCACACGTTCAAGTTCGTTATTTAGACCGATTTCGTAGGGATCCCATACATTGGCAGCATATTCCAAATGTGGTCTAACAAGGGAAAAGTAGCTGATTTGTCGTACATGATCGTCACATTTACCCAGTAGGTACTCTTTTGACGAATCCCAGTTTACGATTCGCTTGACCCATTATTTCACGAATGTGTTTACCCTAGGAAATATCATGTGTCAGTTTTATTCCAAGATATTTAATGGATTCCACGTTTGTTATTTCATTATTACTTATTTTGTACGTGCTAGGAGGAGAAGGATTCTTTTTCCGAAAATTCATTACTACACATTTTTTTTAAATTTAATGCTAGCTGCAAATAATTCGTGCAAGGTGGGGGATGGAAGGAGGAGGATGAGGAGGAAGGGTGATGAGGGAAACCCGGCGTCGGCGCTAGCGTGCTCTATTAACTGAAAAGGACTGCGACTTGACGTCCCATCTGACGGACGGAGTACTGCACTCGAATAACCTCCACAAAACACTCCAATGGGGGCTAGTTTATGCAACGTCGCAACATACCCTAAATAGAATGGAATAGTTTGCATCTGTTTTGGTTAATGCTCGAATCTTTGTTTTCTTGATTATTTTATGCTGAGTTAATAGTAACTGATGGTCTCAGCCGTAACTTCATGGAACCTTGAATTCATGATTGAAAAGAGTTTACCTACTTATTTCTTTTATATATTTTTTTATATTTATATAATTTATGTGGAATTGATGGTATTTTTTCGTTTCTTTTATTTGTGAAATGTTTTTTATGTGTTAAATAAAATGTTTTCTGTTAATTGTTGAATGTTTATTTTGTGAGAAAGGTTGTGAAGCCGTTGTTCAAGGAGGAGAGAATGGTTCGATTGTTGCGTGAGATGCTGGAGGGGGAGGATCAGAGAGAACTGTATGTTCTCTAATCAAGACGGCCTGAAACCGTAGAAAATAAAGAGATTGTGGAAAATATAAGGTCACGACATCACATTTACAAAGAAAAGCATCTCTCGCTCATTGGACACGATGAACCACTCAACCGTTCAAACTTCAAAAGGTTCAAAATTAAGTAGGTGTAGATGTAGTAGCAAAATGTTTCCCTTTTAACTCTCCGCTCTTTTTCCTCCACCATGAATTATTCTAGGCCCAGACACATCAAACGGTTATATTTACTGCTAATTTGGATTCAATAAGACATCATCATCATCGGTCAACAATCCTAGGATTGGTTTGACGCAGCCCTCCACTCGATTCTTCAACCGGTCAACCTCTTCATATTGACGTAGCTCCTCACTTTCACGTCCTTTACGATCTGCTCCATGTACCTCATATGAGGCCTGCCTTTTCCATTCTTCCCGTTCACTTTCCCCTCGACGATTGTCTTCATCAGGCCATCGTGTCTTAAGACCGTCTTCTTTTTATAGTTTCAGCAGACTTCTCTTTTCTCCCACTCTTCTTAGGACTTCTTCATTTGTCACTCGGTCTATCCATTTTATCTTCATCATTCTTCGATAGCACCATATTTCGAATGCTTCCGCCCTTTTCTTCTCCGCTGCTGTCATCATCCATGCCTCACTGCCGTCAATAAGTCATATTTAACTGAAAGGTGATGTTAATATATAATTTTTGGAATTCGTGATGAAGACTGTGTAACGTCGGACAAATATTACGGGAGAACATTAATTTCAAAAAAGAAAACGCTGCTTACCAGACTCTCCTATATTCTTCCTCTCCACACAGTATCAACAACTAGTCAACAACCCAACAATCCCCCCGCTTCACTCCCCCAGCAACCAACCAACATCTCCCAAACAAACAATGCAAATTTCAGACGTTACAACTGTTTATTAGACCGAAACTATTGATGTAATTTAAGAAGAAAGGCCACAATCAGTTACTCGCTCCACACACTAAGAAGCGCGTCTATATCGTAAACTAATTCGTATGTACATAGTAGCCCTGGTGTCATTCTTTAAGAAAATAGAAACATTAGAATGTTCCCGACGGTCCTGGTGAGATTTCGGCAACACATTCAGAAGATATTGTTGCCGAAATGAAGAGACTTCCTCCCACCGCAGTCACACCTGAAAGAGATCACCGCTCGTGCGAGATGTGTGTGAGTTTTTTATTATTATTATTATTATTATTATTATTATTATTATTATTATTTATTGATCGGTAAAATCAAATACGTTTTACAAAGTGATTAAGTTTTCACATTTTGATCAAAGGTTTTTTTTTAAAGCGGTCTGGCCAGGGATAGTATGCGCCCAGGGGGTTGGGACCCCTGCTTGCAATCTTCTCTCCCTGGCTCCTCCATAATAAGCACGTTGTTGATTGAAGAAGAAAGAGACCACTCCGCGACGATCATCATTGCCTGATCCTTTGTCTTTGGGTTTCCGACCATGGGCACGTAATGTCCTTCACCGTGTCCGTTAGCCTTAGCATTATGAAAAAGATGCAGTACGGTTGATGTACACAGTCCTGGGTGAGATATTAAAATAACATTGAGCCTTGATTTCAACAGGATAAAGTGTGGAAATGGAGGGTAAAAGTCCATAGCAATGGTATTGGATAAAATAGGACGATTAGGGTGGTTTAAGGAGAGACAGGAATAAATAAAGTAAATGAGTGAATAAATAAATAAATAAATAAATAAATAAATAAATAGGTCAGGTTGAGACGTTTTAAAATACCGCAACATAAATGAAGGCATTGATTTATCAAAGGGGCCCGTAGTTTGTCGGCGTAAATATTTGGGGGTGTATTTTATCTTAAGTACTGTTATGGTGAACATATGACATTTTTATAGCCCCAAAAAGCATAAAAGGAGTCAAGCGATCCTTTAAATTGATTGTATTTCATTTCACGGTGCAGTCTCTTTTTTAAAACTTTTAAGAAATTCTCCCAATAGTCTACATAATTGATTTTGCCTTTAAAATACAATGTGATTCTCCTGTATATTACACTTTTTGCAAGTGTAATTATGTAGTTAGCAAGCTTATTCCCCTGATTGTCCCTTTTATCAAAGGGAAAACCTCCATAGAGTTGATATAAAAACACATTATTTCCTCCGGTTAAAACCTTTAACGGACTTCGGAGGTTTTTCCATATGTCTTTCACCTTGCAACAAGTGAAAACAAGGTGCCATGCATCCGCTTCAGTACCTGGGCACCATGGACAATCTGCACTTTCAAGTGTACCAACTGCTCGTAGAAAACGTGCATCAGCCCATCTCCCGAGCACCAGACGCCATGAGATGTCTGCATCCATCCCGAAAGTAGGCCACGCTCTAATAGTCAGCCAGTTTATCTCTTCGTCGCCATATCGCCCTTCCAATGGCCATTGATGTCCATTGCGAAGGTATCTGATTTCCTTGTACACCGAAGCCTTTGGCAGCGGAAGTTTGGTTTCGGTTAGTTTCCTCTTACTCCAAAAGTAGAACTGTGCGATGGGCAAAGGTGGTGGCCATCCAGTGGGGTAGGGGCGACAAACCTCACCACTTGGTGTATCCTCTGGCGTTGGACTCAGAATCGACCAAATCTTCATCAAATTATCATAGAAGAGTCCACAATTTTCACACATGTGATAAGGCGTACTATAGAAGAAAAGGCCGAAGGATTGCCCCATACCTCGGTACCTGGATAACCTATGTGCCGCCATGATTTTCCACGGATCTGATGGAGAATCCTTCATTAGCCTCTGTATGAAGATCATTCTGAATGCCAGCACTTTATCTTCAATATCTATCAGGCCAATTCCCCCCTCAGATAAAGGGGCAGATAAAATAGCACTCTTGACCCAGTGCCTCCTATTCAGCCAGATGAAATCGACTATTTTGGATTGAAGCCGTCGGAGGAATTGCAGTGTCGGTGAGTGACATTGTAGGATGTGCCATAACCTTGGTGCAATGAACTTATTAATGGCAAGAGCTCTTCCTCTTAAAGACAAAGGTGCTGCTCTTGGCTTCCACATCTGTAAGGCACTTTCTAATTTTTGATTTAACTCGTCACTAATGAGTCTGTCTCCTTCTTGAGGGTTGTTGGACATCCACACCCCCAGGAATCTCATCCCTTGAGAATTCCAGTTTAAGGTCACAGGTTGTTCGGTTTTATTTCTCCAAGCACCTACCCAGAGGCCTTTACTCTTAACAGTGTTCAGTTCTGCTCCCGAGACTTCTGCGTATTTTTGAAAGGTTGGGATGACCAAGTCAAAATCCTCTTCATTTGTGATGAAAATGTTTACGTCATCGGCGTAAGCGGCCAATACAATTCTCCTTTCATAAGCCCCAGGCAGTGCTAGTCCGGTGAGTGTGTTCAAAGTAAGTCTGATGAAAGGCTCGATAGAGATGGCATACAACATTCCAGACAAAGGACAACCTTGGCGAATCCCTTTTTGAAAGAAAAACGGGGCCGTAAGTGTATTCTGTACTCGCACCATGCACGAGGCATTATTGTACATGGTTTTTATACATCCTATGAAGTCATTTCCAAGGGACATTTTTTCCATTACATGGAAAAGGTATCGATGATTTACCATATCGAATGCTTTGGCTTGATCCAGCGACAAAATAGCTAGCGGCTTGTTGGAGTCATTACACCACCACATTATATCCCTGATTAGCGATATGGTGTCAAAAATGGATCTTCCAGGCACACAGTAGCTCTGTTCAGGAGAGATTATCGAATTAACAACTGCTGACAGTCTAGATGCTAGTGCTTTGGCTATAATTTTGTAATCCACATTAGTCAGTGATAGTGGTCTCCAGTTTTTAAGTTCTAGAGGATCTCCTGATTTTTTCATTAATGAAATGACGGATGTGGCAGTGCTCCTTGGTAGGTGCCCTTTCACAAAGGATTCCTTGACCATCAACGTAAACAACGGAGCTAATTCAGTCCAAAAGACTAGATAAAATTCTACCGTGAGGCCATCAAAACCAGGTGCCTTTCGTTTATTTAGACTCTTCAGAGCTTCAGTAAAATCTTCCTCGTGAAAACCTTCATTTAAGGAGTCCTTGTCACTTTCACTTAGGGCTGATAAGGTGTCCAGTATTTCGCTAGAGAAAGGGATTGTTTGATCTCTGCATTCGTGTTGGTCAGCAAAATATTTGCGAGTTACATGACATAACTCTCCAAGCTCTGAAATGTTACGGCCATTCATCCTTAACTCCATGAGGGGTTTTGGTCTGCACCATGTGGCCCATCTTGCCAGATGATTAGCTGAAGGAGCATCATTTTCAATTAGGGAGTTCCATCCCATTGTGGCCATTATCTTTTCCCCCTGGAGTTGGTATCTGTTTCTTGCAGCAGAAGGATATTCATTCCTACGTGATTTTTGATAAAGGACGACATAGTCTCTTATGGCTCTTTTTATTTGCTCCCATTCTGAGCAGATGTTCAGACTCGACATAGATTCTACAGTCAGATATTTTAATACTATTTTCATGTTTTCTACGAAACTTTCGTTTGATAAAAGAAAGTTAGGAAAACGCCAATATGGAGGTGTGATTGGCCTTCCGCTAAGCTTAATGCACATGGTGACTGCTTTATGGTCTGAGAATGAGTCAATCAGATTTACACTGTAGATATTTCTTATTGAATGGCATGAAGAATATATCCTGTCTAATCTTGAGGAAGACCTTGGAGAAAAGAACGTATGGCCTGAGCTGTCAGTTCTCATCTCTGTCCAGACATCAGCTAATCTGGTGTGGTCAATAAGTTGCCTTAATTCAGCTGCAAAGCGTACGTTTCTTTCAACCCTGCCGGATCTATCTACACTTGGATTAATGGTTGTGTTGAAATCGCCAGCTAAGATTAAAGTCATATTAGCTGGTGACTGTTGCAGAGAGAGAGCAGTTAAGTGATTTTTAACCGCATCTGTGACATCCAGCGCTGTTTCTGTGTCAATTGGTCCATAAAAACATATTATACGAAGGGGTTCATTATTGAAGGAAAACACCACTTCTTGGGCATGCCCCGGAAAAATTATACTGTCTGATGTTACAAAATCAATCAGTGAAGCCTTCACGGCAACAGCCGTCCCCGTGCAAGGAGTTCGAGGTGGATTTAAAAATACTTTGTATCCTGGTAGTCCAAGACATGGCAATGAATCCACATTTGTTTCTTGCATTAAGGCTATGTCTGGCTTACGCTCATTCATGAAGGCGATCATTTGAGCCCATTTTCCTTGGCTTCTTATTGACCGTACATTCAAGGTAAGAATGGATATTCTTGACATATTCTTGAGTTTAGCGTATATTTCAATAGATAATATTATCGATATGTATATATAAAATTGGATATTTATGTACGAGGTGGCGGTTCTGAAGTTCAGCAATATTGGTTTAAGGCAAGATCACACGTTAACATTTGAGAGGTGGTTGATTATGCGAGCAATTCGCATTTTAAGTCTCTCTGTGACGTGTGGCCTAATTCTTTCTAATGTTTCGCATAATTCATCAAAATCTCTAGTTACGCATTTCGCAAGCATTAGTTGCGTGTTTACATTACGATTGTGCGTGTCTTCTAAAAACGTAATCACGCTTTCAGCCGTCAAGGGGCCTGCACTTGTGTCAGTTGACATGACAACATTAATGCGTTCTTTATCCGCATGGTCTAGTCGGTGCGTACTAGATTTTCCACCTCTTTCATCCTTAGACATCTTCTTTTTCACTGACAAATCCTCAGTTGAAGGCCGGCGCTTAGGTTTTCGAGTGTTTATGCTAGCGTCGTCAGTTAGGATGTCGGTGTCCGAGTCACACAGTGAGTCCAGCGAGAGTTGCGTGCTGGAAACACTTCTTGATAATTCAGCGACGAGGGGTAGGAATGTAGGGGCGGGAGGGGAAGGTTCAGGGTTGACGGCAGCAGGCTGCGAGCAAGCAGTATTAGATAAAGGGGCAGAAGAAAGTGGAGGGGGGGTCGAAACACAGTTCGATGGACTGGGATCGACTTCAGTCATTTGAGGCTCCACGTGACTTGAGGTTGAGTCATCAGCATGGGCGGATAGTGAAGAGGGCTCTTCGCCCTCCTCGGGAGCTCTTTCCGCTCCTGGTTGATCGCTAGATTCAGTTTCTGCCGAAGCGTCGAGGGGTAAAGCTTGAGGTGTTAATTCATTCACGTCCTTACTTGGCCCAGAGGTAGTGTTATTCTCAGCGGCGTTAGAAACAACATCGACGGGACTTTCATCAACAGTATTTTTAAATTGAACCTCTTTACTTTGTATTTGCGGACAAAATCTTGCTACATGCCCTTCCTCCTTGCACTTGTAGCATTTAGGTTCTTCGAAGGTCAGATAAATTCTATGAAATGAACCATTAATGTCCAAAAGGACTGAGTCTGGTAGTACAGTGTTCTGTCTTTTCAAGACTGGTACCGCTCTTCTGAATGAGAGGATGTGATCATATCCATCTCTCTTCGCTCCTATTTTGTATTGCTTCATTTCACCGCAAACAGTTACCGCTTGCTGAGCGATGTCAATTAGTTCCGCATCTGGTACTTCTGGTGGAACATTCGAAATTACTAGTTTTTCCACCCTGGCCACCATTGTTCGTGCCTCAATAAAGCGATCTTGTAGTGTAATTCCACCGAACTCGTCAATGAATTTGTTTAATTCTTCTTCATTTTTAAAGTATATAGCGACTCGATCCTGTGAGATTTTTGACGCATGAGTAATACTTGCTCCACCGCCAATTAAATCGCCAACTGCATATACATAATCATGTAAATTGCTGTTAGCGATACACTGAAAAAAGATTCCTGTCTTTTTCGAGGGAGTATTGGTCAGCGGTGTGATTTTCCGTGGCGGCAGCGTATAACTCGATTGCGGACGCCTGGAATGGTTGGATGAAAGCAGAGGATTTGGGTCGGCAGGATAATTGGAAGTCGTTGGCATGTTGGCATTGCTGTTGGCAACAGAAGAATAACTAGTTGCACGACGTGGAGCGCGTTCTGCGCTTGGACGGTCATTAGTTGAATCACGAGACTGTTGAACGGCAGGCGTCAATTGTAGATTGCCTGCTACTCTCCTTAGGATAGTTGGTTTTTCGGTTGAGTCGAAAGCAAATTCACTGGAATCCGCTCTATTCAAACGTTCGAAAGATAACGTACGAGATATTTGAGTATTACGGAGTCCCGCATTTTCACGGGAAGGAGGGGAGGGGGTTGGAGGGCGGAGGGGAGGGGAGAGTCCCCCCGCACCCGCCCTCAAGGCCATCGCCGGTGACTCGGCGACGGCCTGGGGTGGGAGGAGTCACTCAGGGGAGGAGGGGGGGGGCACGTGCGTGCAATCAAGTGAAACAGTATTCAACTATTCGAGAAAATAAGGAATAATAGCAAAAATAAGAGGTTAAATAATAGTAAAAATAGGGTTAAGGAATAGGAAGGTAGGTGTCACAAAGTAACAATATGGAGAGATCTCACCGCTGGAATCGGCGAAGAAAACCTCCCAAGAAACCACACAGACCAGCAACGGCGAGGAGCTCAGCAAAGGACGTCCGCTCTCGACGAAGTCTCAAGTGTGTGTGTGTGTGTGTGTGTGTGTCGACGAGGCGACAGATGGCAGGCGAATATGGAATCGATTCTCGGGGGGGGGAGTTGGAAGGGGTTGCGCGTGATTGCGCATGCGCGCGAGTTAGAGAGCACGTGACGCCATTCAGATGGCGCCGATAGCTTTCTAATGCGCGCTCCCGAGTGTTCAGGTGTCGTCGGCAGTGTCCACGCGATGAGTATTACTGCCGCCGGTGCGAGCGTCCCGGTCAGGGCGAATGATTTTTCTCTGTGGAACTTCTTGCTATAATCTTTTCATATTCTAAAATTCTAAAACGGTGTTAAAAACGAAGGGAGTTTTTCAAAAAGGAATGCTAAAATTTTAATTTATCTCTGTTAAAAAGTTTGTTTCGAAAATGATCGTGAATCCAATGGTGTTTGTTAAGCCTGAATCACACGATCATTTTTTACGTCCCTTTAAAGGGATCATTTAAGCTATAGCTTTCAGGGACCGCAAAAATGATAGCTCAAGCTATCATTTCGCCGCTCACACAATCATTTTTACCGTCCCCTCTCGTATCATTTCTGTTCGCGAGATACGGTAAACAACTTCGTAACTATGGATTATTTACATCGTCGTCGACAGATTTTGGCTGCAGCCAAATGTTTCTTTCAGAACGTGCGCTCTGATTGGCTAAATGACAGGCCCGAGGGATGGAAAAAAGGACGTGCTCAAATGACGAAAAAAGGGATAGCGATCCCTGTCATTGCCGCTATCCGTGAAGTGATCAAGTCAGACGATCATTTTTAAGCTATCATTTGAGGTATAATTTAAGCTATCCTTGAAAAGGGACGTAAAAAATGATCGTGTGATTCAGGCTTTAGCAGAAAACGAAATATTGAGTCTAGAACACAATTGTGTGTCGGAGGACTGATTGCAATCACCAGCTACCAGAAATTTTCACTAGGATATGACTGTGACGTGCCGCTGTCATCGAGTAAAATGACGGCTACCGAGTACCGAGTGTAAAATAACGGAGTTCTCATTCAACCACGATACCTAATTTTTAGTGAACCATTATTGTCGTATTCGTGCATCAGATCCTAAGGGTGAGTGTGTGTTTTTAAAATGAGAACTGCCGCCCATTCTAATAATGCCTGTCGTCACGTCAGAGAGTTGCGTGAATGAGAGAATTTTTCGGCAGCGCCAATGCTTGCGTCCTTTCCGTTGGTTACTGATTACCTGCAGCAGACTCTGAAGTTCCAAATAATAATATGTATTTCTTTGCAACTGCAGATATTCAGGCCATTAGCCTAGGGTATACATCTACATCTACATAATACCCTGCAAGCCACCACAAAGGTGTGCAGCAGGGGATGAATTCTCACAAAATATGCACCACATATCACGCATAAAAAAGGGATAGTGTTAATATAGTAGTCAGAACTACACTATTTATAAAAGATAGAAATTGCAAAGAAAACATGCAAAAACATTCTGTTAGTAGGGTTAGCTTTAAGTACTCATACAAACATGCAGCTACCAATGCTATTCATTGCTACTCTCCGATAGGACATATTTACCGTTATTCGTATCTCTAATTGTACGAGGGAAAAAGGACATTTTGAATCTGTCAGTCCGGCAATCAATTTCTCTAATTTTGTGATTATGGTACAGTCTACCATAGTAATTTGGGGTTCCAAAAATATTTTTAACGTCATCACTGAAAATATTATCTTGGAATTTATTTAGGATATTAAGTCTAAATTTCAACCTGCGATCTGACAATGATTCCCAATTTAATTCATTTAATAGACTGGTTACGCAAATAAGGTTGTCGTACAGTCCCTTTACAAATCTTGCCGTTCTTCGCTGCACACGTTCAAGTTCGTTATTTAGACTGATTTCGTAGGGATCCCATAATACACTGTCAGCATATTCCAAATGAGGTCTTACAAGGGAAAAGTAGCTGATTTCTCGTACATGATCGTCACATTTACCCAGTACTCTTTTGACGAATCCCAGTTAACGATTCGCTTGACCCATTATTTCACGTATGTGTTTACCCCAGGAAAGATCATGTGTCAGTATAGATGTCTTAGGAGAAGCACAGTACTTTGTATCCGTTTATGAAACTATGAAATTTCCTGTTCTCACAAATTTGTGATAATGATTGGAAGATTCACACATATCATAGTTTCATATTTGATAAGTGCATGGGCTGGTCCAGCAGCTGCGGTTACTCCCGTGACTCTCGTTCATCTTACTGTCTGTGTTACTTACTTACTTACTGGCAGTACACCCTTAGCATTATACCTATTTCTCTTAATCCTTTTCGGCCTTTCTCTGGCGCGTTCCCGAGAGGTGAGGCCGTAGCCATTGGTATGGCAGACCTACTCGATTTAGTGTCTCTACGAAAGTCGAGGCCTTCTCTAAACCGGCACACCACTGTCAGAAACCTTCCACTAGGAGGCGTTAAATACCGTGCGATGTCACACCAGACCCCCATCCTTACTGTGAGCACCAGACACCCTCATCATCAAGGGTCAACAATCCTAGGATTAGTTTGACGCAGCCCTCCACTCGATTCTTCTATCGGCCAACCTCTTCACATTAACGTAGCTCCTCTCTTTCACGTCCTTCACGACATGTAACTCATACGAGGCCTGCCTTTTCCATTCTTCCCGTTCACTTTTCCCTCGGCGATTGTCTTCATCAGGCCATCGTGTCTCAAGATGTGGTCGATTAAGTTGTCCCTTCTTCTTTTTAGAGTTTGCAGCATACTTCTCTTTTCTCCCACTCTTCTTAGCACTTCCTTGTTACTTACTCGGTCGATCCATTTTATCTTCATCATTCTTCGGTAGCTCCATAGTTTCGAATGCTTCTACCCTTTTCTTCTCCGCTGCTGTCATCGTCCATGCCTCACTGCCGTAAAGAAACATGCTCCAGATATACATTTTGATGAATTGCTACCTTACTTCTATGCTTGTATTTCCAGCTGTAAGTAGATTCTTCTTTTGATAGAATGCCCTCTTTGCCTGGGCTATTCTACTCACCATTTCTTTCTTTATTCGTCCATCGTTGGTTACTCTGCTTCCCAGTTAACAGAACTCTTTCACCTTCTCCAGTTTCTGTTTTCCTAGTATTCTGTTTTCCAAACACCATATGCACCATTTTAGGAATAAAAGTTCTAGATGGCGCGGAACACTCTTCAGTCACTCGGACTTTCTCCTTTTTAAGTAAGAGTTTCCCGCGATGCTCCGAACAAATGGAGAGGAATTTTGCAGGAAAATAAAGAAGATAAAAAGATACCATTGGATTGAATTTTAACGACTCAAAAGTAAAAACGCAAAAGCTGTTGGCAACGATTGTATTAGAATAAGATCAGTTTCTCGATGCTATCTTTAGGGGAAAGGGCCTTTTAAAATGTGAATTCGGGAAGAGAGGAGGAATAACAGCTGCATGCGAAGCAGAGATGAGTTACGTAAGTTTGGGAAAAATATAAAGTATTTTTAAGGGAATTTAAACGAGTTTCTTGGCCGCAGTCTGGCTATGACGGTTCAAATCTAGTGTTGAAAGTTCACTTCGTTAATTAAACATGGCGATTCACCTACAAGGGAGGAATTCTCGGAGCAATCTATTTTAAGCGTGACAAAGCAACATTTTTCAAGTTCTAATGGAACGCTAAATATTTAAATATTTAAAACAGTTTGCACGCGTAGAGAAGAAATGGTTGAAGTTAAATTTGCTAACAAGTGAAGTTTTTCCACAAATATTGTTTGAAATTAATATTTAAATTTTTTTGCGAAATTTTAAACTATGCGATTATTTTAAAACCTACTAAAAGGGTTATTTTTAGTGTTCGCTATCGTCAACACGATGAAGAAAGCATGGAAAAGTAATGGGGGCGTTTACTCGTAACCGAAATCGCAATTTTACACACGAAATTTTTGAATGGACGCGAAAAAAAATTTTAATAAAAAAATTAATCGTCTAACCACAACCATTCACTCAAAAATCAAAAATTAAAATAAGCAAAAGGTGACGCGCACCGAAAAAGCTGCTGTGATAACATTGACGTAATTTTCCTCCCGTCCTTGACTGCTTTTCGAGGAAGGGAAAGGAGTGGAGCGGGGTTCTCGGAAGGTCTGCTCGCACAGATCCTGTCGCAACTGCTCCGATTGGCAGAGTCAGCTGTGTGTCTCCCCATTGCAATGAGGCAGAGTAGCTTTGCGGGCCCAGTTGTGATTGGACGAAGTCGATATACGTCAGAGGTTGCACCATGTCCACTTTTCCGAAAGGGTTAAAAACATCAGTATTTCGCCACTCATAACTCAAGAAATAATTGACGGATCGAAAAACGGAAAAATACGGGTCTTTTTTATTTTACAAACTCTATCAGATTCTGCAGTAAAATAAATATGGTAAACGACCCCATTGCCGTAATATCACGTGGTACCATCACTGAGGCGTTGAGAGAGTGAACGGAAACAGCGATACGGGAAAGAGGTGGAAAACAACTGAAACCAGGTAAGCGTCACTTCACAGGAGAAATGGTTGCTAACGAGAATAATTCAGAGAGCGAAAACAATTGCGAGGGAGTCGAGCCACGAAGCTTCAGCCACGTTGATCGAGGGATTTCCATTTAGGGGAACAAATATCCGGATATAGGGTGAAGTCCAAGATACAAATGAAACATGTGCGTTCGTTTGTTTAAAACAGGGGTAGGTGACACAAGGAAGTCCGATTCGATAGTTATGGATAGATTGGTAGTGATTATGGAGTGGTAGGAATAGCAGATTTCGTTAAGGTGGCTGGAGAAGGAATCATGAGTCACTGAGTGTTCTATGTCATATCTTATCAAGTACCTACGTAAGAAGTTAGACTTAAGCCACATTTCATTTGAGTACCATTAATTACACGGTAACGTATTGCATGCCATCATGGAAATCAAAAAAGAATGGAAAATAGGCATGAAATTTGTTTCTCGTAAAAAAGATGACGTGTTTGATGCGAAACTTTCTCACAAGTTTAAACATATAAGCCTACAAGCAACTGAAACTAGGTGTGATACATGGCAGTTAGAATTAAACTTTGAAAAATGTCTTGTAATGAATTTTTGTAAAACGAATAGCTCTCCTCCTAGCACTTACAAAATAAGTAATAATGAATTAACAAGCGTGGAATCCATTAAATATCTTGGAATAAGACTGACACATGATCTTTCCATGGGTAAACACACACGTGAAATAATGGGTCAAGCGAATCGTAAACTGAGATTCATCAAAAGGGTACTGGGTAAATATGACGATCATGTATGAGAAATTAGCTACTTTTCCCTTGTTAGACCTCATTTGGAATATGATGCCAGTGTATGGGATTCCTACGAAATCGGTCTAAGTAATGAACTTGAACGTGAGCAGCGAAGATCGGCAAAATTTGTAACGTGACAGTACGATTACCTATTAGCGTAACCAGTCTGTTAAAATGAATTACTTTGGGAATCATTGTCAGATCGCAGGATTAAATTTAGACTTATTCTCCTAAATAAATTCCAAGATAATATTTTTAGTGATGACATTAAAAATATTTTGCGGACCCCAACTTACTATGGTAGACTGGACCATAATCACAAAATTAGAGAAATTGATTGTCGAACTGACAGATTCAAAATGTCATTTTTTACTCGTACTATTAGTGATATGAATAACGGTAAATGTATCCAGTACGAGTGTAGCAATGGATAACATAGGTAGCTGCATGTTAGTATAAGGACTTAAAGCTAACCAACTAACAGCATGTTTTTGCTTGTATGCTTTGCTATTTTAACGGGGTAGTATTTTTCTTTTGCACATCTGCAAGTGTAATAATTAATAAAATAATTAGGGTGGGAATCATTATCAGAGCGTAGGTTAAAGTACAGATTGAATCTATTAGAGAAATTTCAATCGGATAGCTTTACTAAAGATGTTAGGCATATACTGAAAACACCAGCGTATTATGCTAGATTCGACCAGATAAATAAGATTAGAGAGATAGATTGTCGTACCGATGGATTCACCATGGTATTTTTCCCCCGTACTATTAGAGAACAGAATAGGCAGCATAGCAAAGGGATAGGTAAGGGAAATATTTAAGAGTAGTCTGTAGTGCATGATGCATGTATTAACCTTTTAAATACTATAGATAGTAACAATCAAGTTGCATTAGACAATATAGTTGCTTGTTTGCATGTAAGTAGTGCATGCTTGGTGATCTTCACCCCCTGCCACACACCCTCGTGGTGGCCTGCAGGGTATCGTGTAGATGTAGATGTAGTAAGCGTTCTTCCTGATTGATAACGCGTGCCTTGTTCACCCCCTGCCACTCACCCCGTCGGTGGCTTAAAGATCGCATTGCGTGGGTGTAGTTTGGCGCTCCGCACTTCGCTGCAGTGTAGCGACTCGTCCTCGGGGAGATTCTTGCGAGCTACTACTCCGAAAGGAGGGATAGTTGGCCACATTTCGGATATCGGAAGCCAATCGATCAATCGGAGCTCGAGAGATCGAACGTGGAGGGGCGCACGCATCGATCCACATCCGTGGATTAATATCGCCATTTTATTATTAATTGGCTCCCCGCCGACAAACCCTCCGGGAAAGGGGGGGGGTCTCCCGCAATGCGGCCCCCCCCCCTCCCTCCTCCCTGTCGCGAGCGCCCCCCTGCCAGGGAATGCGGCACTGCATCGCAGGCAGCGGTTTCAACCCTCTTCTTCAGGGTCACCATCTAGGGGAGAGTCATTGGGTGCATCCAGGGGGAGTAGCGCTCACTGAGCGATTGAGCGGTAGCGAACTTTCCGCTATATCTCAGCTGCTGCATCCCCCTGGATGGTGAGCGCTACGGTGGGAATTTGAATCTTCCTCTATTGGCGAGAGAGTTCGTTCTTCGAGACTTAAAATGAAAATTACGAATTAAAGCAAGGTTGTTGGCATTCGGAAGAACTTCCGTTTAAATTACTTCGACATAATAATAGTAATTACGCAATTTTATAAACGAAATAAGATATAACGACAGTAAGCATAGGACAACAACAACAAATACAGCCAAGATGGCGTCGCTTTCAATTTGATCGAAGGGGATAATTAATATTATTCTTCTGCGTATTGAGCTTTTTTGAGTATGTAGTTAATATTTTGTTCGAACATCACATAAGACACACTTTTGGTTGCTTTCAGGCTATACTTTCCAAAGTTAGACGCATATAAAAATACAAATCGACGGAGCGTACTCCGTGGAATGTCAGTAGCCAGGCAAATTGTCCGATTGAAATAGAATTGTTTTCATTTGGTAAAGGTAAGGGTGAAAATCGACGTTGAACGCATTTAGCCTCGATTTCATAATTTTCTTCTCTAACATTTTCTCGGTATGAGAGAAGTCACTGACAATTAATTATTATACTGTCACTCATGCTCACCCAGCAATTGCTAACCGACCGATGTGCTTTACAAAATCTAAACTCTCGGCTACTTCGACGTTATTTTAGTATGAACACGAAAGTTATCGCATGATTCACCTCAACAATCTGACAACTCGAAAGTAAATTTTGAAAAGTCCAATTAATTCTGGGCCATTTCTAAAATAAAAATGGGATAGTAAAACTTTATAGTTGTCATAGTCTAGGGGTACTTCAGTGCTCAAAGGGCTAAGGTTATATAGCATCATATAAACTAAGATCATGATTGTAAGACCTTGAGAAGCATTATTATGGAGCAATCAGGATCCACTAATGTGGTTAACTTTCTTCCTATCTTTGAGTTTTTGCTCAGATGATATAAGACTTCCTTTCTTCACTGCAGATGTAACGCATGCATTTCATGAACTACCTTCAGTTTCACAATGCAGATGAGCATACATTTTTTGTAATATGCATGGTTGTCTTGAGTATAACCATGGTTATACCATAACCATAACAAGTGCACTTAAGGCATTTAAATATATCACTTAATACCTACCTTGTTCATAGTTTGAAGTGAGTATTTCTATCTAACATACCTATGTCTCTTCAGCATATACTTAGCTTTTCAACTATTCTTTTTAATACTGCAGTAATTGTTAATGTTCTGTAACAGTACTGTTAATTAACAGCATTGCCTTTCGCCTTTAATTCTATTTATCTCATCAACATTTAAAGATGGCCCTGTTTTGAATCTTTCCTTTTCACATTCCATTAGTTCTCTTTATATGCTTTTTATATTTCATCCTTATTAAATATACCACATACTTACTTTCTTTCATAGTCCTTTTTTATGCTTTTGGTGGTGAGAGTATGCACCCATGTGTGCACACAGGCTTCTTTGTTTTCACCCATGCCCTTGCTTTCTGTTCTATACATGACCTACCCACTCTCCCATTCCACAGAAAAAGAACTAGAAATTATGTCAAAAGGCATTCCTCATGACACAATTTAATGTTTTTTCAGACTGCTATTTTGGGTCTCAACTTATACCTCTTCCATCTTTCAGAAACAATCTCGTTAGAAACTATCCTCTGCAGTGGATGGTAGAGGCCAAGACTTTGTGGAATTCCATAATATATTATTCCATGTACATGTACCTGATGATGCTTCAGTGAAGTTAAACATGTCGGAATAAATCTCTTTACCCTGTGGAACGCTAAAGTTTTTACTTCTCATCCTAAACTATTCTCTCTCCACCCACATCTCCTCCTTCTCAGGAATTATAATTGATTTCCCCATGCCAACGAAATGAGATGGCTGATGAGCTGGCAAAGGCTCAATCCAGCCGCAGTCCAATTGCGGAACAATACCAAGTTTTAGACAGGCAAAACTACATATAGGAGAACCTAGGCCTGGCCTTGCCAAAAGACTTCTGTCACTAAACAGCTGTCAAACTGTCACTAAACCCCTAGGGGTCAATTATGAACGGTAGTGGGACTCCTTACAGGGCACTACCAAGTGATTTGAGGCACCTACACCTCCTGGGAATCGTAGATACACCCAGATGTAGGTGGTGCAAAGAAGTGGATGAATCCACATCCCACATACTATACATATATAGTATGTGGGATGTGGACATACTATATAGTACACATATGTGTGTTCCCCGCTGTGATGAGGACTCAGAATATATTCTATACCTATATAGGTACCTGGAGTGGAGATCCCCATAGGGGACCTATTGGCCTTCAGCAAGGCGACTGGCCTTTATGGGTGATTTCTCTAGAAGGGTGGTTGGCACAATGGACCTATATGGGTCTAAGTCCCTCACGACCTCCTTTGTGTGGAACTCTACCATGATCATAATCTATCTTGTCCCATTCCAATACATATAATGTATATAATTCTGCTCTGTATTCCCACTTACTCTTTCCTGCCATAGCTGTCCAAATTAGCACTCAGAAAATGTTGGGTAATTGACTGATTCCCTTTTCACCCATCTCCTAGGAGAAGCTTCTTCCTCCAAAATCATGGTATATAATTAAAAATTTTAATTTCACTCAGAGGACTTGGGGGCCATTCATTTAACAAGAACTGCTTCCATTAATGGAAGCCCATTATTATTAATTCATGGATTGGTACTTTTGGAATAATGTATCATTCTACTCATACAACGAATTCTAGCTCTGCCTCTGCAAGCTTACAAGGTTGCAGGGGCGTATCAAGGGGGGTTTTTGGGGGTTGTAACCCCCTCCCCCATTGGTAAAAAAATATATAGTTTTAAAAATTCCCGGACCCCCCCGTTTACATGGGGGTTTCAGTGGTGACACCCCTCCCCCCCTTCAGATGCTTCTAGATACACTAATGCAAGGTTGAAAATTATTTGAAAGTCATCCACAGAACAATGTGGTTACCAATTCGGTGAATGACTTCCAAATAATTTTCTTTTAAAATTTTAGGTTGTTTAAACAACCCAAAATTTTAATTGGCCACATATGGCAGATGTGAACTGCTTTAATTGCTCGATTTATAGAAGTTTATCTTATTAATCTCTATCAAGAGTAATATTAAGATGCCTATGATAAGTGAAAAGTTATTTAGACCCTTAACAAGTCATTTATGTAATTAGTGGTGCTGAAAAAGAATAAAGATGACAATAACATCATCATCATTGCAATGACCATGGTCGCCCTTAAGGAACTCAATGAAGAGAAGGTGAAAATTTGTCTTGAGCTATACATAGAAACTTATTACTGATCCTGAACATGAGAATGAAAGCATATAATTATACCTACTATGCGTATCAACAGCATATAAGTTGTTATAACATAATAAGTTGTTGCTGTTGAACGCATATTATAATATTACTGTATGAATTCAGCTCTGTGCGATCCAAGTTTTATACATAGAAATGAATATTTGACAACCCTGAAAAGCTAAAATTGCTAATAGGGGCGCCTCCGCTTCGATAATTATCACTGCATGTGACATATGCTGAAAGTTTCAAACATATTTGCCTGCACTTGATAAAACAAGAATATTTCGCAACTAACGATTAAATCAATTTTGTTTAGGGTCACGAACATCATAGGAAATTTTGGATCCTAAAGTCTTGTATCAAAGTATTTTTCGAGATTTTCATCGTTCGTCGTGTACGAACTCGGCAAATGGTCGATATATATATATAAACATATGTCTTTCACTATATACTAGGCGTGGTTTGACATTTTCTTTTCAATGGTATTTAATAAAGGACAATTATTATATTTAGAATAAATGTGACAGTGAAACAAAGTGGACTTAATTCCGTAAGAAGGTCAAGATACACCATAGCACTGTCGTCTGCTATAGAAACGAAGAAACCACACGACGACCGATATTAAGCTTAATTTGTACTAATTCAGATGATTGTTTTTCAGGAAAGGCTATATATGACCAAATATTTATCTCCACATTTCGGCAAAGTCTAATGAGAAATAGTATTAATTAAAATAGTACGATTTCTACCTTTATCCGCGACATTTTAGAATGGAGGATATATCGAGCGATGCTTTTAAAATATATTTCTACAATTTCAGTTTCTAATTAGTGCTACTTGTTGATTTCTCTCTGATCTAAGTAATTTAAAACTCACAGAACCATGTATAACCGGATTTATAACCCTTCTTGGATGTTCTTTGCTATTTCTAACTTTTCGATTGCGCGCCGCTACCTAAGGGCTGAGAGCAGTGAGCGGTCCAAAACACCGCTCACAAATATGGCGACCGCTCAGTACTGAGCGGCTACGTAGCGGTCGCATCCAGGGGGAGATCACCCATCCGCTCACTGAGCGCTCAGTGAGCGCTACTCCCCCTGGATGCACCCATTGTCAGAAGGGGGACATCTTCCAGAGGGAAGGCATCTTCTACTCTTGACGATGACCTGGATTGGTTGAAACCGGTGGAAGGATTAATAATAATCGTATGTAGGATATAACAATGCACATTTTTTTGGTTGATGTCTTAAGCAGCGTTTACACGTAGCAGTCGAATGCTATGATAGTCGTGAGATACGCGATATATCGCTATCGCTACTGCTACGATGCGTCTGCACCAACTTCTATGCAGCTTAAAGCCGATATTTACGCGTTGCCACAACAAATAAAAAGAGTTTTATTTCAATAGTGACTGATTCTTAAATTTTCATGAAATTCTTCAAGGAATAAATTCCATCGACAATTATCTTTTGTTCCAATTCTTTAAAGAGAAGAATCTTTCCTTCGGGGATGGATATCCTTGTTATTATATCCAAATTCCCGATATCAGACTCCATGGGCCTTATTCTGTAAAGTCGAATTCGAGATTCCGACGTCACAACAATACCCATATATGGAAAAAACGTAATAGTTTGTAGTACAAACCGTGCTCCCTTGATGCCGCGACGGTCGCTCCGGCTCAAGGCGACGGAGTCGTATCATTTTGCGGATCATTTCGTTCATAATCCGTCGCCAAATATTTTCTGGCGAGCAGGCGCTGCTATCGCGGTGGGCACCGATAGAAGCTTCGATTGTAGCAGACGACTTGTTGATATTTATCGCGCGGAATACAAGGTGAGAATGTATCTAATTCTAGCTAATGATTAAATCTTTCATGTGTCCGTTTCCTTGCCGCTTATACAGTTAGAGGTATATAAAGCTATTTGTTTTGTTTTCAATTGTCGCCATGCAATGTTTTTGTTTAATGTTGATTTAAAAAAATTCGAGTGGACTAGACATAGGCATAAGTTTTTTATTCGTGTAAAACTTCTACGTAATATTTTAATGCTACTGCAGGGGCGATCTACATTATAGAGAGAGATGGTATCATGTTGGAAATAACATTGTTTGAGCAAATCTCATTATGCTGGCAATTGTTTTGTACGAGTACCTTTCTTTGTGTGGTTGTATTCTACCGACAAATTCTGAAATAGTATGGACGTCCCCCCTGTGAGGCTATCTCCCCCTCCCACACACCTTTATGGTGGCTTGCAGGGTATATGTAGACGTCCTTTGGTCTTCGGACGCATACATTATCGCAGGATATTGAACGGTTGTTCTATATTTGTTATCTGCTACTGTGATATCAACCATTCCAAATCAATGTACTATATAAATAGAAACATAGCCGGACGGAGGAATATATGCACGAAGATGTAATGATTCACTCGAGAAAACAATATCATTGCAGAAGCTGTCGACACAATCAATTGATAAAACCAAAACATTTCGTGATTTAATTCCAAAGGTGTAATCACTTTCAATTTTCAGAAGTTTCACTTTCTTAATAAGTCCGCCGTTATTCCATACCAGCATATATTGTTACATTTTAAAGCGAATAGATTGATTACAAACATCAACAGTAAGTCATGTTGATTAACTATTGTTAATTACCTCAGCTTGTTCCTTCCATTGTAATAATGGCGCGCTGGATAGACATAACGTTGGATAACAGTCAACTGTTATACGTCATTTCGGCGGTGAACGATGTTCGCGAATCGTTCGTCGCGGTGACCCACGACTCTCCATATGAGCCGAAATTCTTTCGACTTTACAGAATAGGCCCCCATGTATGTACTGCTTTACGTTGGCGATTGTTGCGATTGTGTTGGATACATTCCCGCTGGAAAGTAGACGGGCTTCAACTTTGCTAATAGCTCGAACGTGGATCGATAGTGTTCGACATGTGTCCAGTATCGACCTGAACTCGCATCGCAGTTGCTATTTACACATACGAGTAGGGATTAATAGTTGTTAGCAGTTGACTATCATAGCAGTCAACTGCTACGTGTAAACGCGCCCTTTAGGAGGTTCCACCGTGACTCCGCGATTCAAAATCCCGTAAAAGAGGTATGTCATTTAATGAATAAATACCGACACAGAAAAACACCTATATGGAAAATCATGTATAGGGTGATAACGCATACACAATAATTGTATGAGTATACTATTATAGGTATAGCGCAGTTAGTTATTTAGAATAGTTACATTCTATTTTTTACAAGCTCTTTTACTCATTTTGACTTCGGAACATGATGAGGTATTGTTGCCACGTTCAATTTACTAAGTGTGAATACATGCTCAGTCCCGCTAATACGTATTCTAAAATAGGTGAAATGTTTTATTAATTAATTTAAACTATTCGCTTGCAAATGAAACTCCTTGTTTTGAATGTTATTAATGTTGATATTTTTGAAAACCATTTGGTAAAAATGACGCTGCTACTATTTGGAAGCATTGGTATTAATTACACCACATCAATAACCAATGAATTATTAAAATTACATAAAAAATATAAGAAGGACGTTGGTAAGGTATATTCCTTAATTACGTTAGTAAATGGGCTTGTAATCACGTTCCGTCACAAGTACCGTCGCCAATGATAACAACATACTGTAGCGCCACTTTTATGTAACTAAGGCTTTTCTGCTTTATTTCGGGCAAACATTTATCAATATCACTTAAACAAGCGTGGTAAGGCGAGCAGTTTTTTGCAATGTTAAATCCTGCATAAAATGGCGCATCTTATATTAGTTTTTCGTCAAAACGACATTTCTCTTTACGTTATTAATCTGCAAATTTTACTGCAAGAGCCATTCTCAGCCGTATAGCCACGTATAAAATATCCGATTTTCAGCGTCTTTTTTCTTCAAATACATTACAATACAAAGGCCAAATTATTTTAATTCCAATCGAAAGAAGGACCAAAAAATGACATGTCCTGAAATTTTCACAAAAATGACTACTTCATAATTCGGTGGATCCACCTTATAGTAAAACTGCTCACTACTGGTTATGTTATGATCAGTAAGGCGTAATTTTCCGTATTTACGGTACTTTTCCCGTGATAGAAGCTGACGTTTTAGTACCCTTCCGTTTCGTTATGGGAACTTTTAAGTCCACAAAAAAATTGTCATTCCCATACAAAAAATTGACCTAAATCGTTATATAAAAACGGTCTACTTTTTCGGGGGATGTTAGAATCTTCGCTTTCCCCTCCAAGTTAATTTTTTAAATACATAGATGATTTTTAGGGAGTTTAGGTTCTTTTTTTGAAAAAGAAAAAAATTTTAACTTTTGGCCGACGCATCGGAAAATATTTTTTTTTCCTTCTTCAGGGTTAAAATGGAATCAACCACCAATGAATGTAGGTAACATGATTTACAGGATTTTTGCAGTGCCAAATGCTTTACAATATAATTTTTTTTACAAATTTTAACGCCAAAAAAATACACGGAATAAATTTTACATACCTCTTAAGTTTTATGAGGTGAATTTGTTTACAAATTGGTTGCTAAGGTATTTTGATGCATTAAATTGTTATATATTTTACTTAAATTAGAAATGTCTGTTGTTTTATTCCACGAATTTCGATCAGTACTCTTATGATACATTTCTTTAAATAATCTATTTCATAAATTTTCTTCAGATTCTAAACTTTTTTGATTGGTCGAAATTAAAAGTATGTTTGTTTTCGATTGCATGATTTGTCAATGCACAGAATTGTATTATATTTTTTTTGGATGCTCTGTGTTGTGAAAGCCTGTTTTTTTAAATTAACTTTTGAAGTTAATTTTTTTAGTTGTTCTACTGGCCTATTTGTTTTACTGTTCTACTGGGACAAGAATCAGAGAGCATCACAAGTGGGTGGACAGAGGTTACCTATTGTCCAGTATTGCAAAAAAATCCTTTTTGAAAGTACATACATAGACTAGTGATGTGAAACCTAATTTAGGTTTCAAATCACTTGTGTATAGTGTATAGTTAGTGTATAACACTTACCTTACTGACCTTGCAATACTGGTACTTCCTCGAAAGAATAATGGATAAACTCTTTACAATCAAATATGCCAAACGCAAATGGTGGGCTCTCTACATCAATGATTAGAACTTGTCATATACGTATACAGGTTTTGAACGAGTTTGGCGAATACGATTCCTAAAACTCTATCCGCTGAGAGCGACTTGGATTGCCCAATCGGTGCATACTAGTAGGTTATCACAAATGCATTCCTAAATCCGCCATTGCCTACCGCGAAGCATGCGTTGGCATATCAATGCAATCAGCATGGGTTCAAATCATTCACTCGCTGAATTTTCCAAATTCGGACAATATAACGTTTAAAATGGTTTGTTTCGATAGTCAATATCAAACACGTGCCCTTATGTTTAAAAATGATGAAAATGTAATGGATCGACCGAGTGGCTAACGAAGAAGTCCTGAGAAGAGTGAGCATTTTAGAAATTTTAGGAGAAGAAGAAAGGACTGCTTCTTCTTTAAGACGAGACATATGTCATATCTTGAGGTATCACGACATGATGAAGATAATCGTTGAGGGAAAGTGAACGGGAAGAATGGCATCTACATCTATCTACAACTACATATACACGATACCCTGCAAACCACCGCGAGGGTGTTTGGCAGGGGGTGAAGATCACCAAGCATGCACTACCGACATGCAAACAAGCAACTAGATTGTTAGTATCTATAGTATTTAACGGAATAATACATGCATCATTCACTACAGACTACAATAAAATATTTCCCCTACCTATCCCTTTGCTATGCTGCCTATTCTGTTCTCTTATAGTACGAGGGAAAAATACCATTTTGAATCTATCAGTACGACAATCTATCTCTCTATTCTTATTTGTCTGGTTGAATATAGCATATTACATATATTGAATATAGCATATTGGTGTTTTTAATATGTGCCTAACATCTTCAGTGAATCTATCCGATTTAAATTTCTCTAATAGATTTAATCTGTACTTTAACCTTCGCTTTGATGATGATCACCCACCCTAGTTCTTGTATTAATTCTGAAACACTACTCAATCTATTGTAACACATTTAAACGAACCTAGCTGCTCTACGCTGCACACTGTCCAGTTCTCTGATCAATCGTAATTCATTCGGATCCCATACACGGCAAGGACAGGCCTCGCAAGAGATATGAGGAGCATGTAGAGGAGATATGAAAGAGAAGAAGTATTTAGATTTGAAAAGGGAAGCTGATTGGAATATCACACCAATCTAAGGATTAATGAGTGACAATGATGTTTATAAATGGTCACAGATGTTCAATAAAGGATTTGGGATTCCGAAGGCAGTTTCATGTTTTTAACACAATGGAAATATATTAATCTAAAGCAATGAGGAAGTACTGTTCAATCCTCTGTTGATTCCTTTCTTTCGCATATGTTTAAATCACGCATTTAGAGCTGTTCTGATTATTTGGCGACACGGACACATGCAATTTAAATAAATAATGTCACCTAATAAGAGGAGAGCCCCACGCGGAGCAATTTGAGCATAAATTAAAATGTTTATTCCTTCGTGATGACCGCTGCAATCATCAATGGAATGTCGCACTACTCCTACAGCCCTTTCTCTGGGCTCCCCAGATAAGAATGACCATTCACTGCGTAATCGGTCGGCCAGAATTATTCAAACCGGCCGGCTTGATGTGTCGGAACGCCGGTCATTCGCATGGGACAGTTATCTAATCATCCAATTACGCAGCGACGAGAGATTAATGCTACCGTTCCTCACCGTGGCTCACCTCGCGCATGCGCATGAGGTCGCGTGCCCTTGGTACCTGACCCACCGAAGCCGCTGACATCGGCAAGATTTGTAAAGGGACGGTACGATAACCTTATTAGCGTAACCAGCCTATTAAATGAATTAAATTGGGAATCATTGTCAGATCGTAGGTTGAAATTTAGACTTATTCTCTTAAATAAATTCTAAGTGATGATGTTATAAATATATTGCGAACCCCAACTTACTATGGTAGACTGGACTATGATCACAAAATTAGAGAAATTGATTGCCGAACTGACAGATTCAAAATATCATTTTTTCCTCGTACAATTAGGGATATGAATAGCGGTTAACATATCCAGTACGAGTGTAGCAATGGACAACATTGGTAGCTGCATGTTGGTATAAGGACTTGAAGCTAACCCAACTAACAGCATTATATTGCATGCCTGCTTTGCTCTTTAAAAACAATAAAGTTTTGACTAGTATATTATTACTAATGTTTTATGCATGATGTGTCGTGCATGTTTGGTGAGAATTAACCCCCTGCCACACACCTTTATGGTGGTGGCAGGGAAACTAGATTATTAGTTTTTTTAGTATTTAAGGGATTAATACATGCATCATGCACAACAGAGTACTCTAAAATATTTCCCCTACCTATCCCTTTGCTATTCTGATCTCTTAAAGTACGGGGGAAAAATGCCATTTTGAATCTATCGGTACTACAATCTATCTCTCTAATCTTATTTGGCTGGTCGAATCTAGCATAATACGCTTGTGTTTTAACATGTGTCTAAAACAACTGCACTAAAGCTATCCGATTGGAATTTCTGCAATAGATTTAATCTGTACCTTAACTTAAGCTCTGATAATGACTCCCACCCTAATTCTTATATTACTTCTGAAACACTATCTTATCAACCTATCGTAACACCTTTAAACGAACCTAGCTGCTCTACGCTGCACACCGTCTAGTTCTGTGATGAAGCCTAGTTCATTAGGATCCCATGCACTGGCTGCATACTCAAGGTGGGGCCTAACTAGTGAAAAGTAACATTCCTTAACGTTGTGTTCATGAATTACTGGAAGACAGCTTACGGTACCATCAAAATATTTGGGGGGGTGTCATTCAGAGAATGGGGTCGTTTACCATATTTTTTTATTGCCGAATATGATAGAGTTTGTAAAATAAGAACACCGAAACTGCGATCTGATCTGGCGAAAAACTGATCTTTTTAACCCTTTCGGAAAAGTGGGTGTGGTGGACCTCTGACGTATATCGACTTCGTCCAATCAAAACTGAGCCCGCGAAGCTACTTCGCCTCATCGCAATGGGGGGGGGGACACAGCTGACTCTGCCAATAGGAGCAGTTACGACAGCATCTGTGCGAGCAGACCTTCCGAGAATCCCCCTCTACTCCCTTTCCTTCCCCTAAAATCAGTCAAAGACGAGAGGAAAATGACGTCAATGTTATCACAGCAGATTTTTCGGTGGGCGTCACCTTTTGCTTAATTTAATTTTTGATTTATGAGTGAATGGTTGTCGTTAGAAGATTATTTTTTTCACTAAATTTCTTTTTTCGTTTCCATCTAACAATTTCGTGCACAAAATTGCGATTTCGGTTCCGAGTGTAAACGCCCCCATTCAGCGCGCTGGTGTTCGACGGTGCATCCGCTATGCACTGGGTCGTATTCCGCCCTCCGTGGTATCGTCGTGAACTGAGGAGTGAAGTCATAACACATTCATCGGCGTCAAGCGTGAACGTCACCACGGCCTTGAATCACGTGCAGAGGGACAAATGCCCTCGGCCGTAACCTTCGGGGGAGAATGACAGAAAAAGGAAGGAGAGGCATCCTCCACTTGCGTAAGAAAATGGGTCCGCGGCACGTAATCGGAGAGCGAGTCTCTCGGGAATTGCTGGCTGATTGTTTTCTTTCTGTGCGTCAACACGGCGACACGTTGACCCCTCTCGAGTGTGTTCGGCCCAACCCAAGACGGTGCTTACGAAAGTGTTATTCAAGACACCACTTATATACCTACTTCTTGTCCTTCCCTTCTAAAGGCCGTTTTACACCACGGTCATTGAAACTTCGCAAGTTGATGTTCATTCCGTTTGAGCAGTCGTCTGCGAAAGTCCGTCACGTAGAAAATTGCGAGGATGCTTGCTTGACAGCTTTACACGGTGCAGTAGTCGGTGCATTATGTCAGTGACAATATACCATTCAGTAGCAGTTTTACCGTCACGATCTGTTAAGTAGAAATTAATTGGACGTGAAAGATGCGATGAATTACCACCACTTTAAAATATCTTTTAACCCATAGCATAAACATAATACTGGAGACCCTAGTCCCGTAAACTTAGCCCAAAATTGGCACCTCGAACGAACGCATGTGGGCCAAGGTAACGAGTTCTTCCTTTACGTACGAAATTAAATCTTCCAAGTGATTAATCGCCCAGCTCATCATTACTGCACTTTATTCACTACCTAAGGAGTTGAGTGCATACAAAAACACCCAACTCAATCGTCAACAACCTATTTAATTGCAGGAATTCCCATGGCAGTTAGTTGCCGCTATATCAGCACCATCTAGTGAGAGAAATAAACTTCAAACTTGCACGAACGCATGTACAATCAGATTAGAACATGTTCTAATTTGCTCGCAAGCGTTCGCGCAGTGGCGCTGCCTGTCCTCGCAAGTCGTCGCTTTACACGGCGCAATATTTCTTGCGCAAGTGTTCTCGCATGTGGCATGCGCAGTATCAATGACCGAGTAAGAAGGCCTTTAGGCCCCTCCCCAAGGTACGACGGAGGCCATTTGTTTTCACCTGGTGCACTCCGGAGTAGGAAATAAAAACTGATATTATCCCAGACACAATGGTGTAGTTTCTTTCATCGGATAAAGCCGAATTCATTAATAAGCGATTCGTGCCCCACCACAACCGTATTCATTATACGAAAGTGGAATATTGTATCGAGGAATCCCAGTTTATCATAACATTAAATGTTAACTTTAAGTTCATTTGAAAAAGCTCCGAAATAGCGGGGTTGCGACAGCCTTCTTGCTGACTTCACAGGTTTACGTTGCGAGGCACAATGTTCGATAATTCCTCTCATGAACTTGCCATTCTATTTATGAGAAAATAACCGGGAAATAAAATACCATATTTACACGTAATATTTTAAATCACGTTTCCTCTGATTAACTGCCTCACACTAACAAAATTATTCATTTCTGCAGTTGTGGAAAGGTTTCAGGGTTAATTTTGTAGAACTTTTCCATGATAGAAAGAAAAAAAATTTGCGAATTTCACTGAAAACATTTTTAATCATGATCCGGGTTTCGACAATTCAACGCCATCTTCAGGTATACATCTGAAGATGGCGTGAATTGTCGAAACCCGGGTCGTGAGTTAACATTTTTTCAGTGAAATTCGCAAGTTTTGTTAATCTTTCCATCATGTAAAAGTTCTACAGAATTAACCCTGAAACCTTTAGATTCGTTAAGAGCATCTCTGCAGTGTTTCAATTAATTTCATCCCAACACTTGTGAAAATAACTGAGATGGCAGAAATCATTATACCTACGTCCCGTTATCATTGCAAACTGCATTTCATCCTCTCATATTGAGTTATATACAATGCACTGGTGAGCTGCAAGATCTCTTGACTGACTGGAGAGGTCACTTACAAGAGGAAAATAATTAGTATCACGAGAATTTTATCAATATGACTGGAGTGCACATTTTTCCTGCTTAAAATTTCTCCGAGATGCACGGCAGCGCTTTTCCGCGGGAAGTAACAAGTATTTCTGCAGACTCTAAAAAAAATGTTTTTGACGGTAGAATGGAGGGTTGTTACTCCGATTTTCTGATCACATGCCACTGCGATCTTTACCGAACATACTGGATGGTATTGACTGTGGATTGTTTTAATTCAAAAAACTCAATCAAATGAAGCTCGATCGCAGGGGTTATATCACTTTCTTTGGCAGAACGATGTCCCATTGACCTGACTCAACATTAGTGAAGTGGGAAATCGCACTGGAGTCGTGGAACTCGAACTCGTCGGTCGAACGCCGCAATTCTTTATCCGCGTCGATTGGAGATTGATTGCTCCGCGCGTAAAGCAGCTAATTTTGTTTGGAAATGAAGATTCACTTTGTACGTTCCACACAAAGGTGGTTTGACAATATATGTCATTATCAAGGTTCGACATATATTGTCAAAACCAATAAAACCTTTGCGTGGAACGTACAAGGTGAATTTTTATTTCCAATCGAGTGGTTCCACAAAGTGAAGTCTCAAACTATGAGCAGCTAATATTGTGATTCCCTCATTGAAATATGTATCCAATATTTTATCCTGTTCCTACACTGCGCGCAGGAAATGTTCCTTTGTTTTCGCATCAATTGTCTTCTTCTCGTCGTCTTTCGCTAAACCATCAATCCGTCCCATTTTCGCCAACATGGATGCGAGACGGAACTCTAATCGCCGGCATGTTTAGTATTCTCCCTACACCGAACAAACAACAGACACAACCCTGATCCAACTTATTGATCTCGACGGACCATGCGATCACTTGTGCAATCGCGATCTTTACCCAACTTAGTGTACTCCATAAATCTAATCGTTTTGAGCCGCGAATAATTTCCAGCGATGGCACTCACCGAATGTCCTTCCCCTTCTCGGCGTCGCTCCACACGCTGGCGTTCGCCCGACAGCTTTCACCTTCGCACGGCCCCAACCAAACTCTGTGCCATTCAGACACACACTCACAACCTCCCAAGCACTGATAGCACTGGCATCCAACGAACAGACGAAAATCGAAAGAGCAGTGGCTCCGCCTTGGATTGTTGCATAGCTCAACCTGGAAATAGAAAATGACTCATTACACAACCAAACATTCCCCGGCCCTTGCAACAATGTTCCAAATAATATCATCAAATCAACAGCCATAAAACAATGAAAACAAAAAACCATCTATCTATCAAATTTGTAACACTTCGCCCTTTGTTGTGACCATATGGATGGATACCCTTATACTACAGCATTCATGGATAACTTTACAGAATAACCTTACACCATTAAATATCTTTGAATAAGACTGACACATGACCTTTCCTGGGGTAAACACATACGTGAAATAATGTGTCAAGGTAATCGTAGACTGGGATTCATCAAAAGAGTGTTGGTAAATGTGACGAACATGTACGAGAAATCAGCTACTTTTCCCTTGCAAGAACTCATTTGGAATATGCTGCCAGTGTATGGAATCCCTACGATATAGGTCTAAAGAATGAACTTGAACGTTAGCAGCGAAGATTGGCAAGATTCGTAAAGGGACGATACGATAACCTTATTAGCGTGACCAGTGTATTAAATGAATTAAATTGGGAATCATTGTCAGATCGCCGGTTGAAATTTAGACTTAATCTCTTACACAAATTCCAAGACCATATTTTCAGCGATAATGTTAAAAATATTTTTCGAACCCCAACTTGCTCTGGTAAGCTAGACCATAATCACAAAATTAGAGAAATTGATTGCCGAACTGACAGATTCAAAATGTCCTTTTTTCCTCGTACTATTAGGGATATGAATAACGGTAAATGTATCCAGTACGAGTGCAGCAATGGATAACATTGGTAGCTGCATGTTGGTATAAGGACTTAAAGCTAACCCAACTAACTGCATGTTTTTTCACTTATGCTTTGCTATTTCAATTTTTAATTACAAATTTTATGCATGATATGCAGTGCATGTTTGGTGAGAGTTCACCCCCTGCCACACACCTTTATGGTGGCTTGCAGGGTATTATGTAGATGTAGATGATGTATACGAATTTCGCATCCCTTGCTTACTCAATGAAATTTGCAGCCGACACTGCGCACCTTACAGTTCCAATCGAGGGAGAGATATGTTCGCTTGATTTGTGCTACCCCTGACTTTGCCATCATCAAGGGAGATGTCGTGATCTGCATTCCTGGACTCACACATCTTAAATACACGACCGCAGCATCCTTCTCTGAGCTTCAGTAGAACCTCGCTTACACGACCCTCAATAACACGACAACCTCAATTGCAAGTGCGATTTTCAAATCCCCTTGAGATTGCCATAACACATAATGTTAATTTAATCTCTATAACGCGACTATTATTACCCAAACAACCTCAATGACACGGATTTTTTCCAATTCACAACGTAACTCAGAACCTCTAGAACAAGTCGTTTCGAGAAGTCAACCTCGATAACGCAATAACATGAATGGATCAACCTTTAAGGCTGTCGGATACCACTGCCAAAAACGCTTCTTTAGATGTCTACGCCTCTTGACTTGAAGACTCTGCCTCGCTACTTAAACAAAAGTTTTATGCGCAAACTTCGAGAATACGGATTGATCTTGTACATAAGTTTAGTAATTTTTCACTCGTTGCTTTTCTCATAATTCTGTTGACCGCATAAATACGCAATTTTTTTCAAAAATAATCTGATTTACATGGCGTGTATGAAGTTAAATTCCGAACATGATGACTAATTACGACACTCTTTAAAAGGGGAAATTCTTCATCTCCATGTGTGAGCAAGAATTCGTATTTCTTACCTTGAAATTTAAACGAAAACTGGAAATAAAACAATTCCATTGCAAGATTTCTGTATTCTTGGAGACATGAGAATTGACAATACATATCTTTTAGATTTTTGATAATCATTCAACTATGACAAAGTACTGTAATTTAATTACTGTATAATAACGCTAAAATTAAATTGTGTTTTTGTTTGAATGTGAATTTTATTTACTAACCTATTTCAAACCTTGTTATGCAATATGACAATACTATAAATTATACTTTATAACCAAACGTGTTAGCAAGGGTCGCTCTGAAATTCACTCGTTATGAAGGGATTTCGTGATTCTATAAACCTTGATAACACGACCCTCAACAAAAAGAGCACCTCGATAACAAGACTGTTTCCCTAATCTCCTTGAGACACTTCTTACCGAGGTTCTTCTGTAGCTGCAGTTGAATTCCAACCGCGATATCCAATTTCAAGCAGCGACTTACTTCAGATTTCAATATGAGCGGAAGTTCTTCACGGAATTGTTATCCATTTTCTAACAACATCCTCCGGTGGGGAGTCATTCGAACCAAGTCCTCAATGTCAAAGATATTGGATGAGACATTTTTCATAAAAAGATATAAATATAGAAACCAAGAGGATCAAACAATAAAGCTACCGACAACACTATAGGTTTTTTTAAATAATATCCCTGAATCCTGCATCAAAACTGTACAAAGAGTTATATTTCCTCGGATTCCGTGCCTGACTCAAAACATCTGGGGAAGTTGGTTTTTCATATTGGATCATAACTCAAACCTTTGTCTTTAAGCTGACAAAATCCGAGGTTATATTCTTTAGAATTTCGACTATTTTGCTCAACCATTTTCGCAGCTCAAAGCCTCCCCCAAGCAAGAGCGTCTTTAACTCACACTTCAATTTTAATCCTTCGTCGATCGTTCGAAGGAGGTCATTATGACGTCCATGTAAGTATTTTCTCTAATTTTTCAAGACGCTGCCGGAAATTCATTCCCTTCATATCAAAACACCACTTGTTCATGCCATTTCGTGCCCAGAAGTACGACTATCCCTTGCTCCGCATAATACCTCGGATCAGCTTGTTTTCGTCCCTGAATGCACCCACGTTCTGTAAAAGAGATCGATATTTGCGCGATATCTACATCTACACATACACGACACCCTGCAAGCCACCGCGAGGGTGTGTGGCAGGGGGTGAAGATCACCAAGTATGCACTACTAACATGCAAACAAGCAACTATAGTGTCTCATGCAACTAGATTGTTAGCATATATAGTATTTAAGGGGTTAATACACGCATCATGCACTACAGAATACTCTAAAATATTTCCCCTACCTATCCCTTTGCTATGCTGCCTATTCTGTTCTCTAATATTACGGGGGAAAAATGCCATTTTGAATCTATCAGTACGACAATTTATCTCCCTTATCTTATTTATCACGTCAAATGTATCATAATACGCTGGTTTTATTAATATGTGCCTAACATCTTCAGTGAAGCTATCCGATTGAAATTTCTCTAATAGATTCAATCTGTACTTTAACCTACGCTCTGATAATAATTCCCACCCTAATTCTTGTTTTAATTCAGAAACGCTACTTAACCTATCGTCACACCTTTTAACGAACCCAGCTGTTCTACGCTGCACACTGTCTAGTTCTCTGATCAAACCTAATTCATTAGCATCCCATACACTGGCTGCATACTCAAGGTGGGGCCTAACTAGTGAAAAGTAACATCGCTCTTTTGTCTTCTCATCACATTTTCAAAGTACTCTTTTTATAAATCCTAGCTTTCTCTTCGCTCGGCCGAATATTTCCCGGATGTGTCTTCCCCACGATAAATCCTATATCACACTAGCATATACCGTGATATCGCGAGCAATACTACGGACCCCCTCGGACGAGCACGTATTTCAAATGGCATCAACTGGATATCTTTTCCCCGTTAGTCCCGGGGTCTGCGTTTGTCGATGTCGCCGCTCAGCATCATCGCTTTACTACTAGTCTCCACTTTTCGACCATGAATATACTATTGGAAAGACAGAGTAATTAATTTTGTCGCAATTTGCATTTGGAGCACCGCAATTTAAGTTTACAACCCTTTAAATAGTGATCCTGGCTAAATAAGACAGACAGCACCCCTTTGATTTCAGCATTCTCAGTCGGGGATACCAGGTAATCTATAATATATCTTGCATTTATAACAAATTGCTAGGCTTGACTTTGTGAAACCACATATTTATCCAAAAAATCTAATGTATGTGTGCTGAATGATATGCTCCCTTCCCATAATTCCTCTCCTAACCTTACCTTCCCTCCCCTCCCGTAATACAATTCCTAACAATGCTCGCTCAAATGCCCCCGCTTCCCCACTCCCACCTTAGACCAATAATCACACACTTCCCGCACGTTGACTCCCTCCCTATAATCCCCTGCCCCCCTCCCCCCCCTCACTCAATTCTGTATATAAAGGGCTCGTGATGTACCATTGTAACCTTGATAATGACTGAGTAAGTCGAAACCTAGGTCGGTTTTAATCAATCTGTAGAATTTTACAAAGTGAATTTATTTACATTATCAATATCTTGCATTTCTCCAAAGACTGCGGCGACGAAAATTCGGACAAGATTTATGGACCCTCTGCTAACCTTTTTGGACAACCATACTAGCGGTTTACTGGTAGGATGTGTTTGCCTGCGAGGCCTTTTCCGCGACACATTTTTCAACACCAAAGACGAGGTCGCTCCCAGAATTTGGGCTTCCTCCTTCAAAAAGTTGGGAAAATCACGTAAAGACGGCTCAACCGCATGCAAAGCAACCTTCTCACATCACTCCCGCAGCGAGGAGTTTTAAGTTTCGAACGAAGAAAAAAAAAAAGTATTGGGGCCGACCAACCTACAACGCAGTGACCCACAGTGCTAAACTGCCCTCTACATACTCCGTAAATGGAGTGCCGTGAAGATCATGTACGAGAAATCAGTTACTTTTCCCTTGTTAGATCTCATTTGGAATATGCTGCCAGTGTATGGGATCCCTACGAAATCGGTCTAAATAACGAACTTGAACGTGTGCAGCGAAGATCATCAAGATTTGTAAAGGGACGGTAAGATAATTTGATTAGCGTAACCAGTCTATTAAATGAATTAAATTGGGAATCATTGTCAGATCGCAGGTTGAAATTTAGACTTAATCTCCAAAATAATTCTTTCAGTGATGATGTTAAAAATATTTTGCGGACCCCAACTTACTATGGTAGACTGGACCATAATCATAAAATTAGAGAAATTGATTGCCGAACTGAAAGATTCAAAATGTCCTTTTTTCGTCGTACAATTAGGGATATGAATAACGGTAAATATATCCAGTACGAGTGTAGCAATCGATAACATTGGTAGCTGCATGTTGGTATAAGGTCTTGAAGGTAACCAAACTCACAGCATGTTTTTGCATGTTTGCTTTGCTATTTTATCTTTTTTCAATAGTGAAGTTTAGAACAGTATATAAATACTAATCCTTTTAAGTGCATGATAAGCAGTGCATGTTTGGTGAGAATCCACCACCTGCCACACACCTTTGAGGTGGCTTGCAAGGTATTATGTAGATGTAGATGTAAATAACCTTCAAACGGAAGGGATGGCTTGAGTCTCACTAACAAAATATCATCATGTAAAACTGAGCCTACAGATACAGGCACTCGTCAAACATCGGTTTTTCAAACTACCTCACACGACCAAACAATTACCCCGCTAAATCAGCAGGGACCTCGTGAAGAGAACGCGCTTCCGCTTTTGAAATCGATTTGAAATACAAATAATTCAGAACGCCACGCACAGCAGTGTTTTCATGCACCGCCGTTAGACATACATCATGAAATCCCTGCCACTGCATTAAATTAGCCGAAAACTCAATCAAATGACGCTCAGGGAGCGCAGGGGTGGAATCCCTGGCATCGTGTGATCCGTTGACCGTCAGCGAGGCTCAACATCGGTGAAGTGGGTAATCGCATTCGAGTCATGGAACTCGAACTCTTCGGTCGAACGCCGCAATTCTTTATCCGCATCGATTGGAGATGACTGCTTCACATGTTAAGCAGCTAACTTTGTAAATCCCTCATTGAAATAGTAATCAAACATTTTATCCTGTTCCCCTATTGCGCGCAGGAAATGTTCCTTTGTTTTCTCGTCGCTTCTCTTCTTCTCGTACCCTTTCGCTAAACCATCAATCCGTCCCATTTTCGCCAACATGGATGCGAGACGGAACTCTAATCGCCAACATTTCCAGTATTCTCCCTACACCGAACAAACAACAGACACAACCCTGATCCAACTTATTGATCTCGACGGACCATGTGATCACTTGTGCAATCGCGATCTTTACCCAACTTAGTGTACTCTATAAATCTAATCGTTTTGAGCCGCGAATAATTTCCAGCGATGGAACTCACCGAATGTCCTTCCCCTTCTCGGCGTCGCTCCCTCACGCTGGCGTTCGCCCGACAGCTTTCACCTTCGCAAGCTCCAACCACACTCTGTGCCATTCAGACACACACTCACGAACTCCAAGCACTGATATCAAACAAACAAGTGAAAATCGAAAGACCAGTGGCCCCGCCAAGGGTGGTGGCGGCATCGCTGAACCTGAAAATTGAAATGATTTGTTAGACAACAGTTATATTTGTTAAGTGTTGAACACTTTTTTACTTGTTACATTTTGAGATATCCTAAGAGGCAGTTATGGACTTCCCAACATCGCAATCACAAAATATTTTACACCACTCAATCATCGAAGGCCTGTGATTCACATCTACATCTACATAATACCCTGCAAGACACCATAAAGGTGTGCGGCAGGGTTGAATTCTCACCAAACATGCACTGCATATCATGCATTAAAAAGGATTAGTATTTATATATTAGTTTTAACTGAATATGAAAAAAAACGCAACGAAAACGAAAAGCAACAAAAACGTGCTGTTAGTTGGGTTAGCTTCAAGTCCTTATACCAACATGCAGCTACTCGTATTGGATATATTTACCGTTGTTCATATCCTTAATTGTACGTGGAAAAAATGACATTTTTAATCTGTCAGTTCGGCAATCAATTCCTCTAATTTTGTGATCATGGTCCAGTCTACCATAGTAAGTTGGGGTTCGTAAAATATTTTTAACGTCATCACTGAAAATATGGTCTTGGAATTTATTTAAGAGATTAAGTCTAAATTTCAACCTGCGATCTGACAATGATTCCCAATTTAATTCATTTAATGGACTGGTTACGCTAATAAGGATATCCTATACAAATCTTGCCGATCTTCGCTGCACACGTTCAAGTTCGTTATTTAGACCGATTTCGTAGGGATCCCATACACTGGCAGCATATTCCAAATGAGGTCTTACAAGGAAAAAGTAGCTGATTTCTCGTACATGATCGTCACATTTACCTAGTAATCTTTTATTGAATCCCAGTTTACGATTCGCTTGACCCATTATTTCACGTATGTTTTTACCCCAGGAAAGATCATGTGTCAGTCCTATTCCAAGATAAAGATTTACTGTATTTTGAGGTTAGGATCGCGCATAGGAAGGTTGGCGTGACATTCTTGTGCGTACATTCGTAACGACTTTTTTCAAGGAACCACTTCACTCCCTTCTGTAAATGTTAAAACTAACGCCTGTATTAAGAAAACCAAGTGATTCATAATTTTTCCTTTTGTTTTAACGACACATGTTAGCAATTTTTGGATTATCAGCGTAGAATGTTAATTACAGCTAGAACGAGTATAAATTGAGGATTGAAATCCGTTAGCTACCCGACTGCTGAAGCTTCACCGCTTGTAATTAGTCACTTGATTGTTATTTCTAAGACAGTTATGGTAGCTACCTTTCCTGATTAAGGGAGTCTCCTGGAATAGGGTGCGTTTAGGTACGTCTCTCACGCCAGCGGGATATCTCACGAACTTTATCTGCTGATGGATCTGCCGCTCTGATTTGCTAAGTTATCTGCTCTCGTCTGCCAAATTTCCTTCGCTTGGGTACTAATTAAAATAGTTACATTATTCATGCTTTCTGGTGAACATTATTTCTTCCTCGTAGCTTTATGGGGGAGTAAGCGAACCGGATATTTTTCTCGTTCCATTCGCCTGGAATGGGGTCGTTTACTCGGAACCAAAATCGCAATTTTGTACACGAAATTTTTAAATGAACGAAAAAAGAATTTTAATGAATAAATTAATCATTTAAACCACAACCATGTACTCATAAATCAAAAATTAAAATAAGCAAAAGATGACGCCCGCCGAAAAAGCAGCTGTGATAACGTTGACATCATTTTCCTCCCGTCCTTGACTGCTTTTCGAGGAAGGGAAGGGAGTGGAGGGGGATTCTCGGAAGGTCTGCTCGCAAAGATCCTGTCACAATCGCTCCTATTGGCGGATCCAGCTCTGTCCCCCCATTGCGATGAGGCGAAGTAGCTTCGCGGGCTCAGTTGTGATTGGACGAAGTCGACATACGTCAGAGGTTGCACCACAGCCACTTTTCCGAAAGGGTTAAAAAGATCAGTTTTTCGCCGCTTATAACGCGAGGAATAATTGACGAATCAAAAAACGTAAAAATACGGGTCTTTTCATTTTACAAACTCTGTCATATTCGGCAATAAAAAATTATGGTAAATTACCCCATTATCACTGCTAAGTTAAACGTCACCACACGGATCTTTGACTAGATGGCGAACCTAATCACAGCTCAAAAATTAGAAATTTTAAACTTGCATTTGACCAATTCTTAGATTAAACTATAGTCTACTCTTAAGGCCGTTTTACACGGTCATTGAAACTGCGCAAGTTGATGTTGATTCCGTTTGACCAGTCGTCTACGAAAGTACGTGACGTAGAAAATTGCGAGGACGCTCGCTTGACAGCTTTACACGGTGCATTATGTCAGTATTACAATACACCATTAAGTAGCGGTAATACCGTCAAAATATCGCATAACGTCAAGATCTGTTAAGTATAGTGGACGTGAAAGATGCGATAAATTACCACCACTTTAAAATATGTGTTGAGCCGTAGTCTAAACATAATAGTGGAGACCCTAGTCCCGTATAATTAGCCCAAATTTTGCACCAAGAACGAACGGATGTGGGCCAAGGTAACAGGTTCTTCCATTACGCACGAAATTTGATCTTCCACGTGATTAATCGCCCAGCTCATCATTATTGCACTTCATTCACTACCTAAGGAGTTGAGTGCATACAAAAACACCCAACTCAATCGCCAACAACCTATTTAATTGCTATAATTCCCCTGGCAGGTCGTTGCCGCTACATCTGAACCATCTAGTGAGAGATCTGAACTTCAAACTTGCGCGAACGTATGTACAATCAGATTAGAACATGTTCTAATTTGCTCGCAAGCGTTCGCTCAGTGACGCTGCCTGTCCTCGCAAGTCGTCGCTTTACACGGCGCAATATTTCTTGCGCAAGTGTTCTCGCAACAGCCTGCGCAGTATCAACGACCGTTTAAAAAGGCCTTTAAACATAGTTGAGCCCCTCATGAATGAACTTTAGTGACCTCTTCCGTATGACTGAATCGTATGCCTATGACGTCCTTATCAAGGAAGATAATTCATTGAATGAAGTAAATAAGAGATTTTTTATGAAAAGGGAGAAAAAAGTGTGTCATTCATTGTAAACGTGTGAAGTATTATTTATTTACACCACTTCGCTACCGTAAAAAGTGTGGTAGAACTGTAAGCGAATGCAAACTCCAGCGACTGGCTCATCACGACAAAGGAATGAATACTTAGCACTATCCACAGTTTATAAATGGCATTCAGGCTTTGGAATACAGGCAAGGCGTACAGAAAGAAAATGGAATGGAGGAAAATCAATAAAAGGCTACTCGAGTCACATCGAATAGGGAAGAAAGGCCATAGGTTTACAATAAGGGTTCGGCAGCAAAGAATAGACACAAGGAAGTTTTCCTTCGTAAACCGAACGAATGAGGAGTGGAATTCTTCGCGTGCAGAAATCTTAAACCCTTTCCCAAAAAGTCATAAGGATTTCAAAAAGAGATTTCGTCTCACAAATTGTTAATTACAACGGGATCATATTTTTATTTTTTTGTATTGCAGTGTATCCAGTGTGTGTCGCAAGTGTTATAAAAGAGAATTTTACATCTTAACTACATCTACATCTACATAATACCCTTCAAGCCACCACAAGGGTGTGTGGCAGGGGGTGATTGCTCACCAAACATGCACTACATATCACGCATAAAAAAGGGATAGTGTTAATATAGTAGTCAGAACTACACTATTTATAAAAGATAGAAATTGCAAAGAAAACATGCAAAAACATTCTGTTAGTAGGGTTAGCTTTAAGTACTCATACCAACATGCAGCTACCAATGCTATTCATTGCTACTCTCCGATAGCCGATTTACCGTTATTCGTATCTCTATTTGTGCGAGGGAAAAAGGACATTTTGAATCTGTCAGTTCGGCAATCAATTTCTCTAATTTTATGATTATGGTCCAGTCTGCCATAGTAAGTTGGGGTTCGTAAAATATTTTTAACATCATCACTGAAAATATTGCCTTGGAATTTGTTTAAGCGATTAAGTATAAATTTCAACCTGCGATCTGACAATGATACCCAATTTAATACATTTAATAGACAGGTTACGCTAATATAATTATCGTACCGTCCCTTTACAAATCTTGCCGATCTTCACTGCTTAAGTTCAAGTTCGTTATTTAGACCTATTTCGTAGGGATCCCATACACTGGCAGCATATTCCAAATGAGGTCTAACAAGGGAAAAGTAGCTGATTTCTCGTACATGATCGTCACATTTACCCAATACTCTTTTGATGAAAACCAGTTTACGATTAGCTTGATCAATTATTTCAAGTATATGTTTACCCCAGGAAAGATCATGTGTCAGTCTTATTCCAAGATTATGGATTCCACGTTTGTTATTTCATTATTACTTATTTTGTATGTGCTAGGAAGAGAACTATTCTTTTTCCAAAAATTCATTACTACACATTTTTTCAAGTTTAATTCTAACTGCCATGTATCACACCAATTTTCGATTGCTTGTAGGTCATCATTTAAATATTTCTTATCGTTTGGGCTTAGAATTTCCCTGTACACAACTGCGTCATCGGCAAATAGACGAAGCTTACTTTTTACCACCTTACTGATATCATTAATGTACAGAAGGAACAGGAGTGGACCTTGTGGGACACCCGAAGTGACTTCAATTTTCGGTGAGGTAACACCGTCCAAAACAACCCTTTGAACCCGATCATGTAGAAAATCACTTATCCAAGATATAATTTTATTGTCTAGCCCATAAGATTTTAATTTCAAAATTAGTTTGCTATGAGACACCTTGTCAAAAGCTTTTTTGAAATCTAGAAAAACAGCATCCACTGGAATATTATTTTCGCCAGAAATTAAAATATCGTGTGAAATGCTGACAACTACCGCCAGGCATAATGTCCAACGTAATATAATGATGAATAAAGAAACTTCCATTAGAAAATATGTATATATACACTACAGAGTATCACCAGGACTGGCCCAGTCGTCGACTGAATTGGAATTGACTTCCACTCTTTCAATCATGGCTCCGCAAAGCCACGCAGAGATGACCGTCAGGCATCTCCGATCCTTGCACGGAGCCTTATTCGTCATTTGAGTTCTCGATGATTCGTCATTTGAAGTGTGCGATGAAATATAATTGCTACTCCGTTACTACTTCTAAAGGTGCGTTTACACGTAGCAGTTCACTGCCATGACAGCCAACTGCTAACAACTATTAAGCCCCACTCGCATGTGTAAATAGCAACTGCGATGCGAGTTCAGGTCGATACGGGACACATGTCGAACGCTATCGATCCTAGTTCGAGCTAATAGCAAAGTTGAAGCCCGTCCACTTTCCAGCGGAAATGCATCAAACACAATCCCAACAATCGCCAACGTAAAGCAATACACGACGAAATTTGGATATAATAACAAGGATATACCCTCCCCAAAAGGGGAGATTCTACTCTTCAAGCAATGGGAACAAAAGATAATCGTTACCACTTACTCACGTTATCACTTGAAGAATTTCATAAAAATTTAAGCATCAATCACTATTGAAATGAAACTTTTTATTCGTTATGATAACGCCTAAATAGCAGCTTTAAGCTGCATAGAAGTTGGTGCAGACGCATCATAGCAGTAGCGATATCGATATATCGCGTATATCGCGACTGTCATAGCAGTCAACTGCTACGTGTAAACGCTGCTTTAGGGTTCAAATCGGTATAATGTCAAATGAGAGGAGATTAAGTAAGGTGAGAGAGAGAGATCAATGAATGCAAAGGTCATGGGGCAAGGGTCTCGAGGGAAGGCGTAAGTAGGCAAGTCTCGGAAACCAGATCGTGTGCGAGGAAGGGGAATAAATATCCCAAAGATATGACCTCTCTGAAGGCAGAGAGCAATGAGAGAGAGCTCCAGAACAAGGCTTTTCACTGTGTACAGAAATCGCAAGAAGGGACCAACATGAAGGCATACAGGGACCCATTTAGATCAGAGAGCGTTTCACTCCATCAGCAGCGGTTATCGGATTAATATGTGTGCTTGTTGGAATAGAGCGTGCATAAAATAGTAAGATTAGATATAAAAAATATAAAAATTGGAGAACTGAAATAAACCTCGCCCTTACGGAGGTTCCACCGTGACTCCGCGATTCAATATCCCGTAAAAGAGCTATGATATTTAATGAATAAATACCGATCCAGAATAACACCTATAAGGAAAGTCATCTATAAGGTGGTAACGCATGCATAATAATTGTATGAGTATGCTATCATATAGCGCGTTGTAGATGCATTCTATTTTTTACAAGCTCTTTTAACTCATATTGACTTCGGAACATGACTGACATGTTGTTGCCACATTTAATTTACAAAGTGAGAATACAGGCTCAATTCCGCTAATACGTATTCTAAATTAGGTTAAATATTTTCTCACTTGGTTTTAAACTATTCCCTTACAAATACAACTCTTTGTTTTGAATTTTATTAGTATTCATATTTTTTTGAAAATTGCTTGGCAACAATGACGCTGCTACCATTTGGAAGCATTGGTATTAATTACACTACGTCAATGTCAATAATCAATGTAGTATTTTAATTACATAAAAAATATGAGAAGGACCTTGGTAAGGTACAATCCTTAATTAAGTTAGTAAATGGGCTTGTAAGCACGTTCCGTCACAAGTACCGTTGCCAATGATAACAACATACTGTAGCGCCACTTTCATGTAACTAAGGATTTTCTGCTTTTTTTCCGAGCAAACATTTATTAATATCAATTATACAAGTGTGGTAAGGCGAGCACTTTTTCACAATGCTAAATTCTAAACAAAATTGCGCATCTTATATTAGTTTTTTGTCAAAACGACATTTGTCTTCACATTTTTAATCCGCAAATTTTACTTAAAAATTCCATACTCTGCCTTATAACCACGTATAAATTAGCTGATTTTCGACGTCTTTTTTTTCAAATATATTATGGAAAGGCCAAATTATTTTAGTGCCAATCGATAGAAGGGCCAAAAAATGATGTGTCCTGAAATGTTCACAGAAATTACATCCACTTCATAATTCGGTGGAGCCCGCTTTTACGTTTTAAAGAATCAGATTCACGATGCATGCACTGGACTCGCCTGAAAGTGGAACGCTGCTCTGGAAATGTCACCTCGGCTCCCTTCTGCAATGCACCAACTCCTCGCGTGCCCGAGATGAATCCCACCAACTCCTCGAGTCGAAACGATAGGTGCCCTTTAAGGAGACTGTCTTCAAGGTTTTGCAAATTAAGGAGTGGAGAGTTGCGGTCAGAGCTGCTCGCCGTGTTGATTTCGTGAGATGCAGAGGAGGCCGAAGAAAATATGGAGTCTCGTCTTCTTCGCATTCAGGGCCAAGAGTAAACACTTGCATCTTCGGAAACGAACGTGGCAAATTTGCCAGACATAATTCTCACATTCAGGTATCAACAATGGGGAACATGCACTATTTTTTATAACTCTTTGAATGTGAAGTTTATTACCTAAAATGTGCTTGGTAAAATTTTGTTTAAGAATTAAATTGTGTTTCAAAGATATTACTCTTTGAAAATTGTACTTTTTCGGCAGCTTAAAAACATGACGTCATCGTATGACGTCACGGCACGGTATCACTAAGGGCGTTGTTTATCTGTTTATGCGTGGAGGTAAGTTGTTAAATAAATACTTGGCGATATCGTATGTATTTATCTAATTTGTTTAATGCAATAACCGATTGTATTTCGAATTTTTATTTACGTTGTATGGATGGTAACGAGCAAATCGTTCATTAATTATATAATGCCTATTTAGTGCCCAAGAATTTCTACAACGCCTATGCAATCGCTGGATTTTTTTAGAAGAACGCCGCCATAAGGGAGTCAACCGAAGGAAATTGTCGGAATGTGCTTTTTTCAGTATTTTTTCAGTCGTCGTTTCTTTCGAGAAACGGCTAAAAACCTCAAAACAATATATTCACTTCGTTTTCTGTTAAAAATAAATGTCTATCTCCGTAGCAATATGGAACATACCGTGCAGTGACGTCAGAAGGCGTTTTAGGTCACGTGACTTTCGTCAATTTCCGGGAACATTTTAAATTCATTTAATAATCTTTGTGGTGGGCGTAGAAAAATTTGGCTTATATATTTTATTGGTGATAAATTTTCGCATCAAGAACAATATTAATATTCGAGAAACAAATTTCATGCATATTCACCATTTGATAGTAAGTTTTCCAGTGCTAAAATGCTATGCTCTTCCGACAAATACAGCTCACCATCAAAAGTAACAAGGAGGAAGAAATCGCTACCGTGCTGGGAAAATAATACTCAAATATTCATGACATTCTCATCGGACGTGTTTCGTAACTTTAAGGGAAACATCGTAAATTGCAAATTGATTCAGCATCGTGGCAGAAGGAGCAACATGGCAAGCAGCGCATCAACGCATCGCCAAATAGAAATTTTCTCAAAAGAACGTAAACGTAGGGCAAAGAGAAAAATTTTGCGCCAGATTTGCATCTAATTCGTTCGTGGAAAAACTCATTTGCTTCCGAATGTTCAGCGATGAAGTGCTTGCTCACTTCTGCGGTAGGAAGCGCATCGAAGATATCCGCGGAAGACCGATGCGGAAAAAAAAGGTGTTTTTTGCGAGAGATCGATGTTAATGCGATTGATCCTGTCGCCTGCGAGCCTAAAAAATTAAGTAATTAGACAATGGCGAACAAGAGACATACTAGACTCTGTACTAGGAATGCCCGAATGCTACTCACGAATATATCGATTGGTAGAAACCATTCGATATTCGAGACTTGGAATACTTTTGCTAATTGCGCTCTACTTGGCGTGTTGATGAACTACATCGGATTAATTCAAAACTGGACAGAGCACTATTGTGTATTAATGCTTTCATGCTCACCTATTCAGGCTTATGAAAGTTTATGCATTCAACAGTCCATAATTGGCTGTAAAACTATTTTACATTATACGTATATTTGATATTTTAAGGAGGTTCCACCGTGACTCCGCGATTCAAAATACCGTGAAAGAGCTGTTTGTTATTCAATGAATAAATACCGATCCAGAAAAACGCCTATATGGAAAATCATGTATAGTGCGATAACGCATACACAATAATTCTATGAGTATGCTATTATATATCGCGTTGTAGTTGCATTTTATTTTTTACCAACTCTTTTTACTCATTTTTTCCTCGGAACATGACTGACGTATTGTTTCCACGTTTAATTTACAAAGTGAGAATACATGCTCAATCCCGCTAATATGTATTCTAAAATAGGTCAAATCTTTTATTAATTATTTCCAAAGTATTCCCTTGAAATACAGCTCTTTGTTTTGAAATTTATTAATATTCATATTTTTGAAAATTGTGTAGCAGCAATGACGCTGCTACCATTAAGCATTAAGCATTGATTACATCATATTTCAGGTAATAAAATAATTTTCAGAACCAATGAAATATTTAAATTACATGAAAAATATAAAAATGGCCTTGGTAAGGTATATTTGTAAATTAAGTTACTACAAATGCTTGTAAGCACGTTCCGTCACAAGTACCGTTGCCATTGATAGCAGCATACTGAAGCCCCACTTTCATGTAACTAAGACTTTTCTGCTTTTTTTCGAGTAAAAATTTATTAATATCAATTAAACAAGTGTGGTAAGGCGAGCAATTTTTCTCAATGCTAAATTCTACATGAAATTGCGCATCTTATATTAGTTGTTTGTCAAAACGGCATTTCTCTTTGCATTATTAATCAGCAGATTTTACTGCAAGAGCCATGCTCTGCCGTATAGCGATGTATAAAATATCTGATTTTCAACGTCTTTTGTTTTCAAATATATTATGGAAAGGCCAAATTATTTTAGCGCCAATCGATAAAAGGGCCAAAAAATTGTGTGTCTACTTCAACAGGTAATAGAATAATTTTCAGAATAACATTTAGCAAATCAAATGAAATTCTGGTATTCGAGGTACTCGAAATTCGACATATTCGAGTCATAATTTGATATTCGAATTCGCAGAATTTTGCTATTCTAGACATCTCTACTCTTTACACAATTGTGGTTCTGAGCCAATCATCGATGTCCATGGGTTGTGATCTGTGTATAGAGTTAAAACAGCACATCATCCATTTTAAATTCCCAGGAGGCATAGCAACCAAGCGATAAATAAACATACACAAAATTAAATTCCTCACTCCTTGCTCCTATATTCCTCGCGGTTTCAAAAGTCTCATGACCTGGAAAATCAAGTAGGGATTTCTTAAATCCGAGGTTTAGAGATTATCGTTCTGTCAGGCACCACTATATCTCAAGAATTTATTAAGACCTAACACCTCCCACAGGCCTACGAGTGAGATGTAGTATTTCTTATCTAAAGAGTCCATCCAAATTTTTCCATCGACTATCACAAAGGAGACGGGAGTGTGATCTGAAAAGTCAGCAAGGGTGCAATTGCTGCTATGAATATCGCACGACTACATCAACTTGATTCGCAAAATAATCGATGTATCGACTTCGCAATGTAAAGGTTGCGTTTACACGTAGCAGTTGACTGTCATAGCAGCACGCATTAATCAAAAGCACCCAGAGACTCATTGTGTTCCTGCAGTCCGGCCACTTTGTTATCATTCCCAGCAACAACAACAACTCTGTGCCGATAGAGACAGTCAAGGTACCCGTCGATAATCGATTGCGATCAGGGGACACATTCGATAAGGTCACATTTCTTTAAGGTGCGTTTACACGTAGCAGTTGACTGCTATGACGGTCAACTGCTAACAACTATTAAGCCCCACTCGCAAGTGTACATAGCAACTGCGATGCGAGTTCAGGTCGATACTGGACACATGTCGAACACTATCGATCCTAGTTCGAGCTATTAGCAAAGTTGAAGCCAGTCTACTTTCCAGCGGAAATGTATCCAACACAAAAGCAACAATCGCCAACGTAAAGCAATACACGACGGAATTTGGATATATAATAACAAGGATATACCCTCCCCAAAAGGGGAAATTCTACTCCTTAAAGAATGGGAACAACAGATAATCGTCGATGGAATTTATTATTTGTAGAATTTCATGAAAATTTAAGCATGAATCACTATTGAAATGAAACTTTTTATTTGTTATGACAACGCCTAAATAGCTGCTTTAAGCTGCATAGAAGTTGGTGCAGACGCATCATAGCAGTAGCGATGTATCGATATATCGCGCATCTCGCGACTGTCATAGCAGTCAACTGCTACGTGTAAACGCTGCTTAAATTGGTACTATCGTTGGCTAAATCCTGATATCGCGATATATCGGATACCGGTTAATATCGGATTACGTGATATTGGTTTGCATCAAATATCGGTTGATAACGGGATATCGTGATATCGAAATGTCGTGAAATCAAATATCGATGGATATCGCGTTAGCAAGCGTTTTATTATCGCGTCACGACATAAAGTGAATATCGCTGACGGTATATAGTCCTCTTGGTTGAAACTTCCGAGGTTCATTATAGCTATACATATTTGTTTTTCGGGTGTACCCCGCGTACTATAACCAGGTGTGATACCTGACGCTTCGTGGCCATTGCTGGTCACTTTATCAAAGGCAATGAAGTACATATCTGTCAAGTTGGTGGAATTAATATAGGGGTTTCATGGAGGGAAAAGGATGGGAAGGGTAGGAGTGGAAGGAGTAGTCGTTGCATTTTTATTGAAGTTAAAAGCAGGGTCCCACGTGTGGCTGATTCGGAGGCCACAGTCCCTATTGTAATTTTGCTTGCTTTTTCTTATTTCCAAAGCTTCGCGGTTTAGACGGGGCTCGATGTTTTTCACTTTGGCGATTGTCTTGGTTTCTTCGAGGTCAATCGCGTGTCCCGAGGCTGCATGTTCAGCTACTTCTGATTTTAAGGGTTGTCCCAGTCAGCTGGTGTTCTTCTAGACGGGTTTTAACGGAGCGTCCGGTTTCGCCGATATATTTCTTCTAGCAAGTTTGGCATGGTATCTCATACACTCCTTCCACTTGCAATAGTGTTGCGTCTTTCACACTCCTCAGACAGTTTCTAATTTTTAAATGTGGCTTGAACAAGGTTTTGATTTCATGTTTGCGGAGGATGTTTCCTATTCTATCCGTTATGCTCTCTTGGGCGCAAGGTTGTCTGCCTCCGGTGTCCCAATTTCTTCTTTTGGACTATAGCAAATATTCCACGGAGAAAAAAATCATTCGCCTTGACCGGGACTCGAACCCGGACCCCCTGATTACCGTCCAGGTGCTCTACCAGTTGAGCTACGTCTATGCTTGATCAGTTGAGCTATGTCTAGCAGTCCGTGAACATCTTGTTCCTTTAGAGCTCTAAAATATCCACAGGGTAAGATGACGCCTTGGTAGCTAAACTGATAGAGCACCTGGCTGGAAACCAGCGGGTCCGGGCTCGAGTCCCGGTCAAGCCGAATGATTATTTCTCTGTGGAGTTTTTGCTACAGTTCAGTTTCTGCGGATAAAGTTTTCACGGCTAGTACGTGATCTTTGAATTCTTCTTTTGGGCCGTCTTTATCCTTGGTCATGCTTTTGTGAAATGTATTGGAGATGACTCTCTTGTCATATCCGATGTGATGATAGAATGGCTTGGCACTAACTTGTTTTTGGCCGGAAAGTTGGTCTCGTCAACAACTCTGCAGGAACGCTGGATTATGGTGTTGAGTACCGCATTTAGCTGTGCAGGATTATGGTCTCCCTGCAGAAGTGATACGACAGGACGCGTGCAAAGTCATAAGAATGACCAACATCAAGCAACAAAAACAGAACGTACCAAAGCAAGACAAAGCCGCTCTAAAGAACCTCAGATATAATGACGACATCGCCATCTTACCAGCCGACAAAGGGAACTCCACAGTAATATTGGATAAGAAGGAATACGGAAATAAGGCGGAGGAACTCCTAAAAAACGGTCATTACCGCAATATAAGAATGATACGACCACCCGTTACAGAAGGAAAGTAACTGATGTCGTCAAGAAATGGATCGAAGGTGCAGAACTTAAGAAGAGTCTTCTAGTCCTGCTACGGCCATAATAATCTCAACCCTTGCATATCATCAACGAACGAAAAGAATCAACTACCAAACATATTTACGCATTCTAGGCAACGATAAAAATAACAAGCTACAAAATTCGACATTCACAAACGATAAAAATAGAGAAAACTTTCTTTTACTTTTTTGTATTGTATGAAAATAATTATGTCTTCCTCCGAAACATAAATTCTATTCATGCATTTCAATATCCCGCAAATGGCCATTTCTCGGAATTACGCCGGAAATCGTGCGATTATCGACGCCTCCTCTTCCAATCAAAATGGCGCCACGCGTTCATCTCGTTGGGAGATCGAATCATGGTTGATAGCGTGTAGTGCATTGTAATAATTACTCAAGTGCGTCGAAAAATACTAGTACCACATTTCACTTAAGTACAATAAATTATATGGTACCGTACAAGATATTATGGCAATTCAATATTTGTATATTGTATTTAGGCCTTAATAAAAGCATGTTATGACTTACCAAAACAAAAAATGTCATGGTTACCACGGTATCCGAAATCATGGCGAAAGTTATTTTTAAATGTGCTTTCATTTATGTTGGAGTCGATGTGGCACAGTGATATTGGTCATTAAATTAATCTGCTATTTATTATTTTAAAATAAGAAGAAATTCTCTGCATGTGTAATTGATGTACAACGAAATGTATCGCATGTGCCATAAGGATACGTGATAAAAAAAGTGAAGACTTACCAAAAAATCGATTCGTTAAAATGCATTTTTCCCATCACTAATAAGGTCACGCAAAGAATAATAAGATAGAAAGTTTCGGCACGTAGATAAAAATCGTTCCAGCCACCTCCCAGCGACTTCCATGGCAGTGTGCTTGCATGTATGAATGCATGTACTACCATGAGTAAAAGCACTCGTAAAAACACAAGCTTGCCTCCTTCTTCCTCTCGCCTTGGGTCTCAGCGCCAGAGCGATAAAACGTCGTCAAAGAAGCGATTCACTTTCCCTCTCTATAAATTCGGAATGAAAGGTCACCCACTCCCGATTGAAGAGATTCCATTGAGAATCCGCGCAACTTATCGGAGACTCGAAATCTCTAACGAGCGGTGAATGCGCGGCGCGTATAATATCATCTACTGAACCACCGATGTGGTCAATGTGGAATCAATGACAAGAAAGAGGCTGCATTTTTTAGGTGTTATACTAAAAGGTGTTTCGCTTCGGTTTAAGAGTCTATCTCGGTATTCAAACCAAGCGGATGACAACAGGAGCGTGGCCCAGCTTCGAAAAAAAATTAGGGAAGTTCTGTAGTGATCACACAAGTAATGCAGCAAGAGTTCGCTGGAATAACATGAAGATGCGGCGAAAGATATGAAAGGGCGTAGCGACAGCCTAAGCTTACGAGTCTACACTCGGCCAACCGGCATATCAACGAGGTGAACACCGACTATCTACATCTACATCTACACGATACCCTGCAAGCCACCGAGAGATGTTGGCAGGGGGTGAAGATCACCAAGCATGCAAAACCGACATGCAAACATGCTTACTATAGGGTCTTATGCAACTAGATTGTTAGTATCTATAGTATTTAAAGGGTTAATACATGCATCATGCACTACAGACTACTCTAAAATATTTCCCCTACCTATCCCTTTCCTATGCTGCCTATTCTGTTCTCTCGTAGTACGGGGGAAAAGTGCCATTTTGAATCTATCAGTACGACAATCTATCTCTCTTATCTTATTTATCTGGTCGAATGTATCATAATACGCTGGTGTTTTTTAATATGTGCCTAACATCTTCAGTAAAACTATCCGATTTAAATATCTCTAATAGATTTAATCTGTACTTTAACCTACGCTCTGATAATGATTCCCACCCTAATTCTTTTATTAATTCTAAAACACTACTCAACCTATCGTAACACCTTTTAACGAACCTAGCTGCTCTACGCTGCACACTGTCTAGTTCTCTGATCAAACCTAATTCATTCGGATCCCATACACTATGACTCGACTGACCCTGTTTACGCGTTTTGGATGGGTTTGTGAAGGTCCTTTATATGCCGCCTTGCGAGAAGTGTAACGTGGACACTTCCTGAATTTAGCACGTCAAATCCTAATCATAGACGGAAAATGTGAAAACAGCACTTTATAGCGGAGGACGTCTCTAGAATAATTTTGGAAAACGTGTCTTTATCGGTTAAGATCACCAAGCTTCCATTTGCATTCGCATTTTAAGCAGTGTATCAGAATTTATTAATTAAGCGTACGCAGCGTAAAACAGGTAGGTATGTTAAACTGTGTTACGATAGGTATAGTAGTGCATCAGAGTTAACGGAAAAATTAGGTCAGGAATCATTATCAGATAGTAGGTTAAAGTCTCCTAAAGACATTCAAAACGAATAGCTTTTCCGAATATTTTAGATATATATTTAAGAACACCCGAGTATCATGCTTGATTTGACTAGATAAATTAGATTAGAGAGATAGATTTTCGTACCGATAGATTCAAAATGTCATTTTACCCGCGTTCCACAGGAGAAAACAATAGTCAGCATAGCAAAGGAATAGGTTGGTGAAATAATTTTGGAGTAGTTTTACTGTATGATGCTTGTATTAACATTACTAGCACATAAATGATAGGAAATTATCGATAAATATTTTTAGTGAAATTCTTTTACCAGTAATCCCTTTATCACAATGCAGATAATAGCAATCTATTTAGATTTGTAAAGGGACGCTACGATAACCTTATTAGCGTGACCAGTCTATTAAATGAATTAAATTGGGAATCATTGTCAGATCGCAGGTTCAAATTTAGACTTAATCTCCTAAATAAATTCCAAGATAATATTTTCAGTGTGATGTTAAAAATATTGCGAACCCCAACTTACTATGTTACACTGGACCATAATCACAAAATTAGAGAAATTAATTGCCGAACTGATAGATTCAAAATGTCCTTTTTTCCTCGCACTATTAGGGATATGAATATCTAGTGGTAAATATATCCAATACGAGTGAATCAATCCATAGCATAGGTAGTTGCATATTGGTGTAAGGACTTGAAGGTAACCCAACCAACAGCACGTTTTTGCATGCGTAAGTTTGCTATTTTTATCTTTTTAAATATTGCAGTTTACACAAAAATATTAAAACTAATCTTTTAAAATGCATGATATGTAGTGCATGTTGCGTGATAATTCACCCCCTGCCACACACCTAAGAGATGGCTTGCACGGTATTATGTAAAGGTAGATGTAAATGAATCTAGCTGCATATGACCCTATTGTACAACTTGTTTCCATGTAGTAGCCTAGCTGAATGTCAACAGTGCATGTTTGGTTACCTTCACCCCCTGCCACACACCCTTGCGGTGGCTTGCAGGCTGATGCGTAGATGAGATCCGCATCTACTCCGTGATGCGTGGACGCCACATTTCGAAGGTTAGGAGCCATGTTTTCGTCACGCGCAAAAGAGTGAAGCGCTGATTCCAATCCGGTTCCGCAGACTGCCTCTCACTCGAGAGGCGCCTCCATATTTAATTTCTTGGATTGCTTCCTCTCTCCCTTTAGTCGGAGGAAGGGGCTCAGGGTCCGTCCTCCGGCCCTGGGAGGGGCTGCAGCGACCCTGAGGGGAAATTGATTTCCCCCGGGAGCGCCAGGGAGGGGAGGGTATATTAGAATTTCCTTTTCATCATTAGATTTATCTACCCCGAGCGCGCCTCCCGAAAGCCATCTTGTCTCTCGGACGGAAATTCTTTTTTCATCTCTTCGAAATATTGCTGGTCCTTACTCCTAGGCGCTCTTCGAAGACCGCCTTCCTTCCTTCCGTCGAAAGTCTTGACATCCCAGCCATCGATTCTTGAACTGCACCGCTCTGAACCGCAGGGAACTCTCGCGTTACGGAGGGGTACCCTGTTCGCAGAAAGGGGCTGCCGTAAGCGGAAATATCGCCCCTGAAAAGTGCACGCTAATGTGGGAGCACTTAAGAATTCATAAGGATTTACGGAAAGAAATCGCTGCACTGCCATCAATCCGCAATTCAGGAGCAGGAATGTGAACAATTGACAGTAGTCTTCATCAATTTCATCGCTCGTTTTTGAAGGTAATTATTTTGTATCACCGATTGTCCCTTTTTTATAATATTATTTACAAATAACCATAAATTCCGTGAGTAAATAAACTCTTCTTTTAGGCTCCATTTATTTTTATGTTCAGGTCTAATCACTCTGCATTAAACTCCTTTCTCCACATCATCTCGTTTACATCTACATCTACATCTACACGATACCCTGCAAGCCACCGCGAGGGTGTGTGGCAGAGGGTGAAGATAACCAAGCATGCACTAGCAACAGGCAAACAAGCAACTATAGTGTCTCATGAAACAATATTGTTAGTATCTTTAGTATTTGATGGATTAATACATGCATCATGCGCTACAGACTACTCTAAAATATTTCACGTACCTTTGCTATGCTTTCACGCACCTTTGCTATGCTGCCTATTCTGTTCTCATAGTACGGGGGAAAAATGCCATTTTGAATCTATCGGTACGACAATCTATCTCTCTAATCTTATTTATCTGGTCGAATCTAGCATAATACGCTGGTGTTTTTAATATGTGCCCAACATCTTCAGTAAAGCTATCCGATTGAAATTTCTCTAATAGATTTAATCTGTACTTTAACCTACGCTCTTATAATGACTCCCACCCTAATTCTCCTATTAATTCTGACACACTACTCAACCTATCGTAACACCTTTTAACGAGCCTAGCTGCTCTACGCTGCACGCTGTCTAGTTCTCAGATCAAACCTAATTCATTCGGATCCCATACACTGGCTGCATACTCAAGGTGGGGCCTAACTAGTGAAAAGTAACATCGCTCTTTTGTCTTCTCATCACATTTCCCAAGTACTCTTTTTATAAATCCTAGTTTTCGCTTCGCTCGACCGCTTACGCCCTTCCAGCTGCACAACTATTTCATTTCTTGTGCTCTCTGATTGTCACGCTGCATTTCTCGCATCCTTTCACCTCGGACCTTCCATAATGAATCTCTGGCGCGCTCAGCGACGACTAACGGTCCATGGAACTTGGATTCGCTTTCCCTCTTAAAGCTCTCCCTTCTTCCCAGTCACTCCACCGGAACTCGTACACGAAATTGTTAGATGGAAACAAAAAACGAATTTTAGTGAAAAAATTAATCTTCTAACCACAACCATTCACTCATAAATCAAAAATTAAAATAAGCAAAAGGTGACGCCCACCGAAAAAGCTGCTGTGACCTCATTGACGTCATTTTGCTTCCGTCCTTGACTGCTCTTAGGGGAAGGGAAGGGGGGTTCTCGGAAGGTCTGCTCGCACAGATGCTGTCGCAATCGCTCCCATTGGCAGAGTCAGCTGTGTGTGTCCCCCCTTTGCGATGAGGCGAAGTAGCTTCGCGGGCTCAGTTGTGATTGGTCGAAGTTGATATACGTCAGAGGTTGCACCACACCCACATTTCCGAAAGGGTTAAAAACATCAGTTTTTCGCCGTTTACAACACGAGAAATAATTGAAGGATCAAAATACGGAAAAATACGCGTCTTTTTATATTACAAACTCCGGCAATAAAAAAACATCGCAAATGACCCCATTCTGAAGATCCTCAATACTGTCAGCTAGTAATACGGTACCGTCTGCGTACCTTATGTTGTAAATTACTACGCTATTGATCTTCACACCATACTCTGTAGTTCTAAGAGCTCTTTTGAAAACATTATCAGAATAGAGATTGAACAGCAGAGGTGACCGGATGCAACCTTGTCGTACACCTTTCTGAATATCAATTAGATTTGATGTCTCTCTCTCCCATATCTGATCTCGGCCGATTGGAACCAGGAAAGATTTTGGATAAAATTCTGGTCTTTGGTGCCAATGTCACATTCTTTCGGCATTTGCATCAAATCTTTGCGTTTCACTCTTTCGAATGCTTTTTCTTAGTCAATGAAGCATTCAAAGACTTCCTTCCTTTGGTCACGACATTTTTGTAGCAGTGCATTGATTGCCATTAATGCTTCTCGTGTTTCAAATGCATTTCCAATATTTGAACATCGTCCAATTCACGTTCGCATTTGCTACGTATCCCAGCATGTAGGAAAATGTTTAGGGCACGACTCATCAGGCTGATCAATCTGTAATCGCTACATATTGTAGCATGCTGTTTTTAGGTAATGTTACAAAGGCGGATTTTAGCCAGTCTTTGGGGAATATTCCCTGGATCATAAATGGCATTAAATAAACTTAATGGGTAGACAATATTGCCCTAACTAATTAGTTTCAACACTTCAACCGGCACATTGTCTGATCCGCACGCTTTCCTATTCCACGTGCCTAATCTCACTGTGGACTTCACTATGATGAACCGGGAGATTAGTTCATTTAAACCTACATTTACACCCTGCAAGCCACCAGAGGGGGTGAACCATCACTAGGCATGCAATACCAATCAGAAATTACACTTGAAATAATGCACACGTGCAAAAAATACACTGCCCCTTCTAAACACTACCTACATGAAACAAAGACTGTCAATACTACCATCCCAAGGAAAATATTAAGCATGCAGTCGCGAGAAACGTGAAATATTAGCTATAAAGGACACTTTATTATTAGGAAACACAAATTATTTGTCGTACTGATAGATTCAAAACGGCATTTTTCCCCCGCACTACAAGAGAACAGAATAGGCAGCATAGCAAAGGGATAGGTAGGCGAAATATTTTAGAGCAGTCTGTAGTGCATGATACATGTATTAATCCCTTAAATACCATAGATACCTGCAATCTAGTTGCATTAGTCCCTATAGTTGCTTGTTTGCATGTCGGTAGTGCATGCTTGGTGATCTTCACCCCCTGCCACACACCCTCGCGGTGACTTGCAGGCTATCACGCAGATGTAGATGAAATTACTACCTATCTTACGTTTTCATTACGTAGTCATTTATATAAATATAGCGCGCATGAGCTAGTAGTGTACAGATCATTACCTAAAATATCAATTCATTCCATTTTCTGTGCTAAAATTTAAAATACCTATTCTGATTTCCCAGACCTTCTCTGTATTATATTACTGCCCCTAATCTCGGCCCCACTTCCTCTCATCTTATCCACGTGATCCAACCTGCCTTAGTACGTGTTCCTTTTAATATACTCGAAGAATTTTCGGCAAACCGTAAAATTCCTTTTAAACCGGAAACCTGCGTACCTTAGGAACCAAAGACTCGATGGGGTTAACTATCATCACGGTCCACTGAAGAAATCTTGTCACTGAGAGACAAGTTTTGTGAAGGGACGCCGTGATAACTACATTAGCGTAACCATTCTACTAGATTAACTAAATTGGGAATTATTATCAGACAGTAGGTTGAAATTTATGCTTAATCTCTTAGCAAAATTCCATAGCAAAATTATATTTTCACTAACGAAGTCACAAATATTTTGCGAACTCCAACTTACTATGGTGGGCTTGGTCATGGGGTTGGAGAAGTCGATTGCCGAACTGACAGATTTCGAGTGGCCTTCTTTCCTCGTGCAATTGCGGATGTGAATAGCTGTAAATATACCCAAAAGCACTTGAATGTAAGTGTGTGTCAACGGGCGGCATGGGTGGTTGCATGTTGGTATAAGGACGTTAAGCTAACCCAAATAACAGCATAATGTTGCATGTTTGCTTTGCTATTTTAATCTTTTTTTAATTTATAAGTTTGAACAAGAATATCTAGTAGTTATTAAACATTTTTAGGGATGATTTTTATTGCATGTTTGGTGAGAATTCACCCTCTGCCACACACCTTTATGGTGGGTTGCAGGGAATTAATAAGATGTAGATGTCAGGTCGATGCTGGACATATGTCGAGCACTTTCGATCCACGTTCGATCTATTAGCAAAATTGAAGCCCCTCTACTTTTGCTAGGTGATCTTCACCCCCTGCCACACACCCTCGCGGTGGCTTGCAGGGTATCGCGTAGATGTAGGTGTAAATGAATAAATAAGCAGTGGTGTAAGCGGTTGATAAGATTCATTTTTATTTTGAACGCAGAATAATTTATGGCCTGGAAACAATTCTTTGTCGAAAGACCATGAATGGAAAAAAACCCGGACACCCTGAGTACACCACAATAGAAAAAATAAATCTCAGTGCAATCATAGCTTAGGGTGATTTGGGGGGGAATGTCGAGAAAGACACTGGGAGGGAATACATAAGGAATGAGTCCATGACAGTCCTGTCCGTCTTAAAGAAAACTAGTCAATCGGTAATTTCATTCCCCTTTTCCTCAAAGTCCATATGTGTGTGCGCTGAAGATAACTAAAATAATCACGTATATTGAAACTCATGAAGAAAAGGTATTTTGACGTGATTGCGTCTTCCAAATCGGTCTCAGGGGCTCGCTTTGGGGTTCATCGACAGGAAGTCGCGCGTCTCGAAAAGTGTCGATATCTGATAAGACCCGTTATCTCCAATAAGGGGTCAAATGACAGAGCATTATGTGGAGGAAGGCAGTTAGAACCCCTCCCCTCTCCCCCCCTTCGGTTATATGTCGCGTACGTGGAAATGGCTCCAAAGGCTTCGTGGAAATGGTCCGGGCTTACGAGGGGCATCAGCTATAATCAATTGACGGAATGTTGGTGGGGCGCTTGCATCTACATACACATAATACCCTGCAAACCACCATAAAGTATTAGTACTGGGTAAATGCGATGAACATGTGTGAGAAACCAGCTCTTTTTCCCTTGTTAGACCTCATTTGGAATATGCTGCCAGTGTATGGGATCCCTACGAAATCGGTCTAAATAACGAACTTGAACGTGTGCAGCGAAGATCGGCAAGATTTGTAAAGGGACGGTACGATAATTATATTAGTGTAACCAGTCTATTAAATGAATTGAAATGGGAATCATTGTCAGATCGCAGGTTGAAATTTAGACTTAATCTCTTAAACAAATTCCAAGACCATATTTTCAGTGATGATGTTAAAAATATTTTGCGAACCCCAACTTAGTATGCTAGACTGGACCATAATTACAAAATTATAGAAATTGATTGCCGAACTGACAGATTCAAAATGTCCTTTTTTCCTCGTACAATTAGGGCCCAAGGGTTTCAAACTTCAGTTAATACTCGAGAACTATGTGTGACGAATTGTAAAACGACCCCCAATGAAGAGAACGCGTTCTTTTGTCGTTACATTGATTAGTGTAAATTTAAACTTCAGTGATACTGTCACTTACGAAATTTTCGAGATGGGAGGAGTTGTCTTTCGGTCGATTTTAAGATTTGAGTCGCGAGCTGTTGTTCGAGCAAAGAGTGATCTTCCCACCAATAGTGACCCTGAGCACGCTTCACGTCATCTTCCCAGCATCCCACGTCTTGCTCCTTTCAGTGCACGTGTTTCTCGCCGCGGAAACATGGCTGTTAATCTCGATTTTTGTGTAGTTCTTTTGCCCAATTTCTTTGTTTTAACCATGGTTACTAAGATAGGAAAAAGTATAAAGAGTACATAATGGTGCTGTGAAAATAAAGAAAAGGATGGCGTCCTTTGAAAGAAAGCTCTAAATGTCAAAAAAAAAATAAAACACGGCAATAGTGCGCGTGTGGTTGACTTGGAGATACAGAGAAGGGTATAGTCACTATCATGTACCTGTTTGCGTTTACAAAAACCCAAGTGAAAAAAGGTGGAAAGGTTTTTTTTTGTAGCTGACGTGGATTATTGGCATTTAAATTCATTTATGTGGAAAAAATTATTCGACGCACGAACAAGTTGAGTTACGAGCTCAGTCAAGGAATGAATTAAATTTGCAAGTCAAGGCATCACTGTACTGTTTTGCTATAATGCGGACATTTACAGAATATAAAGTTACCAATAATGTTCGCATAGTCATCAGTGGAGACGTCAATATGGACACCATCAAGGGTCAAGCATCATAAAGTTCTTAGGAGAAGAGCTGGGATCTCCACTACATACCGATATAATCGCCCACCAGGATTGCAACTGGCCACTAACCTTTGCCAGGAACATCAGCTTCGACATTGAGACGTTTTTCTCATACTTCAGGAGGTTCCACCGTGACTCCGCAATTCAATATCCCGTAAAAGAGCTGTTTGTTATTCAATGAATAAATACCGATCCAGAAAAACAACTATATAGAAAATCATCTATAGGGTGATAACGTATACAGAATAATTGTATGAGTATGCTATTATATAGCGCGTTGTAGGTGCATTCCATTTTTTTTACAAGCTCCTTTAACTCATTTTGACTTCGAAACATGAATGACGAGCTGTTGCCACGTTTAATTTACAAAGTGAGAATACATGCTCAATTCCGCTAATACGCATTCTAAAATAGGTTAAATATTTTCTTATTCAGTTTAAAGGTATTATCTTGCAAATACGACTCTTTGTTTTGAATTTTATTAATATTCATATTTCTTTGGCAAATTTGTTTGGCAACAATTATGCTGCTACCATTTGGAAGAATTGGTATTAATTACACCATGTCAACAACCAATGAAATATTTAACTTACGTAAAAAATAAAAGAAGGATCTTGGTAAGGTATATTGCTTAATTAAGACGGTAAATAAGCCTGTAAACACGTTCCGTTACAAGTACCGTTGCCAATGATAACAGGATACAGTAGCGCCACTTTCACGTAGCTAAGGCTTTTCTGCTTTTTTTTCGAGAAAACATTTATTAATATCAATTAAACAAGTGTGGTAAGGCAAGCAGTTTTTTATAATGTTAAATATTACATAAAATTACGCATCTTATATTAGTTTTTCTTCAAAACGACATTTCTCTTCACATTATTAATCTGCAAATTTTACTGCAAGAGCCATGCTCAGCCGTATAGCCACGTATAAAATATCTGATTTTTAGCGTCTTTTTTTCTTCAAATATATTATTTAAAAACCAAATTATTTTATTGCCAATCGATAGAAGGGCCAAAAAGTGATGTGTCCTGAAATGTTCACAAAAATGAAATATACTTCATAATTCGGTGGAGCCACCTTCAGATATCACAGACCCATCGTTCATAACGTCATCACAGTGACGTACTAAACATTGTCGACACTCTAACACCACTTCTTTGTATCCTGTTTACAGAAATAATTGTGAAACAATTACCTTGCCTTTATTTCACCAGCAACCCACTTATTCCACGTATTCCACGCAAAAGTGTTCACGAAGCTAAAACCTTACACGACACAGTCGGGACTTTTCCTGTCCGCCTGGGATTTTTTTTCGACTGAATAAAGTGGCTCAGAGATTTGATTTCCTCGGCCTAGTTCTTCGGAGCGCCGCTCTCCCGTGCTGTCTCTACTTTCGCGACACAAATCACGTCGCCTGATTCCATTTGCGGAAACTCGTCTGCAAATTTCTCATATCGCGTGGAAGAGGGGGACGTAGAGCCAACTTGAACTGCTGCGATAAACATGGAAGCATATTGAAATCCAAAAACTCATTTAAAAGTAATCTTGCTATAAACGCAGGCTGCGAAAAATGAAAAATAATTTGTAAACATCTTTGAGCAAGGGGATAGAACATGGCAAAACTATTTCCCCATAAAAGAGAACATTTACCTTTTAGCGACCATTCCAGAACAAAGCAGCAGGTCTGATTATTCGAATAAACATATTAATTGCATAAAAAGCAAATAAAAAAATCAATTTATGAATTGACCTTTACAAACCACAGGGACGATATTACAATGGCACAATCCGCATCTCAATGCATTTCAACATCGTAATCAGGTGCATTAATGGCAAGAGTAAACGTTTATTACATGCTTATATACCTTGGGTTGGAGTAGGGTGTAATCTTCTGAAAAGTTTGCACTTCCCGAATCGTATTGTATTAAATTAATGTCTGTTCCCCGTTTCTTCCCAAATCCTAAAATACGTGAATCACCTTTCTTCCTCAAACAGTACACACCTTAAGTCCACACCACCTCCTCTACCAACCCGACGGAAGGGGAAAAAAACGGGGAACTGACATACTGTTAAGGTGGCTCCACCGAATTATGAAGTTGATGTCATTTTTGTGAAAATTTAAGGACACATAACTTTTTTACCCTTCTATCTATTGGCAATAAAATAGTGAGGTCTTTGTATCATATACTTGAATAAACAAGACGTTGTAAATCAGCAATTTTATATGTGGTTTTATGGCAGAGCATGGCTCTTTGTGTATTTGTAAAATTTGTGGATTAATAAGTTTAAGAGAAATGTCGTTTTGACGAAAAACTAATATATGATGCGCAATTTTATGTAGAATTTAGCATTGTGAAAAAGTGCTCGCCTTACCACACTTGTTTAATTGATATTAATAAATGTTTGCTCGAAAAAAAAGCAGAAAAGCCTTAGTTAAGTAGCATGAAAGTGGCACAACAATATGTTGTTAACATTGGCAACGGTACTTGTGACGGAACGTACTTACAGGCTTATTTACCGACTTTATTACGGAGTATACCTAACCAAGGTCCATCTTATATTTTTATGTAATTTAAATATTTCATTGGTTACAAAATTCAAAGGTCCACGTACTAGACGTGAAAACTTTAGCGGCGTTACCCGCTGAAATTGCACAATTGCAAATATTCCACAGAGAAAAAATTATTCGCCATGACCGGGACTCGACTCCGGTAGAAATCAGGGGGTCCGGGTTCGAGTGCCGGTCAAGGCGAATGATTTTTTTCTCTGTGGAATATTTGCTATTTCACTGGTTATTGATATGGTGTAATTAATACCAATGACTCCAAATGGTGGCAGCGTCATTGTTTCCAAACAAATTTCAAAACTATGAATATTAATAAAATTGAAAACAAAGGGTTGTATTTGCAAGGGAATATTTTAAAACTAAGTAAGAAAATATTTAACCTATTTTAGAATACGTATTAGTGGGATTGAGTATGTATTCTCATTTTGTAAATTAAACGTGGCAACAACGCGTCAGTCACGTTTCAAAGTCAAAATGAGTTAAAAGAGCTTATAGAAAATAGAATGCAACTACTACGCGCTATATAATAGCATGCTTATACAATTATAGTGCATGCGTTATCACCCCATAGATGATTTTCCATATAGGTGTTTTTCTGGATCGATATTTATTCATTAAATAACAAACAGCTCTTTTACGGAATTTTGAATCGCGGAGTCACGGTGTAACCTCTTTAAATATAAGACCATTCCGGTCTTGCAATCTTTTATAAAAGATCCCCCCCGCCTCCAAACCAAGGTTTATAAACACGCAACTAACGTTTACTCCTGTCACTTATGCACCTGACGATGGTACCAGTTCATTGGAATCTATATTGAGCCATTATATTCTTGGCCCTGTGGTTTGCTAAGGTCAACTTCATAAATTGTATTCATTGCAAAAATTTTAAGCTGCTTCGAGTCGCATCTCATTTACCAAAAAAACCATGCAGGATTCATTACAAGGGATGTTCAAGGGATAATTTCATTGCAGTAAATGCGGGAAGTGCAACAGTTGCAAGTTATGAAAACATCGATGCGAACGGAAGACGCGAGTGAAGAAGAGGTCGATTCAGGTACGGGAGGGCAACGCGCGGTGGCGGGGCGATCGCGGATCAAATCGGGATTACGATCGAAATAGCGTTAATAAGCGTAAGAAATAACACAACGCGGAGGAAATCCCGAAATGAATGGATCCTCAAATGCGAGCGAACGTGTGTTTATCTAAAATTTAAGCGAGAAGATCGCTTATTTTTCGCACCCTTGAATTTACTCTCCGTTCTGACAGTCAACTCCAGTATTGATTCACAAACCACTCACTACTGTTCACTTCCTTCTTTTTTCATTCTCGGTGGGATAAGCACCGCATATTATTCGTGAAAAGTACGGCTTCCGTAGCTTTCTCGCCTGCTTCTTCTTCCCATGATGCCTTGGGCGTGGGTCTTGATGATGTGATTGTGTTTCGGAATAAGTCTCACTAGAATGTCGCGTCTCGTCCGGACATGTACCTACCTTGCCTAATTCCATTCTTCTAATTATCTCCTTACTTGTTGATTTCCAGATAAACATTATTATTCATCTGTCTCGCCGCCCTATCTCCAATACTTCGAGTATTATATTTTTTTCTTGTTGGACCACACATCAAGTTTCACGTCTCATCTACATCTACATAATACCCTGCAAGCCACCACAAAGGTGTGTGGCAGAGGATGAATTCTCACCAAACATGCACTACATATCATGCATAAAAAAGGAATAGTATTAATTTGCTAGTCAGAACTTCATTATTCAAAAAAGATAGAAATTGCAAAGCAAACATGCAAAAACATTCTGTTAGTAGGGTTAGCTTTTTGTACTCATACCAACATGCAGCTACCAATGCTATCCACTGCTACTCTCCGATAGGACATATTTACCGTTATTCGTATCTCTAATTGTACGAGGGAAAAGGGACATTTTGAATCTATCAGTTCGGTAACGTCTGTACAACGTATCACTTCTTGCATTCATTTCTACAAGTCTTATCCTACCTTCTAGACGGATGCTATTGAATTGGATTGCTGGTGAATAAGCTTTTCTTCTAAGAGCGTTCTTGGCTTGTTGGATCCCTTTTTGAGACATTTCGCCCAATTTTCCAATCTTGGCTGCTCCTCCATCCTAGGCGAACGCGGATTCTTCCCCTCCTCGAGTGCTTTACTTCCAGTGCCATCTGCCAGTACCTGAGGAGATTCATCTGTCGCAAACATCACTTAAGATTTCTTCCAATAAATTTTCATTCAGTGCTCGCTTCTGAGAATTCTTTCGAACTCATTCAGCATTTCACAAGGTCGCATTCATTCTCTGCGTATCGACCGCAACATTTCAAATCAGTAGAATAGAAACCTTCAAGCTATGGCATTCGCTACGCGGCGGGGTAGGGGGAGGGGAGGGGAGGGGGCCCTTCAAACGCATTTCGTTCGTCTTTTGTTTTCATTTAACTAGCGATTACAGCGCCGCGTAGCGAATGCCATAGCTTGAAGGTTTCTATTCTACTCAAATCTATATACATTCGCTAGAACGCTAATTTCCACTGATTCTCTAACTCTACCAACAACTTCCTCGACGTAGGCGTTGAAAAGTTTGAAAGAGAGAGACGGACCCCTATTCCTAGTTCTTCCTTTTATTCCTTTTATTGACTCCGCTCTGTAAAGAATAAAGGCAACTCTTCGGTCTTTGAATTTCAACTATGTCTTCGTCCAAAATGCGAAACATCACTTCCAACAAAACCTTATCAAAGACCTTTTCCAGTTCAACAAAGACGGGTTCGTCCTTTATCGCCCACCCTTCAATCAAGAGTCTCACTACACTGTAGCCTTCCTTTGTTCCGGGTATTCTTCTGAAGCAAAATTGGTCCTCCGTCAATATAATTTCCACTTCCGATCGGCTGAGGACAACATTAATGAGTATATCTGGGGAATTTGAAATGATGCTGAGGGAACCGTATTGCTCACGCTTAGTTGCGGCTGATTTATTCTGCATGGGTACCATCTTACACTTCTGGAAGTCAGATGGCAGGTACCGTATCTAGGTGCAATTAGCTTTAAAAACGTTGATGTCATGGATCTCGTTAACTATCTTCCTCTTCACCTAACAATTTGTATTTTCCATTAATTGCTAGACATTAGAGTTCCTTTGTATTCATCTACATCTACATCTACACGATACCCTGTAAGCCACCACGAGGGTGTGTGGCAGAGGGGTGAAGATCACCAAGCATGCACTACCGACATGAAAACAAGCAACTATAGGGTCTCATGCAAATAGATTGTAAATATCTATAGTATTTAAGGGATTAATACATGCATCATGCACTACAGAACACTCTAAAATATTTCCCCTACCTATCCCTTTCCTATGCTGCCTATTCTGTTCTCTTATAGTACGGGGGAAAAATGCCATTTTGAATCTATCTGTACGACAATCTATCTCTCTAATCTTATTTATCTGGTCGAATCTAGCATAATACGCTGGTGTTTTTAATATGTGCCTAACATCTTCAGTAAAGCTATCCTATTGAAATTTCTTCAATAGATTTAATCTCAACGTTAACCTACGCTCTGATAATGATTCCCACCCTAATTCTTGTATTAATTCTGATACACTACTCAACCTACCGTAACACCTTTTGACGAACCTAGCTGCTATACGCTGCACACTGTCTAGTTCTCTCATCAAACCTAATTCATTAGGATCCCATACACTGGCTGCATACTCAAGGTGGGGCCTAACTAGTGAAAAATAGCATCGCTCTTTTGCCTTCTCATCACATTTCCCAAGTACTCTTTTTATAAATCCTAGCTTTCTTTGCGCTCGGCCGCATATTTCCCTTATGTGTCTTCCCCACGATAAATCGCTAGTGATTGTTACTCCTAAATACCTTATGGTTTCAACGCAATCGATCTTCGCGTTATTAATTTTATAGGATCGATCTATCGAATTATTCCTCATCCAAAAATTGATAGCTACACACTTTTTAAGGTTAAGTTCTAACTGCCATTTGTCGCACCACTCTTTAATTGCATCTAATTCATTCATTGCATTCAATGCATTCTATCCATCTCTTCCCAGCTTCCTCTCCAAACAAGTACTATCCTTTTAACACTCAATTGCATTCGAGTTATATGGTATAGGAGTAATAGCTTATTGATGTATTTTACTTTATTGAAGGACAAAAGAGGAAAACCCTGCTCGCTTCGTGTAACTTCCGAACAGCATTACGTTGAAACAATCATATCTCTCAAGATTTTGACCTTCCAGTATGCGTGTCGTCAACAGATCCCTTCCTTGATTGAGTAGGAGGCCAATCAGAACGTAATCCTTTCTTGTAGTATGAGGAAGGGCTAGGAGGACGGTATGGGAAAGAGTGACCTTACTACGCATTTCCGAAACAATAGCAAGAAAAAAAAATCAGGGTACATCCCGGCAGATGCTGACCATCTAGCATGCATCTTGCCAATGGCAAAGATTCATAATCTGGATGCCCTTAAAAGAAGGAAAAGGTGACGCCCGCCGAATAAGGTGCGTTAAGGATATCTACGTACGTAAGGAAATAAGAGTACAGGATATCCTTATAGATTAATCGAATAGAGTGAAAAGTCTTGGAGTTCACTTAAATAACACCTTGAGCTGGCGGGAGCACGTTAAAATTATATCCAACAATGTGCATAGGACTCTGTACCAATTGAAGCACTTCAGGCATATGCTACCGATTTCACTTCGCCAGAAACTGGTTCAAACTCTGGTGTTCCCATATTTTGATTAATGCTCAATTATTTCCTCCGATGTGAACTCAGAGCTCTGCACTAAGTTGCAGCGTCTTCAAAACTCCTGTTTGCGTTTAATATCCGCTATGACGAACATGTCAAAACCTTATTATGAAAAAATAAAATGGTTAAAATTGGACAAACGCCGAAAACTCCAAAAGGCTTTATTCTTGTTTAAGGTTCTGGAATCCAAAACACCCTCGTATTTGCACGAAAACTTTATATACAACGCAAACACAGGGAAAAGATCAACCCGAATCACTGAGATATTCTGTGTTCCCAAATTCCATTCCCGACTATTCGAGCACTCTTTTCTCCTCTCCTCTTGCAAACTATGGAATCATTTGCCTGACAATGTAACAACCTCTCCTACAATTGCGAGGTGTAAGAGGAATATTATTGAACATTTATACTGCTCTGCTTAAATGTGGTTTCACAAAATCGTTTGTTTTGTTACTTTTATTGTGTGCTATCTTGTTGTATTGTGTCATCTAACTGAAATGCTTGATATTGTTTATCATATTAATTTATATCCCTTGTTATTTAATGCTTTATTCTCAAGTCATTTAAATCATTATTTATGCTGCCCATCTTAAATTTCCTTTCTCCTTAAAGTGTTTTCTTTAATTTTATATCGAGGCTTTTATTGCAATAGTTATGTAATTATTGGTTCGACCAATTAATGGTTATGTACTCATTACATGCGTATTTAATATTTATTGTTAATTTATATGTGTAATATTGCTCCATTATCCAATTGTACGGCTGTTGCCTTAACTACATTCGCTTTATCTCTTTTTTTATTTTCTTTTTGGCATGTAATAGATTCTTTTATTCGATGTTCCAGGGGACTTATAGTCCCAGAACGATAAAGAACGTTTCCTATTCTGTTCTACGTCATACACGTTCCTAAGCTGTGTTGAGGAAGGCTGGGGGGAAGTGGAGTGGAAAGGGAGGGGAAGTCTGCCTGCGCAGTCGCATCCCGTTCATAATCCAAAACAAATGAAAACCAGCATATTTTCGTTGCTCTCTGCATTTTTTCGGGATACGGGAGGCTGTGCACATTCTGCGTAGAAAAACGGGTGGTTGGCGCACTCCGTCTACAGGAAATCTACCCCCCTACCTCAACGCCGCTTCACACCATCACCCTAGTCAGGGGGGTTATTTTGTAATCTCACTTCAGTAAGAATACGTGATAAAATGTCACTTTTTCGTAGTTAAACTAAAAGTTAGTTGTGCAAATTCCAAACATACAATTTATAATCGTTTGCATCTTTCTCGCTCTTGCTTTTATTCCAACTCAAGCTTCAAGTGAAAACGATGGTGGCTCCATTTTACGTTCTTTATGAAGATGAGATGGGAACTAATGGCAGACGGAGATAATGAAACGAATCAAGAGTCGAAAGATACGGATCAGAGAGCGGATGAATCGTCTAAAAGACCAGCACATGACCGGCAGTTCACCGCTTGAGATCCGAAGATGGTCACGCCGCCTGGGTGACGGAGTTTAAATACGAAAAGTGACATTTTATGACGCATTCTCACTCAAGTGAGATTACAAAATAACCCCCCAGAAGACTTCTCTCATAGATACTTTAATGTATCGAGCCTGGGGGCCGATTGTGTAACTCGGCTAACGTTCGATCGTTAGTGACCCGTTCACTCTCGATCGAGCTCACCGTCTTCGAACGAGGATGAAAAGTGCGATTGTATAAGCTCGATCGTCAGCAGGCAATCGAAAGTTACGGTGTTGTCAGATTTACAGCATATTTCGCACTTGTTTCTCTTGTACGCATGCGCAAAGAGCTTATTTTGAAGTGGTTGCATTTGTTTTGAATGTCAAGAATTAATAATAAACATTACAATGCCTGAAAATTTAAGATAACTTCCTCACGAGTATTATGCAGTGGCCTCAATGCGTTCCCAATAGATAAATTAATTCATAATTACTTGTCATACCCTGACTTTCACAGATAATTATCAAAAACGTCTGCTTAATTCGCAACTCATAATATTTCATTATCACTCAAATTGTGTTCTCTATTGCTGATAATGCATAAAAAAATTAGTACGTCATGTTGAAATTCTATATTATCACTCCGGATATTCTCGTCATCTAATTTAACTAATGTTCTACGGTTCACTGTAAATATCATTTAGCAAAACTACGCTCAACGTATTGGCACATATATATGCATCTTCAGACAGAAATTGATTAGGTTATTTATAGATACACAATTAAATACTATCCTCAATCTAGTCCCCAGCATTAAAGCAATAGTCAACCTTTATTACTATTGAAACACTTTCACAGCGTTCTCCATCACATCAAAGATAAATACCTATGAAACTCACTTTTAAAATTCCGTGCCGCCTGTCTCTCTTGTAGCATACCTATTTTCCCATAACCATATTTCTTGTACGTAGGTAACCGATAACCTACCGTGAGATATATAAGGCAGCATTAAATAATTTCCACAATTTCTCCAGGCACACACAGCGGCACACAAATAAAGGCACAATCCTATGGCTAATGACATCAAGGCGAGTGAATGAAAAGATTACCTTTTGAGTAGGCAAAATTTAATGAATAAAGCATAACGAGACAGCATGTGTTGCATAAGTCGACAAAAATCATCACCCTTTCACTTGGACGTAAACAACAACAGTCATAATTTAAAACACTCTCAAACAACACAGTAATCCCTTACGAGGGCAAATCGTAATGCTTATTGATAATTAGACATTACCTGCCTTAAACGTAGACGGAATAATTATTTCAACACAATAACATTGGACACCACTATGCAATGAAATAAAAATATGTCACTTGGGGTGGGAAATTTTACTGAATGAAGAATAACAAAGCACTACACTGTTTATCCTTTCACCACTTTCACTGGGACGTAAACAATCACACTTACAAGACAAGAGAAATCCCCCTCACTTCAATTCACATAGATTGCAAATCTTAATTTAAGGCAATAGGTGAAACGACGAAATAATTGCCGACAACAATTTTCTCTGACATCTGTATAGATACCATAATACATGCAATCCATCACAGTTCACTAAAAACATTGTCAATCGCTGAATTGCCACAATGTGTAGTCACAACACACGCTATATCTTCACTATGTATTATTCTCACCGTAAGTGGCATTGCTCAAGTGAAACTGTTGATGCCAATGCTGAAATTAAAAGTTGAAATTATATGTAACAGTCCGATAGCTTGTTTTAAATTGCTATTCATTACATTCACCCACCTAACGTTGCTATAATTATTCTAATTAATTCACTCTGTCACATCATACACAGCTTTTTAAGCAATTTGATACTTCAAATTACATTCTTATTCCGTAATAGTTCAAACAACGTTCCTCACAACGATAATTTATCACTTATACATGAAAATGCCAACAAAAACAAACCTTCCAACGATTGAAAATGGCCGTAACGTCAAGTATATAGCAGTCGACGGGTTTCCTTCGATCGTGAGCCGAAAAACCTTCGAACGTAAAGTTACACAATCGCGCCTTCAATTGTTTTCGAAGAATTACCCACAACACCGCGGAATACGGCTCTTTACGTTCGAACGTAAAGTTATACAATCGGCCCCCTGCAAGGTATCCGATGCCGATTCACTAGCGGCAGAGAAGAAACACCTGACAACTGCACTAGACAGAAACGGAAACGGACAGTGGAGAGACGGTACTGAAAAGGGCCGCGAAGGTAGAAAAACGTAGCCGGGAATCGCCCACAAAGGACACCGAAGAAGAAGAAAGGGAAACGAGAACTGAACAGAAAACTTACGCCACCATTCCTTTCATCAGGGGGACCTCAGAGAAAATTGCGAGAGCCCTGAAGAAACACGACGTGGTCACAAGATTCAACAAATCCATTAAATATCTTGGAATAAGACTAAGACATGATCTTTCCTGGGGTAAACACATACGAAAAATAATGGGTCAAGCTAATCGTAGACTGAGATTCATCAAAAGAGTATTGGGTAAATGTGACGATCATGTACAAGAAATCAGCTACTTTTCCCTTGTTAGGCCTCTTTTGGAATATGCTGCTAGTGTATGGGATCCCTACGAAATCGGTCTAAATAACGACCTTGAACGTGTGCAGCAAAGATCGGCAAGATTTGTAAAGGGACGGTACGATAACGTTATTAGCGAAACCAGTCTATTAAATGAATTAAATTGGGAATAATTGTCAGATCGCAGGTTGAAATTTACACTTAATCTCTTAACTAAATTCCAAGACCATATTTTCAGTGATGACGTTAAAAATATTTTGCGAACCCCAACTTACTATGGTAGACTGGATCACAAAATTAGAGAAATTGATTGCCGAACTGACAGATTCAAAATGTATTTTTTTCCTCACACTATTAGGGATATGAATAACGTTAAATATATCCAATACGAGTGTAGCAATGGATAACATTGGTAGCTGCATGTTGGTATAAGGACTTGAAGCTAACCCAACTGACAGCATGTTTTTTCATCAATGCTTTGCTATTTTTATCTTTTTCTAAATAATGAAGTTTAGAACAGCATATAAATACTATTCCTTTTTTATGCATGATATGTAGTTCATTTTTGGTGAGAATTCACCCCTTGCCACACACCTTTATGGTGGCTTGCAGGGTATTATGTAGATGTAGATGTGTGACCAAGATCAACCATATTCTACCAGGATTGAGGGACAAACTCCCTCCGGGGATACATGAAGGAGTGCACCAAGTTCCGTGTTCCTGCGAGATGTCATACGTGGGCGAGACGTGCAGATCCATGAACACGCGCATGAAAGAACACCAGACGGCGACTAAAAATGAACAATTCCATCTATCCGCCATCGCCGAACATGAGTGGAGCAGGCCAGGACACGTAATCCAATTCGAAGACGCCAAAATAATGACAAGGGAGGCACGATACCCTTTCCGAGGGTAATTAGAGAGCGGCGATAGAAATAACAAAGACACCGATGAACATAAACAGAGAGGACGGATACCCTCTGCATTCTGCTTGGAAAAGGGTCATCAAAAAAGAAAATTCCGGCCAATCAGAGGGCAGCACTTATACGACCAGGCCTATACATATAAGGTCGACGAAAACGACTTCTTAGCCACTTCGACCTGAAGACGCCAGCAGCAAAGTTGGCGAAACTGTTGTCACAACTGTCAAACGACGTATCCCGAAAAAATGCAGAGAGCATCTAACCAACGCCGCGGAAACCTACGAACAAACATATTGTCGTGTACGTTTTGACGTGACTAAAAGTGTGCTGGAGTTTATATTCACTTATTCACAAATCACGACGTCGTCTAGCATGCAATGCCTTTCTATATAATCCGTATTGAGTCTTAACGACCAGTTCCATTGACAGAGTGCGTCTTCCATTGCGATTGGGCGAAGGAGCTCAGTTGTGATTGGACGACGTGGATGGCGTTCGAGAACGACTCGAAGGATCGAAGAACGGGAAAGTACGGGTAAATTTTATTTTGCAAACTCTATCAAATTCGGCAATGAAAAAAATATGGTAAACGACAACATTTCAATTGGACGAACACCCTTTCTCTGCATCGAAAATGAAATTTACTCTGGATTTAGGAGAACGTAAAAAAATAACAAAATGTCCTGCTGGTGGTGTAGGGTTAATTCTTGCGTGAATTAAAATATGCTGAAAATACTGGTGATGAAATGTCGTTAGTTGAGATAGTAGAGTCATTTTTATTAGGTTTTGATCTTACCAGGGAAAATGATAAAAACAATTTTCCCTCGGAGACCGCGTGATGGGGTCGGTTACCATGTTTTTTTATCACCGAATCTGATAGAGATTGTAAAATAAAAAGACGCATTTTTCCGTTTTTTGATCCGTCAATTATTTCCCGAGTTATAAGGGGCGAAAAACTAATGTTTTTAATCCTTTCGCAAAAGTGGGTGTGGTGCAACCTCTGACGTATAACGACATCGTCTAATCACAACTGAGCCCGCGAAGCTACTTTGACTTATCGTAATGGTGAGGGACACAGCTGAATCTGCCAATCGGAGCAGTTGCGACAGCATCTTTGCGAGCAGACCTTCCGAGAACCCCCCTCCACTCCCTTCCCTTCCCGTAAAAGCAGTCAAGGACGGGAGGAAAATGACGTCTATGTTATTAAAGCAACTTTTTCGGTGGGCGTCACCTTTTGCTAATTTTAATTTTTGATTTATGAGTGAATGGTTGTGGTTGGAAGATTAATTTTTTCACAGAAATTCTTTTTTCGTTTCCATCTAACGATTTCGTGTTCTACAAAATTGCGATTTCGTTTCCAAGTAAACGCCCCCGTTGGAATCCGCATTGCGGGAAGCCACGTTCGGGGAAATGCCAATAGATGTGTGTTCCAATCACTGTGTTACTGTTGCCGATTGCTCCTTGGAGGCCGCGTCGCACTCTCCGACGAGATGAACGCCTAACAGACCACTCTAGAGCCGGATATGTCGAGAAAGGAGGGAATTTTCTTCAGTCGCATTCGCGGGAAATACCCTCGGGACAGACTCAGGCACTCGAATATAATCTCGCGCGACAAGTCTGTATGTGCCTAAGAACGGAGGAATTACAGTCCCGTGTGTTCACACACGTGAAACCTCCCTATAACGAATTCGCAGGGACCGAAAAATGACGAATTCGTTGTACGGAGGTTCGTAATACAGAGGTTGTATACGGGTTGCGTAATCTCCGGAGAAGACAAGAAGTCGTGCTGATGTTTGACGCGACCCTCATTTATTTTGCAGGCAAGTTTAAGAGGGCAAAAAATCATTGCCTTATGCCGTATACCGCCGTTTATCTGCGGTAATTGATGTTGAAGCTTGATTAGATAATTGAAAGTCATGAATAGTCCATTCATGTTTTATTTCATAGTTCATTTGTAACAGGTTTCAGAGCCATTCTTACCCAGTCCTCTGCATACTATACTGAAATTATCGTTTTTTCTACTGATTCGTTTATTGGTCAATCATTTAATTACCTTGAACTCTACATCACCTAAAACGTCCTCTTTGCATTCATCTATTTATCGCATATGACTGGCAGTTTTTACAGGGAAATGTTATTTTGTGCGCCATTAGGAAAAAATGCGCTGGCTCAAATACCGGGATTAACAGCCGACTGGGTGTGGAGTGGCGAATCCGTTTTCGTGAAATATGATGCTTCACTTTCTTGAAAATAAAACACTCCAGCCATGGTCAGCTCTGTTATTGTTCGCATTCTCGACTGAGCCCAATAAAAATAGCTTGTAATCCGTGTATTTTGATGGAAATTTGTTTACGTTTTGCGTGTGTGTGCGTGAAGTCAAATTCGGCAGTTGAGCCAGCTCATTTTTTCATAACCAGATACTACCTTACATTTCGTCCAAGTCGTTCACTGGAACAGTGAGAATACTCTAATTTACGGGAGAATGCTCTCATTCCGAGACTGTGAGAAGGCTCTCATTTTACCACGGAAAAAATCATCAGAAATGGCGAACATTATTCGATATCGATAACGAAAACCTATAAATGCAGATAGAAAACATTTTTTTGTAAAAACTTCGTTAAATAGAGGTATGTAACCTCTATAATTGGGCCCAGACTTCGTTCTTCGGAGGTTTCGTAAGTACGGAGGTTCATTACAGAAGGTTTTTCTGCATCCATTTTGTATGGGAAGGTAGACTATGACTTCGTAATAGGGAGGTTTCACTCTAATTTAAATTTAAGGGAATATCCATGCGCGGGATAACCAGCGTGTTCCGAGGTGATCCTTGATGGCGAACCAATGTATAGATTGGATTAGAACGGTGAGTTAAGCATAGAACATACCCTAGATTGAAATCAAGATCAGGAGACACGCTATCACACTCTACGGTCGGGAGAGTATGAAATATCCTCCTTCATTAAGAGAGGCGGCTAGAAACTGTAGAATAAATTTACGAAATATATTTATATATTTCGTAATATAATTTAAATATACGAAAATTAAATGACGCCTTTTGAGTAAACATTTTGCACGTGAATAGTCCTCGAAGGATTGTGATATCAACATTGGCAGGGAAATTGCAAAAAGCTCCAGTTTGGTTAAGTCCAGACTCGTTGCTTCGTCTCCTGTCCACTGCGGTACTTGATTCATCTGCACATGCATACTCGGATTCAAGGGATACGTTTCAACTGAAAATTTTGAAAGTGGTTGCAAAGCCACGCCTTCAGAAATAAAGGTAGACACATTTGGCATCCAATACTATCATGCGTTCAAAATTCAACACCGACTGAAGAGGCTAGTGCACGAATTAAACAAACGTTTTTCCACCCAACTCTAAGATTCATCCCGATCACCCTCACGTATCTCGATGCAAATGCATGAGATTCGCTTGCGCGAGCATAATATTCTGCATTGCATAGCAATCGCGGAGGTTCTCAGATGAAGAAGCGAATGCATTAAGGCCGTTTTACATTCGGTCATTGGAACTGCGCAAGTTGATGTTGATTCCGATGGAGCATTCGTCTGCGAATGACCGTGACGTAGATTATTGCGAGGACGCTTGCTTGACGCTTACTTTACACGGTGCAATCGTCGGTGCTTTATGTCAATGACAATATACCACACAGTAGCGGTAATACCGTCAATATATCGCATAACGTCAAGATCTGTTAAGTAGCAATTAATTGGACGTGAAAAAATGCGATGAATTCCCACTACTTTAAATATGTTTTAAGCCATAGTCTAAGCATAATAGTGGAGACTCTAATCCCGTACACTTAGCCCAAAATTTGCACCACGAACAAACGGATGTGGGCCAAGGTAACGAGTTCTTCCCGTACGAACCAAATTTAAGCTTCCACGTGATTAATCACCCAGCTCATCATTATTGCACTTTATTCACTACCCAAGGAGTTGAGTGCAAACGAAAACACCCAACTCAATCATCGACCACCTATTTAATTGCTAGAATTCCCGTGGCACTTGGTTGCCACTACATCTGCACCATCTAGTGAGAAAAATAAACTTCAAACTTACTCGGTGGTAAGATCCACCATGAGAACTTAACTCCTTAGATCCAGTATAATTCTAGATACCACATTTTCAGGTAGAATCTGTGCATCAAATTGACTAATAGGGATTTTAGGAGGAGGAGATTCTGAAGTAGGTACATCTACATAATACCCTGCAAGCCACCATAAAGGAGTGTGGCAGGGTGTGAATTCTCGCCAAACATGCACAACATATCATAAATTAAAAGAATTAGTATTAATGTATTAGTCTATTATATATATATAAAGGATATAAAAATATTTAAAAATATAAAAATAGCAAACTAAGCATGCAAAAACATGCTGTTAGTTGGGTTACCTTCAAATCCTTACTCCAACATGCAACTACCTATGCTATGGATTCAATCACTCGTATTGGACATATTTACCGCTATTCATATCCCTAATTGTACGAGGAAAAAAGGACATTTTGAATCTGTGAGTTCGGCAATCAACTTTTCTAATTTTGTAATTATGGTCCAGTCCACCATAGTAAGTTGGAGTTCACAAAATATTTTTAACGTCATCACTGAAAATATTATCTTGGAATTTATTTAGGAGATTAAGTCTAAATTTCTACGATTACCTTGACTCATTATTTCACGTATGTGTTTACCCCAGGAAAGATCATGTGTTAGTCTTATTCCAAGATATTTAATGGATTCCACGTTTGTTATTTCATTATTACTTATTTTGTACGCGAGGAGAACAATTCTTTTTCCAAAAATTCATTGCTACATATTTTTTAAAATTTAATTCTAATCTGTCATGCATGACACCATTTTTCAATTGCTTGCAGGTCGTCATTTAAATATTCTTTATCGTTTGGGCATAGAATTTCCCTGTACACTACTGCGTCATCGGCAAATAGAAGAAGCTTACTTTTTACCACCTTATTGATATCATTCATGTACAGAAGGAACAGGAGTGGACCGATCACTCTACCTTGTGGGACACCCGAAGGACTTTAATTGCCGGTGAGGTAACACCGTCCAAAACAACCCTTTTTTACCCGATCACGCAGAAATTCAATAATCCATGGTATAATGTTTCATTTCAATTGGTTGTAGGTCGTCATTTGAATATTTTTTTATCGTTCAGGCATAGAATTGAAGCTGTGCGCTACATCTGCACGGTGTCTGATATCCCGAATGTGTCTGTGTGTTCGCAGGAGCAAGGTGGCCGCCGCGCTCCTCAACAAGCACCTGCAGATCAACGGCATCGCGTCCGGGATGCCCTCGGCGCTGCCCAACGGAGTCCGAGGGGGCGGGGAGGAGGGCGAGGGACGCAAGGGAGGGCCGGCCGGCGCCCAGTCGGAGCGGAGGCGCCGGCGCTCCGTGTCCCTGGCGGGCGAGACGCCGCCCGTCGCTCGGCGCAAGGACCCCAGGGCCGAGGAGGGCCCCCAGGGTCCACAGGAGGAGGACCAGCAGCCCATCGCCGCCGCCTCCAAGATGAAGAGGGAGCGGAAGGCCGCCAGGACGCTCGGCATCATCATGTCCGCCTTCCTCCTCTGCTGGCTGCCCTTCTTCCTCTGGTGAGACATTCCTTCCATTACAACCCTTCGCAAGGGTCACCTAAGGTGGCTCCACCGAATCATCATGTAGATGTCGTTTTTTATTCAATTAACACCAGAGAAGATGCGGAGAATAACCTTCATAAAAAATAATCATTTTTATGAACGATAGCAAGATATTCCACAGAGAAAAAATCATTCGCCTTGACCGTGACTCGAACCCGGACCCCCTGATTTCCGGCCAGGTGCTCTACCAGTTGCGCTACCAAGGCGTCCTCTCTGTCTCTGCGGAAATTCGGTTCGAATCCCGGTCAAGGCTAATGATTTTTTCTCTGTGGAATATCTTGCTATCTTGAATCTCAGCGGGTAACTCCGTTTAAGTTTTCGCGGCTATCTCGCGAGATTTGAATTTGCATTTTTTAAAAGTAAATTAGCAAAAAAGTTCGTGACAGTTTCTTAAACTCGTTTCCTCATTATAAAAAAATTGTTATGGTGTCATGTTAATTTGTCCTGAGTTTAAACACCATTATTGGTTGTGGTAATGACATATTTGCATATTGCGAAATTAAGGTTAACAATTGATATATAATTCTAGGTTATCCGATGATAAAAAAGATGCTAATTTTGGAAAATGTAGAAAATAACCTTCATAAAAAATAATAATTTTTTCTAATGTAAATTAGCGAAAAAGTTCATGACAGTTTCTTAAACTCATTTTCTCATTATAAAAAAATTGTTTTGGTGTCAGATTAATTTGTCATAATAGGGACTGCATGAGTGGAACCACTGTTTTGGCGCGAACAGATGAGGTTGGGAGGGAGAGCCTGCGCACAAAGCTACTGCGCATCCTGAGCAAATAACCCGAAATTCAAGGTAATACGAATTCTTGGTCCCACATGGAGTTGAAGGATTCCCGCTTTTAAACCGTGTCATAATTAGTCATTATGTTCGGAATTTAACTTCATACACGCCATCATGGAAATCACCTTATTTTCTTCAAAATTTGCGTTTTTTTGAGGTCAACAGAATTATGAGAAAAGCAACGTGTGAAAATTACTAAACTTATTTACTACTCTTTACACTTATTTAAACCTCTGACTGGGCAACACCGCGCGCCTCTCCCTTTCTCTTCCAAGCATGTTCCTGGCAGCTCAGCACGCTCTTTTTCCAAAGTAAATGTTAATAAATACTGATTAACCAAGGAATTCCTTTAAAGTTTTATTAGTGGATTAGTGGTGACCAGCTGAAGAGCAAGAATAAGGTCAAAACGGTGATTTTCAGGGATGCGCGGAACGGAAAATAACTTAATCTGACTTTTTCAATCAATCCATATTCTCGAAGTTTGCGCAGAAAACTTTTGTTTAATAGCGAAGCAGAGTCTTCAAGTCAAGAGGGGTAGACGTCTGGAGAAGCGTTTTTGGCAATGGTATCATCAACATCTACATAATACCCTGCAAGCCACCATAAAGGTGTGTAGCAGGTGGTGATTTCTCACCAAACATGCACTACATATCATGCATAAAAAAGGAATAGTATTAATATAGTAGTCAGAACTACACTATTTAAAAAAGATAGAAATTGCAAAGCAAACATACAAAAACATTCTGTTAGTAGGGTTAGCTTTAAGTACTCATACCAACATGCAGCTACCAATGCTATTCATTGCTACTCTCCGATAGGACATATTTACCGTTATTCGTATCTCTAATTGTGCGAGGGAAAAAGGACATTTTGAATCGGTCAGTTCGGCAATCAATTTCTCCAATTTTATGATTATGGTCCAGTCTGCCATAGTAAGTTGGAGTTCGCAAAATATTTTTAACATCATCACTGAAAATATTGTTTTGCATCCGACATCCTTGAAGGTTGACCCATTCATGTATATAGAGTCAAGTTATCGAGGTTGATTTCCCAAAACGACTTGTTATAGAGGTTGTGAGTCACGCTGTGAATACGGAAAAATCCGTGTTATTGAGGTTGTTTGGATGATAATAGTCGCGTTGCAGAGGTTAATTTAACATTATGTGTTGTGGCAATCTCAAGGGGATTTGAAAATTGCACTTGTAATTGAGGTTGTCGTGTTAATGAGGGTCATGTAAGCGAGGTTCTATCACTGTGTGTTGAATCGATGGCTACTGCCTATTTAGAATGGATCGGATGTGCAACTAATCGATGTGTTCTCGCCAACTCGAACAGGTACGTGTCTACGACGCTGTGCGGCGACGCCTGCCACTGCCCGCCCATCGTGGTCGCCGTCGTCTTCTGGATCGGCTACTTCAACTCCGCGCTCAACCCAATCATCTACGCCTACTTCAATCGGGAGTTCCGCGTCGCCTTCAAGAAGACACTGCTGTCCTGCTTCTGGTGCTCGGAGGACCCCGGCCGCCCTCGGGTGGGGGCCCTGGCGTCCTCGTGCTGGCGCCGGCACAAGGGGCCCCCTCGGCCGCCCCCTGGGGCCGCCCCCGGTGGGCCCCAGAGGGCCACGTCGCCCTCCGCCACGCCCACCGACCACGATCCCGTCATCTGACTGCGGCTGCGGCTCTCGCCCTCGCCGTCCTCCGCCGCCGCACCCCCACAGGGGAGCGGCCCCCCCGTGGGGGGGCAGGCGGGGGCGGCGGGGCGGGAGCCGGGGGCGGGCGAGAAGCCCCCGCCTGCCCCCGAGGAGGAGGCGCCCGCGCCGCCGGAGCCGCCGGAGGTGAGGATTTAGATGCATTTCGAGAGTATCATGTCGGACACAATCCAATTCTCGTCGGGAGTTCCCCAGGGTAGTGTACAAGGTCCACTTCTATTTCCTTTATACATAAACTATTTGGGCACCGTAGTTAGTAGTAGGCTCAGACTTTTTGCAGACGATCCGGTACTGTATAGGGGTATATCAAAATAAGAAGACAGGAAATCGCTTAGCAAGGATTTAGATGCAATTCAAGAGTGGTACGACAAATGGCAGTTAGAAACTAACCTTGAAAAGTGTGTGGCTATCAAATTTTGGAGGTGGAATAATTCGAGTCTATCTCCCTAATCTTATTTATCTGGTCAAATCTAGCATAATACTCAGGAGTTTTTAATATGCATCTAACATCTTCATTAAAGCTATTCGTGTTTAAATTTCTGCAATATTTACACTCTGTACTTAAATCTGCCGTCTGATAATGATTCCCAACCTAATTCTTGTATTAAATCTGCTACCCTGCTAAACCTATCTAGCACCTTTTAACAAGCCTTTTCAAGAATTCTTAAGCGGGCGGGAGCAGTGGGTTGTGTTAGATGCTATCATGTCAGACACAATCCAATGATCGTCGGGAGTTCCCCAGGGTAGCGTAGTTGGTCCGAAAGTTAGAAATCAGACAGCTTTCGGCACTCGACGTTTCTCCTGCTCATTCACGACCTCCTTTCATCAGATATCAAGTCTTTTTGTCACAACAGAGACTGCATCGCAAACATTAAAAATATTCGAAAGAACGTGGCGTATTCATTCTGGCGGTTTTTTTGACGAATTTATGCTCCTGCGCAATACCTCCTCAGCAGAACACGTTCCTCCGAGCTCAAAACCATTCTGGGTAAATTTGAAGCAAAGGGTGACACTTTTCAAAAACATTTTTAGCCCATTTAAATTAGTCGTAATTCGATGGAACTTTCACAACACAACCTGCCACCAATACACTTTACTCACGCTAAAAAATGTTTGGAAAAAAATTAAAACTCCAGTTGTTACAGCGATTGAAACCCAAGAGGTTACTCTTCGCCGCAACGCCATATTGGAAAACGGCAGTGTTTCCCGCTGTGGTCATCAGATGGCAAGGGGATCGTTGAGTGCAATATCTGTACGACAGTGGCTGACTCCAAAAACGCGGCAAACAAAAAATAATTCACTTGACAACCAAGGACGAAGCGGGGTTGATTCGCCTCACAACCGATGAAAATTCACGTAAACACTAGTTCTTTAAAATTGGCTAAATGTAAGATAAATAGCTCAAAACGTACGTAAGTAGAAGGGTTTACCCTTGTAGCGGGATAACTCCTCCCTTCCCCGGGTGATTGGGGTTAAACCTATGCCTCGCCACGTCGAAATGGAGATGACCACAACGAGGGCACCTCTGCCCATCGCTTTGTAATAAACACCCGTTTTCTTCGAGGAAAAGCAAAGCGGACTCGGGAGAGTTGTTGGCAGTACTCGAGACAAGCACTCCGTACGAACGCGTAGCGCAAGGCATGCCGACTGTACCATAAAAAGTGGCGCGAGAAATGAGCTTCATGTGCAAGCGAAAATGATTCAAACGAGGGCAAATTGAGGAGCGAAATTGCAGATGGACAAAAGATATAGCGAAGAGGTGAAATTGAGTGGAATCCCTCTAGCGGTTGTCTCGGGAACAGCCGATCGTGGCGGGAAAAACATCGATTGTGACCTCGAAAAATGTCAAATTCAAACTGTTGTATCTCATGAAATAATGATCTTCGAGCAACAAAACTCATTTCATAATAAAGAGTCATCCTTTCTTTATCTTACACAGTTAGAATTAAATCGTTTTTGCAGGAAAATGTTATCACAAGTGTCACCCTTTTGCTCACATTTACCCCATTCTGGTCACGGTTGTTATGGTGACCCACACACATTATCACCCACTATCGCTCAGGAAAATAAAGAAAAGGGCTTTGGGACTTCTTTCGTCCTCAATTAAGTTCCGGGCGTTTATCTCTCCTCTGCATCGCCACGAATGACACCGCGATCAGCGAGACCGTTCGTGACCCCTCAACTCGAATTGACAGCCAATTCAGGATGATGAAAATTTGGCGCGCGCCGTATCACTTAGCTGTGATAATTAGCTCTACTTTTACAGCAATTTTATTTAACAGGTGTGGTGCTCTGTATAAATTCGTGTCAAGCATTATTTAGTTGTTTACTTCGAGTTGAAAATTTTGTCGTTTGACTGAAGTTTGTTGTACTGAACCGGCAAGCCTAATATTACTGATTTGATCCCACATTCAGAACTCTTATTGTTGCACAACAAAAACTTTATAGTGCAGGACAGTCTTCATGACGCCAAACAATAACACAAAAAACTTATTTTTTAAGCCATTCCTGGGAAAGGATAAAGATTTAAATGGTGCTTTGGAAAACAATGTGAATTTACGAACTAGCGTCAACAGACTAGAGGCCTTCCTTAGGGATTCAGTGCGTATTTTCCCTTACTTTTGTATAATTGCTTAGCAAAACGTCACTTGGCATATTCAGACAGAAAGGAGAACGGATTTTCAGAGGTGACTTATTTAAGAGATCGTCAGTTGATTTTCAGGGCTATTCTCTCGTCTAAGAATTAGGTATGTAGTTGCAGTACTGAATGTAAAGCCAAGTGGTACTTGCTTGAATTCAGACCAAGTTTGAATTTAAGACAGTCCAGGTTTGGCAAATGCGGTACGTAGGTGGGCAAAGAAACGAAATTGTAATACTAACGCGAAGCGTACAGTCACATGTAGTTCCTCTTTCCTGCCGCTGGATGCTGCTAACGCTGCGCCCGCGATCCACACCAGAGCAAAAGCTCTCCGATTTTCAACCAAGGATGTTAAAATTTCAGATTCTAACCTCCTTGTTGTCAACATTGGGCACTTACGTGTTTGAAATCACGTGGAGTACATCATGGATTAATGATTTTCTACATAATCGGGACAAAGGGTTGTTTTGGACGGTGTTACCTCACCGGCAATTAAAGTCACTACGGGAGTCCCACAAGGTAGTGTGATAGGTCCACTCCTATTCCTTTTGTATATAAACGATATCAATAAGGTGGTAAAAAGTAAGCTTCGTCTATTTGCCGATGACGCTGTAGTGTACAGAGAAATTCTATGCCCAAACGATAAAGAATATTTAAATGACTACCTACAAGCAATTGAAAAATGGTGTGATGCATGGCAGTTAGACTTAAATTTAAAAAGTGCCTTGTAATGAATTTTTGGAAACAGAATAGCTCTCCTCCTAGCACTGACAAAATAAGTAATAATGAATTAAAAAACGTGGAATCCATTAAATATCTTGGAATAAGACTGACAAATGATCTTTCCTGAGGTAAACATATACGTGAAATAATTGATCAAGCTAATCGTAAACTGGGTTTCATCAAAAGAGTATTGGGTAAATGTGACGATCATGTACGAGAAATCAGCCACTTTTCCCTTGTTACACCTCATTTGAAATATGCTGCCAGTGTATGGGATCCCTACGAAATCGGTCTAAATAACGAACTTGAACGTGTGCAGCGAAGATCGGCAAGATTTGTAAAGGGACGGTATGATAACTTTACTAGCGTAACCAGTCTATTAAATGAATTAAACTGGGAATCATTGTCAGATCGGAGGTTGAAATTTAGACTTAATCTCTTAAACAAATTCCAAGACCATATTCTCAGTGATGATGTTAAAAATATTTTGCGAACCCCAACTTACTATGGTAGATTGGACCATAATCACAAAATTATAGAAATTGATTTCCGAACTGACAGATTCAAAATGTCCTTTTTTCCTCGTACAATTAGGGATATGAATAACGGTAAATATATCCAGTACGAGTGTAGCAATGGATAACATTGGTAGCTGCGTGTTGGTATAAGGACGAACTTTTTTTAAATGGTGAACTTTAGAACAGTATATACATACTAATCCTTTTAAATGCATGATATGTTGTGCACGTTTGGTGATAATTCACCCCCTGCCAAGCACCTTTGTGGTGGCTTGCAGGGTATTATGTAGATGTAGATGGAGGGCTGTGATACAAGAGCGTGCTTGGCCGTAATTTCAGACCACTGCCGTAATGTCTCACCACGCTTCAATTCAGATCGTACTTGCACTGCAATCGTACTTCTCATCAAATGTCTTCCCTCTTATTTCTTATTGCTCCCCCATATGGTCCATGTCCGCTCCGTCTAATCTCAAAGCTATTAACAGTGTAACCAATTTCTTCAGTAGAATGGGGTCGTTTACCATATTTTTTTAATTGCCGAATCTGATAGAGTTTGTGAAATAAAAAGAGACGTATTTTTCCGTTTTCTGATCCGTCAATTATTTATCGAGTTATTTGCGGCGAAAAACTGATGTTTTTGACCCTTTCGGAAAAGTGGGCGTGGTGCAACCTACTTCGTCCAATCACAACTGAGCCCGCGAAGCTACTTTGCCTTATCGCAATGGGGGGACACAGCTGGCTCTCCCAATGGGAGCGATTGCGACAGAATCTGTGCGAAAAAAACCTTCCGGGGAACCCCCCTCAACTCCCTTTCCCTTCCCATAAGAGCAGTCAAGGACGGGAGGAAAATGACCTTAATGTTATCAGAGCAGCTTTTTCGTTGGGCGTCACCTTTTCCTTATTTTAATTTTGGATTTATGAGCGAATGGTTGTGGTTAGAAGATTAATTTTTTCACTAAATTTCTTTTCTTGTTTCCATCTAACGATTTCGTGTACGAAATTACGATTTCTGTTCCGAGAGTGAACGCCCCCATTGTGGAGCATAGAGTACCACTCCTTCTCCGCAATATATCCACGGATGACAATCTCTCTTCCCTTTCCATCTGCACTCTACATAATAACAGGCTTAAAACCGACTTAAAATTAATTAGCAACATTTTGAACTACATTACTGACAGCCCTGAACTCCTATCTCTCATCAACTTCAGAGTTCCATCTCGACCTACCCTTAGGTACTCATGCCTTGCACTCAATTTACCCGTTCCTAGACCCGTTCACTAACCAAACGTTCGCTCCTCTTCCGGCTCACCTCCTCCTCCCTATTGAATTCACTTCCCGACAACGTCGATCCGTTCTTATTATCTTCAACCGCATTTACTAACCTAGCCCTATCTCACCTCTCTCGAAAATAACCGGTACCTTGCCTTCCTGGCATTATTTTGCTACTCTCTTTTCTTACTTTCCTTTATTTGTTGATATTATTCCTACGGGGATCGGGTTGGTGTAATGGCTAGAGTACTGGCCTCCCATCCCGAGGCCCTGGGTTCTATTCCCGGAAGTGGCGGATTTTTCAGTGGAAAACCCGTCCCCACTTGATTGCCTAGTGGAGGGAATTTCAAGTTCAGTACTCCGTCCGTCGGGTGGGACGTAAAGCCGTGGTCCCCTTGGCGCCTTTCGTTAAGAGTAGGCTAATGCCGACGCCGGGTTTCTCTCCACCCTTACTCCGTTCCCTTAAAACTCCTACCACAACCCAATTACCCGCCTATCATAAAAATGGCGCAAATGACCTAAGCTGTCGGTCGCCTCCCTTGAATAACCAACTAACTATTATTCTTACCTTGCTCTTGTGGATATTTACATGCATACGTCTCTCATTATGTGTCTTGTTATATGCGTCACTGTAAAATAGCAACACTGCTGTATGTGAAAAATTTTCTTTAAAATAAAATAGATAAATTTAATTAAAGTAAATAAACTAGAAAAAATAAACTAATAAAATAAATAAAATAACTAGATACAATTTTACGCTGCGTGCCTCGCAGTAAGGGATTATAATATTCCCTACCCCGAAATCACGCATTCGTCTTCCCTTTCCGCAGGCGCCCGTCGGCGTCGCCGCGGGGGACGAGGCGCCGCCGTCCTCGGGAGACACCGTCGACGCCTGCAGCAGCAGCCGGGAGGCCACGACGACGCCCGAGAAGGTGCTGCGGTGGAGGGCGGCCGCAGAAGGCGACTGCGGCGTCGAGCCGCCCCGAGGCTCCCCCTACCGACGCAGGACGTCGCTGCAGTGGCGCCAGGAGGCGTCCCCGTCCGCCAGGAGGCGCCGCGACGAGGCACCGAGGTCCCGCGACGTCATCCAGCTGGAGAACCTGGTGTTCGCGAGGGAATGGCCGCTCTGAGTCGAGCCCTCTTTCTTCTCGAACATCCAAAGACTCGTTTCGCTCAAAACAGGGTCGCCGCATTGAACGGAGGACCAACCAGAGTGTGTCGCGTGTACAATGCTAGGGGCGCTTCCGTCGGAGAGCGCGTGGAGCACTCATTCCGGCACGCATTCACAGATGGCGCGCACGGCAAACCCCTCCTTCCGCCACGGAACCCCGTGTGCTAGTCACTCTGGAGTGTGGTACTCAGCGTAAACAATTTCGGAGGGTGGTGCGACGAAAAAGTCGGTGGGTGATCGTTGCAGAGAGCAGGTTAAAAGAGAGAGGGACAGAATTGTTTCATCGTCACCCTACATGGAAGACAAACTCAACTTTCGAAAGATGAATCTCTTCAAGACTCCCCACTGTGTGCTCCAGCAAGGACATTTGGAGTTTGAGCAGACGGCATCCGGAACAAAGTACTCTTCAAAGCACGCAATGAAGTACCCTTAAAAACCTGCGGAAATCTATTTGTATCATTATTAAGAATTTAATATTTTGAAATGAACGTTTGTCTAGGGAAAGGAATCCGAAGTTTCGGCAAGGACGCCAGAGACAAGTCACTCCTCGGAACTAGTGCGGTCAAACATATATACATAAAAATATATTTAGCCAGTGTCCATTCCACTTTTGTACTACTGATTACAGAGCAGAGGTGACAACGTGCTTCATCATAAATCACCTCGATCAACCAAAGCTTTCCGTGATAAAACATAGACAAGGTATGCAGCGTCTCTTTGCCTTTTCTCAGCACTCCTGTCTATATTCCTTAATGTTGCGAGATGAGCGCAAGCTCGATCCCCTAATTGGCTGCGGATTTCCTTTGCGTTTTCCGGTACTACCAGATTATTATCTCATTTGATCTCACTTGAACGGGCACGTTAAGCAAGAGACTACAGTGAAAGCGTTATGTTAAATGCCCCACTGTGGATTCCAAGCAAATTCAATTCAAACCGGAACCCAAAACAACTCATTCCACGTTTAAATTCCCTCCTTAAATAATTTTCGTCGCGCGTAGGTCGCTGTATCTACGGCGTTTATTCACGGTTAAAGTTCATTTGGCGTGAATTATTGACACGCGAAGGAAGGAAGACATCCTTTGTTGGGTGGATAAGGAGTTCATCTCTGGCAGCCCCATCCCCCCGTTTGTCTTCAGGGGATGGAGAGAGGGGTTGGCAAAGAGCGGAAAGAGATTGGGTTTGCTTGGGTGACGAAAACGACGTTCCCCACGCGAAATCGAGTGTTCCGTAGCGATGCCAGAGGGAGCACTTTCGGAGAGAGAGAAGGAGACCCTTCGCCAAGAAGAGTAGATTTAAAGGAGAGAGCCGCCGCTAAGAAGTGCGACGTCGAGAAGACGTAAAAGTCCTCAATAAGAAAAGCAGATTGAGTGTGTCAAGAGCCGCGGGAGGGGAGGGGGGCGAAGAAGCACTTTGGACGAGTATTTCTCGAGGAGATCTCCGTCTTGACTTCATGTATATTCATGAAGGAAACACACGTGGGCGCGCGAGCAAATTTCTCCTTGAAGATCACGGTACACATCCTTGGGAGGGGGGAGGGGAGGGAGAACCAATAGCAGGAAGGGAAGCACGAGGCACGTGATTTGGGCAACTCCCTAACAATCTATCGAACGATTTCCTGAGACTGAATTTTCGTCCATTCTTATTCAGAATCCTGCTTGGTTCGGTAGACAACTTCCGACCGTTTTGCGGGCACGATTGTCGCAAATCTGGATCAGGGTGTCTCGCTGGTTTGACAAGCAAACCCAGTCGATAGTCACGGCGCAATTTGTTGTAATGGTACACTTTCAAACTCATGAGAAAATGATTACTTGTTCCGATGAAAAATCTAATGAAAAGGCACGTGCAGCGTTGATTTGTCGGCGAACACGTTGTCGTTTCTCTTTCGCCTCGAATGCCAGGTCGCACTGTGGGATGCTGGAGTTGTGGTCAGTACGGAAGGAGGAAGGAATGGAAGCTGATGGAACGGAGGATGGCGAGGGAAGGGTTTGTTTTGGGGTGTCTGTGCAGCGGAGACTCATGTTTAGGGGGGGGGGATGTCCAGTCGGGGGTGGGGATACCGGAGGCCAGCAAACGTCAGGGTGGGCTGGACGACAGAGTACCTCTGGCGCGTGATTGCGCCTTATTGCGGAAGTATTCGGCGTCACTGAGGATCGACAATGACGTGCTTTCGGGGTGCACGATTACCGGATGGGAGGATTGCTGTGGCCAGAGTGTGGCCATCCTCCGGCCGGCAAAGGGAGAAACACAGGGTAAGATACACTTAGGAAGACTGATTATGCGATCACGGATAAACGGGCCTTCGTAACAGCCCGGTGCCGCAACCAATCGCCAGGGGGGGCAGACGTACCCTCTGCTCCAGTGGCAGTGAGGCAGTGCTCCAGTTTTCCACCTCCGTGTTGCAACGAGTCACCGCGTGTTGGATCCATGGTGATGCGTGTTCACTGTCTTGTCTGTGAGTGTCCGAGCGCGTCTACGCACCAGTGATTTAACAGGGTGACAAGAAGGTGCCCAGGAGACCGGCACCAAGGAGAAAGGAGTGGTGACAGTGGAGCCAGTGACGAAGGCACGATTTGTCATCGAAAGATATTTGTTCCCGCCGTCGACAGATGGCGCCACGCTACGGAATGTGATAGATACAGTGGGAGGCGCGTATGAGCTTTAAAAAAAACAGTATATATATGTGTGAAAACAGAGAGGATTTGTTACATTATTATATCAGAGAGAGAGAGAGTATTAATGGTTGAGATTTATAGCAGCGAGGACAATCACCCAATGCAGCTTATTAAGTGTTTTCCCCAATAAATCACCAACGCGACCTCATGGATGAAAAAAACATACCGCCTCCAGCGCCCTCTGGTCGAATGGAGGCAAGAGGTCGAACTTTACTCACTTCGCTCAATTCTCCTCGCAAACGAGGAGTCGACCTTGGTTTTTCTAAATCGGAAGTACCTACATGTAGTGAAATGAGTAGATGAAATTCCTTCAAGGACCTTTTTTCGGGCCGCAGGGAATTTTGCACTGATCAGGAAAAAAATAAGCACACTGACACGATACTGCGATGCTGAAAATAAATGAGATTTTTTTATTTTTCCATTTCCTCACAAAGACTGGGAATAAAGAGCTTTAGCCATTAAACATGATCTGGATAGATTTCCACCCGATATATCTCTGTCGGGACCTCAAACCTTACCGGGTATTTATTTTCTTAAAGCAATATGAAGTCAGTCAAAAGGTGCCCCTGGTTTTAACCCCTTGATCCTCATCCAGGCGGTTAGGCATGCTCAGAGCAACCAATCGCGTCGAAGAGAAACAGCAGAAGGTTGCTCAGCCCTTCACTTTCATACAAACATCCGTCTCTCGCTCAGGAGAGGAAAACCTGGTGCCAACCTCCTCCTTAAGACCGCAATCACACTAGCCCTTGCTGGTTGACGTGAGCTCTGACCTGTAATCTTAGCGGCCGGTTGTGCAGCCAATAGGATCTCGCCTCACGGTCACGTGCTCTTTCCGTTTACATTTCGTTTCCATGCTGCCTCAAATATCGGATCTATCGCCTCAAATACAAGAATGCAAATGAATTGAGTACGGTAGAGCCTTGATAAGAAGTGTCTCAAGGAGATTACGGAAACAGTCTTGTTATCGAGGCGCTCTTTTTCATGAGGGTCGTGTTATCAAGGTTATTTTGGTCATCAGTCGTGTTATCGAGGTTAATGGAATCACTAAATCCCTTCATAACGAGTGAATTTTAGAGCGACCCTTGCCAACACGTATGGTTTTAAAGTATGATTTTTTTAAATGACATATTTCCTCGTAGACAGTTTAGCGCGCAATATAAAAATAACTTTTCGGTCAGAAAAAATTTGCTTGACATTTTATATCTCGGGAACTTACGGTATCATAAAAGTGAACCCTTGCACACAATAGCGCATTAAAATCACATTTTCAAACAAAATATCTATTTGCAGAAATATGGCATTTCCGAACCAAGTCTATTTATTATCAATTCTCATACCGCCAAGAGTACAGAATTCTTGCAATGGAATTGTTTTATTTCAACTTTTCCTTTAAATTTCAAGGTAAGCAATACGAATTCTTGGTCTCACATGGAGATGAAGGATTCCCGCTTTTAAAGAGTGTCATAATTAGTCATTATGCTCGGAATTAAACTCCATACACGCCATGGAGATCAGCTTATTTTCGTCAAAATTTACGTTTCTCTGAGGTCAACAGAATTATGACAAAAGCAACGAGTGAAAAATGACTAAACTTATTTACTAGATCAATCCTTATTCTTGAAGTTTACGCAGAAAACTTTTGTTTGAGTAGCGAAGCAGAGTCTTCAAGTCAAGAGGCGTAGACGTCTTCGGAAGCGTTTTTGGCAGTGGTATCCGACAGCCTTAAAGGTCGACCCATTCATGTTATTGCGTTATCGAGGTTGACTTCTCGAAACGACTTGTTATAGAGGTTCTGAGTTACATTGTGAATTGGAAAAAATCCGTGTTATTGAGGTTGTTTGGGTAATAATAGTCGCGTTATAGAGGTTAATTTAACATTATGTGTTATGGCAATCTCAAGGGGATTTGAAAATCGCACTTGCAATTGAGGTTGTCGTGTTATTGAGGGTCGTGTAAGCGAGGTTCTACTGTACATTTAATCTCACCTCAATAAAATATATGCTATTGTACAATATTCATCACAAATAAATAGGTGGTGCGAGAGAGGTAAATGCTGTTTTCGTCGAATTCTTAATATTTTGTGTGGTTTAGACAGCAGTTCAAACGGTAACAATCAGATCGTCACGAAATGTAAACACAAAAACCACGTGACCGCGAGACGAGCTCCTATTGGCTACGTATTTGTGCAACCGACTGGTTAGTTCTCCCATCGTTCAACCAATGACTCTTGATTGGTGGACTTTCAAACCGCAAATGCAAGTGTGACGTGTGTTAAGGGAGAAGGGTGCTCGTCAAAGAGCTACTCATTCGGATTGCGGCCGTCGGCCTTCATTTGTCTCACAATGCACGCGGCGTATGAATAAAACAAAAGAGAATAGAGTCACGCAGCAGAGATGAGTGCTCATCGGAGTCAACAGTTTGACTACTGCTCGCATACATCATTCAGGGTTGTAAACTGAAAACTTTCTTTCCTGCGACCAATTTCTCATTTGATTACATATCCTGTACATATTATAATGGTAGCGTAACGATGTTCTAATGCATATATACTTCTGTTCTCGACTGAAAAGCTGCAGCAGTCTTTTTTATTGTTTATTTTACGCCTTATTTTCTCAGCACATTAACTTTCAGTGCATAGGGCACCCAGTTTAATGCGTGGGGCATTCAATAAATGGGGGTTGCAACATTCACAAGAGCCGATGAATGACCTCTAATCGCGACAAGTGAGTGACGACGGAGCCGTGGCGAAATACGGAACAGGCCCGAGCGAAATTGGCTCCCTCCGCTTTCAACGGACAGTCGTCCCAACCTGAAATGCACGCTGGTCCACCTTTCCTCCTCGAGGCGAATATCACGCCCTCTCACGTGTTTTTTTCTGTCCCGGAAGTGACATGACGTAGTTTCCCGCGTAGTCAGTGCAGCGTCCTATTCACGCTCGTTCTTTGCAGTAACTTCCGGCAGGTTTCAACACATGTCAGGCATTTTCAAGGGATGAAATCCGTTGGGAGTTATTAAAATGTCTTTCGTGGAATATTACTAACTAAATTATTTTTGGTTAAGAATAATGCCGCCATGTAAAAGTCGATGTTATTTCAATGGCATTCGCTTCATGTTTTCTGCACTTTAAAAATCAGGAGGTGTTCCTTCACTATTTATGTCTAACGCATCCATTTTGTCCGTATTCGTCGACGTCTTGATGCACTTTCTTTAGTTTTCCGACCCACCAACAGCGCCCAAGTTGTACGCATCCATAACTGCGAGTTAGGACGACACCTAACGTGCATTCCCAAGGGTTTTCCGTTTACACTACGTTGCCGTTGGGAACGGGGCGTCACAGGAGGAGAGGGAGTGAGAGGCGAGGTTGCCGTCCAGCAGAAGTGCGTCACACAGCCGTCGCCCAATCGCTGAGGCGAGAGCCCCGTGTTTCCGGCAGAGGAAGACGGACTTCCGGCGCCTCGCGCAAGCGGGTTCGACCGGAACGATTCACTGTCCATGCTCTAAGGGAGCCAAGAAGTATCTTTCCATCTTCAGTAGAAGTCGAACCAGCTCAGCACATAATAAAAAACGGGCTTACTCTTGTAGGAGTTAAAAATAGGGTCCGAAAGAATTAGAAACACGATTACCAAGGATAGGATGAGGACAGTGGATAGCATATATCATAGCAGGACGGACACAAAAGGGTAACCGAGCCGGATCACAACAGAAAAACATGTTTGGCTCAGCAGCGGGAATCGAACCACAGACATCCAGTTCCGCGGCTGTCGTTCCCTTCACTCCTCCAGTATCCTTCCAGGCTGAGTCAATCTTTTTATCTGCAGTGATCTGGCTTCAGCTGACTTTTTCCCGACCGATACGTGTAGATCATCGATTCAGGATGTCCGATGCTTCTTTGTCGATAATCTTAAGCGTGAAAAATGTGCATGTGGTAGCTCCGTCTCACAGTTTTCGGACAATTCCAAATCGAACGCAAGTGCTAAGCAACAAAGATTTCGTTGTTTGTGTTCCGAGGAAAAAGGTTGAGCATCGTCAGGCGTTACCACAACCGATGGGAGAGATGCTCCTGCTTGAAAATTCCAATTTTATGTGCGAGCCAATTATAAAATACTGAAGTACAAACTTGTACCATAAAAAGTAATTAAGTAATATTTTACTGGCGGTGTGAAACATGGGGGTATGAAAATAAGATCAAAGCATTAATGGATGAGAGCATTAGAGTCCGGGTATAAAACATTTTAACGACCAATCGATGCTCATCTTTTTGAGAGCCACCAGGATTGGGCGAGGAGGGTAAAGGGGGGGGGGGGGAGGCGCTGAGCCAATCCGAGCGCCGGGATTCGCTCGTAAAACGGAGAGAGAGAGCTATGTTATTCTTTAAGGAGTCTTCATCCTGGCTACGCGCCGCTCTTTATGCGTTTGTTTACAGAAAGTGGATGCTTCCAGGTAACCGTTTCGGAGACCAGATGGCGGTCACAAGAGCCGGGGAACGCATTACGAGTTTTCTTTTTTTTTTGTTACTTGGATTCACTTTATTGGTCAGGACACGGCTCGTAATATATATATATGGCCGAAAAAATTAACGCAGTTTAATACCACAGGATGTGACTCCCAAGCAATACCGAGTATAAGTCATAACTTCCACCCAGTCTTCCTAGAGATCTTTTTTCGCGACCCCTGCGAAGGGGGATGAAACCAGGGGGCACCATTCCGTCGACATGACGACAGTTCTGAGGGTGCAGGCGCCAAAATAGCATTGATCCTGTAAATACAAACCATGTAGTAGCATGTTTCTGTGACCAATTGAGAAAAATGTGTTATCAACGTTGTGAATCTGTACGTTTCGGTGTATCTGGGAATCAGGAGTCGTCGCCAAAAAGACGCAGTTAGACAGGTATTATGTATAAAAAAAAGGAAAAATGCGGGTACCTTATGAAATAACGAGAGTGGGGGAGGATTTTATATCACTATATATCACACGTGGACGCATATTATATTATGTGTCGTGACGGCACGGGGAACCAAGGGTACAAGGGTGAGTGCGCTAAAAGGGTAAAATTGCGAAAGGATTTCGCAAGTGACTAGCGCACCCACAACACATGTATGTTGTACATTATATTTTTTACGGAACGAGCCAGAAAAGACAGCACACACACAAGACACACATAATATAATATGTCAACATCGCTTGCACACACGAAAATGTCGACGTAATCTGTTTCGGTTGGGAGTCGAAGATGGCGTATCGATGGGGAATTAAAACGCTCTGAACATTTTCTCATTTATCCATTCCCTGCTGTCTTGGTGATATGCCTATTCACTGTTACCTGTCTACAAATAAATTATTTTGAGGAGTGTCACTGTCGCCTTGTTTCTTTCATCTCTCCCCCCACCACCTCTCCATTCCACCCCTGTTCTCGGAACTTCTGGAGCCTACTTGCTTTTTCTTTCAGTTCCTTAGCTCAAATGCACCTGCGCCTTGCGACGACTTTCCTCACGGAAGACACTTAAGGAGGCTCCACCGAATTATGAAGCAGATGTCATTTTTGTGAAAATTTCAGGACAATGTTTTGACCCTTCTATCGATTGGCAATAAAAAAAATTTGGCCTTTCCACAATACATTTGAAGAAAAAAGACGTTGAAAATCAGATATTTTATGCGTGGCTATACGGCAGAGCATGGCTCTTGCAGTGAAATTTGCAGATTAATAATGTAAAGAGAAATGTCGTTTTGACGAAAAACTAATATAAGATGCGCAATTTTATGTAGAATTTAGCTTTGTGAAAAAGTGCTCGCCTTACTACCCTTGTTAAATTGATATTAATAAACGTTTGCTCGAAAAAAAGCAGAAAAATCTTAGTTACATGGAGGTGGCGCTACAGTATATTGTTATCATTGGCAACTGTACTTGTAATGGAACGTGCTTACAAGCCTATTTACTTAATTAAGGAATATACTTTACCAAGGTTCTTCTCATATTTTTCATGTAATTTAAATATTCCATTGATTATTTACATGGTGTAATTAATACCAATGCTTCCAAATGGTAGTAGTGTCATTGTTGCCAAACAATTTTCAAAAATATCAATATTAATAAAATTCAAAACAAAGAGTTGTATCTGCAAGTGAATAGTTTAATTTAATTTTATACGTGGCTATACGGCAGAGAATGGCTCTTGCAGTAAAATTTGTAGATTAATAATGTAAAGAGAAATGTCGTTCACGAAACTGTTCACGAAAAACTAATATAAGATGCGCAATTTTATGTAGACTTTAGCGTTGTGAAAAAGTACTCGCATTACCACACTTGTTTAATTGATATTAATAAAAATGTTTGCTCGACAAAAAGCAGAAAAATCTTAAGTTACATGGAAGTGGCGCTACAGTATGTTGTTATCATTGGCAACGGCATTTGTGATGGAACGTGCTTACAAGCCTATTTACGGACTTAATTTAGGAATATACCTTATCAAGGTCCTTCTTATAATTTTTATGCAATTTATACATTTCATTGGTTGTTGACATGGTGTAATTAATACCAATTCTTCCAAATGGTAGCAGCGTCATTGTTGCCAAATAATTTTCAAAAATACGAATATTAATAAAATTCAAAACAAAGAGTTGTATCTGCAAGGGAATAGTTTAAAACTAAGTAAAAAATATTTAATCTATTTTAGAATACGTATTAGCGGGATTGGGCAAGTACTCTCACTTTGTAAATTAAACGTGGCAAGAACACGTCAGTCATGTTCCGAAGTCAAAATGAGTTAAAAGAGCCTGTAAAAAATAGAATTCAACTACAACACGCTATATAATAGCATAAAAATAAGAATTATTGTGTACGCGTTATCACCCTATAGATGATTTTCCATACACTTAGTTGTTTTTCTGGGTCGGTATTTATTCATTGAATAACATAGCTCTTTTACTGGATAGTGAATCGCGGAGTCACGGTGGAACCTTCTTCAAAGATGAGTGTATCCTGGCCCATCAGGTGGTATTATTGTTGACGATCCACATTGTTTTCGTCCCTGCTTACTGAAGCATGTTTACGTGAAACAGACGTGGTTTTCATCCCCTTCGTAAAATTCACCGATATCACCAGCACCCGGCATTTCAGGGGGAAACGTCTGAAAAACAAATCAGCTCCTTCAACGCAGAATCTTAACCAAAACTCTGAGAGGCTTGGATTTCTTCGAGGCCTCTTCTAGCTGCAGCAGCAAAAAACTCAAGAAAATCGTCAGAGACGTTTGCGAGAAAGGAGCGACATACATACATGCATACAGAGATTGGTCGCTTAATATAATAGTACCTGGTGCACCGAACTTTGCTCCGAGACGTATTTAATTCTAATAATATTAAGAAAACTAAGGAAAATATGAGGAGACTGTATTAAAAGAGCAATGCACGCCTGTCGCACCTTTCTCACAAATGGCTCGAACGAATTTTTTGAAAATTTGAATATAAGGGTTTTTCGATGCCAAGAATTAATTCCGCGGGACATAGGCTACAAAAAAAATCTCAGGGTCGCCTATGAGGGTTTTCTTTTGCAAAATTGTACTCCCATTTGAAAAGCAGTGACTGAGGACGTGTAAATCCAGGAAATAAGGGAAGGCAAAATAATCATTTCACCAAAAACGGCATTCTTTTCCTCAGTCAATTCACTCAAAAACTGAATCTCTCCTGTATCTCACAGTCAGTGATTCAACCCTCAGTGGTTGGTCTTTGATAGGTGAGAGTAGAGCTCACCCCGTACCAATGGCGTGTGAAATTCACACATTCAGGGTAGGGGGGCCAGTTCCTTTCCCTGGGCGTATAGTAACCTATCATTATTTTTTTCATTTCCTTTAATACATTGGATTCAGTCATGTACCACTATAATATACGTTTCAACCAGATATTGTTCAAAAAGCCGACACCCAAAATTAAAATCATTGAACTTCAAAAGGTGGAGATCAAGATTGCTTAGGTTGATGTCAGAAGGAAAATGTTAGGGCAAGTTGAGGTCCGTAAGGTTAATCAGTACTGAGCTAGTTCAAATCTACTGTCGTGGAAAAAAGTCATGACACCCGAGTTACAAGTCAATGACAGTTGTACCCGTAGTCCCACATGAAAACAAATTACATCAAAAATTAGCAAATTGAATTCTGCGTTTGAAGTGTGGAAAGTGAAAATGTTTATTTTAACTTGTTAAAAGTTTATTGTCTGCGAAACAAAAAAAGTGCCGGTTTTTTCACCGTTTTAAACGGAATGCTCACTTTAAAAATTCATAACTTTAAAAGTATTCATTGCATCGCAACCAAACTTTAATACGATATAAAAGGACTTGTTTTTAAGGTATGTACTAGGTTTTAAGATAATTGAAGTTGAAATAAAATTATTCTTGTAAATTTTGTGAAACAACTTTTTCTCAGTACTGCGTGATCATATCGATACGAATCTTGTCCTGTCATGGAGCTTATGGTAATACAAGGCTAATCGGTTCTCCATATTTAGAATTTATTTAGTTGTTTATTTTATGTGCGCTTACATTTAATTCGGTGTTTCCAACAACAAGAGGAGTGAAGCGAGCGTGAGGAAACTTGATTGTTCATCTACGGTGAATGAAGATTGCGAAACATGCATTCAAATTTCATAACCTTTCATAAAATTCATTAGAAATGACATCGAAGGAACAATCGCGCTAACGCGTTCGGAAATTCTAGATGTGGTAGATCTATCCTACCATGCAAGCAGCAGTCCTCAAACGAATCTCTATGAATTCAATTTGACACACGTTCTTCGGGAAAATTCAACTGCTCCACAGTGAATAAAGCAGCACTAGAAGGTTGCAAACAATGGTAAGAAATATCAGCCGTTGTAGCCGCCTTCTACATCTACATTATACCCTGCAGGCCACCATAGAGGTGTGTGGCAGGGGGTGAATTCTCACCAAACATGCACTACATATCATGCATAAAAAAGGATTAGTAATAATATACTAGTCTAAACTTCATTATATTTAAAATAAAAGATTAAAATAAGCAAATCAAGCATTCAAAAACACGCTTTTAGTTAGGTTAGCTTAAAGCCCTTATACATATGCTATCCATTGCTACACTCGTAGTGGATATATTTACCGTTATTCATATCCCTAATTGTATGAGGAAAAAATGACATTTTGAATCTGTCAGTTCGGCAATCTATTTCTCTAATTTTGTGATTATGGTCCAGTCTCCCATATTAAGTTGGGGTTCGCAAAATATTTTTAACATCATCACTGAAAACATTATCTTGGAATTTATTTAGGAGATTAAGTCTAAATTTCAACCTGCAATCTGACAATGATTCCCAATTTAATTCATTTAATAGACTGGTAACGCTAATATGAGTATCGTATTGTCCCTTTACAAATCTTGCCGATCTTCGCTGCACACGTTCAAGTTCGTTATTTATACCAATTTCGTAGGGATCCCATACACTGGCAACATATTCCAAATGAGTTCTAAGGAGGTCTGCCTTGTAGGAACTTATTCGGTTTAGCCGTAATGCGGGTTGTCATCTTGAATTTCTTCTTCTTCTAGTCGTTGATGACGATGATCATCAGACTCTTCTGCACGCTTCTTGAGCTTCTCGTTCAAGCATGTCTTGAAGCCGCTGATTTCTTTGTGATTCTGACTCTTCTGTCCTTTGCTTATTATGTCGTTGTCTCATCTTTTGAAACATAGTTCCCTCTGTTCCTTTTATTCTCCACTTCTCTGGATTCATGGAAGCTCACGTGTCATCTCTAAACATTGTGGACGATCATCGGAAGATTAATATTCTTTCCTCAATGTTTTCTGATCGTTCCTCTCTTGAGAGGTGGAATAACTTAGCTCAGTGATCATCAAAGTAACCTATTTTTACATGTGGTTTTTGCTACCAGGCTTGGTCTAGCTGACGTCATAAAATGTTACTCCTTTTTAGGAATTAAACCACTTGAGGTAGGTACCTGGTCATCAACTTCTTCATTTGTTCCTTGAAGTTCTCTTTCAGGTCGATCTGTAGATCGGATTTTAAAATTAAAAGTCCGCTTCTTTGAAGGCCTTGTTGCATTAGGCAACTGAAAAATAATCTTCAAAAACCTATGTCAATGTCATTGATTTGTCATGATGAAAACGGCAAATCAACATAGATTTTATTATTTCAAAATACAACTTTAGCTGTGCTGCTTCTCCTATCAGACTCCTTGTAGTATTTAAAAACTTTTTTGAGCTAGGCTATTAATTAATCTTATGTCCGTTATATGTGTGTTTCGGTAGGTGAATTTTATCTCCATTAAAATGCAACGTGCATATTTTAATTGCAATTTTTGCAACCCAAACAACTCGAATTTATCTTCAATGTGGAGGACCTAAAAAGCTAAATTAGTTTGAAATAAATATAGTCCTTACGTTGACAGTAGAATGTACAAATAATATTGACTTAGTTTAGCAATAATAAACAAATCGTGGCATGAATTTACATCCCATGCCTGTGCTGCGGTTTCTAAGTAAATAAAATATTATTCAATTGCTGAAGTAGTGCAAACATTTGAGATTTTCGAGCTAAAAACTCAAATTCCAGGAATAAGCTAAGGGTATACGGAAATTTTATGCAAAAATAAAAAAAATTGTTGTTTCATTTTTCTAAAAATTAACATTTCAAATCTATATCATGAGTGTAAGCAATTACACAAAGCCAAAGAAAAAACCTCTCAATATAAAGCTAAATGAAATTGCTAAAGCTAAAATTGGTCATGATTCCAACATGCTCCTGAAAATGCGCAACACATTAATTCTTCAAAATTATTTGTTACCGCTGGTATTTTATCAGTTTCCAAGCGACGTCCCTGGTTCGAAACTCTCTCCCAACCGAACATTTCGCCCGATCACCCGAACATTTCGGTAGATACTTACAATTATATGATTGCAGAGCTTTTAGTTCTTTTTTATCTTGCGATTAGTTTTTCCAAAAAAGCACAGCGCTAGAAAATTACGGCACCAGGCAAAGTAGAACATATGTTGTACGTGCGTCGGGACTGCGTGGCCAAAGATACAGAAATTAAAAATCACGATCACACTTCATGCTCTTCCGTTAATTTCGTACACAGAAAACGACAGGGCTTGCGGACGTATTTCCGCCACGTATTAATTACGTGATTTAGGTAAATCACGTAATTAACTATTTTACGTACTAATTACGTAATTTTAGCAAATTACGTAATTAGTACGTAAAATAGTTAAAACGCATCCCGGGTAAACAGATTAAAAATATGTAAAACCAGGGACAGTCGTACAACGAAACTACGACGAAAAAAAAATTGGAGACGGAGGGTCTCGAACCAGGAACGTCGACATTGTGAAGCGAGTACTCTAATGGTACGCGGGAAAAATGACATTTAAAATCGATCAATACGACAATATCTCTCTACTACATTTTGCATCAACACAATTCTTGCAATTGTTATGGACATTTGAGCAAGAAGTGCATTTTCAACCATATTTTGCTTAATTTCAGTGACGACTTATCTTTATATGATTCTTTTTAGACATGCTTAGACGTTTGTTATGCAATACTGAGCCGCTGTGACTCCATTTCTTCAACTCACAACAAAAAGTATTTAAAACATTCATACCCCTTTATGATGTACTTTTATTCTATAATTGTGTTACTAACATAAACATTTAATTTTTCTCACTCTATTTGAATGGTGAAGATGAGATTCATATGAAATTTTCACAGAACGGCGGAAGTTATATATTAAAATTGTAGCAAATGATCGAAATATTTCCAACATGAGTCAACAAGTCGACACCCTCTTTGGGGAGGAAAAAGGCTTATCTCTGTCGCCCAAAGAAGTCAGTGATAAGAAGGCATTCACAAAAGACGTCCCTCTCCTTCTCACGAAAGCAGCGATTGAGCGTAGCCACGGAGGAATTTCTACCACCAACTTCAAGTGCTGGAATTTAGCAAAACTATCGTATGTGAGACGCCATGATATGATAAAAAGTAGGTGATTTGTGGATACAGTACTTTTATATTTGATAAAATTTGTTGTCAACGAAGAATTGATAAAACAAATTTAAGAATATTAAATTACGCATTTATACTTACAATGATTAAAAAAAAACAATTCCCCCAATGTCATTGGGAAAATTAAGGAAGATTTTATTGCAATAATTAAGTCAGAAGTGATATAGGTACTTTTTATTTTAGCTCAATTGGCGAAGACAGTGATATAAGATGAATTTCGAATGTACGATGCCGTAGTAAGGAAAGTCTTCTGAGACCAAATGCCTTATTGCTGTAATTAATTATGCTATTTGGAAGAAACATAAATCACCACGTAAGAATATCTGAGTCAAACATGTAACAAAGAGGCTTCCTTTCATACTAATATGAGGCTTAGCAACATGTGAACAACTTTCTCTCGTATCTAGCGCAGATTTCAATTATCCGACATTAACTTTTGATATGAGACTTTAAACTGAATATTATTGTTGCAACATCCAGTCGGCTTGGAAATGTTTGCAATGATTGCTTGTATTGTTAAATTATTTGGGAAATAAATTTGTACGATATTGTTGTCGACATCACAAATGCAGTGAGGGAAACCCAAAGGTACGCACTTAACAAGCACTATTTTTTATAACTCTTTGAATGTGAAGTTCATTAGCTAAAATGAGCTTGGCGAAAATTTCACATAAGAATTGAGTTTTGTTACAAAGATATTACTCTTTGAAAGTTGTACCTTTTCGGCAGCTTAAAAACATGACGTCATCGCATGACGTCACGGCACGGTATCACTAAGGGCGCTGTTTATTTGTTTATGCTTGGAGGTAAGCTGTTAAATGAATGCTTGGCAAAACGTATGTATTTATCTCATTTGTTTATTGCAATAAACGATAGTATTTCGATTTTTTATTAACGTAGTATGGATGGTAACGAGCAAATCGTCCATTAATTATATAATGCCTGTTTAGTGCCCAAGAATTTCTACAACGTCTATGAAATCGCTGGTTTTTTTAAGAAGAACTCCGCCATAAGGGATTCAACCAAAGGAAATTGTCTGAATGTGCTTTTTTAAGTATTTTTTCAGTCATCGTTTCTGTCGAGAAACGGCTAAAAACCTCAAAACAATACATTTACTTCGTTTTCTTATAAATATAAATGTCTATCTCCGTATCAATATGGAACCTATACCGTGCCGTGACGTCAGAAGGCGTCTCAGGTCACGTGACTTTCGTCGATTTTCGGGAACATTTTAATATCATTTAATAATCGTTGTGGTGGGCGTAGAAAAATTTGGCTCATATATTTAAATTGGTGAGAAAATGTCGCATCAAGTACATCATTAATCTTCGAGAAACAAATTTCATGCATATTCCCCATTGTCTCCTGTGTTTGGTGACTAGAGAACGACTGCAGCTTCGCGCTCTTAAAATATCGCACAGCATTGTATTCATCCCTGTAGTCGTGTGTTCGCTTTTCAGGTGAGTATATACTGTAAAAAATGGTGTAAATATTTACACCATTTTTTACAGTTGTAGGTATTGGCATTCGAAAGTACCATATTCATAACTTCCGGCCAGGTGAATCCCGGGCTACATATTATGCTATCGGAATTGGCTTTAAGCTTAATCTAAGCTTAATCAATTCCCGAAATGTATTCAAGAAAGCTTCACGCTGTCAGTTATTCTGTAAATCTCCAGCCACTCGCGTTCTTCACTCAAAATGCTTTCCAGTATTCCACTTTAAGGAGGTATATCCGAAAAGTGAAAGTCATGTCATTTTTTTTATGTTTTCAGCACATATAGAACTAAAGTTCCTCTATCTAATAAAGTAAAGATAATTATACCAACCCATACTCCTTTTTGCACGAATTGCATTTGAAATTACATACGATTAACGGCGAGAATGGCCGTCACATGGGAATATAATAGGGATGGGTCGGTTCGGTTCTTCGGTTCTCGGTTCCACCGGTTCTTGAGCTTAGAACCGGAACCGAGGCCAAAAATAATCGCTACCGAAATAATTGGCGCGAAAACCAGTTTAAAACCTGCTCACACTCTGAAAGCGGAGGCTTCACATTAAAACCTGGTGAAATAGTGTACTTAGATGTTTCAAAGTTGCCGTGAATTATTATAATTCAGTCGTTAAAAGACTATATGATTTATTTTATTACATCCAATTCTAGTAAGTGATGAAATACCACCGTAATAAGGATATACTGATTGATATGCATTTTTTACGTCCACCTCCTTTGGAGGTGCGGGTCCTCATATAATTTTCGTAAATTTATATAATAATATAGTGTATTAGTTTTAGAAGATTTCATTCATGCTTTGGACATTGCTTTCTTTAAGTCAGCAAATTATTCGTCATTTTTACAGTAACATTAACTTTGCTCATGCAAGAGAACGCTGTCTACTTCGCCACGCAGTAAATAGCAGACGACAATCGACTATTTGAAAAATTGACAGCGCAAAGATAGCCGGAAATGAAAGGCACCCACAATATGCGGTCAATTACAACTAAATTGTTTCATAAAGTTTCTTCTTCCCTTGATGCAAGGGTCGTGTTCAGCCAAGTAACTATCAACCGTTTGCCGTTGACCATTCTGCTTTCTTGATTACTCGACTATAAATGGGCAATCATTACAAAAATGTTGGGTTAACTGGTCATGTTTAAGTTTAAAAATTTTTGTGCCATGAAATGTGAAGAAAAATGCACGTGTCGGATATAAAAGCTGATATTGGCATTATCTTCCAATGGGAGAGTGTAACTAAGTATTTGCAGTAACATACGAATTTAAATATTTAAGTTTATGAGAAATATGTTGGTAATGACAAAACCGTGGTCGAAAGCACACACTCGGTTTATCTTACGCGTATCATACTTAACAAACGTATCACCATTAAATATAATCACGGCATTGGAGATCCCGGAAGTATTCCGAAACGAAATAGGAAAGCAGAATCTTTTGAAACGACGGAAATGGTACACGTAAATTTAAGCCAACGCATGTCACACATATGGTCTAACTGACAATGAGATGTGAATAATGGTGAATGGTGAAAAAATCAATCGCGCAAGGTAGTGCCCAGGCCCGGTGACAGGATTTTCGGGCCCCTGGGCTACTGAGTGGTCCGGGCCCCCTAAATCCCGGCAAACCCCCCCTCACTCAATTTAGACCAGAACTGCGAACTTTCAGGTTATTTTATAACCAAGACTTACCTGATTATCAGCTTTTTCTGCAGATGAAACTTGCACACTGTCGTACATTATCTTTTGATTTACTACAAATTGTCCTTTTTTCTAATTTAACACATGTCAGTGGAATGGGATGGGAAAACAATTTCAAAATGAAAACTTTTTGGCGGTGTAACACACTTTACACTTTCATTATACAGTAATCAAAACCAGGACTTACTTGAAATTGAAAATTTTATAAAAAGTCATAATGAAACGTACTTTTCTTTTTTTTCAAAATTAGCATATCCACAATTACTCCCATCTTTTCGGAGATACGGAGATAATTATATCACCACCAAATTAAAACGAATGCAGAGTATTCACTTCTACTAAGCTTTGCTTCCACTTTAACTCTCTCAATCAAACATAACAGCAGGGAATGGGTAAAAATAATGTAAGTTAAGGTTTTGACGAACATAATATATTTTGTTGTGCCTCAATATTAAGCTATTTTCGATAATTTGTTTCATTCCTGTGTGCATAATTCAAGTAAAGTAGAAACTCAAGTTTTCCTAGATGAATAAAGTCGAATATGACGCATAAATCAGGTATATGCATATTGTAACGCAGGGAAAATGAAATATTTGAGTAGATTTTCTCGATGAACAACCAAAAGCTCAGCGGTGTCCAAAATGTACCTTTCTGCATGAACCTCCTAGTAGGGTCAAAGGCTTGGACTGCTGGGGCGAAGGGGCAAATAAACGGAAAGAAGTCCATAATAGTGTCCCTCTGGAACGTAAAATAATGCTTCGTGCGAAAAATACAGGAATTTTAAGGCTTTTAGGGTGTGTATGAGAAGTTTACTTTCGAGAGGAGAAACCTTGAATTCTATTTCGCGTACACTTTAAGACCTTAATATTTCTATATCCCCATGATTTTATACGTGTACAGCTGGTGGAGATCGATAGCAATGTACGCATATCAAAAAAGTCGAATAAGAAGCGTTATGTTCCTTATGGCTTGAAAAAACTTACTCGCGTCACAACATTTCCAGCTCCCGGCGCGTGCCTCAAGCTCAAGCTTCATTTTTTTTCAGATCTACCTTTAAAAAGCATCAACAATTGATTTAATATGAGTCACTTGACAGGCACTTAACATGCCAGATACTTACTACGTAAAATGAATTTTTGTGTGAAAATAGCATCCGCCATTTTGTTACGTAATATCACCTACATTTAGGAAAAAAACTCCCAAAGAAGCACAGTAAAGTAAAAGAGTTGTTTTAACAGACCTACTAGTTTTTTATTCGACCAAATTCCTCCCACAGCGTCACCTAGGAAGATTTTCATAGAATACTGAAGTCGGGTGTAATTTTGGCTATGTTTGAGCCTCTGCATCTCGGTAACGGCGACTGAACATGACCAATGACATGCCATTCCATGGTTGCCAATCAATTTTGAGTATTTTTTCCAAGTTTCATGATTCTATCTCCAAAAAAGCCATTTTGGAATTTTGTCCATTTTTTCGATTTCAGCGTACTGTGCATCGGTTCAAATTTTCCTTCCTCTCCTTTCTATTAACAAAAACCACACAAAATCATGACAGTGCGTGCATGGGCCTTGAAATTCTTTAAGTAAAACAAGGAAACAAATTTAGAAAAATTTCAGAAGAATAAATTATACATCATGTTTAAGAATGACACACTTTCTGAAATATTTATATATTCACAAAATTTTAAATATAAAATATTTTTTTGCTTCCCTTTTTTATTTTACCCGGGAGTTAAGGATTGCAATCCCGGATGAAATGACAATCCCGAAACTCGGGATTTATTATAAACGAATCCCTGGATTCTGGGATTGGTGTACAACTTTTCGCTAACGGGCAGCGCTAATAAGTAAGTTTTCTTGGACATGAAATGCAACACGTTAGACGTCTGAGTCCATTGACTAATACATTTTATTGGAATAAGTTATTTGTCATCATTTGTAATACATAAGAAAAACAGAAATGAGCTTACGGTGCGCGTGTTAAAGACAGTGATCGCCAGCATTAAACAAGATGTACTAAATTCCAGAAAATGTTGCCTAACTTTTGATGATGATCCCGTAATCCCGGGATTGAAAAATCTCTCTGGGATTGCAATCCTTACCGGGAGGCTAGGTTGGGGGGCCGCGGTCCCTCCCTTCCCCGTGTATGGGCGCTCATGTATACAAAACCAATGACACAACACTAGAATGTGTAGCTTGCTACTGATAATCTGTAACTTTGACCATAGAATAAACGATTATTTACAGTCCACTAACAAGTAAACAATAGACTTTAGGTGGGGGGATTGGGTTTCTTTTCGTTCAGGTTGCAACATTTTGCTGAGTGGCGAATGTTGGCGGCAAAGGGAGGGGAGGTGAGTCTGTCACAGCGCCCGCGCTTCTCGCTCTGTCGTCCCCATCACCCCAAAACCCTCGATGATCACAACAACAAAGCTAACGTCGTAGGTACTTCTCTATTGAACACTGACACAATCTCTACCTTCATTTGTTTTTTCACTTTTTAAACAACAAAATTTTGTATTCTTTTTGCCATTTAAATTTATTCATACTTTAAATTTTTATTTTCAATTAATTTAATTTGCCCCGGGCCCCCTGATGGCCCGGGATCCCGGGGCATTTGCCCCCTTTGCCCCCCCCCCCCCCCTGTCGCCGGCCCTGGTAGTGCCTAGTTGCCATCAAGAGCCATGGCATACGAATCAGCACTGTTACCACTTCGTATGTGCCCAGATCCCAGATATCAGGCCCAGATGAATGCTTCCTAAGTCGCATGTCGATAAATGAAGTGCTATCGAAATACGGCATGCCTATCGATATTATATCATACCTATCGATACTTTAAAAATATCGATAGCTGGTGAAATTACGCCTTAATTTACTCACGCGGTTGAATCCTTCGCAATGTCTCCCGAAGTGTGGAAATACTTCACGGTTGATGCAGCAAATGAAAATTTCGCAAAGCGTAATATTTGTCATTCCCTGATTTACAGGGGTGGATGTAAATCCACTCCTAACCTGAAAAAGCATGCGGAAAAGAAGCATAAAATAAATGTTCGCGGGAAGAGTCCAATCGTGTCTCCTAAGAGACGGAATACTTCAGTAACTAGTAGAGGCCTGCACACGGTCGCAAAATACGGGCGAGGGTCGGCTGCCTGTGTGCGAGAGATAAAGAGAGAGGCACAATCCGAAGAAATTTTTTCTTTTTTTCGGACTTTTCCGAAGTGTCACGAATGTGGCCTTAACGGAGAAATGGCCGAGAAGTGGCGGTCACCCGTCGTCGGCTGGGCGGGTGACCGCCTCCATCCATTGATGGGCAACGAGTATAAAACCAAAAGTGCTTGATTTCTATAAATATTTTCACATAAAGGATAAAAATGGATTAAAATTATATAAACACAAAAATATAATGAAGTATTCTTTTTCAAGCAGTATGTCTCTGAAAATGATTATTGATTATCTTATCTTACCATTGAGCAATGCAAAGTAAGTGGTAAATTAAGAACCGGAACCGAGAATCGGAACCGAGAACCGATGTTAAGAACCGAACCGGAACCGAAAAAAAGTAGAACCGATCCATCCCTAGAATATAACGTTTAAAAATACCATGGTGACATGTCAGTTCTGCAAAAAACTGTTATTTTATGCGTAATTTCACAAGGAATAAAATGACACGAAAAAAAGGCAGCAACCCACCGTATTTTTCGCTAAATCCACCAATTTCTGCACTTATAGCAGACGAAATGCCTTAGTTGTCTTCAAGTGGCGGTGCGGTCACTCTATCCAAAATATATGGCGTATGAATAATATCATTACTAATGAGATATTTAAGCATATTTCAGAAAAATATTATAACATAATGTTTGACAGTAATATTCTGGTGTTATACATTTGTAAATTCATTGAGTACCTACATGAATTTATTTCACTAACGTAAATTCTGAATTGACTCCATCGTCGAGCTGATTAAAGTTATCATAAAAAATAAATGCTTTTACTTTCCGTCGTATTTCTAGTGATACTTATGACTTTCAACAGCTTAGGTAATTTTCTTTTTGAAGTAATGGTCACTTAGCAGGCATATACTCCTACTCAAATTCATAAGATTCCTCAGACAACTTGACTCAAGCAGTCGCGAGCAATTTCTTATGCGAGCGTCTCAACACAGTGTTTCGAACTTTCTAGTTAGTATATCATTTTCAATTTACCTCACATCATCAGTGTCGATGTCGGTATAGTGCGTGTTTGGTGACGCAACACTGAATTTAATATCGGGAATGTTTATTTACAAAGTGATACACAACTTTCACCTTTAAAACTTGATAAACCGATACAAATTAAGATATGTATTGGTCGAGGGAAATTGAGCCAGAAACACATTTTGCATGCAGACATATTTTGATTAATTTCAGTGATGCCTGATAATATTAATCTATATATATAAAAATGAATGTATGTGTGTGTGTGTGTGTGTGTGTGTGTGTATGTCCTTTATGCATTACTACACCATTCATCGGATCGCCATGAAACTTTGGGAAGTTGTTGAGTACATTCCCGAAAAGAGGACTACGGAATCGATATTTCAATATCGATACTTTATCGATATAATATCGCTAAAGTATCGATAAATCGGTACATTATTGATACAAAATTGAGGTGAAATTATTTAGTTTTTTAAAAGGAATGTATCGTTGCATTATCGATACTGTATCGAATGTATATAATGTGTTTGTCCTTTATGCATTAATACACCATTCATCGGATCGCCATGAAACTTTGGAAAGTTGTTGAGTACGCTCCGAGAAGGTTTCTATAAAATCGATATTTCAATATCGATACTGTATCGATATAATATCGATAAATATATGGATACATCGATACATTATTGATACAAAATTGAGGTGAAATTATTTAGGTGTTTTTTATCAAAGTTTTATAAAGTATCATTACAATATCGATACTGTATCGATACAATATTGATAACTTCATGCATTACCACAACATTCATCCAATTTCCATGAAGCTTTGGTTAGTTGTTTTGTTCACTCCATGAAGGTTTGTACAATATCGAGAATACAATATCAACACTGGAGACGGGATGTGCATCCCATTGAACTTGCAATTCATTGAAACACTCACGTGCAACATATTCAAATCATCCGGCATGGGACAAATATTTCAGAAATGCCAACTTATTGCTTGCGATGAATGCACAATGGTGCACAAAGCATCGCTCGAGGCTCTGGATCGATCATTGCAAGATTTCCGTTGAATCCTGAGACCATTTGAGAACGCATTAATATTGCTTGCACGACATTTCAGGCAAACATTACCTGTAATTCCTCGATTGACACTAGCGGATGAAATAAATGCTTGCCTGAAATATTCTACTTTGTGACGACATGTAAAGATGTTAAAATTATATACAAATATGCGTGTCCAGCTGCAAAACAATCGATCAGCTGAGATATATTGTATACCCATAATAATTGTGAAATTAAACATACTATAAACGTGCGCTTTCCATTTAACCAGATTGAGCCACAGCAACGCGTGGCCGGGTCAGCTTGTGTATAATAACTTTTGCCACATGAATTCGTCTGTAATCATTTCAGGCCTGATGTCACACCTTTTAGGTGTGACATCAGGCAGGTGACATCAGACACACGCAAATCTTAGCGATGAGTTTTTAATTTTTTTCAATACATTTACTAGCGAAAGAAAATGACCGGCAATTTTCCACAAGAATCAGGATTTTACTTGACCGGTTTCCGTGTGCAACACCATCTTCAGTTCAGGTCGTAATTAATTACAGCATTTAGGCATTTCATCTCAGAGGACTTTCCTTACTACGGCATCGTACATTCGAAATTCATCTTATATCGCTGTCTTCACCAATTGAGCTCAAATAATACGCATATCCCTTCTGACTTAATTATTGCAAGAAAATCTTCCTTCATTTTCGCCATGTCATTGGTGGAATTGTTTTTTGGAAGATGTGAGCCTAAGGGTCACCAACTTCGAATATTTATCCTGCGAAAACTGTGTTCATTAGCACTTTCATTCTAACTGTGTTATGTAGAGGAAGGATGGAGATTTATGAGGACATGACTTTCATTGCCCCAATGCCATTATTTCATGAGATATATCACTCCAAAAATCACTAATTTTGTGATGAAAATCGATGTTTTTCAACGCCATTTTGGGTTGTTCCCGAGACCACCGCTGATCCTGAAGATGGTGCTGTACACCGAAACCGGTCAAGTGAAATCCTTATTCTTGTGGAAAATTGCCAGTCTTTTTCTTTCGCTATGATATACCACCAAATCAAGCCTGAAACAAATACCTACATTTACTAGCATTTAAAATTGGGTATTCACAAAGATAAAATGTTTACATATTGTGATTCATGCACTGAAATTCCAACGTTACATGCATTAAACTTCGGTGAAAAAATTGACATATTTCTAACATCTACTTATCGATGGGGTTCGCTCTATGGGAAGAGAAGAACGGCTTATCTCCATCGTAACCAGTCTTCGGAGATAAGAAGGCGTTCCCAAAAGTTTTCCTCTCCTTTTAGCGAAGGTAGAGATAAGGTGTGGCCACCGATGTATTTTTAGCACTTGGTGACTGTATCCACTTACGGTAAGGCATCACCTTTCTTCTTCGTTAGGTGAGAAGTACACTGGTGAGAAGTACATCCATCTCTAAGTAAACATCGAAGATTATTTCGAGATTAACACTGACGACGAGTATTAACTCTTCAGGTGAGTTTTTCTCTAATTCTATTTTTTTACTATGATAAGAGTGACTCCGTGATCTTACATTTACCTTTTCGTCTTACCACAATCAGGAATTCATCACATTCAATATATTATACTGCATGCTTTATTTGCTAAACTTTATTGCCAACGTAGCGATACTGAAATGACAATTAAAAATATGGAATGGGGAATATGCATAAAATTTGTTTCTCGAGGATTAATGATGTACTTGATGCGATCTCACGAATTCAAATATATAAGCCAAAATTTTCTATGCCAGACACAAATATTATTAAATGCATTTAAAATGTTCCCGAAAATTGACGAAAGTCACGTGACCTGAAACGCCTTCTGCCGTCACTGCACGATATAAGTTCCATATTACTACGGAGATAGGCATTTATTTTTAAAATAGAACGAAGTGAATATATTGTTTTGAGGTTTTTAGCCGTTCCCGAGCGAAACGATGACTGAAAAAAGCACATTCCGACATTTTCGTTTGGTTGACTCCCTTATGGCGGCGTGCTTCTTAAAAAAAACCAGCGATTGCATAGACGTAGTAGAAATTCATGGGCACTAAACAGGCATCATATAATTAATGGACGATTTGCTCGTTACCATCCATGCTACGTAAATAAAAAATTGAAATACGATCGTGTATTGCATTAAACGAATGAGAAAAATACATACGTTTTCGCCAAGTATTCATTTAACAACTTACCTCCACGCATAAACAGATAAACAACGCCCATAGTGATACCGTGCCGTGACGTCATACGATGACGTCGTGTTTCTAAGCTGCCGAAAAGGTACAATTTTCAAAGAGTAATATCTTTGCAACACAACTTAATTCTTCAGCATAATTTTCGCAAAGTATATTATAGGTAATAAACTTCACATTCAAAGAGTTATAAAAAAATAGCACATGTTTCCCATTATATATGGCTTATAATGTTAAAATAACGTAAAAGGCAAATTAGTAAGGGAGAGGAAGAGATCATTTTCCTACAAACATTAGGTCAAAAGCCTTCCCCAAGCGTATTTGCTCATAATGGTTATATTACAGCGATATAGAACTAATTCCGAAAAATAATGACGTGTTATTGGCTCGATCTCCAGAGATCAAATGTCTTAATGCTGTATTAAAATTATATTAACGAAGACGAGGAGAAACTATTTTGTAATAATATTTGAGTCAAAATCTTTAAAAAACTACTTTAAAAAACTTAAAAAAAACTTTTCTATGACCGGGTTTCACTGTAGGTATTACAGCAGTGAAACCCGTGAGTCGTAGTTAAGTTTATTTTTGTGTATTTGGTTCGTTTTCCTTTCTGCGTTGTCATGTTTCGCTTCCACTCCATATTGCCTGGATATTCAGAATTAGCTATTTAAAAAAGCGTAACTCGTACCTAACGTCCGCTTGTTCGATCGAACAAGCGATATGTGAATTTAAACCGATTATTGTCATTACAAAATACGTCACCATTCCAGTAATTGCATTGATTATTCTTTTATTTTAATAAATATATGAAAACATTTGGTTTTGTTAGAATTGTCTTTACTTCAGTTAGGTAAGCAGAAATGGTAGATGTTTACCATACACTGTGTGAGGTGGATAAAAATCACGATTAATAGTGGTTGAAGAGTGTCCTTATAAAACTTTTTGGCACTTCAGTATTGAATTTTTACTTGATAACGATAGCGACAAAGAGAGAGATGAACTCGTCACCATGTTCAAACATTTCGTGAAAGATATCACCTTGTCTTAGAATATCTTGGCAATTAGAATTCACCACGTAGGAACCTCTGCCGCTTCTTCACATTATCCTTTCAGAGTAAGACGTTGCTTCCTTCACTATTTCATCTACATAACACCCTGCAAGCCACCACAAGGGTGTGTGGCAGGGGGTGATTTCTCACCAAACATGCACTACATATCATGCATTAAAAAGGAATAGTATTAATATAGAGGTCAGAACAACACTATTTAAAAAAAGATACAAATTGCTAAGCAAACATGCAAAAACATTCTGTTAGTAGGGTTAGCTTTAAGTACTCATACCTACATGCAGCTACCAATGCTATTCATTGCTACTCTCCGATTGGGCATATTTACCGTTATTCGTATCTCTAATTGTTCGAGGGAAAAGGACATTTTGAATCGGTCAGTTCGGCAATCAATTTCTCTAACTTTGTGATTATGGTCCAGTCTGCCATAGTAAGTTGGGGTTCGCAAAATATTTTTAACATCATCAAAGATAATATTGCCTTGGAATTTGTTTAAGAGATTAAGTCTAAATTTCAACCTGCGATCCGACAATGATTCCCATTTCAATTCATTTGATATACTGGTTACGCAAATATAGTTATCGTACCGTTCCTTTACAAATCTTGCCGATGTTCGCTGCACACGTTCAAGTTCGTTATTTAGACCGATTTCGTAGGGATCCCATACACTGGCAGCATATTCCAAATGAGGTCTGAAAAGGGAAAAGTAGCTGATTTCTCGTACATGATCGTCACATTTACCCAGTACTCTTTTGATGAAACCCAGTTTACGATTCGCTTGACCCATTATTTCACGTATATTTTTACCCCAGGAAAGATCATGTGTCAGCCTTATTCCAAGATATTTCGTGAGAATATCAAGACTGTGGACTAGCCTTTCATTGAATTATCGAAGAATACTGAGATCATCCTTGAAGTCGAGCGTTCGCGTTTAATTCCAGTAAACTTTTCAGATACTTCATTTTTTGTTACAATAATTATTAGTAGACAGTCTCCTATTCACAGCTTACGTTCAGTGGTAGCCAGGATTAATATTATGCCGTAATACATAACGCTTTCTCTTAGTTTTCAATAGAGGTAATACACTGAAGATTCATTCATTCTTTCAATAATTCATTAAGTTGCATTGTCCTCGTCTTCTTAATGTGATATATCTTCCCCGTATTCCCACTTTTTTAGTTCTATTTCCTTTGGTGGCAGAATAGCAAAGTATTCCAGAAATTAATCTTTGTCACTTTCTCACATTATCATTCCTCATTAGTAAATATGTCAATATCTTAATCATTTATTGGTGTTCTCTGTCGTAATATCTCTTATTCCCTAGCGAAATATGACCTTAGCCTTTGAAATGTTTCAAATTGACTCAGGACGACAGGGAAGATATGATAAAAGCGTTTGAGTCATCCTCATTTTGCGTACTTTTGGTGATCACAGATATAATGAATATCAGACTCATGAATTCTTTTGTAGTGCGTTCCTGTGCCTAGGTCAAGCTCATTCATAAACCCAATTGATTAAACTTTTAAAAATGTTCCTTTTCGTCCCAGTCATAAATAAAATTATACCATCGAATGGAGCATATGTATTGTACATGTGTACAATTATGACTCTTGCATGGTCCGATCAAAGTTATAAATTAAACTTGGATGAAAAAATCGAGACCTCTGCAACATGCAGAGGAGGAGAGCTATTCTTTTTTTGTAAGAAGAATAGCTCTCCTCCTACCACTTAAAAAAATAAGTAATAATGAATTAACGACCGTGGAATCTATTAAATATCTTGGAATAAGACTGACACATGATCTTTCCTGGGGTAAACACATACGTGAAATAATGGGTCAAGCGAATCGTAAACTGGGATTCGTCAAAAGAGTACTGGGTAAATGTGACGATCATGTACGAGAAATCGGCTACTTTTCCCTTGTTAGACCTCATTTGGAATATCTAAATGACGAACTTCAACGTGTGCAGCGAAGATTGGCAAGATTTGTAAAGGGACGGTATGATAACCTCATTAGCGTAACCAGTCTATTAAATGAATTAGATTGAGAATCATTGTCAGATCGCAGGTTGCAATTTAGACTTAATCTTTTAAATAAATTCCAAGACCATATTTTCAGTGATGAAGTTAAAAATATTTTGCGGACCCCAACTTACTATGGTAGATTGGACCATAATCACAAAATTAGAGAAATTGATTGCCGAACTGACAGATTCAAAATGTCCTTTTTTCCTCGTACTATTAGGGATATGAATAACGGTAAATGTATTTAGTACGATGTAGCAATGGATAACATTGGTAGCTGCATGTTGGTATAAGGACTTAAGGCTAACCCAACTAACAGCATGTTTTGCATGTATGCTTTGCTATTTTATTTTTTAATTACAAATTTCATGCATGATATGTAGTGCATGTTTGGTGAGAGTTCACCCCCTGCCACACACCTTTATGGTGGCTTGCAGGGTATTATGTAGATGTAGATGTAGATGCACAAACCGTAGGCATGCTTCTTGGGGAGAAGAGCGGTTTCTTATCTCCATCGTCTCTAGACGTCGGAGATAAGGTGGCATGCTTGGTGACAATCACCCCCTGCCACTCATCCTCGTGGCGGCTTGAAGGCTACTGCATTGATGTAGATGATAAGTTGATTTGCTTACATGATAACTATAGCGACAAGGCGAGAGATGAATTCGTGACCATGTTCACGCGTTTCGTGAAAGATATCACCATGTCTTAGAATGTCCTGGCAATTATAATTCACCACGTAGGAACCTCTGATCCTTCTTCACATTATCCTTTCAGAGTAAGACGTTGTTTTCCTTATGTATTCGGGGAGAATAGAAAGACTGTGAACCTCCTTATCTTGTGACGAATAATACTGCTATTTTTGCTCTGCTTTGCTTCTGCGAAGTTGCTATTTTTCAACTGTTAGACCACACTTAGAATATGCTGCGAGTGTATGGGACCATTATGAAGCAGGGTTAATTTACGAATTAGATCGAGTACAAAGAAGAGCGGCGAGATATGTAAAAGGGTGTTACGATAGGGAAAGCAGTGTGTCTGGTATGTTAGCCGAATTGGGATGGGAATCGCTGTCACAACGCAGGCTGAATTATAGACTTCATCTTCTGGGAATATTTAGGGAGGGACATTTCATTAATGACGTTAATCATATATTGCTGGCTCCGACTCATTATGGTAGGCTCGATAATTCTAATAAAATTAAGGAGATACATTGCAGGACGGAAAAGTTAAAAATGTCATTTTTTCCACGTACGATTCGAGATCAGAACGTTAAACATCGCGTAAATCGGTAATAATTATAGAGGTAATATTCAGGTCGATAGTTTTTTTTTCTTTTTATTACCTGCATGTTCAAATCAACGTGTGACTTGCATGCATTGCCTCTTTTTGCATGCATGAGTATCTATGCAATTGGTGTCGGGTTTCAAGGCATGCATGGTATTCATGGGTGTGTCCTGCATGATTGGGATTTGGTAGTTTTTTCCCCTAATTACTTTCAAGGTGTAATGTTTGTTTCGTATTGTTCATTATTGTTTGTTGTGTCATTGTTCCTTGTGTGGATGCACCCCCTGCCACACACCCTCGAGGTGGCTTGCAGGGTATGTCGTAGATATAGATATACTGAGATCGTCCCTGAAGTCGAGCGTTAGCGTTTCAGGCGAGTAATTTTTTAGATACTTCATTTTCTGTTACAATAATTATGAGTGGACAGTCTCCTATTCACAGCTTACGTTCAGTGGCAGCCAGGATTAATATTATGCCGTAATACATAACGCTTTCTCTTAGTCTTCAATACATCCATTACGCTGAAGATTAATATACTCTGTCAGTAATTCATTAAGTTGCATTGTCCTCGTCTTCTTAATGTGATATATCCTCCCCGTATTCCCACTTTTTGGTTCTATTTCTTTTGGCGGCTTAATAGCACAGTATTCCAGAAATTAATCTCTACCTCACTCTCACAATACAAATCCTCATTTTTAAATATATTCAATACGTTTGTTGGTGTTCTCAGTCGCAACATCTCCTATTCTTTAGCGAAATATATCCTTAACCTTTGAAATCTGTCAAATTGAATTATGAAGTCTGGGAAGATATGATAAAAGCAATTGAGTCAGATGTGCATTTTGCATCTTGATTTCGCGTACTTTCACCGTAGTCCTAAAGTCGAACTGTAAATTCAGAGGAGACAGTCATATACCCATTTCAAAGACGCCGAAGGCATGGGATCGCTTCTTAGCAAGGTCGCCTTATCTTCACTGTAACGAGAATTCGAAGATAAGACGTACCTACACATGAAGTTCACACACGTATAACTTATCATTCGAAGGTGATGTTAAAGAAATAAAATTCGGAGAAAGAGGAAATTTGGACACTTCCTGACACTACACACTCCTAGTAATAATTTATTTTTCTTTGTTTTAGGTACGAAGAACAAAAGTTTGAACAAAGGCCTGTAAGTTATCGCAGATTCCTGAGACCATCCCTGAATTCAAGTATTCCTTTTGTCAGTGAGTTTCCTTATGTATACTAACTGTTTGAAATAATAATTCGGACCAAAAAGCATTTTACTCAAATGTTTGTGCTCTGCGACAATTGAGAATAAATATTATGCGATCAGAAATAAATTATTCGTAGGCTTGGTCACCATCCTTTCCATAGCGGATTCCTCCAGTGTGTAGTTCATTTCGGTTTTTGCCAGATCCACATTTTCTTCTCGTGATATTGCTTCCCGTTTTCACTTTTCAAACCCCTTAGTGCCACCTCATTGTCAAAGAAATAAAAAGAATTATATGTTGGCTTTTGCTTCTGGGGCGAAAGGTTCCACGGCAGGATACGAAGGCTCTTGCCAAGACATAAAATAAAATTTACTATAATGATTGACAAGTAAAATTTTTCCTACAATTTAACGAAAACAATCTTATTTACGAGCAGTAATCACTTTTCTGTAAATCAAAGAAATTTGGTAGGCATTTGGAAGGCATTAGGGAGGCATTTTTTCAGAACATTTTCTTTACTGACTTTTTTACGCATGTGCCTACTAAAATCGTTTTGCACCTCTCCCCATAATATATAAAACATTGTTGATTCCTGAGTGGATTAAAATGATGATGAAGTCATTTTTCCACACGATGAAAGTAATAGAACGAGAAATGGGAACAACATTTCTAATATCCGCTAAAAAACAAAGGAAAGTGCGGAAATTCGCAAACATACGCCTAATATATAGTTTAAACACGTTACATTCGAACCAGATTTGGTTATAAAATTAACTTCCAGGGGAATGCCCCATAAATAGACTTCGGAAGGATGGGCACCGCAATTTGAAATTGATTTTTTGAGATTGAAATTTTTTTTACTATTTGAGATTGTTTTGAAATTTGGTTGCGATGAAAAATGGGTTTCTTTAGTAATTACGTTTGAATACACATGCAGTCCCCCATAAGAGGCAGTACAGAATGCAATGTTTTGTAAGGAGTAGGTGGGACTTATGCCTTCCCAAGCACCACCACTCTGCCTTCATTATCACACACAGTATGGCAAGCCAATGCCTAACCAGAATACATTCCAACTTCCCAGGTTGATTCTGAACCAGTCTTTGGATTCAGGACGTATTCCGGGACACTTCACCGTCTAGAGGAATGTATAGTCTGCATTTTTAAACTAAGTAATAGTTTGAGAACAGAAATAGTTAGTAAGGTCAAGTGTAATGGGGAACATGCACTATTTTTCATAACTCTTTGAATGTGAAGTTTATTAGCTAAATTGTGCTTGCCGAAAATTTTGCTGAAGAATTAAGTTGTGTTGCAAATATATTGCTCATTGAAAATTGTACCTTTTCGGCAGCTCAAAAACACGACGTCATGGCATGACGTCACGGCACGGTATCACTATGGGCGTTGTTTATATGTTTATGCGTGGAGGTAAGTTGTTAAATGAATACTTGGCGATAACGTATGTATTTATCTCATTTGATTAATGCAATAAACGATTGTATTTCGAATTTTTATTTACGTAGTATGGATTGTAACGAGCAAATCGTCTATTAATTATATAATGCCTGTTTAGTGCCCAAGAATTTCTACTACGTCTATGTAATCGCTGTTTTTTTTTAAGAAGAACGCCGCCATAAGGGAGTTAACCAAAGGAAATTGTCGGAATGTGCTTTTTTTAAGCATTTTTTCAGTCATCGTTTCGTTCGAGAAACGGCTAAAAACCTCAAAATAATATATTCACTTCGTTTTCTGTTGAAAATAAATGTCTATCTCCGTAGCAATATGGCACCTATACCGTGAAGTGACGTCAGAAGGCGTTTTAGATCACGTGACTTTCGTTAATTTCCGGGAACATTTTAAATTCATTTCATAATCTTTGTGGTGGGCGTAGAAAAACTTGGCTCATATACTTAAATTGGTGAGAAAATTTCGCATCAAGTACATCATAAATCTTCGAGAAACAAATTTCATGCATATTCCCCATTATCTTTTAATTGTCGTTTGCATTGTCCTGTCACACTCATTACTGCGCTTTTTCGCGGTACCACCGTCATTTTTTTGTCGCATTTGATGTCACTACCATTCAAATGATATGCTTACATTTTAAGAAAAGTACAAACCCAATATTGAGTAAATTTCGTTGTTTAGAAATCATTCTTAGTCACCCTCAATATGAGATTCTCAAAATCAAAACGTATTTGGCCAATGTTTGAGATATATTTGTTATATTTTCAATTCATAATTTAATCTATTAATACCCACGCTATGGCTATAAATGAGTTGGAGGAATTTTTGTTTTTTATTTCAAAAGAAATTTATTTTATAAAACTAATTGTCGCAATTATAAAGAGTTGACATACATTTATAGTAAGCTGAAGTATCAAAAATTTTATTTTTCAGCTCCGACAGCATAAGATCTCTGTCTCCAAAAGCATTTGTCCCTGTGATCAGAAACTAGGCTATCCTGTCGCAAAACCGTCAGCTATCGTCGGCAAGGGGACAACAGTGTAGGTTACCTCACCCGGTGGCCATGGCGACCAGTGTTGTAGGCGAAGTTTTAGGCAAAGAAGAACTCCTTTTCGTCGGCGTAGTCACTGGAACCGTTGAGCAATACAAGGGCCTGCTGAACTCCTTGGGAAACGTTGATGTGAGGGTTTCGAGACATAGGACCCTCCTCCACGTCGCGGTGGGTTTGGGGAAGGTTGACTGGGTGGAGGAATTGCTGGAGAAAGGTGCCAACCCTGAACTTAGAGACGTAGATGGCGTTAGCGTGGTGCAGCTGGCCCAGGGTTTGGCGGAGAAATACCCTAGGGACAAAGACCACCAGTCTATTAGCAAGGTGGTACGTCTTGTGATGGTCGGAAGGGACAGCGTAGCACAACGAGACTGTAATACTACATCTACATGTCAGGATGCCGGAATGGAGGCCATGGGACAGGATATGACATCTGACTTGTCACGGAAGATGGCATCAATTTGCGAGGCGATACATCAAGTCCAGAGTAGAATGACGACTATTGACACCCAGACACAGGAAATGGCGACCATTCGCGATTACATTTATGATGTCAAAACCGGAATGGAAAAAGTTAGTACCCAAAGACAAGAAATTGCAGCCATGCGCATGTCCATCAAAGACGTCAAAACTGAAATGGCGACTATTAAAACCCATGCAATGCAAGAAATGGCAACCGTTCGCGATTCCATTGAGGACGTAAAATCCGGAATAGCGACCATTCGCGATTACGTTGATGACGTCAAAGCTGGAATGACGACTATTGATACCAAGATTCGGGAGATGGGGATCATTCGCGATTCCGTCGATGACGTCAAATCAGGAATGACGACCATTCGCAATTCCATTGATGACGTCAAAGCCGGATTTGCGGCCCGCGATGTGCTCTTGTCGGCACTCGAGAGTTCCGTGACGGCAATGGCAAACAGGGAGATGCAGTTGGCTCTTCGAACCGAAGAGGAATTAAGGACAGGATACGTGGAGGCGATGATAAGAAAGCGACGAGGGCGAGAAGATTATACGAGAAACTGTATTCTGAAGACGATGGGACGGCTTGCTTGATTAAGTTTCTGTTCAGCCATGACGACGTGTCCATTGAGATTGACTTCAACTCAGACGATATCTACAGAATGCAATGGATATTCAGGGATCACGACGGAGTGGAGAGGGATGGCTGTGATTACGAATGGTTCGCCGACTTCGAAGAGAAGAGGGTTTACCTGGGAGGGTGGGGGGATGAGAATGCGACCACTGGTTGTTTGGCAGGTGCACTGGCGCAGATGTCGGCGAGTCTGGCTTTCGATAACGGAGGGAGGCCTTACGCCAAGGGAGATGACGCAACGGAGCGACGACTGAAGAACGCGCTGGAGGAGGCGGAGGAGGAGTACAGGAGGAACAGGGGGGGATTAGATGGGTTTCTTCGAAATGCATTGGGAAAGGAGACTCTGGTTGAGAAGGAAGTCTACTTAACATCAGCTGTTCCTTCCATTATCGCCTGTTATGGATCGACAGAGGGAACGTCTCGATTGCAGCTACGAGTTCCTTCCCTGCTGGAGTTCTTCCGAGGCAGCGTGATGCCGGCTCTCCTCGCCAAGGCACAGGTATGTGTTTCCATGACAACGCCACTCGAAATGCATCCTTCGCCTATTAGTTGCATCACTCGTTTTCTTTAATTGACATTTGGGATTCATGAATTTTTGTAATTTGGGTTATTTTTTTAGTTTCATTTGTGGTAGGTAGAATGAAAATAGGTACTTCTAGCACCATTGATGTTGATAAGTATGCATTACCATGCTAGGTACTTCTAGCACCATTGATAAGCATGCATTACCATGCGAGCCCCCACGAAGGTGTGTGGCAGGGATAGAAGATCACCAAACATGCGCTACTTACTTGTATCTAAAGGCTGCTTTACACGATACAATTTTTTGTACAATTTCTTGTACAAACTCTTGCAAAGGGCATACACGGTACAGTTTCTTGTACAAGATCTTGTACCATAAATTGAACGGCGAGATTTGACCAAGATATTGTACAAGAAGTTGGTTCACGGTCGTACACGATCAAAGATTTCCATGCAATTTGCGCGCCAATAACATGCGCAGATATCGTTTTCTGTCGAACAGCTGAATCGCGATATCCGATGACGATAGTATTTTGAAAACACTGCCATAGTTACTGGGTTACAATGATTTGCATTAATCTTAGCATTAATAAAATGAAATTATACGATTGGTTACTTGCACTCCTTCATCGGCTCATGAAACCCATCATTTATCCTCCAAACATCATGTTTTTGCTTGTTGCATATATTTATTTTTGGTTCAATAACGTCATCTTAATTTAAGTGAGGTTTAATGTTTGCCAGTGTGTCCAACTCATCTTTTGAGAAATAGAACACTTCCAACTTGACGGACGAATATCACAATATGGAAGCAACAAAGAATATCACGATATGTACACCAAAAATGGAAGTTTTGCCACGCTTATAGGAATAAAAGTTATCGCAAGCACAGAACACCAACCTTACGAATACTAAACGAACGCATCACTACCGTCACATGTCATGCGCAGAAGCTACGGAGTGGATCTTGGACGGTTTCATCCAATAATATAGAGCATGATCTAATCTCTTGTACAAGAAATTGTACGAACACCTCGTACACGATACAATTTGCGCATTGTACAACTTCTTGTATAAGAAATTGTACCGTGTACAACGGCCTTTAGAGGAAATTGTACCGTGTAAAGCCGCAAATTGTACGAACGCTTGTGCGATTGTCTGAATGACTGCAAGGGAAATAGAACCTGTTCTAATTCCATCCAGACAAACATACAATTTCGCTCAGTTTATACAAGCGATTGTACAAGAAATTGTACCGTGTAAAGTGGCCTTAAGAGCCTTCGTAGCTGAAACCTCCGAAAAATTCGTGGAATGAGGAAATTTCACAGATACCTTTTTCGTTTCTAGAGCTAAACTAGCAGTTTCAATTACAGTGTTCTTTCTTATAAGTCCAGGCATGAATATTTAACAAAAATTTGAAGGTTCGAATGCACGAGCGCAGTGAAAAACGATCATTTAAATTTTTTTGCTCTATATTTGGCTAGAAAGAGTAATTACTCCTGCGTTCATCAGAGAAAAGCATGATTTGAATTAAAAAGGTATGCTCCGGAACGCCAGTGTACATTCGTTTTGTCGGTTTTGCAACCACGAGTACCTAGCCTAAGCTGGGAGGTTCATTTTATATTAATAAAAAATCATAAATTATGTGTTAGTAGTCAGGTATTTTTATTTATTTATATATTTATATTTTTATTGATAATTTTATGTTTTTATTTGTGCATATTTTTATAAAAAGTTTATATACATACGTTCATTTGTTTTGGACATTTTCCTAATATTAATCTTTTTATGCACATTCCATTGAGGTAAACTATTAGCTAACTATTAGCCGTAGTGATGGATAATCTGGGTGGTATTACTTTTACTTATACCACTTCTTTTTAAAAAAATAAAGCGACCCAGGTTTCGATGAATAATCATCATCATCATCAGGCGTAAATTATTTATCTTATTATTGTAACCTTAGTTACGTAACGGAAGAAGAGATGAATTTTGAAACGGACGCCAGAATGGGGGAAAAAGATGTGTAGATAACTGTATTCGTTGATGAGTGTGTTGTCCTGGTTATTAAAATTTTTTTAAATTTATAACTGCTCTCTAGAATCTAATTCGCGGCGGTATTTGCATAATTTTAATATATTCATTTTAAAATCACTCCTATGGCAGTTACATCTTTTTCCCCCATTCTGGCGTCCGTTTCAAAATTCAACTCTTCTTCTGTTACGTAACTAAGGTTACAATAATAGATAAATAATTTACGCCTGATGATGGTGATTATTCATCGGAATCCGGGTCGCTTTATTTTTTAAAAAAGAAATGGTATAAGTAAAAGTAATACCACCCAGAAACCTTAAAATGGAATACCACAAAGTTACGAATGAGTTAGTTAATGTGATGGATAATCGTTTGCCTACAGTAGTTTTAACATGTCGAGGTTATTTTAAATTGGACAGATGTCAATAATTCACTATGAATATTGATTAATTGTTTGTTTTGCATATATTGTTGGTGAAGGATTATTATGGTGGAATTTGAATCAGATTTGAAATGGATTGCAATCGAGGTGTAAACCTTACCTGCCTTCAATACTGCAACAGTGCCCTGAAAATGGAAGCAGTTGTAAATTGTTTTTTGCAGCTACGTATAAAAGTCATTTCTTTTGCCCGTGCGAATAAGGTTTCTTGTTGGAGATTCTTATAACCGTACGATTAGTAAAATTGTGCTCTCATGATAAACACTGGTGCGGTCAAGTCTCAGCGATAACGATAAGATTTATTTATTATTCTTGTTTATACATGCTGCTTAAATTCCTGATAGAAGTTTCCTGCCTTTTCTTATTTGAAACCATTGCTTCAAATTACCAATTCTTCAGCTACATCTACATCTACGCGATACCCTGTAAGCCACCGCGAGGGTGTGTGGCAGGGGGTGAATATCACCAAGCATGCACTACCGACATGCAAACAAGCAACTATAGAGTCTCATGCAACTAGATTTTTAGTATCTATAGTATTTAAGGGATTAATACATGCATCAGGCACTACAGACTAATCTGACATATTTCCCCTACCTATCCCTCTGCTATGCTGCCTATTCTGTTCTCTTATAGTACGGGGGAAAATGCCTTTTTGAATCTATCGGTACGACAATCTATCTCTCTAATCTTAATCATCTGGTCGAATCTAGCATAATACGCTGGTGTTTTTAATATGCGCCTAACATTTTCAGTAAAGCTATCCGATTGAAATTTCTCCAAAATCTCAATTCCTTGAGCAATGGATATTCATTTTGTTTCGTTCTTTGCAGGTGTAACCTCCCGAGATCCTCAATGAAGGACCTTTATGATGACGTCGGCAGGTTATCATCCTTGAATACACTGGAATCCCTGATGATGCAATTTATAGTGTGTAGGCAATCGAGTGCTATGTTGATTTTATTTGGACTATTGTTGAATCGATTCTAACCACGGTGTGCCTGCCATCATGTTTTGTCTTTTTTGTGACTCTTGTAATTTATGAGATGGCGTTCAGTTGTGACAGAGTATTTTTTTACTTAGCAGTCAAATTTAATTCATTAATTTTCATTAATTTCTTCAGCATTATCAATATTTTTCTTAACTTTGAATGATCATTTTAAATCCAGCGTTAATGGTTTTCTACTTTATTTGATCGCGAAATATCTGGTATTTACTATTATTTTGGCTAATAATTTTCAAGTCATCGTATTCTGTCTTTGTTATTAGAGATTACAAACGGAAATTATTGATCTACATAAGACTCCCGCTAGTTCATCTACATCTACATAATACCCTGCAAGCCACCGTAAAGGTGTGTGGCAGTGGGTGAACTCTCACCAAACATGCACTGCATATCATGCATAAAAAAGGATCAGTACTTTTATAGGTACTGTTCAAAACTACGCTATTTAAAAAAAGATAAAAATAGCAAAGCATACATGCAAAAACATGCCGTTAGTTGGGTTAGCTTCAAGCGCTCATACCAACATGCAGCTACCAATTTTATCCATTGCTACACTCGCACTGGATATATTTACCGTTATTCATATCCCTAATAGTACGAGGAAAAAAGGACATTTTGAATCTGTCAGTTCGGCAATCAATTTCTCTAATTTTGTGACCAATGTGAGTTCAGCGGGAGTCTTATATATTATTAGTATTTATGACAATTCCAAACATTAAGTGGCTCTATTCCAATATTGTTTGTTTAAATGCATTAATTTCAGGTTATTTTATCAGGTATTTTGAGAAGACTCCCATTGTGTGATCTTCGTAGATATGTATATACCCTTTGGTTATGGTGTCCACTTTGTCATTTCCAAGCCTGAGTAATGGCCATCACATTGGGAAAACTATTCGTTTTCCGATTTGCAGTAGTTATTTTCATATTCATTTGTTTCGTAATGTTTGAGAGAGAGGCCGCCAGGTGTCGTGACTTACAAGAAACAGAAACGCCCATACCATGCATTATTGTGCACTACCAAAGTTTCTGGAAGTTCTTCGCGGATAGCCTAGCAACCATTTGGCACGGCAAGACGCGACCGGAGAGGGCAGAGGGAGAATTTAACGCGAATGACGTGACGGAACGGGCATCATCTATCGCTGAAAGTGATATTCAGGACGAATTAGTTTGTCCAACGAGTCATATTGTTTCTCAAAATTCTATTGTATTATTGGGAACGGCTATTGTTGCCGTGAAGTCGGCGTCTGGCATATTCAACAATGTACGTGTTTTGATTGACACAGTGGTCGGAAATCGAAAATACCTGGCCAAAAGTCAAAAAGTGATTTTTTCAAGCCAGGAAGCTGAAACTTTGCATAAATATTCTCGAAAGACCTTTGCACCCGATTATCCAAGGCTTAGTACTCAATCCAATCCTTAGTACTCAAATACTTAGTACAAACTTAGTACTCAATCCAATCCAATCCTTAGTACTCAACAATTAACAATTTGCATGAGGTCAAAAATCCACAAATTTCGCATAAACTGTCTACCCTCAATTTTCTCACGAAATCTTCAAAATCAAGCTCTTGCTGAACCTTTATGGGTGCTTATTTGGAATAAAAGGTGGTGTAATTAGATGAAACAGCTTTTTATCTTTGTTTTGATGTAGCCTAATTATATTTTCGTTATTATTTACCAAAGATATTAAACAAAATGGCGGACCCTCATTTTTGGTCATAATTTTATTTTGCAAAGTGATTATCATGTGATTGCCATATCTGAAACTTGGTTGAAACCCTCCGTTCCGTCTGAGTATGTTTCCTTAGATAATTACATGTTGGTACGAAATGATAGACAGGGCAGAATGGGAGGTTGAGTTTGTTTATATGTTATGAAATGTCTCAACTATAAGATACTTTCATGTTTTAGTGAATACGGGAAGCCGGAGTTCATCTTTGCTGACATTTCTTGTCATTCCGGTAAAATTTTATTAGCTGTTGTTTATAGGCCAGAAAAAGATTGGTTATTTGAGCGATTTCTTTCAGTCTGCGCTAGCTGATCTGCTTCCCTCCTATAGCAATACTGTCATGTGTGGTGATTTTAACTCAGATTTATTGAAGGAAACGTATGACATTAAAGACATGTGCTATCGGTATAATACGTCTCTGGTTCCATCTCTTCCTACCCATCACTTAGCTGATACTCTGCTAGATCTATTTATTGACGAAATTTTAAAAATTAAAGAAAATGGTCAACATCCCGTTCCATTTCTATCTGACCATGACCTAAAATATATATCAAATTTAACCTTAATACTCCAAATTGTAAGCCAGAAAGTATTTGTAATCGAGACTTGAGTAAATTCGATCTCCTAAGCTTTCAGGAAGATTTTGATTACATGCAATGGACAGATCTTACATCCGCAAATTCTGTTGACACAAAAGTGTCTATTTTTATGTCAAATTTAAATCAGCTACTAGATATTTAAAAAGATTCGCCCGGAAAGAACGAGACCATATATACAGCTACTAGATGTTCATGCTCCTTTGAAAAGGGAAAACCTAAGCGAAACCCAATTCCATGGGTCACCTATGAAATGAAACAAATAGTTCATAAAAGATATGCAACACGTCGAAAATTTATAAGGAGTAGATCTCGATATCTGTTTCATGAATATAAAAGATTAAGGAATGAAACGCAAAGGTTAATGAAAAAGGCCAAAGAAAATTACTATAATAACTGTTTATCTAACAAATGGAACTCTAAAACCATATGGAATGAGGTTCGGCAACTAGGACTTATCAATTCTCAAAATGACAATTTTAAACTTAACGTTTCTGCCGACGATTTAATGAATACTTTATCAATTCAGCCGTTAATGTAAATTCAAACTTAAATCATGAACCAATAATACGTTTTGAAGCCGAAAACGAAGTTGGCATGTTAAATGTAAATAATTTTGATAATAATGTATTTTATTTTCCTCATTTTACTCCAGAATTGATGTCTCAGCACTTTCGTAGCATAAAGTCTAATGCTGGTGGAATTGATGGGATAAATAAAAAAATACTAAATATAATAATTCCAGCAATATTTCCGGTGCTGCTCGACATTTATAACTTTTCTTTGAACAATTCGGTCTTTCCTGTTACCTGGAAGACTGCAGTAATCAAACCAATAAAGAAAATTCGTAATCCAGCTGAGCCATCGCATTATCGTCCCGTTTCATTGCTGTGTACTATGTCGAAGCCACTAGAAAGATTTGTGTACAACTCAGTAGAAGACTTCCTTTCATCAAACAACCTATAAGATAAATATCAGTCTGGATTCCGGAAAGGACACAGTACTCAAACTGCCATCGTTAGAGTCACCGAAGATATCCGGCACTCGATAGACAATAAGAAAGTTACCATCCTAATTCTCTTTGATTTTACCAAAGCTTTTGACTGTGTTAACCATGGCGTATTACTTTATAAAATGCAAAAACTTGGTTTTTATCTACCAGTAATTCAGTGGTTTCCGTCTTTTTAACTTCAGAGAACCCAAGAAGTTAAAGGAGATGAGGATCAAATATCCAGTTTTCTATCAATGCCTTGTGGTGTGCATCAGGGTTCTATCCTTGGGCCTCTCATTTTTTAAATATTTATTCGAGAAATACCAGTTCCGATCACTTATTCGAACTAACAATTTTATGCCGACGATTTGCAAGTTTATCTGGACTGCCATCCGTTACAAATTCAAAGCGCTATGGAAAAGATTAATGAAGATGTTTATAGCATATGCAAATTGGGCGAATGAAAATTTCCTGAAAATTAATCCCATTAAGACAAAATGTATTATTATTGGTTCAGCAAAATTTGTGAATAAATTAACTACGACATGCTGCCTAAAATCATAGTGAACGGCTCTGAAATCGATTATGCAACTTCAGTTATGAACTTATGAGTCAATATTAATAATACTCTAACTTGGACAGAACATGTTGCTTCCATTTCCAACAAAGTTTATAAGACACTGGCGCAGATGAAACAATTTAGGCATCTTATTCCATTTGAGTGAAGCAAAAAACTTGTTAATCACCTATTAATTGCTCATATTGAATATTGCTCACTTGTATTTACTGATTTAACAAAAGAATCACATAAAAATTACAAACCTTGTTCAACGCCGGAGTAAGATATATTTTCAACGCCAATATCTACGAACATGTAACTCCCTATTACGCTAAGTTAAAGTGGATGAAACTGGAACATAGAAAAATATTCCAATTGTCTATTCTCATCTACATAATATTATCATCTAAAACCCCTACGTTATTAGAAACTTGACTCATTCGGGCAGACCTGTTAGAGGCAGAAGACGATTTAAAACTCCGGAGTGTACGACAAATGTATATCACTCGTCAACGATTAATTCTGGCCTAAGAATTTGGAACAGCATTCCCGATAACGTAGTTAACTCTATCAACATACATAATTTTAAATTTAAAATGTTATCATACCTGTATGAAAAATATTATTGTAGCTCAGGATAAACCGCTTGTATATGCATTACCTTGTTCGTGTTTCTATATCTATGCTTGTTAATCATTATGCTATTCATATTATTTGTTGTAAATCTTTTATTACTGTACTCTTCTTGAATACATGTATTTGTAAGTTTTAGTAAGTGAATACCTCTTTTTTTGTTACTACCGATCCTTAATTATCTCTGTTAACTACCATTGCAACTTGTCAATATTTTTTTCTATTTTCATTTCATTGTGTTTATTTCTATTGTGTCATGTCTCAGTATTCAACACATAATACTGTCAAACTCTTATACTCATGAAATTTTTCATAAATATATGATAGATTTATTTGTTATGCTAGATGTTGCAATTGTCAAACCTAGATTTCCTGAAAAAGTATTCTTATTATACCATTTGGAATAACATATCTTGCATATTATTGTTTTATATTTATCAAATTGTTTATTTTTGCTATTGTTTCTTCTTTGTATTCAGTTCTGTAAAGTGTGTTCTCCATTGTAAAACCACAGAGTCTACAGATTGTATGAATGTAATACATGTTCCATTGGACTAATGTCCTAGAACAATAAATTTATATTATATTATATACATTTCCAAGCATTAATGCTTGGAATTCTGAAAGGAATTGGACTGTCGTGCAATGATCGAAGAATTATCCACAGTTTGTATAAAAACCAAGTAGCGGTGATAAAATCTGGACCCAGCTCTGAAGAGGCAATAATAAGGAAAGGAGTGAGACAAGGCTGTGCACTGTCTCCCGTAATTTTTAATGTTTACATCGAGAGAGCCATCGATGAAATCAAGGAGAAGTGTTCTGGAGTGAACATCCACGGAGAAACAATCAGCATACTACGATTCGCTGATGACTTAGCTCTCATAGCAGAGACAGAGAATTGGAGCTGAATAAGATGCTAACAACCATGGAAAGGACAATGGCCATACATCATCTGTAGATCAATAAGAAAAAAACTAAAATACTGGTGTGTAGCAAGAGAGAGGAGGCCAAAACCTACGTTATACTAGGAAAACAGAAACTGAAAGACGTGAAAGAGTTCTGTTACCTGGGAAGCTGAGTAACCAACGATGGACGAAGCAAGAAAGAAATGGTAAGTAGAATAGCCCAGGCAACGAGGGCATTCTGTCAAAAGAAGAATCTACTAACAGCTGGAAATACAAGCTTGGAAGAAAGGAAGCAATTCATCAAAACGTATATCTGGACTATGTTCCTTTACGGCAGTGAGGCATGGACGTTGACAGCAGCGGAGAAGAAAAGGGTGGAAGCATTCGAAATATGTTGCTATCGAAGAATGATGAAGATAAAATGGATCTACCGAGTGACAAATGAAGAAGTCCTAAGAAGAGTGGGAGAAAAGAGAAGTCTGCTGAAAACTATGAAAAGAAGACGGGACAACTTAATCGGCCATATCTTAAGACACGATGGCCTAATGAAGACTACTGTCGAGGGAAAAGTGAACGGGAAGAATGGAAAAGGCAGGACTCGTATGAGATACATGGAACAGGTTGTGAAGGATGTAAAAGAGAGGAATTACGTCACAATGAAGAGGTTGGCCGATAGAAGAATCGAGTGGAGGGCTGCGGCAAACCAATCCTAGGACTGTTGGCTTAAGATGATGATTATGACACACACATACACACTAACCATATAGCGGTATGTGACTGTTTCTTAGTATCCTAATTGCATGTATGGTAATTTTTCACCCCCTACCACACACCCTCGCTGTAATTTGCAGGGTATTGGGTAGACGTAGATGAACTGGCAGGTGCTTGCTTAAAAATGCCTGCCAAGGAGGAATCCAGTCACTATCCAACCCGGGAACTCTCCCGAAGAAAGCGGACGAAACAGAGAGCCCAGACTCTAACACACAATTAATCCCAAACATATCCTATCAAGCGACGCTTCTTTCATCTCCTCCGGGAAAGGGCTGAGTCGTACTTTTTAGAATGTGTTTCCGAGTGTGCGGTCTGGTTCGGAGCGATCTATCGACGTGAGTAGTTTTGGGAAGTGGATCGAACATCCACTTCTAAATATTTACTCTCCTGTGATTTTTTTCCGGTATATTATATCCGAAATCATTATTACGTGTGAATATGATGACTGCTTTATCGAATCCTTCGCTCTCGCTTCTCCTACAAAATGAAAATTAGAAAACCCCTCGGCAGTTTGACGGTGAGTCCTGGGTTCATACCGTGGATTTTCAGAAAAGTTCTTTTTCAGAAAATTTCTTCCTCACGAAGAAACCACTGGAATGAGTGATATTATGAATTAAGAAGCTAAAACGATTTTGTTTACATTGTGTCCATGATTAATTCCAATTAATTCAGAGTAATATAACAAATGCACATTGCGCAGAGGTAAGTATTTGGAACGAAACTTTCTCATAGTGTGACAAAAGAGAGGCAAATTGCGTGTTGCTGCCAACTTCGTTTTAATTTGTTTAATGAGTTATAATAGATAAACGTCGTGATATGTTTGATATAAGCGTCAGCATTTATATCTCAATGCTATTTGATTTCGTTTCGAGTCCTGTGATAAGGATGTGCAGCTAAGAACGTAAAATTACCGGAAAATTACGGTAATTATCGAAAATTTCCGTAATTTACCACGGTAATTTACCTCAATTGAAAATGACGGTAATTTACCCATCTCTTTTTATAACCCTCCAAGTTCATTTTTAAAGTTTTTCAATGACTACTTTTTGTAGAAATAAATCCACTCGAGGTGAAATAATGATAATAAGGCTTCGTTCGCGCTCCCGTCACTTGTTAATACCCACTCGAAACTGTCCTTAAATTAATTAATTTATATTACCAACTAGCGGAAGCTACCCGTTGAAATTCAACGGGAGTGAAAAACATTGAACTTATTTTGTAAGAAAACCACTGTCTGAAGAAAACTGTAAGCCCGGTCATTTGAGGAGTTGGTGACCTATGTTGTAGATAGTGGTCGTTGTAGTAGATGCTGTCCGTTTTCCAGGTGCTCGGAGAGATGAGTGACTATTGGTCCTCTTTCATGCACGGAAAATCCAAAACGGCCCACTCAAACTCATCACCACTTAAGATAGATGGCCATCTTGTATTTTCGGTTCTCTTAGTTCGGTTCTCTTGAGTGAATTAACAGCTTGATCGCTACCCTTGTGTATATACATACATTAACATTTAATGACTTAATTAAGATAGATTAAGATACGTTTCTCATTCCAATATTTTTGAAGGAGTTCCAGGTAATTTTCAAGAACTGTTGCCTCCTTACCCTCCTATCGTGAAGAATAGCCTGTCGTTCATCTTCAGTTTGGGTTTGACGTTGAGCAGCATGCCTCTCCGCGTCGACTACAATTCTCGCCTGTCGCTCATCAGGATTTTCCATGTGCCGATGGGAAGCGTGTCTTACAGTATCCCGCTCCCTTCGCGTGTGCCGCACATCAGGATCTTCCATGTGGCGCTGGGATGCGTGTCCTGCAGCATCCTGCTCCCTTCGCGCGTGCTGCTCTTCAGGAGTTTCATTAGATCGTTGCTGGGCATGTCTTTGAGCATCCAAATCCAATCTATTTCGTTTTTCCTGCGAGGGCTCATTTTCTCGCAAAGAAGACATTCCTCTTGCATTAGATGATTTTGCCGAAAGGTTGTTCTTTTCTCTTTTAGGCATTTTGATGGCGATATCTTTATCTATAAGTCCAAGGAGGAGAAAAACAGCGGCAATTGGGAGCCTTCAATAGGCACCTTGATTTTGATCAAATGTAATCCAACTGCACTTTAACACTTTTAAGCATATAAAAATAACTTGTAACGTTCATAATAAAGGAATGTCTAAATAACAGTTCCCAAACTTAATTAGAGGCAGACGCTTCCACTACGAGTTATACATCGAAGTATTAAACGATAGTAAACAACGCGGTGCTTATTGTAGCAACTGAGCAACCCTAATCTGCCGACTCAAATCACGTTTAGGTGCACCAACCAAACGGTCATGCAGCGAGAACACAAAGTTCCTCTATACAAATTATGTGGCCCGTCTCTCGTACTGGCAAGAAAATATTTTTACTGTTCTTAACAATACCCAAGAAACGCCACGAGGCGGTGACCGTTATTCCTTTCTCTTTCTTTTAACTTCTTTTTCAAACCTTAAGAAACATCAAACATGGGACCCTTGGGACTCTGGGCCCCTCTCAAATAGAATTATTTCTACGTGTTATTATGGGCCTGTAGAAAAACGTGATATTTAAATGCTAGATGCTTGAATGTCCTTTGAAAATCAAAGGACATACGCACCGATCTGTGGTTGTCAAGGAAATATGCTGTTGTTGATTTCAAAGAAAAATGTGAGATTTTTCAGCTAAAAATATGATTTAAAGACAAATACTAAGCGTAATAGAAAATCGATTGAAAGAATTAGAAACATCATTTATTCAGCCATCCGATAAAAAAAATTCCAGCCCTCTGTCTTGAATGGAAGTACTTTAAATAAGCAAAAAATGAGACCACTGCACCGAACTCAATGCCAGGGACCACTAGGATCCATCTAAGGGCCCATTCAGGGGCTTTTGGGGACCCTGAGGGCATTTTAACATAGCCTGTGTTCTGCCCAGACAGATTTCCTATCTACATACCAAATTTCAGCTCAATCCGTCTAGTAGTGTTTGCGTGATTGAGCAACAGACAGACACACAGACAGACAGACACCATTACATTTTTATATATTAGTACGGATAATAGGGCATCATACTCTCTACAACAATTCATCCTCAGGAAAAGAGTTTCTATGTCTTCCACCTTTCATTTTCCCCACTTACAGCATATGCTTACTTAATTAGTCTTACGTGGCCCCACATAAGGAATAGCATTTATACAAACAATTACCAATATAAATTTTGGTTTCACTTGCAAAACCTTTCTCCTTTAAAGTGCGCCTGAAATTAAGAAGGATTAAGGGGGATTCAAAAAGATACTGCGCATAAAACCAATTAATAACTCATCTCGAATTTAAACTGAAAAACCTTCAACTGCATCTGACTCACTCGCAGGCGGGAATAAAACTTATGAACTAAGAAATACGTCATCAACCAATAATATAGTTTTTTATTAACGTTTTGCGATATTCTGATTGTGAAATGAGCAGATGCTACCTGCATAACTAAGGTTGATATTAATTGCTTATTCTGCTCTCTCAAAACCATCACTAATTTTTCACTCGGGACTTTTCCTTGCATAAGTGATTTTTTTAGTTTATTGCAAACAACCGCGATGTATATCACTTACTTTGTTAAAACAAACGGCAACAGCTATATTCGCTCTTTGTCTTGCAATCTGCAATCGTATTCCTTTCCAAAAATGGGGTCGTTTACCATATTTTTTTAATTGCCGAATGTGATAGAGTTTGCAAAATAAAAAGACCACTATTTTTCCGTTTTTTTATCCGTCAATTATTTCCCGAGTTATAAGCGGCGAAAAAGTGATGTATATAGCCCTTCCAGAAAAGTGGGCGTGGTGCAACCTCTGACGTATATCGACTTCGTCCAATCACAACTGAGCCCGCGAAGCTACTTCGCCTCATCGCAAAGGGGGGGGACACAGCTGACTCTGCCAATAGGAGCAGTTGTTACAGGATCTGTACGAGCAGACCTTCCTATAACCCCCCTCCACTCCCTTCCCCCTCCCCTGAAAGCAGTCAAGGACGGGAGGAAAATGACGTCAATGTTATCAAAGCAGCTTTTTCGGCGGGCGTCACCTTTTGCTGATTTTAATTTTTGAGATATGAGTGAATGGTTATGGTTAGGAGATTAATTTTTTCACTAAAATTCTTTTTTGTTTCCATCTAACAATTTCGTGCAAAAAGTTGCGATTTCGGTTCCGAGTAAACTCCCCCATTTTTATATTACTTATTGTTCTACATCAGACATGAACCAGAAGAAAGAAAGTACCATAAAAAATCTAACTTTACCAAGAAATATAGTTGCCTGTTTCTAATCATGTAAACTTCCATAAAATATTGATGTTCAGTAGTAGGTAAATGAAAATTTAATGAAAATGAAAATTTTGAAGTAAATTTGAAATAAATATAATTTTTGTCGTTATTGTAACCTACACTTTCACAATCAAAGAAATTGTTAAAGTTGGATATCATCAAAATTCATGCAGAAGATAGGCCAATACAAGGAGATCAGATGTACTTGAAGCAACATCACAGCTGATTCGTGAAGCAAGATTCGCCATATTGCTAGGCAGACAGCTAGGCACGGACAGAATGGGGACGGTAGGTAGATGCAAGGAGGTTAGAAGGTACTGGATGCTCCGCAGCTGATTCCCGAGGCAAGCCCATCACCGATTGGCACAAACAAGTAGAATCCATGCTCGCACCCTTCATGGATGGCTTTGTTGATGCACGCGGTGAAAATAAGAGAAGTACATAGAAATCGGAGTAAAATTCGCGAAACGGAATAGAAAAAGTGACGAACCAGGCAAACGTATGTCATTCCAAGAGGTTGAATTTGCCTGGTTCGTCTCTTCGCTCGGCTCTCCAAGTAGTCACGTGCACAACAATTGACACAGAGTTCTAATATATAGCAGCGTCGCTCAGTGGGACCAAATCAAAAAAAAAATAAGGCCAAAAGTCGAAAAATGAAGCTCGCGTAAGGCGGCCAAAAATAAATTAGTAACACGAAAATCGAAAGCGTTGAAACCATAAGGCGTATCAATCACTAAAGATATATCGTGGGGAAGACACATCCGGGAAATATGCGGCCGAGCGAAGAGAAAGCTAGGATTTATAAAAAGAGTACTTGAGAATTGTGATGAGAAGACAAAAGAGCGATGTTACTTTTCACTATTAAAGCCCTGCCTTGAGTATGCAGAGCCAGAGTATGGGATCCTAATGAATTAGGTTTGATCAGAGAACTGGACAGTGCGCAGCGTAGAGCAGCTAGTTTCGTTAAGCTAGGTGTTACGATAGGTTGAATGGTGATTCAGAATTAATAAAAGGATTAGGGTGGGAGTCATTATCAGAGCGTAGGTTAAATTACAGATTAAATCTATTAGAGAAATTTCAATTGGATAGCTTTACTGAAGATGTTAGGCACATATTAAAAAAACCAGCGTATTATGCTAGATTCGACCAGATAAATAAGATTAGAGAGATAGATTGTCGTACTGATATATTCAAAATGGCATATTTCCCCGGGTACTATAAGAGAACAGAATAGGCAGCATAGCATAGGGATAGGTAGGGGAAATATTTTAGAGCATTCTGTAGTGCATGATGCATGAATTAATCCCTTAAATACTATAGATACTAACAATCTAGTTGCATGAAACCCTATAGTAGCATGTTTGCATGCCAATAGTGCATGCTTGGTGATCTTCACCCCCTGCCTCACACGCTTGCGGTGGCTTACAGGGTATCACGTAGATGTAGATCTACAACTCTCTTGCCTCTCCTTTTGGCCAATTTCGTTGCCGCTTTCACGCACTAACGGAAACCTTCGCTGTACTTCGTTGGGGAATTTTCTGGTTGTGTTCGCGTATTTTATTCAGTTGTCTTTGCAAGTGTGTCCAGAGAACATCTACTGAAAATGTTTCAACGATAAATGTTAACTAATAGCTAACTATACATTATTAAACACGAGTTAAATTTATTTGCTAGTGTCTGATACCTTTGATGTGCCGAGATTTTTGCGATTGTACATAAGCGTAGAAAAATATTTTAAACAAATTTTTAAATTGTAAGCAATGATTATAGGATAGAAATATGTACTTTTGTAAATAGATTTCGGTTAACGCAAGAATGGAAATATTTGACGTAACAAGATCTCGTCATATGATTTATTGTTGCAGATGTTTTCAATTCTACCCATTCCGTGCATTAATAAATAATGAAAAAATAACGAATTATTTTGCGTCGAATGTAAAAATGAAATCTTTAATTGTATCTTACAAAACGGAAAATATTATTCTACTCTCTGCTTTACTATTTTTAATTTTTTTAAATAGTGAAATTTGACTGTTATATTATTACTGATCCTTTTAAATGCATATTTCTATTTCTATCGTAGGCCGAGACCTCGTCCCGCCCTCCTGTATTCTAGGGCGGTGGTCACATATACGGTAGGGCAATTGGCGAATGGCAAGGCCAAAGGGGTTTTAAGAATATGTGTACTATTGAAATTGGTGAGAAGAAGATGAAAGAGACAGTGTGCTGATATCTGAAGATACTAGAGTGCCATACGGTCGACGCGGTAGCCGGGTGCCGCGGCGACCGGCGGCGGGCGTTACGCCTTCTCTCAAAAATATTTTTTTAATGAAATATTACCTCTTGAAAACTTTTTCAATTTGTAGAGTAGGTTTGTATCTACAACATATAAAAAAAGATGTAAATTTAGGATAGAGGTACATCGTAAAAAATCGATTAGAAAGATCAAAATAGTTACAACCTTTATAAAATTGTTTATATTTTATTATGTAATCCTTATTTAAAGTTCAAAATTTTAAGATCTTTTAAACTATCCTTTTTCAAATCTGTAGCCTAACTGATTTCGGAGATATGTCTTAAAATGTGTAACAACTTTTGCAAAATTCTCATTTTGTAACTAGTTCTAGTTTTGACTAGAAGGGTAATTAGTAATGAAGTTTTGGAACAGAGTCGATAGCAATGCTAGAAGGACAATTCAGAAAGGAAGGCACTGTCTGAGGCATTGATTCTACTCCAAGAGGAATTCTCGCCCAACATATCCGGAAATATATCTTTGTCCACCTACTCGATACGAATTTTTTTTTATCATCAGGTAAAAAAACTTTCCTGCTGCTCATCTATGTATTTATCCACCTATATGTATATTTCTATCCTTATTCAGCAATATTTAACACCAGTAAACCTGTGCGAAGCTATTTCACATCTAACCCCCTCCAAAAATTAATAAATGCATTTTTCGTGATTCTGATGAGATCAGCCAGATTTTAAAATAATTGCTGCGATAAAGGGTTAAGTGTAACTTCGTTGCTAGAGACAGTGGTACAGGATAGCATTTCCGCATGGCATGGGTCCTAAGTACTAGAAGCGTACTCCAAGTTTGGCATAACTTACACAAATATACAACACTCCTTATCTTTAAGTTCTTCAATCGGATAGCTTTACTGAAGATGTTAGGCACATATTAAAAACACTAGCGTATTATGCTAGATTAGACCAGATAAATAAGATTAGAGAGATAGATTGTGGTACAGATGGATTCAAAATGGCATTTTCCCCCGTACTATAAGAGAACAGAATAGGCAGCATAGCAGAGGGATATATGGGGAAATATTTTAAAGTAGTCTGTAGTGTATGATGTCCCCTTAAATACTATAGATACTAACAATCTAGTTGCATGAGACCCTATAGTTGCTTGTTTGCATGTTAGTAGTGCATGCTTGGTGATCTTCACCCCCTGCCACACACCCTCGCGGTGGCATGTAGGGTATCGTGTAGATGTAGATGTAAGTTACTCTTTCCCACATCCCATCTAATGAAGCCCAGTTTCACTAAAGTTAAAACCACTTATTCTTCATATAGGTGTTCCCCAGGTAAGTTTTGGGGGGCTAGGGTTACACCCAGTGCTTAGCATTTGGCCCAACTTAAACCCTAATTTGGTTGTTATATTTTATTTTTTTGTGCAGTTAAGCTATCCGTGTTTCGGAAGTAATTATTTCGCTAATAATTTAGTCAGGTGTTTGATTTTATCGTCTGGTCTATGTTATTCTGTAAAAATAAGAGCCCCATCTGCGTAGGTAAACAGCAGCACAGGAATAAGATCGGATCTGCGCCCCAAACAGATTGAAAAATTCGTTCTTTAGACTCAACAAATAAAAACTCAATTCCACACCTTAATTCCTTCGTAAAATAAATTTACCTGTACAATGAAATGAAATTACACACAGTAGATTAATCCGGAAATAAGTAACAAACATGACAAAATTGTGGCGCTGGATTTTTCCCTTAATTTTTTGATTCAGGCATGCCTGCTTGAAATATGTTTCTATTACTTCTCAAATGTTTCTTTGCGTTTCGGATGAAAACTAGACCGGGGGTTGTGTGTCCCGCATGATATTCATAGAAATCTCTCCTAAGCTACCTCTTGTATGTACTTATACATTAGTGAATTTACGTCCTATAAGTTTGTTGAACACACCCCCTGTCACACACCCTCGAAGTTGGTTGCAAGATAGTCAATAGATATAGGTATTGATATATTTTTTGTAAAGCACATAGGAAAATGTTATGTAGTATCTTTGTCGTAAGTACGCTGTTTTTTTACAATTTCACAGACACCTTTTTTGTTAAAGAATATACTTCCAACATGAGGCCAAAATTGTTTTCATTCCTCCTCTTAAAATTTCTCATGGTCCTTTACTTTTAAATTTCTTCAATTAGGCATAATGCATTACTATTTACCGGATCCATGCCCAATCATTTTCGTGTAGTTTACTTTCGCTCCTTATTGTTTGTCTGTAAACTACTATCGTTCTCGATGTGCAGTAATCTCTTTAGCCTTGATCTGTCTGCATCTACGTAGTACCCCGCAAACCGTCATTAAGGTGCGTGGCAGAGGGTTCCATCATACTAGCGATACCATATGTGCTTAAGGAGGTTGATCCGAAAAGTGAAAGTCATGTCATTTTTTTATATTTTCAGTACTTATAGAACTAAAGTTCCTCTGTCTAATAAAGTAAAGATACTTATACCAACCCACACTCCTTTTTGCACAAATGGCTTTTGAAATTACATACGATTAACGGCGAGAATGGCCATCACATGGGAATATAACGTTTAAAAACACCATATTGACATGTCATTTTTGCAAAAAAAACTGATATTTTATGCGTAATTTCACAAGAAATAAAATGACACGAAAAAAAAGGCATCAACCCACCGTATTTTTCGCTAAATCCACCAATTTCTGCGCTTATAGCAGACGAAATGCGTTAGTTGTCTTCAAGTGGCGCTGCGGCGCTCTATGTAAAATGTATGGCGTATGAATAATATCATTACTAATGAGATATTAAAGCATATTTCAGAAAAATATTATAACATAATGTTTGAAAGTAATATTCTGGTGTTATAAATTAGTAAATTCATTGAGTATATGAATTTATTTCTTTAAAGTAAATGCTGAATTGACTTCATAGTCGAGCTGATTACAATTATCATAAAAAAGAAATCCTTCTACTTTACATCGCGTTTCTTGTGATACTTATGACTTTCAATAGCTTAAGTAATTTTCTTTTTGAATTAAGGATCACTTAGGAGGTATATAGGTACTCGTACTTAAATTAATAAGATTCCTCAGACAACTTGACTCAAGCAGTCGCGAGCCAACCTCCTTAAAGAGGTTTAATATACACATTTTAGAGTAAATAGAACACTTAAGAAAATAAGTTTAAAAAGGAGAGGAAGCATGCATAAACCTGCTTTTGGTTGAGTTATCAAAAATTCTTTATACCGACATGCAATGTCCTAGGTTACGTATTGTGTCCATATCATTAAATATAATTACGGCAATTCAGATCCCTAATAGTGCGAGGAAAGATGCTATACCCCTTGATTTTGTCGTCTTGTTGTATGCTGTAAATTCTTACTATGCCACTGACAGCGTAATCAAAGAGACTAGGGATAATACTGTAAATGATTTTTATTATCACCAGGGATATGAGGGATTGTACAACTGAGGTAATTTAGCCACGGAGCGACGTTTAGAGGAAGGAAAGGTTGGAAATAATTACTGTGATGTAGATTTGTTCTATAGTATAAAAGGTTTTTGACATTAATGGATGTGAAATAGATTTGTCCTCGAGAAATATGTCGTAATCATGATCGGAAACGAAAAAATAGAATAAAGTACAATGGCATCGTAGCTAAAGTCACCACCGACGTAACTATTTAAGTCAATAATTTTTCATATCAGTGACTTTTTAGGCATTTTTATACCCTAAGTTCGCTCTGTGCAGTAAATTAGAAGGGCGCAAAGTCGTAGATGAAAATGTATCCACATTATGCTAGATTATGATTGAATTTCAATACGAATCCTTCTTCCTCCCACAGATTGGCAGTCTAACTATATCGAATTTCAATCCCGCGTCGAGTTATGGCATTCTCAGATATAAGCTTAGGAATAGGTGAGGTTAGACCTTAAAAGTCGTAATACTTAACACCTAACGCTACCATTTGTACGACCTCTCACACTAACCGTTTTTCTTTTCGTGTGACATGAAACCATCTTTTAAATCTCCATTCCGTTATGGATGAATGATTTCCCATTATCGGTAGGATTAGTTGGTTGATCGGTCGCTGAGTAACGTGCAGAATGTGACTGTTATGGGGCTGAGGAGTCAATCAGATCGGAAGTGAGCATCACACAGTTGCTTAACTCACTCACAACGCCGCGCTTACACACTCCCCTCCGCTTGTTCGATTTCAGACCCATATTCGCACAAGAGTGGTAAAACTAGGACTACCAGTTAAATGCCGTTCGACCCACTTAACTCTGACGAGTGATAATTTGAGTCCATTCAACGCCAGCCATAGTTTAGACATTTCCTCACGGTACACAGTGGTCAGAAGACATTGGCGTCACAGTTGTCCAGCTTTAGAATTCGGACCTTGGGCCTCTGACTCAGAAACTCTCCTTCCCCTGGGGGCTGGTGACCGCCAACTCCTTCCGAAACGAAGTGAAATACTCAGATAAGAATTGTAATGCTTGATTCTAAACACCGAGGAGGCTATAAAGTAACAATAGTAAAAAATCGAATAGGTTAGCTCCTGAGTCATCCTGAACGTCACCAAAATAGTTCCAGTAGAAATGTTTAACTAAACCAGCTACAACAACCAAATGTACCATTGCAACTGCGATCAACCAAATTATATTTGGGACAGTAATAGATTACTGTGAAGATGTATAGGGAAGTTAGAACACGTTCTACGATTTTCATGTAGAAGCATAGAGAGCATTAATTCTATTAACATGTTCATGTTGCTACATTACTCTCTCATGCATGTTCCAGAACCTAATTAAGAATGAATTACTGAAGTCATATAAAGTCCTGAATTATCAATAATTAAAACATAACTTTTTATGTATTAGGAATTAATTCATACGGGAATCGAGAATTAAAATCCAATATTTTTCACAAAGTTATTATACATTATTGCGTAGCAACGTAGTACCAACGTAGTAGCATGTAAGTAGTGCAATCACGGACTGGTATGTTAGCACACCTGCATAAAAGTTTGTGTAATTTTCAATCTCTTTTGATATTAAGTGTTGGTTCCCTCCCTGCTTAACACCCTTGCGATGGCTTACGGGGTATTATGTCTATTAAGTAGAGGAATGCTGGGGTAATCGCACTTATGACAGAACGAAGGGTTGGTGACAGGATATTAAAATGACTGGAAAAATGCATTACTAGATGAGATTAGTGGCGAATTCACATTCGAAGTGATCGCAGCGGCCTCTTTAACTCCCATTCCCTGCGCGTTCAAAACGGATCTTCTGTTTTGACCTCTAAATACTCCACCTCGGAGGCTCGACAATCCCGTTTCTCAATGACTGAGAGACCTCGGTCAGCAGTTCAAGAGGGAATCACTTCTTCGATTCAGTTCCTTGTTTTCTTCGTACGAGGCAACAACACAATCCCGACCAGCTGATCAGCGACGTGAAATCCGTGCGAGACCGAGGCGTTTCCGTCTTGTAATAAGAAGTTGATTTTAGTATTTCTTTCAAAAAAAGTTCGAGTGATGAAGTCTTAGATTAGCAATGTATCTATTTGCCATATTTCGTAAAGGTAAACTGTCCCCGTGAAGATTATGTTGCTCAACTAATCCTGCCCCCAAAGAAGCCTGTTTTCCAATTGAAAGTCCTCAGGTTGTTGACACATCTCAATGCGTTATCCAGTGGAATGTGTGTGATGGTTTATTGAGGCCCGTGCAGTGTTTCATCCGCCAGCATAAACTCGCAAGTGAGATGTGAAGGTTGCAGTGGTATATTTTTATGAATTACGTGATAACTGAGCAGGTTATACTGTGACATTTTCGTGTGCTTCGTGGCTAAAAAAAACCTTGACAAGAAGAATTAACCGGGAATTGTTGCAGTGAAGCTACCCTTGCTGTAATCAGAGCACACCTGTCTCTTCCAAGACTTTCCGTAAAGGTAAGCAATCGCTTGGTTCACTTCCATTCCCAATGTTTATTTGGCTACCCACGTTCAAATGTGATTCGCGTTCCTGAGTAGTTCTGCGTGATGCCAACGAAATCCGTTGTTGTTGCGGTAGGAAGGTTTGAATTAGCAAATGCTAATCTTTGTTTGGAATTCATCGTAGATACGGTACATTCTATACTTCCCATTATATCCAGAAAGCTACCAGAAGGGTGTTTGGCAGGGGTCTTACAGTGATTTATTGAATAATTTATTTAATGTAACTTTTTAACCATGGCAGAGTGCAATAGAATTCTCATTTGAACGTAGGTAATGTGCATCTGAATATATTTGTCATGAACCCATTTCTGAAACTGCAATAATTCTTTCCACCGTAAACTGAAATCAGGCATCAGACGACATCCAAATTTAAGAGTTGAACAGAAATAAAATCTCTGCTCAGTGCAAAATGTTATGGTTCGTATTTTTGTGAAAACTATTTCTTTTATAACTATTTCATTTTAGCAAATATTTCCGGTAGTTGAGAATTACAACTGTAAATTGCGTGTTGAGTCACTTTTTCCCGCCAAAACGAGTAGTTTACGGAAGTAATACCCGGTGGCGCTCTTGATTTAATGATAAACTATTGTTGAAAACAAACAATGCTGCAATTATAGGGAAATAATAATATGTAAAATTTAATTCCAGCAATAGAATTAGCAAGAGCATATTCAAATCCGAGCTATTCCTTTTATGTTTTCGAAATTATTATTCACGACGAATTCTCATTGCACTTTGGTGATTGGTCCATTTTGGTTGACGTCATGCCGGAACGTGGCATTAACATCCGTTATGAGTCATCGGTCTTCAGTATTCGTCGGTGCGCGGTGACGGAAGGACAGGTGAGTTTTCAGCCCCAGTTACAGAAAGTTGTAGTTTTAGTTAGCTTGCTTTATCAACGTACATTGAGTTTGCAGTGACTTGGAAGGGAAATTAAATCGTCTTAATTTTAAATTCGTAGCTTATCTTTCTCGATGTACGAAGAATGGAGATATATTTCGTGATATATACCAGTTACTTCACGACGGTTAAAATTCTTGTTTTACTTAGTAATTCCTCCCTGTAAATATGTCAAGTAATACTCTTTCCATTGATTGATGGATAGTAGAAGTGCTGCAAATGTGGTGGTTACATCTGTTAATATTTTGAATTTGTTGCAGGAGGAAGTCATTCGAGTTACGTGCGACGATAAAGCTGGAACTTCGTCATCGATCACATGGGTCTTAGTGAGGGAAAACTTGGAATTCTAGAGATTGGCTGTGAGGAAAGCTCTTCTGTATGGTAAGTCCGCTTCATTATTAATATTTTTCATTCACGAGAGTTTTTATTTTCGCATAAAGTTGTCCGCGTTTATTTTGTGATTCTGTTACTTCTGATCGATACCAGTTCGTGTCCTCCGATATTCCAAATTTCCCGCCGAAAATCTGGAAGGGTTGTTTTGGGATTTTCTTAGAATTTTCTCGCACGTTTCTCGACTATTCTAGCTACGTCTCGACGCTAGCCTGATCGAATCCTGTTAGCTATTGAAGTCTGTTTCCTTTCGTTTTGTTTGAAATTAATGTAATTCCGAAATTAAAGGAAAATATCATTACGAAACTAAAGTTGAGCGTAGTCTCGTATGTTCACTTGCCCTTGCACCTGTTAAACTAATTTATTTTTGTGGATAACTTTTGTTTTACGATCCAATTTATTAACGATCGATATCTTTTTCATTAGCCTCGTAGTCTTGTATGCATTCAGCAATGCAAAATTAATCTTTTCCAGTTCTGAGCTCCTTTGCATTTTCCAATGCACCTTCTGTGACAGGTTTGACTTAATATGATGCACATTGACCACGAAATCAAAAAGTTCAAATTATGTATTTTAACTTATTCTACTCATTCTTAGTTTAAAATAACCTCAGGCTTTACGCCATTAATTATCAAGTATTGATACAAAAGTCTACTCTTGAGCTACAATTGTATGATAGTTTAATGCAGCGGAACACTACATATTATTACTACAGATAAGAGACGGAGAGTATTAGAAGATAGGAAGCGATAGAACATTATTGATTTTCATCGATCTTTTCCGTTCAGGAACAGCAGATACAATGCATGAAGTCCCTTGTTCGTACATAGAGCGAAAAAGTGTTAGTAATGAGAATCCCAATTTATTGCATAATGTATTCTGTGATTTGCTGTGAGTTTTGTGTTTTCAACCGTCGTTCTCGTGTTGGTACGGACGGATTTATTTGCATTTTTGTGCTACGTAGTATTTTAAATTTAAGGGTACATTTGAATTATTGCTCCTCAGACAATTGTTCCTCATTTATCCACATTGATAAATTACTTATCATCCACGCCTTCGCCCGTTAATGTACTCGGAAAGTAGGCAGTATATGTTTCGTGTTAGTAATAAGAACACTTTACTTGAGACCCTACCTTCTGCTTTCGTGATCAGAATTTTTTATCTAATTTTATTCATCGGTTTTTCGAAGAAGTGGTTTAATATCTTGGACATGGTTCATTCGTAAATCACAATTTTTAGAGTTCATTACGTCGTAAATATTTTATGTAGCTGAGTCAATGGAGACAAAAGTTTAATACCACTATCTAACTGCATATAACTGTCATTCTTATTGAATGTACCGAGTTCAAATGTAAGTTTGTGGGTCCACGTCATAAAGAGATTTATAGATTATCCGCGAACGGTTAGTTTAGATTTCCAACTTGGTAAGAATACTATACATTTTACTCGTGGACGTTAGATATTTTGTTATCTGATTGACTGAAATATAGAATAAGGCTAAGTAACATTGGATTAAAATTATATCCCTAGTTAAGAGGGATTGTTTCACAAATTGCTGAGGTCTTTGGTGATCATTATTGAATTACTTCGCGGTAAATTTCTAGCTAAATATTTTAATGCTTAATAGTTTGAGTTATTCCGATGTTAAACAAATACACGAGAATAACTGGAAATACCACTGTTTTAAAACTTAGGGTTATTTGTTTGTGAAATTGTATAACTAATCCGCGAATATGTGATGTAATTGATAGAGCTCATTTGCTATCTGTGCCCATAATTAGCATTATTTTGTGTTTGCAATGCAGTTCAATCCGAAGCGGTTCTATCGGCTTTCTTAAAATGAGATACGTTGTGGGATTTAGAATGTGAAAGGCACTGATAGGAAGCATAGCAAAGGGATAGGTAGGGGAAATATTTTAGAGTAGTCTGTAGTGCATGATGCATGTATGAATCCCTTTAATACTAACAATAGCTAGATGCTAGATAACCCTTAGATGCTAACAATATAGAAGACCCTATAGTTGCTTGTTTGCATGTCAATAGTGCATGCTTGGTGAACTTCACTCCCTGGCACACACCCTACTAGTGCGCTGCAGGGTATCGCTTAGAAGATGTAGTTGAAGATGAGATAAACTCCACCTGCTTACTTTGAGTTCATATCGTCTTGGAATGGAAAGGTTTTTATCATTTCATTTAGCTCGATGGCTGGATTAATTTATAACATAACAATTTTTTAATTTTAAAGTAATTTTTGGAATATCTTAGCTCAAGACGTTACCGCGCAGCTAGTAGCATAAATTCTATATCTTGTAAATGCTTTTACGTTGAGTAATATAAACCGTGGCATACAGATATCGTCACCCCAATTTACAGAGGGGATTTGAAAGAATTAACGTTTTGTAGTAAATTTAATTATTTTTCACTCGATAACGCTATGCAAGTTAGACGTATTCCTGAAAGCTTAGAAGAAAGAGGTAAATTTAGACAGGCCAACTCTGATGCATGTACCACACATCAGTGAGGTTTGTTTTCGGCTATGGTTTCGATTATACTGTTTAGTTCTCTAAGGATAGAATTTGGTTATTAAAATTTGGAGCTCAAAGAAACCGGAAGTAAGCGAATGTCACTGTATTACCACACCGACCTTACTGTGAGTATTGATCGATTTCTCTTGCTCCTCAAGCATATTGTCGTAAAAAAATGCGTAGAATTTTTTGTTATTCGCATTAAATTTGTGAGTGTTATTATACTAAACATTGTTTAGAGTTAATTTTTTCTGCAGATGTGTTGTTATAGGAGGGAGCATCATTGGAGATAACAGACTCATGTTCGGGCTCTGGGCACCGCTCTTCGGTTTAGCTTGGTTTTAGGTCGAAATCTGCTCTAGTTCTTCCTCTATAACCTCAGTATTCTATCTATCGATATTTGAGCAAAATATCAATGTGACATTAACCATGCTATGTGACGAATTGATGTGATTTATACATTTTTCTTACATAATTGCATTTATGCCGTCATCACAGGACCTAACATATTTTAGACACAGCGCACTTGAATCTTTTGTCAGCTGACCTCTTCTTATTAACACTATAATTCTCCTTAAATCTCTACCTTCACAATGGGCGCGTTTTCTCGGAACCGAAATCGCATTTTTTTGCACGAAATTGTTAGATGGAAACGAAAAGAGAATATTAGTGAAAAAAATAATCTTCTAACCACAACCATTCACTTAAATAAATCAAAAATTTAAATAAGCAAAAGGTGACGCTCGCCGAAAAACCTGCTGTGATAACATTGACGTCATTTTCCTCCCGTCCTTGACTGCTCTTATGGGAAGGGAAGGGAGTGGAGGGGGTTCTTGGAAGGTCTGTTCGCACAGATCCTGTCGCATTCGCTCCCATTGGGAGAACCAATTGTGTTCCCCCCATTGCGACGAGGCGAAATAGCTTCGCGGGCTCAGTTATGATTGGACGAAGTCAATACACGTCAGAGGTAGCACCACGCCCACTTTTTCGAAAGAGTGAAAAACATCAGTTTTCCGCCGCCTATAACTCGAGAAATAATTGACGGATCAAAAAACTGGAAAAATACAGGTCTTTTTATTTTACAAACTCTATCATATTCGGCAATAAAAAAATATGGTCAACGATCCCCTTCATCAATCCACGATGTCTTAAGATATGGCAGATTGCATCGCCTTCTTCGCCCCCAGACACCATTCGAGGGTGAACGTCCCCCTCCGTCTCATTCATTGGTTCATGTATTCGGACAAGGACAATACACTTGTTATCACAGGCAGAAGACAGAGACTAAAGTTGATGGTGAACGTAGTTCATTAGTACCCTTTAATATTAATATTTATTTGCAAATTGTAAATATAATTATTTGAAAAGTATTCAGCTGTAATCTTACCTCATTATCCTAACCATTGAATTGCTAACTTGCAACTTGTCGATGGGGGCGTTCTTATTTTGTTAAATTGGCGTCTAAGATTTTGTATTTTGCTTTTAACGTTAATTTTTGCTAATAATTGCTTTTAACGAATTAAAACGTCAGGTTTATGCAAGGACTAGGTAACCCGTGCGAAAATTTCGCACTTTCACGCTATCAGGGAGTAAGTATGTTAAGAAAACGGCGTAATTGGGTTTTAATTGAATTGACTTACCAGATGACGATTCACCTATGTACAACCACTATGTTTTGATCCCCACGAAATCGGTCTAAATAACGAACTTGAACGTGTGCAGCGAAGATCGGCAAGATTTGTAAAGGGCCGGTATGATAGCCTTATTAGCGTAACCAGTCAATTAAATGAATTAAATTGCGAATCATTGTCAGATCGCAGGTTGAAATTTTGAAATCGCAGGTTTAGACCTAATCTCCTAACTAAATTCCGAGATAATATTTTCAGTGATGATGTTAAAAATATTTTGCGGACCCGAACTTACAATGGTAGACTGGACCATAATCACAAAATTAGAGAAATTGATTGCCAAACTGACAGATTCAAAATGTCCTTTTTTCCTCGTACTATTAGGGATATGAATAACGGTAAATTATCCAGTACGAGTGTAGCAATGGATAACAATGGTAGCTGCATGTTGTTGTAAGGACTTAAAGCTAACCCAACTAACAGCATGTTTTTGCATGTATGCTTTGCTATTTTAATTTTTATTTGCAAATTTTATGCATGATATGTAGTGCATGTTTGGTGGGAGTTCACAACCTGCCACACACCTTTATGGAGGCTTGCAGGGTATTATGCATATGTAGATTATGTGCATTTCGTACTATTTTCATTTTAAACTTTTTTTGAAGTTTAGAATTTAAAAAAATGTGGAGTCGATATACCTCGAGCGAGAAAACGACATGGAAAAATCGAAACTTTTAAGTCAAATTAATGGGTAAATAGTGAAGATTGAGATTGTATTCTTCGTCAGAAGCCGGTGATTCAACGTTTAAAATGATACCTCATTTATCACTGTAGGTGCAGTATTAACGGAGCATATACGGAATGACAGAAAAAGACCTTTCTGTAATAATATATATGATGCCCGGTGATCTGGATCCCTTATGATGGCACCTTTCTCTGGAGCACCAGGGACAGTGCGAAACAACTGTTGCATCCATCTTTGCTCGGGCTATGTCCTCGAGTTGTCATTCCTCCCCGGGCAACATAAAACGTCTCAGCTTCTTCGAGCTGATGCGCGCTTTCACGGAAGCGATAAGGAGAGCCATTCCGTGTTTCCGAAAATAACGAGACGCCAAAAGGTCGTCTCAAAATCACAAGTACATCTACATCTACATAATATCCTGCAAGCCACCGCGAGGGTGTGTGGCAGGGGGTGAAGATCACCAAGCATGCCATATTAACATGCAAACAAGCAACTATAGTGTCTCATGAAACTAGATTGTTAGTATCTTTATTATTTGAGGGGTTAATACATGCATCATGCACTACAAACCAATCTAAAATATTTGCCCTACCTATCCCTTTCCTATGCTGCCTATTCTGTTCTCTAATATTAAGGGGGAAAAATGCCATTCTGAATCTATTGGACCGACAATCTATCTCTCTAATCTCATTTTTATAAATTGCATTGAGTACCGATTGACGACACATTTCACCAACTTCCCGCCCAATGCTTTGCTATGCTGCCTATTCTGTTCTCTTATAGTACGGGGGAAAATGCCTTTTTGAATCTATCGGTACGACAATCTATCTCTCTAATCTTGTTTATCTGGTCGAATCTAGCATAATACGCTGGTTTTTTTTAATATGTGCCTAACATCTTCAGTAATGCTATCCGATTGAAATTTCTCTAATAGATTTAATCTGTACCTTAACCTACGCTCTGATGATGATTCCCACCCTGATTCTTGTTTTAATCCTGAAACGCTACTCAACCTATCGTAACACCTTTTAACGAACCTAGCTGCTCTACGCTGCACACTGTCTAGTTCTCTGATCAAACCTAATTCAATCGGATCCCATACACTGGCTGCATACTCAAGGTGGGGCCTAACTAGTGAAAAGTAGCATCGCTCTTTTGTCTTCTCATCACATTTTCCAAGTACTCTTTTTATAAATCCTAGGTTTCTCTTCGCTCGGCCGCATATTTCCCGGATGTGTCTTCCCCACGATAAATCTTTAGTGATTGTTACACATAAATATCTTATGGTCTCAACGTTTTCGATCTTCGTGTTACTAATTTTATAGGTACGCTCTATCGAATTATTATAAGTATTGCGAGACTTTCATACTCAGATCCGAAGTCGGACTGTGACTCATCTGAATGCCTCTCAGCGTGCACGACCAAATATGAATGGAAAGATAAAAAGAGTTGGTGAGGAGGCGAGATTTTTTTCGCAGGGATGACGATAGATTTGCGGTAAGCCCAGGGGGGTTATTTTGTAATCTCACTTTAGTGAGAATACGTCATAAAATGTCACTTTTTCGTAGTTAAAATCCGCCACTCAGGCGGCGTGACCATCTTCGGATCTCAAGCGGTGAACTGCCGGTCATGTGCTGGTCTTTTAGACGATTCATCCGCTCTGATCCGTATCTTTCGACTCTTGATCCGTTTCATTAACTCCGCCTGCCATTAGTTCCCATCTCATCTTCATAAAGAACGTGAAATGGAGCCACCATCGTTTCCATTTGAAGCTTGAGTTGGGAAAAAAGAGCACGAGCGGGAGAGATACAAACGATTTTAAATTGTATTTTTGGAATTTGCACAACGTGAAGAACTTCGGCACACCGAGATCGGCAACAGATAGCGCTACCGACAGAAGCTTCGCCAATTCACGAATCGTTCGTGAGCCGATCGTTAAGAGAGCGAAACGGATCTCCCGCCTTCCCGCAAAGAGTCGTTAAAAAGGTGAGATTACAAAATAACCCCCCAGGCCACACCGAAACACTTACAGTCTCAAATTGTTCATCGCCACCGTCTGCACAAGGCTGAACATAATCACAGAATCCCTTACGATTTTGCGAATAGAATGAAGTAATCGCCGGATGAATAAACTGAACGGCACAAAATTATTTTTGTCAGATGCCCGAACTTATTTCCCTATCAGACTCACAAGCTAGAATTCTCCCCTTAACATGAAATAAAGTTTTGGGTGCATATGTTTGAGGTTGTGACTAGACTAACAGACCAAGTGTCGTTTTTTCCAAAAACCCTTGGCCGTATGCAAGATCGGAAGATCGAACATGATTTTTTTTTCAATATCTTCCCGCTGATAACCACCCCAATACGCTAAGTAAATTCACATTGTAAAATTCCACCGATTTATTAACACCGACCCAGGCTTCGACTTACTCAGTCATTATCAAGGCGACAGTGGTACATCACGAGCCCTTTATATACGGAATAGAGTGAGGGGGGGGGGGGTGGCAGGGGATTATAGGGAGGGAGTCAACGTGCGGGAAGTGTATGGTTGGTCTAAGGTGGGGAAGCGGGGGCATTTGAGCGAGCATTGTTAGCAATTGTATCACGGGAGGGGGGAAAGGTTAGGAGAGGAGATTGGGAAGGGAGCATATCATTCAGAGCACACATACAGTAGTTTATTTTGGAATACACAAAAATTTCAAGGTTTTCCATATAGTCCAACTTGTGGCCCTTACACTGCGAATGAAGGACCTTTGGCATGAAGTCACTTTGGTGGTCTTCTTCTATTAAATGCTTGGCGAACTGGGAACTAAGATTACTATTCGTTAAACAGCGCTGATGTTCTTTTACCCGGGTACGGATAGCGCGTCTTGTTTGCCCAGCATAGACGGCTTTACAGTCGGTATCCTTGCAACTAATTGAAAATAGGTATACACCACTTTTATCAAGCACATCATATTTATGTCTAGAATTAAATAGTAGCGGAAACGCAGCGTTGCCGTCGTAGTTTTCTGCTGTGGGCTCGCGCGTTTTTTCAGGAAGCATAAAGTTCGATATAAAATAAGGTGTTGACTTCAGCTAAATAAATATATGTGATTCGCTCTGGAAATTTAAAGAAGAAATTGTCAGTTTTAGCCTCGTGGCGCCATGGTGCATAGTTGCAGAGAAAAAGTGCGTTTATAAATGGAACAGCATACCAATAAGTAATAAAGTTAAAACCTTGAAACTTCGCAGACGTAATAACAAAGATATAATTCACCTTGTATTAATAACTTGTTTCAGCCAAACGCTTAGCTTGGAAGTTATTAGACGTCAAAGTGACGCATGCACTAAAAAAATGGGCCCTTTTTTTTACTCTAATGTAAGAAACAGGTCCAAAATTTGCTTTTAAAAATTATTCTAACAAATTAGTCAGTCAACAACAAAATTATCTAACTTACTATGTGAATAACGTGAAAATACGATGAACTATTTCGGAGTTATTTAGGTTTAAACTTGAGTCTACAAGATTTTGGCGCGGACAATAGGGCCCACCTCGTTAATAAAAAGTAATTCTTCAGGCTTGGCGGGACCGCATGTTAAAAATAAGGAAAAAAAAATTTTTGGCAAAAATTTTATTGACGCCGACCTAGGTCACAATTGACATTATAATCGTCATCGGAAGCTGGACGTGGTAATTAAATTAATCATCCTGACCAGATTCACTTTGTGGCGATGAGGAGACCCTTGGCGTACGGCAATCGTGTCATCTACACCCACATAATACCCTGCAAGCCACCATAAAGGTGAGTGGCAGCGGGTGAATTCTCACCAAACATGCACTACACATCATGTATAAAAAAGGATTAGTACTTGTGTTGGCACTGTGCAAAACTACACTATTTAAAAACAAGATAAAAATAGCAAAGCATACATGCAAAAACATGCTGTTAGTTGGGTTAGCTTTAAGTCTTTATACCAACATGCAGCTACCAATGTTATCCATTGCTACACTCGTACTGGATACATTTACCGTTATTCATATCCCTAATAATACGAGGAAAAAAGGACATTTTGAATCTGTCAGTTCGGCAATCAATTTCTTTAATTTTGTAATCATGGTCTAGTCTACGATAGTAAGTTGGGGCCCGCAGAATATTTTTAACGACATCACTGGAAATATTTCCTTGGAATTTATTTAAGAGATTAAGTCTTAATTTCAACCTGCGATCCGACAATGATTCCCAATTTAATTCATTTAATAGACTGGTTACGCTAGTAAGATGCCGTCCCTTTACAAATCTTGCCGATCTTCGCTGCAAGTTCGTTATTTAGACCGATTTCGTAGGGATCCCATACACTGGCAGCAGATTCCAAATGAGGTCGTACAAGGGAAAAGTAGCCGATTTCTCGTACATGATCGTCACATTTACCCTGTACTCTAGGCTGGTCCTAGACTGGTTATTACGGCTCCGTAGTCTTTACATTGCCCCTCATTCGACGAATCCTCACGTGTCACCGGCTCATAATGTTGTAATCGCTCCAATACTGTTTGAGAGGGCCAATTTTCAATAATATAATAATCAGGGTTTAATTGAGGGTTGAGGTTGCTGTAATAAGAATACGTAGTTGAGTATTTGGTAAAAATTCCTTCAAGACGTGGGACAATTACATTATTGTCTACCGTTGTCGTTAAAATCCTGTGCTGTAAACCATTAATAATTCATTACAGTGCCATTGTAAATAATTCCCTTTCAAACGACTTGAAGTTCCCGCAGGGTAATTCGCTGTAGCGACAGGAAATTGTTCTGTACCTCGTAAGTTGGCAAAAAACTTGGCAACGTGTGTGATTTCTAGCTTCTCTCATTGGGGGAAACTTGATGTGTCGTCATCAATTTCTACGGCGTCACTGCCATCTAAGGCCGCACAGTCTATCGCGTAAATCAAAATAGTGCTCAAACAGAGGTCATGCAAAGAGGAGGAATTTTCCCGAGTACAGCGCGTGCGAGAGAGCTCACACCTTACAGGAGAGGAACAGCCTCGTCACAGCGCGGACAGCGCACAGCTATGGCAGGAGTGGGGGAAGGAGACACAGCGAAGTGAGGGGAGGCAGGGTAAGGAGGGGGTGGAGTCTAGGGGGAAACAGGAGGGGGGGGAGGCGAGTCGGACGAGTTCAAAGTCCAGCGGACCCTAACCCGATCGAATGGAGGTACACAGTTCCTTCCCTTACACACCTTCGATTCACACACAACACCTTCGAATACACTTCAAGCCCCGCGTGCAACACTCACCACGAAGATGTCTTCCGTGAATCGCACGAATCCTGAGTCTTGTAGATTGATCCATCCGGAAGGACCAGCTGTTCGGGTGTGCCAGGAATCGTTCCCTGCAGCTCCTCTACTCTCCTTCTTCACCTCCGGCACCTTTCGGCAGTGGAGATCGACGAGTCCAGTCTACTCGCTCGCCACCAACAAGGCCCGTTGGCCAACCACACCGACGCACGCTCAACGCGAGCCGATGACGGGAACCCGTCTTAACGAGTACGTCCGGCCAACAACTTCCAAAGTAATTCGGTGCAAAGATAGAAATTAAACTGTGGCCGGCAAAAGAGATCATACTGAGGTTATTGAAGCTGAAGTTATGAACATGATCTTTTCTGAGGTAAACACATGTGGGAAATAATGTGTCAAGCGAATCGTAAACTGGGATTCGTCAAAGGAGAACTGGGTAAGTGTGACGAACATGTACGAGAAATCAGCTACTTTTCCCTTGTTGAACCTCATTTGGAATATGCTGCCAGTGTATGGGATCCCTACGAAATCGGTCTAAATAACGAACTTGAACGTGTGCAGCGAAGATCGGAAAGATTTGTAAAGGGACGGTATGATAACCTTATTAGCGTAACCGGTCTATTAAATGATTTAAATTGGGAATAATTGTCAGATCGCAGGTTGAAATTTAGACTTAACCTCTTAAACAAATTCCAAGACCATATTTTCAGTGATGACGTTAAAAATATTTTGCGAACCCCAACTTATATAGGTAGACTGGATCATAATCACAAAATTAGAGAAATTGATTGCCGAACTGACAGATTCAAAATGTCCTTTTTTCCTCGTACAATTAGGAATATTAATAACAGTAAATGTATACAATACGAGTGTAGCAATGGACAACATTGGTAGCTGCACATTACATGAATCATGCATTACAGACTACTCTAAAATATTTCCCCTACCTATCCCTGTGCATGGGACTTGTGCAAGTAAAAAGAAGGGAAGCGTTTAAATTCCTTTTTATTTACAGTTAATGTGGGCTTGGAATCGATTCAAGTGACATATCACAAAAAAAGCATTATCATCTTTTAAATTAGCTCTTCTGTCATTCACATCTCTCTTATAGGGCGAAAAAAGCTCTCACTGTCCAAATTATTAGTAGGTATACACACTGTTTGGATGGCTTCTAGAGAACTTCGGATGTTCACCCTTCATTAAGAGAAAAATTGAAATTAAATTGACTTCTCTGTAGGTAGGTTTCTCTATCTCCTCACGTAATGTTCTCTTCAGTACCCTGTAGCCACGGCAAAATTCTTCTGGTGTAAGGTATTTACACCTGCTTGGGTACAAAGCGTAACATCAGAAGGGATGTTTGATATCATACTTTTGACTTGACTATACTTTTGACAATTTTATCTTTACATTTCAAAGCTACACACCTGAATTTATCTCTCATCGGTGCACTCTCAACCTCATAAAAATCTTTCAGAGCAGCTGAAGTCTTCTTTCCAAAATGCCATTCAAGAATGGCCTGAAGCTCAATACAATTGATTTCATTTTTGGCTACAGGACATGTTCCGTGGGGTAGGATGAACCCTCCAGCGATGGGGAACATGCACTATTTTTATAACTCTTTGAATGTGAAGTTTATTAGATAAAATGTGCTTGGCGGAAAGTTTGCTGAAGAATTAAGTTGTGTTGCAAAGATATTACTCTTTGAAAATCGTACCTTTTCGGCAGCTCAAAAACACGACGTCATCGCATGACGTCACGGCACGGTGTCACTATGGGCGTTGTTGACCTGTTTACGCGTGGAATTAAGTTGTTAAATGAATACTTGGCGATTACATATGTATTTATCTCATTTGTTTATTGCAATAAACGATTGTATTTCGATTTTTTATTTACGCAGTATGGATGGTAACGAGCAAATCGTCCATTAATTATATAATGCCTCTTTGGTGCCCGAGAATTTCTACTACGTCTATGCAATCGCTGTTTCTTTAAGAAGAACGCCACCTTAAGGGAGTCAGCCAAAGGAAATTGTCGGAATGTGCTTTTTTAAGTATTTTTTCAGTCATCGTTTCTTTCGAGAAACGGCTAAAAACCTGAAAACAATATATGTATTCACTTAGTTTTCTTTTCAATATAAATGTTTATCTCCGTAGCAATATGGAACCTATACCGTGCAGTGACGTCCGAAGGCGTTTCAGATCACGAGACTTTCGTCGATTTTCGGGAACATTTTAATATCATTTAATAATCTTTGTGGTGGGCGTAGAAAAATTTGGCTTATATATTGAAATTGGTGACAAAAATTTGCATCGAGTACATCATTAATCTTCGAGAAACAAATTTCATGCATATTCCCCATTTTGACAAATCAACTGTTGTCTTGGCATTTTCTGCGAAGAACTGAATTTGTGCGCTGAGAGCCATTATGTGTTTTTCACTGACTATATGCTTCACAATGATGTTTTCTTTTCTCGCACGCAACTCCTACATTGCGATGCTTACAATTAAGCACTTTTCTCTCGAAGGAATAAAGTCCATTACCACTGGCTCTGCATTTCTTTCTGAACTGCTCCGTGTATGTTGACTTCGCTTCACAATAGTTTCGCCGGCATTCCAGGAGGCGTCTTCAGGTCGACTGCTGTTCGCTTCAGTTTTCGCCGCCTATATAAATATAGGACGTCTCGTCTCGTAGCTGCTCCCTGATTGGTTGGATGGTGGCGGGTACTTTTCCACGCACTGTGCAATGGATATCCGTCCTCTGGATTGAAGTTGTCAGGTGCAGTCACTATCTCGATGGCCTCTCTTATCTATCTTGGGTAATAACGTCTCTCTTTAGCTAATATTTCAGTTTCCTCGAAGTCTGTCTTATGCCCTAGTTCGCTCCATGCATGCTCGGAGACGGCGGATAAGTTAAACTTCAACTGTTGCAGGCTCTGCTTTGTGGAATGACGGCGTGATGGGAGAAATAATCACTTTGTACTTATTCCACGAGTTTATTTTAACCCAAACAGTTTCGACGTTAGCACGTCATCTTCAGGAGTACAATCTCCGAAGTTTCTGGGAGTGCAAGTCTCATATATATGCGAAATTCCTAAGGGGTGTGGGGGTTAGGTGAGAAGTGGTTGAGGGAGGGAAGAGAGCCACTGAATAGGCAATGTCGGGTGAAAAAGGGAGTTGACGTAGGATAGTGGTGGATTGGGGTAGTGGGGGAGAACGGGGACCAGGGGGGGGGCGGTCATGGTGCAACAGGAGGTGAAAGGAGAACATTTAAATTCATTTAGAGTCATTTAAAACCAATACATTAGGAACACCTTGTCTCTGAACAATTTCAAAATTCTCTAAAAAAAATCCGGTTTAAACCCTTTGTCATTGATATATAAAATCTTGGGTGAAAAATTACAATGGTGTCCAGTCTCAATAATATGCTTTACAAATCCGGATTTTGGGTCATTATTTAATAACTATTTCTAGTGTTCTTTTGCTCTGATGTTTAATTTACGACCTGTTTGTCCAACATAAACACCATTACAATCATCAGACCCAAGTAAATACACACCACATATTTCGGTGTGTATTTACTTTGGTTCGGTATGGATTTATTTCGGATATCAATCTTGTCCTTGGAGTAGAAAAGAAGTGGCGGATAAGTCGTACTGTTTCTACTCCGTAGCCTTTTGATGTTCCTTCAGTCTTACAACAAACGGTCTTCACGTTTCGCATATAATATAGGTCTTCCCACAGAAGCACGGCACTTGGTAAACTCCTTCGTTCATATTTTGTGGGATTCTGTCCTTGGGAGTCTGAAGCCTGTCGGCCATCTTCGTCAAGCAATGGTATCCTGTGCCGACTTGAGATGTTTTCTCAGGACCCTGGCGATCCTCTCCCTTGTTCCTGCTACGAAGGGGATGTTGGCGAACATCTTAGGGCTAACGTTTCGCGCCTTCCCTCGGCTGTGGGCTGGTCCCGTTTCTCCTCCTTCGCGGTCCTTTTTAAGATCAAGTCTCTTCCGTATCCATTCTTTTGTAGAGATTCCAAAAGGTGTGATTTCTCTGCGGCCAGTGAGTCGGCGTCCGAAATGCAGTAGGCACGGTTTACTAGCGTAGCCACCAGTGAAGCTTTCTGGGAATGATGGTGGTGCGAAGAAGCGTTTAAGTAACTTATGCGTCTTCTTTCTGTATACTGCGAGGCCAAGTTTCCCGTCTCGTCTTTTCTTCACCAAAACGTCCCAAGAATGGGAGTTGATTGTCTTGTTCAGTCTCCGTGGTGAATGTTATAGCCGGATGCTTGGAGTTGAGATGCCGAAGGAATTTCTCCAGTTCGTGTGGGCCGTGGGGCCAGATAACGAACGTGTCGTCAACACAGCACAGCCAAATAGTTGGTTTCTTCACCCGTGAGTCCATTGCTGTTTTCTCGAGCTTTTCCACGAAAAGATTCGCAACTACCGAGGAGAGAGGTGAGCCGACCCTTCTGTCTGCTCGTAATAATTTCCGTTCCAAAAGAAAGAATGAATTTCGGAGGCAGTTCTCAACTAATAATACTCGGGGAAGTCTTCAGGGATCCCGACCAATGTAAGTTCTTTAACGATTTCCAAAGTCTCCCGAATCTTATGGTTGGTGTATAGGGATGTGACATCGAAGCTGACCATTATGTCGCGTTGGTTAATATTGGCCTTCTTCAGTATATCGATGAAGTGCTTGGAGTTTCTCAGGTAAGAAGGCGTTTTCTCCACAAGGAATTGTGGTGATTGAGCCAAGTATTTTGATAGTGCATACGTAGGGGCGTTAATTTGGCTCACTGTAGGTCTGAGTGGTATCCCTTCTTTGTGAATTTTCGACAAACCGAACAATCTCGGTGGTTTGCGGCGGACGGGAAGACACCTCGTCGTTGTACTTTCGGAATGGATAACTTCTTAATGATGGCCTGTGCGTTTCGTTCCATTTTTGAAGTTGGATCGGCTTTTAGCAGCGAAGATCGGCAAGATTTGTAAAGGGACGGTACGGGTAACCAATCTATTAAATAAATTAAATTGGGAATCATTGTCAGATCACAGATTGAAATGCAGACTTAATTTCTTTAACAAATTCCAAGACCATATTTTCAGTGATGATGTTAAAAATATTTTGCGAACCCCAACTTACTATGGTAGACTGGACCATAATTACAAAATTAGAGAAATTGATTGCCGAACCTACAGATTCAAAATGTCCTTTTTTCCTCGTACAATTAGAGACATGAATAGCGGTAAATATATCCAGTACGAGTGTAGCAATGGATAACATTGGTAGCTGCATGTTGGCATAAGGACTTGAAGCCAACCCAACTAACAGCATGTTTTTGCATGTATGCTTTGCTATTTTTCTCTTTTTTAAATAGTGAAGTTTAGAACAGTATATAAATACTAATCCTTTTTTATACATGATATGTAGTACATGTTTGGTGAGAATGGGGCGTTTACTCGGAACCGAAATCGCAATTTTGTAGACGAAATCGTTAGATGGAAACGAAAAACGAATTTTAGTGAAAAAATTAATCTTTTAACCACGACCATTCACTCATAAATCAAAAATTAAAATAAGGAAGAGGTGACGCCCACCGAAAATGCTTCTGTGATAACATTGACGTCATTTTCCTCCCGTCCTTGACTACTTTCAGGGGATGGGTAAGGGAGTGGAGGGGGGTTCTCGGAAGGTCTGCTCACACAGATGCTGTCGAAATCGCTCCCATTGGCCGAGTCAGCTGTGTCCCCCCCTTTGCGATAAGGCGAAGTAGCTTCGCGGGCTCAGTTGTGATTGGACGAGGCAGATATACGTCAGAGGTTGCACCACACCCACTTTTCCGAAAGGGTTAAAAACATCAGTTTTTCGCCGCTTATAACTCGGGAAATAATTGTCGGATCAGAAAACGGAAAAATACGGGTCCTTTTATTTTACAAACTTTATCAGATTCGGCAATAAAAAAATATGGTAAACGACCCCATTCACCCCCTGCCACACAACTTTATGGTGGCTTGCAGGGTATTATGTACATGTAGTTGTTGAGTTTCTTATAGATCGGATTCTCGAGCATCTTTGAGATCTTCCTCTCGTAGTCCTCTCTTGAGATCAGGACAGAAGCGTTGCCATTGTCCGCGGATAGTATGACTATATTCTCGCTATTTCGAAGTTCCATCAAGGCTCTCCTTTCCGCTGCCGTGGTGTTCGACTTAGGTGGTCTCGCGTTACGGAGAATGGGGGCGTTTACTCGGAACCGAAATCGCAATTTTGTGCACTAAATCGTTAGATGGAAACGACGTTGACGTCATTTTCCTCCCGTCCTTGACTGCTTTTCTGGAGGAAGGAAGGGAGTGGAGGGGGGTTCTCGGAAGGTCTGCTCGAAAAGATGACTCAAAGTTTGCTGAGATACGGGTCGTGCGAAAAAATAATCAGCGGTGGGCTCACATATTGATTTCATTCTTGATGTGTAAGTCCCACAATATTAAGCCTGCCACCGTTTCGTCAGCCACTGGTGAACATTTCCACGGCCTGCGTGCAAACGACATATTTGAAGACATTTCATCTTCCGAAGAGCATTTCCTCGGAACTCTAAAAGCAAGAGTTGCGAGTCATATCACCCTCGTAGCCATCTTTAAGTATCACCTGCCCCGGAAATCACGAGTGCTCACATCGCTGCAAGTTCTCACCTCCAAGACATCAAGATTAGGAGCGAGATGAACTTTCAATTTGCTGCGTCAACACTCTCTATCATGTAACGGGAATTCCCTGGATAAAGATGGATTTCCCTGGAAACCGGAAGACTAAATTCCGATTAAATCTCATCTACACGATACCCTGCAAGCCACCGCGAGGGTGTTGGCAGGGAGTGAAGATCACCAAACATGCACTACCGACATGCAAACAAGCAGCTATAGGGTCTCATGCAACTAGATTCTTAGTATCTACATAGTATTTAAGGGATTAATACATGCATCATTCACTACAGAATACTCTAAAATATTTCCCCTACCTATCCCTTTGCTATGCTGCCTATTCTGTTCTCTTATAGTACGGGGGAAAAATGCCATTTTGAATCTATCGGTACGACAACCTATCTCTATAATCTTATTTATCTGATCGAATCTAGCATAATACGCTGGTGATTTTAATGTGTGCCTAACATCTTCAGTAAAGCTATCCGATTGAAATTTCTCTAATAGATTTAATCTGTACTTTAACATACGCTCTGATAATGATTCCCACCCTAATTCTCGCATTAATTCTGAAACAATACTCAACCTATCGTAACACCTTTTGACGAACCTAGCTTCTCTACGCTGCACACTGTCTAGTTCTCTGGTCAAACCTAAGTCATTCCGATCCCATACATTGGCTGCATACTGTAATTTCAGATATTAAAATGATGACATGCACTAGTATTAATTCTTTTTTTCCACTGAGACAAGAGTTATGGAGGATTTTCAGCCTTGGGTCATTATAATTGGATTTTGGAGAGCTATATCTGGCTAAAGAAACGATAATTTAGTATCGATTCTGGAAAACTAGATTCTAATGATTTGGTTAGGTTCTAAGTTAATATTAAGGCTAATATGTGATTCCCATAAATTACAGCATCCTATAAAACTTTACACGCATTCTAGTGAATTATAGTTAGCACTATTTATGAATTCGAACGGACATGATAACAACACATAGAAACGGTGGAAGAAGTAGTGATGAGAATTAAAAATCTTCGATGCCTTAGTTCGTAGAAGAATTTTTTAAGGTATTTCCCTCCTCTGAGTAACGATAATGGTGCCATAAGAGGCATTCAGGCTGGTCCAATTAGGTCCAAGGTCGAACACACTTTCAATGCTCTCACGTACAAAGCAACTTTGCTTCTTCACCTCGATGCAATCTTATAGTTCATCCAAATTATTTTTGAGCACTTGATCGATCTGCTCTATTAAGTGTCAATAAATCCAATAATGGCGTGCTCCTTTTTCCCTCACTCACTTCAAGTGCAGCAATCTTATGATAGGCAGCACGAAGGAGTCCACTTTCAGAAACTGCCGAGTCAAAACCATCATCGAGTATTCACTTTGAACGTGCAATTACGGTTTTGAGCTAGTGTTCCACGCCATGCAGATTACAGCTGAGAACTTAAGCATGCTTATTTATATTATTTTACCAATGGCCACGAAGCATCCGAACTTTATTGATACTGCATCCGAAGGAACTACTTCACGTAAAAGAGGTCCTTCAAATAAAATTTATAAAAGAAATAAGAATCATTTCTAACATCACAATTACACGCAATTAATATCGTTTATTTCAATCGCGTTTCCCAATCTTTTAAACTACTCTTCCATTTAAGTTATTAATCGCGCGCATTAAAATCAAATTTCTGATGAAACTTTGCTCATGAAGACGAATACGTTGTGATTATTAAGGAATTAAATTCATGGATGTTTATTTGCCATTTCTGCTATACGTTTACTGGACAGCATTTTCCATTTCTGCAACAGCGCATCAGATTTGTTAATTACATAGAAAGCTATGGATAAATGTGTAAAATGCGTTATTTAAATATATATTTTTAAAATAAAAAAACGATAAAACACGAGTTCGTCCAAAGCATATCATCGCGTAAAAGTGACGATTCTTTATGTTTTCCAGTGTTTCATCTACATCTACATCTACTTAATACCCTGCAAGCCCCCTCAAAGGTGTGTGGCAGGGGGTGAACTCTCACCAAGCATGCACTACATATCATGCATAAACAAGGATTAGTATTAATATATTAGTGTAAACTGCAATATTTAAAAAGATAAAAATAGCAAACTACGCATGCAAAAACGTGCTGTTAGTTGGGTTACCATCAAGTCCTTACACCAACATGCAACTACATATGCTATGGATTGAATCACTCGAATTGTACATATTTATCGTTATTCATATCCCTAATAGTAAGAGGAAAAAAGGATATTTTGAATCTGTCAGTTCGGCAATCAATTTCTCTAATTTTGTGACCATGGTCCAGTCTACCATAGTAAGTTGGGGTTCGCAAAATATTTTTAACATCATCACTGAAAATGTTGTCTTGGAATTTATTTAAGAGATCAAGTCTAAATTTCAACCTGCGAACTGACAATGATTCCCATTTTAATTCATTTAATAGACTGGTCACGCTAATAAGGTTATCTTACCGTCCTTTTACAAATCTTGCCAATCTCCTCTGCACAGGTTCAAGTTCGTTATTTAGACCGATTTCGTAGAGATCACATATACTGGCAGCATATTCCAAATGAGGTTTAACAAGGGAAAAGTAGCTGATTAATGTTTCTGTGATAGGAAAAAATTAAGACTGAAAATTTGAAAACCCACAGATATTATCTACATGGGGTGGAATAAATTTTCAAGACGCAGAGAAAATGTAAAATCCAATGAAAATGTATTCTGGACAATATTTAAATTAACTTGAAAATCAAACCGCATGTATGGGTCAAAATTTGTTGCAACGCTCTTTCTTTTAATTGATCCGGACTATTCTGTTGGTCCATATACCTCTGGGATCCTGATAGGCATTTGCCTGTCATCAGGATTCCCAGGGGCTGAACCAACAGAGCTTGACAAGCATCCATGCTCTGGGTGGAGAAAAACCCACACAGGCGGTACTCGAACCCGCGACCCTGGGATTAGCAGGCGAGGACTTCACCTCGCCGCCACCGGGGCCCGCAATGACGAATGGATGCGATTTCAAATCATTTGGAATGATTTGGGCGAACTACATAGATGTAAAGGGCTTTTTATTGTTCTTATGATAAGAACATTTCCCAAATACATTTCAAAGCGTTTATTACAACGTGGATGAGGAACAGAAGCGGGAAAGTCCCGCATGGTAACCTAACTATCAAAAAATCGCCAGGAATCGGGCACAAGAGCTAGTTTTAGACATTGAAGGCAGTTTCTTTCATCCTCACGATCTTCCACAAAGTCCGCGTTCTCAATCGGTGTGTAGGTAACCGCAATGGACCAGCCCCGATACGTTCTTTGAACCCGCGACCCTTTGATAGAGAAGAGTACAACTCCCTCAACAGGCGACGCAACAAGACAGCCTTCGTTGAGGAAAGTAGCATTCAGTTAAGACTGACTGGGAGCACGTATTCTCCAAACCAACTTATGAAGCAATAGGGGCGTTTACCCGGAACCGAAATCGCAATTTTGTACACGAAATCTTTAGATGGAAACGAAAAAAGAATTTTAGTGAAAAAATTAATCTTCTAACCACAACCATTCACTCATGAATCAAAAATTAAAATAAGCAAAAGGTGACGCCCAACGAAAAAGCTGCTGTGATAACATTGACGTCATTTTCCTCCCGTCCTTGCTGCTTTTAGGGGAAGGGAAGGGAGTGGGGGGGGTTCTCGGAAGGTCTGCTCTCACAGTTGCTGTCGCAATCGCTCCCATTGGTAGAGCCAGCTGTGTCCCCCCCATTGCGATAATGCAAAGTAGCTCCGCGGGCTCAGATTGGACGAAGTCTTAATACGTCTGAGGTTGCACCACGCCCACTTTTCCGAAAGGGTTAAAAACATTAGTTTTTCGCCGCTTATAACTCGATAAATAATTGATGGATCAAAAAACGGAAAAACACGGGTCTTTTTATTTTACAAACTCTATCATATTCGGCAATAAAAAAATATGGTAAACGACTCCATTATCTACTTCCATTAGCCAATCGGTTCTTCACTTGTTTTCATTTTATCATTGCTAGAATGATGCGTTGGTTAGTTTTATTCACACGAAGATCCTGGTGAGGCATCCTCGTGTTTTCCACCAGGTTAAGGATTGGACGACTGTCTACGTGTCAAAGACTGACACTGCCGTCTACTTCAGGGCATTGAGTGCCCCTCAACGCCCTGAAGATCGCGGCGGTGTTAGCTGTCGAAACGTTGACAGTCGCCTAATCCTTAACTCGGGTAGAGAACACGAGAGGTCTTCTATCCAGCATCACTCGGCCATTTTAATATGACTGGCCTGGCTTGCCCGTTTGCTCCCACCACCTGAATATAATTCCCTACCGCTCTTCAAACGATTTCCTTCCACTCCAAGTTACTGTTCATTCCTTCCTCTCCGGACCCCGCGCACCAAAACTTGAAATGACTCTTCAAATAGTTAATCTCAGCACAGCGACGGCTATTGAAAGGTCATACTCATGAGTGCGACGGCTTTGAATGCTGAGAGGCACAGAATGTCAAGCATCACATTTGGCTTCTCTGGATCCAACTTGTTCTGTCAAATGGAGAGCATGCTGTATGCGAGTTTCAAAGGCAAATATTGTCTTTAGGTTTGTCTATTTAATCCGATGGAATGCAGACGCCTACAAATCTGGAATGGAACTTGCAACGTGTGACCCGCATGACATTCATATCAAACTTTCCTTAGTTACATCTACATAATACCCTGCAATCCACCTCAAAGGTGTGTGGCAGGGGGTGAATTCTCACCAAACACGCACTGCATATCATGCATTTCAAAGGGTTAGTATTAATATATTTGTCTAAACTGCAATATATAAAAAGATAAAAATAGCAAACTACGCATTGAAAACGTGCTGTTAATTGGGTTACCGTCAAGTCCATACTCCAACATGAAACTACCTATGCTATGGATTGAAACACTCGTATTGGATATATTTACCGTTATTCATAATTGTACGAGTAAAAAAGGACATTTTGAATCAATTTCTCTAATTTTATGATAATGTTCTAGTCTTCCATAGTAAGTTGGGGCTCGCAAAATATTTTTAACGTCGTCATTGAAAATATGGTCTTTGAATTTGTTTAAGAGATTAAGTCTAAATTTCAACCTGCGATCTGACAATGATTCCCATTTTATTTCATTTAATAGACTGGTCACGCTAATTAGGCTATCGTACCGTCCCTTTACAAATCTTGCCGATCTTCGCTGCACACGTTCAAGTTCGTTATTCAGACCGATTTCGTAGGGATCCCATACATTGGCAGCATATTCCAAATGAGGTCTAACACTGGAAAAGCAGCTTATTTCTCGTACATGATAGTCACATTTACCCAGTACTCTTTTGACAAATCCCTGTTTATTGCGCGTACACACATGGAATAGTTTCTCATAGTCGTCAATCTAATTTTCATTGGAGTATGCATGCCATCTTCAAGTTTTATAACTAATACACAGCACATTATTAATATATATAGCTGATGGTCCTGGTTTTTAAAAACTAAAATAAACTAAACATCCCTACAATATTAAAATAAATTATCCCCCACTAAAATAAACTATTGCTAACCTAAATGAACTACGTACGAGGAAAAAATAGGAGACGAAACTCAACAAGTTAGATTCAACCGTGATCCAGAGACACAAGGCGAGACAAGTTCCAGTGCCTTGCAACGCATTGCGATCTTCTTTTTTCATGCCGCGCCGCAGAGCTATGAAGGTCCACCGATTACCTTCCGCGGCGAAATCCATCGTAAGCGCCGGCGCCGAGCTATAGACGCCGCTCTCTCCCACGACAAGTGCGGTGCAAGTCGGCGAAATGTAGAGCCTCGAGAAATTTGCGACGAATTTGGGCAGGTGTAGACGATTCGTTTTGTCAGTCGCTCAAGGACTCCCTGATAGAAAATTGTGTTCGCGGTCCGTGCATCAGGCACTAATTTCATGTAAATCGCCACTTTTGTGTCAAAAACACAATTCAATCGTGGATTATATCATCGTCACGTGAGCTCTTTTCCTTCCCAAAACAAATTGTTCCACTCAAAAATACTGGACCTCCTCTCTGGAACAAACCCTGTAGGTACATATATGCATTAAAGGTTTCGAATGCACCGTACCGTATGGGAATCATTGTCAGATGTCAGAAATGTTATTCTTTAAATAGTGTAGTTTATAATAGTATATAAATTCTAAACCTTTTTTATGCATGATATGTAGTGCATGTTTGGTGAGAATTCACCCCCTGCCACACACCTTCATAGTGGCTTGCAGGGTATTAAGTAGATGTAGATGTAATGCAGTAGTTACATTTTCACTAAACTCTTATTTCTGGGATAGCAAAGACTTCCCTTCTTCAATTATAATTTTAGCACTTCATAACAACGCTAATCTTCGTAATACATCGAATACGCGCTCATTAAAAGTGCTCAATAGAACTCATCTTTGAATGCTGGGCTATTCGAAATGACCGGGCCTCCCTCTTCTTGCCGCTGGGATTCAGCAAGGCTGAATATATTTGCGGCAGCCGCTAGTCGTTTAAGCGCTAGTCAGCGACGCTCAACGGTCTGACGTCATGATTTCCAGAGGCGTGTTCTCATTGGCTGATTTCTGCCGCCGAGCTATAAAGCCCCCCAGAGAGAGAGAGAGAGAGAGTTCCTGGCTCCGCACAACCACAGCCGCCCTTACATCTACATCTGCATAATACCCTGCAAGCCACCATAAAGGTGTGTGGCAGGGGGTGAATAATCACCAAACATGCACTACATATCATGCATAAAAAAGGATTAGTACTTTTATAGGTACTGTTCAAAACTACGCTATTTAAAAAAAGATAAAAATAGCAAAGCATACATACAAAAACATGCCGTTAGTTGGGTTAGCTATAAGTCATTATACCAACATGCAGCTACAAATGTTATCCATTGCTACACTCGTACTGGATACATTTACCGTTATTCATATCCCTAATAGTACGAGGAAAAAAGAACATTTTGAATCTGTCAGTTCGGCAATCAATTTCTTTAATTTTGTGATCAAGGTCCAGTCTACCATAGTAAGTTGGGGTCCGCAAATATTTTTAACATCAACACTGAAAATATGGTCTTGGAATTTTGGAATTTGTTAAAGAGTCTAAATTTCAACCTGCGATCTGACAATGATTCCCATTTTAATGCATTTAATAGACTGGTTACGCTAATAAGGTTATCATACCGTCCCTTTACAAATCTTGCCGATCTTCGCTGCACACGTTCAAGTTCGTTAAACGCCCGGATGTAGCTCCCCCTAAGAATTCTTCCTCTTCCCTCGCCTCAACTGAAAAAATATCGCCACGGTCCAGCAGACAGTTTAACAGGTCGCGGCGTGGGCGATGAACAACACTCCAGTGACCGCATTCCAGAAGGCCTTCCAAGAGTGGCAGAACCGCTGGACATGCACGATGGTGCAACTTCGAAGAATATTAAGTCGCTGTACGAATATTGTACGAATTAATATTTCGATCCACTTTCTATTCCATGATCAACAGATTACTTCCTATCCCTGTGTCTGTTGATGATTACAATTCGGAATTGCGCATGATAAAAAGCATTGCTTATAACAACGGGTACAATCACGAAGTTATCAACAAAATTGTGCAACGCGTTAAAACTAAATTAGCTCTCCGTTTGATTACCGATTTATCTGCCCCCCAGCTGGAGACTTCTACAAAATGTTGGTGCAAAATCCCATTTCTTGGTAAGGTTTCTCTTGGTATAGCTAATCACATCCCAAAAGACAAGCTCAGAATATCATTTTATAACCCCTATACTTTAGATAAGCTAATTTTCAATTCAAAATGCCAACATGACGTTTCAGACAGAAATGGTGTATACGTGCTTCAATGTAATAACTGTGATGCCTCTTACATTGGTCAAACCGGACAAGCTATTCACACCCGTGTGAAAGAACACATTGAATGTATAAGAAAAGGGGATTATAGCACCCAATTTGCCAAACACCTCATCGCAGAAGACCACACCAGTGACTTCATCCCCAAAGTGCTCCACACCCAGTGTAAAGGCCACAAGTTTGTAGTGTACAGGGAAATTCTATGCCCGAACGATAAAGAATATTTAAATATTGACCTACAAGCAATTGAAACTTGGTGTGATACATGGCAGTTAGAATTAAACTTTAAGAAAAGTCTTGTAATGAATTTTTGGAAAAAGAATAACTCTCCTCCTACCACTTACAAAATAAGTAATAATGAATTAACAAACGTAGAATCCATTAAATATCTTGGAATAAGACTGACAAATGATCTTTCCTGGGGTAAACACATTCATGAAATAATAGGTCAAGCGAATCGCAAACTGGGTTTCATTAAAAGAGTACTGGGTAAATGTGACGATCATGTACGAGAAATCAGCTACTTTTTCCTTGTTAGACCTCATTTGGAATATGCTGCCAGTGTATGGGATCCCTACGAAATCGGTCTAAATAACGAACTTGAACGTGTGCAGCGAAGATCGGCAACATTTGTTATGGGGCGGTACGATAACTATATTAGCGTAACCAGTCTATTAAATGAATTGAAATGGGAATCATTGTCAGATCGCAGGTTGAAATTTAGACTTAATCTCTTAAACAAATTCCAAGGCAATATTTTCAGTGATGATGTTAAAATATTTTACGAACCCCAACTTACTTTGGCATACTGGACCATAATCATAAAGTTAGAGAAATTGATTGCCGAACTGACCGATTCAAAATGTCCTTTTTCCCTCGAACAATTACAGAGATGCGAATAACGGTAAATATGTCCTATCGGAGAGTAGCAATGAATAGCATTGGTAGCTGCATGTTGGTATGAGTACTTAAAGCTAACCCTACTAACAGAATGTTTTTGCATGTTTGCTTTGCAATTTCTATCTTTTTTAAATAGTGTAGTTCTGACTAATATATTAATACTATTCCTTTTTTATGCATGATATGTAGTGCATGTTTGGTGAGCAATCACCCCCTGCCACACACCCTTGTGGTGGCTTGCAGGGTATTATGTAGATGTATATGTAGATAGAAGTTGAACTTCCTCGAACAGTTGGAAATAACGCATGCTACCAGAAACAACGTACACCTGTTAAATGAATATATGTTCCCTCCCAACTCTCCCTTCCTGACCTTACTTTTTCTCTCCTCCCCAACTTGACCCATTTCCTCCCTCCTCATTCGGCCAAGTCACAACTAGTTACTGCTCCCCCCCCCCCCCCCCATTTCCCATTGTTGCCCCAACCCATGGATCACGTGAACACCTTTTGTGGGTATATAATGAGCTCGCGGACTCTCCGCGCTTACCTTGATAATGACTGTCAAACAATCGAAACCTAGGTCGGTGGTAAAATAAATTTGTGGAATATTACCAAGTGATCATTTATTTCGTTAGTAAATCAATCCGACTACTTTTGGAACAAACCCTGGACGTAGTGACTGTTTAGTAATGACTCACCCCGCGAGAGTATGTTCGCATCATACCGCATTGGCTGAGATTCTGGTGGCTCATGAGCCCTGTCCGAAATGTTTGCTTCCAGTGCTAAGCATACAACAATGCTTGCTTGCAAGTGGAGGGGGGTAAAACATCGGAAACACCCGAAGTATGTCCGAACACGAAGCACTCTGGCGAAAGCATGCTACGAAGCCAAAGCACAGAAGCACGCTTCCATTGTTAAAGGCTTCGAAGCATTGTTGGCGAGAATAACAAAAGATGGCGGAGCCATTGGCTACTTATAAATGTCTGCAGTATCTATTTTTTTTACTTAGTATATTACATTTGCATAATTATTAATATACATATCAATGATATGATTAATGTACATATAATCGGTCTTTCTCTACCGATCTAAACATTTGATAGATGTTGCCCTCTATCGTCTTTCACTATACCTAGTGGTTTTTTATGTTTCCACTACTGCTTAACGCTCTCCTAACCGTAGACTGTCCGAATACGAAGTATTCTTTAACCCAAGCATGCTTCATTGAATGTACGTCAGCAATACGTCATCACCAAGAATGCTTTGCCGTATAGCATACTTGGTTTTCGGATACGGCTGAGGAGTAGCTTCTCCAGCGCTCGATGCTAGGCGACACTGGCGGTCAACCCTTTATCTCCATCTGCGGAGTACCCTGCAAGCCACCTCCTCTCGAGCGTGTGTGGTGTGTGGCAGGGGGTGAGGGGAGGCTGGCCCCGAGGAGCAAATGAGCGCGTGCGACGCCGCAACAATGGGCCTCCCCCCCTTTACCCCTCCGCGAGGGAAACAATGGGACAGGGTACGATCCTGACACTCGCGGCGGCCGTGACCCACTTCCTTCTCTCTCGAGGCATTAGCCGAGGCGAGGATTAGAGCGAAAGTGGAGCGAAGCCTCTCTTCACTCCAGTGGTTCCCCTACTCCTCCTCCTTCTTATTATTGTTGTCGGAGGCGGTGGATTCGTGACGAAGTGCTCGCAGATTACGGGCGCCCATCACTTAGCAGTGCACGCGGGAGGGGGCGCAGGGGAGAGGCCCCCTCCCCTCCCTCTGCGGTCGTGCACCAGAAATAGAATATGCCCACTTTGGATGGTGTAAGTGGGGGGGGGGGGGGGGCGCAACGGACTTTCGACTGCGGAGTTATTCCATTTCCGATTCCCGTTCTCTCCCTCTCTCGGCGGCGGGGATCGATGACGAAGGGGGGGTGAGGTGACGTCACACTCCCCTCCCCTCCACATTCCCCTCCGAAACGCATCGAGAGGCCGAAAGAGTGCGTTCCGAAGAGCAGGACAAAACAAACATTCCCCAACAATCGAGATGCAATCGATCCAAAAAACGCTCTTCAAGTGTTTTCCAGATTTCTATCTGGCTTGCCAGCCAAGAGGTTCCTCGGCAAACATTCTCAGGCTTCTTTTTTTTCCACGCGAAATGAATATTCTGCATTTTAGTTTTATCATGAAATTTCGCATTGCATCATCCTTCCTGGGAATGCGGTCGCTTACCATCTATCTATATATATATATATCTCCTCTACCCTCTGAAGAAGGCGGTTGCGCCGCCGAAAATTAAGAATATACCAGTGAGTCCTTTCACTATTTTCTATTTTTTTGTGCCATCACACCTGTGATAAACTTATATTGAACTAGTCCGTCCGTCCGTCAGTTTTTATAAGTTTTTTTCTTAATTTCTTTAAGGGTTTGGGCATTTTCAACGACCTGAGTCATAAAAGGCAAACATGAAACTTGTTCGAAAACGTTGTGGATTGATGTAGTTTGAGATTTGAGATAGTTTAACAAAAACTTGAGCATCGACGTAAAACATAATTTGCATTATAGGTACGCGTAAATAGGGAACTTAAATATATGTAAAGGTACGACATGTAAGTATATTTATAATAGGGTTCAATATGAATCCTGGCAGTAAGGATAAGTTTGCAATGGTTTAAATCATATTTAATGTTACGATACCGACTTGGAGCCATACCCAACTTCGTAACACAAAGTTTTTTCCGTCCTTTGTTGAAAAATTTTAAAATGTCTTAATACAATGGGTAATTATTGTATTTATCCCTCCAGCTGAATATCAATGGGCACATTCAGCTAACATAAGATAGCTACATATTCCCAGTTGGGATTCGTCCTTTGCAATACATATTACAATCTCAATATTAATTATACATTTGACTCTTCTCACACCGGTTGAAGTTCAACGGGAACTTCCGCTAGTATTTTTTTAATTGCCGGATTTGATAGAGTTCGTAAAATATAAAAGACCCGTATTTTTCCGTTTTTTGATCCGTCAACTATTTCTCGAGTTATAAGCGGCGAAAAACTGATGTATATAGCCCTTCCAGAAAAGTGGGCGTGGTGCAACCTCTGACGTATATCGAGTTCGTCCAATCACAATTGAGCCCACGAAGCTACTTCGCCTTATCGCAAAGGGAGGGACACAGCTGACTCTGCCAGTAGGAGCGATTGCGACAAGATCTGTGCGAGCAGACCTCCCGAGAACCTCCCTCCACTCCCTTCCCTTCCCCGAAAAGCAGTCAAGGACGGGAGGAAAATGACGTCAATGTTATCAAAGCAGCTTTTTCGGTGGGCGTCACCTTTTGTTAATTTTGATTTTTGGTTTATTAGTGAATGGTTGTGGTTAGAAGAGTAATTTTCTCACTAAAATTCTTTTTTCGTTTCCACCTAACAATTTCCTGTACGAAATTGCGATTTCGGTTCCGAGTAAACGCACACATTGTTACGTGTCACTGCGTAGAATCAAACTATTCTTATTTTTTTTTTTTTGTAGAAACTACACGTGAATTATCTCATCTCTGATTCCAGTGGTTCACCACGGACAGACCTGTCGCAACTTCTGAACGCTTTTACTGCTGGTGAGACCACCTATTATGGCTTACGGCAACATCTCTTTAAGAACTACTCGGAAACACTGAGCTTTCTTCACCAGATTTGTAAACAATATAGTTTGTTGCAAGTGTGGTCAAAAAGTATTTTAAAGAGAAATAAATTTATTAGAATACAAAAGTCTGAAAAACCGTAACATACAGAAGTGCAGGAAAGAAAAAAAATAATATATGAAAGGAATTCCTCACGAGATGGAGGACGATTTCAAGAAAGGGAGCCATGATAAATTGCATTAGGGGAAAATATCTCTCCAAAACGGATAGAAAGAGAGTCTACGATAATGGGGAATATGCATGAAATTTGTTTCTCGAAGATGCGTAATTTTCTCAACAATTTAAATGTATAAGCCAAATTTTTCTACGCCCAACACAAAGATTATTAAATGAATTCAAAATGTTCCCGGAAATTGGCGAGTCACGTGACCTAAAACGCCTTCTGACGTCACTGCACGGTATAGGTTCCATATTGCTACGGACACAGACATTTATTTTTAAAAGAAAACGAAGTGAATATATTGTTTTGAGGTTTTTAGCCGTTTCCCGAACGAAACGGTGACTGAAAAAATAACAGTCCGACAATTTCCGTTGGTTGACTCACTTATGATGGCGTTCTTCTTAAAAATAAATTCAGGTTTCATAAACTTAACTGGAATTCTTGGGCACTATACAGGCATTATATAATTCATGGACAATTGCTCGTTACCATCCATACTGCTTAATTAAAAAATCGAAATACAATCGTTTATTACATTAAACAAATGAGAAAAATACTTACGTTTTCGCCAAGTATTCATTTAACAACGTACCTCCACGCATAAACAGATAAACAACGCCCATAGTGATACCGTGCCGTGACGTCATGCGATGACGTCGTGTTTTTAAGCTGCCGAAAAAGTACAATTTTCAAAGAGTAATATCTTTGTAACAAAATTTAATTCTTCAGCTAAATGTTCGCCAAGCACATTTTAGCTAATAAACTTCACATTCAAAGAGTTATAAAAAATAGTGCATGTTCCCCATTAAGGACAAGAAGACAATTTACCAATAGATAATTACGAGGTTTGTTCCCGCATGAAACAGTAGCTATATGGAAGAACTTAAAGGCAAAACGGATTGGGATATTGGAGACACTTTGGACTGACATTGGGAGGATGAAATGTTGGTTGGTTAACTTGGGCATCCGGTCAACAACATAAAATCGTCCTCGTTAGGAAAGAGCTCATGGCTTTCCGTCACAGGTTCACTAGTATTCCTTCTAGACAAAAAGGCACTACGGGAAAATAATCTCGGCATGTTTATTTCTCTCTGTGAAGCCGCCGCCTAGGTCTGACCGCCGCGCAACTACAAGAAAAGGGTCTACACATAGTGACTGCGAACAGCCCATGACAGTATTGAATCTGATAGGTGTGAAATACAACCATGGAAAGGACAATGGCCAGATATGAGCTATGGCCAGATAAATAAGAAGAAAACTACGATATTGGTGGGCAGCAAAAGAGAAGAGACCAAAATCAAAGTTTAACTAGGAAAACAGGAACTGGAAGAGGTGAAGGAGTTCTGTTACCTGGGAAGCAGAGTAAACAACGATGGACGAAGCAAGAAAGAAATAGTCAGCAGAATAGCCCCAGCAAAGAGGACATTCTTTCAAAAGAAGAGTCTACTTACAGCAGGAAATACAAGCTTGGAAGTAAGGAAGCAATTCATCAAGACGTATATCTGGAGCATGTTCCTCTACGGCAGTTAGGTTCATGGACGAAGAAAGCAGCAGAGAAAAAAGGGTGGAAGCATTCGAAATATGGTGCTATCGAAGAATGATGAAGATAAAATGGATCGACCGAGTGACAAATGAAGAAGTCCTAAGAAGAGTGGGAGAAAAGAGAAGTCTGCTGAAAAGTATAAAAAGAAGACGGGACAACCTAATCGGCCATATCTTGAGACACGATGGCCTGATGAAGACAATCGTCGAGGGGAAAGTGAACGGGGAATAATGGAAGAGGCTGGCCTCGTAGAAGAATCGAGTGGAGGGCTGCGTCAAACCAATCCTAGGATTGCTGACCCTTGATGATGATGAAGTGTGAAATGAAAACGTGTAGTGAATGTCACTCCCGGGTTCCCAAAGAAGGATGGAAAAATTGAATTATCTCGCTCCTGCGTGCGACGGCACACATTTCAGCCAAGGCCTGAGACTTTCCTTTACATTATTTGACAAAAATGGCAAGGGCGCAGGGTGAGTGCAGGATTTTATTTCACCATGGTGGAAACTTCATTCTAACTTTAGAAGCTGATATCTCAGCGTGGATCAGTGGAGATGAATACGTTCGTCCCTGCTTTAGTTAAAAACTAATCAAAAAACAATTGATTTTTGAATAATACGTTAACGCCACTAGAAATGTTCAGTTCCCTAGGAAGTGCAGCTTAACTAATTCATACGTATTACCATTTATACATTCTTTAAAAAAACCTTCATGTTTCATCCCACATCAGTATAGACAATGTTGAGAGATTTCACTAAAAAAGTAGAATTGAGGTTACGCCTTTTTTCGTCACTTATGGAAGGAAAACATGTATACAACGAATGAAATTGAACTAAAATATAGTACGCTTTTTTGGTGCACCCTACATATCTTAGAATAATAATATGCAACTCGTAATATCTTAGAATAATAATATGCCACCCTTGGCTTAAAAGAAAAAAGTCGAAAAAAAAAGGATCTTAGCCATCTTGTTTCGATTCCCGCCATCTGTGCGCAGGCGACTGAACTATTAATGCAGATCTTGGGAAAGAATAAATGTAGGATGCGAAATAAGATGGATGAAGCACTTTGGAAATAGAAATTGAAGATATTTTTATAGCAAAAGTAAGTAATTTACGGCAAGAAGCAGTGATGTGGATAACAATGCAAACATTTAAATAAATAAAGGTTATGGTTTATGGTTTCCCCGGCGATTAGGTACAAGAAAATTTTCCTCTGGCTTCACACCAGGGGTCATCGATAAGCCGTTGAGACATTTAAAAGAAAGTTCGAATATAGTGTCAGATCTAGCGCAACAATCTAAAGAAATGCGTTTAAAGTCTTAACCTTGTAACGTATCAATTTTTAGCCATGTCATGCTTGGGAGTTGGGGAGCTGCCATGTTGGGTTTTGTATAGAAAACTTATTCAGAGACATAGGGAAATATGGCGTCGGCCTCGACAATGGCCAATTTATTATTGAGCTTGGTGATTCGGGGCATTCGGGAGATGCAATCCCAAGAATTGAAATTGTATCGAAGGCTATTGTTGAACTCGCGGCATGTTACGGAGGGAGACTAATTTTGGCCGAGGGTTAACAATGAGGAGTTTGCCTATATAAAGAGGGAGGGAGAGCGAGATGGGGAGGCTTCTAGCTTCTAGGGGAGTCTGATAGTCTAACAACAGTGAGTGAGGCTTCTAGCTTCGAGTCGGATGGTCTGACAACAGGGAAGTGGCTTCTAGTCGGAGAGGAGTAAAAAGGAAAGTGGCGGCTAAGTCTAACAAGAGAGAAAAGTAAAGTGGCGGAGAAGCCAGGATTAACCAAGGAGACGGGGATCGCATCAGCCAGGAACTCCAGATAAACTAGAGGGATAAAGCGGTCCACTCCCCACTATTATGTAGGTACTTAATTTTAAGAGGGTACTTGTTATATTTTATGTGAAAGTGAAAAGTGAAGTGGCTCGTGAAGTGATCTATGGCCTGTAAAAATTGAGTCTGAAGATAACAAGAGTGAAAGTGATATATTGTGAGGGTAATTTATTATGATACTGTTTATATTTTGTTGTATTGTGTGTGAGACAAATTAAATCGAAAAGAATAAATTACAACCTCCTCCTCCTCCCACTCTGGTGACTCAGTCATCGAAACAATAGCAAAAAGGTCCATTAATAATAAAACAGGGTGTGAAACCCGAGAAAAATTTATTATATTAATATAAATGGCAAACGGTTCAAAAATATGCAAATGGTTCACGAAATCTGCATTCTAGAAAGCGACCTCGGCATATTTCATGAACGAGATGGAGATGGAAACCATTAAAAATATTGAGCGAAGACTCGTCCATTATAGTTAATTCTTGAAAATATCATCGCATGTAATGTTCATACGCGAGTAAAACAACTACTTTAAATATTCGGTGAGTTCTAAGGAAATAAAGCTACAGTTGCGAAGAAGAAAATAGTTCGGCGGCCTTTAATTGATTATTATGAATGAATAAGCGTATTGGGTTTTCGGTTACCGCAGCAACTTGTATTTATTTATTGATACTGTCCATAATTTGTGTTGGCACTCCATCAACACCGCCAAACCATTGCGCCTGAAATTACGTGACCCACAATTCACAACGACTGCCTGATGAGATCTCCTTGCCATGATTCACGACTTCCGACTGAAGATAGGTCACAACTGACTGGGCCATGAACGGGACCATGTTCCTGTAACATCACACTCCACATGCTGCACTCGCATAAATAGTATGCTGCAGACTCACACTCCAATCTCTTATCCTCTCTTTAGCGTATAACCAGTCTATTAAATGAATTAAATTGGGAATCATTGTCACATCGCAGGTTGAAATTTAGTCTTGATCTCTTAAACAAATTCCAAGACTATATTTCCAGATATGATGTTAAAAATAGTTTGCGGACCCCAACTTACTATGGTAGACTGGACCATAATCAGAAAATTAGAGAAATTGATTGCTGAACTGACAGATTCAAAATGTCCTTTTTCCCTCGTACAATTAGGGATACGAATAGCGGTAAATATGTCCAATCGGAGAGTAGCAATGGATAACATTTGTAGCTGCATGTTGATATAAGGACTTGAAGGTAACCCAACTAACAGCATGTTTTTGCGTGTATGCTTTGCTATTTTTATTTTAAACAGCGTAGTTTTGAACAGTACCTATATAAATGCTAATCCTTTTTTATGCATGCTATGTAGTGCATGTTTTGTGATAATTCCCCCCCTGGCGCACACCTTATGGTGGCTTGCAGGGTATTATGTAGATGTAGATGTCCAATGACATGTTTTCCTTTTTGTGCGTGTGATTCCCGCTAGAAATAATACCTCTCTCCTCCTGGACTAAAGAAGAGAGCAAGTTTCTCATCGGGGCAAGCTAATCGAGCCTGCAATCGGCTTAAGACCATCAAAACTCATCGTAGAACATGACTATAAAGTGTTCCTCTTCTTCTTCCCAGAAATACGCGCAAGGTTCACTCAATTCTAGGCTTCCCAGACGTACAGGTTAGTCCGGTACTTTCCAGGATTCACTACGTTAACACCGGCATCACGAAAAAACCCGTTCGGTACACCAAAAATCCCGAAATGTTGTCAAACAAAATATAAATAATTGCATAAATGCGTGAACTTTAGAATTTTCGTCTTAAATTGGGTGTAAATACAGGAGCAGTGCTTCCGTATAATTCGCTTCTAACCAATTGTTGGCATCCATATCATTGTTGTAATCGATATTTTCGTCATCATCATCAAGGGTCAACAATCCTAGGATTGGTTTGACGCAGTCCTCCACTCGATTCTTCTATCGGCCAACCTCTTCATATTAACGTAGTTCCTCTCTTTCACGTCCTTTACGACCTGTCCTATGTAACTCATACGAGGCCTGCCTCTTCCATTCTTCCCGTTAACTTTTCCCTCGACGATTGTCTTCATCAGGCCATCGTGTCTTAAGATATGGCCGATTAGGTTGTCCCGTCTTCTTTTTATAGTTTTCAGTAGACTTCTCTTTTCTCCCACTCTTCTTAGGACTTCTTCATTTGTCACTCGGTCGATACATTTTATCTTCATCATTCGTCGATAGCACCATATTTCGAATGCTTCCACCCTAATCGATATTTTAATCTCGACAATTTCGGTCGTTGTTTGCTGCATGCTTAATTCATTTTGGATAGTTCGTTTCGCGTTTATCAAGGCGTAATTTTGGCGAACGCTATAAAGAAAAGAAACATTTTTGAATCCGTTCATAAAATTGTGTAGAACACTAATTGGTCGTCACGCCACCTGGAGGAGTTTCTGTATTGCAATTAACTTGTGTGATTACAATAGCATGCTTATTGCAACATATGTTATTCGTTTGCACTGTTGTGTTTTAGGCTATAGTCTGTAGCTTACTCGTGAATATTGTGGAAATAACTAATTAGCTTTTAATAAACCAAATACGGTCACGTTCGTTTTCTAGGATTGAAATGTCATGAAAAAGGTTATCAAGTCAAGCTGTAACCGTACATTTCCTGATCTGGTAACCGACACCTCGTAAAAGAACAAATCGTAACCGCGAAAATTGGTAACCAGACAACTCGCAACTTACAATTACGCAAACGCGACAACTAGTCTCCGGTCTCCCCGACAACTCCGGTCATTTGCTGACCGGAAGTGCAGAAAACTACTGCCGGAGAGAATGAGAAATAGTATTCATATCCAAATTATTAATGACGCGTAACATGAAATACATGGCTTCCGTGCAGTATCATTTTAAACATCGAAAATTTCGATATAACTTTCACACCACGTATGACACAAAAGAAGCCTAGCCTTTCATGCCACGATTTACAGTTAACTTGACCACGAATATTTTTCATACTCCACAGCGTTTCTGGACTGCACTACCGGTCAGCAATTCACCGTATACGAGCTGTCACGTTCACGAAATAGTAACGAGTTGTCTGGTTACCGTAAATGACACGGTTACGAAATGTCCGTTTACGAAATGTCCGTTTACGAGATGTACTGTTACGATTTGACGTGAAACCATAAAAAAGAGGTCACAAGTTGACAATTGCAAAGCTGCAGGGAGTAAACGACGGTAAAGCCACTTTACAGATAAGTTGAAGAGAAAATATCCATTTTCGAACCAAAATCCAGAAGATACTACAGGGCCAAAGTTTTGTGCACTGTTTGCAATTCCGTGTTCAGGGTTAGCCATGGCGGTAGGTAGGACATCGGCGACAGAGCCAAATCAAAAATAACAAAACGGCTGAAAGCGCTTTTAGTCAATCTCACACAATGTATTTCATTGCTAAAAACAGAAGCCTGTGATACTCAAGAAAGAGAACTAGCATCGCAAGAAGCGAATTTGGTTTTCGTTAAATAAAACATAACAATAGTTTCAAATGACTTCTTCCCTAATTAAACCTTTTTTGTTTAAAAATTTTACTCGTGCACAGAACATAATAACTGCTTCCAATTTATGTTTCTGAAAACAATAGTCTTTAGATAAATTTCATTGTTCAGATTAGTTCTACAAAACAAGTGAATCTGAGACTGACAATGATGAACAGACCACGGGTCTTTCGACACCAGGAAAATGTGGCTGGCACGAAAGAGATTGAAACTATTTTTTTTTTCCTTTTTTTGGTGTTTCTGTGTTTTAAGGGTTCCTGTGTTTCTTTTGTGTATCCTGATTGAATTGGAACTGTGTTTTTCCTCGCCATCATAATTCAAAATTCTGTACCCTTTTCTGTTGGAAATGCGCGTGTAAATTGCTGATCACTTCTTCTTTACGTCTGTGTACTGAAAGATGGATTGTTTCCGTTGCATAATTCTTCCAGATATTCTTTCCATCTCTTCACTTTGTCTTCATTTTCAATCGAAAGTTCTCCATTCTTCTCCCTTATGGATTTGCATCTGGTGCTCCGTTCTTTTAAGTGGTTCCTCACTATCCTACAGGCAGCTTCCACTTTTCAAAGTGCAAGGTTGTTTTGTGCATCTTCGCATTGGTTTTTCATCCAAATCTCTCTAGCTTTCCTTGCTTTGCGACTTATTTCGTTCCTTATTCTTTATAAGCATACCTAGCTGCCCTTCTTCCGTTTTCACACACTTGTATCTTCTTCTTTCTTCAATCAGCACTAAGACTTCTCCCGTGATCCATGGCTTCTTCTTAGCAACTTATCTTCTTCTTAGCAACTTTTCTTCTTCCCAGAACTTCTTTTGCAGCTTCCCGTAGTCCACATTTGATGTTTTCCCAATGCTCTTCAACTGATTTCTCAGTCAGGTCCTCTCCTATGTTGTTTCCTACTGCGATGTTTCATGACATTTCATCGTGATTCATGTTTTGATACGAATGCAGTCTTCGCAAGAGGCCGTATAAAATGCAATGTTTTGCATGGAGCAGAATAGATTTTTAGGTGTAACAATCACTAAAGATTTATCATGGTGAACACACATCCGGGAAATATGCGGCCGAGCGAAGAGAAAGCTAGGATTTATAAAAAGACTACTTGGGAAATGTGATGAGAAGACAAAAGAGCGATGTTACTTTTCACTAGTTAGGCCCCACCTTGAGTGTGTAGCCAGTGTATGGGATCCGAATGAATTAGGTTTGATCAGAGAACTAGACAGCGTAGAGCAGCTAGGTTCGTTACAAGGTGTTACGATAGGTTGATTAGCATTTCAGAATTAATAAAATAATTAGGAATCATTATCAGAGCGTAGGTTTAAGTACAGATTGAATCTATTAGAGAAATTTCAATCGGATAGCATTACTGAACATGTTAGGCACATATTAAAAATACCAGCGTATTATGCTAGATTCGACCAGCCAAATAAGATTAGAGAGATAGATTGTCGTACTGATATATTCAAAATGGCCCCCCGTACTTTAAGAGAACAGAATAGGCAGCATAGGAAAGGGATAGGTAGGGGAAATATTTTAGACTATTCTGTAGTGCATGATGCATGTATTAGCCCCTTAAATACTATAGATACTAACAATCCACTTGCATGAGACACTAAAGTCGCTTGTTTGCATGTTAGTAGTGCATGCTTGGTGATCTTCACCCCCTGCCACACACCTTCGCGGTGGCTTGCAGGGTATCGTGTAGATGTTGATAGGTAATCGCTCCCAAGCACCACCGTTCTGGCTTCATAGTCACCATCAGGCATCCAACACATTCTAACCTCCTTGGCAAAAGCACGGTCTGTTAATGGGTGACAATTGCAGCCGCTTTCCATGCAAATCATCCAGATCTATGTAAGTGCTTATTGTACCTACACTATTACAAATGACTGCAATGTGTGTGCTCTGTATTGACGCAGATGGCCGAATAATGAAATAGCTTCACTTCCTTCCTTAATTCAATCTGCGGAGCAGTGGATTCGCTGCATGCCGAGTGGACGGCACAGTGGGCGAGGTAAAGAGGATTCTCTCGCACACGAGAAGAGGCTGGCGCCGGCGCCTAGGCCGCGAGACCCCCTCGTAACGGGCTTCGTCGTGATGTCGGAAACCATGGAAGTGAGACGTCGGCGTCCTTACGTCATCCAGAAACAGGAAAGAAGACCGGGAAATCAGGCAAAAGAGGTTCGTGACAAGGTACCGTCTCCTCCGACGCATTTCCCGGCCGTATCACAGCGGTCGGAAATCGAAAAAAGCTCGACAAAATCCAAAATAGCCTTTTTTTTAGATATATATATATAAACTTCACACTTCACACCGATACTACCAAATAATAGGTGATTAAGTAATATTACGGCATTTTCCAAGACTCTTGTTATCCTTATTAATTTACAAAATGAGAATACATGCTCAATCCCGCTAATACGCATTCTATAATAGGTTAAATACTTTATCACTTAGTTTTAAACTATTACCCTGCAAATAAAACTCTTTGTTTTGAATTTTATCAATATTGATATTTTTTTTTAAATTGTCAACAATGACGCTGCTACCATCTGGAAGCATTGGTATTAATTACACCATGTCAATAACCAATGAAATATTTAAAGTATATAAAAAATATAAGAAGGACCTTGGTAAGGTATATTCCTTAATTGAGTTAGTGAATAGGCTTGTAAGCACGTTCCAGCACAAGTACCGTCGCCAATGATAACAACATACTGTAGCGCCACTTTCATGTGACTAAGGCTTTTCTGCTTTTCTTTCGAGCAAACACTTATTAATACCAATGAAATAAGTGTGGAAAGGCGAGCACTTTTTCTCAATTCTACATAAAATTGCGCATCTTATATTAGTTTTTCGTCAAAACGACATTTGTCTTTACAGTATAAATCTCCAAATTTAACTGTAAGAGCCATCTCTGCCGTATAGACACGTATAAAATGGCAGCTTTTAAACGTCTTTTTTCTTCAAATATATTATGGAAAGGCCTCATTATTTTATTGCCAGTCGATAGAAGGGCCAAAAAATTATGTCCTGAAATTTTCACAAAAATGACATCTACTTCATAATTCGGTGGAGCCTCCTTAATGTCAACTTCATGTGGTAATTTATTTCTGTATTTATGGTGATTATTAGTTCTGGGGCACAAATATTTCAGCGACAATGGGGAGTATGCATGAAATTTGTTTCTCGAAGATTAATGATGCACTTTATGAGAAATTTTTCTCACGAATTCAAATATATAAGCCAAAATTTTCTATGCTAGACACAAAGATTATTAAATGCAATTAAAATGTTCCCGAAAATCGACGAAAGTCACGTGACTTGAAACGCCTTCTGACGTCACTGCACGGTATAGGTTGCATATTGCTACGGGGACAGACATTTATTTTTTAAATAAAACGAAGTGAATGTATTGTTTTGAGGTTTTAAGCCGTTTCCCGAACGAAACGATGACTGAAAAATACTTAAAAAAGCACATTCCGACAATTTCCTTTGGTTGACTCCCTTATGGCGGTGTTCTTCTTAAAAAAACAGAGATTGCATAGACGTAGTAGAAATTCTTGGGCACTAAACAGGCATTATATAATTAATGGACGATTTGCTCGTTACCATCCATACTGCTTATATAAAAAATGGAAATAAAATTGTTTATTCCATTAAACAAATGAGATAAATACATAAGTTATCGCCAAGTATTCATTTAACAACGTACCTCCACGCATAAACAAATAAACAACGCCCATAGTGATACCGTGTCGTGACGTCATGCGATGACGTCATGTTTTTGAGCTTCCGAAAAGGTATAATTTTCAAAGAGTAATATCTTTGCAACGCAACTTAATTCTTCAGCAAAATTTTCGCAAAGAACATTATAGGTAATAAACTTCACAATCAAAGAGTTGTAAAAAATAGTGCATGTTCCCCATTGTTTACATGCAATTTATGCCAATGTAATTATATCCAGTGGAGAGCTAGATTCAGTTTCACGGGCGGGTACATTTATATACATTGACCCCCCAATGGTGCTGGAGTACGGAATCGTGTACTTTGGGCCCTTGCGGGACTCTTACTGGGATCCGCTCCCCGGATACTCTCACCGAAACGAAGGCTTTGCCGCTCGGCACATAAAAGTTAAGGAGGTTGATCCGAAAAGTGAAAGTCATGTCTTTTTTTTTATATTTTCAGCACTTATAGAACTAAAGTTCCTCTATCTAACAAAGTAAAGATAATTACACCAACCCATACTCCTTGTTCCACAAATTGCATTTGAAATTACATAGGATTTACGGCGAGAATGGCCATCACATGGGAATATAACGTTTAAAAATACCATAGTGACATGTCATTTTTGCAAAAAACTGATATTTTATGCGTAATTTCACAAGGAATAAAATGACACGAAAACAAAGGCATCAACCCACCGTATTTTTCGCTAAATCCACCAATTTCTGCGCTTATAGCAGACGAAATGCGTTAGTTGTCTTCAAGTGGCGCTGCGGTCGCTATAGCCAAAATGTATGGCGTATGAATAATATCATTAATAATGAGATATTAAAGCATCTTTCAGAAAATATTATAACATAACGTTTGATAGTAATATTCTGGTGTTATACATTAGTAAATTCATTGAGTACATGAATTTATTTCTTTAAAGTAAGTGCTGAATGACTCCATCGTCGAGCTGATGAAAATTACCATAAAAAAGAAATCCTTCGACTTTACATCGTATTTCTTGTGATACTTATGACTTTCAATAGCTTAGGTAATTTTTTTTGTTAGGTAAGGATCACTTAGCAGGCATATACTCGTACTTAAATTTATAAGATTCCTCAGACAACTTGACTCAAGCAGTCGCGAGCCAACCTCCTTAAGGAAGATGGGGTGCGGGGCCAAGAATAGCGCCAAGGAGACAGGGCCGCCAACTATTAGCTATGCCGCCGAGGAGGAATTACAAGGAGTGGCAAACTACTTGAGAAATGGAGAGGTGGGCTACTGCTTCGCTACCACTCCTGGATTCCCATGCAACTTGGTGAGGATTACCTTCGAATCACAATGTGGTCCGATATTCACAGTCATGAGTGATCTCCTCTATTGTCACATCATCATCACATTGCATCTCACACCCTATATTAATATGGACGAATTACTTTCAATGGCTACGAATAAAAATGGCTGCTTTTCGGTACAAAAATATGTTGTTTTATTTTTTTACGATGGTAGCCATTATTCACGTTTACTTTCATGGCTACCTAAAGTTACTCCCTTGATTCACCTTTGCTGTTAAATTGTAAGCTTCCGAGTTGGAGTAATAAACAATTATTAATTTATAAATTTATTGTTCTATATGGCTCTAGTGCAGTGGTTCCCAACATTTTAACGTTGGCAACACCCTTCAGACTGTGGTTAAAATTTATAGGAACCCCTTAAGGCCTTTGTACGCGGTACAATTTCTTGTACAAGATCTTGTACCATAAATTGAACGGCGAGATTGGACGAAGAAATTGTACAAGAAGTTGGTTCACGGTCGTACACGATCAAAGATTTTCATGCAATTTGTGCGCCAATAACATGCGCAGATATCGTTTTCCGTCCACCAGCTGAATCGCGATATCCGATGGCGATAGTATTTTGAAAATACTGCCATGGGTTACAATGATTTGCTACCATTAATCCTAGCATTAATAAAATGAAATTTTACGATTGGTTACTGGCACTCTTTCATCGGCTCATGAAACCCATCATTTATCGTCCAAACATCATGTTTTTGCTTGTTGCATATATTAATTTCTGGTTCAATAACGTCATCTTAATTTCTTTGAGGTTTAACGTTTCCCAGTGTGTCCAACTCATCTTTTGAAAAATAAAACACTTCCGACGCGACAGACGAATATCACAATATGGAATCAACAAAGAATATCACGATATGTACAACGAAAATGGAAGTTTTGCCACGCTTATAGGAATAAAAGTGATCGCGAACACAGAACACCAACCTTACGAATATTAAACGAACGCATCACTACCGTCACATGTCATGCGCAGAAGCTACGGAGTGGATCTTGGACGGTTTCATCCAATAATATAGAGCATGATCTAATTTCTTGTACAAGAAATTCTACGAATCCCTCGTACACGATACAATTTGCGCATTGTACAAGTTTTTGTACAAGAAATTGTACCGTGTATGTCGGCCTTTAGATATATTTTTATTTCTTCAATTTTTACTTCTCCAATCTTCATTACTTATGCCAATCGTCGTACTTATGATGATCGTCAAATTGTGAATATCATTCTTGTAAATTCCATATCAATAGGATATCCAATATAATGATGGAATATTGAGTGATACCTAATATTATTTTGATCATTTTTGGTATATTATAACATGTTTTATAGTAAGTAGGTACTATTGCATGCATTTTTGTTTTTGGAAATATTATGTAAGCTTCATACTATTTACTTAAAAGTCTGAAAAGCCTTAAAAGGTCTACGACAATAAACGTTTTATTATTATTATTATTATAATCGGCACTTCACGGTAATTATTCCTTTATAGGCTGGAAGAAGTGCTTTGATATTTTCCACTATATTTCGGGCGTGAGAGTAACCTATTTAGTTAAGTTGGTCCTGCTACACATTTTTTTGTCTTCCCACGATAATCTCGAGACACCGCTAGCTACTGGCAAGGGTTTGCATGACATTTTATTCGCGTTGCATAGTATTTCTCAGTTGCCCATAAATGATGCATGCTTAGTGATCTTCAACCACTGCCACACACCCTCGCGGTGGCTCGCAGGGTATTGTTGAGTATATCGTAGTATTAAGCATTGTGAAGATTGGCTTTTTGTGATGTTTATGTTTGAAGGAATCTTTGTGTATGTTTTGTTGTCATGCCAACCTCATTGTTGTGAGTCGCGTCAGGTAGCCATAATAAGTTCTTGTCATGTAGTGCATAAGACATATCCTGTTAATGTGTCAATAAAACAAAACGAAGTAGATTCATCAGAAGACTGTCTGAATTATAAAAACCAACAGGTATTACGTACATGTAGATGCATTCCAGGCACCATGAACCACCGTTTGGGCGCCCACTTCACAGGAGCCTAGACACCATTTTGGAGCATCTGCAGCTACCGTATAGCACCTCGATAAGAAGTGTCTCAAGGGCATTAAGGAAACAGTCTTGCTATCGAGGTGCTCTTTTCGTTGAGGGTCGTGTTATCAAGGTTATTTTGGCTATCAGTCGTGTTATCGAGGTTAATGGAATCACTACATCCCTTCATAACGAGTGAATTTTGGAGCGACCCATTTCTAGCCAAGTCTATTTATAATCAACACTCATATCGCCAAGAATACAGAATTCGTGCAATGGAATTGTATTATTTCAACTTTTCCTTTAAATTTCATGGTAAGAAATACGAATTCTTGGTCCCACATGGAGATGAAGGATTCCCGCTTTTAAAGAGTGTCGTAATTCGTCATTATGTTCGGAATTTCACCCCATACACGACTTGGAGATCAGCTTATTTTCGTCAAAATTTGCGTTTTTCTGAGGTCAACAGAATTGTGAGAAAAGCAACGAGTGAAAAATTACTAAACTTATTTACTAGATCAATCCTCGAAGTTTGCGCAGAAAACCTTTGTTTAAGTAGCGAAGCAGAGTCTTCAAGTCAAGAGGCGTAGACGTCTGCAGAAGCGTTTTTGGCAGTGGTATCCGACAGCCTTAAAGGTCGACCCATTCATGTTATTGCGTTATCGAGGTTGACTTCTCAAAACGACTTGTTATAGAGGTTCTGAGTTACGTTGTGAATTGGAAAAAATCCGTGTCATTGAGGTTGCTTGGACAATAATAGTGGCGTTATAGAGGTTAATTTAACATTATGTGTTACGGCTATTCCAAGGGGATTTGAAAATTGCATTTTTATTTGAGGTTGTCGTGTTATTGAGGGTCGTGTAAGCGAGGTTGTACTGTATTTGCACGGATACGAGGCCTCGAGAGAGGAGAGAGGGGCAAGGACGGCATCCCTTCGCTTGGAGAGAGAGAAAAAAAGAAAGACAAGGGGGAAGCGGCCAGAAGAACAATGGAGGGGGACCAGCCATTCAAGGGCCAACGCCAACAATGAGAGGCATGAAGTGCCCGTGAGCAAAGAAAGAGGTCTCTCTCCTCCGGATAGCGAGGGAGCATGACCGCCGTATACGTCACTCCACGCCACGTCCTTCGCGGGGAAGTCACGAACGGAGGGTTCACTGATCACGGTGCGGATGTCTGTGGCGATGGACCGCAAAGAAACGACAAATGCAGTGTGCAAATGCAAAAAGTGACAAATGGCAGTTAGAAATTAACCTTGAAAACTGTATAGCTATCAATTTTTGGAAGAGGAATAATTCGATAGAGCCATAGATCTACATCTACACGATACTATGCAAGCCACCGCGAGGGTGTGTGGCATGGGGTGAAGATCACCAAGCATGCACCACTAACATGCAAACAAGCAACTATAATGTCTCATGCAACTTGTATGTTAGTATCTATAGTATTTAAGGAGTTAATACGTGCACCATGCACTACATACGCTACAGACTAAAATATTTCCCCTACCTATCCCTTTGCTATGCTGCCTATTCTGTTCTCTAATATTAAGGGGGGAAAATGCCATTCTGAATCTATTGGACCGACAATCTATCTCTCTAATCTCATTTTTATAAATTGCATTGAGTACCGATTGACGACACATTTCACCAACTTCCCGCCCAATGCTTTGCTATGCTGCCTGTTTTGTTCTCTTATAGTACCGGGGGCCATTTTGAATCTATCAGTACGACAATCTATCTCTCTAATATTGTTTATCTGGTCGAATCTAGCATAATACGCTGGTTTTATTAATATGTGCCTAACATCTTCATTGAAGCTATCCGATTAAATTTCTCCAATAGATTTAATCTTAACTTTAACCTACGCTCTGATAATGATTCCCACCCTACTTCTTGAATTCATTCTGAAACGCTACTTAACCTATCGTAACACCTTTTAACGAACCTAGCTGCTCTACGCTGCTCTACTGTCTAGTTCTCTGATCAAACCTAATTCATTCGGATCCCATACACTGGCTGCATACTCAAGGTGGGGCCTAACTAGTGAAAAGTAACATCGCTCTTTTGTCTTCTCATCACATTTCCCAAGTACTCTTTTTATAAATCCTAGCTTTCTCTTCGCTCGGCCGCATATTTCCCTTATGTGTCTTCCCCATCAATGAATACGATAATCGGGTGACCATTTTGTGGAGATGTGTTCTACTTGGCCGGCCTCAAATACGTGTGACGATTTCCCCATAATTTCAAGAACTCCTATGGTAACTGAATGAAAGTGGAGACTCGCGAGTAAGCGATACTGTTTTTTGAGGTATTCAAAGAGGAGTACCGAGTGATTGCATTTAGTTAACGAAATGAAGTTGAAGAAGTTAGTTAGCCGCTTAGCAAGAATTTAGATGACATTCAAGGGTGGTGCGACAAATAGCAGTTAGAACTTAACCTTATAAAGTGTGTAGCTATCAATTTTTAGAGGAGGAATAATTCGATAGAGCGTACTTATAAAATTAGTAAGACGAAGATCGAAAACGTTGAAGCCATAAGGTATTTAGGTGTAACAATCACTAAAGATTTATCATGGTGAACACACATCCGGAAAATATGCGGCCGAGCGAAGAGAAACCTAGGATTTATAAAAAGAGTACTTGGGAAATGTGATGAGAAGACAAAAGAGCGAAGCTATTTTTCACTAGCTAGGCCCCACCTTGAGTATGCAGCCAGTGTATGGGATCCGAATGAATTAGGTTTGCTCATATAACTAGACATTGTGCAGCGTAGAGTAGCTAGGTTCGTTAAAAGGTGTTACGATAGGTTGAGTAGTGTTTCAGAATTAATTCAAGAAGTAGGGTGGGAATCATTATCAAAGCGAAGGTTAAGGTACAGATTAAATCTATTAGAGAAATTTAAATCGGATAGCTTCAATGAAGATGTTAGGCACATATTAATAAAACCAGCGTATTATGCTAGATTCGACCAGATAAAGGAGATTAGAGAGATGGATTGTCGTACTGATAGATTCAAAATGGCATTTTTCCCCCGGACTATAAGAGAACAGAATAGGCAGTATAGCAAAGGGATAGGTAGGGAAAATATTTTAGAGTAGTCTGTAGTGCATGATGCATGTATTAACCCCTTAAATACTATAGATACTAACAATCTAGTTGCATGAGACCCTATAGTTGCTTGTTTGCATGTCGGTAGTACATGCTTGGTGATCTTCACCCCCTGCCACACACCCTCTCGGTGGCTTGTAGGGTATCGTGTAGATGTAGATGAATACAAAGGGTCATGTCGACGACGCCTAGCCACTTTAAAGAAGCTCTCCCGGCCCCGAGATGCAGCGGGGGTGAGACCGCCCCTGCCTCCGCCCCCTCCCCTTTCCAGGGCCGGCCCAACCACCCCCTCGCGGCCTGTCGAGGATATTATTTCCCATCGCTTCACATTTTTGCAATCGATGAGCTTTAAGGTCTCATGGAAGAAGTTCGCACTGCCGCGGAAGCCGCCTAATAGTAAGTAGCACTTCCATGTCTAAACAGCGAATTCCATGACAGTGAGAGTCGATAGGGTGCTGTACTCGATACTACACTATCGACCAATGATTCCAGATTCCAGGGAAATACACACGTTGCTATTTTGCTTGGAAGAGGCGATATATCGTATTGTATCGCACAGCATCCGGCGTTTAAGCAGCGTTTACACGTAGCAGTCGACAGCTATGACAGTCGCGAGATGCGCGATATATCTATATCGCTACTGCTATGATGCGTCTGCACCAACTTCTATGCAGCTTAAAGCCGCTATTTAGGCGTTGCCACAACAAATAAAAAGCGTTTTATTTTAATACTGAATTTCGCTTAAATTTTCTTTAAATTCATCAGGCAATAAATTCTATCGACGATTATCTTTTGTTCCCATTCTTTAAAGAGTAGAATCTCCCCTTTTGGGGATGGATATCCTTGTTATTTTATCCAAATTCCGTCGTGTACTGCTTTACGTTGGCGATTGTTGCGATTGTATTGGATACATTTCCACTGGAAAGTAGACGGGCTTCAACTTTGCTATTAGCTCGAACTAGGATCGATAGCGTTCGACATGTGTCCAGTATCGACCTGAACTCATATCACAGTTGCTATTTACACATTCGAGTGGGGCTTAACAGTTGTAGAGGTCAACTGTAAACGCACCTTAAGCCGCGCGAGTCAGGGAAGGTTCCGATACATACATCGATATAGTAATGTTTTCGCTGCAGCCATGGAAGCCAACTTCCATGTTTGATGGTGCATTTTTTGGATGCGCCGGTGAAGTGTTGGCATGCAACAGAAACCAATCCCCCTCACCCTCGGCGACTGACCCCTTTGACAATGGACCCGTCCACTCGCTCTCCTAGTTTAAAAACATTCGCTTTCTTTCCGGCCTGCAGTCTGTCGTCACCGAGGGCGCTTACGCCGTTCGCCGGTCCCCCGCCGCCATGAAAAGGCCGAAGCGCCACCACCCGACGCTACTCGGAACTGAAAGGGCTCTCCGAATAGTATAATCGCGACTCCGTTCGCGTCGTGTTTTTAGATGCGAGAAAATAAATGAATGCACGCATTAATCAAAAGCACCCAGAGACTCATTGTGTTCCTGCAGTCCGGCCACTTTGTTATCATTCCCAGCAACAACAACAACTCTGTGCCAATAGAGACAGTCAAGGTACCCGTCGATAATCGATTGCGATCAGGGGACACATTCGATAAGGTCACATTTCTTTAAGGTGCGTTTACACGTAGCAGTTGACTGCTATGACGGTCAACTGCTAACAACTATTAAGCCCCACTAGCATGTGTAAATAGCAACTGCGATGCGAGTTCAGGTCGATACTGGACACATGTCGAACACTATCGATCCTAGTTCGAGCTAAGAGCAAAGTTGAAGCCCGTCTACTTTCCAGTGGAAATGTATCCAACACAATCGCAACAATCGCCAACGTAAAGCAATACACGACGGAATTTGGATATATGATAAAAAGGATATCCCTCCCCAAAAGGGGAGATTCTACTCTTTAAAAATGGTAACAAAAGATAATCGTCATTGGACTTTATTGCTTGAAGAATTTCATGAAAATTTTAGCATCAATCACTATTGAGATAACACTCTTTTTATTTGTTGTGGCAACGCGTAAATAGCGGCTTTAAGCTGCATAGAAGTAGGTGCAGACGCATCATAGCAGTAGCGATCATAGGCGGATTTAGGGGGGGGGCACGTGCCCCTCCCCCCCCCCCCCCCCCCCTCCCCAGAAGCTTAAAAAATAGACAAGATTTTTAATACGGTCCCGTTATAATTACGTTCGTTTAGTTTTGTGTATTACGGAGCCTCAATAATTTGAGCCTTGAGCCCAAGTCAAGAAGACAGATTTGCCGGTCATTGGTCATTCGATAGTCGGCGCTCGAAAAAAAACATCGCCCAAGTGGGAATTGGGGGCTCATGGGGGGACCGTGAGCTTTATAGTGCACTTCAAAACACCCGGGCTTCGTCTGCTTGCCGCTACAAAATCAGAACGTGAGAATATATGTGGGGGCAGAATGCGAGGTAAGGCCGCCCATCACTCGGAAGCCTCATTCGCTGATTTCTACCGCTGGTGCTCTGCCGCCGTGCTAGGCACCCTTTGAATAGATCGCTACATTGTCGAAACTACTAGTGCTGTGTGTTCCTTTTATCTGGGACGAAGACCGCGAAGTTGACTATGAGGAGGACGAAGACAATGTTTTTAGGGACGCAGTATATAAGGACGGCGAAGTCAATGTATTAAAATTAAATTACGATAGAAGAATGAGCGTAGGCGCGCGTGTGAGTACGTAACGAGTGATATTTAGTGCGTAATGAGTGATATTATTTATAAATGAGTGACAAAGAGAGAAAAAGGCAAAATAAATTAAGTGCGTATTTCTATACAAAAAACAAAAAACGGACGATGCAGTTACGGAGACTGGTAAAGGGATTGAATGTGATGGTTCTCATGTGCATCCATCCTCGCTTGCGGCAACTACGCCAATGTCAACACATGGCACACATCCATCGGCAGCGTCAGCCACCGCTAGTTACAAGCTGCAGGAACGTAGCATAGGTAGGTATCGCGACGCCCTTGTTGGAAAGATTTTGATATTTTGTTGGTAATACTTATTTTGAGCTGTCGTTAGATTTGTCTTGCCCACAAGAGTGTATAATAAACAGACAACTAGACAAATAATGATAACATTGATTGGAGAAGTGAGTCAGCTCAACGAATAAATCTCCTCAGGGAAGAAATGCAAGTTCATCTGCCAAAGGAAAAGCAAAATATAATTTAAAAAATGTGTGAGACCAGATGGGTGGAAAGACATGAAGCTGTTTTGACATTTTTGGACGTCTTGCCATGTCTTCCTGGAATTTTGCAAAAAAAGGCTGAAGAAGGGGTTAGAAGTGCTACACCTGCATTTTCGCTGCTCCAAGCTATCATGTCGTCGGAATTTCTTGTAAGCTTGGTAATCGTCGCTGATATTTTAGGAATCACGCTGCCAGTCTGCAGAGGCAACGTGAAACTAGCACGGATGCATTCAAAAAACATTTCAATATGGCTGAGGCCCTTGCAAATTAAATGAGTACAGAAATCACGGTCCGCAGAATTACCGGCCGTCAAACAAATAGGTCTAATATTCAGACTGAGTCTATTGAAGAGTATTACCGCCTTACAATATATATATTCCTTTTCGAGATTATTTGTTAAAGGAAATATCATCCAGTTCCCTAACGCTCAGCTGCAAAAAATCGGACAGTTGCAAAAGCTGCTGTCACATAACTTCAGTAACGAAGATATTGAGGATGTTTTGCAAGGTGCTGAAGTATATAAAGAGGACCTTCCTTGTTTTTTAGCTTTGAAGGGAGAGCTAAAAATTTGGCAAGAGATGAGAGAAAATATGATGCCAAGGTCTCCAGCAGATGCCTACAAAACAGCAACGGCGCTGCCAAATATTAGAACTCAATGTCAATTGTTGTGCACGTTCCCTGCGACTACTAGGACTGACGAGCGATCTTTCTCCACCTTACGCCGATTTAAAAAAAATATCTTCGCAGCAGGATGACAGAAGATCGTTTGAATAGACTGCCTTTAATGCATATCTATCAAGACATTGTGTCAAAAATGAACGTTAACGAAGTACTGGAAATCTTCAGCATGAAACATGAAAGAAAAATATTTATTATAAATGTAACTTAATAATATTTGCATATTAATAACCTTTATATTAAAATAAAGAGGATATTTCGTACAGTAACTGTTGTATGTTGTTTGTTAATCCCAAATATGAGAAGACTTTTTGCCCGCCTGACCCTTGTGCCTCTCCCAGGAAAAAAATCCTGGATCCGCCCTTGCTATTGTATTCCCTTATAGAACGGGGGAAAAATGACATATTGAACCTGTCAAAACGAAAACCTATCTCTCTAATCTTATTTATCTGGTCTATTTCTAGCATAATACGCTGGTGTCTTTAATATGTGTCCAACATCTTCAGTAAAGCTATCCAATTGAAACTTCTTTAATAGATTTAATCTGTACCTTAACCTACGCTCTTATTATGATTCCCAACCTAATTCTTTTATTAATTCTGAAACGCTACTCAACCTATCGTAACACCTTTTAACGAACCTAGCTGCTCTACGCTGCACACAATCTAGTTCTTTGATCAAACCTAATTCATTCGGATCCCATACACTGGCTGCATACTCAAGGTGGGGCCTAACTAGTGAAAAGTAATATGACGGTTAGAGTAATATCACGAGTAAAGTAGAGAAGTAATATCACGGTGGCTACTGATAATCAATTTTCCAATTCCCTGACTTTTCCCTGATGGCTTTACCAATTTCCCTGACCGATCGCCAAAAGGTCTCCTATTATCGGAAATATTTTATATCTGCTGAATTAAATTTTCGTCAAAACTCAGAAAATGTTAAAAGCTGAAATCAATACATTAAAAGCAAGAATGAAAAATATATGGAATCTCCACCCAAATTAAAAAATATATTAAACCTTCACAAGTTAACCTCTCACACAAATTGTAAACACTTTTAATACATTTTTCGCGGCCCTGTATCGTATTTCCGTGGCCGTAAAATTACAAATTGATATTGTCTAATTCTTCAAGAAAGAGGTGGCGTGTCGTGGTAGTTCTTGGGAAGTTGAAGATTACTGAAAAGGCATCGAAGGGAAAGTTAATGGCCATTTTACTGGCGGACTCTGGCACAGGTATCACTAAGGTACGCGAAAAATACAAATCAAAGCCAAGTTCTTGGACTGGATCAAATTCGGGTGGGACGAGTTTTAGAAGCGAATAACAACTTCATTAACCCCTTGATTGTAAGAGGGAACAAAAATTGTTAAAACATTTTTATAAACAAACAAAACGTAATCGCGCCACTGCGAGCGAAAACAGGAGGCAAGGGGATCGGGTTGGTGTGGTGGCTAGAGTACTGGCCTCCCATCCCGAGGGCCCGGGTTCAATTCCCGGCAGTGGCGGATTTTTCAGTGGAAAACCGGTCCCCACTTGAGTGTCTAGTGGAGGGCATTTCAAGTTCAGTACTCCGTCCGTCGGATGGGACGTTAAGCCGTGGTCCCCTTGGCGCCTTTCGTTAAGAGTAGGCTAATGCCGACGCCGGGTTTCTCTCCACCCTTCCTCCGTTCCCTGGAAACTCCTACCATTACCCAATTATCCACCTGTCCTATATGGCGCAAATGACCTCAGCTGTCGGTCGCCTCCTCTGAATAACCAACCATCCAACAGGAGGCAATTAGCAACGGCAGCGTCATATTTAGGGATATCATATTTGAGGTGGTTTGTGACCTGACTAAATTGCTTCGAGAGGGAGCTACGGGGGCCATTCAATAATTACGTCAAGCGCGAAAGGTGGGGAGGGGAGGAGAACTCTTCTTATGGTCTCCCGAAGGGGGGTATGGAAATTGAAGATGATCTCACGTAAGATTTTGTTTACACGTGTGATCATACTTCTATTACCATTTTAATAATCATCGGCTCGTATTTTTAGAACTACAAGCACGTATTTACTATAAGCTAGTGTGCTCCAACTACCTCTCGACCTGAGTCTCGGAAGTTTAAAAAAAAACGCGAAGTAAAATCTTCCGAAAAACATAGCCTCGGATTCCTTGTGATGAACAGAATACACGGTGATCATGAATTTTAATACTACTAGGCAAATATCGCATTAAAGATATACAAAAGGGATACAAGGTAGGACTGATTCACAACTAAATAACTAAGATTCACAACTGAATGTTCAACGAATTGACGGGTCTTATTCTATGCAGGGTTGTCATAGATGGTCTCATGTCGGACACAATCAAAGTCACATCGCGGGATGCGTCGGGAGTTCCCCAGGGTAGCGTAGTAGGTCCGCTCCTATTTCTTCTATACATTAACGATTTGGGTACCGTAGTTAGTAGTAAGCTTAGACTCTTTGCGGACGATGCGGTAGTGTACAGGGGTATATCAAAAGAAGAAGACAGGAAACCGCTTAACAAATATTTAGATGCAATTCAAGAGTGGTGCGACAAATGGCAGTTAGAGCTTAACCTTAAAAACTGTGTAGCTATCAATTTTTGGAGGAGGAATAATTCGACAGAGCGATCCTATAAAACTAGTAACACGAAGATCGAAAACGTAGAAACCATAAGATATTTAGGTGTAACAATCACTAGCGATTTATCGTGGGGAAGACACATAATTGGGAAATATGCGGCCGAGCGAAGAGAAAGCTAGGATTTATAAAAAGAGTACTTGGGAAATGTGATGAGAAGACAAAAGAGCGATGTTACTTTTCACTAGTTAGGCCCCACCTAGAGTATGCAGCCAGTGTATGGGATCCGAATGAATTAGGTTTGATCAAAGAACTAGATTGTGTGCAGCGTAGAGTAGCTAGGTTCGTTAAAAGATGTTACGATAGGTTGAGTAGCATTTCAGAATTAATACAAGAATTAAGGTGGGAATCATTATCAGAGCGTAGGTTAAAGTTCAGATTAAATCTATTAGAGATATTTCAACCGGATAGCTTTACTAAAGATGTTTGGCACATATTAAAAACACAAGCGTATTATGCTAGATTCGACCAGCCAAATAAGATTAGAGAGATAGATTGTCGTACCGATAGATTCAAAATGGCATTTTTCCCCGTACTATAAGGGAACAGAATAGGCAGCATAGCAAAGGGATAGGTAGGGTAAATATTTTAGAGTATTCTGTAGTGCATGATGCATGTATTAACCCCTCAAATAATATAGATACTAACAATGTAGTTGCATGAGACACTTTAGTTGCTTGTTTGCATGTTAGTAGTGCATGCTTGGTGATCTTCACCCCCTGCCACACACCCTCGCGGTGGCTTGCAGGGTATAGTGTAGATGTAGATGTATGCACTTCTTTGCGGCGACGGACATTAGTTTTAGTTGGTGAAATGTTTTGGAGAAATAAAGGGTCCGTTAAACGTAATGGTAGAAAAGTAACGAGAATTTCCTATCCCAATTTCTCCCTGACTGGTACGAGATTTCCCTGACTTTTCCAGATTTCCAAAATTCCCTGACAATTTCAGGTTTTCCCTGACGATCGCCACCCTGTCTACGTGGCCGGCGGGCAGGTCGGACTTCACTGCGCAATAGAAAAATTAGACTATTTTCGGCGTCGTGGGCGGTCGCTTAAGTCCTCTTCGGATTCTAACACTCGATACTTATACTGTCGTGATATGAGTAACTTTTTTAGTCCATATATGGACTAAACATGAGTAGTCCATGCATGAGTAGTTAGTGGTTAGGATGGCCAGGTTATCAGTCTTTCAGGTAGTAGGCATGTCAGTAGGCAGGATAGGAACGATGAAACAACATGAGACACGTTTTTGACGATGAACAAGGAATAGGTATATTCTGAGAATATTCCAATGAGTATATTCCGCAGGAATAATGTCAGCATACAGCCAGGACATCTCGCATGTGCTAGGAATATTCCCGGTATACCAAGGAATATCCATACTAATATACAAAAATGTAATGGTGTCTGTCTGCCTGTTGCTCAATCACGCAAAAACTACTCGACGGATTGAGCTGAAATTTGGTATGTAGATATGAAATGTGTCTGGGCAGAACATAGGCTATGTTAAAATACGCTCAGGGTCCCCAAAAGCCCCTGAATGGGCCCTTAGATGGATCCTGGTGGTCCCTGGCATTGAGTTCGGTGCAGTGGTCTCATTTTTTGCTTATTTAAAGTACTTCCATTCAACACAGAGGGCTGGAACTTTTTTTATCGGATTGCTGAATAAATGAAGTTTATAATTCTTTCAATCAATTTTCGGTTAGTATCTAGTCTAGTATCTATTACGCTTAGTATTTGTCTTAAAATCATATTTTTAGCTGAAAAATCTCACATTTTTCTCTTAAATCAACAATAGCATATTTCCTTGACAACTAGAGATCGGTGTGAATGTCCTTTGATTTTCAAAGGACATTCAAGCCTCTAGCATTTACATATCACGTTTTTCTGCAGGCCCATGACAAGGCGTAGAAATAAATTCGAGGGGCCCAGAGTCCCATGTTTGATGTTTCTTAAGGTTTGAAAAATAAGTTAAAAAAGAGAAACGAATAACGGTTACCGCCTCGTGGCGTTTCTCGGGTAATGTTAAGAACCGTAAAAAAAGTTTTCTTCCCAGTACGAGAGACGGGCCACATAGAATATGTATAGAGGTACTTTGTGCTCTCGTTGAAAGTGTTTATCAACACTTAACGGAAAATTTTTTATTTAAAAAAGAAACAAAAAAAAATACACCAAGAAAAATTAGAATCTAAATCGAAACTTGAATTTGTTTAAAGATCGCGGAAATTATAAAGACTTCACTAGATTAAGATACTCAACCCACATATCAACGTTAAATAGAACAACTCAATTAAGTCATAGAATGCTAATGTATGTATGTACAGGCACTTCCAAAAAAAAGTTAACACTTCGGAGCCGAAATTTTTCTAAGTCTCGAGTTGACGGTGATTTGACAACGCTGCGTCACGGCTTCCCTCTGGCGGAGCCTCGCTAAGTTCTAACAGAAAACAAACCCCCTTCCCTCCTCCCCCGTCCTCGCCTTTCCCTGTTTAGCAGAAGGGATTACTGCACGGTCGGTCTTATTATGCCATAAAGAAGGGGGCTATGGTGGACACTCCTTGGTCGTTCATTCCGACTCGCGCTGCAAGACATTTGGAAGTCCTGAACACACTACGCTCGCCACCGTCGCGAAAAATACAGGACAAATTTCCAAAATAGCTTTCTTTGAGATATAGACTTAAAACGTCGCAAAAATACTCAGGAAAGATTGCTAATTAAGGAGTAATGCATCATTTGACATGATTCTCATCTGTTAGCCAAATACAGGGGCTCAAGCATAACCAAATTTCCAAATAAACACATTTGCCTATTAACACAATGCCTTTAAATTGCCTGAGCTACAAATACTTTTTTAATCATTTAATTGCTATTCCATTACTTAGAAAAACTAGAATATATCTAGTTCACATGGGCCCTAGAAAGACTCCACTCTTTTCAAGGACTAAAGGGCGTGAATAAGAAGTATGTTCCCGGAGCGTACGCAAAGAAAAATAACTCGATTCCGCGTAATCTTATCCCGTCGCACGGCTCAATATTCTCGCGATTTCATCAAATAAGAGTGATGAAGGTTACTGACAATGGGTACAGCTCAAAAACAACGAATTGGAAGCCTTAGGGTCCATGTCACTTCAGCAATGTAAGCGAGTCACGTCAATTCCGGTCCCCGACGCGTGGATCCAAACCCCAAACGCGCGGTGGAAAATCATATGTATTTTTGGGTGTCGCAAACTTACTTTTAATTTCTCTTCACTTTCGTGAAAATGAGTTGTCAACGAATGCTCAGATATGAGTGACTTGACAAGTGTCTCTCTAAAACGTTAGATATACTCTACTTGATAAGTTTTTTCTGAGAACAGTGTCCGCCATTAAGTAATGGAATAGCAAATCAACGGTTCGAAAAATATTTGTAGCTCAGGCAATTAAAAGCAAAGCATTGTGTTAATAAAAGATCATGCTTTTTTATTTGATCAAATTCCTCCCAAAACGTCATCATCAACTTGTAAGATATTAGGGTAAATATTATTACAGGATTTTTTTTAAACTTCGTGATGTTTGAGCCCTTGTGTCTCACTAACGAATGTGAATCATGACAAATGATGCATTATTCCTTAAGTAGCAAACTTTTCTAAGAATCTGTGTAAAGTTTCAAGTGTGTATCTAAAAAAAATGTTATTTTAGGTTTTTGTCCAGCTTTTTTCGATTTCCGACTATCTGGGTCGGTCCTGTGTCCCGAGATTGTCATTTTCTTCGACTCGACCTGCACGACGTCTGAAATCCCGAACATATCTCTATGCTCGCCACCATTGTCGCAGAAAAAACCGTCGTCACGCATTGGAATAAAATTAAAAATCGACGTTTTCCTTTGAAGAGGAAATCACATATCATCATTGGTTGTTATCACCCTCCAATTTGTATGTGTCCCTTATATAATTAATTCCTTGGTTAATTGGTGTTGTTTCACGTTCATGCCATTTCAGAACGAGTTCATAGGCATATTTAATTCTCACATCGATGTGGTCAGAAGCTTTGAAAATAAGCGATCCCAAATTTTAAGACTAGGAGCAGGCTGATAAGAAGAACATTTTAACGTTTTCGCCGTATTGGCGCAGTAAAATGCTCGATTTTCAGGATGAAGTAAATAACGTTTCCAATTGTGGTGGCATTTCCACGAGTTAACCTTAGCATTTATAGTTTAGGAGCCCTAATTTGAATAATAATAATAATAATGCCCATGAGATTATTATTTGTATAATACCAATTCAAATCTGTTACTGACCACGCAGTCGTTTCCCTAAAATCTGGTCCAATGTCTAATCTAACCCTTTGGAAGAAGGTGTTTAAAGAATTGGCTTTTTCTACACTGCTGGTGACTCTAATTCCTTTATCGTTTTTAAGTGTGTGCACTGTGGACCTATTTCCCTGAAGCTCTCTCACATATGACCAAAACGCTTTAGGATTGCTATCCAAATATTCTCGTAACATCTTGCTCTTGAATTTGATAACGCTTGCCGACATGATTTCCTTTCTAGTGCTCTCGATTTTTTATTGTTTTGAACTAACTCATTTTTTTCCTCTACCGATAGAACCCATCCTGCATTTTTCATCCTAGCGTGGCATACCCTTTGTCGCTTTAGTGATTTCCTAACCTCCGCATTATACCACCTTGGCTCTTTATTATCACTAATGAATTTACTTGGTATGTATTCATTAACTGCTTTAAGGGTGTCCTCAAGAAATTTTCTCCACGAATCCTCTGTATCGAATCCTTTGCTTTGGTCGCTAAATATATTAAAAGATTCCCTTAATTCCTCTTTTATACCGTCGTAATTAGCCTTGCCAAAGAAGTATACCCTCTTCCTTGGTTTATAATGTCTTTCAACGCCTGCAATAAATTTCGCATTTACTATTTTATGATCACTAAAGGTTACAGGTCCTAATACAGCTAATTGCGCGCGCATGCGACTACAACTAAATAATTATTCGTATGAGATTTAACTGATTGCAAGAGCTCTGTAAGCATGTGAAGACATTTCCGTTGGTCAAACTGTAACTATTGTTACGCTCTAATTGGTTATTCAATGCCTTTTTCCGTTCTTCAAAAGGATGAGGACTGTGACAACATACGAATATTCCCGAATACCCATTGTTTATAGGACACCTGCAGGTGGTCGTAAAATACCCCCGACTCTCGCCTCACTCTTATTCCCGACCGAGGCGTTGAGCTGCGTGTCCTCCTAACCCTGCCGAAGGATCGCCACCCACTATTCTCCTCCTACCGAAGGGGAGGGGCGGCGAGGAATCATTGCTAGCTGGGAATTCCCTCTCAGAAAGGGTTTGCACACGTGACGCGCGGGCACCCAGCCGCCATACGGTGATCTCCTCTCAAGGGGCCAATTGCTCGGATTGCGAAGTGGGTGGACGGCAGTTAGTAAATTTCTTAAGAACCTATATCGCAACTGAGAATAGTAATTGCAAATTGATAAGCTGTTCCTATATTTCCTTCTGATGGAAAGGTGCTCTATTATTCGACCATATTGCATGCTAAACAATACCGCCAAAAGCTTTGGATATATTTCTTTAATGGACGGAATTAATTCATTTTTGTGAATGAATTGTTACTTCCTTCACATCACATATGAAATTAATAAGAGACTATCAAACCTAAATTATGAAACCATGTTGATAAACGTGTTCAATCTTGGGCATGTAAATGTTTTTGAAATATTCGCCCGGTAATGTGAGTAGAAACAAATCTAAAAGCGCTCAGGTGGAAGAGTGGATGGGCAGACGTCTGCGATATTTTACCTGCTTCCGGATCATCCCTTATGAATAGGCACTGGGCTGCAAGGGCATTAACACGGAGGATGTAGACCCACGGCATACAGCATGGGAGGGGTCGTGGGTGCAATAAAACATATGGAGTAAGGTTTTTGGGCAGTGGAAAATTATTCCTCGCGGAGACCGGTCCTCCCCATCCCCATTGTCTCAGTACAGGGACTGAACAGAGTGGTCAGAGGGAACATGCCGCCCCCCATTTGGCATTCCTCAGATCTCCTCTGAGGAAAGCGGAAAAGGTGGCTGGGAAAACGAAGACCAAGGCTCTGAAATCGTCGGTGCATCTCTTACCGCGTGAATAAAAAGAAGTGGGCAAAAGGAATTCAAAAGAAAAACCAGTGTATTTCTGGAATGTTACATGGGCCCTAGAAAGACTACACTCTTTTCAAGGGCGTGAATAAGAAGTATGTTCCCAAAGCGCACGCGAAGAAAAATAAAGTGATTCCGCGTAAACTTATCCGGTCGCACGATTCAATATTCTCACGATTTCATCAGCATAGATCAGTGAAGGTTAGTGACAATGAGTGCAGCTGAAAAACAACGAAATGGAAGCCTTGGGTCCATGTCACTTGAGTAAAGTAAGTGAGTCACGGCACTTCCAGCCCCAGCCGCGCGGAGCCATGCCCCGGACGCGCGATCGGAAAATCATATGTATTTTTCGGTGTCATAGACTTATTTTTAATTTTTTTTCAATTTCGTGTTTATTAGTCTTCAACGAGTGCTCTTATATAAGTCACGTGACAGGTCTCTCCCAAAAACGCTAGATATTCTCTATATTATGTAAACATTTTATTTGAGAACAGCGTCTGACATTTTTTAACGGAATTGCGCTAAAATGCTTCAAAAATATTTGAAGCTTTGGTAATTTAAAGGCAAAGACTTGTGTTAATAGATCATGCTATTCTTTATTCAATCAAATTCCTCACATAACGTTACGTTCAACTTAACTTGGAAGACATTCGGAGAAAAATTAGTTCAGGCATGTTTATTTGGAAATTTGGTCATGTTTGAGCTCCTGTATCTGACTAAAGGATGAAAAGCATGTCAACTGATGTATTATTCCTTAATTGTCTTTTGTGAGTATTTGTGTGAAGCATTAAGTTATATTTCAAAGAAAGCTATTTTTGAATTTTGTCCAGCTTTTTCAGATTTCCGACCACTATGCGACGGTAGAAATATGTTCAGGACTTCAAATGTCGTTCAGCGCGAGTCGGAAAAAACGACCAAGGAGTGCCCACCCTTCTTTAGGGCATAATAAGACCGACCGTGCAGTAATCCCTTCTGCTAAACAGGGAAAGGCGAGGACGGGGGAGGAGGGAAGGGGGTTTGTTTTCGGTCAGAGCTTCTCGAGGCTCCGCCAGAGGGAAGCCGTGACGCAGCGTTGTCAAATCACCGTCAACTCGAGACTTAGAAAAATTTCGGCTCTGAAGTGTTAACTTTTTTTTGGAAGTGCCTGTACAAAAGGGTAGCGATCAAGCTGTTAATTCTCTCAAGATACGGCTAAGAAATCAAAAAATACGAGATGGCCATCTATCTTACGTGGTGATGAGTTTGCGTGGACCATTTTTGGATTCTCCGTGCATGAAAGAGGACCAACAGTCACTCATCTCTCCGTGCACCTGGAAAACGGTCAGCGTGTCTACTACAACGACCACTATGTACAACATAAGTCAAAAACTCCTCAAATGACCGCGCTAACAGTATTCTTCGGTCAGTGGTTTTCTTACATAATAAGTTCAATGTTTTTCACACCCGTTGAATTTCAACGAGTAGCTTCCGCTAGTTCTTAATAAATTCCTCTAGAATAATCTTCAGGAATATTCTCAGCATATCCTACAGCCCGGACATATCGCATATGTTAGGAATATTCCCAGTATATCCTGAGAATATGCCAGGAATATTCTCGTTACAATATCCCCGAATATTCTGAGGGCATGCTAGGAATATTCCAAGTAGGTATATTCTGAGGATATTCCAGGAATATTCCAAGTATATGCTGAGGATATTCCTCTGGAATATTCTACAGGAATATTCTTAGCATATCCTACAGCCCGGACATATCGGATATGCTAGGAATATTCCTAGAATATTCGGAGGATATTGAGAATATCCCAGGAATTTTCTAATATTTTCATGAGAATATTCCAGGGATATGCTAAGCATATTCTTGTGGGTTTAGACCAACTATTTTCCAACGTAAACACAAAATTGACTAAATTGAGGGATCACCATTTTGTCCTTATATGAGGCAAAAATTACAGTCGAATCAATTACTTTGCACACAATTAAATGCAAAAGAAACTGCTGTATGCCATACTATATTTTTTTCGTGAAATATATACCTTTAATGCCTCAGTATTATATTATAAATCTTGTACATTTTTAGAATAAATTGAAGTAGGGCGTTTTGCAAAAATTGATCAACATTGACCCCATATAAATTTTTGACGGATGACAACCAGGAATAAATGTTTGAGGAATGACAACCACTAATCAACCAATGGTGAATCACCATTTAGTTTCAAACACCGAACCAAAAAAAATCCCTTTAAATTTTGGCCAGCTTTTTCCCGATTTCATCCAACGGTGGTGTGAAATGTAATCAAGATGCTGCCGGCGATTTGCACCAGTCTGGACAAATGAAGACGAAAATGCGAATGGAACTTGAGAAAGATATTTAGAGCCACTTTAGAATGAATATATCACTCAAAGCACCGGGACAAGGGAGTCGTTCGAAGAGGCATTGCCTTCGAGCAAGGGATACGTTCGGCAACTGCCGTTTCGTATTGGAGAACATCTTTGAAGAATAATACCGACATTGGATCACAACAGTCACCCTTTCTAACTATGGTTCTTTTTTCAATCAGACAAAATTATCGGCACTTCACCTCCCAATAACTTGTATTCAGATCTAGTGGAAGGGTAACAAAAAAGCAGTAACAAAAAATAAATGAAGGAAAATTACAACGAAAGATAAGGAATGATTCGTGAAGTGTTCCAGAATCTATATTCATGCCCAGAATGCAACATAACAAGCAAGTTCAGCAAATGGCGTCCTCGGTGTTGGTGAGGCAAACTTCAGCATCAGGAGATCATCTCCATACATCCAAGTTCAGTTTTTCGAGAACAGCTTGGAAGCTGTGAAAGGACTAGGAATGGGTTATAGATAACGAGGTTCCCCATGCATCAAGTCATATTGTCACCTAGTACCCAACAGGAGCGCCTCAACACTTTCCGAATATAGCGTACACTGGTGATGACCGACATATCGGAGGCAGTGAAGTCACAGATATGTAAAGCAAACGTCACAGCCTGTGACTCTGTTCCGGCGAAACCTGTGAATGGGGTCGTTTACCATTTTTTTTTATTGCCGAATATGATAGTTGGTAAAATAAAAAGACCCGTATTTTTCCGTTTTTTGATCCGTCAATTATTTCTTGAGTTATAGGCGTCGAAAAACTAATGTTTTTAACCCTTTCGGCTTTCGGAAAAGTGGGCGGAAAAGTGGGCCCTCTGATGTATATCGACTTCGTCCAATCACGACTGAGCCCGCAAAGCGACTTCGCCTTATCGCAAAGGGGGGGACACAGCTGACTCCCCCAATGGGAGAGATTGCGACAGGATCTGTGCGAGCAGACCTTCCGAGAACCCCCCTCCACTGCATTTCCTTTCCCGAAAAGCAGTCAAGGGCGGGAGGAAAATGACGTCAATGTTATCAAAGCAGCTTTTTTGGTGGACGTCACCTTTTGCTTATTTAAAATTTTGATTTACGGGTGAATGGTTGTGGTTACAAGATTAAATTTTGATTTATGAGTGAAAGGTTGTGGTTAGAAGATTAAGGTTTTTCACTAAAATTCTTTTTTCGTTTCCATCTAACAATTTCCTGCAAATAATATCGATTTCGGTTCCGAGTAAACGCCCCCATTATGATTAGGTGTGATCTATGGCATTGCCGCATACAACTGCCGCGCGTACAACGATGCGATTGAGATGAAGCACCATGTGCCACTTACTAGTCTTTAATAATATTGCGAGCGTTTCAACTGCCAACGTTCAAAATGGAGGTCAGCCAGTAAATGTTTTTTATCATTTTATTCCAAGTTCCCATTTAAGGAGAAGAATTGTCGTATTTCTCAGACATTTATGTTTTTTGAAGAAACATCTTCAAAAGTTTATTTTGACGGTTGCTTACGTTTATTGAAGTCATCACTTGACCGAAGATTCTTCATGAACTTTTGAAGATGTTGGTTCAAATAAATGTATGGCTAAGAAATTTCAAAATTCTTCTCCTTATGCCCAACCAGGGCAGCTACTGATAACCAATTCTCAAATTCCCTGACGGCTTTACCAATTTCCCTGACCGATCGCCAAAAGGTCTCCTATTATCGGAAATATTTTATTTCTGCTGAATTAAATTTGCGTCAAAACTCAGAAAATGTTAAAACCTGAATTCAATACATTAAAAGCTATAAGAATGAAAAGAATATATGGAACCTCCGCCCTAATGAAAAAATATGTTAAACCTTCACAAGTTAAGCCCTCACACGAATTGTACACAGTTTTAATACATTTTTCGCGGTCGCGTATCGTATTTCCGTGGCCGTGTATGTTTCCTTCGGTAAAATTACAAATTGACAATGTCTAATTCTTCAAGGAAGAGGTGGCGTGTCGTGGTAATTCTGGGAAGTTGAAGATTACTGAAAAGGCATCGAAGGGAAAGTTAATGGCCAATTTACTGGCGGACTTCGGCACAGGTATCACTAAGCTACGCGAAAAACACAAACCAAAGCCAATTTCATAGACTGGATCAAATTCGGATGGGACGAGTTTTAGAAGCTAATAACAATTTGATTAACGTAGTCATAACCCCTTGATTGTAAGAGGGAACCAAAAATGTAAAAATATTTGCAAACAAACAAAACATAATCGCGCCACTGCAAGCGAAAACAGGAGGCAATTAGCAACGGCAGTGTCATATTTAGGAATGCCATATTTGGGGTTGTTTGTGACCCAACTTGCTTCGAGAGGGAGCTAAGGGGGCTAATTCAATAATTACGTCGAGCGTGAAAGGTGGGCAGGGGAGGAGGACTCTTCTTATGGTCTCCCGAAGGGGGGTATGGAAATTGAAGATGATCTCACGTAAGATTTTGTTTACACATGTGATCGTACTTGTATTACCATTTTAATAATCATCGTCTCGTATTTTTAGAACTCAAGCACGTATTTACTGCAATCTAGGGTGCTACAACTACCTCTCGACCTGAGTCTCGGAAGTTAAAAAAAAACGAGAGGTAAAATATTCGGAACAACCTAGCCTCGGATTCCTTGTGATGAGCAGAATACACGGTGATCACGAATTTTAACACTACTAGGCAAATATCGCATTAAGGATATACAAAAGGGATAGATTGTATGACTGATTCACAACTGAATGTTCAACGAATTGACGGGGCTTATGCTATGCACTTCGGCGACCGACATTTGTTTTAATTGGTGAAATAAAGGGCGGGAAAGACTGCCTGGTAAACGTAATGGTAGAAAAATAACGAGAATTTCCTATCCCAGTTTCTCCCTGACTGTTACAAGAATTCCCTGACTTTTCCAAATTTCCAATTTTCCCTGACAATTCCAGGTTTTCCCAGTTTTCCCTGACGATCGCCACACTGGTTCAATAATCATCCCTTATTACCTACGTAAATAAGTACACATCTTCTTTCATTGAAGAAATGATATTCAACAAAAATATAAGACTCCAAAATATTCCTGCACAGACATCCATTCTGTGAGAATGAACAGTAAATAAGATTTCAGAGCAAGGTTGAAGCTGGCACACACAATTTCTTCACCTTCTTCCTATGTACAAAGAAAATTAAGAGAGACAATCAAATAAATCAAGCCAGAAATCAAACAGATTCAGAGGTGGTTCCACTGTGGACTTCCCCACGCGGTGAGGAACAGAAACGATGATTCCAGGAAAATCCACATATTTGAAGACTCTAGTGCTATGGGGTTTCTTCAAGTCGAGCAAAACAGCAAACGCTGTAGGGAAGTATTTGCCAATCGGAGGTGAGAGAGAGACCAGATCATCTGCACTCTCTCACGCAGGATTAAAGTTGGGAAGGGTGGAGAGAAAACCATGGCTGGCATGAGCCTTCCGTTAGCTAAATGGGACCAGAGTTTATGGGTGCCATCCGACGTGAACCACAAGAGAGCCAATGCCACGGCACTGAAAAGCCAAGGTAAAATTGAAGCCAATAGGAAGGGAACAATGAGCACCCACCTCCCTTATGCAACGCATTCAGGATGACATGTTTCATCCAATTTGCACAAAAGCCATTCAAATATATCACGAGGCTGAATAAAATAAAAATCCGTTTCACTGCATTTAATACTTCCTGATATTCATTTGGCATAGCATTTACTTCGGTACCGGCTCTCATGAATTAATTCCAGGGAACAAGGATTCCTTTGGACATGCAATGAGAAAACCAGCATACAAATAAATATTCTTCAGTCCACTGCAACAACAAGTATGGTTTAATAACACCATGACCACCACAAATAAATAGTTCAACAACCAGCAGACACCTCTCCTCCACACCAAAATTCAGTTTTCCCGATGCAGGGAAGTCGAAAAACAATCAAGTAGTACAAAAAAGAAGTACACAGGAGAAATTCACTGGAATAGGCAAATAAAAAATACCCTAATTTGACATCATTCCCTCTCAATTTGGCGCTTAGAAAACAACCAGATGCACCAGGACACCGAAGAGGAAGAGTTGGGATAACTTGATGAAACTCTTCCCGTGTCCCTTTGCGCAGCAACAATCGCGTCCTCCGACTCTGCTTGCGCAGCGTCAGAGTGAGACAGCAGTGGTCAATCACAGAATGTTCACGTTCATCGGGTGACGGGCAGGAGCACTTTGCGCCCCACGCCACATACGCAATGCATTCACAACACATGCGCGCACACAACACACACACACAGGCAAAGCACGAGATGAATGCGCAAGGGAATGGGGGAGGGGAGTGGGTGGCCTTGTCCGCGCTGCCCACAGCGCACAGACATCCACCTCCACTTGGAATGAATGCGTCCGATGGACCGTGAGCGCCATCGGCACCCCCTGCCCTCGGCACGGCCTCGCTCCGCCAGAAATGCAAATCCAATCCACGAACGCACACTTCCCCATCATTCAGCACTTCTTCTCATCCACTGAGATACATTCTTCCATTATTTTTTAAACTACAAATTGCGTTAAAGTTCCCCGTGCGCCTTCTCCTCATCTACACCACCTGCAGAGAGAAGGGTTCATCAATCAGAATCAATTTTCTCTCACACTCACGAAATACAATGCTAAGCAAAAATAAGATTACATCCTGGGGATCGACACCACTGCAGTCCGAGGGTTTTCTTTTTTTTTGAGATCACCTGCTTTCATTCCACATATGGGCATCGTTAGTTAAATTAAAATAGAAGGAGCAATAACATTTTGGCAAATACTTTTTGTAAAGGTAGTTCAGAGAGGCTATTCACTAAAACTGAGGCATTTTATCCATACTACCTCTGATCCAAACAGCAAAGTGACTTTCTTTGGAGTAAAATACAAACCACTACTTTTTATTACACATGATATAATGGAAGAAGGGGCTATCAGAGAAGTGATGTACCAAGCTAATCTTCAGTTACAACAGTAATAAATTTCCAGTTAGGGAAGCAAAGATTCATGGGTGCATCAAATAAACCAGTCACACATTAACATTTAACCCTAGAGGGGTGACGTCTGGTCTCACACACAGAAGGCATATCTTATTGGTGACACACACAAAATATATATTAAATGTTTCAGTTCATGATTTTCACTTGCCTCCTATTTTACACTGCTCTTCCAATATATGAATCAATTGAATTTTTTTATTTAAAGATGAAAAATAAACACTCATTTAACCTTCCAAAAAACCCCAGAGTCCATATATCAAGTTAGGGTGAAAATTTCACGGATTATTATGAATTTCACGCATTTCATTCAAAATAGGCATTTTTGCATTTATCATTGTTTTTTCGATACCGCAAAAAGATCAGGTCTCTAATGATCAGGTACGTACATTTAACAAAGTTTTCAGTATATATAGCAAAACACCATAGGAAAATTAGGTTAACTTGAATCATTGACAAAGTAGTACATAAAATATTGCACCAATATGACTGAAATTACATTCAGCTTCATTGCCACAAATCATGAGTTACCAACAATGAGTATTAAAAATTTAAATTATTCAAGTACGGATATACTCGCCTGTGAGAAACTAATTGCTACAACCAGCATTTCCCTCTTATGATCCTTATGTCATTTTTCGCTGCCCGTTTGCCCCAAATATGAGGGTTATTCCTGGTACAGTAATCGTTTACTGCACGTGTGCACTCAAAAATATTTTGACAGGCATCGGAAGAGAGGTGGCGTTCGAGTGGTAAAACGTAGAGAAAATGTAAATGGGAGGGGGGGGCCCAGAAGGCCTGGCACTTAGACCTCTTCAGATCCATTGTGCCAACCCACATTTAACCTGCCTGCTGCTAAAGGACGGGGGACAGAAGCACCGCGGTAGAGGTATGGAGGAGAGTCACCCATCCAACGTCTGTCTGGGCCCAACATTGCTTAACTTCGGTGATCTTAGGGGAACTGGTGTGTCAACGCCCCACGTTCGAGTGGTAAGTTCAGCGGTAAGTTCAGTCTTGCACACCACACACATGGAAGTGTATTTCTCGCTACATATTTCAGACCAATTACCCAACCTTACTCCACGGCCTAATTATTGCAGCTAACAATAGTTATCATCGAAAGAATCGGGTTTCAGTTACCCTCTTCAATGAGCGTTTCAATGTAGTCATTGAGGAAAGGTATCCCATTCGTAAGTACGCATTGCTCTTCCCTTCTACCGTCACCAGCATGCCTTTTTGTACTTTGTCTCACATTCAATCAAAATAATTTTTTGTGCTGGGCAAATGCATAATCAGTGGTAAAAAATGTTCATTCGCCCAGACGTATATTTATGTTGTGTAATAGGTAACCTTTCTTGCCTTTCACTCCAACACAGCGATCGAAAATATATCCTCACCGTTGAAGTGCGTGGCTTGTAAAATCTACTTTTGAAAGGAAGTAAACATTAAGCTGAACTCCTTTTTAAGCTCCTCTTTCAGAGCCTTCTTCTCAGGAATGACCATGTAAAGATAAGCTGAATCCAGAGGAGAATTACGGTTGCTATTTCGCAAAATTAATGGGCATATCCATATTTCTACAAATAATTGACATAGAATCTGTGAAGAAATCTTTTCACTGTTTTAGCTTAATTTAGGTCTAATCTATAATGCCTGATGCAGAGCATATGATTTTCTTTTAGCGGCAATTTATTCCTCTAAATTCTATATCCGGAGCAGCATCTAGTTGCAAATGATCCCGCAAATCATACACTTCCAAATTGTATGCATACATCAATGCTAGGTTAAAAATATGAATACATCACCCACGCAAATGTTACGAGTTTTTTAGTATATAATAAGGTTATATAGAAAAATGCGCTAATGAAGCTTCGTAGGCCTAGTTCAAAATGCACGAAAATTTTGCAAAGATGCTAATCAGCCTCTGACTAATTGGAAAAAAGGAACGAATTAGCTGTGTTTAACCTAATGAACCATGTTGACTGAATACACATTGATAGATATTTTCATGAATTATAACATCGGTGATGTTATTATTCATGAGAATTCATGAACACAACACTCTCGGCTCCCTGAAACTCTTTTAGTTAACCTCCAAGCATGCACTCCACTTCACGACTGACTGAAAGCACGAGAGGGTGCAAAGGGACGACTCTCTCACCAACAATGGCCTCCTCCTCGTCCTGCTGCTGCTGTTGCTTCTCCGCCCCTCCCTCCCCCTCCTCCTCCCCCACCGCTGCAACATCATCCTCCGACGCGGCACCTCCCTCCTGCCCCCCTGCAGACTCCTCACTCTCAGGACTGCCACCAGGTGACTCTGATTCCGATTTGTTTGCTTCATGTGGGGGAAGAAGAAGAAAGTGCAGCGGGTGAGCAATAATGCATTGTTATCACTTATTAAGGCCATTCTACACGGTGAATGATCAGGCAAATGAAATCATGCGCATGAAGTTTATGCGTCGTGTAATACGGAAAATCCTCGAATGAAATTCATTCGCATGATCGTGCAATCAAAATTAGAACATGTTCTAATTTTGATCGCATGATTCCTTGAATGATCACGTGATACGAGCGCATGACGTCCATCTTTGTTTTATGAGCACATAGAAGAGGATTCAAATTAAACAAGTGCAGGACGAAATGCAATTATAATTGGTTTTCGGAGCTTTTCGTACTTATACAATTAATTGGCGTGCCCATGGAATATACATAATCATATGTAATTCTTATAGGTAATTTATACAGGCATTCACCTAGTGAAGTTCATAAATTAATCACGTTTTGGGCGAAGGTTGAGATGAAAATAATATATTATGCAGGTATTCTAAGATTTCGATAATTCTTGTGACAAGCAGGTACAGAGCAATAAAGCATTAGGAGAGAATAGAAAAATTAAAAATTAAAACAATGCATTGAAATACAGTAGAACCTCTTTTTTACGAACCTCTAATTAACGAAATGACACTAATTTATGAACCATTCCGCCGGCCCGATATTTGTATATAGGAAAAACCATGTAAAATGACTTCTATTTTACAAAATCTCCATTTTACTGATTTACGAAGTGAGAGGCCGGTCCCTAAGAGAGATTGACACCTGTTTTATGAAGTTTTTGAAATGATTTTGTAGCACTGAACTCAGTACAATGGAATAATGATCGCTGTATACCGCGACAGGAACAGCTGAAGCCAGATAGGTCATGTTGAGAGGGCCCTCGGTCCAAGTATTTCATATGGGAAAATGTGGAAAAATCGAATGTGAGCATAGTGCTTTTTGAAGTGCTTAAACTATAGCAAAAATCCCAGAGACTGATCATCCAAATCGCAATTCAATCCTAATTATATGAGCCAAGGAAAAATGTTCAAAGACGCATGGCACGATGCCTACTTCTCGAAAACAATGCCCCAGTTCATAAAATAATCGGATTAGTGCTTATTCCTTTTCTATCATTTTGTGTATTGCTAATACCTAACTCGTCGTCACTATGTCGTCACTATGGATCCATATTTTCACTGGAATTATTTAAAATTAGCTTTAAGATAGCCGCCACAACCCCAATTCAGAACTTTGTTCAGCCTTTCACTTGAAAATAACATTCCCGTAGGAAGTTAATTGCTGCAGCTGTCCTGGAGCTTAGTTTCATTAAAAAAAATACTAATTTTGTATTAATAAATTACTTCTATTCAAATCTTGATGCATTTCAATTATTTAATTGTTCATTAGAAGTGTTTTACGTCGTTAGGTAAGAATTTGCGATCACGACTTATTTCTGTAGCCACGAGTAAATAGTTCTCGCAAATCACTTCTAGATGTCAGCACTGCAGATCGCATATTAAAAAAGAGGGAATTTCAAATTAACTAGGTGAATTTCTAAAATTGACTTTCATCACCTGTGAATTATTATTAAATGTATTTCAAATGATACCATTTCTTCAAAAAAGGCATATCCTGGTCTTTTCACTGAAAATTACTGGGTCAGTTGGAACTCCGTTATGAAATTTCCTAGTTAAAATGCATCTCTAGCTTTCCCATGTTAAAATGGCTTCTTTAATCACAAATCGACTAGCACTAAATATACCCCTTTCGTTAATTAATGCATAACTGCAAATGCTTAAAATACACCGCGGGATGAGTTAATTCTCTTATTCTCCTTATTTTGAGATCTACCAACTGAACAGCTGCAAGAATTTAATCTAGTTGCAGCAGCCAAGTTCATACCATTAAACATTTGTAGAAAAATATTTATGTTTTTTTGGAATTCATGGCTGTGTTTCATTCTCTTTTAATAAAATGAGACTCCTAGCCTTAGGAATAACGCCTATGCTATACAGCGTATCAATACAATTGGTCTAATTTTTAAATCCTTTCAATTTGATGTAGATACACTGCACACAGAGAATTTCACGTAATATCTGTTGTTTTTCCCTCGAATGAGCAGATGACTATTATTTGTTATAGTAATTCGTTTGATTTCAACCCTAACATACCTATTTGACAAGTTTAGCACAGCATAGTGTTTAATTACATTGAAAGTATACTCGCATTCTTGTCAGCAGAGTTTTAGTAGACGTACATTTGTCGCAGATCAAGCCTCTTATGTGCATGATGTGCCTCCATGGACATTGCTCCATTCTGTGCGATGTGTTGCCAGAGCATGGGAGTGTCACCGCAAAAACTATTTCCTACTGTTGGAGATCAGCTGGTTTTGGTGACACTTCAGTTCCGGAGACAGAGGAGTTAGTGGAAGATAACCTCCAATTTACAAACCCTCTGATTTACAAAGCTCAAATTTTTGGGTCCCTTCAACTTCGTAAAATAGAGGTTCTACTGTGTTATGAAAACGACAATAAAACGACACTACTACGAATTCAGACACAAAAGCATGAAATAACTACAAGATCCACGAGAGTGTTTTGTTACCTTTGCTGGCCGCATTCAACTCCTTGGCTTTATTGACCTTCCAGATCTCAAATTTGTTTCCCAAGTACTTCACCTGAAAGAGAAAACAGCAATCAAGCAATCGGAATAGCAAACAATTACTGACAGAAACTTTATACACCTTTAATTGACCAATGGGGTACTGCAATGCCAGGGAAGATTGTGGAACTGATCAACTAAATCAACTCGATCAAAAAGCATCCTGTAAGAACTGCTTTTGGAAGTGATAGCAAAAAAATCCATGGCTTGAAATGGAGGGTGCTCTGTTAAAGGTTTGGTGGGAAAATGTGTGGTCAAAATGTTCCAAGGAGTGGTGTGCTAGTAAAAGTACGTGCACGCATATTTGCTATTGCCTTAGGTGAGCAACCACGAAAAGGGCAGTTGGGCCGGGCCAGTATTGCAATACACTGTATCAGTACATCGAACCTGCAAAACCCAAACAAATTTTGTTTATATATTGACCAAGCAGGGATAACTTGCTGCTCTTTCCTAACAGCCAGCAGGAAATAACGAATATTCAATTGATAGAATGATACTATATGCAGCGTCAGTGCCAGCAGGCAATAACGAATATTCAATTGATAGAATGATACTACATGCAGTGTTTTTTGTGTTAGTTCAATTTTTGTTTAAAAAATGCATTCCGTACCTTATATTTTATGCTATGGTACAGCCATATCCACATACTATGTGGATATTACGTTCCGAAACCAGATGTAAACATTTGACAAACGGATGGCTGCTTAAGTGTGAAGTTAGCCTGGGTTAGCCAATTGCTGGTGATTTCATTATACCTAATTTCATATTTCAGTTCCTTATTACGTGGGATTCATCCTCTGATTAAAATTCAAGATGCATTGTAAGAGGTATTGTGCAGAAGCTGGATGCAAGCCTTACAGTGGAAACTAACTTAAGTAATTGCTCTTTTTGTTCAACTTGCATTAGAATTCAAGGAGGTAAGTTTCTATTAGGCAATCTGTGAAATGTGAAACATCTAGAAACAAGACTCAAGTGATGAAGTGAGTGATATTTCTTTCCATGCTATTCTGCATAGAGTAATGAATGGGCTTGCTTTTGTCTCCAGGCTTAAATTTTGCTGACGGCCCCAATGAATCTCATGTGATGCGTGAACTTCAGGCAGGAAGGTGGTAAATGTAGGACCACTTGCACTTCTCCTTATTGCCCAGATCCTATTCAGAGTCACCCATTCTTTTCGTGCCGAGAGCTTTGTGACTATTTTAGGGCTGCTTCTAACTAAATGTGGTGCTCAATGACACCCTTCTAATGAACTACTCTTTTAAATGCATATTGCAATTTGCAGCAAAGTAAATTAGTTCAAATTATTGACACACTAAGTTCAGATTTGAATACATCATATACAGTAAAACCCCGTATTTGCGTTATCGGAATTTACGTTTTCCCGCAAATTGCAACGTTTTTTTTGGGTCCCATCAAATTTCCTATCTCTGCAACGTATGTAGAACCCTGTATTTACACCGTGTGTTTCTCCGTTTTCCCGCTATTTGCAATACGATGTGCTGACCAAAAAAATAATTTCCCTTTTAAAACAGTTACTCGTGCATATCAGCCTTTACAAACCATCTTTTGGCGTCCTTTCGGACATATGTACTTAAAAATGCGAGAGTGAGAGAGCGGTAAAGAGAACTATTTTCGGGAAGAATTTGAATGTGGCGGGGCACAACGCCACCAGTGTCGGAAATTTGAACTACGTCATCTCGTTATCTTCCGCGAGGAAAAGATTCACGATATGAAATGAATGTATTGTAGGACTACCCTGCTAATAACAAATACAATGTTAAGAACTGCTGTCGGAATGTTGATAATATTGATTCAGTACAGAATTTGATATGATTAAGAATGAAAGCGATTTGACCAACCAAAAGCAACCAGACGTGATCAAACTGATCAAACGTGATAAATGCTGGATGGAACTATATAACGTGACCGATAACTGGGATCATTTACGCCGACTTGATTCAACAGTTATAACAATGATGGGTTACTTAAATATAAAACTTATTGGAACTTGCATTATCCCATTCAAGCCACGCTGCATCGCAAATAATTATAATATTTAAAAATTATGAAGTTGCACGACAGTTTGCACTAGTAGAACGGCGAGGTAGCTCGAGCTACGCGATCGTGTGTTGCTAAGTTAACTTAAGGGTAATTACCCTCAATTACTATGGAAAATAGAATTTATCGTGCTTAAAAATGGAAAAGCGAGGTGAAAAACGGACATTTTCAATTGAGGACAAAATGAAAATTTTAGGGGAAGTTGATGCCCATATTAGAACCCGCATTTGCATGGCGAAGCAACTCAGATTGCCGGTCTCGACATTGAATACCATAGTGAAAAATCTTGATGCGATTATAATACATGCAAAACAGTGTGGACATTTGTCAAAAATGAGAAAACATGTAAAGAATTCCGGGTATGAAGAATTAGAACGAATGCTGAAAAAATAGTTTTTAGGTGCAAGATCATGAAATGTCCCTGTGAATGGCGTCATCTTACAAGAAAATACGTTTCATATCGCTACAGAATGGGAATCGAAGATTTTACGGCATCCTATGGTTGGTTGGATAGATTCAAAAATTGGTACAATCTTGTATACAAGACTGTGAGTGGTGAAAGTAAAGGTATTAACATTGAGACTGCAACTCAGTGGAAAGTATCTGAACTGATTAGACTTCTGGAAGGCCACAGCCCAAAAGATGTTTTCAATGCAGACGAGACAGGATTATTCTTTAATGTGCTGCCAGCAAAAACAGTGTGCTTCAGAGGGGAACAATGTCATGGAGGGTCCCTTAGTAAACAAAGACTTACTGTCTTCTTAACCACAAATGCAGATGGAAGTGAGAAACTTCAGCCGCTAGCGATTGGCAAATCAAAAAGTCCTAGGTGTTTCAAGCATGTAAAACAGTTGCCCACTAGATACACCACAAATACCAAAGCATGGATGACCTCAGCAATATTTGAGGATCAGCTTCATGCTCTGGATGCGAGAATGGGGTCACAGAACAGGAAAATTCTGCTGTTTATTGATCAGTGCCCAGCCCATCTACGGAATGTACACTTAAGAAATGTACAGTTAAATTTTTTTCCAGCAAACTGTACCAGTGAGCTCCAACCATTTGATTTAGGAATAATTCACACATTTAAGGTGCATTATCGAAGAATGATTGTACAGAAATTGTCTCTGCAATTGTGGTAGGGACATAAAGACAATCAAATTGAGTGTAGTGGTTGCCTTTCACTACATTTCATGGGCCTGGAAACAGGTTTAGAACTCTACAATATATAACTGCTTTAGAAGAGCAGGATTTCATGTTGATAGCGGCGAAGAAATTCCAGTTGAATTTACTTGTGATGATGATACTATAGACAATGACTGGAATCTTCTTGAGACAAATTATACTTTCTCGGAGTTTGTCAAATTAGATTCTTAAGAATTGTGACACAATTGGGTTGTAACAACTGCCGCAGAGAGTGTAGATGACATTTTGGGTAAACACCTGGAGGAAGATGCAAATGAGGAGGACACAGAGGAGGAAGAGACTCCTATACCTTCATACTAAGACACAGCATGTGCTGTTCACACTCTAAGGATTTACTTGTTAGGTGGAAACTGCAGTAAGCAAATGCTTGATGAACTGCAAAAAATTGAAAATAAAGTGCATGATATCAATACACAAATGAAGCCAAAGCAGTTGAAAATATCCGACTTTTTTGCTAAGGAATATACAGTAAGTACTCAGCAAAAAAAAGTCATAATCATTAGATTGTTTCAATGATTCCTGATAGCAAGCAACACTGAAATGACACTGCCATTGTAATTCTTGATTATATTTACAATATCTTCTTTCAGTATTCTCAACTCGATACATTATTGTGTGTAGGATCCACATAACCTAAAAATTGCATTTTCATTAAGTTCTTTTTTTTTACATTTGATCATTTTTTTCTTGGTTTAGTGCAATAAGACGTAGTCCTAATTTATTTTATATTATGGCAATGAAAGAGAAAAATAGTTTGCTTTTTATTTTATTAATTTAAAAATTTTAATGTTATGTTATTCACAGTAAATTAAGAGAGCTGTAGTTAAAGAAATAAATAATACAATTCCTCTGTTTGAGTTTATCAGCCTGCTTTTTATTTTTGACATTTCCCAAGCTAGTATGTATGTAAAAGTGAAAAATTCTCCATTTCCCACTATTTGCATTTTCCCGCAATTTGCACTTTTTTTCTGGGGTCCCTAGAAAAGTGCAAATAAGGGGTTTTACTGTATATGTCAACATGATATGGTAATTCATTTCTGTGTTTGCAGTGATTATTTTACTTTGCATCTAAATATTGCAGCAACAGTCGCTTGAATCTAAATTTATTTATAGCCAGTGGAATGTTCAAAGAGCTAGATTCAACTTATGGGAGAGGTTTTGTTTCTATATTGACCCACAATAGGGTGGTGGCACTAGTGTATGAAATCGTATGCTATTGTGCTCTTATAGGATTTTCACCAGCCTGGTTGGACCATTTGGAAGAACAATATCACATTCCATTGGTGAGGAAAGTAATTCGTAGACATTGCCATTTTGTGACAGTGACTACATCAGAACTTTATCCAAAAGTACCCTCCTCTTACACACATGACGAGGACAAAATCTTCCACAAATTAACCGTGACAAGGAAAATAGCAAAACCTACAATGCCTCCAAACTGCCATGCCAGATGTTTTATGATAAGATTCAGCTTCAATTGGATTTAATCAGAGAATTCACGAGAAAGGAAGCATTATTTAACAATATACAGATAAAAGGAAGACTTCAATTTAATAAAATTAGGGAGGATTAGGATTTGAGATTAGGATTCGAGATTTGAATTCAATAAAAAAACAGGATTTGGATTCAATCAAGTTTTAGATTCACCCCATCACTACCTATGCCAGTAAGTATTAACCAATAGACGAAAAAGTGGACATTGGGAACCAGTGTGACAATTTTAGGCAATGATCTAGGGCAAGTTGTGTCCCCACCAGAGAACACCAGTGCAAATACGACCAGATCAACAAGTTTCCTATGGTAAAATGAAGCTGTCAATCACTGAAGGAATTAAGGGCAACGATCAGTCTACTTTGTGAAGCCAAGCGATACATTAAATCTTAAAATTTGAAGACCAATGTTTAGGTCAACTCAAACATTTGAAGGTAAACCGGTATATATGTATGGCATTTCACATAATGTGTGTGTCAACAAATTTTCTAGTTTTTCATCCTAATAAATAATCAACAATGTAAACAGCCACTAAAGAATCTAAAGACTGGAGAGCTCAGAATTAATTTGGTAACATGCACTCAAACAGAATTCAAAGGCACCACGAATTTCAAAGCTAGTTTCAAAAAAATTCACAGCAAACAGATCAGAAGATATGCATATCAAGTCTGATTTTTCTTTGAATTGTTTTACTACGCATGACTGGTAGATCCCGTATATTATTGGTTAGTACAGATAAGGTTAAGCATTTAACAACAGCAACATTAGGAGCTTACCTCTCGGTCGAGGGCTGATATCTTCTCACTAATCGCTTTGACGGTAAGTTTTGGCGCCACGGAAAGAGGAAGCTTGGACTGCTCATCTTCCATCTTAGTTCTCCAGTCCTGAAACAGTGAATTAAACACTGAGTATGCCTCCAACATGCGTTGTGTTCGTCAGCCAGAAAAGTTTGAACAGCAATTTGGAAGGAAACTAAAATAGCACAGTTATTGTTGTGATACATAACATCAGTTTCTTGAGGCTATATGCAATATGCCTGACCATGAAATTATTCACAAAAAGCTTTCCTTCTCTAAAAGGTGGAAAAACAAAAGACCTTGCCGTGATGCTCGACTCTCTTCCCTCTCCCCGAAGCCCCTCCCCTCTATTGGAAGCCACATGAGAAGTTTGGGAAAGCGATGAGTGAAATGTGATACTTTTTTACGCGGTTGTAACTGATAATCACCAATTTATTATGTAACTAACTCTGGATATCATTCAGATATAAAAATAAAAGTGATATTGCAATAAATTTGACCCTTAATGATGGACAGTTTGCCAATTACAATAACTGGCAACACGTACCTTGGTGTCGGCAAGCAGTTTGCTCAGAGTGTCCAGCTCCACCTGCGTGAATGCACCCTTCCCCCCCCCCTCATTCATCGCCCGAGCCTCCTTGAGGAACGTCTCGGCCCCCTGCACGTGGTCCCCCAGGGAACGAAGGTACTCCGGGCGCCCTCTGTGCTCAGCGACGCGCTGCAGCAACGGAGTCGACAACTTCCTCAAAGACGAGAGGCGGCCTTCGTAGTCCTCAAACACGGCCCCCATGCCTGGGGCCCCGTCATCCGAGATCCACTCTGATACCTGAGACACCAAGGGAAAAAAACGCTCTCACACATCACTGAATAAAACAACCACAGGATTCACGTTTCGATTTCAGGACACAAAGCACAAGTCCAGAGATTTGTTGAGAGTTAGGACGAAATAAAATTATCCCCAGTTCAATAACGAGTTCTCATGAAAAAGTAATACAGGGTGTCCCAAGCACTCACTTGTCGACTCACTTCTTCCCCTTTACCTTCTACGTTTAACGCACTTGAATTCTACCGCCCTCTTCAACAACAGTTGGAAACAAAAGAAGAGCACTGGAAAATGGTCACACAGAGAAAATGATTGACAAAAAAAAGGCATTTGTCCACTTTTCAAGCATAGTAAAATTAACTCTAAATGCCTAGCATTCCTAGCGTACAGGCATGTAAACAAGTCTTTCTCGTGCCTGAAATCCCCTCCCTTAAGGCCGTTTTACACGGTATTTGAAAGTGTGCAAGTTGATGTTCATTCCGTTTGAGCAGTCATCTGCGAAAGTCTGTGACGTAGAGAATTGCGAGGACGCTTGCTTGACAGCTTTACACGGTGCAATCATCGGTGCATTATGTCAGTGACAATATACCATTCAGTAGCAGTAATACCGTCAATATATCACATAACGTCAAGATCTGTTAAGTAGCAATTAATTGGACGTAGAAGATGAGATAAATTACCACCACTTTGAAATATGTTTTAAGCCATAGTTTAAACATAATAGTGGAGACCCTAGTCCCGTATGCTTAGCCCAAAATTTGCACCACGAAGGAACGGGTGTGGACCAAGGTAACGAGTTTTTCCTTTATGCACGAAATTTAAGCTTTCGCGTGATTAATCACCCAGCTCATCATTACTGCACTTTATTCACTGCCTAAGGAGTTCAGTGCAAACAAAAACAACCAACTCAATCATCAAAAACCTACTTAATCGCTAGAATTCCCCTGGCAGTTCGTTGCCACTACATCTGCACCATCTAGTGAGAGAAATAAACTTCAGAACGAATGCATAATCAGATTAGAACATGTTCTAATTTGCTCGCAAGTGTTTGCTCGCAGTGGCGCTGCCTGTCCTCACAAGTCATTGCTTTACACGGTGCAATATTTCTTGCGCAAGTGTTCTCGCAACAGCCTGCGCAGTTTCAATGACCGTGTAAAACGGCCTTTATGGAGTTTTGCAAAATCTCTTTTAAAAAAACTCAAAACATTTTTTAGCAAACTCTTTTAGCAAAAACTCTTTTGCTAAAATGATACATCATTTCTTGCTCTTAAGCAAGCACATATGGGTTTCAAGAAATACACAGATTAGGCACATTAAAAACACAGATTTCAAAAAATTATCAAAAATTATTCCTACGTGGGAAAGAGGATTTCATGAAATTCTTCAGAATTCAAGGTAGGTATAAAATTTCTGTCTTAATCCCAGTTCTCAAGGCCAAAATGAAATCCACATCTTTCTCCCCGTTTTTAAGGTTTCTAAGATTGATAGACACCTTGTTCTAATAAGGCAACTGGAAAGACAACATTTAACTAAGGCTAAAATCATTTTACCAAAGTTCAAATTTCTCCAGAGGTTTTTCATTATTTATTACCTGCTGGTATTTCATTTACCACAAACACAGAATGTTGATGAAATTATGCTTGAATACCGACAAATGCTTATCCGCAATATCTCAGGGTGAATGCAATCAGAACTCATATTTTCATAATTAATGTGTGTCACCATACCTCGGCACACTTCTTGAGGATTGCCTCAATTTCTTCCGCAGTGGATGCAGCAGAGTACTCTTCTTGGTCCACCCTCATTTGCATGTCAAACACAAAGCTCTCCAAGGCATTCATCGCACCCTCGGTCCGATGTCTGGCCAAGTCCTTTTCGTTGAGTGACTTGATCCTGGGGAAACAGAGGCAGGTTAGGGTGCATTTCAGCGTGATGCTGCCACTGCACTAGCTAGCCCTACCTTCAAATTGAGATCATCCACGTCATGATTGGAGACATTCAAGTGAACAGCTTAAGTGGAAAAAGATACAACCCACAGTCAACTGTGACAAGATTGAAGTAAATTGAAATTTGAAGCTTTGGAAGGATTCCATAATGACAATGAAAAACGTTGTGACTTCCACAATTTTATTATAAGAACGACCGGTTTCAGCTGTCAAGCCATCCTCAGGAACATAAAAATATGCTTTTATAACAACAATGCCCTAGGCAACTTGTTGAACAATGCCAAAGACGTTTTTGACCCTAATTTTAATCAGGCATATACAAGTTAAAATGTGATGATTGTGAATGTCATAACATTGGCCAAACGGGACGAAACTTCAAGTGCAGAATTAAAGAACGTAAGACATGCTGGAGGAACAAGGATGACTCATCAGCCTTCGCCCGACACGTCTTGGAGACAGGGCACCGAAGATGTTTTGACCCAGAAATACTGAATTTTATTGGGAAGGGAAGAAAGATTCGGGATTCCTTGGAGATTCGGGAGATTAGCCTTAATAGAAAAGACCTTCTCAATGACATAACCTTCCCAAACTCATCCCCCTTATTACTTATCACCTTAAACACTTCTCCCTCCCCCCCCTCCTCTCTCCCAAACAACCCTCGTGATTTCCTCGTCCCCACACTCAGCCAACCACAACCCCCTCCTCACCCTTCTCTCTCCCCTCCCATAGCACTCCCGGAGTATATAAACCTGTGTTCTGCTGACAATTTATAATGTACCTGAGGATGGCTTGACAGCCGAAACCAGTCGTTCTATTAATAAAATTGTGGAATTCACGTTTTTCATTGTCATTATGATTGAAGTACCTAATTGTAAGGCAAAAAGGCACAAGGTACTGCCAGCACATCCCCAAAGGCATTCAGATTTTCAATTAGGTGTCCTTACTTCAGAAATTTACTCATCAACAAGTAATTTGTCCTAATGGCAGCAAATGTTTGCTTTACATAATAAGACATCAGTGGACCTGGTTTGTCTACAAGTTAATGGTAGGTAGGTAGATATACAAACACTGTTTCTAAACACCCCATCCACACACACCTATCCCCCTGCCACACACCCTCGCGGTGGCTTGCAGGGTATCGTGTAGATGTAGATCCCTCCAATCATTACTTTCTATGGTAAGTGCATTTTTTAAATCATGGCAAACTGAAAATTGAATAGCTTACTGTCGACCAAAATGTTATGTGCAGTCCAGGGTTTTACGAATTAGCCAAAAGACATACCGAAAATTCAAACATCATATTTTTCTCTAGTTTAATTCTTAAGTTAAATGTTGTGCATTTAAAAATTTTTAATTAAATTTTTTGAATTTTTTACTAAAGTTTGAATGGAAAAAGTGATTGTTTTTCTGTGTGTTCAACACTCACACAAACCTTATAAATTTATTTCTCAAAAAACCATCATCCGATCTAATGCAAATCTTAACACAAAATTAACAGGAATGTATTTTCTAAAAATTATGGAACTTCATCTGTCCAAGAAATGATACTGTAATCATTTTTATCAGAAGCATTTTTCTTGGCTTTGGGTGTTCAAAACAAATGCCACTTTAATTATGTTGTAACCCTTAGATATCCTAATGTTATAATGCTTCGTTATTAAGAATGAAATTCAATCAACTATTTTTATATGTTTATATTTGTATGGGTAGGAATGAGATGGCTCAACTTTCCCAAAAAAAAAATAACCGCTGACCCATCTCCTTCTAGAATAAACTAGAATGGGGGCGTTTACTCGGAACCGAAATCGCAATTTTGTACACGAAATCGTCAGATAGAAACGAAAAACGAATTTTAGTGAAAAAATTAATCTTCTAACCACAACCATTCACTCATGTATCAAAAATTAAAATAAGCAAAAGGTGACGCCCACCGAAAATGCTGCTGTGATAACATTGACGTCATTTTCCTCCCGTCCTTGACTGCTTTCAGGGGAGGGGGAAGGGAGTGGAGGGGGGTTCTCGGAAGGTCTGCTCGCACAGATGCTGTCGAAATCGCTCCCATTGGCCGAGTCAGCTGTGTCCCCCCCTTTTCGATAAGGCGAAGTAACTTCGCGGGCTCAGTTGTGATTGGGCGAAGTCGATATACGTCAGAGGTTGCACCACGCCCACTTTTCCGAAAGGGTTAAGAACATCAGTTTTTCGCCGCTTATAACTCGGGAAATAATTGTCGGATCAGAAAACGAAAAAATACGGGTCCTTTTATTTTACAAACTCTATCAGATTCGGCAATAAAAAAAATATGGTAAACGACCCCATTAGATTTAATTTAATTAGTAGAATATTTTAGCAGATTAATAGAAATTAGATTTAAACTATTTTAACTGCACAAGAAAACATAAGACACCATTTAATTTCTCTTGGGTCTTTTTGGTACTTCATAAACACCCTTCAAACTCAAGTGCAATTGATATATTGGTCGACGGTAGGTTTAAACGGCACCTAGAATTTGTTACTTTTTCATGAGACATTGCTTCAGGGTGGCTAATGATAATCCACTTTTAAATTCCCCGAGTTTTCCCTGAAAGCTTTACCAATTTCCCAGACCGATTGCCAAAAGGTCTCCTATTATCGGAATATTTCATTTCTGCTGAATTAAATTTTCGTCAAAACTCAGAAAATGTTAAAAGCTGAAATCAATACATTAAAAGCTATAAGAATGAAAAAATATATGGAACCTCCAACCTAATGAAAAAATATATTAAGCCTTCACAAGTTAAGCCCTCACACAAATTGTACACACTTTTAATACATTTTTCGCGGCTGTGTATTGTATTTCCATGGCCGCGTACGTTTCCTTCGGTAAAATTACGAATTGAAAATGTCTAATTCTTCAAGGAAGAGGTGGTATGTCGTGGTAGTTCCGGGAAGTTGAAGATTACTGAAAAGGCATCGGAGAGAAGGTTAATGGCCTATTTACTGGCGGACTCCGGCACAGGTATCACTAAGCTACGCGAAAAATACAAACCAAAGCCAAGTTCATAGACTGCATCAAAATCGGATGGCACCAGTGACTGTTAGAAGCGAATAACAACTAGATTAACGTGGTCATAACCCCTTGATTGTAAGAGGGAAACGAAAATGTAAAAATATTTGTATAAACAAACAAAACATAATCGCGCCACAGCGAGCGAAAACAGGAGGCAATTAGCAACGGCAGTGTCATATTTAGGAATGCCATATTTGAGGTGGTTTGTAACCTGACTAAATTGCTTTGAGAGGGAGCTAAGGGGGCCATTCAATGATTATGTCGAGCGTGAAAGGTGGGGAGGGAAGGAGGACTCTTCTTATGGTCTCGCGAATGGGGGTATGGAAATCGAAGATGAACTTGCATAAGATTTTGTTTACACGTGTGATCGTACTTGTATTACCGTTTTAGTAATCATTGTCTAGTATTTTTAGAACTGCAAGCACGTATTTACTACAAGCTATTGTGCTCCCAACTACCTCTCCACCTGAGTCTCGGAAGTTAAAAAAAACGCGAGGTAAAATCTTCCGAACAGCATAGCCTCGGATTCCTTGTGATGAGCAGAATACCTACACAGTGATCATGAATTTTAACACTACTAGGCAAATATCGCATTAATGATATACAAAAGGGATACATTGTACGTCTGATTCAGAACTAAATAACTAAGATTCACAACTGAATGATCAACGAATTGACGGGGCTTATTCTATGCACTTCGGCGACGGACATTAGTTTTAGTCGGTGAAATGTTTTGGTGAAATAAAGGGCGGGTAATATAAACGTAATGGTACAAAAATAACGAGAATTTCCTATCCCAGTTTCTCCCTGACTGATATGAGAATTCCCTGACTATTCCCTGACTTTTCCAGATTTCCAAAATTCCCTGACAATTCTAGGTTTTCTAGCTTGCTTTGGAACCATTAACTAAACGGCCACTTCACAGCCACCGCGAAAGGAATGAGGGAGGGAGGGGAGGGAGCTCACTTGGCAATCGACTCGGCCAGCTTCTTCCCCTCCAGATCGGGCACGTCCAGCCGTCGCTCGTGCACCTCCAGCGCCTCTCGGATCACCACCACCTTGGGCGCGAGGGCCTTCTTCTTGTCTGCCGCTGCAGGAGGAGACTCGGTCCCTTCGCTGCCGGCCTTGGTGCCGTTGCTGCTGCCCTCCTCACCCGAGGCCCCCTCCCCTGCCTTCTCCGCCCCCTCCCCTCCCTTCTCCCCCTCCTCCCCCCCCCCACCAGCACCCTCCTCCGGCAGCGACTCATTCTCCACCTTCTTGCTCTCCTCAGCACCACCTGCTGGCAACCAAACAAATTACACATCCACAATTCTCCACTAACCTTATCATTTTTAATACATTACAACAGGTCATAAAAACTCAATTTTAAAATTTCAACTTTTACTTGAGGAGAATGTATACTGAATACGAGATCAAATAGATTACAACCTTAAGCATGATGAGAAACAGTCATCAAAATTTTACTGTTAAAGTGACACAAAGAAGTAGATAACAGAGAGAAAAACTATGAAAGAAGATTTAAGTGCTGATTTACATAGCCTGGTTTCGATTGCATCGAACGGCTTAGTTAGTATTTCTGGCCAAATGCTAATGGAGCAGGATAAACTATTTCAGAAATAGACATGATCAATCCAAAAGACTTGATGTGGGAAATTTCACATGTAGGCAACAGCATTTCACTGTCCATTATAAATTGTGGCCTGCTTTAAGGTTTGATATAGATGAAATAAGTGGGGATTTAAAAAAAATTCGTGTTGATGAGGATAAAAATATGATGATGAAGTTTGCAAGCATCATCCATAACTCTGAATTAAAGGAAATGGAATTGGTAAATTTAGAGGAAATAATAGTTAACAGCCACGATACTCTCACCACACAACATTGCATACATGATGAAATCATTGAAATGGTAATTAAGAACAATAAATCCGAGTGGGGATGAAGATCAGCCTGAAATTGTTGAAGGAAGACTACTACTGATGATGGTCTTTAACCCCTTCCCTGACGCGACCGAGTTAACTCGTCCCAAGTGGTGGTTCCATTTTCGACGCGACCGAGTATACTCGTCCTGCCACGGCAATGCGTCTTCTCTCATGTTCTGCCCGAGAATACCCGTCCTCTTGACGTAGTTCCATTTTTCCTCACTAGAAGGCATAAGCCTTATGATTTCTGAGATCCTTCATGAATTTTTTTCGAGTTTATAACATTGATATTTACAGAAATCATTAGCTGAAATTTACGTATTTTTACGAGCGTATAACACGAAAAGTTCAATGAGTAAACATTATTCGCAGTGGTTCTTTTCTATGAATATTTGTGATATATTAGGCGTTACTTGTATATGCATCCGTTTAGCATATCATCGTATGTATTTATATCTAAACATATTTTTTTTACTCTAAACGCACTCTTACCGCTATTTTGTCAATTGCATTTCGTGACTTTTTTATTTCGTGACAGATTATTCCCGCTTTTCAAACATAAACTTCTCTATAGATTTCATTGAACTAATTTTCGTTGTGCCTATTGTTGAAACAATTGTTCGTTTTACTTATCGCTAATCATAACTTGCCATCTTGAAACAAAATGGTGGAAACTAAAATCTGATTTTATTCACGTGGATAAAGATTTTGTCCGCATTTCACAGATAAACGGCCTTTGGGATTATGATGAAACTTTTTTTTTTCGTTGTTATGCACCTGCAAGGAGACTCTTTGCTACCTCAAACCACCTACTGCTGTCTTCAAAATCTTATTTTATTCGTTTGGACAGTTGTGACACAATGTGAAACTTTTTCATTGGTATGAAGAGACATGAGAAGGTATATAGCCCTCTCGAATCGTCATCTTGAAATAATACGTATACAAAGGACTACCATTACTAATAAGAATAATAACAAGTTTGATTTCTTTACCCTGTTGTCTCGGGCAAAGCCGAGACCGGGAATGCTAGTAATTTATAAATATACTTTTCACTTTACAAATCAAGACATTCCCAAAGCGTAAGAAAGCCACGCTTCACGGTTGCTTTCGCCCTTTGAGTAGGTTTTGAATGAGATGCTGAAGAATCTTTTTTGTAACTCTAGGTCTTCGGGTCATGGAAAATTATTGCTAAGAGCTGATTGCTTGTTCTTAGTCTCCTTTCGCTTCTTATATCTCACTCACCGCAATAGCATGCCTCCCTTTGCCTCGGCGGCACAACATATAGCAATCTCATTGTCCAGGCCTCCTCCCCCGCTAACTTCGGGAGGGCAATTCCCGGTACTTTCCGCTAACCGAAGGTTTATCCTACCTTTTTCTTTGAGTACACAAGGTCACCGTCGCGGACTACCCTGGGTCCCTTCACTCGCGCGTCACGGTAATTCTCAGAACAGGGGAGAAAGGGTATTTCTGGGTAAAGGGGAGGGAAGACAGGAAGGCTACCGGCCGGGGCATCGGTGTCGAGAACATAAAAGGTTTTAGTATCATCCCTATGCCGTGCTTTCTTTGTTTCTCCAGGTCATTGCTCCATTGGTTTTTCCGAACACATGGTTCTCCTGCTTACCGTTTCCAGTATTCACGGTAAATTCGATGGCAGCCCTGATGCTTAGAAAACTCTCTCAGTTATTCGTTGTCCTCTCAAGCGTACACGTCTAGCACTCCTGTGTCACTCACTTAGGTATCAGTCTTTACTGTCGTTTGTGATTTTTTCTTTCGCCGTGAAAGTAATCCTTTTGGTTTTGTGAGAAATTATTATCTTTCACGATGACAAGTGAAAATGAAAGTGACTTTTCAGAGGAAGAACTGCAAGTCCAAGACATTGAAGATTGTGGATCTGAATCCAGCTTCTCAGAGCATTCTATCTCTGATAGTGAAGATGAAGAGGAATCTGCGCCAGAAGGGCAGTGGTGTGAAGTGGATAATTCTCACCAGCCTGCACCCTGCAGGTTCCAGTTTGAGGGAGAATCGTCCTTGAATTTTGACTTGGATGCGGACGGTGACCCACTGCAGTTCTTTGAACTTTTTCTCGACGAACATGTAGTGGGATTTATAACTGATGAGACAAATCGGTATGCATCCCAGTGTTACCGAGATGAGGCATCAACAACCCAACACCAGTGGCGCGAGGCAACCAACGCAGAAATGCGAGTGTTTTTGGGGCTGGTGATACTGCAAAGTATCATTCGGAAACCGGAGCAGGAACAGTATTGGTCCAGAAGACGGATATTAGCAACACCCTTTTTTGGAGAAACAATGTCCCTTCGGCGATTTATCCTACTACGGAGATTTGTCCTACTACGGAGATTTGTGCACTTCAGCAACAACGATGCTTACAATACAGAAAATCACCCGAACCCCAAACTGAACAAGATTTGGCCAATTTATTGTTTGCTAGAAGAAAAATTCAAGGCACTTTATACTCCGGAGAGAGACGTAACGGTGGATGAAAGTTTACTACTTTACAAAGGAAGACTGGGTTGGCGCCAGTATCAATTCACTTCTCAATGAATAAAAATGTTCATTTATGTAAAATTTTTCCCTTTATGACCATTTATTATTTCTCTACGTCTTGAGATGGCCTTCATTTTTCTTGATAATAGTGTCGATAGATCTCTAAAATAAATATTCAGTCAAACAGATTTTTTCAAGTTTGTATTAGAACACTAATAGTCAATATATTAGTGGTAAGTATTCTAATGAGTGAACAAAGGTAATAAGTAGTAATCAGCTAGTAATGTACGCAATACGTTTGATTTTGTTGAAACGAAAAAAGATCGCTGTCCGGGTATAGGCAACCCGCGTGACGCCAAGGCCATACACACTACGAAAAGCAGAGACCGCCTGCTGAGATGGGTCGAGAAAACCCCTCTACGGAACGAGAGAGAAAGCTGCGATGCAGCTGGCAGTGACGAGCGGTAGACAGATCGCTGACGGGCAGATCTTGGACGAAGCATCACAGCCCGCATTTCGTTCGGACTGAAGTGCATAATTACTTGTTTTTTCGATAAAAACAAACTGCAAATAAATTTCTTAAATAAATTACTCATATTGATAGTAATGTATACTTACTTCATTTCTAAAGGCTGTAAGCATAAAAAATATTAGGCCATTCCAAAGAAAGTTCAAAATGTTGAAAAATGCATTAAAATCGCCATTTTTTAATTTTTGTAAATAACATCTAAAAATAAATATTTTCAAGAAATGACCTTTTCCCCTGTTTTTGAATCTGCCAGACAGTAGGAAAATGAAATAAAAAAATATGTCTTCATTTTAAAGGAATTCTCGAAAAAATTCGTCAGGGAAGGGGTTAAAGAAAAATCCAGTCCGGTCGCCCGCGGCGACGTAGTGATGGGCAGCCGTACACACGACACCCACGCGTTGGCATCGTGCTGAATCAGCTAATAACAAATTAAGCGCGGTATGAAATTATGTTACAAATTACAAATTACACAGCATAAGAAATATCAAATTTTATACCCTTTTCCAATAACAATATGAAACTTTTACATGCGCAGCAATATGCACAATGCTTAGATTCCGTTATTTTCACTCACTGCGCAACTTCGATAATTTTAAATAATAACTTTGTGTATTAAGAAACCAGTTCTTTCTGATTATTCTCAGTAAACGGCAAACGAATATATTTTGTTATAAATAATTGACTCCTTTCAATGAAAACATCCCGGACGTCAGAAATAGACCAGTTGCCATGCATGAGCCATAGTCCAGCAAAATCCCTAATCAGGCATCACTTCTGTCCCGACTGTGCCGGATTAAAGATGCTCAACTGTACAGCGATGTACAGCAAAAAATGCCCTCAAAAGTTCCCATTATGTGTGCTGTAAGTGCAATAGGCTTTGCAAAATCTAATTTGTTTATCTCACCAAGGGCAAAATCCACCAATTTTGTTCGCTTGTAAAATGGCTAATTTTTGGTTAAAAAAAAAGACTTACCTATTCCCTAAAGAATGCCATAGCGTTATCATTATTTTTTGATTTAACTCATATCAGATGTGCACTGTCTCCAGTAATTTTTAATGTTTCCATCGAGAAGGCCATCAATGAAATCAAGGAAAAGTGTTCTGGATTGAACATCCACGGAGAAAGTATCAGCATGCTACGATTCGCTGATGACATAGCTCTCATAGCAGAGACAGAGAAGGAGCTGAATAAGATGCTAACAACCATGGAAAGGACTATGGCCAGATATCAGCTGAAATAAATAAGAATAAGACTAAGATATTGGTGTGCAGCATGAAAGAAGAGGCAAAAACCAATGTCAAACTAGGAAAACAAAAACTTGAAGAGGTGAAGGAGTTCTGTTACCCGGGAAGCAGAGTAACCAACGATGGACGAAGCAAGAAAGAAATAGTTAGTAGAATAGCCCAGGAAAAGAGGGCATTCTATCAAAAGAAGAACCTACTTACAGCCGGAAATACAATGTCGGCGGCTCCTCTATGTCCCAATGTCAAAGACATTGCCGACTGTCCGCCGTCCGACTGTCAGCCATTGCCGAACATGCATGGAGCGAGCCAGGCCATGGGATTAAATTTGAGGAGGCGACAATAATAGCCAAGGAGAGTCGCTATTATCCCAGGCTCATCAGAGAGGCAATAGAGATATGGAAAACTCCCACGAATTTCAACAGAGAAGATGGCTATCCCCTAAACACTGCGTGGAAAAGAATCATCCATCCCGGCCAATCACAGCGCAGCACGGACTCTACCAGCCCTATATAAGACGGCGAAAAAGCAGCTTTTCTCACCTTCGACCTGAAGACGCTAGCAGGACGGCTAGCGAAACTGTTGTCACCCCCAGTCAACATACGCGGACGCAGAACCCGATATGCAGAGAACATCCAAACCTAGGATTGTTGACCAATGATGATGAGAGAGGACGTGATCTCCATTCTTCATTTTTCGCACAGCACTTCAAACTGCTTATCAGTGGAGTGAAACCACTATCAGTGGAGTGAAATTTATAGACAGTTACTGTTAACCCTGCGCTACTCTAGAGGGTAAGCATTAACGATAAAGATTGCTATAACACGAAAGATGCATCCGTGATTCTGATTTTAGAGCACATTTTGGAGTAAAAAAAACAGTCTTATGGACTGGGAAATATGGTAGTTTTGGAACAGCCGTTTTCAAAATTCCCTGACTTCAGATGAAATTCCCTGACATTTCCCAGTTTTCCAGCTTTTCCCTGACGCTGGACACCCTGGTTTAACAACCACGTCCATTGGCAGAGTCTGCTGTGTGTCCGAATATTGTGATTGGGCGAAAGAGCAGAGCAGACTCAGTTGTGATTGGATGAAGTGGGTGACGTAAAAGTCTTTCGCATGCCCACTCAAACGAAAGGATTAAATACATCAGTTATTCGCCTCTTGTAACTCTAGAACTACGCGACGGATACACAAACGGAAAAATACGTGTCTTTATAAACTCTATCAAATTCAGCAATAAAAAAAACTATGGGAAACAACTCCATTTCTTCTCTTCCATGCATTCTACCGCTTCCCACATTTCAATCAAACTTTCAGGAGCAAATTGCAAAGTGAGACATCTTGAATTACTGAGTTTGAGGGAATGCTTCCTTGGAAAATTATGCCCAGTTCACATGGTGTATTTTTCCTTGAGTGCTAGCTTGATTTCGTGCTTGCTACCAAGTGGGCGACGAAGGAGGCCGCGAAGCTGGCTTCGCTGATGGTTCACACGTAGCAGGAGCTATCCTCCTTACTTACTCTTCTTAAGAGCCTCAAACCAAGATGTTTATTGTGATAGTTCCGATTACGAACTGCGTATAAACAAGTTTCATCTAGAGATAGAGCTATATGCTTCGATAAGCACAGCAACTTGATCCCTAGTCTATAGATTTGCCCTCATTTTTAAACACTATATCAACCATACAATGCTATCAAAGGCAGGACCTTTATTTAGATCACGGGATCAAAGCTGAACGATGATTGGCCGGCAAAAATAGCCATCAGCAGAACACGCAAGGAAAATAGCACCAGACTTTAACCATAAAATCAAGCAAGCTAGCCATCAAAGGAGCCCGCAGCAGTCAGCGTTTCCAGCAAGCGAGCACGCACGGCACCCATCAGCACTACACGCAAGGAATCCATCCGGGAAAAACACACCATGTGAACTGGGCTTTAGACTTGCCCTGAACGGCGGAACCCTGGTGCAGTGGAGGGAACGAGCAGCACGGGTGCATACCTGAAAAGAGTTTGCTTATGGTGCTGCCCAGCTTCGATAGCGGAGACTGCTCATCACTCTGCTCCTTGCGCTTCTGCTCCTCCTCCAGCGCCAACTGCTGCTCCTCGGGAGACAGAGTCTTCTCGGCCAGCAACTCCGTGTGCGCCAGAGAGAGTATGCCGGAGTCATCCATCGTGAAGTGCGCCTTCACGCCTTTCGACTCAGAGCCGGTGCTGCTCAGCGCCTTCTTCAGAGCTGCTCCCACACCAGAGATACGGATCTCCGTCAAGTTCACCCATCTCTCCATGCTGCCCTCGGAGAAGAGACAGATGTTTCAGTCATTCACAAGAATGACAATAGATAAACAATAGAGCAATGCTATTGGGAAGTCCCCCGAGTTAAACTTTGAACCATACCCAACCATTCGAGAGGCAAATCATCCATCGTCATCAGGGGAAATGCCATGAAATAAATAAAGCCCCATCCAATCAGAAGGCACCTGATTGCTCAATTTCTTATTTACAATTTACAACTTTTTTAACAACATTTTGCCAGATGACGTAGGGCAAGTCTCTCCTTGAAAAGCTGGATATGATTTCCAGTTTAATCCATTGGAGTTCCCACTTCACTGTTAGTATTTGCCAGGAAAGTGTTAGATCATTTGTCAGACTTAATAATAAAGAAAAATTCTATGATATGTGACGAAAAATCAAAGTTCGTCCCCATTAAAATGAGGTTTTTCATTCCAATAAATTTGATTTTTTTCTCTAATTTCAGAAACTATTACATAAACCCATAAATATTTGTCACAAAAATATTTAACAAATACAAATGGATGCTTAAGAGGTTCCGCCATGACTACGCGATTCAAAATCCCGTAAAATAGCCATGTTATTTAATGAATAAATACTGATGCAGAAAAACTCCTAGATGGAATATCATCTGCAGGGTGATAATGCATACACAATAATTCTATGAGTATGTTATTATGTAGCACGCTGTAGTTCTATTCTCGTTTTTACAAGCTCTTTTAACTCATTCTGATTTTGGAACATGACTGACGTGTTCTTGCCACGTTTAATTTACAAAGTAAGAATACATGCTCAATCCTGATAATACATATTCTAAAATAGGTTAAATATTTTATTACTTAAGTTTTTTAACTATTCCCTTGCAAATATAACTATGTTTTGAATTTTATTCCTATTCATATTTTTTTAAATCGTATTTGGAAGCATTGGTATTAATTACACCATATGAATAACCAATGAAATATTTAAATTACATAAAAAATATAAGAAGGACCTTGGTAAGGTATATTCCTAAATTAACTTAGTAAATAGGCATGTAAGCAAGTTCCGTCACAAGCACCGTTGCCAATCATGACAACATACTGTAGTGCCACTTTCACAGAACTACGGCTTTTCTGTTTATTTATAATATTATTTAATTTATTATTTAATTTAATTTTAAGTTAATCATTTATTAATATCAATCAAAACATTGTGGTAAGGTGAGCACTTTTTTACAATGATAAATTCTACATAAAATTGCGCATCTTATATTAGTTTTTCGTTAAAACGACATTTCCCTAAAAATGATTAATCTGCAAATTTTACTGAAAGAGTCATGCACTGCGGAATAGCCACGTTTAAAATGGCTGATTTTCAGTGTCTTTGTTCATGATAATGGTAAGGCCTCATTAGTTTATTGCAAATCGATACAAGGGACAATAAATGGTGTGTCCTGAAATTTTCACGGAAAATGACATGTAGTTCATAATTGTGTGGAGTCTCCTTCCGACCAATAGCAGTCGAAGGTGCAGCGGGGCGGACGAATCAAGAGTCATCAAAGAAGAACTCACTCATTGTCGGTCGCAGTCTGTGCGTCAGCCAAGTGATCCGTTTCAGGGACAGCCTCGCTCACACGGAACACAAAGTCATCGGTGTGCTTGTTGAACGTGAGGATCTTCTTCTGCGGATACGGGTTCATCGATCCAAACAGGGTGCGACGCACCATCTTGATGCCCTTGCGCTCCGCTCCCTCCTCACCCTCCACCTCTCGCTCAAACGTCACCTGGAATTGAAACGCACCCATTTCACACACCCACAAATGCAATGTGCATCAAGAAGCAGAAAGCACTGTCTTTCACCGTGGCATTGATGCGCATATACACCTTCTTACACAAACCATAAAATCAGCAGGACTTGTGTGTGTGATATTGCTGAAAAAAATTATTACAATTGTTGAAAATTTAAAAGAATGCATAATTCAATAACTTCCTAATTTATTCAACAGAATCAATTTTCATTCACAAAAAAACTTTAACCAACAACATACTACCCTAATATGATATTGATATCTATACAATATCCATAGAGTGTTACCAATATCCAAAAAGCATTACATCTAAGTGTAATATTGTGTGGATATTGATGTACTACCATGCTTTTTTGATAACCCATGACATCTAAATGTAATATTGTGTGGATATTGTATGGATGTTAATGTATGACTGCCTTTTGGATATTGAATGGTTATTTTGGGTATCTGGATGCAAATATACTATTATTGCACATGTAATGCTGTACTTAATGTTTTTAGTATAATACTTTACGATGATGGTGAAATGCATTTTTAAGTTTGTGATCGAACAACATGTAGGAGTAAAAATCCTTGTTAGACGAGTTATCTTTGAGGAAATTCATTTCAATAAAACAGTCGAGCAGCACTGTGTAATTTTCCACAACTGTTTTATTTCACCTCAACCATGTTTTGACATTATCTAGAGGCTGCTATATGCAGTAGCCTTTAAGTAATGACAAAAGGTACTTCGGAACTGTTTAAGGTGAAATAAAACAAGTGTGGAAAAGTGCTGCTCTACTGATTTCTAGCAAGTAGGAGGGTAATATTAAAATATTCTTTAGAGAAAAATATGAAGCAGGGAAACGGAAACCTTTTTTATTTAATATCCAAGTTGGATATTATATGGATGGCATTTGGTGGCAACTTCGGATATTGTATGGATATCTATATAATATTAGCGGATGAAAATTGGATATTGTGTGGATATTATAGTTGGATATTACAGATATTGTGGGGATATTATATGGATATCGATTGCCACTAGGGTACGTATACGACACAGTCGCAGGCAAAACTTTGTGGAAGTTATTCGAAGTAGGAGAAAAGTTATCAACTCTGCTGTTTCCACATACACGTTTATTAATTACGACCATGGTTTCGTAGCAAGGCTACATCATCAGGTGTAAGTAGAGATGGGTAAATTACCGTAATTTTCCGGGAATTATAAGTTATGAGCTGCAAATCCTTATCAGAGGACTTCAAATGAAATCAAATAGCATTGAGTTATAAATGCTGACGCTTACATCAAACATATCACGACGTTTATCTTTTATAACTCATTAAAAAAATTATCACAAAGTTGGAGGCAACACTCAATTTGCCTCTCTTTTGTCACACTATGAGAAATTTTCGTTCCAAAGACATACCTCTGCACAATTTGCATTTGCTATTTTACTCTGAATTAATCACGGACACAATGTAAACAATATCGTTTTAGCTACTTAATTTATAATATCACCCATTCCAATGGTTTCTTCGTGAGGAAGAAATTATCTGAAAAATAACTTTTCTGAAAATTACCGTTTATTACGGTAATTTTCAGGGGTGTTGGTAATTTACGAAAAATACACGGTAATTTTCATAAATTACCGCGGTAATTTAGCAAGTTGCCCATCTCTAGGTGTAAGTATCAACTCTGCTGTTTCCACATACACAAACACGTATGTGGAAACATCATCACCTGATGATGTAGCCTTGCTACGAAACCATGGTCGTAATTAATAAACGTGTATGTGGAAACAGCAGAGTTGATACCTTTTCTCCTACAACATACTACGTTTCAAACATGCAAAATACTGGTGGGTGAAGAACTCTTCATCCAACTGATATGCCGAGTAATCACCAGAGGCTTCTTCTAGGTAAATACTTTTTCATCATAGCCAGCGTATAACCAAAATAATATAATCTAGCTAAATTATTTTAAAAAGCCCAAGGGAGGTAATTAGGAGAATATTGCCTATAACTCTGAAACACTAATATTCATCCCAATGTTGAGCAAACATTAGACACAGCACCGTACCGTATTCCATTCCATATTCCGTATTCCATACCCCCATTTTTGGCCGAAATCTTTGTGGAAAAAAAGTCTGGAGGGGGACTATATTCGAGCTCAAGGCACCTAATGTCCGTTGTAAAATTCCATCCCCCGAGTTTGAAGGCCATTATCTCAAAAATGGCTTTTTTGATTTTTAAATAAAGCACAGTAAAACCCCTTATTTACACTTTTCTAGGGACCGCTGGAAAAGTGTGATTTCTGGGAAAATGCAAATAGAGGGAAAAGGACAATTTTCAGTTTTACATGCATACTTTAACAATATAGAGTAAATATATAAATAAGAAACACTGATAAACTGAATTACATATTATCAATCATTTCTTAAAGTATAGAGCTGTCATGATTTATTTTTAGAGTTTCGAACCGGGGACGTCGCTTGGAAACTGATAAAATACCAGCGGTAACAAATAATTTTGAAGAATTAATATATTGCACATTTTCAGGAGCATGTTAGAATCACCCGAACATATCGGTAGATACTTACAATTCACGCTCTTCCGTTAATTTCGTACAGAAAAAACGACAGGACGTGCGGAAGTATTTCCGCCACGTACTAATTACGTGATTTAGGTAAATAAATTCATTAACTATTTTACATAAGTACTAATTACGTAATTTGGTTAAATTACGTAATTAGTACGTAAAAAAGTTAAAATGCATCCCGGGTAAACAGATTAAAAATATGTAAAACCAGGGACAGTTGTACAACGAAACTGCGATGAAAAAAAATTTGTGGACAGAGAGACTCGAACCAGGGACATAGACATTGTGAAGCGAGTACTTTACCCCTAACCCAAACTGCACTGATTTAACATATTATATAATGTCTGGGTAAAAATTCATTTTCATTCTTCACAATATGATCTTCGGTACAGTATAAATGTACTCCCACAGGAGTTCCTAAATTATAACTCGCGTACTCTACGTTTTCATTTCATAGTACGAATCTTTTCCCGCAGCAAGTATCGCGAATGTAAACATTTCATCTTTCCATCTCTAGTGGCACTCTGTACTGCCCCACTACACAGCTAGATTCAAATTCTTCCGTACAACGGAGCACATTACTACTCAGGTAAAAATATCTCTTCTGCAATTCATTTGAAACTGGTTTGAAACTCTTTTAAACACAATAAACTCATCTTCAACTGATTTTGAACTGATTTGCACTGGTTTGCATCCAAATTTTTAGCTTCATGCTCATTTGGAACCCATTTTCACTCAATTTTGCAACACATTATCAATCTATTTTTCAACTGATTTTCTGCTAAACTGTTATGCAACTGATTTTTATTCTTTAATTCTTATGCAACTGATTTTCACTCAATTTTGCTACCGATTTTAAAACTGTTTTACAACTCCCCTGAGAGCACACTAATTATTGTAGACTTCTAAATTTGGTCAATTTAACGTCTACAGATAACTTCACTGATTTAAGTTTGCTGTAGACCAAGAATTAATTGAAACCAAAAATCACCAACCAAAACAAATTTTACATAATATGTTTTCAATAGTTCACCATGATACCCGTTTAAATATTCATAAAAAACGGAATTACTGGTACATCGGCAAACATTCTTTCGTCATTATCAGCCCATTACTGAGCTTAAACAATATCATCCGGTAGAAATTCCACTCATATGGCCAAGTTGGCTGCGCTTGCTTCGGCAGTTTTCTTTTGTTAAATCGTGCCCGCGCATGGAAACGCAAGAAACACACGTAAACATGTGCCGAATCTTAATGGAGGGTAGTTGAAATTTATCAACTCAGTGTTTTTTCACACTCTAGTTACATAATATACAGTTATCTTATGCATTCTTGTATTCTAAAGAATAATTTTGTTCCGGTTCATCCGCTAGGTATTTGTGTACAGAGGCTGTATCGTAGTGGTAAGTGTACTTTGAAATTAAAGGCAATGGAATAATGTCTGCTTAGAAATCCGTTTTTTTCTATAGCATCTGCGTTTTATTGTCTTTACAGATTTTCTCAACCGTAGAATACTTGTTCTCCGAAGTTACCAGTAACGTTACAAAGTTGTTAAAAAATACGTCGTTGAACGAAGGATCCTTGAAGTTTCAACGTGTGTTACTTTACTGCTAGCAGATATGGTACCTACTGTAGTGGGGTATTTGGACCTTTTCCTGTAATTAATGCCTAGTGAGGTTCCGTTTTGTTTGGTTTGCATTATATTGCCGAGTGAATAACTGTGTTTGGCAACAAAATGATGTGATATCAATGAACTCTTTCTTTTCGTTTAAAATTTTGGTGATGCATAGACAGTGTCTTCGGAAACTCTGAGGAAGTGCCATTGATTGTGTGTTGAGGTGCTGTTGTGTAAATTTTGTATAATTCATTTCAACTGGACTTCTGGTAAATAAAGGTATTTATTATTATATTTTTGCTATATGTTGATGGTTTCTGGCGTAATTCCTGTAGAAGCGGTTGGATTTGGTGTTTTTCAGGCATTTTTGTCGAAGTCATTTTTTGTAATAGTCGACTAATTTTTTTTTGCACAGAATAGTGCTGTCCCACTATAAGTTTCGACTAGTACGCAGCGTAATTATTAGTTTACCTGGTGATGAAGTGTCGTAGAAACATACGTTACGTAGTTAGTATATAAATATTAAACTACGTAGTTAGTACAGGGTGGCTACTGATGCCCAATTTTCAAATTCCCTGACTTTTCCCTGATTTTTCCCTGATGGCTTTACCAATTTCCCTGACCGATCGCCAAAAGGTCTCCTATTTTCGGAATATTTTATTTCTGCTGAATTAAATTTTCGTCAAACTCAGAAAATGTTAAAAGCTGAAATCAATACATTAAAAGCTATAAGAATGAAAAAATATATTAAACTTTCACAAGTTAAGCACTCACACAAATTGTACACACTTTTAATACATTTTTCGCGGCCGTGTATCGTATTTCCGTGGCCGTGTATGTTTCCTTCGGTTAATTTACAAATTGATAATTTCTAATTCATCAAGGAAGAGGTAGCGTGTCGTGGTAGTTCTGGGAAGTTGAAGATTACTGAAAAGGTATCGAAGGGAAAGTTAATGGCCAATTTACTGGCGGACTTCGGCACAGGTATCACTAAGCTACGCGAAAAATACAAACCAAAGCCAAGTTCTTGGACTGGATCAAAATCGGATGGCACGAGTTTTAGAAGCGAATAACAATTTGATGAACACGGTCATAACCCCTTGATTTTTAGAGGAACCAAAAATATAAAAATATTTGTATAAACAAACAAAACGTAATCACGCCACTGCGAGCGAAAACAGGAGGCAATTAGCAACGGCAGCGTCATATTTAGGAATGTCATATTTGAGGTGGTTTGTGACCTGACTAAATTGCTTCGAGAGGGAGCTAAGGGGACCATTCAATAATTACGTCGAGCGTGAAAGGTGGGGAGGGGAGGAGGACTCTTCTTATGGTCTCTCGAAGTGGGTATGGAAATCGAAGATGATCTCACGCAAGATTTGGTTTACACGTGTGATCGTACTTGTATTACCGTTTTAATAATCATCGTCTCGTATGTTTAGAACTGTAAGCACGTATTTACTACAAGCTAGTGTGTTCCAGCTACCTTGCGACCCGAGTATCGGAAGTTAAAAAAAACGAGAGGTAAAATCTTCCGAACAACGTAGTCTCAGATTCCTTGTGATGAGCGGAATACATACATGGTGATCGTGAATTTTAATACTACTAGGCAAATATCGCATTAAGGATATACAAAAGGGATGCATTTTACGACTGATTCACAACTAAATAACTAAGATTCACAACTGAATGTTCAACGAATTGATGGGGCTTCTTCTATGCACTTCGGCGACGGACATTGTTTTGCTTGATGAAATGTTTTGGTGAAATAAAGGGCGGGAAAGACTGCCCGGTAAACGTAATGGTAGAAAAATAACGAGAATTTCCTATCCCAGTTTTTCCCTGACTGTTACGAGAATTCCCTGGGCCCAGTCCATATCGATTCAGGCAGCCAAAGAAAAAATCTTACCTTCATAGTCTCAGATGTTATTGAATTTAACATATGTCAAACTTCAGGACAAAGTAAGTAATACGTATATTTTAGTTTTGTCCAAAAAAATTTTTGGCCCGAGATACAGTCCACCGAACATGGGCCCGCGAGCGCTATTTTTCAAATGCGATTTTTGACAAAATACTAAAATGCTCGTATCTCAGGAACGGTTCAAGATATTTTGCTCCTTTTTGTTTTATTTGAAAGATAATAATTTTGTAATTAAAATGATATCCTTGATTTGAAAATGTGTGTCCACATTCTCTTGCTGCAATTTTTTTATTTTATTTTTTTTTATTTAAAAAAATTGTTTTTCTTAAAAACGCCAATCCTAAAAATTTTTATTTTTTTACTGTTTGTCAGTACCATAGAGTACTACAATCCTTGAAAAGGAGAACTTCCACTTTTCAGTTTAACAGGTTTTATAAACAATTCAAAAAATTTCCAAACATTAAGCCAGTTTCCATTACCACAGTCTCAGATATTGGTCACATAAAATCAAAATCTCTAGTCTTACTTGACATTTTTTTCTTCTTAAATATGGGTAACAGACACAAGTTTCAAACATCAATAGCTTTCAAAATATATGTGCAGGTTAAAAAATGTACAGGTTCCGAAACATGCTTCTGTGCACTCTGCTTGGAACTGAATTTAGCAATTTAATGAACTAAAAATTTGTTCAACCGCATCAGTATCTTCCTTTGATATTGAGTGATGTCTTCCTGTTGAACCAATAAGAACTGGGGCACCCAAAATCTTCAAAACATCGCAAATTGGAAGTGAGCACTGGTGGTGGTGTTGCTGTCTTTCATCTGGGAATCTATATCCAGCAGCTGGTCCATGGGCAGCATAAAGTTAACAATGATTTCACTTAACTCACAACTAATATCTATAATCTCTGCAATCCACCAGTCACAGTCATACACACAGGCCACAAACATTCCTTTTTGTAGTTCGTGAATTTGAATATTCTCTTGGCATTTATGAGATCTTGGTTGGACAAATGAAATTTATTCTTTCTTGCTCTTTAAAGTTCGTGCAATATAAGTTCGCCCATCAATTCGAGTCCAGACATGTGTCTTCTGAATTCCTTTCACAGGGGGAGTGGTTCGACCATTCTTTTATTTTCTGCTGGCGGAATTCTTCAACTTCCTCTTTGGGCAACAGAATTGGGTTTATTGATGTGTGTGACTGCACCACTCTTGTAAATTCCTTGGCATTCTGAATTGCAGCTGTACTTGGGCTGGAAAGATTATGTTTTGTTGCATGGTGCTTCAGCAGGCCTCCTACACCATCACAGGGCCCCTTACCATGTCCAGTAGCACTGTATGCCCACTCCATTGGAACAAGAGACTTTGCAAGTTAAAATAGTTGGTAACGGTTTTTGAAGTGACTAGGGGCACCATCAGGATTATGATCTTTTCTACCTGTGATTGCAGTGGTTGAATAATTTTGTGTATTGCCAACAATGCATGTGCTGAGTCATGTCCTCTGTCATCACTTATAACTGCAACACTTGTGGTCTTGTTCTGAAAATATGTCACTCCTGTAAAAATTGAAACTTGGTCATTACTCCAGTGATATCCTTGAACTTCTTGTGGTAGAACCACAGACCAGTTCTCAGCAAAATCACAGTGAAGCACTAAATATGCAGCCTCTACCCATCCCTTCACTTCTGCAATGTGTTCTTGTTGCAATTTTTTCTTTTCTTCAGATGTTGGTGTGTTACTGCTTTCACTGTCCACCTCCCAAGTTCGTCTAAGAAGGTATCAATGACAACAGTTTTCTTAATGAGTTTATTTTCTTCCCATGTTGCATATGTAACTTCAGAAGAGTTATCTGCTACACTATCCAGACCAAGTGTCTGTAAGTCGAGTCCCCCCTTTCCAGGGCAGTCACCACAGTCCTGAAACAAACATATCTCTCGTTCTATGTCACAGACCACTAACGACTTCACATGTCCAACCAAGGTGTTATATGTCATATCTTCAAGTAAGTTCTTCAAAGCTATCACACAGTTCAAAATTTGCACAGTACAAACATAAACAGACATCTCTAGGTGGATGTGGAACAACCCACTTAGGTCGTAATGCATAAAATTTTGATCTTCCAATATGCAATGTTGAATGTTCCTTCTTATATATGGCAAAAGTTTCTTTAATGCTGCGGGTCATGTATCTTTTCACTTTCACCACTTTTTCTCCTGCAACTGTCATAGTCATAATGTCTTTTTTGTTGGCACTCTGGCGAGAACAGTCCCACTTATCTTCCAGATAAAATGAATGTGCAATTTGAACATTTGCTTCATTCACAGGATGACCATAATATGGATCTGGTTTTCCAAACACTCCTTTTGCTAACCTCAAATTTCTTGTCTTGTCCACCATGTATTTTGATGCAGATGGAATGTGGTGCAAAATTTGGTTCTTTGTAAAGGATACTGGGATAATTGTTAGAACTTGAACCTTATCATTGTAGGATGCATATGATTCAACAGCTGAACTGATGTTTGATAAAAACTCTTGGCAGGTTGCACAAGCTCCTTTTGGTTCCTTTTCTTCTGAAGTTGGAATTTCTACTTTGAAGAGTTTGGTCAGTTTTGTTCTGGTATGCTCACCCACTGCTCCAGAAATGTCTCTGTGTTTTCTTGATGCATACATCTCATGAATTGACTTCACTGACCATGGTTTCTTAACAGGACTAACACCAACCTCTGTAGCTGAATGATTCAGGATATGTAGTTCTTCCTCTGCAGTTACAAAATCTGCATCACACACAACATTGGGGGCTTCTTGTTCACTTATTGTCATGTTTGATATTGTGTTAAAGCATTTAGAACACAAAAAGTCATTACTGGAAACATTTTCACTTTGAAACAGAGTCTTAAAATGAGCACTCTTATTTCCAACCTGAAGTCTTTTTGCTAGTCTTATGTATCACTCTTTTATGGATATGAAAATAGTCAGCACACTTCACTCTCCTATGGCCCCAGTCAGAAGAAATTTCAAATAGACTTTTCCACAAACACCACAACCCAGTCAGTCAGCAGAATTTTCAAAAACCTTCACAGGTACTGCTAACAAAAATTTTTTTTAACTACTCTCTTTGTTTGCCTGTTGACAACTGAACTGTCAGTTCATGTGTCCTCCCTTTTATATGCTAGGTCAAACATTTAGAATTTTCCGGTTAGTTTCAGATTCTTCTGAGAAGGTTCTGTTACATTCTTTAATTATGTGGAAGGTTCCACATTGTCCTCAGAGGTTTTCGGAAGTTATCTGGAAGCTTCCACATTGTTCTAGAGTATTTTGTTACGTTCTGGAATTATTTGCAAGTTTCTAGATTGTTGAAGTGTGTTCTATTATGATCTGAAATTATCTGGAATCCAAATTGTTCTAGAAGGATCCGTTACGTTTTGGAATCATCGAGAATCTTCCACATTATTCCAGAAGATCATTAATGATTTGGAAGGTTAATAATAAAGAAAATCTAAAAAAATTATCAACATTTAACTAGTTCCTAACTTTGTTTCATTTGTTGTTTTTAGTTAATCACAAACAGTACAAATTTTTTGAGATTGGTGTTTTAAAATAACAAAATTATAAAAACTTGCAATCAAGAAATTCACCATGGAAGGTAAAAAATTACATTAATTTATAAAACCTGTTAAACTGAAAAGTGGAAGTTCTCCTTTTCAGGGATTGTAGTACTCTATGGTACTGACAAACAGTAAAAAAAATAAAAATTTTTAGGATTGGCGTTTTTAAGAAAAACAATTTTTTTAAATAAAAAAAAATAAAATAAAAAAATTGCAGCAAGAGAATGTGGACACACATTTTCAAATCAAGCATATTATTTTAATCACATAATTATTATCTTTCAAATAAAACAAAAAGGAGCAAAATATCTTGAACCGTTCCTGAGATACGAGCATTTTAGTATTTTGTCAAAAATCGCATTTGAAAAATAGCATTTGAAAAATAGCACTCGCGGGCCCATGTTCAGTGGACTGTATCTCGGGCCAAAAATTTTTTTGGACAAAACTAAAATATACGTATTACTTACTTTGTCCTGAAGTTTGACATATGTTAAATTCAATAACATCTGAGACTATGAAGGTAAGGCCCCTGCCTGAATCGATATGGACTGGGCCCCTGACTATTCCCTGACTTTTCCAGATTTACAAAATTCCCTGACAATTCCAGGTTTTCACGGTTTTCCCTGACGATCGCCACCCTGTAGTAGGTATATTAATATTCTGTGGGGAAAACCAAAGTTTACTGTCTTGTTACATTTTTGTGTTGATTATCGCACTACCATGAAACTGCAAACTTTGTGCTCTCAGGGTCATATTAAATAAAACTGCGATGCAACTGCTTTTTACTTAAAAACTATTTTGCAACAGATTTGCAACTGCATTGCAACTCATTTCCCACTATTTTTAAAATCAATTGTAATTGATTTTCAACTAATTTTCATCTGGCTTGCAACTCATTTTCCACCTTTTCTTGAGGTCATCTGCAACTGATTTTCAACTGATATGCTTCGTGTTTCAATTTGCAAAGCAATTACAGATGAATTGCAAATGAGTAAAGAAAATCTGTTGAAAATCTGTTTAAAATGAATAGCAAAAGAGATATTTTTACCCGAGTACTCTCTATCCTGTTTTGAAGTGTATACGCACAAAACGAAGTAAAAAAAAGTGATTTATATAGACTGGTATGTATGGCTAAATTTCATGGAAGGGAATTTTGTATTTTAATCTAACGCAAACAGCAGGAAAACAGAAGAGTCATGGTGTAAATACAGGGTTCTACAAATGTTGAAGAAATTGGATGGGAGCAAATAAAAACATTCTAAATTGCGGGAAAACGTAAATTCCGATAATGTAAAAACAAGGTTTCACTGTATATCGAACTAAATCTTATTTCCACATTTGTTAATGTCAAATGGCTATTTCGATTTTAAAATAAAGTATATCGAACTAAATCTTGTTTATTTCTGCGTTTGATAATGTCAAAAATATATACTTCAATGACCTGTATTTTTCTTACTCTCAATGACATTAAATTTCATGTGTTACATATAATTATTTGGAATATAAAATGATGACTTTGGCACTTATGACTCCGCACATTACCATACTTTCTTGAGATCCCAATACATCACAGCAGGAAGTAACATAGCAATACAATACACTATTATTGGCCAAATTTTCGGGCACCAGAAAAATTGTCATACCTCTTTTGGAATATTCACTTGATACTCAATCAAAGATGGCCGAAGTAAAAGAGAAATTGCCAGTAGAATTTCCCGAGCAAAAAGGGCATTTTTATCAAAAGAAGATTCTGCTTACAGCTGCAATACAAGCATGGAAGTGAGACACATTTCATTAGAACATGCATCTGAAGCATTCTATTATACGGCAGCGAAGCATGGACAATGACATCAGCAGAGAATTCAAGGCTGCAAGCATTTGAAATGTGGTGCTACCGAAGAATGATGAAGATAAAATGGATCGACCGAGAGACAAACGAAGAAGTCTTGAGTAGAGTGGGAGAAAAGAGATGTCTACTAAAAACCCTAAAAAGAAGACGGGACAACTTAATGGGCCACATCTTGAGAAACGATGGCCCGATGAAGACAATCATCAAGGGAGAAGTGAACGGAGAGAATGGAAAAGGCAGGCCTCATAAGAGATGCATGGAAAAGGTAGCGAAGGATGTAAAAGAGAGGAACTACGTTGATATGGAGAGGTTGGCCAATAGAAGAATCGAGTGGAGGGCTGCGTCAAACCAATCCTAGGATTGTTGACCAATGATGAAGATGACTCAATCAAAATCATAATTGATGATACAAAAAAGGCCACACACAAAGCTCCAAATTGAATTTCATCGAATTACGCATAATATCTTCCACCAAAATGGCTTCTAGCACCAGCTGCACAATCTTTTTGATAATAACGCCCTCCTGCCTCACCAATTACTATCGATTAAATGAAGTTTTACTTTCGGATCTAATGAGTCACGTTTCCCAGCCATCAAGTTGACTATCGGAGTGATAGAAGAGGGAGAGTAACAGAAAAGCAATGAAAAGCACAGAAATATCTAGAACTCCACATATGCACACATGGGTAAGCCTGGAATGTTGTAGACGTACACTTGAACGCTGGCCAGAACATTTGGTGGAAATTTTTTTCATTTTAATGCAAAGTCACGAGCACTGTGCAACAGCAATGTGCTGTTTATTACTCATCATATCAAACGACCAAACGAAGTGAAATCAACTAGTTTTTCTCATTATTGCCAACTCTCTTTACTTACTAATCATAGGTCAATAAATGGTCCCTAGGCCATCCCTTTCCATTTTGAGCTTCTCTTTATATGCTGTACTTGTTATATTGAGCTTCCACGGTATTTCAGTGCTCTTGCATCTCTAGTATCCTACAATAGATTTCCAGATATTCACCAGCTGAAAATGAGATTTATCAAGAACTATTAATTTGTTTTAATTACCTGGGTTAACCATTGATCTGTGTGACATATTTGGAATTAAAACTTTTTCAAACGATCTACAAAAATCAATTGAAAACTGACCATACATATAATCTGACCATAATATTATGCAGCAGCAAGTTACCCAGGAATGATTTTAGTTTTTATGTACTCTCAGTCTTCAGTTCATCACGGGCCTTATGCTCGAAATTCTGTTCGTACATGAAAGAGAAATTTCATGCGAGTCACGTAGTACCAACTCGAACGGCGGAGGAAATCGGCAAGCTCGAAGCGCGGAGCGGGTGAATTCGAATGGCCCTTCAGCTCGTACGCCCGGGACCGGACGAGTTCGTATACGAACGGAGGGTTTGAGAGACAATATGGCAGCTGCGATGTTTCGTCTTCTTCTACTCAATCACGAAGAAGAGAATTTACAAGAGGAAAGGCCTCAGCGAATCATGCGAGAGTAAGGATTTCTCCATTTTATTTGGAAGATAACAAATTTAGAAGGCTGTATAGAATGCCTAAGGACATAGCAGCTGATTTGATAAGGGAACTGACTCCTTTCCTAAGAGCACCTTCTCGATTATCAGCAATAAGATAAAGTGAAAATACTTTAAAATGTAAAAAAAAAAACTCTACTGACCTTCCACAAACTCCGACAAAATGAGCTTCTGTTCCTCGCTTTGGAATTTGGAATTTTTACCTTAAACGATGTTCCTTCTGTCTTGATAGTGGTGGTGGAAGTGGAAGTTGTTGAAAATGCATTGTTCAGAATGCAGAGAGACGAACAGCATTATGAAATTTGCGGCAAATAAGTGAATCAAGGCTGATTTGCTGTGCCTTCTCGCATAGCAACGTAGACCAATGTTGCCACAGTGTGTCGTATGAAAGCTGTGTTCCCTTACAGATCCGCATGTGGCTCAAGCATACCGATCTTCCATTCGTACACGCCCCCTATGGATCCACTGTGCAAACGAGAGCCATACGAACGGGAACTTGTACACTTTTGAGCATAAGGCCCCAGCATGCAGTGGTCATCGCACATCAGTACCTTCATGAAATGCAGCAGTGCAACTACAAGGGCAGACAACCACGAAATCTTACTGTGGCCTCTCCTTTCATCCAAATTCCTGAACAAATCCCACGTTATTCAGGTGGGGAAAAATGGCCACACCCTGTTGTCTGATTCCCTCGCAAAGCACGAGAGTTGTTCAACAAGCACAAGGCTCACCTGGATTGGGAACAGGACGGCGTCCTTGGTGTTGAACTTCTTCACCTTGAAGCCCGCGCTGAGGTCCGCTGCCCGGTACACAGCTCCCATTGCAGCCGCCTCGTCCGTGTTCAGCGACTTGCCCAACTCCATGCCCACAAACTTGGACAACACCTCCTGCACTCGCGGAACTCGGGTGCCCGCACCAACAAGGATCACCTGTCGCCAACAAATATTACCCCAATCACTACACAGGCGAGATGTTTTCTTCCACCATTCAAAATCTGAAAGTTGCGTGTTCTTAACATTGCACCAAAGTAGAAATGAATAATTCACAGCCTTCTCAGGGAATGCAAGAATTTACCAAATTTTCAAAGTTAAAGTTTTCCACTAATTTAAAAACAAAAACTTCTCCTTACATACTTTGGCAGAAAGGTAGATTTTTACCATAAATAATATTTAACAAAAACTAATTCCAACAAAACAAATAATCAAGATTTATCATTACAATGAAGTGTTCATGTGCTATAAATAAGGGAGAGATAGTCTTTGCAAAAATCTATGAAAATAGTACTTTCTAAAAATGAAATGAGCCACTTCAGTAAAAACATACAAAAAAAAGGCAATAATATGTAATTTTTCGGAGAGAGAACACAAAATTTATGGTTAGTGGTTTGCAAGGGGACAGCATTTGAAACACTTTCTCTCGCAACTTTGTGGTATTCTATATCAAAGTATTTAATATGGCAAACTTTCATAAACCACATAAGAAATCAATAAATACAACGCAGGTTTTGGCAGTTCAGCATCATCATCAGGTGATTTGGAAGGGTTTCCAGTGGAGAAATTGTCAGTGAGGGAGGATTTCAGGGAGAGAAGAAATGGGGGGAGAATGATGGGTTGACCAATGGGGTCAGTGGGAGTTTACCATATTTTTTTTATTGCCGAATATGATAGAGTTTGCCAAATATAAGACCCGTATTTTTCCGTTTTTTTTATCTGTCAATTATTTCTCGAGTTATAGGCGGTGAAAAACTGATGTTTTTAACCCTTTCGGAAAAGTGGGTGTGGTGCAACCTCTGAAGTATAACGACTTCGTCCAATCACAACTGAGCCTGCGAAGCTACTTCACCTTATCGCAATGGAGGATACACAGCTGACTCTGCCAATAGGATAGTTGCAACAGCATCTGTGCGAGCAGACCTTCCGAGAACCCCCCTCCACTCCCTCCCCTTCCCATACGAGCAGTCAAGGACGGGAAGAAAATGACGTCAATGTTATCACAGCAGCTTTTTCGGTGGGCGTCACCTTTTGCTTATTTTAATTTTTGATTTATGAGTGAATGGTTGTGGTTAGAAGATTATTTTTTTCACTAAAATTCTTTTTTTGTTTCCATCTAACAATTTCGTGTAAAAAATTGCGATTTCGGTTCCGAGTAAACCCCCATTGGGGGTTAGGGGTGGTGGTGGGGAAGGAGATTGAAGGCCAGGGATCAGTAGGACAAGGGTTGTTTTGTAGAGCGGGGGGTGGGGGGGAAGGGCCAAGTGGGAAGCGACTGTGGGGAGGAGGCGGGGTACAAATACTCGTTTAAGACAGTCACTTCTGGGTCATAGAATCTTTTTAAAATTCCCAACTGCTCAAGTGAGTCACTTTCCTGTTCTGTTCCCTGGCAGACATAAAATATGAACATTAAAATCACTCTGGTTGTCATGAATTAAAAGATGTTACTCTTTAGATCACAACTGTTTTTAAAAATTGTTTTTATGCAAATGTTCATTGGTTCTAGCAATGAAATTACAGGCCGTTTGCCCAACATCCCTTTGCCTTTACCCATCATCAACCTTGACAGCCCCCACACTTTTCTTCTCTGAGTGAAATGGGGTTTTCCACTTAATAATCAAGGGTTTTAAATTGAAGGGGATCTTGAAGGAAACTCTAAATTCAATTTTAGAGAATATCGTAGCAATTTTCTCGCTGATTTGACCCAAGTATCTAAGGGAACACCTTTTTTTGCTGTGTTTAGAGTTGTTGGGATATATTATCAGACAGAGTGCTATTCCTTTTCTTTTTTCTTTAGTAATTTATCTATCGGATTGGGAGGGTAGCCGTTGTTCTGAGCCATTTGCTTGATCATTCCGACTTCTTTGTTGAACTCATACTGCATTAGGGTGATACTAAACAGCCAGTGATTAAATGAATGGAAGACCATTAACTTTTGCAAGTACATATGCTTTCAATTGGCTGGTATGACATGATCCATGTAGGTCAGCTTTTGAAAAATGGAAAATTGGTGCCAGCCACTAGCAATGGGAATACATGGATCTAGATAGTTCAAGGAGTGGTTGAAGTCTTTTTCGCATTTGAAAGAAAGTTTTGGATGTAGATTATTTAAGAATTTCAAGAAGTTGTCTCATTGCCTTTACTGTGCCTCGTCATAGTACAATAATGCCATCTATGTAAAATGCCAGTAAACTGTAGTTATGTGGTTGGTAAAAGTTTAACTTATTGAAGACTTTGGTACAAATCATTTTGACTATTTTTCACAGCATTTGAAAATTTTTAGAAAGAGGGAGGATTTTCCTCTGTACGCCTTCATAAATCACCTACATAAAAACTTGGCATATTTTCCCATCGATAACTCCCATATTTTCTATAAAAAAGTTTATTTATGAAAAAACTCTAATTCTCCAGGCATTGGGTCGAAAGTGTTAAACAATAAGTCCAATAACATATTTATGGTAATTACAATATGTATGTTATCGAAATGTTTGCTATCTTACAAAGAAGGTTTTTAAACCTGAATGATTGTATTAAAAATTGTTTTAAGTTTCGTAACAAGGCACTTCTTTTCAAGAAAAGTGGAGAAAAAAATAAATATTGCCAAAAGGGGTAATTATTACAATGATAATGTTAAATTTTTGTCATTTTCTTTACTCCAAGTGCTCCAAAATGTCCAAAGGGTTGTCTTGGATTCAGGGTCATCTTAGAATCAGGGGAATATGATATTACAATTTGCCAAGTTTTCAGTCCCATGTATTTTGAAATATTGAAATTTCACTGCACCCACATCTCTCCAAGGCTGTGATGCCCTGAAAATGGATTACTGATGCAAACCTGATTAATGACATCCATGGTCAATCCTGACGACTCAAGAGCCCTCTCCACTGGGCCTTTCACGCGGTCAAACAGGTCCGAGCAAAGATCTTGGAACTGATCACGCGTCACCTGTAGACGGAAGTCCACATCCTCCAGAAGGCCCTCCACCTGGAAAACACCACGTTCGTCACAATCTTTTATCACCTCAGGAAACATAATAAATCAATGTGCTATGGGGCACCCCATTTTATTGTATTTGACATCATATGAGGGTTATCTGGAAAGTAAGGTTATAAGGCACATAGCTCTCGCAGAGAAATTTTGTTTTAGAAGTTGGTAACACTGTCCTGTAGAGGGGAGCCAGCTGAAGTGAACGTACGATGCCAGGTGTCAGCAGCTACCCAACTCTCTCTCTCGTTTTGTTGAGTGTTAAAGGTGAGCACTGACATTCTGTCTACCACCAAGTGTGAAGTGTGCATTAGCATACGCTTCCCAATTCCAATTCCCAAAAAAAGGTGAGATGCTTTTAGACTTGATAGTGACGGGAGATGAAACTTGGGTTTACTATCATACCCCAGGGAGCAAACGACTATCACTGCAGTTGCATATCCTTACTCCCTCAGCAACAAAAATCTAAACTCAAGTCATCAGCTCAAAAAAACATGACAACAGTTTCCTGGGATAAGAAAGGAGTGTTGCTAGTCAAATTCTTGAAGAGAGGAGAAATAATGCTGTAAGATACTGTTAGACCCTCAATAAACTTCGTGTCACCTCACAAAAGATGCTGACGAAGGGAGTCTTCCCCCTGACCATTCCTGTTCAGCCTCATACCACTTGTAACATACAACAGCTTTTGAATGCCTCACTAATTTAAAACCAAAACATGGATTAAACGATACTTTCGACAGCACTGCAACACACCAGCTGCACTCCTGAGACAACCCAGGGTGACCTGTGACCTAGTCTGACCAGTGAAAATAGTTTAATCAGTAGCCTAGGCCGTAGCACACAACCTTTTTTTTAAGGAGCTGTAAATGTTACACTTCAGTAGCTGTTCTCAACAGCTACTTTATTAAATACTGGTATACCTTGCCTTATGTCGTTAATTGGTTCTATGAGATGTGATGTAAGTCTCATTATGACTTCCAAATTTGATCCTACTCCAAGAAAACCACTAGTAATGAAATGTTTACGCATCAGTTTCATAAAATAAACTAGGATAAATAAAAGTACTTTCTTGTATATTACAGTAACATATTATTAACCAAAAGAAGACAACGTAATTACAATCCCATTTGAAACACATCGTGAACGCATGCAACATATTTGTTCTCATATTCACTTCGGCTCTTGTGGGTGACGCTTTTCGAAATCTAGATGGTTATTGTAACATTCACATTGCTCATCCATCGAAAGTTTCACATCCGACACAATTTTAATTTTACCAAGGAATAATATTTAATGCTATAACCTACCTGAATGGCGATATTTATTTTGTCCTTTGTGGCAGGTTGACAAAGAGGTGGGTACGAAGAGATGGTTACATCGCACAAGTAGATGGCTGAGGATCGCCCTCATCACACTAGTCACGCTGGGTGTCGATGCGTTTCAGAACCTGGTCTAGAGTACATGAACTTTCTTACTCTTCTTATTTTCAATGATTATTTTATATAAGGGGCTTCGTGACATGTCCCCATAACCTTTGAAAAGCGCTGAGCATTTGGACCCATCTCCTCAAACAACGCGAGACATTTTTCCATACAAGAGAAGGCCTCCTCCATGTTCTTGATCGTAAAGTTTTTTGCTTCGTCTCCTGGCTGTTCCACTTCACGTCTTTGCTTAGGGTGAATTTCCACCAAGTCGTCATTAGTGTGGGGCTGTTTGTCTTTCTCAAATAATTCTACTAAGTCCTCCTCTTCCAAGCCCATTTGCAGTAAACTGCTCAACTACACTCACTGATTTCACCTTCGTCAAAACCCTTGAAATCATTCACAAATTGTGGGCACAGCTTCTTCCACATGCCATTCATAGCAGAGTTTTGAACATCATTCCATGCAGCAGCAATGTTTAGCATGGCCTTATGTAGGTGTTGTATCCCTTCCAGAAGTCACAGACTGTAAGAGACTCATCAAGATCAGTAGCGGCTAGTACTTGTCGTAGTGTATGTTTCATGTAGTAGTGCTTGAAGATGGCAATAATCCCATGGTCTATTGGCTGTAGGAGGAAGGTAGACAACCGTAATGGCTGGGTGAGAATCAGTTATGTTTTTCGGGTGGCCGGGAGCGTTATCCAGGAGAAGAAGGATCTTAAAAGGAAGCCCTTTCCCCCTGCAATACTTCTCTGCTGCTGGGATGAAATGGTGGAAGAACCAACCTTCAAAAGTCACTACTGTAACCCATGCCTTTAAATTTTCCTTCCACATGACAGGGAGAGATTCTTTTACCACATTCTTTACAGCTTGGGGATTGTACGCGTGATAAACAAGCAGCGGCTTTAACTAAAAATCTTCTGCACAATTACCTCCTAACAATAAGGTCAAGAATTCTTTGGAGACCTTTTAAAGGAATAGTTTTCTCCTCCTTGGAAATAAATGAATGATCTGGTTATTTCTTCCCATAGAGACCAGTTTCATCAACAATGAATATCTGTTCAGGTAGAAACTGGTTCTTCTCAATAATCTTCGTCAGCGCAGATGGAAAATCGCACTTTCACCTGGCTTCTTTATGGAGTGAAAATTTTGTTGCTGTTTGAACCTCATAAACAATCCTTGACTTACCTTGAACTCTACATCTTTTTCACCTGGATACTTTTTCTTTAGGTCTTCAAATAATGATAATGCTTTCTCCTGTACCAATTCCTGACTAACCGAAGCAAGCTGATGATTCTGTCTGTTAATCCAAAGAGCAAGAAGTTGCTCCATTTCTTCATAAATTTTGCCTCTCTCCTTGTTGATGATGATGTTCTTCATCCCAGGAGCTTCATCTTAGACATGTGATAGAATCCTATCCTTATCTGGATACTTTTTCTTTAGGTCTTCAAATAATGATAATGCATTCTCCGGTACCACCACCTGGTACCACTAACCGAAGCACGGCTTCGGTTAGTCAGGAAGTGGTACCGGACCAAGAAGGCCAATGAAGAACAAGATGGAAAGCAATTGCTATAACCTTCTCACCTTTTTCATTCATCTAATTATTGACACCTTGTCATTCAAGGTTATAGCTTGATGCTGAACATTAGCACTTGTGTTGGGATTTCTGTCTATCTTTTAGAAGCTCAAGAATTACCACAAGCGTAAAATAACCACACGACACCGCAATAGCCCATAAAGACAGGTCCGGCAGGATCGAAAAACTACGCAGCTAACATTGACAGAGTTGGTACAGTCATCGGGAGCAGACACGGAGCAAGTGCCCACCTTTGCTGTTGGGAAATCTACATCTACACAATACCCTGCAAGCCACCGAGAGGGTGTGTGGCAGGGGGGCAATGAGGAACTACGGTCGCTGCTGCATTTCAGGAACGCAACTCATTTCTGCTTTCTAGGGCTTTAATTAAATGCATTATAATTATTAAAAGTGCTAAATTGGACACGATAGGTTTTTGATGGAATATTCCTTCACTTTACTTTGCTTCGTGAATACACAAACGCACCATTTCTCGTGCAATATCTCTTCAGTTGAGCAGTTTCTACATTTCCCTGTAGTGCCATATTCTTATGTTCTTTTAGTCATATTCATTATTTAATCCTTATTTTTTTACTCAATTTATTTATTTCTTTTAAGTCGGTGCAATTTATCACATTTACAAATTTTTTCGTGATGATTTCGTGCACTTTTACTGCAACCTGCAATGTCGGAACATCTCGGCTGATTTTATCCACTCACTTGAAAAAACTGACGTATCTACGGAAACGGAAGTCGGGGTAAACCTGTATAGCATATCAATGCCATCAAGTGTACTTATGGTGAGGCTGTTTTCTGAAGCAATAAGTATACTAAGTTGCACAAGAAGTAAAATTGTAAATTGCATAAAATAAATGCCAAACATCTAATAATAGTAGTCACTCATAGGCAACACCATTAAACTGTAAATAATACACCATTAGTGAAGCGAATTCAACAAAAACAACAAAAAGTTGACCCACAAAGAACTCGTACAGTCTCTCCTTAGCCAATGAGATAAATTAAACTGCTGCTACTAACATCAAGGCCTCATTAGATAGGTGGAAGATTAGGTACGATGATAGACTTCATGGATCCAAAAGAATGCTAGAAGGTGATAGGAAATCAAGTATGCACAACAAGCAAACACCACCTTGACAAACCTACCAGTTTACATTTTAAAATAATTAATGTTTAGTGCATGTAACAGATAGAACATGAACATCAAAACATAGACCTTTGGAAAGAAACCCAAAAATAAGATGTAGGGATTGGATATGATATGAGGCAAGAATAAATGCAGCAGACGCAAAGCATGTGCCCACCTGTGCATAATGATCCTGGTTGGCACTGAGCACATTCTTGAGGCGTCCAGCTTCCTTAAACAACTTGGCAAGGGCGCGTGGACTAGTGAACACGTCCGTCTTGGTTTTGCCCATCGCGTTGAACTTGTGCGCCAGGAAGTCTCGGAGTCGAAGCTGCATCTCCAGCCCACCCAGAGTGCGATCATACCTGCGACAAACAATCCTGCATTAGCATCTCTCAACACACAATACAACACCACTAAACTGTATGCCCACCATACAACTCACAACTGCAATCGGTTCCACCACTTTATGCAAATGTCCATGAGTTTCCATAATTCCAATGACGGAAATCTCTTGGTAATGCAATCCAATTGAAGTCAAGGACTTGCTTCCAAATGTAAGATTTTTAGATTCGTACAAATACAGTGATTCCCACAAGACACATACAATGTCTTTATTTTACTCTAGTAACACAGAAAAAATTTTCATCTCATTTTGTGACGAGTTACAAATCCTCTTCTTGTCAGTATCTACCATACCTACATTCCATTAGTAAGGCGCATCAATCACTAAGCCACCAAATTTAAAAATCACCAATCCGGAGCAGAATTTGTACTGTCTACGGATATATTTCAGTAGCGAAGGAAATGAAAGATCCGTGGGTCTTTGGATTAGACCCAACAATCCCTAATTGTTTAGTGATACATTCATAAATCAAATTTAAACAAAAGTACAATAAAGTGAGTATTCAGATGTAAGGGTTTGAAATTTAAGTCAAAAATATTTTCGATGCAATGACTGACAGAAATAATGAAACTGCGATAGGGATCGAATTACACACAGTACACTAGCTCTTGTAGTCTGCCTGATCCCAGCGAATGTAGGCTACCCACGAAACATTAAACTTTATATTTTTTCTTGCGAATGTTGCACGGGAACATTTTCATCTAATTTCATGTAGGTGACCCGAGTGATATTCGGCTTCATTTTTTTCTCGTGCACCCTATCAGACCTGTGAAGAAAAAGGTCAAGACGAGTATTTATTTATTTTGTCTTAGTAACACAAAATATTTTCATCTCATTTCATGACCGGAGTACTTCAATCGCTAAACCACGAAAATTTAAAATATACGATCTGGATCCGATTTTACTCTTGGTCTTTGGATCCGAATCCGATCCGACCATCCCTAGTATTGACGGTATCAGTATTGACTTTAGGCAATTGATACCAATACCAATCCACAAGAATCGGAGGTATCAAGAATAGGTATCAAGAATCGACAAATCCCTGCTTAGAAGTGAATTTGGGTGTTTTCATCTGCCGCATTCTAATCCACATCTAACACAAATAGCGAGGAAATGGAAAATGACGGTGTAAACATGGGGTTTTACGTGCGATGGAGGTATAGGAAATGGGATTGGGACCTGATAAAAACATTGTAAATCTCGGGACTACATAAATTCCGATAATGCAAATACAGGGTTTCACCGTTTTGAAAATAAATATTTGATATTCTCATCAAAACAATAATAAACATTAATTGCAGATAATCAATGGTTGCAAGTCTCCAAACCGTGAATGAATCCAACCGAACTAGTCTGGCACAAAGGCCAATGCAATGAATAAATACACTCAAAACTTTTACATGCTTTTGAACTGCCTACAGTTACATCAAAACCGTTACATTACAGCATCAAAATTTCAGGAAAAATAATCACTGCTGGTGTCAAAGTATTCATTATAACCATAAATGGAATACAAAATTAATAAATGTCACATTAATTAACGGTGTCACCAAAGGGTTAGAAAATGCAGCTTTCAAATCAAAAAGTTGTGATTAGAATAATTAAAATCTGATTTAAATAAAAGAATTGAACATTTACAATATTTCCTAATAAATATCACGTTTTATCAACCAACTGGTGATTACCAACACAATAAATCACAGAATGAAGCCCAGAAAAACTAATTTTTCACAACTACAACTCCATGGAAGGCTTCATGTGAATTCCATCGAGTAGGTACAAGACAATTTTTAAAAATTCAACTAAATATCAAAAAGCCAAATGTAAGTTCTGCTTCTGAAAGTGGGAGCAAAAAAACCCACGGACACCCATGTGAAAAAGCACTCATCCGAAGGCACTACATACCCGAGGCCAATGATGGACACCTGAGGGTTTGTCTCCAGGAAGCCCCTCTCTTTGGTCTTCACTAACTGGTAACTAGCAATGGTAGCAGTGGTGCTGGACGCTCCCATGTCATAAAACATTATGTACTGTGCACTCTCATTAAAGTCCTTCCGGCGGAATATCCCGTAGTTGAGGGCAACTGTCACAAAAAAAACCATGCCATTAGTAATGAACACAAAAGTCCAGCCAAGTGTCTTCCTACTAAAGATAATGAAACTGTACCTTGTTGGTGCTTACAGTTTACTAGCTTCAGGAGGGCCACAAAGCCAGCAGAAATTGACAAAATATCCAGATTTTCCAGGGCAAAGAAACAACAGAAATATTTATAGTGAGAAGTGCAATGCAACACGTGATGGCCAAATCACCATTCCTTTAACGTTTACCTATTTTGAAAATTTGCATGCTAAGATGTCATTGCACTGCTTCCAAGCAAGAGGGTATTCAATGCGGTCGATTCTGATGGCCTGAGGTACTAACAACATCACCTCCCAATGAGCTGCCCTCCTGAGGCCAAATGTTTCTCCACGGCTTCCTCAATTACAGACAAGACCCTTTGCATTGCTCTGTCCTTCAATTGTGCACCCTCCAGCCCACCTCTCACACGCTGGGAAAAGCAGTAATTACTCTCCTGAGTCTAGTTGAATGTGTCGAGGGAAACCCTTCCCCACATTGTGGGCCATGGGCAAACATTAACCGAATTTACACTCCAAATGAGCCACATCAATGATCGCTGCAACTCAGGCAATGGAGACCCCACTGTAAGCCCATCTGATTTCCCATCTGTAAAGTGGAAGCCTAAGCACTAGTCACCATTTCCACTCATTACTTTTCCTCATAATCTGTTGTTAAGGTTGCCCACAAGCATGATTGCCCTAAAAGTAATGATTCTTGGTTAAGGAAAAATTAAATTTCCAGTGATTACAATGAATCAAAGACCATATCATTGATAGTAGTAGTAATTTTTGGAAGTGACTGCAACTACTTTTGTACCATTTATGAGAGGGGGACAATTTATCATGAATAGCAATTCTTCAGGGCATGGAGGAAGGGTTGAGAGAAACTGAGAATCAGAGTGAAATCATCAAACTGAAAGGCAGCGAGGTGTCCATGGTTTAACACCTCACTCCACATATGCTCCACGCAAGTAGGGACTGGTATAACAATGAAAAATATGGTACTGCTGCCAGGATGCGAAATCTGGCCCTCAGGATGGCTGAGCCAATGCACTGGACACTAAGAGGCCTGCAAACGGGCGTGAAATCCGAGCGACCCTCACCCACCCGTGCCGAGCGTCCCCACCCGTGTTCGCCTCCGCCCGTGTGACGTAGACACCCAACCGTGCCCGTTCCCCCTGGGTGCCCACATCCTAGGCAGGTGCCCGGGTTGCTCACCCAAACTGAGGGAAGGGAAGGGGTGGTAAAAGAGTGAGCGAAAACTATTGCAAATGGCAAAGACCCTTGAGAAAGATATGCGGCGGTGACGATCTTAGGACCATGGTACTAATACATTGTATTAGAACCATGCTTAGGACGGTCGCCCAGCCTGGAGGTGGGCGCCCGCTCAGCCAACGGGTGACCGCCTCTTCTCGACAAGTTCTCCGTTAGGCCACATTTGTGACACTTCGGAAAAGTCCGTTAAACCGTCGGCCCCGGTGGCGGCGTGGTTAAGTCCTCGCCTGCTAACCTGAGGGTCGCGGGTTCAAGTCCCGCCTGAGTGGGTCTTTTCACCACTCAGGACATGGTTGTGTGTGCTCGTCCGTTGTTACATGTTACATACCCCGATATAAGGGCCACATGTGCTGTTTTCGGCGGTAGTGGAAAAAAAAATAAAAATAAATAAAAAAATGTCTTCGGGTTATGCCTCTTTCTTTATCTCTCACACAAGGGCGGGCGACCCTCGCCCGTATTTTGCCACCGTGTGCAGGCCTCTACTGGATGCCACAACAGCCCAATCCCCTTCGTTGCCGACCCTCAGCTTTGTAATTATCATGAAATCAAGGGTTCAAAACAAGATTAACCCATTCGCATCCTCTCCCTGGTATTTTAATCAATTCCAAACACCACCGACTTTTATTTATAAGAAAGAAAAGTTACTCTCTATGGTTATGCATGGAAAAACTTGCCAAAAAAGGCATCAAGATGGCAGCTGCAAACAGGCACTGATAACGGGCAAAAAGTTAACAAAAACACCACCTGAGAGTAGCAGGATCCACTGAAAACTAACGCTATACATTATGCGTACCAGTACGCTTATGGATGCGAATGGGTTAACAATCGAATAGCAACTGGATCCGTTGGACGCTCCCCACCTGCCATGTGATCGTTGATGAGTTGCAGCACTTTGATGCCCGACAGCTCGGCAGCCACCAGAAGTGCACGGCGCTCCGCCTGGCCCCAGTGCCCCGGCACCGTTATCACAGCCTCCCGAACCACATGCTTGTCTCCAGCCGCCGACTGTGCCGTGCTCTGTGCCACCTCCAGCAGCATCCCCACCAACTCTTCTATGGAGTACCGAGTCTCACTAAATGAAAACAAAAGTTCCACTTTGAAACTCTGTGACCATCACCACACACTGCAAGAGTGAGGGAATCCTTCAATTCATAACACACAGACCCTCGAGAAAATGTAAAATAGCAGGGTGATTACAACAATAACAAAAGTTCAATTTTTCTCAAAGCCACATGACAAACATCACCAAGTCTGTAAGATTAATTTCAATTTAGTCGGAGAACCTAAAAACAACAGAGCACAGAGAACTCCTCTAACACTGAAAGCCTGTCTACTTCGTCATGCCATATTGAATGGCGTGATGTCTCGTAGCCATTTCCGTGAGTGTGAATGGAGTAATTAGAGATGGGTAATGGAGTAATTTTCGAAAATTACCGTAATGTTCCAGTATTTTAAGTTTAGAGCTGCAAATACTTATCAAAGGACTCAAAACGAAATCAAGTAGCAATGAGATACAAATGCCGGGTGCTTATTACAAACATATCATTACGTTTATCTATTATAACTCACTAAAAGAATTATAACAAAGTTGGCAGAAACACGCAATTTGCCTCTCTTTTGTCACACTATGAGAAATTTTCCTTCTGAAGACATACCTCTGCGCAGTGTGCATTTGTTATTTTACTCTGAATTAATCATGGACACAATGTAAACAGAATCATTTTAGCTACTTAATTTATAATATCACCCATTCCAATGGTTTCTCCGTGAGGAAGAAATTTTCTGAAAACTACCGTTTATTACAGTAATTTTCAGGGGTGCTGGTAATTTATGAAAAATACCACGGTAACTTACGAAAATTACCACGGTAATTTACCGAGTTGCCCATCTCTAGGAGTTATCCCACACTGTCGGGTAAAGGACTTTCGATTCCGTCTTCGTGCATGGCAGGAACTGGAGTTGCAATGCTCAGACGAAAATCCCCTAGCATGATTGGAAGCAGAGGAAGAACAATACGCAAAAATGTTCCACCATTCTTAGCCAAAATGAAACTTTAAAAGATGCCTGCAGTTTAGTGGATGAAAAGGAGGTGACCTTATTTGAATAGAGCCACAACTAAAACTTTCACAGAGCACAGTTAAAATTGTAATTTATTGATTTATAATGTTACCAGCGTTAGTAGATGAAGAAGTCTAAAGTGTATCACGCCTTCACCATTGAAGCGCATGGCTTGTACAATCTACTTTTGAAAAGAGGTAAACATCAAGCTGAACTCAATTTTTAAGCTCTCTCTCAGAACCTTCTTCTCAGGAAAGCACCTCAAGATAAGCTGAATCCAGGGGAGAATTTCGGTTGCTATTTTGCAAAATTAACAGGTAAATGATTAATTATGCGAAATATGTGGTTGATATAGCATCCGTGAGAGAATATTTTCATAGTTTTAGCTTAATTTAGGCCTAATCTATTATGCCTGATGCAGAGCACATTATTTTCTTCTAGCAGAAATTTATTCCTCTTAATTCTATATCTGGAGCAGCATCTAGCTGCAAGGATCTTGCAAACCGCACACTTCCATATTTATGCATACATCAATACTAGCAAAAAAAACATATATACTCTGCTCAATTTATGTTACGAGTTTTTCAGTATAGATTTAGATAATATAGAAAAATGCAATAATGAATCTTCATAGGCCTAGTCCAAAATGCACAAAAATTTTGCAAATATGCTTGATGGCCTAATTTCTGACTCCGACGAGATAAGAAACAAGTGAGTTGTGTTCAACTTTATGAACCCTATTGACATGGACACACATTTATAGATTCATTCATGAATACATTGTAAATTATGCACGTGCCTTGCGGGGATGCATATATTTCAGGAGAGTAGCTTCATCGCTATGTTGATGAAGGATAGGTACTCGTTCATACGATATTTGATATTACGAATTGTCGATTGTTCCAGTCCTATTGACTTTGTAATAATGAGTTTCTCCTGTATTTGAATTCAAGAAATCTGCAGTTCGACCCGTCTCTATTCAAAATCCAAGAAAGTTTGCAAGCATCACCATTGCCAGATAAGAGCTTCTCTTTCACTCAGTAACATATGCATCATTAATTTATAAGAGGCCATACAATGTGCCTTTTCTTCCAAACTAAGAACTCATGTCTTTTTACATAAGAGTTTCTAATGTCTCCACTTTGCCATCTTACAACGGGCTAATTCCCATCAAGACATCATCCAGACCAGTTAGTTTGTGAAGCAGTATCTTCCAGAAGAGGAAACCAACTTCAATGCACTAAAATGTGTCTTATACAACTTTCATTTTAACATTTACTATTTAGTACATACCTGTTTCTGTCAGATCCGAGGGTAATATATCCAAGTTTTGTCTTTTCCGTACATTTTCAATTTAATTGAACTTTGACATTACTTAGGGTTAATCCGAAATCGGGCAGAACTTGAAGGTCAATTAACACTCTCTGCTCAGTCATAAAAACTAATAAACATTATCGTTATCGTATTCAACAGTCCATTACTGAATTAAAGGTTTTTTATTACATGGTAGAAATTTTAAAACCAGAATTGAATTTTCTTATTGATCAAGTGGTAACTTTTTACTTCAATAGGAAACAAATAAATTAGCAAGATAGCATGTAATATAATGCTATTCTAATATTCTATCCCAATTGCTATTCTAGTATTCAAGGTATTCAAGTTATGATTAATATTCAAATTCAAATTTGAGAAATCTGTTACTCATTCCATCTCTAAAATACATGCATCCAAGTGCGAAAACCTGTATTGAAAACATTTTAACATTAATCTCAATATAATCAATAATCACTCCTGCAAACCCCAGTCTAGATAAACAAATACACACTATGTACAATGGCACAAGTACCTGTCATATTGGAAAACCACAGTGCCTCGATCAGGGTCAGCTACAATTTTGTGGTATGGAAACCTCTTCTTGTACAAGCGGACAGCAGAAGAGTTGACCTTTACTCCAAGCAGTAGCGGGAGATAGGCAAAGGCGTTTGCTGGGAACCTCACCTAGATAGAGAGAGATGAGCCTCTCTTAATTGGCAGCCTCAACACACAGGGCATGCACACATACACCACAAAGGCTGAATCCCATAAGATTCCTTCAACTATAATTATCAAACCACAAGAAATTTAGAAGCAGACTGAGACCTTTGTGGTTCAGTGATTGCGGTTGGAAGCAAATGCTGCACACACTCATTGTCCTCTGCCACGACTGCAGTCAGTCAGTCTAACAGACCTAAGGACAATAAATTGCTTTTAATTTTAAATGAGAAATACAATATTCTAAAGGCCACTTTACACGATACAACTTTTTGTACAATTTCTTGTACAAACGCTTGTATGAGGAAATTGTACTATGTAAAGCGGCAAATTGTGTGAACGCTTGTGCAAATGTCTGAATGACTGCACGGAAAAAGAACCTGTTCTAATTCCATTCAGACAAACATACAATTTCATTCAGTTTATACAAGTGTTTGTACAAGAAGTTGTATTTGGTGCATTCAAGTTGTAAGGCCTCCAATTTTTTTTCTCCAGACTGGAAACAGATAGAAACGTGGTTTGTTTTAAAATGAGCGGGCACTCTTTGTCAATGCGTGACAGAAATGGCAGCACTGTACGACAGACAGTACCTCTAGTGGTAGCCGCGAGAATTAGAACTGTTTTGGATACTTAAAATGGCGACGTTTTCGTTACATGACCAGCGTGTAATCATTCGTTTTTTGCATTTGAGTTGACGATCCACATTTCATCTATCCATCCAAATGGCATCTCATCCGTTGTCGGAATCAATGAAAAGAAAGTCCCATTCATGCCTTCGTCACACGTCAACATTGCTTGGCAACATGCCACGCGCTGCTTTGTGGTCATCCATCAGCATTCGTGGGACCCACCTGATGAACACTTTTTTCATTTTCAAGTCATCACGCTGGATTGTGCGCACACAACCCACAGAAATGCCAACACTGGAGGTGATCTGTTCCACAGTCATTCGGCGATTCCCCAAAACAACTTTCTCCACTCGCTCGATCACGTCACCAGATCGGCTTGTGCGAGGCCAAGATTGTTTTGGTTCATTGTCACATGATGTTCTGCCTTCTTTAAACTGTCGCACCCATGAACGCACTTTTGACACATCCATAACTCCATCACCACATGTCTCCTTCAACTGGTGATTAATTTCGATCGGTGTCACACCACGCAAATGCAAAAAACTGTCGTACAGTTTTGCCATTTCTGTCACGCATTGACAAAGAGTGCCCGCTCATTTTAAAACAAACCGCATGATTCTATCTGTTTCCAGTCCGGAGAAAAAAAATTGGAGGCCTTACAGCTTGAATGCACCTCGTACAAGAAATTGTATTGCGTGAAGCAGCCTTAAGAGATGAGCACATTATAAACCCACAAGCACATTCTCCTGTAACTGCTCTCAATCAAGGTGACAATGGATTCCTCCCTCCCTCACACCATCCTTTCCTCTGCAATACGATGGCCTTCCCATTCAACATCACTGAGATTCATACACGATATTATCCACGTTTCATACTGCCCTGTCACCCCAGAGTTGTGAGCGCCCAGGCCCTTGGGACGTGGAGTCTGCACCCGCTCCCCAACTCGAGGCATCACAGGAGCTCTTTCCTCAAAATGACTGCTGCTGTGAGGAAGCATTCCAATCAACACTCCAAAGCTACCTAACGCTCTCTTACTGGCCCAACCAAACCCTAAAGGTTAGGTCTAATCAGTCAGGGACCGCAGATATCAAATCACCTGCCCAGCGACTCTCTTCAAAACCACTCCCTCCTGGCACACACCTTGTGATTCGCACCACTGGCCCATTCGTAACGAAAGGGCCTTCACTAGTTTCAAACCATCCCCCTTGCTTCCAAGCTAACTAATTTCCAAGGTTCAGACATTTCCGAGAGGTACAGAACAAAACAGACGCAGTGCATGAAATCTTTCATTTCTATACGGAAATTTAACTGAGACTACCTAAAGTTGGCTCCTATTAATCCTAAGCATGAAGCCTTTCATGACAAATTCAAAAGATTATCGTTAAATTTACATTCTTTTGACTTCTTAACGAAATATCAAAAACATTCCGACATTGTTATCACACCAGCTCCTTAAGGACACAACATGGATTATGAAGCAGTAACTACCCATTTTCTTGCACTATGTTCACCACTACAAGTCCTAGAACAAAAATTAACACTGGATATGTACTATTAATAAAGTGAAGCCTTCAATAATAATCATAATAATCACAGGCCATTGTAAAATAAAAAAACTTAACTCCACAGAGCAACGGCCATTCCATTTTCAAGGGGCCATTTTTATGACACATGGTTCCTCGTACGTATAATGCAGTAAAGCTTTCCCTCACTCCTTGTAAAAGCAAAATAAAACCAAAAATATTCCCAAATCGCCCTTAGATCACCAATAGGTAACACAACCTTTTCAAGATATAATTAGCAGTCTCAGGCATCACTAAGTGAAATTCCATAACTTAGTAAAATGAAACACTATCACTTTGTAAATTCCACTTGAAATATTTAACTATAACACCCAAGTTTCGACACCTGCATGCCAACCCGATGATGACATTTATGTGTTGAAACCTGGGTCGCAAAAAAATTTTAAAGTGAAATTTACCACGTGACAGTTTCTACCAACTACATTTCTAAACTAGCCCATCCTTTCTTCAAATCCTGTGATTTCTTTGCATTACTTTTAACAACGGGAGACCTGACATACACCTCACCACCCACACATCTTCCTCCAGTGCTTTCACTATCCACATCAATGCACTCCCACTCAAAGGTACTAATTACCAAGTAATTGCAAATGCACATATTTTACTGCCCATGAGTCTTCTTAAACAAACTAAATTTTAAATACCATGTCAACTACCTTGAGTTTGATTGTCACAATAAAGTACAAATGAAATGATTTAACCAGATCCTTTAGATATAATACATGTTCATAGCAGTAAAATATAATAGAAGCACTTTCCCCTGACATTACAGCCATGAGGTGAGAATGGAAAGCAAAATCTTTTTTGCTGACCGATTTCCACTAGCACCCTTCTTTAAGATTTCAAATTATCCCATAAGGTCAAGCCCCATACTTCACAGTGAAGGATTTCTTGTACAAAGTGACCTATATGACCATCCTCCAACATTTTGTTTCTCATTTCCCCCCCCCCCCCCCCCCCTGGACGTCAATTAACCAAATAATTCCCCCCTCCCCCCCTACTATGATGATCCTCTTCCCCCTACACAACTTGCTCACCCCCTCCCCTCCCTCACATTTCCTCCCCCCACAACTCATCACCCTCTAGCCCCTCTCTCACTTGTATTTAACGCTCTGGATCCCGTATGTTTTTCACCCAAGGGAAAACTGGCCGTGTTTCAAATAAATCTGGTGAAGTTCACATTTTGCTTTTTCTGCTAAATATGAAGCCTCACTATGAACAGCCTGAAACCATCGCATTTGTTTTCACTCTCCTTTTGATGACAAAAGCATAACAGAAGATTTCAAACTGACTATAAATAATTAGTACCGATAGTTGAAACAAAATTAATGATTTCTCACATGTAACCAAAATTATAATATTATAAGAAAGAAGCCATTAACATGTGTTCCTAATAAATCTCGCCCTCAACATCAGACTGTTTTCTGACAAATTTTGAGTCTCTCTATCAATACAAGCTTGACAACCACCCACATTCAATTAAAAAAATACCATTCTGGCTACACTATGACATGTCATCAACATATCAAACAAATCAAAGGGAAAACATAAGAACAGTTAAACAAAACAAAATACTGAGCAGTGGACCTCAGGTTTTTGTTAATTTGGAAGTTGATTCCAAAAAGGAGAATATACTGATTTATTCCCTGCAGACTATTTCACGGATAAATTAACCATGAAAGACGGCAGCAAAGCCCGTTCATTAGCATGTTCTGGAAGTCAAAAATAACACAGACTATGAAGTTTAGCTCATTCAGGGCTTTCGTAAAGTGCTTTATCACTGACGTGCTGGCGCTCCATCGACAATTTAATCAAGCATAACTTAGGACAAATTTGTGGTCACATATTATAGACGACAATCGTGAAAATAAAACTACTTAACAGATAACTCATTAATTAAAAAGTTCAAACCCCGAGTGCCGCAGCATCTTCTCCAAACGAACGTTCACCATCCCTGAAAGCTACAGCGACTGGGGTCTTTCGTTTGGATTCCTTGTTCAGCGCTATTTCCATGGGCACACCAGGCTGCAGGGTAAGAGAAAAAGCTGTATGTAACACCATTATCAACTAACAATACGGGCTCATGAATGTAGAGTAACGCAAGTGAATATAAATTAACCCCAAAGTGAAACTATTAATACAGAATAGAAAAGGAGTATACTGACCGAAACAATAGCTATCTTCATCCATTCACTCCCTAAATCGACGCTCATTACTGCGATTCCCTGGATTGGACTCCATAATTGGAAAAATATATATACCCATACTACACAAAATTCTCTCCAACCAGGACTCATTTCAATACACCTGTCAGTAAACAAAAACATGACGTGTTAGTTCTAAGTAAATTTTAACAGCAGACATGGATACTATCATTTATAATTAACAAGTCTTACTGTACGAGATGCAACTAGAAAACATAACACCGTATAAAATTACCTTCGGATGGAAGCACTTGGAATCAGACTCGAAACATAAACGATGAATACGCATAAAATTCAGCCTTTACAAGAAGCAAAGAAAGTCGTGAGTGGACAAATAACCAGAATTAGAATTCCCGAACTTTACATGCACTCGTAAGTTGCGTGCGATCGTGTGGCCAAATGTTATTGGATAACGTGGACAAGACGCATTCGCATACGACGATTCTTTACCACTACCGCCATCTGTGATGCAATACCGAAAAACTGACGATCGGTAACCGTAAGTTCAAATAATATATGTGATATATGTGTTCAAGTATCATGTGATGATCTTCAGAACATTATTACGATTATAAGATTACAACTGGTACCACGCGTACAGTGATACTGTATTAAATACATATATACACTCCCTGGTTCAAAAATACAAGTATGTATGCAATATGCGTTAAATTCTCACGACAGTGATCATGGGATTTTTCATACCCACGATCTTGTGTATTATAATCTTTGCCCATGATCATGAATCCATGGCATTACAGTTTCTACAACCTGCTTTGGCGATTTTTATCATTAGTAGAGTTGTCACCAGTACTAGCGGAGACCATCTATTTCATGTTGATTTGAGTATATTCCTGACCTTCGAATAAGGGTAAGAATAATCGGGAAGAGAAGTTTATGTGATGACTGTCTTGTACCTGCTCTGCGACACAACAAAATCATAGTTTCCTACCGTTAGATATTCCTTTGGGTCGACAAGGGACGTCTTAGGTCTTCAGCATTCATAGTTTCTCCCAAGAGTTTGCGAAGCATGTTATGGAATTATTGTCAATTCTAGACTCGGATTAATGTTGCTTCCGAGGCGTTTTCAGGAACGGTGTATCAATGTAAAGGAGATCAATCAATAATTATATTCCCTTAATGCGCACTCGAGTGCATAAGTCTAGCGAGCATTACTTGTCAATGCAATTCTCGCACATCTAATTCTCGTAGTCCTTTCAGGTCACCATTAAATTCCTGTAAACACCTTTTCAAACTTCTTTGATAAAACGCTGATATTTCCGCCATCTCGGTGACAACACATAGGATAGAGTTTTAGTTCGAACAGTTGTTGTGGAATTTATTTTCTCGTTCCTTCATCGTTAGAGGATCACCTTGAAAGCGTTGAAGATGCTTGATTTTAATTGTTCCAGTCTTACCTACTTACTCGCAAGCAGAACATCTACAAAGTTGAACTGGAAAGAAATATAATAGACCTGCCTTGTGCTCAAGGTTTACAACCTTACCTTGTGCTCTCCACGTTAGTTCAAAAACGTGAGGCGATTTTTCGACCACCCCCTCCCCTCTTGGTGAGATGTCATGTGATTTGGCTCGACCCCCTTCTAATCTCAGTGAGATTTTGCGTATTTTTAGCGTATAAATGTTAATCTGTGCTTGATTGCGTTGGATTTATTAAAAAAAACTAATTTGCTTAATTATTTTTATTTAAGACTACTAAGAATGCTATACGTTCTTGGTATAGAGTATACTCTATAATCACAGAGAGAAAATCGAACAATAAAATACTTAAAGAGGAACTACAAAAATTCGCAAAAGAATACTCATTCTAATTCAGTCAACGCCCGCACAGCACGGGATATCAAACGGACATCCATTAGATATCCATTGATATCCGTGGAAAGATATCCATTGTATATCCACTGAATATCCATGATTGGATGTGTCTTGGATATGCAAGAGATCTGAGTGAAAGTACATCTGAAATGTGGTTTTAAACGCGATTCACGATCTTTAAGAGCGATTGAACATTGGTCCACGGAAGATTTTTCTCAGTCCCTCGTATCCGAGGACATTATAATATTCATTGGATATCCATCCATGGATATTCATTGGATATCTATGATTGGACCAGTATATATATGGCCTCCCAGTGTCTAACCCGTAATTGGTCTGATTGGCTGAGAACGTCACCGCTCCGCTCCGAACCTTATAAAAGGAGGCAAAAGTCGTTCAGCCACATCGAGGAGACGATCGAGATAGTCTTGATCGAGATCGAGTCATCGAAGGAGACGACTGATTAATCGCGTTCGCGTAGTTGGATGAATTTATGACCTACGCACCGCCCGGACTCGGAATCCGATTTTTGAATAAACTTTGGCGTAGACGGCGTTCCCCATAGGGCGCCGACCACATTCACCACGGCTGACGCCGCACTCCTTGCCCATCACATCATGGCATCCAGTATACCACCACACCTAGCACACACCGTCACCCTGTCGCATGAGAGCGCAGAAGACGAGGACTTCCGCTTCCCGCGAAGACAAGAAAGCCGCACCATTAAGCCCGTCCTAGGCATCAGAAGGCCTTTCGCGACTTCCTCGGAAGCCATCCGGAAGAAGATGAAAACATCTGAAGAGCCGCCGCTCACCATCAATGTAGCAACAAATAACTCCTTTGATCCTCTCCCAGTATAGATGAGGTAACAGGCACACCAATGGCGGAAGACACAGCATCGGCGAATTCACAGACCCCGATAACGCGGCTGCAAAAGACAAAAACCAACGCACGAAAAAAGCTCCTCCAATTGACGTGTAAGAAGTCAGCGATGTCTCCGCATTCCGAGACAAAGAGTAACTGACCAGGATTTTTCCCTCTCCGCGTGTCATTCTAGGCAATCGGGTGGACTTCCAAGCAGTAACCAAGGTTCTGAAGGAGGAAGACGCACGATATTCCACCTTCGCCGTAGTCGGAGAAAGAACATAATCATTTCAAATTCGAGGTCTCACCGGCAATCCCCTTCCACCAATTCCCCTGACACCATCATATAACCTTATTAGCGTAAGCAGTCTATTAAATTAATAATAATAATATTTATTTACTGTTCTTGGACTGGTCCATTAAGAACATAATTGAGTTATACAATGCAATAGAGCTCATAACAGACAAATAACAAAATTGATATGGGGAAAATATGGGGATGGGCGGATACATTATAGTGAAAATAACATGAGAATATAAGAGAGAAGAAATAACAACAGAAGTTATACACTTTCGAGGGTTTGTATGTAGCTAAAAAATCTTTGCTTAAAAACAGACAAAGAGATAGAATCCTTCACATTCTTTGGAACACTGTTCCATAATCGTGCTCCGACCACAGAGAAAGATTTTTCATAAGTCGTCGTTCTATGTTGGGGGGTGATGAGAAAATCAGGGGCCATTCTAGTCAAAATGTTGGACTTATTATTTCTGACAGAAAAAAATTGCTTCAGGTAACTAGGTTGTTCATTTTTGAAAAGACAGTAGAGGTATGTACCAAGCAAGTATTTTCTCTTGTTTTTTGCCTTTAACCATGCAAGACGGGTAAAATAAGGGGAAATATGTTCATCCTTACTTATGTTGAAAATAAACCTAACACACATATTTAATAGGCGTTGAAGCTTAACATTGAGCTCTTCAGTTAGATCCTGGTAAACCAGGCAGCAGTAATCGATGTGAGGGAAAATGAGTGTAGATACTAGATGCTTGCGAGTGTGAGGTGGCAGAAGGCCTTTTTGGGCTTTAAGCTGGTAGAGGATCATATTAACCTAATTACACACGTCTTGCACATGATTCTGCCAAGACAAGTTACACATCATCGTGACACCCAGGTTTTTAACACAATTTGAGTATAATATTTCGGTGTCACCAACTGTAATTTTTGGTATAGCATTTACATCCACATTTTTGAGTAAATTTGAGGTACCAAGTACAATTGATTTAGTTTTGTTGCGGTTAAGAACAAAATTGTTACCAATAGCCCATGAGCTGATGGTTTTAACATCGTGATTTACTTTCGTGATTGCATCAATCAACTCAGTCTTGTGACAATGATAGTAAATTTGCAAATCGTCAGCATATAGCATGTATTTACAGTGCTCAATAAAGTTTGGGAGGTCAAGGATATAGAGAGAAAATAAAAGAGGGCCAAGAACTGAGCCCTGAGGTACTCCAAAGTGAATATTAGCCCAAATAGATGTATTACCAATAGAGTCCTTTAGGCATATTCTGTAACTTGAGGGCGCTATATTACGCATCCGCTATTTCTCTTCGGAAATTACGCCTTTTCCGATTCTGTAAATACCGCCGCGCTATGTCACGCCCAATCCAAGGGCGCAATATAGCGCTGTGGCGTAATCTCTCGAGAGTATGAGAAAATTAGTAGCCGATTCCAAGAGGCCAATAGGAGGCAGCAAGAACAAACAGTTTTAATTAAATCTATATTGTTAGGGTAGAATTTATTGAATTATGCGTCAAGAATTTCTTAAAACTTTAATGAAAACTTTATTCTTGATATAGACTCTCAAAAATGAAATATACGCAAAATATTGTTTGCGACGGGACAAAGTAGAAACAGTTGAATATCGTGAAGCAAATGTTGACGAAGTTTTTGTTCTGCGGACGACAGAATTCGGGTTGATGTTAATGTTGTTCAATCGTGAGTTAGCGGTGTTGATGTGCTCAATTTTGAATTGTGAATGGTCTTTTATATTCATTTTGATAGTTTGAGAAATTTTTCTGATGATAAATACATTGAAACCCTTCATCATGCAAAGTTTAGTTGTTTACGACGTTAAAATAATGTGAAGTAGCCCATTGAAACGTTAGTAATTACTCATTGGACGGGGAATATTTTTTTTACTGAACCGATGATTGAAATACGTGTTAAATTCCGTTAACATTTTAATGATAGTATGTGAAAAATTGTATGAAATCCTAGAATGACAGGATGTAGAGAAGGGATTTAAAAAGGGACCTCCTCTGACTTTAAGGATAGCAGCTGCAATGTTGCTGAACAGCAAGCAGCCAAAATATGTCCTATGAGAAATAGCCCATTTATTGACCTATACAGCACGAAATGATTGTCAGCTGCACAGCTTATAACGTTATATCTTTAGAAGTTTGATTGTCACCATGTCATTTAATAGCCTTTTTTTATATTTTCCTATTTTACATTTCGCACCAGCTAATTATGCAAAAATTAATATTGATTCGTTTAACATATGGATATAAATACAAAATTTAATTTTTTGTGCATTCTATCCAAATATATGCCACAATGTAAAAGGTTATAACCTATATTAGCAATCAACTCATCTCATATATGTGTTGATAGATGTTCATGATTGACGCATTTACGGCTTAGCTTTCGTATTATGTTTTGTAGGGTGAAATAAAGTAAGTTCACATATTTTCGCATATGCGAGTGTATGAAATCGCTTAGATACATGAAAATTTCTTTGGATACCAGGTATACATCGAATAAGATACGTTTAACCAAATTAACGCCCTTTCTGAAGTAGAGGAATCAAATATGAACGCGAATACAACATTTTTAAGTTCATGGCTACAGTAAAATAAACTACAGCATGATTTCCAAGTTCAGTAAAGTCATTGAAGGGGTCTCTATCTGAGATAACGCGAGCTTTAGGCTGGCGTTATTTTTGGTGCTATATAGCGACCCCCCAGGGGCCGCTATTTAGCTTACAGAATCAGGAAAGCGTTATATTGCGCCGATCTCTCGAAAATTACGCCCTACGTCATAATAGCGCCGGCGTAATCTGTTACAGAATAGCCCTACTTGACTGCTTGTTTTCGCCCGTTTAAGTATGAATAGAACCAATTTAATGTGGAGCAGGAAAAATTGAGGTTTTTCATCTTGTGGAGAAGTAGAGCGTGATTCACATGACCGAAAGCATTAGTAAAGTCAAATAGGACAAGGATAGTGTTCATTTGTTGGTCAATTGCATGACGGATGTCGTCCGTGACTTTTAGCAGCGCAGACTGTGTGGAGAAATTTTTCCGAAAGCCAGATTGGTAAGGGTCAAATAAGTTATTTTGGTTTAGGTATTCGGTGACCTGTTGGGAGACAATTCTTTCAAGGCACTTTGAGAGGGCACACAGATTAGAGATTGGGCGGTAATCCCGAGGAATGATAGGGTTTTTTACCTTTTTAATAGGTGTGATAAGAGATGATTTCCAACCCTTCGGAAATTCAGCTGACAATAAGGATAAGTTAAAGATATCAAGGATTTGAGGGAAATTTGCTGTTTATTATTATTATTAAATTAATTAAACTGAAAATGATTGTCAGATCGCAGGTTGAAATTTAGACTTAATCTCTTAAACAAATTCCAAGACAATATTTTCAGTGATGATGTTAAAAATATTTTGCGAACCCCAACTTACTATGGTAGACTGGACCATAATCACTAAATCAGAGAAATTGATTGCCGAACTGACAGATTCAAAATGTCCTTTTTTCCTCGTACAATGGGGTCGTTTGCCATATTTTTTTATTGCCGAATCTGATAGAGTTTGTGAAATAAAAAGACCCGTATTTTTCCGTTTTTTGGTCCGTCAATTACTCATTTATTTATTTATTTAACTGCTCACATACAGCATTTCTGCCAATTTACAGTGACGCAATAACAGACAAGAAATATAAACGTAGAGTAATAAGCGGCTAAAAACTGATGTTTTTAACCCTTTCGGAAAAGTGGGCGTGGTGCAACCTCTGACGTATTAAGACTTCGTCCAATCACAACTTAGACCGCGAAGCTACTTTGCCTTATCGCAATGGGGGGGGGACTCAGCTGACTCTGCCAATAGGAGCAGTTACGATAGCATCTGTGTGAGCAGACCTTCCGAGAACCCCCCTCCACTCCCTTCCCTTCCCCGAAAAGCAGACAAGGACGGGAGGAAAAGGACGTCAATGCTTTATCACAGCAGCTTTTTCGGTGGGCGTCACCTTTTGCTTATTAAAATTTTTGATTTATGAGTGAATGGTTGTGGTTAGAAGATTAATTTTTCACTGAAATTCTTTTTTCGTTTCTATCTAACAATTTCGTGTACAAAATTGCGATTTCGGTTCCGAGTAAACGCCCCCATTAGGGATATGAATAACGGTAAATATATCCAGTACGAGTGTAGCAATGGATAACATTGGTTCGTTTCGTACTAAGGCAATCGAAAAAAACAGGAATGGTGTGAAGAAATCCGTCGGTGGCATAAGCTTGCTGTTACCGAAAGATCCGTGCAAAAGAAAGTTTTAGGTCCACTACTGTCAAGATATGAAGTAACGAGAGCAATTGATCATGATTAATTAACATCGAATGTTGTAACTTTGAATAAATACGTTACCTTATTATCTATCTATAATAAGAAATAGCGAATGTCGTTTCTTGTCCGCCCATCCGCAAGTGCATCCATCCCCCCTTCATCTCCACTTCATCTCGGAAACGATTTGTTCTAGAGATATGCCGTGAATTTATTTGTGTTTCTAGCTTCCTAAGAAAACCAGAATTTAAGAGAGCGAAAAACATTTTTCTTTCATTCACTTAAATTCATTTTATAAGTGGCAATAGATTTATTTCGTGTATTCTTTATTTAACAGACAAGGCTTCAAACATTCTTTTTCTTGCCTTCATTTTAGACACTGCGATCCAGGTTCCACTAAAATGTGAAATTAATATCAAAATTTACTGCTTTTTCCGGTTCTTTTCCAAACGCTTTCATTTCAATCATTCGTTCATGGCATCATTCATTTTCTCACCTTTATTCATAATTCATATTCATCATCCCATTTCGCCATCATCTTATTTAGTGGAATCATATTGATTCCATGTCTAAATAGATGCCAGTTCTTTAAAACTAAGAATTGAGTTTCTAATGGCATTATGACGATTAAAATAAAAGCCGCCTACTTAATTTCTATACCCTAATTTATATTTTACCTCCCAGTACTTTGCAAAGTTCCCTTAATCACCGCAGCAGGCTCTTTGCACGGAAGGAAACCGGAAGGATGTTTTTAAACTAGAATATTAGCTAACACAGAAAGAAAAACACGAGCCGAATCCACAAAAATAAACTTTACTACGACCCGGGTTTCACTGTATTACAGCATCGTCAGGTAGCGTATATCAAGGAGTACATATACATATATGAAAGAACCGAAATGGGGGTTGGGGAAGGGAGGGAGGAGGGTGGGAGTGGACGGTTATTGGTGGTCAACAGAAGTGACCAGTGTGTGGGGAAAAAAGGAGTGTGGGAGACGTGGGCATGAGTGCAGGTAACAAGGGGTGAGGTGGTCACAAATGAGTGGCAAATATAAAAACTAAAGTCTCGAAAGGTTCCTTTGAAGACATGACCTTCCCTAGAAGTTTGTTGCAGCACCGGACCCCGTCCGTTGGGTGCTCCGTTGAGAGGTCGTAAATGTGGGAGGGGCAGACCCCTGGGTGATGGGACCCCCTTTACAAAGGGTGTGAAATGCGATGACTCCCTTCCTCGCTGTGGGTTAAGCGGTGCCGATGATGGAGGCCTCCGTTCGTTTGCCCCCTTGGTGAAGGAGCAACAACCGAGTGGGGTTCCCCCACCCCTGTTGGTGGAATTCGGAGCAGCTCCTTGTCAGTCAGATGTCCCGTAGAGGAGTCGCAAAGGATGGGCCCAGAGAGGGTGAGGCGGCTTGGGGCGGGGGGGGGGGGGGGGGAGTGGACGGCACGGCGAAGCCTTTCTTTGCAAAGGGATGATGTAGTGCTGTGGTTCCTTACCTCTGGTTGTGCATGTGGAAGCAATGGTGAAAAATCTCCTTGAGGTCTGAAGAAGATATAGGAGTGGAGCCTTAAGCGCATCGGAAGGAGGGGGAGGGAGACGAAGCGTGAATGAGATGGTGAGGGGGGGGGGAGAATTGGGTGGGGGTGCTGGTGGATTGATTAGGTTGTCGTGGCCTGAGTTTGATTTTGGTTAAAGTTGATGGAAAGAAGGGGAGAATTAAGGTCATATAAAAATTCATTGAGGAGAGGGATATTTTTCTTGGCTCGCTCGATTATTTCGATCTGCTCCAAAGCGTCCAATCTTTTACCCTTCTTCTCAAAATGGAGAACTTTCACTTCAAAATTGCACTTATGCCTTGTCTCTATCAAGTGCTTAGCCACCATGGAGGTTATATTGCTTGTCTCCGTGCACTTTTGGTGTTCTTTCATCCGCGTGGAAAAATCACCTCACCCCCTGTTACCCACTCCTGCCCACGTCTCCCACACTCCTTTTCCCCCACACTGGTCACTTCTGTTGACCACCAATAACCGTCCACTCCCACGCTCCTCCCCTTTCCTCCCTCCCCCCCTATTGTGGTTCTTTCATATATATGTTGGTGCATCTTTGATATGCGCTACCTGACGATGCTGTAATACAGTGAAACCCGGGTCGTAGTAAAGTTTATTTTTGTGGATTTGGCTCGTGTTTTTCTTTCTGTGTTATCATGTTTCGCTTCCACTCCATATCGCCTGAATCTTCAGAATTTTTAGAATATTAGCGTTTAACTTCTGATGCCTTAAGCTGAAAAAATACATGATATGTCTCAATATTTCGTGCACGTTGCCTTAGTTTTATAAAAACTTTTCTCAAATTGAGATAAAAATTGCTAAGCCAAAATTGATATAAAAATTGCTATGCGAGGGAAGGTCATCATACTCCCATTAGTACAATGCATTTCAACGTGAAAAACCTTCATTTTCAAATTCATCTATCTTCTTTAAATGATCAATGACAAAGCAATATTCAAACGCCATTCAAAAGGAAAATAAATGAACTATAACATACGCAAAAATCAAGCTAGGTTATCTGGCATGCCTAAAATGATGGTTCCTCCTTAAGTAATGCCGTTAGCAGCATTGTTTTTTTTGAAATGATATTAAAAGGTACTGGAGGCATAATTGCAAATGGTTTGCGAAGAAAAATTATTAATATTATTCGGCACGTACATTCGGGCCGACTGCTTGCACTACTCACGGATGAAGTGGGTTTTGCGCGCGGTAAAACTTACATAAGAGTCGTACGGTGGATTGCACAAAACATACGAAAAAGGAAAAACAGCGAAAACATTTAAACACAATAATAGTAAGATGGAAAAGAATTGCGCTTTTCAAAAAATGCGTCAGGTTGACAGTGCAAAGTCTAAAATCAGCACATGAACGCCATAAATGTAGTTAAATATGATAAATTTGTACCAGGTTTCAGGAATTCCTAACGGAACAAAATATATTATTTCATTCCTTAAAAATCCTTCATTAACGACAGCCGCAATTCCACTGCAATGAATTTATCGCGTATTAGTTCCAATTAGAATTAGTTCCAATCCTTCCCATTCTAGCTCCGTTTTCACCATAGAGTAATTAAGTAAGTAAGTTCTATGATCCGTAGGCTATGCATGCCCCCACCTGTACTTTTTAACCCACTTGGTTTCGCATTGTCTGAAAGTTTCCGAAAACTATCCTCGGTTTTGTCCCAGATTAATTTACTGAAAATACTTATGTGCTTACATTGTCTTAAATTAGATTTATAATTCTAAATTAGAATTTGAGTGAATGATAGCTGCAGTGCACAAGAGTGGCATCGACCCTTTATCGTAATTTTTTAAAATACCGTCTGTATTTAAAACTTTTTCCCTCCTATTGAATGTCAACGGGCACCTTCAGCTAGAAAAGCTACAGAACTGACTCACTCACTGATAAAAATTCCTAGGTATTTCTAGTAGATTTAGAGGCATGAAATTTTAGGCGAATTTGCTATTCGTTCGATGAGTCAATAAACGAGTTTTTTTCGCCTGCGTTCAAGCCCGGAGAGGATTCCAATTCTTCCTTTCATGTCGGAGGGCCACTGCTCTCAGCCTTGTCCACGACAATCATGCCACTTGCTCCTTCGTCACGGTCGAGTTCAGCAACGCTATTGTGTGTGTGTCTTCGGGAAGTATCCCCGGGTCCATATCCTCTTCGAAGAGCCGCTTCCATTTCGGTAGAGTCGGATGCTGTCGTCACGGTTGAAAATTTGGTGACATTTTTCAATCTCAAAACTACAAACAAGCCTACAAACTGAAAACGATACGAGGATGACACCTTCGTCTTCTGGCCACTAGGTAGAGATCATCATCATCCTGGGTCAACAATCCTAAGGTTGCTTAGCGACGCAGCCCTCCACTCGATTCTTCAATCGGCCAACCTCTTCATATTGACGTAGCTCCTCTCTTTTACATCCTTCACATCTTGCTCCATACACCTTACATACCAGGCCTGCCTTTTCCATTCTTCCCGTTCACTTTTCCCTCGACGATTGTCTTCATCAGGCCATCGTGTCTTAAGATATGGCCGATTAAGTTGTCCCTTCTTCTTTTTAATGTTTTCAGTAGACATCTCTTCTCTCCCACTCTACTTAACACTTCTTCGTTTGTCACTCGATCGATCCATTTTATCTTCATCATTCTTCGGTAGCACCACATTTCAAATGCTTCCAGCCTGGACTTCTCTGCTCCAGTTATTGTCCATACTTCGCTGCCACATAGTAGAATGCTCCAGATGTATGTTCTAATGAAATGTATTCTCACTCTAAAGCTCAGCTTCAAAGCAGTCACATTTGCAGTATCTTCTTCTGGTAAAATGCCCTTTTTGCTCGGGCAATTCTACTGGCAATTTCTCTTTTACTTCGTCCATCACTGGTTACTCGGCTTCCCAGGTAACAGAACTCTTCCACCTCCTCGATTTGTTATTTTCCTAAGGTAGAGACACGCTGAAGGATTTCGCTTTCCACCTCATCAACCTGCACCCGTCCATCCAATTAGCAACGGAGACGGAGAATAACGGCGCTCTGTCTTTCTTGGACGCATGGGTGCAGTGGGGCCCCGACGGCTCCCTGGAGACAATAGCCAGAAGTGTTGGATAAATAAGGAACCAATAGGAAAGAGGGAGAATCTGTGTGTTAGACGCGGTGGTGTGGAGACGCAGAAGTGACGCGGGCATAAGAAAGGGATTTTATTTGTGAGCTATTTGGTGTCTGTGTGGGTGAATAAGTATTCGTGAGAGAAGAGAGATCATTTGGTTGATGTGTGGTGGATTTAATTTAAGAAGTGGCTCGAAAGAAAAGAAAGTGTAAAAGTGTATGGCCTGTTAAGTGCGAGCCTGAAGAGAAGTGTATTTTGCTTGTTTGTGTGTGATCAATTTTTTAAGTGTATTTTGCGAGGAAAATTTTATTTTCTGTGCATGGTTCATGTACATAATGTGTGATATTTATAATAAATAAACGAATATACTACAAGGTCAACCCTAGACCCTCGCGCCGTGGCCATTTATGGGGGGGGGGTGAAAATGGAAAAAGTCATGTTTTTATAGCGGTTCCCCATGGATTTTGCCGAGTTGCGGGCCTTTGGGGCGAAACTTTCGTCCATTTTTACGTATCTGCAGCCGTTAAGCCACAAATTGTCTATTTCGAGTGTGCGGCCGCGCGTAATTATGCACCGCCAACGCAGCGTCGCGGCTCAACGGTCAGAAGGCCGCTCGCGTCTTCTGCCCACTCGCCGCGAACACAGCCAAACTCATCATGGATATGCGTCTTCCGCCCTTGCTCGAACTAATATTCGATAATTAAAATCTCAATTTTAATTCCAGGAAATGCAACTCCATTTCTATTTCTCTTAAAAAAATCCCCAATTACTTTTCACTATTACGTTAACTCTGAGCCTCTTTGACGTGTTTCGGCTGTGAAGTATTTAGGTGTCTTAACTGACAGTAAACTGAACTTCTCGGATCACATTCATTCAATCAAGAGCAAAGCCATGTGTCTATTAGGTCTCCTATACCGCTACACCGAAATAACTGATCCTCAAGCTCTTAAATCTTACTTCACAGCATTTATCCTTCCGATCACAGGATATTGCTCTCCCATATGGTCCATCGCAGCTCCCACCAATCTCACCTCTCTTAACAGTACAACTAGATTCTTCGCCAGAATTGTAAAACACAAGAGTTCCACACTTCCGTAACATGCCCACTAGCGCGATCCTATCTTCTCTGTCAATCCTTGATCTCTGCCATCAAAGGATTAAAACAGATTTAAAATGTATATACAATATCCTAAACTCACTCGCTGATTGTCCTGAAATGCTTTCCTCTATTGATTTCAGAGTCCCTAGTCGATCCACACGTAAGCATTCCTTGCACCATATGCCTATCCCTTGTCAACCGCTCCCTCCACCACCGCCTTTCCTCTCTACTGAATTTATTGCCGGATAATATTGATCCGTTTTTTCTGCCCTTAAACTCATTTATCAACCTCGCCATGTCCCATTTCCTTGTGAATAAATAAACCTCTCATCTCTACCTCCCTTTCCACGTATCTTGCATTTGTGTTCTTGAATATTTTTACCCTGTACTCTTTGTTTTGATTGTTAAAAATCGTTTAAATATTTTCTTGCCTGTTATTGCGTCACTGTAAATTGGCAGAAATGCTGTTTGTGAGCAGTTCATTAAATGAATAAATACATAAACATACAATTACTAGGGCAACAACCAATAACCGTGGGGCAGTGGGCGCCACATTCATGGAGCCTAGGGAGATCCCATATAGGGGACATGTTGGGCTCCAATAAAGCAGCTGGCCTCTTATGGGTGATTTCACCAGACGGTAGGTGTAGAAAAATAGGTCCAAGTGCCTCCTTAGTGCGGAGCTCCACCGAAAATTACAATATACGAGGGGCATTCAAGTTATAACCCATCTAATTTTTTTTCTCAGTATTGAAACAGATAGAAGCATGCGGATTGTTTTGAAATACGCGCGCACTCTTTGCGAATACGTGACATATGAATAAGAATTGTACGGTACACAGAACGCTAGTAGCAGCAGTGAGAGTTAGGGCTGTTTTGGATTGACTTAAACCGGCGACGTTTTCATCGCAATAACAGCGTGTATTCATTCGTTTTCTCCATTTGTGTGGTGTGACACCGATTGGATTCCATCGCCAGTTGAGTGAGGCATGTGGTGATGGTGTCGTGGATGTGTCCAATGAGCGTTCGTGGGTGCGACAGTTCAAAGAAGGCAGAACGTCGTCGCGTGACAACCGACCAAGACAATCTCGGCCTCTCGCACACCAGCCGCGGTCTGACCACGTGATCGAGCGAGTGGAGTAATTTGTCTTGGAGGATCGCCGGATCCGGGATCCGCCGGATAAGGGAACACATCGCCTCCGAAGTTTGCATTTCCGTGGGATCTGTGCACACAATCCTGCGTGAAGATGTTTTGAAGAGCAAGCTCCTTTCATGATTGCTGGAAAATGGCCGGAAAAGGCTGGAAAAGGTGTGCTCTTTCACCAAGACAACGCACCCCAACACATGAGACGCTGCAGTTTTTTCGTGACAACAACTTTGAAGTGATCTCTCATACTCATTCCTCTCCTAACCAGGCTCCCAGCGACTTTTGACTGTTTCCAACGATGAAAGAAACTCCGTGGTCAAAGCAGACTCCTAAAGAAGGGTTCGTAGCGGCCATGGTAGCATGGCGTCGTCATTGCGAAAAACGTGTGCAACTGCGGGAAGATTACACCGAGAAGTGACATAAGTTTCAGAGTTTGCATGTGATTGGTTTTCGAGAAAAAACATCGGAGGTGTTATAACTCGAATGCACCTCGTATCTATCTGATCAATCTTGTGCGCGATATACCGCGGCCTTTGGGCTATTTACTTCAGATGGCATCAGGATCTTCATTCCTCCCAAAATGCCCCTTTTCAGATGCACGAAAAGGAGTCACGCATGATGGCCGCGATGTGAAAATAAGCCCGTGGCCCTTTGATCAGATCGTGAACCAATTGGAGGGCCGCGCAGTATGTTAAGAATTCATGGAGGGCAACTGCACCCGTGCGTGGTATGCAATACGCATTTCGCATAAGCCAATGTGGGTTGCATAAACAACAGGATGCGAATGTTAACTCCTCCAAGCCACACACACACTAATGGGGGGCCATCCGTTTATTACATAATCATGATTTTACACTTTTTTGACCCCCCCCCCCGCCCCCCATATAAAAAAACGCTGCTACATTTTCCTTAACCCCCTAAATGATATATTGCTGCAAATGAGCCCTATCATTTCCTTGAATGATAAAACATTCTTTATACGTAAAGACGATTCATTTCTCAATATGTACGTAGTAACCCTTACCCCGGTTACCTTACTGTGTCCGTCGTCCAGCTAGGTCAATTTTATCTTACCTTGCCGAATATAAGCACTCACACATAAGGCACATACATGTATCAATACACTTAAGTCACTGGCAATAAATAGTGATCAGTTGAGGAAAGATTAAGCAAAAACACTATTTATATTATTCATGCATAACAGATAAATTTTAATTCTTTCAAATGAAAGATTGGGCCCAATTTACAAGATTTGTACAAGTACACTTATATTAAACAGTAATAAAAAAAAGAAATCCCTGAATAGTGTTAGGCAGTGGGCTCAATTTCTTTGAATAAAATTTTAAAATGGTCCTAGTCCCTTTCCACTTATCACAATTGATGCAACTGCCAACCCGTGGTGTTTACAATGTACTACCATAGATTCACTAATTAGGTATTGTGTATCATCCATAATATTTGAAGAAAGGATGAACACATAAGAGTGTGTATGTATCGGAAGGCTAGACCCCACTCACCCTGTTCACTACTGCATTACAACAGTGGATCTCTTCTCCCTTTGGTGAAATGTATTATATCTAAGGATCCTTCTGGAAAGTTATTCAATCTCAAAATGAGAGTATTGATAATTATTAACAGTTATCTGAATTTCAGGTAGTTTCCTTCATCAACGGAAACAGAATTGATTCCCATTTTTGCTCCTCCACAAATAAGTATGTTCATTTTTCACAAATAAATAAAGTACAAAACATAGGAAAGATCCATCCCAAAATTGTATTTAAGAATCCCTATGTTCTGGATAGTATGCATCAATAATCGCCAATGTAATTTCTTATAATTCAGAAAGTCTTTCTAAACTGCTACTCTTTCTGCTCCTAGAATCCTTAGCTACTGCAAATCACGGCTGTTCCATGTGGCACAAGTTGTGAAGAATAGAATGCGTAGCACAATTAATAATTTTCAATTAAATAAATAAAAGTAAATCCTAATAAATTCACTGAATAAAGGTTCCTCGGATACTTGTTGATAGGCTGTTATGGAGTGCATCGTTTGCAGTGGTGTCCACAACACCTTCTAGTGGCAGGTATAGGAAATACTTTTCACGTCACACGTATCATTTACCAGCAAGCAATAGTTTGCTGTTGCATTTTCGCACCGTTGAAATTTTGTGACTTTTTAACAAATGAGGTGTTGACATCACTTAAAAATGGAACGGCTCTAAATACATACTCTAAAGGTTATTACCTTTTGATTAAGGCAGTAATAAAAATAGCAAACTATGCTCTGTTGCGTCAGAATGGTTTAGAGGGTGGAAGAACCACAGATGAGTGACCGTCGAGGAGGAAGTCGCATCTTTTGAAATCAAGGTTTCTCATATTTAGAGGCTTCCTGGTCAGAGTCTGCTTCCCATTTAAGGGACGCTTGTTTTCATATTCCTTACTAACTTGGTTTTAATCTCCGATGGGATTTAATCCCCTCCCTAAACATGATCTCACACGACTAACAAGATGGCAAAACGAATGCGAACCTCAAACTTTTCAATCCAGGGTCAACCCCTTGGTCCATACAGGGCAAAGAATTTTGGGGGCCTTGCGCCATTGTGCGCACACCTATTAAAAGAAATTGTGTAAAGAAAGCTTAGAAAAAGACGGAAACATTTCTTTGGTACTTCAAATGTTAATATGTACTCATTTGAGAATTGGTAAGCAAATGGTAAACAAACCAGAGTACATGAAGGTGAAGGGTTTGATTAAATACATAGAGTGGTTTTTCAAATGATATGCAAAATTTAAAAAAATTCTTTATTGAAGTGTATATATATATATATTAACAATAATATTTATGCATTCCCAGGCCTATTAACAATGATAAGTACTACATGGAAATGCTTTTTAGGCAACCGTAAGTACCATATACTGTGAAAAATCACTGTAAAACAATTTTATACTAAAGAGATTCTGTTTCTCTTGCACTAATCGTCATTGGGCAAATCGGCAAATCCTTCACGAGAACAAAACAACTTCTGTAACAAAACTGAGCATGGAAATTTGATCACAAAATCACAAAACCAACATACAGTGACAACGAACAAACTGCAATACTCCCGTGTGTCAAATGAGTCACAGTGAGAATACACACCAAGAATAGAAAACAATAATTAGGAAAGGCAATACGTCGTACACCATACTTCACATTGGACCACTGTACCCTAGCTCATTCACCAATGCTAGCAAGCACAGCACTGTAAGTTATTCACAGCTGATGATGATATAGTTTCCCAAGCAACCGACAATAAGGTCATAAGAAAAGGAAGCATTAATTGTTGACTGAATGAAATGGAAATCAATAATGCTGATATGTAAATATATCCACAGTAGTTTTGAGGCTAAACTGTACAAGTATATGACTGGACAATGCTGCCAGAAAGGACATCTTCACTGGTTGAGGCTTTGTAGGCATGGAAAGAAGCCAACTCTTGGTAAGAACACAACATTGCCAATATTCAAGCTGCAGCAATACAAAATCCACAATGGCCAAAGGAAGTGTGAAACTGTCTGCTGCCAATTGTTGATCCATACTTTTGAGAAAAGGAAGTCTGCACTAATGCAGATGATGACAAGTACATAATTTGATCAATACTTGATATACCACAAGTCATTAATATGTAAATATACAATTATGGGCCGAGTATTCCATAGACTTGCAAGAAAATCAATATCTACAGACTGGGTAAACGTGCAAAGTTGACCAACAACATAATAAAATACAAAAAAGACAGATTCACACAGAATCTGATCGGTCAACCTTGGCGTGATGAATAGAAATGATAACTTATGTGTTCAAATAACCATAATTTTTCCATTAAACAATGTGAGTGAGCATAAGAAGGCAATATTCATAGACACTTATTCACCTATACACATTTTATTCTTAACATTAATGGAAGCCACATTTCACCTCAATTAATTATCTACAAATCCATTCCATATTTCCTATACTTTTTCACCATAAAATGATATTACATGTATATATCATGATTAAAAAATAATTCATGTAATTATTTCAAGTTGTTTGGAACCAATAAATCTCCACTGAGTTACACAGCCAGGGAATTTTTCTATCATGCACAAACTTGAATCTTCACTACATTGTTCCTCACAACCAATTTAACTGAGCATAAATGAATCTGGACAAAGCATGGATATCATTACGCGGCCGATTGTGAGTAAGCTATCCAACCACCTTAACGAACCACCAACTCTACTAACAATATCAAACCGAAACCACAATCCCCAGGTGACAATCTAGTGGCAAGAGTGATTAGAAATGGTATCACCAAAGCCATCTATTCAACCCACGGCGTAATGTTCACCCACGCAAACGGCAGAGCCATCTCACCGAGCACGCAAAAAACTCATTCTCCACTACTGGGATTTCCCCGCACTGGGGGCGAGTCCCCCCTCCCTACCACTAACGCAACGTGATTATTGTCAACCACCTCAGCCTAATGCCTTGCCTCAATAGCAATTGCATCTCTATTGCTCTCCTACCTGACCGCCCTTCACAACGGGAGAGTAACTGGAAACTAGACGATGGCCGATGCAGAGGGGGCAACGGAGTATTTCCACACTGGCCATCATGCAAGAGAGCTCACAGCCCCTCATATTTGCACCAACTGGCTTCTTGGTACCCGGGAGCCCTTGGTGATGGGAAAAAGCACCAGAGCTAATTCTTTGTCCACTACCCAGTAGAGGCATGTTCCTCCTCCTACAGGGAAAGCTTTCCAATCAATTTTAAGATTAAAAATTGTGCTCAAGTAACAGCCTAAGAAGAAAGTCTTATTTAAAAAAAAAGACCAGAAAAAATCCTAGAAATCCCTTACGAAGGCTAGTGTGAATGGCTGGCTGTTGGAGGGCTAAATAATTTCAAGACCTCACCCTTGACTTGTCCCCTTCCTCACTGGCTGCTTCTGAACGTTATCTTGTAGGGTCTCCCTGATATAGCTCGTGCAATCGTCACAATTTCATCCAACTCCACGAACCACACACACAAACACACACTCACCCACAGATATTGTGTGCACAGCATTCAACCAATATTCACCACACCCAATAGCATCTAGAAAGGAGCATGGCAGAATGAATCCAGTCGGCCATTCATGTCACAACAATGAAACCTCCGCTTCAAGATTTAAATGAAGAAAGTATTTGACTAGTTGCGTACGGAAGGGAGGTAGTTCATAAGGTTCCTGATCAAATGAAAATAACTTGATCCATTTCTTTTACGACCTACTGTGTATGAAAGGGTTATTCCACTCTACTCCTTTGAAAGAGGATGTTTTCCTGAAATGTGAATAATCATGAGTTAGTTTCAGATAGGTCTGTTGCAAAAATAAAGCTCACAATATGGAGGGACCACATTGTAGGCCGCTGTATCAACTGGCCACACACGCAAGAGCCAACTCTCTATAAATACGTATTGTCTAAGTCCAAATGCTATCACAATGGGTTGACGCGCAACCCCTGCCTTCACAGAAGGGCAAGAGAGCAGTCGAGATCCAGTCGAGGCATCTACTCAATCGTCATGAGCAAGTCCTCCCCTTCCAGCTTCATGCCCTTGGTGATGTCCAAGCTCTTGATGACGCCGGCGATTGGCGCCTGCACCACCATCTCCATCTTCATGGCCGAGAGCACCACCAGCGCCGCCCCCTTCTCCACCTTGTCGCCTACGGCAACACGAATTTCAATCACGGAGCCTGGCATCGGGGCACCCACCTGGCCCTTGATGCTCTTCACAGCCTTCGGATGGATGTGAAGCTCCTGCGGAAGAACACACCCAAGAAAATGCCATTAACAACGTTACAACACCTCTTTGAAGCACGCTGATGTACAAGGGCAGTGCACAAGGCAGAGACATTAGCCCTGTCTGAAACGTGTGCTTCTAGCGCTAAGCATACTACTACAATGCTTGCTTCCAGGTACTGTCGGAAACACCCAAAGTACGTCCAAACGCGAAGCACTCTGGGGGAAGCATGCTACGAAGCCAAAGCGCGCTTCCATGTAGGCTTCGAAGACTTGTCGATGAGAATACCAAAATATGGCGGAGCCGTTGGCTACTTATAAATGTGTGCAGCATCTATTTTTTTACTTCGTATATTACATTTGCATAATTATTAATATACATATCAATGAAAAGAATTAATGTGCATATAATCGGTCTTTTTCTTCCGATCTAAACATTTGTTAGATGTTGCCTTCTATCGTGTTTCACACTACCTAGTGGTTTTAATTATGTTGCCACTACTGCTTAACGTCTCTCCTTACCGCAGACTGTCCGAATATGAAGTATTCTTTCCCAAGCATGCTTCATTGTACGTCAGCAATACGTCATCACCAAGAATGCTTTGTCGAAGCATGCTTGGCTTTCGGATACGGCTATTGGTTCGGCCTCCAAGGCAGGAAACACCTTGCCACCTCGCCCACGGACAATCGTCCCCAAGGGAGGCGTGAATTCTGGGTGCAGAGGAACGCCTACCACAAGCACAAACTACACTGGAGGAGCACAAACAGCACTCTCAATTTCTGCCAACAGCATCATCACCCCCATCTACGTCATCTTACCATCTAAAGGAAACAATTTCTTGAAGTTGGTGTATAGATATTAAAGCAAAATGCTGGCACTTTGCAACAATATGATGGGGCTCTAAGTGTTGGGTTAAGGAATAATAATGAGTGACAGCTGTTTATAAACATTAAGAATTGCTAGCCAATCTGTGAACAACCCTTGAACCGACAGTTCATAAGCCATAAACGTACCCCTCTTCGGGCTAACCCACTTCCTGGGGTACTAGAGAGAAATGTGGTAATGGGTAATTTAATAAAATGTACCACCTTAGGGAAAAAATCATGAAGCTATTGTTTTATACATACATAAGTGGTTTTTTTATATTATTTATGTTGAACTAATTAATAATGATACATTTTTTACTTTGATTAAAAAATTAATGTCATTATTTCAGTGTCATAAAGTTGAGCAATATTTTTATATAGGGCCGATATATCCCCACTAAGAGGGTTAATTTAAAATAGTGTTTAGAAAGACTAAGGAGCCCAAATTATTTCCAATCATGCATTTGTAACACCCCTGCACAATTTGAATGGTTTCCTTAAATTTTGATTCTTTAATTTCACATGACAAAAAAATGCCAGGACTAATTTCAGAAGAGTTATACTGAACATCTAAAATTTATTCAATTGCACAACTCTTCCTCTTGCATACGTTTTTCTCTGGGTCCTTTCTACTTTCAAGTCAGGTTGAGTTAGGTGGCTGGGGGAGAATTAAAAGCAGACTCATTTGCAAATACTACGACAGTGTCTCAGGCAAAACTCGGTGGAAGTTAATCATAGTAGGAAAAAAAGTATTAACTTTGCTGTATCCACACTGACGTTTTATTAATCACGACCACGGTTTCATAGCAAGGCTACATCATCAGTTCAGGTCAGTGATTAATAAACGTCAGTGTGGAAACTGCCCAGTTGACACCTTTCCTCCTACTTTTGCAAAAAGGTGACTGTCAAACGAGTTGGCACACAGCACGGCTGAAGAAACACGGACTGCTCCCTCAATTGCTTCCAACTTATCCTCCTCATTTTTCACGAAGACCTTTCAGAACTCCTGATAATATGTAGTTCTGATTTACATCTTGACAGACATGTCACAATCCTCCACTACTTCTCTGGCAATTAATTCTTGTTTAGAATGTTCAAGAGACCTTCCCTGATCCACATGATCATCATCAGATGATTCTGAAGGCTTTCCTTTTCACAAATCACATACAAAGAGTCACAACCACTTTTTAAATGCGAACATCACTCCAAAACACCTTCCCTGAGTTATTGCATCTTCCCCAAGAGCCGTTAACATTTCAAAAATTACTTCGGCTACTTTGCCAAGGTTAAAATTGAAGTCTCTTGAAGTAAGAGTATGAGTCCAGTAAAGACTGTTCCTGATTAAATATTCCCCATGGACAAAGAGCTTTCACAGTAACTACTGTAGTTTGGAAATGTAAACACATATTTAAAAACAAAGGCTATTACTTCAGCTTTCAAATATTATAACATCAGTTTCAATGAAATAAATAGTCACCATTAGAGATGGGTAAATTACCGTAATTTTCCGGTAATTATAAGTTATGAGCTGCAAAGCCTTATCAGAGGACTCAAAACAAAATCAAATAGCATTGAGATATAAATGCCGATGCTTATATCAAACATTTCACGACTTTTATCGATTATAACTCATTAAAAAAATTAAAACGAAGTTGGCGACAACACGCAATTTGCCTCTCTTTTGTCATACTATGAGAAATTTTCGTTCCAAAGACATACCTCTGCGCAATGTACATTTGTTATTTTACTCTGAATTAATTGGAATTAATCATGGACACAATGTAAACAAAATCGTTTTAGCTTCTTCATTAATAATATCACCCATTCCAATGGTTTCTTTGTGAGGAAGAAATTTTCTGAAAAAGAACTTTTCTGAAAATTACCATTTATTATGGTAACTTTCAGGGGTGTTGGTTATTTACGAAAAATACCATGGTAATTTACGGAAATTACCGCAGTAATTTACCAAGTTGCCCATCTATAGTCAACATGCAATTCTAACTGCGATGGAACTTTTTGATCAAAGCTCATAATATATAGTTATCAGACACACTTGCTGACCTCATTGGCATGGAGAAGACGAAGAAGATAAGGCTACCAGACAAGTGGCACAACATTAATTGCACTAATCAATGAAAAATCCCCAAGTGCTTGAGCTACTGCATACAATGCGAGGACGGGGCTTTGAAAGAGGAGGACGTACAATTAGGCTTCCCTTTTACTAAGAATAGGAGTCTGCACATCTGAAATGCTTCACTAAGATCGCAGAGAGGAGACGACCCAAACAAGCCCTTCCAACTCACCTTGACAGCTTCCTTGTCCTTGATGAACACAGATCGCAGCTGCCCGTTCAGCTCAAAGAACACCTCTCGCTCGCCATTGGCAGTCAAGTCCTCAGCCATCGCCAACGTCTTTATGCCCAGCGTCTTCCCCTTCTCTATCGTCACCTGCAACGAGCAATGCCCACTCAAACACCCACAGCACCACTTGCGCACGCAAGATATACACGTAGTATACCATTGCCATAGCATACAAATTTAGGTCAAAAGTAAAAAATAGGGGATTATTTTTTAACCTGGGAAGATTGGGTTGTTCGACATCAAGGCTGCAGGAAAAGGGAACCTCAACACTCTGATCAATGACTGAAAGCTGTCGTAATTGTAATCATTTTTCAGTTCATTTCAATAACGGAGCATGCATACCTCATTTTTTTCACCATTATAACTGAAGTTGAGCTTTGCATTGGGACTAAGTAACTATGGGTCGACTCAAATTCCTGAACCTTCCTCATTTATATTTAATTGCACATTCTTTTTTTTCCAAATATTTTTATGGGGAGACAAAGATAAGGAATACACACAATTGAGAGGATTCTGTTCATTTCACAAGCACTAGGTCTAACTTGTGAAATATGTATCAACATACAGAGGAGTAGGATCGTCATCGTCTAGTTTGACAGCTCCAGATAGCTTGTGTGATTTTGCTGCTTCATGGGCTGGAAGGAAGCACTTTCTTTTGTCTTCCCAAAATGCACTACTTGTTTCAGAAGCATTGGTGTGGGATATCGAAATCGGTAATACCACAAACCGCCACCGTCTATGGCAGTTTTCACTGAAAAAACAGTACCAAATTGCACTTGTTGCAGACAAAGTAGTCTGTTATACAATCTTATTTTTACAGCATACAATCCACGCCTCAAGAGCAGGGCCGGCGACAAGGGGGGGCAAAGGGGGTAAATGCCCAGGGGCCCGGGCCATCAGGGGGCCCGGGCCAAAATAAATTAATTGAAAATAAAAATTTTAAGTATAAATAAATTTAAATGCCAAAAAGAATACAAAATTTTGTTGTTTAAAAAGTGAAAAAACAAAATAAATGTAGAGCGTGTGTCAGTGTGCAATAGAGAAGTATGATGTTAGCATTGTTATTGCGGTCATCGAGGATTTTGGGGTGATGGGGACGATAGAGCGAGAAGCGCGGGCGCCGTGACTCACCTCCCCTCCCTTTGCCGCGAACATTCGCCACTCAGTGACATATTGTAACCTGAACGACAAGAAACCCCATCCCCCGTCTAAAGTCTATTGTTTACTTCTTAGCGGACTGTAAATAATTGTTTATTCTGCAGTCAAAGTTACAGATTAGCAGTGGCAAGTGACTCATTCTAGTGTTGTGTCATTGTTTTTGTATACATCTACATCTACATAATACCCTGCAAGCCACCACGAGGGTGTGTGGCAGGGGGGAGGTGGCAGGGTATACATGGGCGCCCATGCACGGGGGTAGGGAGGGACCGCGGGCCCCCAACCTAGCCTCCCAGTAAGCATTGCAATCCCAGAGAGATTTTTCAATCCCGGGATTACGGAATCATCATCAAAAGTTAGACAACATTTTCTGGAATTTAGTCCATCTGGTTTAATGCTGGCGATCACTATGTCTTTAACACGCGCACCGTAAGCTCATTTCCGTTTATCTTATGACATGACAAATGACGACAAATTACTTATTCCAATAAAATGTATTAGTCATTGGACTCAGACGTCTAACGTGTTGTATTTCATGTCCAAGAAAACTTACTTATTAGCGCTGCCCGTTAGCGAAAAGGTGTACGTCCGGGATTCCGGGATTGCAATCCTTAACTCCCGGGTAAAATAAAAAAGGGAAGCAATAAAATATTTTATATTGAAAATTTTGTGAATATATACATATTTCAGAAAGTTATTAATTCTTAAACATGATGTATAATTTATCCTTCTGAAATTTTTCTAAATTTGTTTCCTTGTTTTACTTAAACAATTTCAAGGCCCATGCACGCACTGTCATGATTTTGTGTGGTTTTTGTTAATAGAAAGGAGAGGAAGGAAAATTTGAACCGATGCACAGTAGGCTGAAATAGAAAAAAAGGACAAAATTCCAAAATGGCTTTTTTTGAGATAGAATCATGAAACTTTGTACAAATACTCATAATTGATTGGCAACCATGGAATGGCATGTCATTAGTCATGTTCTGTCGCCGTTACCGAGATGCAGGGGCTCAAACATAGCCAAAATTCCAAATTTTCACCCAACTTCAGTTTTCTACGAAAATCTTCTCTTTTTTAAGTTGAGGGTGACGCTGTTGGAGGAATTTGGTTGGATAAAAAACTAGTAGGTCTGTTAAAACCACACTTTTACTTTACTGTGCTAAACTTTGGGAGTTTTTCCCAAATGTAGGTGATATTACGTAACAGAATGGCGGACACTATTTTCACGCAAAAATTCATTTTAAGTAGTAAATATCTGGCATGCTAAGTGCCTATCAAGTGACTCATATTAAATCAATTGTTGACGATTTTTAAAGGTGGATCTGAAAAAAATAGAAAATTCGTTTGCGGCACCAAAAATTACATTTAATTTTTCATACGCGCGTCCTGAGCTTGAGACACGCGCCGGGGGCTGGAAATGACGTGACACGAGTAAGTTTTTTCAAGCCATAAGGAACATAACACTTCTTATTCGCCTTTTTTAATGTGTGCATTGCTATCGATTTCCACCGGCTCTACACATATAAAATCATGGGGGTACAGAAATATTAAGGTCTGTAAGTGTACCCAAAATCGCGTTCTAGGTTTCTCCTCTCAAAAGTAAACTTCTCATTCACACCCTCAAAGCCTTAAAATTCCCTTCTTTCCGTTTATTTGCCCTTTCACCCCAGCAGTCCAAGCCTTTGACCCTACTAGGAGGTTCATGCAGAAAGGTACATACATTTTGGACACGGCGGAGCTTTTGGTTGTTCATCGAGAAAATATACTAAAATCTTTCATTTTCCCTGCGTTACAATATGCATATCCCTGGTTTATACGTCACATTAGACTTTATTCATCTAGGAAAACTTTTGATTCTACTTTACTTGAATTATGCACACTTTACTTGAATTATGCTAATAATTTTGGATTATTAACGGACGTTCAGGGAAACAAGGAACACGGGTTTCGAGAGTAAATACCAGCTCACGTACTTATAAAAAAACAGCATCCGACGAGAAAAAGTTCATCCTAAAGAGCTCAAAAAGTGCTCAAGGGATTGGCTCTCCACCTCGTTGTCGGGAGGTTCTCGTTGTATGGGAGTTCGTTGTATGGGAGTTAGTTGTATGGGAGTTCGTTGTATGGGAGTTAGTTGTAAGGGAGTCAATGTGCGTGCTTTTCAATGGCAGCTTGGTGGGACCAACTCCATTTGCTCGTTAATCGAAGGGGCTCGTTGTAAGGCAGTTTGTTAACGGGAGATTCTACTGAGAGCTAAAATTTGGTGGATGCACTAGAAGTGTTTAGCATAGTCTTTTAATAAAATCACAGTGGACAGATGTCAAACCGAAATGAGATGTACTACTGTTTCATAAATGCTTGCTTACCTCAAACTCCTCACCCACTTTAGGCCCAGTGAGGAAGATCCTTGTGTCCAGTTTATCTACCGGCCCAAACTTTTGCCTGAAGTCAAAATATTCATCACACACTTCGGGGTAGAGAGCAGCACTCATCACATCCTTGTCTGAAACCCTTCCAAATTTCTCCATCAACTCTTCCTTGAGTTTTCCCAGGTCCATCATTGGCAAGGAGGCTCCTGGTCGACCCTCCACCCTTGGAAGAGCTTTCAGAACCTTTGGGAAACAAAGTTCATCAAAGAGGTCACCAACTTGAAAACACATCATAATACAGTGTCCCACGTCATGAGTATGGCATATAACAAGAGGCTCAAAATAATGAGGGATTACATAGGGACCTTTTCTAGAAACCTTATAAAAGTCCTGTACAATAGATTGGAAATAATGAACGTAACATGTTAATTGCATGGAGTCATCCAATATTACAAATTATATATGTATTGCAAATTCCATTTGCTTGTGCTCATTTGCATTGAATTTGAAATTTCATTAGTAAATTTTGCACGTCCCATCAACATGAGTGTCACTTTATCTCACCCATGTCCCGCACCCCCCACAGGTCAATGATCTCACAGTATTAAGACGAGCCAGGTCGCTTCCCACCCTTCATTTGGAAAAAGTAACTCCTCCTGAATTTCACAAGAACTGCAAATCACACTCGAGTAACACGAAAGACGTCTCATTAAGTCATCCTAACATTGCATTGCTCCTGAATCTCAGTATGTATTTCCATCAGGGCTTGGAAAAATCTAGGACCAGACAAAAAAAATCATCCCTGCCTTTACTTTGTGATTAGATTGAAAGCCTAACAGAACTAACTATGATGTATTAACACTTTCTGTAATCATCTATTAACAGTACATGTGTTAATAGAACTTTCAGTGCTGTAATAATGTGTAACTAAATGTTAATATAGATAACAGATTATAATAGGTCTCTGGACACATATTCCAATAAAGGCATTTTCGTAGAGTTTAAACAAAAAAATTACTTGCTGCGAAAGCAGTTTTGACAGAAAGTATTTTATTTTTAAAATATAAGCATTTGAATCGCCACGAGCTGGTCCCTCGCAAAAACATAATTCGCATCGCTGCCATCTTGAATGACGTCAGGTCCTGCAACAGCGGTCGCGGTGCATATATTTCTATGCGAATTTTGAAGCGTTTAGGAGATCACTATTGAATTGTCTTTCATGAACGCACTTTATTTTAATATGCCAAAGCGTTGTTTTAAATGTTGTCTTGTGCCAAAATATAATGACACCAACGGAAATGCCTCCCAACAAGTATTTTTTTTAATGGGGGCGTTTACTCGGAACCGAAATCGCAATTTTGTACACGAAATCGTTAGATGGAAACGAAAAAAGAATTTTAGTGAAAAAATTAATCTTCTAACTACAACCATTCACTCATAAATCAAAAATTAAAATAAGCAAAAGGTGACGCCCACCTAAAGAGCTGCTGTGATAACATTGACGTCATTTTCCTCACGTCCTTGACTGCTTTTTAAGGAAGGGAAGGGAGTGGAGGGGAGTTCTCGGAAGGTCTGCTCGCACAGATGCTGTCGCAATCATTCCCATTGGCCGAGTCAGCTGTGTCCCCCCCATTGCGATAAGGCAAAGTAGCTTCGCTGGCTCAGTTGTGATTGGACGAAGTCTATATACGTCAGAGGTTGAACCACGCCCACTTTTCCGAAAGGGTTAAAAACATCAGTTTTTCGCCGCTTATAACTCGGGAAATAATTGTCGGATTAAAAAACGGAAAAATACGAGTCTTTTTATTTTACAAACTCTATCAGATTCGGCAATAAAAAAAATATGGTAAACGACCCCATTACCCGAAACAGGATAATATGGGTGAAGAAAGAAGTGCAAGCGAAATGAAACTTTGTCTATGCGATCAAACGTGTGCATTTTTGAACGTTCACTCTGTCTATATTCATTTTACCAATTCTGGAAGCTAAATTAAACTTAATTGTAACTTAATTGTGCAGAAACTAGGTCAAAACAAAGCGCCGCCAGTAGTACTATTGATGCGATTGACATATGGGCTCAATATTATTCGGTAAAGTTTTTTCATTGATTGAAAAACTGCTAGGAAATTTAGTACATGCACAAATCAGTAATCAGAGTACGAGGGAAATGTGCTGGACATATGTCACGAAAAATCTTTTCCATATCAGGCAATATACCATGTTTGAAAAAGTTCGCTAAGCAACTTTCAATTATGATTAAAAGACTGAACCCACTGAACCTATCGCTGCTTACTTTTCAAGATTAGACGTCCTAACTTTTATTAATCGCAAGCAGTAATTTTCACCGGTCAATTTCAATTTTCGAAGGTCAGCGTGAACGATGGATGCGTTAATGGCTACTTGTGCACATAAAAACAATTTATTAAACCAAAGTAGTTGTAGACGGGAATATTTATTTCTTTGCATTACCTTCACGATTTAACACATTAGATTCACGTTTCAACATACCGCGTCTACGTCGAGATCAGCTAATATGCCAAATACACCAATATTACACCACACAACATTAGAATCTAGGATCACGATCGCACTTGCTTGCTGCGACACAGGTTGAATTTTGAAGTTCCTCGGTATATTCGGTAATCAAGGGTTTTTTAATCCCCCTTTGTCTCAATAGCCCAATATATATTTCCCCAAAAGGAAGTTCTTGGAAATCGTATCAAAACTCATAACTGCACCATGAGGTTATGCCACTACAAACAAAAGATTTTCACGTTCATTGTATTTTTTATTTAGGCCTTTAAAGCCTGGTTACACGATACATTAACACGTACGGGTTAATGTACATTTGCGTGAATGGTTTCTGCTCAACTTGTGCATTAGTGCATGAACCAAATAGAACAGGTTCTATTTTCTGTTCACGCATTTGTACATTTTGGTGTGGTTACAAGGGGCATTTTCGCGTTCATGCATTTACACATTAACTCGTACGGGTTAATGTATCGTGTAACCAGGCCTTAATCCGAATCCTTGAAAACATCCCAAATGATACATTAATGATATAATGTGCCTGAAAATAGAGAGATGTCGACACATATTGGAGCAGTAATTCAAAGTAAACAAATGGGTAAAGTAGATGCCCATAATACATCTTATTTTTGTGGTCCCGAACTTGACGTATCTACGCAATCCCTGAACGAAATGCTTACTATAGTCTATGCTTCCACGACATATTAGTTTATGCTCGGGGCATACACGAGCACGAACAACATTTTATCGAGCTTAACCTGCACATAGCCGATGGCATCATCGTCGTGTTCCTCACGAACAACCCTAACACCAAAACATTCATCATCGCCATATTATGAATATTACAAAATTCAAATGTGAACATTCATTTTCAAACATTGACATGCTTTTACCTCGCCATCTTAACTCTTTGGATTTCCGTTTGAATCATGTTTTCTTCGAAGATTGAACGAAGTTACATTTAAACACGGTGTTGATACGTATGAAAACATTGCTAATGTTGAGATTTTCGGAAGATTTCTTGCCTCAGCTTTGACAAAGTCAGACTCCATACCTTCTAAAGAAATCATATATGTTCGCAGCCTTCCTTAACCACACCAAAGATACCTAAATCCGACAACAAATGTTGAAAACAACGTCCACAGGTACAGTACGTTCCGCCGTTTTCCTCTCCATCGCAGGAGCTGACGTCACTTTCAGCCGGCCAATCACAATACGTTTTAGAGTGGGCGTGTTTTCTGGGCATTTCTTTTGCTTATTTCTCGAAAAATACATTAAATAAATGCATAGTTTTCATCGCTAAGGTGTTTTAGTATAATTAACAATTTTTTAAGTAGCATTTCAAGGAGATATAAAAAATTGTCCAGAGGTCTATTGGTAGTAGGTATAATTATTTGATTATATATTTTAAACTTTAACACCAGAGTTCTCAGGGCTGAGCTTAAAGCCACCAAGTGCGTCCACTGGGTTGCGGATGGTGGGTCGATCTCTAGATATAGAGGTTAGCTGTGAGATAAGCGAGTTAACTCATCGAATAAGCAGTTGTCACCTCTAATTTCAACTTATAATAGACTTTCATCACACTCCAATTGGAGGAGTTTTATTCTCCATTGCATCCTTCAAGCACATGAATGTTTACTGAATGCTTCAAGCAATGCCAAAAGGCAAACGGTGATTCCATGACTACACATAATGAAGTTCCCTTTCGTTGCTGACAATACCTTTGACCGGAATGGTTCCGGGAAGCCCCCATGAGGTGTTCCAATGAAGCCTTGTAGGAATTCCACGACCGACTTGGGGAATGACAGCTCTTCAGCCTTCTCCTCCACCTCCTTAGCCGTCAGCTTGTTCTGGACCATGAACTGAGCCAGATCACCCACCACCTTGGACGACGGCGTCACCTGCAATCATACCACACAAAATTCCATTTCTTGTAAGAAAGAAAAATACCCTCCCTCTTCTGACATTGTCATAGCAATCATACTTTCCAATACTTCCCACTTATATCATGAACGCATTGCCCATAAGACAAACAAAATCACTTCTCATCCTCTTTTTTAACACTGACCATCCTATGCCCAAGCAGCATTCCAGAGCATGCCAAATATTTGCTAGCACACACAAAGTTCAACTCATTCCTACACTCTGTCCTTAGCTCTGTTCATTTTCTAAGATTCTCCAGCAGTCACTCATTTCCCATGCACAGGGTTTATAGGGGTTTTCATTTTCATTTTCCCTGACTTTTCCAGGAATTCCAGACCATTATTAGTGATTTTCCCTGACTTTTGAGCGCCTGAACACTCCAAGATTTCGGTCATTTATAGAGATAAAAGTGATAGTGAAGAAGCAGAGAAGTCTGAACTTATGAAAAATTGTATGTTTATTTTCATATAATAAGAGATCAAGAACTTTAAGTCCACAAAATAAAAATTATCGTTACTTATATCGATATGCCTTCAGAAAGGGTTTTAATTGCAGAAAAATATATGCAAAGAAGGCTAACCTGGCTTTTCCTTCAAACCTGATGTCATGTTAAAGTAGCTCTTTGAACCAATCTTGATCTTTTCTTCCTCACATCCCTCTACAAATTTGGCTAAGTGACTTCAAATTTGACTGAGAATAACTTTTTCGTCACCAGAGGGACAAAGCGAAGCATTCCTGGCAAAATTGCTAGCGAATGAAAATGAGATGCGCACACCTTTCGCCTATCTTTTCACCAAATTGTCCAGGCTATAGCCAGAAAGAACCAGAATAGGGCTGCCTCCACAGCGGCCTGACTGCCGGCCTGAGGCCAATCATCCCCTCCTTCACCCTGCCCTCTGCTCCTATGCACAGTTTTTTATCTCTTGGCATTTTCAAGTGATAAATTCCGAAATTTGAACGTTTTGCGATTTTACCCTGACCACACGTTAAATTCTCTGACTTTTCCAGGATTTCCATGGCTGTTTTCATTTTCCCTGACTTTTCCAGGATCCTATAAACCCTGATGCACTACTTATACTTGCATTTTATTCAAGTATTGTTTAACACATGACATATCGTAAGCCCCTTCCTCACTAGTGTTTTTCCTCTCGTTACCGCACTTTCACTGCTGAGCATTCCCACTCTGTCACCAGGGGGGGTGTGCTTGAATCGTTCGAGATTGATTCCGGTACGGAATAATCCCGAACACAATGTAAAAATATAGGAGTGAGTCCTTAGATACGTACCGGAATCAATCCCAAGCGATTCAAGCACACCCCCCCTGGTCCAGTAGCAAATATTCCACAGAGAAAAAATCACTCGCCTTGACCGGGACTCAAACCCGGACCCTCTGATTTCCAGCCAGGTGATCTACCAGGCCAGAAATTCACGGCTAGTTCGTGAACTTTGAATTCAGGTCCAGTAGCATAAATTAATACATGGATTGTGTTGGTGTAGTGGCTACAGGACTTGCTTCCCACCCAGAAGGTTCTGGGTTCCATTCCCAGCAGTGGCAGTGTATTCGGCGGTTATCCAGTCCCTAACCCAGTACCTAGCGTAGGGTGTTTTAAGTTCCGTACTCCATCCATTGGATGGAATGCTAAACCTTGGACCCCCTCGACACCTTTTGTTAAAAGCACACTAGTGCCAATGCCGCATTCTCTCCACCCCCCCCCCTCCATTCCCTGAAATATCCCCCCACCTCCACCCAATTACCTGCCTTTCCTAAATATGACCTCTGCTTAGAGATGGGCAACTCGGTAAACTACTGCGGTAATTTTCATAAATTACCATGGTATTTTTCGTAAATTACCACCCCCCTGAAAATTACCATAGTAAACAGTAATTTTCAAAAAAAGTTCTTTTTCAGACAATTTCTTCCGCACGAAAAAACCATTGGAATGGGTGATATTATAAATTAAGTAGCTAAAACGATTTTGTTTACATTGTGTCCGTGATTAATTCCAAATATAATAACAAATGCACATTGCGCAGAAGTATGTCTTTGGAACGAAAATTTCTCATGGTGTGACAAAAGAGAGGCAAATTGCATGTTGCTGCCAACTTCGTTATAATTTTTTAAATGAGTTATCATAGATAAACGTCGTGATATGTTTGATATAAGCATCGGCATTTATATCTCAATGCTATTTGATTTCGTTTCGAGTCCTCTGATAAGGATTTGCAGCTCAAAACTTAAAATTACTGGAAAATTACAGTATTTTTCGAAAATTACCATAATTTACCATGGTAATTTAAATAAATTGAAAATTACGGTAATTTACCCATCTCTACCTCTGCTGCTGATTACCTCCCATGTATAACCGACTAAATTAATAAGGAGAATACATGACCCACGGAGTGGAAAGTGTTCAGAGATATATCCTCTCTTCACATTTGGATACAAAGCTCTCCCTGGGCAATTAATTTCCATGCACCACTTGCTCATGAAACCTAAAATCCTAACCAATAAAATAAAACCCAGAGCCCTCTTCCGTTTATCACATGAAAATCAAACAAGTGCAAATGTAGGAACAGCACCACAAACAATCAAGAATCATTTTTTAGAGTCTTGCCACTGTGAAACAAATTCTCTGTATGTAGCTTTAATGTGTATGCAAAAGGAGCTATCTATTGCGTAAAAATGTTGCTACGAAATACCGAAAAAAACTCCGCTTACGATTTGAAAACACAAAGATCCCTTGTGGCAGCTTACCAGATACAACATAGATTTAAATACATATCAGTGCTACAACGTGTTGTCCTACATATGATCTATATGAGATAAATCTATTTCTTTGTCAAGTGGTGTTTCTGATCTAGTGTTTCTTCAAGTACCATTATACACTCAAGCTTTGTCAAATGCCGATTTTTATTACTAATTCTTCAAAATAGTTCACAATGTACGAATTACTACTAGACCATACTTACCTATAAATGTTGCTATGTTCACAAAATGTGAAACTTAGGAGAAAAAACAACAGGAATTTGAGGAAAAATGGTGCACGGTTTACACGAAAATCTGGAGGATTCATGTAAGCCGCACACCCCCATTTTTTTACCGGCATTTCGGGAAAAAAGGTGCACGGCTTACACGAGTAAATACGGTATAAGCACTGATTACTACCATCCAAACAGATGCCAAGGACTGTCAACCTTTCCTTGGAAAGAAGAAAGTGCCAATACCAGCAAATAATCAGACATTAGGCACCTATGGACAACAGCACGAGTGGCACAAATGAAAGATTACACATGACAATCTTTGAGAAACATAAATACACAAATTTTATCAACACAAAGAAATTTTTGTACACGTCAACTCATAGTTCAATGATTTTTACCATGAAATAAACTAGAAATAATTTTAAAAATTATTTAATATTTAGAGTTGGTTAATATGGGCAGTGAGGTTCCAAAGTGTAAACCATTTAACCAATATGGCTCCATGCGTGATTTGGGGAAAAATGTTGCGAGTTGCATTCAGGCAAAAAAGTAACAAGTATAGGGTTACCTTTATGATGTCACCCAAGAGCAAATTGGCTTCCCTGTACGCCTTCTTCACATCTTCAAAGAAGTCCCCAAGGCCTAAGGAATAAGCTTGGAACTGCAGGTTTGTGTACTGACCGCCTGGAATTTCATTCACATAGACGTCAGCATTTCCAGACTTCATTGTTGTGGCGCATTCGAATGGTGCGTATAGTGTACGAGCCTGCTCCCAGTACGCTGAATATTCACTCACGTGCTTCAAGCTGAGGCCTGCGTAGAGAGACGGAGAGAGCGAATGTAGTGTCAACTGTGTCATGCTCCCATTTCACTTGTCGCAATGACCGAGGGGGACTTGAGCCCAACTCAGCCATCATAGGACGAAAGGCAAAGAGGCACTAAGAGAGAGAGACCAAGGAATGTCACACCTAAGAATCGATTCTGGATCTTCGTAAGAAAAATACTCAACAGAGAAAACCCTCTCAAACTCTCAGAAAGCTTGTCTTCCCATGGTTAGCTCCACTTGCACCCTGATAAAAATAAACTCCACCATGTTTAGTTTATTTTTATCATAAAATAAAAATAAACTAAACATGGTGGGTAGGCCTACCCTCCAGCAAGGGTAGATACAGCATATTTTAGAACATCAGAGGGTAGGCCCTACCCTCCGTGGAGGGTAGAAGAAGGGTAGGGCTACCCTCCGTGGAGTTACCCTCAATGGAGGGTAATGCTACCCTTCCCTTATCCTCCACGGAGGGTAGATGGATGGTAAGCAAAGGAGTTCCCAGTGAGGGTAGTGGAAGGGTAATACTACCCTTCCCTTACACTCCACGGAGTGTAGAGCATGGTTTGACGGAGGGTACCTACCCACCATGGAGGGTACTACCCTTCCTTTACCCTCCCACTACCCACCACGGAGGAGTTTATTTTTATCGCTGAAAAAATTCCATGTTAGAGAAACGATTTCCATCCCCTTGTTCAAATAAAAAAAAAAATTACAGAATTCTTGCATTTCAAAATGCAAAAGGGCTAAATGTAACTCAAAGCCTAAAAGGGAATGGAACAAATGCAACAGGTCATGTGAAAATAGTGCAAGGGAAAACAATTCTTGTACATTCTCTGGCATGTGAGGACACCTGGACCCTCATACATATCACACACACACTCGCTAATGCACATGCACGCTGAGAAGGGCCCCATCAATCACGCAAAAGACAAGGAAAATAACCATCCCATCAAAACTGGTGCACTGAGGCACCAACTTAATAGGCCACATCTTGAGACACAATGGCCTGATGAAGACAATCATCAAGGGAAAAAAAACGGGAAGAATGGAAAAGGCAGGCCTCGTATGAGATATATGGAGCAGGTCGTAAAGGACGTGAAAGAGAGGAACTGCGTTAATATGAAGAGGTTGGCCGATAGAAGAATGGAGTGGAGGGCTGCGTCAAACAAATCCTAGGATTGTTGACCCTTGATGATGATGATGAATAACTTACCACACATAATTTGTTCATGGGATGGAGTCCAGCAAGTTGTGCAACCGAGAGAACAATCACTCGCTATAGCCGTATGATGGAAACAACTACTCGTTATAGTCTACCTAGCTCCGTATGCTTATCGCCATGCACCAGCCAAAGAGAACAAAATCAATCGCTGTTGCAAAACACTCACTGCAATCCACACCTGCCACAAGCAGACTTCTCCTGTAGCATTCTGTCGAAATTGAAATGTGGTCAAGCTGCCCTCCATCCACTCACCTGTATCCAGGTCGGAGCCTTGAAGGGACGCCACCACGGCCCCCATGCTCGGCTGAGAGGTCATCCCGGACATGGAGTCCACCGCCACGTCCACCACATCCGCGCCAGCCTCGGCACATGCCAGCAGCGAGGCCACTCCTGCTCCCGAAGTGTCGTGCGTGTGGATGTGCAGTGGTATGTCAGGGTGGCGATCCCTCAGGGCTGACACCAGCAGCTTGGCTGCGCGAGGCTTCAGCAGGCCGGCCATGTCCTGTGAGCACACAGGAAGGTCATGTACTTGGCGTTGTAACATGTCATTTACAAGCCATTTTTTACCCGTTAGGAATCTTTATGCATGGGATTCAAGGGGATGCCATCTTCAATTTTGTCCATAGATTTTATACAGAGACATAGGAAATTATGGCGCCTGCCTTTACAATGCGTGATTATGGTAATGAGGGCGGTGATCCGGGGCATTAGCGAATTTCCAAACTCAACAAATGAAATGTAACCAATTTTATTGTTAGTCGTCGCGGTTGGAAACACGAGTGAGTTATTTTAGCCAAACGTAAACAATGGGAGAGTTCGCTATATAAGGGGGAGAACAGAGCGATAGGAGGTCTTCTAGGCCAACATTCTGCCCGTGGGAGTTGAATCCACATCGGGTGGTTTTCTGAAAGATATTCTAAGGCCATCGAGGTCTACAATCTGTCCGTGGGGAGCTGAATCCACGTCGGGTGGTTATCTGACAGGATTGCGGAATTGCAGCCGAATAGGGATGCGGTGCTGGTCTTCAACCTCCTAGGCGGAGAAATCTCGGGGTTGCAGACGGAGGCAGCGATCTCAACTTGAAGGATACAGCCGGGAACTCCCCAGAGCGCACTCGAGGAATTAAGTGGTCCACTCCTCACTAAATATTGTATGTATTTAATTTTAAGAGGGTTATTTCATTGTATTTGAGTGTCAAGTGATCAGTTAAGCAGCTCTGAAAGATATATAATGTTCTATGGCCTGTCTGCTTTAAAATGAGAGCCTGAAGAAGGAAGAAAGTGATTGTGTATTTATAATATTAGAAGGGTATTATTGTGTTGTGATATATGTGAATGACATCAGAAAGGAGGTGATGTAAGGTGAACAGTGTACTATCTATGTGTATTTAATTTAGGTAGTCGGGGAATTAAATTACTCTTGATAATTCGAAAGGCAACGAGTTTAATTAACAGCAACCGGGTGGTAATAACATTAACAAACTAAAATAATAAATAACATAGATAACAGCGTGCAATGAGAAAAATTAGATTTTTCACACTCATGCTATCTCCCTAGCAGCAGATAATATCTATACAACACCCTAATATACCCATAATGTCCAAACATAATATCTACACAATATCTACTTTTAATCCAAAGACCTTGTATGGCTTTGAAGGCTTTTCAAGGCACCAGACACCTTTGTACTGTCATTAACCATACAAAAAGGGAGTTAATATACAATACCAAAAACCCCAAGGGCTTCTAATAAATCTAATGTTAATTTATATTTATAATAAAAAAATTGAAAAAATTATGATAGCTTAATATTATTTTTGGGAATTACCAACGTTGAAACATAAGTCCCAATAGAAGTTTCCTAAGAGGCAAGACTGAGAAAGCTTTTCCAGTTTGATCAAATGTTGTTTTGATGCTCACTGTATTTCTATGTCATTCACATAAGGCACCATTATTTCTACTACCAGGTCAATCGTAAATAGTCAAGTGAAATAATTAATTAATTAATTACAGTCGAGCACCCTTAATCCGGGAACCCCTAATCCGGGAGCACCTATAATCCGGCAATTTTGCCATGACTATCTGGTACTTAGTGGAAAATGCCGAAACGTTTTTAACTGGAACATTGCTTCATAACCTGCCGAGACATTATTCTTATATTAATACCGAGATACCATTCTTAACGTTAATTTTCCCATTTCGAGAATCAGAATAATTTAAACATATTAATTTCTGGTACTTCGCCTACACTGGAATTACTCTGGAACTTGAAGGAAACATATAAATTTGACGACATCGCCGAGACGGAATACGACCAATTTACAGATCGGCCACTTTCAATCACGCATTTTTGATTGACCACTAGACGTAATTTGATAAAATTATTGGTTATATTCTAATATTTCACGCAAAACATGTCTCATCCATACAGTTGTGGCAACAGCACAAAACGTTAAACATCGCAGACAAAGTGCAAGTTGTGAAAAAGCTTGATGCCGTTGCATCAGTAAAGTGTTTGACTGAAACATACTACGTGGGATCTTCAACAATATAGCACATTAAGAAGATGGAAGAGAGAAATCATCAAAGTTTTACTGTTAAAGTGACACGAAGAAGTAGATAACAGAGAGGAAAACCATGAAAGAAGATTCCGTTATTTTCACTCACTGCGAAACTTCAATAATTTTAAATAATAACTTTGTGTATTAAGAAACCATTTATTTCTGATTAATACCAGTAACTCTTTTTAAAATAATGTTCAGTAAATGGCAAACGAATATATTTTGTTATAAATAATTAACTCCTTTCAATGAAACCATCCCGGACGTCAGAAATAGACCAGTTGCATGACCCATAGTCCGGCAAAATCCCTAATCCGGCATCACCTCGGTCCCGACTGTGCCGAATTAAAGGTGCTCAACTGTATTTCACTTGACTAATTAATTATCAAAGTAAAATAATACTAATTAATTAGCTGGTTTACAGATAATGATACTAACCTTGATACATAATATGTGAGTTCCTGCTTTCACTAGCTCATCAGACAATTTCAAGTAGTAATTAAGGTCATACTTTGTGCGTGTCGGATCAGACACGTCACCCGTATAAGAGATGGCAGCTTCTATCACCCCACCTGCTTTACCAACAGCATCCATACCCACAATCAAGTTGGGGAGGTAGTTCAATGAGTCAAAAACTCTAAAAATATCCATTCCACTTTTCACAGAAAGTTCACAGAATCTATAACATAAATTAGAAAGTCAGTATTAAAAATTAATAATTACAAACTCTCTGAAAATACGGAATGCCATTTTCAAATAAAAAGTACCAAAACATTGCATTTGCAAACATAAATTAGATTAAGCATAATGCATTTAATGGCCATCCAGAAGATCACCATCATACTCAACCACATGTAAAAGGCTTGAACCACTTAGTCTCGGGGCTGGCCAAGACAAACATCTCCAAATGCATTCGATTTGTTTCTGAGGCAGTCTTTCCGCACATGAAACAAACCTTCACACAGATGAGCTTCTCTCTCAAGGCCAACATCATGAAATTTCAATGTAGGCAACACACAACAATTTAAAATTGCTAGCAAACAATAAATACACCCGTCAATAATGTTTCTCGGGTTCAGCTGTGTGTGACGCTTTGTTAGTGGTCTAGCTTTTGCGGTCATTGCAGGGTGCATCTTCAGGACAGTGCCAGAAAACGGAGATGTTTATATCCTTTCAGGTCACTGAACTTCCCCCCTCCCCTTTCCGGTGGGGGGGGCCTCTGACGTCAGATGACCCCCGAACTTAGCCTTGTTCGCATGACTTACGACATTGAGTCCCTCGTCACGGTCGAGTACAGCATCACTGTTTATACTGTTCGGGAACTTTCCCATGGTCTCTATTCTTCGTAAGAGCCTCTTCCACTTTGAGCTGAATTTGATGTTGTCGTCACAACTGAAATTTTGATGGCATTTGTCCAATTTCAATCACCTCCCATATAAGTCGTCATTGACAAAACTTCTCTCTGGCTACAACTTGCATCTTTTCGATTGAAATATTGTGCCCTTCCTCGGAAAATGTGTGCTCCACTATTGCTGATCCGGCGATTTCAATTTGCATTAGCACACGTTGATGTCCTCTCAGTCGGCAAGATAATGAGTGACTGATTTGTCGCACCTATGACTTCCCGCAGGAACAAGGGATTTAGTACACGCCCTCCGTGTTTGAGGTGATCCTTAGCCAATGGTAACAGATCTCTCATTTTCGTGAGAGGCCGTGTGACGATTTCTCCTCTCCTGAGTATGCGAGAAATCCTCGGCCCTCCGTGATTTGCTGTCTGAAACTGCTCTGGCCCTACAAAGGAGTGTTTTTACTAGCACCGTTGTGGAGGATGGTGGTGGGAAGCGGCATGCAAGTACCGGTCTGTGTGTGTTTTCTTCCGGTGAACCGAATGCTCCAGGGAGACGACAGGGCCCCGCTGTACCAACACGTCCAAGAAGACTAAATCTCCATTTTCCTCCCTCCCCATCTTAAGTCTTATCGTGGGTATCATCCTAGGTCAAGTTAGCTCAAGGCAGCTTGGATTTCCTCAGAATGTTGGAAATGTCCCGTGGCATATCCTGAGCAACGTCTGCTGGCAAACGGTGGAGGGTAATCTCCACGCCTGCAATGATTTCTTCCCAGGGGACTTTGCACAGCGAGAAGGCATCCTTTGGCAAGAACGGAGGAGGCCACTTCGCTCAGAGGGATGCCAGCTAAATTGCAGATCGCCTTAGCATCCCGTGGTTTGGGATGCTGTTTCTCATAGAGAGCACTAAACTTCCCCTTTTATCTCGTGGTGGATGAGGGGAAGGTCCCGCTGGCATCGACACAGGTGATCTGGTCGATGTAATCCCAATCCTCCAGTGTCAGAATCTGTGCCAACTCCATGTGAAGTGAGAATAACTCTACTGTGCAGACGTGAAAGGAATAATGCGTGAATTTCACACGTTCCCCCAGAAGTGCCAGGCTGGTGCAACACAGGATCTTCTTGACGTCTCCACTTCTGATGTGATGAGTGCCTTTGACACAAGTAGGAATGGTGTTGGTGTCTCGGCATTACTGCAGAAAGGTGATGGATGAATTTCTTCTTCTTTTTACAAATTTCACAACTTTTTTTCAACAGATCATACTAAAACTTGGAATGCATATCAAAAACAAGTTTATCTAAAAGATAATAAAGTTTAGCTATGATCCAATTAGTAATCTTAAGGTAATGGACTTACTAAGTGAGTGCTCCATTGGAAATAGTAAAGAAAACAGCACTTTTTTTGTTCAAACTATAATAACGTTATGATGAAACCATAAAATTTTTTTCTTTAAATAGTGAAATGTAGAACAAATTAAGCTAAATTCTGGTGCAGCTTGTTTTACACAGGATTGCAGGTTAACTCTTTCTTCACCTCCAGACTCTTGTACACTCATGTAACTCGTTACACTTTTTTCCTTGACAGTAGAAGCATGATGTCAGGCCGCAAGAAGTGACTCAATTTCCTTTATTATAATATCAAATCACAGATTTATAAGCACTAGAAGAGTTATAAGCACTAGATTCGGCTTGAATATCTTTTCCTTCAGATAACTATTGCATGGCACAATCATTCATAAAGTTTATCCTCTATTAATTACATTAATCTACGTTTGTTTACAACATAAGTTGGAATTATTCATGTTCAAGATAACACTGCCTCTGCATTTATAAAAAGGTAAATTTGATTATTTTAGGTTGATGCATATTTCTGAGCTTTGAATTTTACAGCAATTGAAGTCATGCATAACTGAAAATTTGGTAACCATGCATCTTTCTCACAGGAAACAATGCCTATTACACAGAAACCCTCTCAAACATTTTAGAGACTCCGGATCATCGTATGAAAAGCCATCTACTGATAAAATGCCGAGAGCATTGGCTCCCTCTATAAGTAGTTGTACATTTTAAAGTATGTTTGGCACAATTTGCATCACCAGGGCTTAACTGCCCTTACGTACCCCCTTCTCAATGGCATTGAGAATCTGTTCTCTAAATTTGACAGCCACGACTTGATAGTTCCTGTAAAAACCATGAACTTTGACATTTGTACAAATGAATAAATCGTGCATGCAGACAAACGCATGGTGTGGGTTCACAAATTGACCGATGACTCGCAGACTCAACACTCACTTGAACACAACGTTGTCAGGGTAATTGGTGTAGCCAACGGCATTGGCGCCCCTCAGCAGCATCTGGAAGGGCACATTAGGCAGCAACTTGCGCATATCTTCCAGCCGCTCCCAAGGGCACTCGTGCAGGAAACGCAACGCAACATCAAACGTTGCACCACCCCAGTTTTCCACCGAGAGCAGAGACGGACCCAGGGAAGAGTGCGCCACAAAGGGAGATATCTTCAGCAAGTCATGCGTGCGCACGCGAGTTGCTAGAAGGGACTGGTGCGCATCACGAAAGGTTGTGTCCGTGAGCAACAGGCCCTTGTGGGCCCTTATGGCCCTGGCAAAGCCCTCGGGACCGTCATTCAGAAGCACATCCCGGAAACCTTTTGGAGCCTCTATCCAAGTACGTTCATGGTAAATGGAAAAGACAAGAAAAAGTAGAATCAAGTTAGATTTTGGGTGCAAATAATTCAAAAGAAAAATAGTTCATAAGGTCATTTACAACCTCTCTTTAAATTGCATACATTTAACTTAACACTTAGTGCCCCAAAAATACATCAACAGACCTAATTCGAGTAGCACAGCCTACTCAACGGGAGAAACGCAAAATTATTTAAGTTGCAGTCTTATGGGTACTAAATCATTTGGAATAAAATATGGTGAAATATTTGACACAGGCAGACTTTCCAGAGTCTTCAGCACTATGATTATTGATGATGACGTTTCACCCACTCAGCTGCAGGCATCCTCAGGCAAGGCTGAAGCTAGGATTGCTTCGAAAATGGCTCTTACTTATACACCACAGCTTCCACGGAGGCTGCTCCCTGATTGGCTGTCGGTGTTACTGGTGTGGAATACCCGTTTCCAAGTGTTGGAAAGGGCATATCCATCCTCTCTATTCATGTAATTCAGTCTCTTGAATATTTCCACAGATTCTCTGATTATTCTAGGGAAATACAGGTTTTCTTTGGAGAGGTTTTTCAATTCCATAAAATTCACGTGGTGATTAGGCTCAGCCAAAACGTGCTCAGCAACGGCCAATTCCTCCTCTTGTCTGTTTTCGAGGCTTTTCGAGTGTTCTTTCGTTCCGCACTGCACTGCTCTCTTCGTTTGTCCAGGACTTCCCACAACTTCCCACGGTATATGCCCTTGTGGACCACAGGTGAGAGTGGATCCTTAGTTCGGGTGAGGAGACTGACATTAATTTAGTGTCGTCTGAATGGCAGCAGCACAGTGGGCGAAACATCGCCATCAGTAATGACAACGTGGAAGACTCCCAAAAGCCTGCCTGGGTCATCGAAACGCCATGAAAATCTTCACCAGAGATGGTGAAATATTGGTTTTATGGGAATACCAGATAATTATGCATGATATTTCTGTACATCATTATACCCTGCTTATGGTGAGGAGAGGAAGCAGAAGACGGAATGACCCCAAGGAAATGGAGACTTAATAGGGTGCTCCCTCACGAGATGCAGAAAACACACCTAAAATATCCTTGAATAATCATCCAACATTTCAATATGTACTAACAGTTACCCAGAGAAATCTACTCCCAGATATTTTTATTAAAATGCTATTTTCTAGTTTCCTAATACATATGTGATATGGTGACTAATATCCTCACTCAAACACATATAACTCCACATACCAGCAAGTCTGTGGTCTGTACAGGGTGAAACAAGGGGTACAACCACGTGAAATTTAAAAGAGTTGCAGATAGGCCACTTTCCCAAATCAATAATCAATAGTTTGGAATTTCCATGGCACTCCAAAAGATTATTTATGCTGTTTTCACCTTTGAATTTACTATTCCTGATGTGCTTCTCACTGCTTCATGACACTGCTGTAAAATGCAATTTTTTAAATATTTAAAATTATCTTTTGATCCTTTGTCCTTGAAATTCGTGGACAAAAACGTGAAGGAATTACAAACTGTCAGGCAAAAACATTCAAGCATTAGTGTCTACTCTTCACTGAGATTAAAAATATTATCGAGGCAATACCATTGCAATGAATCCTTATTCTTTCTCACATAAACACATTGCAAAATATGTTTTACTTCTGTAGGTTCGGAATAGTATAGAAAATGAAACAAGCCCTCGTATAACAATGAGATCCTAATGCACTAATTACAAAAGTGAGCAACTCTCATAATTATAAGATACATTATTTTGCAAGAGAAAGGGTTATAATGCTCTCCCTGAAATTCTAAGAGTTGCACTTCCTTCACTGCCTGACACAACGCTTAGTCGAAGGCATTTTCTGAAGCTACTTACACAAGTATCCCTCAAAAAGACTGCCTCCTCAGAAATGTTAAGATCAGAGGTCGGCAAATGAGACCCAGCTCCTATAGACACTCCTGAAATTGCTTTTGGGGATCAGGAGTCCTTGGTAGCATACGGGTCTACGCATTCATCGCTCTTAGACTTAGTCTCTTAAACAAATTACAAGACCATATTTTCAGTGATGATGTTAAAAATATTTTGCGAACCCGAACTTACAATGGTAGACTGGACCATAATCATAAAATTAGAGAAATTGATTGCCGAACTGACAGATTCAAAATGTCCTTTTTTCCTCGTACTATTAGGGATATGAATAACGGTAAATATATCCAGTACGAGTGTAGCAATGGACAACATTGGTAGCTGCATGTTGGGATAAGGACTTAAAGCTAACCCAACTAACAACACGTTTTTGCATGTTAGCTTTGCTATTTTTATCTTCTTTAACTAGCGTAGTTTTGAACAGTACCTATACAAGTACTAATCCTTTTTTATGCATGATATGTAGTGCATGTTTGGTGAGAGTTCACCCCCTGCCACACACTTTTATGGTGGCTTGCAGGGTATTATGTAGATGTAGATTCATCTGGCATGCCAAAGTTCCATGGCTCAGTTTTCGGCCCAGGAAACCTTTTCCCACTAGCCATTTTCTTAGCCTCCACACAATTGATATGATTTGCCTCCCAAATACAGACGCACAATTGTACACTATAGTGTGCTTCACGAACGGGGAATGGGCAGGGGGGGGGGGTGGGGGGGAGGCAAAGAGGAAGAGCATTTGGGGGAGAGGGAGATGGAGTACTAACCTACTACGTCACCATCATCATCACTATTCTCAGTCGACTCCATGGTTGCAGCACCTGGAATTCAAGAAGTCAAAAAGAAAAACAGCGTACTCATAAAAAAGTGCAAACCAGAAATGAAAAGAATAAGCAGCATGCAATCAAGGGCAAGTATTCACAAATCATACGAAAATATGACTAAGACTAAAAGCTAAAAGTATGTAGATGCAAACCATTGACATTGGCCCTTGCTGCACAGAAATGTTACAATAACGTTAAATGAACGTTTATCCACCAATTACAGTTACTTTGCAATAATCTTCAAATAATGGTTCCCTGAATGTTCTAAATTCTACAACTTGATGTTCTGCAATGTCCAATGAATACTCTAGCAACCATTCTGAGGCATTCAGTGAACGTTTCCACAACCATTTTGAAGTCTTCCATGAGCCATAACCATTCTGAAATGTCCAATGAAAGTTCAATCCCCTTTTCTTAAGGATTCAGTAAATGCTCCTGCAACTAATTGGCTTATTCTTGAAAGAACAGGGTAAACCTTCTCAATGTTTACTGAATACAACAATGACAAGTTTAAAGAGGACATGGTTGCTGGAAATAAAGCAAATACCATATACTATCAACTTCTATTCTTTATCATAAATGTATTTCCCAGAGTACATACCATAATATAAAATAAATTAAAAGGCTTATGCACATACTATAAACATTCATGTTTTCAGGGTTCAAATCTTCAGCGATCTTGATTCATCACCCCTCAATTGTATCGTGGTTCCCAGTAGAGATGTGCAAATACTCCAATACCTCTAATGCCGGGAAGTTTTCAACATTCGCAATATCGAATAATTATGCTGAAAGGAAAAACTTGAATACCTTGAATTTTGCACTATACACCATTCGGTGCTACAGCCCTATATCTGTGTTGAAAATTGCGAGAGGAAATAAGATCTCCTGGACTGGGAATCGAACAACGCACCTTTGGATTGATGGGACAATGAGCAAACCGTCACGATACCAGGGATTCCAGTCCATTTTTAGAAGTTCCTATGGGAGCTAGCGCCTCTCATTATGGTCCACCAATGAATGGCACTCGCAATGTGGAATCGTGCCCCAAAGGGAAGCCACTGTCCACACGGATAATTCCTTTAAATCATCACAAACGGTGATAACCACCACCACTTAAATCTTACAGTGTGGTGGCCCTAAGAAAACACTTTTTCAAATTAAATTTAGTTTAAGTTTATTTAAAGGAGCAAAAAAGAGTTGCTTACATAAACAAATGTAGAAATTAACATTCTATTAGATACATTTTACTGCATTAAACTTGGTTTCCTCTTTCGGGAGCTTATAGCTTATCTAACTCATGGGTCTCAGTGTATTCTCAATTATGTCTCAAAGGAAAATAGCAACAATGGATTGTAGTGATAGCAGTATAAAGGAATGTGTTCTCAGTAACTCTTATGTAAATTTCATTAGCTATTTGCGAGTGTACGATATGGAAGAATGAAAGAAAGAAATGTAATGTGTGACCTCTTATAATTTAATGATAAATACATAACTGAGTAAAAGCGATACTTGTATTGAGTGGCAACCTTCGACAATCTTTCTCGAACTTTCTTCAACTTTGAATCGTTACTAGCAATGATTAGTTTTAGTTCATTATTTACGGCAAACAACAAAAGTTTTGCCAGAATTACATAGGTTGAAACTGTTGCCTTTCTACCGTAAATTATGTGGAAAAAACCCATCATCCTTACGCAGCGCATACGATGTAGTTCATCAGCCTACCAACTGTATGGGCACCCAATGATGTATGGCACGATATTTGGGATATTCAAACTTTATCTTTTAGCACAATTATTCGTGATCTCAAACATTGAATAATTTTGTAGTGTTAAGTATTCTCTGGTAGTATCCACGCAATTCTAGTATTAACACTCCTGCTCACTTATTAACGTTTATAAAAGTTAATATATTAAAAAGTTCATAATTGGTAGTAAAATTATCTGATTATACACTTGCTTTTTTGTTGCCTTAATTATGTTATCACATATTTGAAATCATAGACCCAGAATTGTAGCTTTTTCCTTCATCAGGCAACAAATAATTATTAACAGAATAAAATTTAATGTATTACAGTTAAACCTCATATTTACATTATTGTTATTTACGTTTTCCTGCAATTTTCAAAGTTTTTATAGAGTCCCATCCCATTTCCAATATCTCCAACATATGTAGAACCCTGTATTAACACCACGACTTTTCCATTTTCCCACTGTTTGCGTTAGATGCAGGTAAGAATGCGATAGATTAAGAAAACAAAATTCCCTTTTATGACATTTAGCCATACATACCAGTCTGTACAAAACAATACTTTTAACCCGTTTCGTGCATATCCTATATAACCTACAGAGTGGTTATTTTCCTGGTGCAAATGGTCCTCAAACCATGCTTAAGAGATAATCAAAATGTGGTAACCATAAACGCACTGAGACTCAGACCTGAGGAAATGAATGTGAAAATCAGGAAATTATGCTACCGTCCTAATGCGAGTCCACTGCTTATATTTGTATTTCCTAAATTCATTATGCTATAATTTCTTCATTTAGGGTTAACCCTGGCTGAAATTCACTTATGTATGCCCAAATATATTTCTTATAATGGTTTAATTAAAAAAATTTGGCAAATTACCGAATATAGTCCCCACCCCCCCCTGGGGGGTTATTTTGTAATCTCACCTTTTTAATGACTCTTTGCGGGAAGGCGGGAGATCCGTTTCGCTCTCTTAATGATCGGCTCACGAACGGTTCGTGAATTGTCGAAGCTTCTGTCGGTAGCGCTATCTGTTGCCGATCTCGGTGTGCTGAAGTTATTCACGGTGTGCAAATTCCAAAAATACAATTTAAAATCGTTTGTATCTTGCTCCATCTTGCTTTTTTTCCAACTCAAGCTAAAAGTGGAAACAATGGTGGCTCCATTTCACGTTCTTAATGAAGATGAGATGGGAACTAATGTCAGGCGGAGATAATGAAACGGATCAAGAGTCGAAAGATACGGATCAGAGCGTGGATGAATCGTCTGAAAGACCAGCACATGACCGGCAGTTCACCGCTTGAGATCCGAAGATGGTCACGCCGCCTGGGTGGCGGAGTTTAACTACGAAAAAGTGACATTTTATGACGTATTCTCACTAGAGTGAGATTACAAAATAACCCCCCTGATTGTAGTCCCCCCCAATTTTTCAAGTTCAGTTTTGGAATTTTTTTTTCGAAATGCAAAGCAGGACTTGCAAATAATTTTCTCAGGTTAACAACTTGAGCACCTTGAGTAATAAAAATTTCCATTGTTTCAATCATCAACATGGAGAATCAAGTTAAAATATTTACCAAAATTCTCAATATAATTTCACCTATTTAAGTTGACTAGCTATTGTATTTAGGGAAACTACATTTTAATAATTGGGTGAAATGGAGAAATGAGATATGTAAAAAAATTCGTGAGAAATCACGATTTTGAAGTGTAAGCACTGCCGTATGCAGTGCAGTGGGAATCATGGAGACCAAATGGTTTTCATTTAAAATGCCACCCTTTGTAGTTAACACTGGCGTTGGTTGCAAGCAATCAAGGTTACTGAGATCGCAGTGAAGGATAATTTAAAAAGGAATGACGATATAATTAAAGGATACAAATTCCTAAATCTCTTTCAGACTTCCGCAAGCTGAGATAGTGCATGCTTTTAAAATTTGTAGTAACGTAATTGTTAGCTGATTTATCTATTTTAAACTTTGTTTAGTCTAAGTATATGTTCCATATGTTATGCTAAGAAAAGAGAAGTGGCTTTTCTTGTTTATCTTCAAGTGGGCGTCAAAGTTGAACTTGAAAAAAATCCAGCGTTTTTATCTGTCTCGGTAGAAATATTAATTAATATAACCAACTTCAAAATACATTTTTGACATTAATAAACATATAAATAAACAAGCTTTAGTTTGATATAATATATTTTAAAATCGAAATAGCCATTTTTGAGATATTGGCCTTCAATCTCGGGGGATGGAATTTTATAACGGACACTAGGTGCCTTGAGCTCAAATAGTCCTCCCCCCCAGGCTTTTTCCACAAAGATTTCAGCCAAAAAGGGGAGGAATATATTCTGAGGAATGCAGTAGTTCCTAAGATGAATACATTTTTCTGAACTGATGGCCCTCATAATTTTTCTTGGACATGTATTTCTGCTGCAAAGCATGTTACATAAATTATAATGCAAAAAATACCTGTATTAGCAAAGGTAACCTGATTAAATACACCTACAAGTGCTAATAAATAATATATTAGCTGCATGCAGATTCAGTATAATCTCTAATACTGTAAAAGTAAAAAAAATAAAGGTTGGATGCACTAAGGGAGTGAAATTCATTGGACTCTAGTGCGAATAAAATTATCTATTTCCAATCAACAATTATTTCTAATTATCAGCAACGAGGGCATCTAAAATGGGATAAGGAAATGAGTTGGGAAGAACCAGAGTGGAGGAAGAAATCCTTCAACCCCTTTCCGAGAGTTACCTCTGGGCTGGAGTGAGAGGGGGCATTGGGTGACCTGGGGGAGGGGGGGACATACACAACAAGACTGCTCTCCCTCCCTCCGGCCACTTACCCAACGGCACCTCTGGGACGTGTGGTTTGATCTCCGCAGGCTTCAGGCCCGTTGCAAGGGGAGTGGACGGCCCATTGACAAGCACTGTGCCCAAGTAGTTCAACAGCTTCTGGGCCCTGTTTTGACTCGGCTGGAACTGAAATAGCTGTGGGTGCTCATCGATGAAGTAAGTGTCGACCGTTCCATTCAGGAACTTCTGATTTTCAAGGACGTTTAGCAGAAATGGAATGTTGGTCTGTGGAGAAAAAAGACATGTATATTCCACTAATTTCATAGCAATCGGATGATTAGAAAACATCCCGACCACCTACCCACTACTTTATGGAAAATGCCAAAACATTTTTTACCGAAACATTGCTTCATAACCTGACGAGATATTATCCCATTCCATTCTAAATGTTTATTTTCCCATTCCGAGAATCCGAGTAATTTAAACATTAATTTCTGGTCATTAATTAACTTCGTGTACATTGGAATTATACTGCAACTTGAACTGAACATACAAAATAAAAGACTCCAAGACGGACTATGACTAGTTTACAGATCGGCCACTTACAATGACACGTGCATTTTTCATTCACCACTAGACATAATTTGATAAAATTATTTGTTATCTACTTATATTTCTCCCAAATCATGTCTCATCTATACAGTTGTGGCAACAGCAGACAAGTGAGGCATCAGTACAAAACGTTAACGATTGTAGAAAAAGTGCAATTCATGAAAAAGCTTGATGTTGTTGCATCGGTGAAGTATTTGTCTGCGTGGGATGCATTTTCAGACAAAATGTTAATGCAGGTAAATTAATAATTATATTTTATATATTAATGCATCTTAAAGTGTTTAATTCTTCAAAATATTTATAACACATTAAGAAGCTGAAAGAGAAAATCCTCAAAATTTTACTGCTAAAGTGACAAGAAGAAATGAATGACAGAGAGAAAAACTATGAAAGAAGATTTAAGTGCTGATTTACATAGCGCTTATTTAGATCGTGTGGTCTCAATTGCGTCGAAGTGAAGGGCTTAGTTATTATTTCTGGCCAACAGCTGATGGAGCAAGCTAAACTATTTCAGAAGCAAATATAATCTAAAAGACAATGTGGGAAATTTCGCGTGCGTGGAATAGTAATTCAAAGTCAGTTCTAAAGCATGCGTGGTTTAAATTGTGGCCTGCTTTAAGGTTTGATGCAGACAAAATATGTGGAGATTTCAAAGGATTTCATGTTTTTGAGGATAAACATACGATGATGGAATTGGTTGACAGTGCAAATGGCATCAATAACCCTGAATTAAAGGAAATGGAATTGGTATGCCAATTAGAGGAATGGATAGCTAGTACGATTCTCTCACCATACAACATTTCACGAATGATGAAATCATTGAAATGGTAATTAATAACAATAAATCCGAATGAGGATGAAGATGATCAGTGTGAAATTTGTTGAAGGAGGACAACTATTGATGATGGTCTTTAAAGAATCATCCAGTCCGGTCGCCTGCGACATAGTGATGGGAGGCCGTGCAGACGACACAATGCGTTGAATCAGCTGATAACAAATCAAGCGCGGTAGGAAATATGTTGCGCGAGGCACAACATAAGAAATATTAAATTTTATGTGCCCTTTTCCGATAGTAATATTACGCTTTTAAATGTGTATAAATATGATGAACACGATTCTAAGCTTATGTTATTTTCACCCACTGTGCAACTTTGATACTTTTAAGTAATAACTTTGCGAATCAAGGGACCATTTCTTACTGATTATTCTCTGTGACACTCTTAAAAATTATGTTCAGTAAATGGCAAACGAATATATTTTGTTATAAATAATTGAATCATTTCAATAAAAACATCCCAGACGTCAAAAATAAACCAGTTGCCATGCATGACCCATAGTCCGGCAAAATCCCTAATCCGGCATCACTTCGGTCCTATCCGTGCCAGATTAAAGATGCTCAACTGTACTATTTTAATTCTGGCAACCTTGTGACTGCAACAGACCGCGAATTTCAGATAAAGTCTGAGAGTCACTTGCTCTGCAATTTCCCGCCAGTGGTGCAGTGGTATGTATGAGGATTGCTCTCCCTATTATGACATTCTCAGCTTCATGGAATCTTGTTTCATATCTTCATGGCATAATTGTAACAAATAAGAATTTTCAGTCAACACTAACACCAAATTCACATTCCGTTCACACGGCAAGCTTGAAATATCCTACACTAATGCCAAATGACTGACTGATGTGTTTCTTAAAATGAAAACTGTCATAACATTAACATCCTGTTCACACAAACTTTTCTTTATTGTCAACTACACATAAAACTCTATCTAGGTCTCTCTAATAATTAATGGCAGTTTACTTCTCATAGTTAGATTCCTGATAAACAGGAAAACCAATGTTCCAAAATACTGACTTGAGCCAATTAATGGCTATTTCACATATGAATAAATTAGCCTTCGATTTAGAATCCCTCTCCTTCCCCCCACCTCCTTCACTGACTCTTGTGTTGCGTTGTCACGCTACATTCTCTTCATCCTTGGATCCCCCACACCACACCCCTGCCTCCCTCCTAATTGACAATTGTAACGAGAAAGAACAATGGACAATTTCTGGGAGTGCGTTAAGTATGTACAGTGAGTTAATTCATTACACAGTAATAAATTTATGCAGCAGGGACTCCCTTACACACAGATTTGAACATCCATTAATATTAACAAGGCCAATTCTGCCTTCACATTTCAGCTCATTCTCTTGCTAACCACAGTTCTATTCTTTCAAGCACCCTCTCTCTTTCTTAAAGGCAGATGTCACAAACTTTACAGTCAATGGGGAACATGCACTATCATTTATAATTCTTTGAATGTGAAGTTTATTAGCTAAAACGTGCCTGGCGAAAACTTTGCTGAAGATTTAATTTGCGTTACAAAGATATTACTCTTTGAAAATTGTACCTTTTCGGCAGCTTAAAAACACGACGTCACGGCACGGTATCACTATGGGCATTGTTTATCTGTTTATTCGTGGAGGTAAGTTGCTAAATGAATACTTGGAAATAACGTATGTATTAATCTCAATTGTTTAATGCAATAAACGATGGTATTTTGATTTTTACATGCGTAGTATGGACGGTAACGAGCAAATCGTTCATAAATTATATAATGCTAGTATGGTGCCCAAGAATTTCTATTACGTCTATGCAAATGCTGGTTTTATTAAGAACGCCCCCATAAGGGAGTCAACCAAAGGAAATTGTCAGAATGTGCTTTTTTAAGTATTTTTTCAATCATCGTTTTGTTCAAGAAATGGCTAAAAACCTCAAAACAATATATTTCCTTCATTTTTATTTAAAAATTAATGTCCATTCTCGCAGAAATATGGAACCTATACCGTGCAATGACGTCAGAAAGCTTTTCAGATCACGTGACTTTCGTCAATTTTCGGGGAACATTTTAATATCATTTAATAATTTTTGTGGATGGCATAGAAAAGTATGGCTTATATATATTTGAATTGGTGAGAAAATTTCGCATCTAGTGCATTTGCATTAATCTTCGAGAAACAAATTTCATGCATATTCCCCATTCAAGATTATCCCTGTTGATTTAATGACTTTCCAAAACTTTTCCACGTCTGACAAAATTCAAAGGCACTTCCGTGGCACTGCAACCCAGCTGTTATATGGTAAAAAGTTCAGCGAATGATCACATGGATTGCCTATTTTTTTTGCCAAAAATCGTTTTTGGGCCATCCACCAATTTTTTAAATAAACTGAATTTTAAAAACATATTTTAAAAGCATATTGACTACATCTGCATATTTTTATTGGTATTCATTCACAGGGTTTATAGGAGTTTTTCCTTTTCATTTCACCCGACTTTTCCAGGAATTCCAGACCATTAATAGTGATTTTCCCTGACTTTTTAGCACCTGAATACTCCAAGATTTCGGTCATTTATAGAGATAAAAGTGGTAGTGAGGAAGCAAAGAAGTCTAACCTTATGAAAAATTGTAGGTTCATTTTCATATTAATCATATCAACTTCCAGTAATAAGAGATCAACAACTTTAAGTCAACAAAATAAAAATTATCATTCCTTACATTGATTGATATGCCTTCAGAAATGGTTTTAATTGCAGAAAATATATGCAAAGAGGGCTAACCTGGCTTTCCCTTCAAACCTGATGTCATGTTAAAGTAGCTCTTTGAATCAATCTTGATTTTTTCTTCCTCACATCCTTCTACACATTTCGCTAAGTGACTTCTAATTTGACTGAGAATAACTTTTTCGTCACCAGAGGGACAAAGCAAAGTATTCCTGGCGAAATTGCTAGCGAATGAAAATGAGAATATGAATGCAAACACCTTTCGCCAATCTTTTCACCAAACCATGCAGGCTATAGCCAGAAAGAACCAGAATAGGGCCCTACTGGGCTGCCTCCACAGCAAAGCCGGCCTGAGGCCAGTCGTCCCCTCCTCCTCCGCTCCTATATGCAGTTTTTGATCTCTTGGCATTTTCAGGTGATAAATTCTGAAATTTGAATGTTTTGCGATTTCGCCCTGACCACATGTTAAATTCCCCGACTTTTCCAGGATTTCCATGGCCGTTTTCATTTTCCCTGACTTTCTCAGGTTTTCCAGGATTTCCAGGTTCCTATAAACCCTGATTCACCTCCATATCGATAAACAAAAGAAAGAGAGAGAGTTCACGTGAAATAACTAAAAGATGCACGCACATAAACACGTCCTCCCTCCGAATCTCTCTCTCTCACCTTGACTCCCCGCACACGAAACTCCCGCAGTGCCCGGTTCATCTTGGCAGAGGAGGCCTGCAGGTCTCCCGCGTGGGCAATCACCTTGACGAGGAGTGAGTCGTAGTAGGGGGAGATGAGAGCACCGGCAAACGCAGAGGCGCCATCCAGTCGAATGCCCATTCCCTCGCCACTGCGGAACACCTAATGGATGCCGAAATCACAAGGGTGATTGGAATACAATAATAATAATAATTTATTTTGTCTAAAGATCCTACAACAGAAGATATAAGACACATCATGAAAAGATACAATAGATTAATAAATAATTGTATGTTCACAAAGTAATTAGAATATTGATGATTAGTTGGAACAATCAGATATTCATTCACAGAATAATAATTCTTTTCCCGAAGGAAAAATTTTAACTTCCTTTTAAATGACACCATAGAATGATTTGCTTTCAAATGACTAGGAAGTTTATTGTAAATTCCGAGGCCCAATTCACGTGGGCCTAACTTTGATCTGTTAGTCCTAATTGAATGATAGTGTAGGTTATTACTATTTCTAGTTTCATAATTGTGAACATCACAATTAGGTATGAACATGTCAAGATTATGACGTCAAAAAATTAAAATTGATAACAAATAGACACAGGGGAGTGGGAGAATGTTCAGTGCTTTGTAAATACATAGGCTTGGAGGGAGCATCAAAAGAACTTTTTTTTGCAATGATTCTGATTGCACGTTTATGCACCTTGGAGGCATGAGGGGATGATCCCCAAAAGATTATATTACATGACATACGCAGAGTGTCCAGCAGCTGGGCATTTTAAAATTCCCTGAGATTTCCAGGTTTTCCAGACATAATTTTTATTTTTCCAGAAAATATTGATTTTTTTCTCGTTAAGTATAAAAGTACATTGGGTATGGTTATTGTGGAATAAAACATACGTATTATTATTAATCTTGCATATTTAGACAAAATAAACCAAATCCTGCATATTTGGAGTAAAATAAACAAAAACTCCAACATCATACAACACTTTCATATAGTTCGTGAGAAAATCACATCACCACCCTATCTTAGAGTTAAACATTATCATGCTGACGTTCGGGAACAAGGTTACATTACAATCAGACATCGCTATGAATAGCATTGATATAAAATGAACAACAACTTAAAAAACTAAAGGAATTGAATTTTTTCCAGGGTAATCGTCTACGGTGGGTTAAAGGAAAAGAAAAAAAAAGTCCAGCGTCATGGAACACATTTAATAATTTAAAACAAAATCATATCACAAACCTACTATGTAATATACTGCACGTTTCCAGATACCAAAACCTGCGGCTTGAAAAATCTTGCGATTACAATTTTCAACAAATCAGTCACTGGCTTGCTGAATTGAAATTCCCTCTAAACTAGTTCCAGCTCCGCCGCAGCTGTGGCAAAGAGAGCCAGTTTAGGACCTAGCATTTTGTCATGGATGGTGAATTTAATTAATCTGAAACTGTGACACATAGGTTCACATTTATTGCCCTTGTGCTCACTCTTCTCATCAACCTGAAAGCTCTTGACATAATTTCGTAAGGCTGAAAGAATATCGAGGGCTCTGAGTGCAACCTTTTCATTTTCTAAGCACCTAACTGCACAGAACTTCAATGGAAGACGTTGAGAATGAGTGATTTGTTTGAAATCAGGTCTACGGGTTGGGGAATATAAAAATAAATTGAACGGTGCACGAAGGAATGGAACGATATCCCATCCAGTTTCCTTCATACCAAATTGAAATGCACAATTTATCGTGTTCAGCCCACAGCTACCTAAATCTAATATCCGGGGGCCATCCGTATGCCCTTCAGAGAGGTCAGACTGTAGTTCTTTCAAAAATTTGAAATTCACATTTGGACCATCCAATGAAACTTGAAGGATTTTCTCGAGTTCTTTCCTGGACTTGAAGCTTATTTTAAAACCCCGAAGAGATCAATGGCATTAGTATGCCCTAAAAAATACTGAAGTGAGGTACCGCGTGCAAACTACATTCTGATTATCGTCCCAAAAGCGAACACTAAGATCCATTTGCTGTTTATTATCTTATTCAGGCTTTCATCAAACCCCGCAACAAATTGCTGGCAACTCCCCATGCTCTGGTAAAGGCCGAAACTTGCCGAATGCCAAATGCAACTTGCCAAAAAAGGCTCCTCATTTCCATTGCTGTTTTATACATTGGCTCCATCAAAAATTCCAGAGTCAATAAGATATTTCCCTGATATTTCCAGAGAAAATAAAATTCCCTGAGATTTCCCAGTCTTCCTGGTTTTCCAGAGTGCTGGACACCCTGATACGTGAATAGAAAATACCATAATACAAAATAAGTAGAATATTTATGTCTACAGAGTTCCTGAGGTGGCGTAAGAGATAGCGAATTGAACTTAGTTTATTGGCTAAGATCTCAATATTCATCTCCCAGGACATATTACTACATATATGTATGTACCAAGAAATTTAGTGTGGGGCACATTCTCTCAGGACTTTTTATCAATCCTCAATGCATGAATGAATTGCAATTCTTGCAATCCTCAATGAATTGCAAGAATGGTAGGCAAGAACACAGTTACTCTGAAAATGCAGCAAAAAAATTAGACAGAAATTTATGTATTATATATGCGATAAAGATGGGTTTCACTTATACAAGTACTGATTAATTTGAAATTTTATCTCAGCTATTGGACTTGGACCAACATTTATGTTTTCATTTTACTACAAGGATTCAGTAAACCAGTGAAGTTCCATGTAGATTTCAAGTGAATAAATGTATTTGAATCTTCAATGGCAAGCATAAACCTTAAAGATGATAACAATAAGTAAAATATATATGGGGTCATTCAACGTCAATTCGACCACAAAATAGGCAAAAATGACACTTAGTGTGACAAATTTTGACCAAATTTGGCAAAACGGCTCCATTTGGTAAGAAAATGAAAACCCCAAAGTCGTTTTGCTAAACACACAACCGTTTTCAAAATATTGCAATATTGCAAAATTTGATTTTTGCAAAAGTTACTACACATTTGACAGTATATCAGAGAGACTATTTGAGCTACAGATGTGCTTAAGGGTTTATTTTAAAGGTCTTAAATTGAGTAAATATAATAAGGGATTATATTGTGAAATATAAACAATTTTATAAAGTTTATAACAATTTTAAAGTGATTTTGCACTGTTCTGAGGGACATACGAACCTATTTGAGACATTATTCATCCATTCTGAAATGCTTTCCAAAAACAAGAAAAACAATTTTTACATTTTTGTACGATGAAACCATGGTCATGTCAAATAAAAAGAAAAAACAGTGGAATTGCACCAAGTTACATCACACTCTGTGTATCTTCAAAGCTTCAAAGAAGGGACTGAGAAGAGGGCAGAGGTGTGAAAAGACAAAGAAGGGCAAGAATGCAAGCCAGGGAAAAACAAATCCAATCAAGTCATTTGTACAACCTCTATCCTTCCAGTGTCAGGCTGGAAGTTCTTGGCTGGATCCTCCGTCGTTACTCGGCACTGAATGGCATATCCTTGTGGCTTGATTGTTTCCTGCTTCATACCAAGTTCTGGCAGAGTCATCCCTTCAGCAATGCGGATTTGTGACTGCACCAAGTCTATTCTGTAAGCAAGTGATTTAAGACAGTGAACTTTTATTAAATAACACCATTTGCACTACTGCTAGGCAATCCTAATGAAGGAACTGAAAGACCACTATCCCAGCATCCACGATATGGGGTGAAGGGCAACTTCTACATGTAAATGTAGATTACTACAAAAGAAGTCGCTGGATGTGGGCAGTGGTACTTTGAGAGGTTGTGTGCACTTATCCTTCGATAGCAACACACAAGCAGACGAAAATCCTATCAAAGTCCTGTGAATTGACTAGTAACAATGCTCACAGCAACATTCTGAATTATGTACACCATGGAATTATTACATTTCATTCAATGGAAAGCTGCAATGAATACTATCATGGAGAGCTCGACCAGCTGTTCCTCTGTATGGACTCCTTGTCAGAGATTTTCATCGCTCTGTGCATTAAGCAGACTGGCCTTCTGTGAGGGGTGGTGGTGGGAAGGAGCATTTAGGTACTTGTTGGCATGGGCCTTCTTCCTGTGGATCAAATACCCTACACTTCCATCCTCCCCTCCTTTTTCACCCTGACATCCAGAAATGGATTTAAGCCATTCTCTTCTATCTTCATCTTTAATTTAATGCTTGGATGGATGTACTGCATTCAGGCGTTCAAGGATTACGTCCAATGGGGTCGTTTACCAATTTTTTTTATTGCCGAACATGATAGAGTTTGTAAAATAAAAATACCCGTATTTTTCCATTTTTTGATCCGTCAATTATTTCTCAAGTTATAAGCAGTGAAAAACTCATGTTTTTAACCCTTTCGGAAAAGTGGGCATGGTGCAACCTCTGACATATATCGACTTCGTCCAATCACAACTGAGCCCGCGAAGCTACTTCGCCTCATCGCAATGGGGGGGGACACAGCTGACACTGCCAATCGGAGCAGTTTCGACAGCAACTGTGCGAGAAGACCTTCCGAGAATCCCCCTCCACTCCCTTCCCTTCCCCTAAAAGCAGTCAGGGACGGGAGGAAAATGACGTCAATGATATCAAAGCAGCTTTTTCGGTGGGCGTCATCTTTTGCTTATTTTAATATTTTTGATTTATGAGTGAATGGTTGTGGTTAGAAGATTAATTTTTTCACCACAATTCTTTTTTCGTTTCCATCTAACAATTTAGTGCGAAAAATTGTGATTTTGGTTCAAAGTAAAAAGTTCCGATTGGCCATGTGGCCAAATGACAACTTCTCAATCAGAATGGCTACAAGAATGAGATGGTCCTGACAGGGGCCTTTCAGAGAGACGGCTGGAGAGTGCAGATGAAACACCAGCCAAGGAGAAACCTGCAGCATATGTTACCATACCATATGTTGCTGGCATGACGGAGAGAATTTCAAGAATCCTGACGAGACGCAACGCAAAGAGAAGATTCACTTGGGAGAGAACGCCTGCCCAAACCCTAAGGACAAGGTTCCTTGCTTGCACTACAAGGGAGTCTAACAGCTGGAGTGCACATGTGGCAAATCGCAAAAACCATCGCAACAATTGTTTTGGCTTCAACTACTTCCACCAAATTTTTTATTCATGCTTGCACAAATGGTATGTTAATATTTTTTCACCTTCCAAATCTTATGAAGTCTAAATCTTACTTTCAACCACGGCTTGGAACAATTTGGGATGAGATGTAAAATTCATCCCAGAGATGAAGAATTGCTAGGATGGAACAGGAGGAAAATTTTGGGAATGTGAGAAGTGTCCAGACAAGACGAGATGAAATTTTCAGGACAAAGAAAAGTTGGGACGAGATTGGATGAAAATTTTGGGATGGAGAGAAAGGCTGGGAAAAGATAAAATGCCAGGATGACACTGGATGAAACTCATGGGACAAAGAAATTGTGCAGAACGGGAAGAGATGTGAATAACGGGATGAAATATGTCATAGAACGAAAGAAAATGAAAATTAGAGGACGAAGAAATGTTTAACGAGAAAAAGCAGCACAAAATCCCTTCAAATTTTCTTGTATACACTGAGAAAAAGAAAGAGAGAACCCATTGTGATATCTTCGTACAAACAACAGAAACATCAATATCATCTGAAGTAAAGATAAATTTGCTACGCAGTTTTTACTGTCATGTATGGAAAAAGCTGACATTTATTGCATTAGATCTTTAATAATTCAGAGTTACACAGACAGGACAAGACTAGATGAAAATTTTGGGATCAGACAAGATTAAAATTTTGGAATGTAAAAATTTTGGGATGAGGTGAGATGAAACTTTTTTGGGATGAAACGAGATGAAAATTTCAGGACAAAGGTTTGTTCACACCCGTTCCAAGCCCTGCTTTCAACTAATAAATGAAAGTCTACATTTGAAAGAGTTGTTAGCAACTTTACAATCAGCGGTGAGGATTACTGACTGTGCTTTGCAGAAATGCACATATACATATGAATCCTCTAGCTTAATTCAGGAGCATCTCTGCAATATAAACAATGAACCATAGGAAATTATTTTCCCCACCTCTTTCCACTCAGCCTGGAGAAGCATAAAATGCTGTTAATGCTGCCACAGCTACTGCCACTCCATGTTTCAGTGGCAGCAGAAGTGCAGGCTTTCTTTTTAGTATATCCTCAGGACCCCTGAGAAGATCAGGGCTTGACTTGAAATGTATTTCACTCACTTATAAACCTGATAGCAATATTAAACCTGAATGGCAATTTCAATCATTGCTAACTTGCTATGATGTATTAAAAATATTCAAACTTGTATACATCTAATATATATATGGATTATATGAATCCAGAAATAAAAAGGTAATGGCTTTCCCATTTATGTTACGGGAGGATTCTAGCAGCAGAGATGGTTTCATGTGGTCACAATCTAATGCCACTCTGCTTCTAGGTCATAGCCACAATGTGTACACAATATACTGTGAACAAACATGAAAAATAGGCACTTAAGGAATATGCCAATTTCACCTGCATAAAAACACCACAAAACACAACGATGAAAATTATGACTTCGAAGGTGAGCATGATATTTGAAATTTTTAAATTTGAGAGTTTTGAAAATTTTTCAAAACAAACTAATTCACCTTATGGAACTTAAGCCCTGAAGAAGGAAAAAATACAATTTCCGAAACATAAGCCAAAAGTTGAATATTTTTCATTTAAAAAAAAAGGACCTAACTCCCGAAAAATCATCCATATATTTAATAAAAAAGAGGTCTGTAATTCAACTTACCAATTATTAATAATAATTGCTAAGGAAGTCTCAGATTTAACAATAAATACTGTTTCCCATTAAATACAGAATTCCATTTTTTTTAAGTGTTGCACTTGCCAAGCCAACAAGGGAAGTTGACAATTAAGTGAGTTTGTTGGCAGTGAGAAAATTCTGAAGAAAATAATTCTGATGCCAACGGGTTTGAAGTCTTCCAATGCACACCTGTTGGCATCGGTATTATTTTCTTCAGAACAAGGAAAGTTGATTCCATTAACCTCAATCACAGCAAGCATGGCTATGTCATTGTTAGGTTCACACTCTCAGGCATAATTTCGTGGAAGGTCAGCATCACTATAAATCACAAACATCACACTTATAGTGTCTTCCACACATGTTATTCAATAAAGCCACCAAGCACAATCAGTTCCACACCCTCAGGCACCATCACGTTCAGAGATAAAAACATTCCAGGGGCTCAATATACAGCCGACGTGCATCAGTTAGGTGGGGGCTGGGGGTGTAGCAGAGGGGGAAGGGGAAGAGGATTCGTGCGGGAGGGAGGGGAGGGGGGGGTCAAAGAAGGGAGAGAGATTACAGGAGAGGGTAGAGGGATTAGTTCCAATTCTTGAGGAGGTTATTCTCCCAACTCCTCCAGCATCTTTTGCTCTCCTTCCCAACGCTTAATATTAAAGGGTCACTCTGAATGCCACCAGGTGTTTGGAGAACTGGGAATTCTCAACTTCAGCATAGTGCCAGCAATGTTCAATGGTTGTACTTTTAAATTTCTGCTAGTTTGACATTGTACATCTCATCACAGTCCTTGCAGGTCAATTTGTTCACTCCTTAGAGGTCCTTGTGCTCACTTTCATCCTTGTCGATTTTATATGCTTCCTTTCTTTATTGAAACTTAATATTTTTCTTATGGAACTAAAACTATATTTCTTCATTTTTCTCACTGTCATCTTATTTTCATTTTTTTGTAATTTTATATTTTTTCCTTTTGTAATTTTATATATTTATCGAGTATTTTGAGCAATGTTAACCCTCTTAGTGGCACTGAATTTTGGTGGTACTAGCGAAAAGTGCCAGCATGATTTTGAGAGTTTTGTAACTGCTTGTGAAAAATATAAACCATATGAAGTTATAGAATATTTCAATCCTGCTGCGTGAATGGCGGTGAAATTCACATTATTTGCCATGAGAAAAAATTCACCTGGACCAGGAATCTAACCACGGACCTTTGGTTTTGCGGGCCACTGCGCAGACCACTACGCTACCCAGGATCCCTAATTCGCATGGCAATTTTACCGAGGTTCAAGGTACTAGGTGTTGATTAAAATTGATTAAAGTTGATTAAAATTGCCATGCGAATTAGGGATCCTGGGTAGCATAGTGGTCTGCGCAGTGGCCCGGAAAGCCAAAGGTCCAGTGGTTCGATTCCCGGTCCAAGTGAATTTTTTCGCATGGCAATTTATATGAATATGAAGTTACTTCTTAGATATGAATGTAATGTTTTTTTAATTTAACTAAAAAGGATTAATTGTTGTTTATGGTATTCTGGCACATTGCACAAAGGATAAATGTAATTATTACAACCAAAATAGTTTAAATATTAATTTGCTCCGCAAGCCGATATATCGGCTCGTGGCACTTTTTACCCGTGGAGCAAAGCCGATATATCGGCCCGTGTCACTAAGAGGGTTAATATACATTATATTTAATGTACTGACAAGGGGTTAGATGGGAGGGGGCTTTTATTATCAATCCCACCCCAATAAAGACGTTTATCTCTCTATACTTTGCCACTTTCTATGTGTGCCTTGACAGTTATTTCTCAATTGCATGAGAAACCTTACCAAGGTAACAGACAGAACAGAACAACCATCGAGGTTCTAAAGAAGGATAGGATGCTCTCCTGGTGTATGGCATTGGTTAAGGCTATTCAGGAACTACAACAGGAGCCACACTGCATTTCGACCAATGTTTCCAAGGGCAAGTCGTCCAACGCCTTCAGGATGGATGACTCGCCCATTTAAATGTTGTAAACATGCAGTGTGTGGCCCAGTGTAGTTCCCATATAGTCTTCCCCAACATGAGGTTTTGTTTCAAAGTCCACCACGATTGGGGAATTTCACACTAGTTGGATTGCAATGTTCATTCTTTTGGTTTCTATCAAACGATCAATAAGGTTGCTGGGGCAGTGGTCATGAACAACTCAATGATCTGGGTTTCTTTAAGGAAGTAGGCATTAGAATGATCTGTTTACCAAGGAATGGAAAGCAACTACCTTATGAGAAACTTCTCTCCAATCAACTTTCAACTTGTTTCTATCTTTGCGCCTGATAATGCCTGAGAGGGTAAAACTGGTTGTATTTATTTAGTCATGCACAGTTGCAAAGTCTTACAAAGACGTGGCACCTGTCAATACAAGAAAATTTGCACTAAGTTAACATACACAGAGGACTTAAACAAAAAAATTGTAGGAAATACAACATGTACTGAAAACAGACAAACAGGAATAAGGAAGGGAAAAGGAGTTAACTTTGCTGACGTAGGTCACATGGAGCTCGACTCTTGTCATCCAGGTCTTTTGAGTAGGGTTTACTTTTCAGATTTGGGGAGTATTTTGCTTTATTTTTGGCGGAGGAAATTTTGAGAGTCAAAGTATGGCAGAATATCATAAATAAACAATTGAAATTTCATGCTGACGCCCTGAACGTGGCAAATATCTTCCCATAATTCTTGGGATATTAGAGAACAGGAATCACGTATGGCACGAGAACTAAATAATGCTATGGATTTGAAGTAATTTAGCTTAGTTGTAGAAGGTTTGTTTACAATTAGGCTTGAACCGATTTGTTTTATTATATAACATGTGTGGAAGAAATTAAGAGGAGTCTGGTGATTTATAGGTCACTGTTATTCACTTTCCCTTCCTAACTTGAATGATTTTAGAGTAATTAAGTCACACATTTTCTTCATAGAGTAAAAAAATAATCCTACGGGGTGAACTAACCCTGTTATCTCCTCAGTAACCGTATGTTCCACCTGCAGCCTGGCATTCACCTCGATGAAGTAAAAGTTTCCAGACTCATCCACAAGGAACTCCACTGTTCCAGCATTCTCGTATCCCACGCTCCTGGCAAGGCGGACTGCATGCTCAGTCATTTTGTCCCGTACCTGAAAGAACAAGGATGTCAGTTAACTATGGCAAAGAGTAAATTTTAAGCCAAATTAACCAGTAATAATAATAATAATATCATTTATTAGACGTTCAGTAAGGTACATGCAATGGTCTTCATCAAAGAGTAAATTTTAAACAATAAAAAAAAATGTCAACTTTACATGTCAAAAAATCATCAATAGAGTAAAAGGCTCTTGATAAGGCCAGCCAACAGTGCAAGTCACGTTTAAATTTCAAGTAGGTTACAGTTCTGGCCTCTTGAGGTAACATGTTGAAAATTTTCAGTTTGATCACATTAAATTGATTTTTAGTTTTCGATAATCAGCACTGTGGTATAAAAGATAAGAGTCTCCTACCTTGTGGCGTCATGATAATGGACACTATTGACAATTTGAACAGGTTTGTATTTTCTTTAACATTACATAAACATTTGTATATACTAGTGATGGACAGATCCAGGTTTTTCGTCGGATCCGGATCCTTGCCTGGGTTTCGGATCTTTATCTCGGTTTCGGATCCTTAGTTTCAGATACTCGATTCTGAATTTCATTAGTTTCAAATCCTAGATTTTTAATAAATATATAAATACAGCAACAATAGAATTACCTAAAAAACAAGTAAATTTATTGCAGAAAAAAATCAACTTCCTATCATCTATGTGGATAATATTTTCCTGGATCAAGATTTACGGATGCAATAACTATATCTTATTACTTCTAATAAAAAAATCACCTTCCTTATCATATATGTACTCATCAAGCAATACATTTTTTAAACCTGTAAAACTATTCTTTAGAGTGCAGTTAAATGAAACATTGTAAGTTTATTTTCATTAATAAAGGAATTATTTTCCAATTATTAATCAAATCCTTGAATGCTTTCAAATTCTTTTTTAGAAACACAAAATATTTTAATGCAGCCAAGAGATTCCATTTATGGAATATCCGGGCATTCCATTATTAAGATGAAAAAATTATTATAGAATATTTCTAGCTGCTGAAGTACAGTAAAACCCCTCTTTTACACTTTTGAGGGGAACTAGAGAAAAAAGTGTAAATCGCGGGAAAGTGTAATTTGAGGGTATGCAATTTTATATGAAAGTTATGCCTGAAAGAATAACTCCTTGCTTCTTGATTTTGCCTGCCTAATTCTTGCTTTCATTGAATGACAAGTTTAAAATTGAAATATAGTTCCAACAAAACCTCTTTAATAATGCCAAAATCTCTTATTTGAAATGCATGGGGACATGGGGAGATATATTAACTAGATTACATATGGTTGGGCCAAGATTAGGAAGAGTGTGAAAAAATTGTACAGTTGTAAATTGGAGAGAATATCAGGAATTAGTTTACAGGTGTATGAGGGAAGATGCAGAACAGCAAGCAGTTGAGAAAGGATGGAGGGGGGGGGTATAGTAGGAGAGGGGGATGGTGTAGTAGACACTAGAGTGGTCAAGACACTGTTCATTACTGTTAAGTCAGGAGAGCTGCTGATAGAACTTAACGAGATTCAGCATAGGGGTAAGGAAAATGTGAAAAGAACTGCATGGCATTAATGATAGACAAGGGAACTTGGGAATAGAAGAGGAGAATGACATAGATAAGGATGAACTGAGGCCAGGAGTCTTGATCCAAACATGCTAGTAAGTTAGGGTAAATATTATGAGAAAAGAAGGTGTGGAGACTATAGTGATATTCTATCAAAACTACTTAAGAATCGAGCTAGAGAAGAATGAGATGATTTTACGGGTGTGTTCGTAGGATATATGAGGATGAAATTTGGCTGGAGAATTTTTTAAAATCTGTATTGATGCCTTCAAAAAAGAAAGACAAGACCGCAAATGCTGAAAAGCATACACTTCTTAAATAAATGAAAAATTTCATCACCAATGCGATAGCATCAGCCATCCCGCGAGTTATGCAACCTGAACAACAATCGCGAGAAAAACGACGTACGTGTACTGTAATCCCTCGCGGCATTACAATTGCACAGATGAGCGACGTCACGATAAATGGTGGTATATCTGGGCAAATATTATTTCTCTTTCATAGTGGTAACTTACTGCATGAGTTTTTACTTTGTCTTTCACGGAGCGTTGAGTCCAACCACTAGTTATGCAACCAGGACGACAATCACGGCAAAATCGTCTCGTAAAACGTAAATGGCGAACCATTCAAAAATTTGCTAGCGTGAATAAAGGGAAGACGTTACATTGCGGATATATGGACATTATTAGGACATGAAGAAAAAGTCGTTAATGGCGGGAAAACGTAAATTGCGGGGACGTAAAAGCGAGGTTTTACTGTAGTAATTTTTCAATGTCTTATTAATAATAACTAGAGGCAAGAATTTGTGGTAAATAAAACTCTCAAATTTCGTCATTAAAAATGACCCATTTCGGGATAAAAAATGGGAAATGGCCCTAAATTTCGGAGTATAAAAAATATTGATTCATCCGAGATTTCTCAAACGCCATTTGGTGATACCTTGCATTACTATATTGATGACTGTTCTGGAGAAAAATTATTTTCATTTTAATGTATTTAAGTGAGTTTAATCAAATTTAGTTAATAATCTTGTTAAAATAGAGGCATAAGTGTTGGAATACAATTTCAACACAGAATTGCACATAATCATATGTAACCATGGGGTCAGTTACAATAATGGGATAAATAAATAGTTAGACCACTTGTCTGCTATAAGAATAGATTTGAGTAGGATTTCACATTTTCATAAAAGGATGTAAAAAACAATAAACAGAAACAAAATATCAGTACAAACAATTATTTATTTCGAGAAGGATAAGGGGCATGAAAAAAATTAATAACTTTCACCAAAGAAAAACTTCTCAAACAAGAAAACTTCTTATCAGTTAGATTCTTATGCATGTACAGCGACAACAGTTAAGTCTCCAAATGTCAAAGAGAGCATCAGTTCAACATTTTCTGGTGTCGAAGTTGTTCTACGATCACTTAGTGTATTTGTATAAGCTGAAAATCCATGTTCACTGTCCACATTAGACACTGGTACCGACAGTGATTTAACACATTCATCAACAAACTCAGCATGGTCTTGTTTTAAGTGAAGTAATTCTGCCATGAGGTCAAATTCAGATCCATTAGAGAGTGTCTTTGTGTACGCACTTTTAACAGCAGCATGACCCTCGAGAACCACTTGTGAAGATAGAGCTGCCATTAGTGGCAATGCTTTGAGGCCCTGATAATATCACTATTCATAGTGAATCTCATGAACCTTTCATCAAAAAGTTGGCCAATAGAATGCAGAAATTCCTTGGCAGTATCTCCATGCACTGTGAAAGCTTGATTTTTGCCTTCGTAGCTGCATTAGTTAATGTTGCCGTCAATACAGGTGCAAGTTTTTTTGGAAGATTTTTTATGAGAGCAGATGTGTCATTCCCAAAACTACCATCACTTACAACTTTTAGGTTATTTCCTATATCTATTAATTTGCTTTGTACTTTGTATGAATAAGGATATGCACCCCCAAGGCATTCTAGCAACTTCAAAATTGGTTTACAATGTTCAGCAACAAATGCTGCTTGGTTCTGTATAATAGCAATCTCTTCTTCGGTCAGGCTACTTAACCTATGTACAGTACTTCCTCCCTCCCCCATCAATGAGAAAAATTCTCGGATATCAGAGAGATACTCATTAACATAAATGGCAGCCTTGTGCCGAGAATTCTAGCGAGTAGGTACAGGAGATGGAAAAAGCTTAGCTTAGCTTGGTAGGTTTCTTGGAGTGAAGCTTGCCGTTTCACTGATTGACCCTTCTCCTTTGCTTCTTCTTTGAATTTCTTATGTCCTGCACCCTCACAGTGTTTAGCGCAAGTATCTTTACCTGCCCATTCAATTCGGCAGTTGCAGTATTTGCACATTAATATTTTCTTCTGTTTATCAAAAACATAGAATCCTTCACTACGAAACATTTTCGCGGTCAAACACAGTTACTGCTTTCGGCATTTTCCTTAGGGCAATTTACGCATCATAGGAATACTTCTGCTATCGATCTCTGAATAGCTATTAAATTAATTCTCACGTAAATAACAAATAATATTGCATGTGGACAAACTGCAATAATCTCTAGAAAGCAAAAGTCTCAAGCCAAGTTCACATGGGAGCGGAATAGACGGAACAGGCAGAAAGCAGAAAAGCATCTAGCCAATCACAATCCATTCCGTCTATTCCACTCCCTTGTGAACCCGGCTTCCACGGGGACTACGATGTAATGTACTGACTACAATGTAATCACTAATGTATCATTCGTGCCGGCTTCATGGATAATGTTCGAAATCGCGCTGCGAAAACGAGAAAAACAAAACAAACGAATATCGCTTGGCGACTATATGAAATTTAGGTGCTCGGACGAATAAAGATGAGATTACAAGAGGGATTAGGATTAAAATAACTCCTTTGATGGTTTGATTCACAATTTAAGGTCAAAGAACCCTAAGATATACAAAATCATTGGATGCGTACATGTAAAACGCGTCTGATGATTAATATTGTACGGGCATTTGAATGAATTCAAATGGAAGGTTTCCATCAGTGGTTAAAATGATCGATTTTAATAGTTGGAAGCAGTAATATTTTGTGGAAAAATGAGAAAACAAGTGTGGGAGCAAGAACAAAAATTATAACCGAATATTCCATTCTGTGAAGGTAGTTTCGCGGTCTCGGGGGGTTCACTCTTAGTACAAAGTGCGGACTTTTGTCGAAAAAAATGTCGTTCGATACAAAGATGTTTCCCTCTGTTACATGCTTGAATTTTGGCCGGCGATGAGGATTTTACGATGAAAAGATGATCCATAGGTAGAGGTTTTACTATATATTCAACATTTTCGCAAAATAACCCATAAAAATTCTAAAAAATCGCATTATTTTCGCTCAGGAGAATATATTTCGCGTTATCCCAAATAATCTTGATATTTCGCATCATTTCGGGAAAAAATCGTTTTGCGAAAACTTCGTGGCTCTAATAATAACCTTTGAAGTGAAATTTGAGAATTTTCTACTCCTAAGAAGAGGTTGTGTAACTCTGATCTTGAAATGAGATTAGCCTTTTTTTATGCTACTAGAAGCAAAATTTAAATAGTCTTGGATTTTTTCTCCACTTTTGGGTTTGCAAGAAAAGAGTAGAATGACATGTGGGGAACATGTATTCTCCAAAATCAGGTAAGCCGACAATAGCAGAGTGGGGTAGTGGACTGCAGGTAATTAAGTTCGATTCTTATCGCTGTTTAAAATTTTTCTTTCAGCCATTGAATCAGAAACTTTATCATCCTTCATTTCCAACCTTTGTACGTGGATACTGACTTTTTTGTACTTCTATCGTTTAAACTAGATTTACGAATGCGTCACTCAAAAATACATTGTAAAGTTAACATAATGATTCTACGATTTAATCCTGCAATAAAAAAAGTTTCCAATCATTTCTTTAACGCCAAATTTTAATATTTTTTTGACTTATAAATTGTCATAAAATTTCTGATTGTCTATTTTTTTTAAACTGCCTACTTGCATTACCCTAGGAATACAGCATGGCCCATATTTCTAGGCAGTGTTAAGGATCGAACTCGCGACTGGCAGTACACTAGCACTCATTTTGAACAGCTACGCTATCATAGGTTCACGGGAATCTGGCGAATGTAGGCGACCCGCATGATGCATTCGACTTTATTTTTTTTCTCGTGCATCTCTCGCATATGGAGAAAAAAGTCACGACGAGTATTTATTTATTTTGTTTTTGTGGCAAGGAAAAAATCCTCTTCTCATTTCGTGACCGAGTTACACAACCTCTCCTTGTCAGTTTCTACCATACGTGCATTCCATTCGTGGGGCGCATCGATCACTAAGCCGCGAAATTTTATAATGTCCGATCCGGATCTGAATTTTTACTGTCATTGGATATGATTTCAGTAGCGAATGAAATGAAAGACCCGTGGATCCGACCCGACCATCCTTAATTTATTAATTGTACATTTGTAAATCTAATTTAAACATCAAAAGTAATAAAGTGAGTATTCAGATGTAATGGTTTGAAATTGAAGATGATTTTCAATGCAATGACTGAAAGAAAAAATTAAACTGCGATAGGGATCGAACTTCCCAGTACACTAGCTCTCGTTGCCCTCATGATCCCGGTGAATGTAGGCTACCCGCGTGACACCCTACGTATTTTTTTCCCGCGATACCGGGGTAATGGGGAAAAAAGTCCTATTTCTTTATTTTGCTTCTAGTTGCACGGGAACATTTTCATCTAATTTCGTTACCTGAGTTACACACTCTTTTCATGTCAATATCTACCACACCAACATTCCATTCACGGGACACTTCTATCGCTAAGCCACGAAAATTTAAAATCTACGATCCGGATCCGATTTTGCACCGAGTCTTTGGATCCGAATCCGGAACTGAGTAAAATGAAAGATCCGCGGATCTTTGGATCCGACGGATCCGATCCGGCCATCACTAGTATATACACAAACTATATAGTGTCATAATTCCAAATTGTTTTAAGATTTGTTGGCAGTGCTCACGGAAGGGTGAATTAGAGATGATTCTCACTGCTCTTTTTTGTAATAGGAATACTATGTCATTGGCCATAGCAGCATGGCCCCAGATATTAATACCGTATTTAAATGGCATTGAAAAAAAGCAAAGAAAACAGTTCGTAAATAATCATTGGGGACCAGTTCACTAAGTTTACACAGCATAAAAATCACCTTAGAAAGTACTGTACTGCGGCAGTCATTAGTACGATAATACTGTTAACACAGAATTAGTAGAGTTTTGGATACTTTTCAGATCCTTGGCATTATATATAAATTTTGTGTCATCCGCATGCAATACTGACTCACTCGAGACATTGTATGGAAGGTCATTTATCAAGACCAAAAATAAGAGTGGTCCAAGCACTGAGCCTTGGGGGACACCTTGATTGACCAGCAATGGTCTGGATACATTGTTTCCAATACAAACAGATTGTGAATGTTCCCTCAAGTATGAGTCAAAAAGCTAAAGTTCATTGTTCTTGACTCCATAGTGATCTCACTTCTGAAGAAGAACAGAATGGGAGACACAATCGAAAACTTTAGTCAAATCACATGCAATAAGGCCAACAGACCATTTTTCTTCAAAGGCCTTACTTACTAATGTTGTTAGTAATATATTGAATGGCCTGAGTGGTAGTTTTTCCCCTGCGAAATCCATATTGAGAGGAACTTAATAGTTTGTTACTTTCAAGGAAGTCATATAGCTGACTTTTAATTACAAGCTCAAAGATTTTACTAAAAACTGGAATAATTGAGATTGGCCGATAGGAGTGAGGATCATCTTTGGGACCTTTCTTATGGATGGGAATGACCTTGGAATGTTTAAGACCCAAAGGGAAAATACCACACTGTAGCCAGGTATTGAAAATAATTGAGAGGGGTTCAGTGATATATTCATTTAAACTCTCTATGAAATTGTCTGAGAGGACATCTCTACTGTTGGAGTTTTTTTTACAGATTTTTTAAAAATAAATATCACTTCCATTTACACTGGTTTTTGCAATTTATGCGGTTTCTTACAAGACTTGGTGCCTTTACTAGGTTTGAAGAATAGTAGGAGATTATTTTATCCACAGAATTAATGAATGATATATTAATGTCATTTGCAGCAATTGGTATCATGGGGGGGAGGGTGGGGGGGGGGGAGAGGGGGGAGGCCTTAAGGAAAAGCTAGCTTCTTTCTTAATAACAGTCCAGGCTGCTTTATGAGTCAAGAAGTTTTCTTGGGTTGTCCACCAGGTAAGGGCGTCCATTTCGGCCGACGTTTCGATCCTCGACTCGAGGGTCATCTTCAGGGCAAGATGAGTGCCATCCTGATATTGTCCACCTTATATACATGTCCTCACGGGTCAGGTGACTCGCGATTGGTCGATGATGGAGGGCATGTCGAGGGAGCCTCCTGATTGGCTGGCGTTTTGCTGCTTCTTTTTCCTTCTCACCTCCTCCATTTTTCCCAGCACAGGTTTCCACGTGCCGCTGAGTGTGTACCCGGAGTCCCTGTTCATGTTTTTCTCCCACATATGAATTTCTATGGCTTCCTTATACACTCGGTCCCAATACCCGGTGGTGTGGGTGAGTTTCCAGGCACCTTTGAAGTTCATGAATGCGGATTGGTCTATGTAGGAGAAACGGGATGGACCATCGAGACCTGATTGAAGGAGCACCAACGATATCGGCACTCTACGATATCTACACTCAATCATTTAAATCATAGTGAAACTAACAAGGAGTGCACACATGGATTTCACCAATGTGCATCCACAACTGCCCCTGCACTAAAAACATGCGTTGTATTGGGGAGGGTCAGAGATTTCACGTCAATTAATTTCAAGACAGGTCTGCCTTGTGAAAAGTGTACAAGCCCACGAAGAAACAAATACTGCACGAGAACATCACCTTGGATGCCCCAGTATAATACACACGCAAACTCACCTTCTGGTCCAGATTGGGGGCTGGGGCGATCTCGACTACCTTCTGGTGACGTCGCTGCACTGAGCAGTCCCGCTCGTACAGGTGCACCACGTTGCCTGCCTTGTCTCCCAATATCTGCACCTCTATGTGCCGAGGCCGCTCTATGAATTTTTCAATGAACATGGCACCATTGCCAAATGCAGCAGCCGCCTCCGAACTGGCACGCTGGAACATCTCCTCCACTTCCTGCCAGAGAATGAGAGGGAACAAGGAACGTACACCCTTGCGTGCTTCAACAAGATGCCTACTGCATTCTTGGAGGCACCACTCACAACTCACAAGATGAGCCATGAGTATGTACCACATATTACATAATCTGCCTAAACATTAATGAGTACTTATAGGAAATTATTTTCAGTGAACTAAATCATCTTCAACGACGGAATACTGAGATGTTTGTCGTGCCTCAAAATATGTAGGTAGGTACGTGATCGTTGCTCAGAGATTAGCATGTAATTTAATCAGGATAGTACTCATACGAGTGTTCACATACGATAAACGTATGGAAAGTTCAACCAAAAATCTGTGGTTTTACATTGTTAACGTTGACGGTAACATTTCATGTACCAAATTTACCAAATATACTGTGTAATATTAACTACATCACGGAAGCAACTGATTACGTACTAAGTGAAAATTCGACTCATTTACAAGTACATGATAAAATGTACAGATTTTTATAAACGGAAGAAAATCTTCACTGGTTCATTGTGTAGTTCAACTGGTAAGAAAAAACATGTCCTTTCCACATGATAGATTCGAGCAAAGATTAACGGAGTCAGAATTCTTTAAGTATGCACTAGTCGCTTTCTTTTGTTTGGATTTCGCGGTATCGAACAATGTTCAACATGACCAATTTTGACAGATACTTATTTCATACTTTTGACAGGTAATTGACTATACATATTAGGCTATATTTTACTAAGGTAAATGTTCGCGAAGAAGGATTCACTGTCAAAATTATTTTCCTAATATGATGCCGAGATTCAGTGAAATTGGTCAGTTCAAATTAGTAAAGTTTTAGTTAAAATCGTGAGGAAACATTTGTGATGAAAATGCAATACACATCTTTAACATAAAGTAAAATGATGGCTGAGGCGCCATTGGTATCCAAGTTGTTGATGGAAGAAGGTGGACCCAACTTTGCGTACAATTACCTTTTTTTGTATTAAACATCCAATTCGTCTACCGATAAGTTTAATGCTACCTCGGACTATTTCGTTTAATTTCATGGCGTGTGTGAGCCCTCCCACTGTCCCTACCAATTAGTATTTAATTTAGTGACCTAGAAAAGTGAAAATATGTATAATTTTTTAAATAATAGAAGAGATTGGTTATGATTTTTTTCCCAAATTAAGATTTTTATTTGAATTCATTAAAGTTTAATTTATCTTTCAAAAGACCATTTTTAAATATGATCTGTTGCATTAAATTATTGAGGTGACTGTAAAGGAAGTAAAATTCATTCTTTTACAAGATATATTAATGTTGTAATTGAACATTAAAAATGTTCTCTGATGCATACAAATAGTATTATTTTTTAATTAATATTGTTATTAATAAATAGTTCTCGTGGATTATAAATAAAAAAATTAACAAAAAGCAGTGTATCATACGTTTTTATTTTTAATGCCCAACTTAGCTTGTTGAATTTCAAAATGAAATATTTTTTATGTTTGTTGAAATGATGACAATTAGGAAATTTATCTTGAATTAAATAAGGTTTTAAGGAATTTTATTTTCTCTAAAAACAGAAAATGAAATATTGACAGTCAAACTCGACTCGACTCGAAACTCGATTTTTTTTGCAATGATCGACTCGAACTCGACTCGAATTGAAAATCTGGTGTTCGCACATCCCTATTTTAAACGGATAACACTTGTGACCAGTCAATAAAAGTTGTGCATGCAAGGAGTGGCATATTGGCCAAAGCCAGGCACTGACGGCAATTAAGGAGTCGCACATGCCCAGCTGAGAGGGGCTAAGGTTAACCAACGAACGTCCACGGCCCCTGCAACCCACCTCCATCTTCTTGACAACACGCATCCCTCTGCCCCCTCCTCCATACGCAGCCTTGAAGATCACCGGCAGGCCGTGCTTGAGGCAGAACTGCATCGCCTCGTCCGACGTTGTCACTGGACCAGGCGTCCCGGGGACTATGGGCACCTCTGAAATGAGGACAACAGTTTCACCAACATACCCAGCCACAAAGGTGGAACGCCACACCAGAAGGCCTTTTCTCATGTATGCGTACGCTGCAGAGAAAGAGACCTTTTCTCTTTACATCAATAGTTTTTTTTTTAAATACAACATGCTGCTTTCCTTTGTAACTTATTCAATTCACAAATCTTTACACTTTCAGGTCTGATTGAATGTGAAGTGCTGAACTCTCGTGGACTGCCATTTTTCAATGTTTTTCTTAAGTCATTTGTTATGAACTATTTAACTTCAATGTTGTTTTTTTAAGTGTGTATTATAGTTTATACTTTTTTCTTTGAGATGAAACAAATTTTAAGTCATTGCATGTTATAGATTTTTTTATATTTAGTTATAAACATTTGATTGTTTTGTGTCTCAGAAAAAATTCCTACCTACTCATTACGCGTTTTGTAGTGTAATTTCGCCATGAAAATGGTTACTTTCATTGATATAATGAGAATTGTATTAGAGATTAATTTTCATCATAATTTTCAATTATTTATAATGGTTTACAATTTACCAAAAGTTCACATTTTTCATATATACATATTTTACAACTATGACAATGCAACTTGCACTGAACAAAGGAACATTGGTGTTGCAACATTGGAATAAAGGAGTTGCATGCAGTTTCACCAACGTGCGTGCCCAGCCACAAAGGTGGAATTCACATTAATTGCCATGTGAAAAAATTCAGCTGGACCGGGAATCGAAGCCCTTTCTCCCTTGCGTTGCCATCCTTGATGGACTGCGAGGTCTCGAGACCACGACACTGCGAATTGCCAATGGAATTAAGGATCCTGGGTAGCGTAGTGGTCTGCGCGGTTAACCGGAAAGCCAAAGGTCCGTGGTTTGATTCCCGGTCCAGGTGAATTTTTTCTCATGGCAATTAATGTGAATTCCACCGCCGTTCACACAGCAGGCTTGAAATATCCTACACAAAGGTGGAATGTCACACCAGAAGGCCTTTCTCATGCATACGTATGCTGCTCAGAAAGAGACCTTATCTTTTTACATCAATAGTTTTTTTTTAAATACAACATGCTGCTTTCCTTCGTAACTTATTCAATTCCCAAATCTTAATAAGCTGGGTTGCATGAGCTCAAAGCGTTCTCCAGGTCATCTTTCTGCAATCACATAACACCTCTCTTTTACTTTCTCATTGGTAGCACTCTCCCACAATTAGTTAAACTAATCCCAGTATCTTAAATGCAGAGCCACAAATGCTTTGAATGTGATTGCCCCAAGATATATTTCAGCAGGAATGATACCCAGTTATTACAATAAAACAGTTTGCAGCACAGTGAAACAGCCATTCGGGAAACAATGAATGCAAGAAATGCTCTTGGAAATCGCTTGGCAGAAATCCTTCAAATGCTCTGGAAGTTTGGTGAAGCAATAACTTTGTAATTTCCACAAGCATTTCTATCCGGCACTGGCATGGTTTCATTGCAAAGCATAAGCATCAGGTGAACATCACATGCGTCAACCTTAGATGCATTCAATTTGATGAATCCTTTGCTGTATACTCTCCTAAGATTTATGCAACAATAAAACTATTTAAAAGAAATACCATGCCAAGATGCGCAACAATGAACGGAAGCCCTCACTCACCAGCATCGATGGCAGCCTGCCTAGCAGCCACCTTGTCACCCATTTGCTGAACCACTTTTGGGGACGGACCAATGAAGCGGATTCCTGCATCGTGGCACGCTTGCGCAAAGTCTGACCTTTCCGACAGAAAACCATACCCAGGGTGCACTGCATCCACGTCATTTTCCTGTAAGAAAACAGATTTGCAGAGAAAACCAATCAATTGTAATGCAACTCTCAGAGGCATTAGCATTCAACACGCTCCATGCTGACAATCACTTTGCAATGGATGCATGGTGCTGTCCGCATTAATGGCCGCCATTCACGACGATCCATTCAAACTTAAACAGATACTAATTCATAGGTTCCATGCGATACCTTTTAGCTCAAGTGTCAATGGCTCTCCCTGTGCACATGTTCCATTTCATATTAAACTCCCTGGATATGAAGAGGCCTCTTTCCTACAAAGCCGTAATTCTCATAAATTGTTCACATTGTGACTTTATCATTAAATTTATTCCCCTATTGCTCACTTGCACATGCTTTGTTTATTGCCACAATTGTACTCGAGGGTGTTGTGTAATATACATTAATTTTCAACACGTAATCACCTTCGGTAATGCTCTATGTAACATTACTACAATATGTTTATCAAAGCTGTTAAATCCATTTCAACCCTTTAATTCTTATGCCTCACTTAGTATTCCATCTGATTCCTTCTCATTTTTCGGCTACTGAGCTCATCTGTCAATTGTACCCTAACCTGATCAGCTGGGCCTCATGCAAGAAATAATGAAAAATTTCACCAAAACATTTGATAATTCATGACAAATTCAGAACTCGTCATGCTACACGTGGTGACATGCAGAGTACCACCACAAGTTTATCACTGCCAAGAATTAATCCCAGAATCTCAGGATCCCAGATCTCAGGCCAGTACAACAGCCGCCAAGCCAACCTGATCCCTGGCATCACTCGATTCAATAGTTAGTTACACGGTTGTATGTTTGAGAAATTCAATGCAAAGCACAAAGCAATTCGCAATTACAAAAGTAAGACCAACTCCTCCATTGATATCAGTAATAATAAGTGGAAGAAACTAGTATTCATAGATTGAAGGTCATAAAGAATTGTGAGAGGGGCTCCAAAGGATGAGTATAGAATGGTTTTCTACTAAGTAGTTTAACTTTGGCGTAAAATTAAGATATGTAAATACAGTAGAAGCCCGGTATAGTGAGTACGGCTTATTGCGAGAATCGCGTTATAGCGAGTGATTGTCTTTGTACCGCCAAAAGGCCTATGTTTTACATGTAAAATAAAGCGGATATAGCGAGGCCAAAAAGTTCCTTCCACGGTATACGCTCGGTATTACGACAGATATCTCTCGAGGGCGATGCACCGCCTAGCAAAAATAAACTATTGTGTTTTGCATTATCTGCTAATTAAACTAAAAATACAACATGTGTGCCATATCTACAACACCTAAAGCCAGTTATGTCCAAACATTAACGATTTACGGCCTTCAGTACGCTCTGCGCGCTCCCATTTTACGTTCTTCTTTTGTTAACCCCCAGTCATCAGTGGGAGTGGGCAGACGACGAGCAAGATGAGAGTAGGAGAGGGAGTTAGGTCTAGGCATGGGCGATATTGATAATTCAATATCGGGATACGATAATTTTAGCATATCATAAGGCGGCGATAACGATAACTCAGCGTGACGATAAACATCGACTTATCGTGCCCCGATATGTTATCGGGGCACGATAAGATATCGGGGCACGATAAGATGTCGGGGCACGATAAGATGTCGGGGCACGATAAGATATCGGGGCACGATAAGATGTCGGGGCACGATAAGATAACGGGGCACGATAAGATATCAGGGCACGATAAGATATCGGGGTGCGATAAGATGTCGGGGCACGATAAGATATCGGGGCACGATAAGATATCAGGGCACGATAAGATATCGGGGTGCGATAAGATGTCGGGGCACGATAAGATGTCGGGGCACGATAAGATGTCGGGGCACGATAAGATATCGGGGCACGATAAGATGTCGGGGCACGATAAGATCTCGGGGCACGATAAGATGTCGGGGCACGATAAGATATCGGGGTGCGATAAGATGTCGGGGCACGAAAAGATGTCGGGGCACGATAAGATGTCGGGGCACGATAAGATGTCGGGGCACGATAAGATGTCGGGGCACGATAAGATATCGGGGCACGATAAGATATCGGGGTGCGATAAATATCGCTATAAATAGGTATCGCGATAACTATCACGATAAATATCGTGACCATGAATAATATCGCGATAAAATATCATGATATCGCGCCTCGATAAAGTATCACTATATATTATCACGATAAATATCGCGATAAATGATCGTGATATTGCCCTCGTTCAAGCATAGCGTGTTCGCGCCCGATGAATTATCGTGATATTGCTCCATTTAATCGTGTCGGAAAAAGACAGCCGTAAGTTGGCCTTCGCTTAAGCTTGAAAAATATCTTCGACCCCCGAAACATGCCGTATTTCAGTGAACCTTCAGGCCAATTTTCCCAACTGATGGACGTACTGGTTAACATGCGAAAACTCGACAAAGCTGATATTATCGTCATGACATATTCGCAAAATTATCCAAAAACTTCCACAGTATACCTAATATTTTAATTCCGACTAGTTACGCTGTCTTTACAGCTTTCTTCGGTGATCGAAAAATAGAAGAACTGGAAGAAAAACATCGAAACTAGGGGAATTAATATTTTATATAATGGGAATTGTCCTGTTTCTTTCATGAAATATGTTGATATTCTACCAGATTGTGCCTGAAATGACTTTTTTGCTGTTTACCTTCGTCAAATACCACGGAAACAAAAGAAAAACTGTAAATACGAACGACTATGAGAATTAGGTGGGTTTTTTCAACACCATCGGATATAACGAGCGCTCGATTTAGCGAGTGATTTCCGAGGGATTATGAGCACTCGTTATACCGGGATTCCACTGTAATAGTAAAAATGACTTTTTATGGCATTGGAGGCACTTACTTCAGAATCAGCATGGCTACCAATATTTTAGTATTAATTTACTATAGCTTATTTCCACAAATAATAGAGAGACAAGAGAACTTTCAAAAGCAGCATATTATTACCAAGAACAGAAACTGTGTTCTTCCTCTAATTCCTCATGCAATATTCACACACATCACACTTTTGTCACATAGCATGATTTCCAATTAATTCCAAGTCTGATCACTTTTCGTCGATGCATTTACAGAAAAAAGCAGACTCTTCAGTTCCATAATTTTTGAGACTCATGCACCAATGAAGGCAAAGCGTATTCCACACTTGCCAACATAACCATTGAGAAAGGCATCACGGGGAATGGAACATGACACACTCCTAGAGCGAGCTGAAGAGTGAAAGGGTGTTTGAGACTCAGTCCAGGCCTTTTCCAAGGCGTCCACAACACTCCCCCCTTCTTGCAACGTCTCTTAAGGCAGGAATGGGGTCGTTTACCATATTATTTTTAATTGCCGAATCTGATAGAGTTTGTAAAATAAACAGACCCGTATTTTTCCATTTTTTGATCCGTCAATTATTTCTCAAGTTACAAGCGGTGGAAAACTGATGTTTTTAACCCTTTCGGAAAAGTGGGCATGGTGCAACCTCTGACGTATATCGACTTCGTCCAATCACAACTGAGCCCGCGAAGCTACTTCGCCTCATCGCCATGTGGGGGACACAGTTGACTCTGCGAATAGGACAGTTGCGACAGCATCTGTGCGAGCAGACCTTCCGAGAACCCCACTCCACTCCCTCCCCCCCCCCCCCCTGAAAGCAGTCAAGGACGGGAGGAAAATGACGTCAATGTTATCACAGCAGCATTTTCGGTGGGCGTCACCTTTTGCTTATTTTAATTTTTGATTTATGAGTGAATGGTTGTAGTTAGAAGATTAATTTTTTCACTAAAATTCTTTTTTCGTTTCCATCTAACGATTTCGTGTACAAAATTGCGATTTCGGTTCCGAGTAAACGCCCACATTGGAGTGCAAGAATAGGTCCTCCAAGGAAGGACTCCAAACGAGACAGAGATGGCTTCAATTTGCAATTTGAACTAAAAGGGAAACTCTTCAAATGGGCGAGAATTTCGGAGAAAAAGCCCAGCGTACCACACCGCAAGTCAGGCAATGACAACAAGAAAACCACAAGAGCCCCTCACCTGGGCAACCCTGATTATCTCCGGGATGTTGAGGTAAGCCTGGACCGGAGGCAGCCCCTTGCCCACGAGGTACGACTCGTCCGCCTTCTGGCGATGCATGTGCATCTTGTCCTGCTCCGAATAGACGGCCACCGATCGGATGCCCAGCTCCGTGCACGCCCTGAACACGCGGATGGCGATCTCACCTGCAAAGCAAACGAGCAATCAAGGATCTGCCCACCTGGCCACACATCCTTCTTTGAAGTTGCACACATAAGCACCATGTCACTGGTGAACACAATCACTCACTCCGTCAACCATCATTCCCTAGGATCCCCATTTCATGCAGCTGCAGATTTCAATGACCATTGGAATGGCAATGCCTGAGCTAAATGCTATTTTCTTTTCCCTGTCGTTATATCACTGGCTTCATCTCATAAAAAAAATATTATTTAATAATCAAGTATGTGACAAATGAAATAAAATTCTCCAATGGCCGTAAAATTGGCAACCCCCGTCAAGGACAATTGCTGTGTTGGTTTGCGGGAGGGTCAATTCCACAGCAGTGATCGACCACAACCTCTCAACCAGAAAACCCTCCTGTGGTGGTTTACGGGAATGTTACTTCCTCGTCAGTGACACAACCTCACATATTCACTTACAACCCAACTGGGATCCTTCACAGGGCTGATGGGACCCTGGTCAGGATGCCTGGGTTATGAACGCAAGCACACTCACAAGCACTCAGAAAAGACACTCACTCACAAACTCAAATGGGCACACCTATTGGGTGAATAGAGCTCAAAAAGAGCGTAGTCAATGTGGAAGGACAAAACGAGGATGTGCGTTGGATACGTGCATGCACTTTAACCCATTCGCATCCTCGCCATGGTATTTAAATCAACCCTAAAACACCACTGGCTTTTATGTTTAAGAAAGAAAAGTTACTTTCTATGGTTATGCATGGAAAAACTTGCCAAAAAAGGCGTCAAGATGGCAGCTGCAAACAGGCACTGATAACGGGCAACAAAGTTAACAAAAACACCACCAGAGAGCAGCAGGATCCACTGAAAACTAACACTATACATTATGCCTACCAGTACGCTTGCGGTGATCCGGCGGCCAGTTCCAATGCGCGTACGCTTCCGGATGCAAATGGGTTAAGAGGCCATAGAGCTCATCTCCTTAGATTTGAATAATCAAGTATGGTATGTAATGTGTTTGAAGGGATTATACATTGATCTCATCGTAGTCACGTATTCTCATTGTAGTCTGTCCTGAAGGAGCCCCCAGCAACAACAGGCAAATGCCTCTATGGGTCACCGAAAGCTCCTGTCAACTATTTTTTTTGCAAGTGATTATGTAATTCTGAACCATGTTTAAAGGGGCAATAAAGATTATTATTATTGTGTTATGAAAAAACGAAGTCTTGCATCGCTCCATCCAAACCTCAATCACTCTTAATTTCTCACTCTGTCTGTCCTACTGATGAAGTGTGGAGTTACAAATATGTCTGCAGTCTGCCAGGTTTGAATTTGTGACAATTTAAGTTTTCAAGTAACTATAATCTTGCTAACAACTTGGTCTCAAGGATTTCACAACCAAGTTCCCCCAATGGCAGAGTTACACTTTTAGTACTTTCATAGATATTAGAAAAAAACTACTTTTGTTTGCATATCAATCAGTTCCCTAATTAATTTTTTCTGATTGGATCGCAAATGCTTGTTGGTTCATCAAGCATTGGTGCTTTTTCAGGCCTCACACCAGGTAAGTGCAAAAAGTACAAAAATTGTGCAAAAAGTACAAAAAATGTGCAAAAAGTGCAAAATAACCACAAAACAATTAGCTAGCAGAAATTTTCAGTGATATCGTTTATGTAAATGAAAGGAATAACATGGGGCCATTAGCACTGCCTTGTGGAACACTGGAGAGGTCAGAGCTGCTTCTGTCAATCACTACTTTTTGCTCACAATCAGTGAGGAGTAGCTCATCCACCTTTACAACCTTTCGATAAGATAAGATTTTATTTGTTCCAGAGACATTACATGGAATGTATAGAACACGTCATAATTCAAGAAGTATATAAAAAAACATATTTACACAGAAAGACTCATATAAATAAATCCTCCACTTTGTACAAACATTTCTCGAGGAGAAAGTTATGTACGAGTCTTTTGAAGGCATTCAAAGTTATCTTTTTTAATATGGCATTGGATTACATCATATAATTTTATCCCAATCCCCTTTTTATTCCACGTGCCCAGAACTTAAATATTATGTATCTTGAAATAGTCTTGTCAAATTCCTTCTTGAAATCCAAAAAGTATTATACATCCACTTGCTTTTTCACTTCACCTGATTCATGACTGAAGATGAAGTGGTGAATTAAAAGGGAAGGGAGGTTTCAGAAGGGCGAGCTTAGATTCACGAAATACACTCCCAAATCATTCCTGAGCACATGGAATCAAAGTTTTCTTTCCAATATTATTACGAGAAAAAAGTTTGCTCTTGATGAGAAAGTTCAAGTTAATTATAATGAATTTAGTTACTGTTTCTTCACAAGAGAGAATTTCAAGCAGGCATTTACAGCACCAAAATGACTTTGAAACCTCACAATTCAAGTCTAGCTTTGTGTTATGTGGTTCAATGATTTTTTTGCAATACAGATCATTTGGAACCAAGGGTCCATTGAGGGTTTCATGAGAGAAATCCATGTCACCCTTCATCTTGCACCTGTTGGGAGAAAAAAATTGACTATTTACAGAGCTCAGCATATTCTTTGGACCTTAACATCAAATCCACTGGAGTCCAAGCTATCTTGCAGAGCAGATCGCTATCACACCCAGGATAGAAATGCGATGTCCACTAATCTGAATGTCTTTTACATCAACCAATGAGACCATTCCATTGGAAACATCATGTCCATTCCCTTCCAGAATTCACAGCATCGACCCAAAAGAGGTCCATTCAATCATTTTCCCCTATAAATATTCACCTACTCTGAAAATACAACTAGAGGGGTGCATTTGCTGATGTCCATTCGTCACTCCACAATTAGGCCAAGAATGAAAGCGAGAGTCACCCGCAGACACTACCTTACACCAACAATACTGATTTCATTTTCACATGCCCGATTTAAGAAATAGGCACACCCTGATGAATAACTGGTAATTCTATTAATGCCATACCAGATACAGTATTAAGGCTCTTTCACATGGTCATTGATACTGTGAAGGCTGCTGTTAGAACACTTGCGCAAGAAATATTGCTCCGTGTAAAGCGACGACTTGCGAGGAGATACTGCGTGAACAACTGCAAGCAAATTAGAACATGTTCTAACCTGATATATGCATTCGTGCAAGTTTGAAGTTTATTTCTCTGATGGTGCAGATGTAGCAGCAACGAACTGCCAGGGGAATTCTAGCAATTGAATAGGTTGTTGACGATTGAGTCGGGTGTTTTTGTTTGAAGTCAACTCCTTAGGTAATGAATAAAGTGCAGTAATGATGAGCTGGGTGATTAAATATGTGGAAGCTTAGATTTCATTCGTAAAGAAAGAACTCGTTACCTTGGCCCACATCCGTTCGTTTGTGGTGCAAATTTTGGGCTAAGTATACGGGACTAGGGTCTCCACTATTATGTTTAGACTATGGCTTAAAACATATTTAAAGTGGTGGTAATTCATCGCATCTTTCACATCCAATTAATTGCTACTTAACATATCCTGAAGTTATGCGATATATTGACGGTATTACCGCTACTGCATGGTATATTGCCTCCGACATAATTCACCGACGATTGCACCATGTGAAGCTGTCAAGCAAGCGTCCTCCCAATTTTCTACGTCACGGAATTTCGCAGACGACTGCTCAAACGGAAGCAACATCAAATTGCGCAGTTTCAATGAATGTGGAGTAAAACGGCCTTTATAGTATTAGGTCATTCCATGCACAACGAGTTATGCACGACTCTACAGATGCCCACAAAGTCTGGAGCTGAAAAAGGATCTCTCATGCTTTCCTGGAGTGAATAATGCAGAGCTCTCGGGATCCCCAACAGGTCAGGAATTCCATCGCTGCTGACATTTCCAAGAATGACTCGCTCGTCAAAACATCAGCAACAATGTAATTCCTCTTCACATTAATTGCCATGAGAAAAAATTCACCTGGACCGTGAATCGCACCACGGACCTTTGGCTTTCCGCTAGGAGAATTAAGGATCCTGGGTAACGTAGTGGTCTGCACAGTGGCTCTGAAAGCCAAAGGTCCGTGGTTCGATTCCCGGTCCAGGTGAAGTTTTTCTCATGGTAATTAATGCGAATTTCACAGCCGTTCACACAGCAGGATTGAAATATCCTACAATGGAAATCCTGATCCGTTGGACATCCCGAGAGCTCTACATTTAAGTCTGGTGCTGCAGGAAGCAACATGTAACAACGTGAGAGCACGTTAGGGCCAAAGAGTGCCCCTCCTACCTCTGTTGGCACAGAGCACGCTCCTGATGGGTCGGTACTCGACATCGGAGGAGAATGCACGGAGCGGCGAGGGGCGTCGCAGGAGCACCCGGTGCATCTTGGATGCGGGCAGCAGGAGGGCCCAACGCCCAGGCCACAGCGCCCTGACCATCTTGTGATCCACTCCCCCTTAGGGCACACTTATGGTTAGGCCAAGCGCAGATTCTCGGATGACAATGGATGACCCCCTCTCCACTCCCCAGGCGGTTGGATGGCTGCAGGCGTTGCCGGGTGCAGAGAGAGCTCCTCGACGGAGTCCTTTTTGCAGTAACTGCTGAGGGGGACCAAGAGTCATCACATTAGACAGGAATCGTAAAACCAGTTTAAAGAAATTACAAGAAGTTTCATGAAAATCCGAGACAGCTGAAGTCCTAGGCTGGGTGAATTGGATGTCGTGAACCTTGAATTATCGGTGTGCAGCTTGAAAACATTTTAAAATTAAAAAAGTCATATTAGCAATCACAATCACACTATTTTTCTTTCACAGTATCACAAGAGTACATATTTGGGCTTGTTAAAAAAAAATGTAATCATTAATTCTCCGCCTATTAGCGATACTACCCATGTAACAAAGTACTGTTTGGGTTCCTATAAACTTGATTAACCCTTTCGCTGCGTTTCACTCTCCGGAAACCTACTCGTCAAATGCAGCGGAAAAGTGAAAGCACTACAGGGAGAACGAAAAGGTACGTACGTTCACAGCAGCCTACCTTGCGATCGTACTAGGTACGTTCACAGAAGCAAAAGGGTTAATTAATAACTAATGCACTTATAGTGGCTCACAAAACAAGGAAAGTGTTTTGAAAAATATTTTACTGGAATCTCCTCACTTTTGACTGACAAACGATACAAATTTGAAAATGATAAGACTGATTAGTTTCCGAGATATGATTCTTTTTCTTAATTCATTGCACTGTAAAAGGGGAACCTTTGAAGTGACCTTTATGGGCAAGTTTATGAAACTTCAACTCCCCATACCTTGGAAACAATGCGACCTGGATAGGAAAGACTTTCTATGCTCATTAACTTGATGATGCTAGCTATCATTGCCCTTTACCATTTTTTTTATTGCCGAATCTGATAAGAATTTGTAAAATAAAAAGACCTGTATTTTTCCGTTTTTTGATCCGTCAATTATTTCTCGAGTTATAAGCGGCGAAAGACTGATTTTTTCAACCCGTTCGGAAAAGTGGGTGTGGTGCAACCTCTGATGTATATGACAACTGAGCCCGTGAAGCTACTTTGCCTTATCGTAATGGGGAGGACACTGCTGACTCGGCCAAAAGGAGTGGTTGCGACAGGATTAGTGCGAGCAGATATTCCAAGAACCCCCCTCCATTCCCTTCCCTTCCCCTAAAAGCAGTCAAGGACGGGAGGCAAATGACGTCAATGATATCAAGACAGATTTTTCGGTGGGCATCACCTTTTGCTTATGTTAATTTTTTATTTATGAATGAATGTTTGTGGTGAGAAGATTAATTTTTTCACTAAAATCCATTTTTCGTTTCCATCTAACGATTTCGTGTACAAAATTGCGATTTCGGTTCCGAGTAAACGCCCCCATTAAAAAAATTCATGAAAATCTGAGTTGGTGGGTGGCAGGAGATGGAATATCCTGATGTCAAAGTGAAAATCAGTCGAGAACCAACCAGTTGCCGTGATTTATTTCCCTCAACTCAGATTAAGCAATGCATTTCTAGTTTGCCTGATTCAGTAGTGGTCTCTACCACACGAGGATAGTGATAAATGATTCGAGGCTTGTTAAGATGTGGTGTGGTTGATGGAAATGCTTATTTTGTTGGCCACCCTGTCAGTAATCAATATAGATATATGTTGCAAGTGCAAAGGTGCGTTTACACGTAGCAGATCACTGCTATAACAGTCAACTGCTAACAACTGTTAAGCCCCACTCGCATGTGTAAATAGCAACTGCGATGCGAGTTCAGGTCGATACTAGACACATGTCGAACTCTATCGATCCACGTTAGAGCTATTAGCAAAGTTGTAGCCCGTCTACTTTCCAGCGGAAATGTATCCAACACAAAAGCAACAATCGTCAACGTAAAGCAATACACGACGGAATTTGGATACAATAACAAGGATATCCCTCCCCAAAAGGGGAAATTCTACTCCTTAAAGAATGGGAACAAAAGATAATCGTCGATGGACTTTATTTCTTGATGATTTTAATGTAAATTTAAGCATCAATCACTATTGAAACGCTTTTTATTTGTTGTGGCAACGCCTAAATAGCGGCTTTAAGCTGCATAGAAGTTGGTGCAGACGCATCATAGCAGTAGCGATGTATCGATACATTGCGCATCTCGCGACTGCCATAGCAGTCAACTGCTACGTGTAAACGCCGCTTAATGGCTAAATCTATCAAGAAAAACGGAGCATTGTAGGATTTGCTACCATTATGTAAAGGAGGGGTGGATCCAGAGGGGGGAGGGCGATCACCCCCTCCGAAACTTGACGCCTGGTTCCGACCATGACGTCATGGAATTGGTACTAGAGTCCAGCCGCGTTGAAATGGTCCTTCTCGGTGAACGGTGGGAGGAGCTACGACTACCTACCCCACCTCCCGGCCTTACCTCCCCTTCTTTACTCTCTCACTCACTCACTGGAGGAGAGGCAAACAGTGTTGCCAGTTTTCCTCACTCCGGCGAGCTTAGGAAAACACAAAGGCACAAAACTGGCCGTGGTGGAGGGAAATTAATTTAGCATATAAATGTTAATAACCTTATTTATTGGTATGTTTGCCGTGGAACATTACATATAACAAAGAGGCTCAAACAAGGCTTCCAATAGAGAATGAGGAGAATAAAAAAATGGGATAATAATTCCGTTCTCAATTTCTGGATCACAATTAAAGTTACATTGGTTGCATCGTGAGGAAATAAAAGTTAATAAAATATATTAAATTATACGCAACCTACCTCCAAACCTTACTAGACTACAATATAGTAATGAATAAACTGACACGAAGCGATGATTTACTGATTTCCTATGGCACACACGTGATAGTTTTTGGAAAACGTAGGCATAGTTTTCTCTCAAAAGCTATCAATTTAAGTTAATAATCATAGCTACTAAAATTACCGTAATATTCAATCAACTAAAATTCTTTCTGCTTTATTAACAAAGTTAAAAACAGCTCGCGCATTTAGATTGTAATACATTTCATTCACTCTTCCGAGGATGAGAATGACGTGTCGGAGTCTCCACTCGTGTCACTACCACTTATTGTTAGTTCGACAATTATTTTGTCTATTTCTTTATCCATCAGCGCATGTCCGCAAACTTTCGTCTATTTCTCGGTGGAATATTCGGAACAATGTTCTGAAACAATTTCGCTTTTTTGTTCAAGGATGTCGCCACCAAATTGTGACGCACCTAAAAGAAGGCAGGAAATTCGTATTAATTAACAAGTGTAAATCGATGAAGATAAGTTTCATATTTAATAATAAATTGAGGGAATCCAATGGTAGTTTATTCTTCATGATTGCCTTTTCTTTGAGGTCACCCCAAACCATCTCAATTGGATTGAGGTCAGGGTAGTAAGGGGGTAAACGAATCACTTAGTGCCTAGATTCCCGTAATGATTAATAATTAATAACGACAATTTTCCTCTCTCCTGAGACCATTCCCCTTCGTTTAAAACCATCTTCACCGCGGAGGTACCAACTCCCGTAGCCTGGCTTGTAGCTGACACCACGTTTAAACTTAGTTTTTCCTCCAATTTTAAATCGTTCAAAAACCGAATAACTATGTACACGATTTCTCGAGCCTGACTTTTGAGTGGCCTGCCTCGGTCATACGAAGATTTCGACGAGCTGGCCATTGCGAATAAGCAATACGAGAGTTTAAGGACCCAAACTCTGTAAACAAGGACCAAAGTCGCAAAACCAATTAGATTAATGGAAGCGTAAGTCAAAATATTACCAGAAAGAAATCCAAATCAAAATCCTAAAAGAATGCCCAAAGCAGTGTCAAAAGTCAAGCGCGTAAAACCAAGAGAGAACCGTAAAGAAAAGAGCTGGCAACTACAATGAAGTGACACTGGTAGGGGAGGCACGGTAGGGGAAGGAAGGAGCCCGGAGTGGGGGTAGCCGAAGACAGAGAGGGGGTGCGCGGAAATTTTCGCGCAGGACCATTTCAACGCGGCTGGACTCTACACAGGAGATTTGAATTAGCAGAGCAAATATTCTCACTAAAGCCACACCAGGCCCAAACACAATAAAAATGTGTCAAAGGTAACCCCAATGTGCGACCTTTTGTGTGTCTCTGCACCTTGATCACACAAACAACAGAAAATCGCGAGCCAGGGGCCATTGCCGGCGGCGCCGTTAGCGTCACTTGGGCAACAGATCGGCAATTTCCGAGTGGCTCCATCGAAATCGCGTCCATCTCGCTATCGATAAGGACGAGAAGCGGGACCGTTAAGTACACTGAACTGCGGGAAGGAGAGAGAACAAAGGTTTAACTAACTAACAAAAACAGAAACGGGAATCACTATCAGACCGTAGGTTGAAATTTAGACTTGATCTCCCAACTGGATTCTCCCAGGCACTATTCTGACTGATGACGTTAAAAATATTTTGTCAACTCCAACTTACTACGGTGGACAGGACCATAATCACAAAATTAGAGAAATAGATTGCCGAACTGGCAGATTCAAAATGTCCTTTTTTCTTCGTACAAGTAAGGACATGTATAGTAGTAAATATTTCAAGTGTACATATATATATATATATTAACGGATAGCATGTTGGTACAGGGCCTTTATGGCAAACCTACTAACATTATGTATTTGCATGCTCGCTTTGCTGTTTTAATTTTTTAAAATTGTTAAGTTTAAACTAAAACTAATCGTTATCAAGCATGATATATAACGCATGTTTGGTGCAATTCACCCCCTTCCACACACTTTCACGGTGTCTTTCAGGGTATTATGTATACATCTTCCACGAACTACCAACCCGATAATAAAAATTATGTATTTTATATATAATCGTTAATTATACATAGAATATACAATTAACGATCGAGGAAGTGTAATATTTTATAAGGAAGAGACCGTTTATAGCACTTCAATCCGATCAACCATTACCGAGAAATTGCGCTAAATAGAGACATCATAAAGGGTGACAGAAAAAAACACCGGGATCAGGATATCGTCATATCGGGATATCGTCATATCGGGATATCGACATATCGTCATATCGGGATATCGCGTTCCGAAATATCGACTCCCTATATCAAGTGCATATCGAGTATCGTCGAGGATATATCGTGGTATCGCACAGCCGCACGTACGAGTCTTTAGCACGCCAACTTCTCCGGGAGGCTGAAACAATTCATTTTTTGCTGCTTACAACGCGAGAACGACTCGAAGGATCGAAGAACGGGAAAATACGGGTCTTTTTATTTTACAAACTCGAGATTCAGATTAGAGAGTGAAAAAATTATGGTCAATGACTCCATTGGTTTCCGATCAATTTCCAACGACCATTGGTTTCCAATCCCCCTTGACGAGAGCACTTCGAGTTCGGGACCGTCAGTCGGACGTTGTCAGTTGGACCCCCCTGATGTCAGGAGAGCAGGCCAACGCCGGGTTTCCCTCACTCCTCCCGCATCCAAGTCCTCTCCTGCCGGTCTCAGGCGTCTTTAAGAAGGTTCCATCGCGACTCCGCGATTCAAAATCCCGTAAAAGAGCTATGTTATTTAATGAATAAATACCGATCCAGAAAAACACCTATGTGGAAAATCAACTAAAGAGTGATAACGCATACACAATAATTGTACGAGTATGCTACTACATAGCGCGTTGTAGGCGCATTCTATTTTTTACAAGCTCTTTTAACTCATTTTGACTTCGAAACATGACTGACGTGTTGTAGCCACGTTTAATTTATAGTGAGAATACATGCTCAATCCCGCAAATACGTATTCTAAAATAGGCTAAATATTTTATTACTTAGTTTTAAACATTCCCTACCAATACAACTCGTTGTTTTGAATTTTATTCATGTGGATATTTTTGAAAACTGTTTGGCAACAATGACGCTGCTACCATTTGGAAGCATTGGTATTAATTACACCATGTAAACAATGAAATATTTAAATTATATAAAAAATATAAGAAGTACCTTGGTAAGGTATATTTCTAACTTAAGATAGTAAATAGGCTTGTAAATACGTTCCGGCACAAGTACCTTTGCAATGATAACAACATACTGTGGCGCCACTTTCATGTAACTAAGGTTTTTCTGCTTTTGTTCGAGCAAACATTTTATTCCAAAGAACTGTTTTCCGGAAGAAGCGGCGATTTCGAAAGGAGCAGCATCTCCAATCACTCAGGCGACACTTTCAAAGCAGGCGATTGGTGAATGGTATATTCATGTACACACACACAAATTTGCACCAAGAAGTGCAAAGTGCAATGAAACCAAGGGAGTTGAAAATGTTTCAGGGTAGGGAGTTTATTTCGATAAGCACCCTAACCGACCCCAATGGAGGCGAGGTAAAGCCCTCGCCTGCTTAATTTGGGGGTCGCGAGTTCGAGTTCCGCCTGAGGAATTGTCTGGAATCGTCGGGATTACCTCGAATAAGTAACTAAGGAATCACGCGGTGCAAACACGAATTGTTCGCAAATTTTGGTATACTTTAACCGCTCTTAACAATCTCATTTATGGTTTTACATTCGAGTTTTGGCAATCCATCTCGAGCACAGAGTCCCCGGATGAGAAAGACTCGAGTGAAAGCAATGAGTGAGATTGTGATGGACGATTCAAACGCACCAACATTTGCGAACCATTCGTGTTCCTCCTTGGTTACCCATTCGAGTTAATCCCGACGGTTTCAAACACAGCCCCCGAGGACATGGATGCATAGCAAACTCTGTTGGTTCAGAACCTGAGACACTGATGACACGCCAATGCCTATTGGGATCCCAAGAGGTATATGGACCAAAAGAATGGTTATGAATGCAAAAAACAAACGACTGATAGGAAGTGCACTTGAAAGAGAGAGGCCTGTCAAACCCGTGTGCTCGACTTTCTTTCCCTCAAGGCCGCTTTACACGATACAATTTTTTGTACAATTTCTTGTACAAACGCTTGTATAAACTGAACGAAATTATATGTTTGTCTGAATGGAATTAGAACAGGTTCTATTTCCCGCTCAGTCATTCAGGCAATCGCACAAGCGTTCGTGCAATTTGTCGCTTTACACGGTATAATTTCCCCATACAAGAGTTTGTACAAGAAATTGTACAAAAATTGTACCGTGTAAAGCGGCCTTTAGAGTGGCAAACGTTTCGTAACCACGACAACACCCATTATTACGCAACGAAGGGGGGTTCACCTACAAGCAGCTCACGGAGGGGAAAGCACCAACCGGCCTTACGTAACCAAAGGGTGTCAATAGAAAGGATTAATGCCCGAGCAGACAGCCAATCATTCCAGGGTCAGCAACCGAGCGACCCTGGCTAAGGGCGCCGCCGACAGACAGACAGGTGCCGACACTACTTGAGACGCCAAATGTCCCTAATGGGGGCGTTTACTCGGAACCGAAATCGCAATTCTGTACACGAAATCGTTAGATGGAAACGAAAAAAGAAATTTAGTGAAGAAATTAATCATAAGAACCACAACCATTGACTCAAAAATCAAAAATTAAAATGAGCAAAAGGTGACGCCCACCGAAAAAACTGCTGTGATAACATTAATGTCATTTTCCTCCCGTCCTTGACTGCTTTTAGGGGAAGGGAAGGGAGTAGAGGGGGGTTCTTGGAAGGTCTGCTCGCACAGATGCTGTCGCAACTGCTCCCATTGGGAGAGCCAGCTGTGTCCCCCAACCCCTTTGCTATAAGGCGAAGTAGCTTCGCGGGCTCAGCTGTGATTGGACGAAGTCGATATACCTACGCTAGAGGTTGCACCACGCCCACTTTTCCGAAAGGGTTAAAAACATCAGTTTTTCGCAGCTTATAACTCGAGAAATAATTGACGGTTCAAAAAACGGAAAAATACTTTTTTATTTTACAAACTCTATCATTTTCGGCAATAAAAAGTATGGTAAACTACCCCATTGACAGGTCTCCGACGAGGCCCCTTTCACTTGCCATTTATCTGGATCCGACACACGCCCCCAACCCATATTCCAGTGCAACGGATGCGTTCAAATGAGACCACCAATCTTTGCAAATTAGTCAAAGAGGCAGCACCGAGTGAAAAGCCTATACAACATTACGTTACATTGTAACGCAACGTCCGCAGTTACAAGTACCGCAGTAACGGGGAAGGCAGCAACGAAGCACATTGCCATCATCGTATTCAATGCGGCCACAGTGCCTCAGGATACTGATCGCTAGAGGAAGAGAGATTCTTCCATTTCAGCCAATTCGGGGAAGCAAAGAGATTAGACAAAGAAAATAAGCTAGTGTAAGAAACGTCGCTTTACATCATAGACCTTCATACCAACTTCCTTCCAGGCATTCATTCGAATTGCTATTTCATTGGCTTCGTTGTTTTAAATCGCAGTGAATCACGACGGATCGGTTGCCGATCCCGGTCTCTCTGCCTAGAACCAGAAAGCAGCTGACTAGTAAGGTACGATTTACTTGAATGCTAAAACTGCCGATTTTCCTGGCACAAATAGCAAATTGAACCTCGGAGGAATTGCCCCTGCAACGTCTGCTATTTGTTTTGTTTATTTGGGAGATGTTGGTGGGTTGCTGAGGGAGTGAAGCGGGGGGATTGTTGATTGGTTGTTGATATTGTGTGGAGAGGAAGAATAAAGGAGAGTCTGATAAGTAGCGTTTTCTTTATTGAATTTAGTGTTCTCCCGTAATATTTGTCCGACGTTACACCCCTTATGGCTGGTGTGTAGGCATATACCATTATCAACTTCAAGGTCAACTTTCTCGGCGACTGTTGATTCAGAAGTTATCCGCGAAATAATTTATCTTCGGCCTACTAATCGCCAAGTCACTGCATTCCATACGTTTCCATATAATTTGAAAGGCCTACCTTCCTCAATACCTCTTCTGATACGGTACCTTCCTTCATCGAAGAAAACAGAATTCGTTAATGGCGATTCGTGCCACACCATTTATATGTATTCATTTTACGCAAAAACTTTAGATTTAGAAATACCAGTTTACTAGAGATAATTAAATATTAATTTTAAGTTCATTTGAAAAAGCTCGTAATGGCGGGATGCGGCGCCTTGCTGCTGACGTAGCAGGTAAATAGTTACCGTTGCGAGGCATATTGGGAATATTCGTCTCGTGAGCTTACCACTGCATTTCAGAGCTCTTTTACCTCTCACTCATGGTGTTTTCAAGTCTGTTTCCGCACTAATAGGCGCTTCAGACCGGGAGGAAAGGTATAAGGATATGGATGGAAGGGATAGAAGGGATAGGGATATGTCAAGTGAATGTGTATTAATAATAAATAGCCTGTGAAAACTATCAAAGTTCGAAAAACAAAACTTCGCTATGTGCCAACTTCATAGCACGCTTAGTAAACTAAATACTGTTTTTAAACGAATCCAATGAATAAATTAAAGTTAATTATAATAAATTAACAGAACAAATATACCTCAGATACTTGTTGATAATCTTTAACGGAGTTCACCTCCTGCTTGGAAACGTCCGCAGCACCACCTGGTGGCAGGAATGAGGAAAGAGTGTCACGTCACACGTATGAATTACCGGCATGCAATAGTTTGCCGTCGCGTTTTCGCGTCGCTGAAATATTTCACTTTTTAATTGATGAGGGAAAATACTTAGCCTTGTTTTTCCATCGAATGGCTTGAAATGTGCTCTCCGGGGGTTTATAAACTGTTGATGAAGACAGTAAAAAATATGAAAATAGGGAACTCGGATAGAATAGAAACTCGGATTCCTTTCTGACGGTGCAATATTCTTTGGTCTCGGCCAACACGAGGGAAGTCCAAGCACGGTAAGGTGATGAATATCGGAATACCGGCAGCAGCTTGCCTGCCCCGAGCTTTCATCGCGATGGCGTCCACAACGGAGGCATATTGTCCCTTGCATGCATTTTAAACACACTGTTTAACTATCTCGTTTTCACCGAACTTCACTCCACATTCTCCGTGTCTTTTTCTTTTAGGCCTCGCTTCTTGTCTCTTACTCTGGCAAGGCCCTGTGATTCACTCCGTGTCCGCCTCTTCGCTCTCTTTCACTCATTTGAAAAATGAGCTTGAATATTTTCCGCGTCCATATAATCCATTGCATCAGTATCAGTTAATATCAGCAGGTAGTGGTCGAGCTGTAATGTAACTGACTGGTATTACGAAGTTTCCAGCTCGAGACCTGAAGGTAGCGGATATTTTTCGTTCACCACTTTGATATTTTACGTAAGAACTAGATACATATTTTTATCCAAGACACGTTAAAGGAATGGTATGCTATTTTTTTAAACCAATTTTTGTTATGTAAAGCAATTTTTATGCCCTGCCGGCTCAATTAAAACCAAATGTAACAGTGGAACAAGGGGCTCCGCCAAGCTGAAGTAAAGCTGTCGCCATTGAACATAAGTTTTTATTTGCGTTTATTAAAGGAAAATCCAGGAGGTGCTCTGTTAACTGTCTTAGTTTATGCTACATGCTTCGCTAAATCATTCCGTATGTTCGAAGCAGTATTTAGCGGCAGCTCTCAACATAATTACTAAATAATATAAACTTCTTCACTTCTTCGTACTAGGGAAAGAAAGCGAAGAGGCGGACACCGGGTGAATCCTTGGACCTTGCCAGAGTGCGATGGAAGAAGCGAAGTTCGGCGGAAAGGCTCGGCGTTCGGAGTGAAGTTCGGCGAGTACGAGATACTAGTTAATTAGAGCGTTTAAAATGCATTTGAGGAATAATATGCCTCCGTTCTGGACGCCAGCGCGTTTACAGCTCGGGGCAAGCAAGCTGCCGCCGGTATTCCGTCACATACACTCGGGCGATGAGTCCATCACCTTACCGTGTTTGAACTTCCCTCGTGGTGGCCGAGACCAAAGAATATTGTACAGTCAGATAGGAATCCGATTTTCTCTCAGAGCGATAGTGGCGACGCTACATTCGTTGGGAACCTTTTTTCTCCCATGGTACATATACCTTCTACACATATATTCGATATTAAAATTCGCATCTTGTGGATTGAAAAAAAAAATATTTTTTCTTATCGAAACTTCATATATTTTTCCTACTGTAATTTTAGATTTTTTTCTTTTCGTAATTTTAAACCTTTTCAAGAATTCTGAACTGAGGAAGTCCATTCGGGTCTTCCACCGGGTGCACTGATCCATTACATCCGAAGTTTCGGAGACTGAGTCGTTCTCCTTTTTCAGGTCTGGGATGGAGAAGATATAAAGGATAACGGATAGACATAAAGGATAAGAGATGGAGAAGATATAAAGGATATATAAAAGATTCAGCCCTGAAGATGGAGAACGACTCAGTCTCCGAAACGTCGGCAGTAATGGAACAGCTCACCCGGTGGAAGACCCGAATAAAATGGGGTCGTTTACCATATTTTTTTAATCGCCGAATCTGATAGAGTTCGTAAAATAAAAGGACCCGTATTTTTCCGTTTTCTGATCCGACGATTATTTCCCGAGTTATAAGCGGCGAAAAACTGATGTTTTTAACCCTTTCGGAAAAGTGGGTGTGGTGCAACCTCTGACGTGCATCTACTTCGTCCAATCACAACTGAGCCCGCGAAGCTACTTCGCCTTATCACAAAGGGGGGACACAGCTGACTCGGCCAATGGGAGCGATTGCGACAGCATCTGTGCGAGCAGGCCTTCCGAGAACCCCCCTCCACTCCCTTCCTTCCCCTAAAAGCAGTCAAGGACGGGAGGAAAATGACGTCAATGTTATCACAGCAGCATTTTCGGTGGGCGTCACCTTTTGCTCGTTTTAATTTTTGATTTATGAGTGAATTGTTGTGGTTAGAAGATTAATTTTTCACTAAAATTCGTTTTTCGTTTCCATCTAACGATTTCGTGTACAAAAATGCGATTTCGTGTACAAAAATGCGATTTCGGTTCCGAGTAAACGCCCCCATTCACCACAGCTATTCTCCGGGAGAACCTCAAATCTTTTTGCTTTCTGAACAGTGTTTATACACGCATGTATATCATGTTTCATGTATTGATGAGGGGATTTTTAGTCTCAATCTCGCCCCAATCAAGACAATGTATCTATCAATTCTTCCATGCCACTAAATAGATAATAAGATATGTCAGCAAAAGACTCCCCCGCTCCGATATCTACGGGAGCCTTCCTCGCTGTCTTGAAGAAGTCGCTCGGTCACCGGGGGGAAGGGGGAGTATACGTCGGCTCCTTATACATACGATATCCATCGGGTGTCATCACGAAAGCACCCTTTCAGCTGCGATCCTCTCAATTGCATTTAGCGCGTGGCGTCCAATGCAAGAACACAGAGACAATTCAAAAGATCAAAGTCGAAGCCCGCATTCTTCAGTCGACCACAACACGACAAGCCATCTACGCCGAAGCAAACATTACTACATCACTAGTTAGGCCCCACCTTGAGTATGCAGAGCCAGTGTATGGGTTCCGAATGAATTAGGTTTGATCAGAGAACTGGACAGTGTGCAGCGTAGAGCAGCTAGGTTCGTCAAAAGGCGTTACGATAGGTTGAGTAGCGTTTCAGAATTAATACGAGAATTATGGTGGGAATCATTATCAGAGCGTAGGTTAAAGTACAGATTGAATCTATTAGAGATATTTCAATCGGATAGCTTTACTGAAGATGTTAGGCACATTTTAAAAAACAGCGTATTATGCTAGATTCGACCAGATAAATAAGATTAGAGAGATAGATTGTCGTACTGATAGATTCAAAATGGCATTTTTCCCCCGTACTATATGAGAACGGAATAGGCAGCATAGCTAAGGGATAGGTAGGGGAAATATTTTAGAGTAGTCTGCAGTGCATTATGCATGTATTAATCCCTTAAGTACAACATATAATAACAATCTAGTTGCATGACACCCTACATCTACATCTACACGATACCCTGCAAGCCACCGCGAGGGTGTGTGGCAGAGGGTGAAGATCACCAAGCATGCACTACTAACATGCAAGCAAGTAACTAAAGGGTCTCATGCAACTAGATTGTTAGTATCTATAGTATTTGAGGGGTTAATACATGCATCATGCACTACAGTATACTCTAAAATATTTCCCCTACCTATCCCTTTCCTATGCTGCCTATTCTGTTCTCTTATAGTACGGGGGAAAAATGCCATTTTGAATCTATCTGTACGGCAAACTATCTCTCTAATCTTATTTATCTGGTCGAATCTAGCATAATACGCTGTTTTTTAAAATGTGCCTAACATCTTCAGTAAAGCTATCCGATTGAAATATCTCTAATAGATTCAATCTGTACTTTAACCTACGCTCTGATAATGATTCCCACCATAATTCTCGTATTAATTCTGTTTTCGTTTCAACGTTTTCGATCTTCGTGTTATTAATTCTATAGGATCGCTCTATCGAATTATTCCTCCTCCAAAAATTGATAGCTACACACTTTTTAAGGTTGAGTTCTAACTGCCATTTGTCGCACCACTCTTGAATTGCATCTAAATCCTTGCTAAGTGATTTCGTGTCCTCTTCGTTTGATATACCCCTGTACACCACCGCATCGTCTGCAAAAAGTCTAAGGTTACTACTAACTACGGTACCCAAATCGTTTATGTATAAAAGAAATAGAAGCGGACCTACTACGCTACCCTGGGGAACTCCCGATGTGACTTCGATTGTGTCCGACATGATACCATCTATGACAACCCTCTGCTCTCGCCCACTTAAGAATTCTTTTACCCAACATACAACGTCTTTATTTATACCAAAACTCTCTAACTTCAAGATTAATTTGTCATGAGGAACTTTATCGAAAGCCTTTTTAAAATCTAAAAATATCGCATCAACTTCAGTACTGCTTTCGCCGTTGACTAAAATATCGTGTACAAATAAAGCTAATTGTGTCTCGCAAGATCTACCTTTCCGGAACCCATGCTGGCTGTTTATGAGTAATCCCTGACTATCCAAATGCCCCATGATCGAACTGACTACTATGTGCTCAAATATCTTACAAGAGATTGACGTGAGTGAAATGGGTCTGTAGTTACTAGGTTCTTCCCTATCACCGCTTTTAAATATAGGTGTAATGTTAGCTACTTTCCAATCCTTGGGTACTGTGTGGTTCTTTAGTGTTTTATTGAATATTATTTCTAGATAGGGGGCTATTTCAGAAGCTAATGTTTTATATACTCTGGAAGGAATTTGATCGGGACCTGGTGATTTGTTTTTACTTATGCTTTTTAACTGCTGCTCTATTCCGCGACATGAAATGTTTATTTCGGGCATTTGCTCACTGAAAGTGTTCGGCGGTGGTTCCACTGCGTTTTGTGACGATGAGTTGAATACACTTTGGAAGAAGGTGTTTAAAGTGTTGGCTTTTTTCTACACTGCTGGTGACTCTGATTCCTTTATCATTTTTAAGTGTGTGCACTGTGGACTTATTCCCTGAAGCTCTCTCACATATGACCAAAACGCTTTAGGATTGCTATCTAAATATTCTCCTTGCCGACATGATTTCCTTGCTAATGCTCTCGATTTTTTATAGTTTTGAACTAGCTCATTTTTTTCCTCTACCGATAGACCCCGTCTGGCATTTTTCATCTTAGCGTGGCATACCCTTTGTCGCTTTAGTGATTTCCTAACCTCCGCGTTATACCACCTTGGCTCTGTATTATCACTAATATATTTACTTGGTATGTATTTATGAACTGCGTTACGGGTGACCTCAAGAAATTCTCTCCACGAATCCTCTGTATTTAATCCTTTGCTTTGTTCGCTGAATACATTAAACGCTTCCCTTAATTCCTCTTTCATACCGTCGTAATTTGCCTTGCCAAATAAGTATACCCTCCTCCTTGGTTTATAATGTCTTTCAACGCCTACAATAAATTTCGCATGCACTATTTTATGGTCACTAATTCCTGTGTCTGTAACTGTATTTAGAACTCGCTCGGGTATATTTGTTGCTAATAAGTCTAGAATGTTGTTTCCCCTGGTCGGCTCTGTTACTAGCTGTTGTAAAGAATGTGTCGTAAAGGTGTTCAACAGTGATTCGCAATGTTCCTTATCCTTACCTCCTGTAATGAAACTACACGTATTCCAGTCTATCGAGGGGAGATTGAAATCTCCGCCTACTATTATTCCTCTATCATTCTTCCCAGAAAGTAATGTACGTATCTCTGACTCTAGCTCTATTATAGAATTGACGTGTGCGTCCGGTGGCCTGTAATATGCACCTACATATATCTTTTTTGCGTTACTACTTTTACTTTTAACGGAACACCAAATACTTTCTACATTTCGCTCTGAAATAAGTTCTCTTATTTCCCATAAGTCGCCTATATTCTCTTATATAGTCGCCTAGTTCTCTTATTTCCTATAAGACCCTATAAGTCGCTTGTTTGCATGTCGGTAGTTCATGCATGGTGATCTTCACCCGATGCCACACACCCTCGCGGTGGCTTGCAAGGTATCGTGTGGATGTAGAAACGTGCTTGGCACAGGGATTGCCAGGGCAACACAACAGCAGAGTCCACCCAGGCAGCCTCAGCCACGGATGAGCATCTTTTGGGCTCCTTGGCGGTTGAAGGTCAAAGGAGACGAGAGAGATAAGGGGTGACCATTGTACCAAGGGCGGATCGCGCGTAAAATAAGGTTACGCTATCAAAACGTCCGAAGGGTCGTTGAAAAGCAATATAGTCGGCGACCCCGCGAGTGAGGGCCCGAGAGGGAAAGTGTCGGGCCCTAGCAAACCGACCGTGGGCCCCCGAATTGAAAGACAGCTAGCTGAAAGCAACCGTCTCATCTCCCGAGTCCCTTATAAGAGGTTCCACCGTGACTCCGCGATTCAAAATCCCGTAAGAGAGCTATGTTATGTAATGAATAAAAACCGATCCAGAAAAAACACCTACATGTAAAATCAACTATAGGGTGACACAACGCATACACAATAATTGCATGGGTATGCTATTATATACCACATTGTAGTTGCATTCTATTTTTTACGAGCTCTTTTAACTCATTTGACTTCGGAACCGTCCGGACGCAAAAAAAACATGACTGACGTGTTGTTGCCACGTTTAATTTACAAAATGAGAATACATTCTCAATCCCTCTAATACGTATTCTAAAATAGGTTAAATATGCCTTGCCCTTGCAAATACAACTCTTTGTTTTGAATCGTATAAATATTCGTATTTTTGAAAATTGTTTGGCAACAATCACGCTGCACCATTTGGAAGCATTGGTATTAATTACACCACATCAATAATCAATGAAATATTTAAATTAGATAAAAAATACAAGAAGGACCTTAGTAAGGTATATTCCTTAATTAAGTTAGTATATAGGCTTGTAAGCACGTTCCGTCACAAGTACCGTGTCCAATGATAACAAATTACTGTAGCGCCACTTTCATGTAACTAAGGCTTTTCTGCTTTTTTTTTGAGCAAACATTTATTAATATCAATTAAACAAGTGTGGTAGGGCGAGCACTTTTTCACAATGCTGATTTCTACGTAAAATTACGCATGTTATATTAGTTTTTTGTCAAAACGACATTTCTCCTTACATTATTAATCTGCTAATTTTACTGCAAGAGCCATGCCTTGCCGTATAACCACGTATAAAATATCTGATTTTAAACGTCTTTTTTCTTCAAATATATGATGGAAAGGCCTCATTATTTTATTACTAATCGATAGAAGGGCCAAAAAATGGTGTGTCCTGAAATTTTCACAAAAATGACATCTGTTTCATAACACGGTGGAGCCACCTTAAGGAGGTTGATCCGAAAAGTGAAAGTCACGTAATTTTTTGTATATTTTCAACACTTATAGAACTAAAGTTCCTCTATCTAATAATGTAAAGATAATTATACCAACCCATACTCCTTGTTCCACAAATTGCATTTGGAATTACATACGATTGACGGTGAGAATGGCCGTCACATGGGAATATAACGTTTAAAAACACCATATTGACGAGACATTTTTGCAAAAAACTGATATTTTATGCGTAATTTCACAAGATATAAAATGACACGAAAAACAAGGCATCAACCCACCGTATTTTTCGCTAAATCCACCAATTTCTGCGCTTATGCAGACGAAATGCGTTAGTTGACTTCAAGTGACGCTGCGGTCGCTGTAGCCAAAATGGTTTGCGTATCAATAATATGATTACTAAAGAGATATTAAAAAGTATATAAAGAAATATTATAACATAACTTTTGATAGTAATATTCTGATGTGATACATTAGTAAATTCATTGAGTACATGAATTTATTTCTGTAACGTAAATGCTGAATTGACTCCATCGTCGAGCTGATTAAAATTACCATAAAAAATAAATCCTTCAACTTTCCATCGCATTCTTGTGATACTTATGACTTTCAATACTTTAGGTAATTTTCTTTGTGAAGTAAGGATCACTTGATGATGATGATGATGAGACACGTCTGATGTATTCCTTTCATTATTTCCACGCTTGATACACTAAACCCATAGTCAAAATGAAAAGAGCAAGTCCATTTTCGGTTTGAATCAAGCGAGGGAATCAACCTTTTAAAATTCCACCCTTACAAACACCACAAATGTTTACAAATTCTTCCCAGTCACTTTCCTGCCCGTCGCAATTTTCACAAATATTTTAAAGAAAATTAAAGAAATTAACGCAGAAGGTATATGCGTATCAATTATCCGCATCTCCTGTGTTATTTTCATTGTGGTGAGTGAAAAAGCCATTACAGTATTCCACTACTGAGTTTACATTCTCAAAATTTCGAAAAAACGGAATCTCATCGAGAGAAAGAGCACGATCAACAAAGTTCCGCAGAGTAAATGTGCGGAGCCATGGCAATAATAAGGCTAAGTAAACAAACCCAAATGCGGCAGGACGCAAGAGACGCATCCGTAGCGTGAATCGGGGTCCGAGAGAGTACGTGACGAACGTCAGGTCAGAGACACCTCGGGAAACTTCGGGTGGCGCCTTCGGGAATATTCGGGCGTTGGATACCAAGGCAAATAAACACGCCGCCGCTCAAACATTTGAAGACGGCGCTAAGATGATAGTGAGTCTGCCGAAAACGATTATCTCACACGGAGGATATGGAACCGAGTCGTCCATGACTAAACTTGGGATGAGCGCCTGCGAAGACGACATTCATTCAAAAGACATTTCAATCGAACGCCGGCATGTTTGATCGATGACGCCGTTTCGCGACATCGCCTATAGCACTGCAAACGAATAATTCATTGGAAAGGAAGAGGATGCTTGGATATTTCCTGTAATCATTCGGGTGTTTGTGGATTTTTATAAGTGCATGTATTCATGGTTCGGGTTCCCAATTCCGCCTCTCTCATCAGTATAGGCGGGGGACGACAAAATGGGGAACGGACAGCAAGCAGCTTTTCATGATTCGGCGAAACACCAAAATATGTTAAATTCGTTTTTCGATATTTTTAACAGCGTTCCTAAGAGCTTAACAGCTGACTATTAGGTCCAGCATTGATTCAGAAAATACAGTAACTGAAAATATAGCCTTTAGGAGGTTCCACCGTGACTCCACGATTCAAAATCCCGTAAAAGAGCTATGTTATTCAATGAATAAATACCGATCCAGAAAAACACATGTATGGAAAATCATCAATATGGTGATAACGCGTACACAATAATTGTATGGGTATGCTATTATATAGCGCGTTGTAGTCGCATTCTATTTTTAACAAGCTCTATTAACTAATTTTGACTTCGGAATATGACTGACGTGTTGTTGCCACGTTTAATTTATAAAATGAGAATACATGCTCAATACCGCTAATACGTATTCTAAAATAGATTAAATATTTTCTTACTTAGTTTTAAACTATTCCCTTGCAAATACAACTCTTTGTGTGGAATTATATTAATATTCGTATTTTTGAATTTTTTTGGCAACAATGACGCTGCTACCATTTGGAAGGATTGGTATTAATTACACTATGTCAATAATCAACGAAATATTTAAATTACATAAAAAATATAAGAAGGACCTTGGTAAGGTATATTCCTTAATTAAGTTAATAAATAGGCTTGTAAGCACGTTCCAGCACAAGTACCGTTGCCAATGACAACAACATACTCTAGCGCCACTTTCATGTAACTAAGGCTTTTCTGTTTTTTTCGAGCAAAAATTTATTAATATCAATTAAACAAGTGTGGTAGGGCGAGCACTTTTTCACAATGCTAAAGTCTACGTAAAATCACGCATCTTATGTTAGTTTTTCGTCAAAACGACATTTCTCTTTACATTATTAATCTGCAAATTTCACAGCAAGAGCCATGCTTTGCCGTATAACCACGTGTAAAATATCTGATTTTCAACGTCTTTTTTCTTCAAATATATGATGGAAAGGCCTCATTATTTTATTGCCAATCGATAGAAGGGCCAAAATATTGTGTTCTGAAATTTTCACAAAATGACATCTACTTCATAATTCGGTGGAGTTTCCGTAACTAGTCCGAATTTTGAACGGATTCGAGTCAATTACTGAGGATACTTACTCAGAGGAATTGTGTCAGCGAAAGAATCATTTACATTTATGAATTTATTTATTACAAGAATTTATGAACTAGGACGCGAAAGAAAGACAAGGAGTGAGCGATATGGAATTTCCACTAATGTTATTGCGTCCACATGAAGATTTTAAGGTCTCCAGATCCCTACTATCTGCTCTTTTCAGGAGTGTGAAGTGTACGTAAGCAATTCAAGGACTAAGGAAACTCAAATCTCAGCTCAACATTAATGGAAATGGAATACAGGAGGAAAATCACATTATCGAGGTTCTTCCAATAGTAGCGCATGTGCACACACAACGCGTCAACTATCGCGACATTCGCCAACAGTCTTCACTTGCGACATTCCAGCGCAAGCAGAGCGACATCTTCCGAGGGGCGAAGGAGGGGAGATGGGAGCACAGGATCCCGACTTGAGGGAAATCCGAGGGAACACAGGAAAAGAACACCGCCAAGCAGAGGCGGAAGAGAGCGAAAACAGCATTTAAAGGAAACCGCGAAGAGTCAAGACTTTAAAAAAATTGGCGCTCGACCCGAAGGTTGGTTTGTGAAAGTCGAGAGGGTCAGGGAACGATGCTTGCTTGAGTGGGAGCTATTGGATATCTTAAGAAGAGCGAGAAGAGTCCGCAGCCCGCTGCGTGGGCGAGAGCAGAGGGTTGTCATAGAAGGTATCATGTCGGACACAATCAAAGTCACATCGGGAGTTCCCCAGAGTAGCGTACTAGGTCCGCGTCTATTTCTTTGATACATAAACGACTTGGGTACCGTAGTTGGTAGTAAGCTTAGAATTTTTGCAGACAATACCTTGAAAAGGGCCCGCATTTTTTGCGAATAAGAGGGGGTAGAGACTAGAATTTCGCTGAAAGAGCATACGAATTTGAGAGAATGTGTGTCAGAAGGGAAAAAGCTAGTAGGAAACAAGTGAAATTTAATTTTATTAATGAAGAAGACTCATTTCTCAAGATCCCGGAGCAAATTCTGGGGGGGGGAGGGGGCACTTAGGCCTCTGCGACCCACAACTTCCGACGCCGCTGGCGAGGGTAGATGTCACCCCGAGCTTACCTAGTAAAAGTTTCTCCATTATTCTCAAAAATCCCTTGCTTTAATTTAATAAATAATGTCGACTCCAGTTATTTTTTACATTTTTCCTCCATTTATATAAATATGTATATCATGTTATTCATACTTCCGTTCACCTATCGTGTGTATTATGCCTCATAGAACACAAATAGAACTAATAGACCAAACATCTCTTGGGACTCTACGTGCAAATTTTGCTTCGTTAAGGGCTCCGTGGGTGAACAAGTTTGGGAACCGCTGCCCTAGGGAAATACTTCCCAACCGTTTACGTCGCGGCGGCACCCTTCAGTCTTAAAGGCCGTTTTACACGGTCATTGATACAGCGAGAACACTTGCGCAAGAAATATATGGCGCCGTGTAAAGCGACGACTTGCGAGGACAGGATGCGCGAACGCTTTTCTAAGCAAATTAGAACATGTTCTAATCTGATACATGCGTTTGCGCAAGTTTGAAGTTTATTTATCTCACTAGATGGTGCAGATGTAACGGCAACGAACTGCCTGGGGAATTCTAGCAATTAAATATGTTGTTGACGATTGAGTTGGGTGTTTTTGTTTGCACTCAGCTCCTTTGGTAGAGAATTAAGTGCAATAATGATGAGCTGGGCGATTAATCACGTGGAAGATTAAATTTCATGCGTAAAAGAAGAACCTGTTACCTTGGCCCACATCCGTTCGTTCGTGGTGCAAATTTTGGGCTAAGTATACGGGACTAGGGTCTCCACTATTATGTTTACCATTTGTATACGTTTAGTACATGGCTTAAAACATATTTAATAGTGGTGGTAATTAATCGCATCTTTCACGTCAATTTTAATGCTACTTAACAGCTCTTGACGCTATGGGATATATTGACGGTATTACCGCTACTGAATGGTATATTGTCACTGACATAAGGCACCGACGATTGCACCATTGTAAAGCTGTCAAGCAAGCGTCCTCGCAATTCTCTACGTCACGGACTTTCGCAGGCGACTGCTCAAACGGAATCAACATCAACTTGCGCAGTTTCAATGACCGTGGTGTAAATCGGCCTTAAGAGTACTGAAGCTGGCCCTGGTTTACATTTTCCGTTTTCCCGCAATGATTCCTCGCGGCACCCCTGTCGAGAACCACAGCTTCGTTACCTCCTCACGCCTTCCACCAGGGACCGCTTGAAGAGCATTCCAATTCTGCGATCGGATGTCTCAACTCGATGGCTGGCTTTCGAGCCATAAGAAGCCATATGGGCCTCGGCAGCCTCCCGAATCAATGTATGCAATCACTGTATGCATGCAATGAATGTAAGCGTGGAACTTCTGAGGTTAGGGTCCGGGGCATCTTGAAGGACTCATTAAGGAAGGTTGTTGTTGCACCGGGTGCCAAAGTGGCCGAGACTGGCCAGAATGTTCTACAATTATCCAGACAGAGTGTTCTAAAGTACATTATAGAATTTTCCAGAAGGTTCTCGAACGCTCCAGAATGTTCGAGAAAGTTCCGTAATTTTCGAGAATGTTCTCGAATGTCCCAGACTGTTCTGGACCATCGAAGGGACTTTCTGTTTCGAAACCTTCGAGAACGTTCTAGAAGCCGGAAAGAGAAGTCCCGAACTTCCGGAACATTCTCTACAGATCCATTATCCATGCTGTAATGGTGGGGATATACTCGGGCTCGGAAAGGTATAAATGATAATCTATCAGGGCGGATCAAGGAAAAGTGAAAGAAAGTGAAATAAATTTCAGTGAACATTTTTAAGCGTAATAAGTGAAAGTGAATCGCTCAATGCTGTGAACAGTGTATTAAGTGAAATTTTAGTACGTTAAGTAATATTAACACATAACAGGATGCCGAAACATAAAAAGAGGAGGAGCTCTTGCCAGTTGTGAATCGAAAAGAAGGAAACAAAAAAGAAATGAAACAGATGAGGAGCGAGAAGCACGTTTACATTCACAACGGAGGAGAATTGACAGATTGAGAGAAAACTAAACGGACGAACAACGAGAAGAAATTAAGGAAGAGGATCAAGTGAGACACTTATCACACTGCTGAAGAAACAAGGTCACGAAATGAACCGAGTTACAAAGAGTGCAGTTCGCAGGTCCTTGGATCATTTCATCAATTCATCCGTTGTGGAACCGAAATGGACACGCAGTGGGGCATTATCATTCACCATCTTTGGTAAGATATGCTTTGTTTGTATAACCAAAAAGGAAGATGATTGGCCCAATCGGCATCGACAAAAACTTATTTTCATCTAAGCAATAACCAGCTCCCACTAATGTTCACGTTTCCCCATAGATTTTTCTCTTAGTTTTCGGAATCACTCCACGGAGTCGAAATGACACGTTCTACGCCAAATCGTAGTCACTGACAGCGATTCTCGTCCCGACAGTCTCGACAACTTTTAGAGTTGGAGTAACGCACAACGACCTGAACGCCCTCACCTCCGACCTCTTCGAGTAGGTACGGCTACTTACATCTACACAATACCCTGCAAGCCACCATAAAGGTGTGTGGCAGGGGGTGAATTCTCACCAAACATGCACTGCATATCATGCATAAAAAGGAATAGTATTAATATAGTAGTCACAACTTCACCAATTAAAAAAGATAGGAATTGCAAAGCAAACATGTAAAAATATTCTGTTAGTAGGGTAAGCTTTAAGTACTCATACCAACATGCAGCTACCAATGTTATCCATTGCTACTTTCCGATTGGATATATTTACCGTTATTCATATCCCTAATAGTATGAGGAAAAAAGGACATTTTGAATCTGTCAGTTCGGCAATCAATTTCTCTAATTTTGTGATCATGGTCCAGTCTACCATAGTAAGTTGGGGTTCGCAAAATATTTTTAACATGATCACTGAAAATATTATCTTCGAATTTATTTAGGATATTGAGTCTAAATTTCAACCTGCGATCTGACAATGACTCCCAATTTAATTCATTTAATAGACTGATTACGCTAATATAATTATCGTATCATCCCTTTACAAATCTTGCCGATCTTCGCTGCACGCGTTCAAGTTCGTTGTTGAGACCGATTTCGTAGGGATCCCATGCACTGGCAGCATGTTCCAAATGAGGTCTACCAAGGGATAAGTAGCTGATTTCTCGTACATGATTGTTACATATACCCAGTACTCTTTTGACGAATCACAGTTTACGATTCGCTTGACCCATTATTTCACGCATGTGTTTACCTCAGGAAAAAAACTTACTACATTACTGGAATTACTTACTTACTATATTCGTGGAATAAACACGGACCTCATTGATTGGCAGAACAGCGCACACCAGTGTGCCATCCTCGGAGTAACCATATCACTCGATGATGCAACCGCAGGTTCGCGGTTTAACACAAAACCTCAAACAAGGCTGCTGTTCGCACAGACATTTCGTCAGGATGGACACCGGGCAGGAGTATTGCGTCGGGGAGAGGGGATTATGCTATCGGCAGGGGTTCACCGATTAAATACGTCAAGAAAATGTTAGCAAGGATAATCGGAGCGTGGTGTTGAATGCTAGGCGGACGAAAAGACATTGGATTATACGTTTGGGTCACGGAAGACCGAGAAGAACACGAGAATCAGCGGCGCAAAGAAGTGAAATAGCTTCGATAGGCCAGGCAAGAGTATTTTGTTTACTAAATAGCATGCATTACTAATCGTATCGTTAAACATATGGATTATTTTGGGAGTTGAGGTCCTTTTTTAGAAAATGAAAAACATTTAACCTTTGGTCTTTAAATTTATCACATTTATTTAAACTTATCCATTATTTAAATTAAAGAAGTTTTTAAACAAATTCACCTTACAGAACTTAAGGAGGTTGATCCGAAAAGTGAAAGTCGTGTCATTTTTTTTATATTTTCAGCACTTATAGAACTAAAGTTCCTCTGTCTAATAAAGTAAAGATAATTACATCAACCCATACTCCTTTTTCCACAAATTGCATTTGAAATTACATATGATTAACGGCGAGAATGGCCATCACATGGGAACATAACGTTTAAAAATACCATGTTGACATGTCATTTTTGCAAAAAACTGAAATTTTATGCGTAATTTCACAAGAAATAAAATGACACGAAAAAAAAGGCATCAACCCACCGTATTTTTCGCTAAATCCACCAATTTCTGAGCTTATAGCAGACGAAATGCGTTAGTTGTCTTCAAGTGGCGCTGCGGTCGCTCTAGCCAAAATGTATGGCGTATGAATAATATCATTACTAATGAGATATTAAAGCATATCTCAGAAAAATATTATAACATAACGTTTGACAGTAATATTCTGGTGTTATACATTAGTAAATTCATTGAGTACATGAATTTATTTCTTTAAAGTAAATGCTGAATTGACTTCATAGTCGAGCTGATTAAAATTACCATAAAAAAGAAATCCTTCGACTTTACATCGTATTTCTTGTGATACATAAGACTTTCAATAGCTTAGGTAATTTCCTTTGTGAAGTAAGGATCACTAAGCAGGCATATACTCGTACTTAAATTAATAAGATTCCTCAGACAACTTGACTCAAGCAGTCGCGAGCCAACCTCCTTAAGCCCTGAAGAAGGAAAAATACAATTTCCGAAACGTCGGCCAAAAGTTAAATATTTTTCATTTTTAAAAAAGGACCTACTCTCCCGAAAAACCATCCAAGTTTTTAATAATAAAGAGGTCTGGAATTCAACTTACCAATAGTATTATTACTAATAGCATGTTGTATACTAAATAGCATGTATTAACCCCTTAAATAGGTACTACAGATACTAACAATCTAGTTGCATGTGACCCTATAGTTGCTTGTTTGCATGTTAGTAGTGCATGCTTGGTGATCTTCACCCCCTGCCACACACCCTCGCGGTGGCTTGCAGGGTATCCTGTAGATGTAGATGCATGTATTTATCCCTTAAATACTATAGTTACTAACAATCTAGTTGCATGAGACCGTATAGTTGCTTGTTTGCATGTTAGTAGTGCATGCTTGGTGATCTTCACCCCCTGCCACACACCCTCGCGGCGGCTTGCAGGGTATCGTGTAGATGTAGATTTTGAAATTCATCGGCAGACAAGAAATACACGGACGCCGGGAGTCGGCTACGTTTCCTTGGCGCACATCATATTAACGGAGAGATTAGATTCCAGATTGGCCTAGTGGCAGTTTTAATTGCCTAGAGTCGCCCACACCGAATCGTCCACACACACACACGGCACACGTCGCGGCGGCGGCCTGGACGACACTGGACCGACGCCGCCGCACCTGAGCCAGCCGCTCCATCTTGCTCGGGTTTCTAATTATACCCCTCTCGCGACATCTGAAGGTCGCGGCGGTCGCTATTCACGATGGATGCCATTATGCACTACCACTCACGCGAGACTTGAGAGAGGAGAAAAACAGTCACTGTAGAGGAAGCACTACTCCACACTAATACGAACACTAAATAAGGCTGTAGGACATTCGGGAAAGAAAAAAGCGGCCAAACCAAGGGAAAGATGGAATTTATAAAAAAAGGGTACAAAGGAAATGTGACGAGAAGACAAAAGAGCCAAGTTACTTTTCACTAGTTAGGCCCCACCTTGAGTATGCAGCCAGTGTATGGGATCCGAATGAACTAGGTTTGATCAGAGTAGAGCAGCTAGGTTCATTAAAAGGTGTTACGATAGGATGAGTAGCGTTTCAGAATTAATACAAGAATTTGAGTGGAAGTCATTATCAGAGCGTAGGTTGAAATACAGATTAAATCTATTAGAGAAATTTCAATCGGATAGCTTTAGTGAAGATGTTAGGCACATATTAAAAAAAACCAGCGTATAATGCTAGATTCTACCAGACAAATAAGATTAGAGAGATAGATTGTCGTACCGATAGATTCATAATTGCATTTTCCCGCGTACTATGAGAGAACATAATAGGAAATATAACAGAGGGATAGGTAGGTGAAATATTGTAGAGAAGACTGTAGTGAATGACGCATGCATTAGCCCATGCGTGAGAGATATATATAAAACAAAATACTTCGATAAATGCCATTATAGCCAATAATCCCTTTATTACAGCGCAGATACTAATCAGCTCGCAGTAGGAGAGTATTATTTAACATCTTTCCATGTAGTAGCCTAGTTGCATGTTTATAGTTCATGTTTGATGGTCTTCACCCCATGCCACACACCCTCACGGAGGCTTCCAGGGTATTGTGTAGATATAGAGGATGTCTCCACGATTAATTCAAAAGACGCTCGGCAAGCGCTAACGCGGAAACGAAAGGGATGTAGTCTCAAACGATATTCCGAAATGAAAACGTAGAGGCCACCTCATCGCGGTGAACATCAGTCTTCATGCTTCTCCTACAGAAATGAACTGATTTTTAATTTCCATGAAATACAGCCATTGAACAACCATTTCCATGACATCAACGCAAACGGCTGGAATGAAAATATATACGCAGATATTAAAATGTTACAGGTGTTCAAATAATGTGCATACTAAATAACAATCACCTCTTTCACGGTTAACGTTCATTCGTTAGAAGATGAGTCGCTGACCGATCCCTCGACAGGCGAGACGGTGGACACGGAAATAAGGGGGGGCTGTGTTTGAAACCGTCGGGATTATCTCGAATAGGTAACCAAGGAGTCACGTGGTACAAACACGAATGGTTTGCAAATTTGTTGTGTTAAAACCGCTGATTACAACCTAATTCATTGTTTACACTTGTGTTTTAACTCATCTGGGGGATCTATAGTCGAGACAGACGAGAAGAACTCTAGTGAATACAATTTCTAATGATATTGTAACGAGCGATGTAGGCACACTAAATTTGTAAACTATTCCTGTCTGTACCACGTGACTCCTTGGTTACCTATTCGAGATAATCGCGACGATTTCAAATAAAAACCCCCAGGGGACCGATTACTTGTGGAATGGCACAAGTTAAGAAAGGTCATCAAAGACATGAGAGACAGAGAGAGAATCGAGGCAGTGATGACTGGAGCGGGTACACTCGACGAGAGAGAGAGGTCAACCGCAAGGGTCACAACATTACAGTAATTTTCCTGAAGACCATACCCAATTACTCAGCACCGAGGACTAACACGCGGAGAGAGAAAATATTACAAGCGACAACAGTTTATGGATGGAAGGGCATATGTTTATCTTTGAATACGACACTATCGAGAAAATTTTAGTGAATGTGAAATGGCTGGCTGGTAGAACAGTCCAGTAGAGAGCTGCGTCAAACACTCCTAAGGATTAAAGACGAATGATGTTTTTATATTGCACATTTTCTTCGTCAAAAGAGTACTGGGTAAACGTGACGATCATGTACGAGAAATCAGGTACTTTTCCCTTGTAAGACCTCATTTGGAATATGCTGCCAGTGTATGGGATCCCTACGAAATCGGTCTAATTAACGGACCTGAACGTGTACAGCGAAGATCGGCAAGATTTGTAAAGGGACGGTACGATAACCTTATTAGCGTAACCAGTCTATTAAATGAATTAAATTGGGAATCATTGTCAGAACGCAGGTTGAAATTTAGACTTAATCTCTTAAATAAATTCCAAGACCATATTTTCAGTGATGATGTTAAAAATATTTTGCGATCCCAAACTTACTTTGGTAGACTGGACCATATTCACAAAATTAGAGAAATTGATTGCCGAACTGAAGAATTCAAAATGTCCTTTTCCCCTCGTACTATTAGGGATATGAATAGCGGTAAATAGGTATATCCAGTACGGGTGTAGCAATGGATAACATTGGTAGCTGCATGTTGATATAAGGACTTAAAGCTAACCCAACTAACAGCATGTTTTTGTATGTATGATTTGCTATTTTAATTTTTAATTACAAATGTTATGCATGATTTGTAGTGCATGTTTGGTGAGAGTTCACCCCCTGCCACACTACTTTATGGTGGCTTGCAGGGTATTATGTAGATGTAGATGTATCTGTATGCTGCTAAGAGATTCCAGAGCCTAAATGAGGACTTTGAGAGAGAGAGAGAGAGAAAGGGCGAAGGAACGCTGATACCCTTAAGGTGGCTCCACCGAATTATGAAGTTTATGTCATTTTTGCGAAAATTTCATTGCCGCCGATCTTTCGCGCCATCAACTTTCAAATGGAACACACGTTTCACTGCTCATGACCGAGGATTGTTAGCGAGGGCCCAAAGGTGGTCCTTTACCCGGGTCCAAACGTCCCCCCGGACGCCAACCACGGACTCTTGACCCTCCCCCACCCCCCTCCCCCTCTGCCGATGCCCTCCGCTTCACGGCGCGGGGGAGAGCACGTCTCCAAAAAGAAACTGACTGGAGGAGAAGGAACTCGAAGAAGGCTCTCTGCGCCACACTTGGACATTCGGACAATCGCGATGACCTCCAACTATCCTTGCTTCAATGCATTAAGCCCCTTCGACACGGTCCAACCTACTGCCTAATTAATTAGCACAATTGGGAAAATGCACTATTTCTTATACCTCTTTGACTGTGAAGTTTATTACCTATAATGTGCTTTGCGAAAATTTTGCTGAAGAATTAAGTTGTGTTGCAAAGATATTACTCTTTGAAAATTGTACCTTTTCGGCAGCTTAAAAAAACGACGCCATCGCATGACGTCGTTTTTTGTAGTATGTATTTTTCTAATTTGTTTAATGCAATAAACGATTGTATTTAGATTTTTTATATAAGTAGTATGGATGATAACGAGCAACTCGTCCATAAATTATATAATGCCTGTTTAGTGCCCAAGAATTTCAGCTACGTTTATGCCATAGTTAGTTCTTTTTAAGAAGAACCAAAGGAAATTGTCGGAATGTGCTTTTTCCAGTATTTTTTCAGTCATCGTTTCGCTCGAGAAACGGTTACAAACCTCAAAGCAATATATATTCGCTTCGTTTTCTTTTAAAAATAAGTGTCTATCTCCGAAGCAATATGGAACCTATACCTTGCAATGACGTCACAAGGCGTTTCAGGTCACGTGACTTTCGTCAATTTTGGGAACATTATAATTGCATTTAATAATCTTTGTGCCTAGCTTAGAAATATTGGCTTATATACTTGAATTCGTGCGAAAATTTCCCATCAAGTACAACATTAATCTTCGAGAAACAAATTTCATGCATATTTCCCATTACTGGGCACATCATTGGGTTGAAATTTGTCTATACCTATGTTCCGCATTACGCCACCAATATTGGGGAAAATATTGATCATAACAATGCTCAAACGTGAGTACGCCACATCATATTAAGACAGAACATCGTGATACGCCGGTTCATCGAATACGGGATAGAAGTAGAAATAAAAGTAATATTTGTCATTATAAACATGAGAAGCGTCAGAAAATGAAATTGGAAGGTTAGAACTGCCCAGAAGTGAATGCCGAAGAAGCAGCATCCATGCGTGTTGTTGTTGTCTTGGTCACTAGGATACGGCCACTCTAACCTCTGATTGGACATTGGCCGGCGGGAAATAGAACGTGTTTTACAATCCAGTGATTGTAATTAGAGATTGTGGATTGGATTGTGGCATTGGGTAGGGAGTTGGTGAAATTCGTCGTCAATTGGCACTCAATGCAATTTATAAAAATGAGATTAGAGAGATAGATTCAAAATGGCATTTTCCCCCGTACTATAAGAGAACAGAACATGCAGCATAGCAAAGGGATAGGCAGGGGAAATATTTTAGAGTAGTCTGTAGTGCATGATGCATGTATTAATCCCTTAAATACTATAGTTACTAACAATCTATTTTCACCCTTTAAACCGCTCTGGAGTTCATTACACTCCGGACGCCGCCAAACGCGTGGCGGATAGGGTATTAGATCATTGCAGGCCTTTTTTAGGGTAGATGGTAGGGTAGAGAGTAGGTCATGTAGTGGGGTAAATAACTTCTCGTTGCCAGTCGCTTTATCGGCTAACTTTCATGAAAGCAGAATTGAACCTCAAAATACTTCAGACATGACTACAGCTCTCCCTTGTAGCCTTAATAATAGTCGAGGTGAAAATATTTCCGTTGCGGTAGTTAATTGCCGAAGTCTTAAAAACAAGATACCTGAGTTCCATCACCTTATTCATACTACTGATGCAGATGTAATTATAGGAACTGAAAGTTGGCTGACGGATGACATTCCTGACTCAGAAATATTCCCCAAATCTTTTAAAATATATAGAAAAGATAGACATAACAGAGCAGGTGGTGGTGTTTTCATTGCAGTCAAGAACTCAATCATTAGCAAAGCAGTAATATTTCCCGACAACCCCTTAGAATGTGTTTGGTGTTCATTAACATGCCCTAAATCCAGATCAATATCTGTCTGCGCCTTCTATAGGCCCCCAAACACTGATGTTGAGTCATTATTAGAACTGGGAAACCAGATAAATACAATAACGTCCCGTAACAGCGAGCGTAATATAATAATAGGTGGAGATTTCAATGCACCATCAATAGACTGGAGAACATACTGCTTCAAAGCTGGAGGAAGGGACAAAGACATCTGTGAGACTCTATTAGATGTTTTCTCCAATAACACCCTGACACAATTAGCTACAGCACCTAATAGAGGGAACAACACTCTTGATTTACTGGCAACCAATATCCCACAACATGTGACAATGATTGACACGGTTGATGTAATCAGTGACCACAGAGTTATAACTGCAAAACTCTCGCTATCTTTAGATAAAAATTTTAAACAAAAAAGAAAGATTTACATTTTTAAAAGAGCAGACTTTGCTAACTTTAAAATTTATTTAAGAGATTCCTTATCGGATTTCAAAAAGTCTTCCATAAAGGTATGTACCAACGATTCATGGAAGTCGTTCATTAATATCATGCGCTCTGGGATCAACAGATTTATCCCTAGTAAATTCAAAAAAGAAAGCACTGAACCTAGGTGGTACAATGCCGAAGTGAGAAAATCCCTGAGACGGCAGCGAATATGTCATGCTAAAATGAAAAGAATTAGTAAACATATGCCCACTGACGAGCGTCATGTAATTATTGAAAATTATAAAATTTCAAAATCCACTGCAAAGACAGCCCTTAGTAATGCATTTGCAGAATTCAAAAGAAAAACACTTGGGGAACAATTGAAAGAAAATCCAAAAGTCTTCTGGTCGTACGTAAGGGAAGTGCAAGGCCATAAGTCTGCCGTCCATTCACTTAAAAATGATAGAGGTGAAATGACCACAAACACACTCGACAAGGTTAACTTGCTGAATTCCTTCTTCCAAACCGTTTTTAACCCACCTTCCGGGGGTCCCACAAGGTAGTGTGATAGGTCCACTCCTATTCCTTTTGTATATTAATGACATCCAAAAGGTGGTAAAAAGTAAGCTTCGTCTATTTGCCGATGACGCAGTAGTGTACAGGGAAATTCTATGCCCGAACGATAAAGAATATTTAAATATTGACCTACAAGCAATTGAAACTTGGTGTGATACATGGCAGTTAGAATTAAACTTTAAGAAATGTCTTGTAATGAATTTTTGGAAAAAGAATAGCTCTCCTCCTACCACTTACAAAATAAGTAATAATGAATTAACTAACGTGGAATCCATTAAATATCTTGGAATAAGACTGACAAATGATCTTTCTTGGGGTAAACACATTCGTGAAATAATGGGTCAAGCGAATCGCAAACTGGGTTTCATTAAAAGAGTATTGGGTAAATGTGACGATCATGTACGAGAAATCAGCTACTTTTCCCTTGTTAGACCTCATTTGGAATATGCTGCCAGTGTAAGGGATCCCTACGAAATCGGTCTAAGTAATGAACTTGAACGTGTGCAGCGAAGATCGGCAAGATTTGTAAAGGGACGATACGATAATTATATTAGCGTAACCAGTCTATTAAATGAATTGAAATGGGAATCATTGTCAGATCGCCGGTTGAAATTTAGACTTAATCTGTTCCACAAATTCCAAGGCAATATTTTCAGTGATGATGTTAAAAATATTTTACGAACCCCAACTTACTATGGCAGACTGGACCATAATCATAAAGTTAGAGAAATTGATTGCCGAACTGACCGATTCAAAATGTCCTTTTTCCCTCGCACAATAAGAGATACGAATAACGGTAAATATGTCCTATCGGAGAGTAGCAATGAATAGCATTGGTAGCTGCATGTTGGTATGAGTACTTAAAGCTAACCCTACTAACAGAATGTTTTTGCATGTTTTCTTTGCAATTTCTATCTTTTTTAAATAGTGTAGTTCTGACTACTATATTAATACTATTCCTTTTTTATGCATGATATGTAGTGCATGTTTGGTGAGCAATCACCCCCTGCCACACACCCTTGTGGTGGCTTGCAGGGTATTATGTAGATGTAGATGTAGAATCTAGTTGCACGAGACCCTACATTTGCTTGTTCGCATGACTGTAGTGCATGCTTGGTGATCTTCACCCCCCCTGCCACACACCCTCACGGTGGCTTGCAGGGTATCGTGTGGATGTAGATGTAAATGTAGATGTAGATAAATGGATTGGCCAATCAATTGGATGGTGTCGAACGGGCTTTAGTCGCAACTGTTCGAAAATGTTCATGGCGTTTACCGCGGTAACCGCATCATTATTGAATAAATGAAAGTAAACATATTAATGGAACTCAAGAGGCTCGAACCGCTGAGATCGTAAGAGACCACGAAGCAAAGGACCGAACCGTGATACCAGAGACCAGGCTCGAACCCAGGATTCACTCGTCCCGAAAAGAGAACGTTAAAGAAAGGGAACGGATCACGCAGTCTGCATGATGAAATCACTGATCCATACATATGTGCCGAAGGAGGACTTTGAACTCGCAAGGAAACATTCCCAACCAGAGCATAACAGATTTGGCTGAAACTTTTACTCATATCAGGCACCAATAATACATGAATATAAGTACAAAATGTATCTGTAAAAGTTGTTTACGGAGTAAAAACAACCCCTGGAGATAAAATTAAAAAATACTACGCTTCAACGTAACGTCTGAATGATTTGTGATGTTGACATGCGATCACCATCAAGTAAGTGCCATTTCATGTATTACAAGGGAAAAGCAAATAAATAAATGAATACCAAAAAAACATTTTTCCCGTTATTATGAACTAATTTCGCATGCTGCATTTTTGTAGTAAATTTATTTTCAAACCAATAAAAAGTAAAACATTTATAAATGACGGTGATATCATTTACCTAACAGCAGTTAAAATAATATTCATCGAATGATAATTCATCGATACAAGCTGACCCGACACAAGGCAACTATTGTCGGCAAAATAAGAAATATTGTGAATTATTTCATGCTGTACCTACTATAACTCGAAAATTCACCTTGTAGCGTCTTCACATTGAATTCCAACAAACTAACCCAGAAATCAATCACCCTGAGCACATCCGTCCACATGACGCACAACTTATAGTTCTCCTCCTACCACTTACAAAATAAGTAATAATGAATTAACAAACGTGGAATCCGCTAAATATCTTGGAATAAGACTGACACATGATCTTTCCTGGGGTAAACACATTCGTGAAATAATGGGTCAAACGAATCGTAAACTGGGATTTGTCAAAAGAGTATTGGGTAAATGTGACGATCATGTACGAGAAATCAGCTACTTTTCCATTGTTAGACCTCATTTGGAATATGCTGCCAGTGTATGGGATCCCTACGAAATAGGTCTAAATAACGAACTTGAACTTAAGCAGTGAAGATCGGCAAGATTTGTAAAGGGACGGTACGATAATTATATTAGCGTAACCAGTCTATTAAATGAATTGAAATGGGAATCATTGTCAGATCGCAGGTTGAAATTTAGACTTAATCTCTTAAATAAATTCCAAGACAATATTTTCAGTGATGACGTTAAAATTATTTTGCGAACCCCAACTTACTATGGCAGACTGGACCATAATCACAAAATTAGAGAAATTGATTGCCGAACTGATAGATTCAAAATGTCCTTTTTCCCTCGTACAATTAGAGATACGGATAACGGTAAATATGTCCAATCGGAGAGTAGCAATGGATAGCATTGGTAGCTGCATGTTGGTATGAGTACTTAAAGCTAACCCTACTAACAGAATGTTTTTGCATGTTTGCTTTGCAATTTCTATCTTTTTTAAATAGTGTAGTTCTGACTAATAAATTAATACTATTCCTTTTTTATACATGATGTGTAGTGCACGTTTGGTGAGGAATCACCCCCTGCCACACACACCTTAGTGGTGGCTTGCAGGGTATTATGTAGATGTACGCCTACGAAGCACCATCATCCCAGTCCAGTTGCCTTTCTATCAAAACGAATCACAGCATCCCACTGACATAAAGGGGCTGCAACAACCCTTGAATCCTAACTTCCCACCTGCTCTGCGCCCTTAACCTGAATTATTTAGCTCTTTACTTACGCCGAGGTTATTAATAAAACACAGAATCCCACCCCCAACCACCAGATACCGCCGCCTACCTTCAAATTATATTTGCACCACAAATTTCCCCCGAATCCACGAGTAAAATCCATCCACCATACTTGCCACTCAATCGCATCCTTAGAAATCACGATCTCTCCCTCCAACGCCCCATCATTCGCCTGCAGCCGACCTCCGAGGCATTTTCATCCATTGCAATCACCCCCCCTCCCCCTCGACGTAAGGCACGTAGCCAAGAGGAAGAGGAGGAGGAGGGGGGGGGGGCTTTTGGTGCTGCAGAAAAATTTTCCCAATAATTCTGTTCTACTGATTGTAACTAGGCATGCCAATGCAGATTACACTGCATATAATTCAGGTGTTAAGTGACTTGAATCGTGATCACTAGTTTGATGCATGAGTGTGTGGTTAATACTTTTTCTTTTCAATCTGAGATGTACATACCTATGGGTTCGTAAAAAGGTGTTTCGTTAGGTTGAGTAGCATTTCAGAATTAATAAATGAATTGGAGTGGGAGTCATTATCAGAGCCTAGGTTAAAGTACAGATTAAATATATTACAGAAATTTCTATCGGATAGCTTTAGTGAAGATGTTAGGCACATATTAAAAAATACCAGCGTATTATGATACATTCGACCAGATAAATAAGATAAGAGAGATAGATTGTCGTACTGATGGATTCCAAATGGCATTTTTCCCCCGTACTATAAGAGAACAGAATAGGCAGCATAAGGTATAGATAGGGGAAATATTTTAGAGTATGATGCATGTATTAATCCCTTAAATACTATAGATACTGACAATCAAGTTGCATGAGACAATATAGTTGCTAGTTTGCATGTTAGTAGTGCATGCTTGGTGATCTTCACCCCCTGCCACACACCCTCGCGGTGGCTTGCAGGGTATCGCATTGATGTAGATGAATACCCTGCGAGCCACCGCGAAGGTGTGTGGCATGGGATGGGGCAAGCTAATACTTGTACTCCACAGTGCATTGAACAACTAAATCTGGGTTGATCATTTTCCCAGATTTTCCCTACAATATGGCCTTGAACCTGAGCTAATCAATCAGGATTACAACCATTTTAGATCATTTTCGTGATGCCTATGAGTTGTAGCGAGGAGAAGTGACATCTCAATATGCACGCAACCAGAAATAATCTTCCAGAGACGGGCCTAATTTTCCCCCCTAATCTCTCCAGCCCTAGCGATGCGAAACAATCAGCCGGCGGCGTTACGTCACCCGCGACTAGCTTGCGGAGACGGAGTCGCACGTTGCCAAGGTTACGAATTGAGAGGAGGGGAGGGAGGTGGGGGGGGGGGACGATTGCATGACGCATGCCCTCGGCCTTGATCGGCCTTGAACGGAATGAACGACTCGCTCGGCCGCGAGTCGCTCACTCGTAGAACAGCTCTCGGAGCGCACACAACAGGTCTTTCGCGAGTCGTAAACAAAAGAATGCCACTTCAAGTAAAATCTCTCAACCAACACTCACACGAGCACGTAATCCATTAAATATCTTGGAATAAGATGGACACATGATCTTTCTTGGGGTAAACACATACGTGAAATAATGGGTCAAGCGAATCGTTAACTGGGATTCGTCAAAAGAGTACTGGGTAAATATGACGATCATGTACGAGAAATCAGCTACTTTTCCCTTGTTAGACCTCATTTGGAATATGCTGCCAGTGTATGGGATCCCTACGAAATCGGTCTAAATAACGAACTCGAACGTGTGCAGCGAAGATCTGCAAGATTTGTAAAGGGACGATACGATAACCTTATTAGCGTAACCAGTCTATTAAATGAATTGAAATGGGAATCATTGTCAGATCGCAGGTTGAAATTTAGACTTAATCTCTTAAACAAATTCCAAGGCAATATTTTCAGTGATGATGTTAAAAATATTTTGCGGACCCCAACTTACTATGGTAGACTGGACTATAATCACAAAATTAGAGAAATAGATTGCCGAACTGACAGATTCAAAATGTCCTTTTTTCCTCGTATAATTAGGGATATGAATAACGGTAAATATATCCAGTACGAGTGTAGCAATGGATAAAATTGGTAGCTGCATGTTGGTATGAGCGCTTTAAGCTAACCCAAGAAACACATGTTTTTGCATGTTTGCTATGCTATTTTTATCTTTTTAAATACTGTAGTTCTGACAACTATATTAATACTATTCCTTTTTTATGCATGATATGTAGTGCATGTTTGGTGAGAAATCACCCCCTGCCACACACCTTTATGATGGCTTACAGGGTATAATGTAGATGTAGCTCGCAAATGTCAATCCTACGCTGCACACGGATCACAAAGCTAGGAATTCTTGTTTGACATTCAGTTCTTCAAGTTAAGTACTTACCTCATTCCTAGATAAGGAAACTGACCTGAAAATCAGCAGACATTGCTTTTTACTGGCTTCCCATCCCGAGATCCTCGCTTCGATTCCCAGCAGTGGAGGATTTTTCATTGTCACCCCGGCCCCTACTTTAGTGCCTATTACAGGTGGAGGGCATTTCAGGGACAGTACTCCGTCCGTCGGATGGGACGTTAAGCCGTGGTCATCTTAGTGCCTGTGTTTTAGAGTAGACTAATGCCGACGCCGGGTTTCTCTCCTCCCTTCTACATCTACACGATACCCTGCAAGCCACCGCGACGGTGTGTGGCAGGGGTTGAAGATCACCAAGCATGCACTACCGACATGCAAACAAGCAACAAAAGTGTCTCACGCAACTAAATTGTTAGTATCTATAGTATTTAAGGGATTAATACATGCATCAGGCACTACAGACTAATCTGACATATTACCCCTACCTATCCCTCTGCTATGCTGCCTATCTGTTCTCTTATAGTACGGGAGAAAATGCCTTTTTGAATCTATCGGTACGACAATCTATCTCTCTAATCTTGTTTATCTGGTCGAATCTAGTATAATACGCTAGTGTTTTTAATATGTGCCTAACATCTTCATTAAAGCTATCCGATTGAAATTTCTCTAATAGATTTAATCTGTACTTTAACCTACGCTCTGATAATGATTCCCACCCTAATTCTTGTATTAATTCTGAAACGCTACTCAACCTGTCGTAACCCCTTTTAACGAACCTAGCTGCTCTACGCTGTACACTGCACTACAGCTATGATGCGTCTGCACCAACTTCTATACAGCTTAAAGCCGCTATTTATGCGCTGTCATATTCCCCCGCACAGAAAAAATTAGAGAGTTTTGGTATAAATAAAGACGTTGTGTGTTGGGTAAAAAATTCTTAAGGGGGCGAGAGCAGAGGTTGTCATAAATGGTATCATGCCGGACACAATCAAAGTCACAGCAGGGTAGCGTAGTTAGTTTTACGCTTAGACTTTTTGCAGAGGATACTGTAGTGCATAGGGGTATATCAAAAGAAGAAGACAGGAAATCGCTTAGCAAGGATTTAGATATAATTCAAGACATGGTGCGACAAATGGCAGTTAGAACTTAGCCTTAAAAAGTGTGTAGCTATCAATTTTTGGAGGATTAATACGATAGAGCGATCCTATAAAATTAGTATCACGAAGATCGAAAACGTTGAAACCACAAGATATTTAGGTGTAACAATCATAAAGATTTATCGTGGGGAAGACGCATAAGGGAAATATGCGGCCGGGCGAAGAGAAAGCTAGGATTTATAAATAGAGTACGTGGGAAATGTGATGAGAAGACAAAAGAGCGATGTTACTTTTCACTAGTTAGCCCCCACCTTGAGTATGCAGCCAGTATATGGGATCCGAATGAATTAAGGTTGATCAGAGAACTAGACAGTGTTCAGCGTAGTGCAGCTAGTTCCGTTAAAAGGTGTTACGATAGGTTGAGTAGCGTTTCAGAATTAATAAAAGAATTAGGGTGGGAATCATTATCAGAGCGTAGGTTAGAGTACAGATTAAATATATTACAGAAATTGCTATCGGATAGCTTTAGTGAAGATGTTAGGCACATATTAAAAACACCAGCGTATTATGCTAGATTCGACCAGATAAATAAGATTAGAGAGATAGATTGTCGTACTGAAATATTCAAAACGGCATTTTTCGCCCGTACTATAAGAGAACAGATTAGGCAGCATAGCAAAGGGATAGGTAGGGGAAATATTTTAGAGTAGTCCGTAGTGCATGATGCATGTATTAATCCCTTCAATAGATACTAACAGTCTAGTTGCATGAGGCCCTATAGTTGCTTGTTTGCATGTCGGTAGTGCATGCTTGGTGATATTCAACCCCTGCCACACACCTTCGTGGTGGCTTGCAGGGTATCGTGTAGATGTACCTCAGTAATTACGGCTTACGGCGGCTGGATCGGTGTGTATGTTGTAATAATTATTCGAGTACATACGTCGAAAAAAATACTATAAGCACATTCCAGTTGAGCACATATGGTACCGTACTTGCCATTGTGGAAACTATACAAAAGTTGTGTATTGTATTTTTGCCTTCATTAAGGCATGTTATGACAGAGCAAAACAAACAAAGTCTTGTTACCATTGATGGTAACTATGACATGTGACTGACAAAATAATGTTCAATCAAGGAAAAAATCGTGTTACCATTGATGGTAACTGTGACTTGCGCCTGACTAAAGACTAAATAACGACTACTAAAGACTGACTAAATAATAATCACGGAAAAAACATTAATTTCTATTGCCTGAAGCATACCCTTTTACACAATGTCCCCCTTTAGTTCGGAAATTCTCAGTTTTTTCATTTTTACTTTTGTCCGGGAAAATCGCGTTCTCCGATGTCTACGCTCATCCGGAAAAGCGACAACGTTAGGATTCAATTCGAACAATGATGATCCTGGAATTTGTGTCACGAATATCCCAGAGCTGGGTCAGCGATGTTGACGATAGATCCATCCTGTATGTGAAGCGAAGGATATTTCAATCCTGCCGCGTGAACGGCGTGAAATTCACATAAATTGCCAAGAGAAAAAATTCACCTGGACCGGGAATCGAACCACGGACCTTTGGCTTTCCGGGCCACTGCGCAGGCCTCTACCCAGGATCCCTAATTCGCATGGCTATTTTTTCCAAGGTTCAAGGTACTAGATGTTGAGCCTTCGCGGTCCATCAAGGATAGCAACGCAAGGGAGAAAGGGCTTCAAAGAAGCCACGACCAAAGGTGAACCCCATCCAGCGCTAAAGCCGCTCTTGGCGGTAAATGTAAGATATTTCAAGCCTGCCGCGTGAGCAGCGGTGAAATTCACATTCACATTAGGGTGCGAATTAGGGATCCTGGGTAGCGTAGTGGTCTGCGCAGTGGCCCAGAAAGCCAAAGGTTCGTGGTTCGATTCCCGGTCCAGGTGAATTTTTTCTCAGGGCAGTTAAACTGAATGTGAACTTTAAGAATTTAATTACGCTACAAAACATAATAAATCAGAACAAACATTCACGACCTCAGAATACTTCATGCATAACAGCGAGTGATATTACGTCAAGCTGAGCGCCCCGTTTCCAAAAAATCTTCTTCGATGATCCTGGCGTTCAGAGCAATGCTCCCCCTCCACATTACGCAGCTCCTTATAGCGCGAAATGTCCGTCTTAAAACAGATAAGATCAAGGAACGTCAACACCGTAGGCTCGACTGAATTGAGCAAGCCAGCAAGATATGGCCAAAAGATGGCCCAACACTAGATAGGAGTGGATGCTTCTGAGGTAGAAAATTCCAACTTACTACGTAAGAAAGCACAGATATCACAACCCCGCCAATGCATCCTCCACACCAGACGATAGGAAATAATTTCCCACGCTTGGCTACGCCGATAATATACGCTAAACGAGGACGAGGCAAAATATTCACGAATTAAACTGCGAGGGCCCTAGGGTTCCTACACCTATATTATTTGACCGAGGTCAGTGTGTGTTCGTGCTATCCAGCCAGGGTCCCTTGGCAGGGGGTCCATAGGATGGGAGGGAATCACGCAAGAACGTCTTCAAACTGTACGAGAGTGGGAAAGACTTGGGTTTCGGAAACAAGGAATACAGATTTCCGTTGTAGGACCAGAGGTTAATGAGTCGCGGATTTTGAGCGAAGGGCAGGGATCTGTGAAAGGGTTTCAGGGTCTCCGTGATGGTGTAGGCTAGGATACGAATAAATCAAGCCACTGTGGGTTCGTTCATTGAGCACACACCGAATGAGTTCTTAGAAATTTGGGCAGGTACCGCATAGGTAAGCATAGCTTCAGAAGAAGCTCTCAAGGGCACTATTTCGCTTCTGATTGGATATGTACCTTTGTAAGTATGTATTTCTTAAGGAGTCGAAACATCATTGATCTCTATTTTTAAGATTAATGGTATTTTCCCATGAGTAGTGAGTTTTGTCGAGAATAATTCCTAGGTCTTTTGTACCCAGACGATGCGGTAGTGTATAGGGGTATATCAAAAGAAGAGGACAGGAAATCGCTTAGCAAGGATTTAGATGCAATTAAAGAGTGGTGCGACAAATGGCAGTTAGAACTTAACCTTAAAACGTGTGTAGCTACCAATTTTTGGAGGAGGAATAATTCGATAGAGCGTACCTATAAAATTAGTAACACGAAGATCGAGAGCGTTGAAACCATAAGGTATCTACATCTACATCTACATAATACCCTGCAAGCCACCACAAGGGTGTGTGGCAGGGGGTGATTGCTCACCAAACATGCACTACATATCATGCATAAAAAAGGAATAGTATTAATATAGTAGTCAGAACTACACTATTTAAAAAAGATAGAAATTGCAAAGCAAACATGCAAAAACATTCTGTTAGTAGGGTTAGCTTTAAGTACTCATACTCATAAGGTATTTAGGGGTAACAATCACTAAAGATTTCTCGTGGGGAAGACACATCCGAAAAATATACGGCCGAGCGAAGAGAAAGCTAGGATTTATAAAAAGAGTACTTGGGAAATGTGATGAGAAGACAAAAGAGCGATGCTACTTTTCACTAGTTAGGCCCCACCTTGAGTATACAGCCAGTGTATGGGATCCGAATGAATTAGGTTTGATCTGAGAATGAGGTACGAATGGTTGAGTAGTGTATCAGATTTAATACGAGAATTAGGGTGGGAATCATTATCAGAGCGTAGTCTAAAAGTACAGATTAAATCTATAGGAGAAATTTCAGTCGGATAGCTTCACTGAAGATGTTAGGAACATATTAAAAACACCAGCGTATTATGCTAGATACGACCAGATAAATAATATTAGAGAGATAGATTGTCGTACAGATAGATTCAAAATGGCATTTTTCCCCCGTACTATAAGAGAACAGAAGAGGGAGCATAGGAAAGGAATAGGTAGGGGAAATACTTTAGTAGTAGTCTGTAGTGCATGATGCATGTATTAACCCCTTAAATACTATATATACTAACAATCTAGTGACATGAGACCCTATAGTTGCTTGTTTGCATGTCGGTAGTGCATGCTTGGTGATCTCCACCCCCTTCCACACACCCTCATCATCTACATCTACACGATACCCTGTAAGCCACCGCGAGGGTGCGTAGCAGGGGGTGAAGATCACCAAGCATGCACCACTAACATGCAAACAAGCAACTATAGCATCTCATGCAACAAGCGCCCTCGCGGAGGCTTGGAGGGTATCGTGTAGATGTAGATTTTCTGCGATCGGATGTCTCAACTCGATGGCTGGCTTTCGAGCCTTAGGAAGCCATGTCGGTAGCCTCTCCAATCAATGTATGCATACAATGAATGTAAACGTGGTTAATCCACGCGTCCCGCTGTAACCCACCCCCCCACCAGACGCATGAGGGTTGTATGGTATGGGGTAGCCCTCCATCCCCGAAGAAGGTTTACGTTTGGAACTTCAGAGGTTAGGGTGCGGGGCATCTTAAGGACTCATTAAGGGAGGCTGTGGTTGCAAGGGGTGCCGAAATGGCCGAGACTGGACAGAATGTTCTACAATTTTCCAGATAGAGTGTTCTAAAATATATTATAGAATATTCCAGAAGGTTCTAGAATGTTCCAGAATGTTTGAGAAAGTTCCAGGATTTTTGAGAATGTTCTCGAATGTCCCAGACTTATCTGGACCATCGAAGGGACCTCCTGTTCCGAAACATTCGAGAACGTTCTTGAAACCGGAGACGGAAGTCCCGAACCTTCCGGAACATTCTCTGCAGCTCCATTATCCATCCTGTAGCGGTGGGGATATACAAGGGCTCGGAAAGGTATAAATAATAATTTATCAGGGCGGATCAAGGAAAAGTGAATGTGAAAGAAAGTGAAATAACGTAAATTAATTAACTTAAGAGACCCTATATTTGCTTGTTTGCATGATGGTAGTGCATGCTTGGTGATCTTCACCCCCTGCCATACACCCTCGCGGTGGATTACAGGGTATCGTGTAGATGTACCCATCAAACCTTTTAATTTCAGTATGGTGATGGATAATCCACAATGAAATCCGAGACATGAAAACAGCGTTCCCCGTCTTGCGGCTTGACAACATCTCCGCGTTCCTGAGGAGGAGACACCGATTATTTAGTTGGCGCCTGTAGTGTTCCGAGCGCCACTCCGGCGACTGGATCCAACACAACAGCGTCTCCGCCATCCCCTCGAATCGAACTCTCGACCGCTGGACAGCGGAACCACTCACACCCACACCGAGATGCCTGCCAAGCGATCTTCGCTTACACGAGAGCCTCCAGGCGAAAAAAAGAATTCCACGCGAAGACTTGCTTGTTTTGGACGCTTTGAGGAGAGCCTTTCTTGGAATGTTCTGGAATTGAGTTTGGTTCTGAATTCTTCACGTGAAATAATAAGCTAATCAAGCGAATCGTAAACTGGGATTCGTCAAAAGAGTACTGGGTAAATGTGACGATCATGTACGAGAAATCAGCTACTTTTCCCTTGTAACACCTCATTTGCTTAGCTTGAAATAGCATATACATGCTATTATATTTGAGTTATTCTTAAACACTAGCTTTACTGTCAGTAGGATTTCGCAGGTTTTTCACACCCCCCTTCTTGTGTGGGTGTTTTCCTGCAGTGGGTTTTTGCGTAAAGGATGTAAGCATAATAATCCTCACGTTTTTCCCACATTGTAAATTCTCTCACACACTATTAGATATGTAATATTGATATATTGTGTATGTATATTTCTTTTGTGTTAATTTATCATTATTCGATTCCTATAAGTGTATTCTTTACTTATTTGTTTTAACATCGGATTGTAATTGTTTTAAGTATTGACCACTATTTCTTTTATATATTTATTTTGACGAGGGGTTAGATGGCAGAAGGGACAGTTTTGTCTCAATCTCGCCCCAATAAAGACCTTTTATTATTATTATTATTATTATTATTTGGAATATGCTGCCAGTGTATGGGATCCCCACGAAATCGGTCTAAATAACGAACTTGAACGTGTGCAGCAAAGATCGGCAAGATTTGTAAAGGGACGGTATGATAACCTTATTAGCGTATAACCAGTCTATTAAATGAATTAAATTGGGAATCATTGTCAGATCGTAGGTTGAAATTTAGACTTAATCTCTTAATTAAATTCCAAGGTAATATATTCAGTGATGATGTTAAAAATATCTATCGAACCCCAACTTACTATGGCAGACTGGAAAATTATTACAAAGTTAGAGAAATTGATTGCCGAACTGACAGATTCAAAATGTTCTTTTTCCCTCGTACAATTAGAGAGACGAATAAGGGTAAATGTGTCCAATCGGAGAGTAGCAATGGATAGCATTAGTAGCTGTTGGTATGAGTACCTAAAGCTAACCCTACTAACACAATGTTTTTGCATGTTTGCTTTGCAATTTCTATCTTTTTTAAATGGTGTAGTTCTGACTAATAAATTAATACTATTCATTTTTTAAACATGATATGAAGTGCACGTTTGGTGAGAAATCACCCCCTGCCACACACCTTAGTGGTGGCTCGCAGGGTATTATGTAGATGTAGATGAATGCATGTACATACACCAGAGTGGAGGGAGAGAGATGTCTACCTTCGAAGAAGAAACGAGAGCAGTTTTCCGAATCTTGAGAAAGAGAGAGGCCGAAGTCTCCCGTGCAACAATGCAGCGACGGACGCGAGCGAGAAGCACGTCTCGCAACAGCTAAACCATTCTTCAGCCTGCTTCGGAAACTTAAAGAAAATCGCTCGCGAATATATTAGCCATACATTAGATTTTAACAGAAAACATTAGTGGTCCAAAAGCATATTTCACGTACATCAACGACAGTTTAGTAAAACGTAGATAATCCGAATTTTCGAAATTAATCAATGAAAGATTATGAAGAAAATTTGTCGTGGGGAAGACACATCCGGGAAATATGCGACCGAGCGAGGAGAAAGCTAGGATTTATAAAAAGAGTACTAGGGAAATGTGATGAGAAGACAAAAGAGCGATGTGACTTTTCACTAGTTAGGCCCCACCTTGAGTATGCAGCCAGTGTATGGGATCCTAATGAATTAGGTTTGATCAGAGAACTAGACAGTGTGCAGCGTAGAGCAGCTAGGTTCGTTAAAAGGTGTTACGATAGGTTGAGTAGCGTTTCAGAATTAATAAAAGAATTAGGGTGGGAATCATTATCAGAGCGTAGGTTAAAGTACAGATTTAATCTATAAGGTAAATTTCAATCGGATAGCTTTACTGATGATGTTAGGTACATATTTAAAAAAAACAGCGTATTATGCTAGTTCGACCAGATAAATAAGATTAGAGAGATAGAATGTGGTACCGATAGATTCAAAATGGCATTTTTCCCCCGTACTATTGTACGAATTGACCCCTTAAAAACTATAGATACTAACAATCAAGTTGCATGAGACAATATAGTTGCTAGTTTACATGTTAGTAGTGCATGCTTGGTGATCTTCACCCCCTGCCACACACCCTCGCGGTGGCTTGCAGGGTATCGCGTAGATGTAGATGTAAGATTTAGAGAAAGTTTAACATCTTCAGTGCAAAACAAACTAAACTAAATTCGTTCCTTTTATCACTCGAATGGTTACAGAATTGGATGCGGCTAAATTTAAAGATGAGTACGAGGGATCGAAATTTGAAATGCGATGAAACGATTTTATAGAATGCAAGACGCAATTATGTGTAACCTTTTGTCAGAGAACTGGTGAGGTATTTTATGCTATGCACTTCGGCCGATCTTATCAAAGACAGAAGTCCTAAAAACAACTGTTTGCCGGAATTACGCCTCATTTGCAAATCCACTGTCATATACTTGTCATGAGCAACGTACACTAGAGCGACGTTGATGAGAAATTTCAGCATTTCTTGAAAACAGCGTGGAAATTAAGCGAGCAGAATGTTGCAGATTCACATCTTTCTCTGCTGAAATCAGTTGTCACTAATTTACATTGTGTGTTCCCTAAACGTTTAGTGGTGTCATTCGAGTTGTGGCAAAGTATTTCCGAAAGATGGTACCCAGTGACAGCGAAATGCTCAACTAATAAGGTGTTCTACTTCCTCTTGTGTCTCTGAAGTGTTCATATTTGCGTTAAAATCGGTTTGACAAGAAAACCTGTAGGCTTCATACGGCGTTCCAAATTTGTTTACTGAGCTCTATATGTGATTGAGTGAGTACGTAATGGATAATGCTTTCACTTGAGTGAAATGTGTATATAATAGTCGTAACCTGCCATAACAATTGGTGCACTCACGATGGTGAGTTACATAAAAATTAAACGTTAATTTATGATAAGTTAATGGGTAAGGTACACTCCATCAAGGTGTTGAGAAATGTGCAGAACTTGACTTCCCATTCATTCCCTTCTGATTGTTCAGATCTTTTCATATTTGTCATAAGTATGTTATTAATTTACCGGTGCAGAACTATTGTTTACATTAATTGTTATCTCAAGTTGAAAGCTCGGTCTTAGGTAATGACTTCGCGAGTATATATGTTTATGCTGTTGCTTAGTAAAGTTGAAGAAAGCATACAGCGTCATGACACTAATATGAGGCAGTGTATTTCCGCGGCGAAAAGGAGTGTAAATATATATTTCAAGAATAATAAGTCAAACAACAATTCAAAGAACTTTTACTAAACAATTCAAAGAACAATTACTTTTCACTATTTAGGCCCCACCTTGAGTATGCAGCCAGTGTATGGGATCCGAATGAGTTAGACCAGCATAGATTTGACCAGATAAAAAAGATTAGAGAGATAGATGGTCGTACTGATAGATTTAAAATGGCAGTTTTCCCCCGTACTATAAGAGAACAGATTAGGCAGCATAGCAAAGGGATAGGTAGGGGAAATATTTTAGAGTAGTCTGCAGTGCATGATGCATGTATTAACCCCTTAAATACTATAGAAACTAACTATCTAGTTGCATGAGACACTATAGTTGCTTGTTTGCATGTTAGTAGTGCATGCTTGGTGATCATCACCTCCTGCCATACACCCTCGCGGTGGCTTGCAGGGTATCGTGTAGATGTAGATGAAGAATATCGGTGCCCAGCTACAACGCTACAAACCTAAATGCAATTTTCACTACGCTTAGTGATGCTTACTTTTTTTAATGTATTTGATTGGTTGGTTTCGTACTTTTCGATGGAAATTTATAAAAGGTTCGATCGGTTTGGTCCAAACGCTTGGACCAAAATTCATTTTGATACAATTGCACCCTGTCACACGGTCAAAATCATTTGTGTCCAATTTGTATTTCAAAAAAATTTGATGGAAATTAGACCGTGGGACATCGGATTTAGTTAAAATATTTGATAATTACATAAATACACCTCGTCGACACCATCCCTTTCGCGAATGAAATAATTTCACTGTCCATACTCGAACAATATTGCAGCAATTATACGGCCGAACAGGAATCAGCACAGCATCAGCTGGGTGACTGAGGCAGGGGGAACAGAGTTTGCACACGGAAATTCGAGGCCCCTCGGCAGAGGAATCGGCGAGTGTGGCAGCGACAGCGAATCATGACGCGAGCCGGTGTCATGGAACGCACGCCCGTCGCTCTTCGAGTGTTTAACCTGGGTTCACAAGGATCCGGGAAGTGCAGAAATGCATCCAGCCAATCAACTCGCATTAATATGGTAACGGACTCGACGGAATTGAGAAGAAAACGAAAGATTAAACAGCACTAGCCAATCGCAAGTGCGGAAATTCGGACGGCGGAATGCACGCATTGATTTTTTTGTTTTTATATTTTCCGTTTTCCGAAGGGGAAAGTGACGAACGTTCGAAGTGATGTCATACACAGCGACGCATATTGCGACTTCAAGGCGAATAAAGTCCGCCCCCTCTTTCTAGCGACTCGCCCACATTTCGTATTTCTTTGGCAAGGCAGTACCCCAAGTACACGAGAGAGATCGGGACCTCTCTATCGTGAGGGAAATCAAAACTTTCACATCATCAGTCGCCCAGCTCATAATATTTTGGCACTTAATGCACCACCGAAAGATTAACGAGCAAACAAAAGCCCCTCAGCTACTTCAAGCATTAGAAAAGTGATTCCTAAGGTTGATGTAGTTTCCATTTTCGTCATGCCGGCTCTAATTACAATTTTCCCCTACAGCCTGATAGAAGTCATAATTTATTCATATACATTGGTCATTCCACGTCAATTCGACCAGAAAATCGGAAAAAATGACCCTTATTGTGACCAATTTTGACCAAATTTGGCATAACGGCTCCATTTGATAATAAAATGGAAACCCCCGAGTCGTTTTGCAAAAAACGCAACCGTTTTCGAAATATTGCAACGTCGCAAAATTCGAATTTTGCAAAAGTTACTACACATTTTACGGTATATCCACGAGACTATTTGAGCTACAGACGTGCTTAAGGGCTTATTTTAAAGGCCTTGAATTGCACAATCATAATAAGGGATTATATTATGAAATAAAAATTTTTATAAAGTTTATGACAATTTTAAACTTTCAAAACGATTTTTGTTTATGTACTTGTGCCTTCGATTTCGCTTATTTTTTATATGCTGTGAAAACAACCCTCCTCTACAAATTGAGAAAGTTTACCAGAGGTAATATTTCATTTAAGAAAGAAAAATATTTTTGAGTGAAGGCGTGACGCACGCCGACGTTATGGTACTCAGGTGTCTTCAGATCTCAGTGACTTTCTCATTCATCCCATTCTTCTCACCAATTTTTAACCGTATACCAACTCTTTGCCCGTGAATATCGCTTCACCCAGGTGTGACCACAGCCTTAGAATCAATGAAGAGCGGCACCTGGCTTTATAGCGGTCGGAGAACAATAGGCAAAGAACATGATCGCACGGAACGGCACTTTCGGAAAATCGCCACCTTCCGAAACGCATTCGTAAACTCCGCCGTTCCGAGGCCGATTGTTGGGCCGATTTTACATGATAACCCCCCTTGTCTCGTCTTCGGCTTCCAATTCTACTAATTGTTTGTACGTTTTTTAAATTGATATTTAATTGACATAAAGAATTTTTAGCAACAGCAGATTTTTGATCCATCGATTCCAAAGTCTTGTTCGAAGTGCTTAATGATTTTTTTTCTTGTACATACCGACTCCCAGTTTTCTTTCCAATATCTCAGTAGTCCTGCTTTCTTTCGCGGCACTAATACATGCCTCTTACTGAGACCCTTAAGATGTATTTGGTAAAGTAGAACCGTATGAAGGTGCTACTTTAGCCCTTAAGGACGTCTGTAGCTCAAATAGTCTCTGATACCGTAAAATGTGTATAAATGTACACAGGAAATTCGAAGTGCGAGATACTAATAACAACAAAGCTGGTCACAGGCGTGACAAAAGTATAAAAGCACATAAATAAAAAACACTCACAAAGATAGTTTTTCGATATTTCGGTGGCCACTACCACCTTTCTCGAAGGAGAGGAGAGAACTGACTGAGGAGGAAGGCAGGTCGAGGAAACAAGTGAAGGGTAGAAGTAAGAGGGGTGAAGATGAGTGGGGAGGGAAAGGGTATGAGAAAATAAATGTATGGGAAAAAGAGAGAGAAAGACAGAAGGTTCCTTTAATGAGCCCTGTTATTTCCCGGTATGCGGAAAGCATGGAAGAACCAAATTAAAGGTTGCTCCAACGTTTTAAGTTGGAGGGGAGACGCTGAAGGTGGGAGGGAAGCCAGTATGCTTTCTTTTGCGGCAAAAGAAAGCCAGTATCTTGAAACAATTATTGAAGTTGGATTCGAGGGAGGAGGCATGTATGGCTACCGGGAGAGAATAAGAATGGGAGGATTATTGCAGGAGGAGCGGTGACCATTCATGCGGATGCATAGCGCGGTGGTGGAGAGGGCCGATGTAGAAAGCGGGACAGAATTGGCAGAGTAGAAGGTAGACAGTATTTTAAGTGGTGCAGGAGAGTGAAGGCATGGAGGGAAGCGGAAAAGAGAGGAATTGAACAATAGCAAATATTCCACAGACATAAAATCATTCATATTAAAGCATATATATATATATATTCAAGGAAGAATCCTTTCTATCCACATGCCCCCTCAAGCCCCTTCTCTGGCTCCGATATATCGATGATATTTTTCTCCTCTGGCCACACGGCACCGACTCCCTTAACTCATTCCTCGCCTCTCTCAACGCTTTCTCCTCAGTTTCCTTCACTTCTCATATCTCCTCTTCCAACATTACCTTCCTTGATGTCGACATCTCCCTTTCCAATAACAAATTTAACACATCTGTTCACATCAAACCCACTAATAAACAACTATACCTCCACTACAATAGCTGCCACCCCTACCACACCAAAACATCCTTACCTTACTCCCTTTCCATTCGTGGCCACCGTATTTGTAATAACCCAGACTCCCTTAATAGATTCCTTACTAACCTACATCAGTCTCTCCTCCGAAGAGGATACCCTGAGCACCTTCTCAACAAAAAAATCTCCAACAAACCTTACTCCCCCATAGCCCCTCCTCGCAAAACCAAAGACAACCTCTCCTTATGCACAACCTACTTCCCTGGTATTCAGTCCCTTAAACACATCCTCAAAGACCTATTCCCTATCCTCTCTGATAACCTTATCACCACCAATATTTTCCCCAAATGCCCGTCTCTCACCTTCAAACGTCCCCCCAACCTCTCGGGTATTCTGAGAACCACCAGACCTCTGTCCAAATCCCATCTTCTTCCAAAAACACCCCCTTCCCCCTGCAATCGCGCTAGATGCAAAACCTGTCCTATCCTTATCACCGAGCCTCTCCCTAAACAATTCCTCTCTTTTCCACTTCCATCCACGCCTTCACTTTCCTGCACCACTGAAAATACTGTTTACCTTCTTCTCTGCCAATTCTGTCCCGCTTTCTACATCGGCCTCTCCACCACCGCGCTTTGCATCCGCATGAATGGTCACCGCTCTTCCTGCAATAATCCCTCCTCCCACTCTTATTCTCTTCCAGTAGCCATACATGCCTCCTCCCACGATTCCAACTTTAACAATTGCTTCAAGGTGGGCATACTGGCCTCCCTCCCACCTTCAGCGTCTCCCCTTCAACTTAAAACGCTGGAGCATTCTCTTATTTGGCTCTTCCATGCATTCCGCAAACCAGGAATTAACAGGGCTCATTAAAGGAGCCGTCTATCTTTCTTTCTTTCATCTTCTCATACTTTTTCTCATACCCTTTCCCTTCCCCCTCTTCTATACCCCTCCTTTCCCTTACTTCCACCTTTCACTTGTTTCCTCGACCTGCCGTCCCCCCCTTTAGTTCTCTCCTCTCCTTTGAGAAAGGTGGTAGTGGCCACCGTATATATATATATATATATAATATATATTTATATAACATGAGTACCAGATAATCATGGGGTTCCCCATTATAATCGAAGGGGATATATCATTAAAAGGATATTTATGCTGTTCTTCTGTTATCTCGCCTCCGAAATCTTGACGAGATAAGACGTCCTATCAATGAAAGCAATGACGTGATTCATCGACGGAACGTGCGTTTAGAATTTCATAATGATGATAAACATAAAATCCAAAGCGAAGGTCTTCAAGATACAGGACGAAAGTAGTGGTCAGATAGCAGTATAAATCCAGTTAATCCAAGAGCGAAAGGTCAACAATCGCAAAAGTTACAGCAAGAGAGGTCAGCGAGTCACGGCGGCGTCCCAATGAGAAATTAATTATCCCTCTTGGTTTCGTTCCGCCGTTGCGCTTGAAATCGGCACTTGAAAAGAGTGGAATCATTTCGTACGCAATTGCTCAGTTGCAGGCTAACTGATATAGAGACATCAAACTTATTAAACTCACCATACTTTTCGATTCTAATGATTCTTGTACGGGAAATTGTTCCACTCGACGGTGAAACTTGTTAACGGTTAACACACCCTCGCGGTGGCTCGGAGGGAATGGATATAGATAGTAGCCTCTCCCGCTGTTTCTTTACTGCAGAGCTTCTTTGCTGTCCATTCGCCAAGTCGCATGAACTACATCCGACTTCCATCCACGAACATCGAATGGGGGCGTTTACTTGGAACCGAAATCGCAATTTTGTGCCCGAAATTGTTAGATGGAAACGAAAAAAGAAATTTGGTGAAAAAATTAATCTTCTAACCACAACCATTCACTCATAAATCAAAAATTTAAATAAGCAAAAGGTGACGCCCACCGAAAAAGCTGCTTTGATATCATTGACGTCATTTTCCTCCCGTCCTCGACTGCTCTTATGGGAAGGGAAGGGAGTGGAGGGAGGTTCTCGGAAGGTCTGCTCGCATAGATGCTGTCAAAACTGCTCGTAGTGGCAGAGTCAGCTGTGCCCTTCCCAATTGAGATAAGGCAAAGTAGCTACGCGGGCTCAGTTGTGATTGGACGAAGTCGATATACGTCAGAGGTTGCACCACGCCCACTTTTCCGAAAGGGTTAAAAACATCAGTTTTTCGACGCCTATAACTCAAGAAATAATCGACGTATCAAAAAACTGAAAATTACGGGTCTTTTTATTTTACAACCTCTATCAGAATATGGTAAAGGGCCCCATTGCCGCGAAAACTGGACCGAAGTGTTGGGAGAAAAATCAAGGAATTATTTCGCAACGCAAATGTTAAAACAAGTTATCGCATGCTTGAGAAATAAACACTGACGCATGTCCGTCGCGGTAATCAGCGCCGTCAAAAATCAGGCCGTGATTCGCGTCGACAACCACTTTCGTGAAAATCCCACTCCACATTGGCCGGAAAAGCACTTCGTACACACCACGCAGGACTGCCACATTCCCCGTGACGCACTCAACATAAAAAGTGATGTCACGCGGATCATCATCAACCCACAATGCACCTTTGCACATGGAAGTACACTCCCACGGCAGTATCGATAATATTCCTACATCTATACATGTATATCGGTAACTTCTGCCACTCGCGCTTCTTACACGGCACTTGCTGCTCTTGTGATGCGCCAAGCGATTAATGACCACTTACTTAAGAAATAAAGTGACGTCTTAATATAACATAGCACTTCTTTCTAGCCCTGTTCCGATCACGGCCACAAGAATCTTCGCCCTTGCGTAGCTACATCAACAAACAAAAAACAGTCACCTTTCAACCTTATTTTCGTATTCTAGACAACGATGAAAATAACAAAATTCACAATTTACAAACGATAAAAATAACGAACAACTATCTTTTGCTTTTGCAGCTTGCTGTACTTATCTGTGCTTATTACGCGAATGACAGTCCCGTGTGCATTTGTCATTCTACGCAAACAAGTGAAAAACACCATTTACGTTGTTCATGATTGATATTATGGAAGTTGAAAATAGGAAATTGAAAAATTAATCACATTCACCTTGGTTTATTCCACATATCACGATAGAATAATGCGACTGTTTTCGTTGATATTCAGGTAAATAAAGTAATCTATTGTTCACTTCGTAATATTAATCCTACTGTTAATAATCACCTAGCTGGGTTATAAGAACGTCATATTAAATATTATCAAACATATCATCATTCAGGAAACCATTACTACAAGCATGAACACACATGTTCGCGACCACAAGCATTTAATTTGCACATTACTTACTTGCCTTGCGGTCATGTGATTCAACTGACTCTTTATTGGCTAATCTCATTTTGCCACTACTAGACGGCGCAATTTTTCATAGCACTCTTCTTCGCTGGGTGAAGAAACTTCACCACCCAGTTACAGAATCGGCAGCGATATGGACGGGTGAAGTTTTTCGGTGATGTCCATCACCGGTGATAGACATCACCCAAGTTACAGAATACGGCCCCAGCACCTTGCTTCCGCATAATAGCACCGCTATTCCTCCTGGCGGTTCATCTACATCTACATAATACCCTGCAAGCCACCACAAGGGTGTGTGGCAGGGGGTGATTGCTCACCAAACATGCACTACATATCATGCATAAAAAAGGAATAGTATTAATATAGTAGTCAGAACTACACTATTTAAAAAAGATAGAAATTGCAAATAAAACATGCAAAAACATTCTGTTAGTAGGGGAGCTTTAAGTACTCATACCAACATGCAGCTACCAATGCTATCCATTGCTACTCTCCGATAGGACATATTTACCGTTATTCGTATCTCTAATTGTTCGAGGGAAAAAGGACATTTTGAATCGGTCAGTTCGGCAATCAATTTCTCTAATTTTATGATTATGGTCCAGTCTGCCATAGTAAGTTGGGGTTCGTAAAATATTTTTAACATCATCACTGAAAATATTGCCTTGGAATTTGTGGAAGAGATTAAGTCTAAATTTCAACCTGCGATCTGACAATGATTCCCAATTTAATTCATTCAATAGACTGGTTACGCTAATATAATTATCGTATCGTCCCTTTACAAATCTTGCCGATCTTCGCTGCACACGTTCAAGTTCGTTATTTAGACCAATTTCGTAGGGATCCCATACACTGGCAGCATATTCCAAATGAGGTCTAACAAGGGAAAAGTAGCTGATTTCTCGGTTCCTGAGCCAAGAACTCGTAAACACTTCTCCGTGGAAATGCAATCCGATTTGAGCTCATGTTTGCTTCGACGTTTATGAATTCCTTTAAGGTGCAGAGTTTTCAACTTTAAATTATTCCCATGCCTCGGAATCGGAGATCAGAACGTTTTCAGAAGTGCATTCGTTTAATTCGATTTTTTAAGTGTTTTGCTCGCATGATCTGTTTTCCATTTGATTTTGTGGGAAAAATACACCAGATATTCACAACGAACCGAAAATAAAAACCTTAGAATAGCTTCGTTAAGGCACTCATTCAAGGAGGGCAGTTACGTTAAGCAACAAGTTTTGAACATTAACGGCATGACATCTACATCTACATAATACCCTGCAAACCACCATAAAGGTGTGTGGCAGGGGGCGAACTCTCACCAAACATACACTACCTTTTATATCATGCATAAAAAAATAATTAGTACTTGTATAGGCACTGTTCAAAACTACGGTATTTTAAAAAAAAGATAAAAATAGCAAAACATACATGCAAAAACATGCTGTTAGTTGGGTTAGCTTCAAGTCCTTACACCAACATGCAGCTACCAATGTTATCCATTGCCACACTCGTACTGGATATATTTACCGTTATTCTTATCCCTAATTGTACGAGGAAAAAAGGACATTTTGATTCTGTCAGTTCGGCAATCAATTTATTTAATTTTATGAATATGGTCCAGCTTACCATAGCAAGTTGGGGTTCGAAAAATATTTTTAACGTCATCACTGAAAATATGGTCTTGGAAATTATTTAACAGGTTAAGTCTAAATTTCAACCTGCGATCTGACAATGATTCCCAATTTAATTCATTTAATAGACTGGTTACGCTAATATAATTATCGCACCGTCCCTTTACAAATATTGCCGATCTTCGTTGCACACGTTCAAGTTCATTACTTGGACCGATTTCGCAGGGATCCCATACACTGGCAGCATATTCCAAATGAGGTCTAACAAGGGAAAAGTAGCTGATTTCTCGTACATGATCGTCACATTTACCCAGTACCCGTTTGACTAATCCCAGTTTACGATTCGCTTGTCCCATTATTTCACGAATGTGTTCACCCCAGGAAAGAAAATGTCATAAAATTGTATGAATTGTAATGAGTCTTAGGACGCTTTGCCGGCTTCGTCTTCTCCGCTCTCCCAATCAAATCTTTACCGCAGAAATCTTATTGCATGCAACAAATTGTACGGTCTACAGGGGTAACTCTGTGAAACGTCTCTTTCCAATTTCGCCAGAAGGGTTTTTATTTGCGACCTGAGTTTCCTGAAGGTCACCTGAAGATGACATAAACTGTCGAAACCTGGGTTAAATGAAAACCTTTCTGGTGAAATTCGCATCGTTAGTTCCTTTTTCCACTCAATACATGTACTCATTTTTAATTGGACTCGGCCTACCACAAAGTCCTCCACTTGGCACGAATACCCCAGCACCCAAATACCAACTTTCCATAGACGGATTATGTCAAGCGAAGCGAACTTCGCTGACCTCGTCGTCATATCGCATCACCAGAACTCCCGACTGGCAACACTATTGTTCTCCGTCATCACGGCGGCGCGGCAACGGAGTGTCACACACCAAACTGTTCCCGACACAAGCGAACTCGAGGATTACAATGATAAAAAAACATGAAGAACGATCGAGCGCCGTTTCGTCACTGCTGGGACCGATACCTTCCCGCAGCCAATCAGCAGACGAACACGAAAAGACCTCGTAAGGGTGGAACGTAGAACACACGGCTTTTCGAAGATGACTTTGATGCGCAAACAAGAACTCAACATTTTCCAAGCCCAATAATATCTTACCTTCAATAAAATAACACTTCACAAAAAAGCAACAAAAAAAGACATCGCAATCGTCTTTTCCCAGGCAAAGGTTGCTCAAGACTCTGTAAATTACATGCCCAAACAAAATATATAAATTAAATAATATAAAATAAGTAATAATTAAATAACAAACGTGGAATCCATTAAATATCTTGGAATAAGACTGACACATGATCTTTCCTGGGGTAAACACATACATGAAATAATGGGTCAAGCTAATCGTAAACTGGGATTCGTCAAAAGAGCACTGGGTAAATGTGACGAACATGTACGAGAAATCAGCTACTTTTCCTTTGTAAGACCTCATTTGGAATATGCTGCCAGTGTATGGGATCCCTACGAAATCAGTCTAAATAACGAAATTGAACGTGTGCAGCGAAGATCGGCAAGATTTGTAAAGGGCCGGTATGATAACCTTATTAGCGTAACCAGTCTATTAAATGAATTAAATTGGGAATCATTGTCAGATCGCTGGTTGAAATTTAGACTTAATCTCTTAAACAAATTCCAAGACCATATTTTCAGTGATGATGTTAAAAATATTTTGCGGACCCCAACTTCCTATGGTAGACTGGACCATAATCACAAAATTAGAGAAATTGATTGCCGAACTGACAGATTCAAGATGTCCTTTTTTCCTCGTGCTATTAGGGATATGAATAGCGGTAAATATTCCCAATACGAGTGATTGAATCCATAGCATAGGTAGTTGCATGTCGGTGTAAGGACTTGAAGGTAACCCAACTAACAGCATGTTTTTGTATGTTTGCTTTGCTATTTATATATTTTTTAAACAGTGTAGTTTAGAACAGTACACAAATACTAATCATTTTTTAAGCACAATCTGTAGTGCATGTTTGGTGAGAATTCACCCCCTGCCACACACCTTTATGGTGACATGCAGGGTATTATGTAGATGTAGATATAGAAAATAAATATTTCTCCTCAAATGAACCCCAAACCAAAACTCTTAATGAAAAAAACCTTTCAAAAAGTCCCAAAACCGACTATTATCTTTCTAGACCTCCACCGGAAAGGACAAAGCAGAAAGACAGAATCTACACCTACGCAATACCCGTAAAGCCACCGCGAGGAGATGTGCCAGGGGATATGGTCACACAGGATAACTACAATGGACCGCGGACACTCGAAACGTGCAACTACGTGACATGTAGCGTCTCACTCTCTCCCTACCGGCCAAATAAAAAAAAAGTCTTAAAAATCATTCCTAAAATCAATAAATGAAATCGAATAACCCTACTTCCCAGATGAAAGGTTATTTTATTAATTAGGGCATTACATAGATGTGTTACATCGATAATAATAAAAACCTTAAGTCCAGTTGCCTACGCCTCAATAAATAAAATAACCTTTCTCCAGCAGAAAACTTATAATCATCATACACTCCCAAAATAATCTCACGATGTCATCTATGACACTATGAATCCAACTCCCGCGATGTGCGAGCGAAGTCCGTTTACCTATGAAAAAACGCTCTGACCAATGAAATAAACCATCGGCCGCTTAACACTCCAATGAAGATACTTATAGGTTCTGCACGTGGCCGGCGAGAACATAACACTAACGATAAGCGAAGGGGATTCTGGGAGCAGCGCCAACAATCACGAATATAACCGAGACAATTGACGAGTGATTTCCCTCTGAAAACAACGATCACGATCAGAAGTCATTCAATCGTGAGAACGCAGCAGCTTTTTCCAAAAGAACAAAAACTCAGGGATATTAGAAGAAGGGAGTTAGCTGGGAGAGAGTCTTAGGAAGCAGCGGCAGAAGTCGGCGGTGGATAAACACAAGACCATTTGCCCTCAGGGAAGGGTGAAAAAAAGGGGATTCCGTGAGGAAGACAGCGTGAAGAGGGGAATGTGACCACGGCCGACACGGGTCAACGAAATCACGGAGGATGCGAGAACAGTGGAACTAGCGGAAGAAGGTTGAACCAGTCTATCAAATGATCGAAAATGGGATTCACTGTCAGATCGTGCGTTGAAATTTAGACTGAATCTGTTAAATGAATTCCAAGATAATATTTTCACTGATGACGTTAAAAATATTTTGAGAACCCCAACTTACATCTACATCTACATAAGACCCTGCAAGCCACCATAAAGGTGTGTAGCAGAGGGTGAATTCTCACCAAACATGCACTAAGGATAAGTATTAATATATTAGTCTAGACTGCAATATTTAAAAAGAAGAAAAGTAAACTACGCATGCAAAACGTGCTGTTAGTTAGAAGTTGGGAAGTCCTTACACCATCATGCAACTACCTTAGCTATGGATTCAATCACTAGTATTGGACATATTTACCGCTATTCATATCCCCAATTATACGAGGAAAAAAGGACATTTTGAATCTGTCAGTTCGGTGATCAATTTCTCTAATTTTGTGATTATGGTCCACTCTACCATGGTAAGTTGGGGTCCGCAAAATATTTTTAACGTCATCACTGAAAATATGGTCTTGGAATTTGTTTAAGGGATTAAGTCTACATTTCAACCTGCGCTCTGACAATGATTCCCATTTTAATTCATTTAAAAGACTGGTTACGTTAATCAAGTAATCGTACCGTCCCTTTACAAATCTTGCCGATCTTCGCTGTACACGTTCAAGTTCGTTATTTAAACCAATTTCGTAGGGATCCCATACACTGGCAGCATATTCCAAATGAGGTCTAACAAGGGAAATGTAGATGGTATACTGGAATCTATAGTACTCTAGAACGTAATCACAAAATTTTAGAAATGGATTACCTACCGAACTGACAGATTCAAAATGAAACTACATCTACATCTACATAATACCCTGCAAGCCACCACAAGGGTGTGTGGCAGGGGGTGATTTCTCACCAAACATGCACTACATATCATGCATAAAAAAGGAATAGTATTAATATAGTAGTCAGAACTACACTATTTAAAAAAGATAGAAATTGCAAAGAAAACATGCAAAAACATTCTGTTAGTAGGGTTAGCTTTAAGTACTCATACCAACATGCAGCTACCAATGCTATTCATTGCTACTCTCCAATAGGACATATTTACCGTTATTCGTATCTCTTATTGTGCGAGGGAAAAAGGACATTTTGAATCGGTCAGTTCGGCAATCAATTTCTCTAACTTTATGATTATGGTCCAGTCTGCCATAGTAAGTTGGGGTTCGTAAAATATTTTTAACATCATCACTGAAAATATTGCCTTGGAATTTGTGGAAGAGATTAAGTCTAAATTTCAACCTGCGATCTGACAATGATTCCCATTTCAATTCATTTAATAGACTGGTTACGCTAATATAATTATCGTATCGTCCCTTTACAAATCTTGCCGATCTTCGCTGCACACGTTCAAGTTCATTACTTAGACCGATTTCGTAGGGATCCCATACACTGGCAGCATATTCCAAATGAGGTCTAACAAGGGAAAAGTAGCTGATTTCTCGTACATGATCGTCACATTTACCCAATACTCTTTTAATGAAACCCAGTTTGCGATTCGCTTGACCCATTATTTCACGAATGTGTTTACCCCAGGAAAGATCATTTGTCAGTCTTATTCCAAGATATTTAATAGATTCCACGTTTGTTAATTCATTATTACTTATTTTGTAAGTGGTAGGAGGAGAGCTATTCTTTTTCCAAAAATTCATTACAAGACATTTCTTAAAGTTTAATTCTAACTGCCATGTATCACACCAAGTTTCAATTGCTTGTAGGTCAATATTTAAATATTCTTTATCGTTCGGGCATAGAATTTCCCTGTACACTACTGCGTCATCGGCAAATAGACGAAGCTTACTTTTTACCACCTTTTGGATATCATTAATATACAAAAGGAATAGGAGTGGACCTATCACACTACCTTGTGGGACACCCGAAGTGACTTTAATCACTAGGGATAATGTAATACTACATCAACATATTATATTATATATTATAATATATATTATACAATATTATACATATTATATACGTGATATTATTACAATTAGGTATAAAGGGTGGCTACTGATAATCAATTTTCAAATTCCCTGACCTTTCCCTGACTTTTCCCTGATGGCTTTACCAATTTCCCTGACCGACCGCCAAAAGGTCTCCTCTTATTGGAATATTTTATTTCTGCTGAAGTTTTCGTCAAAGTCAGAAGATGTTAACAGCTGAAATCAATACATTAAAATCTTTAAGAATGAAAAAAATATATTGAACCTCCGCCCTCGTGTCGTGGTAGTTCTGGGAAGTTGAAGATTACTGAAAAGGCATCGAAGGGAAAGTTAATGGCCAATTTACTGGAGGACTCCGGCACAGGTATCACTAAGCTGCGCGAAAAATACAAACCAAAGCCAAGTTCTTGGACTGGATCAAAATCGGATGGCATGAATGACTTTTAGAAGCAAAAAACAATTTGATTAACGTGGTCATAACCTCTTGATCGTAAGAGGGAACCAAAAATGTAAAAATATTTGTACCCGACTAAATTGCTTCGAGAGGGAGCTAAGGGGGCCATTCAATAATTACGTCGAGCGTGAAAGGTGGGGAGGGGAGGAGGACTCTTCTTATGGTCTCACGAACGGGGGTATGGGAATCGAGGATGATCTTACGTAAGATTTTGTTTACACGTGTGATCGTACTTGTATTACCGTTTTAATAATCATCGTCTCGTATTTTTAGAACTGCAAGCAAGTATTTACTACAAGCTAGTGTGCTCCCAACTACCTCTCCACCTGAGTCTCGGAAGTTAAAAAAAACGCGAGGTAAAATCTTCCGAACAGCATAGCCTCGGATTCCTTGTGATGAGCAGAATACCTACACAGTGATCATGAATTTTAACACTACTAGGCAAATATCGCATTAAGGATATACAAAAGGGATACATTGTACGACTGATTCACAACTGAATGTTCAACGAGTTGACGGGGCTTATTCTATGAACTTCGGCGACGGACATTAGTTTTAGTTGGTGAAATGTTTTGGTGAAATAAAGGGCGGGAAAGACTGCCCGGTAAACGTAATGGTAGAACTATAACGAGAATTTCCTAACCCAGTTTCTCCCTGACTGTTACGAGAATTCCCTGACTATTCCAGATTTCCAAAATTCCCTGACAATTCCAGGTTTTCCCTGACGATCGCCACACTGGTACATGAATAGCAGTAAATATGTCCAACAACATAAATACCAGTGTATCAACGGGTAGCATTGGTAGTTTCACGTTTTTATAGGGACAAGGTAACCCAACTAAAAGCATGTCTTAGCATTGCTTGCTTTGCTATTTAAGTTGAGACTAGAATATCATTCCTAATCCTTTTTTAAGCACGATCTGAAATGCAAGCATGGTGTGAATTCACCCCCTGCCACACACCTTTATGGCGGCTTGCAGGGTATTATGTAGATGTAGATGAAAGGAACAGAAATAGCGGATTCTGATTGACGAGGCGGGAGGAGAACTAGACAGTGTGCAGCGTAGAGCAGCTAGGTTCGTCAAAAGGTGTTACGATAGTTTGAGTAGTGATTCAGAATTAATACAAGAATTACGGTGGGAATCATTATCAGAGCATAGGTTAAGGTACAGATTAAATGTCATGTCTTAGCAATGCTTGCTTTGCTATTTTACTTTTTTTATTGTGAAGTTGAGCCTAGAATATCATTCCTAAACTTTTTTATGCATGATCTGAATTCATCCCCTGCCACACACTTTTATGGCGGCGTGCAGTGTAGATGTAGCTGAAAGGAACAGAAAATAGAGGATTCTGATTGCCGAGGCGGGAGGAGTTACGTGTATCATTATGGGTCATTATGTGCGAGGAATAACGACGGAGGGAGTAAAAGGTATCGGGTGGGACCCCAACCATTACAGGTGCTGCTGCCATTAGGAGGCCGATCACGCCACAGAGCGCATTTTCATGAGGATAATTGCTCCCCATTCCGGAGATATTCGACATCTCCGCGGGACGCCAAGAAAGCCGCGTTGGTGACGCAACCGGATGGCCCGAACTGAACTTGGAGCGACCTCCGGATCAAGTTTCCTGACCTTTTCTCACCGACTTTCCTCCAAGCGGACGAAACGGGTGCGCAGATAAATTTTCGTGCGGCGCAGCCATCATCACTCATTTTAATGCACTTATTTTTTAACACGTAATAAAACAGTTCTCAACAATTCCCCCACACGATAAATCAAATATCCCCAAGTGCGGCTGATACGAGTTTTTTACAGTCCACAATCGAGAGGGCACGTAAACCGAAGCATATGGGGGCGATCGACCTAACTTTAGCTCGATAATCCAGTGACGCGCGTACAATAAATACCGGGGCAGTAAAACTTTCGTCAAGGACGCAGCCAGGAGGAGGTGGGGGAAGTGGACAGAGTCCCTCCCCCAAGGCAACGAATTAAAAGTGAAAGGAAATGAAGGGGCAGAAAAGAAAATAGGAAGAAGTTGCATCATAACCTACGCGAACAAATGAACTCTAATGGTCACAGTGCGGGGTTCAAAGCTCGCGTGGTTGCTACTAGCGTCTGGTAAAGAGATTGTCACTGTGGATAACCCCTCAAGATTCCCGAAAATTTTCTGAACGGACAGCTGTCGAATATCTCCACACAATCGGCGAACTAGATCACTTAGAAACCCATACCATTCGTCTACTTCACTTTCCCCTGCATTCCACAGGGAAAATAGTTCATAATATTGAGTGAATGCACAGTTTACGACGTAAGGCAGGGAAGAGAATCAACCGTTTTCGAACAAATAAAACAGATAAGCCGACTGCGGACAACATTATCCTTCGACAGGCTAATACTCTGGTCGATTCCGTGAATTTTCCGATTGAAATACATAGCCAACTACCCACGATAAGAATTATGCACACAACTACCCTACTGAACCGCTAAAACTAAAGTTACTTCAATCCTTTTCACAGAAATAAGACTAAGAATAATAAATAGGAGGAAGTGCCGGGTCGAATCGATAAGACATCATATCCCCCGAAATATTCGTAAAGATTTCTAAAGACATGCTAATCAAAGTATGTCACGATTTCGACTAAAGTATCCAGGACCAAGAAAGTACATACATACCTATAGGTACAACCAGTCTGAGTGGAATCAAAACAATGTACCAACGAAGCTCATGCAGAAGTGTATGGGTGGACTTAAGGGCCAGAGATTCCTTCAGTATGAGAAAGTTGACATGGGGGATTTTTAAAAGTTAACATAAGGAAAGAAATCGTCAAAATACGAGGGATATTCAAGAAAATCATGTATCAGACAAAAAAAACAGAACTGCCGAATGAATGTGTTTGGCACATTAGTTTCCAATAGCACGAGACGAATGAATGCACTTCCCATTACAATGAAATCTGCACAACAAGAAAGCACTCACAATTCAATTGTAGGTATAACTTATGCTTAACTATAAAAAAATAGGTCACTTACGTCCTTCTCACTTCCACACCCGATCACTGCCAGCAGACATGCTCCTCCCCACGAGTCCCCTTAAAATATGTTGCTTCGCCCCTAACGGCGAGAAGTTGCACTAAGAAAACAGCAGACGCACGAATCCCCCCGCGTAATTCGAAGGCTACTATAAGAAAATTAGCTTAAGCGTGCAGACCATATGAAGGTAAAGAAGTGTGTGTAAAATCTAGTACAATATCCAATTTCATTTTCATTTAATGAATAATAGCATCCTGAAATGGTACACATCATCCAATGAAAGCTTAGGAACAAATTCGTTAAAATTTACGCAGAGGATGGGTATGAAAATACATGTAGTCTGAATTATAAAACAGTAGAATACCCATATTATTGTTGTATTTGATGGAAAAAATATTTTAAACCTAATGTACAGTAGCGCAATATATTTTAAACAGCCAATACAATCTCAGGCTGAATCGGCATAAGACAAAAGTCCTCGTTGCTAACTCAGGAGGACATAAGGATGTGAGGATTATGTTGGATGGATGATCAGTAAGACAAGTGAGAGAGTGGCTACCTAGGAAGGAAAATAACTATTAATGGAAAGAGTAAAAAAGAAACACGCCATAGAATAGATACTTAGAGCCAAGATTGCTTTTAACTATACATATAAGAAAACCCTTCACCTCCAACTCTATCGATATATTGTTGAGGAAAAAGCTGGTTACAGCCTTTGTGTGGAGTGTTTCGCTGTATGGCAGCGAGATGTGGATTGTGGGGCAAGTGGAGATGAAAGTATGAGAGGCTTTTGAGATCAGGGGTTAAAGAAGGACGTGAGAAAAGAAAGCTGGACAGGGCGCGTGACGAATCAAGAGCCATTGACAGGGTTTATAGGAACCTGGAAATCCTGGAAAAGTCAGGGAATTTAACGTGTGGTGAGGGAAAAATCGCAAAACATTCAAATTTCGGAATTTATCACCTGAAAATGCCAAGAGATCGAAAACTGCACATAGGAGCGGAGGAGAAGGGGACGACTGGCCTCAGGCCGGCTTCGCTGTGGAGGCAGCCCAGTAGGGCCCTATTCTGGTTCTTTCTGGCTATAGCCTGCGCGGTTTGGTGAAAAGATTGGCGAAAGATGTGTGCATTCATATTCTCATTTTCATTCGTTAGCAATTTCGCCAGGAATGCTTCGCTTTGTCCCTCTGGCGACGAAAAAGTTATTCTCAGTCAAATTAGAAGTCACTTAGAAGGATGTGAGGAAGAAAAAATCAAGATTGATTCAAAGAGCTACTTTAACATGACATCAGGTTTGAAGGAAAAGCCAGGTTAGCCTTCTTTGCATGTATTTTTCTGCAATTAAAACCCTTTCTGAAGGCATATCGATGTAAGTAATGATAATTTTTATTTTGTTGACTTAAAGTTTTTGATCTCTTATTACTGGAAGTTCATATGATTAATATTAAAATAAACCTACAATTTTTCATAATTTTAGACTTCTTTGCTTCCTCACTACCACTTTTATCTCTATATAAATGACTGAAATCTTGGAGTATTCAGGCGCCTGAAAGTCAGGGAAAATCACTAATAATGTTCAAAAATCCTGGAAAAGTCAGGGAAAATGAAAAACTCCTATAAACCCTGATTGAGAAATGTGAAAGAAGAGCGGAAACTGAGGAAAACATTAAAAAGAAGACATGACGGATGTACAGGTCATCTTTTGTGGCATGAGAGATTGGTGAAGATAATTTTCAAAGGGGAGTAGAAGGCAAATATTATCTGGGAAGACCTTAGATTGGAGTATTGGAAGGAGAGAACGGAGGACGTGAGATGTGGGTGGTTTTTTGGAAATGAAGAGGATGACAGAGGATAGAGAGAGAGGGCTGTCGCTAGCCAATCCTGATGGATTGACAACTGGAGAAGAAGAATGCACCATTGTGAAGGCTTTGAAGTTGGAGGTCAATTAAAACCATCCATTTCAACAACTTGGAACCAATTACATGTACCCACTCACATCTCTAAATGGATAAATTTGCCCATGACATCATTGAATTTACCTCAAACTCAGGAGCCACAAAAGCTACTGTTCGCTTTAGCTGTGTCTGATCATGTTATCTGTCATAGATTAACTTTAATTTGCAGTGATATTTTCCACTTTGCATAAAAGATGTCAAGAAGACATCTAATTGGGGAGACAAGGGAATGCTATTGAAAATGTTCCATAGAACTTAGGTGCAGACTTGAGGGGTTGATAGTTCATTCTAAACTAGTGTCTAGCTCAGGCATGTAGGAATAGCCACGAGATCAGAAACTGGGTACGTGGAACAGAGAAATGGAGATTAAGACAGGGTCGCCATTGATTTCCTCAGCTCTGCAGCATACATTACCACTCGTAAGTGTAAGTTTACTTGTAATTGTAATAATAGCATATAACAGGAAAGTCATCCTCTGAAATTATAACTAAGGCTATGACCCAACAATGGACAGAATCTCTGCTCTAAAATGTAGCTTAAATATCTATTAAATGATCAACCAAAATAAGTATTCACAGATATGTGCTTCTTCGATAGGATGCCATAGTAAATGACTCTCCAAATAAGTAGGTATACTTAGTTTTTATAGTGTCAGAAGAACTCAGAAAAGTCCTCTTTTTGCTGATTCTTTCTTCTTTGGATGTACCTAAAATGAAATTCAGATACTTCGATAAAAGTAAAAAAAAAAACTAAAAAGTTTCAGAAAGAGGAAGGAGACATTTTTAAATGTCAATAGTTTTCTGTGGTACTTTTTGGAAGAAAGACATTGTCCAATGGTTATGGTTATTGATTTTCAGTAATTTCTATAAAGACTTTAAATTATTCATTTATATTTCTTATTCAATATGAGTTAGTAACATTAAAATAGGGACAGATTAAAAAAAAGACTGCATCATATTTTAATTCATACTACAATATGCACAGTACCTATTCTGATTTCCCCAACGCCTTCATTGTAATCTATTACTGTCCCCAATTTTGCATGCGAAATATGGATTTTATTTTGTATAACAAACTTGTAATGTTCTTTGTAATGGGGAATTCTTATCAGCATTCATATGAAAGCATTCACCAGTAAAATATTTACATATAAATAGGGTGATGATTTCCTTGGACAGCAATAGGCTAGTCTTGGAAAATTGTTGAAAAACTTATTCCTTGATTGTTGACCTTGTGCTAACATAAGCATGGTTGAAAAAGAGTCATGATTAGATACTGGGAATTTTTCATCAAGACGTTTTCTGTTTGTCCACCGGATAAGGGGTCCATTTCGGCCAACGTTTTGATCCTCACCTCGAGGGTCATCTTCAGGGTGAGATAAGTGCCATCCTAGAATTGTCCTCCTTATATAATAATAATAATAATATCTTTATTCATTCATGCCATGTTATGAAAATACATGAGAATGTCGTCAGAATACAAAAAAATATATCATGTACATACACATTTAATAATAAGAAATCACAATACAATATTATTAAATTCTAGGTCAAAGTATTCCTGAATGGAATACAATGGGTTGTTACAGAGCCATACATAAATTAAAGACTTAAACCTTTCATTAGTGACTGAAATTGCATTACATGGAAGCCTGTTGAAGAATTTAATACCCAAGTTATCGGAGTTATTGTAGGTCTTTACTAGCCTACAATGGTCAGTTTCTAAATTATTTTTAGATCTGGTGTCATGTGCATGAATCTGAGACCTGGAAGAGTATGAATGAATGTTATGTTTAATATGCAATAAAGTTTGTGGTATATACTGGCCATAGATTGTCAAAATATGCATTTGCTTGAATAGGGGTCGACATGTCTCTCTAGGACCTGCACTACACACGATCCGTAATGCCTTTTTTTTGTAATAACAAAATTGATTGAGTATCATGAACATGCCCCCACAGTCTGATACCATAAGTAATTATACTGTGAAAAAACGCATAGTATGCTGACCTTAAGTAGTCATCACTTATATAATGTTTTAATTTCCGAAGCAAGTATAGGGCAATATACATGGCCTCATGGGTCAAGTGACTCGTGATTGGTCGATTATGTAGGGTATGTCGAGGGATAGGTTCCACTGTAGTTCTGAATGAATCCCTAGTAGCAATTGATATCTATACAACATCCATAGAGTGTTACCAATATCCAAAAAGCATTACGTCTAAGTGTAATATTGTGTGGATATTGTTTGGATGTTGATGTACTGCTTTTTTGATAACCCATTACATCTAAATGTAATATTGTGTGGATATTGTTTGGATGTTGATGTACTACTGCTTTTTTGATAACCCATGACATCTAAATGTAATATTGTGTGGATATTGTATGGATGTTAATGTATGACTGCCTTTTGGACATTGAATGGTTATTTTGGTTATCAGGTTGCAAATATACTATTATTGCACATGTAATGCTGTACTTAATGTTTCTAGTATAATACTTTACAATGATGGTGAAATACATGTTTAAGTTTGTGATTGAACAACATGTAGGAGTAAAAATCAATGTTAGACGAGTTATCTTCGAGGAAATTCATCAGAATAAAACAGTAGAGCAGCACTATGTAATTTTCCACAATTGTTTTATTTCACTTCAATCATGTTTTGACGTTCTTTATATCATTATCTAGAGGCTGCTATATGCAGTAGCCTTTAAGTAATGACAAAAGGTACGTCGGAACTGTTTAAGGTGAAATAAAACAAGTGTGGAAAATTGCAAAGTGCTGATTTCTAGCAAGTAGGAGGGTAATATTTAAATATTCTTGAGAAAAAAATTATGAAGCAGGGGAAGGTATCCCCTTTTTATTTAATATCCAAGTTGGATATTATATGGATGGCATTTGGTGGCAACTTCGGATATTGCATGGATATCTATATAAGATTAGCGGATGAAAATTGGATATTGTCTGGACATTATAGTTGGATATTACGGATATTGTGTGGATATCAATTGCTACTAGGGAAGTCAGCCTAGGAGATGGACTCTCTGAAATAAAACCCTGGTCCATCTGGTTGGGGGTTTGGCAAAAGGCTAACTACCCTATCATAGAAAAAAACTCTTGTCATGGAAAGCAAAATGTTCCCTCAGAAAAGGAAGGAAACTTCGGCTGAGACGTTGTGTGATGAAAGATTAAAGAGAAGAGAAAATGATTTTATAATGGTGGCATGGAACATAAGAACACTGAAGAAATCTGAGAATTGAAGCAACTAGAGAAAAGCATTGCAAAAATATAGAATAATGAGGACTAGGAGCAGTACAAGAGACAATGTGGCAGAGGAATAGAATGTGTAAGTCTGGGGGAAGTATGTCGTGATGGACAGTGGAGGGAACAGAATGGTGAACTGGACAGGCGTTGTAGCATACAAGAGAGTAAAGCCAAGCAACCTGCATTTTAAGCCCACAAGTGATAGGATGTGTTCACTCATGCTGTGTCTGTGCCCCAACATCAGAGGCCGTCAATGAGGAGAAGGAAGAATTTTATGCCAAGCTGGAAAAAGAGTATTACAAGGCCTGGAAGCATGACTGTAAAATTACTATGGGAAACTTAAATGCAAAGGTAGGAAGAGAAGAAATGAGGCGCTCGGGGCTAGATAATGGTAAGCCACACACTGAGAAATATTGAGATCTGTACGCCTTTCTTATCTGCTAGACGATGGGAAGCCACTGGCGGAGTATTATTTGAAGAAACAAAGAGATGGCAGCACACACCTTGTTGTTATGTATTGCACCAAGACACAACACCTAATTTAGGGAATTTTTCGAACCTTCAGATGTCACTCCTGTAAAATTTCCTAAATGTGGCTTACCATTATCTAGCCCCGAGCGTCTCAAATGTATCAAAGCAGGATAGGCAAAGAAAGTACACGAGGTCAGATATGGTAAAGGACTGAAAATGTTTGATTTTCCTTTAGTAAAAATTTGATAGTTATGAATATGTGAGTGCAGAGGATAAATAAGTATACAGCAGCATGAAGATCAACAGATGGAAACATGGAAAATCAAGTCAATCATGTTATCATAGTAGGGCTACATGCTTTCAATATAACAGATGTTACAAGCTGCAGAGGAGCAGATGCAGACCACCATCTTGTGTGGGTGAAGTTTCAACAATAATAAAGTCATAAAAATAACACAAAAGGAAAGGCACTTAAGTAAAGTATGTTGTAAACAAATGGAAGGGAAATAAAGACCAGAAGGAAGAGTACTATATAAGGAAAGTGGTCCGTAAGTTTGAAGAAAATATGGGATAATGGGAAAGAGGGAACAGTGAGGGAAAGTGGAAGATTTTTAAGCAGGACTTGAAGGAGTGAGTAAATGAAGGAGTGAGGAGGACAGGAGTGAGTAAATGAAGGAGTATTTGGCAAGGGAAAAAAAGGAGAAGAAAAAGATTGGTTTGATCAGGAATGCAATGAAGAAGTTCTGGGAAGAATTGAAACAAGAGCAGAAATGCTGCAAAACCAGAGAGAGAGAGAGCCAGATAAATAGCATGGAAATAAGAAAAACCGAATAAAGGAAGAAGAAAATGTTGTTCAGCGACTCTGGATAGAAGGAAAAACAGATTTAAAGAATATGAATGAAGTAAGAGAGCTATGTCAGAGAAAAATAGAAAGGAACAAAAATCAATCCAAGTGCAGTCATTTCGAAGAACAAATAGGGGTTGGTGATTGTCAAGAAACGCTAAAGATGTGGAAGAGGTATTTTCAGAACCTGCTAAATGGTGAGAATTTGGAAGAAAAGGATAACATTGTGGCTGATGGGATGAATAGCTGAAAGCAGGACAATCACGAACCGTATGAATGACAAGAAATATATGTTGGGCAACCCACAGCAAAAGAGGTGCACAAAGTTGTTTGAGCCTTGAAAAACAACAAGACCCCAGGAGAAGATAAGATCAAAGCAGGAGGCGAAAACGACATAGAATGCCTGCATGAGCTCAAGGAAGCAGACAGATGAGAAAAGGCCAAAAAATCTGGGGGCCTAGGATAACATGTCCTGTTCATGAAAAGAATGATAAGGCTTCATGTGAGAACTACCATAGAACAGCACTTCTGAGAGTGGTGTACAAGGATATGGCAAAAATATTAGTAGAGGGGTTGGTGACACTAGATGAGAACATGTTGAGGAGTACAGTGTAGGATTCAGGATAGACAAAACCTCAATTTACCAAATTTTTTTTGATTAGACAGATGCTAGATAAGCACTATGAATAGCAGATAGCCACATCTCCTTTTTGTGGACTACAAACAAGAATATGATAACATAAACAAAGCATAACTTCTTGAAGTAATGGTAGAATTTGGCACGCTGACAAAATTGATGAACCTGACGAGAATGACAGTAGAGTGAGCAAAACATAAAGTGGAGGCAGAAGAAGGGAGGACAAGCTAGTTTGAAATTCATAGAGTCTTGGTGATCCTCTGCCAACTGTTTTATCCAATCTCGCACCGTAAAAGGCAGTCAGGCATATTGATTATAAACCCTTGAGGCACATTATTTACTGGACTGCTACAGTGCATAGTGCATGCAAATGACATTGTATTGGTGGCAGGAATAAGGGATCTGTAAGAAGGAACTGCACATTTAAAGGAAGCTGCACGGAGAATGGGGCTCAGCACGAACAACAAATATGAGAGATGAGATGCATGGGTGAAGATTGAAGAGGAAAGTGGTGAGAGAGCTAGAAAATTCAAATACCAGGACTAACTGGTAATAATCAATAATGTCATGTTAGAAGAAATAAAATGAGGAATGGGGTCTTTCACCATATTTTTTTTATTGCCGAATATGATAGAGTTCATAAAATAAAAAGACCTGTATTTTCCCGTTTTTTGATCTGTCAATTATTTCTCGAGTTATAGGCGTCGAAAAACTTTTAACCCTTTCGGAAAAGTGGGTGTGGTGCAACCTCTGACGTATAACGACTTTGTCCAATCACATCTGAGCCCACGAAGCTACTTCGCCTTATCGCAATGGGGGGGACACAGCTGATTCTGCCAATCGGAGCAGTTACGACAGCATCTGTGCGAGCAGACCTTCCAAGAATCCCCCTCCACTCCCTTCTTTTCCCATACGAGCAGTCAAGGGCGGGAGGAAAGTGATGTCAATGATATCACAGCAGCATTTTCAGTGGGCGTCACCATTTACTTATTTTAATTTTTGATTTATGAGTGAAAGGTTATGGTTAGAAGATTAATTTTTTCACTAAATTTCTTTTTTCATTTCTATCTAACGATTTCGTGTACAAAATCGCAATTTCGGTTCCGAGTAAACGCACCCAATGTCATTGGAAATTGTTGCTATTCCTCTCTCTCTAGAAGATACTTAAGTAAAAATAATATTAGCAGAGAAACTAAGATCCAGGTGTACAAAAGAATCTTGAAACTATTGGTAATTTACAGATCAGAAGTATGGTGAATAACTGCCATGAATGAAGAGATGCTACGGAGGTGAAAAAGAAAGGTTTAAGATGCTGTGAATGAAGAAGGTATCTGGACAATACTCAAGAATGAGAAGCTGCAGAGATTATACAGAGATCTGAGTATAATGGTGGATGACATGAAAAGGGGGAGAATCATGTGGGCAGGACAGAGAATGAATATGCTCAAGAAAGTGTTCAGCGGGAAGGGGAGGAAGACGAGGTCGTTGCAGGAAGGGATGGCAGGAGGATGCTTGGGGGTGGAGGATATGAAGACTGAGGAGGCAAACCGTTTCGGAGGCTCCTCACATACCGTAGTGCCATATGGTGCCAGACAGATTAGGTGGTTGTTGTTATTTGTGGGAGACGACCAACAACTGAGGCCATTCACACCAGAGAGAGAGGCAGGTGGGTAACCGGTTAAAGGTATGAGTTCAACGCAAACCCTGCTCTTAAAGAATGAAGTCCAAGGGACCATGGCTTAGCATCCCATCCGACGAATGATGTCCTGGACTCCAAAGTGCTGTCCACAGGGCACTCAAGGAGGGACTGGTATCATCATCAAGGGGTCAACAATCCTAGGATTATAGCAAGATGTTCCACAGAGAAAAAATCATTCGCCTTGACCGGGACTCGAACCCGGACCCCCTGATTTCTGGCCAGGTGCTCTACCAGTTGAGCTACCAAGGCATCCTCTCTCTCTGTGGAAATCAATGAGGCTTTAAAGGAACTAGGTGTTATCGGACTGTGGGACTGTGGGACAATACCAACAATGGATATCATTGTTGACATTATTAACTAAGACCAAAATCAGCAATTTCATTTTTACTTCGTCCATCGCTGGTTACTCAGCTTCCCAGGTAGCAGAACTCTTCCACCTCCTCGATTTCTTGTTTTCCTAGTTTAACATCGGTCCCGGCTTCCTTTCTGCACACCAATACCTTAGTTTTCTTTTTATTGATCTTCAGATGATATCTGGTAATTGTTCTTTCCATATTTCCTAGTGTCTTCTTTAAATCTCCTTTTTTTGCCATGACTGTAATGTCATCACCGAATCGTAGCACCCTGATTTTCTCCCCGTGGATATTCACTCCCAGAGACTTTTCTTTGACTTCTACCAATGAAAAACCTGCATTGGCTGAGCCTTCATGGTGGGACTCTATTGAGCACTACAGCAACACGATCCCCCTCCTTGGATTAGGTCTTACCCCACACATAGGTACTTATGGGCTCTAGAATATTGTCTTTTTTCGAGAAGGTCAAAGAATCTTTCCTAAGTCTCACTTCTTCTAACACTCAATCTCTCTGAATATATTGATGGTGTTATTTAATATTCGGAATGAAATTCTATCATGCTGGATGTGTAAGGAGGGGATTCAGCATTCAGTTATGTATATTGGGAGAAAGATACATTATCAATTGTTGCTCACATAATAACAATGATACACAGAAACCTTATTACTGAGACATAAATTATGTATTTATAAAGATATTTGATCAGGGACGTATTTAGAACCACTGTGGCCCCTTGTGGAATCTTGGATGAGGCCCCCGATGTTATAGCCTTGCAACCTGGCAGTTTTTCATAGACTTTTTCTCGCTCTTGCAAGGTCCCTGGCAGCCATTAGGTACGCCATATGGTAAATACGGCCCTGTATTTGATTACCAGTCACAAAAAAGAGTGGGACATGAATTAATGATACTTTGCACTATTCCACATAAAAATTTATTTCGAACGAGTCAACATGTTTCACTGCACTGCAGCATCATCAGGACTAATATAGAAGTTAAACATGCCAGAATATATAGTCACGTAAGGAGGGTTGGGGTGGCGGGTGAATATTGTCCTATTCCTGGGTTAGAGAGGAGGGGGAGAGAGTTGAAGGCAGGGGTGAGGGGAGGTTTGGGAATTTTGAGCTGAACGTTGGTCTGTGGTGAGGAAGGGGAGGGGGGACGGGTGACGGACTTCAGGTGCTGGGAAGGTTTGTTTTGGATTAACTGCGGGAGGTCAAGGAGTGGGGAATGGTAGGGAAAAACGTGGTCATTAGTGATGTTTTCTTTCATATTCACGGCCGATAGGATGAACAATTGTTCCCAAATGTCCATTCTGGTCCCCATTTTCTCTCTGCGAAGCATTTCTGGGATAAAATCAGCCTGGTGTCCTTCTGCCAAGAGGTGAGCCGCGAACTGGGATTTCCCCTCCTTCTTTTCAAAGTCCTTCTTGTGCTCGCCTGCTCAGACCCTCAAGCTTCTTCCCGTCTGTCCAATATAAGACGCCATACAATCACCACACTCTAACCTGTAAATTCCACTTTGGTCCCTGATATTGATGGAGTCTTTCACATTGGGAAGCAGGTATTTAAGGTTTGTTTTGTTATGGAAGGCTGGTTTGATGCCAAGGTGGTTCAGGAATTTACCGACTCTTGGGGAAACATTGTCGATGTAATTTATTTTCCGCCAGCGTTGAGCTTTTACATGTTCAACTGAATAAATCTGCCAAAGGGAAATTTCTTTTTTCTTTTTCGCTACCAGGTTATCTATCATAGCCCCTGGGAAACCATTAGCTCTGACTATAGATTTGATGAGGGATATCTCCTTACAATATTCTTCATTGGTGAGGGGAATGATAATGGCTCTGTGTACCATGCTGTGGAAGGCTGCTATCTTTTGACTGGGAGGATGTTTTGAGGTGGCATGGATAACATGATCAGTGCATGTTGGTTCTCGATAAATACCAAACATGTGTTTTCCATCCTGAATGGATATTGTTAAGTCAAGGAAATTTAGTCTGTCATTGCCTTGGAACTCAACTGTAAATTTAATGTTTTCATTAAGGGTATTTAATATTTTCAAAAAATTCATCACTTGCCGTTTGGTTCCTGTCCATAAACACAAAATGTCATCCACATAACAGAACCAATAATGGTCTTTCTTCAGGAGTGGGTGGTTGCATTGAAATAAATCTTTTTCCAAATTATTCAGAAATATTTCTGCCAGTAAGGGTGATAGGGGGCCAATAACTTATAGCCCATCTGTTCTCCTGTTGATAATGGTTGCCATTGAAAACAAAATAATTCTGTTTGACACAGAGTTTAATGAAATGCATTAGTTCCTTTACTATATTTTGAGGGGTTTGTGATTGCATCAACACTTCCTCTGCAAGCTCCACTGCTTTCTCTTTGGGGACACTGGGAAAAAGGCTCACTATATGGAAGGACACTAACACACATTTCTTCACAAAAAAAGAGTGGCTTCATTATCATTGTTAGAAAATGTAGGATCTTAGAGAATGCTCAGGAGGTTGAATAAGGTAAGGGGGGAGAAGGGGAACGGGAATCAGCTTTACATATACATGATAGGTTGCAACTATGTATACTGAAGCATTGAGTCAACACACACAGTGCTGTGGAAAAAGCTTTTTTACATTCGGGGATTAACAAATTAATTCATACTCAGCAAGCTAATTTGCTACTTTTTTACTACTTAATTTTCACAACTACATTCAACTACTGAATATATGTCACAACAGGATTTGACAAGATGGAGGGGGGGAGGGGAGGGCATCAGAATAGTCACTCGCCGAGGCAAACATTCTGTCTTGACCCGGCCTTAATACACTCCCAGCAGAGAAAAGTCCCCAGTTTTGGAATGTGTTGAAAAAAAGTGTTTGACATTATAAATTCATAATATAATGTTTATTTGACTGCTTCGATGTATAAAATTAGATCTGTGATTACTTATTCATGAGTGAAACGCAAAAAGGTCAACCTATGCAGGTAGAGGTAAACTGCTCTCTCAATGACTTACAAGGTTGCAGATATTACTTTTTATTGGTAGTTGTTACTTTTTATTACCATTGCTTATTCAAGTTATGCCATTTGTAAAAAATTCAAAGGTATGTGTGCATGCATTACAATCTCTTTGTTCCTTCCCAATCAGCTGTATTAGTTAAATACATATTTCTTTTTCATTTTTAGACAAGAGTTTTTTCAAATAATCAAATGATCAATTGAAGAAACTGTAGTATTCAATTAAATAGATACTGAAGAAGTCACAGGATCAGAAGCAATGCAGGAAGTGGAAATTAAAAAGGGAAATACTGCTAGCTGGGGAGATTGCCAACACATGCGAACAAGACTCTTCAAAAAGGTGAGGCCACAGAAATTCAATTTAATATGAATGTTCTTTGCATTCCAGGCATAAGTATTTGTTTCACAACTCCTGCAATCATAGCAGATATTCTGCATGGAAAGAAATCATTCAGTTTCACTATTCAGGGTTAACAACCTCAGGGTTACAATGAAAATGTTTCGTAATCGGGTAACAGAAGGATTTGAGGGGGGTTGGGAGAAGTGCAGGAGTAGGATGACCCAGGTCAGGGTGGTCATCGGCAAGATTTGTTAATGGACTGGTTATGATAACTATATGTATTAGCATAACCAGTCTATTATTAGATGAACTAAAATTGGAATCATTATCAGACCCTATGTTGAAATTGAAACTTGAAATCTTAAATAAATTTTAAGATAACATTTTCAATGATAGTGTTAAAAATATTTTGTGAAATCCAGCTTACTATGGTAGACTGGACCATAATCACAAAATTAGAGAAATTGATTGCCGAACTGACAGATTCAAAATGCCCTTCTTCTCTTGCACAGTTAGGGATAGGGGAAGATTAGATTAGATTAGATTGTTTTGTGATGGAGTTCCTCACAACGGAGGCCCTGAGGCACTTAGACCTATTGGCCCATTGTGCCAACCACCCTTCTAGAGAAGTCACCCATATAGCCCAATTGCCTTGCAGAAGGCCAACAGGTCCCCGATGGGGATTTCCCTTACCTCCTTGGGTTCCAAAAATGGTGAACCCAGGTACCTATTTCGAATCCTCATCACAGCAGGGCACTTGCATAATATGTGGGATGTAGTTTCATCCCCTTCTTCACACCACCTGCATCCAGGTGAATCTACAATTCCCAGGAGGTGCAGGTGCCTCATCACCTGGTAGTGCCCCGTGAGGAGTCCCACTACCGTTCGTAATTGACCCCTGTTCAGTGACAGGGGTCTTTTGGCAAGCCCAGGCCTGGGTTCTCCTATGTGTAGTTTGGCCTGTCTAAGACTTGGTGTAGTTCGCCAGATCTCAGAATGCCGGGCTAAGCCCCACATTCCAATTTCTGCTATCCCTATTGACATAGCAATAGGTATGATTGGCTCTGGTCCACCAAAACCACCTTGGTGACCCTCCAGGCATTTGAAACATATCCATAAGCCAGGCAGGAGCGAAATCTTCTTAAAATTGGAAGGAGGAGCAGATCCTGCCCTTCCTGAAGGAGTGCAGGAAATACCCCATCTTCCCCAGCAGCCTTAAAGTGGCTAAATCTCATAATTGCCCATTTTGTAACTGTGTAATTCACGATGCTGGAGGAAAGTCTCCATTCCGTCCGAGCCGGATGGATGGGATTCCTCCCATGATGCATCTCCCTCAACTCCCTGGAGCCTGGAAAGGGGGTCTCCGGCATTAGCTTTAGTGCTTCCTTGTCGGAAGATGTGAAGTCTCCCGAGGGAAGCAGCAGAGACCCCACTCCCACTTCTGAGTTTTCGATAGGATCTTATGAAGTCTTGCCATCTGTGGAACAGTCTCTATGCTCTCACAGAAGCCCCTCCATGAGTCCCTATTTTACAGTGCTTAATGGCTGCTTTGTAACTCTGTTGGGGAAACCTTGAAGTTTTCCCAATCCTGAGGCATTCTTGTCCTCTTTGCTTTATTAAAGTTTCCTAGTCTCTCTACGGAGACCGTTTAATTCTGCTCCCCACCAGGGATATTTACACCCTTCCTTCCTGGTCTTTAGGGGGCAGCTGTTTTTGTAGGATGTGATGATGCTTCTCTGTAGATAATCAACAGCAGCATCCACCTCATCCACATTTCTAAACTTGTACTGAGGTGCCCCCTCTAGGGCAGCTCCCAGCCTTTCTCGATATAGTCCCCAGTTGGTAGTCCTGGGGTTCATATAAGTTATTTTCCTGTGATTGGATTCTAAAAGAGTGATGAGTATATGTCTGTGGTCGGACAAAGTTATCTCCCCTGACACTCTTCACCCATCAATCCTGAGCAGCAGAGAACTGGTGCACAGTGTAATATCGATCACCTCCTGCATAACACTGTTTGCAAAGGTAGGTTGTGATCCTTTGTTGAGTATTTGTAGCTCCGTAGACATGAGATACTCCAACAGGGTCTCTCCCCTTCCGTTGGTGCTTCCACTCCCCCACACCATGTGGTGCAAGTTAGCATCACAACCGATGAGAAGATCCCACTTGTTGGTCTTACAGTGAGTCTCCAGCCTCTCCATCTCATTCGCTGGTGGAGGAGCCGGTGCATCGTATGGCAGGTAGGAGGAGCAGATGTCCACCTTCCTCCTGTTCTCACCTTCCCCCAGGGTCAGCAGAACTGCTTTTCTGATCCCTAGTGGTAAATTCTGATAGATGCAAAGCACTTATCCCATTCACATAGATACAAGATCTAGGTCTATCAACGGTCAGAACAGTAATATATTTTTCCCATTGTCATGCTCAAGCCCCTGACTCTTCCCTGGAAAGCCCAGGGTTCCTGAATCAGAGCTATTTTGACCATACCTTCAGAGAGTATCCTTTGCAGGACCCCTGAGGCAGCCTTACTGTGATGCAGGTTAGCCTGAAGCACGGCTATGCCAGCCATGGTTCGGCCCCGCCCACATCTTCTCCCTCCCTTGTCTCCTTCTCTTCGAGGTGATATGGAGCCCTCCCTTAGGCCCCTACCCACAGGGGTTCCCGAGTCAGACTCTACCCCCATGCGGGAGACCAGGCTCGGTGCCTCCTTGAAGGCGAGCCCAGAGAGGTTGGAAAGGATGTCATCCTCCTCTCCCCATGAAGTGTGTAAGGGGTAATTGGGATGTGTGGGTCTCCTGGAAGGGACCCCCACAGGCAAGTAGTAGAGGGTGCGTCCTGACTGGGATCCCCATCGGGGCTCTCCACCAGTACCAAATTCCCCAAGGAAGAAGACGGACTACCCTGGTGAAAATAAACCGTGACAGGCAGTGTGACAACAATGTGTATCACGCTGTGCAAGTGTATTAGTCTCAGGGTATGTACACTGTTCGCACAGTGTGCTCCCTTCAAAGCAGTGTGACCACAATGTGCAGCACACTGTACATGGGTCACTGTGCTCACAATGTGTGCAGGTATCCTCACACTGTGAACACACTGTACCGTCACAGTGTCTATCACGCTTTCTGCACGCTTTTGAGTCCCAATTTACTTTTGTCACGGTGTATGCACACTGTAATCACACTCTTGTCACATTCTAAGCACACTGTGTTCACGCTTCTGTCACATTGTCTGTCACGGTTTATTTCACCAGGGTACAGGAGTCCATGTGAAGAGTGAACCTCTTAGCGCCCTCCATTGTTTTGTTTAAGGATTCCATGTTTGGTCCCACGAAAGCTAGGGAAATAAGGTGTCCGCCCATGCAGAGTCCCGCATGCATGGGTAAGGCTAAATAAAACCGGATGTCGCCCAGTATCAAGAGTCTCTCTGTTAGCGACTTCTTACCCTCAGCCCCGCCGATGTGGTCACCCTTGGCTCAGAGACACACCATGGTGATGGGAGCTGTTTATTGACAGGTCTAGAACCGTCATGTTCAGCGAAACCAGGGGCACCTCGAAGAAGATGTGGCTCTTCACCACGCATGACGGTCTTGGTGGTCCATGGGGATGTTCTGCCCTCGTCCCACCCTGGAGTCACGGACTCCTTACCCCCTGGATAGGGGAAGGTGGGACACTAAGAGTCAGAAATTGAATTATCTTTAATAACTTAGTAAGTATTGACATATCCAAACCTAAATAAGCCAGCACAATGTAATAATTGGTGAGTTTACACGTAGCAGTTGACTGCTACGACAGTCAACTGCTAACAACTATTATGTCCCACTCGCATGTGTATAGCAACTGCGATGCGAGTTCAGGTCGATACTGGACACATGTCGAACACTATCGATCCTAGTTCGAGCTATTAGCAAAGTTGAAGCCCGTCTACTTTCCAACGGAAATGTATCCAACACAATCGCAACAATCGCCAACGGAAGGCAATACACGACGGAATTCGGATATAATAACAAGGATATCCCTCCTCAAAAGGGGAGATGCTACTGTTTAAAGAATGGCAACAAAAGATAATCGTCAATGGAATATATTGCTTGAAGAATTTCATGACAATTTAAGCATCAATTATTATTGAGATAAAACTTTTTATTTGTTATGACAACGCCTAAATAGCGACTTTAAGCTGCATAGAAGTTGGTGCAGACGCATCATAGCAGTAGCGATGTATCGATATATCGCGATCTCGCAACTGTCATAGCAGTCAACTGCTACGCGTAAACGCTGCTTAACGCAGACGCATCATAGCAGTAGCGATATAGATACATCGCGCATCTCGCGACTGTCATAGCAGTCAACGGCTACGTGTAAACACCGCTTTAGGCATTTCTTTGTTTATTTTTACGCAATTTTAGTACAAAAATAACCTTTGAATGAGCTATGAAACTTAAAAAAAACAATGTTGTCTCACTCAGCCCTGCCTGGGGGGGCACAGTGAGACAAGCACTGGGGCGCGGTGAGACTAGCAAAAGGATGAACAGGGCCAAGTTAGACATAAGGTCATAAATTAAATAAAAATTGATCTATTAACCATAAATAAGGAATGATTAACAATTTAGCTATTCTTTAATAGGCATTTTAACGAACATTATTAGGGAAATCCCATTCGGAACCTGACTTTCAGCAAAGTAGCTCACGTGGCCCTTCAGCAGCAGAAGCTACCGTCAGTCGCAATCAGAGTGAAGGGGCAACGTAGCCAGCAAGTCGGGCGACGAAATAGGAGCATTGTGCTGCCCTTGTAATATGATATGCCGCAACAGAGTTACGAAAGACACGCCATTAACGAGTGGGCGATCAATCTCACCGATGAATTTCTCTAAGAAATAATTGCAGTGTTGTCTCGTGACGACCAAAAAATCTTACGTAAGATAGTTATAGACGACCACCAACGTAAACCCTTTGAAACCACCCCTGACTGGTAGTTATTGTTACTGTATGTAATAAAGAAATAACTGCAATAAAATGTTTCATTGAGTTATCAATATTTTGTGCCAGGTGTTTCTCTCAATTCCGTGCCATTCGATAATTTCATTTTTAAAATTGTTATAAAAAGCAGTTACATTTTTTCATTTCTGTCTCCAAATTTCGGGGGGGGGGTTGAACCCCCACCCCCGCTGGCTACGACCTTGGCTCCTGTCAGCGCTCGGCGTGGCCTTCCAATTGGCCAGAGCGACTTCCTGGGGGGGAGAAGGGGGGGGGGGAAGGATCCGCTAATTGTCGGAAGGAGGATGGGGGGGTCGCGTTCGATAGAAGAAAAACACGTAATTAGAGAGATGCGACGCTTGGAGCGCTCGTCCGGACAGCTTCTGAATCAGCGTTTACACGTAGCAGTCGACAGCTATGACAGTCGCGAGATGTATCGATATATCGATTCATCGCTACTGCTATGACGCGTCTACACCAACTTCTATGCAGCTTAAAGCCGCTATTTAAGCGTTGTCATAACAAATAAAAAGTGTTTCATTTCCTTATTGGTTGATGCTTAAATTTTCATGAAATTCTTCAAGCAATAAATTCCACTGACGATTAACTTTTGTTCCCATTCTTTGAAGATCAGAATCTCCCCTTTTGGGGAGGGATATCCTTTTTATCATATATCCGAATTCCGTCGTGTATTGCTTCCCGTTGCCGATTGTTGCGATTGTGTTGGATACCTTTCTGCTGGATAGTAGACGGGCTTCAACTTTGCTAATAGCTCGAACTGGGATCGATAGTGTTCGACATGTGTCCAGTATCGACCTGAACTCGCATCGCAGTTGCTATTTACACATGCGAGTGGGGCTTAACAGTTGTTAGCAGTTGACTGTCGTAGCAGTCAACTGCTACGTGTAAACGCACCTTTACACACATTCGATATTCGATTGGAATCGACAAATGAACCAGTTTTAAAGATCGATTTCGAAGGGAAATGAATAAAAAATGGATATAAAGAGGAGCTAAGACCGATATTTTCCCGAAAATCGAATAAAAGTTGTCGTTTGTCACGGCGCGTGAATATGCTACCGTTCACCCGTTCGAATCTCAGTTTTCCGTGGATGCCCATGGAGGGAAAGAATAAAGTTTCACGAAGGAACGCAGTCGGGCTTTTTCCCCTCGCAGCAATCTAGCAGGCGTAGAAAGAATTCTCTTGAGTTCGTTCCGAACCCTGCCTGGGAAGGGAACCCTTTTCCAGGAGCAGGCGAGGCGCACCAGCCGACTCGGCATTCGCATTGACTCACTTCAAGTCACGCATTGGAGCCATCTTTGGAATACGAATCTGAGCGTTCCACCCGAAAGCTGGCGCTGTTGACGCAATGACGTCATCAGTGCTTGTTTACCTTGGATACAAGCATATCAACCACGGACACCCGGAAAGTAGCATTTGATATTTTTGTTGAAATTAAGTTTATTTGAAGCGGGGAAGACGCCAAACGAGATTTTATTTTCCTTTACATTTATTTGAAGCCTATAAATAATAGGTAAGTGTACGATGCTGCTATTAATAGTTTCCGCCAGCAGCAAAGGCGTACCGTTTTACTTTAGCGCACCAAGCGCTTCGACGCGCTTAAGTGAACGGCATTTGGATCATCAATGGCAATCAATGCGATTGGTGCTGGACAAGGCCTAGTAAGCATAGGGAGCCACCTCCAAATGCTCAGAGCCGAGCACTGAGCACAGGCAGGACAGGGGACAGCGTTCACAGCAGTGGTGTCGCTCACGTACTTATCTACAAACGGAAATCATTCATGACGACTCAATATTTCCATTCAAGGAATGAATGAATCATCGCCAATTTTATTCATTCTCCGTGTAAAATCTTCATGGATTGTCAAAGGAAAATGCCCAGTCCTTTGGAGGCAACGTTCGCCGAAGCCAGGGTCTTCTCACCGGTGTACTTACCGCGGCATTCCAGGGTGCCGAGAAAACAGTTCGGCGTGCAACGAGGCAATATTGAGAGAAAACAAAAAATGTTTGGCAGCACCAACTTAACTGAACAGAGTACTATCACGCCCGATAGAACTAGTTATAGGTAAAACACTGCGAGCCACAGCGAGGGTGTGTGGCAGGGGATGAAGATCATTATGCATGCACTACTCAGATACAGATAAGAGCTGCAACGAATCTACTACAATAAAACAAGTCAGGCACAGGAGGGTCACGTGCAACGGTTAGTGTCGACATAGTGACGAAGTGATTACTGGTTATAAACATTTTTACCAAATATACATACACAATCAGGTAAATAAGATTAGAGAGATTGCAGATCTCCGCTGCAAACGTTCAAGTTCGTTATTTAGACCGATTTCGTAGGGATCCCATACACTGGCAGCATATTCCAAATGAGGTCTAACAAGGGAAAAGTAGCTGATTTCTCGTACATAATCGTCACATTTACCCAGTACTCTTTTGACGAATCCCAGTTTACGATTCGCTTGACCCATTATTTCACGCATGTGTTTACCGCACTACAGACTGCTCTAGTAATAATTCACCTACCTAACCCTTTAATATTCTTCCCATTGTGATCTCTGATGGTACGCAGGAAAAATGGCATTTTTGAATCTATCGGTAGTACAATCTATTGATTCCATTCTTGTTTATCTGGTCAAACTTAGTATAATACGCAGGGGATCTTAGTATGTATCTAACGTCGTCTGTAAACAAATCAGCTTCGATTTGTTACTTAAACAGTTACTTACTTAAACGGTCTTATCTAAATTTTAACCTGCGTTCTGACAGTAATTCCCATCCTAGTTCTTCTATTAAACTCGTAAGACATAAGTACACAATCATCAAAACGGCCTTTAACAAATCTTGCTGATCTCCTTAATATGGCGAAAGAATGGGAGCGTTTACTCGGAACCGAAATCGCAATTTTGTGCACGAAATCGATAGATGGAAACGAAAAAAGATTTTTAACGAAAAAATTAATTTTCTAACCATAACCATTCACTCAGAAATAAAAAATCAAAATACGCAAAAGGTGACGCCCACCGAAAAAGCTGCTGTGATAACATTGACGCCATTTTCCTCCCGTCCTTGACTGCTCTTATGGGAAGGGAAGGGAGTGGAGAGGGATTCTCGGAAGGTCTGCTCGCTTAGATGCTGTCGCAACTGCTCCTATTGGCAGAGTCAGCTGTGTCCCCGCTTTGCGATAAGGCGAAGTAGCTTCACGGGCTCAGTTGTGATTGGACGAAGTCGTTATACGTCATTCACCTTTTCACTTTTCTGAAAGTGTTAAAAACATCAGTTTTTCGGCGCTTATGACTCGATAAATAATTGTCGGATCAGAAAACGGAAAAATACGGGTCCTTTTATTTTACAAACTCTATCAGATTCGGCAATAAAATAAATATGGTAAACGACCCCATTCGAAGCACTTCTTCCAAACCTGAGGAATAATCAGTGTGAATCGCCGAATATCCTTTTGGCAGTGGCGAGGGAAGAGGACGAATAAGAACAACTAATAAGAGTGTCCTAACCACGATCTCTAAAGGGTTTACGCCTGCGTGAAATATTGGCAATCCTTGGCCTCAGCGAAGAGTGGACTCCTCCTGTATTTCAACACTCGGCCAGCCTTGCTCGGTGACTTTGGACCGTGATTAGCGATGTCGGTCCGTGGGCGAACTCAAGGAAAAGAAGTCGGAAAGACTCAGCACGAATTCGCTCGGGTGGAGATGGTGCTCGCGAGAAGAGTGATGCGTAGTCTTCCTGGCGTGGTGCGCGAGGCACCGCGTGTGTTTTTTTCGGTCGATGGAATCTGACTTTGTAACTAGGTTCGTTAAAAGGTGTTACGATAGGTCGAGTAGTGTATCAGAATTAATAAAGGATTAGGGTGGGAATCATTATCAGAGCGTAGGTTAAAGTACAGATTGAATCTATTACAGAAATTTCAATCGGATATTTTTACTGATGATGTTAGGCACATATTAAAAACACTAGCGTGTTATGCTAGATTCGACCAGATAAACAAGATTAGAGAGATAGATTGTCGTACCGATAGATTCAAAATGGCATTTTTCCCCGTACTATAAGAGAACAGAATAGGCCGCATAGCAAATGGATAGGTATGGGAAATATTTTGGAGTATTCTGTAGTGCACGATGCATGTCTTACCCCTTAAATACTGTAGATACTAACAATCAAGTTGCATGAGACAGAATAGTTGCTTGTTTGCATGTCGGTAGTGCATGCTTGGTGATCTTCACCCCCTGCCACACACCCTCGCGGTGGTTTGCAGTGTATCGCGTAGATGTAGATGTTTGAAACTGAGAAGAGTCAGTCACTCACGGCTCTGGATATTCTTCAGAGTTCTGGTCTCTCACGTGGACGGCCATAGGTTTGGATCCCGGAAGTGGAAGATTTTTTTCCTGTGGTAAATCGGGCCCTGCTTGAGTGGAGATCACTTCGAGTACAGTACTCCGTCCGTCAAATGGGACGATAAACCGTTGACCCCTTGGCGCCTTTTATTAAGAGCAGGTTAATTCCTGTATCGCTCCAGCCCTCCTCCGTTCCCTAAGCATTTTCAAATCACCAATCACCTGTCCCAATTGGATCACATGACCACATCCGCTGGCCGCTGATCAACTGCCACCTCCCGAATATTCTCCAAGGAGAGTTACTTCTGAATCCAGGATATATTCTTCCAGAAGAGAGTCCTTGATATCTTTTTTCGGTCAAATAATAATCACTTCCAGCTTACGATTGAAAATTAAATTAAAATATTGTTGGATGTCTAAAACTTTGGCATTATAGTTAATGGGGAATATCCATAAACTTTGTTTCTCGAAGATTAATGATGTACTTGATGCGAAAGTTTTTCACCACTTTAAATATATAAGCCAAATTTTTCTACGCCCACCACAAAGATTATTAAATGATAATGAAATGTTCCCGGAAATTGACAAAAGTCACGTGACCTGAAACGCCTTCTGACGTCACTGCACGGTATAGGTTCCATATTGCTACGGAGATTGACATTCATTGCAAAAGAAAACGAAGTGAATATATTGTTTTGAGGTTTTTAGCCGTTTCTCGAAAGAAACGATGACTGAATAAATACTTAAAAAAGCACATTCTGACAATTTCCTTTTGGCGGCTCCCTTCTGACGGCGTTCTTCTAAAAAAAAACCAGCGATTACATAGACGTAGTAGAAATTCTTGGGCACTTAACAGGCATTACATCTACATCTACACGATACCCTGCAAGCCACCGCGAGGGTGTGTGGCAGGGGGTGAAGATCACCAAGCATACACTACTAACATGCAAGCAAGCAACTAAAGGGTCTCATGCAACTAGATTGTTAGTATCTATAGTATTTGAGGGGTTAATACATGCATCATGCACTACAGAACACTCTAAAATATTTCCTCTACCTATCCCTTTCCTATGCTGCCTATTCTGTTCTCTTATAGTACGGGGGAAAAATGCCATTTTGAATCTATCTGTACGACAATCTATCTCTCTAATCTTATTTATCTGGTCGAATCTAGCATAATACGCTGGTGTTTTTAATATGTGCCTAACATCTTCAGTAAAGCTATCCGATTGAAATTATATAATTAATGGACGATTTGCTCGTTACAATCCATACAACGTAAATAAAAAATCGAAATACAATCGTTTATTGCATTAAACAAAAGAGATAAATACATACGCCATCGCCAAGTATTTATTTAACAACTTACCTCCTCGCATAAACAGATAAACAACGACCATGGTGATACCGTGCCTTGACGTCATGCGATGACGTCCTGTTTTTAAGCTGCCGAAAAAGTACAATTTTCAAAGAGTAATATCTTTGTTACACAACTTAATTCTTCAGCGAAATTTTTGCCAACCACAATTTAGCTAATGAACTTCACATTCAAAGATTTATAAAAATAGTGCATGTTCTCCATTAACAGACTCCTTCGGTTCGATAACAATGGCTTCCCGGCACCAGTGTAAATAAATATGAACGCAACTGCGCGTGAAGAAAACGAATAGTAAAAAAGTCACTGCACACTGACTGAATAGAAATACTTACAAGATATTAAAACATCCACGAACAGTTTTGAACATTTGAAATGTCACATTCATAACACGCGATCAACTCACGATCGCACGTGAGCTCATGATTTTGCTGTTATTGAATTTAATTGGTGATAGTTCGCAGTCAATTACTGCCACCGTTCACATCAAATCGTGATTCGCACGTCGTGCAGGAGCGCTTAAGGGAAGGGTGTGACTTTGAGAGAGGAAAATGTGGCGAATTGCACTTCGGAGAAGTGACCGTGATCTTCTATCTCGAAACATGAGCCCTTGGTTCCACCCTGGTCTAGAAGTGGTTTGATTGAGGAATCGACATAATGAGACGACGAATAAAACATTGACCCACACTTGCTAAATCTAAAGCGGAATGGGGAACTACTGGAAATTGCCTTTTTCGCTCCAGATTCCATCAAACAGCGGGGTCATTCTGAAATTAAGTGGAGAGAAATGAGTCCACATACTAAAATATACTAAACCGTCTAAACATTAATTAAATGAAACCAATAGTAATAAATACTACCACCCTAACCTACCCTACCACCCTAACCACCCTACCACCGGTTCGACACCGTCCGATTGATTGGCCAATCCATTGTATAAATTGCATTGAGTACCGATTGACGACACATTTCACCAACTCTCCGCCCAATGCCACAATCCAATCGACAATCTTTAATTACAATCACTGGATTGTAGGACACGTTTTTCCTGCCGGCCAATATCCAATCAGAGGTTAGAATTTCCGTATCCTAGTGACCAACACAACAACACGTATGAATATTGTTCTTCGGCATTCATTTCTGGGCAGTTCTAACCTTCCAATTTGTTTTTCTGACGCTTCTAGTGCTTACAATAATAAATAATACTTTTATTTCGATTTTGCATCACGCATTTATCCATAAACCAGCGTTTTGCGATATTCTGTTTCAACGTGATGTGGCGTACTCATGTGTGAGCATTGTTATGACCAAAATTGATTACGTCATCCCAAACATACCGACAATAATCAGCCATGATATTGGGAACAATAATGGGCCAATGAATTGGAATGAGTCAAACTGGCTTAAGGACAATATTAGGCACGCAGAAACGAGACACGTGAATTGTTGGCTATAAATGACATTCTATTGTTAGTTAAAACAAAGATAATTGTCCCAAGCAGGCTACCACAGCCAAAACTGTTACAAATCGGTTAGAAAAATCAAAAGTCTAAGGAATTGATTCTACCCCCACATAAGGAGTAGGTATATTTTGCCTCGAGGATTTAGTTTTGATAATAAGGATCGATATTTCCTCAATACTTGGGGCACCTAAAAGCCAAGTTCAACAATTAACCGACATAGATTCGATTTTTTTCGTACGGGCAATAGATTTGATCGGTGGCTTAATGGCATTGTTTGAGAAAAAGAATTTCCTGTTCCAGGGGCGGGATTCTGTACACAACTAACGATACCTATCGGTATCGGTGGCTACCGACGGTCGTCGCTTGTACCGACGGTCGAGCTATTCTGCACCCGCCAGCTACCGACAGTTGTCGGTGCAAGCGACCTAACTCTGACGTCAAGCAGTTATCGGTAAGGAAGCAGCACCTGCGCGCGAGGCTATACGTTTTGACCAATGATATAGCATGACACAAACAGGAAAAAGTGCACCATCGATATGCGAAATATTTATTCGGAACTTAGCGTAGTAATGTTATTTGAAATCAACAGTGGACTGGACGTGGATCATTTGTGATTCACATTCATTCAAGGATCATGCGTAAAGTCGAAGAGAAGTTAATACCAAAGGCAGGATGAAAGGTGGGATTAGTTGAAACTGAGGGGATTGCATGTAGGTAATTCGAATGAAATCTTTATTCATACTTTGTTATTGATTTCGTACTGCGAAATTGGGTACGATTTTACGATCGAGAAATAACACACGTCTATATGGTTCTGATGGACTGTATTCAAGTGCCATTAACTAAGCCAACAATTAAATACTCAAGTTACTTTACGTACACAAACAAGATTAAATTAAAAATTAAAACCTAAGATGGTCCAAACAATAGTCGAGAAGCTCAAGTCAGGTCGAGAGGGAATTGCTACATGGAGGAGGAATGTAATAATAATATATTTATTAGATTACTTGGTAGAATTGTGTACACATCTTCGTCGAAATTACAAATTATAGAGACATCACAGTAAGTAGTAGGCAGCATTCGGCTAACGTGTAAGTTTGTTTGTAAGTAACGTTTGTTTTTTTGGGAGGCAATCTTAAGAATTAGAAACACTAATTGGTACGGAAGTAAAAGTGACCCTGACAAAGAAACAGTGAAGTGAATAATGACTTGCGTTCGTTTGAAAATGCAATGGAATGAACTGAACACACTGCTCACTCGCAATGGCGATCGACCGCTCCCGCTGCAATATCGGCCGAAGTGTTTCAATGAGAACCAAATCAACATGTGGGTAGAGGGGAAATAAATTGATAAACTCCTCGTTTTCCAGCTCAAACGGGTCGTGGGCTTCCCTTTTACTCTCGTATCCCGGCACGATCGTCGACGTACGAGTCTACTTTCTACGTATTACATAAACATTTGATCTAAAGCAAGATATCCCTCTGCCATTCTTTGGGCTGATAATTAAAAAACACCAACCACTCTGATGTAAAATGCATTACTAGTCTAGCGATAAAGTTTCTACCGTCAAACATTTAAATACAGCAAACTGCAATTGCATATAAATAGTATAGTAATTGAAGTAAAAATATAGGTACTTAGTAAATAGAAAATTATAAATAAAACTATTTTTATTTAATAAAGGTTAGAAGAACTTAAATCACCTCTCACTCTCCGCACTTTGGACACTTTAAAGCAAACTTGTTTTGGATGCGCTAATTTTGCAAATTAAGGACGAATATAACTAGCGCGAATTATACCGTTAAGATTGTAACTTAATAATAATATGAAAATGCAAATAAAGGACGATCTCAGTTCTCAGAAAACCTACCAATTTGCACAAGTCAATTCATCAAAACCAAGCTCGTAGATCATCAAAACACACGTCCGTCGCTATGCGTAGACCGATCTATCACTGTTTTTACCCAGCATGCAGTTGGCGAAGAGACGAAATACATGTCGGTAAGGCCTAGCGTGGGTTTGGAAATCGTCGGTAGGCTCAGTCGTCGTTACCGACAAGTATCGGTAAAATTAACGACAAGTGTCGGTAGAATGCGTCACCGGAATCGCTCTTACCGATATTTGTCGGTCGGGGGAGCTAGCGACACCGATAGGTGTCGGTAGGATGTACAGAATTCCGCCCCAGGATATGCAGTAGTTTTAAATAATACAGGGCTCTTAAGAAATGCAACAGATTAAAGACACCAATTCCGTAGACGTGACCACAAAGGTAAGGTACAGTAATAAGCAGCATCACAGATTCAAATATTTGTTCTTCCCTTGCACAATTTACTAACACAACAAAACAAACACAAGACTTCTTGCCACCCTGTGCCACGTGGTGCCTTCATTAAAACATATTCCCGTATGATGCAAATACAATATCTCACCCATTACAAATAACAGATAAAAATGGATTATGCAAATAAAGCAGATATAATATTAAGATTAGGATCGTGTATTTTTGAGGATCTATTCAAGTCTCAACGGACATAATATATATAATGACTATTCGTAGTATTTCATGAATATTTCCTTTAATGTTTAATGTAAAGAGTAATTTTGAGAGTATTTTCTGCATGGTATTCACGTAATTTCTCATTACGCAGCAGGCGTAAACATTCGCATATAGTCAATAGTTAAAGTGCAGATTAAATCTCTTAATGAAATTTAAATCGAATAGCTTCACTGAATATGTTAGGCACATATTAAAAACACCACCGTATTATGCTAGATTCGACCAGAGAAATAAAATTAGAGAGATAGACTCTCTTAAGGCCGTTGTACACGGTACAATTTCTTGTACAAGAACTTGTACAATGCGCAAATTGTATCGTGTACGAGGGGTTCGTACAATTTCTTGTACAAGAAATTAGATCATGCTCTATATTATTGGATGAAACCGTCCAAGATCCACTCAGTAGCTTCTGCGCATGACATGTGACGGTAGTGATGCGTTCGTTTAGAATTCGTAAGGTTGGTGTTCTGTTTGCGATCACTTTTATTCCTGTAAACGTGGAAAAACTTCCATTTTTGTTGTACATACCGTGATATTCTTTTTTGCTTCCATATTCTGATATTCTTCGTTGCTTCCAAATTGTGATATTCGTCGGTCGCGTCGGAAGTGTTCTATTTCTCAAAAGATGAGTTGGACACACTGGAAAACATTAAACCTCAATGAAATTAAAGATGACGTTATTGAACCTAAAAATAAATATATGCAACAAGCGAAACATGATGTTTGGACGATAAATGATGGGTTTCATGAGCCGATGAAAGAGTGCAAGTAAGCAATCGTAAAATTTCATTTTATTAATGCTAGGATTAATGGTAGCAAATCATTGTAACCCAGTAACTATGGCAATATTTTCGAAATACTATCGTAATCGGATATCGCGATTCAGCTGGTGGACGGAAAACGATATCTGCGCATGTTATTGGCGCACAAAGTGCATGAAAATCTTTGATCGTGTACGACCGTGAACCAACTTCTTGTACAATATCTTGGTCCAATCTCGCCGTTCAATTTATGGTACAAGATCTTGTACAAGAAATTGTATCGTGTACAACGGCCTTTACTGATAGATACAAAATGTCAATTTTCCCCCGTACTATAAGAGAACAGAATAGGCAGCATAGCAAAGGGATAGGAAGGGGAAACATTGTTACAGTAGTCTGTAGTGCATGATGCATGTATTAATAACCAATCCCTTAAATACTATGTAGATACTAACTGTAAACCTAAAGGGTAAACGCCACGGGTTGGCAGTACCCGCGGCGCGGACAACAATAGGGGTTTATCGGTTAAACGCTGGGGGGTTGGCAGTACACTCGGCCAAATAATAGGTTAGGAAAAACGAGCGTAAGAATGGGCAAGAATAGAGAAGTGACAAGAGCGTGAGTAGTAACGGGGACACGAACGGGGGAGTAGTGAGGAGGACGCGACACGGAACGGCAGTGAAAGGGCGCGGGGAGAGTCGGAAGTGAACGAGACGTCAGGAGAATTGGCCCGGGAACCCTTGAGAAGGACCCATCAGTGCTGATCCTACCGAAACCGAAATCCTCATCTGATTCAAAATCTTCCTCTGAAGACTCAGAATTGGTATCCGTCTCCTGAATCAGAAGAAGTTTGCGGACTTGGCTTGGTATTTTCTTCTTCACCCGGGTAGCAACTTCAGAAGTGCAGGAAATATATGGGTCGGAAGTCACAAGCAGTCTGTGAAAAAGGTCATGGTTTGTAGCTAACCTGGAGATTTTTCTAGAGTGATGCTCCCTAAATCTCCGGATGTCTTTGTTCCGTGCTTCCAAAGCCTCCTCGGAAAGCTGGCCAATTGGTAATTGCATCGTAAACGATTTCTGCTCCATGAATCAAAACTTTGTGAATGGTAGGTGGCATATAATACCATGCATATAATTTTACAAATAATTTTGCCGTAGAATAACAATAATTTTTGAAAGCAATAATATTTATTTTTAGCTCACTTGATATTGCTTTCAAAATGGTGGCGAATCGGTAAATGAGTTCCTTTTCAATTCCTGGAAAGAAAAGTTGCAGGAAATTTGATTACTTTGAGATAATCCAAAGATATCCTGCGTAATATTAGCATGAGTCATTGAAATAATCGTTGTCGATCTTAATTGGGCGAAGCATCTTTATCTGTTCACTGATATACCTTTCTTCTTCTTGTTAAATATCTTTTGTTTCTCGACTCCATTGGATTCTAATTGGCCTACAAAATCTGGTCGATGATGGGTGAGGATTTGCCCAGACAGATTCACCTGTTTTAAAATAAAGAACAATCATTTCAATTCACCCAAACTATTATGCATAGTATTATCTATATATAACTATTTCTGAATTTGTTTACCTGATGCTGTGTGCAACAAGTGAAGCGGTACAAGAGAGGTCGCGAACAAGCTTTCGTCTCTTGCATTAAGTTTCTCCCGCGTCTGCTTATACTGTGAATGGCCAGAACTACCGTCAAAACCCCATTTACATATGAGGGTGCATGAAGTGCTGGCACAGTTTTTCTCTAAACGCCTAAGAGAATACATAATCCTTCTGGCTGTGTGATCCAGAAGAGACTGCAAATTAACTTCACATTTTTCTTAAGAAATTGATATCCCTTCTGGGTAGGCCGCTCTTTTTGCCAATCTGATTCTGTCGTAACTTGGGTAGATGATGTGGCCATGCTTTCTCGCCGTCTCACGAATTAGGATGTACTGCATCTTTGTCAGATGGCCCATTACCATAAGGGAAATAGCCTCTTCATCCGATAGCTCAGTTTGACTTGTATCTTTCCTTCTCCATTTGGACAGCATTCTTTTAGCCCTAGTTGGTGTTGTTATTGTCACTTCTTTAATGATTTTTGCTACAGTATCATCTCCTGAGGCACGCAATTGCATTGAAGTTGCCACACACAATTCCTATTTCGAAGTGCTACTTCTTAATTTTTCGGTTTTTCTACGTTTGGACCCTTCATTTGCTTTTACAAAAGATGTCAATGGTCTTCCACCAGGTGTTATTTCAGGTGTACCAGTTAGAAAATTATTGTAAATGAATGATCTAAATACTTATGATTCATTTATCAGTTTTTTCACCGTGAAATGGGTACTCACCTTCACCAGACGTGCTTGGAAGATATTCAAAAACAGCGGGTGGGAATTTGATTTCTTGTTCCAACCATTTCCTATGCCTCTTCTGAAATCTAATCTTATTTCGCCAACATTCTTCCCACTTCTGAAAATAGCTATGGAAAAAGTGTTTCTGTACTGAAATGGCGGCCAAATTTTGTGCACATTCGTCCTCACCCAAGTTAAATTTGTCATATAAAAAGCGCAACAATTTTTTTTCCATCACCGCTGACTCTCCTCTTCTTTCCAAAAGAACATTATGCAGTTCTATGCGGGTAACTTTTGTGATACTCATAGTCCTATTGAAATCTAAAGGATCCAATGCACTACCTTTCCACAACGAATGTCAAACATAGACTGGTGTGGTCCGCTCAGCCGTGAAATGGTGATCCGAGAAGGGGGCGATGCATGAGCCGAAAGGTTATGGGTTCGTGACCGCGCCCGCCGCCGTTTCGCAGGTTTCCCCGCTGCCCGGAGTCTTTTTCTAAGTCGATACTTACTATGTCGCCACCCCTACGACATTTTGCACGCAGGAACTAGTAGCCGCAAGAAACAAAATGCACAAAAGGACAATAACCCCGGCAAGTTTATTTAGTCTTTGTATGCCGCGGCCTGGGGTCCTACCTCTACGGACTTTCTACGAAAGGATGAAATCACACTAGCTGTGAATGGCCCATAAATATATTGAAGAGATATTTGTAAAATAAAAGGTGTACAATTAGTGTTTTTTTAATCTGGAGTTCCTAAAGAAACATAGAAAATGTTAAGTTCCCTCGCTCCTCTGCGCGGCGGGCGGCGCGCGGGAGCCAAGGTCTGAGAGGACGTGTATCACTTTACATTATTTAACAAAACTAGAAAAGTCGCAAGTATGCGCAGGATTTTATTTTACCATCGTATAGTATAAAGTTCAGTCTCACTGCAGATGTTAATATCTCAGCGTGGATAAGCGGGGATGAATACTTTCATCTCTGATTTAGTTAAAATTTAAGCAAAAAACAGTGAATTTTTAAATATTTCATAATGGTCACCCGGAATATTTATTTTTTCGAGAATCATAGCTTAATACAATTAAATAGGTATACATAATCATTATATACACTCCAAAAGAATTATCTTTTACTTATATCCCCATACCAGTAAAGCAAACATTGAGATTTTTCGCTAAGAACGTAGATTTCAAGAAACGTTTTTTTCGTAACTTTTTAAAGGATCATATCCACTTTACGAACGCAATTTAATTTTAAAAAATTACTGTTTTGGGATATTTGGACATTGTAGAACAATAATACGGCACTTTTGGAACAATAGAAAAGAGTCGAAAATTAGGGTTTTGGCCAGCTTTTTTCGATTTCCGCCCAGTGTGCGTCGTCGGCGAGAGTATCATACGGGAAGGCGCAGCACTCCAGCCCAGTGTCACGGGGAGGGAGGAGGAGACGCGTTAGCCACGATAAGTGGGAATCAATTGGAACATTCTCAGAATTTATTTAAGGAAACTAAGCCCATTGCCTAATAACATCCAACTGATTCTTTTAGACTATTGGCTATAATAAGTATACATATGAACTTTGTAAATTGGGCCCAATCTCTCAATTCAAAGGAATCAAAAAAATATATATATGTTTTATGCATGAATAATATAAATAGTGTTTTGCTTAATTTGTCCTTAACTGACCATTGAATTAAGTGTATTGATGTATGCATGTAGTATATGTATATAAGAGTGTGTGTGGAGGTAAAGCAGAAATGATCTAGTCGGACGATTAACAAGTTAATTAACTGGAACCGAGGGGGCTAGGGTTACACTAACAATCTAGTTGCATGATACCCTAAAGTAGCATCTTTGCATGCCTATAGTGCATGCTTGATGATCTTCACCCCCTGCCACACACCCTCGCGGTGGCTTGCAGGGCATCGTAGATAAGATATCGAAGGTGAAATGACGACGACGGGTGCAGTTGCCGCTCCTCCGACGACACGGGGGCGTCCTCCAAAACGTGCGCGCGGCGATGCTCATGGATGGTGCGACTCGTGGCCGCGCATCAGTGCGCAGCGAGCCGTCGTGGTCTCCTCTTCTGCTCTAGAGGGACAGCTCTTCTGCTCCAGAGGGAGTTGGCCAGCGCGAACGGACAATATGGGCCCTCTAAGCGGCCCCCTTTGCTGGTGGGACCTCTTCCTGCTCCAAGCCCTCCTGCTGCAGCTCTCCGAAGCCAAGTACATTGGTGAGTCGATGGACCCTTCTTCAAGGAACTGCGAGAGGCCTTTCCCCCCCGAGCCATGCGACTTCTAAGCTCTAACTGTAAAGCAGCGTTTACATGTAGCAGTTGACTGCTATGACAGTCGCGAGATGCGCGAAATATCTATATCGCTACTGCTATGAAGCGTCTGCACCAACTTCTATGCAGCTTAAAGCCGCTATTTAGGCGTTGTCATAGAAAATAAAAAATTTCATTTCAATAGTGATTGATGCTTAAATTTTCATGAAATTCTTCTAGCAATACATTACATTGACGATTATCTTTTGTTCCCATCCTTAAAAGATAAGAACCTTTCCTTCGGGGAGGGATATCCTTGTTATTATATCCAAAATCCCGGTATTAGACGTCGTGTATTGCTTTACATTGGCGATTGTTGCGATTGTGTTGTATACACTTCCGATGGAAAGTAGGAGGGCTTCAACTTCACTAATAGCTGGAACTACGATGGATAAGTTCGACATGTGTCCAGTATCGATCAGAACTCGCATCGCAGTTACTATTTACACATGCGAGTGGAGTTAATAGATGTTAGCAGTTGACTGTCATAACAGCGTGTAAACGCACCTTAAGACCTGGAGTTAGAGCGTTCGTCGACTCATCGGAAGGTCGTGCATCTGTCCAGCCACTGGAATGTTTAATCAGAGAAATCACGGGTGCCACTGGAGAATTGCTATATTTTGGATTAGATCGCCCACGTTTACATCCCCCACTATCAGGAAAATGAATAGCTCTCCTCCTAGCACTTACAAAATAAGTAATATAGAAATAACAAACGTGGAATCCATTAAATATCTTGGAATAAGACTGACAAATGATCTTTCCTGGGGTAAACACATGCGTGAAATAATGGGTTAAGCTAATCGTAAACTGGGTTTCATCAAAAGAGTATTGGGTAAATGTGACGAACATGTACGAGAAATCAGCAACTTTTCCTTTGTTAGACCTCATTTGGAATATGCTGACAGTGTATGGGATCCCTACGAAATCGGTCAAAATAACGAACTTAAACGTGTGCAGCGAAGATCGGCAAGATTTGTAAAGGGACGGTACGATAACCTTATTAGCGTAACCAGTGTATTAAATGAATTAAATTGGGAATCATTGTCAGATCGAAGGTTGAAATTCAGACTTAATCTCTTAAATAAATTCCAAGACCATATTTTCAGTGATGATGTCAAAAATATTTTGCGGACCCCAACTGGACCAGAATCACAAAATTAGAGAAACTTACCGCGGAACTGACAGATTCAAAATGTCCTTTTTTCCTCGTACAATTAGGGATATGAATAACGGTAAATATATCCAGTTCGAGAGTTGCAATGGAACACATTGGTAGCTGCATGCTGGTACAAGGACTTGATGCTAACCCAACTAACAGCATGTTTTTGCGTGAATGCTTTGCTATTTTTATCTTTTTTTAAATAGTGAAGTTTAGAACAGCATATAAATACTAATCCTTTTTTATGCATGATATGTAGTGCATATTTGGTGAGTATTAACCCCCTGCCACACACCTTTATGGTGGCTTGCAGGGTATTATGTAGATGTATCATTTCAATTTTAAACACATGCATTTCGTCATCTGACCGGTTTCCGTTGATGTGCAAAGAATTCCCTGCGACGAAAGAGCAGGTCCATTGCCCCCCGTGTTCGATAATCTTTTTATAATTGGGTTTTCCAAAACATATGGTTCACGGCACTCCAGAGAGACATTTGCAATTTGATTATAGCTCCTGGACTGATACTGCGCGATCACGATTGTTGCTAAGCGACGCCCGTGTTCAGGAAGATCGCTTCTGGCAAAGGGCACAGGCCTGAAAATCCATTCTCTGACTAACGGTGGCCAGATGAAGTTCGAGAAACATTCAGACGGAGAGGGAGGCGACGGAGTGGTAGACCGGACCCTTCTATGTCGCAAACAAAGTCCAAGGTGTGATTGAATGCAGCGAATTTGGGACTGATTTGCTACGCGACATTTATCGCTTTGCGTCTGTTTCCGCCATGAAAGCCTGCTTTGTGCCGTCTATTGTGGGCTGCTTTCCGTGGGAGCAACTCGACGCTGAGCTATGATAGGGCCCTTAGCATGGTGAGGAGGAAAACAGCTGTGAACTCAAGAGCAACCCCCCATTGTGGTGAGCCCCTGCATACTTCCTTGGATTAAGGAGAACAAGAAGATCTCGTGTGGCATTGCGGTGACCGAGGCACGCCGAGAGAGAGAGAGAGAGAGAAAGGGGAAGACCCTGTGGATGATGCTCGTGGTGCAGCCCACGCACCAAGGTGGGCCGGAAGCATGATCGAATCTACATCTACACAATACCCCGCAAGCCACCATAAAGGTGTGTGGCAGAGGGTGAATTCTCACCAAAGATGCACTACATATCATGCGTAAAAAAGGATTATTACTTGTATAGGTACTGTTCAAAACTACGCTATTTAAAAAAAAAGATAAAAATAGGGTTAAAAAAAACATGCAAAAGATGTTGTTAGTTGCGTCAGCTTTAGGTGCTCATGCCAACATGCAGTTACCAATGTTATCCATTACTACACTCGTACTGGATATACCTACCTATTTACCGCTATTCATATCCCTAGTTGTACGAGGAAAAAAAGGACATTTTGAATCTATCAGTTCGGCAATCAATTTCTCTAATTTTGTGATCATGGTCAAGTCTACCATAGTTGGAGTTTGCAAAAGATTTTTAACATCATCATTGAAAATATGGTCTTGGAATATGTTAAAGAGATTAAGTCTACATTTCAACCTGCGCTCTGACAATGATTCCCAATTTAATTCATTCAATAGACTGGTTATACGCTAATAAGGTTATCGTACCGTCCCTTTACAAATCTTGCCGATCTTCGCTGTACACGTTCAAGTTCGTTATTTAGACCGATTTCGTGGGGATCCCATACACTGGCAGCATATTCCAAATGAGGTCTAACAAGGGAAAAGTAGCTGATTTCTCGTGCATGATCGTCACATTTAAGAACAATGGAGGGCTGCGTGCCACCAGATGTTTGGATCGAGTGAAAAGCAGTAAATTCGTGTTCCATGTACCTAAGGTTTATTTGTCAATATCTTGGTGCCCTGACGCACAAAAACACGAGGCGTCCAAAATACGTAGAATAGAGGTGTTAATGTGCTGGCATTAGTGCTTCGCGAGAGGAGGAACGAATCGTTAGCACGCGGTAAAAAATGTAGCGCAAAAATTCTGAAGGGCGAGAGGGAGGAAGTGATTTAATTTTGATTTAAAAAGCATTTTAATGACTGGAATTTGTTAGCGTCAGGAAGCAAAGTGAAGCAAAGGTGCGCGTTGCGGACATTTCGAGGGAGAGTGCACGACTTTCCTTGTCGAGGAGCTTTCCGTTACATCTTTGTTTAGGCATCGTATAAAGGCCGTATCTCACTATCCATTGGTTGATGGTTGCGGTGTTACAGTCCACCAATAAGCGACAGCCAAGCATCAACAGTTGGATTATAGGAGCGCGTCTATTTCCAACCAGCCGATTGAATAACCGTATAGCCAATAGGAGCTCGTATCGCGGTCACTAGCCATTTGTGTTTATATTCTCCACAAAACTTCATTTGCGGATTCTTGAGGTACGTTCTTCAAGTCCTCCCATCTCCACTTCTTCTACTGATTTCCTAGTGAGTTCCTCTTCCGAATTGTTTCCCACAGTGTTTTGAAAGGCCAGCCGCTATTTAGTTCCATTCAATTTTTTTACATGCCATGCATTCTTCATCATTTTCTTGGCTTCTGGATGGCACTTCATCATCAAGTTGCGGTCAATCAATTTCTACACTTGAGTAGCTTTTGCAGTTCTTCATCTGCTCTCTGAATCTCTGCTTCACTAAAATGAAGGAAAATGAAATCTTCTACCTCCTGGCATTATTCATCTCTTCTAAGGCTCTACTTTTTAAAGGATGCGTTTCAAAATCCACGAGCTTGTGTTCTGTGCATATATTCCTACAAGTCTTTCTCCTCTCTCGTTGCCTAATCCCAATCCATATTCATCAGTTTTTCTCCCACCTCGACCTCCGCCTATAGATACTAACAATCCAGTTGCATGAGACACTTTAGTTGCTTGTTTGCATGTTAGTAGTGCATGCTTGGTGATCTTCACCCCCTGCCACACCGCGAGCGGTGGCTTGCAGGGTATCGTGTAGATGTAGATGTTCGCCGACGATAGTATTCCAATCTCTTAAAATAATGAGGGAATCTTTTCCTCCTGTCCGTTTCATTTCTATCACCACAGACGTCTTCCACGTCATCTTGCTAGTCTAACGTAGGCATGTAAACTTGCACCACGATGGTATCCGTAGGCTTGGTCTCGATCTTCACCATGACTATCCTCTCGATACAGTCTGCCGCGAGAGGCCCTCACACTCATTCCTCTACATCTACATAATACCCTGCAAACCACGATAAAGAAGTATGGCAGGGGGTGAACTCTCACCAAACATGCACTGTTCAAAACTACGCTATTTAAAAAAAGATAAAAATAGCAAAGCATACATGCAAAAACATGCGTTTAGTTGGGTTAGCTTCAAGTCCTTATACCAACATGTAGCTACCAATGTTATCCATTGCTACACTCGTACTGGATACATTTACCGTAATGCATATCCCTAATAGTACGAGGAAAAAAGGGACATTTTGAATCTGTCAGTTCGGCAATCAATTTCTCTAATTTTGTGATTATGGTCCGGTCTACCATAGTAAGTTGGGGTCCGCAAAATATTTTTAACATCATCACTGAAAATATGGTCTTGGAATTTGTTTAAGAGTTTAAGTCTAAATTTCAACCTGCTATCTGACAATGATTCCCAATTTAATTCATTTAATAGACTGGTTACGCTAATAAGGTTATCATACTGGCCCTTTACAAATCTTGCCGATCTTCGCTGCACACGTAAACTTGCATGTAGGCGTAAACTAGGCATGTAAACTTGCACCACGATGGTACCTGTAGGATTGGTCTCGATCTTCACCGTGACTATCCTCTCGATAAGTTCTGCCGCGAGAGGCCTTCACACTCATTCTAAGTATCAAGCCACCGCGAGGGTGCGTGGCAGGGGGTGAATATCACCAAGCATGCACTACCGACATGCAAACAAGCAACTATAGGCTATCATGCAACTAGATTGTTAGTATCTATAGTATTTTAGGGGTTAATACATACATCATGCACTACAGACTACTCTAAAACATTTCCCCTACCTATCCATTTGCTATGCTGCCTATTCTGTTCTCTTATAGTACGGGGGAAAAATGCCATTTTGAATCTATTAGTACGACAATCTATCTCTCCAATCTTATTTATCTGGTCGAATCTAGCATAATACGCCGGTTTTTTTAATATGTGCCTAACATCTTCACTAAAGCTATCCGATTGAAATTCCTCTACTAGATCTAATCTGTAATTCATCTTGTAGGCAACCTTTCCCTGGGCGATGTCGTTATACATATATACACCTTCACATAAGTCCATTATTCACATTTCTTTTGGTCTTCTCGTTTTACGACATTTTATTTCTTTTCATTTTGGGCTAGAGTTATCCTTCATCAGTTTTCAAATTCTCGTATTTTCTCCTCTCTTCAATCAGGTCTGAGTCTTCTTCTGTGATCCATGACTTCTTCCTGACAACTTTCATTCTCCACAAAACTTCTTTTGCGGATTCTTGAGGTACGTTTTTCACGTCTTCCCATGTCCACTTCTTCGACCGATTCCCTAGTCAGATTCCCCACTGTGTGTTTTGAAAGACCAGCCGCTATTTATTTTCCATTCAATTTTTTTACATGCCATACATCCTTCATCGGCCTGAAGGTGAAGCAAAGTAGAAAAATCCAATAGCGTCGATGCACGACGTAAACTCTGTGCTCCTGCATATTCCAATTGCGGCTCAAATTTCAAAGGGGCAGACAAATATTTTACAGCAGTTAACAAAACCTTCATGAGTCTTATCATAGTTGATCTAGAACTAACTAGTCAATTGTATAAAAACATCAGTCGGCACCTCCGGCTTCGCCTCATTTTGGACGGCTCTGGGAAGCCACTATCACATCTACAAAGAGCCACATTAAAGCGCGCCATAAGGTTCTCACACTTAAAGGACCTGACAGCACTATTCGCTCGCGTGGAGGCCATGTTAAATTCCAGATCACTCACGCCATCTGACATCTACATCTACATAATACCCTGCAAGCCACCATAAAGGTGTGTGGCAGGGGGTGAACTCTCACCAAACATGCACTACGTATCATGCATAAAAAAAGGATTAGTACTACCGAGACCATGAAGATCTGAAGCTACTGACACAAGGGGGGGAGGGCTGTGTTTCGAACCTCCGGGGTTATCTCGAATAGGTAACCAAGAAGTCACGTGGTGCATACAAACACTAACTGCTCGCAAATTTGGTCTACATGAATCGCACATTACAATCTCGCTACATATTGTCTTACACGAGTTTCATCTCATCTGCTTCGAACATAGAGCCTTAGGGTAAGGGAAACTCAAGAGAAAGCGATTATTGACATCTTAATCAGCGATAAAAACACACCAAATTTGCCAACCCTTCCTTGTTTGTACCACGTGACTCCTTGGTTACCCATTCGAGATAATTCCGACGGTTTCGAACACACCCTCCCTGGTCATGTTTAGGTTGTCATTCCTCTTTTAGTACATCCCGGACCAAATCTAGTTGCCGAGAAAACATTTATATTGTCTCGATGGAATGTAGTAAAGCAAATTTAACAGCGTTTCCGGAATCGATGATCCAACGAGTATTTGCAATCTCGTACGAAATGGCATGTTGACCAACCCAATCTGTCAGTTGGAGTTGTCAGTTGGAATAGCAACAAGATCTAAAATGGGAAAAAAGAAACGATCTACATTTTCTTTGCTCAGTAGCCATGGTTTTAGAGAACTTAAGTATCCACTTAAACTCTTTACCGTCTTAACATTACTATTAAATGCCTTTGGCCCTATTTAAGGAAACAACGGTTATATAAAGTTAAGTAGGACTTCGGCAAAACATTAAAAAATTCGTTTCAAAGGGCGTAAGTGTGTGGTTTTTAAAATATTCTGGCGCGTTGCCTCATAAAGGATAATCTCTTTAAACCTGGATCATACCTAAAAGTGCCTACGCGGCAATAGCCATAGCATCTTGAAACTGGGGAAGGAAGATTCGAAATCGGGCTATCACTCGAACACATAAGTGCACATTGGGATCTTTTCGGGGAGTTTTGGCGGGCACCTCCACAGCATAATAGTTCACTTTATGGAGTACGATAGGGCTGTGCGATACCACGTCGACGATACTCGATATGCACTTGATATCGGGAGTCGATATCCCGATATGACGATATCCTGATCCTGGTATTTTTTTCTGTCACCCGTAATGATGCCTCTATTTAGCGCAATTTCTCGGTAATGGTTGATCGGATTGAAGTGCTATAAACACCTGTCTCTTCCTTATAAAATATTACACTTCCTCAATCTTAAATTATATATTTTAAATTGTCTAATTTGCTATTGTTATTAACTATAACTTTTTTATCGTAAAATTTTGATGTAGGGAATGGATTGGCCATGGTGCGATTTCATCACTGAAAACTCGAATTCAACAAGGAAAGTTCAAATTTGTTTATAAATTATTGTTTTTAAACCATAATTCTGAATTCAAAAACATTTTCACCGTTCTTCGACCAAGGAAAAATGGTTATATTTCAGCCCATATGGGCCGTATTAAAAAATTGAAAAGAACCTCTATTATCTAAAATTATATGATCTTTCGCCTCAAGTTATTATATTATGTGTCGATATTCCGATATGTCCTTATCACGATATTTCCTATTTATATCGCGAAACCGATATATCGGCGAATCCGCGATATCAGAATGATATCGTCGTGCGATATTCAAAACAGCATATCGCACAGCCCTGGAGGCAATATTTTCAGTGATGATGTTAAAAATATTTTACGAACCCCAACTTACTACGGCAGACTGGACTATAATCATAAAATTAGAGAAATTGATTGCCGAACTGACAGATTCAAAATGTCCTTTTTCCCTCGCACAATTAGAGATACGAATAACGGTAAAAATGTCCTATCGGAGAGTAGCAATGAATAGCATTGGTAGCTGCATGTTGGTATGAGTACTTAAAGCTAACCCTACTAACAGAATGTTTCTGCATGTTTGCTTTGTAATTTCTATCTTTTTTAAATAGTGTAGTTCTGACTACTATATTAACACTATTCCTTTTTTATGCATGATATGTAGTGCATGTTTGGTGAGAAATCACCCCCTGCCACACACCCTTGTGGTGGCTTGCAGGGTATTATGTAGATGTAGAGTACGCTAATGCAAAGTAAATGGATTTCAGAAAATGTATGGGACGCTTGTTGCGAATGAAACATAGTTTATTTCACCACATTTTGAACCAATCGTTATTTTGTTGACACGTTCCCATTTCGATCGTGTATCCAGGTGAATCCCAAATGTTTACAGTCAGCAACAACGCTTTCTATCGGAGTGCGTTGTTGCGGCCGAGGAGGAGGAGGAAGTGGTTCACCGCTGTGTTTGATTCGTTCCGTGATTCCGCAGGCGCCAACCCGGACAACGTGACGCGGCCGCAGCTGCGCTGTGAGGTGGAGGGCAGCAACTCGACGCCGGGCGAGGCGCTGACGTTCCGCTGCGTCGTGACGCCCGTCACCGTCATCCGATACTGCGAGATGCGCGCCCCCTGGGCGTCCTCGCCGATCCTCGTCGAAGACGGCACCAACACGCTCATCGGCACCGACCTCGTCGACGAACTCATCTGGATCGACGCCTCCTCCACCTCCACCACGCCCTCCACCACCACGCCGTGGGCGCCCAAGCCCAGGACAACAAGGTTATACAGAATATCTGCAATCGCAGAATATTATAGAAACGTTTACGCGTAGCAGTAACACTGCTATTGACAGTCGCGTGGTATATCGATACATCGCTATATCTATAATGCCTCTGCACCAACCAAGGAGAGTAGAGAACAGGAGGCCGAACGCAATGCAATAGCTTTGGTCCGAAGCGCCGGCAAGGTTCCAGTTACCAAAAGAATCCGCTGCGCAGCGCCACCGTTAGTCGTCATGCCATGTTCGGCGTGAATCGTACTGTTTCACACGTAAAAATGAAGGCAATGTTGAGCCCAAAATAAACACGCGAGGTAAACAGATGCATTTATCAAGCACTTCTGCTGAAAACGCAAACGGTGAGCACTTGAGTAAGCTAAGGCTTTCAAACAAAGACCTCATTGCACTTGAGAAATTTGCTATCGCGGCCGTATCCTCCAGAAGCAAAAGTGCCACGCCCCCTCAAAAGTAGAGGGATTTATTTGTACATGAACTCCGCGAATTAAACATATAGCATCAACAAGCTATAATTTGACCAAATAAACGATTTCGATGTGACACTGTGTGTTCTCTGCTCTCCTTGGCACCTACTTCTATGCAGCGTTTACACGTAGCAGTTAACTGCTACTGACAGTAGCGAGATGCGCGATATATAGATATATCGCTACTGCTATGATTTGTCTGCGTTAACTTCTATGTAGCTTAAAGCCGCTATTTAGGCGTTGCCACAACAAATAAAAAGCGCTTTATTTCAATAGTGAATTTCGCTTAAATTTTCATTAAATTCATCAAGCATTACATCAAAAAATGTACATTGATGATTATCTTTTGTTCCCATTCTTTAAAGAGTAGAATCTTCCCTTTTGGGGAGGGATATCCTTGTTATTATATCCAAATTACGTCGCGTATTGCTTTACGTTGACGATCGCTGCGATTGTGTTGGATACATTTCCGCTGGAAAGTAGACGGGCTTCAACTTTGCTAATAGCTCGAACTAGGAATCGATAGTATTGGACATGTGTCCAGTATCGACCTGAACTCGCATCGCAGTTGCTTTTTACACATGCGAATAGGGCTTAATAGTTGTTAGCAGTTGACTGTCATAGCAGTCAACTGCTACGTGTAAACGCACCTTTAAAGATGCTATTTACGCGTTGCCACAACAAACAAAAAGCGTTTTATTTCAGTAGTGATTGATGCTTAAATTGTCATTAACTTCATCAAGCAATAAAGTCAATTGACGATTATCTTTTGCTCCAATTCTTTAAATATTAGAATCTCTCCTTCTGGGAGGGATATTCTTGTTATTTTATCCAAATTCCCGGTATATCAGACGCCAGTATTGCTTTTCGATGGCGATTGTTGCGATTGTGTTGGATACATTTCCGCTGGAAATTAAGGTGCGTTTACACGTAGCAGTTGACTGCTATGACAGTCAACTGCTGACAACTGTTAAGCCCCACTCGCATGTGTAAATAGCAACAGCGATGCGAGTTCAGGTCGATACAGGACAAATGTCGAACGCTATCGATTCCTAAGTCGTGCTATTAGCGAAGTTGAAGTCCGTCTACTTTCCAGCGGAAATGTATCCAACACAATCGCAACAATCGCCAACGGAAAGCAACACACGACGTCTGATATCTGGAATTTGGATATAATAACAGGAATATCCTCGAAGGAAAGACTCTACTCTTTAAAGAATGAGAACAAAAAATAAATGAAAATGAATTTATTGCTTGAAGAATTTCATGAAAATTTAATAATCAATCACTATTGAAATAAAACTCTTTTTATTTGTTATGACAACTCCTAAATAGCGGCTTTAAGCTGCATAGAAGTTAGTGCAGACGCATCATAGCAGTAGCGATATATCGATATATCGCGCATCTCGCAACTATCATAGCAGTCAACTGCTTCGTGTATAGTCTGTGCGGCCTTAGATGGCAGTGACGCCATCGAAATTGATGACGACACATCGATTTTCCCCCAATGAGAGAAGCTAAAACTCACACACGTTGCCAAGTTTTTTGCCAACTTACGTGGTACAGAACAATTTACTGTCGCTACAGCGAATTACCCTGCGGGAACTTCAAGTCGTTTGAAAGGGAATTATTTTCCATGGCACTGTAATGCATTATTAATGGTTTACAGCACAAGATTTTAACGGCAACGGTATACAGTAATGTAATTGTTTCACGTCTTTAAGGAATTCTTACCAAATAATCAACTACGTACTCGTATTACAATAACCTCAACCCTCGCCCTGACTATTCTACTGTCTCTCCTTACAAATGGTTATGCAGGTGCAGAAGCGACAGCAAGCTTACTGAGGAAAGCAAGCAGGTCAAAGCTATTATCCCACGAGACTGCCTATGACAAGTTTATTGGCATTGAAAAACTGATTCAGGAAGTTAACACTGAAAAACACACTGATACTGGGTTCAAACTTTGATCCCTATGAATCTGATAACTTGCCCAAGACATTAAAATATACTGAAATAAATGTGTTTAACCATAACGATAAATCTTTGTGCACCTACATCCATCTCTTTAGTTTGCCTTAGTCTATAATGCATCTTGTAATGATTCCCTCACTCACCAAGCTGATTCTACATTTTAAATTAATTTGCTCAGAAACTCTACGCTGAACTAAAGTCAAGGCTACTACTTTGTATTAACACAGTTATTCCTCAGAAAATCACGTTCACACTCAAGGCATTCTATTCATCATGTGCATCAACCACATAGGAACTACTCATTTCTTACGATACGGCTTAAAAATTTACTTATGACACTGATTATCATTTCATTTAGAAAAATAAATGCAATACCACAAAATCACCAAAACATTTACGTCATTACAACAATGAGAATTTGATTGACACGGTAAATGTTTTTCCAACAGCACTTATCTCACGAAAACACCGTGGTTTATGCTTTTTCACTTATAATGCAGTGCACGAAGACTTATCATACTATCTTTGTAACTTTGGCTGCATCAGCTGTACTTTAATATCAGAGATATACCTGTCGTCACGCCGAGCACGAATTCGTACGACACCGAAACAAATTTTACAGTTCTTCGTGTTAAATCCCAACAAATCCACTTCCTACCATTTTTTCTACATTAAATCAACATCACAAACTTTTATTACACATTATTTGTTATTTTATAGGCCTTTGTCAGAGGAAAATAGAAAAATATGAGAGCACGTCACGAGATCGTGTGTCTGCTTTACACATTGACATAGAAAATTTCTAATTTTAATATCACTAACCACTCCAATTAAACAGCGGTGGTATTACATATGACTCTAACACACAAATTATTGCTCATAAATGCTGAACTCCGCAGAAAACTTCGAGAAAAACAAAGTACACACCACACGAGAGCAGAGCTCACATTTAGCTATTTTTGTACGAATTTCGCCATCACTGACACTGCCGAGGTTATAAAGTTCCTTGGTGTAACTCACTCAAACCTAATAACTTAAATGCAACACACTTTTTCACTTGATTCACTGAAATTGAACTTTTCAGTGAGGTATGCTGACTCCGATGTCCCACGAGCAATCACTTGCACAACTCGTGGCGAATACGCTTTAATAAATAAGAGATTGAGGACGCCTTGAATTCTGGACAAAGTATTCACGGGAAACTAACGGAAAATAACTTCACTTCCTAAGAAATATGCTGGCAGAAAATTTAATTAAATAAAAACTTTAATTTTACACCGGAAAACGTTAGTCAATTGTTCACAAAACTGTGCGAGAGAAAACGAAGTAGAGAGCATCCAAAACAATCTGGCAACTCAGCGGCGTGACGTCCCTGCCAAGATATAAAATACAGACTATAAACGCTGTTTTAGATGGGCTTCAACTTTGCTAATAGCTCGAACCTGGATCGATAGTGTTCGACATGTGTCCAGTATCGACCTGAACTCGCATCGCAGTTGCTATTTACACAGGCGAGTGGGGCTTAACAGTTGTTAGCATTTGACTGTCACAGCAGTCACCTGCTCTACGGGTAAATGCGCCTTTATAGAATTTCTAAAGTAAGAATACGCGTATTTCTGCTTCCTTCGATCCGTTCGAGTTATTATCGGCGAGAAACTATTTTTAAATCTTTAATATTCTTAATTTTTATTTATTTTTTAACATTTTTTAATTCTCTTGATGTTTTTAGTGCTTTCGCTTGAGTGGGCGTGGTAAAGACTCGTGCTAAATCCCTTCGTCCAATCACAAATGAGACTGCGCAGCACCTTTGCCCAATCACAGTGGGGGACACACAGCTGACTCTGCCAATAGAAGTGGTTGTTAGAGATTCCATGCAAAGTATTTCGAAATGCATTGCACATCCGACTACATCGTAATTTGTAAAAAAAAAAGTATATGAACTTCAGCACGCTTTTTATCGTCACGCCAAAACGCATGCGAAAATATTTCGTTTTTCAGTTGTTTTTGATTATGAACAGGATCTGCGCAGGCAGACTTCCCCTTCACACTTCCCCTTCAGTCTTCCTCAAAACAGCCAGGGTGGATGACGTAAATACCCTTAACGCTGCTCCTCTTACCCTAATTTTTTTATTTATGAGTGAATGGCGGTGGTTAGAAGATTAATTTTTTCCACTAAACTCCATTTTTCATCTCCGCCTAACGATTTCGTGCACGAAATAGCCAAAAGAGAATACTAATTTTAAGTTGAAGAATAATAGAAAGGACGACGTCAGCACGACATAGACTTCACAAGTAATAACTGAAAAGGAGACTGCCCCAGACTCCATCGAAGTAGAACACAAATTACTAATGGGGTCGTTTACCATATTTTTTTAATCGCCGAATATGATAAGAGTTCGTAAAATAAAAAGACCCGTATTTTTCCGTTCCGTTTTATTTCTCGAGTTATAGGCGGCGAAAAACTGATGTTTTTAACCCTTTCGGAAAAGTGGGTGTGGTGCAACCTCTGACGGCTTTCGACTTCGTCCAATCACAACTGAGCCCGCGAAGCTACTTTGCCTTCTCGCAATGGAAAAGCGAAGACAGCAGCTGACTCTGCCAGTAGGACAGTTGTGACAGCATCTGTGCGATCAGACCTTCCGAGAACCCCCCTCCACTCCCTCCCCCCTCCCCCGAAAGCAGTCAAGGACGGGAGGAAAGTGACGTTAATGTTATCACAGCAGCTTTTTCGGCGGGCGTCACCTTTTGCTGATTTTAATTTTTGATTTATGAGTGAATGGTTGTGGTTAGGAGATTAATGTTTTCACTAAATTTCTTTTTTCGTTTCCATCTAACGATTTCGTGTTCTACAAAATTGCGATTCCGGTTCCGAGTAAACGCCCCCATTGTTGCACTAGCTCATTCCTGGCGCTTCCTTTGTCCTTTCACCCTCCAGAAGTTTTACATCGGTCCAAAAGCGGGTCTTACTGTTGACAACGGTATTTAAGCCGATGGAGGCCTTTGCACGTAATCGTTTAATAACTTTCCAACCCAGATTATTGCAGATCCAGACCCTTTTAGGGATCGGGGAACCCTTTAAAATCGGAAGGCCAAGACTCGTTGCATCAGGCCGCACTGTGGCTTGCATACTTCCAGGCGCCTTAATTCAATTACGATGGCCACTTGCTCTGACCGTCTGTTGGCTTAGAGGCGCGTATGTTGGCTCTCGCATATTCATCGATGACTTCAAAACACCACAAAGACGCACGGAACAAAACATGCCGTGACAGCACAGCTGCAAAAGGCCCGATACAGAGGCTCTGCAGATTCCACACGCCCCAGTAATCCAATCTACATCTACACGATACCCTGCAAGCCACCGCGAGGGTATGTGGCAGGGGGTGAAGATCACCAAGGATGCACTACCGACATGCAAACAAGCAACAAAAGTGTCTCATGCAACTAGATTGTTAGTATCTATAGTATTTAAGGGATTAATACATGCATCATGCACTACAGACCAATCTAAAATATTTCCCCTACCTATCCCTCTGCTCTGCTGCCTATTCTGTTCTCTTATAGTACGGGGGAAAGATGCCATTTGAATCTATCAGTACGACAATCTATCTCTCTAATCTTATTTATCTGGTCGAATCTAGCATAATACGCTGGTGTTTTTAATATGTGCCTAACATCTTCAGCAAAGCTATCCGATTGAAATTTTTTCTAATAGATTTAATCTGTACTTTAACCTACGCTCTTATAATGATTCCCACCCTAATTCTTGTATTAATTCTGAAACACTACTCAACCTATCGTAACACCTTTTGACGAACCTAGCTGCTCTACGCTGCACAATGTCTAGTTCTCTGATCAAACCTAATTCATTAGGATCCCATACAGTGGCTGCATACTCAAAGTGGGGCCTAACTAGTGAAAAGTAGCATCGCTCTTTTGTCTTCTCATCACATTTCCCAAGTACTCTTTTTATAAATCCTAGCTTTCTCTTCACTCGGCCGCATATTTCCCGGATGTGTCTTCACCACGATAAATCTTTAGTGGTTGTTACACCTAAATATCTTATGGTTTCAACGTTTTCGATCTTCGTGTTACTAATTTTATAGGATCGCTCTATCGAATTATTCCTCCTCCAAAAATTGATAGCTACACACTTTTTAAGGTTGAGTTCTAACTGCCATTTGTCGCACCACTCTTGAATTGCATCTAAATCCTTGCTAAGCGATTTCCTGTCTTCTTCTTTTGATATACCCCAATACACTACCGCATCGTCTGCAAAGAGTCCAAGCTTCATAATAAAGCTTAATAATAAGCTTAATCCAATAAACTTGGCGACTTATTTGTAAGGAGGCACTGTCTCCAATCCCAAATTTGGAATCGAGAAACACTGCGTCACTTTGAAGTCTATTTTCGCCTGAAACTAAAATGTCACGAACGGAAACGGAGGTGTTTTTCGCAAGACTTGAATACGAATTGGCTTTCGTTCGTGATTCTTTGCTATCAAGTTGTCCCAGGGACATGCAACTACATAATACCCTGCAAGCCTCCACAATGGTGTGTGGCAGGGGGTGATTTCTCACCAAACATGCACTACATATCATACATAAAAAAGGATTAGTGGTTATATATTAGTCTAAACTGCACCATTTAAAAAATAAAAATAGCAAATTAAGCATTTAGTTTTTATATAGGTACAGGTATTTATATAGGTACTGTTCAAAACTACACTATTTAAAAAAAGATAAAAATAGCAAAACATGCATGCAAAAACATGCTGTTAGTTGGGTTAGCTTCAAGTCCTTATACCAACATGCAGCTACCAATGTTATCCATTGCTACACTCGTACTGGATATATTTACCGTTATTCATATCCCTAATAGTACGAGGAAAAAAGGACATTTTGAATCTGTCAGTTCGGCAATCAATTTCTCTAATTTTGTGATTATGGTCCAGTCTACCATAGTAAGTTGGGGTTCGCAAAATATTTTTAACATCATCACTGAAAATATGGTCTTGGAGTTTATTTAAGAGATTAAGTCTGAATTTCAATCTGCGATCTGACAATGATTCCCAATTTAATTCATTTAATAGACTGGTTACGCTAATAAGGTTATCGTACCGTCCCTTTACAAGCCGATCTTCGTTCCAGTACTCTACGTCACATTGATGTGAGTGACACGGGTCATTAAATACTTAATGAATCAATAGATATTTGGTGTAAGCATGATATCATGGTAGATTGATGATGGGCACTGATTAATTTTCGTTCTTGGTCCCCAAACAGGACTACGACAACATCGACCACCACGTCATCGACCACCACGTCATCGCCGACCACGTCATCGACCACCACGTCATCACCGACCACGTCATCCGTTCCTGTCAACTCAAACAAGACCCGGCGGGAAACTAGGTGAGTGGAGGAGAGAGAGGCATTTTGCATATGATACATGATCAAGCCGTCTCCATTGGATGTGTTCTCCAACAACTCCCTACAACAAATAGCCACAGCAACAAATAGAGGAGATGACAGTCTTGGTTTACTGGCAACCAACATCCCACAAAAAGTGACTAAGATTGACTCCGTTGAAGGAATCAGTGGCCACAGAGTTCTTACTGCAAAATATTCTTCGACATTACGCAAGAATTTTTAATAAAAAAGAAAGATTCACTTTTTTAATAGAGCAGACTTTGCAAACTGTAAAATTTATCTAAGAGACTCCTTATCGGGTTTCAAAAACTCTTCCAAAAACTTATGTAAGGAGGATAAATAAAAGTCGTTCATGAATATCATGCGCTCTGGGATCGATAGATATATCCCTTGTAAATTTAAAAAGGAAGCACAGAACCAAGGTGCCGCGAGTGAGAAAATCCCTGAGACGGCAGCGAATGTATCATGCTAAAATGAAAAGAAATAGTAAATATATGCCCGTCGATGAGCGTAACGTGATAATTGAATACTATAAAATTTCAAAATCCACTGCAAAGACAGCTCTTCGTAATGCATTTGCAAAATTCAAAAGAAAAACACTTGGGGAACAATTAAAGGAAAATCCGTAAGTCTTCTGGTCGTACGAAATGGAAGTGCAAGGCCATAAGTCTGCCGTCCATTCACTTAGAAATGATAGGGGTGAAATGGCCACAAACACTCTTGAAAAGTTAATTTACTAAACTCCTTCTTCCAAACCGTATTCAACCCTACTTCAAGGGATCCCATTGTCGTCTTACCTGACCTCTTTCAGCGGCTGATGCAACCAATTGAAATAACCTGTGATGGTATTGAAAAGTTACTTAAAGATATAAGCCCCAACAAATCTCCTGGCCCTGATCAAATTCCCTCCCGCGTGTATGGAGAGTTAGCTCCGAAATTTCCCCTTACCTTGAAATAGTATTTAATAAATCCCTCACCAGACACGTCGTACCGATGGACTGGAAAGCAGCCGATGTGACACCCATTCTTAAAAGTGGCGATAGGGAGCAGCCATCTAACTACAGACCTATATCCCTCACATCCATTTCATGCAAGGTCCTAGAACATATAATTGTCAGTTCAGTCATGGGACACCTAGATAGCCAGAATTTATTGTCCAATGTCCAGCATGGCTTCCGAAAGAGCAGATCGTGTGAAACCCAACTTGCTCTCTTTTCCCACGATATTTTAGTTTCTGGCGAAAATAATATTCCAGTGGATCCTATATTTCTCGACTTCAACAAAGGTTTTGACGAGGTGTCTCATAGCAAACTAATTTTGAAATTAAAATCTTATGTGTTAGACAGTAACATTATATCATGGATTAATGATTTTATGCATGCTCGGGTGCAAAGGGTTGTTTTGGACGGTTTTAATTCCATGGAAATTGAAGTCACTTCGGGTGTTACGCAGGGTAGTGTGATAGGTCCACTCTTCTGTCCATAAATGATATCAATAAGGTGGGTAAAAGTAAGCTTCGTCTATTTCCGCAGTAGTGTACAGGGAAATTCTATGCCCAGATGATAAAGAATATTTAAATGATGACCTACATGCAATTGAAAATTGGTGTGATACATGCCAGTTAGAATTAAATTTTAAAAAATATGTAGTAATAAATCTTTGAAAAAGAATTGTTCTCCTCGTAGCACTTACAAATTAAGTAATAATGAATTAACAAACGTGGAATCCATTAAATATCTTGGAATAAGACTGACACATGATCTTTCCTGGGGTAAACACATTCGTGAAATAATGGGTCAAGCGAATCGTAAACTGGGATTCGTCAAAAGAGTAGTGGGTAAATGTGACGATCATGTACGAGAAATCGGCTACTTTTCCCTTGTTGGACCTCATTTGGAATATGCTGCCAGTGTATGGGATCCCTACGAAATCGGTCTAAGTAATGAACTTGAACGTGTGCAGCGAAGATCGGCAAGATTTGTAAAGGGCCGGTATGATAACCTTATTAGCGTAACCAGTCTATTAAATGAATTTTATTGGGAATCATTGTCAGATCGCAGGTTTAAATTTAGACTAAATCTCTTAAACAAATTCCAAGACAATATTTTCAGTGATGATGTTAAAAATATTTTGCGGACCCCAACTTACTATGGTAGACTGGACCATAATCATAAAATTAGAGAAATTGATTGCCGAACTGACAGATTCAAAATGTGCTTTTTTCCTCGTACAATTAGGGATATGAATAACGGTAAATATATCCAATACGAGTGTAGCAATAGGTAGTAGCATGCTGGTATAAGGACTTTAATTTAAGGGGCCGTGGGACATGATTATTTTTTCGCTTTCGAGTGCTAAGATGATGGAGATAGTTTTTCCGTCGACCGGTAGAGTTACCAGAGTCGGCGCCTACCCAACCAGCCATATTTTTGTTCAGTGTCTCCTCTACGCTTTAATTCTTTGCGCAGAGATGATGAGGCAATAACGACCCTTCCCTCTCAGCCCCTCCGTCCGCGGAGTTTTCGTACCATAGCTGACCACTAGACGCAATGTTGCCATTTCAACACACGATTGGACCAAACTGTTTGGCAGACTCCACATTATACCATGTGGCAACGTGGAATTCGCGGAAATGCGCTCGCTACGATTTTCTAAGAACCGAGCCGGTCTGGCCAGCCTGGCCCTAGTGGGGTTCGTAGCTGCAGGAGAACGTGTCCGCGGTCCAAGTCATGAATGGACTTCATTTTTCGGGGTAGCCGCGTTGATTGGTTGTTGTGACAACAGTTTAGCCGTAAGAACTGCAACAAATAGGAGGTGGTCTCAGCTGGTAGCTTGGCTTGCACGTGTTAATGTCTAAATGTGGTAATTTGAAAGTAATATACGTTTGTGCCTACTACAGACCACCCCATTCCAATGTACACTCAGTATTAGAACTCGAGAAACAGATCAGGCACATTAATTCTCATACCAACGAACGACAGATTATTGAAAGGTGGAGATTTCAATACAACATCGATAGATTGGAAAACATGTAGTCATTAGTCTGGGGGTAGGGACAAAGAAATCTGCTCGTCATTTTTTAACCTGTTCGCATAATACGCAGTACATCAAATAGTAAATTTGCATAATAGAAAGGAGAATGTTCTCGATTTAATCGCCTCAAACATCCATGAAAAAGTTATTAAAGTGAAAAATGTCGATGGAATAAGTGACCACAAGGTAGTACACGTTAAATTATCCCTCAATACTGACAAAAATGTAAAGTTAAAAAGAAAGATTTGCCTTTTAAGTAAAGCAGATTTTAACGGATTTAGGCGTGACTTACAGACTTCTTTTGAAAAATTCTAAACATCAGAAAAAATAGTGATACAGACATGGAAAGAGTTCCTCCAAATTACACGGTGAGTGAATATAAGAGTGAGAATAGGGAACCAAGGTGGTACAACGCGGAGGTTAAAAAAATGTTTAAAACGACAACGAGTTATCCAAGCGAAACTAAGAAAAATGTAGCTAATAGCGATCTAAAAAAATTATCGAACGTTACATATAAAGCAGCCGCAAAAACAGCCCTTAGAAAAGCGTAAAGTGATTTCAAGAGAAAAGTACTTGGAGAACAACTAGAGGGGAATCCGAAAGCATTTTGATCATATGTTAGGGAAGTACAGGGAACTAAAATTTCAACGGTTGATTCCTTGAAAGGGTATAGGGGCGAAATATTTAGATAAGGCTAATTTGTTGAATTATTTTTCCAGAGCGTTTTTAATCAATCTAAGCGTAGTTGGCTCGAAACCATACCAGACCGATTTCAGCAAATAATGCCCCCGATCGATAAATGTATCTAATAGCGGAATCGTATCCTTACTAAAAAACGTTAGCCCGATCAAGTCCTCAGGTCCTGATGAAATTCCTGCTCGTGTGTATAAAGAAATAGCTCTCGAAATAGCACCGTATCTTAAAGTAATATTTAACAAATCCCTCGAAGAACACGCGGTTCCCAAAGACTGGAAGATAGCAAACGTGATCCCAATTTTTAGAAGTGGCGATAGGGAACATCCATCGAATTATAAACCAATATCATTAACGTCACTGTCGTGCAAAATTATACAGCATATGATAGTTATATCAATAAGGGGACACCTCGATAGCCAGGATTTATTGATAACAAACAAGCATGGGTCCAGAAAGGGACGATCTTGCGAAAATCAAATAGGTCTTTTTGTTCATGATATTTTAATTTCCAGAGAAGGTAACGTACAGGTAGACGCAGCGTTTTTAAATTTAGAAAAGGTTTGATAAGGTTCCCCACTGTAATTTACTCGCGAAGTTAGCATCATACGGGAGACAGTAATATGGTAGACTGGATAGGAGATTTCCTACATGAACGCGTTCAAAGGGTGGTATTAGATGGTGTCACCTCAGGCGAAGTAAAAGTTACATCCGGTGTTCCCCAGCGTGATAGGCCCAATTTTATTTCCTCTCTCCGTAAATGACTTGAATACAGTAGCTAAAAATAGCAAGCTCCGTCTTTTTGCCGATGATGCAGCAGTCATCATTGGTCATCAATCCCCAGATCGGTTTGACGCAGCTCTCCACTGAGTCCTGCCGGCTAATCTCTTCATATTTACGTATTTCTTCTGATGCAGTAGTGTATAAGGAAATAAGAAATTAAGAGGATAATCATTCTTTAGCTAAGGATTTATATGCGATTGATGATTGGTGTGATAGTTGGCAGCTAGAATTAAATTTGAAGATATGCGCGATAAAGAACTTTGGGAAAAAGAATAACTTTCCCCAGAAAAATTATTGCATCAAAGAAAAGAAAATATCTAACGTAGAATTTATTAAATACTTAGGCGTCACCAATATTGAAGACATGCTGTGGGGGAAACACATCAGGGAAATAACTAAAGTAGCAAACCATATATCAGGATTCGTAAAAAGAGTTCTAGGCAAATGCGATGACAGAGTACTAGAAGCTATTTTACACTTGTCAGGCCTCATTTAGAATATGCCGCTAGTATATGGGATCCGTACGAGGAAGGTATGATAAAAGAATTAGAGCGTGTGCAAAGGAGATCCACTAGATTTGTTAAAGGCCGCTATGATAATTGTATAAGTGTTACGAGTTTAATAGAAGAACTAGGCTGGGAATTACTATCAGAACGCAGGTTGAAATTTAGGTTAAACCTTTTCAGTAAATTGGAAACCGATTTGTCGAATATTTTAAGTCGATAATTCTTCTTCCCGTTACTCCACCAGATATGCCTTCGTTTTTCCCTTCATCGGCAATTGCCATATCGTCAAATGAATCATGCAAAGTTTCATCAGCTACTGAATCGTCAATATTGGACGGGATTTCTTCAATAGCGCAAGAAGTTCCTCCTACGTGCGACTCTGTTCCCATTATTTTGAGACGCCTGTTTCGGATAATAGAAATTTGCATACTTACACATGAATATATCACTACATTAAGATAGTGTTTTCACAAAAAATGACAATATTTACCTTTTTTCTTCCCTCCGCTTGGCCAAAAATTCACCCTTTCTTTTTTTCCTCGCCATCGAAAATGTCAAGCGACTGCCTACTTTAATTTTCCGATATCGGTACGCTTCCGATGACATTTCGAGACTTGACAATTAGTCAGTTTGACTATTACTAGACACCCCGAGAGCGACAACCTAAGCAGAGACTCAGAAACAACCCGTCAGTAAATCAGACACTCCGTCTCAATCGCCTCTGCTTCCCGCCCGCCTTCACTTTCCCTTCCCACAAGCTCCAACACCTCAAGGTTACCGTTTTAGGATATAGGGTAGAGGGACCGTGCCACTTTTCGAGTAGCGCAGTAGGCGGAGAATGTGTGAACTGTTTAGTGATTTGCACGATGCACGAGGCGTATCCCTGGGCTGGAGTTGGCGAAAAACATAAATTACTTTCAGAATATCTCAACAGCGTGTCTTTGAATAGAAATCAATAATTTTCAAGGATCCAACAGACTAAGCTTGAATCTTGTACTCTATAATAACGAAAGTTTAAAAAATAGCCCCTTTGTCTCCCAATATTTGCAACAAAAAGGTCTATTTTTACATCGAGATATATTTTTAACAAGGCTTATTACGTAAAATCTAGGATTATAGAGTAATAGTTTGATACTTTCTCTTTTAATTACTGAAAACCGCATTCCGATATCTGGGTTCCTGTTGGAGCAATCTTCCTTGATAAATAGGTCTGAAAAACAGCTATGTCCCACGGCCCCTTAAGGAGGTTGATCCAAAAAGCGAAAGTCATGTCATTTTTTTTATATTTTCAGCAATTATAGAACTAAAGTTACTCTATCTAATAAAGATAATTACACCAACCTATACTTCTTTTTCCACAAATTTCATTTGCAATTACATACGATTAACGGCGAGAATGGCCATCACATGGGAATATAACGTTTAAAAATACCATAGTGACATGTCATTTTTGCAAAAAACTGATATTTTATGCTTAATGTCACAAGAAATAAAATGACACGAATAAAAAGGCATCAACCCACCGTATTTTTCGCTAAATCCACCAATTTCTGCGCTTATAGCAGACGAAATGCGTTAGTTGTCTTCAAGTGGCGCTACGGTCGTTCTAGCGAAAATGCATGGCGTATGAATAATATCATTACTAATGAGATATTAGTAAATTCATTGAGTACATGAATTTATTTCTTTAAAGTAAATGCTGAATTGACTCCATCGTCGAACTGATTAAAATTATCATAAAAAATAAATTCTTCGACTTTCCATTGTATTTATTGTGATACTTATGACCTTCAATAGCTTGGGTAATTTTCTTTGTGAAGTAAGGATCACTTAGCAGGCATATACTCGTACTTAAATTAATAAGATTCCTCAGACAACTTGACTCAAGCAGTCGCAAGCCAACCTCCTTGACCCAACTAACAGCATCATGTTGTATGCTTGTCTTGCTATTTTCATCTTTTTTTAATTGTGAAGCACTGATTAGTATATTATTACTAATACTTTTTTATGCCTCATATGTGGTGCTTGTTTGGCGTGAATTTACCCCCTGCCACACATCTTTATGATGCTTTGCAGGGTATAATGTAGACGGCGAAATATGAAGCATCAACATTTTATACTGTACACGTCCACTTGAGGCAGTTTGACATTTATTATTATTGTTCCGAGTGAGTGACGAATCCAAAAGTAACGAACGGTTATACTTTCCGCGCCCATATCGATACTATAGCGGTGCCCTCTATGTTATCGCAGGGGCAAGTTCTACGGCTGGTCGTCGAGGCTGGACTACGTGGGTCGCGGCTTCTCCAGCGGCGACTGCAGCACGGCCATCCGCAGGGTGAGCCTGGAGGACGCGGGCACCTGGAGGGTGACCGTGGGCATTGAGGAGCAGATGGTCGAGCTGGCCGCCAAGATGGAGGTGGTGCTGCACGAAGGTGAGCGTGTGTGTCGCTCTGGTGCTGCACGATTATCTTTTGTTCCCATTCTTTAAACAGTAGAATCTACCCTTTTGGGGAGGGATATCCTTTTTATCACATATCCAAATTCCGTCGTGTATTGCTTTACGTTGACGATTGTTGCGATTGTGTTGGATCATGGCCTCCTTTAATACAGGCCGGAACATGCAATTTGGCAACATCGCTTTATGTCACGTCAGGAGTCCTACTCTCATCGCCTGGAGTCCGGTGGATTCGTCTCCCAGCTGTTATCGTTGCGAGAGAATGTGACGGATGGACAGTTCACCTTACGTACGCTTACATAGGGTTGCGTTATTCGAGTAGTTATATTTCGTATAATAATACCATTTTGTTAAAGGTAAATGTGAGAATTGTTATTGGCAAGGGATACGAGAGATTACGCACGGCGATTTAATTTCTGATTACTTTCGATTAACGACCCAATGTGCAGACCAATTGGTTCTTTCCAATTCTTAAGAAGGAAATTTAGTTTGGTTAATTAATTACTTATGACATTGATTGTCTATCTTGTAGTTCACTCTATTACATTTATCGACTTATAAATATAGAACGGATATGAAATAAACAACACCGTTTCACCTCCCTGGATTCACTCCTGTCCCATATAGTGAAAAATCTAACAATATAACCTAAGTCCTCCGTTATCTTCTTGTAACTGTCGCTAGGGTTATTTCAGGAAAGAAACATATCAATCTTACGAAGCTGAACAACATTTATTTCATGAAAAATGGGATATAACATTGTCAGGTAAAATTTCCATCTTAAGGAAGTAAAGATCCAAAACAATTTGTCAGACAAAGTCACCATACAATGTCAAAAGACAAATAGCTATCAAATGCATAAATTATGCTCCTGAAAATTGAATAAATAAAAGCTGCTGTAAGTTCTTCATTTGAATTCCAGCCGGAAACAGCCACCCTAGGTCTTGAAAATTGAAGTTCTCTAATGAAACATTTCCAGCAACAGCTTCCAAAGAGTTTCACAGACATCATTTTACCTGTAGAAAAAATTTTAATTAATAAAAATGGAAATGGTACAATTCTAAGTGTAATATATATGTCCAAGTATAATTATTAATTAGTCACAGGACAAGCTTAAGGTTTTGCTTAGACTTTATTCACACTGTTTTCTCTGTTGTTATTGTCTTGGTAACCTCCAGACAATAGTTCCATATATTGTAATATATGTTACATCTCCCTCTTTACAATTAAGCCATCTAACAACCATTAATATTAATACCATGTAGTATTTGAACAATAACATAAGGTTGAATTATATCGAACAATAGCAAACAATAATCAGTTACTAATCAATTACAACCTTAACTTAACCCATAAATTCATGTCAAATAATCTTATATATACTGGCTTATTCACTATTCTCCCTAGGCTGGTAGTGATTGTTTTATTATTATTATTGCTATTTGCAGCTGCTCCTGAGGGTGCTTCCTGTACACTGTCATTATGGTCAGCATGAATATCTGTAAGGGGCTCTTGTACACTATTACTACCTTCATCTTCACTTCCCGTTTTAAGTATAACTGGGTTATTACATTTTCTTAGTTAACATTACTTTATTTTGCTGGAGTGTGTTGACATCTTTGTCACGTACAACATAACTTCTGGGAGCACTGTCATGTCTATTATTACTTAACCAGATATCCATTTATTATTCTTCCTAATTAATACGTTATCACCCCTTTTAAACTCTCTCTGGGAGATCTTGTGCTGTACGATCATAATAAACTTTAAGTAATAGGGATTCATTTCTTTCCCAAACTATTGTAGGTTTTAACAGAGTTCTGTTCACTGGTAACTTACTTTTCAACATTGTTTAAAAACAACTGTGCAGGACTATAGTCTTGAGTAGGCAATGGAGTATTTCTGTAATTTAGCAACATATTAAAGCTAAATATTTGTTGGTAGCATATGCCCTTCTTAATAATTGTTTGCGAACTGAAACAGCTTTTTCAGCTCTACCATTACTTTTGGGATAGTGAGGACTGCTAGTGATGCATTCAAAATTCCAATCTATTGCAAACACTTTAAATTGTATGCTGTTAAATGGAGCATTATCCGACATGAAAGAATCTAGTACAACATTACGAGCGAAAATATATTTCAGTTTAGTAATAACCTCGTTGGCAGTTTTGTTTCTAAGCTTCTCTAACTCTATCCAACTAGATTAGGCACCAACTACTCTTAAATAATCTTCTCCAAAGGAAAACAAGTCACAAGAACTAATTCCCATGGTCTTACTGGTTTAACATGACTTATCAGAGGTTCCTTTCCATTTTGATAGCGATACTTTTCACATATTTTACAAGAGAGCACCCACTTTTCAATATCCTGACTCATATTTGGCCAATACAATGCTGATCTTGCTCTTTTTTTACATTTAATAACACCCAAGATCGACTCATGTATTAACTTTAACATGTTTAATCTGAGACTCAAAGGTACAATAACTTTATTCTCCATGAAAAGCAAACCTTCTTTCAAACTAATATTATCCTTGTTCTCATAATAATCCTCTAACTCTAAGCTTAGTGTATCATTATTGGAAGGCCATTCTCCTGAGCAATACGCGATTACCTTACTTAATACTGGATCATTCAAAGTAGCCCTTTTAAATTCTTGTTTTTTACTATCTGACATGCTTAGCTGATTTACAAGGCTATGTATCATTTTACAGTCTTTCAGTTCATCTACATCATCACTGCTATTGTATTTGACTCTATTAGGACTTCTAGACAACAAATCAGCAATAAAATTGTTTTTACCAGTTACATACTTAAAATCTATGTCACATTTTAATAGTTTTAGTCTATATTTTTGTAGGCTATTGGGGGCCTTGTGAATTTCTTTTCCCATTACACCCAGAATTGGTTTATGTACAGTGTATATTGTTACCCTTTCACCATAAATATAATGATGATGCTTTGAAACTGCAAAATATACAGCTTTCATTTCTTTTTCTATAACAGAGCACCTTTTTTCCGACTCAGATAGAGCTCTTGAACTAAATACAAGAGGGCTGTTGCTTTGCGTAAGGCATGCACCTAGTCCTTCGAAGGATGATTATCACATGTATGAACATATATATCAATTGCTACACTTAGATAAAATATTTTTAACGTTACTGCTGTAATTATTTTTTCTTTTAACTCATTGTATGCCAGTATCTGTGCATTAGACCAATTCCATTTTACATCCTCTTACAAAAATAACTTTCAATGTGCATTCCTGTAATCACAGACAACTTACATTATTGGAAGGCGGCTAGTTGCCTCTTGTGGAAGTCTTTTGGATCCGAGGACCTAGATCATTCTTTCTTCAGCAGTAAATACAAATTCCTCTCCTTCAGACAGTGTTCTTAGGTCTCATCTCCAAAAATTACTTCATATCAAATTATATTCACAGATTTTCAGGGTTCACTGGACTCATAATCAAGTTTTCCCTGAAATAGAAATCAAAGTTAGCTCAGAGGACTACTGACAGAATGCATTCCTGTAATCACAGACAACTTACATTATTGGAATTTTTGGACATTTTCATGCCGGTCAATGAATTTGGCTCGTCTCTCTTCGGGGTCTCTCCTTTCTGGGGGTTGAACAATGTTGAGGTACGGAGGGAGTGACAGAAACACTGTGGGAGCAGCACCAGGGGACAACTTTGGGCGATCTAACTGGTAAATTTGCACTTCACCGCTCTTATCCGTGTTAAGTTGAACAGTAGAGGATATCCCGCTCAGCAAAATGCTTGATGCAAACTACTGCGCTTGAAGAAGGATTCCAGTCCTTCCTAGGAATATTCTTCAGTCACTGCTTTCTACTGCGTTCGTCTTGGGGGAATCGGAACACAGTCTCATACCCCTCATTCTTGGTGGAGAGGTAGTTGCTTTTGCAACCTGGCACACAACAACGCCGGGGCATCTTTAATTTAAAAAAAGAGAAGTTGTAGGAATAAACATAGTTTTGCTTATCATAGCGAAGTGTATTACATTTACGATTGTTATTAGAAAACCTGACTAACATCAATTCTTAGACACATCAATAGAATCATGGAGTAGCCGTTGTTACTTCAATAATTAACGGCATTCATGAGACAACTACACGATGGCAATTCATAAGACCAACCAAAAATAACAACCACTGTTAACCCAATAATAATAATAATATTACCATAAAAACAAAATAGCTGCTAAATTCCCTACATATAATCTACGTTTCATTTGTGTACTCTCAATTTCCCTCCGTTATGGCCGGCCGGCAAGTATTCTCAATGCTTTAGAAGAAATAATCGTAATTTACCACCCTCAACTCACAGAGAATATCTTAAAACTATTTTACTTACCTTTAGCCAAAACAGTATGTAAAAAAAATAAGCCCTGCTCTGCCTTTTAATCCAGCATTTTTGTACTTACAATATCATTCTATTAATGGCCGGCCGGCAAGTGATCGCAATGCTTTTGAAGAAATAATCATGATTTTCCACCTTAAACTCTCAGAAAATATCTTAAAACGAATTTACGTACCTTTAGACAACACCATATACAAAAAATTAGTCCAGTTCTGCCTTTTTAACTAGTGAATTCATACGTTTTTCATCACACGGATACACTTCACAGGTAAGACGCCATGCTACCAAACAGAGACGATAGGACTCCGACCCAGCGTTGCCAAATTTCCATGTTCCGGCCTGTATTAAAGGAGGCCATGGTTGGATACATTTCCGCTGGAAAGTAGACGGGCTTCAACTTTGCTAATAACTCTAACGTGGATCGATAGTGTTCGATATGTGTCCAGTAACGACCTGAACTCGACCTGAAGTCGACCTGAACTCACATCGCAGTTGCTATTTACACATGCGAGTGGGGCTTTATAGTTGCAGTTAGCAGTTTACTGTCATAGCAGTGTTACAGCTACGTGTAAACGCGCCTTAAGCGTCTCCACAGCGTCGCAGGGCCTCCGATTACACTCCCAGGGTCTTGAGGCAGATCAGGAATTTATTCGGAAACTCGAGGGTGCCGTAGGGTACGCCTGGGAAACACAAGAATCGATTGAGCGATCACTTTTATATAAGTACCCGCAAGCAAGGCTTGAATGGGGTCGTTTACCATATTTTTTTAATTGCCGAATCTGATAGAGTTTGTAAAATAAAAAGACCCGTATTTTTCCGTTTTTTGATCCGTCAATTATTTATCGAGTTATAAGCGGCGAAAAACTGATGTTTTTAACCCTTTCGGAAAAGTGGGCGTGGTGCAACCTCTGACGTATATCGACTTCGTCCAATCACAACTGAGCCCGCGAAACTACTTTGCCTTATCGCAATGAGGGGGACACAGCTGACTCGGCCAATGGGAATGATTGCGACAGGATCTGTGCCAGCAGACCTTCCGAGAACCCCCCTCCACTCCCTTCCCCTAAAAGCAGTCAAGGACGGGAGGAAAATGACGTCAATGTTATCACAGCAGTATTTTCGGTGGGCGTCACCTTTTGCTTATTTTAATTATTGATTTATGAGTGAATGGATGTGGTCAGAAGATTAATTTATTCGCTAAAATTCTTTTTTCGTTTCCATCTAACGATTTCGTGTACAAAATTGCGATTTCGGTTCCGAGTAAACGCCCCCATTGGTCTGCAGCCTTAAATTTATGGACTAGAGGGCCAAAACTTCATCACTATGACTGTTATCAACAGACTGAATTTCGAATCTTTGGGAACACTTCACAAAGAAATTAGATATTAGATCCCACCAGAAAAATGGCACACAGAAACTGATCAATAACTGATGAATTCCAGGTAAATAACTGATGAATAGTTAATCAGTTTTTTGAAACCCTTGCCAGTTACTGGTGAGAAAATATTCCAGTTACTGGTGAGAAAATTCACCAGTTACTGGTGAGACAAATTCACCAGTTACTGGTGAGAAAATTTTCCAGTTACTGGTGAGACAAATTCACCAGTTACTGGTGAGAAAATTCACCAGTTACTGGTGAGAATATTCACCAGTTACTGGTGAGAAAATTCTCCAGTTACTGGTGAGAATATTCACCAGTTACTGGTAAGAAAATTCACCAGTTACTGATGAGAATATTCACCAGTTACTTGTGAGGATATTACCCAGTTACTGGTGAGAATATTCACCAGTTACTGGTAAGAAAATTCACCAGTTACTGGTGAGAATATTCACCAGTTACTTGTGAGGATATTACCCAGCTACTGGTGAGAAAATTCACCAGTTACTGGTGAGCAGGGACGGGCATGATTCGTCTTCATGAATCACGAATCATGATTCGCGAATCACAAACTGTGATTTGTGATTTGTGCTTCGGATCATTTTTTTTAATGATTCATGATCCGTGAGTCGACTTTTTTTTAGTTGAGGTGATTCGTGAGCCGAACTTTTGTGATGCAGCTCATGATTCACTGACGAATCACGAATTAATATCACTGATTTCACTGCTAGAAACGTACATCAGTCTTTCACCGACAGTTACTGTGAAGTATAAGTCAGAAGTGCAACAATATGGTTAATGCAAACTTCAATAATATATTTTACACTATATTACAGATTTGTTCAAATGTGACTATAAATTGTTTTGAAAAAATAGCAATGAAATGTCCTACATTTAAATGATGACCACGAATATTACATTTATTACATGTAGACTCCTTGATGATGACCTACAAAATATTGAAAAATGGTGTGATACATGGCAGTTAGAATTACATTTTAAAAAAGTGCGTGGTAATTAATTTTTGGAAAAAGAATTGTTCTCCTTCTAGCACTTACAAAATAAGTAATAATGAATTAGCAAACGTGGAATCCATAAAATATCTTGGAATAAGACTGACACATGATCTTTCCTGGGGTAAACACATACGTGAAATAATGGGTCAAGCGAATCGTAAACTGGGTTTCTTTAAAAGAGTATTGGGTAAATGTGACGATCATGTACGAGCAATCAGCTAATTTTCCCTTGTTAGACCTCATTTGGAATATGCTGCCAGTGTATGGGATCCCTACGAAATCGGTTTCGCGGCTGAGCTTAAAGCCACCGAGTGCATCCACCGGGTTGCGGATGGTGGGTCGACCTCTAGATATAGAGGTTAGCTGCGAGATAAGCGAGTTTACTCGTCGAATAAGCAGTGGTGGACAAAAAGCGATGGCATTCCGAGGGGGTATTGGTCTATCCCTGGGTAAGGTAGGTCTCTAAATAATACAGAACCTGTGAAGATGCCGTGACTTGGCGACGAGAAGCCGCTAATAATTACGCTTCTCATCACCCAGAGAAGAGGGCAGCAGCTCTTCTTCACATGAGTGAAGGTGGAATGCGTGTGAAGGGCTTCCTGCAGTACAAAGAAAGATAATAATGGTGAAGATCGAAACCAAACCTTTAGATACCGGAGTGGTGCAGGTTTACATGCATACGACGGACTATGAAGATGAAGAAGTGGAAGACGTCTACGAAGATATAACGGAAGTTATAAAACAGGTAAGAGGAGAAGAAAACCTAATTATTTTAGGAGACTGGAACGCTGTCTTCGGCGAAGGTCAATATGGAAGAATAACTGGAAAATACAGATTGGGAATCCGAAACGAAAGAGGAGAAAGACTGATGGAGTTCTGCACACAGCATAAGTTAGTGGTAGCCAACACATTGTTTAAAAATCACAACCGAAGAAGATACAAATGGAAAATGCCAGGAGACAGAAGAGGATGTTAAATAGATTACATTTTAGTGAAGCAGAGATTTAGAAACCACGTGAAGGACTGCAAAAGCTAGGGTAAAAAGTAAGGGTACAAGGGAAGCAATATTGGCCCTTAGACTCCTCATAGAGAAGGAATGGAGAAGAACAAGCCGACGTTCATTGCATTTGTGGATTTAGAGAAGGCTTTTGACAACGTGGATTGGGATTTAATGCTTAGAATTCTGAATGGAATTGGAGTGTCCTACAATGACCGAAGAATTATCCATAGTCTGTATAAAAACCAAGTGCCTGTGATTAAATCGGGACCCAGCTGTGAAGAGGCAAGAATAAGGAAAGGAGTGAGACAAGGCTGTGCACTGTCTCCCGTAATTTTTAATGTTTACATCGAGAGATCCATAAGTGAAATCAAAGAGAAGTCTTCTGGAGTGACTATCCATGGAGGAAAAATAATCATGCTACGATTCGCTGATGACATAGCACTCATAGCAGAGACAGAGAATTGGAGCTGAACAAGATTCTAGTAACCATGGAAAGGACAACGGCCAGATATCAGCTGAAGATAAATAAGAAGAAGACTGAGATATTGGCGTGCAGCAAGAAAGGAGAGGCCAAAACCAATGTCAAACTAGGATAACAAAAACTTGAAGAGGTGAAAGAGTTCTGTTGCCTAGGGAGCCGAGTAACCAACGATGGACGAAGCAAGAAAGAAATAGTTAGTAGAATAGCCCAGGCCAAGAGGGCATTCTATCAAAAGAAGAATCTCCTTACAGCTGGAAATACATTCGTAGAAGTAAAGAAACAGTTCATCAGAATATACATCTGGAGCATGTTTCTGTACGGCAGTGAGGCATGGACGATGAGAGCAGCGGAGAAGAAAAGGGTGGAAGCATTCGAAATGTGGTGCTACAGAAGAATGCTGAAGATTAAATGGATGGACCGAGTATGTAACGAGGAAGTCCTAAGAAGAGTAGGAGAAAAGAGGTCTGCTGACAACTATAAAAAGAAGACGGGACAACTTAATCGGTCTCATCTTAAGACACAATGGCCTGATGAAGACTATCGTCAAGGGAAAAGTGAACGGGAAGATTGTAAAAGGCAAGCCTTGTATGAGATACATGGAACAGGTTGTGAAGTATGTAAAAGAGAGGAGTTACGTCGCAATGAAAAGGTTGGCCGATAGAAGAATCGAGTGGAAAGCTACTTCAAACCAATTCTAGGATTGTTGACCAATGATGATGATGATGATGACGAAATCGGTCTAAAAAATGAACTTGAACGTGTGCAGCGAACATCGGCAAGATTTGTAAAGGGACGGTACGATAACTATTTTAGCGTAACCAGTCTATTAAATGAATTAAAGTGGGAATCATTGTCTGATCGCAGGTTGAAATGTAGAGTTCTTCCCCTAAATAAATTCCTAGATAATATTTTCAGTGATGATATTAAAAATATTTTGCGAACCCCAACTTACTATGGTAGACTGGACCATAATCACAAAATTAGAGAAATTGATTGCCGAAATGGAAGATTCTAAATGTCCTTTTTTCCTCGTACAATTAGGGATATGAATAGCGGTAAATATGTCCAATACGAGTGATTCAGAGTGTCCCATTGATCGTGTGTCATTTCTGACCTGTAATTTTAGACACTTCCTTTCGAGCCACATGGATGAAATTTGGTACCTGGCTAGAAAAAGGATGTAAGTTTTGTTGAGTATAAACAAAATATTAAAAATATGAACTTTTGACCCCAGAAATAGGGTCCAACCTAAAATCCAAATTTTGCCTTATGGGCTTTCAATGTTAAAATATTCGAAGTACAAAAATGTACAAAAAAGACATAATTATTTAGCGAAACTTTCGACTAATAGGTTTTTGGACACGAAAAACACGATGGAAGAACTATTGAGGTCGAAAATTGCAACCGTGACCCCTGAAAGGTCACAGAGGTTACAAAAAATGAATCACCGCTTCAAACCTGTCGAATCATAGGTTTAAAAAGGTGCCAAGGTTGATTTTATGGTCTTTAGATCTCTCATTTCATCCCTTGACCTTCAAGGGTTACTCAGGGAAAGGAAGTGTCTAAAATTACAGGTCAGAAATGACACACGATCAATGGGACACTCTGTATATCATAGGTAGCTGTATGTTGGTATAAGGACTTGAAGGTAACCCAACTAACAGCATGTTTTTGCATGCTTACTTTGCTATATTTATTTTTTTAATAGTGAGGTTTAGATTAGTATACTATTACTACTCCTTTTTCATGCATGATATGTAGTGCATGTTTGGTGAGAATACACCCCCTGCCACACACCTTTATGGTGGCTTGAAGGCTTGTACACAGAACTGGTAATTTATGATATTCAGTTAATCCACAATGTATCTACACAAGTGTTAATTAACCGGCGAAAGGATTGGTATAGGTTCCCAATTATGGGAGCAATGTTCAGAATGTGACCATTACTTAGTGGTATTGTCATTCTGCAATAATTCTATGATTCGTGATTCGTGAACCGCACGAATCATATTTAAAGGAAAAATCACATGATTCATGATTCGAGATTTGAATCAAATTTACAGCAGTGAATCGTGATTTGTGCTTCGAATCTAATTTCCTTCGATATTCATGATTTGTTAAAATTTGGACTGGATTAGCGAAAATAAACGCAGGATATAACACGATAATCACACATGTTTAATAACGAACAGTCACATGCTCACATGTTACATGAAACATACCGGAAGTGCAGAAAAAAACATATGAATAAAGAATAAGAGGCGACACAAGTGACAAAAATTAGAACCATTACAATTTGAATTATGGATGTTGTCAGATTACAAAATTCAACACAACCCCTTAATCTGACAACATTCCTAGGTATAACAACCAATCAAACTCTGATAAGGCACTTCTACAGATCTTTTACCATCAGTACAATACAATTCAGAGTAAATATTTGCCCCAATAGGTGTATTAACAGGCTTACAATCGGTCATCTTAAACCTTTCTAGGACATCTTGGATGAACCTCTCTTGATCAATTGTCATTGATCCACTTTCTTTATCCCTCTTGATCCTCATTCCTAAACAATTTTGAGCTTCCCCTAAGTCCTTAATCTCAAAATTAAGCTCAAGCTGCTCAAACAAACTGTTTTTCTCTTTCTCATTGTTATGAAATACATAAAAATCATCAACATAAAGGGCAACAATAACAAGAGAGCCATTTAGCCTTTTGATGTAAACACAAGGCTCTTCAAAACACTTAGAATAGCCAACAGACTTGAGAACCTCATCTGCCCTTCTGTTCCAAGTACGCGAAGATTGTTTCAGGCCATAAATGGCCTTGTCTAACTTACAGACCAAATTTTCACGACCCTCAGCCACAAAACCCTCAGGCTGTGCCATGAAAACAACTTCATCAAGTTTCCCATGCAAAAAGCAGTTTTGACATCAAAATGTTCAATTTTTAAGTCCCATTCAGTTGCAAGTGCAAGCAAAATTCGCATTGTGGATCGCCTGACAACAGGAGAAAAAGTTTCAAAATAATCCACCCCATATGATTGGTTGAAGCCCTTTGCCACCAATCTGGCCTTGTACTCTGGAGTTCCATCAGCTGCAGTTTTTATTTTAAATACCCATTTATTGCCTACAACTTTTGCCCCACGAGGTGGCTCTACCAATTCCCATACATGGTTTTTATTGAGCGATGACATTTCATTCCCCATGGCTTTCCTCCAGTCCCAACTATCAGGCCTAGACATAGCTTCCTCCACAGTATTAGGATCATTAAGCTCTTGATTGGCAAGGAACGAAACAAAATCAGGGTACTCCTTTTTCCTCCTTTCCCGAGTAGGATACTTTTTACTATTTGTTTCCTTAATTTCCCCATCTGATTCTAAAACTGAATTCATTGAATTTGAAACAGGAGCTGACTCTGGCAAGCATTGCTCATTATCATTAGATATTGAAGAATCAATATGTTGCCTATCAGGCTCTACTTCCCGCTCACTTCCCACCAATACATTTTCAATGGCATTTTCATTTGCCTTTTCCCCAGGTGAGTAATTCCATAGAGAGCCCACGGAAAACTGATTGGCTTCACTTAAATCTTTATCCATATCCAGGTTCTTTTCTCGCTCACCCTGGTAGCTAGAATTTTCCAGAAAAATTACATCCCTAGCCCTAGTGATTTTCCCTGGTTTCTTAGGATCAATTAACCTGTAGCCCTTAGTTTCCAGACAATATCCCACAAAAGCATACTCTTTAGATTTAGGATCCCATTTTCTCCTCAGGTGGCTAGGAACATGAGCATAAGCGGGGCATCCAAAAACCCTAAGATGGTCCAGATAAACCCTCTTACCTGACCATACTTCCTCAGGAATTTTGCCCTCCAAAGTACTGTGAGGTACCCTATTCTTTATGTATGCAGCAGTAGCACATGCCTCAGCCCACAAGCTTTTAGGCAACCCTGAATCAAGTAGCATACAACGAGCCATTTCACACAAGGTTCGATTAGCTCGTTCCGCAACCCCATTTTGCTCAGGTGTGTATGGAACACTCAGCTGGTGCTCTATGCCATGCTCTTCAAGAAATACTTTGAAACCCTTGTTAGCAAATTCTGTCCCATTATCAGATCTTATGGTTTTAATCCTAGACCCTATCTGATTTTCCACCAAAGCTTTAAATTCTTTAAACTTTTGAAAAGTCTGGTCCTTAGAACGTAAAAAATAGACAAAGATCTTTCTAGAATAATCATCTACCAATACATACATATACCTTGCACCACCAACAGATTTTTCCGGCATAGGCCCACAAATGTCCATATGAATTAGACCCAGAGCATTGGACGCCCTAGTCCCACCTGATTTGTTGAAAGGCAGTCTATGCTGCTTACCTTTGATACAAGATGAACAAGATTTTTCACAATCTACTACATCAAAATCAATACCATGCACTTTACCTTTTTTCAACTGTAACATCCCTTTAGAATTTAGGTGACTAAGTCGTCTATGCCATACCATCTGGGAAACATCCTCCACTGCTGCTAAGGCAGTCTGCGCTAGAACAGGTTTAACATCATCCATCCTGTAAATTCCACCAGTCTCCGACCCTGAGATGACTGGGCTACCCCGAACACCACACTCAGACTCCACATAAACATTGCAACCAGTGGAACCAAATACAACAGTAAAACCCTTTTCCACTATTTTTGACACCGAGAGGAGATTAGCAGACAGGTTAGGCACAAAATTAACATCAGATATGGATTTAACACTTCCATCTTTAATATTTATGTATGCTTTCCCTTTCCCTGCACTGGTCAATTTTGACGAACTGTTGGCACAATTAACATCAAACTTAGCCCCTTCCCTTAATTCAAAATCATGCAACCAGTTTTTATGCATAGTCATGTGCGATGAGGCACCTGAATCAATGTACCAGTCCGTAGAATTTAACGCTGAGACACCCAGCGCTGTCAGAAACCCCCAGTTACCGGATTTCTTCCCATCCTTGGATCCTGGTTTCTTGGATGGCTGCTTGCCTTCTGCAGACAAAGGACATTCTGATTTAAAATGGCCTTTCTCTCCGCATCGAAAGCATTTAAACCTCTTCTTCGACTCCTGCCCTCCAGCCGAAAATGCACCGGCGTTACTGCTGCGACCACCTTTGGCAAGCAAGGCAGACGTACCCTCACTTTCGTCGCTGAAGTTCTTTAGGTCCTCCTCTAGAAGTCTCGTACGCACCAACTCTGAAGTAATGGTGGCCCCGGAATTCTCCAAAGCCATTCGCAATGGCCTGTACGTCTCCGGCAAACCGCGGAGCATGACGACGGCAATCAAGTCGTCATCTACTGCCTTGTCGATGTCCGCCAGCTTCTGCGTTGTGGACATAATCGATGTTACGTACTCGTGCATACTTTTGTGCTTCTCCAATTTTTCCTCGAGGAGGAGATCAAGGAGGCCAATGCGTCGATTCACACCCTTGTCCTCGAACACTTTAGCCAAGTTCTCCCACGCTTCCTTGACAATTTTCGCGTTCCTCACGTGCGGATAAATGTGCGTTTCCACATGTAGGCAAACTATGGTTAACGCGTCTGTGTCTAACTCTGCACTGGCTTGGCTGGCTGCCTCACCTCGATAGGCTTCCCCGGTGACATACTTCCATAACTTCTCGCTTTGCAAGACTAACTGCATCGCGAACTTCCAGTTACTATAGTCCTCCATTCCTCGGAGCCGTTCGATTGGCGCCGGAGTAATACGTTTCCCTAATGGGCCCATATCAAATATCTTCTTAAGCACAAAGAACCGATACACCAGATATGCCCGCCCGATCAACGTAACTCAACTTTTGGACTTCGCTTAAAAACACATTATGCGCGTTCTACTTTTACACCCGGCACGGAAAATAAAACTCACAAAATATCTTACGCATCTCGCTACACGTCCTGGGCCCATAACCTGTTAAAATTTGGACTGGATTAGCGAAAATAAACGCAGGATATAACACGATAATCACACATGTTTAATAACGAACAGTCACATGCTCACATGTTACATGAAACATACCGGAAGTACAGAAAAAAACATATGAATAAAGAATAAGAGGCGACACAAGTGACAAAAATTAGAACCATTACAATTTGAATTATGGATGTTGTCAGATTACAAAATTCAACATGATTCGTGACTCGAATCGATACTAGGTGATTCGTGCCCAACCCTGCTGGTGAGTAAGTTCACCAGTAACTGGTAATTAAATTCACCTGTTACTGGTGAGAATATTCACCAGTTACTTGTGAGAATATTACCCAGGTACTGGTAAGAAAATTCACCAGTTACTGGTGAGTAAGTTCACCAGTTACTGGTGAGAATATTCACCATTTACTGGCGAAAATTCACCAAAAACTCATCACCTCTCACCATAATTGAAAAAGAAATAAAGGTTAATAGTAGATGATGCATGTGTATATATTGCAGGTTATCACTAATTTTAGTAATCATACATGCAGTTTGAACTACCCACCTACACATAAGCCTATCAATGTTGCTAAGCGACCTGATACATTTTTCAACTAGGCAGAAGAGATTTGGAGGCCATATATATACAGCTGCTGGCTGGCATTATTGCGTTTGTGACAATTTACTTTATTAAGAGATTGAAAATGGGGTATAGGTTGCACTGTTACAACATTTCCCCACTAACCATTTTGTGGCTAAAAATAAGCATGGCCATGAATATGCATAACTTATATTCTTCCAACTATCATCTTCAAGGGTCAACAATCCTAGGATTGGTTTGACGCAGCCATCCACTCGATTCTTCTATCGGCCAACCTCTTCATACCAACGTAGTTACTCTCTTTCACGTCCATTACGACCTGTTCTATGTGACTCATACGAGGCCTGCCTTTTCCAATCTTCCCGTTCACTTTTCCCTCGACTATTGTCTTCATCAGGCCATCGTGTCTTAAGATGTGGCCAATTAAGTTGTCCCGTCTTCTTTTTATAGTTTTCAGCAGACTTCTGTTCTCTCCCACTCTTCTTAACACTTCTTCATTTGTCACTCGATCGATCCATTTATTCTTCATGATTCTTCGCTAGCACCACATTTCGAATACTTCCACCCTTTTCTTCTCCGCTGCTGTCGTCGTCCATGCTTCACTGACGTAAAGAAACATGCTTCAGATGTATGTTCCGATGAATTGCTTCCTTACTTCCAAGCTTGTATTTCCAGCTGTTAGTAGATTCTTCCTTCCAACTATAAGAGAGATAAATATGAGTTTCCCCGTGACACTGAGAACCAATGCGCGATTAAGGGGGTGACTGAAACTGTTCAGCTAAATATGGAAACAACTCTTCGAGCTGATACATTTTTTTAAAATTTGATCTGATGTTCCAAAAATTTTGGTTTCGCCTCATAGGAAATTAGTTATAATTGTAAAAAAATAACTGAAACGGAGCGGGAGCTTCAGTAATCGAACATCTCCCTGGTCATGTAATCAATATGTATTTGGAACACATAGCTATGTGCTAGCTTAATGCATACAATTAACTCTTCAAGCCCGGAGGAGGTTTAAAATGGATTTCAACCCAGTCGCCGGAGGACATTTAAATGTTTTGATGCTTTAGGAAGACCTGTGATCCATGAGTATTATTTCAGTGACTATTAGTTCTGTAAATCGGGGATTTTCGGAAGCTTCCACAATTTTAGCAGTTACTGAAAGCACTGCACAAGAAATTGATGCAAGCTGAAGAGTGACTGATAGATTTCTAGTCACTGTAGATTGATTACCAGTTGCTGGTGAAAATTGACCAGTAACTGATGGATTACACCAGTTGCTGGAGTGAGCTGTAAGTAGGTATACTGAGCAAAAACTGACCAACAAAACTAATGGACCTCACCAGTCATTGAGGAGTGTTCGCCAGCACTGGTGAAAGCTAACTGACGGATTTCAACAATTGCTGGAGTATGTTTTTCAGTGATTTGCAGAAACTGATCAATAACTGATGGACTATACCAATCATTAAAGAGTGTTTACTAGTTACTGGTGAAAAGTGATGATTAACTGATAGATTTCCCCAGTTGCTGCCGACAACTGATCAGTAACTGATGGATTTCACCAGTTGCTGGGGTATGTTTTTAAGTCATAAGCAAAACAGACCAATAACACCAGTACTTTTTCCTAAGGGACAACTGTTTTTATAATTATAAGAAAAGCGTTCTTCTCAAAATGTTGAAAATTTTCGAGAAGAAAAAACTATATTGTACCTTTTCAATGCACAAAATGTGGTAATAATACATTTAGGGTGATAGTACAAAAATATATCGTACAAAAAAGTAGCTCAGTCGTGGTAAGAGTAATTTAACTAGTATATGAAATGAAGTTGAGGTAAAAATTAAAAGCTAGTTGATGGAAGAACAAGGATAATGTAATGACGCAAAGAAAAAGCATTGTGGCGTTGCTCAGTAAAACTAATTTTGCGCCAAAGGAAATGATGGGAAATGCAGTTGCGAATTGCGAGTATGGTTTTGGTGGTGGAAGCTACTGACAGGTCTTTGGGGCTCAGAGCGGTTGCATTAAATGGCTCTTTATTTTAATGCGTATACGCATGAGTAAATGTTTGCAAATATATATATATACCTACATATTTATTTGCAAATAATTATGTACTCTTCACTGTGTATCTCTCTGGCATTAAACATGTCCAGTATTACAAAACACACACTTCTATCATCATCATCATCAAGGGTCAACAATCCTAAGGTTGCTTAGCGACGCAGCCCCCCACTCGATTCTTCTATCGGCCAACCTCTTGACATTGACGAAATTCCTCTCTTTCACGTCCTTCACCACCTGTTCCATGTATTTCATACGAGGCCTGCCTTTTCCATTCTTCCCGTTCACTTTCCCCTCGACGATAGTCTTCATCAGGCCATCGCACAGTGGGCTGGATCGCGAAGGAGCTGGCCAAAAGCCCCAAAAACTTTTTTGCTCCTGCATTTCTTTTATATAGCCTATCTTAAACACAAACGTCCAGTGCACGCCTGTATGGAAGAATTTTTTTAATAGACCTCTTACTTAACTAGCAATCACGGCCGTAATATGAGGTTATAACCTTTAGTCGTTTGGAGCGCTGGCGTGTAACACTTGTAAGAAGATATCTGACGGAAAGTACAGGCAATAATCCGAAAATAATTTTACTAATAATTAATTTAAGGATATTAGGCTAATTATTTGTGAAGTTATCTCTAAGAAATTCCTATCCAGTATGCCGGTATGCCGTGTACATTACGGTATGTACAATATGTATAATCCTCGTACATTAATTTTGAGCTACAAAAAAAGCCCAGCGAGGCGCAGCGGTCTCTTTACCATATTTACGTGACACAAGAGTGTTCTTAGTGAGACCACCAAAATTCATCTGCAGATGCTTGCAGACCCATGAGTTATACTTTGTTTTCTTTACGAATGCGCCAGTCGCCTCGCTCGACGCGCCGCCGCGCTCCCAGCTGAGGGCAATGTAAACGATTGAAATGCCCAGGCGCGCTTAGCGTAAGCAAGTTGATGATGTTCCCAGAACCAACTATAATTAAAGATTCCATTCTCCGTGACTTCAGTTGCTTTTGAGATTTTGTGTTGTGAGGTCTGGTGAGATCTTGTGCGATCAAGTCTTATTCATAACGTGCTACAATGTTCACTATCAAGGGTATGGAACTTTTCCGATTGTTAATGTTAAATCCTAAGAATAGTTGGTCCTTAAGATACCAACAAGTGTGTTCTCATGTAGAAGAAACTTTAGGTTTACCTAAAGAGGAGAACCAAAGGCTAAGAAAGTCTGTTCGTAGGCATTGTGGCCATGTGAGAAGAAAATGGGAAGAGTGCCACAGAAAGGAAGAAGCGTTCTTTAAAAAGTACGAAGATTGGTTGAACAGCACCATAATAATCCCAATTCCTGATGCAAGCATCCCATCCACTTCACAAGGTAAATGTTTAATCAATTATTATTTGTTCTGGGAAGCAGCCAAACCTTAGGGAGAGTTACTCTCTGTGGGACACACGAATGTGTAGTGAATAGTCTCTATTTTGCATTCTTTTCAAATTAGATCGTGACCTTATGCGCGGACGGCCAAGGAAATTATTTGGAGAAAGTAGTGACCACTCCAAACGTAGAAAGGCTAAAAAAATTAGAACTTCATTTGAAGGGGAGGAGATCACATTGGCGACAACAATGGATCTCAGATCTTGTGGTAACGAAGCCGCTGCAAAGTTACTGTCGGAAATTACAAAAAATTCGCCAGGCAGAGCAAGTAGAATACTACAAACATGGAAAAGCTCCAAGACCATTCAGCAAAGAAAGTATACGGCAGAAGAAGCCCTGCTCTTGATAATAAATAATAATTTAACGAAAAGCCAGTATATTCATATGCTCAAAGGGGCGAAGGAACACGGCCACGATCTTTACCCCTCCTACTTTTCGGTAAATCAAGCAAAGAAAGAAGCATATCCTGAAGGAATTTCAGTAGCGGAAAAGAAATGCGAAGTGAAGCTGCAGGTACTGCTACACCACTCATGCAAAAGGCTTTCTCAACTGTTAACGCTCGAAGCGGAAAATGGTGAAGATCCGAGTTACACGCTGATTTGTAAATGGGGTTTTGATGGGAGCTCAGGACACTCCCTGTATAAGCAAAGGTGGTCGGAAACAGTGGGAAGCGACGAAAGTCTTTTTGCTACCTCAATTGTTCCCCTTCATCTCGTACATCAAGCCACTAAAGAAATTATTTGGAGCAACCCTCGACCATCTTCTCCTCGTTTCTGCATACCAGTAAGGATGCAATGGATTTCCGAGACGAAAGACATATCGAAAGCAGAAGAGAAATATATTGCCCAACAAATTGATAAATTAGAACCCTTTGTTATGGGAAATATAAAGATATCTTTCATTATGTGTCTCACCATGGTTGACGGCAAGGTATGTTTACTGAGAGTGAGATGAGTATGAGATAATATTCAAAGGCTTCATGCTTTGTGGAATTTTAACATTGCGAAAAATTGACACTGCATTTCCACACGATTGTTCATTAAACCGACCGCGAAACCAATCAACTGACTATTTAGCGTTTAAACCGCGGTCGACTTAAAAAAACCGCGCGGATGTGTCTTTTATCGCATATTGACATAAGATCGGGAGCCAGTATGGATGTTTATAATATCGATTATTTCTCACAATGTACATAATCTACTATTCCAGGAATATCTGAGGAATTAATAATTAAATTCAGCAATATTTTAAAAGCTATATCAAGCGGCTACAGTATCAACACCGAAAAGTTTGAGAACTATTGCTGGAGTGCTGCCGAACTTTACGTTCAGTTATATCCATGGTACCATATGCCTCCAACAGTTCATAAAATTTTAATTCATGGGGCAGTAGTCGTACGTGAAGCAATATTGCCCATTGGCCAGCTAACAGAAGAAGCCCTTGAATCCAGACATAAAGACTGCAAAAGATTTCGCAGGGATCACAGTCGGAAAAGTTCTAGAATAGCTTCAAATACTGACGTTTTTCATCGGTTACTTTTGACATCAGATCCTTTAATATCATCAAAAGGAGAACTTCCGCGGCAAAAGCAGCGAAATTTACCAGTTGCTGTCCGTGAAATGCTAGATGATTTTATTTTATCCGAAGAGTCTGATGATGAATGCAATGATGGGAGCGAAGATGAAGAGGAAAGAGATTCTTCTAGTGATGAATAACCTTCAACTTGTAAGAATATAATATTTCATTTAAATCATTGAAGATTTTCTTTAAATTTAACGTATGTAACACGTGACATATGTATGATAATTTCTGATTGACCTATATTTCTATAAAATCATTCAAAGCATGAAGTAGTGAAAGTAGCATGAAGCATATGTAAATGCAACGCTAAGTGTGTCATCAACGCATCTACGCTTAGCTAAAAGTATGCAATTAAATAAGATAATTTTGCCGTCAGAGGCATGATCAACCGATATATGAGTGTGTTTATGCATGCATGTATGTGAGGTCAACCGTTTGCGTAAATAATAACTTCAACAGACAAGAAACTGAAGCAATTATGAATTTTTTGAGTTAGCATATAGTGTCCGCCATTTTATTTTTTGTAAAAATGAACTTTTGACTTTTTATTCGTAATTATCAACCCAAAAAACCCTTTAGTACCAAATTTCACGGGAATCAAATGATTATTTCAATTTTTGGCCAACTTTTTCCCTTGAAACTGGAGAAATTATGAGTTAGCATATAGTGTCCGCCATTTTGTTTTTTTGACAAATGAATTTTTGACTTTTGATTCGTATTTATCATCCCAAAAAACCCTTAGGTACCAAATTTCACGGGAATCTAATGATTATTTCTATTTTTGGCCAACTTTTGGCCAATTCAGACCACTGTGCATCGTGTCTCAAGATGTGGCCGATTAAGTTGTCCCGTCTTCTTTTTAGAGTTTGCAGCAGACTTCTCTCTTCTCCCACTCTTCTTAGCACTTCCTCGTTACTTACTCGGTCGATCCATTTTATCTTCATCATTCTTCGGTAGTACCACATTTCGAATGCTTCTACCCTTTTCTTCTCCGCTGCTGTCATCGTCCATGCCTCACTACTGTAAAGAAACATGCTCCTGATATACATTTTGATGAATTGAATTGCTTCCTTACTCCTACGCATGTATTTCCAGCTGTAAGTAGATTCTTCTTTTGATAGAATGTCCTCTTTGCCTGGGCTATTCTACTAACTATTTCTTTCTTGCTTCGTCCATCGTTGGTTACTCGGCTTCTAACGTAACAGAACTCTTTCACCTCTTCTAGTTTCTGTTTTCCTAGTTAAACTTTGATTTTGGTCTCTTCTCTTTTGCTGCACACCAATATCTTAGTTTTCTTCTTCAGCTAATGTCTGGCCATAGTCCTTTCCATGGTTGTTAGCATCTTATTCAGCTCCTTCTCTGTCTCTGCTATGAGAGCTATGACATCAGCGAATCGTAGCATGCTGATTGTTTCTCCGTGGATGTTCACTCCAGAACACTTCTCCTTGACTTCATTTATGGCTCTCTCGATGTAAACATTAAAAATTACGGGAGACAGTGCACAGCCTTGTCTCACTCCTTTCCTTATTCTTGCTTCTGCATAGCTGTGTCCAGATTTAATCACAGCAACTTGGTTTTTGTACAGACTGGATAATTCTTCGGTCATTGTAAGACACTCCAATCCCTTTCAGAATTCCAAGCATTAAATTCCAATCCACGTTGTCAAAAGCCTTCTCTAAATCCACAAATGCAATGAAGGTCGGTTTTTTCTTCTCCATTCTCTTCTCTATAAGCAGCCTAAGGGCCAATATTGCTTCTCTTGTACCCTTACTTTTCTATAAGCAGCCTAAGGACCAATATTGCTTCTCTTGTACCCTTACTTTTCCTGAATCCGAATTGATCGTCATCCAGGAACTCCTCTGCTTTTCGTTCTGTTAAAGCTTCTATCAGTGAAGGGAATTAGTATAAAAATGCACGTACAAATGTTTGCCACCGATGCAAGCCCTTTACTCTCGTGCAGCGACGGTGCTGCCGCTGAAGACGAACGTGGAGGTGCCGGAGGACTGGTCCTGGGCCATCCTCACGTGCCACACCACGGACCACAGCCCGCTGCGCTTCTGCCGCTTCCTGCGCTCCGACGGCTCCCCTCTCGTGGCCGAGGAGGACCCCGACGTGGGCCCGGGCCTCAACCTGGAGGCCGGCGTGGGCTACGGCCGCTTCCTCTACCACGGCAACGGAATGTCCACTGGCGACTGCGGGGTCACGCTGACCACCGTCCTCGACTCGGACGCCGGCGACTGGCTGTGCGTTGTCGGGGTGTCGGGGGAGGTTGGACAGCAGAGGGGAGAACTCACCCTGCGCCCGCCCCCGCCCTCCCTCCCCGGTGAGTACTATATCCACCCCCACGAAGTCCCGTGCTTAAGGGGGTTGGTCCGAAAAGTGAGAGTCACTTTCTTTTTTATATTTCCAGCACTTATAGAACTTAAGGTCCTCTATCTAATAAAGCAAAGATAATTATACCAACCCATACTCCTATTTGCACAAATTGCAGTTGAAATTACATACGATTAACGGCGAGAATGGACGTCAAATGGGAATATAGCATTTAAAAAATACCATAGTGACGTGTCATTTTTGCAAAAAACTGATATTTTATGCGTAACTTCACAGGGGATAAAAATGACACGAAAAAAAGGCATCAACCCACCGTATTTTTCGCCAAATCCACCAATTTCTGCGCTTATAGCAGACGAAATGCCTTAGTTGACTTCAAGTGGCGCTGCGATCTCTGTAGCCAAATTGGTTGGCGTATGAATAATATCATTACAAATGAGATATTAAAGCCTATTTCAGAAAAATATTATAACATAATGTTTGATAGTAATATTCTGGTGTTATAAATTAGTAAATTCATTGAGTACATGAATTTATTTCTTTAAAGTAAATGCTGAATTGACTCCATCGTAGAGCTGATTAAAACTATCATAAAAAAGAAATCCTTCGACTTTCCATCGTATTTCTTGTGATACTTATGACCTTCAATAGCTTAGGCAATTTTCTTTGTGAAGTAAAAGGATCACTAAGCAGGCATATACTCGTACTTAAATTAATAAGATTCCTCAGATCTCTTGACTCGAACAGTCGCGAGCAACCTCCTTAACACAAAGAAAGAAACTCCCTAGTTAATAGTCATTATCAAAGAAAACTGAATTTCATTTCAATTGCCATCCTTTCCCCATGCATTTCTGCATGTTGGTGTAAGGACTTGAAGGTAACCCAACTAACATAGTTCGTTTTTGCATGCTTAGTTTTCTGTTTTTATCTTTTTAAATACTGCAGTTTAGACTAATATATTAATACTATTCCTTTTTTATGCATGATATGCAGTGCATGTTTGGTGAGAATTCACCCCCTACCACACACCTTTGAGGTGGCTGGCAGGATATCATGTAGATGTAGATACCATAAATGTATTCATTTTACGCAAATAATAGGGTAGTTTCCTTCATCAAAGAAAGCAGACTGCATTAATTGCGACTTGTGCCCTGCCATAAATGTATTTAATTTACGCAAAAAGTTTGTATTGAGAAATCCCAGTTTACTAGACAATTAATTGTTAATTTTAAGGCCATTTGAAAAGGCTCTGAAATGGCGGGGTGCGCTGCCTTCATGCTGACGTAACAGGTACGTAGTTTACGTTGCTAGACATTGGAAAATTCGTCTCCTGATCTTACCATTGTATTTCAGGGCCCCTCAGCTCTAGTGAATATTTATTAGTATTGGCCTGTGAAAAATATCAACGCACGAAAAGTCCTCTCTGTTAAACATTGTATTAATAGTCATTTTATAGACTCCAGGGCATCCTGCTCGTGGTGTCTTCTGCTACGACGAAGCATGGCGTGAAGGTCGCGCGGCGATGGGCGAACTACGCGGTATGCTTCTAAAAGGAATATCAACTGATTTGAAATTATTCAACTGCATAAATGATATTAAATAAATAAATAAAAGTTAATTATAATAAACTAACGGAGTAAATACCCTCCGATACTAGTTAATTAGCTTTAACGGAGTGCAGCGTCTATTTGGAAGCATCCGCAGCACCACTTGGTGGCAGGTAGAGGAAATAGTTTGACGTCACACGTAGGGTTAACCGGCATGCAATAGTTTGCCGTCGCGTTTTCGCGCCACTGATTTTTTTCACTTTTTAATTAATGAGGAAAAATACTTAACGTCATTTAAAAATCGAACGGCTTAAAACACGTTCTCCAGAGGTTATAAACTTTCGATCAAGACAATAAAAAAATAATAGGAAACTAACCTATTCAGATGGAGAAATCCCAGATTACTAGAGATAATTAAATGTTAATTTGAAGTTCATTAGAAAAAGCTCCAAAATGGTGGCATGCGCTGCCTTGTTGCTGACGTAACATATACATATTGTTTACATTGCAAGGCATATTGGAAATATTCGTCTCCTGAACTTACAATTGCAGTTCAGAGCCCCTCAGCTCTGGTGAACATGTGTGAATAATCGCCAATGAAAACTATCAAAGTTCCAAAAGTCTCTTCCGTTAAACGTGGTGTTAGTAGTCGTTTAATAGACTCCAGGGGCATTCTGTACATGGGATCCTCTGCAACAATACCTGGCGTGAAGTTCGCGCGACTATGTTCTAACTTCACGGTATGCTCAGGAAAATGAATACTGACTGTTATTAAATGAATCAACTGAATAAATAATCTAAAATAAATAATTAAAAGTAAGTCATGATGATTTTAACTGAATAAGTTTACATCAGACACTAGTTAATAAGCTTGTAACGTAGTGCAGCGTCTATTTGGAAGCGTCCGCAGCACTACCTAGTGGCAGGTAGAGGAAATAGTGTCACGTCACGCGTATGATTAATACCGGCATGCTGAAGTTTAGAATTTTTTCACTATTTAAATCAGGAGGGCATACAATTTACGTCATTTTTAAATCCAACGGCTTACAAATTACTTACTAAAGAGCTTGTGAACTTACAGAGGAAAGTAAAAGGAAACTGCCCTATTGTTAGAGTCCCAATTGAGAAAGCGTCCTATTGAGTCCCATTGTCACGTGTTCACATACACACATATAAGTGAGCGTGTGACGACACGGAATATCTTCTCTCTTCTCTGGACCAATTGAAGGGGGCCTGAGCCTGGGCGCCATGATGGGCATCGGACTGGTCTGCACCTTCGTGCTCTTCGTGATCGTGCACGAGGTCATCGAGAGGAGAGTCACCTGGCGGGAGAAGAGAGCGGCTCGGAAGCGCAGCGAAAAGGCATCCAAAGGTAATTGATCCCTCTCATAAAAAAAGGCCCACAATGCACTTCTCCGACCAACCAGCCCACCTCACGTCATTACTGCTCCTCCTCCTGCTCTGGATTCCTCCGTGTAGGGCTGTGCGATACCTCGATATATCGTCGACGATACTCGATATGCACTTGATATCGGGAGTCGATATTTCGGAACGCGATATCACTATATGACGATATCCCGATCCCGGTTTTTGTTTTTTCTGTTACCCTTACTAATGTCGCCATTCAGCGCGATATCTCGGTAATGGTTGATCGGATTGAAGTGCTATAAACGGTCTCTTTATTATTTATATATTACACTTTCTCAATCGTTAATTATATATTTCAAATTGTCTAATTTGTTATTGTCGTTAACTCTTAACTTTTTTTTCATAAAATTTGGATACAGGGAATGGGATGGCCATGGTGCAATTTCATCACTGAAAACTCGAATTCAACAAGAAAAGTTCAAATTGGTTTATAAAATATTGCTTTTAAACCATAACTCGGGATTTAAAAATTTTTAACCGCTCTTCGACCGAGGAAAAATGGTTATATCTCAGCTCATATGGGCCGTATCAAAAAAATGGAAAAGAACCTCTATTATCTAAAATTATATGCGCTTTCGCCTTAAGTTATTATAAGTCGATATCCGATATGTCCATATCCGATATGTCGATATCCCGATATGTCCATATCACAATATTTCCTATTTATATCGCGAAACCGATGCATCGGCGAATGCGCGATATCAGAATGATATCGTCGTGCGATATTCAAAACAGCATATATCGCACATCCCTACCTCCGAGCCTTCCCACATTTAACGGTTTTCTTTGCGTACTTCCACGATTCCCCGCGAAGGACGACCCTTTCCCTAGGGTTCCCCGAAAGGCGCATTTACACGTAGAAGTTGACTGCTATGATAGTCAACTGCTAACAACTATTATGCTCCACTCGCAAGTGTACATAGCAACTGCGATGCGAGTTCAGGTCGATACTGGACACATGTCGAACACTATCGATCCTAGTTCGAGCTAATAGCAAAGTCGAAGCCCGTCTACTTTCCAGCGGAAATGTATCCAACACAATCGCAACAATCGCCAGAGGAAAGCAAGACACGATACTTGATATCGGGAATTTGGATATATTAACAAGGATATCCCTCCCAAAAAGGGAGATTCCACTCTTTAAAGAATGGGAACAAAAAATAAATGAAAATGTAATTTATTGCTCGAAGAATTAAACGAAAATTTAAGCATCAATACCTATTAAAATAAATTGTAAATTAAAATCAATATATTCAGTAAACAATCATAGTAAATCAATAATATTGAAATAAAACTCTTTTTATTTGTTATGACAACGCCTAAATAGCGGCTTTAAGCTGCATAGAAGTTGGTGCAGACGCATCATAGCAGTAGCGATGCATCGATATATCGCGCATCTCGCGACTGTCATAGCAGTCAACTGCTACGTGTAAACGCTGCTTAAGGCCGTCCTCCCCCCCCCCCCCCCCCCTCTACATGCAACAGTGGTTTTTGGGTCAGTGGTTTTACATTGCTCACAGAGACCTCAACGGGAGACATCTCTCTCTCACCCGAGATAACTACAAGAATTCCATTTTCAGAGAAGACGCATACACCGACCAAGTAATGGGGGCGGTTACTCGGAACCGAAATCGCAATTTATTCACGAAAATGTTAGTTGGAATTTTAGTGAAAAAATTAATGTTCCACCATTCACTCATAAATCGAAAATGAAAACAAGCAAAAGGTGACGCCCACCGAAAAAGCTGCCTTGATATCATTGACGTCATTTTACTCCCATCCTTGACTGCTTTTAGGGGAAGGGAAGGGAGTGGAGGGGGGTTCTCGGAAGGTCTACTCGTACAGATGCTGTCGCAATCGCTCCCATGGGCAGAGTCATCAGTGTGTCCCCCCATTGCGATGAGGCAAAGTAGCTTCGCGGGCTCAATTTTGATTGGACGAGGTCGATATACGTCAGAGGTTGCACAACGCCCACTTCTCAGAAAGGGTTAAAAACATCAGTTTTTCGCCGCTTATAACTCGAGAAATAATTGACTGATCAAAAAACGGGAAAATACGGGCCTTTTTATTTCACAAACTATAAGATTCGGCAATAAAAAAATGTGGTAAACGTCCCCATTCGGAAGGAACTGTTGTGTTTCACAACTGTCAAACAGTTGTGAAAGGAAGCATGATTTGGCCCTATTCCACGCCAAATAGTCCCAAGAAAGTGTAATTGATTTTTAACTCATTGAAACTGGTGTGTAATGTATTTTTTCGTATTTTGGTCTTGTACGGTGTTTGTAAATGGGCTCTTGCGCATTAATTATTTGTTAAATAGAAGTGATGAAGCATTTTGGATAATCAACAGATCCGTGCCTTTTCTCGACAGATTCATTGACGGCGAACCAGAATGGCATCGGGAAGTTCTGAAGACTGCAGTGACGATGGCACTGCCGAAACAGAGGAGAGTCGCTCAGGGCGGCCGCAGGATGGATGTCGGGAAAACAATTGCGTGTGCGTCAGCGCAAGCCAGTTCAAGTGGTTCCGCGTCTTATGCCCCGCTTCCACTTCTAGCGTATGTTCGCGCGTACCAGCCAGGGATGAGTTTCTACAACACTGATAAAACTCAGTGCTGCCCTCCCTTGGCAGCTGAATGAACAAGTTGCTGGTAAAAGTAGTTTGCAAATACATTCAGAACTCCAGCACATTCTTCTTCATGCTTCCGCCATTTAAAAAAACATAAGTCACCTATTCTCACTCCTTCATCCACATACAGCCGACATAAAAATCCATTTAGTACAAATATCGTGATTCGTCTTTCCAAGTTTCCGCCCCGCCGCCAGCGCCTTAACCAGTGTAACATGGCATGGTTTCGAACTACGAAGGTACTTAGGCGTTTTTCGGACACGCGCGTAGATGCGCTAGTAGTGGAAAACGGGGGCATTGGGCCTCGTGAAGTGAACAAACGGAGGCCACCAGAGGTCTCTAGTGGCGCTCCGCGAGAAGAACCGAATGCATCAAGGCCAAATAAAATGAACTCTAGGATGTGCAAGAGGAAATTTCAATGTTTTACAGCTATATTTTTATTAAAATAAATTGATTTCGTAATGACTTTTTTTTCTTCGTTTGGCTAAAGGTTGGTATGCGTATGGCAATTGGTTTGCGGAAAATTCCATGTCTCAGGATTCCAGCTCACAACTCTCGGCAGTAAATGATGATAAACTGCCATTGAATTACCAAGTAAAAATTACCCTTTACAAATGGCAAGCACGTCAGGTTAATATGTACCTACCTTATTTCTCTCTCAAAGAAACATGAGTTCGTTTATTTCGATGCCATCGAAATAAACGAACAAATGTTTCTTCAAACAAGCCAAGAGAATGGCGAAAGTAGGAAATCCTGAACTTCGAGCTCTTATGAGTCGGAGCAACCGATTAATTGGGATACAAAATCGATATATTGTAACACGCACCTAATGCCTTCTCGTCTCTTTCCCGGTCAGTAACTAGTAACCAGGGTTGGGCACGAATCACCTAGTATTGATTCGAGTCACGAATCATGAATATCGAAGGAAATAAGATTCGAAGCACGAATCACGATTCACTGCTGTAAATTTGATTCAAATCTCGAATCATGAATCATGTGATTTTTCCTTTAAATATGATTCGTGCGGTTCACGAATCACGAATCATAGAATTATTGCAGAATGACAATACCACTAAGTAATACATATACATACATACATACATTTTTATTGGACATTAAGCAAGATACATCTGCAATAGTCTTCGTCATGGTTAAGGACAACACAAAACCTCACATGGTAATGGTCACATTCTGAACATTGCTCCCATAATTGGGAACCTATATCAATCTTTTCGCCGGTTAATAAACACTTGTGTAGATACATTGTGGATTAACTGAATATCATAAATTACCAGTTCTGTGTACAAGCCTTCAAGCCACCATAAAGGTGTGTGGCAGGGGGTGAATTTTCACCAAACATGCACTACATATCATGCATGAAAAAGTAGTAATAGTATACTAGTTTAAACCTCACTATTAAAAAAATAAATATAATAAACTAAGCATGCAAAAACATGCTGTTAGTTGGGTTACCTTTAAGTCCTAATACCAACATGCAGCTACCTACAATATACATTGATTCACTCGTATTGGACATATTTACCGTTATTCATATCCCTAATTGTACGAGGGAAAAGGACATTTAGAATCTGTCAGGTCGGCAATCAATTTCTCTAACTTTCTGATTATGGTCCAGTCTACCATAGTAAGTTGGGGTTCGCAAAATATTTTTAACATCATCACTGAAAATATTATCTTGGAATTTATTTAGGGGAAGAACTCTACATTTCAACCTGCGATCAGACAATGATTCCCACTTTAATTTATTTAATAGACTGGTTACGCTAAAATAGTTATCGTACCGTCCGTTTACAAATCTTGCCGATGTTCGCTGCAAACGTTCAAGTTCATTTTTTAGACCAATTTCGTCATCATCATCATCATCATTGGTCAACAATCCTAGGATTGGTTTGAAGCAGCTTTCCACTCGATTCTTCTATCGGCCAACCTTTTCATTGTGACGTAATTCTTCTCTTTTACATTCTTCACGACCTGTTCCATGTATCTCAATCGAGGCCTGCCTTTTCCAATCTTCCCGTTCACTTTTCCCTCGACGATAGTCTTCATCAGGCCATCAAGTCTCACGATATGGCCGATTAAGTTGTCCCTTCTTCTTTTTTGAGTTTTCAGCAGACCTCTCTTTTCTCCTACTCTTCTTAGCACTTCCTCGTTACTTACTCGGTCGATCCATTTAATCTTCAGCATTCTTCTGTAGTAGCACCACATTTCGAATGCATCCACCCTTTTCTTCTCCTATGCTGTCATCGTCCATGCCTCACTGCCGTAAAGAAACATGCTCCAGATGTATGTTCTGATGAACTGTTTCCTTACTTCTACGCTTGTATTTCCAGCTGTAAGTAGATTCTTCTTTTGATAGAATGCTCTCTTCGCCTGGGCTATTCTGCTGACTATTTCTTTCTTGCTTCGTCCGTCGTTGGTTACTCGGCTCCCTAGGTAACAGAACTCTTTCACCTCTTCAAGTTTTTGTTTTCCTAGTTTGACATTGGTTTTCGCCTCTTCTTTCTTGCTGCACGACAATATCTCAGTCTTCTTCTTATTTATCTTCAGCTGATATCTGGCCATTGTCCTTTCCATGGTTACTAGAATCTTGTTCAGATCCCTCTCTGTCTCTGCTATTAGTTCTATGTGATCAGCGAATCGCAACATGATTATTTTTATCCATGGATAGTCACTCTAGAAGACTTCTCTTTGATTTCATTGATGGCTCTCTCGATGTAAACATTAAAAATGACGGGAGACAGTGCATATCCTTGTCTCACTCCTTTCCTTATTCTTGCCTCTTCACAGCTGGGTCCCGATTTAATCACAGGCACTTGGTTTTTATACAGACTATGGATAATTCTTCGGTCATTGTAGGACACTCCATTTCCCTTCAGATTTCCAAGCATTAAATCCCAATCCACGTTGTCAAAAGCCTTCTCTAAATATCTAAATCTAAAGCAGACGTTCATTGCAATCAAATTCAATGAACATCGGCTTGTTCTTCTCCATCCTCTTCTCTATGAGTAGTCTAAGGGCCAATATTGCTTCCCTTGTACTCTAACTTTTTACTCTAGCTTTTGCAGTCCTTCACGTGGTTTTTAAATCTCTGCTTCACTAAAATGTAATCTATTTGACATCTTCTTCTGTCTCCTGGCATTTTCCATGTGTATCTTCTTCGGTTGTGATTTTTAAACAATGGGTAGGCTACCACTAACTTATGCTGTGTGCAGAACTCCATCAGTCTTTCTCCTCTTTCGTTTCGGATTCCCAATCCGTATTTTCCAGTTATTCTTCCATCTTGACCTTCACCGACGATAGCGTTCCAGTCTCCTAAAATAATTAGGTTTTCTTCTCCTCTTACCTGTTTTATAACTTCCGTGATATCTTCGTAGACGTCTTCCACTTCTTCATCTTCATAGTCCGTCGTATGCGTGTAAACCTGCACCACTCCGGTATCTACAGGTTTGGTTTCGATCTTCATCATTATTATCTTTCTTTGTACTGCAGGAAGCCCTTCATACGCATTCCTCCTTCACTCATGTGAAGAAGAGCTGCTGCCCTCTTCTCTGGGTGATGAGAAGCGTAATTATTAGCGGCTTCTCGTCGCCAAGTCATGGCATCTTCACAGGTTCGGTATTATTGAGAGACCTACCTTACCCAGGGATAGACCAATACCCCCTCGGAATGCCGTCGCTTTTTGTCCACCACTGCTTATTCGACGAGTAAACTCGCTTATCTTGCAGCTAACCTCTATATCTAGAGGTCGACCCACCATCCGCAACCCGGTGGATGCACTCGGTGGCTTTAAGTTTAACCGCGAAACCGATTTCGTAGGGATCCCATACACTGGCAGCATATTCCAAATGAGGTCTAACAAGGGAAAATTAGCTGATTTCTCGTACATGATCGTCACATTTATACAGTACTCTTTTGATGAATCCCTGTTTATGATTAGCTTGACCCATTATTTCACGTATGTGTTTACCCCAGGAAAGATCATGTGACAGTCTTATTCCAAGATTTAATGGATTCCACGTTTGCTAATTCATTATTACTTAATTTGAAGTGCTAGAAGGATAACAATTCTTTTTCCAAAAATTCATTACCACTCACTTTTTTTAAATGTAATTCTAACTGCCATATGTCACACCATTTTTCAATTTTTTGTAGGTCATCATCAAGGAGTCTACATGTAATAAATGTAATATTCGTGGTCATCATTTAAATGTAGGACATTTCATTGCTATTTTTTCAAAACAATTTAAAGTCACATTTGAACAAATCTGTAATATAGTGTAAAATATATTATTGAAGTTTGCATTAACCATATTGTTCCACTTCGGACGTATACTTACACAGTAACAGTCGGTGAAAGACTGATGTACGTTTCTAGAAGTGAAATCAGTGATATTAATTCATGATTCGTCAGTGAATCGTGAGCTGCATCACAAAAGTTCGGCTCATGAATCACCTCAACTAAAAAAAAAGAGTCGACTCACGAATCACGATTCATTAAAGAAATGATTCGAATCACGAATCACAAATCACAGTTTGTGATTCGTGAATCATGATTCGTGATTCATGAAGACGAATCATGCCCATCCCTGCTAGTAACACATAGGCCGTCTTCGGCCTATGGGTATTTTTATCATAAGATTAAGCACGTAACATGAGAGGAGCAAATGCGAGAACTCTATGGAGTTTTCCAGTCAGAACCTCTATCGCGAAACATTACCCACATAACAAAGCAAGCTTGCTGCAACCTTGCCACAAGCTTGTCATTGCAAGATAGCAAGCTTGCATCGCAAGGTTAAAGCTTGCAGCAAGCTTGTCATTGCAAGATGGCAAGCTTGCATCGCAAGGTTAAAGCTTCCAGGAATTGTTTCATGCAAGCTTCACTCAAGTCCTGTGCAAGATTCACGCAAGTCCTGTGCAAGCTTCAACCCCGGCAAAAACAGAGGGTACGCCGAGGGTAGGAAAGCATCCATGAACCACACACAAACACATCGTCTATGGAATGCAATTGTACAAAGGAGCTGTGCCCATGTACTTAGCGAAACAAATTAGTTATCACAAAAATGTCATTACTTGCATGAGTACACCTATAGTAACAAAATTTAAAAAGAAAATGATTATAACATCACGTGCTTTTATAAATGCGCAAGTTATAATTCTTAACCGTTCATGGCACACCTGTATGCTTGCCCTTCGTGTCTTACCAAGTTTACCTAATCGACCTGACGATCTACTTTTGACGACGGCTATCTAGCGCTTCTTCGCTGACAAATGACTGATGGGAGGCCGTATATATACAGCTGCTAGCTAGCATGAATTCGTTAGTGATAATTAACTTTACAACATATGGCACGGGTATTTGCAGCATTAAAACATTTCCCCAATTACCATTTCGTGGCTAAAAATAAGCATGACCGTTATTACTACGCATAACTGATATTCTTTCAACTCCAGGAGATATAAATAAGAGTTTCCTCAGTAATGTGCCAATCGCCATATTCATCGGATGGGCCGCGGGATCCTTGGCGATACAAGTTGGAACCCTGACGTCAATACCACTGTATTTTGTACTCAATCAATCAGTATTCACGATCAATCTGTATTCACGAACTTTACAACCTTGTTCTTCTTTGTCAGTTAATTTATCATTATGTGCTTGAGTTAATTTCGCGCTAATTTTTCCTATTAACTTGCTTTTCTTCAATTTAGCTCGAATTTTTTTTGTCTCTTACGGGAAATAAGCCGTGGGCGTTCAGTCAAAGGTAACTCTACTCCTCCCTTAGTAGGAGCCCTAAAGTTGCAATTGCCTTGAGCCTTGCACTATTGTTACCAATGTTGCCAGAGTCCTGCAGCAAAGTTGCCAAGGTTGGCACACTTCATGCCAGTCGAGTGCAACTTGCACGGAACGTGTCCATATTGGCAAACTTGCATCTAGATTGCCATCTTGGCAAGCCGTACGCTAGCCTCAAGCAAACTTGCTGCATTCTTGCATGATATGTGGGTATCTATACTAACTTTAGATTCCAATGCTACTTCGGTAAACTGATTTGGTCATGTACTCCGATGATAGGACCAAGCAAATGACCACAGAAAAAAAAAATTTTTAATGTGAAAAAATATGTACCCACGACATTGAAAATACGCATTCAAAGAAATATTTAAGCAACGCTATTTCCTCGGAAGGACAATCGCTAGCGTTTTTTTAGCGAACGCTCTGCAACATTTTAATGCAAAAACTTACCGATGGATTTTTGTTGGAAGATTCTTCAGAATCGTCTTACAGCCGTAAACACTGCACCTTTTTCCCGTCGGAATTCCCATGGTAAACTAGGAGTTACTGTTACATACGAGTAAGACAGCACGCACTAAAGTGACTTCTTCGAACCATTCCTTTGCCACTTTGAAGCCTCTCAGTCTTTCTTTCCCACGTCCCAGGCGTAACAGATCATTTTGTTGCAGCGGCTGAAATACGTTCTGCATCCCGTGGAGGTCAGCCAAATTCTAGCGCCTTAGAATGCCGTAACCCTCCCATCCTTAATGCCAATATGGCGTCACGAAATGAGCGTCACTTTCCTCGTCCCTTTACAGGGATCATTTAAGCTTTCAGGGACCGCAAAAATGATGGCTCAAGCTATCATTTTGCCGCTCACACGATCATTTTCACCGTCCCTTCTCGTACCATTTCTGTTCGCGAGATATTATCTTTTTATACGGTAAACTACTTCATAACTATAATGGATGATTCACATCGTCGTCGACTGCTTTTGGCTGCAGCCGCAGTAATTATTGCGAGGAATGAAGAGGGACAACAGAATCTGCGTAGACGTCGTAGCTTCCCTGTTTACAATGGTAGTTACGTTGAAATCCACGTGTGGGGCAACGTTCGCTCATTCCGAGCGTGCGCTCTGATTGGCTAAATGACGGAAGCACATATAAGGCCCGAGGGACGGAAAAAAGGACGTGCTCAAATGACGAAGAAAGGGATAGCGATCCGAAATCATTGCCGCTATCCGTGAAGTGACCAAGTCAGATGATCATTTTTAAGCTATCATTTGAGCTATCCCTGAAAAGGGACGTAAAAAATGATCGTGTGATTCGGGCTTAGATTTCTGAGAACAATGCGTACCCTATCTCAGGGACGAAAGTGATAATAATAATCGAATCAAATCACGTCTCGGTGGACTCCTAGCGGACCTGCTCGGCCATCCGCATATTCATTTGTTGGTCCCTTTATAGGAACTGCACGGACGAGGTTCAGACAACGTTCACGATAACTGGCCTGTGTGTGACAATGTCGTGAAAGTATAGCAAACATACACAGCGTCGGCGGAAATTGGGAAATCCACATAGATGGTCGTCAACCTTTTTTTTACCAAGAGCTCCAAGCTAAGTTGAGAAGGTTCTTGGAATATGTTGACTCAGAGTGTGAAGCGCATTATCCGTAATTTTGAGCAGAGTGAAAACGCTGCTTCTTTAATAAAGTCCATCAGGATCCTCAACTACTGACAGTAGAAAGTGGGAGAATACGAATGGGAGTTTAACAAAATGCCCCTTTCTAAGCAACAATGAAAAATGAGATCATCATCAGCATCAAGGATCAACAATCCTAGGGTTGCTTAGCGACGCAGCCCTCCCCTCTATTCTTCTATCGGCCAACCTCTTCATATTAACGTAGTTCCTCTCTTTCACGTCCTTTACGACCTGTTCTATGTATCTCATACGAGGCCTGCCTTTCCCATTCTTTCCGTTCACTTATCCTTCGACGATTGTCTTCATTAGGCCATCGTGTCTCAAGATATGGCCGATTAAGTTGTCCCGTCTTTTGAGCAGACTTCTCTTTTCTCCCACTCTTCTTAGGACTTCTTCATTTGTCACTCGGTCGATCCATTTTATCTTCATCATTCTTCGTAAGCACCATATTTCGAATGCTTCCACCCTTTTCTTCTCCGCTGCTGTCATCGTCCTTAAAGAAACATGCTCCAGATATACGTTTTGATGAATTGCTTCCTTATTTCCAAGCTTGTATTTCCAGCTGTAAGTAGATTCTTCTTTTGATAGAATGCCCTCTTTGCCTGGGCTATTCTACTCACTATTTCTTTCTTGCTTCTTCCATCGTTGGTTACTCCGCTTCCCAGGTAACAGAACTCTTTCACCTCTTCCAGTTTCTGTTTTCCTAGTATAACGTTGGTTTTGGCCTCCTCTCTCTTGCTGCACACCAATATCTTAGTTTTCTTCTTATTGATCTTCAGCTAATGTATGGCCATTCTCCTTTCCATGGTTGTTAGCATCTTATTCAGCTCCAATTCTCTGTCTCTGCTATGAGAGCTATGTCATCAGCGAATCGTAGCATACTGATTGTTTCTCCGTGGATAGTCACTCCAGAACACTTCTCCTTGATTTCATTGATGGCCTTCTCGATGTAAACATTAAAAATTACGGGAGACAGTTCACTGCCTTGTCTCACTCCTTTCCTTATTCTTGCTTCTTCACAGCTGGGTCCAGATTTAATCACAGCGGCTTATTTCTTATACAAATTGTGGATAATTCTTCGGTCATTGTACGACACTCCAATTCCTTTCAGAATTCCAAGCATTAAATTCCAATCCGCGTTGTCAAAAACCTTCTCTAAATCCACAAATTTAATGAAGGTCGCTTTTTTCTTCTCCATTCTCTTCTCTATAAGAAGCCTAAGGGCCAATATTGCTTCCCTTGTACCCTTACCTTTCCTGAATCCGAATTGATCTCCATCCAGGAACTCCTCTGCTTTTCGTTCTATTCTTCTGTAGATTATCCTTGTCAATATATTTGATATAGGACTATAATCTTAACCTGATCTGAAGAAAACTGAGAAAACTCACAAGTTCCCAGAGTCACAGCTGCGGCAGTATACTGTAATATTTATGTCTTGCATTGTACCAGTGGATCTATTTGTTTTCCCAAAGATCAAAGCTCAGAAGAAAATTATGCTGTATTGATTATTTCTTGAAATTCTCATTTTATTACTTTATCCAGAATTTGCAAAATAGCCACCCAGCCATTCGCAGAAACTTGTGGGGAGGGGATTTCATGGTCCATGCCATTGAGGTCGCGGTCTGAGATCATCGTCCAATCTCGCGATGGAGACAGTCACGCTATCTTTCTGAAAGAGTCAGTGCGGGAGAGGTGCCGGGTCATGGTGGAGCCAGTGCCACCAGGATCGTTTAGAATGACATCAGCCGAAAGGTTTCACTGCGCGCGGTATTGTGTTGACTACTTGCTGTCGTTGATGATGTACTTCGTCTAGAATCTTTCTTCACGTTGCGATTCAACATGAAACAAAGTCAAGTTTATTTACATCGTTCTTCAAATAATTCAAACATGTTGCAGACATTTTATTACCGGGTAAGTACTTCTCACAGTATTGTCTGAGTGGAGCGATAAAAGTAGTCGGTTGCCATCTGTCTGTCGGCCAGACTTTTTTATTTATCGGCGGCCGGTGGCTGTTATGCCTGTTGTTTGTTATCGCATGATGAAAGTTAAGTGAGAGAGGCTGTGCGTAGGATGGCATCAACCCAACCGACGTGATCACTTAGTTTGATGCATGTGTGTGGTTAATAATGGGAAATATGCATGACATTTGTTTCCCGAAGATTAATGATGAACTTGATGCGAGATTTTTTCACGAATTCAAATATATCAGCCAAAATTTTCTATGCTACACACAAGGATTATTAAATGCAATTAAAATTTTCCCGAAAATTGACGAAAGTCACGTGACCTGAAACGCCTTCTGACGTCACTGCACGGTATCGGTGCCGTATTGCTACGGAGATAGACACTTATTTTTAAAATAAAACGAAGTGAATATATTGTTTTGAGGTTTTTAGCCGTTTCTCGAACGAAACGATGACTGAAAAAATACATAAAAAAGCACATTCCGACAATTTCCTTTGGTGGACTCCCTTATGGCGGCGTTCTCCTTAAAAAAACTAACGATTCCATAAACGTAGCTGAAATTCTTGGGCACTATACAGGCATTATATTATTAATGGACGATTTGCCCGTTACCATCCATACTACTTATATAAAAAATCAAAATACAAACGTTTATTGCATTAATCAAATGAGAAAAATACATGCATTTTTGCAAGATTCATTTAACAACTTACCTCCACGCATAAACAAATAAACAACGCCCATAGTGACACCGTGCCGTGGCGTCATGCGATGGCGTCGCGTTTTTAAGCTGCCGAAAAGGTAGAACTTTCAAAGAGAGATATCTTTGCAACACAACTTAATTCTTCAGCAAAATTTTCGCAAAGCATATTATAGGTAATAAACTTCACATTCACAAGAGTCATAAAAAATAGTGCATATTCCCCACTGCCATATTCAATCTGATATGCATGTATGCGTAGAACTTCAGTTGTAGGACCGGGCAAATTAACTGCTTTACAGCAAGGTAAGCAGTGAACTTCACCAGTGAGAAAGGTAAGAATGAGCACCGGATCGAAAGTAAACACCTAGTACTGAAAATGTAAGGTAGAGACTAGTAACTTCTGTGTCTTCTAGTTGAATGAGACCCTATAGTTGCTTGTTTGCATGTGAATAGTGCACGCTTGGTGATCTTCACCCCCTGCCACACACCCTCGGGGTGGCTTGCAGGGTATCGCGTAGATGTAACATGTCTGCACCGAACGGGCAATGCTGATTTGTTTCAAGTTAGGCTGCGCTAGACTTACCCCCGCCCCCCCAAGCAAATTTCTGGCCACGTGCCTGGTGCGAAGTACCTATATTGTCTCGTACGTTGTGCAAGCACACTTACCTAGTTTTTTTTATAGAATACGTGAATTATTAAGATCAGTAAATTACTGCAATGTAGCGCCATTTGTCACTAATACACCTTCCATTTGTTTCTCCAAAAAATCAATTTAACTTTTTTGGCAATTTTTCTGATTAAAAAATGAAAATTAACTGCGGACCATAATAATATGGTCATTGCATACTTCGCAGGTTTCATTACTTTAGAGATGATCTTTGCAGAAGTTCATGATTCAACTTTTCCAACAAATTTTGTGTAACTATTGGATTACAGAAAAAAGTGGCACCGAGAATTTTAGAAGGTAGTTTGGATTGTCTTGGGGGAAAATCAACACAGAAATCATCCGCTAATACCTACTTGCGAAAAAAAAAGACTGACAATGACTTATGTTACTCTCTGACACGTAATTGACCGTTGGCACCGAACAGTAACAGTGAAAACATAAAATATGTTGTTTCCAATTTTTCATTAATTAGGACTATAAGAATGGAGAATTCTACAATTCTCTCTCATATTCTGCCATTACTAGAACTTATCTAGGAAGAATGAGTATTTCAGCCTTAGATATCAATGATGAGTGCTGAAGGAATAAGTTTTCTTCGATCGTTTCTCGGTGCGTTTCCTATCCACTTTTTAAAAAATAATTTACAGTCAACATGACTGGTTTCATGCACTGCTGCTTCCACAGGCCTTTCCCTCAAAGCCTAAGTACCTACGCACAGTGGGTCGTTTTCAAAAATAAAGGGAAAAAAATGCTTTTTCCAAAACCTTTAAAACGTTCTAAATTTTGAATGTTGACATTTATAACTATTCAAAGCATAGCATGTCATTAATAGAAATTGAATAATCATCCTACCTGAGATTTGCCAACACCGCAAAGTACAGCGATCGACGCGGGTCGCACGAGCCGCTTTATTCTTGCAGCGAAGAGGCAACTAAACGCTGGACAACTCATACGTAAAATTTGGGAATTCGAGCGTCCATCACACTGATAAAGGTATTTACTAATGTTATGCAAAGATATGACTTTTTATAGTAATTGCGTGCACACTTTCCAAGGAATGGAAAACATATCTGCAAAAAGGAGATTTTTTCTACACATAATTAATATAATATTCCCAACATGTTTTCCTTGAAATTCTGGCAATGGCACTACTTATAATACGTTTGCCAACGTTTATTATTTCAAGCAAATCAATGTTTTTCGTAACTACGTAGCTACGTTAAAAAGAACCCGGTATTAACACACGAGCCGGACCCGCGCGAAGTGGCTAATAGTCGGTAGTAGACAGTACGTATATTGTACTAACCAACTCGTGCCTTTAACCTGCACGCGTTGACAGATAAGGGTTTTACAGCAGTCTATTCTCGTTCGAAGCATCCAACGGTCGCTCTAAAAATGTGTTTTACAGCAGGGCTTCCGCTGGAATGCCTTTCCGCACCACATCCTTCCACATTTCTCCTTGTGCGGTCAACCTAGGATATATCCTCGGGGGGCAGATCCAGGATTCTTAGGGTTACCCCTCTTCTAAACCTCCTCCCAGTCTCAATGGAAACATTCAAGAATGGTACACTTAAGACCATTTCTTAACATTCCAGGTCCCATCGATTCATATTTTTAACTTCCAGCTGTCCTTGACATTCAGATAGGTAATTTCACGATAAAATTTGAGAAAAAAAGGAGAATCAATTGAAATTCGGAAAAGTAATTTCATAGAATTTCTGGAGGATTGCTTAAATTTACACGGAGTCATGATTTGCGGTTCAAGCCTTTGCTTTTGAACACGACAACGAAGACACACATCGAGAAATGTGTTCCTTTGCTGGACCAAATCGTCGATTTCCCTAATACTGTTTATTTTACAATAGCAGATATTCCACGGAGAAAAAATCATTCGTCTTGATCAGCAGGTAACGCCGTTGAAGTTTTCGCCGCTAGTTCGCGAGCTTTGAACTGTTTATGGCGTCCTTCCAGGCACCCCGTGTCACATTTTCCATTGCTTTAATAGTGAGGAGACGTAATTCTCCTCCTTTGGCAATTTTCTAAGCAATAAACTTTTTTGCCATGTACATGTTACAAAAGGAAGGGCAGACCAAACAGAGAATTCCCTCTCGCCTCTATTTGATGTGAAACAGGAGAGCTAATCTCTCCACGCTATGGGCACGCCTCAAAGAGGTTCGTGAACTCCTACAACTATCTCGGGACTCAGCGAGCGACTCAGTAGAACCTTATTTGGAATTATGACGACTATTAAGATAATAATAAATTCAGTGGGCTTTTAAGAAATACATTAAATGAATAGCATTAAAATACCAATTTTATATTCATACATTAATGACTTTGTTATTGGTCTTACAATTAGACCGCGGGAAATCTAAATCGCAGAGAATTTTATTACCCAACTACTTCCCCTCGAGTTTTTTATTTTATTATTTAAGCTCTAAAAGTCACTTGATTCGTACAGGCTGTACTTCTATGCATTTGCTGATTCAATTCCCTCCTTATTGGGGGTTATATAAATTTACTCTCTCCTGACATACCTAAAATAATCGATTTTATTCAGAAAATACAGCATAAATTAAATCAACATGTTTGCATAAGTTTAGGAATGACTTCCAAAGCGATCTGACAAGAATCTGATTTTTGTCCCTCCTTATTATACTGTGCATCAATTCATGTTTACCACTGTTTCTGATTAGAGCTTAAATGTTTCCATTACATTTCACTGAAAATTATTAACAATTTTAATTGGAACCCCGATTCAAATTTTGAACTAACTGCATCAAGAGTATCGGGCAGTCTCGTATGACACCTAAATTGCCGTGCTGTATTCAGGCCCAATGCCTTCCTTTCTCCTCCTGACCAACATCACACACACCTTTGCAGTGGATGCCCTTGGCGACAACGTTGGGAATTAACGCCATTAACAGTTCAGACTTTAAAGCCATATTCTTCTATACAGCAAACTGGGCGTTTACTCGGAACCGAAATCGCCAGATATAGGTTCCGAAGGAGGACTCACCATACTCACCAATACCCGAAATCGTTAGATGGAAACGAAAAATGACCTTTAGTGAAAAAATAAAACTTCTAAGCAGCAGAGCCGTTCGCTCACAAATTAAGATACGCAAAAGGTGGCAACCACGGAACGAGCTCCAATAAAGACTCCTACGTCATCCACCTCCTCTCCTTGCCCGTTTTGGCGCGAACAATTGAGGCCTGCATACCAAACTCCTGCGCATCCTGTAAATAACCCAAAATAACTGAACAACGAACTTCGCTAAGTATTTTTCGTGTATATAATCATGTGAATAGATGCGCACTGGAGTTAATATACATTTTCACAAATTACGATGTTGGCGAATATGCGATGGCTTTCGAAATACCCCGCATGGATTCCAACAACGCCTTCCATTGGAATAATCGGCGGTCTCCTCCCTCCTCCCCATTGCGATTAGGAGGAGCTGCCATTGGACGAAGGGATGACGTACGAATCTTTCGCACGCCCACTCAAGCGAAAGCATTGAAAAATAATCAGTTTTTCGACGATCAAAACTCGAGAACTACCTACATGATGTATCAAGAAACGGAAAAATAAGGGTCTCTTTACTTTACAAACTCTATCAGATTCGGAAATTTTAAAAAAATATGGTAAACGAACCTATAAAGTATTTCAAATCTAAGGAGATGAGCTCTGCGGCCTCTTAAAGTGACAAATTAAATTAAAAAATAAAATTCTCCAATGGCCGTAAAATTGGCCACCCTTGACAAGGACAAATTGCTGTGTTGGTTTGCTGGAGGGTCAATTCCACAGCAGTGACCAACCACAGCCTCCCAACCAGAAAACCCTCCTGTGATGGTTTACGGGAATGTTCCTTCCTCGTCAGTGACACAACCACACATATTCACTTACAACCCGAATGGGATCATTCACAGGGCTGATGGGACCCTGGTCAGGATGCCTGCGTTATGAACGCAAACACACAAGAACTCAGAAAAAACACTCACTCCCACACTCAAACGGACACACCTACTGGGAGAATACAGCTCAAAAAGAGCGCAGTCAATGTGGAAGAATAAAACGAGGATGTGCGTATTTCGGCCACAAAGTGGCCCTCTTCAGCAAGCTAAAGAGAGAGCACTTGCAACACAGGGTTTTAAGTGAATGTGTGGTTTGTCACTGACCAGGAAATAACATTCCTGTAAACCACCACAGGAGGATTTTCTGGTTGAGAGGCCGTAGTTGGTCACTGCTGTGGAACTGACCCTCCCGCAGACCAACACAGCAATTGTCCCCTACGAGGGTTGCCAATTTTACGGCCATTGGAGAATTTTATTTTTTAATTTTGTCACTATAAAGTAATGGTAGCCTAGTAATAAACACATCCCATAATCCCTTAAGCTACCATAACACAAGAACAAAAACCTTATCGCACACTAAAATTGTTAAATACACTTTCCCTTGATGGAGATTACAACTGATGCGCAGTGAGAAGCAGAATTGTAGTGCGATGGGCCTAGAAGGTACACTTCTTAACTTGAGAGTAACAATTGGAGGCGGAATCAAAGTCAGGAAGTTGTGAACAAGGAAGGAGAAAGCCAACTACTCAAACTTGTGAAGGGAGATAATGTGACTTATCCATAATCGCCATCACAGGAATATGATTTCAGTCAAATGAAGACACAGGATTCAATCAATATGATTGTATTATTTTAATGAAAACATCAGAGCCGTACTTTTCAACAAAATACCCTCTTTTAAGTGGCTACACTCCACAGGTAAGAACCAGCAGCAGATAAAATACTTTGCCAGTAAAAAAATCCATCATCAGATCAAATTCTAAAAAATCAGAGAAGCACCAAATTAGTGCACTTGTTTTCTTTACAGCTAAAACTCTCACTCGGTTATTTGAAGCGTCTCGTCCACACACTATTCGGCCATGTGCATTCACCGGCAAAACATTTCGCAAAGGGCCTCATAAATGTTTTAGCTATGAAATTTAGTGAGTCTTTTCTTTTATAAGTAGTGGTAGCTTTGCCACTTACCTCGGTATTTTGATCACTTTCTATATAAGGCATTAAAATATAAAAATATTAACACACTATTGACACAAATTTGCGTGAAATATGCATGCATCATATGCATATGTCAGGTAAAATATTTTCCTGCTTTGTAAGCACTGCCCTGGTGAACTCACCATAAACTAAGCAGTGTCACGTCATGGCAATAAAACTGATTGTCAGAAATCCATGGATTGCACAGATACAAAAAAAACAAGTGATTCCTGACACCAAGAATGTCGAAAGATGGTACAGGGATGTCTCCTCATACTGATTATCATGCACTGATGCAGTTAACACTAGATGCAAAGGAACTTTCAAATGTTGTAGAACACCCCCTGAATTTAGTGCAAGCCATCTGTTGGGCACAACAAAAGGTGAAAGCATCGAGCCCAATCTCAGCCGAAACACACAGCATCGGATGCAATGAGCGTGTCAACACACTCACTCACACACAGACAGACAGTTCTCCAGCATCGAAATACACAGTTGCGTGCGCACATCATTTGCATCGTTCCACAATCATGTGCAAACTCCCTCCTCCCCTCTCTCTCTCTGCTCACAATCCCGAGGGTGAAAACGTTCTCTGACTGAAGGAGCCCCATCACGACAGAATACAACAAAGCATCTTGCACAAGGGCATGCGCACCTATTTCCGTGGTCTGGTCATCAATTTACAAACTAAGGCGAACAGCAATCACAGACTAATTCTCCAGTTACGTTCTATGGGATGAAATTGAAAACAAGTGATCAATTAGCAAGAGAGAAAACACAGAAAAAACTGCTAAATGTTGCGTACCCGAGCCAAATGAAACGAGAGAGAGAGGGGGAAGGAAGTTTGACCTGAAGATTAACACACCAGTTCCATTCTTGGGGTCCAGTTTAATCACTTATCGTTGGCACTCACAATGTTGGCACTATTTTGCATGGCATTCAAAGGAGATTCATTCAAGCTGTCCGGGTAGACACATCTGCACTCACTGAGGCTTGTTTGTAGCATTGCGACGATTACGTAGGTGGGCAAGGACTGTGGATGGCCTTGATGAGTAGACGCGGACGTCGATCGCAGACACGTTATGAGTTGCTGCCCACCCGACATCTCATCAAACCCTCTGCAAATACACGACTCGTTGAAATGCGTACGTAAACATTATGACCACCACACACAAGCACTGTGGCCACCTCACTCCCTCAAAACTCGTTGCTCCGTCGACAACGGCCACATCACAAAACCCTGACAGCCCCACACTTCCTAAGGTATCGTATGACTCGGCAGACAAGACTCGAGAGCTAGTTACAAAAGATACCTCTGCTCACATTCACATCATAGAGATTCCAAGTTTTAACACTTTCTCAAACAATTTTGACATATGTATATGCATCAGAAATACCAATTTACAACTATGTACACTTTCTACATAACTTGAACAATTAACCGTTATGTACAAAAACATATCATCTCGTTCTAGCTTTCAAATGAAATCTAGCATTTCTCTTCATGATATTACTAGAAACCTAAGGTAAGACAGAAATAGAATTCAAATTCGAAAATGCAAGGACAAATAAAATTAATGTTATCATCAAAACCCATAGGTAAAAGAATCGCAGTAGGGAATTTTCAACTTGATTTTTCCAGCAACGGCTAATACCAAAAATGATTCAATATTATGAAAAACCTGCTCAATGGCTATTAATGACAAGATACAATGCCATGTTAGAAAACAATAAATGTTTCAGTCACAATTTGACTGCCACCGGCCCCAAAACGCCACAGCTGAGGAAAGGAATTCTGCAAGGATGAGGCAAAAATCATCGCATTAGCAAATTGTGCACAAAAAGCTTACGAGCTGTTAACCCTCCTATTTCATGTTAGCTTTCAGGCGATCAACAGACGTTCGTTCACTTCAAAGAATAGGAGCTTCACACGGCCAATCGTAATGCTCCAAGCTCCCTGCGGAACAAAAAGTGAACGCAAGAGTTCCTTCGCATGACAGCGACCTCAACAGCTGGGTCCACTTACAGAGCAAGTGTGTTTGGAACTGATCCCCCCTTTGAAATGCAGACTCCGAAAAGGTTGAGTTCCCCTCTCCTGCCACAAAATATTGATTACCACGAATATCTGGTGGCCATTAATCATATGGGTTGGCTGGGGGCATCCTAAGATACAAAACTACCACAAATTTATACAAAATGACCCAGCAGTTGTTGACTGATTGTCGCACCTTACTACTCATCGGTGATTAGACGACGTGCCATCCACACCAGTTAGTGGGCTCAGTAGGGGAGAAGATGATGCTTTGGCACCTTTCAGAAAAACTATTTTGCCTTTGGTCAACACAATGCTTGAGAATATGATACACTAATCATATTAATCTCAGCTACAGTGAATGTTTTAGGATAATATGTTAAAAAAAATAATAAGTAACACTGGTATCACATCAATTTCTGATTTAATAGTTTGTTGTACGCAATTTTGATAGCGGTGTGTAAACCCATAATATAAAACTTACAACTGCTTTGAAGTGATTCACCAGTTGCACACCACACAACTCTACCATCTCAATTAATCCCAGTCATTCCACAGTAAAAAGATGGTTAACAATTACTCAAAGAGATCATTAATGAAATTAGAATTAACTATTATTGTTACAGAAACCCAAACACGGTCGGCTGATAACTATACTCTGTTTGGCTACCTCCTGATTACGTCACTCTAAAACACAATGTCGCCAACGGACAATTGCTGGGGATCACTGAAGCATTCAATGGAACGGCCTCTTGACACAGAGGGGCAGAAATAAATCCAGAGGAAAGGTCCTTTTGGTGGCTGAGGTCATACGACAGTGGCAATTCAACAATGCAAACGGAAAACATGGAGTCAAAGAGTATCAGACACCACAGCTGACAATCACCAGTGGGTGCAAATGGCCATGAGGTCCTTTCCCTTCACGGAAAACATAAATGATGGCAGCCGACAAAAGGTCATCTGACGGGACACACCTCTAAGTTCCAGTGCCTGCACACGAACAGTTGAGAGGATGACTGTCACACGCAATCAATTAAAGGGACTATGAAGCTGTGCATTTTGGATAGTGCATCATTGCATTTCACGCTGGATGCGCAGTGCGAGACTTAAGAGAGAGAGCTTACTGTGGAGAGCTCTCGAGAATCGCAAAATGGCCGCCCATCCAAGGAGAGAAACGACTCTTTCCAACGCCTCACAGCGTGGCTTGAGCAGCCAAGTGAGGAGCGCGGGGCACTCCAGAGAGCCAGTCTCCCCCTGACCATGCATTCACGCTCCCTCACCCAACAGGAAGGAGCCTCCTCAGTCACACCCCTGATCACGCAGAAGCCAAATGCCCTCCAATCCTCCCCCCAATGGCCTTACATCATTTGATGGTGGCCAAAATATCACGGGCAGAATAAAAAGAGAGTTGATAGTGCGCTTGCTGGAGAATTTTGCTATCCAGTTTTTCACAGAAAACTTCTAAAATGATCCTCTATACTCGAAGAATGTTGCACCCATTTAAGCGAAAAATATTATTAGAAAGAACACACCAAGTTTCTAGGGCCAGCAGCAGTTCTAAACATCACCGGAAAACATTGGAGCATGCCACAAAAGATTGTACCCACTTAAAAATGACTTCAGCCGCATTAACCCACTTCTTTGAATAAATAAGATACAATGATGCAACTAAATGTGTGTATGTATTTTACGGCAGCATCATCAAGGCAATAAATATGCTTAAGCCATCAAAACAGGCAGATGTAGATGCATTGAATGAAACGTTAGGAGCAGGAGCAAAGCTTTGAGGAGAACTGGAGGACAGAGCCTCTTCACATCGGGTAGAACCAAACACACAGCATTCGAAAATGGTTCCCAAGGCAACCAGCGGCAACACACACACACATCCCCCTGGACAAGCCTTTCCACAACAGTCTGCTACAAGCATATCAGTTCCCCACTGAATGAGGACGCTTGGAAACAGTTGACCTCAGTGTTCTGTCCGTCCAAATTGGCTGCAAATAATATTAAAACATCTTTACCCTATGTTATTGTATCCGAGTATCTTCCTAAGCGAGCACGCACCAAGACAATAACGAGAGGCAGTTGGTGGCTGCGGCAGCTGGAGGACAATTCTTAAAAGAGGAGTGAATGCACAGAAAGTAACAACTCAGTGAAGAGCTCAACTTGCCCTTCCATCATCTCAACGCACCGCAAGCTGACGTGGCTGACGCCTTGCTCAACTGGGCCATACAAGCAGGCACAGGCGGGAGGTCTGGGAGTCCAGAGGATATATAAAAATGCTGCAATATTCTACCCGATAATCGTTTTATCCCGTCAAATTCACCAAAGCATCAAATTCCCCCCCATTTCACACCTGCAGTCACTAACTACCGATTTATTGATTTCCTTCAAAATATCAAAGAAGTTGGATTTGTACCAAGATTTCATTCACATGTGCTCCAGCCTGGCTTTAGCACGATCCCAACGATGGTCTAGCAGGTGCGATTATTTCTCTCATTTTGATAAAAGAATGCAAACTGCTGCAAAGAGCAGAAATGCCACCCCAGTCCCTTATTCCTCGCTGCTGTAGGCCACCCCACTCCCCTGGCGCCTCGTGCGAAAATTGCATTGGTGTAAATGCTTGATAATTTCCTTCTCGACGAGAGAAATGTTGCCACGAACTCTAACCAGTCTCAGTGAACAAAATCTGCAAGGATCACAGTCCCAGAAGATTCTATCAGCCGAAAGGATGTTTCGACAACTGAAGAGTGGATGTGTCAATGGATTGCCAACATGGGAGGCTAAGTGTTAACAAATCATTCCACTTAATTCATGAGTTTCCCAAAGTACAACATATATCCAAAATAAAGTCAGAGTATAAGACGAGAGCATCAGGTTTAGATATTAGCGACAGATATTAAATATTTAAAAAAAAAATGAGGAAAAAAAAATGTTTTTTTGGAGTATCCTCAAAAAAGGGACACATTTCGACCAACAGCATCGTCAAGTAAAACACATTAAACACTCAGCGAGAGACCATGGTAAATAACATTAGCATGATCTCATGGAGGGGGGGGAACTGTGTTTATCAACGGATGCTTTGTTTGTGCACCTCATACACGCAAACACGTTGCTCCAGGAGTCATTTTACTTCCGAAAACTTTCATTTTTAAGAAGATCATGATGAAAGCATCCTAGTCCACTTTTGAACACACACAGCATGAAACATTGCCGGAGAAACACGTTAAACAGAAATGTTACCGTTGGAGCACTGGAGTGATTAGAATTGTTTCATGTGCATCAATTATTGCTCAAATATTTTTTTGGCTTTGATAATATTTCTCTTTGCAGTGTAAATAGCAATTATATGACTAAACCTACGAATCATAGTTTAAAAAAAATACAACCTCTTCAGAAATGATTAATTTTCCAATTACATGATGCAGATTCACTTTGCCACTGCAAGTATTATGAGATTATTGCGATTTACTGCTGTGATATAAAGTATTGCCAGTCGATCGATTTACCACAGCATTTGATTCGGTTTCAGAACACTCCATCCATTCAGGTCAGAGGTCAAACATCTCAGACACATCCCACACAGGCACGGCCCACTTGTGTTCATTCCACAGCAACTGTCAGCGCAAGGGAAGCAGCGCAGCAATGGACCCTCCCCCTATTGGCAGCAGAATAATTATCAGCAGTAAACAGCGAGAGAAAGGAAACGAACGGACAACATGCCAAATCAATCACTTTCTGTCTCCCAAGTTTATGCTGTCAATTTCTTTCAGCCGACAATAGAACATTTTCCCATCTCAACAGCAGGCAAGACCTGATTGACCGAGTCAGACACAGCCAATGTTACTAAGATAAAAACATTCTCCCCATGTGCCTCCATACACCATTCAAATTCATTTAACGGGCCAAGTGAAAGCAAACCGCTTGCAACTGCAGATGGATGGTTGCCTCAAGTCTTCCTCTCTGATCCTCACTTGAATTCTGGAACCAAATAAACTATTATGTACAATTAAGGCAGCAATGAACTAGCATCAAAATGATCTGAATTGCAGTTTGGCAGTACGAGCCGAGTATACGGGGCCCTCGTCAACAGTGATGTCCATTGCCACTCCACACAGGAGAGGGTCGTCATGTTTCAAATGATTCTTCAACAGTCCACTACTGCTGCTGCAGACCTACATCCAGGGATGTGTCTGAGATACTCCGACCTCGTAAGTTCACGTGAAGCCACACAAATTTCCCTCAACTAAGGCAACAAGACATCCTGACAGCTCACTTGAGCATAAGGTCTGGACATCAGGTACAGATTCCCTGCTCCCGTCAATGGGTGAGTTCCCATTCTCATCACCCTTGAACCCTGCTTGCATTTAAAGAGTTTCACTAGTGTACACAATTAATATTGAAAAATAGAGCCTATGGTAATAATCTCGGGGTGAGGTAATGGGATAAAGATCAATCGTTACAACAGGCATTCAGGTGGTCAAACGGCATGAATCATCTGACAGACTTAGCCATGCCAATGAACAGTTGATTGCCAGTCCTTTCCTCTTTATGTTGCTTAGGAATAAAACCTGCATGTGCCTTCATACATATGTATGTATGTATATATGTACATATTTACACTGGTGACACAGGTGGGAGAAATGCCGCATACCACCAATTAGGGTGACAGCCCTTCAAGCAGCTAAGGCCACGAAGATTCGACCGCCCATGCTTTGCACCCAACAAATACTTCGTCCGCCGAGAGCGGAATGGCACATTAGAAGTTCTGCTGCCGTTTCCTCTTCTGGTCCATGGCATCCAGAATAGGCTGCCTCTTGGTTTGGTAGCGCCGACGAAGCTCATCGATTTCCCTCTCCATTTCTGAGTCAAGGTTGGTCATCCGCTGCTGTAGGTCTTCGTAGCTCAAGAATTTCAACTGCAAAAAATGGAGACATTCCAGGATGTAATGTGGGGAGCAAAATTGAAACACATCCCACTCCATGCCTCAATGCGTCTCCTCCCTGAATATATACAAAATAAACCTTGCTACAGTGCACTCTCATTACAATTGGTCGAACAATTTTCTCATTTGCACGTTCATTTCCTGAGCCAAGTGCATATGCAAATAATTCTGGTTAGCACCCTTTGGTTACCTCTTACGAACATTTGGAGGATAACCAAACCAATTTTACCTCAGGAAAATAACCACCACATAGGTTACACGACATAAATATACATGGGCCAATGAACACTGATTTATTCATGCAAGAATTTACCGTTGATTATGCATGTGCCCAAGACAAAACATCATTTAGAATGAATGTAAGACGAACAAAGTGATCGTATGAACCAAATGAACAATTGTCTCTGATTTTCTTTGCTGCTGGCAATGGAAGAAGGGAAGAGCAATGCTTACTTACGAATAGGATACCTTTCCTCGATGATTACATCGAAACGCTCAATGAGGAGGGGAAATGAAACCTGATTCTTTCGATGATAACTATTGTCAGCGGGAATAATGAGGCCATGGAGTAAGGTTGGGTACTCAGTCTTAAATGTATGTTGGGAGAAAAAAGTTTCCTTGTGTGACATGCATGACTGAATTCACCGCTTGAACACCATTGCACCTCTTCCGATGCCTGTCAAAACCTTTTTTGAGCGCATGAGCGCAGTAAATGATTTCTGTACTAGGAATACCCCTCATGGATTTATGTTTCGGGAAAATGGGTAGCAAAAAATGCAAGGGATTATGAGAGGAAAATGTAGCAATTACCTATTTCTCACGGGTGAGTGTACCCGAACTTGACTAATTTACATTTTTTTGACTCATTATCGGTAACTCTGGACTTGTGGCAACAAAGCTGAATGCATTTTAGGTCATATTGGTGCCATATTTTATGTACATACTACTTATGTACATACAGTAGAACCTCTTTTTTACGAACCTCTAATTTACGAAATGACACCAATTTACGAACCATACCGCCGGTCCCGATCTTTGTATATAGGAAAACCATGTAAAATGACCTCTATTTTACGAAACCTCGATTTTATTGATTTACGAAGTGAGAGGCCGGTCCCTTGGAGTGATTGACCTCTGTTTTACGAAGTTTTTGAAATGATTTTGTAGCACTGAACTCTGTACAATGGAATAACGATCGCTGTATACCGCGAGAGGAGCAGCTGAAGCCAGATAGGTAGAGATCCGTGAAATTCGCGAGACGCGATATCGCGAAATAACGCGAAATATCGCGAAATCGGGAAATAAAACGAAATTTCGCCTTTTTCGCGATTTTTACGTGAATTAGCGAAAAAATCACATGTAAAGAGTTATAATCGATTAAAGTCTAAGCCTTCATTGTTTAACGCTTATGACGTTCATTCGCTCTATCTCATTACGATTCAAAGGTCAATTGGCTTGTTTTGTCTCGCGCATATCGATTTCGCGTAATATCGCGCAATGTAGTGATATCTCCGCCGGAATTTGCCGTTAAATTAATCACCACCTCTCTCTTCGATTCACATTTATCAATCCTGAAATTCTCGGAAATATCTAGAATGATGCGCTTTCTCTCCTGAAGAATTAGATATTCTGAACCAATAATGTGCTGAACACGGCCGCGGAAGATCGGAAATATAAGCTCACGCGCCCGCGCGCACGCGTCAATGCCGAGCAGTAATTCCGGTGACTCACCGCGACGCAGTAGACAGCGTAATTGGATAACTTGTTGCAGGAAAACCTTTAGTGTGGGCCTAATGTAACAATTTTGTAGACTTAAACACGGCCGCTGGCCGGGAACGGAAGCGCTAGCAGTTGAGGCAAGGGGGGAAGTAACAGAAAAGATATGAGGAGAGGGAATGCTACTTATTGGCGGTTGATCGTCGGATATTTGCGTCGGATGCTTATAAGCATTCACAAAATGTGTACCAAAAATAATAAAACGCCTAGAAATGCGCAAAAATTGTAACATTATAATAACACCGCCAAGATTTTCTATAACACCGAAATCACATAGTTTTAAAACGAATTTTAGCAAAAAAAACCACTTTCACGGACCTCTACAGATAGGTCAGACTGAGAGGGCCCTCGGTCCAAGTATTTCATATGGGAAAATGTGGAAAAAACGATTCAGCATAGTGCTTTTTGAAGTGCTTAAACTGCAGCAAAAATCCCAGAGATTGATCATCCAAATCGCAATTCAATCCTAATTACATGATCCAAGGAAAAAATGTTCAAAGACACATGGCACGACGCCTACTTCTCGAAAACAATGTCCCAGTTCATAAAATAATCGGATCAGTGCTTGTAATTTCTATTCCTTTTCTATCATTTTGTGTATTGTGAATACCTAACTAGTCATCACAAAGGATCCATATTTTCTCTGGAATTATGTAAAATTAGCTTTAAGGTAGCTGCCGCAACACCAATTCAGAGCTTACTTCAGCCTAGGCTTTCACTTGAAAATAGCATTCCCGTAGGAAGTTCGTTGCTGCAGCTGTCGTGGAGTTTAGTTTCATTAAAAAATAGTGACTAATTTTGCAATAATAAATTACTTATATTCAGATATTGAAGCAATTTGATTATTTAATTTTACATTTGAAGTGTTTCACGTCGTTAGGTTAGTCGTTAGAATTCGCGATCGCTTTCTGTAGCCGCGAGTAAATAGTTCTCGCAAATCACCGCTAGAAGTCAAAACTGTAGAAAGCATATTAAAAAAGAGGGAATTTCAAATTTACTCGAGTGAAGTTCTAAAATTGACTTAAATCAACTGCGAAATATTATTAAATGTATTTCAAACAATGCGCTTTCTTCAAAAAAGGCATTTTCTGGTCTTTTCAGGGAAATATACTGGGTTAGTTGGAACTTTGGTTTGAAATTTCCGAGTTAAAATGTATCCCTGGCTTTCCCATGTTAAAATGGCTTCTTTAAACAAAAATTGACTAGCACAAAATATACCCCTTTCGTTAATTAATGCATAACTGCATATGCTTAAAATACACTGCGGGATGAGTTAATTCTCTCATTCCCCTTATTTTGAGATTTACCAACCAGCTACAAGAACTTAAATCAGTTGCAGCAGTCAAGTTCATACCATTATAAATTTCTAGAAAAATATCCACCTGTTTTTTTTAATTCATGGCTGTTTCATTCTCTTTTACTAAAGTGAGTGTCCTAGCCTTAGGAATAACGCCTATGCTATACAGCGAATCAATACAATTGAGGTGTAATTTTTAAATCCTTTCAATTTATTGCAAATACACTGCACACAGAGAATTTCACGTAATATTTGTTGTTTTTCCCTGAATGAGCAGATGACTATTATTTGTTATAGTAATTAGTTTGATTTCAACCCTAGCTATTTGACAAGTTAAGTGCAGCATAGTGTTTAATTGCATTGAAAGTATACTCGCATTCTTGTCAGCAGAGTTTTAGTAGATGTACATTTGTCGCAGATCAAGTCTCTTATGTGCATGATGTGCCTCCATGCTGTGCGAGGTGTTGCCAGAGCATGGGAGTGTCACCGCAATAACTATTTCCTACTGTTGGAGATCAGCTGGTTTTGGTGACACATCAGTTCCGGAGACAGAGGAGTTAGTGGAAGATAACCTCCATTTTACAAACCCTCTGATTTACAAAGCTCAAATTTTTGGGTCCCTTCAACTTCGTAAAATAGAGGTTCTACTGTAGTACTAAATAGAACGTTAAAGAAATCACACTATACAACAAACCAGCAAAAGACCAATCACAACATTTTACCAAGAAGCCTAGAAAATTGTAAACGAGAGATGTTACTGAATTTACCTTTATGCACGTCGCCAATAAAGAGAAAATGTTTTACTAATGCATTTCAATCATTACTGCCAATGTCTTTTTAATTCATTTGTTAATAAAATTTTTAAGAACAAGAAAATAAATAGTTTTAACAATTTGACAAAAACTATATCACAGAAAAATGCTTAAAAACAGCTAATGTTTGAGCACAGAGGTTTCAATGAAACAGATGAATAACTGCTGGAGAGCCGAAGGGTCTGGAGGGTAGGCAAGGGAGAGAATACCTTTTGGATGGCTACTCACAAACTCAAAGTCTCCGTCAGCGAACGCCCTCTGGAATTTCGCCTGGTTGTCCTGCCGCGGCGCTGGGGGCTGGATGGGGGCCAAGGGGTGGACCGGTGCCCCCCCTCCACCACCAGGCGGCACTGCCATCGCCAGCATGGCCGGCCCCACGCCCAGCCCCATGCCAGGGGGCGCCCCCGAGATCTGGTGCAGCTGGCGCTGGAGGTGGTTCTGGAACCGCTTGCGCTCCTCGGGAGTGAGGGGCGGAGGTGGCGAGGGTCCCGGAGGGCCCATGGGCCTGGGCGTGCCGTGGTGCGGGGGTGAGGGCGACGATGAGGACGACCTCTGCTGGGCACGCTTCTCACGGGCCTTGGGTCCATTCTGGCTGCCTCCCGCCACTTGCTGCGCAAACAAACAAAGAGAGTCACCATGCGTGCACACGTTTCCAGAGCACCCGACCACCTCCAACACCCACTTGATCCTCTTTCACGCTTGCCCCAGGCTAACAAGGGGATTGTCCGAGTTTTGGGTCTAGGATTTTGATGAAACTTGCCAGGCAGGTAGTCCTTGATGAGTTATTTACGAATCACCCCCCCATATAGGGTCATATATCCAATAACTTAGTCAAAAAACGAGTTTGAAATATTTTATTGCCAATATAAAGCTAATAATTAATCATGTTCAATCATATAATTGAAAGTATCTACCGAAATGTTCGGGTGATCAGCGAAATGTTCGGGTGGGAGAGAGTTTCGAACCAGGGATGTCGCTTGGAAACTGATAAAATACCAGCGGTAATAAAAATTTTGAAGAATTAATGTGTTGCACATTTTCAGGAGCATGTTAGAATCACCCAAACATTTCGGTAGATTATATGAATTATATTATATGATTGCAGAGCTTAGGTTCTTTTTTTATCTTGCGATTAGTTTTTCCAAAAAAGCACAGCGCTGAAAAATCACGGCACCAGGCAAATTAGAACAAATGTTGTATGTGCGTTGGGACTGCGTGGCCAAAGATACGGAAATTAAAAATCACGATCACACTTCATGCTCTTCCGTTAATTTAGTACACAAAAAATGACGGGGCGTGCAGACGTATTTCCACCACGTACTAATTACGTGGTTTAGGTAACTAACGTAATTAACTATTTTACGTACTAATAATGTAATTTTAGCAAATTACATAATTAGTACGTAAAATAGGTAAAATGCATCCCGGGTAAACAGATTAAAAATATGTAAAACCAGGGACAGTCGTACAACGAAACTGCGATGAAAAGAAAATTGAAGACAGAGCCTCGAACCAGGGACGTCGACATTGTGAAGTGAGTACTTTACCCCTAACCCAAACAGCACTGATTAAACATGACTAATTATTAGCTTTATATTGGCAATAAAATATTTCAAACTCGTTTTTTGACTAAGTTACTGGATATGTAACCCTATATGGGGGGTGATTCATAAATAACTAATCAGTACTACCTGCCTCGCAAATTTCGTCAAAATCCTAGACCCGAAACTCAGACACTCCCCTTTTAAGATTTACACCAGGAGAGAGCCAACACTAACAGCTGAGTCACAAATGTTGGCCAATGATAATACAGTACAAGTGCTTCCAAAAGTTGCAAAATTGCCTGTTATAAGGTGAACTTGTTATAACAGACGTGAATTTTTAATACCTCTCTCTCTCCGATATATATGATTGAGGATCTGTAAGAATCCATTGCTAAAAGCATTGAAAATCAAATGCTTCATAAATAAATAATAAACTTTCGTCACAAATGCGACATTATTAGCCAGGCCGCGAGTTATGCAACCGGGACGACAATCACGGCAAAGCGACAAAAGACGGCATTATGATGTAACAGATGTGAATGGCGACAGCTTATTCTGTCTCACCAAATATTACTTCTCTTTCACATAAATGTCTTCCCACACAAAATTCTTTCACGAGGTGGAGTCCTGTGGGTGATGCAACCGGGAGAACAATCACGGCCACATCCACTCGCTATAGCTGTACGAAGGAGACAACTACTCGTCATAGACTATGAAACTCCGTATGCTTATCGCCGTGCACCTACCAAAGAGAACAAAATCACTCACCATTGCAATACACTCGCTGTAATCCACCCTTGCCATTGCAGACTTCTGCTCTAGATGATTACAAATGTTGAAAAGTAGAAATCTGGGCATTGGCATATTTGCAGATAAAACAATCTGAAACCTTGCTAACATAATTAATGCCACCATGCGTGCATGTATTCACAGAAGCAAATTTTTATCTCACAGAGCAAACAAATGAAGGAAGGAAATACTTGCACCCTGCAATGTAAACATCCTAAATATCTTGCGAGATAAACAAGATGTGAGACCTGAGGAAGCCTGAAATAGCACCAGCCAAACATTGCTATAAAATGAACAAATGTTGAATAAACAAATTTACACAATTTACACATGAAAAATCCATATTTAACAAGAACATCCCAGCAGTAGTCTTCATGTGAACCTTGTGTCCACAGGGAGGAGATAGCCAGGAAGATGAGGAGGTTTAAGAAGCTTGGAAAAAAGAATAGGAAGCTTCGTTGGTCTTTGGCTTTTCTCAAATACAGCAGAGAGTCCCAAATTACTTCAGTCTTTGAGGCAATGAAACATTAACTGAACGATGCACTCAGTAAGGGCAAAGAGGATTCATCACCGCATAGCACCCTCGCTAGTGGTGGAGTCTAGCACAATAGACAGAGGCCATCCAGCAAACTCTACACTTCAAGCAGAGTGTACATCTGCCTTATTTCAACAGATCGGGATTCCCTAGACACAACATCCTTGAATCCTGACAGTAAGGCATTTTCATCGGCAAGAGACAACCAAATTGAGAAGTACTAGTGTCTTCGTAAGTGCAACAGCTCAAAAGAAGAGATCCAACCCCCTCCCTTCCCTACTCCAACCCCCTCCCTATTGGACCCCACACTCGGACATCTGAGTGATTGGGTTCAGAAAATGTAGATCTACATCTACCGCTACCTATCATATGGTGAACCTAATTCTATCAAACTTAGATAATAGGACAGAAACAATAGGCCTCTTTTTTGACTTCTCCAAGGCTTTTGACCTTGTAAATCACCAGATTCTTTTGGCAAAACTAAGAAAACATGGAATAAGGGGTATTCCTCTCAAGTGGATTGAATCCTACTTGAGTGCAAGGCACCAAAATATTGTTCTGTCTAAAAATGCCACTAAATTTGTCTCCCCCAGCAAAGAAGTTACGGCGGGTGTACCCCAGGGCTCAATTCTGGGCCCTATTCTGTTTTTGATATGCATCAATGACTTACCTGAAATTTTAAAATCTATAACTGGAGTCGAGCCAATTTTGTATGCAGATGACTCCAACATAATTGTATCTGCTCCATCTGTAGACAATTTATCGGGCAGTCAATGACAACAATTTTACATGATTGGAGTGTCTGCAATTCTCTCAAACTTAATTTAGACAAGTCTGGCATTATATACTTCAGTAAAAAAAATAAATCCCCTGCATCAATTGTTATTGATGTGAAAGGTACATGTCTTCCACAAGTTTATAGCACTAAGTTTCTAGGTATCACCCTGAATAACACTGTTTTGTGGGATAAGCATATTTGCAAACTCTGTGGCAGGTTAAGCTCGATAACTTTCCCACCCCTACTCCAACCCCCTCCCTATTGGACCCCACACTCGGACTTCTCGGAGTGATTGCATTCTAAGTGATGCACCTATCGGCTTGCTCCCGAATGGTTCAAATCTCGCTGCTCCTCCTCCCCAAAGAGGAGTTTCCTCCTAGAGTCACACTACCCTCAGGGACTCCCTAAAAATTGGCCCACTCTTCACTCCAGCTCTACATGCATAGAGCATTTTATGTTTTTGAGATTTAAAGCCTCAAACTGAGTCTACATACTATTTGAGTGGACTGTATGTACAAAACATGCTGTGAGATCATTATTGCCATAATTAATTATTGAGTGCTCATCAATGCAAGGCATCGCACGTATTTGCTTGGGAGGCATAATTAGTGTAAATGAAACTTTGTTACAATAAATGAATACCAGCTATCTAACTGAATTAACTGAACTGAACGTCCAGCACATTTCTGCCCTGAACGTTATGCAACGAGCTAACGAGCCCAATGTCTTTTTTTTTTTCTTGGCTGAATGTGCCAAGTACAAATCAAGTCCTCAAGGAACACCTGCATGTTCCTTGAGCGTACATTGCTGGTCCTCAAATAATAGAGAATACAAATGCAATTTTCACCTGAGATAAAAATTTAAATACCATCAACCTACGTTTCCATGTACTACAACATCGTGATGTAGCACATTGAAACCTAGGTCACTATTACATTTTTTATCCCAGTATGTTATTGCATTTATACTCAGTATTATGTTGTAATTCCACAAAATAACAACTGATCCCTCTATTTCAAACTTTGGCCCTCAAATTTTTCTTTAATATCTATTTCCATTGAAAAATACTTCTATCCTTGCTTTTACTAGAGAACGGTTAAACACAGTTTTTTTATTCCAAATCTTGAATTTGAATCTTAAGATTGCCCTTGCAAGCCTTGGTAAAACCAGAGTTATTCCATTATACACCAAGTTTCCACACGGACATTCATTGATGCAACCATGAGTTAATTAATTAGTTAATTAATAAACTCAACATAATTTGTAGCGATAGAATTACACATTTTGATTAGGAATTGATGCGTGGCAATTAGACGGGATATCAGCAAAGGAAAGGCACACTTCATGTTCCACTACCAACAATAAAATCTGACCATAAACAATTTCCTGCTTCCCTCGGCCTCAGCCACTATGATCAGCAAAACGGTTTCCAGCCCATGTGACCTTCCGACTCCCACAGCAAGCATTGGCACGCATGATTTATGTAACTCAACAACGACTGTGTGACAAGCGCAGCCACCACTGCTGATGTCATCCTTGGGCTTCTGCTCCCAACGCCAGTTCCTTTTCAGTTTCCACCTCCCGCTTCCTCAAATGCCGTGCAGCCAAACACATTCATTCCCCCTCTTCATGCCTTCCCCTACCGACCCCAACACATGACAGGGTGGCTACTGATAACCAATTCTCAAATTTCCTGACTTTTCCCTGATAGCTTTACCAATTTCCCTTACTGATCGCCAAAAGTTAACAGAATATTTTATTTCTGCTGAATTAAATTTTCATCAAAACTCTGAAAATGTTAAAAGCCGTGGCCGTGTATCATATTTCCGTGGCCGTATATGTTTCCTTCGGTGAAATTACAATGGCGATATCTAATCCTTCAAGAAAGAAGTAGCATGTCGTGGTAGTTCTGGGAAGTTGAGGATTACAGAAAAGGCATCGAAGAGAAAGTTGATGGCCGATTTACTGGCAGACTCCGGTACAGGTATCACTAAGATGTGCGAAAAATACAAACCAAAGCCAAGTTCTTGGACTGGATCAAACTCAGATGGCATGAATGACATTCAGAAGCGAATAACAAATTGACTTACGTGGTTATAACCCCCACATTGTGAGAGGGAACCAAAAATGAACAAATATTTTTATAAATAAACAAAACGTAATGGTGCCACTGCGAATGTGGTAATTAGCAACAGCAGCATCGTATTCAGGAATATCATATTTGAGGTGGTATGTGACATGACTAAATGGCTTCAAGAGGGAGCTAAGGGAGCCATTCAATAATTGCGTCGGGCGTGAAAGGTGGGGAGGGGAGGAGAACTCTTCTTATGGTTTCGCGAAGGGGGTTATTTAAATCGAAGAGGATCTCACGTAAGATTCTGTTTACACGTGTGATCGTATTTGTATTACCGTTTTAATAATCATCGTCTTGTATTTTTATAACTGCAAGCACGTATTTACTACAAACTAGTGTGCTCCAAATACCTCTCGACCTGAGTCTCGGAAGCTAAAAAGAACGCGAGGTAAAATCTTCCGAACAACCTAGTCTTGGACTCCTTGTGATGAGCAGAATAGATGGTGATCATGAATTTTAACAATACTACGCAAATATCACATTAAGGATATACAAAAGGGATACATTATATGACTGATTCACAACTGAATGTTCAACGAATTGACAAGGCTTATCCTATGCACTTCGGCGATGGACATTGGTTTTAGTTGGTGAAATGTTTTGGGGCAATAAAGGTCGGGAAAGAAAGAAAGGTAAACGTAATGGTAGAAAAATAACAAGAATTTCCCATCCCAGTTTCTCCCTGACTGTTACGAGAATTCCCTGACTATTCACTGACTTTTCCAGGTTTCCAAAATTCCCTGACAATTCCAGGTTTTCCCGGTTTTCCCTGACGATCGCCACCCTGCATGAGTGCCGCTATAAGTCTAAATGGAGATGTGCCAAGCCTCGGTCACGTGGAGAAAAGAAGCCGAGGCAAGATGATGCGCCTCTCTCGATCACTGGAAGGCCCGATCAAAGCACACGATGAAACACTGAAGCTGAGAAACAAAACAGCTGACCTTTCCCGTCTCCCTCTGCCAAATCTCCCAACTAACTACTGCCTGAATACATAATTGCCCACACATGCATGTTATGCGGCATCTCTTTCGTGTACTCAGGAAACACACAGAGTTGATATTTCTTTTAACTATAACTTTTGGCAGGGATACCTGCAACCAGAGATGGGTAAATTATCGTAATTTTCAATAGAGGTAAATTACCATGGTAAATTATGGTAATTTTTGAAAATTACCGTGATTTTCAGGTAATTTTAAGTTTTGAGCTGCAAATCCTTATCACAGGACTCAAAACGAAATCAAATAGCATTGAGATATAAATGCCGACACTTATATAAAACATATCACGAAGTTTATCTATTATAACTCATTAAAAAATTACAACAAAGTTGGCAGCAACACGCAATTTGCCTCTCTTTTGTCACACAATGAGAAATTTTCGTTCCAAAGACATACCTCTGCGCAATGTACATTTGTTATTTTACTCTGAATTAATCACGGACACAATGTAAATGTTGTAAACAAAATCATTTTAACTACCTAATTTATAATATCACCCATTCCAATGGTTTCTTCGTGAGGAAGAAATTTTCTGAAAAAGAACTTTTCTGAAAGTTACCATTTTTTACGGTAATTTTCAGGGGTGTTGGTCATTTACGAAAAATACCACAGTAATTTACGAAAATTACCTCAGTAATTTACTGAGTTGCCCATCTCTACCTGCACCAATTAATCTGGTTACTGGATTGCTACCAAACATACTCTTCAATTTAAATCAAGACATCAGCATAAATTATTTTAAAAAGTGGTGTTGGAAGGCATGCTAAAGAGATCAAACCTTAAGGTTTTCCGCCTCCTTCTTGTCAAAATGGTCGAGGAAAAGAGGCCGGTACTTCTTGCCCGATTCACCAGGTCCAGTGTCATGACCTGCAGAGCACAAAAGTCAGTGTAAACATTTTAGGACAAACAATTGGGTCCATCAACAAGCAAGCCTTTACCATCTCCAGCTCCTGGAATCCTCAACTTTAGATTACTTCACACCTTCGATTTCTTCTGAAGCATAACGTTCACCTGAGCACATTGTCTTTTGCTCAAGCAACATTTCTTGTCACTCCTCATAGCATACGTATTTGTACCATTCAGTCACTAACCACGCAAACAATATATTCAGACATAACAATCTTATTTAGAAAAAATATTACAGCAGTTTCCTGAGAATCCTTCACCTAAAGTTGAGGTTTTCCTTTCCCAAAACTACATTGAATAATATTTTGAAAATCCTATTAAAATTAAGTTTAAATGATTGTGCATACATTTAGTGATACAGAAGAAAATTGATATTACAAAATCCACCCAACTCAAAACTCAGCATTTTGTAATATTCCTAACAAATATGTTTTTATTTTTATCCAAGAGATAGTGTATTATTTTTCTCTATCATTCTAAATTAATTGAGCTCAATCAGACTTTTCTGCCAAGATTAAATCAAAAATATGTGACACTTCTCCACAGGAGCATACCATATTCATCTAGGTATAAGGCAGTTATTTTTTATAAGTTATTAAGGCAGGCATTTTCATTTGAAATTTTTGTCAAATTTTCAAATGAAAATGACACAACTCATCTTGGATTTGAATTTAAAGCACAACTATTTGTCAGTTAAGCAATGCTGTAATAATAATAATCTGTCTATATTTGGGGCAGATTTTGTAAAATGAATGCATTATGTATGATTATGTAATTCAAAAGAGCAAATTTTATGAGACATCAAAGCAAAAAATGCACAATAATAACAGCTGAGAAATTATTACTGTGGGAATACTTATTAAAAGTATTTTGAGGAATAATGATCAACAGTTTGGAGTTGGAATGGGGAGTGCAAATTGCCAACCATCAAGAGCTTGGACCACACAAAAACAAACTAAAGCTGGAAAAATTATGTGGGTTCACTTTTGCGTTTATCAATAAGTGGTGAATTCATGGGTAATTTATGAATTACAGCAGAACCCTGTATTTGCATCATCAGAATTTACATTTTCCCACAATTTACAACATTTACAACCATCCAATTTGTAATTTTCCCAATGTATGCAGAACCTCGTATTTACACCATGTCATACAAATGCACTCACAAGGAGACATCGCGAGAGTGATGTTCGGGATCCGAATGCCGATGTTATTTTCTGAAACTATAAAGGAAATGTAGAAAAAGTGTCACGGCTTTCTTCCCCATAGGCCCGGGTTCGAGAGATAAAATCAAGTAAAGATTTGGCGCGGAATGAGTACCTTTGAGTGAGGGTGCGTCTTCAACAACCACCGTGGCAGAGTGCGTTGAGGCACGCGGCCAATCACTTTTGCCCCGAGCGACCTGGGTTCGAGTCCCGGTGAAGTCAATTTTTTTTCTTTCTTATAATTTAAGGAATCAATGTTACAACCCATCCCCATTCATTCTTTTTTCAACTCATTTTATGGATTTTCAATGGACCGAGGACTTACGACGCGAATTAGGGGATTTTATTTTCCCATTACAGGCTCACATGCTGCCCAACGCATTAGGTTTGGATTTCGAAGATCCGTGAATACTTCTATGAATACCAAGGGCTTCAATTGTTCGCTGGACTACCTCAAGACCGTACTGACCGAAGAATGAACTAAATGCTTATTACACTGCTTATTATCAAAATCACTACTTTACACACCTTCAAAGCAACGCACAGCAACAGTGTTGTCTTCTTGGGATGATGACAACACCGATGGAGAAGTGTCATTATCATTGTCTGACAATGAGGAGCCGTCACTGGACGACGGACAGATTTCTCGAACACTCTTCATTTAGCTTCCGAGAACTCCCGACACAACGCCGCAGATAGGTGAAAACTAAATAATGCACAAGACTTACTGCAGGAAACTTGAGCTACGCTTCATTTTACCTTCACTGATCAAGAGCTGGATTGAAACTGGCGAAATAGACGGCCCAATACAGCTGCTGTATATAGAGAACACCCCTTCCCAGCACTAAAAACGTTGTCTCAAACCGCGATTTTCCGACTCCTACATTCTTTTTTTCATAATATCATTTCCACCGGGTTTTCCCTCCATTAGATTTTCTCCACAGTCCACCCACTGTCTTTCCAACAAATTCTCCCTCTTTACTACAGAATGTCCTTCCGTCCACCCTGTCTCCTTTATGACATGCCTTCTTGCGCCCTTCAAAGAGTTCCGCCCCCAGCAACCCTTCCTCCACAGCTGACCCTCGCTAATCTCTCAATGAGACACCGAGGCCCAACCGTGTGAAGATGGGTGCGAAAGATAGACAAAGAAGACTTCGAGACCGCTTTGAGCAGACTACTGGAACGCAGGGTCATTGCACTTGACGGCCCCTAAAGGGTAAAAGGGGGAAACTGGCTAGGGTTAGTAACTGAATTTGAGGATAGCCAGTTGTGTTTATTTGGTGACAAGAAAGAGTTGTGATCAAAAATATATGAAAGGGTTGAGGGAGCAATGGCTGGAGCGTAGAAGAACGCATTACCTGGAATTTCACGTGTCATTATATACGTCCACAAATTCGCGTGGTAAGTCATCATTCGGAGGTCCATTGAAAATCAATAAAATACGCTGAAGATCGAAAAATACTATTGTAACTGACTTAATTGTATGGGATTGGGTATGTAACAACGATTCCCGCGATGAAGGAATATACCTTACTTCAAAAGTTTTATCAATGCCTATAATCAAATAATGGGCAATTACATGCCACGAATAAAAATTTAAATTCATTTTTTGAACCGAAAGAAAAATAGTTTTATCCCTACATCATATTTAATTGTGTAGGAATTCAAAATCTTCCCGTCGCCCACGATAAGGGTTCACTTCAATAAAATAAGTTGTACCTTGAGAAAATCATTTTAAATATGTTTCACATGCCCTTCTTTTTACCTGCTGATATCATACTCACTATTTAAGGACAAATAAAGTGATAAAAATGAAAATTCCAGGGCGGTTCCGAGGAATTTACGAGGGCAACCATCGCAGTGAAATAAGCATTTAGTTCATTCTTTATGGTCTTGAGGTAGTCCAGCGAACAATTGAAGCCCTTGGTATTCATAGAAGTATTCACGGATCTTCGAAATCCAAACCTAATGCGTCGGGCAGCATGTGAGCCTGTAATGGGAAAATAAAATCCCCTAATTCGCGTCGTAAGTCCTCGGTCCATTGAAAATCCATAAAATGAGTTGAAAAAAGAATGAATGGGGATGGGTTGTAACATTGATTCCTTAAATTATAAGAAAGAAAAAAAATTGACTTCACCGGGACTCGAACCCAGGTCGCTCGGGGCAAAAGTGATTGGCCGCGTGCCTCAACGCACTCTGCCACGGTGGTTGTTGAAGACGCACCCTCACTCAAAGGTACTCATTCCGCGCCAAATCTGTACTTGATTTTATCTCTCGAACCCGGGCCTATGGGGAAGAAAGCCGTGACACTTTTTCTACATTTCCTTTATAGTTTCAGAAAATAACATCGGCATTCGGATCCCGAACATCACTCTTGCGATGTCTCCTTGTTAGACTCAGACCTTAGGAAACGAACGTGCAATCAAGGAAAACGTACTGTCAAGGAATGTCGAAACGTGAGTCCACTGCATCACTTTGCCTCTCCGAGCGAATTGAGTTCAAAGAGTAATGCAATCGGGACAACTATCATGGCAATATCAATTTGCTATGACAGTAAGACAAAAATGACCACTCATTACAAACAATGACACTCCATATGCTTCTGTCTATGGACCAACAGTGGTGAATAATCACTCCCTACAGTGACATTCTTGCTCTAAGCCATCCATACTCACTACAGAGGACTTTTACCATGCTTTAAAACGACTTGTCAATGCAACACATAATGAGTTGATTGTCTTGGACATTACTTGGTGGAGCTAAATTTGAATAATCTGATGAAAAAATTATTTATGTCCCAATAGTTATCCTGTTATTATTTACCAAAAGGTTAGGTATTTTAATTCTGATATTTTCATACATTAAATACTTTAACATCCTAATGTACTTAATGCAAGAGCCTCCTTCATGTTTCACCAATAAACAAGAAAGCTGTTCCCAGAGACATTCCTACCAACCTGTAAAATGGCCAGTTTTTAGCAAACAAATGGGATGAGCAAGGCCGTATAAATAACAAGGCCAGAGCAAGGCCCTGAATGAAGTCAAACGCAACGGCACGGAATGTATTCATGCCGCGCAGCGTGTGATCCAAGCGGCCAGACTTACGCTTCATGGTTGACTCCTCATCATCCAGTTCGTCGTCCGGTGGCGTTGTGCGCCCCACACCATCCACGCTCCCCTGCGCCCCCTCTGCTCCGTCATCACTGTTGATCACCATGGTGTCGAGCGCCATGGCCACCAAGGTGCCCGTGTCATGTGCAATCATTGTGCCACCATCAACCAGGTCGTTGGCGCCCGTCACACCACCACCGTCCCCCTCCCCCCCTGGAGAGGTGGTGTCCGACGGAACCAGGGTGCCCGGATACTGCACCATCGTCTTGCTCCCAATGTCATCCTCGTCCTGAGAGCCAATCAGAATGCACTTATAGACTCCTCAGAATAAAAGGTGACAATCCGGGGAATGCACTGCAGAAAACCATCAGCACTTGTGATGCGAAAGATGACTTTTGGTTCAACTATGAGAAATTCCCACGCCCCTAAGAATGCGATGACGCCTGATAAAAGACCCTTAGCTTCCATCCAACAATCAGGGCAGAAGGAAAAACGTTTAACAGTAGAAAATCAATATCATAATCTTTGATATTCATGATTGAATGTTGCTGGGGGGAAACAAATTTGCCAGCCAACCAGGATATCCCAAATGAATAAACATTACAAAATTCACCAAATATCACAATCAAAATTTACAAAATAAGATTCTGGTCCCATGGTGGAAAAAATTACCATTTTTACAAAAAAGGCCAAGGATGTGAAGCAATTGGCACTGAGAAGAGAGGAATGGAATACGTTACCAAATTTATAATGTGCCATAATATATAAGGTCACAGCTCAAATCTCTCCATCATGTTAAAATAATGTCTGACTGCATGCAATACGATTTAAAAAGTTATGTACTATTCAAATGGGCAATGGTTCATTATCTCATTGTTATCACTTGTCCAAACAGAGTTAAGAGTGTCTTTTGATCAATTTTCAATGAGAAAAAAAGGTTGCAATGCTTCTATTAGGCATTCAAATAAGGGACTATATTTTACTTGAAGGTGATTTTCCACTACGAGAAGATGAAATGGAATGAGCTGTGATGGGGCCCAGTTAAGAAAGCAGCAAAGAAGATAAAACTGATGTGCTTCTTGCTCTACCGAAAAAAAAGCAGGATGTTATGCTCATCCTAAACACTCTAATTTTCACATGTGTACTAATGTTGACTCTAGATTCTATTTCCATATGATTAAAATTGAAACCAAGGTAGAAGAGTGGAACGAAACAAAGTTCAAACCGAATTATAGATTTTTAAAAATAGTGTCTTCATTATTTTTGGGCACAAAAATACTATTCACAATTTTCATTTTGACATTAAAAAGTGTGATGCCGGCTGACTTTCTTCCTTCCTTGGATAATACCTATCCCTTTAACAATTTCCAAGAGTCCATTAGCCATTCAAGATAATTCATGAGTTTGCCTGAATTAAGGACCCACAGCCAGAAAACTCCCTTCCCCCCTCTACCGTGGCCTCCCCCCTTCCTCCTCAGTCCAACGCAGGGTTGCCAGATTGTCAAGGAACACTGCCTTCCACATTTGCATGGAAGTAGCTCCGAACAGCGCCTGTGGGTATTGCGATTTATTTGGCCAGGAGTATACACACAATTCACACAACACGTTTCAACCCATGGTAGTCATAATCATGTGTATTAACCATACACAGTGTTGCTACACTGTCAGCGGTTAATATACCTGATGATGACGCCAGATGTTGAAACATGTGTGTGAATGGTGTGTAGAGCAGCTAGGTTCATCAAAAGGTGTTACGATAGGTTGAGTAGTGTATCAGAATTAATACAAGAATTAGGGTGGAAATCATTACCAGAGCGTAGGTTAAAGTACAGATTAAATGTATTAGAGAAATTTCAATCAGATAGCTTTACTGAAGATGTTAGTCACATATTAATAAAAACCAGCATATTATGCTAGATTCAACCAGGTAAATAAGATTAGAGAACTAGATTATCGTACTGATAGATTCAAAATAGCATTTTTCCCCCGTACTATAAGAGAACAGAATAGGCAGCATAGGAAAGGGATAGGTAGGGGAAATATTTAAGAGTATTCTGTAGTGCATGATGCATGTATTACCCCTTAAATACTATAGATACTAACAATCAAGTTGCATGAGACAATATAGTTGCTAGTTTGCATGTTAGTAGTGCATGCTTGGTGATCTTCTCCCCCTGCCACACACCCTCGCGGTGGCTTGCAGGTTATCTTGTAGATGTATGTTAAAACAGTGTACAGTTCAACATGTGAAATTTACTTTCAATGAGAGCAGGAGAGCGTGAGGCATTGATGATAGCAACCCACCGAGTCATCTGCTGTTGGCCCCCCAGCCGCAAGGGCTGCCGCATGGGCTGCTGCTTGCGCCGCTGCTTGCGCTGCCTGGCTCTCCCTTATCTCCCGTGCCTCGGCAATCATCCTCGTGAGAACCGCTGGTGGCCGAGCGTCCCTCACAAACTCATGCCTCAGCAGCTCCGAGGCCGGAGCCCTCTCCTCGGGATTCTTGACGAGGCAGCGCGACACAAAGTCAATGAGCTCGGGAGACCACCGGTCGGGCTCTCGGAAGGAGGGCGGAGGCTTGGTGGGGATCATGAAGATGGCACGCATCGGGTGGATGTCCCCGTACGGCGGTTTCCCCTCGGCCATCTCCAGCGCCGTGATGCCTGCGGTGCCAAAGAGAGACAACACACGCGTGTGATGCTGGGAGGCCCTCAGGGCCCCCACGACAAAGGGAAAAAGACAAGCAAGCAATCTAGACACTTAAAGAAACTGGACCACTTAGAAATCTTCCAAATGCAATCTCGCTCACGGGCATGCATTTCTGTAATCAAAGGACGAGCACAGAATGGAAGAGGTACTTATTGTCTGGATTGCCTCCATCGCGCTCATGAAAACTTTAGCAAAACACATGTTCATAGTAAATCAATGCATTAACCCTCCAAGGCAGGAATTATTTTCTATTGCAAATATTTCATATTTCTTACATATTTTGCTCAGTGAGCATCTGGAAACAATACCCATGAAATTACGAGGTCTGTTCAAAAAATACGCGGACTGACGTCATAAAACAAAATGCACTTTCTTTAGAAGTTACGTGTCTGGGTTCCCTTCAAAGTACTCTCCTCCCCAACGCACACACTTATCCCAACGGTGTTTCAAATTGCAGAAACTGTCCTGATACGCTCCTTTTGTAATGTCCTTCAGCTCCTTCGTCGCATTTGCCTTAATCTTGGGAATATTCTTCCTTTCGAGGGTCTTTTGAGTTTGTGGAACAAGAAAGAGTCACAAGGAGCAAGATCAGTTGATCAGGGGGGTGGGGGAGCCTGTTATCATCCTTGACAAGAAGTTTTCATCTTCTTCTGAACGATCAAGACAAACCTGGACGCGATTTGGTCGTCCGTAATCATGCGTGGCACAAATTTTGCCGCAACGCGGTGCACCTTCAATCTTTCTGTCAAAATCTCGTAGCAAGATCCAAGTGATGTCCCACACTCTTCATCAAGCTCCCTGGTGGTCAGATGTCCACTTTCTCCGCCCAAGGTGTTGATTTTGTTGACGTGTGTCGTCAAGTTGACTTGGAAGGACGTCCAGGACGCTCATCGTCTTTGATCGAATGTCGACCAAAATAAAAACGTTCATGCCACTTGAAACATGCCATACACCTCATGGCAACATCACCGTAAGCCATGTTGAACATAGCAAATGTTTCAGTCGCAGATTTTCAAAGTTTAGCACAGCATTTCACAGCAAGCCTTTGCTCCTTCAGGTCATTCATTCTGAAATCCGACAAAGGAAACAATCGCACTTCACTAAATACCGCGTTGCTAATCAATTTATGAAGATATCTCCAATCGGGAAACGGCGTTATTATATGCTGATCTGTACAAATCTAGCGATACCAAGTGGATTTACCTGGAACCAACTGGAGCCGGGCAATTCAAACAGTCCACGTATTTTTTGAACAGACCTCGTATAAGTCCAACATACTCGCTCATATATAGCCGCTCTTCCTTTGGAATTTGATCGAAGTTTTTCTTCCCACTCATTTCTTTCAACGTAAAATTATAATTTCATGCATATTTATTGGCGTTTATAAAAATAGACTAATTTTATTGAAAATATCCATTCAAGGGTGTAAGTCTTATAAAGCAGGGAATACTAAGTCCAATATTGAATTCTATCCTTGCTTGAGAACTGAAGATCTCTGCTGCACATTGGTGCCTGATGCTCTTCATTTTAGGTCTTACAAAAAGGTTACAAGTTTTGCTGGCCTAGGTGGCGGTGGGGTAAAGCCCTTGCCTGCCATTCCTGGGGTCCTGAGTTCAAATCCCGCCTGGGTCAGATTTTCTCCACCCAGGCATGGCTGTTTGTGCTCCGTATTTGTTATTGGTTATCGATCTCGATGTAAAATGGCCTGAGGAGCTGTATTCGAGTCAATGGAAGCAAGAAAAAGTCTATCAAAGCATTTCATTTATCGTTTTCAAAACTTGGCTAGAATCACTCAACCCCATACAGAATATGGCCCCTCTGTGACTTTCAGTGGGGGATGAGAAATGTCAGAACTATGTCACGGCAGAAATCTAATTGCGTTAAATCGCCACCTGATTTTATCCGCTTTATAAATGCGTTGTAGATGGACACATCTTTCAGCCACGTAAACATACACCACCACCACTTTTTCCTCTACGTTTATCCTGTGCATGGCTACATTTTCATCCATGCAATACGTCCCACCCATTTATTTGTTGTAAGCAGAAAATATGGCTGGCCGAGGAAATGGCATTCTCTTTGTGTCTTTTGAGAAATATCTGAAAGCATTTTTTACAGGATTGACACCTTGACATGATGACTTCATGGTAACTGCAGAATTATCGACCAACTTGATGAATACATTTTCCTCCATGCTAAACCAATGCTCAAATGTGCCACGCTTATTGTTCTTCATGTTCTTATTACATCAAATTGAACTATTTTTCTTCATATTCTTATTACATCAAATTGAACTATTTTTCTTCATATTCTTATTACATCAAATTGAACTATTTTTCTTCATATTCTTATTACATCAAATTGAACTATTTTTCTTCATATTCTTATTACATCAAATTGAACTATTTTTCTTCATGTTCTTATTACATCAAATTGAACTATTTTTCTTCATGTTCTTATTAGATCAAATTGAACTATCTTTTGGGATTGTGTTTTGCCTTCAACGTACCCATTGCACTATAGCTCAGTGTTTCAAATAGATTACAAAATTTATTACTGTAAAAATACCATCAAAATAAAAACAAAATGGCAACTGTTTTAGTTCCCCAGGAAAATCATCAATCATGGATATCAACGGCACAGATGCCTTCACAAAATTTACTTTGTATTGGGAATTTGCAGATGGATTTTTACCCTGGTAAACCTCAAAATTTACCAAACAGGGCACCATACCTTGTGTCCAAATATTATTGGCTTTCCCCGCAAGAATTGCTAATATCTATGATGGTCATAATAAGTAATCATACTTTCTTCATATGAAAGGCATTGCTCAGATCTGAATTGCAATAAAAACTTTGTTTTCAGAATATTCATAAATGGATGCAATTTACACAATTTGTCATTTACATTCTTTTCAGTATTATCTGCACATTGAAAAAATTTCATTATTTGCACAAAGTGGTCCCTATGCAATGCATTCGCTACTAACTCGAAAGTATCAGGAAAATGGCCGATACCCGATACTCGCTATCAGTATCCGCCCAAGTCTACTTATAACAGTTAATATATTCAACAGCCCATAATTGGTAGAAAGTTATATTGTTACAAATTTGAAAATTTAACGCCAGATCAAATTTTTTAATTTAATTGAGTTGCAGCTTTTTTCTTCAACAGGAATCATACAAAAAAGCAGAATAACAGTCAATATTCTGATTACAATTCAAGGTATTCTAAAACTTTGTGCTATGACTAATATTCCAATCCAATAATAATGCAATTCATCCCTATACCAAGCCTGCTCCTGTCCTTAGTTACAAACAACTTAGTGTGGATCATAGTTGGGATTAACGATTAAAATTAATTTTTAAAAATGCTGTCAACTATTTAATTTAATCATTACTTTTTATATGACTTTACGTTTAACTTTTAATTGTTAAAATTATGCATTAACTGATACAAAACTAACTTCAGTCAATTTTTTTCGTTAATTTTTGGCGAATTTTGGTGAAACCTGTCTGAATTTGGGCGCAAAGGTTGCCCAGCAGATAAATGGGAAAATAAAGTGGTATCTAAGAATGCAATGGTAGTTGTGCAAGAATGCAATGAATAGGCCCAGACGAATGCATCCAAACAAAAGCAGGGCTGAATGGAATGACCCCAAAAGTTCAGGAACGCACTCTCAGACGAGGAAACACGAAACCACACGAAGACAATGCCCTGGAGGGCTCATATTCCACACTCAGTGACATCATGGTAGGAAAATTATTTAATCATATATACATGAAAAACTGTCAACCTTAAAAATGTAGCTATTTCAATTAATATTATCATACATAGTCTCAATGTACCTTGACTTTATCTTATCCTGTACCAAGTATTATTTTTTAACATTTGTTAACTCTTCCTGTTGTTTTTGATGTCGTCAAATTGTGAATTTCATTCTTGTAAACTCCACTTCAATAGGATATCTATTATAATGATGGAATTTGGAGTAATACCTTATATTATTTTGATCATTTTTTTTGTGTATTATAACATGTATTATAGTAAGTACTATTGTATGCATTTTTGTTTTAATTTATAGAAATATTATGCAAGCTTAGTGATATTTTCTTAAAAGTCTGAAAGACCTTAAAAGATCTACGACAATAAACGTTTATTATTATTATTATCATGTCGTCAATACTAGGTAGTTGAAGCCGAGAAAGAAGGGTGACCTGAAAACCTATGATGGATAACGAGGGGGAAGGGTTCATTCAAACTAACGTACATGTTACAACGCGCCAGTCTACGTATGCCTTACTTGGCGACCTTGTCAATACATCAGCCAAAAGTGAATCGCGAGAAAAGGTGCGCAGGCAAATCCCATGCATCTACTGTAACTGTATGTAACTACACAGTTTTCACTCCAATATTACAATTGCAAAGGGATACTTCACATTGCAATGTGGGGATCGATACCAAAAACTAACCTTAAAATACTTTCTATGGCTCCGAACAATCTTTTGCAGCAAATTACAAGCGTACCAAGGTTCGTCAGATATTTATACATTCACGACAACTTAAAAATCCTGAATTTGGAGCCCCACCCCAGAAAAATTGCAGGATCCTTTCAGCAGACACTATTGGAAGCCTGACCAACAACACTCAGGACACTAAATGGAATTACAACGAAAATCCCCAAATCAAATATTTTTAAACAAGTGGATACGGGTGGAAGAAACCTCAATGACAGTTTGCCAAAGTAACAGAAAAAGTAACTTTTAACGTAAAAGTTACTTTTTTTTAACTTTAACTTTAATCGGTTAATTTTTTTTGATAACTTTCCCAACTATGGTGTGGATCGATCGGATCAGCGAATATCATATGGTGCATTCAGTCCAAGGCCCAGTAATTCCTATTAAATATTGAAGACATGTGATACACGGAGCCGCCAACATACCTCGACCAACTTTTCACAGCTTTCTATACACAAGCTAATCCAAATTTTTTAATTTCTTTCTTACAGAGCCAAATGAACAATTTCTCTTATATTACTTCCATTACTGATAGAAAAAGACAGCAAGCTCAGAGAGAGATGTCTCATTTTTAAGACATGTAAGAGCATCGGCTACTGACTCGCTGTCGAGGCAGAAATTACGTGCACTCATGTGTGGATACAAATAACAAAATAACAGGAAGACCAGCATAAAAATTATTCACATTGTAATTTTCTAAATTTGAGGTCAAAAATGACACACAATCAATCTCTACAGAAACATTGAGTGACCCATTATTTTTCTTCTTCTACACTTAAAATAGCAGCCATTCAGCACTGGGCTATTATTAGCCATTAGTAGGGACACCGAAAAATGGTAAATAAAAATCATCAAAAGCGGTGTTTAAAATGACAAATGCGGTAAATAAAATCATTTTAAAAAGGTGAAATCTGTGTTTAATGTTGGGAAAAAGGAGTCTTAAAGGAAGGTTTTTTTAAAAATATTATTAATAAAGACTTCATACCAATGTGAACGAACAGTTAATAGTACATACATTTGAGATCCAATACAGAAGTTATGGCTACCCTTTGCAACATAAAAAACACAGTAGGCAAAATTAAGTTAAAGGCAAATTAATGAGACAATGGTAATAACAATAACAGAATGGAGTAGTGGACTGCAGGTAATGAAGTTCGATTCTTATCACTGTTTAAAATTTTTCTTTCAACCATTGAATAAAAAACTTTATCATCCTTCATTTCCAACCCTTGTGTGTGGATACTGACTTTTTTGCACTTCTATCGCTTCAACTAGATTTACAAATGCGTCACTCAAAAATACACTGTAAAGTTAACGTAATGATTCCACGATTTAATTCTGTTATATAATTTTTTTCCAATCATTTCCTTTCGCCAAATTTAATCATTTTTTTGACTTATAATTTGGAATGAAATTTCTGATAATCTACTTTTTTTAACAGCCTACTAGCATTACCCTAGGAATACAGCACGGCTGTATTCTTAGGTAGTGTTAAGGATCGAACTCGCGACTGGCAGTACACTAGCCCTCATTTTTAACAACTACGCTCTCATAGGTTCACGGGAATCTGGCGAATGTAGGCGACCCGCATGACATTCGGCTTAATTTTTTTTCTCGCACATCCGGGCCTATGGAGAAAAATGTCAATACGAGTATTTTTTTATTTTGTTTTCCTCGTTTGTGGCACGGAAAAGATCTTCTTCTCATTTCGTGACCCGAGTTACTTAACCTCTCCTTGTTGGTATCTACCATACGTGCATTCCATTCGCGGGGCGCATCGATCACGAGGCCGCGAGATGTTAAAATCTCCGATCCCGATCTGAATTTTTACTGTCTCTGGATATGATTTCAGTAGCGAATGAAATGAAAGACCCGTGGTTCTTTGGTACCGACCCGACCATCCTTAATTTATGAGTGGTTCATTTGTAAGTCTAATTTAAACAACAAAATCTAATAAAGTGAGTATTCAGATGAAATGGTTTGAAATTGAATATGATAACATTTTCGATGCAGTGACTGAAAGAAAAAATTAAACTGCGATTGGGATCGAACTTCGCACAGTACACTAGCTCTCGTTCATGGCTCTCGTTGTATGCCTGATCCCGGCGAATGTAGGCTACCCGCGTGACATCCGCGTTTTTCTGCGATACCGGGCTAATGGGGGAAAAAAGTCATATATCTTTATTTTGCTTCTAGTTGCACGGGAACGTTTTTATCTAATTACGTGACCTTAGTTGCACATCTTCTTCTTGTCAATATCTACCGCACCTACATTCCATTCACGGGGCACTTCGTTCGCTAAACCGCGAAAATTTAAAATCTACGATCCGGATCCGATTTTACTTCGTGTCTTTGGATTCGAATCCGGAACCGAGAAAAATGAAAGATCCGATCCGGCCATCACTAAAGAAAATATTTGATGCTACAAAAATTCGGCATTTGCAAAATATCTCAAATTTCGTTAAAAAAATCGCGTTTCAAAGAAGACACGGTTAATTTCGCGATTAAACCCTAAAGTCGCTTATTTCGCGAATCCTGTCGCAAAAAACGTTTCGCGAAAATGTCATGTCCCTAGCCATTAGTCAGGCATTACCCTCTGATAAACTGCATTTTCTCTTCAGTAATAAACACCACTATTTTCAGTGAAGCACTCTTCACACTGAACTGTCGTGGGTAGTGGTAAGATGGTGGCATTGCACAATATGTCGTGCGGGTAGCATTAGGTTGGCTTCAGCCCCCTCTATGCATGATACATTGCAATCCCGATCTATATCTCTATACCTGTGAGTCAGTCACAGATTGCCAGGGAGATGGCTGTTTTTCAAGAGCATTTGAATGACATTCCTACCCAATTGGGACATCTATTACGACTCACAGGGCTGGACTTCCTTGAAAACATTCCAAAGGCAAAAAGAAGAAACAGATGAAGTGCAGAGTGTGTGCAGATAGATACCAGTCAAAGAGGATTGGAAGGACACAACTTGGAATTGCATTGTGCGTTAACTTCCTACATACATTGAACCTTGTTTCAATGCTGACCACTCAAAACTATGAAACATTCAAATGGATTCAGTGAACTTATATACATGTAAGAGAGAACAAAATTATTCATATGAATAAGTTCGAATAGCGCTTAACCTTTTCGACTCGGGTGTCGAGTGATACTGGACACAGCGTAGCTCACTGCCAACTCGCGTGCTGAGTGTCACACGACACATGAAATCCAGGGGCATTTAAAATTAAATAAGTCGAAGTGGGCTACTTGTATAGAGGGTGGAAAAATCTGAGTGGAAAGGGTTAAGATAAAATTTTTGAAGGTTATAATTTATATTTTTTGCAAAATAAACATTTTTCAAAAAATATTTCAATAACTTTAAAAGAAAGTGCTATGAATATATTTTGTATTTTACTAAATACAGAACTTTAATCTTGAAAATATGTTATTGTATACCTTGAGTTTAACAACTCAGTAAGAGAAAAACAAAATGAAGTAAAACTTATGTTTTTCTAGTTAGTTCCCAGAATTAATATTCAGCAATCAAAGTGTTGACCAGTGGTTCTACATGCTTCTTCCAATGATTTCAAAGCCTACCAATTGCTAAGTATTTACAACCTTACATGGTTAACTCAAGTATTGTGCAAGTCTAAAACTGAGAATTGAAAGCTGGATCATAATGGATATCAACAGCTGCAAGTACAAAATACAATGCGCAGAGGAGAGATACACACCTAGGCTCCAGATGTCCGCAACGCAGTCATAGCCAATCTCTTGTATCACTTCTGGGGCCATCCAAAATGGTGTGCCAATCACTGTGTTCCTTTTAGCCATTGTGTCCTGAGGATAAGACAGAATAGGTCAATCACCAAAAAGAAACTTAAAGGCTTGGCAAAACAGGAAGTGGGCACGGCATTACTTAGGTTAGCATCATCCTGGTTAAACAAACCACGGGCAGATGCGGCAGACTGGTCTAGAATGCGGTGGGCAGTGATCCTGTAGTATTTTACTACAGAGTCTGGCAGATCTTAAACATGGCATACGGGACTGAAACGTTAATAGATCTTGTGCTTACTTTCCCGTATTTATATGATACTAGCCATGCAGATTATACAAAAATGTCATTAAGACGACTAAAAGACGGAAGGAAATAGCTCATATCCTCCATAATTCGACGAGAAGAAGAACAAGTTCTCCGTCAGAATTGCTTCCGCTTATCATCGTGGCACTTGAGTAACTTTGCAAGGTGAAGGGCATCAGTTTAGTAGGCAATGCCCCAGCATGCCCTGAGCCAACCTGGACCGCCTTTAGGTGTCTGCTGTTTGAAATCCACAGACCGCAGCAGCAGGCACCCTGCCCGTTCTGTCAGACCGCTTTCTGTTGGACCAAGCCTTAATTGGTTAATTCTAACTGTTCCAATCAATATGTTACGCAAAACAGTTTTTATGTGATTTGATATTTCTGTCAATCCACAACTTTCTCACAGATCACCAACAGCAACACCTCAAACCCCATGATTGGAGGACGTTAGGTTAAACAAGCCGAGAACAATGGCTGCCTACATGGACTGTCGTCAACAGTCCACCAGGGTAGGCATGTACCTATTAAAATTCTGTTCCAGTTAAAGTTCATCAACAATATCTCAACTCACGAATTGTTCGCATGCCTGCTTACAATTAACTGAAATTGGACTGTAAAAACCATTAATGCCATCATGATATAAACTGCAACAATGTTGGTGCAATGCATTCAAAGCAACATTACGATCACATCTAGGTTTCAGCCATTTGGAGACATCAATTCAATCACACCCTTGAGATGTCACATTATGTTAAGTTGTCAACATTATTGTGATGACAGAGAAAAGTTATTATTTGCAAAAAAAAATATTACTTCACCCTTTGATTGCCGGGTAGTGTGATCCTCCAAACTCTTGTGAAGGCATTTTAGTGCTGTGAGGGAGAGCTATCGTTGCAGTGCCACTATTTGTCACCACTAGTTCACTGATTATCAACAGTTGGCATTAAATGCAGGAAAATTTACATAGCAAACATTTCAAGAATGGCCACTGGCATTTATTATGTTTTTAAATTTACTACATTAAATAATTCACTTTCCTGAATATACTGTTAAATCAGCAAAAATGCGTCATCACTCTTGGGAGTGAGTGGTTGGCACTCTAAGGATTAATTTTTCAATAAAGGGTAATGGGGTCGTTTACCATATTTTTTTGTCGCCAAATATGATAGTTTGTAAAATAAAAAGACCCGTATTTTTCCGTTTTTTGATCCGACAATTATTTCTTGAGTTATAGGTGGCGAAAAACTGATGTTTTTAACCCTTTAGGAAAAGTGGGCGTGGTGCAACCTCTGACATATATCGACTTTGTCCAATCACAACTGAGCCCACGAAGCTATTTCACCTTATTGCAAAGGGGGGGACACAGCTGGCTCTCCCAATGGGAGCGATTGCGACAGGATCTGTGCGAGCGGACCTTCCGAGAATCCCCCTCCACTCCCTTCCCTTCCCCTAAAAGCAGTCAAGGATGGGAGGAAAATGACATCAATGTTATCACAGCAGCTTTTTCGGTGGGCGTCACCTTTTGCTTAATTTAATTTTTGATTTATGAGTGAATGGTTGTGGTTAGAAGATTAATTTTTTCACTAAAATTCTTTTTTCGTTTCCATCTAACGATTATGTGTCCAAAATTGTAATGTCAGTTCCGAGTAAACGCCCCCATTCTCAATTCAGTATTTACTCAAGACATTTGACATGAGAAGCTGGCTCATCATATGAATGCAATGCTTTCTCAAAGACAACAATCAGAGACTGTACCGTCAACTGCCCAGCCACACCAAAATCTGCCAACTTCGCATGGCCCTCCGTGTTCAGGAGAATGTTGCCGGCTTTGATGTCTCGATGAATTTTCCGGCGAAGGTGAAGGTACTCGAGGCCTTTCAGAGTGTCCGACAGTATGGCAGCAATCTCATCCTCCGTCAGCGTTTTCTTCCTCAGCCTCATGATGTCAGACACAGAGCCTGCACCACAGTACTCCATCACAATCTACAGACAAGGAACACAAACAGTTAGTACCTCATGATTGCCTTGCATCAACATGCAACTCTACAAGATGGAAACCGAAGCCCAAAAACTTTCTATTAATACTCCCATCAAAGTAGCATGCATACACACCGAGCAGGCGTAGAGTTGGAAATAATCCATAAACTTCATCCACAAAGTACGGTGATACACAGGATAAAAGATTATTGTAGTGTCGTGCAATATGTCTATGACGTTAGAATTAAGTACAATCTCATTAAGTACAATCGAGAATATGCCAGCAAACTGTAAGAGGTTTCAACAGCAGTTCACAATGTCGATAGGTGCCTGCTATGATAAAGATATGGAGGCCAAAAAGGTGGCCATTTTATTGCATTCGGCAGGAGAAGAAGCTCAAGAAGTTTGTGCATCCTTTCAGATGGCTTGCCAAGATAAAAAGAAACTGGATATTGCATTGAAGAGATTTGATGACGTTATTACCCGGTTACCACTGTAACATATCAAAGGTACAGTAAACTCTTGATAACATTGTAACGGAATTATTTATTTTTTTTTGTACGTTTGACGTACGGGAGAGTATGGAGTCCGGGACCCAAGGGCAGCCAAACCAATATTTGATTTATTATTATGCCATTATGTGTTATTGCTAATGTTTCCTAATTGATTTAAAGAGTTTTGAACAACGTCAGAGGCACATATGACTGGACAACATAATTTATTTATTTGTTTTATATATTTATTATTTATTTTTCATGTTCTCTACCAGCTTTTTTTTTATTTTCATATGTATTTGTATGTATTGTCGGAGAAGCTGCAATCGATGCCAAAATTTTGGATTAACTTAGAGAGGGATATATATATATTGGGAACTCAAGCCGTGTATTCTTCCTACTTCCCGTTATCGTTGTAAAACAAATGAGAGAGAGAGAGAGAGCACGCATGACATGGAAGGGCTGCCGGGCGGAGAAGGAGGCTTGGATCTGGCCAGCCGAGCCTCCCACCGCAAGCGAGCCAGTAATTCGGCAGGGCCCGCCGAATGAAAGCCTGCACTATGAAGGTGCGCGGTCGGAGCAGCAGACGACGGAGGCGCGTCATCACGCCTGCGCCAAGGGGACGAAGCAAGGAGGCGGCGGAGCAAGGCGTGAAGCTCTCTTGGCTCGCGGACTCCATCGGGAATGGTTCTCCTAGTAAACTCTCTGTGTGTTGGTTGAGCACCGTGACGTTGATCCGGTGTTAGCGACGGGTGATCCCATCACCATTTTTGGTCTCATTGTTCTTGAGTTTAAGGTAAGTGGCTTGAGGGCCCTGAGGGTGTGGGTCGATCAGTAGAATATGCCTTTCCGCGGTAATTACCCCTCTAAATTCAGTTTGCTCCAGTAGAATTTGGAGATAGCTAGACATCGATTTTGGTTTCATCTGTTCAATTGGCAGGGTTGGGGTTACAATTGTTAATCTCGTTGTGCCAAACTTATGTAATGTCTTTAAGAGGGATTAAGCCTCGACTAAGTTATGTATCGCTTTGTAGTCAGTGTTGTTAATCTCAGTGTGCCAAACTTATTTTATGTCTGTGAGGGTGATCTAGCCCCGAATAATGGGCGTTGTTGTGTTATGCTCACCTACATTAATATTTGTAACTATAAATTGAATAAATTCCGGAATTGACCTTAGCGTGTGGAGGTTCCTATTGTTTGTCCCCACCTCACCCCATCAAACCCTGGCGAATCGTCGCCGCTGCAGGCTATCTGGGTGGATTACGGCCGGAGGCGGCCTTGATCGTTTAGCTGGTGGTCGCGGAGACCTGGCGCCCGAGTTCTTAGAGATAGGAATTTATTGCAGTTATTACCATTCTCGGTAAAGGCGTCTCAATTTGTCACAACATGACGTCAGTGGGACCGGAATATCGGCACTTTGTAATTTCGAATTTCGTAATTTTGAACATTTTAAAAAAGTCACGACAAAATTATACCTTTGTTTTCTCTAACTTCTGTTCTCTTCGGCAACATGGTATATCTTTTGTGATCGTTTGTGAAAGCAATCTTAAAAGACGCATGTCTTAAAAGATCATAAAATAAGTACCTACTATGTCAATGCTTTTAAGTAGACATCACAGTGTTGGCCAAATTTCGTCCCAGTATCAAAAGCGTATTGAAAACAAAAGTTGAACATTTTGTAGTAAGAATTTTATTTTCAGAATAGTCAGTAGAGACGAGAATCTAGTATGGACACTAAAAATAGACATTTGCTTCAAACATCTACGCAGTTATGATGTCAGCTGGCCCAACCGCACTTTAGTTGTCTTTTATCGTCCCAATCATAGCTATAAATAAGCACGGAAGTAAGCCCGTTGCCAGAAAAAAAATCATTCACAGGTTATCACTTGCAGCATCTTCCATCTATCATCAGCGGAATAAATGATCTTGGGAGGTAATATTGTTTCTTTTCTGCTACTAAGACCTTGATGACAAATGGGGCTGATACGGCATATTTTCTGCATTGTCTCCTCAATGATTATATGATGGCCAGGGAGTTTGGATTTACGGTACGTGGAGAGGAAAGATCCCAGTTGCAGCGGGTGTATCTTTATCTGTTTTGCTGAGCTTGAAGGGGGGAAGTGGGAAATGGGTGTGGGAATAATGTCGTGGAATGTCTGTGACATTCCTTCCTCTTCCTCTGGGCAACCCTGGGGGGTGCGGTCATGGGTGGATCTTCACGGGATATTTGTGGGGGGATTGGTTTGTAATATTCAGGTTTGTAATATTCAGAATGCTAGTCATTTAAGTACCAAATTGGCAGCCATGAAATCAAATGTTGATATTTTAAATAATAGCTGGGTTGGTGGAAAGGGACTGAAATCCCGTCCAAAACTGCAAGCAAAGGAGGATGAAGAGAAGGGTGTAAAGGGTAAATGCAAGTTTTGTGCTTGTGGGCATTTTTATGGCCACTGTCCAGCACACGGAAAAAAGTGTGCACTTTGTAAAAAGAGTAATCATTTTTCTACTATGTGCATGTTACCGACAGAAAGGCAGTGAATACACTCTCGCAATGGATTAATGGATGTCCAAGAATGTGAGTGTGGCCACGATATAAATGAGATTTTGGTTATTGCCTCTTCTTAGATGTAACAGGGAAACTCTTCTGTGCACGAAGGTTGGCCATTGGCACACTGCTAATCTTGAAGTAAACGAACAAGTATTTGAGGTTAAGGCTGACTTGGGTGCAGTGTGTGTGATGTGCCTGACTTCCAGCAGGTCACTGCTCTTGAATTGAATGCGAGCGTCTTGAAAAAATGGTAATTACAGTGGGAGTTCCATAAAACGAGTACATATACCAAGAAGCTAGAAATAGTGAGGGATAGCCTAGTTTATTACCCTATCACAATTTGCATGTAAAAAAAATTGGAAATAATGAGAAGAACAAGTTGCTATCACATGGGTCATTCAATGTTACGAGTAACAAAAGCTTGTGCTTATGGCATCTATCATTTGCATGACAATGAATTTTTCTGTCGAATATTTCGAGCAATGGAAAACTCGAGAAAGTGACACGCAGTGTCCTAAGGGTCAAAAGTCGACATTTTATATTCCAAATACTTATGCGTAATATGAAATTAAATATCATTGACATTAAATATGACCATGGGCCAATGAAGTGCATGGAAATATCATTTTTAAAAGATATCTCAATGGTTTCACCATTCACCAAAAACACCCACAGTAACATTCAAACTAGCATTCAAGTCGTAGGAATTGGCTTTGGAATGATTATTTAAACATCTTTGGCAACAACGAGAGTTCAATATAGAGTGATTTTTCGGCTCCAGAGAGCTCTTGTTATATAGAGCTTCTACTGCACCTCATTTACTAATGACAAACTTCCAGTCAATGGTAAATGTGTTTAGAATTGCAGGCTTCAAAGGGCCATTTCTCCATTTGAATTTTATGTAGTATCTCATGATTGTGCAATCATTCTAGGGCTGAAGTTATCCGAGGCCTTGGGGTTGATTTCCAGGATCAAATCTTAGTCTGTAGATTCACAAACTGTAGTTCCAGCTAAGTATCATGGTTTGCTTCATGTTAGAGTGGGCTGTATGTCAAACGAGGTGAAAATTGCGATTGACCCAATGGTTAGACCTGTCATTTCTCCAGCACAGATAATTCACTATGCACTGTGCCAAAATTAAAAAATGAACTGCAGAGCATGGAAAGAGCAGGCATTATAAATGCAGTGGCTGAGTCTACAGATTGGACCAGATGAATGGTGGTAAATAAAAAGACAAACGGGTCATTAAGGGTTTGCCAGGATCGTAGACCATAGAATAAGGCAGCTAAGAGGGTCCACAATCCTTTTCCTTCCATTGCAGAGATTGCAACAAAGCTGGCTGGGGCAAAATGATTTTGTCAATTGGATGCACATCCTGGTCTCTGGATGCTTCCACTACACAAGGAAAGTTCTGATTTGTGCGCATTTCAAACAATCTGGAGAAGGTAACCCATTGAGGATGGGAAGCACGTACTCCATTGGCACCACAACACCAGCCCCATCCCTCACTCAAAGCCTTGAAATCAATACGTTGTCCGTCAAGGGGGCCACTCACCCAAAGATCGGTGTTCTTGAAGTAGGAGCCGTAATACTTGACCACGTAAGTGGAGTCACACTGCTGCATGATGGAGATCTCCTTGATAATCTCTTGGAGGTCAGTGTCCACAGGCACCTGCTTGATGGCCAACACTTGGCCAGACTCCTTGTGCAGAGCCTTATAAACGCTTCCATAGGAACTGCAACAAGAGAGAGAGAAGTTTGAAAAGAGGACCTCGCCAGCTAAGAGACAAACATACGCAAAGTGGCATCAAAGAACAGATTGTGTGCACCAACAGGGTAGTTTCCTTCATCCAAGAAAACAGACTTCATTAACTGCGATCTGTGCCCTGCCATAAATGTATTTAATTTACGCAAAAAGTTTGTATTGAGAAATCCCAGTTCACTAGAGAATTAATTGTTAATTTTAAGGCCATTTGAAAAGGCTCTGATATGGCGGGGTGCGCTGCCTTCTTGCTGACGTAACAGGTAGGTAGTTTACGTTGCGAGGCATAGGAAAATTCGTCTCCTGAACTTACCGTTGTATTTCAGGGCCCCTCAGCTCTAGTGTATATGTATTAGTAATAGCCTGTGAAAACTATCAAAGTTGGAAAAGTCTCCTCTGTTAAACATTGTATTAATAGTCGTTTTATAGGCTCAAGGACGTCCTGTTCGATGTGTCTTCTGCTACGACGAAGCATGGCGTGAAGGTCGTGCGGCGATGCGCGAACTTCACGGTATGCTTGTGAAAGGAATACCAACTGATTTTAAATTAATCAACTGCATAAATAATATCAAATAAATAAATAAAAGTTAATTATAATAAATTAACGGAATAAATACACCCCTTCATAACGGAATAAATACACACTTCACGGTATGCTTGTGAAAGGAATACCAACTGATTTTAAATTAATCAACTGCATAAATAATATCAAATAAATAAAGAAAAGTTAATTATAATAAATTAACGGAATAAATAAACCCCCGATGCTAGTTAATTAGCTTTAACGGAGTGCATCGTCTACTTGGAAGCGTCCACAGCACCACCTGGTGGCAGGTAGAGGAAATAGTTTGACGTCACACGTAGGATTAGCCGGCACGCAGTAGTTTGCCATCCCGTTTTCACGCCATTGATTTTTTTCGCTTTTTAATTAATGAGGAAAAATACTTAATGTCATTTAAAAATCGAACGGCTTAAAACACGTACTCCAGAGATAATAAACTTTCGATCAAGACAATAAAAAATAATAGGAAACTACTCTATTGGACTTCATCTGCCGCCCCCCCCCCCTTCCGTGATACAGATTCACCAGCACATGCTACCATCCACAACCTTGGCAGGTGCTCAAGCGACCATCAAAATAACAAATTAGAAAGTGCATTTGCTCATTTCTTTCATCTGGAGTGAAAAGTTGTGCGAAAATTCACCCATTCTTCACAATGAGTGAAAAAGGCCCCCACCTTTTACACAGATGTGTTTAAAGGATATTTAATACATGACGTAATGCTCACTTCTCACCCAGCAACAGATATTTGAGAAAAACCAGAAGCAAATGAAAGGGGAATCTACTCAGGTATTTTAACAGCACTAACGAAGACTTCTATTAACATTAATATGAGCAGATGCAGAAAGGATGGAAATTCAAAGGTGAAGGGGGTAAGATGCATAATATTATATGAGTGATAAAACATAACATGATCTCAAAGACTCTATGAACATAAGTTTACATGAAAGGAACATCAGAAGTGATTGAAAATTGATCAACATATTAACATGTAATGAAAAGAAAGGACTAAAAGTGCATCAATTGTTAATGGGAACTTGCATGACAACCTGTTGATCACACAAAAATCCCAGATTGACAAACGTTCTTAACCCTTAAGTAGTCGCGTGAGCTTCGGTTAAGTAACTACTCACGTCGGGTCATATTGACCCAGATTTTAAACTTTGAAAAAAATGTCTTCATATTTAAAATTAATGGTCATATGATTATAAATATATATGAATTTTATAAATAAACCATAACTACATAGACATCTTAAATTGTATTTTTCCAAAATTGCACCCATGGAAAACATGATTTTACAAATAATTTGCAAGAATTGTCTGCGTTCATCATATTTTCATTTAACAAGTATTCTTTTCATGTCATAGGCGTTTTCAGGAACATTAAAAGTATTGATTATATAGAAGAAAGCAGGTGTAGAATAACCAATTTGTTTTCACAAAAATAGTTTACATATTTTCCTCACACTGAGTACATATATACTTGCAATGATTTTTACAAATACACTATTTGCAGACACTGCATGTTTGCGAGTATTTATTATCCTTAGAGCTAGGGCAAATATGTCACCTCTTTCGCTTTTTCAATGCAGACTCATCTCTTTTTTCTTGCATTTCTGGACAAATGGTTTCCCTCTTTGACAGAAAAAGCCTTATTTTTACCCGCAAATTGCAGGAATAATGCTGATTATAAGCCTTTCTAATAACATTTTCATTTATAGCAGTTCATTTGCCAGATTTCTCAAGAATGTTCTTCTTTTGATTTTTTTCCCCTGTATTGGCTTTGTAAATACCATAAGCATTCAGTGCACTCACGTTGACAAAGTGAAAGAAAACTGCTAATGGTCACCTTCTAGTCCTACGTCCCACATTGTAGTTACTGCAGAGTTGGTCACATGTAATCCTTGTGTAGGCTTCCGCGGGTTGTCTTACTTGAAGATGCTCGTCTTTCGGGATTTCCTCCGCGTTGGTCCATAGTTCCTGGGATGACAGTTTCACCGGCGTTGCAGTTGGCTTCTTCAGGTCAGTGAAGTGAATGTGCAGAATTTTTGGCCATCTTATACACTCATCCGTTGGGGATAGGTCCGTTGTGATTGGTTGTTGCATTGGTGTCCGTGATTGGCTGTTGCATTGGCGTCTGTGATTGGCTGTTGAGTTTTTTCTCGTAAAACTCGCTTTCAGGCGTTTGCTAGCAAGTAGCTGTCTTCCCTATTGAAGTTTCTTCATTTTTGCTTATCTCGATGGCCTCTCGTATCATCCGTGGAAAATATCGTTTCTCTTGGGCGATGATCTTTGCGTCTTCGAAATCGATGTTGTGGTTGGGGCCCGACCATGTGTGCCCTGCTATGGCCTTGAGTCTCTGCTGTCTATTTCTTGTTGCCCTCTGGTGTTCTTGTAGGCAGCATTTCAATGATCTGGACGTCTGTCCAACGTAGCTGCTCCCACAGCTGCATTTCACTTGATATACACCACTCTTAGATTCTCTTTTTATCTTGTCTTCTACTCTCACTAGCATGTTTTATGTTTTGGAAACACAACTAAATCTCGTCACAATATTGTGTTTAATGAGAGCCCGTGATATTCTCTCAGTGGTTCCCACGACAAATGGGATTAGGGCGAAAGCAGCGGGTTTTGGCCTTCCTCCGATGGTTGATCATCGGTTCTTTTGTGGACCTTGTCTCATCTTTTCTCTTCCTTCAGGATTACGGCTCGTTGGTAGCCATTATTCTCCATCGTTCTCCGAACATGTTTCTTCTCGTTGTCCAGTGAGGAACCATCGCAGATGGTAAGGGCCCGGTTAAACAATGATCTGATTACAGAGGCCTTTTGTAGTAGATGGTGGAGTGACGATGCATGCAGGTACTGGTCGGTGTGCGTCTTTTTTCTGAATACTTAATGGCCCAGCTTTCCGTCATTATTCTTTTCCACTAGGACGTCCAGGAATAGCAATCGTTTGTCCTCTTCCATCTCCGTTGTTAACTTGATGGAATCATTTTGGTTGTTCAGGTGGTTAAGCAATTTCTTCAGTTCTCTTTCTCCATGCTGCCAGATGACAAAAGTATCGTCAACATATCTGAGGAAGACTTTGGGAGCCATCCTGTAGAAACTCAGGGCCTGTTCCTCGAATTTTTCCAAGCAAATGTTGGCGATGACTGGTGATAGGAGGGATCCCATGTTTCCTTTCCTTTGTTCCTAGAACTTCCCCTCCCCAGATGAAATATGAGTTCTTGAAGCAGAATTCTACCATCTTCGGGATGTCATTTGGTAGTCCTCCCATAATGAGATCTCAAACAGCCATTACCGCTGTTCTTCGAAATAACTACTACTGATTTTGACTTAGCAGGAACGTATGACAACATGGAAATATCTTTAGTAAACCCAAAAAGAGATGAATTGCCTTCTCGTTTTTCATTGGGCAAAAATTCATTTCAGCAGGTAAGTATTTCAGCTTTATTTTTTCAAATTGTTGCCACTAATGGAAGTTTGCTTTCTAACAATGACTTGGCCAAAGGTATGCTGCTATACCAGTTATGAGTGGTTATATTCCTACAAGACCCCTTCATAGGAGCAAATAACCATTTGACGATGCCCTGTGGTGTGTTCGGCAGCTTGTCTGTGCCTTCGTGTTGAGTCCCAACATTCAAATTTGATGAGGCAAAAGGTTTTTGCATCAACAAGAGCAAATACCTTTATGCCATATTTTTTGGGTTTTTTAGGAAAATATTGACGAAATGAACAATGGCCCTAAAACGGAATGAGTTGCTCATCAATGGTAGTGTACTCAGCCGGAGTATATGCCTGAGCATATTTCTCTCCGAGAAAATTCAGCGTTTCTCGAGCAGCAGCCAGTTTGTCTAAAGCCTTTCTTTCACTCCTACTGTTCACATCATCAAAACGTTTGCATCGAAGCAAGAACAAAAATCTTTCATAAGACATTGTTATTGAAAATATAGGTGGCCCATCTCTCCTCCATAGTTCTTCAAAAAGTAAGTGAGAAGCTCAATGCACTCCACCCATCAATAAAATCCCAAGAAAAGCTTTCATTTCTACTTTATCGACACATCGTTTGTTACGGCCCCCACTAAAACTTTCCCATATTCGTGAAATGTACAAATTGGTGCAATGAACTAACATTTCTATCATCTGGTCATAAAAAAAAGGCTAAAATACGATCAAAAATCGCAAATGGAATGCAAAGTATCGAGGCACCATAAAAGTTTCCGTAACTATTACATTGTATCACAAACGCACGCGACGAATCATTGAGCAGTTCAAGACACAAACACTCACGTCTGGTCAGACGGGGATAGATTTCATGACGCCAACACTTGCGTCGGGTCAAATACTAAATTATAATACATAATGCATATTTATGAACAAAAAATAATATAGAAGTACAGAGGAAAGTAAGTAAAGACATTACATGGGACACTCATTGATACAGTAATTAACTGGATGCAAGTTTTATTCACTGAAAGATTCACTCAGGTCAAATGGACCCGACAAGACTACTTATGGGTTAATATATAAATTGAACTTTCTTAGGAGTTCTCAGGATTCCAAAGGAGGAGTAGTTAGTAGGATTCAAAAGTTTTCCACATAGGTACATACTACAAAACATATTAACATTTTATAGTAAGGTGATGATGTTATTTGTGATTTAATGGTTTTTGATGTAATTTTACGTCCAAGTTATTGTGCTGCATCAATGTAAAGGGCACTACATATACCCGTCAATGGTCCATTAAATTAATATGGATATATATGTGGCCGAGGACCTAATCTAAGCAATCAACTTACCCTTCCCCCAACTTGCATATAATATCAAACACTTCCTCGGGCTGGCGGGTTAAGCTTTCTTCAGACAGCTTCTTCAGCTCACTGAAAAGAAAATCCAAAATGAAAGATAGAATGCCAAAAAGCCGCCAACAAAGAGCCCAGTTCTCACATCAGTGATGCAAAACATATCATTCACTGTCAGCGTTTCACAGAGAGTAGTGTATCAGTGGACAGTGCCGAGAATTCTCTTCAGCATCCTCTCCTCCCCCCCCCCCCCTTCCTCATCCCCCTCTCCACGTTTCTTCACACACTTCTCAAAAGTCCTCTTACTTATGCGCATTCTCTTTCCACCCAGACTAACAAGGGGAGTGTCCGAGTTTCGGGTCTAGGATTTTGACACAATTTGCCAGGCAAGTAGTCCTTGATTAATTATTTACGAATCACCCCCCATATAGGGTTTACCTAACTTACTAAAATTACACACTAATTGCGTAATTTTAGTAAATTAGGTAATTAGTATGTAAAATTGTTAAGATGCATCCCGGGTAAAAAGGTTAAAAAGATGTAAAACCAAGGATAGTCGTACAAGGAAACAGCGATGAAAAAAAATTGGAGACAGAGAGTCTCGAATCAGGGACATTGGCACTGTGAAGCGAGTACTTTACCCCTATCCCTCTCCCTTCTCTAGTTTTAAATAAATGTGGGGTACCACAAGGCTTCATATTAGGTCCTCTATTATTCATCATATTCATTAATGATCTCCATAATAATCTACCTAAAGGGTGAAGCTATCTCATACGCTGATGATACATTCAAATCAAACATGGGAGACAATTTTTTAGATGTTAATAATGCTGCCCGTCATACTTTAACAATTGTCCAAATGGTGTACAACCTGTTACTTAATGAAAATAAGACATGTTTCCTTCATTTTCATAATAAAATAAATCCACAAACTCTTGAGCCCTCTTCTTAGAGCTGATTCTAATAGATCAATACTTCACTGTGACGCTATCAAATTTCTTGGACTATATCTTAACGTGAATCTTGATTGGCAACCATATATTAATGGAATAATCAATAATATGACTAGGTACCAGGATTTACATGATTAGGGAACTTTCTTTCATTAGGGAACTTGCCCCCACTACCTCAACACAGACTCTTTGAGTCTTATCTACTATGCTAAAATCCATTCCTACTTAGCCTATGGAATTTTCTTCAGGGGAAATGCTAGTGCAGCTACCAAGGCATTTTCTATGCAAAAGAGGGCAGTGTTAAAGCGATGTTGAGAGTTTCAATCAGAACACCAGAAAGGCCATTGTTAGGGAAATTAATGATAATCACTCTGCCAGGTATTTACATCCTGAATTGTTTAATGTTTGTCAGAAATGAGCAATGCTATGCATAGCCATGAGACTCACCACACACCCTCATAATGGCTTGCAGGGTATCGTGTAGATGTAGATGAGACTCGTGGTAGAGAAAATGTACATTTGGCAAATCAACCTTTAAGCATATCCAAAAGATGTCCTCATCACTCAGCCTCAACCATTTTTAATAAGATTCCAATGTCAATTAAAAATGTAGCCCGCCAAAATGTCTTTAAAGCTAAATTAAAGGAACTTCTAATCCATTAAAGTTAATACAGTGTTGATGAGTTTTTGAATGACAGATTTTTGTAGACTGTATTTCATTTATCCTGACCATGTCCTATGTTGTATGCTTGTATAATCGACAGGGCAATACAGAATATTATTACTATTATTTACTGTTAATCCCGGATTTGTGAACTTAAAAATAAAACTTGTTCCTAGATCGTTTAAAACCATAGATAGGGCCCAGCTGACTTTTCTTGTTTCACCAAATAATATAGTAATACAAAACAAACATGGAACATAATTTCCATGCTATTCCTGTAGATTAATTTGGATTACAAAATGAGACACGAAAAAAACCATTACCAAGCGATGAATCAGAAACAACCCCTACAGACACCTTAATCAAGAATGTGAATGGCTCCAATTTCAGGGTCCACTATCAATTAAACACAATGAAAATACGATTACTTCCTATGAGTACAACTTATTTTTCGAACACTGAATCTAGTAAAACAAAAAAATAAGTAAATTTAACAAGGCGGAAGTAACCAGCACACCAAAAATTCACAGCTGAAACTTCATTTCAACATCCGCCATACCTTCTCCATTAAAAACTGAGGATCTATTTCTTCACTGAGCTACCCGAAGCCGATGCGGGGGGCACAGACCCGCCTACCTCGTACTCTAAAAACGCCTAAGGGAAGGCAAGAAACAGCATATACCATGGTTGTGATGACATTCCGGTATTTTACGATTTTTTTCATAGGACCCCACAATGCTTACATTCCACATACTAATAAGTCTTCCACCAATAAAGGTGTTCTCCTATGCGTTAACAACAATGGACTTATTCCTTTATCAATATGTGAGGGTTAAAACCAATAGGCAGCCGCTACCAATCATAGAGCTCCCATTTCATTGAATGTGTGTCAAGATATATGAGACATGGATGCATAACCGGCTGATTTTGGGTCTTTTATTTCGTAAACCGTAACATCCAACCGTAACATCATCAGGACAGCTAGGACGAAATTGGGACCATTCGGTAAATCACACAGTAGTGACAATTGTAATACGAAATATGCTGCATGTGAAATCTCAAAATACGAGGTAGCCGACGGTTAACTGATTTAAAGGTTAAACGAGTAGCTGCACCAAATTTCATATTTTTCATTGTCACTTTCGATACCACAGCAGTACCGGAGGAAATATGCTACGTGCACGCGTTACAAGCAAAATGTAGAAGGCCGAGAAGCTGAATATTGAATCAATGTCATTCAATATTACTCTTCCTCTTACCTTTTCGACGACATCCTGAGAGTTGTGATCACTTTCGGAATACCGTGTTCCAATTAATTAAGAAATATCATGATGGTTTGACTGTTTACCATTCGGAATTTGTACTCCCTTGCCCCTAAGTCTTATCCACTAACATGACTGCACAAGCCCCATCTATGTTTAGACCGCTCTGTTTAGGTTTCGACTAAACAAAAGAACACTCCCCAAAACGTAGGCGTAACAAGGCGCGAAGTACAAAGATACATTCGGTTGGATATGACCACGATCATTGAACTTTATTCGTATGGATAGTATTGGTTACATGGGAACAGAAGCTCACAAAATGGAACTATTTTCAAGAAGGTTCTGAGGCTTTGTCGGCGAACGGAGGTTGTGATTTCTTTTCGGGATCTCCACTGGATCAAATTCACCATTGCCGCCGACGTTTCCATGGTCGAGTCGCCCATTGTCTTCGGGGCTGAGAGTCAACACTAACAAATTGTTGTAAATTTTTAGTAACCAATGTAACAGCTGTAGTGTTTTTTTTGGCGATATAGCCTAGGGTGTTCCGGAGCCCACTCTCATTCTATTATAATTTCATCACCGCTCAATGTTTAACTTAAGTTTAATGCACTACAAGACGTTGTTTTAACAACGATTTATTTTAGGTTTAAGGAAGAAAATAGCACTTAAGATAAATATAAAAAACAATCCAAAACGTAAGGACAGTTTTATGTTTCTCGCAGAAAATAAAACCTTAACAAAGTCTGTCAAAGAATAGTTGAGTGGCCTTAATATATTCAGCTACATGGAAATGTATTTGATGAAGAATAATATGCAAATTTCAAGAAACCTAAGATTATTTTCTTTTACGATGCGATATTTACACCCATTTAACAAGGATACCCACATAGCACAATTTCATCTTAGAGACATCTCAAATGTCTCATGTTACCTACCTACCAAATGAAAAGGCTCAAAAGGGACTATTTATTTTTGTAAGGGCTATTAGTAAAATCTATTTTTTTTTAATTTTGGTGCTAGGAGCACCCATGCAAGTGATATTTTTGTGTTAGCCAAATTCATTTGGCTACTTGATGTGCTTCCCTCTTCAATATTTTCGCTAGGGTATCTTTAAGACATCTAAAAAGAGGATGTAGGTAGAACTCTCTGAGATGTATCTGAGACATCTCACAAGATGTCTCATGTCAGAGACGTCCAAAGAGAGGTCATAGAGCCCTCTCTGAGATTTGTATGAGACATCTTGGAGTCATTTGAAGATGTCTCTAAGAGGTACCTATATTTCTATACACATATATAAGTATATATGTGTATAGAAAAACAGCGAACTTAATGTCATAATCACTTCTTTCTACCACATGGTTCAGAAACTTGGTTTTTTTGTACCTTAGCAGAAAAATATTTTGTAGATACCCCTGTAATATGAACATAACCCAAAAAGAATTTTTTTGCAATTGTAAATTTATGGCCTCCATAATTTAAAAAAAATAGAGCAGTGTGCTGAAATAAACATTGGTGTGATTAACAGCCCTCGAAAAGGTAGCTAAATGAAGTAAGAGATGTACACCCATGGGCGTAGCTAGGGGGGTCCCTGGGGGGGCCCGGCCCCCCCCAGAAGGCTTGTGGCCCCCCCCAGAAAAATTTGACAAATCGAAATTGTGGTGGCCACGCTTCACACAGCGCTGGCAACCGCGCGCCTGCGGCCGAGCCATAGCACGGCGGTGCGGTCCCTTTGGCCCCGTTCACACTACTAGCTTGGAAAGCCAGTAACCCGTACCTATATGCTAGTAACTTGAGTATCAAATTCGTCCCATGGACGCAGGTTGGAGAAACGCTGGTGAACTGATTTTACCATCCTTGAGTTGCTAGGTTTGGTGCAGGTTACCTGAATTTGTGGCTTTCGAATTTCAAATTTCTGGAAAAATCAGGGAATCCTCGTATCAGTCAGGGAGAAACTGAGATAGGGAATTCTCGTTATTTTTCTACCATTACGCGTATCGGCCAGTCTTTCCCACCCTTTATTTCACCAAGTAAAACTAATGTCCGTCGCTGACGTGCGTGGAATAAGCTCCATAGCCGTAAGCCGTAGTAATTCGTGGAGCATTCAGTAGTGAATCTTAGAGTTATTTAGTAGTGAATCAGACGCATATTTTGTATATCCGTGTTGAGATATTTACCTAGTATTAAAATTCATGATCACAATGTATTTCGCTCATCACAAGGAATCCGAAGCTATGTTGTTCTGAAAATTTTACCTCTCTTTTTTAAACTTCAGAGACTCCCCAGGTAGAACACCAAAGTCATATTGACGTCATCTTGACGTCATGATCAGGTCACGGGCCAAAAGTCACGGTGACGTCAAAATGGGCAACAGCGGGGACGTCCTCCGTGAGTCATTTTGACGTCATCTTGACCAGAAAATGACGTCATAAATAACGCTGTGCGGGACGTCCTTCTTGAGTCATTTTGACCTCATCTTGACCTGGAAATGACCTCCTTCAATAGTACCCAAAATTCAGTTAAATTTATGTTCAAAATTACGGCGGGATTTGATAAAACAATGAAATCAACGTGAAAGGTTTATTGAATATCTCACGTACAAAACAAAAAATATCAAATATTTTGCATATCACATTACTATTAGCACTCTTCAAAGAAAAACCATTCCCACTGCCATCTGAACTCTGATCGATTCCATTGTCACATCATCAGAACTGATTTCATTGTCACATCATCAGAACTGATTCCATTGTCACATCATCAGAACTGATGCCATTGTCACATCATCAGAACTGATTCCATTGTCACATCATCAGAACTGATTCCATTGTCAAATCATCAGAACTTATTCCATTGTCACATCATCAGAACTGATTCCATTGTCACATCATCAGAACTGATTCCATTGTCACATCGTCAGAACTGATTCCATTGTCACATCATCAGAACTGATTCCATTGTCACATCATCAGAACTGATTCCATTGTCACATCATCAGAACTGATTCCATTGTCACATCATCAGAACTGATTCCATTGTCACATCAACAGAACTGATTTCATCACCAGAGGCTGATGAACTGGAGGATGAATCAGACTCCTCCTCACGCATTGCCTCCGGTCAACCTGTCCTCAACCATGGCTACTGCTCTTCTCCTATTCCGCCTATCAACCTACACAGACAGGAAAGCATACTTGAACACAAGCCCTTCAAAAACTATCACAATAAATATCGTATAAATGCTATCTTGTGCTGCAGTCCGATAGAATTTTTGACCATAGAGTCGGCAATGAGACATCGCTACATACAATGTGATAACTCGCATATTGTAATTGGAACATAAAAAGTTCAAAATTTGACATATTATATTCTAAGGTGAATCTTTAATTACTACTGAGATGAGTAAGTGACCATGACGAATTCAAGAACTATTGAATTAATCTTCAGCAAATAGAGTGAACTAAACGCAATGACAATTTCAAATATCAACACACCAGACCAGCAACAATTCGGTCAGAAAAACCTTAAAACAAAACGGAGCGCTAAGGGGAACAACCATAAAGAATCAATCAGACTAATCGAAAAATACAATTGTCAGCGCCGGCAGGCGAATGAATAGGATTACCTTGATCAACATGACGACTTCCCAGTAACGAGAAAAGAGAAGTTATACTTTTTGTGTTGCTTGCCATCTTGAGGCGAAACAGGGAACAGCGTGAAATTTCGCAAACATTCGTGCACACTTTCCTCACTAACAGATCTTCATAACTTCCTTCGCTCTCGCCCGACGTGTTTGATCGTAGAATTCAAGAGGCGACAAGTACAAACGGAGTCATTAAATGTTATTAAGTTTTGGTATCGAAACACTGTAGGCAGAGCCTCACGTTTCCTACAACAATAATTTTGTTTCAAAAATAGATTAATTTTAATAGAGAATGAAACCAATAAATTCTGAAAGAGAAATGTGAAAAGTATACTGGCTGACGCGGACAGTTGAGCGCAGCGGCGCGATAAGCACACAATTTCAAATCCTTCAACTTCTTTAAATTCAAATTACTCTGCCTGAAGTTCATGCGACTTCCTGTGTTAGCAAGGTCTCTGATCACGAAAAGCGAAAATCCATAGAAAAGCCGACCACGATATTTCTTGAAGGTTTGCAGAATCACTACATAGGACTAAACATTTCTTGACGTCATCTTGACATCATTTGACGTCACCTGGAGTGCTTCGTCACACAGAGGTCATTATCAGGTCCCATGACGTGAGGTACATCACTATGATGTCAAGATGACGTCATTGTGACTTTGGTGTTCTACCTGGGTCAAGGCCGAGAGGTAGCGGGAGCACACTAGCTCGTAGTAAATACATTCTTGCAGTTCTAAAAACACGATTATTATTAAAATGGTAATACAAGTATGATCTCATGTGTAACCATATTCTTATGCAAGATCATCATCGATTCCCATACTCCCCTTCGCGAGACAAGAAGAGCCCTCCTCCCCTCCCCATCTTTCACGCTCATTGAATAATCCCCTTACCTCCCTCTCGAAGCAATTTAGTCAAGTCACAAAACACCTCAAATATGATATATGATGCTGCCGTTGCTAATTGCCTCCTTCTTCACTTGCAGACTGAGCAAACATCGCGCCTCGACGGCGCCGTAATAATTTTTCTTAAGATCAAAACGTTGTAACTCCCTTCACGATTGAGATAAAGAAATGATTTTTTCATTAAGTTAGCAGGCGACTACTTTTTACCTTACAAAAATTCAAATTTTTGTCCTTAAGATATTTACATCAGTATATCAACCTTTTAGCTCAATTAACCACAAAAACTGCACTGTTACGAAGAAAATAGTATGAGAAACCTTTATGTACAAGTTTTAATCCAGCATGAGGAACGGTTTGCCGACAATCGAGTGAAGAAAATAAAGTGAAAAGAACCGCGTTTCTAGGGGAAGTTTAAGGAAATATTTTTTAAAACTTTTTTATAAACGGTATCGAAAAACTATTGGCACCACGAAATGAAACGTCTCTTTATGCATTATGGCACATTTTTATACAGTTCATAGCGCAATATTAATTTTAATGTTGCATTTGACAACAGCGCACCTCCGCCCTTGTGGAGATTAACATGGGAAACCAATCTCCATGAGAGCCCATACTGTCAACTAAATGCGGAAAGCACTATAGTGTTGTGCAATTGGTTAAGTTTCGCGCAATCTTGTGATTTTTCCCTTCTATTTTGTTTTCCTTTACGTGCAAGAAGAAGAAAGTTTCAGATATATTCGATCATTTTTCAAGAAAACACTCTCTCCCCCTCCAAGAAATGATCAACGTGAAGATGATGATCCTCCCAGAGACGACCGCACATTCCCCTCCTCTACACCGCCAACGTTTGAAACTTCAACGAAACCCACAGATGAAAAAATGGAAGTAACCGAGGAAAGGGCATCTGAACCGACAGATCTTGGTACTTTGGAAACTGGACCGAAACAACTGAAGATTAATTTCCCGAAAACACTATTTGGAGACGGAAACCGATCATTTGCCGACACTTACTATGAAAAACACCAGTGGTTGGAGTACAGTGTGGAAAAAGATCGAGCATACTGCTTTGTGTGTAGACTTTTCTTTACCGGGGTTGTGCGAGACCAAAACGAAAAGTTTATTAAAACGGGGTTTTGCAAATGGAAAAAATTAAAAGATGCGATCGAAAAACACGAAAAATCAGGATCTCATTCGGATTGTCATCAAAAGTATCTGGGGTAGCAAATGGCTAACGCATCTGGTACTGTACACGAGAAAGTTGTAATTTAGAGTAAAGAAGAGATTGTAGAGAAAAAAAACGTTATTTGACAGAAGTAGCTGACATCATTTCCTGTCTCAGTTGTCAAGGCATGCCACCGAGAGGACATGATGAGAGCTCTGAATCTCAGAATAGGGGAAACTTTGTTGAATTGTGTAAGCTTTTTGCGAAGTATGATGACTTTTTTGCAAAACATTTTGAGCAGTGCCTTAACTACTGCAGCCCAACGGTTCAGAACGAAATAATAGAAGTTGCAGCCGGTCTAACTCTTTAAGAAATTGTAAAGGAAGTGCGGGAGTGTGGGTTTTATTCATTGATGGTAGATGAAGCCAAATGTTACAAAGAAGAACGGTTTTCAGTAGTTTTGAGGTACATACGCAAGAGGATTGTAGCCCATCGAAAGGTTTCTGGGTTTCTTAAATTGTTCCACAGCAAGAGATTCCGAGTCGCTAAGTCAAATGATTCAAGATTTTTTAACTAAATACAGCTTGGACGATATACCAATGATTGGACAATCATACGATGCTGCCAACGTAATGTCAGGAAAGAATGCAGGTCTCCAGGTGAAAATGAAAGAGTTACACCCGCAGGCAATTTATATCCACTGCTTAGCTCACAAAGTAAATTTGGCCGTTGTCTATTTCTGAAACGATATCCAGTCAGCTTACAGTTTCTTCAATACTCTTGAAGCCCTCCATATGCACTATTCACAACCTGGTAATCATGCCATCTTAGCAAGGATTCAAAAGAAGCTAGGCATTAAGGGTGGGAAAGAAATGGGGAGCTTAAGTAGTACAAGATGGTGCTGCCGTTACACAAATTGTAACGTTGTAATTAATAACTTCAACGCAATCAAAGAAGCCCTTGAGGAGGAAATCAACGCTGCACGAGATGAGGGAGGCCGTCGCGGTTTGTTGAGATCTATTCCAAAACCTGAATTCGTTGTTAATCTTTTCGTAATCCATTCAGTTTTATCGGTGACCAACGTGCTGAGTAAGTATTTGCAAGGCCCAGATGCGACGCTCGGTAGAACAAGTTCAATTATTGCCAGCATTCAAACTTACTTCCGCAGGGAGGAGAAATAATTTTGATGGTTTATGTGCCGAGAGTGTAGAATTTGCAAACAACAACGACATTTTGCTAGAGCCTGTGTCTGTCTCAAAGAAAATAAGGCAGCAGCCATCCGCAATAATGAGCGATTACTACGTTGAAACTACCGTAGGAAAAAGCCACCGACCTACCATCTGACACCAACCCTAACACTCGAGTTTACTGGAAAATCAATGTGTACAACAGGGTTTTGGATTACGTTATTTCACATTTTCAGCACAGTTTTGGGTCCGTTCCCCTGGCAAAGGCAGCGAATGCCTTTCCACAGTTGAACTTGACTGAAGCTGAAGATTCCATTAATAATTACAAAGAAATTTTGAATATTGATACCCATTCCTTGAATGCCGAGGCAACGGTATTGAGAAATATATTAAAAAACAAGGAACTACACGTCAAAATTAAAAATGTCTGAGAAGAAATAAATGAAGATATCATGCCGAACATTTACAGACTTCTCCAAGTAGCAATCGGCATGCCTGTCAGCTCGGGTGGGTGTGAAAGAAGTTCGTCAGTCATGCGAAGAATCAAGTCGTGGGTTCGGTCTACAACCGGCCAATCAAGATTTTCAAATCCATCCATTCTTCACATCGAAAAAAAACTTGTTAAAGAAAGGATTCCCAGCACTACCATCATTGAACATTTTTGTCAAAAAAAACAGAAAATTCCTTTAAACCAAATGTTATATTTCTTTTCTTTGTTTTCACTTTAATATTGAAGTTGTGAGTATTTAATTTATTAGCAGATTATCATCCTAAAGTTTACTATGATCCCTCTGAAAAGGTGTGAATCCTCGTTGAAAATAAAAGCTATTTTATTTTCCAACTCGGTGTGATCATTTTCTAGTCTACAACAATCCCGTTCAGTAATTTACAAAAATGTCATCAGCAATTAGGCTTGATTTCAGTTCTGAGAAGGTTAAATTAAAGAACATTTCTGGGGGAGAAACACCCCCTCTTGAAGTGGTCCCATGGGTGGAGGGTGGGTGGTCCCATGGCCCCCCCCAGCCAAATTCCCTGGCTACGCCCATGTGTACACCTACCTACTTAGATCAACATTGGGAAATTATTCTTCAGTTCATTCTTTGTCTAACCATGGCACAACCAATACAGCGGCTGATACAATTGGAAATTGTCCCCTGGCCACCCAGACTTTGAAATACAATCAAGTACTTAATATTAATGGTTATCATTTGTAAAACATGTCTGCTTGATCTTTGTGTATCTACAGTTTGTTGTGTACATAAATAAAACGAAATTCCATTGAGAAACACCAACTTTAATGGTTTATTTATACTTTAACAACATCATTCATGAGTTTATGTGGTCATTAGAAAATCACGACTATGATGGTTAATGTTATGGGTGACTAGGCCGAGGAGATGATATTGTTGAAGAATGTCTTTTTTTTTATCTCGCCTTCAGGTATCAGCCTCGGCATGAGAGAGAGCATGTGTAAATGTGGTCTCCTTCAATTGTTGCCACTTCTGCTGTATGATGGTGGTTACCATGTTGTAGGGGTAGTTCAAACAATTTTTAACATAATATAATAACCAGCAGAAATGCCAGTCATAGGTGTATCTCAGTAATTAATAATATTTTGGACATATAATTTCATGAGTGAAGGGGTTGATGGTTTTACCACACTTCAAATTAAAAAGCCGAATACAGTGGACCACGTTTATTGAAGGATTCCAACGCTACAAAGTGAGAGACTGAATAATAGCAGATGGCGGAGGAAGGCTCTCGTTCGGTTGTCGGATGATTACTCCTTTCGCATAGGTGGCGCTTTCTCTAGGGTCTCTCCTCTCTCTCTGTGCCCTGGCGGCCACGCCAGGGACCTTCTGGCTGTGACTTCAGCCAGGTGGCGGACCCGAGTGGTGGAACTTTGAACTCGGACGTCTGCAACAATGAGTATTGTTTTCAGATACAAAGCAAAATATATAAGGAATACAAAATAATTCCGGCCTTGGAGGGTTTAACTTTTCATTTCCTCCTTTCCAAAATTTTTTCCATCATTTCTGCTGTTACCCATGGTTTCTTGATCCTGCTAGTGTCTACTATTCCAATTGTTTTCTTAGCTGCTTTTCTTATCCTCATCATTTATTATTTACCATCAACTGTTACTGTCTTTCCTCGTGCATCCTTTGACCATCTCCTGATATTCCCTCTGCTTCAATGGCTTTGGGATTTTTTTCAAAGCCTCACACTCTAAGTTTTGGACTTTCTCTTTTCATCTCAGCTCAGCTGAATACACTTCAAGATCTCACTGTCAGATTGCAATTTTTATTCATCACACCCTTATGTCATTGTCAATTCTTTGCCAACTTCTCGCTCTAAAACATTGTAGCATTGTTTCACATAGGAAATTTCTTCAACATTTTCATTTCTTCTTTGATCTGCATCATCCTCCAAATTCAATCCCTGCTTTTTTCCCTCAAGGAAGTCTGCACGTAGCACATAACTGAAGTACCAATGGGTTTACTTTTACTGGATGGAAACTGGATTACTACCTTGAAAATGATTTCACTCAGCTTGGTGCATTTCAAATGACATTGTCATGGTATTCTTAACAGGTTTCACAGTTTTTCTCCATAGAGAAATCGATATTACATGAGCAACACATATCAACAACTGTATTGACAGCCACCTTGCTGGCTAGTACAAACAATATTGTTTTGTCAACTAACTGATACCCTGTTACACTAAGTACCCATGGTCATATTTTCTCATTGAATTTCATCCATTACCTACAAAGGCAGTCATTTTTAAATTTTCTTGTGCTTCTTTACTGCTTTATTACCTTTATATTTAATTAACACGCTGCAAGAGTGTTTTGTACTCTCTTCCTACTTGACGACCTCAATGCCTGTATATGACCAATGGAAAGAAAATAAATTATTATTCATGTGTGGATATAACATTAAACATACATCAGCTTATGTTTACATACTGTAAACAAGCTGCCACCATGTGAAAAATACGCTTGGACAAATTTTCAAAGGCAGGATCTCCATCCATGATACAGCTCTGGCCCCTGAGTATGGTGGGATACTGTCCTTAGCTGGTTCATAGTCACTTTAGAGAAGTGAGTCCAATTTGAGAATGATTCAGACTATGACCTGAATGGGCATTGAGAACAACCTCAACATTGGTGCTTGAAACTACTGAAGCTCACCCCACTTAATGTGGAGGCGTAGGTTCAGGCAAGGACAGTGGCTTATCGTATCAAATGTGAGGGACAGTTGTATGACAAAGGAAGGTCTTTTGGCCTGAGCTCATGAAGTCAAGCCCCAACCTTGAGATGAGGAGTGATGGCAAGGTTCAACCAGTCACCCCTCAATTTCAAGACCCACTTCCCTGATAGGGAACAGTGGGCTGTGAAACAAGGGTAGGAACTTCACACAGGGGCTGATGTATGGTGTACGGATGGCTCCAGGAAAGAAGGAAGATCAGATGCAGGGGTCTACAGCTGTAGCACACCCAGGAAGCTTTTAATCCTTTTGGGAAAATATGCTAGAGTATTCTAGGCAGAGGTATACAAAGCACTTCTAGCCTGCTTGTATTTTATCAAAGAGGCTGGGTTGTTTAACAGACCAATACACATACGCACTGATAGTCAGGCTGCGATAAAAGCCCTGGCATCACCATGGTGAATATCACAGCAGCTGCAGGAGTGTCGTGAGGCACTCAATGTTGGTAGATGCAGCAAGGTGTGACTTATTTGTTGCCTAACATGAGATAAAATATTTATAAACTAAAGTGTGTAATAAAATTGCACTATTACTTAGCATGTGTTAAACACATCATTTTTACATTTTTTTAAATCAATGGGGGGTTACAACCCCAAAACCCCCTCTTAAATAGGCCGAGTGATGCCAAATGGCATCGCTCGGCCTATTTAAGGTCAAAATTTTCTAGGCGCTCTTCCTTTGGAATATCATCGAAGTTTTTCTTACCACTCATTTCTTTCAACATAAAATAATAATTTCAAGCATATTTATTGAGGATTAATAAAAATAGTCTAATTTCATTGAAAATATTCATTCGATAGTGTGAAATCTTACAAAGCAAGGAATACAAAGCCCAACATTGCGTTTACGACATTCAGTCCTTACTTGATAACAGCAGCATTCTGCTGCACATTGGTGCCTGCTGCTGTTCATTTTAGGTCTTACAAAATGGTCAAGTCCACCAAAGCGTATGCTATTCATAACTCGGCTAGAATCACTCCAACCCAGTACAGAATTTGGCCGCTCTGCAACTTTTGGTGGGGGATGAGAAATGTCCGATTTATTTCACGGCAGAAATCGAATTGTAGTGAGGGGGTAGTGCTACCCTTCCCTTACCCTCCACGGAGGGTAGCACGAGGGTAGGTGGAGGGTAAGTGACGGAGTTCCCAGTGAGGGTAATGCTATCCCTTCCCTTACCCTCCACGGAGGGTAAGTGACGGAGTTCCCAGTGAGGGTAATGCTATCCCTTCCCTTACCCTCCACGGAGTGTAGAGCATGGGTTGACGGAGGGTAGCTACCCACCATGGAGGGTACTACCCTTCCTATACCCTCCGTCTACCCACCACAGAGGAGTTTATTTTTACCAGGGTTGCACTATACCTAATCCTTTCATGCCAGAGCCTTAGAAAGGGATGTTTCTCGTTGTAAGAGAAGCATGTTAGGTTTCTTGACCCTTGTCTCTGGAGCTCTCTCGTGGCGAAGAAGTAAGCAGGTATGCCGTGTACATCATTTTGGGACCTAACTCAGCGGGACACCCTTTCTCCTTCCACTGGGCTCAACCAACCTTTGCTTTGGCAGCCTTTTTCGCAGCAGGAGTCTGTGGTAAATTCATTGAATTAGCAGTGTTTAAAAAGAAAATTTATGTATATTCCAAAAATTTAAACTTAAAAAATGGATTCCATATGTTTTGCTGAGTTCTTTTAAATTTTAAATGAAATTCTAGCATTAATATTAACGAATTTAAGGCAAATCCTTGATTAGAACAAATTATGACTTTTCAAGATGTTGTTACATTAATACTGCAAAACCATATTCATCATCCTTCTTTTTCATCCGGCTTTGGACCGGCATTAGCAAAGTTAAAAATATTATTTTTTGCATATTTTATTTTGCATTACTTTTAAAAACTTTTCCGGCTAAATGGCTTCACAATTTTTCTTAAGTTAAAGTTTTTTTTTTGTTTGCGGAAAATCTTAAAGCGTGGATCCACACACAGTCCCACATCACACTCTGACACATGTCTTTTCCACTAAGAACAAAAGTTTTGCAACGCCACCACAAAGAGAGAATTTATCTGATCTAAGAAATGGCTAAAACAAGAGCGTACAGAGAGAAGAAAATGAGAAAAGGAGGAATAAATATTCCTATGGATGGGCACATGGGTGTAGAAATGGATTCATAATGACAAATTCTAAGAAACTGATGGGTAATCCAGCAATTCCGTGAAAAGGAAGTGAGAATACAGGCACAGCATGAAAACACAAGAGGTAGTGGCACTACAGGTGTGGAGATGATAATTCTACAGGTTCAGTCTTCGAAGAAAGTGAAAGGGGACCTAGAAATTCAGCGAAAATGCTATCAACCCATTATGACCATGAATGCACCAAGAGCACCACCATGTTGCCATGGGGCTCTGTGGTTTTTCCAAAGTCTGCTACCTGAAACAGTGTGGGGAACTAACCAGCATTTACGCATAAGGCTATTCAAGTACAACACTACCAAAAATTCAAATGGAACACCAGCATATGAGGGAAAGCAACGGTTTACTTTAGATTCAATTCTTAAGAAAACCAGAATAGGTAATGTGCTATGACGAAAAATGAGGAAATATAAAAGTAAAGGATAGTTGAGAAGGCATGAAATAGAATATGTAAAAAGATAAGTGAGAGAGTACAAATCACGATTACCCCGAACTTAGCGTAAAACAACAACCTTATCCCAATGCATATTTTTTGCTGTGGACATACATATGTAGTACCTGCAAGTTTTGTAGAGTTCTGCACTATAACTCTGTTAATATTAATGCTAGAATAGGGTTCAAAATTTGCATAAACTCAGCAAAAAACAAATATTTCATTTTAAAGCTTAAATTATTGGAATATATAATAAATAATTGTTTAGAAAAACCAGTGCATAGACTATTAGTTAACCGCAGAGTCATGCAGTGAGGTGGATTACCAATGAGACAGAGGGTAGAGCCCAGTTGCCTAGGAAAGGGTCTTAGCTCACGCTAAGCCGGGTCTCAAGGGGTCACAGTATACTTGAGATCATTGCCTCCACGGCGGTCACTTTTCCTCCTCCTCGTCGACTACTGCTGACATTCGTTCTTTTGCGTAGGAAAATCTACGTCGGCCATATCCAACATGCGGCACGAAAGGGCTAATGTAAACCCAATTTCAACATAAATGAAATATTAACTTTGTTTCCTTCGACAGATTTATTTTCCTGGTACGACATGTTTTGACACATCGGTGTCATCATCAGGTACAAAATTAAATACAATTTGCTCATGTATATATACCATGAAGGGTAGTGGGTAGGACTGTGCGATACCACGATATATTGTCGACGATACTCGATATGCACTTGAAATCGGGAGTCGATATTTCGAAACAAGATATCACGATATGTTGATATCCCTATATGACGATATCTTGATATCCTGATCCCAGTGTTTTTTTTTGTGTCACCCTTAATAATGTCTCTATTTTGCACAATTTCTCCATAATGGTGGATCGGATACAAGTGCTATAAACGTTCTCTTCCTTATAAAATATTACACTTTCTCAATCGTTATATATATTTTAAATTGTCTAATTTGTTATTGTTATCGACTATAACTTTTTTATCATAAAATTTGGATGTAGTGAATGGAATGGCCATGGTGCGATTTCATCACTGAAAATTCGAATTCAACAAGAAAAGTTCAAATTTATTTATAAAATTATTGTTTTCAAAACCATAATTCGGAATTTAAAAATTTTCACCGTTCTTCGACCAAGGAAAAATGGTTATATTTCAGCTCATATGAAAAAATTGAAAAGAACCTCTAGTATCTAAAATTATATGCTCTTTCGCCTTAAGTTATTATAAGTCAATATCCGATATGTCCATATCACGATATTTCCTATTTATATCGCGAAACCGATATATCGTCGAATCCACGATATTAGAATGATATCGTCGTGCGATATTCAAAACAGCATATCGCACAGCCCTAGTAGTGGGTGTTCAGGAGGGGAAAAATGGGGGTGGGAAGAGGTAAGGAGTGACGGTTTGGAGTATGAGTCGATGGAAACCCGTGAGTGGGGGAGGCGGGGAGTTGACTTGGCGTGGGTCTTCTGTCTTCGGTTAGGGATTAAGGTAGTGGTGGTGGATTGTCAGCAGGTGGGGAGGAGTGGGATGGGAGGGCCACGGGTGTCCGTTTCTCCGTAAGGGACAGAGAAACTTCTAGGAGGGGGGAAATGTTTTCAAAAAGGATGTCATTAAGTAAAAGGCACTTATTCATGTTCCTTCTGATTTCCAGCTCCTCTCTTTTGTCCATCTTTTTCCCTTTCCTTTCTCGGTGTAACATCGCTGCAATGGCCCTCCTCCCATAGATGTTTGGCGAAGTGGGACTGGGAAAGATGACATGTCCGGAAACACCTCTTGTGCCCTGAAATTCTTGTCTCGAAGGTGCGCCCTGTCTGTCCAATGTAGGCAGCATTGCACTTTAATTTGTATATACCACCATTTTCTAACGGTTTAACTTCGCCCTTTGTATTGCTGAGGAATTTTTTAAGGTTATCACTGTTATAAAATGCTACCTTATAATGGTCTCTTGGGAATAGGGTGCTTATTCTTTCTGAAATCATTCCGTAATATGGTAATTTACACCACCGAATCTTTTCTAAATAAATCTGTGGAAGGAAACGAAGTTAATATTTCATTTACGAAATTCAACTTCCACCTAGTTGAGCCTGATACTATGGAACCCAATTTTAACGTCTACATCTGGTATTTGTCAGATGTTTGTGCTCTAAGGAGACTTTTGCTCAAATGATGAAATACCTATGCACTTCATTAAAAGTGTGATAACCTACCCAAAGCTAATTGTTACCTTTCCTGTAACTTTGTGATGCTTCGCCATGTGGAGGACAAGAAGAAGAAAACCACATTACAATTCAAAGGAGGACAATAACCGACACTTTTTCTTTTAGATTTTTTTATCGAGGAAAGAGATAATGTAACCTCCTAGAGTAGAATATTCCATAAAAAAATAGTTCCTTGATCAGATAGGGAGTACTCAATAGAGCCAATCGACCAAGTCTGATGGTTAATTTAGGATTGGGACATGGATACAACATCACTGCACATCTGAGGAGACTGAAAATTCTGAAAACAGGAAACCAGCGACAAAAACAATGTCATGGATTTAGTGTGTGTCCTTCTGCAATGCACGCATTTGGTGCCCTTTTGAGAGTGCCTTTGGCACTCTTCATCGCACTTAATGGGGAGAGGGGGCAAGGGTACCCTTTTCCCTCCCATTGTTACGCATTTGGCATTTGGATATCAGTGAGATTAAATGGCCAGAACAGGAAGAGGAAGCAACAAGATCATATGCACTGGATCAATATACATGAAGGGGTAGGAATTATGCTTAGGAAGACAAGCAGAATGCATGTTGAAAGCTTCCTTCATGTAAAAAGAGGACAATCATTGTTAAGACAGGAACTAAGCTGACAGACAAAATAGCTGTAGAAGTCTAAATGCCTGTGGTGGAACACATATGAAGAAATCAAAGTAATCTATGAAAAATATCTTGGAATATCAAAATGTGAAAGAAGAAGAAAACTGAATAATCCTTGGACACTGGAATGCCATTGTCTCATGAAGTCAAGAAAGAAGAGCTAAGGGTTTTTGCAGATTTGGACAAAATAGAAGAGGAGAACAGCTCTTAAAACTTCAAACTAATTAATAGTTGCTAATAAGCTGTTGAAAAAATAGGTATAAATGCATGGAAGGATATACACTTGGACTTACAAGTGGATTGATCGATCAATTAACCATGAAGAGGTACTGAGAAGCACAGGAGGAGAGGGGAATCTCATAAAAAATTGAAAGAAAAAAGAGATAATCCAAGTGTGCAAATTTTAAGATGCAAGTGCCTAAAGACAACGTGTTTTGAGGGAAAGGTATATGGGAAGAACAGCAGAGCAAGCCTTGGACGAACTATATGGAGCAAATAATGACTGATGAGGAAACAAAGAAATATGGAGAGGTGAAGGGGCTAGCTGACAGCTGGCAGAGAGAGGAAGGCCATGTCAAACCAAACATGGGGTCGGTGACCAGCAATGATGATGACTAATGCGTCAATTTGTATATTAGCACATTCAGAAACACATTTCACAAAGCAGAACAAGCAAGAATGAAACATATTCTCATGCACATGTGTACAAAAACACCCTAAATCCTAATACCTCTAGTCATATAAACTTTTTCAGGAGGCAACAAACCCCCATGCCAGTCTCAGCCAATATACAATCGTTTGTACAAAAAATTTCACCGGGAAAACAGCCTTTACAATGAACTGTAACTTTTTCCTGCTCTCTTCATGATTTTAACTAGTGTTATCTTTTTTGCAGGAAATTAATGGCATTGGAGGTACAAGCTAGGAGACCAACTTCAAGGAGAAAAGCTCTTATAATGAGAAGTACATAGATTGAAGCAATTGTAATTAACGCTGCTCATTTGGAAAGTACATAATACTGTGATTTTAATTTTTATAATTGATGTACTTTAAACGTAATATGGTTCGTGTTATATGCTAAACTATTTTTCAAAAAGTATGTTGAACCATAATGTAAAAATGCAAGTGTATTTTTGGCCTTTGCTACAAGTATTTTCAATAACTGTGTTTTAATAAAAATGTAATCGCGGGAATGTACATGTGATTTTATTTTGGAGTTTATATTCCCCTTGGTTTATTGTCCTAGTATTTTCAATTTAATTAACCTGAATTTAACTCGTTATGATTTTCTTCCGGGTAAATTTGATTTGAAAATCGGTCAATTGAAAAGTATTGTGGTCTGCCCTAGTAAGGTAGTATTTGAAAAACCCTCCTCACAGCGTTGCCACATGCTCAAATGGCACATTCATAAATTTGGCAATGTTTGGTAAAACAGAAAGTAGGCTCACCAGCCAGCTAAGGGTTTCCCATTGCATTTTTGGGAGCAGGAAGACTGTATGTTTAGACTGTGCCCATGCCTTAATTTATCAATGTCAAAATTTCTTCAATGTGAATTAAGGTTTATGAAGGTAAAATAGTGTTTCCTTAGGATTCCAAGACCTAACACTCCTACAAAAAGAGAAATAAGGGCACTCAATGGACCAGAGAGATTCGGACACTCATTTGGTTTTGATTTTACTGACTCACACTGGAAGGTATTATGACACATGGGAGTGTTTAGCAGGTTATCAGCTAATCTGAGGAAAAACGAACATTCCATCTTCTGAAGCATGAGGTAAAAGAATAGGACATGACATTCATTTTAGGTGCATATAATGGATTCCTAAAGACCAAAGAGATCCAGTGACTCAAGGCAAGGTACCAAAATCACTAAGCCAAAAGAAAATGTCAAAACGGTACTGCTCACTAAATGAAAACAGATTTAGACTTAGGAAAGTAAATTTCCATGCTAAGTTCTCAATTTCCCTGACTTTTCCAGGTTATCCAGATCTGTAGCAAACCTGGATGGTCTTTCTTGATGGTAGTGTGTCTTAACACCTATGGTAAGTACTTCATAATATGTAGCACTCACGGATCTTTCTTTCGTGTATTTGCTATCATTATTAACGATGTGGAATTCATGGTGGCCTAGTGGGTAGAGCGCTGAGCAACTGACCAGAGGGTCCTGGTTGCAAATTCCAGGCAGAAGCCTTTGTTTATGGAAACCCCCGACTAAAATCCTATCAATGGGGGCGTTTACTCGGAACCGAAATTGCAATTTTGTACACGAAATCGTTAAGATGGGAACGAAAAAAGAAATTTAGTGAAAAAATTAATCATCTGGCCACAACCATTCACTCATAAATCAAAAATTAAAATTAACAAAAGGTGACGCCCACCGAAAAAGCTGCTGTGATAACATTGACGTCACTTTCCTCCTGTCCTTGACTGCTTTTAGGGGAAGGGAAGGGAGTGGAGGGGGGTTCTCGGAAGGTCTGCTCGCATAGATACTGTCGCAACTGCTCTTATTGGCAGAGTCAGCTGTGTCCCCCCCATTGCGATAAGGCAAAGTAGCTTCGCGGGCTCAGTTGTGATTGGACGAAGTCGTTATACGTCAGAGGTTGCACCACACCCACTTTTCCGAAAGGGTTAAAAACATCAGTTTTTTGCTGCCTATGACTCGAGAAACAATTGACGGATCAAAAAATGGAAAAATACGGGTCTTTTTATTTTACAAACTCTATCATATTCAGCAATAAAAATAATATGGTAAATGACCCCATTCCATTTTCTGTGTGTCACTACTTTGTAAGAAATCACAGGTGGCACAGAGAAAGGAATGTGTGAATGTCACACTCCGATGGATCAGCACAGGGTGAGCTCTACTCTCACCTATCAAAAACCAACCTTCAAGTTGAACAATAATTTTTTTAAATGTAGACTCATCCGGAAGTACACTCCTCAGAATGAATTGCTTTATTAACTGAGATTTCACTTTCAAGCGCAAGACTAAAGCTGAAGAACAGGAGTCTTATTTTTGCTTAGTTCAGATGCAGGAACACCGAAGGGCTACAAAGAACAAGCAGCATCAACTGTTGGCTATACCTGCGCAAGCATGGAGAGACCCTGGGAATGACATATTATTTAATGAAGCTCACATAATGGGGAACATGCACTATTTTGTATAACACTTTGAATGTGAAGTTTATTAGCTAAAATGTGCTTGGCGAAAATTTTGCTGAAGAATTAAGTTGCGTTACAAAGATATTACTCTTTGAAAATTGTACCTTTTCGGCAGCTCAAAAACACGACTTCATCGCATGACGTCACGGCGTCACTATGGGCGCTGTTTATCTGTTTATGCATGGAGGTAAGTTGTTAAATGAATACCTTGCGAAAACGTATGTATTTATCTCATTTGTTTAATGAAATAAACGATTTTATTTCGATTTTTTATTTATGTAGAATGGATGGTAACGAGCAAATCGCCCATTAATTATATAATGCCTGTTTAGTGCCCAAGAATTTCTACTACATCTATGCAATCACTGGTTTTTTTTTAAGATGAACGCCGCCATAAGAGAGTCAACCAAAGGAAATTGTCGGAATGTGCTTTTTTAAGTATTTTTTCAGTCATCGTTTCTTTCAAGAAACGGCTAAAAACCTCAAAACAATATATTCACTTCATTTTCTTTTAAAAATAAATGTCTATATCTGCAGCAATATGGAATCTAAACCGTGCAGTGACGTCAGAAGGCTTTTTAGGTCACGTGACTTTCGTCAATTTCAGGGAACATTTTAATATCATTTAATAATCTTTGTGGTGGACGTAGAAAAATATGGCTTATGTATTTAAATTGGTGAGAAAATTTCGCATCAAGTAAATCATTAATCTTCGAGAAACAAATTTCATGCATATTCCCCATTGTAAAGGAGAACTGATACCTTCCTCAGTTAATCAGAGAAGTCATCAAGTAAGTGAAAAGGCAGGCAAATCTTAATAGAGATAACAGATACGACCTCCACACACGTGGAAGAGAGTTCTCCATACATAAACATGGCCAAAATCCGTGTCCCATGCCTCCGACCTGAGGATGCTGACTGTCACGTCAGTGAAACTGTAGTCTGTTGAAGACAATCTGCGTGGAGAGAACTTTGAGGAGAAACAGAGGGCATTGAATCCACGCCACAAAAATCTTCAGAACTATAAGACGTTTACACAATTGCATATGTTATTTAGATCTGTGATTAGGCCACAGGTTTCCTGAAAAGTCAAATGACCTATGTGCGCAAATTAAAATGAAAATAGCATAAAAGATCCCTACAGAATATGAAGGAAAAATTACCGATCTTCATATAATGTCACGAATGCAAGGAAAATTTTAAACCTTCTTGAGTATAAAACATGGATGAGGTCCCATTGATGCTTGATGTACTCTGAAACCAAACTGTATATTCCCAAGGATTCCAACGTGTTATAGTTAATACATCGGTGACATGAGAAATTAAACATTTGTGTTGTCTAGCATGTGCTGATGGAATAAAATTTCTGCCTCTTCTGATTTTCAAACGGAAAACTTGGCCCAAGGAAAAACTGTAGAAAAATGTTGAAATTATTTTTCTTCGTGCATTTAAAAGAGGGTTCAATGCATCCTACACACCAGAAAATATGGCACACAGATTAGCAATGAATGGGATGACATTGATCCTAAAAGAGTTTTGTAGTTAAGAAAGAAAATTGATCAAGATGAAGGCAATAAAACAACATCTTCCCACAAAAGGCATTTATTCTTATTGCTAATTATTAGGGAAAGGGGAATGAACTTACGGCTTCAAGTACATGCCTACATTGTTTTTCGTACAAAACTGTACAAAACATAAATTTCTTTTAAATTCTTTCACTCATTCAACCACAGGAGAAAACAGCAGTGAATTACATTCCCCAATAACTTGCGCACGGACACTAGGTATGCATGCGCATTCATAGTCATCAACACTTTGCCCCATCATGGCACATGCATAGAATACGCGGATAACAATGGGACAGATGAAAGTTGAGAGGCAGCTAATATAACCCTCCCTCACCCAATGATTGCAATAAAGGGAGAGTCTGCATTTTATTTCAGCACTGATGACATCACTGTATATCAGTCACCTACAATTCTTTTAACATTTGAGTTTTATACGTACCTATTTACAATAGAGACTATACATACTTCTTATTCATTGAGATAAATGGCTGAACTCACTATTTCATAGCATTCATTCACCCTGGCACAAAAACAGCAATTTAAATCTTTACAAATTCATTAGCATGAGGATATCCAATAGACAACATGCACACAAATATTTCCACCATCATAGGGATTAGGTCGAACAATATTAACAATGTTTAGTCATAAGGTGTGATTTCAAACAAGCTTATCCAATTGCACAAATAGGAACAAGTCTATAAGGTAAATTAAAGCAATATTAGCACAAGCAAAATCAACAAAATGTAACTAAGAGATCAATAATTCATACAGTGGGCTTCAACAACACTTCTGGGCAGCAGCAAAATTAACCAGCAATTACAGAAATGGGCACTCACTCCCCCAACTTCCAAGGTTAAAATCAAACTACATAAATGATGCACAACGAGCATGTGGCTCAAAAAGCAAGGAGAGCTGTCTCTGCTCAGAGCACCAAGGTATAATTCTAAACTTAATATCAGCACAGCTTTACCCCTGACAGTATGAAAGGGAGGGTAGCCAATATATCTACAGACAGGCGTACACTGTTTGGTGGTGAACTTGGTCAGTAGCCATTTAAGTGTCTATCACATTGACAGAAACAGAACTCATACTGACCACATTCAAGGATAATCAGGACCATTAGCTATTCCCAAATTGAAAGTATAATTAAACATTTAAATCCAGTTTTAAAGAATGGTGAAAGACACAAATATCTGTAGCTCTGGACACCTAATCATCATTCTAAACATTTGAGCTATTTTCTGCAACAAAAATGTATCAGGAGCCAATAAGTCAGAAGATACTTAAACATAAACAATTATCTGATTAATAAATGCGACCTTGATTAACAAGCCTGGAGCCTCGTTTGATAGGGGCCGATAGAAGGGGGTGCCAGTGGCCAGATGGGACACCATTTGCAGAGGCAACACAGGGAGACCGATTTTGGCCGTTATGACTCTGCCTGCGTTGTCTTACTGCAAGCGGTGAGCGGTTTGTAATAGCCCCCGATAGATATCCAGAAGGAAGACACAACAACAAAAACATAGGTATAGACATCTAACAAATGAACAACAAACCAATTAGGATATTAAAATGTTTAGCCATGTGAAATGTCACATTTTAATGCCTTATCAACCCTCTTAGCTGCATGGACTGACATAATGGCTTTTGCTTTCCTCAGACAAGAAGTGCCACAGGGTGATATGTCTCAAATACCAGGATTGTATATTTGTTAGCGAATAGCATAGTGCTTTTCACTACATTTGATTCAAAGCCACTTCATTACCAAGATGAGTATTTGTTTGTAAGATTCAGGAAATTTCAAATTGATATCTCCTAAATTAAAATTTCCAACGTATTTTCCTTAGTGAAGTGTCACATTTTTGCTGAAATCCCTGTGGTATTCCTTGCCAGTGCACAGAGCTAAACTTTGGTGGACGCACTATAAGGGCTTCAAATAAGCACTACCTGGTCAAGTGAGCTGGTGCACAACAAGCCTCCAAGATTTTAAGTACAAGCACACCTTGGTGCACTTCACCACACATAACAACGTTGACTAATACAGCTGCCACCCTGAGAAAGACCAGCACGACATACCGTGTGTCTTTAATGGCACATAGTGATACTTTCATTAAGCTGCCACTGATTTAAACTTAATAACATAAGGGAACACGTACACCCAAACATATATTCACAGAAATATGCACAATGACTTCCAGGCTGACTCAAGGAAAGGCTACGCAATATCTCCACACCATGCAAAGATGACTGGAATGTTAGCAGCACCTGTTTCTGGAATTCGCCGACAAAATGACTCTCAGACAGATACCAAACACATTTCCCTGGCGAGAGAAGGTTTTGATTATCATTGCAAAATGCTGCCATTCCCTACAGGCACACGTTTAGGCCAAATACCAGCCACAACTCTGTCTCAGCATCCCCCTTTCCACGGATTCCTACGTCCAGCTCAAAATATGTTTCAGATGGCCACGGTGGCCAAGTGGGTGGGGCGGAGGGTCACAGGATCATGGCAGAAGCCGTCTATCTGGACACTATGTACCACCTAAAATCCTCACCATTCAATTCTCAGAGTCAGAACTCGTGATTGGCCAGTCAAAGAAAGCGGCCACCCCACTCCTCCTGCCCTCAACGCCAATGGCCTGGCCACAGCGTGAGCTCCGCACTGACCTACCCAACCAACCTTCGGGGTTTGAACACTGAGGGAGTATACTCCTAACGAGATGCACGGGGGCAGAACGTACGGAAGAGGAGAGTTAACAAGTAAACTATTACCTCAACATATCATACGTACACAAAAGCACAGTCTCGAATACAATTTTGTGATTGCTATTTCAGGGAAGGCAAAGCCGGAGATGGGAAATCAAGTAAAGATCGAAAACTGGAAGATCTCTCTCTCTTCACGACTCTTTGAGAACAATAGCTGAGCTGAAGTAGTACGAATTAAAGCCAGACCAATGTTTCAAAGTTATTTATCCATGCAAACAACATCAAAAACAAATGCAAGCAAATTAGACAAGCTAAGGACTTAGTATTACCATACTTAAACGTTAATTAATTTTTTCACATCATAACTTTGAAATGAACTGAATCAGCATGAGAAGGAGGCAGACGGAATGGTATTCATGTCACCAAATTACTGAGTCACAGACACTAAGCTGCCTTATAATGAATTAAAACTTCTTTAAACAATTATCACATCCCTAACATTTTTGGCATGGCAAAAAATTCCATGGTTGGATATAAAATACTGAATGTCTTTACGCCCTAACCATAAAAAATGCAAACTGCAGGTGCATACACAATCCAATGTTGCACAAAAATGGAGACGAAGCTCCAAGCGCAACAGATGGTGGATGTGAATGCTCTTCTCGGCTCTTGCCAAGCGCTCAGCGGAGAGCAACTCAAGATGGTGAGCACACACGCAACGCAAACCTCGACTTGCTCCCAATGAGGCGAATGGGCCACACTCATTGCTACACATACAAACACTCAAGTGCACCAGGAACGACTCCTGTCTCACTCTTTCAAAACATATATACACTGTATTTATCAGCCACAGTATTTTAGAATGAAATTGGGGCACTGAGTCTCCTTAGCTGGACCTAATCCAAAATAAATGGAGATCAAATGGTGGAAGTTCAAGTTGCACAATGAAAATCTATCAGCAGATTCCTTTGTAAAAGATTCTTGGGAATAAATACATGAAATGGTTAAAGAACCAATCCAGGAAGCCAATAAAATAATATCATGGACTGCAACAATCAGCGTCTAGCACGAACGATTCCCATATCTGAAAACATTCCTACCCTTCGAAAAAGGCATTTTACAGCTTTTCTTTGCCCTGGTGGGGAAGATTACACCTCACGGAGCCTTTTTCGCAATAAACAGAGTTTGGGCATCATGACATGAAATCACTCTCATTTTGTGTCACAGGTGGAAGCTACTGCACTGAAACTTACTTCTTGATGGAAAAAATCAACAACTCAACAGACCCCACTGAACCTAGACTGATGAGAACAAACCTGAACTGAAAATAACGAGAGAAACCTTGGCCAAAATATAAGGGCACAAGTCATGATAAAAAACTAGCCCCAATGTGCATCACAGTTGCTGATGAAAATTTCAGTAAAGCAGCATTGTGCCTAAACTTTATAAAACATGAAAATGAAGATTGAATCAACAAAACATGGATGTGCATCAATCACTCGAGGTCCAACACTTTCAGCAACAACACTGGTCCTCATTGCTTCATTTTCATTCCCTCTCTTTACTTTGTACACGGCTGTCAGCGTTTAGTCATCAAGTACTAATTTACAACTGGTTTTAGAGGCGTAGGAGTTGTGAGAAACAACCCTTAATGTTGTGCAAATTAATTTGTCAAATATGCTAAAATTATATCACCACTTTATGCTCCTCTCCAGGAAGATATTTAAAATCCCATTATGCATCAATAAAATTTCATGTTCCATTGAACATGCTCTGGTTTGCTGATGATGTTGCAGTCGTAGCAGAAAGTCGAGAGGACTTTCAAGCATCTCTGGACACTATGGACCGTGTACTTTAAGAATGTAATACGAGCATCAATGAGAAGAAAACTAAAATCCTAGTGTGCGGGAGAGAGAAGCTGAGGGCAGATATCGCTATCCAACCAGTGAAATTAGAACAAGCGGAGAACATCACCTACCTCGGCAGCACTATAACTTGGGATGGAAGAAGCACGATGGACATGAAGCAAAGAATAGCACAAGCTAAGGAGGCATTTATGAAGAAGAGACAACTACTGTGCTCAAAGAACCTAAGGCTGCAAACAAGGAAACAGTTCATCAAAACAATTGTATGGAGCCCTCTGTGGATCAGAAACATGGAACATCGGGAAAGCAGACCAGCGAAGAATTGAAACATTCGAAACATGGTGCTGGAGGAGAATGTTGAAGATTAAATGGACAGATAAAGTGAGGAACGAAGAGGTGTGTACAGAAGAGCAGATGAAGAAAGGAAAATATGGAAAACCCTTTGGCAGAGAAGAAACAGATGGATTGGACATATCTTGAGGCACAAGGAATTAATGAGAAATGTAATAGAATGGAATGTACCACAACGAAGACCAAGGGACAAGTATATACAGGGCAAATAAAGAAAGATGTGAAAGAGAAAACATACCAGGGCGTGAGGGAATTATCCCTGAATAGGGCAGAATGGTGGGCTGCAGTAAACCTATTCAAGGATTGAACTACTGATAATGATTGATGCATATTTTTGTTGAAACTTTGCCCAGCTATGAACACAGGCTAAAAATACAATGAAATCCAGGAAAGAAGTTACAAAGTCTTACATCCCATGAAACTTGTTACGTGAACACTATGCTCCATCCCAAATTTACGAGTTCATTTAGGCACAAAAATTCAGAATTACTTTGGCAAAAGTCTTTAACAGGAACAAGTTCGGAATGATTTTGAAATTGTAATGAGAGAACATGCAAAACAGTCAATTTATTTCTCATAATCATGGAAATCATGAGTTGAGGCAGGATCACACTATCCAGTGACCTATGAACAAAAAGTGTTGAATAAATGGCAATGAATGAGGAGTTTGTCAAAAAGCATTAAATATGTAAAGATTAAAAAAAAATCTTTAACTGAACATGGCTGAGCATCCATGCCATTAAAAAACACTAATTAGACTCTTTTACATAAGTAAAAAAAGCTGGGAAATATTTAGTCATTGGCAATGATGCACATGAGATAAAATGAAATCATTCTGTTTTGTTCCAGTTTCATCCATGGCTTTTTCTATTTATTGATTTAACAACTTTTAGGCAAACCTAAAGATTGAACTTATAATTTTAATAATAAAATCAACCTGTTGGAGGCATCTAAAAATATATATATAAGTTTGGTTATGGTAAGATAATGGCTATAAACTTTTACAAAACATAGGGATTAAGTAAATTATGAACCCATACAATTATTTTAAAAAATCAAGCAATATGCCACATAATAAGTAAATTCTATCAATTCAAGATTAAACTGAACGGAGCAGTACTGCAGTAAAAGATGAATTTAAAAAAATAATATGAATTCTAAAAATTATAAAATGATATAGAAAAGTATAAACTTCTCACAAGATTTCAAAGCAGCCCCTTATTCCAAAAGCTTGACATACAACCCATTTCAATAATGCATTAAATTTGTTTTACTTTGAATTTGAGTTTTAACCCTTTGCACTCAGATTTTTTCACCCTCTATACCAGTAGTCCACTCAGAATTTAATTTTAAATGCCCCTGGATTTCGCATGTTGTGTGACACACGAGTTGGTAGTGAGCTACGCTGCATCGAGTATCACTCGACACCCAAGTGGAAAAGGTTAAATATCTGCAGAAATTCGACAATTATTATAATAATGCATAGTTCATCAACATACACTGAAATTTCTCTTCAAATTGACAAACGAATACAAATTTATAGAACTTCCTTTCATTGTACATAATTTTTCAATGGATCTCTACCCAAACTCCATATTTATTTTGCCTTTACAATTCTCAAGCAAAAAGGCATTTAGGTGGAGTCACTGATTAAACAGCATCATGCCTAACTGTATCGTTTCCAACCACGCTCATACTATATAACACGAGTGGCTTCGAGGTGGTGCTTATCTTACATGCAACCATCTTACTCAAATAAGCGGTCAGTGACTAAGAAGTTCAATGCTAAAAAGAAACTGGAACAATTCGTGAATGATATCTATCAAATGGAATTGAAGTCTTCCATGAGCATTCAATAAAATACATCAGTCCTCTACATTCCATCATGTTCAATAAGTCTTGTTCAATAATTGTTGGAGATATTCAGCCCATAAGTGAAAAGTGGGCGACAGGCTAAACAAAGTCTTAAATTAATAGCTTATAAAAGAGCAAATCCTTTGGAGGTCTTCAACAAGAGGGTGACAGACTTTTTCAGCTTTTTTGAAACCCTCATTTCCGATCCAGTCAATAAATTACGATTTCTCCCTTCAACGGCTGAGTACATTGAGTTTGTTTCACACATTCCTGCTACAGATTGCAATCATGCAGTCCATTCACTCTAAGTTAACAATTAAATATGTACCAAATGAGAATGAGTGTGGCCAACTGTGGGTATTCTTGGAATGAACTCGACAGAATGAAATCCACACTCCACCACAACTTCACTGACTGATAATTATTTCCCTACAACTTATAAACATGTTGAATCCCTGTTTTGTTTTCAAATCTGCACACAGCAATGTCCCTCACAAGGCATTCCATCCACTTTCTTCACTATTTCTCTAAGCAATTGATATCAAGAATAAATGCATTCTCATTCATCATGTTACACAGACATAGTTACTTTTAGTGTGATATTTTTGCTTGCAATAGTGTACATGTCAAGAAATGCAAGACGCATTTTTCTGTCCAAGCGAGCACGCACTGGGCATTCCACTGAAGGCCCACCTAACACAATGGGCCATGATATGATTGGAGCAACCTCAATGAGAAGACACCTAAGTGGTTATTTTCCACCAAGGGTAACAGTCCGAAGGATTTCGAGTGGATGTACCTCTAAAAATGCTAAAACTGATATGATTGTGTTAAAATTAACACTTCCCTTACAAATCAATCACTCTGTTAGCCATTCTGAAATGCAGAAAATATGCCTGAGAGAAGGTATGTTTCTTAAACGTTAATTAAAAAAAATATTGGTCTCACTGACATTTCAAACAGACTCCCCTCACAATGTGCAAATAATTCCATCCATCAAATCTGATATAAATGATTCTTTTGCCACAGTTCTGGCAAGAATGAACTTCATGGCCATTTCCAATGGAAGCATTTATTACATGATTCCTCCTTCATAAAAGTATAAAAAAGTACGCACAAGAACTATAACTTACAATTACGATAATTATTAATTCTGACTATCCCAAGCATTGACTTTGACTTCAATAAAGTTAGCAGAGAAGAGCTCAGTAAAAACCTCCCTCAAGCATTAACATATATAAATACAATAATCTTTCAATCACTAGTATTAGCATCACAAATCAAGTACGTGACTTTTGGTCACCTGGCCGCATGCCGTGGGCATTTTGAAGTCTCTTGTGCCCTCGGAGAGAGGCCTCCTCCCTCCACGGAATGCTCAAGGAGGCCTCGGGAGAGCATCTGTACAATCAGGAACAATAAATAGTTTTAAAAATCACCAACTGAATTAGGCGTCGACGAAGGTTGCCCGACAGTTTGAAGGAATGGCAATTTACAATTGAGCACAAAATCCATTTCCACGTACCAAACCGTATTAAACGTTACTAAATGCTAGTCATCCATTTTGATTTTCGACTCCCCTTCCCCAGACGCCCCACGGCACCAGAGTACAAAAATGGAGAGTGAGAGATGGGAAAATGGTGCAGAGTCACCGAGACTGAAGCTGCCAAAACACCCTGGAAATGACTTGACCTGAGGATCCGACCACTTTTGATTTTCAGCACCGCCACCAGATGGCCCAGGCAATAGAGGCCTCGAGGGTGGTGGACGTCGCTTGCAATCCTCTCCCGCTACTAGCTGCCCACCAGTTCAATTTGGCGATACTTCTTCCTCAGGTTGGACACGGGGTCTTTGAACAGGACAGGGTCCAGGCGCATGGAGGAACGCAAGAGGGGCATGTAGCCAAACACGGCTGCAAATGTGTTGAGGCACGTCTGACGCTGCACAAAGTGGTCCGGATCATTCCACGGGGACCTGGAGGGAAAACAGTCTTCAGAAAAGCATGCCCAAAATGTTTTAAATTTCATTTCTCAAGGCTACCATGGAACACTTCAAAAACTGATTCGCACACAATATCAGAATAATAAAAGTATTACAGCTTTCAATATTTCAAGTGAGTAAGCACTTTCAGAAGTTTATTCATGATGAAACTAGGTGAAGTACAGTTAAGCAACCTTAATCCGGGAATCCCCAATATGGGAATGCCCATAATCCGGAAATTTTGCCACCCGGTACTTTGTGGTAATTGCCGAAATTTTTTTACAGGAACATTGCTTCATAACCTGTCGGGATATCCCATTCTTAACGTTAATTTTCCAATTGTGAGAATCAGAATAATTTAAACAAATTAATTTCTAGTACTTCATGTACACTGGAATTATTCCGCAAATTGAACTAAAAAGAAAAAATTGAAGACATCGCCGAGATGGACTAGTTTACTACTTCTTTAAGGTTTGATGTGGACAAAATAAGTGGGGATTTAAAAAATGTCATGTTTCTGAGGATAAAAATATGATGATGGAGTTTGCAAACAGCATCCATAACCTTGAATTAAAGGAAATGGAACTGGTAAATTTAGAGGAAAGGATGGTTAGCAGCCACGATACTCTCTCCACACAGCTTTTCACAGATGATGAAATCATTGAAATGATAATTAACCCTTCCGCTGCGGCACACACACCGGAAACCTACTCGTCACATGGGGCGGAAAAGTGAAAGCGCTACAGTGAGAATGAAAAAGTACGTTCACAGCAGCCTACTGTACGATCGTACTAGGTACGTTCAAGGCAGTGAAAGGGTTAATAACAATAAATCCATTTGGGGATGAAGATGATGAGCCTGAAACTGTCGAAGGAAGACTACTATTGATGATTGTCTTTAAGCAATCATCCAGTCCGATCCCCTGCGACGTAGTGATGGGCGGCTGTGTAGACGACACCCACGTGTTGACATCACACTGAATCAGCTGATAACAAACCAAGCACGGTAGGAAATATGTTGCAGCATAAGAAATATCAAATTTTATATACCCTTTTCCAATAATAATACACTTTTAAATGTGCAGTAATATGATGAACACTCTGCTTACCTGCCGTTATTTTCAATCATCGTGCAACGTCGATACTTTTCAGAAGTAATAACTTTGTGAATTAAAACAGCCATTTCTTTCCGATTATTCTCAGTGATTCTTTTAATAATTATGTTCAGTAAATGGCAAACAAATATATTTTGCCATAAATAATTGCCACCTTTCAATGAAAACATCCCGGATGTCAAAAATAGACAAGTTGCCATGCATGACCCATAGTCCAGACCCAAAATCCCTAATCCGGCATCACTTTGGTCCCCACTGTGCTGGATTAAAGATGCTCAACTGTATTACAATTCTATCAACCTTGATTCTAAAGGTTAAGTACCTGATGCTCAACTTCTGATGATCTCACGCTGCAATGCGTACTTCTGACAAACAGTACAAAAACAGTAGGAAGTCTGCTTTAATTTGTGATTTCGATACACATGGAATTGACAGATTTTTCCTGGCATATCTGATGTGCTCATAAAAGTTTATGCCCATTTAAAGAATGGTAATGAAATATGTTGAATGACTATCTCACTCATCATCTGAAACTGAATGAAAAAATAGTACTTTGAAATCTCAAAAAATAATGCAAACTTTAACAAAAAATGAGTCGATTGTTGATTGGCATTTCACATTGTTTGCGGCAGCATAGGCAGCATTTTCAAGGTGGCGAATCATCCTGAACACTTCCACACCCACGGTTATCTTGGCACATGTATTACCTAAACGTTTCCTGTGCTTCCATTCCCTCCACTAGAGTCACTGGAGGGCTTTCCTTATCCTGGATATTTGACATCCATCACACATCAATGGATATTTGATCAACAGCTTCGGATTCACCACTTGTTTGACTCTACACAATTGCTTTCCTCTTCCTAAACTGATCCATTGGTAGCTACAAGCCCTTGAAGATTCAAACGACTAGCTATTTTCTCCGCTTCTTCTTTAAGGTGCTGACCGCAGGGATGTATACTAGGTAGATAAGACGATTGGAATTATGAAACTGAAGTCATGAAGGAGTGAAAGCATTTCTCAGTGAAATGTTGAATACGGACATTCTTCATGTGTACACATTTGTCTTTATAACCCTGCATATTCCCTAAGTGGCTACGTATTCGTTTGCTCCTAATTTTAGTTTCCAAAACCTCCAATTATTCCCTTGCCAGGTCTGATCTTCCATCTGTATCAAGGATTGTTCTAGAACTGCACAGCAGATCAATTAGGTCTCTCTTTGATACCACACATCTGCAAAGAAATATTATACAAGTGCAACACTCTCCTGGGAATCTCTCAATTATATATTGCCACTTGACAGGAATTAAAATGCCCTTTAAGAGAAAAACCCAGCTCTAATGTCTTCAGGGTTGAAGGGAAGTTGTCTGTGAGAACATAACGCTCCTGGCATACAAAAAATAAAGCCTTTTATAGAAAATTTTAGCCTTTTAAAGAATATTCTTTTCTCTGTGGAAATTCTGACACTGGGCTGACAGCGGGTAGCTCCATTTAGAGCTTTTGTGGGTTGTTCACAATTCTGGAATCAATTACTACACAGCTGGGACATGAAACCACCACCACAGACCAGACACAAAACAGAAAAGTGGTGGACAGGAGGATATGCAGTAGAGAAAGAATTCAAGCAGTAAAGAAACCAAAGGCGGTCGTGATTCACACTCAATTGTGGACAGTACCACTTACACTATGATTACTCACCTCTATGCGAGGAAGTCATTACTGTTTTATTAGAAAGCCACTAAAGGTGAAATAAGTGATTTTGCTGAGGCATAGAGTTCAGTGCCGTGAATTTATAAATATTATTCAACTAGTGCAAAGAGATGTAATGTGAAAATTAAATTCACCAATGAGACCCATAACAGAGCCAGTTCCAGAACAGTTGGGAACCTAAGAAAGGACACTATAACTCTCAACGGCCAACTAAGATCTTCAGACCAACTACTGTTTGAAAGGGGAACCTCAAAATGCAAATAGCATTCTACTTAAGAAATTTAGATTTTAATTCAATTGATTAGCTTAGTACTGAAATATTAATGCCAAACATTCCAATTTCCTTGGAAACAAATAAACACTTTGATTATGAAACTGTTCATTTGGTTCCAAGATCAAAGGGTTAAATTTAGGTTCACTTATTCAATGCAAATGGATGCAAATCATTGTATTTGGATTGTTGGCCTCCCTGTTAGAGATGGGTAAATTACCGTAATTTTCAATTGAGGTAAATTACGGTAATTTTTGAAAATTACCGTAATTTTCCGGTAATTTTAAGTTTTGAGCTGCAAATCCTTATCACGGGACTCGAAACGAAATCAAATAGCATTGAGATATAAATGCCGACGTTTATATCAAACCTATCACGAAGTTTATCAATAATAACTAATTAAAAAATTAAAACAAAGTTGGCAGCAACACGCAATTTGCCTCTCTTTTGTCACACTATGAGAAATTTTCGTTCCAAAGACATACCTCAGCGCAATGTGCATTTGTTATTTTACTCTGAATTAATCACGGACACAATGTAAACTAAATCGTTTTAGTTTCTTAGTTTATAACATTACCAATTCCAATGGTTTCTTCATGAGGAAGAAATTTTCTGAAAAAGAACTTTTCTGAAAATTACCGTTTATTACGGTAATTTTCAGGGGTGTTGGTAAATTATGAAAAATATCCGGTAATTTACGAAAATTACCGCGGTAATTTACCAAGTTGCCCATCTCTACTCCCTGTATTCTTGGTATTAACACATTCAACCCGGAATATTTCTAGTGTGCAATCATGAAAAACGGAAAGGTTTTTCCTCCACATTAATTTGGCCAGTCAATTAAATGTAATTATAAAATTAGTTAAAAAAATTTTTTAATAACAAAACTCGATAATTTATTAAAGACATGAGTTCGCGTCTTTCAGAGAAGTCTTCAGAGAGGTCTTCAGTGAGGTCATCATAGAGGTCATTAACAGACGCGAATGCGCGTCCTTCGGTGTCTTGGCAACGCACCTCGGACGTGCATTCGCGTCCGTCGGGTTGAACGTGTTAACAGGCCATGCTAGTACAGATCACCAAAAGAAAGGAAACGCCCCCTTTGCCCCACCTGGCGCCCCCAGCCGGCTGCTCCTTGTACTGCTTCCTCTGCGTGACCTTGATGGGAGGTCGCCTCGTGACGTGCGCTACTAGAAAGTTCATCAGGATGTCCTCGCAGTTGTGCGACTGCTCGACGGTCTTGAGGAGAAGGGGAGACAACCACCGAGTGTACAGGAAGTTGTAATATCGGTGGTAGAAGGCAGCACCAGTTAGGACAATGGAGTACTCGTTGGTCCACTTGGATGTGTAGCCCCAAGAACCCTGGAAACAAACATGCTCTCTCAAGGTGTTTGACTAAAATGGGGAACATTTGTTATATGACTCTTTGAATGTGGAGTTTACTAGCTAAAACGTGCTTGGCGAAAATTCTGTTGAAGAATTAAGTTGTGTTACAAAGATATTACTCTTTGAAAATTGTACTTTTTCAGCAGCTTAAAAACACGACGACATCAAATGACGTCACGGCATGGTAATACTATGGGCGTTGCTTATCTGTTTATGCGTGGAGGTAAGTTGTTAAATAAATACTTGGCGATAACGTATTAATTTATCTCATTTGTTTATTGCAATAAACGATTGTATTTCGATTTTTTATTTACGTAGTATGGATGGTAACGAGCAAATCACCCATTAATTATATAATGCCTGTTTAGTGCCCATGAATTTCTACAATGCCTATGCAATCGCTGGTTTTTTTTAAGAAGAACGCCACCATAAGGGAGTCAACCAAAGGAAATTGTCGGAATGTGCTTTTTTAAGTATTTTTTCAGTCATTGTTTCGTTCGAGAAACGGCTAAAAACCTCAAAACAATATATTCACTTCGTTTTCTGTTGAAAATAAATGTCTATCTCTGTAGCAATATGGAACCCTTAATATGCAGTGACGTCAGAAGGCGTTTCAGGTCACGTGACTTTCGTCAATTTCCGGGAACATTTTAGTATCATTTAATAATCTTTGTGGTGGGCGTAGAAAAATATGGCTTATGTATTTAAATTGGTGAGAAAATCACGCATCAAGTACATCATAAATCTTCGAGAAACAAATTTCATGCATATTCCCCATTGCAGCACCATATTCACGTCCCATTCGCTCTCGCCACTTGCCTTTTCATCCACACACACTCTCACGCCATTTCCCTCCAGCGTATGCCCTTCGTCAAATCCCTTTCGTTTCCTCCCCCTCTTCATTTGACTACTACCCACTTGTGTGTTGCACTTGTGGGAGTCCATACAACGCTTGTGCAAAGAAGGTAGCAAAAGTAGTAAATAGAACAATCACTTTGCAAGATTACACAATTTTTTTATTTTAATACCAACCTAGGTTTCGATTGGTTTACCAATCATCTTCAAGGTAAGCGCGGAGAGTGATCGAGCTCGCAAGGCGTTCACGTGTACATGTTCATATGTAGTGCATCTTTGGTGAGAGTTCACCGCCTGCCACACACCTTTAAGGTGGCTTGCAGGGTATTATGTAGATGTAGATGTATGGGTTGGGGCAACAACGGGAAATGGGGAGGAGAAACAGGAGAGGGGTTAGGGAGATGGGTCAAGTTGGGGAGGAGAGAAAAGGTAGGGTCAGGAAGGGAGAGTTGGGAGGGAACATATATTCATTTAACAGGTGTACGTTGTTTTTGGTAGCAGACATTATCTCCAACTGATCGAGGAAGTTCAACTTGTGGCCTTTGCACTGGGTGTGGAGCACTTTGGGGATGAAGTCACTGGTGTGGTCTTCTTCGATGAGGCGTTTGGCAAATTGGGAGCTATAATCCCCTTTCTTTAAACAGCTATTGTGTTCTTTCACACGGGTGTGATGACATAGCTCTCATAGCAGAGACAGAGAAGGAGCTGAATAAGATGCTAACAACCATGGAAAGGACAATGGCCAGACATGAGCTGAAGATCAATAAGAAGAAGACTAAGATATTGGTGTGCAGCAAGAGAGAGGAGGCCAAAACCAACGTTATACTAGGAAAACAGGAACTGGAAGAGGTGAAAGAGTCTGTTACCTGGGAAGCAGAGTAACCAACGATGGACGAAGCAAGAAAGAAATAGTGAGTAGAATAGTCAAGGCAAAGAGGGCATTCTGTCAAAAGAGGAATCTTCTTACAGCTGGAAATTCAAGATTGGAAGTAAGGAAGCAATTCATCAAAACGTATACCTGGAGCTTGTTTCTTTACAGTAGTGAGGCATGGACGATGACAGCAGCGGAGAAGAAAAGGGTGGAAGCATTCGAAATGTGGTGCTACTACAGAAGAATGATGAAGATTAAATGGATTGACCGAGTGACAAATGAAGAAGTCCTAAGAAGAGTGGGAGAAAAGAGAAGTCTGCTGAAACCTATAAAAAGAAGAAGGGACAACTTAATCGATCATATCTTAAAGACACGATGGTCTGATGAAGACAATCGTCGAGGGGAAAGTGAACAGGAAGGGCCGTATTCACAACCTCCAATGGAGTGGAGCTTCCACTCCTTATGACGTAAATCAACACTACATGGTATTCAGAAGCTCTATGGAGTGGCGGTCTCACTGCGGTTGTAGTAACAGCCGGCCTAAAGTGGTAGGGTACCCATACCCACCCTAAAATCACCACTACATCGAATATCAACATGGCCGACGCCGTATAATGGTCGACGCTTCGGAAATATAAACGCTGTTTGCATGCGATATAAGGTTATTAAGCGTCATTGATACGTTTTGTAATATCAAGCAACATAGCAAGAGTACACTGATATCAACTTGTGTGCGATCAATGAAACTGTTTGGCAGGAATATCTTGATTACGGATTCTGGATTACGGATTATGAATCAAAATTTGTACATAACATATGTGAATGGCAGTTTGGGTTAGGGGTTAGGTGCTTGCTTCACAGTGTCGACGCCCCTGGTTCGTAACTCTCCCCCTCCAATTTTTTTTTCGTCGCAGTTTCGTTGTACGACTGTCCCTGGTTTGACATATTTTTAATCTGTTTACCCGGGATGCATTTTAACTATTTCACGTACTAATTACGTAATTTGCTAAAATTGCGTAATTATTGCGTAATTATTACGTAAAATAGTTAATTACGTTATTTACCTAAATCACGTAAGTAATTAGCACGTGGCGGAAATACGTCCGCACGCCCTGTAGTTTTTTGTGTACGAAAATAACGGAAGAGCATGAAGTGTGATCGTGATTTTTAATTTCCGTATCTCTGGCCACGCAGTCCCGACGCACGTACAACATTTGTTCTAATTTGCCTTGTGCCGTGATTTTCCAGCACTGTGCTTTTTTGGAAAAACTAATCGCAAGAGAAAAAAGAACTTAAGCTCTGCAATCATATAATTGTAAGTATCTACCGAAATGTTCGGGTGATCGGGCGAAATGTTCTGGTGGGAGCGAGTTTCGAACCAGGGACATCGCTTGGAAACTGATAAAATACCAGCGGTAACAAATAATTTTGAAGAATTAATGTTTTGCACATTTTCAGGAGCATGTTAGAATGCATATGATTAAATATCATAGTAATGTGGAGTGTATGTACGTAAGAGTATGGATTGTTAATAAAAACCAATGTTATTCAATATTATAACTGTGTGAAAAATGTGCCATCCTTATTTTTATTGCATATATTTTGTACTGACTGTGAGAATAGCTATTTTACGAATAAGAGACTGATATTCCAATAATATTTAAATTATTGATCATGTATATCAGAATAATATAATAATATTTATACAATCCAATGGAGACCATGGGATTGATGTTCAAAACTCCCTCTATTTTACACCTAGTTCCGAATATAACCGTAACCAGGATTACGTAAATGTCGCTGCTTACACTTGAGTCGAGTTGGCAACATAGCGACTATCAACACTCCGGAAGAAGGAGTGGAAGTAGTGGTGCTGAATGCCAATTTGCAGGAGAAGGAGCACTAATCTTCATGGAGTGAAGCTGCGACTAGGCGATGTAGTGGAGACATCTGAATGCGGCCCGAAGAATGGAAAAGGCAGGCCTCGTATGAGTTACATAGAACAGGTCGTAAAGGACGTGAAAGAGAGGAGCTACGTCAATATGAAGAGGTTGGCCGATAGAAGAATCGAGTGGAGGGCTGCATCAAACCAATCCTAGGATTGTTGACCCCTGATGATGATGTGAATAGCTCGTCCGGTTTGACTGACCAATGTAAGAGGCATCACAGTTATTACATTGAAGTATGTATACACCATTTGTCTGAAACATAATACTTGCACTTGGCATTGAAAAATTACCTTTTCTCTCCTCCCCAACTTGACCCATCTCCTTAATCCCCTCCCCCCCCTCCTCCGGCTGAGTAACAACTAGTTATTGTCCTCCCCCCTCCTAGTTACTGTTCCCCCCCTATTTTCCATTGTTGCCCCAACCCATGCATCATGTGAAAACCTTGCAGGTATATAAGGAGTTCACTGACTCTCCGTGCTTGCCTTGAAGATGATTGGTTAACCAATCGCAACCAAGGTCGGTGTTAAAATAAACAAAATTGTGGAATCTTACAAAGTGATTGCTCTTTTGCTACTATCATGCGATTCCACCAAGTGAGGACTTCCTCTTTAACAGGGTGGCTACTGATGTCCATTTTTCAAATTCCCTGACTTTTCCCTAATGGGGAATGGGGATTCCCTTTTACCAATTGCCCTGACTGATCGCCAAAAGGTCTGCTATTATCAGATTATTTTATTTCTGCTGAATTAAATTGTCAAAACTCAGAAAATGTTAAAAGCTGAAATCAATACATTAAAAGCTATAAGAATGAAAAAATACATTAAACCTTCACAAGTTAAGCCCTCACACAAATTATACACACTTTCAATACATTTTTCACGGCCACGGGTACGCGGCTGCGTATTGCATTTCCGTGGCCGTGCATGTTCCCTTCGGTAAAATTACAAATTAAAAATGTCTAATTCTTCAAGGAAGAGGTAGCGTGTCGTGGTAGCTCTGGGAAGTTTAAGATTACTGAAAAGGCATCGAAGGGAAAGTTAACGAGGAATTTCATGGCGGACTCCGGCACAGGTTGTGCGAAAAATACAAACCAAGCCCAAGTAGTTAGACTGGATCAAAATCGGATGGCACGAGTGATGTTTAGAAGCGAATAACAAGTTGATTAACATGGTTATAACTCCTTGATTGTAATAGGGAGCCAAAAATATAAAAATATTTGCATAAACAAACAAAACGTAATCGCGCCACCGCGAGCGAAAACAGGAGGCAATTAGCAACGGCATATCATATTCAGGAATATCATATTTGAGGTGGTTTGTGACCTGACCAAATTGCTTCGAGACGGAGCTAAGGTGGCCATTCAATAATTACGTCGAGCATGAAAGGAGGGGAGGAGGACACTTCTTACTGTCTCGTGAAGGGGGGTATGGGAATCGAAGATGATCTTACATAAGATTTTGTTTACACGTGTGATCGTACTTGTATTACCATTTTAATAATCATCGTCTCATATTTTTAGAACCGCAAACACGTATTTACTGCAAGCTAGTGTGCTCCAACTACCTCTCAACCTGAGTCTCGGAAGTTAAAAAAAACGCGATGTAAAATCTTCCGAACAACCTAGCCTTGGATTCCTTGTGATGAGCAGAATACACGGTGATCATTAATTTTAACACTACTAGGCAAATATCGCATGAAGGATATACAAAAGGGATACATTGTACGACTGATTCACAACTGAATGTTCAACGAATTGACGGGGCTTATGCTATGCACTTCGGCGACCGACATTTGTTTTAATTGGTGAAATAAAGGGCGGGAAAGACTGCCCGGTAAACGTAATGGTAGAAAAATAACGAGAATTTTCTATCCCTGTTTCTCCCTGACTGTTACAAGAATTCCCTGACTTTTCCAAATTTCCAATTTTCCCTGACAATTCCAGGTTTTCCCGGTTTTCCCTGATGATCGCCACCCTGTTTAAGGTAGCAAAAGTTGAAGTGGGCCTAACTCATTTCCCCGATGTTTTGTAACAGGCAGGCAGAAGGACCAACCTTGGCGTCATCCCAGAAGTGCGACCTGGCAGGATACCCGACAATGCGCTCGGGGAACGCACGCCACACTGAGAAGGCAAAGTCCACTTCGTCCGTGGTGAGCAGACAGTCTTCGTCGAGGGAGAGTATGGCCGACGTCTGGATGAGGGCGTGGGGGCGGAAGCGGCGCGATATGCCTCCCCCGTTCACCCCCACACCCGCCACGGCCCCACTCCCCAGGGGAACCCCACCCTCAACCTGGAGAACGTTGATTGGGACGCTGGACGGCACCTGAGGCCAACGCTGCTGCGCAGGAAGTCGACTGCCGCACTTCTCACCCGAGCAGATGATCACAATCTGCACAGAAGACACACAGAGATTGAGTACAGACCTTGTGTTAGTGGGAGAGGATTGAAATGGGCCACGCATCACGTGAGATGCAGGTGTGCTGGTACCCAGACTCCCAACGGAGTTCCATTCCATTGGCAACACTGAAAAGAACGTCACTTGGACAATGTTTTCAGTATTTCTTACAAATGGGTGCACATTCAAAAACATTGGAGAAAACACACAAAAGGTTGAGAAGATACTGTAAAGTTATACAATTAAAGATGTGCTTTTAGCTTCGTACTACAAGAGTATAAAATGGCAAAACAGCAATTTCCCACAATAACTTCATATTATAGCATACAGCTGATAACTTCAGGCTTAACTAAGTGATACCTTTCCATAATGGAAAATAAAAGAATGAAACTTCGTTAGGACAACTTTATATTTAATAGGCACGACCCGGGTTTCATAACGTAGTTGCATCTGGACGTAATTTTAAAATTAAGGCTAAAGAACACAGAACATGCTTCAAAAACAAAGATGATTCTTCGGCATTCGCCTGGCACCTTCTTGAATTGGGCCACCAAAGTGACTTCCACCCGGCGGTCATGCAATACGCAGAAAAAGGACAAAAATTGGACTCCTGTTAGCTGTGGGCGATCGGCCTGGCGAGGAACTCCAACTGCCTCATCGAAGACGTCACTTTCCCTAACCAGTCTCCGTTGCTGCTCCTCACCTTACCTACCCCCCAACCCCCTCTCCCAACCCTCCCTCCACAGTGAATATATATACTCTGGGATTGATCTGACTATTGTTACCTGAAGATGGTGTTAACTGCCGAAACCGGTCGATTGTGAAATAAAATTCTGTGGAAGTGACTAAGAGTACTCATTAGTAGACAACCTTCCACCATGTCAGTGCTTTGAACTTTGATTGTATAGATTAGTTAAAGGTTGTAGTGTTAACTTAGTTAGTGTCTCAAGCTAACTGGAAGAACTACTATCAAAGCAGAAATTATGAGCACACAAGTTTGGATATGAATAACAAAATACATAACATGAAGGCTGAAATAAAACTAATTTTTCTAACTTAATTTTATGTTATCTGATGGCAAATTTAATTTTTTTAAACGACTTTTAGTATTTTTTACAACAATTAAAAAGTGTGAGTTTTTGACAGAACAAAGCACCGACTTTGATGATTTGTACCTGAACATCAAGTTTTTCAATTACGTACAACCAAAGTGCAACAAATGTCAGATAGACATGTTTTCCATGAATGCAGAAAGTTTCAAGTATGTACCGGTGGTGGCTAATCACCGGTGAAACAAGTTTCTGAATACGGCCCTGAAATGTGTTCCATTAACACCACTAACAGGTCTACCCTTACAAGCCTCATGAGAGTTATTACCAAATGTATTTCAACAAATTTTTAATCCATTAGTTGAAATTATACTCCTTTTGGATACTAATAGGTAACTAAGTTGAGAAAACATGGTTTCCAGATGCTTTGATGCATAAATATCATTTTTTCCAAAATGCAACACAATGAATGTGATGCAACTGAAGCAATCACAACAAGGGCTGGGCCCATGGCCGGGATTATTCAACTAATACTTTTGTTCCCCATGCAATAAAATTGTGTAATTGAAATCAAGCAGATTTTCACAAAACTAGGCAGTTCCTTTCCGTTGAGTGACGAGATTTTGTTTTTAAATAGATTTAATTTCATAAAACAATTAAATTTAGAAAATTTCACACGCATATTTGACATGACCAGTTTCATCACAGAGTCAATATCATCTAGGGAAAAACTACACAATATCCCTGCACTTAAATACGTACTCACAAGTGAGGTTAAGGTGAGAGAAGATATGGGTCAGAGGAGGGGTCCTATAGTTACACAAATATAGGTGTACTTGGCTTAAATTTACAGAGATTAATTATTTTCTATAAAAATTTACAATTTCCAGAAAATTTCCACTAAATGGAGCCTGAAATCATTAAAGTTTTATTTTCGTTAAAAGAAAGTGTACCATGATTCAAAATCATTATTTTTCATCCTTGCTGACACAGAAGTGACTTAAAGAACACTAGCAGAAATACCTTATACCAGATGGTTGTGGAATCTTCAAAAGAAAGGAAAGAAATACACATCTTTTTATTTATAAGGTCTTAAGAATTTTTTACAATCGAGGAGGTGAAAGAGAAAAACCGAGAGGTTATGAATTAAGAGGAAACCCTGGTGTACATGTACCAAGACCTAGGAATGAAGTGTTTAGACAGAGTTATCTAGGGCCTATAATCTTTTCATCTCTGCCTGAAGAATAAGCTAAAATTAAAAATTAAAAGGGGTTTGCACTACGCTTAAGGAAATGGTTATTTGGAATTAGAGATGTAAAGCACTTACTTGAAAAAATTATCTGAAAATTATAATTTTTATGCAAATGTGCAATTAAAAAGGATTTCTACTTTTCTGTTTAAGTATAAAAATTTTACTCTATTTGTACCTACTATTAGTTAACAAACATAAAAATAATAATTGTAACTGGTGTAGAATAAGTTCCAAGATGTTTTTATAAAACGATTATAAAATTGTCCTGTATGTTGTTCAAAATGAATGTAGGTCAAAAACAAATATTATGCAAATGTTTTAGTTAATTTCTTATTGTACCTATTTATAAAGATTATGTAAATAACAGATTAATTGTTGCTAGGGTCTCAAAGAACTTATTTATGAAGAATGTTTAAAAATTAAGTTCAAAAAACTATAATCATTGATACATGTTTCACTGCTCCTTTTATATTAAATTGTATTCTGTTTGTAGTGTTAAATAACATAGAAGTGTAAATATATATATTGGAGATTACTGACAAAGGTGTTTATGTTAAAAAATGCTTCAAATTCTCTGTTAGCTTAAACACAAGTCCTTAAACAAATGTATTATAATGCTTTGCTTTCACCTCACATTTCAAGCCATGGTTTAATCACTAAATTATCCAGCACCAATGATAGCATCTATGTGAATGTAGTTGCAACACACTGATTCTATGTTCTTATTTTTGTATTTCATCTGAGATGGTCGAGTCGGTGACCCCAAAACGGAGATACTGTCCAATGGGGCGGCACCTATACTCCAGACAAATCACTCTGTATAATTAAAAATTGTATAAATCTAATCTGAAATAAAAATCATTATTATTATTATTAAAAATATCAAGAACTATGGATTTTCTCTCCTTGAAATTTCGTACAAAATAATTTACCATTTCCGAAAACCTTAAGCAAACAACTGTTGAGCATTCAAAGATGGCACCAACAAATTTCTTGACTCTCTCTCCATTTCATTCATGCCATGACAAATTACAAATGTTTGTTTTCTACACGGAGAAGGGGCTCACGGATACTCGTAACTGAAAGCACATTTCATATTTAATTCAAAACCCATGGAAATTATTTCTAACTCATTCCAAAGGAACACAAGCATAAAAACAAACTGACCCTGGCAACATAGTTGCTGCGTGCCACACTGCGCAACAGTCGATGCAGGGGCTGCGCAGAGGGAGAGGAAGGGGGAGCCAAGACGGCAGCCTGCTGCGTGTACACCACGGCCGTGAACTTCTCCTCCTGCTGACCTCCTCCGTCCTCAGGCACGCCAGGCACGACCCATGGGAACCCTTGCGGATATCCAACACCCAGCGAGAAGGGATAGTGGCGCCAAGTGTCCGAGAACTGCGGCAGTGCCAGCAAGGCCCCAGGGGAAGAGTTCCATACGAGACCATCTCGGGAAGGCTGCGATGGGATCCTCTCCCGAATGATCTGAATGAGAAATCAATGACAAAAGAATGCGTCTTAGGGCGTAATATTTACCTCTCCCGATTGACTGCAGTTGTTCCCTAGAAACCAAGTGAAGCCGTGATTTTTGGCTTCTTTCACTGGAATAAAACCAAGGTGCTGCCACTGATTTTGACAGCATCATTGCCAATTTACAGTGGACATATGATTAAGGTGACCAGATTTCTGATCTGCTAAACCGGGACAAAATATCGCTTCTCCTGAAGCATAGGCAATTTTACATGTATGTATGTATGCATGTTTCTTTGGTCAAGTGAAGCGTTAAAAAAGTTGTCACTCTGAGTCCTACACACCTCACTTTTCCAGCACCCGAATTGGTGCAACTTCCTGATGCTACATATGTAAGAGCTTAGTATATTATAAATATAGGAATGTATATATATTAAGCATTTTTAATTCAATAGAACAATAAAAGAAATCAAATATTAAGGAAAAAGATTTTTAATTCATTTTAATGTTTATGAAATTATTTTTTATTAAACTTTTCGAAGAGATTTGTATTCACAATTCAAATTCACAAAAATCACACTCTATTTATGATATTTTTCAGATGGCAGAATTACTGTACCAAATATATGTACGGATTTTTCATGTAAGAATCTGCTTGAACCATTATTTTTACAAGCGTTTAAAAAAAGACCAAAATTCAAAAAACAAACTAATTATTTTGATAGCATAAATCCAAAGACCGGTACAAATTAGTATTTGTATTTAGTCTTTCGGGACACCGGGACAAACACCCCAAAAACGGTACTGTCCCGGCCAAACCGGTACGTATGGTCACCTTAATGATGAGACCGAAAGGAAATTACCAACTCCATGATACGTATAATCAACTATCGGCAACGTAACTTTGTGATGCACACTAATCGCGATGATAAAATTTGCGTAGTAATTTTCTACTTCTCTTCGATATCCCTTTCTTAAGTCCAATGTTTTGAAATATTGACGACCTCTTATAATGATATTGAAACCGGTCAGGTCAGAAACAAGAAAAAGGAATTATTGTGTTCTTGGGAGAGTTTAATTAAAGGGGTTTCCCGTTGCCTTCCACGTTAGTGTTTTTAACATGACACCATCACTTGATAGGCCGCCCATCTGGTGTCAGACGCCTTCACACAGCCGCCTCACTGAGGAACAGAAGCTGCGAGTAATGTTATCGGGCATCAAGAAAGGGAAAACGGTTCCATGCATCAAAGACAGAAGGGGAAATTTAGCAACTGAACGAGAGGAGATACAGTGTCGATGGAGGAAATATGTTGAGGAACTCTATGATAGCGAAAATAGGCCTAGGAACTAGGATATAGAAGAGGAAAAGGACGTAGATCAGGATGACGTGGGCCCTGGAAAACTGAATAGTGAGATAGAGAAAGCATTGCGAGAAATGAAGCGGGTAAAGCGGTAGGGATAGATAACATCCCAGCTGAGTATCTGAAAAACGTTGGAAAGCGGGGAAGGGAGAGATTTTATGAACACGTTCGTAGGATATACGAGGAGGGGACTTGGCCGGAGGATTTTGTAAAAACCGTGCTGATACCTATGTCGAAAAAGAGGGTGAAGACTATAGAACGATAGGTTTGATTTCTCATACGATAGTGCTTAGAATCGTCAACAGAAGAATGGAAAAGAGAGCAAAGGAATTTATAGGCGAGGATCAGTTTGGATTTCGGAAGGAGAGGGCCACTCGGGATGCGATTGCAGTGGTGAGAGTACTAGTGGAAAGGAATCTAGAATATGATCAGGATGTATTCGCTTTTTCTGTTGATTTCGAAAAGGCGTTCGACAGAGTGAGGTGGGAAAAGTTAATGGAAATATTGCGGAAGATAGGAATAGACTGTAGAGACAGGAGACAGATCCGGAATTTATGCATGGCGCAAGTAAGAGTAGCCGATGGAGAATCGGATTAAGCCACAATAGGGAGGGGAGTTAGGCAGGGCTGTCCGTTATCGCCGGTGATTTTCAACATATATCGGAGGAAATGGTGAGAGAGGCTTGGGATGAGCTTGAGGCTAGAATAAAAGTCGGGGGGAAATTGATAAAATCAGTGAGGTTTGCGGATGACCAAGCGCTATTTAGCCAGTCAGTCCGTGTCTTGCAAAAACTGCTGAATGCGTTGCAGGGACAGTGCGAAAGATATGGGATGAAGATAAACCAGAAGAAAACGAAAGTAATGCGATTTTCAAGAACAAAAAGGGCCATTATAACTATAAAAGTGGGAGGTCAGAAAATAGAGCAGGTGGAGCAATTTAGCTATCTGGTAGTGTGTTGGAGGAAAAAGGGTATAGCAGCATTAAAGTGAGAAGGAGAATTGCATTGGCAAAAGAAGCTTTTACTCGTAGCCGTAAACTAATGATAGGGGCGTTGAGTAGGGAAGTGAAGAAGACTAGCGAAAAGTTTAATATGGAGCGTTGCACTATACGGGGCGGAAACGTGGAATTTGCGAAAATAAGATGAAAATAGACTTAGGGCTTTTGAGATGTGGGTGTGGAGAAGAATGGAGAAAGTAAAGTAGGTCGAAAGGACGACGTACGATTAAGTGCTAGAATTGGTAGGAGAGGAAAGAAATTTGATGGATGAAATTAGGAGAAGGCAGACGGTTTGGATGGAAAAGGTAATAAAAGGAGATGTTGTTTTGAAGGAGGTGATTGAGGGAAGAGCGTTGGGTAAGCGGGGAAGAGGGAGGAGAATAACGAGTAGCTTGGATGGTATGATGGTTGGCAGGAGGTATGAGGGGATGAAGAGGAACATCGTGTGAAATTTAGGGGGTGGGAAGAATTAAATGTCCATTGAAACCTACCTTCATCGGTAGAATACTAATAATAATAATAATTCCGGACCCCTCCTCCCACTTGTCAAACCCTGTTGTGACACACAATCACCAGTTAAAATATTAAACTTTTCACTAATCTTTTCTTCACTTCCGTACTCAATGCCCCTGTCGTTAGTTCACGCCTCCGAGTAAAAGTTTATTTCTCCAATGCAATTCTCTTTCTCACTTCAATGCTGCTATACCCTTTTTCTTCCAACACACTACCTAGATAGCTAAATTGCTCTACCTGCTCTAGCTTCTGACCTACTTTTATCGTTATATTATCCCTTTTTGTTCTTGAAAATCGCATTACTTTCGTTTTCTTCTGGTTTATCTTCATTCCATATCTTTCGCACTGTTCCTGCAACGCATCCAGCATTTTTTGCAAGCCACGGGCTGACTGGCTGAGTAGCGCTTGGTCATCCACAAATCTCACAGATTTTATCAATTTCCCCCCGACCTTTGCTCCAGCCTCCAGCTCATCCCAAGCCTCTCTCACCATTTTCTCCGAGTGTATGTTGAAAAGTACCGGCGATAATAAACAGCCCTGCCTAACTCCCCTCCCTATTGTGGCCCAATCCGATTCTCCATCGGCTACTCTCACCTGCGTCTTCTGCGCCATGCATAAATTCCGGATCGGTCTCCTGTCTCTCCAGTCTACTCCTATGTACCTCAATATTTCCATTAACTCGTCCCACCCCACTCTTTCGAACGCCTTTTCGAAATCAACAAAGCCCGCGAATACATCCTGATCGCTAGCGAAACATGACGCCATAAGAATAAAATCTGTAGAAGAGTACGAATTGTTCTCTCTTCATTTTGCAGCTACGAAATGTTTTCGTCACTGCCAATACCCAAAAATGCTACTGTTCATTTAGTCCAAACAATGGTGGTCGATTTGTAGCAACTGATCAAGGCAAACTTTGATAAGCAGTTCCTGATAATCCGTTCTCAACAATTAATTTTATTATTAAAGTTTAACATTATAAAATTTACAAAAATAATATAAAACTCATATCCTGGTGAAATAGCTACATGGAAGCCGAAAACCGCATATTCCCTTCCCGTTTTCCCACCGTTCCCTAGCTTGTCGTGTATTCTTTCTAAAAATCGGGACTTTCTTAAAACCCCGCGGGACGCGGGATAAATTGTTAAAAATCGGGACTGTCCCGCTAAAAGCGGGACGTATGGTCACCTTACATATGATAGTGCTGGACATTTGGAAATTTACTATTAAATTTTCACTGCAGCATCTTGCAATAACATTCACACATGACGAGCAGTTCAACATCAGGCTCAAATATAATTCATATTTTCTTCATAATACCTCATAGCTAAAGCTACTGAAAAATGGCGAGTAAAATTCCTAATTTTTGGTGAATAAAATACTGGATTCCAGTCCAGAAGGGAGGTGTATAAATGAAATTTTGGTGAAAAATTTTACCAAGAAAATTTTAAATCCATATTGAAACATCTACCTAAAGTGATTAACGCAGAGCTTTGACAAAAGAAATACAGTAAACTCCTGATTAACCGTACCGTAACTGTTCCCGATTGCAAACAATCACATGTGGGGCCATTCGAATGAGGGCAACCAAAGGGAGTCCAGTCCTTCCCATCCCTTCTCTTTTTTTCTTTCGTCCGATGGGCATTTAACTCTCTCAAGTAACCAGTCTATTAAATGAACTAAATTGGGAATAATTGTCAGATCGCAGGTTGAAATTTAGACTTAATCTCTTAAACAAATTCCAAGACCATATTTTCAGTGATGATGTTAAAAATATTTTGCGAACCCCAACTTACCATGGTAGGCTGGACCATAATTACAAAATTAGAGAAATTGATTGTCGAACTGGTAGATTCAAAATGTCCTTTTTTCCTCCTACTATTAGGGATATGAATAACGGTAAATATATCCAGTATGAGTGTAGCAATGGATAACATTGGTAGCTGCATGTTGGGATAAGGACTTAAAGCTAACCCAACTTACATGAATGCTTTGCTATTTTAATTTTTAATTACAAATTTCATGCATGATATGTAGTGCATGTTTGGTGAGAATTCACCCTCTGCCACACACCTTTATGGTGGCTTGCAGGGTATTATTTAGATGTAGATTAACTATAGTTTAGTCATAAGGCATGCATGTGGATGACCTTGCAACGAGTATTTGAGTGCGAATGTGTTTCCCCTTTTCCCCACTCCCCAGTTCTTTTGTGTGGGGTGATGCTGGGGCCACGTTGAAAGTGAAATCTCCCCTCTCCCTGTGCGATGACAGCAGAAGGCAAGCGCTGCCGGGAGAGAGAGAGAGTCACTGAAGGCTGAAGGGCAGTGTGTGCCCAGAGAGACAGACGGGTATCTGATCATCAGGAGATACGGGTGCCTGTATTTGGCGGACAGAGGAACTGGTGCCTGTATGGGTGCTGCTCGCGTATTTTTTGTCTCCGATGACTTTCCATGGAGCACCTTAGGCTCTGAACCACCTCTGCATCCCACACCTAGAGAAATCACCGATTCTGAGTTGTTGCCCCTGGTTTGCAGTTGTGAAGCACGGAGCTTGGCATCTGCCCCGAGAGCAGAGTTCCGTGGCACTTGGTGGTCCAACTCGCCCTCGGACGATCGCAGGGAAGAGACCGTCGCCCGAATGTGTCCACGCCCACAGAGTGAGTGATAAGTACTGTCCACCATTCCACCCAACCAAGAAGATCTTGCCGTGAAGGCCCCAGATATTTCATTTTTTTCTTCTCTCACCCGTTCCCCTTACCCCAACCCGTTAACGCACCAATATGTGAAGAAGGCACGGACAGTAGAAGCCGTGATTAATCACTGGGTCGTCATTTTCATCTGAATCCTCTTTTGTTGGTTCCCATACCCGAAAGTTTGTGAATTAATTGAATGTTTAAATGCCCGGGAGGCGAGAGACCTATTTTTTTTGTCTCATTAGTGTTAAGTTAGGATTAGCATCACCTCTTATTTTACTGACAATTTTTTGTTTTATGTGTATTATGGTTGCCACCAACAAATTGTTTTTTTTTGGAAAAAGTAAAGGAACTATTTGGGACTTTTCTTTTTTCCTTGGGTCGCCCACTTCACCCCTCTTCGAATCGTCCGTCGCGCACTTGAGTACCCCTTCCTCGCCCCGACCACGAGAGTTTCTCATGCTCACCAGGCATCTGCTAGCCAATGCAAACACCCCCTCCCCTTTTCGTATCAGTTTCCCCCCCCCCCCCCCCCACTCTTATTTTTTCATTCCTTTACCATGATCGCTTCGAGGCTCGCGGGGCCATGAGGCAACAGTACGCAAGTTATCCAGGCCACGAATGGGGTCGTTTACCATATTTTTTAATATGATAGAGTTTGTAAAATAAAAAGACCCGTATTTTTCCGTTTTCTGATCTGACAATTGGGTCATTCCATGTCAAATCAACCAAAAAAATGGTAAAATTTACCTGACCCTTTGCGATTTTGATGAAAATTGGTAAAGTTGTTGGTCTTACAGAGAAACTAAATAATACCAAGTATTACACTCCTCGGCCAAATACTTTGTTAGAAAATTAGGTCTAAATATTGCCCAAAAATCAAATTTTAGGTCTGCGGTGCACTTTTTGAATTGTCGTAACTCAGATACCAACACACTTAGAGCATTGTGTGTGGTGTCATTTTAAAGCTCTTAATAATGCCTTCCATTCGATAAATCACATGCCGAGGTTAAAAATAATTTTAGGCCAAAGGTCAAGGTCAACATAGTTTGACCTTGAATTATGAAAAATGGGATATTTTATTTTGCTTAATTTTTTTTCCTTAGCAACATACACATTTCAATAATATATGTACCAACTTTCAAAGTGGGACTCCAAGTACAATAGGAGATACGAATTTTTTTGTACACCTACGACACTGGAAAGTTATCACTTCATCATATACTGTTTGGCCTATATACATGCAGGGATCATTTTAGACTTCAGCAGATATATCCTACAAATTTTTAGTATTGGTATACAACAAATGTCAACAATAAAAAAATGTTACCTTTTCCATTATATCCGGAATCAATGTATTGCATTAATCCCATACAATATCTCTGCCCCCATTGTCACAATTATAATTTTCCTCTGCATTGCAACACTGTTGCATTTCTCACTCACGCATTTCATCTGAACGAATATAAAAACTGCCCTGGGCCAAGCAAAATTCGGAATTCTATAGAAGAACACTTTGAAAAAAATTGAATTGATTGCATTACTTACCACCAATGAGTGCAAGTTGACCGTTGCTCACTAGAAATTTTTACAAAATCTACCGATAACTTTCTTGAAACTTTTATTGTTAAGTTACAGAAACTTCAGTCTCATGACTACATTGCTAAAAATCAATCTGAATTTCTTAGAAATGCTAAGCATAACATCCAAGTGGGGCAGGTTCTCGTCATTGCAGATTTGTCAGAAAATTACACTCTCATTTTACAGGACAGCGTGCAAGGTATGCACTAGAATAACGACCAAGCAGCAGTTTACCCCTTCGCTTGCTATTACCACCTTTAAGTCCAGGATAATGAATTCCCATTGAACTACGTTATCATATCAGACAGACTGAAGCATATAGCATCAACTGTACATTTTTTTCAAAAACTTCTTAAAATCTTGAAATTGAAAGTTCCAAAACTTATTCCAAACTGATACTAAAACAGCTAAGCGATGAAATCTATGCATTAATTGAATGTATATTTTCGAGAAATGAGGACCCAAAGAACATTAATTGAATGTATATTTTCGAGAAATGAGGACCCAAAGAACACCCCCAATTTAACACGTTTTGTGATTGGCAGGCTTAAAGTGATGTCACGTCCTGCAATGGTGAGAAAAACGCCGGCATGTACTGTACCTGTGGACGTTGTTTCCAACTATTGTTGCTGGATTTAGACATCTTTGGTGGGGTTAAGAAGGCTACGAACTTGAGAGAACAATGAGCTGAAGCATTGCAGAAATGTCTGCATCATGACCCTGATAAACAACGGACGTTGAGATGATGCACTCACCTCCAGTGTGGTGAAGACGATCTTCTCCACGGATGAGAAGTACCGATCCCAGAGCAGCTGTGTCTGCTGCCGCATGGCAAACACCTTCGATGGCGGGATGGAGCGAACCATTTCAGGGACCTTGGTATTAATAAATGGAGAAGAAGTTAGATGAGGGCATGGCCAAGGCAACCAGAGATTAGGTTTCAGTACATACTTCTAAAAAGGTTTCCCTATCTCTCAAACAATTGACCAATGAGCTCATTGACGACAAAATACAAAGACTTCTGAGAAATGATAGGAACTTGAGACTAATTTATGCGATTAAATAAATGAACAGAATGACTCATATGTACTCCAGCCTAGAGATGGGTAAATTACGGTAATTTTTGAAAATTACCATAATTTTCCGGTAATTTTAAGTTTTGAGCTGTAAATCCTTAGCAGAGGACTCCAAGCGAAATCAAATAGCATTGAGATATAAATGCCGACGTTTACATTCGCCGACGTTTACATTTGCCGACTCATTAAAAAAATTAAAACAAAGTTGGCAGCAACACGCAATTTGCCTCTCTTTTGTCACACCATGAGAAATTTTCATTCCAAAGACATACCTCGGCGCAATGTGCATTTGTTATTTTACTCTGAATTAATTGGAATTAATCACAGACATAATGTAAACAAAATCGTTTTAACTTCTTTATTTATAATATCACCCATTCCAATGGTTTCTTCGTGAGGAAGAAGTTTTCTAAAAAAGAACTTTTCTGAAAATTACCGTTTATTACGGTAATTTTCAGGGGTGTTGGTAATTTACCAAGTTGCCCATCTCTACTCCAGCCACAAGGTAAACTATATGCTGCTTATGCACACAGGGAAAAGTAAAGTAAACATGAGAGTGGAAGATATAAATAAATCAATGTTTTATACTTCTGGCCTGCCTTCTCTTTCTCTTGAAATTAGTTTCACTTTATTTTGTAACTATTTAGTAGTCAAACTGGACCTGTGTTTCCAAAAATTCTACAGAATAAGTCTTCTTACTAATTTATCATGAAAATCTGATAAAAATATTTAAGATAAATATTGCTTTCTTCTTTTAACTAATTGTAGCCTGATGCTGATTATCAGAAAAGTGAACACAAATTTTTTTATATTCAACATTTTTTATCTCAGAAAGCACAAAAAAAGCCACGAGTTTTATTTTCAGTGGTGGTGAGAAATGTCTTCAGGATTAATATGAGAAAAAATAATTTTGCTTTATAAACACACTGCCTTTGGTAGATATGTAATTTTTTATACAACCATGTTTTGGGTAAGAAATTTTCTTAAATCTTAGGAAACTAAAGTGTTTTGAGAATGTATGATACCTCTGAGAATACAACTCAAATATTTTATGGAATCCTCATGGCTTCTTTGATAAAACTGCAAATTTTTATAACAACTGAGTGATAAATAAGAAGCATAAAATTTATTTTCCTCTGGAGGTACACGTGCCCATGGAGTCCTCAGGAATGGAAAAACTACAGTCCGACCTACACTTTAAGCGGTTTTAAAAATAAAACGAGTTGAGATAGAGAAGAAAAACTTTGGATCCTTTCTTATCTACATGAAAAGATAAATCATGCCAAGTTTCATCGAAATCTGAGACGGTGGGAGTCAAAACTTCATTTTTCTGGATGTTTTTTGACATGGAGTGACCCGCAGGTTAAATTTTTGATATTCCTCGTCCTTATTAGACAAAAAATACCAGGGAAATCATAGGAATTTCCTTAATTTTCTCATACGCTAATGACATTTCTCAGGCTTCCCTTCCCTTATAATCAATGTGGTTGAACACATGGAGAACCTTCGCTGTGGTGAAGTATGTTTCTGTTTGTTCCACATACGTAGCACTAAATTTTAACCTACCAATTCCACTTTTGTCTACATATATCCATTTGGCCATTTATATTGTTTAAAAGGATTTTTAATTTTCCTTCTTGCCGAATGCAAATTTGTACTCATCTTTAGAAAAGCTAGCAGTCACTTCTTCTGATGCCCCCCAAATGAGTTTGCACCACCTGATATCCTTGCAATTGCTGGTACGTTAATCAACCATGCAAATAAGTACCTACCATCCCTCAACACATTATGCAAATGATCCACTCTTTGAGTCATGCTGTGGGGTCATACTTCCTCCGGCTTCACTAATTGGCCCCTTTTGCCAATACAATTCTCCTCCTCAAAATTTACTGCCTCGGACTTCACTTTGTGGTATTACTCCACGACATCGTAAAAAGGAACTCAGTCACTTTGTAACCCTTAACTAGAAAAATTTACAGAGTGACTTTCTTTGTATAACATCTCCTAATTTCACTGATCCTAGTCCCACCTTCATCAAAATGCTACCAAGTAACTAAATCTCCACCTCAGACTGTTTATCTTGTAGAATGGCTTTCCAAAGTAAATAAAATAAGTGATATATTCCAGTCTATTAACGAACTCTATATTATTCTTCATTAATACTTTCATTCTTGCCACAATGCCACAGAGGCTCTACCCTTCCAACACTAAAACTGATTTCCAACTTCTTATAATTCGCGGATTCTCTAATCCAAACTTTGGCAAAAATTATTACAAAACCTTTGAATCGTGAAAAATTAAAATAATTACCCATTAGCTGGGGCAAATTTTAGCTTTTCCCCTCTTCATGGTTCAAAACATTTTTCAAACATTCCATGGCCCAAATTTCTATCTGGACCCTAGAAAAAACCCTCAAAAATCTGTGTTCCATTTTACCCTGGCTTCTCCAGAAATTCTATGTGGGTAACATGATTCCAGGATACCTTTTTCTCATTCCATTACAGCAATACCTTCCCAATCTTTAGAGCTAATATCCCTAATCCAAATTCTTCCCAGCTACACAGAACTTCTCATCCCAGCCTGAGTTTGCTGGTTGATTGCTTTAATAATGTTGCCCTTCATCATACTTAAGATTACGATAACACCGAGATTAAGATATAATTTGCAGCATATCGAACCAGGTGGGTGATCCATTTCAACTATCTTTAACTGCTGGGAAGGCAAATAAAGGAGGAGGGAAATCAGGAATTCACTCATCACCATCCACTACTCTTTCCAAAAGGAGGAATAGTACTTGAGCACTAATGAAGTCCCAGAAATTCATGTTGGATTGATTAGGTTCTATATTTGCACGGGGTTAAAGAATGGGGTTTTTCGGCAAAAAAAATATGGGTTCACCTTTTTTTTGTTGCCAAATATGATAGTTTGTAAAATTAAAAAATCTGCATTTTTCCATTTTTTGATCCGTCAATTATTTCTCGAGTTATAGGTGGCAAAAAACTGATGTATTTAACCCTTTCGGAAAAGTGGGCGTGGTGCAACCTCTGATGTATGTTGACTTCGTCCAATCACAACTGAGTCCGCTAAGCTACTTCACCTTATTGCAAAGGGGGGGACACAGCTCACTCTGCCAATGGTAGCAATTGCGACAGGATCTGTGCAAGCAGACCTTCCAAGACCCCCCTCCACTCCCTTCCCTTCCCATAAGAGCAGTCAAGGATGGGAGGAAAATGACGTCAATGTTATCACAGCAGCTTTTTCGGCGAGCGTCACCTTTTGCTTATTTTAATTTTTGATTTATGAGTGAATGGTTGTGGTTAGAAGATTAGTTTTTTCACTAAATTTCATTTTTTGTTTCCATCTAGCAATTTTGTGTACAAAAATTGTGATTTCGGTTCCGAGTAAACGCCCCCATTGCCACAAAACAAAATACTCGGTAATTGGCAAAAGAAGCTGTGTGTGGGGGAGAAGTTCTTCTAGCTGGGGCAGCAAGCATTCTCTCCTGCACGGCACTCGACAGAAGCTCAGGTTTTGAAGGTGGCACCAGATTACTCCCAGAAGTGCAGAACACAACATCCTCACTTCCAGGGAATCTGAGAGAGAGCAGAGAGAGTTTTGAGATGTCAAGGTGGACCTGTGCAGGAGTGGCTCACCTGCAAGAGGAGACGCTCGTCAGCCCACACGGCGGCGGATCGCCACTCGATGACCGAGGCGAAGGGCAGCGCCCAAGCGTTGGCCAGCAGCACGGGGATGCAGCCGGCGCGGAGGGACTCGAGGAAGCGGAACGACCCCAACCGCCGTCCCCTGGGCACCAGGCAGAAGGTCGCGTTCTGCAACAGAGCCTCGTAGTCCCACCTACAGAGACAGACAGAGACAGGACCGTTGAGAGCCTCTTCCCCAGCGTGGAAACCCCTAACCCCTCCTCCAACTACACTACGATCCAAATGTCTCGGTGACTGAGCTTTGGTCGCTTTCGTGCGACCAAAGCTCACCGAGCTCATTTTCATTTGTTGGAGGAGGGGAGGTTCTTTGGGTGGAGGGGAGGTTCTTTGGGTGGAGGGGAGGTTCTTTGGGTGGAGGGGAGGTTCTTTGGGTGGAGGGGAGGTTCTTTGGGTGGAGGGGAGGTTCTTTGGGTGGAGGGGAGGTTCTTTGGGTGGAGGGGAGGTTCTTTGGGTGGAGGGGAGGTTCTTTGGGTGGAGGGGAGGTTCTTTGGGTGGAGGGGAGGTTCTTTGGGTGGAGGGGAGGTTCTTTGGGTGGAGGGGAGGTTCTTTGGGTGGGGGGGGGGGAGCACGTAGAGGTTGCCAAATGTGGCCGAGACATAGCCTGATGTTATTTTTGGTGCTATAAAGTGACCCCCACGGGCCGCTATTTTGCTTACAGATTCAGGAAAGCGTTATACTGCTCCGATCTCTCCAAAATAACGCCCTACGTCATAATAGCACTGGCGTAATCTGTTACAGGATAGCCCTACATGAATGGCGGACATTTGCACCTTATTTTGACCACATGTAGACGTTATGTAAACCAAAATAAGACATTAAAATTAGGTTTGCATTAGGTCTATGGATGGATGTAAAAGACAGCGATAACTTTGGCAACACAGCACACAGGAGCATAACTGAAGACCGTTTGACAAGGTCAAATTTGTTGGCCAATCCAATAGAAATTGGATTGCGTGCCGCTTCACACATGCCACCAATTTCCCACCCATTCCCTCAATCTCTACTCGAATATTGGATTGTAGAACATGTTCTATTTTCTGCTGACCAATCTCCAATCAGAGGTTAACTATGCCGTATCATAGTGACCAAATGTCAATGTTGTTTATTCGGCACTTATCTCTAGGAAGGGTTAACCTTCAAATTTCTTTTTCAATTTTAATGTTTATAATTACAAACAATACTTTTATTACCATCCCTGAGAGCACAAAGTTTGCAGTAAACCTAATGTAAACCTAATTTTTTGGTTTACATTACTTATTTTGGTTTACATTACGTCTACATGTGGTCAAAATAGAGTGCAAATGTCTGCCATTCATGGTCTACTGGTAACCATACAAAAATTGTAGCATACCTAATGTAAACCTAATATCAATGTCTAGATATGGTACAACCATAAGGCTTGCTTCATACCCGATGTAAATGTCTGATTTTAGATTACATTATGTCTTCATCTGGTTTAAATAAGGTCCAAATGTCCTGTATTAACGGTCTATTGGTAGCCATAAGCGTAGGTTTGCAGCATAACAGATTTATACATAAAATATTTTTCATAGTAGTGCAATAATCAACACAAAAATGTAAGAAGGCAGTAAACTTTCCCACATAGCATGCAAGATTTCAGCAAGTTTGGTTGAGGCTGGCGTATGGCTTGCCAAGATTGGCAATCTAGATGCAAGCTTGCTGCAATTTTGCCAATATTGACACGTTCCGTGCAAGTTACGCTCAATTTGCATGAAGTGTGCCAACCTTGGCAACTTTGCTGCAGGACTCTGGCAACATTGGTAGCAATAGTGCAAGGCCCAAGGCAATTGCAACTATATGGTTATTACAAAGGGAGGAGTAGAGTTACCTTTGCTTGAACGCGCACGGCTTATTTCCCGTAGAAGAAAAACAATTCGAGCTAAATTGAAGAAGAGCGAGTTAATAGGAAAATTTTGCGCGAAATTAACTTAAGCATGCGTAACGATAAATTAACTGACAAAGAAGAACAAGTTTGTAAAGTCGTGAATACAGATTAATTGTGAATACAGTTTGATTGAGTACAGAAAACAGTGGTATTGACGTCAGGGTTTCTACCAAGGATCCCGCGGCCCGTCGGATGAAGATGGCGATTGCCATATTACTGAGGAAACTCTTATTTATCTCTCCTGGAGTTGAAAGAATATCCGTTATGCATATTCATAACGGTCATGCATACTTTTAGCCACAAAATGGTCATTGGGGAAATATTTTAATGATTCAAATACCCGTGTCCATATGTTGTAAAGTTAGTTATCACTAACGAATTCATGCAAGCCAGCAGCTGTATATACACGGCCTCCCAACAGTCATTTGTTAGCGAAGAAGTGTTAGTAAGCAATTGTGATTTGCATTTCGTTAGGTCGTTTAGGATAAGGTAATAGGACACGTAGGTCAAGTATGTATTGTTAAGAATTATATCTTTCGCGTTTACAAATGCGGGAAAGTCATTTTCTTTTTAAATTTTGAAACTATAGGGGTACTCATGCAAGTAGTGATTTTTTTGTAATACCTAACTAATTTGTTTCGCTAGGAACATTGTTCCAGCTCCTTTGCACAATTGCATTCCATAGGCAATGTTTTTGTGTGTGGTTCATGAATGCTTTCCTACCCTCGGCGTACCCTCTATTTTTGCCAGGGTTGAAACTTGCACAGGACTTGCGTGAAGCTTGCACAGGACTTGCGAGAAGCTTGCATGAAACTTGCTGCAAGCTTGCAGTGCTACCTTGCAGCAAGCTTGTAACAGGTGCAGTAGTCAGATTGCAGCAAGCTTGCTGCAAGCTTTAACCTTGCCGATGCAAGCTTGCTGCAAGGTTGCTATCTTGCAATGACAAGCTTGCTGCAAGGTTGCAGCAAGCTTGCTTTGCCATGTGGGTTGGTTTTCCGTAGGCACTAAACTTAAGGTTTTTGTACATAGTATTTAATATACTAACTACGTTTCTACGGCACGCCTACATCAGGTAAACTGATAATTACGCTGCATAGTTGAAACTTGGGTAGTACACTAACTACTCTGTGCACAAAAACAATTTATGTTTCATTTGGAAAAACAGCTTTGACAATGCCTGAAAAACACCAAATCCAACCGCTTCTACAGGAATTACACCAGAAACAATCATCATATAACAAAAATATAATAATAATTAAACCTTTATATACCAGAAGCCGAATGTAAATGAATTACACAAAATTTAGACAACAGTACCTCAACACACAATCTGTTGTGGTTATAATCCCACCTACATGTATTTTTTGTCTCGTTCCTGCACTCGCATGTAGAGCCTCTTTTGTTTTTTTTCGCTGCTATGATGTTTTGTGATTCTGTTGAATAAACGTACATGCGTTCAGTTGGTTCAGTTCGTTATGTGAAACGGAATCGGGATGTTGTTATTTCACGCCTACTTTCCCGTATAACTAGAACGCTGGCACCTGCTCTAACAGGTTATGGGCCCAGGAACCCATAATTATGCGGAATAGTGAAATGATATAAGTATTCCCGATTTTTCCGAGTGAACAAGTCAGTTATCGAAAATGGCAGTATCTACATCCAGTGCTCCGTTAATGGTGGAAAAACTAGAAGGTTCAGGCAACTACAGGAATTGGAAATTTTCGATGAAATTACTGCTAATTCACGAAGATTTATGGGACTGTATTAAGACTGACAGTAATAATGAGACGGTGAACAAAGACGTCAAAAGGGACTTGAAGGCTTGGTCAAAAATTTGCTTAGCGGTCCAGCCACCTATCCAGTCCGTTATTAGAAGTACCACCAAGGCTAAGGAGGCGTGGGACAAACTTGAAGCAGCATATGAGGACAAGGGTCTTAGTAGACGTTTAGGATTGCTTAAGACGCTTTTTCGAATGAGGTTGGAAAATTTCGATAGCATGGACGAGTACATAAATAAACTAACTTCTCTTTCCGATCAGTTATCTGACATCGGACACCCATTAGACGATGAATTCTTAGCCGTGATTATGCTTAGCGGACTGCCATCCAAATACGATCCAATGGTGATGGCTTTAGAACATTCATCGACGTCTCTTACTTCGGATCTAGTGAAAATGAAGCTGCAACAAGAAGAGGCCCGAAAGGATGAAGACGATGCTGCGTTCCTGACGGCTAAAGGAAAATTCGCCAAGAGAGAAGGTTATCAAGTGAAGTGCTACAAATGCTACAAACTAGGTCATAAAAGTTATGAATGTCCTTTAAACCAAGAGTATGCCGTACAAAAAGGCCCCAAGTCTTATTTCAAGGGAGGTAAACATGTGAAATATGAGGGTAAAGCAGAGAAGACTACGGTAAAACCAGGTAGTATGAAAGGTAAAGAGGTTAAGAAACCCTCGGCCTTTGTATCATTTCTAACTGCCTTAGCTGTGAATGTGCAAAGTGGAAGTTGGTATATAGATTCCTGTGCAAGTAGCCATATGTCGAACAACAAGGATTGGCTAACAAATTACAATAGTAATAATAGCAAAGTAATTACTGCCGCAAATGATGAGGTTATGATAAGTAAAGGCGAAGGTGAAGCCTCAGTGAATGTTATCAGTGGCACCAAAAAGGTTTCTAACGTTAGTTATGTTCCACAATTGTCTACAAACCTCTTGTCAGTAAGCAAAATTGTCAAACAGGGTATAAATGTTCTATTTACTGATAAGGGATGTGAAATGTTTTTGAAAGATTCTTTTCAGAGCAATGGAGAAGTGGTTGCAACAGCATCAGAGGTAGATGGAATTTACAAGTTGGATGAAATGAAGGACTCAGTTAATCTCTCATTAACTGAAGAAACTGTGTCAAAAGAGCCTATAAATGAAGGTTTGAATGAAGAGCTGTCTAAACAGTCAGTTCCAAGCAGCTACAACCTATGGCATAAGAGGTTAGGTCACTTAAACCATAGAAGCATGAATCTTCTGAGAGCAGGTATGGCTTCTGGTGTTAATTTCAGAAACGATGAAAGTGAAAGATGTATAGCCTGTGCTCAGGGTAAACATGCTAAATTTAGTCTCCCCAAAAGATCTTTGAATAGAGCCAAAGAAAAACTTGGTAGAATTCATTCAGACTTGTGTGGTCCAATGGAAATTACTGCTTTTGATGGTTCTCGGTATATGCTTTTCTTTATTGATGATTTTACAAGGAAAATATTTTGCTATTCTTTGAAATCAAAAAGTGAAGTGTTTAAAATTTTTCTCGAATTCAAAGCAGAGGTTGAATTACAAACAGGTTTAAAGATTAAATGTCTTCGTTCAGACAATGGCACTGAATATATGAATAAAGATTTTGAGACTTATCTTAGGGAAAATGGTATAATTCATGAAACTACTGTCCCCTATACTCCAGGTCAAAACGGGTTAGCTGAACGCACTAATAGATCTATTCTAGAAATAGCAAGGTCAATGGTGTATGGTGCAGGTTTAAACAAAAGGTATTGGGCTGAGGCCATGAAAACTGCTGTGTACCTTAAAAATAGGGCTCCTTCCAGAGCAGTTATGGGGCAGTTACCCGAGGAGAAGTGGTCTAATAAAAAAATAGACTTAAGTCATTTGAAAGTTTTCGGTTGTGTATCGTACGTAAATGTGCCAAAAGAAACTAGGAAAAAGTTTGATCCAAAAAGTAAAATGCATATTTTCATAGGTTATTGTGATCACACCAAAGGGTATAAATTTGTTGATCCTGAAAATCCTAGAAAGATTGTGAAGGCAAAGGATGTTATATTTTTTGAAAATAGGTTTCAGAACTCTAATCTTAATCAACTGAAAGAGACTAAGAGTGCCAAAGATAAACCGAACATATTGTTTCCACAATTAACCGAAAGTCCACAGATTGAACATGGAAATGATAAATTTGGTACAAATAAAGTTAATGTAGTTCGGAATGAATTTAGTAGTTCAGAATCTAGGTCAGATGCTGAGGAATCCGATAATGACCATTTTCAGCTGGATAAAGATCCAGATTATGTACCATCTCAGGAGGATTTAAATAGTTCTGAAGATGAAATAAATGATTCAAATGGTGATGTGGGCATAGTTAAAAGGTTTCCTGTAAGGAACAGACGACCCAAAGAATTTCCTGATCATGTTATGTACGTGGTAACAGAAAGTCCTATTGAGCCACTTAGTTACGAGGAAGCAATGGCTAGTAATGAAAAATCGCAGTGGGAATTCGCAATGCAAGATGAATACCAATCCCTTATTAAGAATAATGTATGGGAATTAGTAGATTTGCCTTTAGGTAAAAAACCAATTGCATGTAAATGGGTTTATAAAATGAAGAAAGGTCTAGATGACCAAACACATAAATTTAAGGCAAGACTGGTAGCAAAAGGATGTTCTCAAAGATATGGTGTGGATTATATGGAGACCTTTTCTCCAGTAGTTAGATATAGCACTATTAGAATGTTGCTTGCTCTTGCTGCTGAATTAGACCTAAGAATTGATCACTTCCCTGGGGATTGTACGAGTTGAAACGAGTTAGAGTGAACTAGCATGGTTTTACAAGGTTTCAAATCGGTTTAACTCGTTCTTTCAACTCGTTTCAAGTCGGTTATGGCCGCTTTTTGCTTGCTTTACCTCGTGCGTTGACTTCGTATAACCTCGATTGATGTCGTATCAACCAGTAGCTGTCGTTTCTGGGCAGCTTGATCCTTCTCGAGTCATCTCGTCTTATGTAGAGAGGAAGTGGTTGTTTCATCTCGTAATGCATGGTTTCAGTTGGTAACACGCTACCTCGTTTCACGTTGTATTAACTCGTTTCAACTGTGCAAGAATCAACTCGTCTTATGTAGCAATAACCCGTTTTATCTAGAACAGACAACCTCGATTCATCTCGCATTACCTAGTTTGACGTGTACGAAAAGCAACTCGTTCGATCTAGCTTTAACCTGTTTCAACTGGTTTCAGCTAGTAACGCGCTACCTCGTTTCACATTGTATTAACTCGTTTCAACTGTGCAAGAATGAACTCGTCTTACCTAGCATTATCCCGTTTTATGTAGAACAGACTACCTTGATTCATATCGTATTACCTCGTTTAACCTGTACGAGAAGCAACTTGTTTAAACTCGCGCTATCCTATTTCACCTAGTAACACGCTACCTCGTTTCACATTGCATTACCTTTTTCACACGAAATCATGGTTTCAACTGGACCCCCAGACCCCGCGTCGCATCAAGCCCTCTGGTTTGAACCTGGTTCCTCATTGACGTCGCTTCACAGTATATCTACCATCTTGATAACAAAGAGTTGCAACTGGAACCCCATACCTAATTTCACACGGTATCAACTCCTTAGAACCAGAATCCGTCACCTCCTTGCATCACTTCACTTCCTACTGACCTGAACACAGCAATAAACACAACTGGAATACATTATTCAGCCGTACATTTCATTGACTAACCTGTACAGATACAAGATTAATTATCCCCAATGTCGCAACCACGTCCAACAGCATTCATCGAAAATTACTTCTATTCCACTCATTTTGAGATACTAATTTGAACCAAAATTATCCCTTATTCCAAGATGTATATAATATTATTTACAACGAATTGCCTCAACATTGATCACCGAGTTGCACCTAAAGCACCAGTAAAACAAAATTTCACTCATCGTAATATCATGCACTTAAACACCCTTGGGGAATGAACACTACGTGCTTCATGAGAGATCACCAAAAACCAAGCACTTCGTTGTATAAAAGCAATACAGGATGCGCATAAGGAATAAGTTACCACAATGATACACCTACATCAACAAATGTGGATTTGAAAATACGAAATAGGCAAGAGGAGATTAAGAAACAAATCAACAAATTTACAAAAGAAGTATTAGGCATCTTTATTAAACTTTTTTTCCAGTTCAAGTCTTGAATTGTTGAGCATATATATGCCCTCACACTTTTAGTTTCTCGCCCCGGCAAAACCTCGTCGGTTCCTCTTCTTTTAAGATAATCCACATAGCAATCTGCAAAGATAAATTCATAACTTACTCTGGTATCCCATGCAGCATTTCCGCTGGTAGAAAACAACATAATATTTGGATTACCACACAAAGAATTAATCCAATAATTTCTTAAATACCAATAGAGTATGACAAAGCGTACATATTTAAATGTGCCTCGAAATATAATTATTAGGGTACTTAAATGTAATTCCTACTAATTTCAGGCTATTCAAAATAGGAGAACAGCTTACCTGTCGTGCATAAAATACACAAAATACAATGGCAGGCCGGAGATAACTGAAACAGCGAAAGCCATTGGATAAATTAGACGATTTGTTTACAAAATACTGTGACATGAATTCCCCTTCGAAACTGGACATTTGAAAAGTGTTCAGTACCTATCCACATTAAAGTAAGCATGAATAACTTATGACTACGACAGCTCTTAGTTCAGCTGAAACTTACCTCCTAGAAGAATTTCAAATCACAATATCCATCCGTTCCTTTTGCTTCATCGTGGGATTCCTCGCAATATAATCCAAGAACGTAGGCGAAAACTTCATACAGTTTACGAACTAAATTGTCCACTCGATGGCGTACAAATTTTAAATATCTCCAACGTAGCCGCAGCACACTATCCTCATATTAATTACTCTTATAACGCAGATAAGATAAATTTCCTCAACATGCAGTAGCACACAAAAATTCACGATTTTATACACAACGAAAAGTATACGCTTCGGTGAGCGAATTTCACTTTACAGGAGGCCATAGGTAAACACCGGTAAACACAATTATCAAAGATGGACGTTTCATCACTAGTTCCTGAGTCAAGTTAGCATCTTAATTCAAAATAGAGTTGTTGGATATTCAATAATTCTTATTTTCTATCGATACATTCTCATTTCAAAAATACATATATATTTACTTTTTCTTTTAGTACTTCCATATTTTTATTGTCACACTATTAAATGAAGGAGTTTCAATTTCGTTTATAATAATGGGAGAGCTCATTTTTTGTAAACATCCGGTTTCATGTTGTTGTTGAAAACCTTCCAAGTAAATAAACAAACTATAGAGACTGTAGAGACTACATACTAAAAATAGTAATTTATTTAAACCAATAATACAATATGAAATAGCAGTATGGTCATATTTAATTTTCTTTATGTATTTACAGGAGTAAATTCAAATTTCTACGAGCTATTACAACATATGTTGTAATTGCTCATAGAAATTATACCATAATTATTACCAGAACATTGCATGTATGTTAAGACCGGGATATTCATTAACAATTTTTGTCAAGAATATTTCGCATCAGTGCGATTGGTTTCGGATTGGATTGATTCAGATTGGCGATTATAGTGGCGATATGAACTATTATGACCGTTCATATAGCTATTATATATAATTGATATATTAACACGACTTACAAACGTCATAAATGAAAATACTGGATATTAAAAATGAATTAATTAGCTACCTATATAGAAAGCAAATATTTAATTTATGTCAAAATATTACGAAGTGAACCCAGTGATATAGGTATCTTTTAGTCATCTTGTCTATTTACGTTATGACATTTGTATCTATAATGGAACTACGAGGCTTAGTATACTACGTAAAACTGCTTGATACGAGATCCACCTCAAACGAGGTGAATCAGGATAAAACGAGAAGCCTAGGATACGAGGTAAAACCACTTCATACGGAATCCACGACGAAAGAGGTGAATCAGGTTAAAACGAGAAGCACTGTGTACGAGGTAAAACCACTTGATACGGAATCCACGACGAACGAGGTGAATCAGGTTAAAACGAGAAGCGTTGGATGCGAGGTAAAACCACTTGATACGAGATCCACAACCAACGAGGTGAAATCAAGTTAAAACGAGAATCTTTGGATACGAGGTAAAACCATGCTTCCACGACGAACGAGGTGAATCAGGTTAAAACGAGAAGCTTTGGATACGAGGTAAAATACCTTGATGCGACATCCACCTCGAACGAGGTGAACCGAGTTTAGACAAGTTACCTCGTCTGCAATTTGAAACCACTTGATACGACATCCATCTCGAACGAGGTGAACCGAGTTTAGACAAGTTACCTCGTCTGCAATTTGAAACCACTTGATACGACATCCATCTCGAACGAGGTGAACCGAGTTTAGACAAGGTCCCTCGTCTGCATATTGAAACCACTTGATACGACATCCACCTCGAACGAGGTGAACCGAGTTTAGACAAGGTCCCTCGTCTGCATATTGAAACCACTTGATACGACATCCACCTCGAACGAGGTGAACCGAGTTTAGACAAGTTACCTCGTCTGCAATTTGAAACCACTTGATACGACATCCACCTCGAACGCGGTGAACCGAGTTTAGACAAGGTCCCTCGTCTGCAATTTGAAACCACTTAATACAAATTCCACATTGAACGAGTTGAAACTAGGTATTTCGATTTTTCGCCGGGACTGCTTGCCTTGCGTGTTGTATGTGTTTGCGGGGCCTGAGAGTTGAAACCATCTCAAACGAGGTGACAACTCGTACCTACGAGTTGGTCCGAGTTCAAATTTAACTGGATTTACCTCGTTTTAACTCGGTTTTTTCCCCAGGGTTAGATGTTAAAACTGCTTTCTTAAATGGAGACTTGTGTGAAGAAGTGTATATGTCACAGCCTCAAGGTTTTGTTAAGGTAGAAGATGGAGGCAAAGTTTGTTTGCTGAAAAAAGCATTGTATGGTCTAAAGCAAGCTTCGCATGCTTGGCATGAAAAAATTTGTAAAGTGTTGAAAGGTTTGGGTTTAAGTAAATCCGAATGTGAACCTTGTGTATATTATAAAGTAAGTGGAGATAGAGTATTAATTCTTGCTTTATATGTGGATGATTTTTTTATTTTTTGTAATGATACTAAATGGAGAAATGAACTAAAGAGAAAGTTGTTGAGTATTTTTGAAATGTCTGATCTTGGAATTGCCAAACAAATTTTAGGCATGAGAATTCAAAGAAATGAGAGTGGTATTAAAATAGATCAAAAGGCTTATGTTAAACATGTTTTAAACAAATTTAATATGTCAGATTGTAAGGTAGTAAGCACACCAATGGAAATGGGCACCAAATTAAACAAATCAGATTGTAATCAAGTTGCATTTCCCTATCAGGAATTAATTGGCTCGCTTATGTACTTAGCAGTCTGCACAAGACCTGACATATGTTACTCAGTCAGCTGGTTAAGCCAATTTAATAAGAATTATACTACAGAGCATTGTAACTTAGCAAAGAGAGTTCTCAGGTATTTGAAGGGTACCTCTAACCTTGGTTTATTTTATTGTAAAAGTGGAAAAGGAATTACTGGTTATGCAGATGCTGATTGGGGCAACAATGTTGACCGCAAGTCATATACAGGGTATGTGTTTACTTCAGGTGGAGGTGCGATATCTTGGGAAAGTCGTAAACAGCGCACAGTCGCTTTATCCTCTACTGAAGCAGAGTATATGGCACTTGGAGAAGCAGCAAAAGAAGCCTTGTTTTTACGAAACATGTATAATGAGATTTTTTCCGTTGATAATTGTATTGTAATTTATAATGATAATATGTCTGCACAAAAACTTTGTGAAAACCAGCAACACCATCAGAGAACCAAACATATTGATGTGAGACATCATTTTGTGAGAGATGCTCTGCTCAAAAACCAAATTGATATACGGTACTTAAGTTCAGAAGAAATGGTAGCAGATGGTTTGACAAAAGCCATCCCAAAAACAAAGTTAATGAAATTTATTAAATCACTAGGTATTATAGAAGTCTAGTTGATAATCTGTATTTGTGAAATGGTTGTATTTTTTGGGACATGTATTGTGATTAAGGGGGAGTGTTGTGGTTATAATCCCACCTACATGTATTTTTTGTCTCGTTCCTGCACTCGCATGTAGAGCCTCTTTTGTTTTTTTTCGCTGCTATGATGTTTTGTGATTCTGTTGAATAAACGTACATGCGTTCAGTTGGTTCAGTTCGTTATGTGAAACGGAATCGGGATGTTGTTATTTCACGCCTACTTTCCCGTATAACTAGAACGCTGGCACCTGCTCTAACACAATCAATGCCACTTCCACAGCGTTTTTGAAGACACTGTCCATTGGTCACCAAAATTTTAAGCGAAGAGAAAAAGTTCACTGATATCACATTATTTTGTAGCCAAACATGACAATTCACTCGGCAAATATTGCAAACCAAACCAAAAAACTTGGCATAAATGAAATGTAAATCGTCCAAATAACCCACTAAAATACCATATCTGCTAGCAATAAAGCAATACTTACACGTTGAAATTTCAAGGATCCTTCGTTCAACGACGTATTTTTTAACAACTTTGCAACGTTACAGGTAACTTCGGAAGCAAGTATTCTATGGGTGAGGAAATTTGTAAAGACAATAAAACGAGGATGCTACAGAAATAAAAACGGATTTCTTAGCAGACATATTTCCATAGCCTTGAATTTCAAAGAAAGCACATACCAGTACGGTACAGCCGTAAGGCCTGGTTACATGATACATTAACATGTACGAGTTCATGTACATTTGCGTGAATGGTTTCAGCACAACTTGTGCGAATGCATTTATACATTAACTCGTACGTGTTGATAAATTTCAACCACACTTCAACAAGTCTCGACACTTGTTTACATGTGTTTCACGGGTTTCCATGCATGGGCATGATTTCTAACATAAGAAAACTTCCGAAGCAAACGCAGCCAACTTGGCCACATGAGAGGAATTTCTGCCCGATGATATTTTTTAACCGTAACAGTAATGGACTGATAATGATGAAATAACGTTTGCCTACGTACCAGCAATTCCATTTTTTATAAATATTTAAACGGGTCTCATGGTGAACTATTTTAAACATATTAAGTACATATTATATTTTTTGGTTGGTAATTTCTGGTTTAAAATTAGGTCAACTGTGTCCGTCATTTGGAGTTTATTATCGTGTCCACATCAAGTGTATTCTTGGTCTACAGCAAACTTCAAATAGTGAAGTTATTCGTAGACCTTAAATAGACCAAATGTAGACGTCTACAATTTTTAGTGTGCCCTCAGGGATCTTCTATCTCTTATTCAATACATCTACATGTACACGATACCCTGCAAGCCACCGCGAGAGTGTGTGGCAGGGGGTGAAGATCACCAAGCATGCACTATTGACATTCTAACAAGTCTCTATAGGGTCTCATGCAACTATTGTTGTCATCAAAATGGTATAGTCCTGGACTTTGACGCATTCCTCAGTAACACTGGGCGTGTTTGGTGTAATGTAAGGTTGGAAAGAGAATTTATTTTTCTTTAAAATGACACATCGTTTGGGCTAATAACATCTCCCTTCTTGATATGTGAGTTGTCATAATAGCAAACAAAACCCGGTAAAAACACCCCATTTCAGGACTTGGTCATGTTTACGATATTGTGGAACAGCAACAGAGCATCACAAAAAAGCTTAACCTTTATCACAATTAAAATATATAGTCCTAAAGCATTCTACGCGTTTTCAAGACTCGTCAGTTTTTGATTGAGTGTTGATACGCGTTTTAAAAATCGATTGAAGTCTACAAATGTTTTTTGAGAGACTTAAAATTTAAACGAGCTATAGTCCGTACAATTTGGAAAAAATAAGCGAGAGCGATTTTTCATAAATTTATTTGGAGCTGAGATATAAGGGGGTCTTATTTATGACGTCACGGCGGAAGAACGTCATCCCTGCGGATGGCCGTTAGTGGCTCGGCGCGAAGCTTTCGAACGCCATAAACCGTCGCTCGGCCGCCGCTGTTACGTCCCACGTCGTGCTTTTAGAGGATAAACCCACGGTCACGCACGGTGACATCCCGGGTGACTGTTATAGGAAAGGGTATTATAATTGTTGGTGATTTTTTTTATTCTTTACATCTTTTACTTACAGGCATCGAGAACTTACTTCCATCAGCTTAAACTATTTATTCTCAGTAAGTGACATTACCATTTACAGATTTGTTTACTTGCGCGTTGCTACTCAACAATAAAAGTTTCGGTACGTTCCAAAAATCTAACGTCTTTTGCCGACATTACCTGGGCCTCGATCATGGATCTTCATAAGGCGTGCGCTAGCGCTATCGTTATTTTTTGATTTAACTTATGTCAGAGAGAACGTGATCTCCGTTCTTCATTTTTCGCACATCACTTCAAATCGCTTATCACACTCAGTGGAGCGAATTTTATAGACGGTTATTGTTAACCTTACGCTACTCTATGGGGTAAGCGTTGACGATAAAGATTGCGATAACGCGAAAGATCCATCCGTGATTCCACAACTGCTTTCAGTGGTCCTTTAACCCTCTCACACGGATTGTTCTGTTAACTCGGTTACTTTGAAGTGCTGCAAGAGATACCGTCCTCAGTGTAGATATTTTACACATAGAGCTTTTGGTGTCCAATATTTTGGTATGAAATTTGCTGCGATTTTAATAGTCTATACATCAAAGTATTTCCGAGAGTGCTGAAAATTGCACGTTCCACCAGGCCTCCGATAAAAAGGAAGCATTTCCCTCTCCGACCAATTAAGAATACTCCGGAAGAAGATAATTCTGTATATTAAGAGGGCGTAAGAGACCGAATTTGCAAAGTGGTGAGAAGAAAATGGTGGCCAATACGAAATATTTCTTTGAAAAAGTGAGAAATGGTGAAATTGAAATTGTAGTGAACCAGGTGATAAAAAATACGGCAAAGGGCTGCGGAGTATCTGAGTGCACTGTTAAAAATGTGAACAAAGAAATTAAAGGTAGTGGTAGTGGGGCATCAATTTCGCCAATCAAGAGTCCAGGGGGGCTGTGTTTGAAACCTTCGGAATTATCTCGAATAGGTAACCATGGAGTCACGTGGTACCAACACGAATGGTTTGAACATTTTATTTCTCTGAATCGCTCGTTACATTATCAAAAATTGTTTTCACTTGAGTTTTTCTCATCTCTCTCGACTATAGATCCCACAGATGAGATAAAACACAAGTTTAAACAATGAATGAGGTTGCAATCAGCGGTTTTAACACATTAAATTTGCGAGCCATTCTTGTTTATGCCTCGTGACTCCTTGGTTACCTGTTCGAAATAATCTCGACTGTTTCAAACACAACCCCCAGGAAGACCTCGAATCGTGCTGGAAGAATTTTTCCAACGTGTTGTAAGAAGGAAAGTGCACAACTTTTATTTGCGAAAAATATACCCTACAGTTGCTAATGTTTTAGCTGGACTGCGCGAGGATCATGAAGACTTTCCCGATGTTAGTCAGTCAACCACGTTTCGTATTTTTAAATGTATAGGATTTCGTTTTCAAAAATTCAATTCAAAATCCGATTTCTTTGAAAGTCCTAAAATAGTTGACCAGCGCCAAATATTTTTGAGGTCTACAAGGCGATTAAGAGAGGCAGGCTGTAGAATATTTGACACTGATGAAACGTGGTGTGGTGCTAATCACAAGAAGAAGAAGGAGCATCAGATAGTAAAGCAGTGGACTGGGATAGAGCAAAAGTCCAAGAAGTGAACGGTTGCAAAAGCGGCATAACAGTTCCGTCAGGGTCGGGCAAAAGGGTGACTGTTGACAGAAGCAACAAAAACTTCACCAGGTCGAGCAAGTAAAATAATATCCTTTTGGAAAAGAGCTAAAACAAGTCATCCGAGGCAATATACAGCTGACGAAGCTTTGTTCTTAATTATTTACAGCACCTTGTCGAAAAGACAATACTTCTCTCTTCGAAAAGGTGCAAAGAAGCTCGAACATGACCTTTACCCTTTTTACCATTCCATTTCTGTAGCCAAGAAAGAAGCTCACAACGGAGGATTTTCAATAAGTGAAAAAAATTGTAATTTTTTATTTTTAGGAATGTCAGAGGAACTAATAAATAAATTCTCTAATATTTTGAACACAATCTCTTGTGGCTATGCCATCAACCCTGAGAATTTTGAGAGTTGTTCGTTGAGGACATCATCGTCATCATCATTGGTCAACAATTCTAGGATTGGTTTGACGCAGCACCCCACTTGATTCTTCGCTGAACTATATATAAAATTATATCCCTGGTTCTACATGCCTCCCTCCGTTCACAAAAGTTTAAACCACGGATCATTAGTGGTGTGAGAAGCAATATCACCCACTGGACAACTTCCAGAAGAAGCCCTTGAATCACAGCACAAAGACTGAAAGAGGCTCCGCAGAGACCACAGCCGGAAAAATTCGAGGGTAGACACAAATTCCGATGTTTCTCATCGCCTGCTTTTGACTTTTCATCCTCTAATATCATCCTCCGGAGAACTTCCATGGAAAAAGAGACGGACTTTGCCGATAGCTGTTCGTGAAATGCTTGACGATGCACATTTATCCGAGGAATCTGACAATAAGTCTCAACATGATGAGAAAGTGATTCTTCCGCTGATGACTGATTCTCAATTATAGCCAGTAAAATTAAAATTTTTAACATTTCAATTTGACGCATGTCTACGACTAACTAATTCAGTGATAACCACCAATCACTTTTATGCACTTGTTATTTATTCATTTGTCAATCTGCGAATTTAATTTAGTTTTTCTATTGTTTGCTAGCATATTTTGAATGGATTGTCATAACAATTTAGTTAAAAATGATGGGGATTGTTAGAGAAGGGACATCTTGTAAGAAGGCTGACAATGAAGGATGATGATGTGTATGATTTGAACTATTGAATTCATTGATATTGGAGAGACAAAAATAAAAAGCGCAAAGGGATATAAGAAATTCCATTTCAATCGCTTTGGCACGTTAATTTGAGATTGTGTACCTAATTCTTCCAACCAAACAGTAACTTTTACGCGTACACGTGATCACGTTGGCATTTTATCTTTTTCGTTTCGTCTTAAATCATATAAATTCAAAAAAAAAAACAATGAAAAAAATTACAAATTGGGTGTTGCCTAACACTTTCCCAACTTCCTGTAATACCTGTTGTTCGCACTTACATTTTGATAATTTCTTCACTTTTTGGATTTTTTGGGTAGTTAATAATAGGTACGGTAAGAGTAGGCAATGTTACATTATAAAAACTTACGTCCAAACTCAACGGAGAAACTACTACTCACTTGGAAGAAACATTAATTTCGTGTTTAAAGACTTTCAAGATATTTTACTCAGTGTCCGCCATTTTGTTTTCACGAATTTTGAAGATGTGAGTTCAGAGTCATAATTAGGGCCACCAAAAAACACCAAATACCAAATTTCACCAAAATTGAACTATTATTTCTGTTTTTGACTAACTGTTTCCTATTCCGGACCACTGTGCGACGGCCTGCTGTCAACTAAATGCGGAAGGCCGTATCCCTCTCCGAAGGAACGGAAGCGAAAAGTACAAGCATCATCATCTTCAAGCATCAGCCTCCCAGAGAGGGAGGCCTCTCGTTCCCATTCGGGGACGCCATGAGCACGCCAGTCGAAGTGGCCACGTGGATAACTTGACTTTCATCTGGTTCCTTCAGGAGCTCACAAGGCAATGAGGCAACTGATATCAATGTGAGATTCGTGCGTGCCCTACCGCCCGAGAGGAAGACAAATCGTCGACGTAAGAAGGAAGGCCGAGAAAAGACGGAGAAGGAAGAGCCTACGCCATAATTCCCGGCGTGGGAGGCAGGACATCAAAAAGATAGCAAGGGTGCTCTGCAAACATTCCGCGATGACAAGATACTGCTGTGTCAACAAAACTTCAGACCTCGTCCGTAACGACCGCGTCTACCTGAGAGCTCCAACGGGGGACATACGTCAACAGCTGCCGCGCGCACAAGCGCAGCGATATGAAATAATATCGATTCCTCTGGTCAGCCTTCGCGGAGCACATCAGGAGCCACAACATCGAGAAGCCGAAACTCATTGACAGAGAAATTGGTGTTTTCTCCGAGGTTCGCCAGGTGGGCTGTGTTTGAAACCGTCGAGATCATCTCGATAGGTAACCAAGGAGTCACGTTGTACAAACACGAATGGTTTGCTAATTAATTTGTTTTAATCGCTGGATACATTCTCACTCATATTGTTTTAACTTGAACTTTTGCCATCCGGGGGCTGTATACTTTAGATGGACGAGAAAAACTAAAGTAAAATCAATTAGTGAGATCGTAATGAGCGATAAAAAACATCAAATTTGAAAACCATTCCTGTTTGTACCACGTGCCTACCTGGTTACCCATTAGAGATAATATCGACAGTTTCAAACACAACCCTCAAGGGAAGCGACGGAAAGAGCGAAAACTTCCAACAAAATGAACAGGGGCAACACATGATTTACAAGGTCGTGACAGCGGGTTTTCAGCTATCCATCAAGCAATCACGGGGAAGGCACGTAGCCAGAAATTTGCTTCTGGGGGGGGGGGGGGCTAAGTCTTGCGTAACTTGAAACAAATCAGCCTTGCCCGTTCGGCGCGGGCATGCTACAAATCTCCTCCCTTAATTTTCAGTGCTTGGTATTTATGTTCACAGCGCCCATTCCTATCTCTTCTCATTGGTTAAAGTTCACTGCTTACCTTATTATGAAGCAGTTACTTTGACCGGCTCCAGAACAGAAGTTCAACGCATGCATACATTTGTAAAGGGACGGTACGATAACTATATTAGCGTAACCAGTCTATTTAATGAATGAAAATGGGAATCACTGTCAGATCGCAGGTTGAAATTTAGACTTAATCTCCTAAATCAATTCAATATAATATTTTCAGTGATGAAGTTAAAAATATTTTGCGAACTCCAAGTGACTATGGTAGACTGGACCATAATCACAAAATTAGAGAAATTGATTGCCGAACTGACATTCAAAATGTCCTTTTTTCCTCGTACAATTAGGGATACGAATAGCTGTAAATATGTCCAATACGAGTGATTGAATCCATAGCATGGGTGTTGCATGTTGGTATAAGGACTCGAAGGTAACCCAACTAACAGCACGTTTTTGCATGCGTGGTTTGCTATTTTTATCTTTTTAAATATTGCAGTTTAGACTAATATATCAATACTAATTCTTTTAAATGCATGATATGTAGTGCATGTTTGGTGAGAATTCACCACCTGCCACACACCTTTGAGGTGGCTTGCAGGGTATTATGTAGCTGTACATATCATATTGAAAAGAAAAAATTTTAACCACACGAATGCATCAAACTACTGTCTGTAAAAAAAAGCAAGACACCCGAGTTTGAGGAGCTCTATCGTCTAAACGAAGCGATCAATTTCAATGCAACAAAAAGCATTCGAGAGAGAGTTTATTTCTACGTTGGATCATTTACTTCAAAAAATCTTCGGCTCCGTAGTATTCCTTGTACTTAATTTTTTCTCAAAAAAGTACCCGTTTTTTGCGCGTAAAATCAAGTTACCCAACTTTGAGCGCTTGGTATTCCCGTAGTGTTTGTTCCAATTACTTGCGATTTTGATATAAGGAAGCCAGATCTATTAGTAACAGTTTGCAAAAAACAAATTGTTTATACCACTAAAATTGATGGATTTGTTGTAAACAACGCAAACCCCTGCTAACTTCGAAACCAATCGGTCAATTGAAAATTGATTGGTACTGTTGTATGCTGTACGATGAATGCAATGCTGGTACTAATAACATTTACATTAAATATCATTAATAAGGACAATATCGCTTATTATTTATCTAGATGTTTCTATACCGCTACCGGCAGCTCCGTCGTGGGAGAGGGAGGAGAAAACAGGCGCGTGGTTGCCACCGACTCGGCAGTCGGCGCGCTTCCTTTAAATGATTGGCACGTACGGTAGAAGTATCTGTATTGCTCCCTTCAGGTAAACTACAGGATGTTAGGTTGGGGTGAGCTTTCATGAACATGCTTTTCTGCGGCGTAAGTTCTAAGCCATAATTGCGTATTCTTTAGGAAGATAATTGCCAGTAACTATTTAAATCAATTCCCATCAGCATTTTTCATGTGGGCTTTGGCCCACCCATCATCACTGGCTTCTTGCTCAACTTTTTATACTTAAATCCCATGTCTAACAGAATGGACCTTAACTTTGGGAGAGAGAAACGTGGGCATTCGGGTACATTCTCTAACAAGTGATCCATCAACCTGCGTAATGTAGGAAACATATTCCTCAAATAGAACCCGTGCACTGTCCTCCTTATGACACCGATCGATGAAGATCTTCGGCCTTCCCAACACACGAAGCCTCTTCTGTGCCGTAGGATGGTCACTACTTGAATTCTCCTTGTCACAATCCTTTTGTTTGGCGGCGACTCTTTTCACCGATGTCAAGCTGATACCAAGGCAATCAGACACAGTTTGATACACGGGATAACGTTTGTCCATACTTTTTTCTGCTTCGCAGCGAAAAAAGCAAATGGCACTCAAAACCATTTGGACTTCCGTCTCCGAAAAACCCATTCTTGGACGCATGATGCACCGAAGGAATCTGCACTTCCAATTGTCTAATCATGCCTAAAAGCAAACGTTTTGAAGCAACCAGTGGATGATTCATAAACTGCCAGGGTACTGTGCGTCACGACGCACGATGTGGCAACTGCGCACGGCTTCGAGAGACTTTCTCTTTTCTATTGCTTTGTTTTGGCCTGCCTTGCTAGGCAGAGAAAAAGCTACAAACAAAAATAATTATCAAACGATATTTAATATACAGCTGACATTTAACGTGTATGCTCTACGTACCTGTATTACTTTCATTCTACGGCATACAACAGTACCAATCAATTTTCAAATGACCGATTGGTTTCGAAGTTAGCAGGGGTTTGCGTTGTTTACAACAAATCCATCAATTTTAGTGGTATAAACAATTTGTTTTTTGCAAACTGTTACTAATAGATCTGGCTTCCTTATATCAAAATCGCAAGTAATTGGAACAAACACTACGGGAATACCAAGCGCTCAAAGTTGGGTAACTTGATTTTACGCGCAAAAAACGGGTACTTTTTTGAGAAAAAATTAAGTACAAGGAATACTACGGAGCCGAAGATTTTTTGAAGTAAATGATCCAACGTAGAAATAAACTCTCTCTCGAATGCTTTTTGTTGCATTGAAATTGATCGCTTCGTTTAGACGATAGAGCTCCTCAAACTCGGGTGTCTTGCTTTTTTTTACAGACAGTAGTGATCACGATTCAAGACACTTAACACCTGAATTATATGCAGTGTAATCTGCATTAGCACGCCCAGTTAAAATCAGAACAACAAAATTATTGGGAAAAAATTTCAGAGGGGGGGGGGCTGAAGCACCTGCAGGCAACCCCCCCCCCCTTGGCTACGGGCCTGCAAGGGGGCAAGTCTGTAACCCAGAAGAAGAGCCCCGTCCGGGCGATGAGATGCATATGTGATTGCTGGGGCGACACTTGGCCACGGCACTTCCACACGCTCCTCCCTCGCAAGACCCATCTCTCACCCAAGGATGATGGACCAATGCCGACTCACTCAGAATGCGAGCCCGCTATTTGCACGCAACTGCATACTCGAAGAGCAAACTCGCTTATCTCGCAGCTCTAACTTACATTTGGAGGTCGACCCACCGTATCCGCAACCCGGTGGACGCACTCGGCTGCTTCATTCTTAGCCCTTTGCTTAGCCCGTTTCACACGATACTTGATCCAGTACAAGGTCTAGTATACTCGCTAGTATGCTAGCTTTCCAGTATCGTGTGAACAGAACCAGTGTAATGGCTGGCGAGCATGCTAGCTAGTATACTCGCTGAGCTACTGGATGTCATACTTGATGCGGTACTAGATTTCTAGTAGGACCTAGTAGCCATCGACCAATCAAGTCACGTTACAGACGCTGTGCGAACTTCTCTTTTTTTAATTAGTATGGAATCATATGGAATTAACCGATTCATAGCAAGCACAAGGTCGATGATCGTGTGAAACCTCCCAGGACGGTTCAAATCATGCTAGATTCCGTCCTCAATATCAAGTAGCGGCTACCACACTAGGTCTTGTGCTGGGTCAAGTATCTTGTGAAACGGGCTTTAGCGTTAAGGATGTGAAAGAGAAGAACTAAGCAAATACGAAGGGGTTAGCCGACTTGAGAGTGGAAAACTGCATCAAGCCATTCTCAGGATGGTTGACTGAAGGAGACGGTGGAGGAAAACCAGACGGACGTGATTGTCGACAGTGCAACATTCTAAAGGGAAGACGAGCGAAGGAAACAACACGAGAGGAGCATTTAGTTGTTCTTAAGGCCGTTTTATACGACGGTCATTGAAACTGCGCAAGTTGATGTTGCTTCCGTTAGAGCAGTCGTCTGCAAAAGTCCGTGACGTAGGAAATTGCGAGGACGCTTGCTGGACAGCTTTGCACGGTGCAATCGTCGGTGCATTATGTCAGTATTACAATATACCATTCGGTAGCGGTAATACCGTCAATGTATCGCATAACGTCAAGATCTGTCAAGTAGCAATTAATTGGACGTGAAATATGCGATAAATTACCACCACTTTAAATATGATTTAAGCCATAGTCTAAACATAATAGTGGAGACCCTCGTCCCGTATACTTAGCCCAAAATTTGCACAACGAACGAACGGCTGTGGGCCAAGGTAACGAGTTCTTTCTTTACGAACGAAATTTGAGCTTCCACGTGATTAATCGCCCAACTCATCAATATTGCACTTTATTCACTACCAGAGGAGTTGAGTGCAAACAAAAACACCCAACTCAATGGTCAACAACCTATTTAATCGCTAGAATTCCCCTGGCAGTTCGTTGCCGCTACATCTGCACCATCTAGAGAGATAAATAAACTTCAAAATTGCGCGAACTCGCATGTATCAGATTATAACATGTTATAATTTGCTCGCAAGCGTTTGTTCGCAGTGGCGCTGCCTGTCCTCGCAAGTCGTCGCTTTACACGGCGCTATATATTTCTTGCGCAAGTGTTCTCGCAACAGCCGGCGCAGTATCAATGACCGTGTAAAACGGCCTTAAGAGTAGGCACTTTATCCTATGGGGACCAATGAAATAAAGCATGCATCAGTGTTGAGGGACAATGCAAAGGGAGATGCAATGTCAATGACCTGGGGAGATTACAGAGGGCGTGGGCGAGCAATCCACGCGTGTCCAGCGCTCATCATGACGAATGCATGAAATGGGGAAGTCGTTTACTCGGAACCGAAATCGCAATTTTGTGCAGAAATCGTTAGATGGAAACGAAAAAAGAATTTCAGTGAAAAAAATGATCTACCTACCACAACCATTCACTAATAAACCAAACATTAAAATTAACAAAAGGTGACGCCCACCGAAAAAGCTGCTTTGATCATATTGACGTCATTTTCCTCCCGTCCTTGACTGCTTTTCGAGGAAGGGAAGGGAGTGGAAGGGGGTTCTCGGTAGGTCCGCTCGCACAGATCCTGTCGCAATCGCTCCCATTGGCAGAGTCAGCTGTGTTCCCCCATTGCGATAAGGCGAAGTAACTTCGCGGACTCAGTTGTGATTGGACGAAGTCGATATACGTCAGAGGTTGCACCACGCCCACTTTTCCGCAAGGGTTAAATACATCAGTTTTTCGCCGCTTATAACTCGAGAAATAATTGACGGATCAAAACACGGAAAAATACGGGCCTTTTTACTTTACAAACTCTATCAGATCGGGCAATAAACAAACATGGTAAACGACCCCATTAGTTCAAAGACAAAACTATGCTTGTGCTATGAGATCACACAACGGTAATGTGAATGTTTTGCTAAGTTGTTTTTAAATTCAGCGATCGCCGGGGGATGAGAAGAACAGGAAGACATGCAATATTATCCTTGGATCCCTGCATGCTACATAATACCCTGGGAGCCACCGTAGTGTGATCACGATTCAAGACACTTAACACCTGAATTATATGCAGTGTAATCTGCATTAGCACGCCCAGTTAAAATCAGAACAACAAAATTATTGGGAAAAAATTTCAGAGGGGGGGGGGCTGAAGCACCTGCAGGCAACCCCCCCCCCCTTGGCTACGGGCCTGCAAGGGGGCAAGTCTGTAACCCAGAAGAAGAGCCCCGTCCGGGCGATGAGATGCATATGTGATTGCTGGGGCGACACTTGGCCACGGCACTTCCACACGCTCCTCCCTCGCAAGACCCATCTCTCACCCAAGGATGATGGACCAATGCCGACTCACTCAGAATGCGAGCCCGCTATTTGCACGCAACTGCATACTCGAAGAGCAAACTCGCTTATCTCGCAGCTCTAACTTACATTTGGAGGTCGACCCACCGTATCCGCAACCCGGTGGACGCACTCGGCTGCTTCATTCTTAGCCCTTTGCTTAGCCCGTTTCACACGATACTTGATCCAGTACAAGGTCTAGTATACTCGCTAGTATGCTAGCTTTCCAGTATCGTGTGAACAGAACCAGTGTAATGGCTGGCGAGCATGCTAGCTAGTATACTCGCTGAGCTACTGGATGTCATACTTGATGCGGTACTAGATTTCTAGTAGGACCTAGTAGCCATCGACCAATCAAGTCACGTTACAGACGCTGTGCGAACTTCTCTTTTTTTAATTAGTATGGAATCATATGGAATTAACCGATTCATAGCAAGCACAAGGTCGATGATCGTGTGAAACCTCCCAGGACGGTTCAAATCATGCTAGATTCCGTCCTCAATATCAAGTAGCGGCTACCACACTAGGTCTTGTGCTGGGTCAAGTATCTTGTGAAACGGGCTTTAGCGTTAAGGATGTGAAAGAGAAGAACTAAGCAAATACGAAGGGGTTAGCCGACTTGAGAGTGGAAAACTGCATCAAGCCATTCTCAGGATGGTTGACTGAAGGAGACGGTGGAGGAAAACCAGACGGACGTGATTGTCGACAGTGCAACATTCTAAAGGGAAGACGAGCGAAGGAAACAACACGAGAGGAGCATTTAGTTGTTCTTAAGGCCGTTTTATACGACGGTCATTGAAACTGCGCAAGTTGATGTTGCTTCCGTTAGAGCAGTCGTCTGCAAAAGTCCGTGACGTAGGAAATTGCGAGGACGCTTGCTGGACAGCTTTGCACGGTGCAATCGTCGGTGCATTATGTCAGTATTACAATATACCATTCGGTAGCGGTAATACCGTCAATGTATCGCATAACGTCAAGATCTGTCAAGTAGCAATTAATTGGACGTGAAATATGCGATAAATTACCACCACTTTAAATATGATTTAAGCCATAGTCTAAACATAATAGTGGAGACCCTCGTCCCGTATACTTAGCCCAAAATTTGCACAACGAACGAACGGCTGTGGGCCAAGGTAACGAGTTCTTTCTTTACGAACGAAATTTGAGCTTCCACGTGATTAATCGCCCAACTCATCAATATTGCACTTTATTCACTACCAGAGGAGTTGAGTGCAAACAAAAACACCCAACTCAATGGTCAACAACCTATTTAATCGCTAGAATTCCCCTGGCAGTTCGTTGCCGCTACATCTGCACCATCTAGAGAGATAAATAAACTTCAAAATTGCGCGAACTCGCATGTATCAGATTATAACATGTTATAATTTGCTCGCAAGCGTTTGTTCGCAGTGGCGCTGCCTGTCCTCGCAAGTCGTCGCTTTACACGGCGCTATATATTTCTTGCGCAAGTGTTCTCGCAACAGCCGGCGCAGTATCAATGACCGTGTAAAACGGCCTTAAGAGTAGGCACTTTATCCTATGGGGACCAATGAAATAAAGCATGCATCAGTGTTGAGGGACAATGCAAAGGGAGATGCAATGTCAATGACCTGGGGAGATTACAGAGGGCGTGGGCGAGCAATCCACGCGTGTCCAGCGCTCATCATGACGAATGCATGAAATGGGGAAGTCGTTTACTCGGAACCGAAATCGCAATTTTGTGCAGAAATCGTTAGATGGAAACGAAAAAAGAATTTCAGTGAAAAAAATGATCTACCTACCACAACCATTCACTAATAAACCAAACATTAAAATTAACAAAAGGTGACGCCCACCGAAAAAGCTGCTTTGATCATATTGACGTCATTTTCCTCCCGTCCTTGACTGCTTTTCGAGGAAGGGAAGGGAGTGGAAGGGGGTTCTCGGTAGGTCCGCTCGCACAGATCCTGTCGCAATCGCTCCCATTGGCAGAGTCAGCTGTGTTCCCCCATTGCGATAAGGCGAAGTAACTTCGCGGACTCAGTTGTGATTGGACGAAGTCGATATACGTCAGAGGTTGCACCACGCCCACTTTTCCGCAAGGGTTAAATACATCAGTTTTTCGCCGCTTATAACTCGAGAAATAATTGACGGATCAAAACACGGAAAAATACGGGCCTTTTTACTTTACAAACTCTATCAGATCGGGCAATAAACAAACATGGTAAACGACCCCATTAGTTCAAAGACAAAACTATGCTTGTGCTATGAGATCACACAACGGTAATGTGAATGTTTTGCTAAGTTGTTTTTAAATTCAGCGATCGCCGGGGGATGAGAAGAACAGGAAGACATGCAATATTATCCTTGGATCCCTGCATGCTACATAATACCCTGGGAGCCACCGCGAGGGGTGGGGCAGGGGGTGGAGGTCAACGTGCAAGAACTCCTGACATCCAGCTAGGGGCCACAGTGCTACTATTCCATGGAAACATGTTACACACAACAGTCACGTGCAACTAGCTAGATGGTTAGTGTCTACATGGTAACAGGGTGATTACTAATAGAGTAATAGAGTTAGTAGAGGAGGTCAACTTCTTCTCTACAGTATCGTCAAAAATCGCAACCCCCCTCTTTTCGGAATCTTTCGGCTAATGCCCTCCGACCTTGAGATTGTTCCTTCAGTGCAACGTCGGCGCACACTTAGTGACCTCTTTAAGTTTTTCCACGGAATCATGAATGGCCGTTTCAGGTCTAATGACCTTCTCCCAATTCTCCCTTCACGTACAACCCGAAATTCGTCTCTATTTCATCCACCTCACCACCTGTGTTTATCTGTGACTCGGAGATCCCTAATAACCTACCGGCTGCCTCTTACCTACAACTCCCTCAATACCCCTTCCATATTTACATAACATCATCCATTTCACCATTCACAACCGCTATCAACAGACTTCCTTCCTAATTTGATTCTTCTTGTTTTATGTTTTTGTCCAATGTCTTATAATTATTTACCTTTTGTTGAAAAATCCAATGTAAAGGCCTCGTTGGCTGTTTTTGGATTTCATGTTAAATAAATAAATAAAAACCGTCGAAACCCGGGTCGGAAATAAAAACCTTCCAAATTAGCTAGGGATGGGTCGGTTCCACTTTTTTTCGGTTCCGGTTCGGTTCTTAACATCGGTTCTCGGTTCCGGTTCTTAATTTACCACTTACTTTGCATTGCTCAATGGTAAGATAAGGTAATAAATAATCAATTCCGAGACTGAATTACAATAATTCGCGACTTTGAAGCATGTAAGGAAACTATTTCACCAGGTTTTAATGTGAAGCCTCCACTTTCGGAGTGTGAGTAGGTTTCAAACTGGTTTTCGCGCCAATTATTTCGGTACCGATTATTTTTGGCCTCGGTTCCGGTTCTAAGCTCAAGAACCGGTGGAACCGAGAACCGAACCGACCCATCCCTAAAATTAGCATAATTGTTCCCTTTTTCACCAGGTAATTACTAGATAGAAAAGCATTTCTCTAAATATATTTATCATTATGTCCCTTGCATGCAGGGGCCAGTAATGTTAAAACATGGTTCATGCACTACAGACTACTCTGACTAAATTTCACACACCTACCCCGTTGTTATGCTGCCCATTGTGTTCTCTTATGGTACGCGGGAAAAATGGCATTTTAAATCTATCGGTGCGACAATCTATCTCTATAATCCTGTTTATACAAACAAATATTCGTAATATGCAGGGATTTTTAATATATATCTAACGCCATCTGCAAACATAATGTCGTCGAATATCCTAATCGAATTTCCTTAAAAGTTTTAATCTAAATTTAAACCTGCGTTCTGAAAGTAATTCCCATCCTAGTTCTTCTGTTGAACTCGTAACACTTATTCAATTATCATAATAAGGCCTTTAACAAACATTGCTGTTCAGGGTAATATGAATTTTCATTTTAAAAAAAACCATCATCGGGAATCGGATGACAACAATTACAGGATGATCGGGTTGGCGTTATAATGCACTGCCCTTCAATGCCGAGGACCCGCGTTCGAGTTCCACGTAAGGCGTGGAAGCTAAAATGTCGTGCGCAAAGGAAGAACGTGTTACCTTGGCCCGCATCCGTTCGTTCGTGGTGCAAATTTTGGGCTAAGTGTACGGGATTAGAGTCTCCACTATGATGCTTAGACTATGGCTTAAAACTTATTTTAAAGTGGTGGTAATTTATCGCACCTTTCACGTCCAATTAATTGCTACTTAACAGATCTTGACGTTATGCGATATATTGACGGTATTACCGGTACTGCATGGTATATTGTCACTGACATAATGCACCGACGACTGCGCCATTGTAAAGCTGTCAAGCAAGCGTTCTCGCATTTCTCTACGTCACGGACTTTCGCAGACGACTGCTCAAACGGAATCAACAACAACTTGCGCAGTTTCAATGACCGTGGTGTAAAACGGCCTTTACTACAACACTAGTTAGCATCACCTAGAGTATGCAGAGCCAGTGTATGGGATCCGAATGAATTAGGTTTGATCAGAGAACTAGAAAGAGTGCAGCGTAGAGCAGCTAGGTTCGTCAAAAGGCGTTACGATAGGTTGAGTAGTGTATCAGAATTAATACGAGAATTAGGTTGGGAATCATTAACAGAGGGTAGGTTAAAGTACAGATTAAATCTATTAGAGAAATTTCTATCGGATTGCTTTACTGAAGATGTTAGGCACATATGAAAAACACCAGCGTATTATGCTAGATTCGATATGATAAACAAGATTAGAGAGATCCATTGTCGTACAGATAGATTCAAAATGGCATTTCCCCCGTACTATAAGAGAACAGAATAGGCAGCATAGCAAAGGGATAGGTTGGGGAAATATTTTGGAGTAGTCTGTAGTGCATGATGCATGTATTAACCCCTCAAATACTGTAGATACTAACAATCAAGTTGCATGAGACAATATAGTTGCTAGTTTGCAGGTTAGTAGTGCATGCTTGGTGATCTTCATACAATAATTCAATAAACTTCAGCACCCTTTTATTCCCGCCATAATGTACACCAAAATGAATTTAGTTGTTTTGGGTTACTTACAGGATGCGCAGAAGCTGCGTGCGCATTCAGAGCGGAGATGAAGCGCAAGTCTTTTCATCGCATCTCGTTCGGCGCGCGTCACCTTTTTGCGAATTTCGATTTTCAATTTGTGAGCGAACGGCTCTGCTGCTTACAAGATCGATCTTCTCACCAAAGTCCGCATTTCGTTTCCATCTATCGATTTCACGCCTGAAATGGCGATTTCTGTTCCGAGAAAACGCCCCCACTGCATAGGTCGCCTCCCCAAACCTATAAACAACAGCGAAATATCTCCTTAACTGTGCTAATAACGTCTATTTGCGAGTGTTAGAAATGTCAAAGAAGAACAGAAGGGATGGGAGGTAAAGACTATAAGAACGCGTTTTGTAGATTTATGAGGGCCACCTGCCCAATTGGTGTTTTGTTAAGGAGGTTGGCTCGCGACTGCTTGAGTCAAGTTGTATAAGGAATCTTATTAATTTAAGTAAGAGTATATGCCTGCTAAGTGATCTTTACTTCACAAAGGAAATTACCTAAGCTATTGAAAGTCATATATATCACAAGAAATACGATGGAAAGTCTAAGGATTTATTTTTTATGATAATTTTAATCAGCTCGACGATGGAGTCAATTCAGCATTTACTTCAGTGAAATAAATTCATGTACTCAATGAATTTACTAATGTATAACACCAGAATATTACTGTCAAACGTTATGTTATAATATTTTTCTGAGATATGCTTTAATATCTCATTAGTAATGATATTATTCATACACCATGCATTTTGGCTAGAGCGACCGCAGCGCAACTTGAAGTCAACTAACGCATTTCGTCTGCTATAAGCGCAGAAATTGGTGGATTTAGCGAAAAATACGGTGGGTTGATGCCTTTATTTCCGTGTCATTTCTTGTGGCATTACGCATAAAATATCAGTTTTTTGCAAAAATGACATGACACTATGGTATTTTTAAACGTTATATTCCCATGTGACGGCCATTCTCGCCGTTAATCGTATGTAATTTCAAATGTAATTGGTGCAAAAAGGAGTATGGGTTGGTATAATTATCTCTTCTTTACTAGATAGAGTAACTTTAGTTCTGTAAGTGCTGTAAATATAAAAAAAATGAAATGACTTTCACTTTTCGGATCAACCTCCTTGAATTACGCAGCCTGAATATAAGCTCGGGCGATAACAGCAGCACAGAAGCCAAGATTGGAAGCATTCGAAATGTGGTGCTGCTGTAGAATGATAAGATAAAATGCATCGACCGAGTGACAAACAAAGAAGCGGGAGAAAAGAGAAGCCCGATAAAAACTTAGATACGAAGACGGAACAGCACCATCTGTTGTGTCATGAGACACGACGAAGACAAACATCTGAGGGACAAGTGAACGAGAAGAATGGAAAAGGATGGTCTCGCATGAGAGAAATGCAATATACAGCGAAGAATGCAAGAGAAAAGAACTGTGTTAGAATGTTATCAGTTGGAGAACGGAATGGAGAGCGACATCAAACTGATCTTAGGATTGCCGACTGACGAAGATGATGGATATCAACTTCCCATATTTCAATGCATGAAAAAATGCTCAGAGTATAGTATTGATAACCTTTGTTTGGAGCCCTTTACGGCAATGTATGAACTCGATGTACGAAACAACGTTCAACTAGGGAAATGATCTAAATTTATTCTTTTAGTTGGTTCTTATAATAAATCAATCCTGAAGTCCGATAGTTTTGTGATAAATGACGTGATTTTCTTGTGGCAAGGAATTTTTAATAGGTCGAAATTAGAGGGTCGTCTTAGATCTTATAATGTCTGACACGATCAAAGAGTTCCCCAGAGAAGCATAATGGGTCACCTTTTAATTCTTTTATACATCAACGATATAGGTACCGCAGTGTGCTTTGACCTTTTGCTGACCACGCGGAAGCAAAGGAATTTCACTAGAGCGGTACGGCATTGCAGTGGTTTACAATCTATTCTAGGTTTGTGCGATGAGTCGATTAATCGAAGTCATCGACGATGAATGTCATCGGCCATCGACTGCGATGGGTCGATGAGAATCATCGATGTCGATGAGTTGATGCGAATCATCGATGTCGATGAGTCGTGATGTGATGCTGACACGAGAAACGCTACCTCTGCTGACGACCCCTTCCTGGCGTAGCTCCACAAGGACGAGGAGGTCCCAGCTTTATCCAAATCTTCGGACATCCTACATTGGTATAGGGACAGGAAGGAACTGTGTATCCCTTCCTTCAGAAGTACGCGAGTAAATACCTCTGTATTCCTGCCTCTTCAACGTCTTCAGAGCGGTTCTTCAGCGATGCAGGAAACGTTGTGTTGGACGACCGACATCTACTCACCGACGAAAATGCGGAAATGAGAATTGTATTACACCACAACAAAGAGTCGTTGCTTAATTTGTAACTTGGTGCTTGTTTCGCTCTTTAATAAATAGGCCTTGTCCTTCTCAATTAAGTTTGACCCAATTCAGTCTTCACTTAATAGCCACACCAAACTGCCAACCGAGACATCCGCACCGATCATCGTAATTCATCGATCGTCGATAGTCATCGATCATCGTAATTCATCGATCATCGACATTCATCGATCATCGACATTCATCGATCATCGACATTCATCGATCATCGACATTCATCGAGTCATCGTGTACACTCTATTCGATGATCGATGACAGCCATCGTAATCGAAGCATTTCGATGAAATATTTTCATCGAAAATCGATGACCAAAATCGGCCATCGCACAAGCCTAAGCTACTCTATAGATATGCTCTTCTCCGAGCGATGATCAGTCCCCGCTCATAAATTACATATTGTGCTATTTTAAACATTCAATTTTAAAGTTTAAATTCGGCGAACGGTTACTACACTTAAGGAATTTTGAAGTTACGAGAAGTCATTTAGGTACCACAGTAAAATTGCTGAAGTTGAGATACCTTAAATATCCTGTGCTGATGTTATCCACATGTACGTAATTACCCGCGAAGGTGTGTGGGAGGGGAAATATTTAACACAATGAACCCTCTGATTGAAAATGCATATCTGGTGATGATTCAAAGCCTGCCACACCCTCCCGACGGGAGTCTTGCAAGGCACTCTGGGGGGTTATCTTGTAAACTCACCTTTTTAATGACTCTTTGCGGGAAGGCGGGAGATCCGTTTCGCTCTCTTAATGATCGGCTCACGAACGGTTCGTGAATTGTCGAAGCTTCTGTCGGTAGCGCTATCTGTAGCCGATCTCGGTGTGCTGAAGTTCTTCACGTTGCCCAAATTCCAAAAATACAATTTAAAATCGTTTGCATCCTTCTCACTCTTGCTTTTTTTCCAACTCAAGCTTCAAGTGGAAACGATGGTGGCTCCATTTCACGTTCTTTACGAAGATGAGATTGGAACTAATGGCAGGCGGAGATAATGAAACGGATCAAGAGTCGAAAGATGTGGATCAGAGAGCGGATGAATCGTCTAGAAGACCAGCACATGACCGGCAGTTCACCGCTTGAGATCCGAAGATGGTCACGCCGCCTGGGTTGCGGAGTTTAACTACGAAAAAGTGACATTTTATGACGTATTCTCACTAAAGTGAGATTACAAAAGCAGGTGTTGTGTCCCTGCAGGTGTTGTGTCATGTAGATGCACGCCTTTTTTTTTACATCTACTGGTCTTCTCTACGGCTCTTGTACATGCCCTCCCTAATTGCCATACTCTGTGACGTCTTCTCCACACCTACATGATACCCTGCAAGCCACTATCTAGGTGTGTGGCAGGGGTATGGCAAGACGAAGGCAATCGTCGAGGTAAAGGCGAACGGGAAGAGTTGCAAATAAAGGCCTCGAATTAGATATTCAGAGCAAGAGGTGAAGAATGCAAAAGGCAAGGGTATTGATGAAAATATGAAGAGGTTAGCTGACAAAAAGTGTTTCAGGGAACCGGGTGTCGTGCCCAATTAAGACTGGCCTCCCATCCGGAGGGCTCGGGTTCGAATCCCGACACTGGCGTATTTTATAATTGGTACACGGGTCCCCACTTGAGTGCCTTGTGGAGAGTATTCCAGTCAAATACTACGTACGTCGGGTGGGACGTTAAGCGTTTCTCACACTGCGATTTCTTGAGAAATTTACCACCCCTACTCCTCGGTTGCTCCATAGCACTTGATATCGAAAAATATCAAATAATATATAATCCACACACGACAGCACCAAATCTCACTAATGTTTCCACCAAGGGCTTCCACAGTATGTCTCCGTTGACAAACGAGTAACGCATGCGTGTAGCGTGACCAACCCAAAAAGTTGAACGAAATTGCTATATCTACCTTTATGATTTGTCCTGTTGAAAACTACAGAGGAGTTAGTTATAACTTTGTTTTATGCTTCGAAATTTATTGTAACGTTGTTCCAAACAGTTTATAATGTAGTATTGAGGTTCAATAGTATGCTATCTATAGAAACAAGACATCAATTGTCTGATAATTTGTTCAGTTGGTTACAATGGAAACATGTCGATTTACTGACTTAATCACTTTTGTTGTTAATAACTGACAAGTTTGATTTAAAAATATTAAGTTTAAAATTCACTAATTTCATCAAATTTGTATTTATACTGCTTAAAATCGTATACAACAAGATCATGGAAAACATTGTGGTCATTGTTATGACTAGGGAAATATCTCGCTCAAACTACAAACTAAAGAGTAGGGTGATGCCGGGGTTCCCCTCGTCACCCTCCGTTCCTGTCCAACCCCTTTCCTCCCCTCGCTTTCGGTCGCCTCACCCAGATGGCAACGTCTTCCAGCAGGACAACAACGCCTGAGGTGTGCATGGAGATGGGTAAATTACCGTAAGTTTCCAGTAATTTTACGTTCTTAGCTGAAAATCCTTATCACAGGGCTCGAAACAAAATCAAATAGCATTAAGATATAAATGCCGACGCTTATATCAAACATATCACGACGTTTATCTATTATAACTCATTTTAAAAAATTAAAACGAAGTTGGCAGCAACATACAATTTGCTTCTCTTTTTTCACACTATGAAAAATTTTCGTTCCAAAGACATACCTCTCCGCAATGTGCATTTGTTATTTTACTCTGAATTAATCACGGACACAGTGTAAACAAAATCGTTTTAGCTACTTAATTTATAATATCACCCATTCCAATGGTTTTCTCGCGAGGAAGAAATTTTCTGAAAAATAATTTTTCTGAAAATTACCGTTTATTACGGCGATTTTCAGGGGTGTTGGTAATTTACGAATAATACCACGGTAATTTACGAAAATCACCGCAGTAGTTTACCGAGTTGCCCAGCTCTACGTGTGCAGCGCCTGTGATGACGAGGCTGTTCTGAGATCCCTCACGAAGAGAGAGCCGTATTACGAGGGGGATTATGGGGCGGAGATAAGTTGATCGCAAGAGGCAGGGCATGCTTTGCCTAAAAGGTCGTGACGATAATTTTTAATTTCTGGACGATTTTTTGGGAGTTAAGGTCCTTAAAAAAAAAAATGAAAAAAAATTTAACTTTTGGCAGACGTTTCGGAAAATATATTTTTACCTTCTTCAGGGCTAAAAATGGGATGAACCACCAAATAATATAGATAACATGATTCACAGGATGTTTACAGAGACAAATGCTTCACATAATATTTTTTTGCTAATTTTAACGCCAAAAAATTAAGGCACGTAAAATTTATTTCGTGTAATTTTTCGGCGTTAAAATTTGTAAAAAAATATATTGTAAAACATTTGGCACTGTAAACATCCTGTAAATTGTGTTATCTATATTCATTAATTGGTGGTTCATCCCATTTTTAGCCCTGAAGAAGGAAAAAATATATTTTCCGAAACGTCGGCGCAAGTTAAAATTTGTTTCATTTTTTTTAAAAAAAGGACCTAAACTCCCGAAAAATCATCCATGTATGTAATAAAAAAGGGGTATGTAATTCAACTTACCGATAATTTCAAATCTATTAAATACTAAGGCGTCACCAGCAATAAAGACATGCCAATGGGGAAACACATCAGGGAAATAACTAGTGAAGCAAACCGTAGATTATTTATGGGAAATATGAATCATCCGTGGAGAGGGTCCAACAGAAATTCTTAAGGTTTGCTTCAATCAAATTTTCTATTCCCAGAAAGAAAGGAGATTATGACAGTGTAATGAATTACTTAAACCTGACCAGTCTTCGATGTAGAAGAAAACAATTTGGTGTTATATTCTTATATTATGTTTTGAACAATTACATAAAATGCTCAACTCTATTGTCATTTCTCTCACTAAGGGTACCTTCGGTAAACACAAGACTGAGCAATTTTTTTAATGTTCCCTATCTGCCAAACAATTATTCTTTCTACATGCCACTGTACCGTGCAATGAGAGATGCTAATGAAATATCGAGGAACATTGACTTTTTTACCTCCTCTTCAAGCACTTTCAAAAGATATGTGAGAAGCAATGTTTCTTGACTGTTTGCCTTCTTTTTTTATGTCATGTCTATAGTCATATTTGAAATTCCCTATTTCAGTTGTGAATGTCTGATGTTCCTGTTAGATTAAGTTACATCTATTTTTTTTACTCTCTTACTCTCTTACCTTTATTTTGAAGTTTTCCTTTATATCCTTTATGTACCTTTATTTACTTTAAAGCTGCTATTCTTTGTTGCCTTAGTACTTGTACTCAATGTATAACTCTATAAAGGGTTTTATATCAACCCGTTTAATAAATATATTATTATTATATTATTATTATTAGGATTCGTGAAAAGGGTTCTAGGCAAATGCGATGAGAGAGTACGAGAAAGAAAGCTATTTTACACTTGTCAGGCCTCATTTAGAATGTGTTGATAGTAAATGGGATCCATACGAGGAATGCATTATAAAGGAACTAGAGCGTGTGCAAAGGAGATCCGCTAGATCTGTTAAAGGTCGTTATGACAATTGTATTAGTTTTACGAGTTTAATAGAAGAACTAGGACGACTATTACTATCAGAACGTACTTTTAAATAAATCGAAGCTGATATGTTTATAGATGACGTTAGATATATATTAAGAACCCCTGCGTATTATGCTAGGTTAGATGAGATAAACAAGAATAGAGAGATTGTCGTACCGATGGATTTAAAATGTCATTTTTCTCGCGTACCATAAGAGAGAACAATAGGCAGCATAGCAAAGGGATAGGCAATAGGTGAATTATTATTAGAGCAATCTGTAGTGCATGATGCAAGTTTTAACGTTACTGGTCCATACATGCCAAGGATAGAAATTAATATCCTTAAAGAAATACCTGTCCATAATCAGAAATCAATTCATTACTACATAGAATCAAACCATTAAGCTGCACTCTACTCGTGAAATCATATCTGACACGCTTCCACGTAGTAGTTGCATTTTAGCACTTAATTGCTTGTAAGTAATGTATGCTAGGTGATCTTTCCCCCCCTGCCACACACCCAGCTATGTCACACGGAGTATTACGTAGCTGTAGATAATCGTGTTTCAGATAGGAGCTTAATGAGAAGAACTAGGAAGCAGGCAAACTATCAGGACGCAGGTTAAAATTTAGATTAACTCTTTTGAACGGATTTGAAGCTGATGTTTGCCGATGACGTTAGGGGTATACCTATGTTACGAACACCGGCAAATGCGCAGGACTGGATTAGAAGAACAAGATTCGCGAGGACAACGAGGAGAACGTCAAAACTGTATCGGTCAAAACTGTATATACACGGTTAAAAAAGGGAAGACGATGCACAAAATAGAAGCGCCATCTTGGTCAGACATGAGGAAGATTTCCCTACAAGAAGTTAACACAAGCGCTGCACAAACTTGACGGGTTCCTCACACGATTGGCTAAGATTCAGAGATCAATCGACGGGGCCACGGCCACTTTATGAAGAAGAATGCAAAGAGATTTGTTCCAGCTGCCAAGCAGAAATTAGAAATAGATAAAGACTTCCGGACGGCCTAATTCAATTACGGAGACTGTCCGGCCCGAAGACTGCTGAGCCTTGTCTGGACCACAGGCGAAGAACCGGAGCAATGAGCCAGATCCAGCGACAATACCATACAACGCCAAACACTAGCGCCGCCACCGCCTTTCGGTTCAATGTATAAACATGCTGACGACAATCGCTGCAATATTTATGCGTGAAAAATAAAAATAATCACCAACAATACAGAAATTAATGTCGACAATACGAAATTACATAAATATGACTTATCCAACTGCGAATGTAGTATTAGGTACATACAAGAAATTCGAACTAGCAAGATATTCCACAGAGAAAAAAATCATTCGCCTTGACCGGGATTCGAACCCGGACCCCCTGATTTCCCGAAATTCAGTGGGTAACTCCGCTAAAGTTGTCGCGGCTAGCTCGCGAGCTTCGAAATTCGAACTAGTTGCCTTCACTGTTGCCAAACGAGGTTTTCGTTACGACGAATTAATTACATCTACACGTACGCAATTTCCTTCGTGCCACTTCGAGGGTGTGTGGCAGGGGGCGAGGATCACCAAGCATGCACTATTGACATGCAACTAGAGGGGTTTAAAGAGGTAAACATATACATACGTACATGTATACGGTTAGAATAAACTCTGGCATGGCCATTAAGCTCTCGATACCAAACGAATTAGCGAGTCCAAATCGGTACCTACTTAGGCAACAAGGGGACGGTGCCAGAGCAGTCATTCCTTTCTGAAGTTCACGAGAAATACGTCGGAGACAAGTACAACTTCCATCGTCGGCAATAATTTCAGAGTGGTGACAGAAATAAGCCCATTCGCTTAACCCGGGTAAAAAAAATACCGAAAGGAAATATGAGGAACCCATTTCATTCAATCACAATTGTTGACAAGAGAGTTATCACCTCTAGGGTTGGCCAACAGGAACCTAATCCTCGCGGAATTGGAACAATAGAAGCCCTCGGTGAAGTCTGCTTCCCAGCTCTTTGCTGGTTCCATCCACTAATACATCGAGTGAAAACATTATAATACGCTCAAAAAAATTAAAAACCAATAGAATAAATTTCTACAGGCCAAAATCATATCCACTGATGGCTATTAGTTTTAGCTCATTTTTTTGAAATTAGTTTATCATCATCATCAAGGGTCAACAATCCTAGGATTGGTTTGACGCAGCCCTCCACTCGATTCTTCAATCGGCCAACCTCTTCATATTGACGTAGCTCCTCTCTTTTACATCCTTCACAACTTGCTCCATGTACCTCATATGAGGCCTGCCTTTTCCATTCTTCCCGTTCACTTTTCCCTCGACGATTGTCTTCATCAGGCCATCGTGTCTCAAGAGGTGGCCCATTAAGTTGTCCCGTCTTCTTTTTAATGTTTTCAGTAGACATCTCTTCTCTCCCACTCTTCTTAAGACTTCTTCGTTTGTCAATCGATCGATCCATTTTATCTTCATCATTTTTCAGTAGCACCACATTTCAAAAACTTCCAGCCTGAACTTCTCTCCTGCTGTTATTGTCCATGCTTCGCTGCCATATAGTAGAATGCTCCAGATGCATGTTCTAATGAAATGTTTCCTCACTTCAACGCTTGTATTTGCAGCTGTAAGCAGAATCTTCTTCTAGTGAAATGCCTTTTTTGCTTGGGAAATTCTACTGGCAGTTTCTCTTTTACTTCGTCCATCGCTGGTCACTCGGCTTCCCAGGTAACAGAACTCTCCCACCTCCTCGATTTTTTGTTTTCCTAGTTTAACATCGGTCCTGGCTTCCTTTCTCCTACTGCACACCAATACATTAGTTTTCTTTTTATTGATCTTCACATGTTTCAGTTTTTCATAGTCTTTGTTTATTAGCATTAGTTCCCTTCCTTGTATCCGCCTCCTCTCAAAGCAGTATTAATTTTCTTACCCGTAGGATTAAGTTCACTGTGATCTTAGCACGCAAGTTTCCTTTCCAACACACCGTTTCCCCTGTTGCGTGCACTCATTCAAGGATGGGAGGGGAGATGGTTAAGGAGGAGAGGGAGGAAGGGTGACGAGGGAAACCCGGCGGCGTCGCCATTTGCCTGCTCCCTTGACGAAAGGCTCCACCGAATTATGAAGTAGATTTAATTTTTGTGAAAATTTCACGACACATTATTTTTTGGCCCACCTATCGATTGGCAATAAAATAATTTGGCCTTTCCATAATATATTTGAAGAAAAAAGACATTCAAAATCAGATATTTTATGCGTGGTCATACGGCAGAGCATGGCTATAGCAGTAAAAGTTGCAAATTAATAATGTAAAGAGAAATGTCGTTTTGACGAAAAACTAATATAAGATGCGTAATTTCATGTAGGATTTAGCATTGTGAAAAAGTGCTCGCCTTACAACACTTGTTTAGATAGATAGATCAATTTAGATAGTAATAAATGTTTGCCCGAAAAAAAGCAGAGAAGCCTTAGTTTCATGAAAGAGGCGCTACAGTATGTTGTTATCATTGGCAACGACACTTGTAACGGAACGTGGTTACAAGCTTATTTAGCAACTTAATTTAGGAATATACCTTACCAAGGTGTTTCTTATATTTTTTATGTAATTTAAACATTTCATTCGTTATTGACATGGTGTAATTAATACCAATGCTTCCAAATGGTAGCAGCGTCATTGTTGCCAAACAATTTTCAAAAATATCAATATTAATAAAATTGAAAACAACGAGTTGTATTGGTAGGGCAATTTTATGTAGAATTTAGCATTGTGAAAAAGTGCTCGCCTTACCACACTTGTTTAATTGATAAAAATAAATGTTTGCGCGAAGAAAAGCAGAAAACCCATTTACTAACTTAATTAAGAAGTATACCTTATCAAGGTCCCTCTTATAGTTTTTATGTAATTTAAATAATTCATTGGTTATTGACATGGTGTAACTAATACCAATCCTTCCAAATGGTAGCAGCGTCATTGTTGCCAAACAATTTTCAAAAATACGAATATCAATAAAATTCCAAACAAAGAGTTGTATTCGCAAAGGAATAGTTTAAAACTAAGTAAGAAAATATTTAACCTATTTTAGAATACGTATTAGCGGGATTGAGCATGTATTCTCATTATGTAAATTAAACGTGGCAACAACACGTCAGTCATGTTCCGAAGTCAAAATGAGCTAATAGAGCTTTTAAAAAACAGAATGCAACTATCACGCGCTATATAATAGCATACTCTTACAATTATTGCGTGTGCGTTATCACCCTATTGATGATTTTTCATATAGGTGTTTTTCTGGATCGGTTTTTATTCATTAAATAACATAGCTCTTTTACGAGATTTCGAATCGCGGAGTCGCGATGGAACCTCATTAAGGAGGTTGATCCGAAAAGTGAAAGTCATGTCATTTCTTTTATATTTTCAGCACTTATAGAATTAAAGTGCCTCTATCTGATATAGCAAAGATAATTATACCAACCCATACTCCTTTTTGCACAAATTGCATCTGAGATTGCATACGATTACCGGCGAGAATGGCCATCACTTGGGAATATAACGTTTAAAAATACCATAGTGACATGTCATTTTTGCAAAAAAATGATATTTTATGCGTAATTTCGCAAGGAATAAAAATGACACGAAAAAAAGACATCTCCCTTCCGTATTTTTCGCTAAATCCACCAATTGCTGCGCTTATAGCAGACGAAATGCGTTAGTTGACTTCAAGTTGCGCTGCGGTCGCTCTAGCCAAAATGCATGGTGTATGAATAATAGCATTACTAATGAGATATGAAAGCATATCTCAGAAAAATATTATAACATAACGTTTGACAGTAATATTCTGGTGTTATACATTAGTAAATTCATTGAGTACTAGAATGTATTTTTTTAAAGTAAATGCTGAATTGACTCCATCGTCGAGCTGATTAAAATTATCATAAAAAATAAATCCTTCAACTTAACATCGTATTTCTTGTGATACATATGACTTTCAATAGCTTAGGTAATTTCCTTTGTGAAGTAAGGATTACTTAGCATGCATATACTCGTGCTTAAATGAATAATATTCCTCAGACAACTTGACTCAAGCAGTCGCGAGCCAACCTCCTTAACGAAAGGCGCCAAGGGGACCACGGCTTAACGTCCCATCCGACGGACGTTGTACTGAACCTGAAATGCCCTCTACTAGGCACTCGAGCAGGGGCCGATTTACCAGAGCAGAAAATATTTTCCACGGCCGGGGTTCGATCCCGGGGCCTCCCGGCATTGCCGTTGCGCGAAAGGAGAGATAGAGGGGGACTCTTGTCTCTCTCTGCTGAGAGAGCGAAGGCAAGGTGTCCGCGCGAGCGTCTTCTTTCTGGCGCATTAAAAAAATCGATAGTGGCGCTTTTATCGAGGTGTGGGGGGGAAGAGCTCTTCTTCCGAGTGGTTCTTCCCCTCGTCGCCGACCCAAGGCGATCGCCTTGGCGCTGGCGTCGTCTCGGTCGACTCCACGAGTTCATTACCAATCGAGCACTCTCTCCGCGAACACCCGCTGCTGCTGCGACGATTCTAGCCGAGGAATACAAGGACTCCGGCACGGACTCGCAATTGGGCGTCACGATGAAATTCAGGGCTCGGGACGATTTGGGACAAGAATACGCCGGGAAGACAACAATGGGGAACATGCATGGAATTTGTTTCTCGAAGATTAATGATGTACTTGATGCGTAATTTTCTCACCAATTTAAATATATAAGCCAAATTTTTCTACGCCCACCACAAAGATTATTAAATGATATTAAAACGTTCACGGAAAATGATGAAAGTCACGTGACCTGAAACGCCTTCTGACGTCACTGCACGGTATAGTTTACATATTGCTACGGAGATAGACAGATTTTTAAAAGAAAACGAAGTGAATGTATTTTTGTTGAGAATTTTATCCGTTTCTCGAACAAAACGATGACTGAAAAAATACTTAAAACAGCACATTCCGACAAATTCCTTTGGTTGACTTCCTTATGGCGGCGTTCTTCTAAAAAAAACCAGCGATTGCATAGACGTAGTAGAACTTCTTGGGCACTAAACAGGCATTATATAATAAATGGACGATATTCTCGTTACCGTCCATACTACGTAAATAAAAAATCGAAATAAAATCGTTTATTTCATTAAACAAAAGAGATAAATACACACGTTTTCGCAAGGAATTCATTTAACAACTTAATTACACGCATAAACAGATAAACAACGCCCATAGTGACACCGTGCCGTGACGTCATGCGATGACGTAGTGTTTTTATGCTGCCGAAAAGGCACAATTTTCAAAGAGTAATATCTTTGCAACACAACTTAATTCTTCAGCAAAATTTTCGCCAAGTACATTTTAGCTAATAAACTTCACATTCACAGAGTTATAAAAAATAGTGCGTGTTCCCCATTGTTGTGTCGGAGGGAAGTGTTTGGTCGAGGCGGAATATTCTGGACAAAGAAAAAGTCGTCACTGGACGAAACTCACGGAACGAAGGAATTGTGCAGGATGGGAAGAGGTGACGGGACGAAATATGTTGCAGATGGAGAGAAAACTTAAGATTTCAGGAGGAAGAAACATTTAACGAGAAAAAGCAGCACAAAGTACATTCAAATTTTCTCACCTATACCGAGAAAAAGAAAAACCGTTGGGTTATCTTACAATTAGACAAACAGCGGTTACATCTGTCATATATATGAATTAAAGATGCATTTTTTGCGCAGTTTTTACTGTCATGCACGGAAAAAGCTGACATTTATTTCAATATATCTTTAACAATTCAAAAGTTGTACTCAATGATTCGTAATAAATATAATTTTATGTCCCAAAATAATCCTTAATTGAAGTATGAGCCTGACAAAAGAATGATTGTTTACTTTCAATCACCATCACAATAAAACTTATTACACAGATTGCGAAAATTTTTATCGGATATTTCTCCCTAAATACACCGAATGGAAGGAATAAACTGAATAATTTTGATAAAAGGGCGTAATGGAATGAACCTCGGTTATCAGCATGTTTGGTGCTTCTAAAACCAACTACTTCCCTAACGCAGAATTCAATTATCTACTAAGGACAGTGCTAACGCTAACAGAACACTTATAAACTCAAAGACAATTTTTCTAAAGCGTACGCGAATGGCTCAAACAACGGCCTTGCAGTTTTTTTTTTAACTATAAAATTTAGCAAAACATTCAGGGTAAAAACATGATTAATACCGAGATCAAGACAAGAATAGAATCATTCCAGAGTGAAAAAATTGTGTTTCGGCCGTTGTACACGGTACAATTTCTTGTACAAGATCTTGTACAATAAATTGAACGGCGAGATTTGACCAAGATATTGTACAAGAAGTTGGTTCACGGTCGTACACGATCAAAGATTTTCGTGCAATTTGTGCGCCAATAACATGCGCAGATATCGCTTTCTGTCGAACAGCTGAATCGCGATATCCGATGATGATAGTATTTTGAAAATGCTGCCATAGTTACTGGGTTACAATGTTTGCTACCATTAATCCTAGCATTAATAAAATGAAATTATACGATTGGTTACTTGCACTCCTTCATCGGTTCGAGAAACTCATCATTTATCCTCCACACATCATGTTTTTGCTTGTTGCATATATTTATTTTCGGTTAATAACGTCATCTTAATTTAATTGAGGTTTGATGTTTGCCAGTGTGTCCAACTCATCTTTTGAAAAATAGAACACTTCCGACGCGACAGACGAATATCACAATATGCAAGCAACAAAGAATATCATAATATGGAAGCAACAAAGAATATCAAGATATGAACAACGAAAATGGAAGTTTTGCCATGCTTATAAGAATAAAAGTGATCGCAAGCACAGAACACCACCCTTACGAATACTAAACGAACGCATCACTACCGTCACACGTCATGCGCAGAAGCTACGGAGTGGATCTTGGACGGTTTCATCCAATAATATGGAGCATGATATAATTTCTTGTAAAAGAAATTGTACGAACACCTCGTACACGATACAATTTGCGCATTGTACAACTTCTTGTACAAGAATTTGTACCGTGTACAACGGCCTTTAGATATAAAGGAATGAAAAAAAACTGGAGAAGGAAAAATGATAGGGGCGAGGCGAGACAAAAATTTCGGGACTTGTCGAGACGAATGTTTCAAGGCGAAAAACCTTTCGGGACGAACATTAGTTTACTTCCGTTCAAAGTTCTCATATTAAAATACAGTGACACATATAAAATTAGAAACTCGAGTCGCTTTATATCATATATTTGTGTATCTGGACCACTGTCGGCGCAGGAATTACGTGCACTCGAGTTTGAATACGAATAACAAATTAACAGCTAGGCCTGCAGAAAAACTAATCACATCGTAATTTTTCTTATTTCATTCTGCGTTATCGGATAGCAGACTCACATTTTTAAAACGTATTTTCATATATTTTACATCAGTTGTAACGTAAAAAGTGCCGGTTTTTGACGGTGTTCGAGCGAAGCGACTAGTTTGATGACTCGTAAATCAATAATAAGGCATTCAATTGCAACCAAAGTTTGAATAACGATATCACTGCAACACTGCATGGTTTAAACCACGCCGGTCGCTTGCAGAGGGAGCTCGCTTTCGCTAGCATAAATACCAATCGATTGAAATTAAACGCATGTGTTGAAATATTAGTTAATTACATATTGGATACATTCAGGACATGAGGATTATAACGCGACCAAGAATGAATCTCTACGACACCCCAGTTTTGAAATGCTAACGTTTCATAACATTGATAGCAACTTTTCTTCTATTAAAGTTATACACTGGAAACTTACATAGTGCATAGAAAACACATATATCTATCGTTATTCAAATTTTGGTTGCAATTGAATGCCTTATTATTGATTTACGAGTCATCAAAGTCGTCGCTTCGCTAGAACACCGTCAAAAACCGGCACTTTTTAAGTTACAACTGTTGTAAAAATTATGAAAATCTGTTTTAAAAATGTAAGTCTGCTATCCAATAACGCACAATGAAATAAGAAAAATTACGGTGTGATTAGGTTTTCTGTAGGCCTAGCTGTTAATTTTTTTTTTTTCGTATTCAAACTCGAATTGCATTGGCAAAAGAAGCCTTTACGCGTAGGCGTGAGCTAATGACAGGGGCGTTGAGTAGGTAAGTGAAGAGAAGACTTGTAAAAAGTTTAATATGGAGCGTTGCACTATATGGGGCGGAAACGTGGGCTTTGCGTAAAGAAGACGAAAATAGACTTTTTGGGATGTGGGTGTGGAGAAGGATGGAGAAAGTAAAGTGGGTCGAAAGGAAGACGAACGATGAAGTGCTAGAATTGGTAGGAGAGGAGAGAAATTTGATAGATGGAATGAGGAGAAGGCAGAAGGTGTGGATGGATAAGGTAATAAAAGGGGATGGTGTTTTGAAGGAGGTGATTGAGGGAAGAGCGTTGGGTAAGCGGGGAAGAGGGAGGAGAAGAACGGGTAGCTTGGATGGAATCATGAGGAGCTGAAGAGTATGAAATTTAGGGGGCGGGAGAAATTAAATGTCCATTTAAACCTACCTTCACCGGTAGAATACTTATAATAATAATTCAAACTCGAGTGCACATAATTCCTGCGCCGACAGTAAACGTAGACTCTTGTCTTCAATTAAATAGCTTCAGGGATACTTTGGAATTGTTTACAATCAGGCACTCACTTGAACGACAGATTACTATCTTACTCCAAACGAAATGTAAAGTATGTAACATACAGAGCACGATTCGTCAACGCTGGATATTTTCAAACATTTTCCAGGGGGTTGTAAATGTTGGTCTACCGGCGGAGTGAGGAGCCATTCCCCCCCAACTGATTTGCGTGTAACTTGCAGCTAATGCTAGCAGAAAGGAGAACGTTACCACTGTGAGGCAAGGGGAATGCGAGCCGACAACTTCGCAGCACCCAGATATTACTAGAGATGGGCAACTTGGTAAATTACCGCGGTATTTTTCGTTAATTACCAACACCCCTGAAAATTACCGTAACAAACGGTAATTTTCAGAGAAGTTCTTTTTCAGAAAATTTCTTCCTCACGAAGAAACCATTGGAATGGGTGATATTATAAATTAAGAAGCTAAAACGATTTTGTTCACATTGTGTCCATGATTAATTCAGAGTAAAATAACAAATGCACATTGAGCAGAGGTATGTCCGTATGTCTTTGGAACGAAACTTTCTCATGGTGTGACAAAAGAGAGGCAAATTGCGTGTTGCTGCCAACTTCGTTTTAATTTTTTTAATGAGTTATAATAGATAAACGTCGTGATATGTTTGATATAAGCGTCGGCATTTACATCTCAATGCTATTTGATTTCGTTTTGGGTCCTCTGATAAGTGTTCGCAGCTCAAAACTTATAATTACCGGAAAATTACGGTAATTTTCGAAACTTACCGTAATTTACCACGGTAATTTACCTCAATTAAAAATTACGGTAATTTACTCATCTCTAGATATTACTCTGTGTTGGTACAAGGTTATAGAATGGGGGTCAAAAGAAGAACAGTCATCCCTAAACGTAGACAAGTGACCGTTTTTGAAGGAATACGAACTCTCGCTTCGGTATGCTGGGGTGTGATGGATGGAGAAGCACAGGAATGAGAATGTGAAATCTGATATTTTTTCCGAACTGGGCTAAGTATGTAGTTTAAAACTGACGAACTAATACGTAGAGCCCAAAGTAAGGGCCTCCATTACGTAATGAACTTCGAATTGGGAGGCTTACAGCTTCCATTTTGAAAACTCGAAGCAGAAAAGGTTGGTCCCTACTTGGCTTGCGTTAAGGTCTGCACTTGTTACTAGAGAGCAGTTGCCTGAGCAAAGAGTTAAGAGGCTCTTGCGCTAAGGGAAGTGGGGAACAATAGGAGGGAAAATTGACTCCTTGAATTGGGATGAAACTCTCTGCATCCCCTCTGGAGAATCTTCAGGTGGCGTAATGAAGGACTTCATTTCTGAAGTTAAGTGTCCTTCTAAGGAAGGTACAAAAGTGCTCAAGTGTCAAGAACGGGAAGGTTATTCCTAAATTAGAGCCTCAGCCTTCAGCTTCTGATGCTCTTAAAGGCAGAGAAGTAAGGCATATGCATTGCTGGATGTAATTTTGAAGCAGAGAGAGAACAATTAACCTTGATAAAATTAGGAAGATCCATTGCCCTTAATGCGTACAGCTTTGTAATTTCAATACAAATTTGTTTTCGTACCTACAATTATTACCAGCTGCCAATAAAGGGGAATATTTTTTATCTTTATGAAGTTCACATTTATTGTGAACTTATTATAAATCCATTATTCCGTTTTCAGTAATTTTGTGGTTATGAAGTGCAATGCATCAGAAAAATAAATATACATATATATACGGTCAAATCGAACAGGCGACTGCCCTTAAGCAGCGTTTACACGTAGCAGTTGACTGCTATTGACAGTCGCGAGATGCGCGATGTATCTACATCGCTACCGCTATGATGCGTCTGCACCAACTTCTATGCAGCTTAAAGCCGCTATTTAGGCGTTGCCACAACAAATAAAAAGCGCTTTATTTCACTAGTGATTGATGCTTAAATTTTCATGAAATTCTTCAAGCAATAAATTCCAATGACGATTATCTTTTGTTCCCATTCTTTAACGGGTAGAATCTCCCCTTTTGGAAGGGATATCCTTGTTATTATATCCAAATTCCGTCGTATATTGCTTTCCGTTGGCGATTGTTGCGATTGTGTTGGATACATTACCGCTGGAAAGTAGACAGGCTTCAACTTTGCTAATAGCTCGAACTGGGATCGATAGTGTTCGACATGTGTCCAGTATCGACCTGGACTCGCATCGCAGTTGCTATTTACACATGCGAGTAGGGCTTAATAGTTGTTAGCAGTTGACTATCATAGCAGTCAACTGCTATGACAGTCAACTGCTACGTTTAAACGCGCCCTTAGGGACACCGATTTTGACCAAATTTGGCACAACGACTACGTTTGATAAGAAAATCAAAAACCCTAAGCCGTTTGGCAAACAATGTAACCGTTTACGAGAAATTGCAACGTTGCAAAATTCGAATTTTGCAAAAGTTACTACTCATTTTACGATATATCTCCGAGACTATTAAAACTACAGACGTGCTAAAGGGCCTATTTTAAAGGCCTTGATTTAGACAAATATAATAAGGGATTGTATTTTGAAATACAAACAGCTATCTCAGTCTCTAGAAGTGTCAAGGTCTATATTGAAACCATAAGAATCAGAAACACAGGAAAGTTAAAGGTTATGTACACAATTTAGAGTAACATTGGAAGTAAATACTAAATCGGTTGAAAGAATAAGAAAGTTTAAGGTTTTTACCGTGAAATACCAAAAGATCGAAAGAAAAAAATGCTTTTTTTCTGGGACCTCCTTGTGTATTAATTTTCGAACTTCGTGGCAATTGGACTTCCTAAGAATACGTAATAATGCATTTTTTTCACTGGGATTGGAACTTTATTCCTAAAAGCTGGTACAAATTTAACCCATTTAAACAGCATACCTTTGCGTATGCTAGAACGTTCCTTTTCTTACGCATAATTACCTATAGTAAAATTTATTTTTTACCTTACTGCGCATGTTTATGTTAAACTTCATTCAGGGTTCTCGCTAATTATGTTTACCTCAGTAGGGGACATTTTTGCAAGCGTTCCAATATCTTTCTCTAGTCGCAGTTTCGTTCAAACAGACAGACCCGGAAAAAAATCTGAAAAACATTTACAATTTGAACTCCACATCATTTAAATAGTATTAGTTTTACCAAATGCTTACCTACCTACTTGAAAATAGAGTATTGCGCTAGCAGTCGCGAAAAACAAAATGCAGATAGTTTAAGAAATACGGGAGAAACAATCAACTTCAACGTAAATTTGTTAATCTACAGAAACCTGGAGAGTAAGGAGTAAATTGGTTGAAAGAATAAGAAAGTTTACAGTTTTTTCCCTTAAATACAAAAAGAATGATGGAAATTGATTAAATTTAGTTATTTCACTGAGTGAGTGCTGGAGTTCTGCAAACAACATAAGTTAGTGGTCGCCAACACATTGTTTAAAAATCATAACGGAAGAAGATACAAGTGGAAAATGCCAGGAGACAGAAGAAGATTTCATATTGACAACATTTTAGTGAAGCAGAGATTTAACAACCAAGTAAAGGACTGCAAAAGCTACCCTGGGGCAGACATCGACAGTGACCATAATTTAGTGATGATGAAATGCCATCTAAAATTCAAGAAATTGAAGAAAACAAAGAAGAATATATGGCAAGTAGAAAAACTAAAGGAGGCTCAACATCAGCTGGCATTTCAAAAAGCAGTGGGAAACAACATAGGAGAGAGCCTGAATGAAATATCCGTGGAAGAGCGTTGGGAAAACATTAAATGTGGACTACAAGAAGCCGCAAAAGAAGTTCTTGGAAGAAGAAAAGTTGCCAAGAAGAAGCCATGGATCACGGAGGAAGTCTTAGAGTTGATTGAAGAAAGAAGAAAGTACAAGAATGCGAAAACTGAAGAAGGGCAGCTCTGCTATAAAAGAATAAGGAACGAAATAAGTCGCAAAGCAAGGAAAGCTAGAGAGCTGTGGTTGAAAAATCTTTGCGAAGATGTACAAAGCAACCTTGCACTTGGAAATGTGGAAGCGGCCTACAGCATAGTGTGGAACCACTTCAAGGAACGGAGCGCAAGAGGCAATGCCATAAGGGACAAGAATGGAGGAATTTTGATTGAAAACGAGGACAAAGTGAAGAGATGGAAAGAATATCTGGAAGAGCTATACAATGGAAAAAATCTCAGCACAAAAGCTATTGAAGAGGAAAGCGAAGTGGAAAAAGATGATATGGGGGCATCAATATTAAGATCGGAATACTACCCTGATTAAGCTAAGATTAAGATTAAGCTACCCTGTGGCAGACATCGACAGTGGTCATTATTTATTAATGATGAAATGCCATCTAAAATTCAAGAAATTGAAGAAAACAAAGAACATGGCAAGTAGAAAAACTGAAGGAGGCTCAACATCAACTGGATTTTCAAAAAGCAGTGGGAAACAACGTAGGACAGGAGCTGACTGAGAAACCAGTTGAAGAGCATTGGGAAAACATCAAATGTGGACTACAGGAAGCTGCAAAAGAAGTTCTGGGAAAAAGAAGAGTTGTTAAGAAGAAGCCATGGATCACGGGAGAAGTCTTAGTGCTGATTGAAGAAAGAAGAAAGTAAAAGAATGCGAAAACGGAAGAAGGGCAGCTTTGGTACAAAAGAATAAGGAACGAAATAAATCGCAAAGCCAGGAAAGCTTTAGAAATGTGGATGAAAAACCTAAGTGAAGATGTTCAAAACAACCTTGCACTTTGAAAAGTGGAAGCTGCCAATAGGATAATGAGGAACCACTTAAAAGAACGGAGCGGAAGATGCAATGCCATAGGGGACAAGAATGGAGAACTTTTGACGGCGCACTCTGGAGTGTCCTGCCCCACGCGCCCCTAGCGAAGAGAGGCGTGGGGACGGAAGGGACGCTCCAGGGTGTCTGCTGTCCAGGGTCACGAAAAAGGCAGGCCCGGGAACGGATCCCGTGGTGACACGGTGTCCCTGTGAAGGCGTCGATGTATGTACATGCGAAGCACCACACGTTGTATCTCCCCCCGAGCAGGAGAGACCGATCTTCAGCCCACGATTCGTTCTCCATTAAAAAGAATAACTTGACACGTGTCCCACGAAGAAAAAGAGTTCATTGGCATCATCGTTACGTAATTTACTCGTTATGGTTTCAAAAGGGCGTTAAGGGGGTCGGACAAGTGGAGCGTCTGCAAAAGGCCCTCGAAGCTACTCGCACGCAATGTCTGCGATCGAGGTCACCGGCAATACTGAGCGACCCTTAACATTTAAAGCACTTATCTGTCGCACGAATTCTACAAAAAAACTCACGAAAGATGATTGAAAAACAATAATTATAACTTTTTTAAAAACATTTGGATTTGGGTATTGTCTCCGTTAACAGGGAAAGTTATTTCGAAAGCTCAAGCATTTTACTGAAATGCTACTGCTGAAGATACTTCAGCAATAAAAATGGCTAATTTCCCGATACCTGGGGGGAAATACGAAATAAAGCGAAGAAAAACAGCTGATATTGACCCCGATATTGGTTTGATGTTATGCGCGTACAGTAAGCCTACAGCACAGTGAGTCGTCATCTTAACCAAGATGTCAACGCAGAAGTCTATCGAAAGCCTGCCGATTCCATCGGAACACCGCGAAAGCCTTCGTCAGAAACTCGACTTATCGCTTTCTTCTCACTGTGAAGACTAAAATGGTATCGGCATGCTGCACTGTACTCACGCTACTTCATTTAGTGCATTCCTTCTCTGGTCACTTCATTGCCGCAAAATTCATGGCTATCGTACCATTCTATAGTTTGTGTGGCCTTAGATAGCAGTGACGCCATCGGAATTGATGACGACACATCGATTTTCCCTCAACGAGAGAAGATAAAAATCGCGCACGTTGCCAAGTTTTATTTTTGCCACCTTACGAGGTACAGAACAATTTACTGTCGCTGCAGCGAATTACCCTGCGGGAACTTCAGGTCGTTGGAAAGGGAATTATTGAGGTGAAAGTAAGAGAAAACTTTAGCATCGCAGCACACCGGAACACAATTGAGGCTTGAAGTCAAGTAACATTTCCAGGGGCTAAGCTCCGGCCTACTCACATCTTATTGGCCCTTCTATAGTCACGTGCCATAGACCTCCCTCATCTTCCCTGAGTCGCAAAGACGTTTGAATTTGTGTGGCATAGATATTCCTCGGGGGCATAGCAGAGGCGTCCGGAAGGAAAGATCTCCTAAACCACCTCCCGGCCCACGAGCAGATGAGGTCCTAAAGCCCGGTTTCCGATTGGCGTCAATTTCAAACGCATTTCAATGCACTGGTTTCACTTTTCACTGCGTCGGTTTACGATTGACATCAACTGGAATGGCCATCGGCAATCGTCGGTCACCGTCGTGAATCTTCGGCTTGATGTTTTAGTTGTGGGTGAGGGCCACCTACTTATTGACTACCGTAGAAAAATGGACAGGTACGAGTTCAACAAGATTACATAATAATTGCTGTTATCAGCCATGCATATTATTATTTTTAACGGAAAAATGCTTTAAATACTTTGGAAAAAAATAATTTCCAAACTGTTTACAACGTGGCCCAACGAAATTGAGTGGTGAACGTAGCCCAAATCCCCCTCAACGCAGCAAACAAAAGAGAAACGACATCCGATATCGGGTGCAATTTTGCGCAGGCGTTGGAAATGAAGATAGCGGTTGACACTTTCACGAAATCGTAAACGCGTCCGTTTTACACCACGGTCATTGAAACTGCGCAAGTTAATGTTGATTCCGTTTGAGCAGTCGTCTGCGAAAGTCCGTGACGTAGGAAATTGCGAGGACGCTTGCTGGACAGCTTTCCACGGTGCAATCGTCGGTGCATTATGTCAGTATTACAATATACCATTCAATAGCGGTAATGCCGTCAATATATCGCATAACGTCAAGATCTGTTAAGTAGTAATTAATTGGACGTGAAAGATGCGATAAATTACCACCACTTTAAAATATGTTTTAAGCCATAGTCTAAGCATAAAAGCGGAGACCCTAGTCCCGTATACTTAACCCAAAATTTGCACCACGAACGAACGGATGTGGGCCAAGGTAACAGGTTCTTCCTTTACACACGAAATTTAAGCTTCCACGTGATTAATCGCCCAGCCCATCATTATTGCACTTTATTCACTAACTAAGGAGTTGAGTGCAAACAAAAACACCCAACTCAATCGTCAACAACCTAGTTAATTGCTATAATGGGGTCGTTTATCATATTTTTTATTGCCGAATCTGATAGAGTTTGTAAAATAAAAACACTTATTTTTCCGTTTTTTGATCCGTCATTAATTTCCAGAGTTATAGGCGTCGAAAAACTGATGTTTTTAACCCTCTCGGAAAAGTGGGCGTGGTGCAACCTCCGACGTAGATCGACTTCGTCCAATCACAACTGAGCCCACGAAGCTACTTTGCCTTATCGCAATGGGGGGGACACAGCTGACTCTGCCAATGGGAGCGATTGCGACAGCATCTGTGCCAGCAGACCAAATCCGAGAACCCCCCTCACTCCCTTCCCTTCCCCTAAAAGCAGTCAAGGACGGGAGGAAAGTGACGTCAATGTTATCACAGCAGCGTTTTCGGTGGGCGTCACCTTTTGCTTATTTTAATTTTTGATTTATGAGTGAACGGTTGTGGTTAAGAGATTAATTTTTTCACTCAAATTATTTTTCGTTTCCATCTAACGATTTCGTGTACAAAATTGCGATTTCGGTTCCGAGTAAACGCCCCCATTCCCCAGGCAGTTCGTTGCCGCTACATCTGCACCATCTAGTGAGAGAAATGAACTTCAAACTTGCGCGAACGTATATATCAGATTATAACATGTTCTAATTTTCTCGCAAGCCTTCGCGCAGCCTGTCCTCGCAAGTCGTCGCTTTACACGGTGCTATATATTTCTTGCGCAAGTGTTCTCGCAACAGCCTGCGCAGTATCAATGACCGTGGTGTAAAACGGCCCTTAGGAAGTCGTGAGTTCCACTCTCGGCTTGTTGAAGTCGAGGCCTTCCTTCGGGTGAACACTGGTGGTGGACACTGACCTTTCGTACTCGGCGTTGTCCTCGTCGCAGCGCTCGTCCTTCATCTCGCGCCAGCTCTTGCCGTGGCGACAAGTCGTCACGAGCACCACGTCACGGCCGTTGTGCAGGTGGTGCAGGGCATTGCGGGCGTCGGAGCCGATGCCGTGCACGTACCGCTTCCCCTTGAACGCCAGCAGGAACTTCTTGGAGACGGGGAAGAGCCTGCAAAGAGAGGGAAGGAGTCAGGACTGAAGGCGGGCACCTCGCATCACTTCAAAGGAAAGACTTAAGATTAGGTACCTGCTTATCATAACAAGGAATACGGGACTGAGTTCAGAGCCACCGGGTCGTGGGGAAACCTATAGGTACAGATGTTAACGAGTTTACTCGTAGAATTAGCGGTCGCGTAGAAAAAGCGAGGTACCTGCTTATCATAACAAGGAATACGGGACTGAGTTCAGAGCCACCGGGTCGTGGGGAAACCTATAGGTACAGATGTTAACGAGTTTACTCGTAGAATAAGCGGTCGCGTAGAAAAAGGGACGGCATTCCCATTATTCGTGGACCTGCAGATACTCCCCTCAAGACACTTGTACAAGGTGCTAAGACTATTCTACCTTCGTAGTGGAAATCACCCTAAAGTCTTGGATAAGCCTCACTCTTATAACCTGAGGAGTACCATTTCTTACGTTGTACCCAAACCAAATACATCCCAATTCAAAAGATGCTTTCTTTACTTGGGGCCAAAAATTTTCAATAGCTTGCCCCAAAGTATCCGAGATACCATACACTTCCAAACTTTTTTGAAGCAAGTAAAAATCTGGCTATTCACGAGAGAATACATAAATATAGAGGTAATCTAGGAGTTGTTCTAAATATTTATCCTTTGTTGTAATGCCTTAAAGCAACCTATAACTGTAATTGTATTGTCCGTATATAAAGTTCCATAATATTATAAGTACTTTCTTGTAACAGTGTTATTCTATGTTCAATTGGTGACATTTTTTTATGAGCATGTAAGCCAGTATTGCTGTATGTGTAATTTGAAGGTGAACCCAACAACGGGCAAAAGCCTTAGGGTTCAACTAAAGCTCCAAAATTCTTGTTGTATCATTTTTTGTATTACTTACTTGCTTACATTCCGATTTGGCATTGGGTAAGGCAGGCCTTTCAAATGATGCGTAAACCTGGTTTAAGAATCGGGTATTTTTAAACGGGGCTTAACTTATCCAGGCCCACGGGGTGTCCCCTCTTCGCCCCTCTCCCGCAAAACCCCTCTTCTGCCATCATCTCGTTCCCCAAACATCCTCCACATTACTCGGCCTCTCCTGACGGTGTAGGTTCAAGTCCTACTGCCTCCAACTGCCTTTTTTGATTATTGGAGAGCAAGAGTTGAAACACTTTTGATGGATACAGTAAGTCCCCGACTCGCATGGGTTAATTGGTTCCAAAAATTGCCACGTAGGTCGTAAAATTCCTCGAGTGTCATCCACCAATTTGAATATCAGCAATGTCACAGATTAGATGTTCTTGCAAACGAAAAATTAGGGGAAAAAAGAAAACAACCGCATAATATTATGGAACGCAAATATTTCAACACATGATGCACCGAAAAATTTTATGAAATTACTTAACTCTACAATTTCTTCACTAATGCGGACGCCAGCAAATGACTCGAATGACTAAAACATGGTTAAGTTAAATTTAAGGATTTGTCCTTGTATAATTTCTGCGAATTGGAGAACTATGAAGTCCTCTCTTACAATCGACAGATTGGACAGCACACACGTCCATGCTCCGGAAAATGAAAATTCTTCCCTGGCTGGATTCGAACTCGCGACCCTGGTTTCGGCTGCTACCGGGGCCGGTCAGGCTTCCCTTTTGCCAAGCGTGGAGAAGATTACTATTCGGCCAAGCCTGAGTAGACTTTTAAAGTCACAGGAAAGTTAAATTTCTTGTTTTTCCTTTGTTTTTAATTTATAAATTTCACATATGTGAAATGTAGATTTGCGCAATGTAAATTTGTAAAATGAACATGTGTGTACGTACACCACTGCTAATAAAAGAACATACGGTCCAATCTTTGAATTTTCTGAAACTGAATTAAAATAAGGACATTCAAGTTTTTCCTGGTATACATGGAAATACACCATTACTTCACTGTTTTTTTATAGGATCGATTAGAAGACGTGCTCAGCGCTTCGTTAGTGTTTCAGGACATGTGTCCAACTGACACCATTCAAACAATGTGCTAAAAAGACCGTCTTTGTCGAAGTCCTCTATTCTTGGTTCGACATGCATGTTCTAAGACTGTTCACGCTGTACACGTGGGTAAAGCGAGGATATGCAGCGAGGAACATCCTTTGCACGTCTTATGCGCGTCCATTCTGCATTAAGGCAACGCTCTGCACAGACTTGGAGTTACTTCAAACTTAATTCTGCACCAACTTTCCCCACTGGGCAACGACTGCAGTACTGCGACGTGGAAGGGAAACCACCACATGTCGAGGAGTCGAAGTTATCCCACTCATTTCCTTTTTAACAAAATGTGATGGAACCCTCTTGAGTAAAATATTCCGAAAGTAAAATGCTCCCCCATCTTGATCTGCGGACGGTGACCACCCGAGAGGGTACGCCAGTCGAATGTGACAAGTAATTTAGCGCAGGGACGTGAGACTGCTTCAGATCTGCGGAAGACTGGAGAACCTGAAGGAGGAAATGCTAAGAATCGACCAGGTGTCAACGCCACCTAGATACATCTAAATATGTATCTAGGTGGCGTTGGCTGTGTTTGAAACCGTCGGGATTAACTCGAGTAGGTAACCAAGGAGTCACGTGGTATACTAACAAAATGGTTCGCAAATGTTGGTGTGTTTCAATCGTTCATGACAATCGCACTCAATGTTTTCACTTGAGTTTTTCTCATCTGGGGCCTCTTATGCTCGAAACGGATGGTAAAAACTCACATGTAAACCATGAATGAGATTGCTTAGAGCGATTAAAACACATCAACGCTTTCGATCCATTCGCGTTTGTACCAATTACCTCCTTGGTTACCTATTCGAGATAATCCTGACTGTTTCAAACACAGCCCCCCTGGACGTACTAGAAATCAGAAGGAGGAGAATTAAGGAGGCTTCCTGGAATGGAAGCTACAGGATTCTACACACGGGATATTATATGGTCATTCTGGAGAAGGGATGATGTTCAGAAAGAGTGACGGAAGGAGTGTGAAGAGCTTCCTGCAGTACAATGAAATGATAAGTATACTGAAGATCGAGTTGCTTCAACAAGCAAGCAATCTAATCTCCGGGTAAGTCGTGGAGACACTCTCCCGGATGGAAACCAGAGAGATCTTAATCAATCCCCCGGGAAAACGAAGTCATTCAACGAGCGATTTCGCTCCTTTCGCTATTTTTCGAGAGAAATGATATGGAAAAAGTCGAAGATGGCTAAGAGTGATGCGCATGCGCAAGGATGCTACGATGGTCTCCGATAGAGGGGGCACAACACGACAGAGGGAAGACGCAGCCACGAGGCGACATCTGCGGGCGAGAGTTCTTCGCGGTTTATTCGCCTTTCACTTGTTCGCTCTTTCAAAAAATGAGTGTCTTATGTCGAATGTAGAAATGGCATTTTTGATACACTTAGTTTTTAGATCCAGTTTTTTATAGTTTTGAACTAAGTTGAATTGGGGTAAGTAAATACCCTAAAGTACAAAGTTGGCCTTTACTCTCCTACTACAATAAAGTTAGATAAAGTTCCTCATGATAAATTAATCTTGAAGTTAGAGAGTTTTGGTATAAATAAAGACGTTGTATGTTGGGTAAAAGAATTCTTAAGTGGGCGAGATCAGAGGGTTGTCATAGATGGTATCATGTCGGACACAATCAAAGTCACATCGGGAGTTCCCCAGGGTAGCTTAATAGGTCCGCTTCTATTTATTTCATGCATAAACGATTTGGGTACCGTAGTTAGTAGTTAGCTTAGACTTTTTGCAGACGATGCGGTAGTGTATAGGGGTATATCAAAAGAAGAGGACAGGAAATCGCTTAGCAAGGATTTAGATGCAATTCAAGAGTGGTGCGACAAATGGCAGTTAGAACTTAACCTTAAAAAGTGTGTACCTATCAATTTTTGGAGGAGGAATAATTCGATAGAGCGTACCTATAAAATTAATAACACGAAGATCGAAAACGTTGAAACCATAAGATATTTAGGTGTAACAATCACTAAAGATTTATCGTGGGGAAGACACATAAGGGAAATATGCGGCCGTGCGAAGAGAAAGCTAGGATTTATAAAAAGACTACTTGGGAAATGTGATGAGAAGACAAAAGAGCGATGTTACTTTTCACTAGTTAGGCTCCACCTTGAGTATGCAGCCAGTGCATGGGATCCTAATGAATTAGGGTTGATCAGAGAACTAGACAGTGTACAGCGTAGAGAAGCTAGGTACGTTAAAAGGTGTTACGATAGGTTGAGTAGCGTTTCAGAATTAATAAAAGAATTAGGTTGGGAATCATTATCAGAGCGTAGGTTAAAGTACAGATTGAATCTTAGATATTAGAGAAATTTCGATCGGATAGCTTTACTGAAGATGTTAGGCACATATTAAAAAAACCAGCGTATTATGCTAGATTCGACCAGATAAATAAGATTAGAGAGATAGATTGTCGTACCAATAGATTCAAAATGCCATTTTGCCCCGTACTATAAGAGAACAGAATAGGCAGCATAGCAAAGGGATAGGTAGGGGAAATATTTTAGAGTAGTCTGTAGTGCATGATGCATGTATTAACCCCTCAAATACTGTAGATACTAACGATCAAGTTGCATGAGACAATATAGTTGCTTGTTTGCATCTTAGTAGTGCATGCTTGGTGATCTTCACCCCCTGCCACACACCCTCTCGGTGGCTTGCAGGGTATCGTGTAGATGTAGATGTACAAGTTTGCAAATGTTCATGCGAAGTTGAATCTTTGGCAGCGTTATGTCTGAACTGTTCTTTATATATGCATAAGGTCATTTTAGTGAGGAGTGTAAAATTAGAGAAAACAGTCGCCCTTCAGAAAATTCCTTTCCCGTATACCGGGGCAAAGGGGACACTTGGACTAAGGGACCGGGCCAAGGGGGACTATTATCTACTCGCGCCCTGCAAAACACTTTTGGATTAGCAAATGCAATGGTACTCAAAGGAATGTGTCCAAGAGGTTTCTATGGAAGAGTTTTCTCCGTCCCTCTCTGGTCAGAAGCTGCGTGTACGGTATTCAGAAAAACTCCCTTCTAGGCCATTCACAGGTCCCAAGCATTTTCCTCCTGAAACTGACTATCGTGAGGGGTGATTTGTTCCCCAGCACCGTAGCACGCAGATCAAACACTTATGATTTGCCTTCCTGGACCGATGGTCTCTTTTGTGCCATCAGATCCCACAATCTTTGCTTTACCCTGGATCTTTCCAAAGTGGTGCGTGCAGTGAACTCCCGACTATCCGTGAGCGCGTTATCCAGGATGCGGACTGTCCGTGCACCACCGATCTATTTAGTCTGTCGGCAGCGGTCTCGAAGGCAAACAAACTCTAGTTAGTTTCCTCCAATCGTGACTAACAATGGTCCTACCCACTAGTCCGACTGTCTGACGCCAGGCTTCGTGTCGCCACCTGATGCTTACGAACATTTCTTTGAGGCCGGGACAGTTCCACTGGATTCTTTTCTTTCATAAAATGCTATTATGTATGTACTACAGCGACGATATTTTCAATGGCAGGTTGTGTTATTTTCTTAGGGAGTTTACTTAGTTTGGCGGCGCAACGTTGACATATGAATCCGCTAAGAATCGAACAGCAGTTGATTATCCGTATTTCCCGATTATCCGTCACCCTAAACCGGTCAATTAGCACGAAAAATCGGGAGTTCACTGTATCTTCCCATGTCCAAATTATTCTAGAATTCTCGGAAAAAATTAATTCTTAAACTGTTCCCTTAAAGAGATCTAAACATTCATCAATGAAGAGTGGATCACAACTTTGTCAATGCGTCGTCTCTTGGCTTTGTGGGACCGTGAAGTGAAAACTTGTTGCAGTTTTTTAAACTGGATTAATCATTCATCAACCGAGTCAACCGTTTCTTTGAATGGAGTGGTATCATTATTTATTTCTAGTCTCCGCGACAACATCTTAATTTGAGTTCTTGATAAGCGGAAACCATATTTGTCCAGAGCTCAATACCTTCCGCCATTTTTATCTTTGTTTGGAGTTTATAAAAGGTTTGTGACTTCTTTACTTGCCGTTGTTTGAGATGATCAAATCTGGTAGCCCTCGAATTACCAGATTTTTAACCTTGTATATATTTTTATAATATATATTAAAATACATAATATATTTTATATATTGAAGAAAAGCAGCACCTAGCATATTTCCATTCTTATATTGCTGTCGAATGCATTTTCGAACATTGCCTAGAAGTGTACGATTTGATGAACAACGCTGGATGATTGAAACAATATCTGATAAATCATGAGGCTGAAGATGAAATTCAGAAAACCACTGAAAAAAATAAAAAGAACCAGAAATTTATGATAAATTCACGGTCGCACTTGCCTCGGGTGGGGTTTCAATGATTCAAGATTACATAGGCCATAATATAATTCCAGTCACAGATTTGAAAAAAAATAATGAGTATTGTTCATTGCAGGCCTATTAGAATCTATAATAAGCTATCACGAATTACATGACAAGTTTTTGTAGTATTGGCTATATGCTGTCGCAGTGAAATTGGCAACAACTTTTTGTGAATATTTGCCGGCATTGCGTGTATAGCATCGAATCACTGCATTCCCGTACAAGCAGAGGCCGCACTCACATAACTTGAATTTCTTTCGCAAACCGATGCTCTGCATTATTTACCCTGGCGCAGTATGCCCCTTGTCGCCTTAATTATTTCCTGACCTCTTATCCAGGGAAGTGTAATTATTCTCCTTCTACTTCGTTAATTCATCAGCGGTATAGGTACCGTAGACCTAGACATTTTGCCGACGACGCGCTGGTGTGGAGGGACACAACGAATTAATGTGGAATTACTCCGCTGGGTACAATCAAAGTGGATACGTGAATTGGCAGTTAGAACGTGACATATACACACCATGTGCTTCTATCGTTCGTCGCAGGCCCGTCACGGCGAGGGTGCTGACGTCATGTATCTATGTAATTCAGTTACTCACCGTCACAGAGGGTGTTCGCTACCGTGCATTTTGGTATCATCCCAATGATAAGACGGCTATGCAAACACACACAAGGTCATTCAGGTTCCTGAGTCACTGTCTGGGCCCACCGAATTTCGAAATCGTTGAAGCTTCCCACCAGCAAAAGGTGAATTATTATTGTTAGAGTAGTCTGTAGTGCATGTATGAACAGCCAATCACTTTATTTCCCTGTAGATATTAACAATCCAGCTGCATGTGACCTTATTATCTAACATGTTTCCATGTAGTAACTTAGTTGCATGTCAATAGCCCATGTTTGGTGATCTTCACCCCCTGCCACACACCCTCGAGGTGGCCTGCTGGGTAGTTAGTAGATAGATGGAGTGATATAGATCATTACTCATCATTAACGGCGAATTATGGCACTCACTGTGATGGTAGCGGCAAAGTAATCATGTGTGGGGAAACGCAAGCCTCGACCTAATTGTTCCCCCGTCGCGATCGCAGCGACACTCTCGGCTGGCGATGAGACCAAAGGTGACAACCCCGCCGGCAACAGCCAGAGTAATTCGAAAGTGACGCAACCCAGTTCTTCCGGAGTGACTTCTCCCGAAGGGAGTGCTTGCGAACGTTTCCTTGTGAAATGCGCTTTCGTGATTTGTGGACGCAGATTACATCTGGAGGTGCGATAGGGCGAGTCCAAAACGATGCAGGGAGGTTGATTGTCCGCGTCCCAGTGCTGCATCCCTGTGTTCCGACAATGAAGAGGCCCGGGCCTCTTCATTGTCGGAAAAAGTACCCATGAAAGTCAGTCTTAGGAGGAAAATGCTTGGGACCTGTGAATGGCCTAGAAGGGAGTTTTTCTGAATACCTTACACGCAGCTTCTGACCAGAGAGGGACGGAGAAAACTCTTCCATAGAAACCTCTTGGACACATTCCTTTGAGTACCATTGCATTTGCTAATCCAAAAGTGTTTTGCAGGGCGCGAGTAGATAATAGTCCCCCTTGGCCCGGTCCCTTAGGCCAGGTGTCCTCTTTGCCCCGGTATACGGGAAAGGAATTTTCTGAAGGGCGACTGTTTTCTCTAATTTTACACTCCTCAGCCCTACAATGAATAATACACTAGCCCTACAATACACTAGGGTGCGGAATTTCGAATCGATTTGGCCGAGAAATGCTTTATTCGCCGAATTCCGCATTTTCTTGTGCCATTGATGGCATCAACAACGGCACGAGACCTTTTAATCCCACTCAGGGAGCCAATTTGAAGTCATGGGGAGTGCGCTCGACTTCTTGATATTCCGACAGAGTAAATACAAGGGAAAAATTCAGTAAACTTTGCTTTTCCACGCCGTTTATATGGTACAGCCCAACGACCGGTTTCAACACTTCCGTGTCGTAGCTTTCCTGTATCTAGTTCATATTCATACTGCAACTTGCACGTTTAATGTATATCATGTCATGTCACATGTATATCAACTCTTTAAGTTGCTTATCAACTCACGGAACATACCATCAGTATACGTCTTTACGATTTAGGGAAATCTGCGATTGTGTCTACCAAGATACAGGTTACACACTGTTACCGGAGAATTATTATTTCGTGAATAACATGGTAGTTAAATTATTTACCGTCGCCAAATATTGCTAATAATTACCAAACAAATGTTACCGCGGGGATTTAGAGTCACATTTTGCAAAGCTTACACTCAAGGCGGTTATGTCAAGGAAATATTTTCGTGATAAACACATAATAATCTTTATTTTCAGAAAGCAAAGCATTCAGTTAGCATGCGTTTGTCAACTAACAGAGCTGGATAAAAAGCACACTCAGTGCGTAATAAACATTAACAGAAAAATGCACAGTGAAAATCAGGATAAAAATATTAATAAAGATGGCGAATATTCATTTTAAAATGCAACGAACATATATGAGTGGCAACAATAACGATACTCATGATACTAAGAGGGTCAATAACTGAATAGCCACCCACTCCAAATATAAACAAAGAACATCAACTACACCATTTTCAAATTATGCGATTGAATAAGAAATTTTCGGTGAAAATATAACAAGTTATTAACAGCTCAAAACTACTTTTATCGTAAAAGTTTCAAACTTGGGGACTCTAAATCTTGTCTGACGAACTTTCCAAACGTATTATACTCTTGAATGGCAGCGTAGAGCAACCTTATAATCAGCGATACGTGGATTTGGCCATGGCTACGAGTTTGCTACTTCTAATACAAACGAGTTTGTTGTTTACTCATGGCTAAGGGGTCTTAGCGATCGCTACGCTAGCTTGAAGTTAGCGAAAATGGAACCGGAATATAATTTTTCGCGACACTCGCTAATGCCGTCGCTATGCGTACTTAGCAATCGCTAAAAAGAACCAGAATTGACGCACTAATTTTTGCCATCTTTAACATAGGAAGAGTGAAATAACCCTGCAGCAATGGTGGGGATGACAGCGTTTTGAAATAGAAATCATAAGTTGATATGATTCCCTTTATGCCTTGAACACTTTTAATATTGTTTCGCTTAATACGTGAAACTGAACCGTCATGCACGTTGTGCAATGGGTGTACTGTCGTTCATTAGAATATTCAAGTGGTACATTATTTTCCTCCTTGCAATGCCGTGAACTTTGGTTTCACAAGGGAAAACCTGTGATCATTCCCTTAGGACCCTGAAACAACTGGGAATAATATCTGAAATACTAGGAAAGAAAACGATGAACCACTGGGAAAGCTACTTTTTTAATGATATGTTTGATTATGCTGTTATTTTGCATAATTTAGTGGACATTACCATGTTATCTATTGCCAATGAATGCTAAGAATCCAGTGACGACATTCACATCAAAATAAAATGAGGCTAAATAAAACTAGGTCGAAATTCTATAGCATAGTTATCGCGGGAATTTAGTAACAAACAACTGCGTGGCGAAAATGGTCTTGCGACACTCGCTAATGCCGTCGCTATGTGTACTTCGCAATCGCTAAAAAGAACCAGGATTGACACACTACTGTTTCAAAAGGGTATAAACGGGGAGAACGAAAGATTTGTTTGAGTAGAACAATATTCTTTCACTCATTCAAATATGAAATAATTAAGAGACGAGTTTCATTTATGGACAAAAATGAAGTCAATGATTCGGATTTGTTAAGTATTGCAGTCGATTTTCTTTTATTGACTGAACTGAGTATTTGTAACTTTTTGTCTAAAATTTATGCATTTTATCATTTTTTGTTTTTGCTTTCGTTGCCATGGAGATTTTTCATTGTTTCACGGTCTTGCAATACGCAATGCAGACCATTACTGGTACTCTTAAAAGATTGTACACTTTTGCGTACACTTTAACCGCTTTCTATTGGCCCCTTTTACATGTGTATGTCACGTAAAGGCAGTGTGCTAGTAGGAAAATGTGTAAAAAGACGTTTCTCAAAAGGCGTGCACTGAGACAATGCATATCTGCGTATACTTAAGGAGGCTCCACCGAATTATGAAGTAGATGTCATTTTTGTGAAAATTTCAGGACTCATCATTTTTTGACCCTTCTATCGATTGGCAATGTAATGATTTGGACTTTCCATAATATATTTGAAAAAAAAGGCGTTTAAAATCAGATATTTTATACGTGGCTATACGGCAGAGAATGGCTTTTGCAGTCAGAGTTGCAGATTAATAATGAAAGAGAAATGTCGTTTTGACGAAAAACTAATATAAGATGCGCAATTTTACGTAGAATTTAGCATTGCAAAAAAGTGATCGCCTTACCCCACTTGTTTAATTGATATTAATAAATGTGGGCTCGAAAAAAATCAGAAAAGCCTTAGTTACATGAAAGTGGCGCTACAGTATGTTGTTATCATTGGCAACGGTACTTGTGACGGAACGTGCTTACAAGCGTATTTACTAACTTAATTTTGGAATATACCAAACCAAGGTCCTTCTCATATTTTTATGTACTTTAAATAATTCATTGGTTATTGAAATTGTGTAATTAATACCAATGCTTCCAAGTGGTAATTGTTGTCAAACCATTTTCAAAAATAGGAATATCAATAAAATTCAAAACAAAAAACTGTATTTGCAAGGGAATAGTTTAAAACTAAGTAAGAAAATATTTAGCCAATTTTAGAATACGTATTAGCGGGATTGAGCATGTATTCTCATTTTGTAAATTAAACGTGGCAACAACACGTCAGTCATGTTCCGAAGTCGAAATGAGTCAAAAGAGCTTATAGAAAATAGAATGCAACTACAACGCGCTATATATAATAGCATACTCATACAATTATTGTGTATGCTTTTTCACCCCACTGATGATTTTCCATACAGGTGTTTTTCTGGGTCGGTATTTATTTGTTAAATAACAGCTCTTTTTCGGGATTTTGAATCGCGGAGTCACGGTGGAACCTCCTCAAGAGGCCGACATTTTTCCTGCTAAGACAGGCTTTTGGCTCCCGAAGATTGGCACTTCCTATGCACCAATTTTCGTTGATATCCGTGAAGGTAGTCCCATTTGTCGATTTGAAATGGAATGTCCCAACTACTTAAGTCTATCTGACGGCGTTCCTGCCAAATTGATTTCCTGCAAATAACATCGCCACTTTTTAAGCAACGCTTATCCCATTCCTCCCGACGAAAACATTGGAATTTATATTTATTTAGTAGGAAGGAAAAATAATGTTAATAGCGAATCGCCAATTTTCGCCTTAGCTTTACTTCCTCGCAGAAACCGTAATTGCTTAGCGATAATGTCAAATAAAAAAAAAGATCCGCTGACGATGCATGGAGCTGCTGAACGCGATTTGATGCGTATTTCCGTAAGAGGGCGCAGGTCACAACTCCGCACCAAATCAACAGGTGAGCCGGGATGCGAAACGGGAGGATAAGGCGAAGCAGCGAGGGAAGACGGACGGAGTGAAACCTCTGGTGAGGAGCTCTGCTGGGCGAACCTCACCGCTAGATTTGGAGCAATGGGGTCCCCAACTATTAGTACCACATTTCGGCTCGGAAGGAGGCAGTATTTTAATGTGGACTCCGTTTACGACTCCAACTCTTATTCCAACTCTTGCAATCCAACTCTCAAGGTGATTCAACTCTTTTGAATCCAACTGTTGCAGGTTTTCGCGACTTCCCGATCAGACGGCACGTCGATCGAGTGCGCATTGGAGCATTATTGGAGCGTCGCGTGCCGACCAAGATGGCTACTCACATCAGCTGCGATGCATCTTCCAGTGCTTTCCAGCCTGTGCGATACTGCGATATTCCATACGTACCAGATATCGCGACGTGATATTAAAACGGCAGCTAACGCGATATTTCGAAATGCGATATCCCCATACGACGATTTTCAGTTTACTTGTTGTAGATGCATTCTTTTCAATGTTTCCTTCTGATCTGGATCCAGTTTACGATTCCCTTGAACACAGCGTAACACAAACTGTTTTGATCCTCATAGCATGGGGGGGGGGGGGGGGGGGGGGGGCTTTCAAAATTTTAGAAGCCGGAAAATAAGGGACACCCTGTAAGGAGCATGAGGGTTTTCGCAGCTTCTTTTATCCATAGCTGTTCCTTTCGGGAAATGCTGCGTGCGATGCAATTAGCGACTCAACGTTTCAGTCGTCTTACTGGGAGCGTCATCAAGAGAGCAGCCTCTTAGCAGGGGGAGTGAAAAGGGTGAGTCGTGTATCAGAATTAATTCAAGAATTAGGGTGGGAATCGTTATCAGATTGTAGGTTTAGATTACAGATTAAATCTCTTACAGGAATTTAAATCGGATAGCTTTACTGAAGATGTTAGGCATATATTAAAAACACCAGCGTATTATGCTAGATTCCATCAGATAAGTAAGATTAGAGAGATCGATTGTCGTACTGATAGATTCAAAATGGCATTTTTCCCTCGTACTAAAAGAGAACAGAATAGGCAGCATAGCAAAGGGATAGGTAGGGAAATATTTTAGAGTAGTTAGTAGTGAATTGGGGGTAGTGGTGGCCTAGTGGGTAGAGCACTGAGCTACTGGGTCCCGGGTTCAAATCCCGGGCAAGTGTCAGAACTTCGTAGGAAATCGCAGGTGGGCCAGGGAAAGGAACTGGCCCCACTACCCTGAATGTGTGAATTTCACTGGAATCACTGGAAAAAGTGATTATTATGGAATTTAATGAGCCAAACTGCTATTATCAAGGTAAACCAGAAGTTGTATTTGTAATTGTATTATTGTATTTGTCCCGAAAGGAACAGCTACACACTACAGAGCACTTTGAAGTTAAGGTTTTTGATTGGTGCTAGCCCAGCCTACGGGTAGATTTTAAGACTCCTTAACATGGCAGTCGAAAAACAAGTTCCGTAAAGCAAAAATAAACTCAAACTAAAATCCGGTTAAATGCACAACGACAACTAATAAAAAGAAAATTAAGGAACTTCAGGGGAAGGCTTTGCTTTCTTCGATGCGAAGAGGAGAGCGAAAATCACGATCACGAGAAATGCTCACGATGAGCAAGTTCAAAATCTAAGGCCATCCGGCGATACAAGTAATATTTACCAATATCAGAAAGGACGATTCGACAAATATTACATCGGTGGTATATGGAGGGTAAATGCTTAGAAAGCGAGGTGACGGGAAATACATTCAAAAACTCGGAAAAACAACAATTTTCTTGAAACGATGTGATAATAAAGTGAATAGTCCAGGGAATGGAAATTCATTTGTTTCTCGCATAAATTCATTTACCAAAGAAAGTAAAGAAGGGGCTAAGCCTTGCGTAACTTGAAACAAATCAGCCTTGCCCATTCGGTGTCGACATGTTACAAATCTCTTGCCTTATTTTCAGTGCTTGGTATTTACTTTTACAGTGCCCATACTTATCTCTACTCACTGGTAAAGTTCACTGCTAAAATCAGAACAACAGGATTATCGGGAAATAATTACGGGGGGGCTGAAGCACCAGAAGCCCCCCCCCCTGGCTACGTGCCTGCTAACCATTCAACTAAGATCTACAACTACTGACTCCTGTAACAATATTTCACTAACCTATCCCTTTGCTATGCTGACTACTATGCTCTGTAATGGGGTCGTTTACATTATTTCTATTTATTGCCGAATATGATAGAGTATGTAAAATAAAAAGACCCGTATTTTTCCGTTTTTTGATCCGTCAATTATTTCCCGAGTTATAAGCGGCGAAAAACTGATGTTTTTAACCCATTAGGAAAAGTGGGCGTGGTGCAACCTCTGACGTATATCGACTTCGTCCAATCACAACTGAGCCAGCGAAGCTACTTGGCCTTATCGCAATGGGGGGGGGGGGAGGGGGGCACAGCTGACTCTGCCAATGGGAGCGATTGCGACAGCATCTGTGCGAGCAGACCTTCCGACAACCCCCCTCCACTCCCTTCCCTTCCTCTAAAATCAGTCAAGGACGGGAGGAAAATGACGTCAATGATATAAAAGCAGATTTTTCGGTGGGCGTCACCTTTTGCTTATATCAATTATTGATTTTTGAGTGAATGGTTGTGGTTAGAAGATTAATTTTTTCACTAAATTTCTTTTTTCGTTTACATCTAACGATTTCATTTACAAAATTGCGATTTCGGTTCCGAGTAAACGCCCCCATTGCACGCGGGAAGAATGACATCTTAAATCTAACGCTATTAGAATCGACCTCTCCAATCTTATTTATCTGGTCAAGTCTTGCTCAATACGCAGCGGTTCTTAATACGTGTCTAACATCTTCAGCAAACCCAGTTCTCCTCGATGAATTCGCTACAAGAGGCACTGATCGAAACCGGTCATCATCCAGAACGTGCCACACTTTCAGCAACAGTTTTGCACACATGGTACTATTTGGATCTTCTGAACACTTGTCGTATTCACTTACGCATTCACTTCAATCTATCTTCTCTTAGCATTTACGGATTGAAATGCTCTTCTGAGAGTGCTCCCCTAATGTTTAAGTCAAGACATGAGACATAAATTTGAATAACGTCAACTCTTTATCAAGCGTTTTCAATCGGTTCAACACCAACTCCCTCCCTGAGCTCCGGAGCGCGTCTATTAAGGGAAACCTCTCCCATGAGATCATTTTCGTATTCGCTCCACGCCCCCGCTCCCCCCTCAATTCTCCATATTCCATCAGGAGTGCCCCGTTTTCGCAGTGTCTCTGACGCCAGGACTTAACCGCAAAGTGTGTAGCTATTGACTTTTGGGAGAGGATTAATTCGATAGAGCGATCCTATAAAATTAGTGGCACGAAGATCGAAAACGTAGAAACCATAAGATATTTAGGTGTAACAATCACTAAAGATTTATCGTGGGGAAGACACATCCGGGAAATATGCGGCCGAGCGAAGAGATAGCTAGGATTTATAAAAAGAGTACTTGGGAAATGTGATGAGAAGACAAAAGAGCGATGTTACTTTTCTCTAGTTAGGCCCCACCTTGAGTATGCAGCCAGTGTATGGGATCCGAATGAATTAGGTTTGATCAGAGAACTACACAGTAGGTTCGTTAAAAGGTGTTACGATAGGTATTAGTATTGTATCAGAATTAATACAAGAATTAGGGTGAGAATCATTATCAGAGCGTAGGTTAAAGTACAGATTAAATCTATTAGAGAAATTTCAATCGGAGAGCTTTACTGAAGATGTTAGGCATATATTAAAAACACCAGCGTATTATGATAAATTCGACGAGATAAATAAGATTAGAAATACAGATAGATTCAAAATGTCATTTTTCCCCCGTGCTATAAGAGAACACAATAGCAGCCAGCATAGCAAAGGGATAGGCAGGAGAAATGTTTTAGAGTAGTTAGTAGTGCATTGGGGGTAGTGGTGGCCTAGTGGGTAGTAGAGCACTGAGCTACTGACCGGAGGGTCCCGGGTTCAAATCCCGCGAAAGAGCCTTTTTTCTGCGTGTTATAACTTCGTAGGAAATTGCAGGTGGCCCAGGGAAAGGAAAAACTGACCACCTGCTACTAATTTCACACGCCATTGGCTTAGTACGGGGTGAGCTCTACTCTCACCTTCAAAGACCATCCTTCGGGTTGCATTACCGAGTGAGTGTAGTGCATGATGCATGCATTACCAACCAATAACTTTATTACCATGTAGATACTAACCATGTAGCTGCAATCTACCCATATTATTAGCGTGTTTCCATGTAGTACCCTAGCTGCATGTCAGTAGTGCATATTATGGTGATCTTCACCTCCTGCCACACACCTTCGCGGACGCGCGCAGGGTATCGCATAGATCTAGATGTTCTCTCAGACCATGCTCCTCGCCACAACTGCATTCCAAATAAAAGGCTCCCTCAAACACTTCCCCTCCGCGTGTCCGTGCTTTACGAAAACGACTTGACTTGTGAAGCCTCGCCTTTGTCTGTTTGCGCCCACTGGCCAAAGTAGACATGGATTTATTGATTCAAAATATCCTTTCCCATGTCATCATCAAGTTACGACTACTTGTCTTCTGCTAAGCAATAATAAAATCTGTTAACACTTTATAAACGCTTTTTCTACCCGTATTATTGTTCATCTACATCTACATAATACCCTGCAAGCCACCTCAAAGATCTGTAGTAGGGGGTGAATTCTCACCAAACATGCACTACATATCATGCATTTAAAAGAATTAGCATTAATATATTAGTCTAAACTGCAATATTTAAAAAGTTAAAAATTGCAAACTAAGTATGCAAAAACGTACTGTTAGTTGGGTTACCTTCAAGTCCTTACACCAACATGTAACTACCTACGCTATGGATTCAATCACTCGTATTGGACATATTTACCGCTATTCATATCCCTAATTGTACGAGGAAAAAAGGACATTTTCAATCTGTCAGTTCGGCAATCAATTTATCTAATTTTGTGATTATGGTCCAGTCTACCATAGTAAGTTGGGGTTCGCAAAATATTTTTAACGTCATCACTGAAAATATTATCTTGGAATTTATTTAGGAGATTGTCTAAATTTCAACCTGCGATCTGACAATATTCCCATTTTTAATCATTTAATAGACTGGTTACGCTAATAAGGTTATCGTACCGTCCCTTTACAAATCTTGCCGATCTTCGCTGCACACGTTCAAGTTCATTATTTAGACCGGTTTCGTAGGGATCCCATACACTGGCAGCATATTCCAAATGAGGTCTTATAAGGGAAAAGTAGCTGATTTCTCGCACACGATCGTCACATTCACCCAATACTCTTTTGACGAATCCCAGTTTACGATTCGCTTGACCCATTATTTCACGCATGTGTTTACCCCAGGAAAGATCATGTGTCAGTCTTATTCCAAGATATTTAATGGATTCCACGTCTGTAATCTGAGTTTATCCATTACGAACAAAATACTTCCCATGATTGTGTTACACTTGAATTTCGGAATCAACCCTCTAAATACCATTGTCAATGCTTCATTTTTGTGAAGATCGATAATTTTTATGAAGTCGCAAGTATTCCGCTATTAAATGCATTAAAACCCAGGAGTTATGATTTCCCGTGCAGTGGAACGGATTCCTCCCACATTTTCTCTCTCTAGCTGACGTCTGATTACATTATAATGGCGCAGGTCGTTAATTGAAAGTTTATCACTGCCAGCGCCAACCTCTTCTCGGAAATTAATGATTCTTTGGAATTCCGCGGAGCGCGCTGGAGACCCATTACAAGAGGCTGCATCTCTCTCGCGCCAATACGACCAGTCTCGGAACACGAACAACGCACACTGAATTCCCCCAATACGCGCCACCCTTCGCCAAGTATTTTCGGCACATGAACGCAGAAAAAACGCTCTTTCGGAGATGAAAAGTCAAAAACCAAACCAAAACAGTTTAAATCGAGAACAAAATGGGATCGCGAGAGGCCGAGGAAGGACAGGGCGAGAGATTATGCGATAAGACAAGTTCCTGAAAGACAGGAGTGATATTTACGCTTACTACAAAAGGAATAAGACATCAACTGACGTGGAATCCATTAAATATCTTGGAATACGACTGACACATGATCTTTCTTGGGGTAAACACATACGTGTAATAATGGGTCAAGCGAATCGTAAACTGGGATTCGTCAAAAGAGTACTGGGTAAATGTGACGATCATGTACGAGAAATCAGCTACTTTTCCCTTGTTAGACCTCATTTGGAATATGCTGCCAGTGTATGGGATCCCTACGAAATTGGTATAAATAACGAACTTGAACGTGTGCAGCGAAGATCTGCAAGATTTGTAAAAGGACGGTACGATAACCTTATTGGCGTAACCAGTCTATTGAATGAATTAAATTGGGAATCATTGTCATATCGCAGGTTGAAATTTAGACTCAATCTCTTAAACAAATTCCAAGGCCACATTTTCCGAGATGATTTAAAAAATATTTTGCGAACCCCAACCTACTATGTTAGACTGGACCATGATCACAAAATTGGAGAAATTGATTGCAGAACTGACAGGTTCAAAATGTCCTTTTTTCCTCGTACAATTAGGGATATGAATAGCGGTAAATAGGTATATCCAGTACGAGTGTAGCAATGGATAACATTGGTAGCTGCATGTTGGTATAAGGACTTGAAACTAACCCAACTAACAGCATGTTTTTGCATGTATGCTTTTATATTTTTATCTTTTCTTAAATAGTGTAGTTTATAACAGTATATAAATACTAATCCTTTTTTATGCATGATAAGTAGTGTATTTTTGGTGAGAATTCACCCCCTGCCACACACCTTTATAGTGGCTTGCAGGGTATTATGTAGATGTAACTATGGCAGTATTTCCAAAATACTATCGTAATCGGATATCGCGATTAAGCTGATCGACAGAAAACGATATCTGCGCATGTTATTGGCGCACAAATTGCATGAAAATCTTTGATCGTGTACGACCGTGCACCAATTTCTTGTACAATATCTTGGTCAAATCTCGCCGTTCAAGTAATGGTACAAGATCTTGTACAAGAAATTGTACCGTGTACAACGGCCTTAACTCTTCCAGTCTTGACCCTTTATTGTTGAGACAGTGTTTAACCACAACACTCATTTGGTTTCAATATAAACTGTGGACAGGCCTCGGGTACCTACCCCCTTCTCCTGCCTCGGTCGTCGTCGTGTCCTCCTTTTCTCTACGAGTGAAGACAAAATCACTGCCATGCCATTCTTGCTTTTCCTGAACCCTAATTGATCTTCACCTAAAGGACTCCTCTGCTCCTTCTGTTCGTCTACAGACATTCCCAATCGTTATCCGTATCCGAAAACCAAGTACGCTACGGCGGAACATTCTTGGTGATGACGTATTGCTGACGTACAATAAAGCATGCTTGTGAAAGAATACTACGTATTCGGACAGTCTACGGTTAGGAGAGACGTTAAGCAGTAGTGGCAACATAAAAAACCACTAGGTAGTGTGAAACACGATAGAGGGCAATATCTATCAAATATTTAGATCGGAACAAAAAGAACGATTATATGTATAACTATGTAAAAAAATAGATACTACACATATTTATAAGCAAACATCTTTTGTTATTATCGCCAACAATGCTTCGAAGCCTTTAACAATGGAAGCGTGCTTCTGTGCTTTGGCTTCGTAGCATGCTTCCCCCAGAGTGCTTTGCGTTTGGACGTACTTCGGGTGTTTCCGACGATACCCCCCTCCATCTGGAAGCAAGCATAGTAGTGTGCTTAGCGCTAGAAGCACACGCTTCGGACAGGGCTGTTATATTCAAGGCAAGAGACTTAAAGCTTGTGGTTCTTTATTGTGAGCGTTTCTCGGGACACATGTTCGGAATAAAAATAACCATATACATATTTTAAATGTATCGAATAGTGGAGGGCAGAGGAGCATATTGAACGCTGTACTTGAGGCAGTGGGTTCTGACGTCAGCCTTTTGTGGATGTTTTTGTGGGGTCACGCTGACCCCATCGGGCAGGGGCCTCCTCCGGCGGAATGCTGGGCCACAGGGGAACATTCGGAATTCCATCTGGGGCGGAGCCCTTAACTGCTCGCCCCGAGGGGACGCCCCCAGCCTCACGTGACAGGCAGACCGGCCCCACACACAATCGCCGCCTCCCGTGCCTTCCACCGCGATGACGGCATTTCTGAGCGCAGCGGTATCAACTGAAAAACAGTTGCCGCCGCGGGCCGCGTATCTGCCTCCTCCGCACGCGACTTCTGCGCTCGTGTTTCTCTGCACCCGGGCGATCCAGGCTGACTGAGTCAAGGACCGTCTTTCCAAGAACACCAGAAGAATACATCTACATCTACACGATACCCTGAAAGCCACCGCGAGGGTGTGCGGCAGGGGGGGAAGATCACCAAGCATGCACTACCGACATGCAAACAAGAAACTATAGGGTCTCATGCAACTCGATTGTTAGTATCTATAGTATTTAAGGGATTTAATACATGCATCATGCACTACAGACTACTCTAAAATATTTCCCCTACCTATCCCTTTCCTATGCTGCCTATTCCGCTCTCTTATAGTACGGGGGAAAAATGCCATTTAGAATCTATCAGTACGACAATCCATCTCTCTTAATCTTACTTATCTGGTCGAATCTAGCATAATACGCTGGTGATTTTAATATGTTCTTAACATCTTCAGTAAAGCTATCCGATTGAAATTTCTCTGATAAATTTAATCTGTACTTTAACCTACGCTCTGATAATGATTCCCAACCTAATTCTTTTATTAATTCTGAAACACTACTCAACCTATCGCAACACCAACGAACCTAGCAGCTCTACGCAGCACACTGTCTAGTTCTCTGATCAACCTTAATTCATTCGGATCCCATATACTGGCTGCATACTCAAGGTGGGACCTAACTAGTGAAAAGTAACATCGCTCTTTTGTCTTCTCATCACATTTCCCAAGTACTCTTTTTATAAATCCTAGCTTTCTCTTCGCACAGCCGCATATTTCCCGGATGTGTCTTCCCCACAATAAATCTTTACTGATTGTTACACCTAAATATCTTACGGTTTCAACGTTTTCGATCTTCGTGTTATTAATTCTACAGGATCGCTCTATCGAATTATTCCTCCTCCAAAAATTGATAGCTACACACTTTTTAAGGTTGAGCTCTAACTGCCAATTGCCGCACCACTCTTGAATTGCATCTAAATCCTTGCTAAGCGATTCCCTGTCTTCTTCTTTAGATATACCCCTATACACTACCGCATCGTCTGCAAAAAGTCTAAGCTTACTACTAACTACGGTACCCAAATCGTTTATGCATGAAATAAATAGAAGCGGACCTATTAAGCTACCCTGGGGAACTCCCGATGTGACTTTGATTGTGTCCGACATGATACCATCTATGACAACCCTCTGCTCTCGCCCATATAAGAATTCTTTTACCCAACATACAACGTTATTATTTATGCCAAAACTCTCTAATTTCAAGAGTAATTTATCATGAGGAACTTTATCGAAAGCCTTTCTAAAATCTAAAAATATCGCATCAACTTCAGTACTGTTTTCGCAGTGGACTAAAATATCGTGTAAGAATGAAGCTAATTGTGTCTCGCAAGATCTACCTTTCCGGAACCCATGTTGGCTGTTTATGAGTAATCCCGACGACGAGAATAACGACGCCCTTCCACAGACTGACATGAAGATGGGACAAGAGTCGAAACCAAAGTACATCGCTATCAATGCTGTCGATGCATTTCTTCACGCTGATTTGACATTTCCAAACCCCTTCCCCAGGGGTAACAACACCGCACAGCAGCTGAATTGGACGCAAAGACTGTTCCGACGGAATAAATGCAAATTACACAAGTGGGGAAGCAACCATGGTAGGTCTTTCAATGAGACACTTCTTCCCCTTGGGACAACACCCGCTCGCGCTAGGAGGCTTGGCTCTCTATCATTCATCCGGACTCCAGGGGCCGTATTCTGTAACTTGGGTGATATCTATCACTGGTGATAAACATCACCGAACAACTTCACCCGTCCTTATCGCTGCCGATTCTGTAACTGGGTGGTGAAGTTTCTTCACTCGGTGATGAGGAGTGCTATGACAAATTGAGCGGTCTAGTAATGGCAAGATGAGATTAGCCAATAAAGAGAGCCGGGTGAATCACATGACCGCAAGGCCGGCAAGTAATGTGCAAATTAAATGCTTGTAGTCACTAACAGTAGATAACATACGTCGTCATGATTAATCACGCTCAAACAAAATCAGTATGTACCAAAATTTTATGTGGCATTCGTGGACTTGGAAAAGGCCTTTGACAACGTCGAATGGAACAAGATGTTCAAGATACTGGAAGCAATTGGAATAGACTACAAGGATAGAAGAATAATCTATAGCCTCTACAAGAACCAGGTCAACACAATGCGAATGAAAGACGGAAGGAAGATAAGAAGCCAAAATAAATAAAGGAGTCAGACAAGGATGCAACCTCTCCCCAGCGTTATTCAATACAAACGTGGAAGAAGCAATAAGAGACGCAGAGGAAATTGGTATCAAGGGCATCAAGGTGAATGGCGAAGAAATAAACATGCTAAGGTTTGCTGATGACATCGCAGTTGTTGCAGAAAGTCGAGAGGACCTGCAAGTATCCCTGACCACAATGGACCAAGTACTGCAAGAATATAATTTGAGCATCAAGGAGAACTAAAATTAAACTGCTAGTGTGCGGAAGAGAGAAGCTTAGGGCAAATATCACCATACGAGGAGTGAAATTGGAAAAAGTGGAGAACTTCACCTACCTCGGCAGCACAATAACTTGGGATGGAAGAAGCTCGACAGAGATCAAGCGAAGAATAGCAAAAGCTAAGGAGGCGTTTATGAAGAAGAGACAACTACTGTGCTCAAAGAACCTACGGCTGCAAACAAGGAAGCGCTTCACCAAAACATTCGTATGGAGCGTGGCACACTATGGATCAGAGACATGGAACATCGGGAAAGCAGACCAACGATGAATTGAAGCCTTCGAAACATGGTGCTGGAGGAGAATGTTGAAGATTAAATGGACAGATAAAGCGAGGAACGAAGAGGTGTGCAGAAGAGCAGATGAAGGAAGGACAATATGGAAAACACTAAGGCAAAGAAGAAACAGATGGATTGGACATACCTTGAGGCACAATGAATTAGTTAGAAATATAATAGAAGGGAAGATTGAAGGGAAGGTCCCGCGAGGAAGACCAAGGGATTATTAATACTGTAGGGCGAATAAAGAAGGACGTGAAAGAGAGAAAACATACCAGGGCGTGAGGGAATCAATAATGAATAGGGCATAAATGAAGGGCTGCAGTAAACCAATCCTAGGATTGAAATGCTGATGATGATGAGTGCGAAATCAGAATTCATTTTTGAAAAAAAAAAACAAATACGTATGCTGTGATTTTTTTTAAGCCCTTGAGGAAAGAGTTTCATTCGCCTTACGTCCAACGAAACGCGCTAATTGAATACGATAGCCCATTCATTGTATAAACATGCCGTACATTTGACTTCTCTCTAGCTGATGAAGGCGGACGGTCACCGCCGAAACAGTTCTACATAACATGCGAGTGTCCTTTTTTCGTGTCTATGTTTTTTATTTATTGTGTATTAGTGACTTATTACTCGTTCGTCGAGTGCCTACACATAGCTCCAATGAGCGTTTATTGACTGAGGTACATTACTGTAGGAAATTTCCGATTTCAAGAGTTCTTTCTTGACTTAGGAGACTGATAGAGATACTATATCTGTCTCTATTATTAAATGTGCTTTAAAGATAAGGATCCAGCCCCACAAAGATTAAGTTGGTGATGCGAGCAAGGAACGTCACGCACCTACCTCCAGTTGCATGAGAAACATATAGAACATATGGAGAAGCATCAATAAATTTCAAGAAAGAATATGTTCCGGGGTATTTGACTGGAAACATTAATGTGAATGGAGATACGGTCGTCGAAATGATTTTTATGCGAGGCATTCACCAAGGTTTCTTCCACAAGAATCCAATTACATGAAGGCTAAGTTGAAGATGTGATACTTTTTTCAGAAGTAAGTTCAACACATATCAGACGATGATTTTGAAAGATTTTTATGATCTATCTTACTAACGAATAAAGCTCTGGCCCAGGCACGTAGTCAGAAATTTGTTTTGGGGGACGGGGGGGGGGGGGGGGGGGCTACGTCTAGTGTGGCGTAATTTGAAACAAATCAGCTTTGCCCGTTTGGTGCCGACATGAAACAAATCTCTTCTCTTAATTTTCAATACTTGGTATTTATTTCCACAGTGTCCATTCCTATCTCTTCTCACTGGTTCAAGTTCACTTATTACCTTACTATGAAGCATTCAATTTGACCGGCCCCAGAACAGAAGTTCAACGCATACGTACCAACATATTAGATTGAAAAGAGCAATTATTAACCACACACGTGCTTCAAACCAGTGATCACATTTCAAGACTTGAGTTATACTCAGTGTAATCCGGATTATCATGCCCAGTTAAAATCAGAACAACAAAATTATTGGGACAAAATTTCAGGGGGGGGGGCTGAAGCACCAGAAGTCCACACCCCTGGCTACGTCCTCCTGGCCACCTCAAGCTCCCTTCCGGACGGATCGACAAACGGAAAAATACGGGTCGTTTTGCTTAACAAACTCTGTCCGATTCGGAAATTTAAAGATATGGCAAACGACCCCATTTAGAAGTCTCTCTCCTATATACTGCAGGGAGGAAAAGAACTTCCTCCGCAAGGGGCGGCTAACCAAGTGAAAAGAATTTATGTCGAGCCCGAATTTCAAATTCTCATCCGTGAGAAAAAGCTGAATCTTGCCTAACTGAAAGCCACGGAAGATCTGACTCCTTGAAGTGCTCAATGGAGTGAGCAGACAGGAAAATGTACCCTCGAAATATTACCGCTAGTCTCTAATTGGATACGTATGTCAGTGACACATCGGCAGCGTGCATCCGATAACACTGCAACCACTGTACCGAGGTTTGCCCGCAGCAAAGCTACCCGAGAAAGACGTCAAGGCACCCTCCCCTATTTGCATCACTACGCATCTACATCTACGCAATTGCCCTGCACAAGCTACCGCGAGGGTGTGCGGCAAGGGGTGAAGACACATGGAGTATTGGCATGCAACAACGCTCATCATCATCATCATCGGTCAACAATCCTAGGATTCGTTTGACGCAGCTTTCCACTCGATTCTTCTATCGGCCAACCTCTTCTTATTAACGTAGTTCCTCTCTTTCACGTCCTTTACGACCTGTTCTATGTAACTCACACAAGGCCTTCCTTTTCCATTCTTCCCGTTCACTTTTCCTTCGACGATTATCTTCATCAGGCCATCGTGTCTCAAGATATGGCCGATTAAGTTGTCCCTTCTTCTTTTTAGAGTTTTCAGCAGACTTCTCTTTTCTCCCACTCTTCTTAGGACTTCCTCGTTACTTATTCGGTCGATCCATTTAATCTTCAGCATTCTTCGGTAGCACCACATTTCGAATGCTTCCACCCTTTTCTTCTCCGCTGCTCTCATCGTCCATGCCTCACTGCCGTAAAGAATCATGCTCCAGATGCAACAACGCTACTACACGTAAACACGTTAGACAATAGAATCACGTGCAGCTAAATGATTAATATCATCTACTACTATGGTTAGTACTGCATCACCTGAGAGCGACTCTTAACAGCCTCGAAGACAGTTTTTCCGGCACAGAAACTGGCTTCTGGACACATCAGTGGGACTTTGAGCCATTGCGATTGAAACATAAAACCCCGAAATATATGCTCTTTTCCCACATCCCAGATCTCCACTGATCAGTGGAGTTTGGGTTAGGTGGGTAAGGTACTTGGTTCACAGTGTCGACGTCCCTGGTTCGATACTCTCTCCCACTATTTTTTTTAAAGACTTAATCTCTTAAATAAATTCCAAGACAATATTTTCAGTGATGATGAAAAATATTTTGCGAACCCCAACTTACTATGGCAGACTGGACCATAATCATAAAATTAGAGAAATTGATTGCCGAACCGATAGATTCAAAATGTCATTTTTCCCTCGTACATTTAGAGATACGAATAACGGTAAATACATCCAATCGGAGAGTAGCAATGGATAGCATTGGTAGCATTAGCTGCATGTTGGTATGAGTACTTAAAGCTAACCCTACTAACAGAATGTTTTTGCATGTTTGCTTTGCAATTTCTATCTTTTTTTAAACAATGAAGTTCTGCCTAGTATATTAATACTATTCCTTCTTTATGCATGATATGTAGAGCATGTTTGGTGAGAAATCACCCCCTGCCACACACCTTTGTGGTGGCTTGCAGGGTATTATGTAGGTGCATATGTAGATCCCCGTTCCCGAGTGAACGCCATACTGTGACCACAGCGAACATCCTATTCGCCAGAGACAACAAATTCAGAAACTCCTGGTAGGCACTAGACACTAGACTAGGTAGGCACTAGACTTGGCTGTGAATTAGGATTATGAACCACCGGGACACTTTGGTATGGCGTACGAACGCCAAAACATGTAACCTCATGAAATGTTCTGACAGGAAAATGAGGACTCACTGGAACACTTAAAGGAGGTTGGCTCGCGACTGCTTGAGTCAAGTCGTCTAAGGAATCTTATTAATTTAATACGAGTATATGCCTGCTAAGTGATCCTTACTTCACAAAGAAAATTACCTAAGCTATTGAAAGTCATATGTATCACAAGAAATACGATGGAAAGTCGAAGGATTTATTTTTTATGATAATTTTAATCAGCTCGACGATGGAATCAATTCAGCATTTACGTTACAGAAATAAAGTCATATACTCAATGAATTTACTAATGTATAACACCAGAATATTATTATCAAACATTATGTTATAATATTTCTTTAAATATTCTTTAATATCTCATTAGTTATGATATTATTCATACGCCATATGTTTTGGCTACAGCGACCGCAGCACCACTTAAAGACAACTAACGCATTTCGTCTGCTATAAGCGCATAAATTGGTGGATTTAGCGAAAAATACGGTGGGTTGATGCCTTTGCTTTCGTGTCATTTTATTTCTTGTGAAATTACGCATAAAAAATCAGTTTTTTGCAAAAATGACATGTCACTATGGTATTTTTAAACGTTATATTATATTCCCATGTGATGACCATTCTCGCCGTTAATCGTACGTAATTTCAAATGCAATTTGTGCAAAAAGGAGTATGGGTTGATGTAATTATCTTTACTTTATCAGAGAGAGTAACTTTAATTCTATAAGTGCTGAAAATATAAAAAAAAATGACATGACATTCACTTTTCGGATCAACCTCCTTAAGAAGGCTTTTAGTCGGCAAGGGTCAAACAATCGCGTAACGTGAGCCCCCATTGCCTCGGAGAGGGATTTCCCGGGATAGGACTCCTCCCTCTAGGAGAGGGGAGAGTGCCTAGTCTAGATCCTAGCGACGACGAGCACTTTCGGAGGAGAGGAACGTCGTCATGGAAATACGAATCCCCTAGCGACGACACGGATTCATCCCTTCGCAAATGGGCAATTTGATCCGCGCTCTCCTCCCTCTAACGGAAATACGCATCAAATCGCGTTTAGCAGCTCTATGTACCGTCAGCGGATCTTTTGTTATTTGAGATTATCATTAAGCAATTACGGTTTGTGCGAGGAAGTAAAGCTAAGTAAAATTGGCGATTCGCTATTGACATTATTTTTCCTTCCTACAAATGTATAAATTCCAATGTTGTCGTCGGGAGGAATGGGATAAGCGTTGCTTAAAAAGCAATGATGTTATTTGCAGGAAATCAATTTGGCAGGAACATCGTCATATAGACTTTATTATTTGGGTCATTCCATTTCAAATCGACCAATGGGACTACCTTCACAATCACGGGTATCCACGAAAATTGGTACACAGGAATTGCCAACTTTAGGGTGCCAAAAGCCATTTCCCGTTTTAGCAGGGAAAATTTCGGCCCCTTAAGTATAGGCAGATATGCATTGGCGCAGCGAACGCCTTTTGAGAAACGTCTTTTTACACATTTTCCTACTATCACACTCTCTTTACGTGATATACATATGCAAAAGGGGTCATTAGAAAGCTCTTAAAGTGTAAAATCTTTTAAGTGTACCCGTAATGGTCTGCATTGCGTATTGCTAGACCGTGAAACAATGAAAAATCTCCATGGCAACGAAAGCAAAACAAAAAAAAACGATAAAGCCCGTTTCACACGATACTTGATCCAGTGCAAGGTCTAGTATACTCGCTAGTATGCTAGCTTGCCAGTATCTTGTGAACAGAACCAGTATACTGGCTGGCAAGCATGCTAACTAGTATACTCGCTGAGCTACTGGATTTCATACTTGATGCGGTACTAGATTTCTAGTAGGACCTAGTAGCCCAGTAGCCATCGACCAATCAAGTCACGTTACAGACGCTGTGCGAACTTCTCTTTTTTTTAAATTGGTATGGAATCATTTGGAATAACCGATTGAAATATTTGGATCGGTTCTAATTTTTCCTACCCTAATCCTATCCTAAACATCCTTCCCTGATCTTTTAACCTACCTGCCTCGGAATCATCCCACATTATGACGACCGGACCTCATGGACATCCCGTAATGGAGGAAATTGCTTCGAGCTGGTGTGCCTCCTGACAGCTTTCGTCTCCTGCTTGTCATCCCATCATCATCGCCTGCCATACACCATCTTCTTCTGCCTGCGCCTGCCATTCTTCGTACCTGACTGCTGACGAGGGCGGCCTGCAATTGCCGTTTTCGATCTTTCCTCATCCTGCCCTAATTCCTTTCACATTCCTTCCTTAATTCCTTTTCCTAACTTTCTGCCTTTTACTCCTCAGAATGGATTGGTCCATCAGAAGTGAGATCCGCCTGTTTGGTTGAACCCATCAGTGCGTGTATTTTCCCTACCTAAATTCCTTTCCTATTTCCGCCTGTTTGGATGAGCCCATCAGAGCGTGATTTCCTAAACTCCTGCCCTAATACATTTTTCCCATTATCCAACCACTTTGTACTCCGGCAGAATGGAGCAGCCCATCAGTCCGGAGCCCCTTTTCCTAAAATCCTACCATTTTTCCTAATTCCTTTTTCCCAATTTCCAGCATTCCTGCATCCCTGTTATCCTTCATTATTTCCCTCCTACCTCGACTGGCAAGGCCTTGCGGCCGGAACAGCGTTACAGGTTTACTGTCCACGATTCGGATTCGGAATAACCGATTCATAGCAAGCACAAGGTCGATGATCTTGTGGAACCTCCCAGGACGGTTCCAATCATACTAGATTCCGTCCTCAATACCAAGTAGCGGCTACCACACTAGGTCTTGTGCTGGATCAAGTATCGTGTGAAACGGGCTTAAAATGCATTAATTTTAGACAAAAAGTTACAAATACTCAGATCATCAATCAATAAAAGAAAATCGACTGCAATACTTAACAAATCCGAATCATTGACTTCATTTTGGTCCATAAATGAAACTCGTCTCTTAATTATTTCATATTTGAATGAGTGAAAGAATATTGTTCTACTCAAACAAATCTTTCGTTCTCCCCGTTTATACCCTTTTGAAACAGTAGTGTGTCAATCCTGGTTCTTTTTAGCGATTGCGAAGTACACATAGCGATGGTATTAGCGAGTGTCGCAAGACCATTTTCGCCACGCAGTTGTTTGTTACTAATTTCCCGCGATAACTGTGCTATAGAATTTCGACTTAGTTTTATATAGCCTCATTTTATTTTGATGTGAATGTCGTCACTGGATTCTTAGCATTCATTGGCAATAGATAACATGGTAATGTCCACTAAATTTTGCAAAATAACAGCATAATCAAATATATCATTAAAAAAGTAGCTTTCCCAGTGGTTCATAGTTTTCTTTCCTAGTATTTCAGATATTATTCCCAGTTGTTTCAGGGTCCTAAGGGAATGATCACAGGTTTTCCCTTGTGAAACCAAAGTTCACGGCATTGCAAGGAGGAAAATAATGTACCACTTGAATATTCTAATGAACGACAGTACACCCATTGCACAACGTGCATGACGGTTCAGTTTCACGTATTAAGCGAAACAATATTTATAGTGTTCAAGGCATAAAGGGAATCATATCAACTTATGATTTCTATTTCAAAACGTAGTCATCCCCACCATTGCTGCAGGGTTATTTCACTCTTCCTATATTAAAGATGGCAAAAATTCTCCTCGGTGAAGTGGATATTTACGGTATTGGCTATAATGAAAGCATCTTACTAAAGAAATTCACACCCGGTATTTCAGCAAATTTTAAATAGAAGGATATGCTCACCTCAATAATTTCCCGGTTTTTATCTCAAATGCTCCCACGACCAGTTACGGAATGATTCATCACAATAATATTTCGGATAAAAATGAATGATAATGCCATCATGTTCCCACAGAAGGCAATAACTACGTCCACATCGTCAGCTTCTCGTTTGCGGCAGTTCGCCTTCATTGTCCATTTGGACGCAACGCACGAATAGATACCCTCTCGCTCAACAATAAGGGAACAGGATAAGGTGTGCTCCCCAGTAGCTTCTGCCTTCTCCTGAGAGAACGTCTTTTAACCCTTAAGACGCTCAAGGTGCCGATATAGGCATTAGCTTACGGTGCTTCCGTTAAAAGAGAGTTACCATTCTTATTTGATTCTTCAAAGGCTTTGGATTTGTTAATCACGATTTGTTGCTGGATAAAACAGGGTTTATAGGAGTTTTCATTTTCCCTGACTTTTCCAGGATTTCCAGACCATTATTAGTGATTTTCCCTGACTTTTGAGCGCCTGAAAACTCCAAGATTTCGGTCAATTATAGAGATAAAAGTGGTAGTGAGGAAGCAAAGAAGTCTAAACATATGAAAAATTGTAGGTTTATAAACATATTAATCATATGAACTTCCAGTAATAAGAGATCAACAACTCAACAAAATAAATATCATCATTCCTTACATTGATATGTATCAGAAAGGGTTTTAATTGCAGAAAAATATATGCAAAGAAGGCTAACCTGGCTTTTCCTTCAAACCTGATGTCATGTTAAAGTAGCTCTTTGAATCAATCTTGATCTTTTCTTCCTCACATCCTTCTACAAATTTGGCTAAGTGAAATCAAATTTGACTGAGAATAACTTTTTCCTCGCCAGAGGGACAAAGTGAAGCATTCCTGGTGAAATCGCTAGCGAATGAAAATATGAATGCACACACCTTTCGCCAATCTATTCACCAAATCATGCAGGCTATAGCCAGAAAGAACCAGAATAGGCCTCCACAGCGAAGCCAGCCTGAGGCCAGCCGTCCCCTCCTTCACCCTCGTCCTCCACTCCTATGTGCTGTTTTTGATCTCTTGGCATTTTCAAGTGATAAATTTAAACATTTTGTGATTTTTCCCTGACCACACGTTAAATTCCCTGACTTTTCCAGGATTTCCATGACAGTTTTCATTTTCCCTGACTTTTCCAGGTTTTCCAGGATTTCCAGGTTCCTATAAACCCTGTAAAATGTACCAACTGGGATTTTCTCTCCCAGTGATTACATGGTTCCATTCCTACTTGTTCCAGAGAACTCAAGCAGTAAAAGGGGATGGCGTCAAACTGCCTAGCTTCTCGGTAGTATCATGTGGTGTGCCTCAGGGTTCAATACTTGGTCCCCTCTTATTTTCAATTTTCATAAGAGATTTACCACGCTCAATCTCCCACTCGAACTATCACCTCTACGCAGACGATTTACAAATCTAACTCAACTGTCATCCACCAAAGATCGATAATGCCATTGAAAAATTAAATGAAAATGTTAGTCATGTCTGTGATTAGGCCAGGACGAATTTACTAAAACTTAAACCTCATAAAACTAAAGCTATTATTATTGCTACTGCTAAGTATATCAAGTAACTCAATTACGATAGAATAGCGAAAATAAAAGTTGAAGGCATTGATATTGGCTATTCAGACATGGTAAAAAAACTTTATATTAATATCAACAATACGCTAACGTGGAATGAACATGTATCCGTTATTTCCAACAAGGTACATAAAACATTGGCAGAGATAAAAAAATTCAAACGTCTAATGCCAATAGAGGTATGAAAAAAATTGGTTAATACTTTGTTGGTTCCACACATGGATTATTGTTCTCTTGTGTTTTCTGACATTACCGGTGAAATATATAAGAAGTTGCAAATACTGTTAAGTTCTACGATTAGATACATATATTATGTATATATCCAGGAACATGTCACTACTTTTTACACTAAGTTGCAGTTGCTGAAGCCTCAACAGAAAACAAAGTTCCAGTTATCTGTGTTTGTATACAAAATTTTGTCATGTAAAACACCTGATTATCTCCGTGAAATTATTATAAATAACCAGAGTGAAGATTGCAGAACAGTAATAGCTAGAAGACGATTTAAAATTCCAAAGTGCAGAACTATGGCATACCAATTGTCAACCCTAAATTCTGCTATAAGAATATGGAATGATATACCAAACGACATTAACTGTTATACTGTACCATAAGAGAGAAAAAAACCGGCATCATACCTAAGGGATAGGTGGGTAAACAATAGGGTAGTTTCCTATTATTTTTTTATTGTCTTGATCGAAAGTTTATAACCTCTGGAGTACGTGTTTTAAGCCGTTCGATTTTTAAATGACGTTAAGTATTTTTCCTCATTAATTAAAAAGTGAAAAAAATCAATGGCGCGAAAACGCGACGGCAAACTATTGCATGCCGGTTAATCCTACGTGTGACGTCAAACTATTTCCTCTACCTGCCACCAGGTGGTGCTGGGGACGCTTCCAAGTAGACGCTGCACTCCGGCTTATTGACTAGTATCGGAGGTGTATTTATTCCGTTAATTTAGTATAATAACTGTTATTTATTTATTTAATATTATTTATGCAGTTGATTCATTTAAAATCAGTTAGTATTCCTTTCATAAGCATACCGTGAAGTTCGCCCTTCGCCGCGCGACCTTCACGCCATGCTTCGCCGTAGCAGAAGACACCACGAGCAGGGCGTCCTTGAGACTATAATATAACGACTAATAATACCATGTTTAACAGAGAAGTCTTTTCGAGCGTTGATAGTTTTCACAGGCTATATACTAATACATATTCACTAGAGCTGAGGGGCCCTGAAATACAATGGTAAGTTCAGGAGACGAATTTTCCTATGCTTCGTAATGTAAACTACCTACCTGTTACGTCAGCATGAAGGCAGCGCACCCCGCCATTTCAGAGCCTTTTCAAATGGCCTTAAAATTAACATTTAATTCTCTAGTGAACTGGGATTTCTCAATACAAACTTTTTGCGTAAATTAAATACATTTATGGCAGGGCACAAACGCAATCAATGAAGTCTGTTTTCTTTGATGAAGGAAACTACCCTATTGTCGGAGTAGTTTACAGTGGACGAAACGTGTTTACGCATTAGGGGGCGTCCATTAATAACGTGGGGCGATTTTTCGACCCCCCATTGGTGAGATGTCGTGAGATTCGGCTCGACCCCCACCATCCCCCAAATCTCACGCGAGATTTTTCAAAATGTGTACTTTCAGTGTTAATACGTTAATCTGTACTTGATAGCGTTGGATTTATTTAAAGAAAACTATAATTTGCTTAATCATTTTCATTTAATACCAGTCAAGGCTAGTATTTACGACTACTAGGAACGTATATGAAATGATGAGAGCTTCTAATTTGGCTTAATTGAAAATGTACGAAGACCAAAATATCCAAATGCCAAATTGATTCTGGAAAACGATGTCTCCGGTGGCCCATGTGACCAGATAACGCGAGGGTCGCGGGTTCGGCCCCAACATGGGCCAACAGAGATATCGTTTTCCATAATCAATTTGGAACTTGGATATCCTAGTCTTCGGACATTTTCTACTAAGAACGAAGTCTAGAATCACAGTGAGAGAATCGCGCGTTTGGGGGACAAAAACAATTGAGGGATTACTGTGCTACTTTGTGGCGTTCGCATAAACGCGATAAATATCATTGTGTAGGATTTAGCCATGTTTTAGTGGTGAATAATGTTTTACGTAATTTAACTCAGTTTTCTCGCAATTTTACACTATTTCTTGTGGAAAAAAACGTGATATTTGCCGAGACCCCCCCCCCCCCCTCCCCCACGTGAGATTCGTTTCGACCCCTAAACGCCTCACGTAATTAATGGACGCCCCCTTACTAACACATGCATAATAAGGAAATGCTAATAAATACAACTAGTGAGAATCTTTCCATCCATCAATCACTTAACTCTGTAGCAGGGGCGTCGGAACTATACTTTCGCTGGGAGGGGCCAACCTTGAAAAGGGCCCGGATCCTATGAATAGGGCCCGCAGTTTTTTTTGGAGATAGGAGGGGGTAGAGACTAGAATTCCGCTAAAGGTGCATATGAAGATGGTAGAATATGCGTCAGAAGGGAAAAGGCAAGCTGGATACAAGTGAAATTTAATTTTTATTAATGAAGACTCGTATCTCAAGGGCCCGGGGCAAATTCTGGGGGGCCGAATGCCCCCCACTTCCGACGCCGCTGCTCTGTAGACACTAACCATCAAGTTGCATGAGACCCTATTAAGTAGCATGTTTCCTTTTAGTAGCTTCTTTGCATGTCAATAGTGCATGCTTGGTTTTGATCTTCACCCCCTGCCACACACCCTCGCGGTGGCTTGACGGGTATTATGTAGCTGATGTCTGAACGCTCTCCAGAGCGCAATTAGAGCCCACAACACTCAGGATCCGGAAACCCAAGGATCGCGATATAAGTAGGAAATATCTTGATATCCCTTGATATCGTCATATCGTGTTTCGAAATATCGCGTCGCAATATCTAGTACCTACATATCGAATATCGCAGACGATATATCTTATCATCGCAAAGCTCTAGTGGCTACCCTAAAATGTCATACTTCCTTGATGAAAGGCATAACTGTGCAGGTTGATCACAATGAAGTTAGGCCTACGAGGAGAAATTTGAAAACGGAATGATTTGCCACGAACAGAGCAATGATGGGAGGAGTGAATTGGATGGATCGCTTTTTTTGTGCTTTCTTTTTGAGAACAACGCTTGCGCAGACCAACTGTCCATTGGTTTGCCGAGTGGAGGTCTCGCCAAAGTAATTCATTGCCGGGAGACCGCCGGCAAACCAAGTGACAGTGCTAGCTGTATGCTGGAGACAGTGAGGTTTCCACTTCTCCCAGCGCTTTCGGATATTGTTTTCCTAAACTGAATTTTCCCTAGACCATATGGTGAATTAACAAAACAACTATTTTAGAAGCAAACACTTTTTAAACGGGATTGATAAAAGAATTTGATAAAGTTCAGAGGAGATCAGCCATATTTGAAAACAATTGATATGATAAGGGGGGTTAGTGTCACTTGAAACTTAATTTAAAATGAAATTGCACACGTTACATTATAACGGATTAATTAAACAAACAGATGAAATTGAGATAGTTGACTGCTTTTTTTAAATTTAGAAATTTAGCACGTCTGCATGAATTACCAGTATGAGTATGCAGGAAGTGTATGGGATTCGAATGAATTAGGTTTGATCAGAGAATTAGACAGTGTGCAGCGTAGAGCAGCTAGGTTCGTTAAAATGTGTTATGATAGGTTGAGTAGTGTTTCAGAATGAATACAAGAATTAGGGTGGGATTCATTATCAGAGCGTAGACTAAAGTACAGATTAAATCTATTGGAGAAATTTCAATCGGATAGCTTTACTGAAAATGTTAGGCACATATTAATAACACCAGCGTATTATGCTAGATTCGATCAGATAAATAAGTTTAGAGAGATAGATTGTCGTACTGATAGATTCAAAATGGCATTTTTCCCCCGTACTACAAGAGAATAGAATAGGCAGCATAGGAAAGGGATAGGTAGGGGATATATCTTAAAGTAGTCTGTAGTGCATTAATCCCTTAAATACTATAGATACCAACAATCTAGTTGCTTGAGGCCCTATAGTTGCTTGTTTGCATGTCGGTAGTGCATGCATGGTGATCTTCACCCCCTGCCAAACATCCTCACGGTGGCTTGCAGGGTATCGTGTAGATGTAGATGTACCAATGTGTGTAATATATGTCCACAGTACTTCTCAAATGTTACTTTGCATGCTGGATGAATTGAGTAAATTGTGTCCCGCATGATATTCACCGAAATCTCTCCATAGGTGAACATAGTAAAAGTAAACACAAGTGTACGTTCGTAGTGCATGTTTGGTGATAATTCACCCCCTGCCACACACCCATGCGAGATAGTCAGTAGATATATGGATATATATATGGGTGAAGTCTTCTCTGATTCAGCATTCAGTGAGGCACTCAAATCGATATGAAACACCTTTGCATTAACACTTTCTTTTGAGGTTTTTACCTTTCAACCTCAAAAGGCTTCACAATCACTATTTTATACTTCAGGAAACTTTGGTAGCCTCTCCAAAATTTCACGAGGAATAACACAGGAAAGAGTACAAGAAATAATGAAATGTAACATGAATACCTATAGGATTGAATCAGAATAAATAGAAGAATTAGGTTGGGAATCATAATCAGACCGTAAGTTAAAATGCTGATTTAATCTCCTACAGAAATTTAAAACAGATATGTTTACTGAAGAGGTTAGATATGCATTAAGAGGCCCCACGTATCATGCTAGATTTGGCTGGACAAATAAGATTAGAGAGATGGATTGTCGTACTGATAGATTTAAAAATGTCATTTTTCCCACATACCATTAGAGAAAAAAAGAAAAAGGATAGGTATATGACATATTATTTGAGTAGTTTGAAGTGCATGATGTGTGTATTAACATTAATAAACCATACATGATGAGAAAATATAGACAAATATATTTTGACAAATGCCATTATAATCAATCATCCCTTTATTACCTATCAGAGTTAGGCGACATGTGGCTCTATTCTAACATGTTACCATTTAGTAACCTAGTTGAATGTCAGTAGTGCATGTTAGCGGATCTTCACCCCCTGCCACACACCCTTGTGGTGGCTCGCAGGGTATTGCGTAGATGTAACCAACAGTAGAGTATGACCCACAAGAGAACGGTAGCAATTCTTTGGGCTCAGATGAGAGACAATATAGAGAGCAGAGGTAATGCACAAGAATACGGGGATGAACTCACTGCTACTTCACAACAAATCTTAATAATTTAACTCTATACGGAATCTGGCCAACCGTTATGTACAGGTGTAAGATCTTGCACTCTCTCGTGCACATCTTCATACAACGCAAGTACTACAAAACATCCAATGTAGACAAATCCCCGGCGCAAAGTGATTTCATACCAAGCACTGTACACTCCACAATGAACTTGACAATGACCTGATTTTTGAATTTATTCTCTAAACAAGTATAAATATTTCAGGGTTTATAGGGGTTTTCATTTTCCCATACTTTTCCAGGATTTCCAGACTATTATTAGTGATTTTCCCTGACTTTTGAGCACCTGAAAACTACAAGATTTTGGTCATTTATATAGATAAAAGTGGTAGTGAGGAAGCAGAGAAGTCCAAACTTATGAAAAATTGTAGGTTTATTTCCATATTAATCATACGAACTTCCAGTAATAAGAGATCAACAACTGTGAGTCCACAAAATAAAAATTATGATTACTTACATTGATATGCCTTCAGAAAGGGTTTTAATTGCAGAAAAATATATGCAAAGAGGGCTAACCTAGCTTTTCCTTCAAACCTGATGTCATGTTAAAGTAGCTCTTTGAATTAATCTTGATTTTTTTCTTCCTCACATCCTTCTACAAATTTGGCTGTGACCAATTTTGACTGAGGATAACTTTTTCGTCACCAGAGGGACAAATCGAAGCATTCCTGGCAAAATCGCTAGCAAATGAAAATGAGATGCGCACACCTTTCGCCAATCTATTCACCAAATCAAGCAGGCTAAAGCCAGAATGAACCAGAATAGGGCCCCTGGGCTGCCTCCTCCACAGCGAAGCCAGCCTGACGCCAGTTGTCCCCTCCTTCACTCCAATGTGCAGTTTTTGATTTTTTGGCATTTTCAGGTGATAAATTCCTAAATTTGAACGTTTTGCAATTTTTCCCTGACCGCACGTTAAATTCCCTGACTTTTCCACGATTTCCATGGCCGTTTTCATTTTCCCTGACTTTTCCAGGATTTCCAGGTTCCTATAAACCCTGTATTTAAACAATCCCTCCACACTAACTCCAATTCTCTACTCAAAACTTTCTGGAAATTGAATCAGCAAGACAAACGTAAACCTTCTCAAAGCATCCTGCAATGAGGTGAATCATTCACCACCAAAAAAGAACTAGAAAAAAGTCACCCTTTCATAATTCACATAGACTCCCTCAACCTATTCGAACATAATCAGGGAGCCAATAACATTCTGAATATAAATTTAGAAAACAACACACTACTTTGATTACCAAACAAAGCTAAATAATTATATTCCTATTGAACAAGAGAAATTAAATATTAATACCTAAATTATCCTCCACTTAAGTAGCCAATATACGAGGACAGTTTTTTTTCCACCTCCAATCGAACAGCATAAACGCCAGACAAGCAACATGTGGGTGGTGTGCACATCATCTCCCATCACATGCACATCACTGCACATCATCAACTGCGCATCATCTCCCATACATCACGCTCTGTCATTGTTGACCTTAAGTCGTCAGTCTACGCTGAGTAGCTGTCACATAAACATGGTCGCCTTGATTGATTCTACCGCCAAGTGCTTATTGCAAAGTGTTATTCGTTTCCGGCAAGCAAAAGGGAACAGTGTCGCAGAAATTCATTGAAGAATGAGCCGAGCGTATGGAGAAAACTTGATGAGTGATGGTGTTGAGCGTGAATGGTGTCGAAAATTGAACGACTGATGTGCATGATGAAGGGGGTCAAGAACGCAAGTCTGTCGCTACAGACGGCCTTGTTCAATGAGTTGACGAAGTGGTTAGAGAAAACCGTAGGTTCACCATAAGTGCTTTGTCTATGGAATTTCCAGAAATTTCAATATCTTCTCTGTACTCTATCGTTACGAAAATTTAGGCTACAAAAAACTTTGTGTGCGCTGAGTCCCAAAAATTTTGACTGACAACCACAAAATTCACCGAATGGCTTCAGCTTTGAATTTCCTTGACCATTATGCCACTGAAAGAGAAGATGTATTGAAATCAATTTGACTGGAGATGAGACGTGGATTCAATATGACACACCAGAAACAAAGCGACAATCACAACAATGGATGCACACACATCACCAAACAAACCAAAAAAATTCAAACAAACCTGCAACAATCAAAAGGTTATGGCTACCGTGTTTTGGGTCCAAAAAGGTGCTTTGCTTGTGGAGTTCATGCAGCCGGGAACAACATTTAATGCCGCTGTTTTCTGTGAAATGTTATGATGTTTCTGGAAAGTCATTCAAAACCAAAGGAAGAGGCATGCTGACTTCCTGAATCATTTTGATCCATGACAATGCCTGACCTCACAGTGCTGGTGCAACCCAATGGCTCCTTGAGCAATTCCAAAGGGATAATTTCGATCACCCGCCATACCTTCCCGACCTAGAGCCAAGTGACTTCCATGTTTTCCCTAAACTGAAGAAGTGGCTAGGAGGGCAGCATTTTCAAACCAACGAGGAGCTTCAAGACAATGTCAAGCCTCACTGTTATTCATTGGCAGCAACATTTTATGAAGAGGGTATCGTAAAGCTTGTCCACAGGTACGACACATGCCTCAATCGTCAAGGTGGTTAAGTCGAAAAGTAACCATTAGTGTACATAACATTTAGCAATAAAAGAATTTTTTATTATTCACTTTGTCTTTTAATTATTTCCCATGGGAGGTTGAAAAAAAACTGCCCTCGTAACCAATTGTCTGCATACTCAAATTAATTAATAATTTACTAAAATATTATAAAACCATTCAATATATGTCCTCCAAAGATAATAATTCAATTATGTGCACAAAATATTACTAAACGTCAATTTTAAATAGCTACCCATTCCTTTATGATTAATACTTTTAAAGAATCACACCAGTAACAATTAAAGATGATGCTCCTGTCCTGGAACAAGAGGTCTTAGCATAGAGTGAGAGACCTCTTCTCATAGAGTGAGAGATCTCATGAGACCTGGCTCTCTTCCACCCCTCCCACTACTGGCACGACATGGAATGCCAATAAATGGCAATCCATTACTTAAGCATTACATGCCCTCCCCACGTATCTAACTAAGGATTTGATAAATCCCCCAGTTATTAGTGTTTCGGAGCTAGCAAAAGAAATGTGCTTCAGCGACGTTAACGAAGAGGCAGACAAGGAAGATGAAGTAGATGGCAGTCACCCAATCAGTTTTCACTCGCTCATGCACGTTCAATGCAGTAACAGAACTAGCTGCACCTCTCCACATGGGAGTATGCAATAGAACCCAACCATGGTGTCAAAGATTCAGCGTCACCCTCGAGGGTCACTCTTATTCCGATGGTGATGCTTGATAGTGAAGAAACCTTGGTTGGGTTCTATTAAAAAATTCGTGTGGAGAGGTGCATTTGGTTCTGTTGAGGTGGCTGGGGAGCAGTAATCGTGAGTCACTGAGCGCAAATTGTAAATATTTTTCATGCAAGTTGAATGAACACCAGAGCCTCATTACATTTAAGTGCAACTAACTAAATGGTAATGTACGTGCCATTCTGGGAATAGTATCCATCCTTGGCCAACAATCCCCGGATTGGTTGGACGCAGCCCTCCACTCGATTCTTTTAATACCTATCACTCGATTCTTTTAATACCTATCTCTTCATGTTGACATAACCCCTCTCTTTTACATCCTCCACAACCTTTTCCACACATCTGGTATGAGGCCTGCCTTTTACATTCTTCCCATTCACTTTTCCCTCGACGATGGTCTTCAGTAGGCCATTGTGTCTTAAGGTATTGCCGATTAAGTTGGTCTTCTTTTTAGAGTTGTCAGCAGACTTCTCTTTTATCCAACACTTCTTAAGAGTTCTTCGTTTGTTCTCAGTCAATCCATTTTATCTTCATCACTACGGCTGAGAATACACCTGGCTCTTAGCGAGAACAGGAAGCAAACCCGTACATGAATCTCAACTTTAAAATTAGAATGGACCGTACAGGTTCAGATACTACACCAATAGCAGTGCAAGGGTAGTTATTATTTCGGCTTTTATGCGCGTAAGTACATCGCATGCGTAAGGTTTACCCTCCGTATAGATTGTCCCTTTTTCATTTCCTCTTTAGAATGTCATTTTTCCATAATCACAGAAGGTAAAACATTTATTTCGCACTCGAACAAAAGTTGATGAATTTCATAATTCAGTTATTTGATCATTTCTTGGTCACCTTTGAATAGCAATTAACAATAGTAACAATATTTATTGGACAGAGGCCAGATTATATCGGAGTGCTAGTTCAACCCGGCCACTCTTCGCTGTGTATCAGTCTGATATGAAATGAATGAGAAAGTCAATAAAAGTATTCCAGCGTACATAGGTACAGGTACCTTATGATGACAACGATATGTCAAAACATGTCGTACCAGGAAAAAATTTATGTGGAAGGAAACACGGCTAATATTTCATTTACGACATTCAACTTCCACCTAGTTGAGCCTGATACTACAGAGCGTACATAGATTAACTGAAAAAACAAATCATACAATTGAAGTCCGTAAGTTATTAAAACTTTAAAATTCCTTATTTTCAAAACCTACCCTTACGCCGAGAAAGGCTGTCCATTTTAAGAAATGGATTCAATAGGTTCGATTAAGAAATGAAATAATTACAATTCCACAAAAAATGAAATGGCGAAAAGGTGATGATGAATTTGATATATGACTGATGCCATGAACAAATGATTGAAGTGAAAAATAATGGCTGATGAAAATGTAAATGAAGAATGCAATATCTATTGCATGAAGAATAACTTCTATAAACTTGAAAAAACAAAGGATTCACACTTCGAACCCTGTCAACAAGATACCATAGGGCACTGCACCGCTCAATTGCTTATGCTATCTCGGTGTTGCCATGTGCTTTTGTTATACATTTAAATTGCAATTTATCATGATAATTTAAAGATAAGATACATTTTCAAATTTTATACAACAAAAAATAATTATTTTTTCCCACAGTATATTAATAAATATTGTAATCAAATTACGACTACATAGCAACGGAGGCTGGAGTCAATACAATATTTAGATTTCATTATGTACCTAAAACGTTTGTTTAACATATTGTTGCATGGTATTTTACCCTATGGATCGTTTGAATACATATTTTAAAATACAAAAGGCATCACAAAGGCTAAATTTGCTCATTACCGCAAATTATATACAGTAAAACCTCTAACCAACGAACCCCCATACAGCAAAATTTTTAAGGAAACCTCCCTTTTTCGAAGCCATTGGCCCGGTCCCTTCCAATGGACAATGCACACTAAAAATCCTCCCGTAACAAACCTCTCTAATTACGAAAACTCCCTACAACGAAGTCTGAGAATGGGCCCAAAACATGAAAAGTGCCCCTCTAGAACGAATTATTGAGAACAAACGCAGTATTTTGCTTTTGCAGGTAATTTTTTCCATCGATATTTACGTAATAAGCAGGAAGTAGAACCGCAGCGGAGTGTACCGTTTCTTAACCGTTCTGCTCCGAGCTTCGAAGGGGTTCAAATCCAAGACCTACAGAGCGGAGGGCCTGAAGGAAACTTGACGCTCTGGCTCGGTGAAGGCCATAGTCAACTCTGATGGTTCCCACCATAAGAAACGTGCAATGGAAGCCAAAGTTCCGCTCCGCGTGGCTCCGTCAATTGCTCCGCTCTGACCTTTGTGCCGCTCCAAGCAGAAGCGCTTGGCAATTTTGCACCCCTCTCTGAACCGCCTAGGCGGTTTACAAGTCGAACTGGTTTGACAGAAAATCCACGGAGCAGCTCTTTTTAAATTAAATTTCGATAATATCCTATTGAGCATTCCTTATCAGGGTGTCCAATGACTGGGAAAACCTGGAAAATCGGGAATTATTCGTGAATTTTCAATGCAGGGAAATGTTCGTGGATTATTCATGATTTTCTGGTCTGAGTCGAGAATTTTAAAAATTCTTAATTCAAGACAAAAAATCCTTATTTTAGCAATAGGATCAACTACGATGTCTTTAAGATACATATATATATTATTTGATAGCTGTACAAGATGTAATGGATTTGCCGTTGGTATGAATGAATAAATAAACGATGAAAAATTAGTTAGGCTCGTTTTGGCACCGAAGAATGGGTGTGCCAACAGAATACCGATCGTGTCGGTCCCAATAAATTTGTTGCATGGAGGTTTTACTGTACATCATAAGAATACAGTATTTCGAAGCGGAGGTTCCTCCTTAATATGGAACGTTTCCACTACATCACACCTGAATCTGATTTGTGAACGTTATATTTGAATGTTTTTTTGTATCTTAGTAGTCATTATAATAGGTTATACGCTATTTGTGACCATAATCAAATCAGGACCCAGCAGTACAGAAGCAAGAATCAAGAAAGGAGTGAGGCAAGGCTGTGCACTGTCTTCCATATTATTCAATGTCTACATTGAGAAAGCTACCCAAGAAGTCAAAGAAAAGTCTCCGGGAGTGAACATCCATGAGGAGAAAATCAGCATGCTACGATTCGCCGATGACATAGCAGTCATGGCAGGAACGGAAGGAGATTTACAGAAGACACTAGGAAATATGAAAAGAACAATGACCAGATATCATCTGAAGATCAATAAAAAGAAAACCAAGGTATTGGCATGCAGTATAAGTAGTTTTTGGGCAAAATTTATCTACATGTGGGGTGTACATGTTTTTATTTCGTTATGTTTGATTATTTCCTTGTGTCAATGCAATGTTTGGATTCAATGTTTTGGTTATTATTTTTTACTTGTTTTGGTTACGGTTTGATTAACAATGTGGTGTCAGTTGGTAATGAGCTCTGTGGAAAGAAGTCCAATAAATCTGCAAATTACATATTAGAGAATATGTCCAGTTATTCGGGTATATCGTACAACCCAACAATAAATTCTCTAAACGTAGAAGACGTGACACGTTGGGGCAATTACATTTGGACACCACGGGCAGCGATGCCCAATTGTTCCTGATGTGAGTGCACTGGAGCAAAATTCCATCTGTGACCGCACCATGCCACATCTGCATTGTGACCGAGGGTGGTAGGAGAGCGTATGGCAAGCCAGTCAGTGACTTCGTCCGGTTTTCCTTTTAGGGGCCACGGTTTGGAGTGGGTTTTATATATTAATTCCGGGTATACTATGTGTGTGTGAGTGTGTGTATGCATATATAAATATATATGTATTGAATCCCTGACCCCCAAAAAAAACCTCACCCAGAATGAAATTCAAGCCCTCAAAAAACTCTGCCAAAACCCAGATATCGTCATTACGACAGCAGACAAGGGTTCATCAGTTGTCGTGATGAACACAAAAAACTACATCTCCAAAGCACTTTGTCACATAAGCGACTCCCCTCCACCTACACACCACTACCCCACGATCCAACTCCCGAATTCCAAAAAGAAATAGAATCCTTCCTTCAAGAAGCAGCCCCTGATGAAGGACTATGACCGAAAGACATTTCTTTTCTACACTATTGACGTCACTTCCTTGTACACCTCCATCCCCCATAATGAAGGCCTATCCTCACTTAAGTTCTATCTCAATCAACCCTCAAGTCCTCTCAATGGACTGCTTGTTAAAAATAGCTCAAGGTGTGCTAAAACAGAAAGCCTTCTGCTTCAATAAATCTTTCTACCTGCAAACCAGTGGCACAGCGATGGGAACTGGGATGGCCTCATCGTATGTGAACCTTTTTATGGGGTTCCTTGAAGAATCTTTCCTCTTCCAAAGTACCAAACAACCTCTCTTCTGGGTCCGCTTCATCGATGACATCTTTCTTCTCTGGATGCACAGTCATGATTCTCTCCAAAATTTCATTTCCACTCTGAACTCCTCCTTTTCAGTAAAATTCACCTCTTCCATTTCTGACTCCACCATTACATTTCTTGACGTAGACATTCGGCTCCAAGAAAATAAATTCACAAATCTTAGAATCACAGAATTTAAATTCTGTCCACACCAAACCTACCAATCACCAACAATATCTCCACTAAAATAGTTGCCACCCTAATCGCTCCATTCCTAACTGCCTTTCGATCCGCGGACACAGAATTTGCAATGACACCTCTTCCCTCAACAAATACCTAAATAATCTTCATTCTTCTCTCCGCAAACACGGATACACTGAAAAGTTCCTCCACAAGAAAATCCTCCCCCACGCTTCCAAATACATTCCAAAAGACAGACATCCATCTTCAGACACTGGACTGAATCTCTACACCACTTTCTTCCCCGGTTCCCACAAACTCAAAACCTTTCTCAAGGACCTCTTTGCAATTCCTAAAACCAGTGACGTCACTTCTTCTCTCCTGCCTCGTTGCCCCTCCATTTCCTACAGACGGCCACCGAACTTAAAAAATATTCTCAAATCCACGAACCCTCTCTATCGCACTTCTGATTCCCCTCCCCCAACACCTTCTCCATGCAATCGTCCCAGATGTAAAACATGTCCTTTAATGCGGCCGCACCTACATCTCCACACACCCTCATCACTTCCTTCCCTTCATCCCAAGCTACTTGCCAGTCCAAGAATATTGTATACCTTCTGACCTGATATTCTTGTCCCGCATTTTATGTTGGCGAATGCACTACACCCTAGGCAATCCGTATGAATAATCATCGATCTTCCACAAAATCCACCACATTTTCATCCTTTCCAATCCCTACACACACTCATTCCCACAGTCTCCCTTTCGACAAGTGCTTTTCCCTCTCAATAATCGAATCTCTACCGGACCACAACATACTCATCATCATCAAAGGTCAACAATCCTAGGATTGGTTTGACGCAGCCCTCCACTCGATTCTTCTATCGGCCAACCTCTTCATATTAACGCAGTTCCTCTCTTTCACGTCCGTTACGACCTGCTCCATGTAACTCATACAAGGCCAACCTCTTCCATTTTTCCCGTTCACTTTTCCCTCGACGATATACTATTATACACAATATACTATTAAACATATTTACAGCTATTCATATCCAACAATGTGCATAAGACTGTACCAATTGAAGCACTTCAGGCATATGCTACCAATTTCAATTCGCCAGAAACTGGTTCAAACTATGGTTTTCCCATATTTTGATTATTGCTCAATTATTTTCTCCGATGTGAACTCAGAGCTCTGCACTAAGTTGCAGTGTCTTCAAAACTCCTGTTTGCATTTTGTGTTTAATATCCGCTATGACGAACATTTCACACATTATTATGAAAAAATAAAATTGTTAAAATTGGATAAATGCCGAAAACTCCAAAAGGCTTTATGCTTGTTTAAGATTCTGGAATCCAAAACACCCTCGTATTTGTATGAAAACTTTATATACAATGCAAACATAGGGAAAAGATCAACCCGAATCACTAAGATATTCTGTGTTCCCAAATTCCATTCCAGACTATTCGAGCACTCTTTTCTCATCTCCTCTTGCAAACTATGGAATTGTTTGCCTGACAATGTAAGAACCTCTCCTACAATTGCGAGGTGTAAGAGGAATATTATTGAACATTTAAACTGCTCTGCTTAAATGTGGCTTCACAAAATCGTTTTTTTTGTTACTTTTATTGTGTGCTAATTTGTTGTATTGTATTATCTAACTGAAATGCTTTATATTGTGCATATTAATTTATATTCCTTGTTATTTAATGCTTTATTCTCAAGTCATTTAAATCATTATTTATGTTGCATTTCTTAAAATTTATTTTTCCTTAAAGTGTTTTCTTTAATTTTATATCGGTGGCTTTTATTGCAATGGTTACGTAATTATTGGTTCGACCAATTAATGGTTTAACCAATAAACCTTTACCAATTAATGGTAATGTACTCATTATATTCGTATTTATTATTTATTGTTAATTTATATGTGTAATATTGCTCCATTATCCAATTGTACGGCTGTTGCCCTGACTACATTCGCTTTATCTCTTTTTTTTCTTTTCTTTTTGGCATGTAATATTCTTTTATTCGATGTTCCAGGGGACTTATATTCCCAGAACGATAAAGAACGTTTTCTTTTCTATTCTAATTGTACGAGGGGAGAAAGATATTTTATACATGTCAGTTTGGCAATCAATTTCTCTAATTTTATTCTCATGTTTCAGTCTACCATAGTACTAACTTGTGGAGTGAGCATGATATTTACAACGCCAGTGAAGTGACACTCGTTGTCTTGGAAATGAGGTTGGTTTCCACCGCTAACTTCGGTGTGGCTGGCACTCACCTGTCGTTGACAGGGGCGTCCCCTCCCCGCCAGGGGTGGCTGCGGTGGAACAGGGGCAGGGAGACGTCGAAGCCGGGCCTGAGGCTGCCGACCGAGGCGCTGGCCCTCGCCAGGATGGCCTCCCCGGGGTCGAACCCGAGGCCGCCGCCCCCGGGGCCCTCCGAGGGCTCCAGGTACTGCGGCCACGTCCCGGAGTACAGGTTGAACACCAGGTGGTTGCGCCCGTTGTTCCAGAGGGGGAGGCGGGAGAGGCGGCCCGGCACGTCCCGGGCGAAGTCCGGCGAGAGCGCGTCCCGGTCCAGCGTGTCCAGCGCGAGGACGAAGAGGCAGGCGCGCGAGGGGTCGGACGTGAAGTAGCGCGACTCCACGATCGAGTCGAGGATCTTGCGGTAGGTGGCGCTGGGCGGGGGGAAGGCGGAGGGGCCGCCGCGGCCCCGGCGGGCCCTGCGGCGCCGCCGCTGGCGCCACGCCGAGCGCTGGCCCGCGGGGGCCGGGCCCCCGTTGCCCGCCCGGGGCCCGTCCTCCTCCTCCTCCTCCGCGCGGGCCCCCTCCTCGTGGGGGCCCTCGCCCTCATCGCCCTCCTCCACGACGGCGTTCATGGGGTGGTCGTTCACGGGGGCCTCCTCCGCTTCCTCTTCCCCGTAGGGCCCCACCGCGTCCGCGTCGTCGGGGGGGTACACGTATACCTTGAAGTCCTCGCCGCTGCAGCGCGAGAAGTCGAAGCACGTCTCCATGCGACACTCGCGGGCCCTCTTCCTCCGCCTCGGGCGGGACTCCGAGTCGGACCTTCGGAGGTGCGTGGAGAAGGCTACGTCCTTCTCCGGGAGATCGTCGAGGTAGGAGGGCAGCATGTCGTCGGGGGCGGTCCGCGGCCCCCAGGGCCACCAGCGGGAGGAGAGGGCCCCCAGGGGCCACCAGGGGGCGGGGTGGGGCAGGAGGGGGCGGCCCTCGCTCTTCAACCGGTAGCCTCCGAAGTAGCAGTAGGCGAGGAAGGCGCAGGAGAGCAGCACGAGCAGGTAGCGCTTCTTGGCCTGCATGTTCCCCTCCCGGAGCACGCTCACTCGGAGAAGACCACGGCTACTGCAGCTGCGACGTCTTGCAGATGGGGGGGGACGCCTTTAAGGAAGGCTCGTCGCCCCCGCTACTGTTCTCCTCCTGCCGCCGTCTGAGCGATAGCGACCGTGACGGCGAAGCTGCCGGCTCGGACATCACGCCGCGATGGTCATTTCTCCGTTCGAGGACGAGACGTCACAATGCAAACAAACGCACTCACACATATGCACACTAAAGGCCAAGTGACACACACTCGCTCCGCCAGACGAGTTCGAAAAAAAACATCGCGAAAAAAACGCTCTCGGGGGCGAAGAACCTTCCCCTGAACAGCGACCACTTCAATCCAGTCTCTCCCCGTCTTACTGCCTGCATCGAAACGGGATAATGCACCACCGACACACGACGTCGCGTAAATATTAATTACTAGCACCTATATCCACAGATATGCATCGGAGAACCCGTCATGGATTTTTGAGACTTTTAATTTCCCCAAAACCATAATAACTAACTCGGTTGGGCACAAAAAATACGAGAAGGCGTAATGAAATTAATATTATTACAAAAACCCCGAGTCGTAAACACATATAAAATCACATCTCATGAAGGTTCAACAAAATGTGTTCTCTACAAATTTATAGCTTTTAACCTCACAAAGCGAATAACTTATATAATAGCGGGTTTAAAAATGCACTCCATTGATCACAGAACTCATTCGCAACACGATATGTAAAAGAGACATGCTCCCCAATTGATGCTAAGTCTGGGCGATCCGGCAATGTAAAACTGCAAGTTTCTCAACACGGATGTTTAACACCACTGGCATTCCAAAACTTATAAATCTTCATAGAAAAGCATGGAAGGTCAACAACGAACAAACGGATAGGGCTCACACGAGTATTACTGAATCCTTCTTGACGATGCAGAGGGTTCCACAAAATACAATTTACACGACAAGACTGTGTTTCATGCGATCATACCAAATCTCACAGTAATCTTCGCAGCCACTAACACGTTAAAAAATATTCTTTCAACGATGTACAACCATCCACACGTTACAATATTAATTCACTTGCCCAGCTGCACAAAATCTAGTCACTACCTTCCACAAAATCCCTTCATGACTGCGACATGGGCGACGTGTGTCGGCAGGAAAGAAAAGCTGGTGAGAAACAGTTGAAAGTCAATCCGCGTTGGGCCCCTCCCCCGCCTTCACCGCCCCTCATTCATTCTTTCTGATTTCTCTCTCTCTCGCACCTTCCCCTCTTTGATGTTAGACGCGCATGCGCATAAGCAAAAAGGCTGAGCATACAAATGATACAAATATAGCTCTCGAGATACGTTCTAATACGCTTTCATTACCGAACGCCGGAATGCAGCGCGTCAATATAAATTTCAATACACGCAGAGATTGAAGCCATGTTTTTAGTCTCTGTTAACTCATCAAGTAATCCATCTGTATTTTTTCTGGGTATACTGAAATGAATAAATAAATCCTGACCTCACGATTTTCTATGAAACCTTTCGTAAAGGAAAGCAATTGATATATTTATGACTAACAATTCTGTTGTGCCGCAGTCAGGGTTAGTTAGCTGTACTGGTTGATTATCTGCGAATACTTTCATCAACCACGTTAGGACAGGGGTGCACATGACATTGTGAATAATGGATTGGACGTAAGATGTTGAAAATTGAGAGAAGAACCAATCACAATGACAAGGAATCGAGAGTTATAACTCCTTTTCTAAAAAACATGGTCAAGCAATAATATAACCACGAAATTGATCACATGCTTCTGTTTTTAGACTTAACTAGCGTGTTCCAAGTACGTGCATGGTAAACCAAACCAATTCTTCATTATTTGTTACCCGTGATATGCAAACAAAGTGCAAGTATTAACGTATTTATTTAATAGTTTGTTTGTTTGAGGGCACGCGTCCTAATGGGTCGCCCGTTGCCACGCTTACCCCTCCCCCCCTCTGACAATTGAGAGACAAATGAAAATTACTGTTTTGGGAGCGTGTCTCATCATCGTTTATAAGTCCTCAGATTGGTTTGACGCAGTTCTCCACTGAGTTTCTCTATCGGCTAATCTCTTCATATTAACGTATTTCTTCTTTTTCCATACGTATGGAACAAGTGATGGCGGATGTGAAGAATGGCAAAGGAAGGCCTCAGGAAGGCCTTTCGCAAAGACCTTCGTTTGCCATTCTTCCTGTCAACTTGACGCCCGACTAGGGGCATCGGAACGTTTTTCGCTATGGAGGGGGCAAACATGAAAAGGGCCCGCAATTTTTTGCGGAAAGCACGGGGTAGAGACAAAATCTCGCTAAAATATCGTATTAATGCGTGAGAATATAAGTCAGAACGGAAAAAGCTGGAAACAAGTGAAATTCAATTTTTATTAATTAAGACTACTCATTTCTCAAAGGGACCGGGGGCAAATTCTGGGTGGGAGGCATTTATAGGCCCCCACTGCCCCTTCTTCCGACGCCGCCGCCCTTCATTAGGCCTGTCACATGATTTGGCCGATTCATTTGTCCCGTCTTCTTCTCAGGGTATACAAAAGACTTCTCTATTCTCCCACTCTTCTTAGGACTTCCTTGCTTGTCAATAAGTCGATCCATTTTATCTTCATCATTCTTCTGTAGCACCACATTTCGAATGCTTGTACTCTTTTCTTCTCCGCTGCTGTCATCGTCCATGCCTCACTGCCTTAAAGAAACATGCTCCAGATGTAAGTCCTGATGAACTGTTTCCTTACTTCCAAGCTGGTATTTCCAGCTGTAAGTAGATTCCTCCTTTGATAGAACGCCCTCTTCGCCTGGGCTATTCTGCTGACTATTTCTTTCTTGCTTCGTCCGTCGTTGGTTACTTGGCTTCCTATAGCTAACAGAACACTTTCACCTCTTCCAGTTTTTGCTTCCCTAGTGTTGGTTTTTGCTCTTCTCTCTTGCTGCACACCAGTATCTTAGTCTTCTTCTTATTTATCTTCAGCTGATATCTGGCCATTGTCCTTTCCATGGTTATCAGCATCTTATTCACATCCCTCTCTCTCTCTCAACTATGTGTGCTATGTCATTAGAGAATCGCAGCATGCTAATTTTTTCTCTATGGAAGCTGAAGCCTTATTTATCCGCTCTCTTCTTTTTGAGGTTTTTCTTTCATTGATGGCTCTCTCTATGTAAACATTAAAAACTACAGGAGACCGTGCACAGCCTTGTCTCACTCCTTTCCTTATTCTTGCCTCGTCACGGCTGCGTCCAGATTTAATCACAGCTTGGTTTTTATGCAGACTGGATAATTCTTCGGCCATTGTAGGACACTCCAATTCCCTTCAGAATTCCAAGCATTGAATCCCAATCCACGTTGTCAAAGGCCTTCTCAAAATCCACAAATGCAATGATCGTCGGCTTATTCTTCTCTATTCTCTTCTCTGTGAGCTGCCTAAGGGCCGATATTGCTTCTCTTGTGCCCTTACTTTTCCTGAACCTAAATTGATCTTCATCCAGGAACTCCTCTGCTTTTCGTTCTATTCTTCTGTAGATGATCCTTGTCAATATCTTCGATGCATGTGTCGTCAGGCTTATAGTCCTAAAATTTTCGCATTGCTCCGCTCTCTTCTTTTTGGGAATAGGAATGATGAAGTTTTTCTCGAAGTCCCTGGGTATTTCTCCTGTTGAGTACATGTCGCAGATAGTTTTGTAAAGAAGAGCTAGTGTTATCCCACCAGCGTTTTGAATTAGGTCTGTAGAAATATCATCAATTAATGAAGCCTTATTTATCTGAAGGTCCCTTACTTCTGCGTCAAATTTCGATCTCAACATTGATGCTCCCATTTTATCCTCCTCGACTTCGCTTTTTTTTTCGATCACTTTCGGGCTGAGATTGTTTCCGTTGCATAATTCTTCCAGATATTCTTTCCATCTCTTCACTTTGTCTTCATTTTCAATCAAAAGTTCTCCATTCTTGTCCCTTACGGCTTTGCATCTTGCGCTCCGTTCTTTGAAGTGGTTCCTCGCTATCCTATAGGCAGATTCCACCTTTCCAAGTGCATGGTTGTTTTTGGGATCGTTTACTGTACAGTAAACGCTACCAAAACTTTATCATAGAGGGAGGGAGGGGGAGTTAGTCGTAAGTCAACCCCTCCCAAAATATTTTCCTGGCTACGGCCTTGCTTGAGAGAGATAAATGCAGTGAATCGCATGCCCTTTAGTACCTCGGGTCATTCGCCATTCACGGACTGATGTCATTAACGTCATTCCGGATGCGTTTTATTAGCACTGACCCTCCGCAAATAGGCAGTTTTCCGCGATGCATGCCGCAATTCGGATATATTGGGATTTGCGCTGCGAACCTGCTCTCTTCATATGGCAATCGAATCCGAGCATCTCTTCGCGTCACGAACCGGAATTCGCTCTGTTCAAATATCGAGTGCCAAGACAGAAAAGGCTTCGTGTGTTTCATTGCTTTTCCGATGCAGTATTTCAGTCCGGTCGAGCATCGCAAACACTGGCAACACAACGATACAAATTATTCGCTTCGGCTACTTGAAAAAAAAAAGTAAGGAATTTTTATGCACGGACATTTGGAATCAAAACTCCAAACACTCTGATCATGACGGGACTGTTGTGTGCCGGAATTCGGAGACTGAGAGAGAGATCAAAATAAGCACAAAATGTTATTCCTTTCCCATACTCCCATGCCCTCATTGGGATTTTCACCTTTTGCGGATCTTGAATTCCGGGAGACAAATATCTTTTTGCGACCCGAGAGACGGAAAGTTTCACCTTCGTTCGGCCCTATATATACTGTTGTGCAGCCAGCACTCGGGGAGTGCGGCGCAGGAGATCGTTTCGGGAGTTCATTCCCGAAATGTCGGGTCGGTCGACAGGAAGCCGTTCTTGCTTCCTTGGTAAGATCTAAGCTTCGATCGCACATTCCCCCCCCCCTCTCTTTCTCTCGGCTATTCCCGTGTAAAGCTTCATTGCACACTGCTTTGTATCACATTTCCAATTGTTATAAATAAGATCTGAGAAACTCAGTACGGTGTACTTATTCTGACCAGTCCGACGCTAAGGGCAAGAACCCATTTTGTTGGCGTGTGGCCGTGCCTAGCAACCTCGAAGGAGGGACGCTTGGGTGCGGGTCGGGTGCGGCATAACAAGACCATCATTTAAAATAATTCTGTGTACTTTTGGGTTACTGAGTCCAAAAATTGTGATATCGTGCTTCCAGAGGGAAGTGAAGAAGAGCTGACACGTATCCTTGTAGTGATGCGACATGAAAAGGCCATAAAACATTAAACAGCCAATGCAATCTCGGGCTGGATAGGAATAAGGCAAAAGTCCTCGTTGCCAACAGAGGAGGAGATAAGGAAGTGAGGATTATGTTGGATGGATGATCACTAAGACAAGTGAGAGAGAGTGGCTACTAAGGAAGGAAAATAACTATTAATGGAAAGAGTACTGAAGGAACACGCCATAGAATAGGTACTTAGAGCAAAGATTGCTTCTAACTATACAAGAAAATTCTTCACCTAGCCAACTCTATCGATGTATTGCTGAGGAAAAAGCTGGTTAAGACCTTTGTGTGGGGTGTATGGCAGCGAGACATGGATTGTGGGGCAAGTGGAGATGATAGGACGAGAGGATTTTGAGATGCGGGGTTACAGAAGGACGTGAGAAAAGTAAGCTGGACAGAGCGAGTGACGAATCGGGAGGCATCGAGAAACGTGAACGAGGAGCGCCCACACAGCACGGAGTATCCAACGGACATCCAATCCATGGATGGATATTCATGATTGGATGTCTTGGATATGCAACAGATCTGAGTGAAAGTAGGTACATCTGAAATGTGGTTTTAAACGCGATTAGCGATCTTTAAGAGCAATTAAACATTGATCCATGATTTTTCTCAGTGCCTCGTATACGAGGATATTATAATATTCATTGGATGTCCATGATGGGATGTGTCTTGGACATAAATTAATTATGCATGACATATCCCGTACATCTATTCATTATATACGCGCGTGATTCACTATCTTGAAAAGCGATTGAAAATTAGCACACGGATGATGGGAGAAATAATTCACTTTGTGCTTATTCCACGAATTTATTGTTAACCCAACCGGTTTCGACGTTAGTACGCCATCATCAATAGGGGTACAATCTCCGAAGTTTCTGGGAGTGCAATTCACATACATATGCGAAATTCCTGGGGGTGGGGGTTAGGTGAGAAGTGGCTGAGGGAGGGGGGAGCCACTGAATCGGCAATGTCGGGTCACAAAAGGGAGTTGACGTAGGAGAGAGGCTAGGGGTAGTGGGGGGAGAACAGAGGGGTGGGAGAATAGGTGGGGGGGGGGGGGATATTGCTAAGCACCGATGGTCAAGGTGAAGAGGAAGGGGCTGCGGACGGTCATGGTGCAACACGGAGGTGAAAGGAGAACATTTAAATTCATTTACAGTCGTTTAAAACCAATACATTAGGAGCACCTTGTCTCTTAGAAATTTCAAAATTCTCTAAAAAATCCAGCTTAATCCCTTTGTCATTTTTACATAAAATATTGGTCGAAAAATTACCATGGTGTCCTTTACTGTCGTCGAAACCGGTTGGGTTAAAATAAATTCGTGGAATAAGCACAAAGTGAATTATTTCTCCCATGATGCCGTCAAAGTAGAGCCTGCACCAGTTGCGAAGTTTTAGTCCACGGATGTTTTTTCTCAGTCCCTCGTAGACGGCATCGGACTTAGGGAAAGTAATGGTGCGCTCGCCGGGAAACAGGTTCTCAGCATTATCGAGGAAACTCTTATTTATATCTCCTGGAGTCGAAAGAATATCAGTTTTGTATATTTATAATGGCCATGCTCATTAGCAACCATAAGCAAAAAAAACCGTTTCCATGCTTCATAAATGGCGATTCGACGGTGAATACCGTGAACAGTTGAAACTAGTGCACAGTGAAATATCGTACGGGCTCCATTCTGCCCTGTTCAATGTTAATTGCCTCACGCCCCGTTATTCATATCCCTAATAGTAGTAGAAATTGTGCAAGAGTTGGTACACGGTCGTACACGATCAAAGAGTTTCGTGCAATGTGTGCGCCAATAACATGCGCAGATATCGTTTTCTGTCGAACAGCTGAATCGCGATATCCGATTACGATAGTATTTTGGAAATACTGCCATAGTTACATCTACATCTACATAATACCCTGCAAGCTACCATAAAGGTGCGTGGCAGGGGGCGAATTCTCACCAAAAATACACTACATATCATGCATAAAAAAGGATTAGTACTTGTATACTGTTCTAAACTACACTATTTAAAAAAAGATAAAAATATAAAAGCAAATATGCAAAAGATGCTGTTAGTTGGGTTAGCTTCAAGTCCTTATACCAACATGCAGCTACCAATGTTATCCATTGCTACACTCGTACTGGATACATTTACCGTTATTCATATCCCTAGTTGTACGAGGAAAAAAGGACATTTTGAATCTGTCAGTTCGGCAATCAATTTCTCTAATTTTGTGATTATGGTCCAGTCTACCATAGTAAGTTGGGGTCCGCAAAATATTTTTAGCGTCATAACTGAAAATATGGTCTTGGAATTAGTTTAAGAGATTAAGTCTAAATTTCAACCTGCGATCTGACAATGATTCCCAATTTAATTCATTTAATAGACTGGTTACGCTAATAAGGTCACATTTTTTAAAGTTTAGTTGTAACTGCCATGTATCACACCAAGTTTCAATTGCTTGTAGGTCTGTATTTAAATATTCTTTATCATTTGGGCATAGAATTTCCCTGTACACTACTGCGTCATCGGCAAATAGACGAAGCTTACTTTTTACCACCTTATGGATATCATTTATGTACAAAAGGAATCTACGTCTACATCTACATAATACCCTGCAAGCCACCACAAGGGTGTGTGGCAGGGGGTGATTGCTCACCAAACATGCACTACATATCATGCATAAAAAAGGAATAGTATTAATATAGTAGTCAGAACTACACTATTTAAAGGAATAGGAGTGGACCTATCACACTACCTTGTGGGACAAAAGGGAAAAGGGAAGGCGTGGAGGGATTGCAAGAGATTGCGCAGCGTGGGATGCTGGAATTGCTCGACCAAGTTGGGATTCATCGCCATTTCTCAAGCCGTCGATATTATCAGTATTCGGGAGATTTGATTCCAAGGCAATTGGTCCCCAAACGACGACTTCCACTGGACATTCCCCTCTACGAGCTCCCGTTATTCGTGCGCTCGCCGAAGAGCAAACCGCGAGCTGTAATTTGTACGACATATTTTCGTCACTGCAACGATGAGCAGCCATTCTTCCACTTCCTTCGGTGCTCTCGACGGATCTGCCACGAGAACAGGTTGTCGTAGTCAAGGCGACGACCCTTACGGAGGATGACCCAAACCCCCAAGGCTCGCCTCCCCTACCACTGCCCAGAAAGGGCCTCCTCAAGAAATAAACTGGGGCACTGCGCGTGAACATGCTCGAGAATTTCTTTCGGTAAATCAGCAAGATTGGATACCCTGTATGAAATATAGTCCGGATGTCACAATAAAAATATAATTTAAAATTCAATAAATAACGCGCTTGATATCCTAGAAGCCTTGTGGTAAGAATCGCCTCCTCACCTTCGCTTGTTTCCGCTGGGACCACCCAAGTTGCCGCATCGCGCGAAGGGCCGAAACCCCTCTCCAACCAGGCCGACCTTCCTTTTGTCGCGATCCTAGCGTCTTCCAGCCTCCAGACTCAACCGAAAGCTGTAGCCACATCTGTCCTTTGAAAGAGAACTATACCAATAGCAACATATCTCATCTAACATAATGGGGTCGTTCACCATATTTTTTTTATTGCCGATTATGATAGAGTTTGCAAAATTATAAGACACGTATTTTTCCGTTTTTTGATCTGTCAATTATTTCTTGAGTTATAGGCGCCGAAAAACTGATGTTTTTAACCTTTTCGGAAAAGTGGGCGTGGTGCAACCTCTGACGTATATCGACTTCGTCCAATTACAACTGAGCCCGCGAAGCTACTTCGCCTTATCGCAATGGGGGAGATACAGCTGACTCTGCTAACGGGAGCAGTTGCGACAGCATCTGTGCGAGCAGACCTTCCGAGAACCCCCCTCCACTCCCTTCCCCTAAAAGCAGTCAAGGACGGGAGGAAAGTGACGTCAATATTATCTCAGCAGCTTTTTCGGTGGGCGTCACCTTTTGCTTATTTTAATTTTTGATTTATGAGTGAATGGTGGTGGTTATAAGATTAATTTTTTAACTAAAATTCTTTTTTCATTTCCATCTAACAATTTCGTGCAAAAAATTGCAATTTCGGTTCCGAGTAAACGCCCCCATTGTAGCATCACATTCCTTCCCCTGGTGCGTTCATAGGTCAGTGTGACAGGATATAATTCATGCAGGACATCGGCCAGTCTAGGATTATTTGGATGGATCAAATACTTCTGTGAGTAAACCATTTACCAAATAGTAAAAGGGGTATAGCTATCTTTACCTCATATGCAAAGATGTCTTCAGCTCCATGTGCTTCCTTCCCATCTCTTCGTGCCTCCTAGACGCTTTCCCTTTTAACCGACATTTCCCACTCTTTCAAGGTGGCCAAAACACCACGACTTGAATTCATCCCTTTCCCTTGCACCTCTTAATTTCCTCCTCACTCTTTCTCTCCCCCCTTACCACACTTAAACCATGAGGCAGAAATCAACATTTGAGTATGTGTTACAAGCAGTGATACTAAAACACTAAGAACAATTGCTTCATGGCCTGTTATTTCTGTTGAATAGCCTCATGCCATACCAATCCCTGGAAAAAGTATTTATTTCGTTACCATAAAGTTTTGGAAAGTTATTGATTCCATCTTAACATGTTATTTATGTTCAAAAACTGAAATGCTATGAGATATGAATTTCTTTCAGCATTCTTGGAGTGGATAGGAGAATATAAGATAATATAACATTTTTTATAGAATTAATTTTGTACTTAAGAGTAGACACGCTTTTCACAAATGTACCTTTTTTTTTAATAATATTCTTTTTGTTCACATGTGCAACTCAATGAATCCCGCCTGTAATATCTTTGTTTTTGTAAAGTAAAATGTTATATACTTTTTCTTTTTTTAGACTTTACAATGCGATAACTCTAACTTTTACTTTGTGCTTGACCTAATAATGTAATACGACACATACATGTATCTATTATGCCCTGGGCGGGGGGGTGGAGAGGACGGTAATGTCTTATCCCGCCCAGGTTAACTAAAACTCAAGTCAAGTCAAGAACAACGTAAATATCAAGCAGTTAGCCAGCACGAAAATCACGTGGAGAGCTGCATCAAAACAATCTTTGGAAAGTTGAACCAATGGTGACGATAAAGCCCACTTGTGAGGACTTTGCACTCCTAGGCTGCTATTCTGAATCGTGGTCGCTATTTCCTGGTCGCACGATTCCACCGGTCATTATAGCCCAATCTGCTTTTCTGAATCGAGGCAGGCAATAAGTCACCCAGTTCATACATTAATCTGAATAATGTTTGGGAACACCTTCAAAGCATCCATTTAAATTTTGTCTTTTTCCAAGAGCAATAATGCAAGTAACATTGGCATTGTTGGTGAAAAAACAGAGTGATGTAAATATTGATTGAATAATTATTATTATTATGATAACCCATCTCATTAATAATGGCCTATTCAAATTATTTCATCAGGGGAGAGATACAGTCTAATGGTATCCATGATGAGGCCCTTTCTAACTTCGGCAATCGACAATTCGTCTTCAGGGATGTCTCTGAATTGTTTACCCCATTGCTTAAAATTGTTGTTGTGATGAAGCCTTGGTCTTGGTGACGGTTTTGAGATCTTGGTGACTTCCATTTTTGAATCAGGAAGCTCTGGATAATGCAGTGGGTTGGCATGCCTGAACAGGGCTGACTGTAAATCTGGAGAAGACCAAGCTTGTATTGTTTCCCAATAGAAGGAAAATGGAGGGCTTCAGACCTCCCTCTTTGCAGGGCAGCGTTATATGCCCCTCACCATCAGTTAAGTATCTTGGGGTTATTTTGGACACCAAGCTTAACTGGGGAGAGCATTTGAAGACAAAGGCAAAGAAAGCCTGTGTCTCCTTATGGATGTGCAGGAGGGCCCTTGGTAAAACATCCTTCAGCCAGAAGCCATTAGATGGATTTATACGACTGTCATTGTACCTAGTTTCATGTACTGCTCTATAGTTTGGTGTAAGAGAGCCCGCCAGAAAACTGCAGGGAATAAACTAAACCACCTTCAACAAATTCCCTGCATAGACATTTCAGGGGCAATGAGAACAACCCCAACTCTGGTGCTAGAAACTCTTCTGAACCTCGTTCCACTTCATGTGGAAGCAGAGGTTCAAGTAAGGACAGCGGCTTATCGTCTCAAATGTATGGGACAGTGGTATGACAAAGGAAGTTCCTTTGGTCACAGACAAGTTTGGACAGAGGTCATGAAATCGAGTCCCATCCTCGAGATGGGCAGTGATGGAATGATAGCCAGGTTCAACCAATCACCCCTCTATTTCAAGACCCGCTTCCCTGACAGGGAACAGTGGGCTAAAGGAAAGGGGAGAGAACTTCATAACGGGGCTGATGTATGGCACACAGATGGCTCCACAGGAAAGAAGGTAGAGTGGGGGTCCACAACTGTAGCACAACCAAGGAAACTCTCAATCCCTATGGGAAAATATGCTGCGATGTTCCAGGCAGGGGTATGTACACTTCTGACTTGCATGTATGCTATTAAAGAGATTGGCATGTTCAACAGGCCGATACACATATGCCCCGATATTCGGGCAGCATTAAAGGTGCTGGCATCACCATGGTGCAAATCACAGTTGCTGCAGGAGTGTCTTGAGACACTCAATTAGATAGGTAGATGTGGCAACATGGAACTTTTCTGGGTACCTGGTCATGCAGGCATATCTGGAAATGAGATGGCTGATGAGCTGGCTAAGGCCGGATCCAGCTGCAATCCGATTGGACCAGAGCCAATCATACCTATAGGGATGAAAGTAATCGGACTGTGGGGCATAGCCCGACATTCTGAGATCTGGAGAACCATACCAAGTCAACGACAGGCCAAATTACACATAGCGGAGCCTGGGTCAGGACTCGGAAAGACTCCTCCTACTGAACAGGGGTCAACTATGAATGGTAGTGGGACTCCTCATGGGGCACTACCAGGTGATGAGGCACCTGCACCTCCTGGGAATTGTAGATTCACCCAGATGCAGGTGGGGTGAAGAAGAGGATGAAACCACATCCCACATATTATGCGAGTGCCCCACTGTGATGAGGACTCGGAATAGGTACCTGGGTTCACCATTCATGGATCGCAGGAAGGTAAGGGAGATAGGGTGTTAAAGTGACGAAATTTGTATTGGTGCGGAAATTGTGTGTACCGGCAAGTGCTGCCCTCTGCGGAGGGAGATGTAACTATCTCGTCTCGCCGATTGAATAAAGGCAGTACGTCTCTAGCTGTGGAGCCGAGTGGTTCATTGCGTTCTCCCTACCCTATTTAAACTAGTGGCTATTTTAACAGGTTATGGGCCCAGGACGATTCAACTGCGCGTTCGGGAGAAAGTGATGGACAGTTTGGGAGAAACTGAAGTGTCTCACTGAGGTTATACGGGCGAAGAGTGTAACAAGTGTTGGCGCGACGGCGAGGTCATGATGGCGACCATCTTAGATCAGGGAATGCTCGGTGTGGGAGGAATTGTCAAACTCACAAGGAATAACTTCGGGACTTGGAAGGCCTGTGTGAAAAGTGAATTGTTGGTGAGAGACTGCTGGGAGGCAATTATCGGCTATGACGATGCCGAAGGTGCACAGCTTGAACAGTCAGAAGTAAGGCGTAGGGCGAAGGCGAATCAAACTGCTCTGGCGCTCATAATGCGCACAGTAAGTACTGAACTTATAGACGAAATTACTGATTATGAGAAAGCTGATGCGGCATGGGAGCACCTGGAGACGACCTGCCTGGAGAATACAGACTATGGAGCTGCGAAGAAGGTTAGACAGTGCGCTGGTACAGTGAAAGAAGACAATATGAGCATCGCAGAGTATTGCAGCAAGCTTGTCAATCTGAATCGTCAGTTGGAGAAAAATGAGTTGGGATTTACCGACAGACAACTTGCAGCGCTGTGCCTCACGGGTTTACCGAGTGACTACGAAGTAACTGCCAAAACACTGTTGTCTCAACCTAATAAGTTAACAATGGCGATAGTCAAACGAACTTTACTGGAGGAAGAAGAGCATCTTTCCGAGAAGTGTAGTGACCCGAGTACTGGCGAGTCACATCAAGCTTACACGGCCTCGCGCGTTATCCAAGGCGGTCGAGGCGAGGGGCGGAGAGGTGCAGGAGGTGTGGGGAGAGGAACGGGAAGACAGCCTCAGCAAGACAACAGGTTCTGGTGCTATGCGTGCGGAGAAGAAGGGCACATATCAAGGCGATGTCCGAAGAAAACAGATGACGGTGCGAGCATGAAAGAGAATAGCGAGACGCGACAGGAGTCGAAGAACAAGAAGGCGTCCGTGGTGGTGAGGGAGCACATCGCACTCTGCGTGAAACGGAAGATTCCAGATAACGATGGAGTTTGGATGCTGGACAACGGAGCCACAGACCACATGACGAACAGGAAAGATTTAATCCGTGACTTGGAGAACTTTGATGGAGTGGTGACGGTAGGAGATGGAGCCCCACTCAGAATCGAGGGCCGAGGTAAGGTGACGCTTCATTTGTCGGATGAGTGCGGGGGCAAGGATATCACTCTCTCCGACGTACTGTATGTGCCATACCTAGAACAGAATCTGATATCACAAGGACAACTGGAGGAGAAAGGTCTGAAGGTAGTCTCTGATAAAGGTATTGTTAAGTTTATCCGGGGAGAGAAAAACTTATTTCAGGCAATAAGGTTGTGGAGGCTGTATTTTATCACGACAGTCAACGGCGTGACTTCAGCTGAGATCCAGGAAGAGCTCGACGCTAAGAGGGCGATGACAGTAAACCTATGCAAAAGGAGCTATTCGGCGTGGCATGACCGATTAGGCCACCCCGCGGAACGAGCAATGATGAGGTTGCCTGTCCTAACAGAACTCATGGAAAAGAGGAAAAGTGAGGAGGAAGCGGCTGCAGCAATGGCGGCCAGGAGGAGGGAGGAGGAGCAGAGGCGCCGAGAGGAAGAGATGCAGCAGCGGCGCAGGGAGGAAAAGATACAGCAGAGAAGCCGGGAGAAGGAGGAGGAGAGGAGGCGCGAGGACGAGGGAAGGAGGGAAGAGGAACGGCGGAGAGAGGAGGAACTCGCCCAAAGGCGCAGAGAAGAGGAGGCTCAGAGGGAAACGAAATGGAGTCAGAGGGCAAAGGAATGCATCATGTTGGGGTATGATGAAGGAGTGAAGGGGTGTAGACTTTGGGACCTGGAAGGGCTCAGAATTGCTAGCAGCCGAGACGTTGTGTTCAGGGAGGATGTATTCCCCATGAACACTGTGCCTCATCGTGGGTTGAGTTTCCAGGCAGAGTCAGCCAAACCGTTCGAGATCACAGCAGAGCGGGGGGCGGCGGCGCAGGGGCCAGGAGAGGTCCTCTTCGACATCGATGCTGAGGCAGGAGAGGCGTTCTTGCTTGACACTGGGGCGGGACAAGATACCCAAGCAGGAGAGGACGTTCCCCGTGAGAATGGCGGAGAGATCGGCGCAAGTGCCCCGGCCGAGGTACCGGGACACCCTCACCACGGCCTGGGAGCAGATCCGGAGGAGCCTGGCGAGCCACGCGTCGGGGGCGACGCAGCCGCAGCCATTGGAGGTCCGAGGCGGTCCGACCGACAGAGGAGGGAACGACAGCCATGCTCCTTGCCTTGCTGCAGCCTGGTGCAGAGAGAGGCTGACGCCATCCCTGATGTGCAGATACCTAGCAACGTCGCGGAGGCGTTGAGCGGTCCCCAGGCTGCAGAGTGGCGGGAGGCCATGACGGAGGAAACAGGACAAATGGAGAGACTAAATACCTGGGAGGTTGTCAAAAGACCCCACGACGGTAACGTTGTAGGCTGTAAGTGGGTATTTGTGATTAAGAGGTTAGAAGGTGTAATCTCAAAATTTAAGGCAAGGCTCGTCACCAGGTCTATGGGATAGATTATCTGGATACATTTAGCCCAGTAGTGCAAAGGAAGACAATTAGAATTCTGCTTGCATTAGCTGTTGAGCATGATTGGGAAATAGAGCACATGGATGTGGTAGGAGCCTACTTAAATAGCTATCTGGATAGGACGTTGTACATGGAACAAGCACCAGGCCTTGTTGTGAATGACCCCTCTATATTTGTTTATAAGCTTAACAAAAGCATTTATGGGCTCGAGCAGTCAGGAAGGAACTGGAACAGCCACATCCACGATATTTTGTTAGAATTTAAATTTAGACAGCGCGTAACTGATCCATGTGTATACCTACAGACTGATGTAATTCTAGCAGTTTATGTCAACGACTTTGTGCTGATTGGAAGTAGGGTAAGTGTTGATAAAGTTAAGAGGCAACTGTCATCAGTTCTGTATGTGAAGGACTTAGGCGCTGTCAGCAACTTTTTGTCAATGAATGTGAGTCGCCCATCAAGGGATGAATTAGTTGTTGGCCAGGAGGTGTACATTCATGACATTGTTGACATGTATATAGGGGAGGACAGTAGGAGTTTCAGTGCACCCTTAGAAGTAGGAGCAATGAATGTTGCTAGAGATGGTCACAAGTACGATGAAAAACGCTACAGAAAGGCAGTTGGCCATTTATTGTATGTGGTGACAACTACTAGGGTTGACATTGCAAATGCTACTTGTCTTGTAAGTCAATTTAATGAGGAGCCTGTGAAATCTGATTGGGTAAATGTGACACACATTTTTCACTATTTGAAGGGCACGACTAACTATGTGTTTATATTAGGAGGGACTGTAATAAACTGGCGTAGTAGGAGGCAGAAGTGTGTGGCAACGTCATCAACCCACGCAGAATACATGTCTATGTATGAAGCAGCAACAGAGTTTATTTGGTGTAAGAACTTGCTGAGTGAATTAGACCAAGACCAACATGTAGAGAATCCAGCTAAGATGTTTGCTGATAATTCGGGAGCAATTTCTCTGTCTGTTACCAATTCTGTCTCTGATAGAACCAAGCATGTTAATGTGAAATTTCATTTTTTAGGGGAAATGGTCCAGAATGGTGAGATTGAATTCAAGTATGTAAGGAGTGCTGACAATGTGGCGGACCTACTGACCAAAACCCCGAACGGCAATAAAACTCAGCAATTGTGTAAGAAATTAGGGTTGTATTAATGTGACCCGTTATCATGTTTTTTTCTTTTGTGTTTGTCATTCACATGTAAATTGAGACAAGATTTTGACATGTATGTGTTCATTGAAAACTAAATGTTAAATTTCGAGGAGAGGTGTTAAAGTGACGAAATTTGTATTGGTGCGGAAATTGTGTGTACCGGCAAGTGCTGCCCTCTGCGGAGGGAGATGTAACTATCTCGTCTCGCCGATTGAATAAAGGCAGTACGTCTCTAGCTGTGGAGCCGAGTGGTTCATTGCGTTCTCCCTACCCTATTTAAACTAGTGGCTATTTTAACATAGGGGACCTGTTGACCTTCAGCAAAGCGATTGGCTTCTATGGGTGATTTCTCCAGAAGGGTGGTTGGCACAACTGGCCAATAGAGCTAAGTGCCTTAGGCCCTCCTTTGAGGAGCTCCACTATAAGAACAATCTTCCTACCTATCATTTCCAAATTTTTGGTGACAGTGAGGGAATAAGGGCCCAGGTTTGAATAAGGATATTAATAAGTTGGTACTCTATATGTCCAGATTGTTGCAAGGCAAGAACAAATAAAAGATGCTCACCAGTTATTCCATGGAGTGTCCCAGAAAGGCCTCAATTTAGATTTTGCAAAAGTCATGGCCATACGCTTTTCATTCAGGTGGATGCACTATCCAAGTTGGAAGAAGTTGATGAAATGCATGGGGCTGTTACTATCAACTGTTGTGTATGAAATTGTCAAGTGTATTCATCCATTTGTTGTCTGCTCTAATATAGTTGTTCCATTGTTATTGTGCCTGTTGCTATTCATTTGTTTTTCATGACATTATGGGTAATGTTGAGACCCAAGCTCTCTCTCTCTCGTCCGGCACCATGGAAGACAGACGTGCGGTATGATGTATCCTCTTATTCGTGCGATACATTGTTATAAGTTGATTGCTGAGTGGTTATTCCTATGGAAATGAAGAAATACCCAACATCAACAACATGTGATAATGGCTTGCCGCTAGCAGTTATTGTGTCCGGAGAGATGTCGAGGAAGGGTACTCCCAGATAAGCAGTCTGTAGCAAGGAGGTCATGGCATGGCTGAAAGCTTAAACCTTGTTGCAAACCTACTAATACTCATGAATCAAGGTTTTATTTCAGCTCTGTATGACTTTCACACAAGATTGAACTCTGTGTAAATCTTACAGCAGCCTTGCATGGTATGTGGGCTACTGCTTCCACCTGGCTCATTTGACTTGTTTCTTCTCATATCAACTTAATTTGTGTTTTTTTAATATCGGCAAAAATCTGCGCATAGCCTGTTCATACTGTGCTACCAGCAAAAATAAAAATAAAAAGTAATAATGTCTTACCTGTGAAATAATTAGTTATTCGCCAAATGGAAGTTTATACTGTTACATATACATCTAGTATTGATTACTCATTTGACGGTAACACCTTTAATATAAATTGACATTGTCACACTACGCATGCGTAGGTACCTTTAGGTGTCTCATAACAACTAAGAGTAATTAATATATATATTGCGTGCGGGATACATATGGGGAGAAAGTTCTCGATCAGAGCAAGAGAGCACTAAGAGTGCAGCAACAATCCTGACCTGCAATCAAGTTTCACCCACAGCACTTTATGGACTCGGTTCACAGGAGGGGCTTTGACCCTGTGATTTAACAAATATGTGACAAAGGTTTTTAATTCAACTGCTCAGAAAAACTTGAAATGTTTCAAATGTGGACATGAAGCTACCTGATTTTAAAATGATTTGATGGACTTTAAAAGCTCACCTTTTACCTCCTATCTCACTTAAATAGCCAACCGTACCCATCCCACCCAAACTCCCCCTCCTCCGTTTACAGTGAACTGAGTCAACCCCCTCTTCCCCTCCCCATAATCTCTTTCATACTTAATGCTGGTTTCACTCTGTGTTTTCTAATTGACCCTTACTCTCAATGACACAAAAGTATTGAAACCTTGGTTGGGATTTATGTATTGAAAAATTCTGTGTGGAAAAGTATGTACAACTATAGTTTCATTAACAGTATATAGGATGCATTCCCGCAAAGTTATGCCTGAAGGAGTAGAAGCAAAACAGAGTAAAGATGCTTGGTGGTGGCTTGTGTAAGGCTGCTTGCTGGCACCCATGTAATCACGAGAAATAATTTAAGAGACTAATACTTTGGTTACTTTTGCCCTTTTAAACTTAAAATTTTGTGGATTAAAATAAGCTTGAGCCATATGAATACACATAATTAATATTAACTCAATACTATGTAAGCTAAATAAGAGTTTTCTTGATTAAGTAGCTAGGGGAAAATGGGGTAAAACTGAGTACAATAAATTTAAGATAATAGAGTTTCGCTTTGATTCAATAATAATTCCCACAAACACTATATTATGCTACATTAGTTATATCTTTAACCATTAATATGTTTGCTTTGGTTAACAGTGTTTGGTTAACAGTTCTTTTCTCTGATATCATGAAATGTATTTGAAAAAGGTGCAAATACCCAGTTTTTCCCTGTGAGTGGTGTAAAATCTGGTTCCTATTAAGATAAGTAAAAAAATTAAAATTTTCAAATTGTATGTTTTCCATATACAAAAAAATACTTTTAGATAATGAACAAAAATCACTAATGAAAACATCAGTATCTTCTTTGGCATTGGAACAACCTTGTGAGCCCAAAGCGACATATAGAACACTAGATCCTGTTGAAGCCAGGTGTAGCCCCCTTCTTCTGGAAGGCATACGATGTGCCTTTCAAAATTAGAGGTCGGGTAAAGGAGGAAATAGATAAGTTAGTGGAGCAAGGCATCTTTGAGCCCATGAGGCAGTCTCAATGGTCCCTTGGTTGTAGTCCCCAAGAAAAATGGAGAACTGAGGTTACGTATAGATTACAAAAGCACCGTAAACACGGTAATTGAACGGATCAGTACCCTCTCCCTAGGCTAGATGACATTTTGAGCAGCTTATCTGGCGGTAAAGTATTTGTTACCCTAGATTTGAGCAGGGCATTCATGCAGCTCCCACTATCAGAGGAGTCAAAGGATGCTTTGGTGGTCAACTCAGTATTTGGCCTCTATGAAGTCCACCGCTTGCCTTACGGAATATCTAGTGCTCCAGGGATTTTCCAGTCCGTCATGGATTCTGTGCTCCAGGGTCTAGAAGGTGTCCAATGCTACATCGATGATGTAGTGATAGCGGGAAAAAGCATGAAGGACTGCCAGGATAAAACAGAGGCAGTATTGGCGCATCTCAATAGATATGGGATCTGGGTGAATAAGGAAATATGTGAATTCTTCAAACCTAGCATCCACTACCTAAGACATAAGATTGATGAATCAGGCCAATGGAAGGGAAGTTTACCCGCAGTCCTAAATTCCCCAGACCCACAAATGTTCATCAGTTAAAATCATACTTGGGTATGTTTAATTTTTAAGGTAAATTTATCCCTATGGCATCCACTGTCCTAAGGCCCTTGCACAGGTCAACAGAGAAAGGGGTTGCATTTACTTGGCCTGAGGTAGAAGAGGCATCCTTTGAGAAAAGCAAGAAGCTGTTTAAAGAAAATAACATTCTGGTCCATTTCCACCATGTTCTTCCTTTGTACTTGGTCATCTCCTTATGGTGTCGGGGGCAGTATTGTGCCATGAATTTGATGGATCGGAAAGGCCAATCATATGTGCATCTGATACCTTGAGTACCGCTGAGAGGAATTATGCCAGGTCGAGAGAGAAGCCTTAGCCATAATTTTTGGGACACGAAAGTTCCATAAATATTTGTGTGGGCAAAAATTTTCAATCGTTACAGATGTACAGGTACTGAAGAGAATTCTTGGTCCGAAAGTAGGCATCCCAACCTTGGCACCCTCATGGATGCAGATATGGGCCATTATCCTAGCTGCTTATGACTATGATGCCATCTATGGAAAAACTCTAGAAAATGCCGACATGTTGTCTAGATTACCTCTCCCCACAGAAATGTCGGAAGACGATGAATGTATATTCAAAATTGATTTCCCCTTGAATACCTTAGGGATTCAGGAGTCTACACAACAGGATATAGCTTTGCAAAAGATGAAGACATATGCCTTGTCCGGAACAGAATGAGGAGAGCCTAAAGCCATACTTAATACGCAGGTCTGAACTGAGCCTATCTCAAGGATGCTTGCATTGGGGGAATGGAGTTATCATCCCTGTAGCCTTAAGGGATTATGTCCAACAGCTTCTGCATGAACAGCATGTTGGTATTGCTAGGATGAAATTGTTGGCTAGATCGCAGGTATGGTGGCCTGGGATTGATAAGGATATAAGAAGAGTTGGCCAGAAATTGTGAAACTTGCCAAGTGACTCAGGCCAATCTGAGTAATTAGTGCCCTGGCCGAAAACAGATGCACCTTGGGAACGAATCCATTTGGATTTTTGTTCATTTCAAGGGTACGAAATCCTTATTTTAGAGGATAGTTTTTCTCGCTGGATAGAAGCGTGGCCTGTGAGCAGTACTAATGCCCTAAGCACCATAAAGAAGTTAAAAGGCTACGTTTGGTATCCCACAAGAATTGGTCACGGATAATATAAAATAATAAGCATTTATTTCACTCAAAATAGATACAAAAAATAATTAAATAAACATGAAAAGAGAGTGAAATTAGGCAACCCTGTAGGAAACTTCCATTGTTGGGGTTGACATTCCTTGATTAAGGTGTTTTGCGGCAGTTACAAGAGAAATTAAGAAAATGAAATACTAAGGGCTATACAGCTAAACAGAAATTGTGTCCTTGAAAAAAATCTTCTTATCCCTTATGTATTACATTTAATGAGGTATTTTAACATATTTTTTCCCCGCCGAATATGATAGAGTTTTTAAAATAAAAAGACCTATATTTTACTGTTTTTTGATCCGTCAATTATTTCTCGAGTTATAAGCGGCGAATACTTGATGTTTTTAATCCCTTCGGAAAAGTGGGCGTGGTGCAACCTCTGACGTATATCGACTTCGTCCAATCACAACTGAGTCCACGAAGCTACTTTGCCTCATAGCTGTTGCGACAGGGTCTGTGCGAGCAGACCTTCCGAGAACCCCCCTCCCCTACCTTCCCTTCCCCTCAAAGCAGTCAAGGACGGGAGGAAAATGACATCAATGTTATCACAGCAGCATTTTTGGTGGGTGTCACCTTTTGCTTATTTTAATTTTTGATTTATGGGTGAATGGTTGTGGTTAGAAGATTAATTTTTTCCTAATATTCTTTTTTTGTTTCCATTTAACGATTTCGTGTACAAAATTGCAATTTTGGTCCTGAATAAACCTGCTATTGCCTTCCTATCATTCTCCCTGTCATCAGCAGGATTCCATGGCTATTTCGCAGATTTGTGATGTCGCCAGTGAAGAATGGACGGGGGCTGAGATCATTCTTGTGTGCTGGGGAGGAGTGCAGGGAGTGTGTCTGAAATTGCCGCTGCAAATTGAGCTTGAGTATCAAACATCGATATATCGATACTCGGTGAGTGTAGTGGTGGTCGAGTTTGGTTGGACGAGTGTGGCCTGTGGACTGGTTAGGCATGGCACATGTTACTGTATTTGTATCCGAAGTTACCGTTGTAATCCGGTGCGTTTGCTCTTGCTAATAAACTGTTTTTTTTACCAGAAAACATGTTTGCATCATTGGCTACAACAGATCCATCCCTCTTTTGCCCGAGATTACAAGTAAAGTTCATTGCAAAAAATGCAGGATTCATGATATTCTTCATTTTTCCATCACACTCTACACATGTTCACTTTTTAGTGTTTTTTTCTCTCCTTTCTTCTGCTTGGAACCCTTTCTTTCTTTATTTGGTTTGAACAATCTTCATTTCGGGGCTTTCTTTTCCTGTCTGTCCTGTTCGTCTTAGGTAGGCAGGTAGGTTTGGTTTAAGGTGCATCGACAACTTAGGTCATACCGCACCTTCGCATGCTTATCCATGAATATTACTTATAACAAAACTATTCATTAATTTGCTACTATAGGTCTGTCTATACACAGTATATCATCCGTGTAACGTATTAAATGGGAAAATCTGGTCATATTTTTGTGATGAGGTTGGTCTCGCGGAGGAACGTTAGAACTTTGTCCATTTCCTTTGGGTCATCACTCAAAATAGTTTTTAGTTCTCCAGAGATTTTGAGACGGTTCCGGATATCTTGGTACTTCGTGCAGTCTGTCAGTATATGTTTTACCGTCAGAATGGAATCACAGTCTGTGCATATTGGAGGTTCCTTCTCCATAGAGAGAAGGAAAAAGTGAGTCAAGCCTGTATGTCCGATTCTGAGCCTTGTGACTATTACCTCCTCCCGTCTGTTGTCCCGGATCGAAGACTTCCACGCTCGTGTGTTATCTTTTATGTGGCGCAATTTATTCGATATTGTGTTGCGCCATGTCGTGTTCCAAATGGCGAGGAATATATTCTTTAAGTAGAGTTTTAGGTCCTGATACGGGATAATCGCTGAATTAATTTCTTCCCTATGGAGGGCTTCTTTTGCCAATGCGTCCGCTGCTTCGTTCCCGTGAACACCAACATGGCCTGTTGCAATTCCAACTTATATGGCGCTGAAGTAAGGATAGCAGTTTTTACTTTATTTCAATAAATCTTCTTTCTCACCTTGTGTTATTCTCGAGGGGGAGTTCATCAACATTATGGGAGAAATGGAAAATGATGAACTGCAAGAGGATGTTGACGGTTGAGGTTCTAAATCCTTAGCTGCCTGAAAAGGCTCAGCTGCTTTTTCTGCAGCAGTTGCATGTGCAACACTGTAGACATCTGACTTATTTTGAGGCAGCTGAAATGCCTGATTTTCTTGAGATGTGGTCATTTAGGGCCTTTCTGTGGTTTCCGTGGGAGCAAACAAGTGATCTGGGAAAACATAATGATTAGACGGCTATATTCCTGTTTTTGCGAAACCTGCAATTGGCGTTTTCATGACAGCAGCTCTTGAGAACACAGCACTAAAAAGTTTTGCAATTTGTTAAATGGCTATCACACAACCAGGGTGTGCTACCAGCCATTTCCTAACCTCTTGTTCCTAGTAAGCACTGAGTGGTGCAATAAATGAAACATCTTAAGGCATGGCAAGGTGGTGGGTATAGTTTGGGGAAGAAAGCGCAAGATGGTAACATTATTTTCCCAACCAATATCAATAAGAGCCATGCTTTAGGTGTGGGATCTATGTCTATCTAAGATCAAAAGGACATGTTTCTGTGGAGAAGGATTAGTATACTCAACAAAGCATCTGAACCACTGAAGAAACGATTCAGCGTTGATCCATCCACTTTCATGATAGAACACAAATGATCATGGAGGAGCATCATCCATCAATATAGGATTCTCCCGTTTCCAAGGGAAGAGAAACATCGAAGGCATGAAACTCCCAGCTGCATTCTTTCAGATTTCAGAAGTAATGAGAACTCCTCTTTCAGCCGAGGATGGACAGCCGACTTGTTTTTTCCTTCAAAGAGCCAATACCTGTGACAGCTTATTAGGCACTGGAAAACGGTAGTTTCATCAATGTTGTATACTTTGTTGGGGTAAATATTATGTTTTTCATGTATGGAATACAACAGATCAAACAATTTGCTAACGGCCATGCAATTAATCCTCTTAGCTCAAGCAATGGATGTTTTTTTCTGGATCCCTTGAAGATATTTTGCGATGCCTTTTTAGATATCCATGAAGACAATCCTTTTCTGCCATCTGTGTTATCTCGTTAAGATGATTCGGGATGTTATTATGTACGTCCAGCCAGTTCAAATGCAAGCCTCCACTCATTGTGCAAGGTAAGTCCAAAAAGTCACTCTTCAAGAAACAAAACTAACTAGTTCAGTTTCTTTAGCTATTGTGAAAACTTCTTGAACCTTCCTAGAGATTATCCTGCTGCTGTGTCCGGAAAAATAACTTTTTGATGAGCCTTCTTAATTACTCTGTCTTTTGATGTAGACTGTGGAATACTGAAGGTTCGTGCAGTTTTCTGGTACATACCTCCTAACATGTCCTGAAGTGCTCCCTCCACACTTTCTGTTGGCCAGCTCTGTGGTTTCGTCTTCTTTTGGTAGTTCCGTGACATATCTAGAGAAAAAAGATTAAGTTAGAGTAAAAACACAAAGCACTTTTTTCATTAGAATATAACATAAAAGATGTAGTTACATTATAAGAATTTTTGAAAAACATAAATTATCATAAAACATAAATAATCATTACTATTTATTTCTCAACCAATCAAAAATAATTATTATTATTACACGAAATTTAAAAAATATATTATCATATTATTTTTAATAGCTATTTTAATAAATGTTTTTATTAATATTAAACGAATATTAGTAAAAATAGTATTTCTAGGTCACTGAACAAGAGCACACAAATTCACGTTCATGCAAGAGTAGGTAATTAATTTCTTAAAAAAATAATAAAAAAATAATTAATATGATTAAATAAAAGAATTATTTTCCATTGTAAAGAAATGTGAACACTCACTCAGTCAGCATTAAAAACATGGGGCAAAACTGGATAGGGCCCCATTTTGCCCTATACCTGGGTAAGTGATTTTGCCCCACTATGACATGTTGGAAACAAGGTGTCGTCTCAGCCTTATGCGTGTGAAGTAAAAAACTACAAATATGTTATAATGGGTGTCTAAATTTGCATGAATTAGAAGTACACTTACCTGTAACATAGCACCATGTGTATGTGAACAATACACCTTAGAAACTCAGCACAAATTTGTAAGAAAATGGTGAAAAAGTGGAAAAGATTTACCACAACACAAAGGACGCACATCAGCATCTAGAAGTGAGAGCCCCTTTTTGTCTTTGAAACCTCGTTGTACTCCAAGTGATCTCAGCGAGGTGGAATCACAAGGTAGAGAGGTACGTACAGGGTTTTATCCCACTTTCCCCAATTGCTAAGAACCTAAAACTGTGGATAGTATTGCAGAAAAGAGAAAACAGAAATGGTGGTGCTAAACATCAAATGATCTTGATGAGTTAATGAATATTTTTTTAGTATTGATGAAGGCTCCCTAGAAATTATTTATCAAATTGTGGAAAATTGATGCAATCTCCATTTCATGAAAATGACATTCAGTATTTTTGTAGAGAAGTTCCCCAATATAAAAGGTGACCAGATTTCTGATCAGCTAAACCAGGACAAACTGTCGATTCTCCTGAAGCATAGGCAACTTTACATGGATGTATGTAGATATGTTTCTTTGGTCAAGTGAAGCGTTAGCAAAGTTGTCACGCTGAGTCCTAAACAACTCACCTTTCCAACACCCGAATTGGTGCAACTTCCTGATGCTACTACATATGTAAGAGCTTAGTATATTATATAGATGTAGGAATGTATATATATATATATTAAGTATTTTTAATTCAATAGAACAATAAAAGAAATCGAATATTAAGGAAAAAGATTTAAATTCATTTTAATATTTATGAAATTATTTTTTATTAATCTTTTCAAAGAGATTTTTATTCACAATTCACAAAAATCACACTTTATTTATAGTATTTTTCAGATGGAAGAATTACTGCATCAAACATATGTACGGATTTTTCACTTAAGATGCTGTTTGAACCATTATTTTTACAAGCGTTTTAGAAAAGACCAAAATTTAAAAAACAAACTGATTATTTTGATAGCGCAAATCCAAAGACCGGCACAAATTAGTATTTTTCTTTAGTCTTTCAGGACAACGGGATAAACACCCCAAAACCGGTACCGTCCCCGCCAAACCGGTACGTATGGTCACCTTACCAATATGCATCAGCTGAACATTGCAGGCATTGCAAATGAGTTTCAGACACTTCCCACTCACTAATTTCAAATCTCAGTGGCATAGTTTTATCAAGAAGTATATGATACATATTATAATTAGACCTGTCGTTTTTTATAATTGCTATTTTTTCCTAATAGGTACCAAAATTGAAAATATATTATAAATAAAATAAGGGTGGACATAAATAGTAGAAAAAGTTATTAAAATAAATTTTTATATTAAAATTCATAGAAAATAACAATATCAGCCTTTATACCCTGACCTGGCATGAGACATAACAGGTCAGTTGGTGACAGACAATGGACTATCATTTACATTTTCAGGGCTTGCTGTTTTTTTTAAAGGTAACAGTATTCAGTACATATCCTCAGTGCCTTCCAACCCACCACCAAAAGGGTACCTGCACACGATAGTAACTGGTGGAATTCTTCTCAGAAGATATCAGCCAGATGGTATAGCAAGAGCAAAAAGAGTCAATGCGTGCTTCCCACTTCAGTGACTCACAAATATACACTCCATTACTATATTATAAGAGATATAACCATTTTTCATGTCAGGTGATGGTCAACATCCTCAAAAGTTACTATATCTATGCTAAGGCCATAAAAATTGCAGTATTCAATTGCACATGCTTTCCAGATTTTGCTTTTTGTATTTTTAATTTGGTACATTAAAAAGTGTTTGATTAGAGATGTTTTCAGTAATGTTTTCATTAAAGTAAATTTTGCAAAACGCAAGTTGAAAATTAAGGAAATAGGCGAAAGGATCTTCGAAGAGCAAGGAAGGTATAAAAAGGAGAACAAATAATACTGAAAAAGAGATGCCTAGTCATTATTTACAATTTTCAGGCTGAGTTGGTGTTGGCAAAGTTTTAAATAAGGTGGCTTTTGAAGAGTTAGGAAAAATTTATTACAATCAGATAAAATATGTAAAATAAAATGTTGTTGTTCATCACTCATCAAACAGGAATTGAAATTGTCCATCATCTATTGATGCCAAAAATAGGTCCCATAGTATTGGTGGAATTAGCGGCCTTCATGGGAATAATCTGAGCAAAGCAATAACAATTCAGACGAGAGAATACCACCATCAGAAGAGAATTACAAAGGCATTTGATTGAACTTACAAATTCTGAAGAGGAGGTAGGCAATCGGAAGATTGACTGCAAGGAACGTTGCTCTGTTGGAAAGACCTATGAGTTTAAGGAGATATGCTGCAGGGTTGAGCATGGAAGATTTCAGCAATCACATGGGGATCATGCTCCAATTTACCTAGAATTGAAACTAATTGATGCTAGAGGAAGTGCTAGAGCCTTAAGTGGCTTTGTAATGATAATATAATAATATTATAGTCAATTTTTCTGTTGGTCAGGTATTTAACGTGGTTATGACAAAAATGTTGGATGGTAAAAAAAAACAGAAAACAAGGTATACATAAAATTATACGATTCGCCACTTACAATTCATCAATTCTGTAACAGCACTTGTGAATAATAGCTCGTTAAACTTCGTTTTGAATAGCAGACCCAGTAGACTTTTTTTATGCTGGTTGGCAATTAATGTAAATGAGAAATCGAAATATTTGGAGGTTACCACTTTGCACAAAAGTATTTAGTTATATTTTGCGCTAAATTTACCAACTATAACGAATTAAAATACAAATTGTTTTAAACTTAGGGGATATTTTACACGCTTTTGGTATGCTACAATCGGAAGCGATAGGTACTTGCGAAACCGGACAAATAATCACGAATTCGCGCAATAGCGCAGCCGCAGTCTCTGTATTTATTTGGCTGTACACGTGGACATTATAAAAACTCTCAACACAGACAAAACGATATAACAAAAAGAATAAAGGATAACATTACAATTTAATTTAATTTAGAAGGGAAAGCATCACAGACAAAACAAAATTAACCATGGTTAACCAAATTAATATCACAAAATAGTTCAATTTTCAATATAGTAATTTATTGTTAAGTATATTATTTCTCGAGTTATAAGCCGCGAAAAACTGAATTTTTTAACCCTTTCGGAAAAGTGGTTGTGGTGCAACCTCTGACGTATATCAACTTCGTCCAATCAAAACTGAGTCCACGAAGCTACTTTGCCTCATAGCTGTTGCGACAGGGTCTGTGCGAGCAGACCTTCCGAGAACCCCCCTCCCCTACCTTCCCTTCCCCTCAAAGCAGTCAAGGACGGGAGGAAAATTTTCCGTTTAGGAAAATGACGTCAACGTTATCACAGCAGCATTTTCGGTGGGCGTCACCTTTTCTTATTTTAATTTTTGATTTATGAGCGAATGGTTGTGGTTAGACGATTAATTTCTTCACTAAGATTCTTTTTTTGTTTCCATCTAACGATTTCGTGTGTACGAAATTGCGATTTCGGTTCCAAGATAAACGCCCAGCCTAAAACCACCGTTTTTGGGTCTTGAAAATCCCAAATTTCCAAAATCCCCGAACCCCCCTTCGGCTGGGGGGAATTCCCTATAGACCCCCGGTTTGCCCCCCCCCCCCCCACTTGGTCCAGACCAATATCCACCACTGGATATAGCGAGTGGTTTTAGTCCTGGAGGTGAACATTCTCTCCCGCACACGAGTCGAGTGGCGATGAACTGTAGAATTAGGGAAAAAAAATGCGATGGAATCTCTTTACAAGTGAAGCGGAGCGATGGGGCGCGTAGAGTCACTCTGTATTACTGTATGATGTTGATCTACCTCGAAACGTGACCGATGGCTGCACCCCCATCTGCCGAAAGTGCATCGTGACAACAACCGCTCATCCCCCCCACCCTCTTCCACATCACGTGATTCATGGATGGCCCCTAATGGCGAGAAAAAAACTTGTTGAAAGAACTTAGAATTAATCTTCTTTGAGGCTTTCCTTTCTTTCTTGTGGGGAAATGAATGTAATGCATCATCGAATGACCATTTGGTGGACAATGGACGAGCCAAAGGTAAGAAATATGCTAGGAGGCAGAGCCCTGGGACGTAATGGGGGCGTTTATTCGGAACCGAAATCGCAATTTTGTACACGAATTCGTTAGATGGAAACGAAAAAAGAATTTTAGTGAAAAAATTAATCTTCTAACCACAACCATTCACTCATAAATGAAAAATTAAAATTCGAAAAAGGTGACACCCACCGAAGAATCTGCTTTGAAAAACATTGACGTCATTTTCCTCCCGTCCTTGACTGCTTTTAGGGGAAGGGAAGGGAGTGGAGGGGGGTTCTCGGAAGGTCTGCTCGCAAAGATGCTGTCGCAATCGCTCCCATTGGGAGAGTCAGCTGTGTCCCCCCCCCCTTTTGCTATAAGGCGAAGTAGCTTCGCGGGTTCAGTTGTGATTGGACGAAGTCGATATACGTCAGAGGTTGCACCACGCCCACTTTTCCGAAAGGGTTAAAAACATCAGTTTTCCGCCACTTATAACTCGGGAAATAATTGACGGATCGAAGAACGGAAAAATACGGGTCTTTTTATTTTACAAACTCTATCAAATTCGGCAATTAAAAAAAATATGGTAAACGACCCCATTAACTCCTAATGCAATGAATTGCATTATTATTTCCTTGAAAATCCTTTATGAGGGACGTTTACGACGCCACTAAGATTAAGTTCGGCCATTGACGCTCATGCAAACTCCACAAGAGGTCGTAGAACACGCAGTGTTTTGTGCCGGGTTACTAAGCCTCCCCCCAGCATCCCCATTTCGGTTTAATTTTCATCCCTACGGTTGGAATGTGTATATATACTCACTTTTTAACCTACTTTGTTTCGCCAAACCTGAAACGTTCGGGAAACTATTCCCGCTTTTGCAAATGTTCAGATTAATTACCTGGAATTAGTATTTGTTGGCATTAGCATAAAATTAATTTAGAATTCCGGAATAGAATTTGAGCCAATGATAGCTGCAGTGCTCAAGATCGACTTCGTCCCTTTCAAAATACTTAATTCCGGCTATATTTATAATTTTTCTCCCATCTGTTGAATTTCAACGGGCACCGTCTGCTAGTAAATATATAATTTGTGGGATTCACAAATTCTCGTTGCTATGCTACGAAATGTAATTTACTTATCAAGTGTAATCGAACTGTAAACACACACACACACACATCGTATTTCGTCGATTTTTGGCCTGAATGCGTTTTTGCTCTGTTCTCACGTTTGCTGTACTCATGTTGTTCCGTGCGAAGCGTCCCTCTCCTCTGGCGAAACTAATCGGCAATGCGACCAGCGAAACGTCGGCCAATCCGTTAATATGCGAGTCAATCGATTCGATCCTCGGAGGTGGCGCCGCCCTACCATTGGGGCGGGTCGGAAAGGACCGTGGGATAGAACTGGACGACATGACCCCAGGGAGGGCACCGAACTCGCAAAAAAACAAAAGAGCCAGAGTGCGCGGAGAGAAAAAAACGACGCTGCTAATCCGCATTCAAAATGTATTCGCACCACCCAGGTTTCGCCGCTGTTCAGCATCTTCAGGCAAATATTACAAAAAAATCGGGCACTGCATATACATGTGCATGTACATACAAGCATGGGAATGCAGTGTGTTTTTTCCTCCGTCTTCACATTGGAAAATTTCCAAGAAGTCAAGCTCGAGGTGCTCGAGGTAAAATGCTAACGTGCTCACTTAATGGGGTCGTTTACCTTATTTTTTTATTGCCAAATCTTATAGAGTTTGTAGAGTTAAAAGACTTTTTCCGTGTTTGGATCCATCAATTGAGGCGCCTGGGGCTAGATAATGGCAAGCCAAATTTAGGAAATTTTACTGGAGTGACATATGAAGGTTCGAAAAATTCCATAAATTAGGTGTTGTGTCTTGGTGCAATACATAACGACAAGGTGTGTGCTGCCATCTCTTGGTTTCTTCAAATATTACTCAACCAGTGGCTTCCCATCGTCTAGCAGATAAGAAAGGCGTACATATCTCAATATTTCTCAGCGTGTGGCTTACCACTATCTAGCCCCGAGCGCCTCAATTGTTTATCGAGTTATGAGCCGCGAAAAACTGTTGTTTTTAACCCGTTCGGAAAAGTGGGTGTGGTGCAGCCTCTGACGTATATCGACTTCGTCCAATCACAACTGAGCCCGCGAAGCTACTTTGCCTTATCGCAATAGGGGGGGGACACACAGCTGACTCTGCCAATGGGAGCGATTGCGACAGCATCTGTGCGAGCATACTTTCCGAGAACCCCCCTCCACTCCCTTCCCCTAAAAGCAGTCAAGGACGGGAGGAAAATGACGTCAATGTTAGCACAGCAGCTTTTTCGGTGGGCGTCACCTTTTGCTTATTTAAATTTTTGATTTAGGAGTGAATGGTTGCGGTTAGAAGATTAATTTTTTCGCTAAAATTATTTTTTCGTTTCCATCTAACAATTTCGTGCAAAAAATTGCGATTTCGGTTCCGAGTAAACGCCCCCATTCTGTTCCTAAAATCTGGTAAAACGTCAACATATTTAACTACATTACGTGAAGTTCGTTTGCTTACACTTTTCACCATCGATATCACGCATTTTTGAAGCATAATTCATTTTCTCCTTACTGTTACTTTGGTGTTTTTTGCGTTCATTAAAATTTTCGCGTTTTTTGTGAATCCCATTGTTCATTTTACTACTCTCAGTTTTACGGCGCGCAAAAACCACTTGGCCAGTGAGTTGTGCGAGCAATAAGCTCGAAATTACGAGACTAACACGAATATGGCATCCTTTTACTCGTGAATCAGTTGCGATGCAACCCCCAGTATCTTTGAACTTAATTTCCAAAAACGCAATGCAGGTAACGGTATCCATGAGGAATACTAACTGTTTTATCGTCAATGATGTCTTTATTCGGGGGTGACAGTGGCATTGTCCTAAAGCCCGAATCACACGATCATTTTTCTCGTCCCTTTAAAATGATCATTTAAGCTATAGCTTTCAGGGACCGCAAAAATGATAGCTCAAGCTATCATTTCGCCGCTCACACGATCATTTTTGACGTCCCTTCTCGTATCATTTCTGTACGGTAAACAACTTCGTAACTATGGATTATTTACACCGTCGTCGACAGCTTTTGGCTGCAGCTAAACGATACTTTCAGAACGTGCGCTGTGATTGGCTAAATGACAGGCCGAGGGACGGAAAATAGGACGTGCTCAAATGACGAAAAAAGGTATAGCGATCCATATCATTGCCGCTATCCGTGAAGTGATCAAGTCAGACGATCATTTTTAAGCTATCATTTGAGCTATCATTTAAGTTATCCCTGAAAAGGGACGTAAAAAATGATCGTGTGATTCAGGCTTAAGCAACGCTCGGAAAAGAACCGAAAAAAGCAGTGAATTTTGACATAAGTTACACATTTTTGAAAAACCGTGATCGCTTAGCGTATAAATGACTTCAAGAACAAGAATGTTTGAAGCATTTTCCGTTGGATAAAGAAAAAATGAAAGAGTTCTATTAACATGTAAGCAATTAACTGAGAGTGAAAAAGAAAATTCTGGGTCTCTCTTAAATTAATAAACCTAATTTAAAAAAATTTAAGCTCATAATTGTCCTCGGGGATGGAACCCTGATGTTGACAAAAAAGGCAATAGTTGTTCCGGGCCTCTCAGGGTTCATCTACATCTACATAATACCCTGCAAGCCACCACAAAGGTGTGTGGCAGGGGGAGATTTCTCACCAAACATGCACTATACATCATGCATAAAAAAGGAATAGAATTAATATACTACTTAGTCAGAACATCACCATTTAAAAAAGATAGAAATTGCAAAGCAAACATGCAAAAACATTCTGTTAGTAGGGTTAGCGTTAAGTACAACATGCAGCTACCAATGTTATCCATTGCTACTCTCCGATTGGACATATTTACCGTTATTCGTATCTCTAATTGTACGAGGGAAAAAGAACATTTTGAATCTATCAGTTCGGCAATCAATTTCTATAATTTTATGTTTATGGTCCAGTCTGCCATAGTAGTTGGGCTTCGCAAAAAATTTTTTAACATCATCACTGAAAATATTGTCTTGGACTTTATTTAAGAGATTAAGTCTAAATTTCAACATGCGATCTGACAATGATTCCCATTTCAATTCATTTAATAGACTGGTTATACGCTAATAAGGTTATCATACCGTCCCTTTACAAATCTTGCCGATCTTCGCTGCACACGTTCAAGTTCATTACTTAGACCGATTTCGTAGGGATACCATACACTGGCAGCATATTCCAAATGAGGTCTTACAAGGGAAAATTAGCTGATTTCTCTTCATGATCGTCATATTTACACAGTACTCTTTTGATGAATTACAGTTTACGATTAGCTTGACCCATTATTTCACGCATGTGTTTACCCCAGGAAAGATCATGTGTCAGACTTATTCCAAGATATTTAATGGATAAATGGGTTCTAGAAACACAATGCATTTCATTGCATCCCTCTAGGATGAATCTTTTCCGGGATGTGGGACAGACGGAAGGGTGGACAAGAGACAACGATCGGCAATTATTATTGTAGAAGGTAGATTATCCAACAAACACCCAAATACGCCATGTAAGATCTAGTGTTTTCCCGGCGAATACTATGAACAAATGTTTCTCGGGCTTGACACCGGTTAATAGGCTCCATTACTGCCAACGTTTCAAAGAGCGACTCGCTCTTCATCATCAGGGCTTCTGAGTGCCGGATGTTATTATTGCGGTTATATATATATATATATATATATATAATTCGCCGGGTCAGGTGTCTCCTGATTGGTCGAGACGTCGCACAGTGGGGCCAAATCGCATTTTGCCGGACAAAAGTCCAAAACTACTTTTTATGAGATAACGTCTTGAAATTTGGCACAAAGACACAAAAATGATTGCTTATTATGGAATGGTAAGTCATTTATCATAGGTATTACCCGTTACTTAGATACCGAGGCTCAAACACGACCAAATTTCGAAAAAAGCGCCCGCTCTCATTTTTCTTCTAAAACCTTAAAAGTTGAGCAGATATAGGAGAAATTAAAGGATTTTTATGAAATAAAAAACATTGCCAATTGTGAACAGGGTACTTTGCCTAACTATGCATAAGTTTCAGACATTTTTGCCTATATTCGAGTGCTATTACGTCACAAAATGGCGGACCCTTTTTTTAGACAAAATGTTACATAAAGTAGACAATATAATCCTTATTCGGAAAATGGTCTCTGGGATACTTCATCAGAGTATAAATTGAAGATATTTCTAGGTTATTCCGTAGAAATATTTGAAAAACGTTTGCGACGCCGAGAATAAACTCGATTTTTCGATCGCGCGTCGCGGCCCGGCTCCGCGCGGCGGGACCTGGAAATACCGAGACTCCGTTGGATTGTTCATGTTGTGTGGATAATAACTTCTCGAATATAACTTTTTCAGTCTTTGGATGCTGTCACTGATTTCTAAAGATTCTCTACTGAAGATTTTTCGAGGATATTGGTTCTAGAGAATGGATCAGTTAGTAGTGTACATACGTTCTTCAGTGCACTCCATTCAGTTCACTCGTAACTGAGGTAAATTTGTTATTAGAATAATTTTCGGAATCATTTTCAATCACAACCACTCTTAGTAGGGCAAGGAGAGTGCTTTCAAATGTAGAAAAAGTCCTGATGTGGTGACGGAGATGTCACCTGAGGAGGTTTTCTCGTTAATGATCACTAGGGGGCTGACTTATAGTCAGTATAATACACTTAGAAGTTCCGTTCTTAGTCACGGACACGAGTTGTATCCCCGATGCGGATTACCCCGAAAACATGTGAGAAGTGAATCTTCAATATTTATTCAATCACACGGTCTCACGGGTACTGTAGTGCGTATCTACAGCGCAAACCTCCAGCGATGAAGTTAATTGCACTTTAATATGCAAGTACGGATTTGATGGAAGTTCGGGCCACGCCCAATATAAACAAACCTCTTACATTGGTAAATGATTCTTCAGGTAAGAGATTGAAGCGTATCTATTTTATCTTTGGCTAATCCGCATATAGAACAAACGGGCAATATTAATACTTTCCCTGTTTTAGCTGTGATTATCTGGGCAAATCCGTGGCCGTCGTCCATGAGATTTTGCCGGCGCATTCGTCTTCAGTGGCTCAAAGAGACGAAGGAAATTGCCAAGACAGAAAATAATTATTTGCAAAAGCAGATTGACTATTTATAAAGTTGGATTTCGGGATGTTATTCATTGTCCTATATGCCGACCACGGTCCATAAAGTACTCATTCATGGCGCGGATTTTTCGAAAGGGGCAATTCTTTTCTTATGCCAGCTATCCGAAGAGGCGATGGAGGCCCGCAATAAGGACGCCATGAAATTTCGAGAAAGATTCACGCGGAAACTCTCCAGGACGGCCACCATTGAGGACCTATTCTAAAGAATTGATCACATTCGATCCGTTGCTTTCCTCCACCATATCATTGACTGCGAAGACTGATAGGAGGCTTCCGAAGGAATTACGAGAACTATTACTAATAGAAGACAAAGAAGAAGCATAGAATCAAACTGAGATGATGGTCACGACTCGTCCGAGGACTAAGAATTTTTCTTGAAACGAACAATCGGCAAAGAAAGTTTGGTCAAAGGTGTTGTAGTGACGAATTCGTGGGGATGGGTGAGTGGTTAAGGAAAGGATAGTGAAAAGGCGATCGCATTGTCAGAAGCCCGCTACCAACCACCCTTTCCTTATGCCCCGTTCACACTACTAGGGTAGATACTAGCTAATAGTAGTGTGAACGGGGCATTAACCGCTCCCTTACCCACCCTTGCTAATCCCTCATTTGAACACCGCCGACCTAACTTCCTCTGCCGACCCTCCACCCTCCTTTCATTTTCTCCGGGTATTCCCTTCCTGGGTTTTTCCCTTCATTGGCGCAAACAGACCTCTTCTCACCCTTATCTCTCTCTCAAGGAGCGTATCGGTACACGTACGAACAACCCATCTCCTCTGTTTCTTCGTCTTCTTAACCATTCCCAAGTATAAACATGGTGTGTGCTTTCAAAAATTTGTGAACTACCTGAAGAGGAATCGGTGAGTTAAAACTAAGGATGTTCTGAGGGTGAAAATCATTTGGGATAATGATATTTATGTTCTTTTCAGTATCTTACAAGAAATGGCATTTCATTTATATTATTGAATTGATTTTATCGGTACTGACATTATCGAAATGAATTTAAGTCATTCTCGTTTATTGCCATCCTCTTTTCAAATTACTTTCTCTTTTTAAACCATAAGTAAGAGATGGCGCAGCAATTTCTATGCAAAACCACATCAGTTTTCCAGTTTAAAAAAAATATATTATTGATAAATCTAATTGTGTTTCATCTATATTACTTTACTTTTCGTCGAGAGAATTGCAATTTGACATTATTACACTGTGTGATCAGCATTGCGAAATAAAAATGCAAAACCACTGTAATCTCAAGTTTAAATTAATCCATTCCTCAAACCTAATGATCCAGTATCTCACTCTATACAAACAGATGATAATGCGCCCAACAGAGCTTTTTGTAAACACTCATGAAATCACGCTGATTTTAAACAGAATTTTGAATTTCATTGTAAGAAGCTATAAAGAATGATATTTTGAAAATTATTCCCTTTAGGTAATTCATAAAATTAAATATCAATTTTCATATATTGTCAGACTAAGTTACTTAAAGGAGAGTATCCATTAATATTATTTCTGACGCATCAAAGAGTCAGATAACAAAGAGCAAAAGCAAGTTGTAATTTGCCAAGCAGGCATGTTTTTTTAAGACTGCACATTGTCATAAAACGTTCCGTTTTGCGCCACCCTCCTCGGGTAGTAAAGGAATAGGATGTAGTTCGGGGTGGAGGAGGAGAGGGTAAAGGGAAAGAAGGGAATCCCAAATGTTGCCTTTTTATGGAGAACATGCATGGTTCCCGGAGAACCAGCATTCATGCTCAAGAGCTGAAAGACGGTCATAATTTTCAGCATGATTCTGAAAATTATCCAAATAAAAAAAATACCGCAGTTACGAGTGCAGTAATCCATTCTCTAGAACCAATATCCTCGAAAAATCTTCAGTAGAGAATCTTTAGAAATCAGTGACAGCATCCAAAGACTGAAAAAGTTATGTTCGAGGAGTTATTATCCACACAACATGAACAATCCAACGGAGTCTCGGTATTTCCAGGTCCCGCCGCACGGAGCCGGGCCGCGACGCGCGATCGAAAAATCGAGTTTATTCTCTGCGTCGCAAACGTTTTTCGAATATTTTTACGGAATAACCTAGAAATATCTTCAATTTATACTCTGATGAAGTATCCCAGAGACCATTTTCCGAATAAGGATTATATTGTCTACTTTATGTAACATTTTGTCTAAAAAAAGGGTCCGCCATTTTGTGACGTAATAGCACTCGAATATAGGCAAAAATGTCTGAAACTTATGCATAGTTAGGCAAAGTACCCTGTTCACAATTGGCAATGTTTTTTATTTCATAAAAATCCTTTAATTTCTCCTATATCTGCTCAACTTTTAAGGTTTTAGAAGAAAAATGAGAGCGGGCGCTTTTTTCGAAATTTGGTCGTGTTTGAGCCTCGGTATCTAAGTAACGGGTAATACCTATGATAAATGACTTACCATTCCATAATAAGCAATCATTTTTGTGTCTTTGTGCCAAATTTCAAGACGTTATCTCATAAAAAGTAGTTTTGGACTTTTGTCCGGCAAAATGCGATTTGGCCCCACTGTGCGTCGGTTTAAATTTTACGGGCCCGATTGTTGGCCTACTTGAATATTCGCCGCCCTTCCTCGTCTCTCGGATGCAATTTATTACCGGCCTCCAGGTGTTACTGAGGTTGAAACCAGGGTCTCTATTTATGTTTTTATTTTCGAGACGGATCTCGATGGCCTCCTTGGTGAGATTATCCCAGTAGAAATGTGATCGGCAGAGTAATTATGCCTTATCCCACTGTATTGCGTGGTCTCTTATGCTCCGCAACAGCTGGTTACTCCATTTGGGCTATTCGGAAGTGCCTGCGGTGTTCCTTCAATCTTAATGGAGCCTATTAACCGGTGCCAAGCCCGACAAGCCAAGCCAAGCCAAACATTTCTTCGCCATTACGTAATGTTCAGGTACACTGCTTATTGCTGACGTATCGGCTTTCGATATAATAAGTTGGGTGGGAGGAGGGGGGGGGGGGGGGGGGAGGATAGCTCCAGAAAATGATTGGGTGTCTTCGGATTGAAGTTCATGCGTTCTTCGCGAATGAAACGCCGCTAACTTGGAGAATCCAAAGAGAACGAGGCTGTGTGCCGACGTCCAGCCACTCCGTGGTCGTCGGTCGTGCCTTGAGTCTGACGATTGAAAATTCCCAAGACCGAAAGAGAGTGGGGATGGTGGATTGTCTGAAGGATCTCGTGTTTTCCCGGCGAATAATGACGGGGGAAGTCTTCTCGGATTCTGAACTTATTCGGACTTATTCGCCAAGGTAATGTTCACGGAAATTCCGTGGTCGAGTCTCGGAATGACGTCACATTCTCGGAAGAATACTCAAGTCGCGATTCAGCAAGGGTTTCACGGTATTTCCGGCTCGACAGTGTTGTGTTCCATTTTCATTTGGATGAAAACAATTGCCGGTTGGAATTCTTTCATTGGATAGGAGAAAATGCGTCATGATATCCGTGACGTGGCTCTTCGTAACTTCAGCCATCTCCGATTTCACTCACGGACGTGGCGCTGATGTCTCCGAATTTCTTACTGAATCGCGTCAGGAAGTCTCCGTGACGGAGCCACGATCTCGTTGGCTTCCGTTTCCGAATTCCTGGTAACAATTAGTGAATAAGGCCGCTGGTGAGGTATCGGACGACTGACGGCTGACTTGACGTCATCTTCCACTCAACGCCCTGACGGCAGTGTAGACAGTCGAAGGGAGATGGTGAGAAGAGTTCACTAGAACGATTGTGGCGGCAGCTCTCTCCAAAGCACTCACAGCCGAGCGGACGAAAACGCCACCTAACCTAATCTAGGCTCCGACAAGTAATAGGGTGGCTGCTGGCTAGGTCGGTGGCGCGATAGGGCAACTTAAGGGCTTCGAATCCCCCCATAGGCGGTTGTGTCTGTCTTAGCGCCAGTTTCACCAATGACGACAATTGATTTCATTCGTTTAATTTTTAGATAACTGAATTAATATGACTTCCCTGTTTCACCAGTACTATTGACTCGGTTTGGGGAAAATATCTCAGTTGATATTTTTAATGACGATCTTTGATCGGGTAAAAGCTTGTTATCCGAGATAATGCTTTAGGAGGAATACGTAGCGTAGACCACTTCAGCAACTACTGTTGGATATTAATGACAAAGACGAGTAATTTAGGCTCAATTATCGTATTTAGGGCAATCAATAGGTGGATTAAACAACGAGCTAATTATTTTGAACCTGAAAGCTGAGATTTCATTTATCTTGAATGTGAATTCAAGATAAATGAAATCTCGTCGTAGTCGTGAATTCTTGAATCTTGAATTTCATTTATCTTGAATACCTACGCAAAAAAAGTACACTGTAACAATTTTTTTCTTGTTGATATTAGTGTGTTTACAGGTGTTTAGTTTTTCAGTGCTGCGCATCGTCTAGATCAGGGGTTCCCATCCTTTTAGCAACTACGTACCACTTGAAATTTTTAGTCATTTTGGAGTACCAACAGTCTTATATTTTTTAGAAACATAAGTATATATTCTGTCGTAAAAGAACCCAATGGCTTGTTTTATTTTAATTGAATTACTGAGAAAATTTCTTAATAAATTATTACTGCACCTGTATTTCGGTTTTGTCGGCCCTTTATGAAGACAACAATAAATAAATCCGGGTCATTCCATGTCATTCCAGATGGACAGCTCGTCGCTGCGACGACAGCGCGTACCCTCGGCCACTGCCGTACTAATTGTGTTGACGAATTTAAAGTTCCCCCCCTCCTCTCGTAAGTCATCAGCACCCCTCCTACCGAATGTCCGCTGGTTATGGTTATTCAGGGGAGGCGACCGACAGCTGAGGTCATTTGCGCCATTAATAGGATAGGTGGGTGATTGGGTAATGGTAGGTATTTTTAGGGAACGGAGGAAGGGTGGAGAGAAACCCGGCGTCGGCATTAGCCTACTCTTAACGAAAGGCTCCAAGGGGACCACGGCTTAACGTCCCATCCGACGGACGGAGTACTGAACTTGAATTGCTCTCCACTAGACAATCAAGTGAGGACGGGTTTTCCACTGAAAAATCCGCCACTGCCGGGAATCGAACCCGGGCCTCGGGATGGGAGGCCAGTACTCTAGCCACCACACCAACCCGATCCCCCCGAATGTCCGCTCCACTGCCGACGACGCCTTGGAGGTGCAGAGAAGTGGTGTCTGCGGCGGCGTGGGATCACCCATTGGAATTGGAGCTCGCAAAATCCACTTTGATCCGAATTGAGGAGGAAACCACTTAAACATACGGCCATCGGGATCTTGCTAGAGGCGAATGTCCTTTGTTCAGACTTGGGGCCCCAATGAGTTCGAGTTTCCATTCTGCTGAGACACGGCGGAGCGTTGGGGGTCTAAAGTCTGGGGGGGGGGGCTCAATTCCGCCGGTTATATAGGACTTGGTTCTTTCCCGGCGAACTGACGCTGTGAATTCTTCGCGGCTTTCCACCAGGGGTCAGGTATTCTGCTGCCTTGGTATTCTGCTGCAGAATAGGTACTTACCTGAACCTGTGGAAAACCCGCGGGTAATTCACAGCAACTCCGCCAGTGTTCACGTATCGTTGTTGGCATATTCAAGTTTTATATTCTCTGGCAGTTGCACTGGAATCACCGTCAACCACCAGGTTAAGGTATTCTAACCCATGAAATTCATTGTTCGGTCGAAATGCTTTCAACCACCATTTTTTCTACCATTGCAGCCTGTATAAAGTTCCAATTACAGCGACTATGTTCACGCTCGGAGGATTTATCCGATTTTTTCAAGCATTTACACATGTCGCAGTGCTAATTTTCTATGCATTTTAGAAGTCATTCAGAACTGCAAGTATTTTAAAACAGCTCTCTGTAGCCAGCTGAGTCTATCTCTTCATTCGCACCCATGCCTACATCGGCAGAAACGAAAGAAAAAACGAAAAGTTGAAAGATACACGAGTGATACGTTCTATAGGGCGTTCCACATTTAGTTGACAGTATTAAAAACGCCAGCGTATTATGCTAGGTTCGACCAGATGAATAAAATTAGAGAGATAGATTGTCGTACTGATAGATTCAAAATGGCATTTTCCCCCCGTACTACGAGAGAACAGAGTAGGCAGCATAGCAAAGGGATAGGTAGGTGAAATATTTTAGAGTATTCTGTAGTGCATGATGCATGTATTAATCCCTTAATTACTATAGATACTAACAATCTAGTTGCATGAGACCCTATAGTTGCTTGTTTGCATGTCAATAGTGCATGCTTGGTGATCTTCACCCGCTGCCACACACCCTCGCGGTGGTTTGCAGGGTATCGTGTAGATGTGGATGTAGGGTCTTATGGCGTTTCATTTCCCAATAAGTAAATCTCCATAAGGAGCAATGTGCGGGTTTGCCAAATACAGCAGAAAAGTTAACATGTCGCTAAGCAGCGTAAAAAAATGTTTCCCGCAGGAAACACAGGTACCAGATCGAACGGTGACATTTGTTTTTCAATGTTGTTTCAAAGAAAAGTTATAAAAAATGTTTCCATCGATTTCAGCGTAAAAGTAACTTTTCCGATTTTCACTTCTTATCGCTCTTCAAAACAAACCATTCTTCAGAACAGCTCCAAAATTGGAGGGTCGATTTCATAGACGTTCGTCTTTCCAACAATGAAGCTATAAACGGAATTTAAACCTCTATAGCGATGTAATTAATTTTAAACTATCTTTTGGGCCGGAAGTTTTGGAAAACGTAAGGCAAAAAGTGGTCGCCAGCTAACTTTCGATCTAAAGAGATAGGTCCATATGTCCAGCGTATGAAATGTTGATGAAACTTTTAAATTGTTTTAAGTGGAAGAATGAGGACTCTCTGGTGATAACCAAGGGAGTTATGAATTTTTAATATTACGAGATTATCCCGCGCCATAAATCTGCCGCATATATCACTTTCCCGCCAACGTCGATTCTTCGCATGCTGCGCTTGAAGGAGACACTGTTATCGATACGAGTTCAAAGACGCTTCTGTGGATATATTGTTTAGCACATACAAATATAATGCAAAGGTGATAAATTAATTTTGAGAACTCGGCCAAGGAAACTGGAAATTTAGTAAGCATTCGGAAATGTGTCTCTATGTGGGATCAGCACGAGCCACTCTCTGTAAGGTAAGAAGAAATGGGTGTTTTCGTTTTGCTGAGGCATAGAAATTCCCAGGGTGTGATCTTACAACAGATTTCCAGAAAGAGGGAACCGAGGGTATTTTTGTAAGTTCCGTTGGGATTCTTCTTCCTTGCCTACGTTACCAGGAGGCGGTATCGCCGTGCGTAGGTTTGGCAACAGCGTTCTTCATTAAATACCTACTATGGATACTAACAATCTAGTTGCATGAGACCCTATAGTTGCTTGTTTGCATGTCAATAGTGCATGCTTGGTGATCTTCACCCCCTGCCACACACCCTCGCGGTGGCTTGCAGGGTATCGTGTAGATGTAGAAGGCCCGTGCTGTCAACTAAATGTGCAAACGCCGTACAGATGGTCCCGACGGCATCAACGTGTTCCCCCCTCCCCCGACCGCGTGTCTCCATGGAGACCTTGGCGTGTCCTCTTTCACTCAGGAAGGGAGCGGACAATGAAGCAACGGCCACCGGAAGTCGCGTTCAAATTCATTTTCTGGGGGAGTACGCACGGTGCGTGCGTACACGGAATGCCGAAGGCGTGTGCACCGCGCGCTGGAGCAGTCACGGGAGAGGGTGGAATGAAGCAAAGATTCGATTGCCGAGGATAGGGGCTTCTCCACCTTGGTAAGCCCATATCAAATGTGACGCCTCCTAAGTTCACTAATAACACTGCGGGGACACACGAGAAAAGGATGCGTTCTCCATTTCGGCAAGTGCTGAGCGCTCTTGGTATTTTAAAATGAAGTTTATTGCTCTATCTTATTTCCCAACTGCTGTTGACTTCCTGCACAATGGCTTTGATGTTTAATCAACAGTGTTCCCATGGTCAATTTTTTATCAGATGAACTTGCAACATAGTCCACATAAATTGCCATGAGAAACAAATTCACCTAGACCGGATATCGAACCACGGACCTTTGGCTTTCCGGGCCACTGCGCAGGCCTCTACCCAGGATCCCTAACTCGCATGGCTATTTTTTCCAAGGTTCAAGGTACTAGATGTTGAGCCTTCGCGGTCCATCAAGGATGGCAACGCAAGGGAGAAAGGGCTTCAAAGAAGCCACGACCACCGGTGAACCCCATCCAGCGCTGAAGCTGCTCTTGGCGGTAAGTGTAGGATATTTCAAGCCTGCCGCTTGGAATTTGTAAGCAAACATTGAATCCTTACTAGTTCTGAAGATTCAGGCGATATGGAGTGGAAGCGAAACATGATAACACAGGCTCGTGTTTGTTATTTCTCACTGTAAAAAGTTGATCTGATTTTCAGTGCGATCTGAATTTAAGCGCTGTCTGGTTTAAGGCAGGAACACCAACGCAAGGTGCGGAAGAGGCAGGAACATGGATGGTTGGTACAGGAGCAGTTAAGCAGGAAGCAGAGGGAGCAGGATTCTGGATGGTCTGATTTTCAGTCGTTCACCTGCCTTATTTTTAGACAAGATAATACTGCTGAAATTCAACATACCCTGTCTTAAAATTGTTGCATCTGAAATTCAGATCGCTTTTGTACCTTAAAATCAGATCTACTTTTTACAGTGCTGTGTTATCGAATCCTTATATAATTATATTTCTTATTTTATATGTAGGCCTCCAAATGGTTACTGATGTTGAGACAAATCATGAATTTTTGACTTTCTTGTCTCTGATGTCGGGGGAAAAAATGTGAATACTCAAAATTATAAAATCCAGCGACCAGAAAAATGTGATCATTTTTATGCCCTTTATTAGTCAGCTCAGCTGACATCACTTTTGAATCGGAAAATGATATCTATTAAATATCACTTACGATATGATTGACGATATCAATTTTACATCGGAGAAAGGTATCATTTATATGTCATTTTTATATCGGCATTATCAACCGATGCTAAAATGACACTGGTGACGTCAAAATGACATTGGGCCGACGTATAATTGCCATACGATGCTGCTTGGGTTAAATTCCTATGATGGGAACCTTAACGGAAAATGTCAACATCAGCCTCTCTCATCGAATCATCAATTACACGTAAACTTGGAATTCGGTCTTCAAATAATTTTTCGCTAAAGCCGGGATTCCCTCGTGAAGCTTAACTAAATTATCGAACTTTAAGGCATGCTTCTTCTCGCGGATTCTCATGCGATCACGTGATACGAGCGCACGACGTCCGTCTTTGTTTTATGAGCGTATAGGAGAGGATTCAAATGAAACAAGTGCAGGACGAAATGCAATTATAATTGGTTTTCGGAGCTTTTCATGCTTATACAATTAATTGGTGTGCCCATGGAGTATATATAATCTTATGTAATTCTTATAGGTAATTTATATAGGCATTCACCTGGTGAAGTTCTTCGATTAATCACGTTTTGGGCGAAGGTTGAGTTGAAAATAATATATTATGCAGATATTCTAAGATTTCGATAATTCTTGTGGTAGGTAGGTATAGAGCAATACAGTATTAGGACAGAACATGAAAATTATAACTGAAAACAATACATTGAAATATCTCCATCGGCACTTGCCCGTTGTCTCTCATGCCATTCATGAGGATGTCAACTGTTTTTTGTTATCACAGCTACCACTAGCTGGGTTAAATTAGAACAAATAGCACGTATCTAACCTTTAAATAGTACACCATCTATTCCGATAGATGCTCCTACACACTACATGCATAATTAGACTTATTTTACCATCATGAATTCTTGCCGAGTAATCAGGGAAGGTTATAACCGTATACGGTCATGATACGATTCGCCCGTTGCTAAAAAATCTTAACGTGACGGCCAGCCGGAAACTAATTGCAAAACGTCAATATAATTGTAATAATGTAAATCAAAGGCTGAATAAGGATCTCTTGTCACAGTAATTGCTTCTCTCGTCGTCGTTCCGATCTTTCATAACCACATCTGGTGAGATTTAATATAGCATGAAATTGCTCCGGCGTCTTTCTTAATAAATTACGATAGGCTTCACAGTCGTTTAATAACAGTTTATTTTGAATCAGGCCTAGCATACCTTAACCTCTATTTCTCCTCTCTCCTCCTAGCTTTCTCCGGCAAAATTGTGGCCGCCACCATTGTAATGGGCACTTGTAGCAAGCAGTAGATGCGAAAATTAAACCATACCGATCCATTATTAATAGCTCTACTTTATTCAGATCAACTTAAACCTCAGTATCTAGAAATCTTTGTTTAATGAATATTATACTTACTAAATATACACCATACTTTATTTAATCTATCACGAACATCCGTCGACGCAGACGACAAAACAAACCATTCCTACCAATTTCGAACATCGATACAGCTGTGTCGGTCGGAATTCTCCCGTGAATCGATATGTACCATCGATAGCCCTACCACTGCGCATCCTTTCTGCACATAGCATTCAAGGAAATTAATTCGAATGACCATTCACCGTGTAAAACGGCCTTAGCGGTAGCAATTTCAGGTCATCACTTAAATTCATTCGCGAATGAATTCATCGGCATGATCATTCACCGCGTAAAACGGCCTTAAGGAGGTTCCACCGTGACTCCGCGATTCAAAATCCCGTAAAAGAGCTATGTTATTTAATAAATAAATACCGATCCAGAAAAACACCTAGGTATATGGAAAATCATCTATAAGGCGATAACGCATGCACAATAATTCTATGAGTATGCTACTATATAGCGCGTTGTAGTTGCATTCTATTTTTTACAAGCTCTTTTAACTAATTTTAACTTCGGAACATGACTGACGTGTTGTTGCCACGTTTAATTTATAAAGTGAGAATACGTGCTCAATCCCGCTAATACGTATTCTAAAATAGGTTAAATATTTTCTTACTTAGTTTTAAACTATTCCCTTGCAAATACAACTCTTTATTTTGAATTTATTAATATTCGTATTTTAGAAAATTGTTTGGCAACAATGACGCTGCTACCATTTGGAATCATTGGTATTAATTACACCATGTCAATAACCAATGAAATATTTAAATTACATAAAAAATATAAGAAGGACCTTGGTAAGGTATATTCCTAAATTAAGTCCGTAAATAGGCTGGTAAGCACATTTCATCACAAGTACCGTTGCCAATGATAACAACATACTGTAGCGCCACTTTCATGTAACTAAGGCTTTTCTGCTTTTTTTTCGAGCAAACATTTATTAATATCAATTAAACAAGTGTGGTAAGGCGAGCACTTTTTCACAATGCTATATTCTACATAAAATTGCGCATCTTATATTAGTTTTTTGTCAAAACGACATTTCTCTTTACATTATTAATATGCAAATTTTAGTGTAAGAGCCATACTCTGCCATATAGCCACGTATAAAATAGCAGACTCTCAACTTCTTTTTTCTCGAAATATATTATGGAAAGGCCAAATTAATTTATTGCCAATCGATAGAAGGGCCAAAAAATGGTGTGTCCTGAAATTTTCACAAAAACGACATCTACTTCATAATTCGGTGGAGCCACCTTAAGTATACTCCTAACTTTCAGGGTTCTCATTCTCTCTCTTCGCCTGTCCAGGGAGGTGGTGTCAGGGGCCCAACACCAGCACCAAGCCGTCTCCTGCCCGTCATGGTGTTCCTCGAAGGAGAAGGCTTCGTCTACGGTTCGCCATCTTGGTTCCCTGCGATGCAGGAGCTCTCCGCCAGGGGCGTGGTCGTCGTCTCCGTCGCCTACAGGCTCAACGTCTTCGGTGAGCAAAGCCCTTTCGACACGGTCTCTCAATGATTGCCCCCTCTCGAAAAATATTGCTCTGGAACTCGTCATCATGTTCCGCATGACACTACCAACATTGGCAACAATAAAGGCCATAACTATGCTTATATGTAAATACGATTGGAGACCAGATAAATAAGATTAGAGAGATCATACATGAGAGACTTCATACATGAACGCGTTCAAAGGGTGGTATTAGATGGTGTTAGCTCAGGCGAAGTAAAGGTTACATCAGGTGTTCCCCAAGGAAGCGTGACACGCCCGATTTTATTTCTTCTCTACGTAAATAACTTGAATACAGAAGTGTATGGTGATATTCACCCCCTGCCACTCACAGTAGACCTCTCCGCTCGTTTCCAGGATTCCTGTGCTTCGGGGAGGCTGTGGCCCGGGGCAACCTCGGCCTCCTGGACCAGTACGTCGCCCTCCGGTGGGTGCAGGAGAACGCGGTGGCCTTCGGGGGCGACCCAAAGAGGGTGACCCTCGTCGGACACTCTGCGGGGGCAGCCAGCGCCTTCTTCCACCTCTTCTCGCCCAGGACACAAGGTCAGCTATTTTATTGCTTCTATCACTCGCACGGCAATATTTCAGCCCTGGCTAGTCAAGTACATACATACACAGCAGCTGCTGGAGTAGAACACGGGTCGTCCGCGAGGCTTTTAATTGCTGGATACGCGACAAGTTTCAGAGGGCATCTACATTTACGCAAGCCACCGCGAGGGAGTGTGGCAGGGGGTAAAGATCAAAGAAACATGCAATACAGACATGCAACTAGGCTACTACATGGAAACGAGTCAGATAGTGGAGTCACATACCGCTGGTTAGTTAGTATCTACATAGTGATAAAGGGATTATTGGTCATAATGGCGTTTATATAAATGATTTTATCTTTATTTACCCAACATGCATGGGTTACTAATGTTTATATGTACAAGTACTGTTACTTCGTTCATTACACTGCAGACCCCAGGGAAATATTGTTTTGCTGATGAGAAATAAAAAGAGAAAGATAGGTACGATTTGACGGTCTCATTACATTCTGACTCAAGTCACCACGAACGGCGACGTCGCTGCAGTCCCTAAGGAGGAACTAAGGAGACGAAATCTTAAGGATTTACCCGCCACTTCAGCGGCTTCAGCGAATGCAATTTAGTAGCAAATTATGCGAATTTCCTTCATAGCGAACGTTACATTGAGCGAGTGTATTCGCAGGGCGTTCCCACTGCTTGACAACGCTACTTCCGAATGCTACTAGTAATGATAATGTGAATTCCGAATAATGTACTCTTAAATTATGACCTGGGAGGCAGTGTTTGAAACCGTCGGGATTAACTCGAATAGGTAACCTAGGAGTCACGTGATACAAACACGAATGGTTCGCAAATGTTGGTGTGTTTTAATCGTTCATTACTATCTCACTCATTGTGAGATTGCCAAGCGACAAAATTCACCTGGACCGGGAATCGAACCACGGACCTTTGGCTTTCCGGGCCACTGCGCAGACCACTACTCTACCCAGGATCCCTAATTTGCATGGCTATTTTTTCCGAGGTTCAAGGTACTAGATGTTGGGCCTTCGCGGTCCATCAAGGATGGCAATGCAAGGGAGAAAGGGCTTCAAAGAAGCCACGACCAAAGGTGAACCCCATCCAGCGCTAAAGCCGCTCTTGGCGGTAAGTGTAGGATATTTCAAGCCTGCCGCGTGAACGGCGGTGAAATTCACATTGATTGCCATGAGAAAAAATTCACAAGGAATTAAAATAGCGTAGTGGTCTGCGCAGTGGCCCAGAAAGCCAAAGGTCCGTGGTTCGATACCCGGTCCAGGTGAATTTCTTCGCGTGGCAATTAATGTGAATTTCACCGCCGTTCACGCGGCAGGATTGAAATATCCTACTTGCAACATAGTATTTAGACAAATTTAGGCATGTTCTCTGCTAGCTGTCGAAGGAGACACAGCGGCATCAGAAGTGGGGGGAGGGGCTGAGGGGTCCCAAGGCCCCCCCCCCCAGAACCTATCCCGGGCCCTTGAGGAATGAGTAATCTTCATTAATAAAAATTGTATTTCACTTGTTTCCAGCTTGCCATTTACCTTCTGACACACATTCTAACACCTTCAAATGCTCTTTTAGCGGAATTCTAGTCTCTACCCCCTTTTATCCGCAAAAGGATACGGGCCCTTTTCAACCCCCGCCCAGGCCAGCGAAAATAGTTCCGACGCCCCTGAGGGGACAGACGCTCTTTCGCTTCGGGAACTTGTTGTATGCGTGTGATTTGACTGAGAATTGTCTGTTTAAGAAGAATGTCTCCTTGTATCGTGTGTAAGAAAACTATAAGACTGACACATGATCTTTCCAGGGGTAAACATATAACTGAAACAATGGGTCAAGCGAATCGTAAACTGGGATTCGTCAAAAGAGTACTGGGTAAATGTGACGATCATGTACGAGAAATCAGCTCTTTTTCCCTTGTAAGACCTCGTTTGGAATATGCTGTATGGGATCCCTACCAAATTGGTCTAAATAACGAACTTGAACGCGAGCAGCGAAGATCGGCAAGATTTATAAAAGGACGGTATGATAACCTTATTAGCGTAACCAGTCTATTAAATGAATTAAATTGGGAATCATTGTCAGATCGCAGGTTGAAATTTAGACTTGATCTCTTAAACAAATTCCAAGACCATATTTCCAGAATATTTTGCGAACCCTAGCTTATTATGGTAGACTGGACCATAATCACAAAATTAGAGAAATTAATTGCCGAACTGACAGATTCAAAATGCCCTTTTTTTCTCGTACAATTAGGGATATGAATAACGGTAAATATATCCAATACGAGTGAATCAATCCATAGCATCAGTAGCTGCATGTTGGTATAAGGACTTGAAGGTAACCCAACTAACAGCATGTTTTTGCATGTTTGCTTTGCTATTTTTATCTTTTTTTAAATAACGTAGTTTTGAACAGTACCTATACAAGTACTAATCCTTTTTTTATGCATGATATGTGGTGCATGTTTGGTGAGAATTCACCCCCTACCACACACCTTTATGGTGGTTTTCAGGTATTATGCAGATGTAGATATAGTAGCATGCTCAGAAACGTGTTGCTTGCTCAAACATGATCAAAAAAAAGAATTGATAGCTCCCATTCCATCAATTCCAATAAAATTCAGTACGACGTATTAAAAACAGGAGTTAGGCACATCGATTGCGGTCCTGTTTATTATGAAACATACGTATCCAAAATATTTACTTTATTCTTGTGTACATTAAAAAGCTGTGTCCAGGACTCGAAGCTCCATACACAAAGAAATACACAACGTTATTAACTCGAAAAAACTAAAACCTTGGATGATTGATCAATTATTGAAAAACATGTACCGCAAAAACCACTTACATAAAAAGCTGCAGAAGCATCCTCATAACGAGAAGTCAAGAAAAAGAATTGTTAAACTTAGAAACACATTGCGAGCAGACACAAGAGAAACTGCTAATAGTTACTATATGAAGCAATTTGACAGGTGGAAAGGTAATGCAGAAGAGCAGTGGAGTGAAATGAAAGAGTTAACTGGCGAAAAGCTAAAGGCTTCTCACATGCCAGAGTCAGTGATTAATAATCAACTTCTCTCAGATCCTGAAATTTTAGCGAAAGAATTCAACAAAGATTTTAGTAGTGCTTTCGAGTCCACCAAAACAATCTCCTTTCAACAAGGTCAGAGCTTCTGGGCCTTTTATCCAACATCCCAATCTCATACATCCTAGTTCAATGTATCTAGAACCAGTGTCATCTTTAGAAATTCGTTCTCTTCAATCTGGAAAATTCGCTGGTCCAGATGGAACAAATGTGACAATGCTAAAAAACATAATTGACCTCATTGCTGATGCTGTGACCCATGTTATTAATACAAGTTTTATTCAAGGTGAATTTCCCGATAACCTAAAGAAAGCCATCATTATTCCCCTACATAAAAAAGGTGGCCTACGCAATATAACGAACTATAGGCCAATTTCATTGTTATCTGTTCACTCGAAAATTCTTGAGAAACTAGTTTTAAAAAAAGGCTTTTGTCTTACATGGAAAAGCAAACATTTTTAAGTCGCAACCAATATGGGTTCATAAAGGGTAAAGGATAAGAAGATGCCTTAGAAAGCTTCATGACACTTGTCTACAACGCAATTAATTCGAATAAACGCGTTGCAGTCCTGCAGGGCTATTCGCTAAGGCACGTAAAGTTACGCGGCCGCGAGAAGTCTCGCGGCCGGCCCGCGAAATGAATTCACAATCCCAAACTTGGTATTCGCTAAGCAGTTCACGGAACTTCCGCCGCGAGAATCTCGCGGCTGACTTCTCGCGGTGGGGTAGGCCGCGAGAACTGGGTTTTCGCCGCGTAAAACGAACAGATGACGATCGGACGACTTCACATGTTGAGATATATATCTTTTATTAATGTTGTTGGGTAAATATTCGTTCCTATTTCTGTGATAGAAGCAATGTTATTATGTGCTGGTAATTATGACGAAACTTTTAATCGCTAGTTGAGTAGTTATGCATTATATTATAGTTTGTATGTTTACATTGGCTTTGCCCGTGCGAAATTCGTCTCTTTCGAAGTCAATACCGTGTAGTCGCAGTTAAACTGAAGTTAAGTAAGGGTACTTATGGTCAAAATTATGTTGATTCATTCATATATTTTCAATAATCATGTTTTCATGAAACACGTAAAAGCTCGGCTAGTGGTTTCACATCATATTGTTTCTTTACATTTCCTTTGCTCGTTCAATCGTCCCTTTCATAATTGCTAAAGTTATGTGAATGAAAGTAAGTGTACTTACGGCTATAGTTGGATTGATATATTCATCAGTTTTCTAGAGTTATTGCTTCAGTATACCTACTGTGAATCTCATATGCTGCGATTAATACATACCCTTTGTAATACATGTATGGCTACGTAATGTTATCTCGGAAATTAACTAATTTTATTTAAATACGGAGTCTTGCAGTTACCAATTGGACCCTTACGATATTGCCAATACTTCAATTCCTTGTTTTGTGTTTGTAGAGGAAACTATTGCTTTTTCAAAACAAGTATTAAAGCATTTTGTTTGATTTTGACGAGTGTAACGTTAGTTGATGATCACAGTAAAATAATAAACACGGGTGTGTAATGTAAGTCTATCACACTTCGGTGCTTCTAAAGGCAGTGTCCAAGTGAAAACGGTAGTTTAGACTGTGTCAATGTACTGCGAAACTGATGTTTTTAACCCTTTCGGAAAAGTGGGCGTGGTGCAACCTCTGGCGTATATCGACTTCGTCCAATCTCAACTAAGCCCGCGAAGCTACTTCGCCTTATCGCAATGAATGGGGAGACATCTGACTCTACCCACAGGAGCAGTTGCGACAGAAACTGTGCGAGCAGACCTTCCGAGAACCCCCCTCCAATCCCTTCCCTTCCCATAAGAGCAGTCACGGACGGGAGGAAAATGACGTCAATTTTATCACAGCTGCTTTATCGGTGGGCGTCACCTTTTGCTTATTTTAATTTTTGATTTATGAGTGAATGTTTGTGGTTAGAAGATTCATTTCTTCACTAAAATTCTTTTTTTTCGATTCCACATAAAGATTTCGTGTACAAAATTGCGATTTCGGTTCCGAGTAAACGCCATTCCCATTGTACGGCACACAGAACGCTAGTAGCAGCAGTGAGAGTTAGGGCTGTTTTGGATTGACTTAAACCGGCGACGTTTTCATTGCGATAACAGCGTGTAATCATTCGTTTTCTCCGTTTGTGTGGTGTGACACCGATTGAATTCCATCGCCAGTTGAGTGAGGCATGTGGTGATGGTGTCGTGGATGTGTCCAATGAGCGTTCGTGGGTGCGACAGTTCAAAGAAGGCAGAACGTCGTCGCGTGGCAACCGACCAAGACAATCTCTCGCACACCAGCCGCGGTCTGACCACGTGATCGAGCGAGTGGAGAAATTTGTCTTGGAGGATCGCCGGATGAGTGTGGAACACATCGCCTCCGAAGTTTGGCATTCCCGTGGGATCTGGGCACACAATCGTGCATGAAGATGTTCTGAAGAACAAGCTCCTTTCATCATTGCTGGAAAATTAGCCGGAAAAGGCTGGAAAAGGTGTGCTCTTTCACCAAGACAACGCACCAGCACATCGGGCGAACGAGACGCTGCAGTTTATTCATGAAAACAACTTTGAAGTGATCTCTCATTCCTGTCCTAACCTGGCTCCCCGCGACTTTCAGCTGTTTCCAACGATGAAAGAAACTCCGCGATTACACATGCACTAGCCACACCGCTATGCCAACAGCGATTTTCCAGTGGTCAAAGCTGACTCCCAAAGAAGGGTTCCTAGCGGCCATGGAAACATGGCGTCGTCATTGCGATACATTTGTGCAACTGCAGGAAGATTACACCGAGAAGTGACATAAGTTTGCGTGTGATTGGTTTTCGAGAAAAATAATCGGAGGTGTTATGACTTGAATGCACCTCGTAATGACAATTCGGAAGACTGCCGAAAGCCTGACTGTGTCATCTCAGCTGGTAATTTTAAACTTAAATCTGCAGGTACTCTAAGGAGCAATGCAGTGGCGGTGACTTCTGTCGAAGTTGTTGTCATTCCCTTCCATTCATACATTCCGGGAATATACGAATGGAATGCGCAATTCATAGAGTAATGTTACTTCCCCTCCCCCCCCAACCAAGAAGGAGAATGGGGAATATGCATGACATTTGTTTCTCAAAGATTAATGATGTACTTGATGCGAAATTTTCTCACCAATTGAAATATATGAGCCAAATTTTTCTACGTCCATAACAAAGATTATAAAACGATATTAAAATGTTCCCGAAAATCGACGAAAGTCACGTGACCTGAAACGCCTTCTGACGTCACTGCACGGTATAAGTTCCACATTGCTACGGAGATAGACATTTATTTTTAAATGAAAACGAAGTGAATACATTGTTTTGAGGTTTTTAGCCGTTTCTCGAACGAAACGATAACTGAAAAATACTTAAAAAAGCACTTTCCGACAATTGCGTAGACGTAGTAGAAATTCTTGGGCACTAAATAGGCATTATATTATTAATGGACGATTTGCTCGTTGCCATCCATACTACCTAAATAAAAAATCGAAATACAATCGTTTATTACAATAAACAAATGAGATAAATACATACGTTATCGCCAAGTATTCATTTCACAACTACCCTCCTCGCATAAACAGATAAACAACACCCTTAGTGATACCATGCCGTGACGTCATGCGATGACGTGTTTTTTGTAAGCTGCCGTAAAGTTACAATTTTCAAAGAGTAAAATGTTTGTAGCGCAACTTAATTCTTCAGCAAAATTTTCGCCAATCACATTTGAGCTAATAAAATTCACATTCAAAGGGTTATAAAAAATAGTGCATGTTCCCCATTGCGGAGCGAAAGTGAACTGCGGACACATCTCGGGAGACCCCCGTGGACGTGGAAACTCAGTGGATACTCTGCAAGGAGCGTGAGATACCGGGACGGGGACAGTGGTTCCCGCAGTGGGTAGGAATCCCTGGACGCGAGCGTAGCAGGCGGCACAAGCAGTAGCAAGGCCACCCAGAGTGGAGGAGCATCGCCATGCAGAACACTCCTCCCCCCCTTCTGCATCGACACGCTTGGATTGTTGTTGGAGGCAGCAGTTGGAAGAGGAGGAGGTGGTCGCGAGCCGTGGCCGAAAGGAGGGAGGGCGGGTGCCGTGGTGTGGAACATTCGCTTCCGCATACGGCCCGCTGTTCGCCCAGTAGTGAATCTGCCGCCAGCACAGCTGCGAGCACAGGAGGAGTGGGTCAACCGGACAGATCTGTGCACCACGGAGAGAGAGACCTCAACGGCCGCGCGGACGGTGAGCACCGCCGGCGACCAACAGCCAGCCAGACTGGTGGTCACAGCGGCAGAGCAAGTGAACTCGCCCCCTGGCGGGAGGCCCACGGACAGAGAGAGACTTCAACGGCCGTGCACCACGAAGGGAGACTTCAACGTGAGTCAGCGGAGCGCGAGACTGACCACCCTCGCGTCCGCCGTCCGTTGGTAAGGGTTTGACCTCAGGTTGAGGACAGCATGACCTTCTGTTCATTGCACTCTTGAGCATCAAACTTCTCCTTCGCTCAATCCACCTAATTCGGCGCACATTCGAGCTGTGCTCCGTCCGAAACGGTCATTCGGCAAGGATGAGTACGAGCAGCGTTTCCTCTCCGACCACTGGTGGCCGCGAGGGCGCATCGCCGTTGATTGGCTATCCGAGAAAGTTATCGCCAATGACACAATTTCCACCGAACGAATCGATGTTTGAAGAATCCCTTGCCTCGCATTCCCCCTCTCCGACTGCTGCGCCATCTGATGGCACGCCTCGCTGACCCCGCCAGCGCTGACCACTGCGGACGAAGAGAAATTCCGTTAACGCGGAATGTTTTGCTCTGCCCCTCGTGTATATTAAGCCTCCATCGGCGAGTTGGCCTCACCTTCCGGACCAGCATGCCTCGTTCGAGAAACGAGATCAAAACAAAGTGGTGAATCTGCGTATCAACAGGGAGCCCCAAAATGAGAATCGGTGCTGCAATATTAAAATGGTATCTTATGAACAAATTGTTTGATTGACAGATTGAATCTATTAGAGAAATTTCAATCGGATAGCTTTACTGAAGATGTTAGGCACATATTTAAAAAACCCAGCGTATTACGCTAGATTCGACCAGATAAATAAGATTAGAGAGATAGATTGTCGTATCGATAGATTCAAAATGTCATTTTTCCCCCGTACTATAAGAGAACAGAATAGGCAGCATAGCATAGGGATAGGTAGGGGAAATATTTTAGAGTAATCTGTAGTGCATGATGCATCCCTTAACTACTAACAATCAAGTTGCATGAGACATTATAGTTGCTTGTTTGCATGTCGGTAGTGCATGCTTGGTGATCTTCACCCCCTGCCACACACCCTCGCGGTGGCTTGCAGGGTATCGTGTAGATGTAGATGTTAAAATAGAGTATTTTTCGGGATATTTCAAAATGCCGGAGGGAAAAGTTTCGAAGTTAAAGGATTGGTTTGTCCACGTACCTTCTTTGACGTGTGTCAAACGAGATGAGAGAGTACGAGAAAGAAGCTATTTTACACTTGTCAGGCTGCATTTAGAATATTTTGATAGTGGATGGGATCCATACGAGGAAGGCATGATAAAGAAATCAGAGCGTGTGCAAAGGAGGTGCGCTAGATTTGTTAAAGGTCGTTATGATAATTGTATTAGTGTTACGAGTTTAACAGAAGAACTAGGACGACTATTACTACCAGAACGCACTTTTAAGTAAATTCGAAGCTGAAATGTTTATAGATGATGTTTGATATACATTCAGAACCCCTGCACATTATGCTAGGTTAGATCAGATAAATAAGATTAGAGAGATAGATTGTCGTACCGATAGATTTAAAATGTCATTTTTTCCGCGTACCATAAGAGAACAGAATAGGCAGCATAGCAAAGGAATAGGTGGATTATAGTCAGAGTAGTCTGTAGTGCATGACTCATGTTTTAATATTACTAATCTATGCATGCTAGGGAAATAAAGATAAACATATATGAAGTGAAAATATTTTTAACTAATAATCACTTCGTAACTTTGTAGACACTTACGATCTATTTGAACGTGACTTCTGTTAGGTATTATCTTGTTTTCATGTAGTAGCACCATTGTAGCCCTTAGTCGCATGTGTTGTAGTGCATGCGTGGTGATCTTCACGTGTTGTGTATCGCAGGGAATTACGTACATGTAAGTTTATCTACTCCCAATTGTTAACAATTAAATGAAGCTTGAAATGTGGCCCCTGAGCATTACACCTAAGTATTATCATTTTTCTGAGAATGTATTTAAAAGCATGTTACGTGTGCTACTAATGTAAGGCACTGATAGACGAATGTTTCCTCACTTAAAAAGCTCGCGAAGTATGCCAACTGACCTTTTCCAAGAAACGGAGTTTTTGAAGATTTGCCGATAAACAGCTGGTGTTTCCCAACTCGCCAACCAACTACAGCAGTTATCTCATGAGATGATTATGATACAACAGCCAAACATGGTTGCAAAACCGAAAGATTGCCAGGAAACATGAGCTGTCGTTTTTCCAAATAGTCTTACGTGTCGCGTCGGAAATGACATTTCCGCGAATTCAGTTCCATTACGTGTGTATGGCCTTCGCCTGTCCAACCAAAGGTCAAGAGTTCGCATTCAGTCCCTGCTTGCTGCGTCTTCATTGCACTGCTTTTCATGAATCATGGTCATGCAGGCATCATGCAAAGAGTAAGACAGGAAATCGCTGAGCAAGGATTTAGATGCAATTCAAGAGTGGTGCGACAAATGGCAGTTAGAACTTAACCATAAAAAGTGTGTAGCTATCAATTATTGGAGGAGGAATAATTCGATAGAGCGTACCTATAAAATTAGTAACACGAAGATCGAAAGAGTTGAAACCATAAGATATTTAGGTGTAACAATCACTAGCGATTTATCGTGGGGAAGACAAATCCGGGAAATATGCGGCCTAGCGAAGAGAAAGCTAGGATTTATAAAAAGAGTACTTGGGAAATGTGATGAGAAGACAAAAGAGCGATGTTACTTTTCACTAGTTAGGCCCCACCTTGAATATGCAGCCAGTGCATGGGAAACGAATGAATTCGGTTTGATCAGAGAACTAGACAGTGTGCAGCGTAGAGCAGCTAGGTTCGTTAAAAGGTGTTACGATAGGTTGAGTAGCGTTTCAGAATTAATACAAGAATTAGGGTGGGAATCATTATAAGAGCGTAGGTTAAGGTACAGATTAAATCTATTAGAGAAATTTCAATCGGATATCTTTACTGAAGATGTTAGGCACATATTAAAAACACCAGCGTATTATGCTAGATTCGACCAGACAAATAAGATTACAGAGATAGATTGTCGTACCGATAGATTCAAAATGGCATTTTTCCCCCGTACTATAAGAGAACAGAATAGGCAGCATAGCAAAGGGATAGGTAAGGGAAATATTTTAGAGTAGTCTGTAGTGCATGATGCATGTATTAATCCCTTAAATACTATAGATACTAACAATCTAGTTGCATGACACCCTATAGTTGCTTGCTTGCATGTTAGTAGTGCATGCTTGGTGATCTTCACCCCCTGCCACACATCCTCGCGGTGGCTTGCAGGGTATCGTGTAGATGTAAATGGTAAAAGTGCATCACGTGCTGTTCCTGGGGGTGCGGTTAATATAAATAAATGAATGAATCCGTGCACAAGAATATAGAGGCAAGTTGGATCTCAGATTTTGCCCAACTCAGAAATTGCATCGGTGAGGGGGGATTTGAAGGGAGAGCCTTCGATTCCGGTGGCTCAACAGTCCCTTCCGAACACCCTCTTGCGATCTCATCATCTCTGCACTGCTTCTTGAAATTCTCCACTCATTCGCCAGTCCGTATCCTTTACGCAGACGCGGGAATGGGGTCGTTTGCCATATTTTTTTAATTGCCGAAACTGATGGAGTTTGTAACATAAAAAGACCCATTTTTTCCGTCTTTTGATTCGTCAATTATATCTCGAGTTATAAGCGGCGAAAAACTGATGTTTTTAACCCTTTCGGATAAGTAGTGCAACCTCTGACGTCATTGTCTTCGTCCAATCACAACTGAGCCCGCGAAGCTACATCGCCTTATCGCAATGGTGGGGACACAGCTGACTCTGCCAATAGGAGCAATTGCGACAGGATCTCTGCGAGCAGACCTTCAGAGAACCCCCCTCCACTCCCTTTCCTTACCCGAAGAGCAGTCAGGGACGGGAGGAAAACGTGCACAAAATTGCGATTTCGGTTCCGAGAGTGAACGCCCCCATTGCATGAGACAGAACTGACCACCCTGTGCAAGCAGATTTGTCGCGACGGTTCATCCTTTGTCTTATGCTCGTATCATTATGAAGCAAAGGAGCGGCTGCTACGCAACTGGACAGAGTGGGGATCACAGAAATAAGAAAGAACAAGACAGTTAAATCGTCCGACATTTTCCTAGTAGCTCGTGCTCTTCCTCTTGCATCTCTTTGTCATTGCAGATTGAAATCAGGTTCACCCGTGATGCACATAGACTGACGACCAAAATGTCGCGACAACATTTGGTTTTGTTGGCGACATCTCCGGTTTGGTTGATATGGAAAGAAGTTAAATTTTTGTCGAAATTTCGCCAAGCCATTTAGTTAACTTTGATGATCATTACTTGATAACCTCAGTTGCAGTTATCCCACGTCAGCTCAGTTGTGCTCAACCTCCCTGCATTAAAAATGAAGGTTCGTAGAAGGAAACCAGTCTGTAGTAATCACTACTTGACAGAAAAATGTTAGGCTTCATAGCCCTCCTTGGGCCCATATTTCAGAATATTTCAATACACAGTATTTGCGTTTTTTGAGTCACATCTCTCTTCTCTACGTTGTTTCACATGTTTTGCGTAAGAAATAAGGAGGAGAAGGGTGGAGTTTTAATCTTCAGACGAATCGGCACCCGTTTTTCCGTTGGATCCGTGCAATAAGTATAGCATTTTACTGTCCTAGTTACTGCAATAGACACTTTCGGAGACGGAGTGCTACAACGTTTCGGTCAAATGTTGTGATGAATCAAGGAGAACTCAGTGGTACTTCGCAGTCATCTATGCAAATTGGAACACGTTGGAATCACTATTTTTTAATTCGCTGAGCCCGTTCCTGAACAGATAACTGAGACTAATTACATACTGAGGTTAATGCTACCTAGTGCGTTTGTGATGGAAATAATTAACAGATGAATAACTATAAGACTGTCGAAACTCCGTTTGCTGCTCAACAAACAATGGTTAGCAACAGCAAATCACCATTCTCACAATATTTACCCTAGACAGAAAATTGAATCTCTAATATTTAAGAGTGAATTTATGAAAATATACCAATAGTGCGGAAAGTTAAGCCGTCAGTTGTCTGCACCGTTGACACTTGACCCATTTACCGTGACATTTGAAGACTAATAAAATCAGAAAAAGTGCTAGATTTGTATTTTCAAAATTACTATTGAATGCTGTTTGATTTTAACATTAGTAGTGAATGCAATGCACATTCCATGCGTTTAGCATCTGGCATATGGTTCATGAGGATGTATTCAACTTGACTAAAATGTGTTCAATGACCTATAGTTGACCAACTATACTACTTTCGTGAACATTCCGGGACATATTTAATTCAAAATCGTTCTTTATTTTGGCACCTGTATCTTAAGTAGTTATTCTATTCGCGAACGTCTCACTTACTTCCGTCGCGTACACAGAAATGCCTTTTCACTCGGGAGGTTCCACCGTGACTCAAACTCCCGCAAAAGAGCTATTTTTTATTTAATGAATAAATACCGATGCAGAAAAACACCTATATGGAAAATCATCCATAGGGTGATAAGGCATGCACAATAATTGTATGAGTATGCTATTATATAAGCGCGTTGCAGTTGCATACTATTTTTTACAAGCTCTTTTAACTCATTTTGACTTCGAAACATGACTGGCGTGTTGTTGCCACGTTTAATTTACATAGTGAGAATACATGCTCAATCCCGCTAATACGTATTCTAAAAAAAGTCAAATATTTTCTTGCTTAGTTTTAAACTATTCCCTTGCAAATACAACTCTTTGTTTTGAATTTAATTAATATTCGTATTTTTGAAAATTGTTTGGCAACAATGACGCTGCTACCATTTGGAAGCATTGGTATTAATTACACCACATCAATAACCAATTAAATATTTAAATTACATAACAAATATAAGAAGGACCTATATTCCTACATTAAGTTGGTAAATAAGCTTGTAAGCACGTTCCGCCACAAGTACCGTTGCCAATGACAACAACATACTGCTGTGCCACTTTCATGTAAAAAAGGCTTTTCTGCTTTTTTTCGAGAAAACATTTATTAATATAAATTAAACAAGTGTGGTAAGGCGAGCACTTTTTTACAATGCTAAATACTACATAAAATTTCGCATCTTATATTAATTTTTCGTCAAAACTACATTTCTCTGAACATAATTAATCTGCAACTCTAACTGCAAAAGCCATGCTCTACCGTATAACCACATATAAAATATCTGATTTTAAACGTCTTTTTTCTTCAAATGTATGATGGAAAGGCCAAATTATTTTATTACTAATCGATAGAAGGGCCAAAAAATGAGGTGTCCTGAAATTTGCACAAAAATGACATCTGCTTCATAATTCGGTGGAGCCACCTTATTGAGAAATCACATCCATCCGCATGCCTACCAATCTCATAATGGAATTCGTCCTAAGCGATCTCACGTTCCAGACACCGTGAAGGCTATCAGCTTACCTGAAGAAAACAGCGGGAGAAATGTTCTCCAGGAGGGTAGGTAGACACAGAAGGAGACCTGGAAATCAAGTCCCTTCTACTCCAAGTTTCATGTACATACATGCGTAGCAGAAATCGGTAACTACATTTTAATTATGTGCCTACTCTCTTGGGTAGTGGCCGTCGGTAGATCCGAAAGGGGTAGAGCATCTACCTTACATCCACCCTGCAAGTAGGCAATAGACCTCAGTTGTTAGACCTCATTTGGAAAGTTGTTTGTTAGACCTCGTTTGGAGTATGCTGCCAGTGTATGGGATCCCTACGAAATCGGTCTAAATAACAAACTTGAACGTGTGCAGCGAAGATCGGCAAGATTTGTAAAGGGACGATACGATAATTATATTAGCGTAACCAGTCTATTAAATGAATTGAAATGGGAATCATTGTTAGATCGCAGGTTGAAATTTAGACTTAATCTCTTAAACAAATTCCAAGACCATATTTTCAGTGATGACGTTAAAAATATTTTGCGGACCCCAACTTACTATGTTAGACTGGGCCATGATCACAAAATTAGAGAAATTGATTGCCGAACTGACAGATTCAAAATGCCCTTTTTTCCTCGTACAATTAGGGATATGAATAGCGGTAAATATGTCCAATACAAGTGTAGCAATGGATGAGATTGGTAGCTGCATGTTGGTATAAGGACTTGAAGCTAATCCAACTAACAGCATGTTTTTCCATATTTGCTTTGCAATTTCTAGCTTTTTAAATAGTGAAGTTCTGACTAGTATATTAATACTAATCCTTTTTTATGCATGATATGTAGTGCATTTTTGGTGAGAATTCACCCCCTGCCACGCACCTTTAAGGTGGCTTGCAGGGTATTATGTAGATGTAATATGTACACTATCAAGTCGTCTGCAAACATTTTAAGCTTACTTCTCTCTACGGTACCCGTTTCAAGTATGTGTGAAAGAAATAGAAGGCAAACTTTTACACTCCTTCAGAGATCTACCATTGGGAATAAGGAAGCGAGATAGAAAACATTAAATTTCCATTTGATTTTGTCGGGCACTATATCATACAGAACGACCCTCTAATATCCCCCTCTTAAAAAATCACTTAACACAACTGATAACGTCTTTATATATCCCGTAGCTTTATAAACCTTAAAAATTATTTGCTCTAAATAACCTTATCGAATGCCTTTTTAAAAACTAAGAATATCGTATCAGCCTCTAATCTGTTATCACCGGAAACTAAAATATTGCCTATGACTTAAGATAACTGCGTCTCCTAAGACCTATCTTTCCAGAATCCATGTTGGCTCCTAATCCGAGATCATCCAAATTCTCCGAGACGAAATTGAAAACTGTGTGTTCAAATGAATGTGCACCAGATTGATGAGATGGCATTAGTTTGTTGGTTCTTCTCCGTAACCGCTTCAGCAAATAGGTTAGCTACTTTCCAATCAATGGGTTCTCTGTGATTCCTTCTGTTACAGTGAATATTATTTCTAAGTCGGGGATTATTTAAGATGATAGCGTATTGTACCTACATTCTGGAGGGAATTTCATTGGGACCATTGGGTGACTCACAGATGCTATTTAACTGGTCTATTCCACGACATGAAGTCATAATTTCGGGGATTTGTTCACTGAAATTATTCGGCGGTGGTTCTAGTATCTTGTGTGAGCATAAGTCGAATGCTCTTTGGAAGAAGTTATTTATAGAAGTGGCTTTTTCTACACTGTTGGTGGTCCTTCAATGCTTTTAAATGCGTGCACTAATGAACCATTTCCCTGAAGCTCTCTCTGCTACATGACCTAAATGCTTTAGGATGGATACATAAATATTTTAAAATTTGCAATATAACTCCTCTTTCATACCGTATAGTAATTTGCCCTACCAAACAAGTAACCCACCCGTTTGGTTTAACATGTCTTTCTACGCCCAGGGTACATTTAGCAGGCACTATTCTATGATAACTAATTTCACCATATGTAGTTACAATTACAGCTTGTTCGGTTATACATATTTGTTTCTTATAATGTAGAATAGTTTTCCTCTGGTCGGTGATGTTCCTACCCGTGGTGTAATGACTTATATAAATATGAGAATAAGTTACTCGCAGAGATCCTTATTCTTACCTTCCGCGATGAGTTTTGGCGCGTATTCCAGTCTGTCGAAGGAAGAATGGACTGTTCACATTATTTTGCCCTTTGATTTGTTCCGAGAAGGATGTGTAACTCTGTCCCTAGGTCCTCTGAGTCGGCGTCCGCTGGTTTCAAATATCCACCAACGCATATCCTTCTCGCTTTATTTCCTTCAACGGAACACCACATAATTTCCACAATGCCTTCGGAAGTCAGTTCTACACATTTTACTCTAAAATGGGGGCGTTTACTCGGAACCGAAATCGCAATTTTGAACACGAAATCGTTAGATGGAAACGAAAAAAGAATTTTGGTGAAAAAATTAATCTTCTAACCACAACCATTCACTCATAAATCAAAAATCAAAATAAGCAAAAGGTGACGCCCACCGAAAAAGCTGCTGTGATAACATTGACGTCATTTTCCTCCCGTCCTTGCTGCTTTTAGGGGAAGGGAAGAGAGTGGAGGGGGGTTCTCGGAAGGTCTGCTCTCACAGTTGCTGTCGCAATCGCTCCCATTGGCGGAGTCAGCTGTGTCCCTCCCTTTGCGATGAGGCAAAGTAGCTTCGCGGGCTCAGTTGTGATTGGACGAACTGAATACACGTCAGAGGTAGCACCACGCCCACTTTTTCGAAAGAGTTAAAAACATCAGTTTTTCGCCGCCTATAACTCGGGAAATAATTGACGGAAAAATACTGGTCTTTTTATTTTACAAACTCTATCATTTTCGGCAATAAAATATATGGCAAACGACCCCATTGTTTCCATCCTTTCTGTAAAATGCAAACGATTTCGGGAAAGACCTCACCATCTTATATATCCGTCAATGCCACTATTCCGTCTCTATAATTCCATCCTCATCTGTACTTTGAATGACGTGAAAAAACTCAGATACTTCATCAGAACCATCATCTTCCATCTCTGCCTCTCCCGCTAATATTTCCCTCCTCGATTCGCCGAACGACCCATTGACCTACTCATTGCATTCATTTGTCTTTTATGTTCATCCTTTGTGCGTGATTTTCTCTGTCCTTTCATATTTACACTGAATAGTCCCTCCAATCATTTCTAGTTTGCTCTCCCTGTAAATGACCGATTCTTTGACCTACCGCTGAATCTTAACCGTTCTCCACTATCCCTAGCCATGACTCGTCCGCTCAGTGGACACCGAAGTGGCCGGATAGCGAAGAACCGGACGAAATTCCAAAATACGTTTTCTTATCATTGAAACTTGAAACTTCGCACATTTACACGCAAATGATTAATAAACATGGAATGGTAGGTCTTTTGCCACATGTGTCTCACGGCGATTTAAAGAAAAAGGCCCGTTTTAATTGTTCTTGGAAAATCTCAAAAGTTATGCCCTTGGTGGAAGAGCGTGAAAATGAAATAAAATGCATTGCCACCTGTCAACATTGTGCTTTCCCTATATCATGCATCATTTTCAGAGATTATTGTCGACACTGTCGATTATTGTCGTGTGCTCTAGCGTCACAAAATGGCGGACACTTTTTTCGGACAAAATTTTACATAAAGTAGTCAATAGAATTGGATTTACGGAAATGGTCGACGAGTTACTTTACCAGAGTTTTAATTGGAGATATTGTAAGGTGATTCCTAAAAGATATTTAAAAAATGTTCGCTACGCCGAAAATTAACGTGATATTTCGTCCCGTGCCGGCTCCGTGCAGAGGGGTCTGGAAATGCCGTGACTCCGTTCAAGTTGTGTGTACCTTGACTCCTCGAATTCTCCGTTTTTAAGTCACGTATGCTGTCACTGATTCCCAAAGATTCTACAGTAAAACCTCACTTACACGACTCTCAATAACACGACAACCTCAATTGCAAGTGCAATTTTCAAATCCCCTTGGAATAGCCATAACACATAATGTTAAATTAACCTCTATAACGCCACTATTATTATTATCCAAACAACCTCAATAACACGGTATTTTCCAATTCACAACGTAACTCAGAACCTCTATAACAAGTCGTTTTGAGAAGTCAACCTCGATAACGCGACTCTATATGCATGAATGGGTCAACCTTTAAGGCTGTCGGATACCACTGCCAAAAACGCTTCTGAAGACGTCTACGCCTCTCTATCTTGAAGACTCTGCTTCGCTACTTAAACAAAGGTTATCTACGCAGACTTCGAGGATTGATCTAGTAAATAAGTTTAGTAATTTTTCACTTGTTGCTTTTCCGTTGACTTCAGAAAAACGCAAATTTTGACGAAAATAAGCTGATTTCCATGGCGTGTATGGAGTTATATTCCGAACATAATGACTAATTATGACACTCTTTAAAAGCGGGAATCCTTCATCTCCATGTGGGACCAAGAATACGTATTACTTACCTTGAAATTATAACGAAAAGTTGAAATAAAATAATTCCATTGCAAGAATTCTGTATTCTTGGCGATATGAGAGTTGATAATGAATAGACTTGGTTCGAAAAGGGTTGCTCTAAAATTCACTCGTTATGAAGGGATTTAGTGATTCCATTTACCTCGATAACACGACAGATGGCCAAAATAACCTTGATGACACGACCCTCAACACAAAGAGCACCTCGATAACAAGACTGTTTCCTTAATCCCCTTGAGACACTTCTTATCGGGGTTCTACTGTATATTCAATATATTGCGAGTGTATTGGATCGAGCAAATGGCTCAGTGAACTGCGGTAAATTCGTTCTCCTTTGGTGAATGTACGGCATTATTCTTTAATGAATAGACGGTTTAGCACTCATTAGATTGGATTTCTTCATTAGTTCCTAGTTTGAATTCCGATTCCATAACAAGCAGAAAAAAAACGGATGGGCTTTCAGAAGATGTTAAAATACGTTAAAAAAATCGGCGTATTCTGACAGGCTAGATCATGAAGATGAAGTTAGAGAGATAGATAGCCAGGGAATTTAGAGACTTCATTATCATCTACATCTACGTAACACCCTGCGCGAGACCGCGAGGGTGTGTGGCAGGGGGTGAAGATCACTAAACATGCAATATTGACATGCAAATAGGCTACTACATGGAAACATGCTAAATGATAAAGTCGCATGCCACTAGATGGTTAATATCTACATAGTAATAAAGGGATTGGTTGTTCATACGTCCATCATGCACTACAGACTACACTATTTCATCTACCTATCTTTTTGCTAAGCTGCCTATTGTGTTCTCTTATAGTACGGGGAAAAAATGACATTTTGAATCTATCGGTACGGCAATCTATCTCTCAAATCTTATTTAACTGTAAAAATCTAGGATAATATGCAGGGATTCATCTACGTCTACGTAATACCCTGCGAGCCACCACGAGGGTGTGTGGCAGGGGGTGAAGATCACCAAATATGAACTACTGACATGCAATGCACTATTGACATGCCTACTAGGATTCTTAATATATGCCTGACGTCATCTGTAAACAAATCAGCATTTTCATTATCCGCGCACAATAATAGGATGTAATAGATTGTTGCAAAGTTACACGTAGGGAAATCAGAATAGTTATTGTAGATGTTGATGGAAAAATAAAAATATAGAGATTTTTTCAGCGTATTTGCTGTCATCATAGAACTGAAAAGAATGCTTAAAATGTGTTCTTAAAGCAAATTCCATACTTTCCCAGAAGACAATCATTCTTTCCTTGAATTTCTTCGTCCGTGGGTAGTTACCGGCAAAGCGGAAACATTAATATCTAAGTAGTGCATCTTGGAGAACAACTTCAAATTGGTCTTCAAGGTTCACTTAAAAGTTCAATGTTTGAGGCTTTACTTTGTGCAACCACTCTATTGGAAATGAAAATCCACTTTGTACGTTTCACACAAAGATTTTATTGGTTTCTACAAAACCATAGTCGAAACCATAGTCGAAACCAATAAAATCTTCGTGTGGAACGAACAAAGTGGATTATCATTTCCAATTCACTTAAAAGCTTCTACATTGATTGTTTGTCGTCTGCCGACGGTAAAGATCCCGTCCTAAAGTTGTCAGAAGTAGCATAACTTTGTAAGAATAACCCTTCTGAATGTACCTCAACTGCAATGCAAATCTCGGATTCTTGAGAGATAAAACTAGATTCCTATCAACTATAATTCGTAAAAATATTTTAAAGGTTACAAAATATTATTCATGCAATGTAGGCATGCAGGGATTGTAGGAGGTTAATTAGGCATTTTAATACAAACAATGTAAAGGAATAAATAATTAACAAAAAGAAAATTGAATTAGTTCCGTTTTAATTTTCTAAAAAGGGCGATTTTGAAAAGATGGACTAAGATCTGACATGAAAAATTATAGATACCACTATATCTATAAGGTAAGTTTTAGGAAAAACTTTTTGAACTGAATCTCCTGGGTAAACAAATTTTCTATGGACTAATATATGAATTAGAGTTCTAGGATGAATATTTTTTATATTTTTTTGGAGAAAAACCCACAATTTTTTTTTGCCAAAAAATAGCAGATTTTCTCTACTCCAACTTTAAAGAGGCATGAATTAGCCTTATCATGTTAAGCTGAAGCTTTGACATTGCCATTTTTAGGCCAATTGTAGACAATTTCAAGGAGGGTCCCCCGAAAAAGATAAAACGGAAATAAAAAGAAGGAAAGGACAACAAAAAGTTTCTCTATATATCTTGCGGGCCTACTGGATACTCATAATTCCTTCAATAAAAATCAACACGGCTTCAGCAAAAGTAGATATAAGGTAAAACTTAGAGGGTGGATTGCAAGAACGAGGTTCAAACCGTGGTTTAGACGGCGTCTTCATAAGCCGCGGCCTGCGATCTTCCTTCCGCTTGCATAAACAAGGTTTCGTCGCGGTCTATGAAAACCGAGGCCTGTCGTTGTTGATTATGTGGCAACGCTGACTACTGTCATTTGTTTCCCGAAAAGCAATTGTAAGCTCCTTAGCGACGTAAATAAACACCGCGAACTTTCAGTTTGGAAGCGTGTGAGTATCTAGTGAAAATATGTAGTGGACGAAACGAAAACTTTTCGCTGGAAGAGAAGCTGCTCCTGATCTCTATTATATCAGAGTATGTAATACTAGAGAGTAAGGCGTATTACGCGACCACGTTGGATAGGGAAAAGGAGGAATTGAAAGATATTTGTGGAAAGTATAATGCCAACAACCCAAAAGTGTAATGTATTTCAATGAACTGGACTTTTATGTAAGGAAAGAAAACGTTTTAAAAGAAGCGAAGAATTTGTTTGTGAAGTGACTTAATTATCAAGGCAGTTAAGTTATTATTTTTGTGGCTGTAACCAGTTTATTCCTTATTTTTGTAGTTATATTTTTTGATTGTACGTCTTGTGATTATGTATGTGTCGAGTGAACATTAAACGCCAAAAAAATGAATAAATAACCCCATTTTCAACCTATTATTTGTACGCAGATTGAATAATATCCCTTTATATTGACGTACGTCTGGGCAGGAAATTTTGATGTGCGTGTAGTCTAGAGAATCAATGTCAGGGAAGTTGTTCCTAATAAAATTTGGTATCTAATAAATCGATTAGTTCTGTGTTAACTCCATACATTTTCCGAAAAGCACTAGCGAAAATATTTAGAGGTTTTTCCCATAGGTTAACAGCTAAGAATGGGTAATTTCACTAAATTTGGTGCAGGATTTTTAATCATCGATCAACTGTACAAGCGCAACCTATTTATCGTTATTTTTTCTTAACGTTACTTCACATATAAAATGTAATTCATGCCCACCCTGATAAGAGAGGAAATTCAGCTATCACATCATGTAATTCTGCGGCAATTAAGGGGAATTTGGTAATATTTAGCTCCAATGAGCACGATGAGCTTCGCGTACATTCATTAAGCACCTAAAAGCCGTTGATTCATGAACACCAATCTGATCCCCTAAAGCCTTAAAACAAAACTTGCAGTTGCGAAAGGCCTTAATTACATAAGCAATTGAATAATTGGTGGCACTTGGAATCCCCAGCGGTCCGTCGAAAGTCTAATATGATAGTTCGTTTCTCCCAATAGCTGATGAGTTACTTCTTTATTAAATCTTTACCCCTGTTCAAACTCTGAATCGATGTATGATAAAAATACATCACTTCGGTCCCTAAATAATCTGTTTATCCTTATTGGTGGAACGTCAGCATCCTCAATATCTGTAATTTCTTCTATTTCCTCCGCCTCGCGAACGTCAAAAAGTGCCGGCCGGCCATGTTTGGTGTCTCTCGCGAACGCAGACCTACCCAGAACTTATACCGTGCAGTGACGTCAGAAGGCGTTTCAGGTCACGTGACTTTCGTCAATTTTCGGGAACATTTTAATATCATTTGATAATCTTTGTGGCGGGCGTAGAAAAATTTGGCTCATATACTTAAATTGGTGAGAAAATTTCGCATCAAGTACATCATTACTCTTCGAGAAACAAATTTCATGCATATTCCCCATTATCGGAGGAAGAGAAATGACGAAAACTCAGGAAATTATCGACACATGTGATTCGAGGTGTCGACTAGAACAGGGTAGTTTCCTTCATCAAAGAACACAGACTTCATTAATTGCGATTTGTGCCCTGCCATAAATATATGTATTTTACGCAAAAAGTTTGCATTGAGAAATCCCATTTTACTAGAGAATTAAATGTTAATTTTAAGGCCATTTGAAAAGGCCCTGGGAATAGTGGGATGCGCTGCCATCTTGCTGACGTAACAGGTACGTAGTTTACGTTGCGAAGCATAGGAAATATTCGTCCCCTGAACTTACAATTGTTGTATTTCAGGGCACCTCAACTCTAGTGAATATTTATTAGTATTAGCCTGTGAGAACTATCAACGCTATAAAAGTCTTCTCACTTAAACATTAATAGTCATTTTATAGGCTCTAGGGCATCCTGCTCGTGGTGTCTTCTGCTACGACGAAGCATGGCGTGAAGGTCGCGCGGCGATGGGTGAACTACGGGGTATGCTTGTAGAAGGAATACTGTTTTTAAATTAATCAACTGCATAAATAATATTAAATAAATAAATAATAGTTACTTGTAATAAATTAACGGAATAAATACACCTCCGATACTAGTTAATAAGCTTTAACGGACTGCAGCGTCTACTTGGAAGCGTCCGCAGCACCACCTGGTGGCAGGTAGAGGAAATAGTTTGACGTCACACGTAGGATTAACCGGCATGCAATAGTTTGCCGTCGCGTTTTCGCGCCATTGATTTTTTTCACTTTTTAATTAATGAGGAAAAATACTTAACGTCATTTAAAAATCGAACGGCTTAAAACACGTACTCCAGAGGTTATAAACTTTCGATCAAGACAATAAAAAAATAATCGGGAACTACCCTATTAATTATTTAAAGAGGGAACGGGACTAAATGCATAGAACTTTCTAGATGACGACTCTTTTTGATTCACGAGGGTAAGGTGTGAAAAATAAGCGAAATTTACTCTTATACTCTTGAAAGTAGAGAAAAAAATGAAATGACATTCATTGCACGTTAATGATTTTGTGAAAGCAAACCGCTTCCCGGCTGTAATTAAATGTCGAATTACATGAAGACTGTCGTAGAATGAAAGAAGGCAGATCCACTGTGAAGGTCGGGCGACTGTGATTTGAGGTCTTTATTAACAGAGGCGAGAGTAATGAAACTTTCGTAACGTTCAATCCACGTTTCATTGCGAACTTTTGCATCAAGAAGCAGTTATTCAAGCGGATGAGTTTGATATATTTTATGGACATACACGTAGCAACCCTAGATGTAGAGATTTCGGCCTCTGAGGATACTCATGGAAGCAAGAATAGTTTGCGGTGATTGCCCGATGGTATGCAAGATGGAGGCAAAAGAAAATTTAAGAGAGACACAGGCAAATTCGGGAAAAATGCGGAATAAATACAACTTGTAGAATATTGCATCGTAAAGCAAAGATTCCGATAAGCAGTCGAAGGGCAGATATTAAAATGGAGGAGCAAAAGCTTTGAATAGAGGAACGGTGGTGTTCTTCATGTCCAGGCGGGTCGGCTAAACGAAACGCCACAGCTTGAATGGTGTGTGGCAGGGGATGCCAGGGAACCAGCAAAGTGAAGTTGAGTTCAGCCTAAGGAAACCATTGCTAATCAACCATGTCTCTAACAATCTAATCATTGGTGAGGCCTTACGTTTACAATGGGGAATATGCATGAAATTTGTTTCTCGAAGATTAATGATGTACGCGATGCGAAATTTTCTTACCAATTTAAATATAAAAGCCAAATTTTCCTACGCCCACCACAAAGATTATAAAATGATATTAAAATGTTCCGGAAAATTAACGAAAGTCACGTGACCTGAAACGCCTTCTGACGTCACTGCACGGTATAAGTTCCATATTTCTACGGAGATACACATTTATATTTAAAAGAAAACGAAGTGAATACAAAGTTTTGAGGTTTTTAGCCGTTTCTCGAAAGAAACGATGACTGAAAAAATACTTAAAAAAGCACATTCCGACAATTTCCTTTGGTTGACTCCCTTATGGCGGCGTTCTTCTTAAAAAAAAAACAGCGATTACATAGACGTAGTAGAAATTCTTGGGCACTAAACAGGCATTATATTATTAATGGACGATTTTCTCGTTACAATCCATACTACGTAAATAAAAAATCGAAATACAATCGTTTATTGCATTATAAAAATGAGATAAATACATAAGTTATCGCCAAGTATTCATTTAACAACATACCTCCACGCATAAACAGATAAACAACGCCCTTAGTGATACCGTGCCGTGACGTCATGCGATGACGTCGTGTTTTTGAGCTGCCGAAAAGGTACAATTTTCAAAGAGTAATATCTTTGTAACGCAAATAAATTCTTCAGCAAAATTTTCGCCAAGCACATTTTAGCTAATAAACTTCACATTCAAAGAGTGATAAAAAATAGTGCATGTTCCCCATCCTCACCTGAGTCACAGCAGGTTGTTCTGTTTCACTTACTTCCCTCCAGAATGCGCTTGGCATCCACTATATCCGTCTTCACTACATCCTCTCGATCCAGAGTGACGATCTTCCTTCCGTTCGCCTTTCATTCCAGTCTGACCTTTCTCTTTCTCTGACGGATTCCAGACATATTCTATAAAAACTACTTTTAAATAAATATCTAGGCAATGCATGGAAAATACATTGAAACAGAAAAAAAGCGTCCAATTTTCATCACACATTTCGATGCAGAGATCCGAGGGCATTTTGAACAACAAAGTCGAGTCCGGAGGGAAGTGGTCCATCCAGCAGTTTTCACCAAAAGATGCCGAACTTAAATTTCCATTCGCAGATCTCAATAAACATTGATACTCTCTGAAAAGACATTAATTCACCTTCTGCGTTTACGATTTCATTCAGTGGTGCAGAGATGCCATATTATCTTTCCCGATGGATTCACATTTCACGCATGCATTTAACAGTTGGAAACAGCTCTGCAGGGACAAAACAATCACCTGACCTAGATTTACTGAAAGACTTGTTTAATTGAGAAGTATTCCTTCTCGAAATGGACAACTTTCATTTCCCTCACGACTTATACAATAAGATCATGGCCCATTTGCTTCCTTAAGAACAGTAGCCGTTTTTTTTAACCGAAAGAATCGAAATATGGTGCTATTTAACAGTTTTCACTCATTCCCTCTGGTTGGCCAGTGGATGGGTTGCCGGGCAACCTGCTACGCCATCACAGCTGGAGCTCTTTGCGTCAGATGAAAGTCTCTGTCGGTCATTGTATCTCGAATTTTTATTAGGAAAGCGACGGGCAGTGGTTACTCAAGTCGTTGAAGCGCTGTCCTCCGAACCCAAGTGTCGTCGGTTCGATTTCCATGACGGTGTCGAAGTTCTTAAGGCCGTTGTACACGGTACAATTTCTCGTACAAGAACTTGTACAGTGCGCACATTGTATCGTGTACGAGGTGTTCGTACAATTTCTTGTACAAGAGATTAGATCATGCTCTATATTATTGGATGAAACCGCCCAAGATCCACTCAGTAGCTTCTGCGCATGACATGTGACGGTAGTGATGCGTTCGTTTAGTATTCGTAAGGTTGGTGTTCTGTGTTTGCGATCACTTTTATTCCTATAAGCGTGGCAAAACTTCCATTTTTGGTGTACATATCGTGATATTTTTTATTGCTTCCATATTGTGATATTCTTTGTTGCTTCCGTATTGTGATATACGTTCGTCAAGTTGGAAGTGTTCTATTTCTCAAAAGATGAGTTGGACACACTGACAAACAATGAAACCCAGTGAAATTAGGATGACGTTATTGAACCAAAAAGGAAATACATGCAACAAGAAAAAACATGATGTTTGGAGGGTAAATGATGGGTTTCATGACCCGATGAAGGATTGCAAGTAACCAATCGTATAATTTCATTTTATTAATTCTAGGATTAATGGTAGCAAGTCATTGCAACCCAGTAACTATGGCAGTATTTTCAGAATACTATCGTCATCGGATATCGCAATTCAGCTGTTCGACAGAAAATGATATCTGCGCATGTTATTGGCGCAAAAATTGCATGAAAATCTTTGATCGTGTACGACCATGAACCAACTTCTTGTACAATTTCTTCGTCCAATCTCGCCGTTCAATTTATGGTACAAGATCTTGTACAGGAAATGGTACCGTGTACAACGTCCTTTAGTCGCTTACTTGGATGGCTGGATATAACATTCACAGCAGTTGAAGCACTTTGAACCTCATTCTGGCGATATAGAACGATAGTGGCTGCGACGTAAAAGAGTAAGTCAATGTAAAAGCCTTGTAGATAAATTCGAAGCTAATATGTTTGCCGTATCAATGCCGTAATTGATGTATCAAGAACCCTGAGTATAATGCTACATTAGATAAACAAGCGGAGAGAGAGAAGTAGCTGAAGAAGATGCTATAACAACCATGGAAAGGACGATGGCCAGTTATCATCTGAAGATAAATAAGAAGAAAACTAAGATATTGGTGTGCAGCAAGAGAGGCCAAAACCAACGTTATACTAGGAAAACAGAAACTGGAAGAGGTGAAAGAGTTCTGTTACCTGGGAAGCAGAGTAACCAATGATGGACGAAGCAAGAAAGAAATAGTGAGTAGAATAGCTCAGGCAAAGAGGGCATTCTATCAAAAGAAGAATATACTTACATCTGGAAATACAAGCTTGGAAGTAAGGAAGCAATTCATCAAAACGTATATCTGGAGCATGTTTCTTTACGGCAGTTGAGTTCATGGACGAAGAAAGCAGCGGAGGAAAAAGGGTGGAAGTATTCGAAATGTGGTGCTAGCGAAGAATCATGAAGAATAAATGGATCGATCGAGTGACAAATGAAGAAGTGTTAAGAAGAGTGGGAGAGAACAGAAGTCTGCTGAAAACTATAAAAAGAAGACGGGACAACCTAATCGGCCATATCGGCCGAGATATGATGGCCTGATGAAGACAATCGTCGAGGGAAAAGTGAACAGGAAGAATGGAAAAGGCAGTCCTCGTATGAGTTACATAGAACAGGTCGTAAAGGACGTGAAAGAGAGGAGCTACGTTAATATGAAGAGGTTGGCCGATAGAAGAATCGAGTGGACGGCTGCGTCAAACAAACCCTAGGATTGTTGAACCTTGATGATGATGATGATGATGAGATAAACAAGATTAGAGTAAGATTGTTGTACCGAAATATTAAAAATATCGTTTCTCCCGCGTACCACAAGAGAGCACAATTGGCAGCATAGCAACGGGGTGTTATGCATGTTTCAACATTAGCAACCCATACAGGATAGGTAAATACCTACATTTTATTTACATTTAGATAGATGCCATTATAACCAATAATCCCTTTATCACTATGTAGATACTAACCAACTAGCTGCATGTGAATCTATTATCTAACATGTTTACATGGAATAGTATGATCGATAGACGTGGGATGTATACGGTTTCGGAACGCGCCTCAAAGACACGAGACAAATAGTGGCGCTGCTGACGCTGATGAGAGTCGGAAGAGACCAGTCAAATACGAGAATAATACCGACAGGTATGTGCATAGAAATCTAATCGATCGATCGAGTAGTTTAATGGACCATTGCGTGTTCCAATTCACACCATAAAGGCGCGTATACACGTAGCAGTTGACTGCTATGACAGTCAACTGCTAACAACTATTAAGCCCCACTCGCATGTGTAAATAGCAACTGCGATGCGAGTTCAGGTCGATACTGGACACATGTCGAAAACTATCGATTCCTAGTTCGAGCGATTAGCAAAGTTGAAGCCCGTCTACTTTCCAGCGGAAATGTATCCAACACAATCGCCAACGGAAAGCAATGCAAGACAGAATTTGGATCTAATAGCAAGGATATCTCTCCCCAAAAGGGGAGATTCTGCTCTTTATAGAATGGGAACACAAGATAATCTTCAATTGACTTTATTGCTTGAAGAATTTCATGAAAATTTAAGCATCAATCACTATTGAAATAAATCGCTTTTTATTTGTTGTGGCAACGCCTAAATAGCGGCTTTAAGCAGCATAGAAGTTAACGCAGACGCATCATAGCAGTAGCGATGTATCGATACATCGCGCATCTCGCGACTGTCATAGCAGTCAACTGCTACGTAAAAGACGCTGCTTAATATTCGAGGCGGATTATCTCGTTTGGAATTGAGGATGTTGTCCCTATAGGGGATGATTCTCGTGAATCGATCTGGAAAAAATCGGCCTCCGGACGTCACTGCTCGCTGGGTGCGAAAGCAGCGACGCTTGGCGGGATATCCGCTCAACTTCGGGAGGGCGCGTCGGATGACCGCTTCCGTCCTCGCATGTGGGCCAACGGGTCACCGTCGCTCCGCTGACCATGCGCGCGGCCATTTTCTTGAGATTTCGACCTAAGGAGATGATTGGAGGCAAGCATCCGGGGAAGGGGAGAGTTCTCTCTTGTATCCTCCTTTAATCTTGTTTGCCCAAGTCAGGGTGATTAGTATGCCATCTAGCGGGAGTACTTTCTATAATAGTTTCATCAATAAAGGCGCGTTTACACGAAGCAGTTGACTGCTATGACAGTCAACTGCTAACGACTATTAAGCCCCACTCGCATGTGTAAATAGCAACTGCGATGCGAGTTCAGGACGACACTGGACACATGTCGAACGCTATCGATTCCTAGTTCGAGCTATTAGCAAAGTTGAAGCCCGTCTACTTTCCAGCGGAAATGTATCCAACACAATCGCAACAATCGCCAACGGAAAGTGATACACGACGTCTTATATCGGTAATTTGGATATAATAACAAGGATATCCCTCCCCAAAGGGGAGAATCTACTTTTTAAAGAATGGAAACAAAAGATAATCGTCGATGGAATTTATTGCTTGAAGAATATCATGACAATTTAATCATCAACCAATAATGAAATGAAACTTTTTATTTGTTATGACAACGCCTAAAAAGGGGCTTTAAGCTGCATAGAAGTTGGTGCAGACGCATCATAGCAGCAGCGATGTATCGATATATCGCGCATGTCGCGACTGTCATAGCAGTCAACTGCTTCGTGTAAACGCTGCTTAATGGGACACCTCGATAGCCAGGATTTATTGATAACAAACCCGCATGGGTTCAGAAAGGGACGTCTTACGAAACTAAACTGTCTTTTTGTTTATGATATTTTAGTTTCCTGAGAAGGTAACGTACGGGTAGACGCAGCGTTTCTTGACTTTAGAAAAGCGTTTGACAAGGTTCCCCACTGTAAGTTACTCGTGAAGTTAGCATCATACGGGATAGACAGTTAAATAGTAGCCTGGAGAGAAGACGCCTTGCATGAACGCGTTCAAAGGGTGGTATTAGATGGGCTCAGGCTTTCAACACCCCTGACACTTCCAATGCCCTCCGTGATCTGGTTGTGGCGTATTAAGGAGTTTGGCTCGCGACTGCTTGAGTCAAGTTGTCTAAGGAATATTATTGATTTAAGTACGAGTAGTATATGCCTGCTAAGTGATCCTTACTTCACAAAGAAAATTATGTAATCTATTGAAAGTCATAAGTATCACAAGAAATACAATGGAAAGTCGAAGGATTTATTTTTTAGGATAATTTTAATCAGCTCGACGATGGAGTCAATTCAGCATTTACGTTACAGAAATAAATTCATGTACTCAATGAATTTGCTAATGTATAACACCAGAATATGACTATCAAACGTTATGTTTTATATTTTTCTGAAATATGCTTTAATATCTCATTAGTAATGGTATTATTCATACGCCATACATTTTGGCTAGAGTGACCGCAGCGCCACTTGAAGTCAACTAACGCATTTCGACTGCTATAAGCGCAGAAATTGGTGGATTTGGCGAAAAATACGGTGGGTTGATGCCTTTTTTTTCGAGTCATTTTATTCCTTGCGAAATTACGCATAAAATATCAGTTCTTTTCAAAAATGACATGTCACTATGGTATTTTTACACGTTATATTCCCAAGTGATGGCCATTCTCGCCGTTAATCGTATGTTATTTCGAATGCAATTTGTGCAAAAAGGAGTATGGGTTGGTATAATTATCTTTACTTTATTAGATAGAGGAACTTTAGTTTTACAAGTGCAGAAAATATAAAAAAATGACATTAATTTCACTTTTCGGATTAACCTCCTTAACTGAAGCTGCGGCCTGGTGCGTACTAATAAATAATCTCAACCTAAGTTATTTCCCGAATTGCATTGTCGCTGAGTATGTTTTTTGTGATTGTTAGGCCCCTTTGTGAGATTCGTAATTCTGATTTCTTCCTGTTGTTGGGTGTTTGAGGTTTTAACGCTTCATCCACGCGACATGGGAATTACCTTCCTATGAGTGAGACTAGTTTTTCATCCTCAGCATCTCCAACAATGCCGAGAAGTTGTTTGCCCCTGGGTGCAATGAGTGATACGGTTCGATAAAGATGATGTCATCTTTTGTTTAGTGTCCCGAGGGCTCTAGCAAGAAAGCTAAATGCTACACACAATTATTGAGGCAGCCTAAACTAAAAGCTGGCCAGGTTTTGGGTGGAAAGCACTTTTCACCGAATGATATCGTGAAGAAAATATTTTCAAAGACGCCCACGGAAACATCATTGCTAAGTTATACATATGTTTGTGGAAAAACAGTTACTGCTGTGTAATGGGTTGATATGTTTTACTTATTTGTTTCCAGTCAAGTGTGATATTACAAATTTTGTTTGAGAACGTAGGCGAATTTACGCATACCTATGTTGGCGGAAGATGCACTTCAAACATTGCTTTCCTGGCTATCTACTGTACATCAGTAAACCGATGCCTAGACCACGAAAGTCCATAAGTAGGGCACAGTCAAATATGCCACAGATGGAGAACGAATCTCATAACAGTGAAGGAAATTGCATTGAAGCAATTTTATCGACATATGGTTCATTCGAATTCTCGGTTTTTGAATAGCTCCAAGGTGATTTGTTAAGGGTGAACCTTCCAATAACTTGGGGCAGAAGTATCCCTACCCGTCCAAGTCTAAAATCTGTATTTTATACCAACTGACTTCACTCATAATGCCCGACGCAAGGATAAGTTCTAGGTTTTTTAACCAAATTTTTGTGGAGGAAAAAGGTACTTTCACCTGTTGTGCGCCCTGATAGACTAATAAATAATTGGATGCACCTCACTATTCATTGTGAAACTCCGGAGAAATGCTTCCATATTAGCGAGATCATTCACAAGTTGAATGCTGCAAAGCGGTGCATGGGCTACCGAATTCAAAAATATCTTATACTTAGGGAAGTAAAACTCTATTAAGGTGGCTGGTTCGGTAATCGTGAGTCGTTGAGAACTAGTGCTCATATAATTTCAATGGAACTAAAAATTTGCTTGGAGATGATTAAATTACACAATATTTTAACCGAATGCCTCAAATTCCCAAGTCATATCGAAACAGAGCCCTTTTGAATTTAAATATTGACATGAAACATAACATAAAACTTGACTTGATTCGGTTTCTAGCAACCGGAACATTGTCACTCTGTGCATATCCTGTGACCATGGAGATGTTGGTTTTAATGTATGGATTGAAAAAGTATGTAATTTTGTGCTATGGGTATTCGCATACATTGTAGTGACGAAATAATTGTGATAAAACGCTTAAACATTTATAACATTTGTTTAAACCATTTATTTAATCTCTCTTTTTTACTCGGCAACAACGCACATTCTGAAATTCGGAACTGCTGTTGTGTAGGCAATTGTTTCTGTGTTTCAGCGGTCGTAACGGCAGGTGTCGTATTCGTCTATTGTCTTGAACTCTGTCAAGGGGGCTAAATTGTAATATTCTTGGACTTTGTTTTGTCATTTGTTGTGGTTTCTCGCGCGTTCGCTTTCCCTCGTCTGATTCCACGTTGCCAAATGCACCTCAAAACGTCGCGCGCGATATTTGAACATTTAAGTAATATTTTATTTCTTTCGTATATGCGGAGGAAATAAGTCGATAACACAGGTTGATTTTCTCAGAATAACAATTGTTGGAAAACATCCACATCATTTCAGTTTTTGGTGAAAATCTGTGTGGTAGAAACGTAAATAATACATAATTGACCCTTACGTAGTGGGGTGCGGCATAAGGCCCTATATTAAAAAACCTTAAACATATCAAAAACTACACTAAAAACCCCAAAAAAATTTCCCGTAGAATTTTAGAGCATAATTAAAGGAACAAATATTGAAATTATGAAGAAAATCTATACACCTGTTAATTTCGACCCAGCCACCTTAAGGGGTGAATTATCAGCAATCCTTTATGAGGACTCGTGTTTAAATTGTTGAACTTCGAATCGAAGATCAAGCGGAAATGGAAAAAATGGAAGGAAGATAATCCATGGCAAATTTGCATGTTCATCCAGATATTCCGAGGAATTGGGTGATTTCCCTGAAATAAATGGTGACTGCTACCCAACTGGAGATAGGGAAATGGGAGAAGTTGTTCGAAGGACAGGTTGTTTTAGTGCATGTTCTTTTACATTCGTACACCGGTGGATTATAGATCTGCTCGAAAGGATGATATATTTTATCTTTGCCGAGTGTAAGGACTATTAGACGGTACTTTTCTTTAATGGAATCCTATTGAGGGTTGGATTAAAAATTTTTTGAGCTCCTTAAGAGAAAGCTCCAGCGAAAGCAAACCGGACCAGCAAAGGGATCTTGTGGGATGAGATGGTGATGTGGAAAAGCTTACATCGGCGAGACCTGCAGAGGGTAAAGGATGCAGGAACACCGAAGGTCTACAGAGAACAAGCAGGCAAGCAAGCAACAGTCCGGCTATAGCTGAGCATGCATGGAGTTAACCGGGACATGACGAAGCTCAAATAATCGTGAAGGAGAATCGATGCTATGGTCGGATAATGAGAGAAGCCATCGAGATAGTGAATCCGCAGAAGAATCTCACTAGAGATGACCACCTCCACAACGCGTGGAAGAGAGTTCTCCGACGACCAAGCAATCAGTACCCAGACGAGATGGCCTATAAGAAGACGGCAAAAATACGTATCCCATACCTTCGAGCTGAAGACGCTGACTGTAATGGCAGCGAAATTGTAGTCTGTAAAAGCCAACCCAGGCGATGAGAACCCGGAAGACATGTAGTATTTAATAAATCCCTGACCGAACACGTCGTACCGATGGACTGGAACGCAGCCGATGAAACACCCATTTTTAAAAGTGGTGATAGGGAGCAGCCATCTAACTACATACAGACCTATATCCCTCATATCCATTTCGTGCAAGGTCCTGGAACATATAATTGTCAGTTCAGTCATGGGGCACCTAGATAGCCAGAATTAATTGTCCAATATTCAGCATGGCTTCCGAAAGAGCAGATCATGTGAAACTCAACTTGCTCTCTTTTCCCACGATATTTTAGTTTCTGGCGAAAATAATATCCCAGTGGATTCTATATTTCTCGACTTCAAGAAAGCTTTCGACAAGGTGTCTCATAGCAAATTAATCTTTAAATTAAAATCTTATGGGTTAGACAGCAACATTATATCATGGATTAATGCTTTTCTTCATGATCGGGTTCAAAGGGTTGTTTTGGACGGTGTTACCTCACCGGCAATTAAAGCCACTTTGTCATGTACCCATTTTGTCTCCTTGACGTCTACGCTAGCGTGTAGAGTCGTGATGGCTTGGGTTTCACTTTCCGATCTAATATCTTGTCCACCACATCGTCGTTGTAACCGTTAACACGAGCTATGCAACGGCTTGTTTCCGTTCCATTGCCAAATGGTTCCTTGGTGAGGGAGATGTTGAGCGCTCTGAGTATCATGGAATCGGAAGCTGCGAGTTTCTGAGTCCTTGGGTGGTGGCAAGTGTCGGACGGGATGATGTGATCCACTGCACGTATGTTTCCGGGAAATGGCAAAGTTTAGTTTGTTCCGTGCAATGGACATTTCTAAGCCTAAATAATTCAGCTTCCCTTCGGACTCAATTTCCATGGTAAGGTTGATACGTTTGTGTAATGAGTTTAAAAAATTTAAGAAGTGTTGAAGCTTGACGATGGCTCCTTGTCCAACAGCATAAGATGTCTCTCACGTATCTATGCCAGTAAAATATGTTTTCAAAAAGCTATTATCTGAATTAAAATGTTTCTGCTCAAATTTGTCCATGAAGATATCCTACAACAGAGGAAAAAGGGGAGATCCCATTGCTAGCCCTTCTTCCTGTGAATAATATGTCTCATTAAATAAGAAATAATTTGTTTCGTGCACGCTTCCGTTTGGGTGAGTGACTCGTCACTCATCACTGGGTTGGTTGCTGAATCACTTAAGATGTCTTAGGCAAACCTTAGGGCCTCGTCTACTGGGACTGACGTAAACAAATTGTTCTCATCGAAAGGAAGGAGCTTCGAAGACGTGGGGGTGTCAATGTTCTCAAGTCGATGGCCTCTTCGATTGAATTTTTGAGGCTCTATTTAGGTACGAATTTTGTGTGATCACAAAAAAGTGAGTTGGAAGACTGGTTTGTGTGGGCCGGAGCTCCTGCGCTTAGACACAACTTTGTGGCACTTTGTGGATCTCCGGTAGGCCAAATAGTCTCGGAGGGTTCATCTTAACAAGAACAGTCTTCTCTCTTTCGCTTAGTGTCGCTCGACTTCAAGAAGGCTTTTGACAAGGTTTCTCACAGCAAACTAATTTTGAAGTTAAAATCTTATGGGTTAGACAGTAACATTATATCGTGGATTAATGATTTTCTGCATGATCGGGTTCAAAGGGTTGTTTTGGACGGTGTTTCCTCACCGGCAATTAAAGTCACTTCGGGTGTCCCACAAGGTAGTGTGATAGGTCCACTCCTATTCCTTTTGTATATTAATGATATCCAAAAGGTGGTAAAAAGTAAGCTTCGTCTATTTGCCGATGACGCAGTAGTGTACAGGGAAATTCTATGCCCGAACGATAAAGAATATTTAAATATTGACCTACAAGCAATTGAAACTTGGTGTGATACATGGCAGTTAGAATTAAACTTTAAAAAATGTCTTGTAATGAATTTTTGGAAAAAGAATAGCTCTCCTCCTAGCACTTACAAAATAAGTAATAATGAATTAACAAACGTGGAATCCATTAAATATCTTGGAATAAGACTGACAAATGATCTTTCCTGGGGTAAACACATTCGTGAAATAATGGGTCGAGCGAGTCGCAAACTGGGTTTCATTAAAAGAGTATTGGGTAAATGTGACGATCATGTACGAGAAATCAGCTACTTTTCCCTTGTTAGACCTCATTTGGAATATGCTGCCAGTGTATGGGATCCCTACGAAATCGGTCTAAGTAATGAACTTGAACGTGTGCAGCGAAGATCGGCAAGATTTGTAACTGGACGATACGATAATTATATTAGCGTAACCAGTCTATTAAATGAATTGAAATGGGAATCATTGTCAGACCGCAGGTTGAAATTTAGACTTAATCTCTTAAACAAATTCCAAGGCAATATTTTCAGTGATGACGTTAAAAATATTTTACGAACCCCAACTTACTACGGCAGACTTGACCATAATCATAAAGTTAGAGAAATTGATTGCCGAACTGACCGATTCAAAATGTCCTTTTTCCCTCGCACAATAAGAGATACGAATAACGGTAAATATGTCCTATCGGAGAGTAGCAATGAATAGCATTGGTAGCTGCATGTTGGTATGAGTACTTAAAGCTAACCCTACTAACAGAATGTTTTTGCATGTTTTCTTTGCAATTTCTATCTTTTTTAAATAGTGTAGTTCTGACTACTATATTAATACTATTCCTTTTTTATGCATGATATGAAGTGCATGTTTGGTGAGCAATCACCCCCTGCCACACACCCTTGTGGTGGCTTGCAGGGTATTATGTAGATAGATGTAGTTGTAGTGTCCCCGAACACGAATTCACACCTGTTTTCGCGTGTTTTTGATGCTTCAATGCAGCGTCTTTGAGTAATTTGGAAAAGGTGGGGTTGGAAATGAAATCAAAGCACTTATCCAAAAACCTTTGTTCATGATCACTGTACTATTGCCTTTACCTCTGATTTGGTCACTATTAATCGGCCGCATCTTGAGACACGATGGCCTGATGAAGACAATAGTCGAAGGAAAAGTGAACGGGAAGATTGGAAAAGGCAGGCCTCGTATGTAAGGTATATGGAACAGGTTGTGAAGGACGTGAAAGAGAAGAGTTACGCCACAATGAAACGGTTGGCCGATAGAAGAAACCGGAAAACGTCAGTCAACTGTTCACCAAAGTCTGCGAGAGAATACGAAGAAGAGAGCACCCAAAACAATCTGGCAACTCAGCGGCGTGACGTCACTGCCAAGATATAATGCACAGACTATAGGCAAGAAACATGGAGGGGAAGTGGAGGTGGGGATGGGATGGCTGCGTACACACTGCTCCTGCGCATCCTTTCAATAACTGAATAACGAAATCCACTAACTACTTTTCGTGTATATTATGGCGTAAAAAGTGTTCTGAAGTTCATATACTTCTTTACAAATTACGATGTAGTCGGATAGGCAATGCCTTTCTAAATACTTATATACCTGATCTAGGTTTCTATCCAGTGCGCCATAATAACAATGGAGGGAAGAAGCAGAGGTAATTAACAATAATTAATCAGCATGACTTACTGTTGATGTTTGTAATCAATCTATTCGCTTCTACAGCTTCTGTAATGATATTTTTTTCTCGAGTGAATCATTACATCTTCGTGCATATATTCCTCCGTCCGCCTATGTTTCTATTTAAATAGCAATGGACGATATCACAGTAGCAGATAACAAATATGCAATAACCGTTCATTATCCTGCGATAATTTACGCGTTCGAAGACCAAAGGACGTGTACATCTACATGTATACCCTGCAATCCACCATAAAGGTGTGTGGCAGGGGGGAGATTGCCACACAGGGGGGACGTCCATACAATGTCAGAACTTGTCGGTAGAACACAACCACACAAAGAAAGGTACTCATACAAAGCAAGGCAGCATAATGAGATTTGCTCAAACTATGTGATTTCCAACATGATAACATCTCCTCTCATTAATATAGATTGCCCCTTCAGTAGCATTAAAATCTTGCGTAGAAGTTTTAAACGAATAAAAAACTTATATGTCTAGTCGACCTGACAATTTTTAATCAACATTAAACAAAAATATTGCATGGCGACATTTGAAAATAAAACAAATAGTTTTATATATTTCTAACTGTATAAGCGGCAAGGAAACGGAGACATGAAAGATTTAATCATTAGTTAGAATTAAATGCATTCTCAACTTGTATCCCGCGCGATAAATATCAACAAGTCGTCTGCTATAATCGCAGCTTCTATAGGTGCCCACCGCGATAGCAGCGCCTGCTCGCCAGAAAATATTTGGCGACGGATTATGAACGAAATGATCCGCAAAATGATCCGACTCCGTCGCCTTGAGCCGGGCCGACCGTCGCGCCATCAAGGGAGCACGGTTTGTACTGCAAACTATGACGTTTTTTCCATATATGTGTATTGTTGTGACGTCGGAATCTCGAATTCGACTTTACAGAATTGGGCCCCTTGTCACCTTGCGACCTCTCCTCGGGACCTTCCGAATTCGGACCCTACTAGATCACGTGATTCGGACGCAGCTTCTCCACCCTGACGTTTCTCTCTGTGTCCGCGCAGGGGCTCATGGGGCGGCGCCGTGGAGGGTGCGGGATGGCGGACTCGGCCGTCGCACGCCTCGTGGCGCTGGTGGCGATCGCGGTGCATGCCGGGATTGGGCAGGAGGCGCCGAGGAGAGCAGTGCGGCAGGGGTCGCTGACGGGGGTGAGTGAGGGAGGGTGTGTGGCAGGGGGTGAATTCACAAATCTTTGAATGAGAAGTTTAGCAGCTAAAGTATACTCGGCGAAACATTTTCTAAAGAATGAAGTTGTGTAATTAAAATATTAGATGTTCTTTATAAATTGTTTCGTTTTCGGCAGCTTAGAAACACGACATCCGAGGGTATCCAAGGCATGACGTCACGACACGCTATTGTTTAACTGTTGTGCGTGCAGGTAAGTACCCACTGTCGACACAGAAATTACGTGCACTCGAGTTTGAATACGAATAACAAATTAACAGCTGGGCCTACAGAAAAACTAATCACGTCGTAATTTTTCTGACTTCATTTTGCGTTACTGCATGGCAAACTTAAATTTTAAAAACGCGTTTTCATGTTTTTACAATCGTTTTAACGTAAAAAGTGGCGGTTTTTGACGGTGTTCGAGCGAAGCGCCGACTTTGATGACTCGTAAATCAATTACAAGGCGTTCAATTGAAACCAAAGTATAAAAAATGTTAGGTATACATGTTTTGCATGCTCACTGTAAGTTTCCAGCGTATAAATTTAATAGAAAAAAAGTTGTTATCAATAAATTAGCATTTCAAAACTGGAGTGTCGTAGAATTTCGTTCTTGGTGGCGTCATAATCCGTATGTCCTGAACGTTTCCAAAATGTAATTGTCTAATATTTCAACACATTTGTTTCATTTATATCGATTGGTATTTATATTGGCGAAAGCGAGCTCCCTCGGCAAGCGACTGGCATTGTTTAAGGAGGCTCCACCGAATTATGAAGTATTTCTGTGAAAATTTCAGGACACACAATGTTTTGACCCTTCTATCGATTGGCAATACAATAATTTGGCCTTTCCATAATACATTTGCAGAAAAAAGACTTTGAAAATTAGATATTTTATACGTGACTATACGGCAGAGCATGGCTCTTGCAGTAAAATTTGCACATTAATAATGTAAAGAGAAATGTCATTTTGACAAAAAACTAATATAAGATGCGCAATTTTACGTAGAATTTAGGATTGTAAAAGAGTGCTCACCTTACCGCACTTGTTTAATTGATATTAATAAATGTTTGCTCGAAAAAAAGCAGAAGCCTTAGTTACATGAAAGTGTCGCTACAGTATGTTGTTATCATTGGCAACGGTACTTGTGACGGAACGTGCTTACGAGCCTATTTACTAACTTAATTTAGGAATATACCTTACCAAGGTCCTTCTTATATTTTTTATGCATTTTAAATATTTCATTGGTTATTGATGTGGTGTAATTAATACCAATCTTCCCAATTGTATCAGCGTCATTGTTGCCAAACAGTTTTCAAAAATATGAATATTAATAAAATTCAAAACAAAGAGTTTTATTTGCAAGGGAATACCTTGAAACTAATTAATAAAAGATTAAACCTATTTTAGAATACGTATTAGCGGAATTGAGCATGTATTCTCACTTTGTAAATTAAAGGTGGCAACAGCACTTCAGTCATGTCCTGAAGTCGAAATGAGTTAAAAGAGCTTATAGAAAATAGAATGCAACTACGACGCGCTATATAATAGCATACTCATACAATTATTGTGCATGCGTTATCACCCCACTGATGAATTTCCATATAGGTGTTTTTCTGGATCGGTATTTATTCATTAAATCACATAGCTGTTTTACGGGATATTGAATAGCGGAGTCACTGTGGAAGCTGCTTAAACCATGCAGTGTTGCCGCATACTTCTCTCCTGGCCGCCAGCGCCTGGCTTCGCTCGTTTTACGCGAACAGATACAGTTATGCGTCTTTCACATTTCACAACAGCTTTCTTCATGAGGTTCTTGGACCGCTAACGGCAGCTTTAACAACTCGTGCTTTTATTTATTTCTGAAATTTTTTCAACATATATATTGGACAGCAGTTAGAAATCATCATCTGATGGAATGTGGTCACACAAAGTATCATCCTCCTCGACTTCTTCACTATTAGAAGAGCTGTTTAAATCAATGACGAGAGGTTTGACTTGAGGTATTTCCCCAGTATTATTCCTCAAGCTCTTGTACGTGTTTGATACACTCCTCCCATGAATACTTTGACACTTAAGTTAAACCATCGTCGCAGAGAATTCTTTAGCATGGTTTCGCTTTTCCCTTCTCTTCAGCATTTGCTCTGTTGACTTTTGTCACTTTATTCTTAACATGTGCCCATATTACTTCGATTGCATTTAATTCACAATGCGCTATGGGTAACCATACTAATTCCACATCAGTCCGATCCTCTTCCGTAATTTGGTTAATTTTTTTGGTGTTTTAAAGTAGGGTTTAGCATGTTGAATGAGCGCGGCTTTGGTCAGAGATTCGAAGCTACTGATATCTCCAGGAAATGTAATCTTTCTCTCAATTAACCACGCTATTCTGTTAGCTATTAACCAAGCCATTGTAGGGTTTTTTATTTTAGGATCCAGCATTGTGTGACATGGAGCATAGTCGAAGATAATCGCCGATTTATTTGGAATCACGGCCAAAACACTTCGAAACCACTGTTCAAAATGCTGGGAGTTCATTTCATTATGATAGTCACCACTCCCTTTCTTCCCAACAAAACACAATCCCGCACCTTCTAAAAATCCATCTCCACTCCCAATATGTAGGAAAATTAGGGGGGCATCGGGCCTCATCTAGACTAGGGTTAAATAAAACGAGAGTCTAAGTCAATTACACGGTTACCAGCGCCGGAAGGAACCTTGAAGCCACCTCGCCAACCAAAAACTTCTTGAAGCTGCCCGCGGCATTGGTCATAATTTGGGAAGCCATTATTCGATGCTTCATATACTTTAAATTTTACTCTACTTTACTTTGAATTTCTTCAAATTTAATTCTAGCTGCCAACTATCACACCAATCATCAAATCGCATCTAAATCCTTATCTAAAGACTGACTGTCCTCTTCATTTCTAATTTCCTTATACACTACTGCATCATCGGCAAAAAGACTTGCTATTTTTAACTACTGTATTCAAGTCATTTACGTAGAGAAGAATAAAGTTGGGCCTATCACGCTTCCCTGGGGAACACCCGTGGTAACTTTCACTTCGCCTGAGCTGACACCATTTAAAACCACCCTTTGAACGCGTTCATGTAAGAAGTCTCCTATCCAGCCTACAATATCACTGTCTATCTAAATACTTAGCTAAAGTCTGACTGTCCTTTTCATTTCTAATTTCCTTTTCACTACTGCATCATCGGCAAAAAGACTTGCTATTTTTAACTACTGTATTCAAGTCATTTACGTAGAGAAGAAATAAAATTGGGCCTATCGCGCTTCCCTGGGGGACACTCGTGGTAACTTTCACTTCGCCTGAGCTGAAACCATCTAATACCACCTTTTTACCATTTTATGTGAATTCAGACCCTGCCACAGGGTATATTGTAGATGTACACAGTGCGAATACTAAGCATTCTTTCCCACGTCAGAAATACGTCATCACACTGCTCCTATCGTTGCAGGTCAAGCTGTTTACAGACGGCCGCGTCTCTGTCAACGCCTACCTGGGCATCCCGTTCGCAGCGCCGCCCACCGGACACCTTCGCTTCGCGGTGAGTGACAGTCGAATCCAGCACGGCGACATCAAGGACATTGGAGTATTGCTATCTGTCTTGCTAGATGTCGGCGAACAGGCGCCGCCAACGCCACGATGGCAATAGGGTAGTTTCCTTCATCAAAGAAAACAAACTTCATTAATTGCGGTTTGTGCCCTGCCATAAATGTATTTAATTTACGCAAAAAGTTTGTATTGAGAAATCCCAGTTTACTAGAGAATTAAATGTTAATTTTAAGGCCATTTGAAAAGGCTCTGAAATGGCGGGGTGCGCTGCATTCATGCTGACGTAACAGGTAGGTAGTTTACGTTTCGAAGCATAGGAAAATTCGTCTCCTGAACTTACCGGTGTGTTTCAGGGCCCCTCAGCTCTAGTGAATATTTATTAGTATTAACCTGTAACAACTATCAATGTTGGAAAAGTATTCTCAGTTAAACATGGTATTATTAGTCATTTTATAGGCTCAAGGACGTCCTGCTCGCTGTGTCTTCTGCTACGACGAAGCATGGCGTGAAGGTCGTGCGGCGATAGGCGAACTACATGATATGCTTGTGAAAGGAATACGAACTGATTTTAAATGAATCAACTGCATAAGTAATGTTAAATAAATAAATAAAAGTTAATTATAATTAATTAACGGAATAAATATGCATCCAATACTTGTTCGTAAGCTGTAACGGAGTGCGGCGTAAATTTGGAAGCGTCCGCAGCACCACCTGGTGGAAGGTAGAGGACATAGTTTGACGTCACACGTAAGATTAACCGGCATGCAATAGTTTGCCGTCGCGTTTTCGCGCCATTGATTTTTTTCACTTTTTAATTAATGAGGAAAAATACCTAACGTCATTTAAAAATCGAACGGCTTAAAACACGTACTCCAGAGGTTATAAACTTTCGATCAAGACAATAAAAAAATAATAGGAAACTACCCTATTGAAACAGTATTTAATAAATCACTGACCGAACACGTGGCACCGATGGATTGGAAAGCAGCCGATGTAACACCTGTCACGATCGGCAGATCGCAACAAGTAGATGGGAAAACGCTCCGAGTGGCTTGAGCGAAATCCCGTGAGGCCGTTGGTCACTTAAGGGTTAAAACCCAGAACAAAAGCCGAATCTTCATGAAGGTGGTTTATTAGAAACAAGCTTACATCGTCAACTCAGTGTAGAAAATGCCCCCCGATGCTTCCACACAGGGGAATATATATCAACGTTTTCCTTAAGGAGGGGAGGACGCGATGACCTGTGACTTCCCCTACCTCTGAGGGAAAGGGTCCTGCACTTTGGGTCGCCCAGGGGCGATAGTGCTCTAGTCCTAGGCGGCTATGGAGACATCGTAATCAGTATCTCCCTCATATCTTTGGAGACCGTCTGGAGATCAGGAGCCGTCTGTAGGACAGGGGCCGTCTGGGGGTCACCGCGTGCTCCCAACTGATATGGTCGGGAAGGGAATACTTCTCGACCATGGCCTTTTACATTTAGCTTTCCCATATACATTTATTATTACCCCAAATACCTATATCCGTTACACACCCATTTTTAAAAGTGGTGATAGGGAGCAGCCATCTAACTACCGACCTATATCCCTCACATCCATTTCATTCAAAGGTCATCTACAACAACATAATACCCTGCAAGCCACCATAAAGGGGTGGGGCAGGGGATGAATTCTTACCAAACATTCCCTACATATCATGCATAAGAAAGGATTAGTATCAATATACTAGTTTAAACTCCACTATTTAAAAAAGATAAAAAAAGGTAAGTGAGCATGCACAATCATGCTGTTAGTTGGGTTACCTTCAATTCCTTATACCAACATGCAGCTACCTATGCTATACTATGACTCACTCTTATAGGACATATTTACCGCTATTCATATTTTACTATATAAATCTATATATATAATGATATAGATTATTCCATCCAAAACAATTGTACGAGTAAAAAATACATTTTGAATCCGTCAGTTCGGCAATCAATTACTCTAATTTTGTGATTATGGTCCAGTCTACCATACTAAGTTGGGGTTCGTAAAATATTTTTAACACTGAAAATATGGTCTTGGAATTTGTTCCAGAGATTAAGTCTAAATTTCAACCTGCGATCTGTAAATGATTCCCATTTTAATTTATTTAATAGACTGGTTATACGCTAATAAGGTTATCGTACCGTCCTTTACAAATCTTGCCGATCTTCGCTGCACACGTTCAAGTTCATTATTTAGACCGATTTCGTAGGGATCCCATACACTGGCAGCATATTCCAAATGAGGTCTGAAAAGGGAAAAGTAGCTGATTTCTCGTACATGATCGTCATATTTACCCAGTACTCTTTTGACGAATCCCAGTTTACGATTCGCTTGACCCATTATTTCACGTACGTGTTTACCCCAGGAAAGATCATGTTTCATTCTTATTCCAAGATATTTAATGGATTCCACGTTTATTAATTCATTATTACTAATTTTGTAAGTTCTACGAGGAGAGCTATTCTTTTTCCAAAAATTTATTATTATACATTTAAAAAAATTAATTTTAACTGCCATGCATCACACCATTTTTCAATTGCTTGTACGTGAATTTTTTGATATTCTGGAAAATTTGAGTATTCTTTATCATTTGGGCATAAAATTTCCCTGTACACTACTGCGTCATCGGCAAATAGACGAAGCCTACTTTTTACCACCTTATAAATATCATTTATGTACAGAAGGAATAGGAGTGGACCCATCACACTACCTTGTGGGACACCCGAAGTGACTTTAATTGCCGGTGAGGTAACACCGACCAAAACAACCCTTCGCACCCGATTCATGCAGAAAATCATTAATCCATGATATAATGTTACTGTCTAACCCATAATATTTTAACTTCAAAATTAGTTTGCTGTGAGAAACCTTGTCAAAAGCCTTCTTGAAGTCGAGAAATATAGCATCCACTGGAATATTATTTTCGCCAGAAACTAAAATACCGTGGGAAAAGAGAGCAAGTTGAGTTTCACATGATCTGCTCTTCCGGAAGCCATGCTGAACATTGGACAATAAATTCTGGCTATCTAGGTGTCCCATGACTGAACTGACAATTATATGTTCTAGGACCTTGCATGAAATGGATGTGAGGGATATAGGTCTGTAGTTAGATGGCTGCTCCCTATCGCCACTTTTAAAAATGGGTGTTACATCAGCTGCTTTCCAGTCCATGGGTACGACGTGTTCGGTCAGGGATTTATTAAATCCTATTTCAAGGTAGGGGGAAATTTCGGAGGCTAACTCTCTATTTACGCGGGAGGGAATTTGATCAGGGCCAGGAGATTTGTTGGGGCTTATATCTTTAAGTAACTTTTCGATACCATTACAGGAAATATCGATTGGTTGCATCAGTCGCTGAAAGAGGTCAGGTAACACGACAGTGAATCCCCGGAAGGTGGGTTAAAAACGGTTTGGAAGAAGAAATTTATCCAGTTAACTTTGTCAAGAGTGTTTGTGGCCATTTAACCCCTATCATTTTTAAGTGAATGGACGGCATGCTTATGGCCTTGCACTTCCCTTACGTACGACTAGAAGACTTTTGGATTTTCCTTCAATTGTTCCCCTAGTGTTTTTCTTTTGAATTCTGCAAATGCATTACGAAGTCTTTGTAGTGGATTTTGAAATTTTATAGTATTCAGTTATTAAATTACGCTCATCAGTGGGCATATATTTACTAATTCTTTTCATTTTTGCATGAAATATTCGATGCTGTCTCAGGGATTTTCTCACTTCGGCATTGTACCACCTAGGTTCAGTGCTTCCTTTTTTAAATTTACTAGGGATATATCTATTGATCCCAGAGCTCATGATATTAATGAACGACTTCCATGAACCCTCCATACATAAGTTTATGGAAGACTTTTTAAAATCCGATAAGGAATCTCTTAGATAAATTTTAAAGTTAGAAAAATCAGCTCTTTTAAAAATATAAATCTTTCTTTCTGTTTAAAATGTTTACCTAAAGTTAGTGAGAATTTTGCATTTAGTACTCTGTGGTCACTGATTTCATCAGCCGTGTCAATCTTAGTCTATTTTTGTGGGATGTAGGTTGCCAGTAAATCAAGAATGTCCTCTATTAGGTACCGTAGCTAATTGTTGTACGGAGTTGTTGTTGGGAGGCAAGGGCCTCCAGATTTGACGACAGAAAACAGTTGACAATCTGCTCCCGTCACAAGGGTGCATGAACCCTTTGGAGAACCTTCGTGAACTTTCCATTTCATGTGACCATGCCATAACTAAAGCCCTTAGATTTTATTTTCAGTGAGTGGGTTCATTTCTTGGTATGGGACATGTGATGCGCTGTGATGCCGAGCGATGCCATCGGGTACCAGTAGCAAACCATGGCTCCCCGTGACCCCGCTGGGAACTTTTCCCTGGTTTCCATGGCCATGTGAACGGATCTTTTAACCTTTGAAGTTGAACACCCTGTCGTCCAGACTCTCGTCCGTCGGAAGAGGCAAGGGCGATCCAGGAAGTTCTTGGAGCTTTCCCTGAATGATTGATCTGAGCGAATTCTTCCCAGGGATTCCCATCGAATCTGGAATTCGTGCACGACTTCAAAATGTGAGCTTAAGGGTCACGAACTTCAAAATTTTTTTCAACCCCTAAAAATAGTTTTTTTTCAATTAAATTTTCAGAACACAACCTGCTATAATGACAATTGACATGCGCGACAAAACATTTCGAAAAAAGTAAAGACTCACGAATTTGTAGCGATGTAAACCCATGAGGTGAATCTTCGCAGCGCCGCCATATTGGTGTTTCCCGGCGTCGGCGCCGGTGTCACGGTGATTGCTGAGAGCATTATCTGAAGTATAATGTTTTATGGGAAAAGGCGGGGAACAGGAAAACAGCGGAAAATGTGTTTCGAGACTCCTCACAATCGCTGAAAATGCGAAAAAACATGCATGGGATGGGGGTTATGAGACACCTCACGGTGATAGTAAGGTTTTATCGAATCGCCAGTTTTTGTCGGACGATCACAACAATTAGGATTTATTTCACTTATTTCACATTCTAAACAAAAATAGGTGAGGACGAAAGCGCTGCGACAACAATTCGGCAGCCATAACGGACGACAATAGACGATAGAATCTACAAATTTGCGTTTAAACAATGCCCTTCACAAGCTAAAACTCAACGTCTCACGACATCGCGTTTTAAACAATGCCCTTCAGAAGCTAAAAACCAAGGTAACTCAATAGGCTTCTGCGCCGGACATAGGGAAGAGGTGAAATATCGCGGAACCCCTTTAGCGGTGGTCTCAGGAACAGCCCAAGATGGCGTTGAAAAACGTCGATTTTCAGCTGAAAAATGAAGATTTTCGGAGTGTTATATCTAGAGCGAGGAAAAAAAGTCTTTTGAATTTTTGTAAAATTGGGACTTTTGTTGTTTTAAATACAAATCTTCACCAATCTCATCATATAAAACAGTTTTTAATGACTTTCTTACAGACTTTTTGGGACTTTTTTTGGCGTGACGGGACTTTTCTGATTAAAATAGACTTTTATGGGCCTTTTTATTTAAACCGCATGTCGAAGTTAATATTTGGCTGTTGTGATCACATTTGTTCAACTGTGTGTCGGACGCATCTGTGTTTTTCATGCGGTACTACACGGAGCAGAGATGTACTGTAAAATTAAGCTCCTAAAAATTGTTAATGCGAAATTTTAATAATAGCTCCGGAAACTGCAATGAATTCTTACTATTGCTCCACCGTTCATGAAATAATCACACTCACTCAGTGCTTCAACCCGAAGGTTGGTTTGGATAGGTGAGGGTAGAGCTCACACCGTACTTATCCATTTGCAGCTCAAATTCACATATTGTTCCTTTCCCTGGGCCACCTCGCACTTCGAGTTTTTTTTGCTGAGGGTGTCCAAAGACTTCACAAAGGGATAGATTGATCTGAAAGAATGCATTGATCTAATTATGAACCAGCTTATTTGAACCCGGGTGGTCTGCTGACGAGCCGACAGCGCTACACTGTATGCTAGCACTCCGCTTTTGTTTAGGAGATTACTGGAAAAATTATACAATTATATGAAAGATCATCTAGAATTTCCGACGAGGCGGACGCGTCACATTGTGTGCAGATGATAATTAAATGAGCCTACATTGAAGCGAGGCAAGCATGACGTAGATGAACCTGGACCCTCGGCTGCGATCAAGCGGAGAAGAAGATTTTAAAATTATCGCAAAAAACAAGAGAAAAAGGTCCTCAGCTTCCCCGACAATAGGGGTCCTGACCTGTACAATTGACAACAAATAAGTACTTTTTTCTCATTTTCGGTTTTTCTTGAGCAGAAAACTAAGTTTTGAACTATACAATCATGTTTCAACTGCCTTACAACATTATTGATCCTATGTAAAAACTTGTTTTGTATTGTATATTATAAAATTTTCCCCTTTAAATTTGACTGAAAAAACGCCCTGTTTCCAAGGTTTTACAATGGAGTGTACTTCCACCCTCTTTGTCATCTAATGCCTTTTTAGTAAGAGGTAGGGTGCTGGGGACTTCCAGATATTGAAATAGAGGAACAATGAGATGGGAGGGTGAGTTTCGAAGAAAATGAACCATGGGGAGACGGGAGAGCGAATATAAACGACGTGAGTGGTTAAGCGCGGTTGCATAACTTGGAGCATACAGCCCCGCGACGCCGAGGCGCATGTTTCAGGGCGCGCTGTTCGTTGGTTGGTTATTTAGGGGAGGCGACCGACAGCTGAGGTCATTTGCGCCATTTAGGATAGGTGGATAATTGGGTAATGGTAGGAGTTTTCAGGGAACGGAGGAAGGGTGGAGAGAAGCCCGGCGTCGGCATTAGCCTACTCTTAACGAAAGGCGCCAAGGGGACCACTGCTTAACGTCCCATCCGAAGGACGGAGTACTGTACTTGAAATGCCCTCCACTAGGCACTCAAGTGGGGACCGGTTTTCCACTGAAAAATCCGCCACTGCCGGGAATCGAACCCGGGCCCTCGGGATGGGAGGCCAGTACTCTAGCCACCACACCAACCCGATCCCCTGCGCTGTTCGTCCTACGTCAAAATGTTAGATTACCTTTTTTGTTGCTTATATTGTCTAATGTCCGATTATTTGATTACTTTTTCCCAAAATCAAAACTAAACGATTTAAAACTAAAAAAGCGATTTTTTAGTGTTATTTTCAAAATTTGGGGGGGTTGCGAGGTGAATTTTTGGTGGAAAGTTGAAAAATTCGGATTCAGCGACCCAAAAAGAATAGGATAAATCAATTTCCAGAACTACGTCTAATTTTTCCAAGTAAAATCCCCTAATGCCTGGACTAGCATCTCTAGGCTCTTTTCTCCAACAATTCAGTTAAATTCAGCAACTTTCTCACGGAAATAACTCAGACTTTTGAGAGACTTTTTTCAAAACTATTGGAGACTTTTTAGGCGACTTTTTTTTGCAAAATTGAAGACTTTTTTTCCGCGCTGTAGTTATATCTCATGAAATAATGGCATTGGAGCAATATAAGTCATGTCATCATGGAGATTTACTCCATCCTTTCTCTACGTAACACAGTTGGAATGAGTGCTAATGAACACCTTTGTCGCAGGATAAATATTCGAAGTTCGTGACCCTTAAGCTCACATCTACCCAAAATGGTCCTCTGCGAGCTGAGGAAGGTGGCGGGGTCAGTGATCGAAACGTCGGGTTTCCAAAATCCAGACTGTCGATGGAAAACCTGCGAAGAATGTGAATCGTTTCCGAGCGTGCATGGTGATTGTTTCTTTCGGTCCATGTCTCTCCCTTTGCAGCCTCCGGAGAGACACCCCGGTTGGAACGGCACCCTGTTCGCAGGGGCCTTCGCGTCCCCCTGCCCGCAGCCGAGGCCCGAGGCCCTGACCGACGACCCCAGCGGCCCCGTGTCCATGCAGCTCACCGGAGAGGACTGCCTCTACCTGAACGTGTGGACGCCGGACAACTCGCACTCCTCCCAGGTGCGATGGGGACCATTTTATGGGCAGCATCGTGTCAATGGTCAGCTCTTCAAAGAACGTTCCACACCGTCCGATTCATTGGCCAATCCGTAGAATTAATTGCATTGAGCGTCGATTGACGATGCCTTTCACCAACTTCCCGTACAATCCTTCAATCTCATCGGCAATCTCTGATTACAATCACTGGATTGTAGAACACGTTCTATTTCCCGCCGACCAATATCAAATCAGAGGTTAGAATGGCCGTATCCTAGTGACCAACACAACAACAACACCCATGGATGCTGCTTTTTCGGCATTCATTTCTGGGCAGTTCTAACCTTCCAACTTCTTTTTCTGACGCTTCTAATGTTTCTAATTACAAATAATACTTTTATTGCCGTCTTCTATCTCGCATTCAATGAACCAGCGTCTCACGATGTTCTGTTTTAATATGACATGTGGCGTAATAATGCGGGATGTAAGAGCATTGTTATAGCTAATGTTGGTGTCTGTCTTGTCGAACATACTAGCCGTATCCGAAAACCAAGTATGCTCAGGCAAAGCATTCTTGGCGATGACGTATTGCTGACGTACAATGAATCATGCTTGGGAAAGAATACTTCATATTCGGACAGTCTACGGATAGGAGCGACGTTAAGCAGTAGTGGCAACATAAAAAACCACTAGGTATAGTGAAACACGATAGAGGGCAACATCTATCAAATGCTTAGATCGGAAGAAAAAGAGCGATTATATGTATATTAATCTTATCAATGATATGTATATTAATAATAAGAAAATGTAATATACGAAGTAAAAAAATAGATACTGCAGACATTTATAAGTAGCCAACGGCTCCGCCATCTTTTGTTATTCTCGACAATAATGCTTCGAACCCTTTAACAATGGAAGCGTGCTTCTGTGCTTTGGCTTCGCAGCATACTTCCCCCAGAGTGCTTTGCGTTCGGACGTACTTCGGGTGTTTCCGACGATACCCCCCTCCACTTGCAAACAAGCATTGTAGTGTGCTTAGCGCTAGAAGCACACGTTTCGGACAGGGCTAGTGTCCAATTTTGCATCCGATACTGTGCCGTATTATTTCTCTGATTAATTCGACCGTGTTAAATAAGTTTGAGACTCCACATTCAGTTAGGATTCCATTTAAAGTGTCTTTGAGTAAGTAGTTGTTTATGCAGTCTTGACGACCGCGTAGGACAGTCTAAACTTCAGGACTGGAAGAAAGTGACCATTTGGGTGAAATGTTATGAGCAGCTAATTTATCTCATCGAGTCTTATGTTTTAAACGTTCCTTTCGTTCTTCTTATTAGCATAATTTTCTTGAAGGTAGAACTTCAAAAAAGAGATATGAAATGTCTTCATTCCCTCCGGATTGTACATACATACAGTCTATCATGAACTGATTTATTGTCAATGATATACGCTCGTAGATAAGGATTTAACTTCCATTCATAATGAAACACAGCAGTATTACTCCAAACTTAATCTATTATCAACCGACCTGGGTTTAGGCAACTCATTGCAATTTTCCACCTAGACTGTGTTTCATTATGAATATTAGCAACTTCCGCAAAGTTACTCCTGAAACGATTTCTCAGGTTTTACTTCCTTTTCATCGGAGCATTTTAACGTTTCGGTTCCAAGGTCGGCAAAATTGTGGCCGCCACCATTGTAATGGGCACTTGTAGCAAGCAGTAGAGGCGAAAATTAAACCATACCGATCCATTATTAATAGCTCTACTTTACTTCAGATCAACTTAAACCTCAGTATCTAGAATCTTCGTTTAATGAATATTATAATTGCTAAATATACACCATACTTTATTTAATCTATCACGTATCACTTCTGAACAAGGCAGATGACGTAAACAAACCATTCCGACCAATTTCGAACATCGATACAGCTGCGTTGGTCGGAATTCTCCCGTGAATCGATATGTACCATCGATAGCCCTACCACTGCGCATCCTTTCTGCACATAGCATTCAAGGAAATTAATTCGAATGACCATTCACCGTGTAAAACGGCCTTAACGGTAGCAATTTCGGGTCATCACTTGAATTCATTCGCGAATGTGTTCATCGGCATGATCATTCACCGTGTAAAACGGCCTCAAGAACCCCTAACTTTCAGGGTTCTCATTCTGTCTCTTCGCCTGTCCAGGGAGGTGGTGTCAGGGGCCCAACACCAGCACCAAGCCGTCTCCTGCCCGTCATGGTGTTCCTCGAAGGAGAAGGCTTCGTCTACGGTTCGCCATCTAGGTTCCCTGCGATGCAGGAGCTCTCCGCCAGGGGCGTGGTCGTCGTCTCCGTCGCCTACAGGCTCAACGTCTTCGGTGAGAAAAGCCCTTTCGACACGGTCTCTCAATGATTGCCCCCCCTCGAAAAATATTGCTCCGGAACTCGTCATCATGTTCCGCATGACACTACCAACATTGGGAACAATAAAGGCCATAACTATGCTAGTATGTAAATACGATTGGAGACCAGATACATAAGATTAGAGAGATGGATTATCGTACTGTTGGGTTCAAAATATCATTTTTCCCCCGTACTATAAGAGAACACAATACTAAGCATAGGAAACGGATAGGAGGGGAAATATTTTAGAGTAGTCTGTAGTGCATGATGCATGTATTAGTTCCCTCAAATACTATAGATACTAACAATCTAGTTGCATGAGACCCTTTAGTTGCTTGTTTGCATGTCGGTAGTGCATGCTTGGTGATCTTCACCCCCTGCCACACACCCTCGCGGTGGCTTGCCGGGTATCGTGTAGATGTAGATGTTACATAGCCCGCATGAGTACACCACATCCTATTAAGACAGAACTGTTACGCTTGCTTCTTACATGTATTAATCACTTTATTACCATGTAGATACTAACAATCTAATTGCATGAGACCCTATTATGTAGCATGTTTCCATTTAGTAGCTTGTCTCCATGTCAATAGTGCATGCTTGGTGATCTTCATCCCCTGCCACACACCATCGCGGTGGCTTGCAGGGTATCTCGTAGATGTAGATGTGGATGTTACATATCCCGCATGAGTACACCACATCCTATTAAGACAGAACTATTACGTTTGCTTCTTGCATCCCTGCAAAAGTAACATTAATGGAAAAAGAAATTGATACTTGATTGATACTTATTGTCGGTGGACTTTTATGGTGTTTTGCAACCAAATAATATTTATGTTGTTATGTCTTTGATACCCCACCAGTTTGATGCAACGCTCATATTATGCCCTTTCGTTTTCATATTCTATTCATTTTTTCCTTTTCACCAGAACACGTTCATAATGAACGTCTGCATTGTTATTTTTGAGGTTCTCGTTTTTTAGTTAAGGCCTCAGTTTTAATAACTTCACTGATTTTTTTAATCGCCAATATTTTGTAAATGTTTTTCGATTGCTTTTGTATTCATTTTAATTCTACTATCTTATCGTAAACATTCTTTAACAAGTTTATTAGGAGAATTCTTGAGACCGATATCGATCGTAAGTATTTTCTTTCGGTGATATCTACTTCTTTCATAGTTAACTATTGGTTTGTTTTATCCAGCGTTTCTTGACTTTAGAAAGTGTTTGATAAGGTTCCCCACTGTAAACTACTCGAGAAGTTAACAGCATACGGGATAGACTGTAATACAGTAGGCTGGATAGGAGACTTCATACATGAGCGCGTTCAAAGTGTGGTATTAGATGGTGTAGGCTCAGGCGAAGTAAAGGTTACATCAGGTGTTCCCCAAGGAAGCGTGACACGTCCGATTTTATTTCTTCTCTACGTAAAAAACTTGAATACAGAAGTGTATGGTGATATTCACCCCCTGCCACTCACTGTAGACCTCTCCGCTCGTTTCCAGGATTCCTGTGCTTCGGGGAGGCCGTGGCCCGGGGCAACCTCGGCCTCCTGGACCAGTACGTCGCCCTCCGGTGGGTGCAGGAGAACGCGGTGGCCTTCGGGGGCGACCCAAAGAGGGTGACCCTCGTCGGACACTCCGCCGGGGCAGCCAGCGCCTTCTTCCACCTCTTCTCTCCCAGGACACAAGGTCAGCTATTTCATTGGTTCTATCACTCGCACGGCAATATTTCAGCCCTGGCTAGTCAAGTACATACATACACAGCAGCTGCTGGAGTAGAACACGGGTCGTCCGCGAGGCTTTTAATTGCTGGATACGCGACAAGTTTCAGAGGGCATCTACATTTACGCAAGCCACCGCGAGGGAGTGTGGCAGGGGGTAAAGATCAAAGAAACATGCACTACAGACATGCAACTAGGCTACTACATGGAAACGAGTCAGATAGTGGAGTCACATACCGCTGGTTAGTTAGTATCTACATAGTGATAAAGGAATTATTGGTCATAATGGCATTTATATGAATGATTTTATCTTTATTTACCCAACATACATGAGTTATTAATGTTTATATGTACAAGTACTGTTACTTCGTTCATTACACTGCAGACCCCTGGGAAACATTGTTTTGCTGACGAGAAATAAAAAGAGAAAGATAAGTACGATTTGACGGTCTCATTGCATTCTGACTCAAGTCACCACGACCGGCGACGTCGCTGCAGTCCCTAAGGAGGAACTAAGGAGACTAGGTCTTAAGGATTTACCCGCCACTTCAGCGGCTTCGGCGAATGCAATTTAGCAGCAAATTATGCGAATTTCCTTCATAGCGAACGTTACATCGAGAGAGTGTATTTGCATGGCGTTCCCACTGCTTGACAACGCTACTTCCGTAAGCTACTAGTAATGATAATATGAATTCCGAATAATGTACTCTCAAATAATGAACAGGGAAACGGTGTTTGAAACCGTCGGGATTAACTCGAATAGGTAACCTAGGAGTCACGTGACACAAACACGAATGGTTCGCAAATGTTGGTGTGTTTTAATCGTTCATTACTATCTCACTCATTGTTTTCCATTGATATTTTCTCATCCGGGGACTCAATGTTCGAGACGGATGGCAAAAACTCAAAATGTTAACAATGAAGGAGATTGTTAAGAGCGATGTATACTCACCAATATTTTCGAACCATTCTTGTTTGTATTGCGTGGCTCCTTGGTTACCTATTCGAGATAAACCCGGCGGTTTCAAACACAGCCCCCCAGGAGTCTGGCTGGCCACGGTGGGTAGCATCCACGTCGGTGACGCACCGCAACCCAAAGGTCTCGGGTTTGAATCCCGCCCTTGCCACGGACGTTATGCTTGTTTTTGGATTATTATCATAGGATCAAACGATACCATATAATTTAGCCGTTGGATCACCCAACACCCAAGTCGACTTAGAGGTATGATTGACAATGTTCTTACCGCTCCCCGAACTGCGCTCGGCACCTCTTGCTGATCTCGCGCTGCTCCTTCAGCCGTCTTCCGCACCCTCCACTTCCAACTGCCACTCCGGAACGAGATGTTCAGCTGTCGGTTCGTTCTGCTCCACAGGGCTCTTCCAGGGGGCCATCCTCATGTCCGGCAGCGGCCTGGCCCCTTGGGCCCTCTCCGGCCGGGACTTCACCCTGTCTGCCCGGGGCGAGGGGGCAGCGGCCCGGGGCGGGGCCGCAGCCGCCATCCAGGCCTCGATGTCCATCGCCAGGAGCCTGGGCTGCCAGGGCCCCCTCGGGTCCCCAGGGCCGGCCGACGCCAGGGACATGCTCTCCTGCCTGCGCGCCAAGACCACCGAGGAACTTCTGCGCGCCTTCCACGCGCAGCTCAAGGTCAGAGTCGATAAGAGGTCACACATGCGAGCTCCGAGTCGATAAGAGGTCGCAGTGCGAACCCATTCAACAAACGAATGGGGCGAATCCGTTAGGTTTCCATCTGCTTGAGGAAAAGTATGCCGGAGTCACTGGCCGTGGAAGTTGAATCGCCTTTTAAGGCCTGGTTACACGATACAATTTATTGTACAAATTATGATCACAATTTCCGTCTTTTTTCTTGTCCAGATTCTGTGCAATCGTCTGTTCAATATTCTGAATGGGTGGTGAAAGATTTCGTAAAATTTTTCGTCCAATTTCCTGGTACGCGTCATGCGATAGCTTTTGTTTCTCCCTCACAAAACGCAAAATGCAATATTCAAATCAGGGTTTTGAAACATTCATCGCCTATTAGGAAGCAGACAATAATAATCTCGAATTTTACATCCAGTTGTCTGAGTTAGTCTGCCGTGGGGAAATATTTCGGAAGATGACAAAAACTACGCATTATTCGGTTGTTAGCAGGTCTGCTTTGTTCATGTGAGGCATGATTTGAAATATTAATTCCGACGTCTATTTCGTTTGGTCTTTTCTTTTCGATTAAATTTTCAGTCGAATCGAAGGTTTAATTGATGGAATAAAATACATATTTCCAGGCTATCACCAAAAATTCTGTTATTGGCAATTGTAATACCCTTTCGGCCAACGATATATTTGGTTTAGCACACGTACAGTAAGTAAACGGAAATAGAACAGGCATTCGTTCTGGCGTTCAGACAATCATTGAATAGATAGTGCAAGAAATTGTGTCGCGTAATCAGGCATTTACGGAAGGCTAAGCTATTCTCATTCGCACACCACTTCAGCCGTCTGGTTACGTCATAATCAGCATACGGGAGGAACAGAGAGAGTGAATGATCTCATTACTGATTATATGTAAAAAATAAAATTAAAATTCGAAGGTGAATTTCTTCACGTTAATGGCGTGCATTTTCAATGAGTGAAATGCGTGTGTTGTGCGAAAATCAATTTTGTTACTATAATCAAATAAATTGTAGTCATTGAAACCAAATCATCCCCGCCCCAAACATGGGGAAGGCATGAAATATTCCTTCTGGTTCGCTGTATGAGTCGCAGTTTTACTCGAGCATCAGATAAACAATGTTAATTTCCATCGATCACATGTGATGAACTGAGAATACAAAGGACTACCGGGCGTTTAGCCTTGTCCCCCTTGGCGCCTTTCCGCTTTAAAGAAACTCCACCGAATTATGAAGAAGATGCCATTTTTGTCAAAATTTCAGGACACATCATATTTTGGTCCTTCCATCGATAATATCTATGGCAATAAAATAATGAGGCATTTCCATAATATATTTGAAGAAAAAAGACGCTGAAAATCAGATATTTTATACGTGGTTATACGGCAGAGCATGGCTGTTGCAGTAAAAGTTGCAGATCAATAATATAAAGAGAATTGTAGTTTTGACGAAAAACTAATATAAGATGCGCAATTTCATGTAGAATTTAGGATTGTAAAAAAGTGCTCGCCCTATCTCACTTGTTTAATTGATATTAATAAATGATTGCTCGAAGAAAAGCAGAAAAGGCTTAGTTACATGAAAGTGGCGCTACAGTATGTTGTTATCATTGGCAACGGTACTTGTGACGGAACGTACTTACAAGGCTATTTACTAACTTAATTAAGGAATCCTTACTAAGGTCCTTATTATATTTTTAAGTAATTTAAATATTTCATTGGTTATTGACATGGTGTAATTTATACCAATGCTTCCAAATGGTAGCAGCGTCATCGTTGCCAAGCTATTTTCAAAAATATGAATGCTAATAATTTCAAAACAAAGAGCTGTATTTCAAGGGAATACCTTGAAACTAATTAATAAAAGATTAAACCTATTTTAGAATACGTATTAGCGGGATTGAGCGTGTATTCTCATTTTGTAAATTAAACATGGCAACAACACGTCAGTCATGTTCCGAAGTAAAAATGAGTTAAACGAGCTTGTAAAAAATAGAATTCACCTACAACGCGCTACAAAATAGCATGCTCATACAATTATTGTGCATGCGTTATAACCCCATAGATGAATTTCCATATATGTGTTTTTCTGGATCGATATTTATTTATTAAATGACGTACCTCTTTTACGGGGTTTTGAATCGCATAGACTAAGGCTCCTGTGGACGCATTTTCCTGACTCTGGTCCTTCCTCGCAGCTGGGCAACGGGTCGTCTGCCGTGGGGCCCGTTTCGGACGGGGCCTTCCTTCCGGCCTCTGAGCAGTACTTCCCACGGGACCCCCTGCCATGCATCCTGCGCGAAGAGCTCGGTGCTGCGGCCACCACTGCCGACTGGACGGACTCCTCGTGCACCAAGGCCTTCGCCAAACTGGACATCCCCGTGGTCGCCGGAGTGGTCAGCCACGACGGAGTGGTCAGCCTATGTCAGTGCACTACTCATCAGTGTTCCAATCCTAGGTTTACTGCAATGCCCTCCATTCTGCTCCGTTCAGCGTTAATTTCCTCACGCCCTGGTGTGAAACACACTGGGGTAAACAAATACGTGAAATAATGGGCCAAGCTAATCGTAAACTGGGATTCATCAGAAGAGTACTGGGTAAATGTGACGATCATGTACGAGAAATCAGCTACTTTTCCCTTGTTAGACCTCATTTGGAATATGCTGCCAGTGCATGGGATCCCTACGAAATAGGTCTAAATAACGAACTTGAACGTGTGCAGCGAAGATCGGCAAGATTTATAAAGGGACGGTGCGATAACCTTATTAGCGTATAACCAGTCTATTAAATGAATTAAAATGGGAATCATTGTTAGATCGCAGGTTGAAATTTAGACTTAATCTCGCGAACAAATTCCAAGATAATATTTACAGTGTTAAAAATATTTTGCGAACCCAAACTTACTATGGTAGACTGGACCATAATTACGAAATTGGAGAAATTGATTGCCGAACTGACAGATTCAAAATGTCCTTTTTTCCTCGTACAATTAGGGATATGAATAACGGTAAATATATCCAATACGAGTGTAGCATTGGTAGCTGCATGTTGGTATACCTAAGGACTTGAAGCTAACCTAACTAACAGCATCATATTGTATCTTGTCTCGCTATTTTTAATTTTTTTAAATAGTAAAGTTTAGAACAGTATATAAATACTAATCCTTTTTTATGCATGATATGTAGTACATGTTTGGTGAGAATATACCCCCTGCCACACATCTTTATGGTGGCTTGCAGGGTAGGTATTATGTAGATGGCGAAATATGGAGCATCACCATTTTATACTCTGCACGTCCATTTGATGCAGTTTGGCATTTATTATTCAAGCGTAGTCATTGAAAAACATCCTCTCGCTTATAAATCCTATGCTCTTAACACTTTACCATCAATGTGCTGCAAATTATTTTGCTCAGAACCACCAAATCCTATTCATCGAAAGGACATGTTTCCCCGATAACACTGTTTCGTTCGTGGGTCAATAATCGCACTTTACGCGTGAGCTGTTTATTTTGAGGAAATGAACTTTACATACTCATTTCTCCTAACCTTCTTTAGCGGTCAGACACAAGTAGCTCTGTCCGAAACGTGTGCTTCTAGCGCTAAGCATACTACAATGCTTGCTTGCAAGTGGAGGGGGGCACCGTCGGAAACACCCGAAGTACGTCTGAACGCAAAGCACTCTGGGGGAAGCATGCTACGAAACTAAAGCTGGATTTTCTGGATGGATGGATTTTCTGTGTTGTGAGTCTGTTTTTAAAATATTGTGATGTTTGGCCTATATAGTTATCATTACTATTACACATGGGCGGAGATTCTTGTGGCCGTGTTCGGAACAGGGCTAGAAAGCGCGTTTACGCGTAGCAGTTGACTGCTATGACAGTCAACTGCTAACAACTATTAAGCCCCACTCGCATGTGTAAATAGCAACTGCGATGCGAGTTCAGGTCGATACTGGACACATGTCGAACACTATCGATCCTAGTTCGAGCTATTAGCAAAGTTGAAGTCCGTGTACTTTCCAGCGGAAATGTATCCAACACAATCGCAACAATCGTCAACGGAAAGCAATACACGACGGAATTTGGATACAATAACAAGGATATCCCTCCCCAAAAGTGGAGGTTCTGCTCTTTAAGGAATGGGAACAAAAGACAATCGTCGATGGAATTTATTGATTGAAGAATTTAATGAAAATTTAAGCGAAATTTACTATGAAAATAAAACGTCTTTTATTTGTTGTGGCAAAGTCTATATAGGGGCTTTAAGGTGGCTGGTTCGGTAATCGTGAGTCGTTGAGAACTAGTGCTCATATAATTTCAATGGTACTAAAAAATTGCTTGGAGGTGATTAAATTACACGACATTTTAACCGGATGCCTCAAATTCTCAAGTCATATTGAAACATTGCCCTTTTTAATTTAATTATTGACATGAAACATAACATAAAACTTGACTTGATTCGGTTTCTGGCAACCTGAACGTTGTCACTCTGTGCATATCCTTTGACCTTGGAGATGTTGGTTTTAATGTATGGATTGAAAAAGTATTTAATTTGGTGCTATGGGTATTCGCATACTTTGTAGTGACGAAATAATTGTGATAAAACGCTTAAACATTTATAACATTTGTTTAAACCATTTATTTAATCTCTCTTTTTTACTCGGCAACAACGCACATTCTGAAATTCGGCACTGCTGTTGTGTAGGCAATTGTTTCTGTGTTTCAGCGGTCGTAACGGTAGGTGTCGTATTCGTCTATTCTCAAGAACCATAGATTAAAGCACGAATATTACATTTTGTACAAGTAGCCTCCTTGAATTAAAGAAGAGAATTCTTCTTTCTTCTTTAATCTATGTCGAGAATTCTGTCAAGGCGACTACATTGTAATATTCGCGGACTTTGTGGTGTGATTTGTTGTGGTTTCTCGCGCGTTCGCTTTCCCTCGTCTGATTCCACGTTGCCAAATGCACCTCAAAACTTCGCCCGCGATATTTGAAAATTTAAGGAATATTTTATTTCTTTCATATATACGGAGGAAATAAGTCGATAACACTGGTTGATTTTCTCAGAATAGAAATTGTTGGCTAATATCCACATCATTTCAGTTTTTGGTGAAAATCTGTATGGTAGAAACGTAAATAATACATAATTGACCCTTACGTAGTGGGGTGCGCCATAAGGCTCCACGTTAAAAAAACCTTAAATATCTCAAAAACTACACCGAAAACCCTAAAAAAATTTCTCGTAGAATTTTAGAGCATAATTAAAGGAACAAATATTGCAATTATGAACAAAATCTATACACCTGTAAATTTCGACCCAGCCACCTTAAGCTGCATAGAAGTTGGTGCTAGCAGTAGCGATTTAGATATATCGCGCATCTCGCGACTGTCATAGCAGTCAACTGCTACGTGTAAACGCTGCTTTAGACTTCTTGGGCAATAAGTTGGACCGTGTCCCTATGCTCAACTGCGAGTGAGTCCGACTGGTGTAGACGACCGTGGTAGATAATCGACTCCTCTGATCGTTGCCCTCCCCTCCTCCAGATGGCAGGGGCGAATCCTTGGCCAGGGAAGGTTACGGCCAGCTTCGGGCCTTCTTCGAGTCCGTGGCCATCCCGTGGGCCGCTCGCCAGTACGGGGCGGGCCCCTCCCCAGGGGCCCCCACGTCCACGCTGCCGCTGGTCGCCCAGGAGGCCCTCCGGTTCGAGTACGTGGACCGCTCGCCAGATGGGGACGCCGAGGCCCTGCTCTCTCAGCTCATCGAGGTGAGTCTGACCACTATAATGGCTGGTTGGTACTACTATTAACTTGTGCTATCTTACAGCTTCTGCTAACCTGAGTTAGCAGTTCAATTTCAATTAATAATTTTAAGTTTAATTTGGTAAATGTGAGCTTAACAGTCACGAACTTGATAATTTTCTTTCAACCTCTAAAAACGTTGTTTTTCGATGAAATTTTCAGGGCGCAACCTGCTATAATGGCACTTTACACACGAGAAAAAACATTACGAAAAAAGTAAAGACTCACGAAATTGCACGATTTAAACCCATGAGGTGGGTGTTCGCAGCGCCGCCATATTTGTGTTTTCTGGCGTCAGCATCATGTGTCACGGTGATTGTTGAGAGCATTATGTATAATGTTTGTCGGGAGAAGGCGGGGAACAGGAAAACAGCGGGAAGTGTGTTTTCGAGACTCCTCACAATCGTTGAAAATGGGCAAAAACATGAACGAGATGGTTGTTTTGATACACCTCACAATCGATGAAACTTCACAAAAACATGAACGTGATGGGGGTTTTGAGACACCTCACGGTGGTAGTGGGGTTTTAACGAATCGCCAGTTTTTGTCGGACGATCAGCAAAATTATCACTCATTTCACATTCTAAACAAAACTAAGTGAGGACGAAAGCACTGCGACAATAATTAAAAGATGAAAAATACGGCTTCATTAGGGATGGGGACCTCGTCTACCTCGGAAGCCATAACGGACGACAATAGACGATCGAATAAACAAGTTCGCGTTTTAAACAATGCCCTTCAGAAGCTCAGGACATAGGGAAGAGGTGAAATGTCGAGGAACCCCTCTAGCGGTGGTCTCGGGAACAACCCAAGAGGCGTTGAGAAACATCGATTTTCAGTTGAAAAATGGTGATTTTCGGAGTGTCATAACTCATGAAATAATGGTATTGAATCAATTTAAGTCATCTCTTCATAAATCTCCATCCTTCCTCTACATAACACAGTTGGAATGAAAGCGCTAACGAACATCGTATCCGCAGGAGAAATATTCGAAGTTGGTGACTGTTAAGCTTACATCTACCGTCTAATTTTATCAACTGTTAATCCTAGCGGAGTCCTGGAATAACTGTTATTTTTTAAGTGCTGATGGTCTACGCCCAATTAGCAGACCTGCCACGAGGCAACTCACGCAAACTCAAACATATAACTACCGCAGGAATGTGAAATCGCATTTTTTTCGTTTACTCAGCTTTACACTACTGACATAATCAACGCAAATGAAAAATCAAAATATGAAATGTTCCAGAAATTCGATTGGAGCGTGAAAATATTTGGTGTTTGGGAATTTGCCGATTTTGGCGTCTCGAATAATAATGCGAATTCTTTTAACCGGAGTCTTATCATATGTTTCACAAACCAACTTTGATAGCATAGTTATCGGTAAAATTAATAGTAAACAAGCCTCTCGCTGCATCCTTAATAAACAGGAATAAAGACAATTAACCCAAGCGAAGATCAAACGTTGCATCAACGTGTGGCATAATGCTTTTGGCATTTCGTCATTGACATATCCAGGATTATTTCACTTCATGAAACACTACTTGAACACTTTTGAAGTCGGCAACGACCTTAACTTTTCAAATAGCAAAAATTTACTAACTCAACATGGCCGCCCTGAAATAATTGGCCAATCAGGAGGCGTACCCTAAGAAATCGGCTACAGCAGCGCCTCTACCGGCCAAGGGTCACGGAGTTTGCCCACCCCCCCTCGACCAATGAAGTCGATGAAAGTAAGCCATACGATATATCGCAGTCTTGTCACCCCCTGCAAAAGCTTGCCTGCAAGGAGAGTAGAGAGTAGTTCTCCTTGGTTGCCTGTAATAGACATGAGGAGAACGGAGTCGCGACCTTTGGGCGTAAAGGGGTCGAGATCGACATACTGTCGCCCGCCGCAGGCTGGAACAATCCTGGCATTGTTTCGAAGTTAGCAGTGAACGTATACTGATGCTGCTGTTTAAATTTTACTGCTTGTACATTGTTCTTGCGCTACTCCTATCCTGCAAATGTGAATTTTGCTTTTGCAGTGCTTCAAGGCGCATGCGCACTCCGCTGCTGCTACTAAAATAAACTGCTTCTGCTTCAATCAACTGCTTCTCGGCGCATGCGCTCTCGTCTCTTACTAACCGTTTGCAGGAGTGTACCGAGTGGCAATGCCTTGCAAAATAACAGTTCCAGCCTCTGCAGCAGGGGGATGAGTAGAAGGGGACAAAGAGTAGCAGGAACTAGAAGGCGTAGTAGCTATCGTTGTCTAATGTTAGCAGTTGCTAATGAATAATAGCAGATGAAAAATGGCAGGTTGCGAATTGGTAACCCATTCCTAATCATAACGTCCACACTGATTGAGCGGAACGAACCCCTTCAGCTGTCTTTGTTGTCGTTGGCGTCCACTTCTTGGCGCTCTCCCAATAAGACTCTATATAATCCGTTGTTTACAACTGATTCCTTAGAGCCCAGATGAATGCCCGTAATTCACCAAAGACATTGATTATTTAGAGAAGTAACAAAGACTTGCCTAAATGTTTATGTTCCATAAATAAAGCTTCTCGCTATATTCACCAATTGACATTACTGTCCATAAGATATGTAGCTTTGCAGAAGTAAACACCCAATTATAATATCAACTACAAAACAATGGTTGCCATGCAATATGTGGACTACGAGGTGTACACGGTCGACACGCACGGACTGCAGCCAGCAAGAACTTCAAATGACTTTTCCAGTTCGGTTCTCCCAACCAAACTAGTAAGTATGGCTGCCGCAGCCATAGGTACTATTCAACCCAACGAGTTCGGATCTCATAATCTATTTGCTTCGGTTAGGAAGATCTTTCCTTGGGTTCGATGAACCATACTCTGATAACCGAACGAAGTTCGGTACCAAGAGAAAAAAACCATTTTTTTTGCGTGCAAGTCGTTCAGGATAAAGCGTAGTCAACTCCCATTATTCAGGAGAAATGATTCACTTTGTACTTGATCCACGAATTTATTTTAACCCAAACAATTTCGACGTTAGCACGCCATCATCAGGGGTACAATCTCCTATTTGGGGAGATTGTACCCCTGAGGGCTCCTAATCTCCTTTTTATATCCTTTATCTCCAACCCCCAAGGGGAGATCGTACCCCTATTGATGATGACGTGCTAACGTCGAAACCGGTTGGGCTTAAATAAATTCGTGGATCAAGTACAAAGTGAATCATTTCTCCCATCATGCCGTCATTCCACGAAGTAGAGACTGCAACAGTTGGAGTTTCTCATTAATCAGTTACCTTCATGCAGTTTTCATTATATTCTTTATATTTTCAGCGTTTAGGCAACAATTAAATCGGTGGCAATCAAGAATACGCAAAATGCAAGCACATAAAAAATGCATGTTACCACGAGGCGAGCCCTTGTTGGCAATCCGGTTGCACAGCACAGCTGTCGGTTAGAAATGGCGTTCAACCGAGAGCTGGTTGTGTGGCGAGACATGTATACCCTGTGGTACCTATGTGTCTCTCTCTCTCTCTCCCCTTAATAATAGTTCTACACGGACTCCATGTTCCGCGCTCCCCACGAGCGGCAGCTGCGCTTCCTGGCGTCCTCCTCCTCCCGGCCCGTCTTCGCCTACGTCCTCGAGGGAACCAGCTTCGGGGGTGGATTCGGGAGCGGGGGCGTGCCCGGACCATCCCCCAAGGGGACCGCCGTCAACGTCACCGGTGAGAACAAGCACTTTCTTTCGCCTCCTCTTCCTCACCTTGTATAACACCCGATCACTACTACCATTACGTCAAGCTATTCGTTTAAGCCACAAGAGCGACCTCCGAAAACGTTCGTCGCGACAACGAATGTTTTCATTCGTTTGCTCTACGGACAACGAAGAGAATTGTTTTTCGGCTCAACGGAGAGATCTTTAACATTTTGGTTTGTTTTGGCATAGGATTATGGTGTGGCCTTAGGACGCATTGTGCTGTTACGAGGAACATTTGAAGAAAAATAAACACGCCAAATATACACAAGAGATATAAGTTGGCAAAGTGTGATCTACATCTACACGATACATTGCAAGCAACCGCGAGGGTGTGTGGAAGGGGGTGGAGATCACCAAGCATGCACTACCGACATGCATGCATGCATACCGACATGGGTAACTCCCGACGGTATTCTAATACGGTACTACGGTAATCTAATTACGGTACGAATTGCGGTACGGTACGGTACGACTACGGTAATCTAACTACGGTACCCAAATCGTTGAAACAAAAAAAAATAGAAGCGGACGTACTGCGCTACCCTGGGGAACTCCCGATGATATTCAACTGTCCCCAGTTAACAGAGTCGTGGAACATGTAAGGGCCGAAGTAGAGCATGAAATTTTAAAGATGACCAAAGACGCGAAGTTTTAAAGTAATCGAACTCGGATATCCTGATTGATTAGGTTTGTCAAAGATAATTGTTTTCTCAATATGTAAGCATAAAAATTACAAAACTGCATTGTGCCTCTTCTTTCAATGTGTTTCTCAAACTTGAATTCCGATTAGTCCATAACATATCTAAACCGAATTTAAGGAAAATTGTTATGGCATCATTAAAGCCCATTACATTTCCTGTAGCATATTCATTCATTTATTATTTTCAACAAGTAGCTTCATGTATGGAAAGAGAGTTCAAACATCCTAATTTTAATATCTTTTTCTCTTTCCTACGTGTACAAAATTTTCGAAACAGCCCAAACTTTCTTTACTCACTTAGTACATGCAGAATTATTACATGGATACTGTTGCGTTCGCGTAGTTATTTCTTTTGTTTTGGTTTCCGTCATGGAGGTCGCTGCAGAACAAGCGGTATGAACGAAACGGAGACTTTTTTCGGTGTATTGTTAGCGAATGATTTAAAAACTCGCTCTACGACTCTTTGACGTCGAAATTCGTTACGAGGATAACGAAGTTTTAGTTGGTAACGAGAACGTCAATATTCATTCGGCTCGTAACGAAAGATTCAAAAAATATTCAAGACTCGGACCACTGCAGTGCACTGGTCCAATTTCAAAACACGTTCCAAACGTATTAAAGCATCAGCATGGGTGATGAAGAGACTGTTGTGACAAGTGTTTTAATAAAAACCGCGGACTGTAGCAATCCTGCATTTTTCTACAAAGCTGTTGCACCATCAAACGCCTGATAATGAAGAAGTTATTCCATAGTAATGTTGAGTTTACCTTCCTAGCACTTCAGAGATTCCTAATTGTCGTTTTCCTGTCGTTGTTGATCTTGAAGCCGTAGACTTTAACTGCGCTCAACAATGTCTGATAACTAAGGCCGGCTCACTAGTAGGATGCGACCGAATGCCTATAGATGTCTCGTCAGTTGCTTTTACAGCGCCTCTACCGGACTGGCACTGATTCGTGGGATAATTGCATCCGTTGTTATCGCAAGGCGACATTCGTGTTTCTCATACTTCAAATAGTAAGACAACACTTCACAAAGGAATGACTTGCATGAGCTTGGTGCTGAAATGTGTAGCAGATCGGGGAAGAGTACTTCATTTTTCTGTTTACGACGTATATCGTTTGATGATGAAACGATACGGAAAGCAAAAAGAAGTAATTCAAAATGCAGCAACACGCTGAAAAGCCTAAATCAAAACTGATAATTAAATGGTTCGTGGTCTACAGTAGTCATTGAATTATCATTGAATTGAATCATCCGCAATGCGGATTTCAATCCCTAAATATTATTTAATTATTATCCTTTATATACTTATCGTTTAATTAACACATTTAAACATGAATTGACAAATAGATGAACTCAACTTTATTAGGGCGAGACTTCGTCTACCTAACCTCTAGTACATGTGTAGTTAGCATCCAGCCACCTCTTATGGATTATACATATATTACAATGATAGTCTATTCGCCATTTACCATTCACGAATGAAACATTAGGAGAAATTTAAATAAAGCGGAGAAGAAAAGTGTGGAAGCATTTGAAATGTGGTGCTACAGAAGAATGATGAAGATAAAATGGATCGACCGAGTAAGTAACGAGGAAGTGCTAAGAAGAGTGGAAGAATAGAGAAGTCTGTTAAGAACTATAAAAAGAAGACGGGACAACTTAATCGGCCACATCTTAAGACACGATGGCCTGATGAAGACCATCTTCGAGGGAAAAGTGAACGGGAAAAATGGAAAAGGCAGGCCTCGTATGAGTTAGGCTAAATTTCAGAAATTCGAAAAGCTAGAGGCTTTTCGTATAAGAACTATGCAACAGCTCTATTCCCCCTATATCGACCCCGCTGAACCTGAAAATTGCTGTTGCTCAGCTGAAAAATGGACCGGAAGTGAGATATTCAAGATGGCGGCCAAGATGGCGTCTAAGTTAAAAACATGCGGTTTTCTTTTACATGTTAGAGTACAGTGATAGTTTAGATGTCTATTCTTATGATATTTCTAGTCAGAAACAAGAATCTTCAACCAAAAATGACATTTGGACCTTATTTTTCAAGATATATTGAAATTTCACGGAATACCCTAGGTGTCTACTGGCTAAAAGTCACCTTTTTCGGGAAATAGCGCCACAAATCAGAAAAATGTCTTGAACAAACGTTTCAGTACATTTTGTAAGCCTTTATTTAAATCTAAATTCAGCTTCATACAATAAATAGTAACCACGCCACGTCAATTACAAGAGAGGCGTGTATGGCGCTGCTGTAGCCAAGCGACCGAGTCCGTCGTACTGCGCCCGTCCTATCCAGTTCAGAATTGGAAAAGTTAGAGGTATTTCGTATAACAATAGGGCAACAGCTCATTACCCCATATTTCGACCATGCTGAATCCGAAAATAGCTGTTGTTCAGCTGAAAAATTGATCGGAAGTGAGATATTCAAGATGGCGCTGAACTTGAAAAAACCGCTATTTCCGCATATTGGATGGTAGAAACGTGGTTCACATTGCCAATGTATGTTTGTGTGAAGGATGCAACAGGTCATGGAACAGGTCGTAAAGGACGTGAAAGAGAAGAATTTCGTCAATGTGAAGAGGTTGGCCGATAGAAGTATCGAGTGGAGGGCTGCGTCGCTAAGCAACCTAAGTATTGTTGACCCATGATGACGATGAATAATTCAACATTCTCCAGTTTTTCGTCCAAACCTTAAACAATGAACATCATCGCCAAGCATTTTATTGAAATGATGAATTATGGTTGCTATAGAAAGACTTTTAGTGAATCGACAGTGACTTCACCGATCGACTGTGAATCCACTGATGATAGTTAGCGAAAAAAGAGCCCATCACAGCAGACGTCGAACGGGCCAAAGCCCCGATATTCCATGGGAAAGGGTGTGAGCTGACGACATTCTTACTCATACGAGTCATAATAAAAGATTACTAGTTTTAAGGAAAACTGTGGTTTTCTATTCTTGTAAACGTCAACAGACTGCTATTCAGTATAAAATGATGCTAACATTGAGTTTATTTAACGCATGTGCTATTTAACAATTCTACGCCTCTCAATTGCCGAAATGATTGAATAAAGACTGCATGCATGTCATGGAATGAAAATAATTCGCGCACGTACAATGTGAATCATCGTCGGCGATGACAGTTGAATCTGATTCCTAGATGTGCTCGCATGTCATGCGATGAGCTTTGCTTTGAATGCTTGAATTCGATGTTCATTGGTGAATTGAATTAAATAAAAAAATAATCATCATCATCATTGGTCAACATTCCTAGGATTGGTTTCCACTCGATTCTTCTGTAGGCCAACCTTTTCATTGTGACGTAATTCTTCTCTTTCACGTCCTTTACGACCTATTCTATGTGACTCACACGAGGCCTGCCTATTCCATTCTTCCCGTTCACTTTTCCCTCGACGATTGTCTTCATCAGGCCATCGTGTCTCAAGATATGGCCGATTAAGTTGTCCCTTCTGCTTTTTAGAATTTGCAGCAGACTTCTCTTTTCTCCTACTCTTCTTAGCACTTCCTCGTTACTTACTCGGTCGATCCATTTAATCTTCAGCATTCTTCGGTAGCACCACATTTCGAATGCTTCCAGCCTTTTCTTCTCCGCTGCTGTCATCGTCCATGCTTTACTACCGTAAAGAAACAATATGAAATAAAAAAAAATAAAATTGAATTAAAAAAACTAGGTGAATCAAGTATGTATTGCGAGCGTGTGAGCTATGGAAGAAGACCCAAAGATGGTATTACTCAGCCAGGTAGCTGTGGAAGGTGTTCGTTCCGCCTTCAAACGATGAACGCGAGTGACCTGTAACCCCTCCGTGTCTGTCGAAGGTGCGGGCCACGGCTCGGATCTGGTGCTGCTCTTCGGCTCCCTGGCGATGCAGAGGGCCAGCGGGCGCCGCTTCTCAGCTGCCGAGGAGAGGCTCAGCGATGCCATCCAGCGGCTGTGGCTGGAGTTCATGAGGCAGGGGTGAGTGGCCGATGTTCTATTTTACACTCGCTGGAAGTTCTAAAGCCTTGATCCGGTCCATTTTGTCGGCCAGTCTACGTGCAGTGAGTGAAGATTGACGACACATTCCACCAATTGCCCTCCCAATCCTACTAGTATCTCTAATTGCAATCACTGGATTGTAGAACACGGCCCATTTCCTGCCGGCCAATCTCCAATCAGAGGTTAGCTTTGCCGTATCCTAGTGACCAAAACAACAACAACACGTATCAATGCTGCTGCTTCGGCATCCATTTCTGGGCAGTTTTAAGATTAAAATTTCTTTTAGAGCTCATACCATTCTTAAGGCCGTTTTACACGGTCATTGAAACTGCGCAGGCTCTTGAGAGAACACTTGCGCAAGAAATATTGCAGCGTGTAAAGCGAATACTTGCGAGGACGAACAGCGCCACTGCACGAACGCCTGCGAGCAAATCAGAACATGTTATAATGTGCTAGTACATGCGTTCGCGCAAGTTTGAAGTTTATTTCTCTCACTAGATGGTGCAGATGTAGCGGCAACTTACTGCCTGGGGAATTCTAGAGATTAAATAGGTTGCCGACGATTGAGTTGGGTGTTTTTGTTTGCACTCAACTCTTTAGTTAGTGAATAAAGTGCAATAATGATGAGCTGGGCGATTAATCAGGTGGGAGCTTAAATTTCGTGCGTAAAGGAAGAACTAGTTACCTTGGCCCACATCCGTTCGTTCGTGGTAGAACTATGGATCAAAACATATTGTAAAGTTGTGGTAATTTATCGCATCTTTCACGTCCACTACTTCAAAAAATCTTGACGTTATGCGATATATTGACGGTATTAACCCTACTGAATGGTATATTGTAATACTTACATAGTGCGCCGACGATTGCACCGTGCAAAGCTGTCCAGCAAGCGTCCTCGCAATTTCCTACGTCACGGACTTTCGCAGACGACTGCTCAAACGGAATGAACATCAACTTGCGCAGTTTCAACGACCGCGGTGTAAAACGGCCTTAAGAAGCTTAGAGCTTATTCTGATGCTCACAATAATAATAATAATAATACTTAATTAATAATACTTTATTTCCGTCTTCTATCTCGTATTTAATTTTCCAGCGTCTCACGATCTTCCTTTTTTTAAATATAATGTGGCGTGCTCCTTGGGGATAAGTGAGCGATATTGGTGCCGTCTCTTTCGTGTCCGCAGGAACCCGACGGTCAACGCGTACGGCTACGAGCCGCTGTGGAGGCCCTTCGGGGGCGAGGGGGGGTCATCGTCGAGGGGCGGCGGGTTCATGGCCCTGGAGAGGCAGCAGATGCGAGCCCCAGCCGCCTCCGGCAGCACCGGTCACTCCTCCGGCACCGGACACGACCTGGGCCGAAGGATGGCCCTGTGGAACTCCTTCCTGCCTCGGCTGGCCCGGGCCCTGAACACGGACCCAGGGCCCGGGACGGACCACCGTGCTCAGGACGGAGGGCCCTCCGAAGAAGGTGGGTGCACCAACACACATGTGTCTCTCTCCAAGACATTTGCACCCGTCATATGGGGGGTGGGCAGTGTTGCAAACATCTGATTCTGTTTCTGTCTGCAATAATGGCAATACGTCAGCTACATAAGTAAAAGGAAAGAGTAAGCTTCGTCCATTTGCCTATGACGCAGTAGTGTACAGGGAAATTCTATGTCAAAACGATAAAGAATATTAAATGATGACCTACAAGTAATTGAAAATTGGTGTGATACATGGCAGTTAGAATTAAACTTTAAAAAAATGTCTTGTAATGAATTTTTGGAAAAAGGATAGCTCTCCTCCAGCAATTACAAAATAAGTAATAATGAATAAACAAATGCGGAATCCATTAAATATCTTGGAATAAGACTGACACATGATCTTTCCTGGGGCAAACACATTCGTGAAATGATGGGTCAAGCGAATCGTAAACTGGGATTCATCAAAAGAGTACTGGGTAAATGTGACCATCATGTACGAGAAATCAGCTACTTTTCCCTTGTTAGACCTCATTAGGAATATGCTGCCAGTGTATGGGATCCCTACGAAATTGGTATAAATAATGAACTTGAACGTGTGCAGCGAAGATCGGCAAGATTTGTAAAGGGACGGTACGATAACCTTATTAGCGTGACCGGTCTATTAAATGAATTAAAATTGGGAATCATTGTCAGATCGCAGGTTGAAATTTAGACTTAATCTCTTAAACAAATTCCAAGAGTATATTTTCAGTGATGACGTTAAAAATATTTTGCGAACCCCAACTTACTATGGTAGACTGGACCATGATCACAAAATTGGAGAAATTGATTGCCGAACTGACAGATTCAAAATTTCCTTTTTTCCTCGTAAAATTAGGGATATGAATAGCGGTAAATATGTCCAATACGAGTGATTGAATCCATATCGTAGGTAGTTGCATTAAGGTATAAGGACTTCAAGGTAACCCAACTAACAGCACGTTTTTGCAAGCGTAGTTTGCTTTTTATCTTTTTAAATATTGCAGTTTAGACTAATGTATTAATACTAATCCTTTTAAATGCATGATATGTAGTGCATGATTGGTGAGAATTCATCTCCTGCCACACACCTTAGAGGTGGCTTGCAGGGTATTATGTAGATGTTGATGTACATAAAGGTGTGACAGGGAGTGAATCACACCAAACATGCATTTCATATCATACTCGAATAGGATTAGTATCCACATTCTAGTCTTAACTTTACAATTAAAGAAAGATTACAACAACAAAGCAAGAACGCACAAACATATTAGTTGGGCTAGATTTAAGTCTTTATGCCTACATACAAATACCTGCGCTATCCACTGATACACTCGTATTTATGCTGTTGGATATATTTACACCTATTCATATCCCTAATTGTACGAGGAAAAGAGGAGATTTGGATTCTGTCGGTTCGGCAATCAATTTCTCCAATTTTATGATCTTGGTCCATCCTACCATACTAAGTTGGAATTCGCAAAAGTAAATATATCCTATTGTCTTGGAATTTAGTTGAGAAGTGAAGTCTATATATCAACCTACAGTGTGACAATTATTCCCATTGTAATCCATTAATAGACTGGTCACGATAATACAGTTATCACACCGTCCCTTTACAAATATTGCCGATCTTCGCTGCAAACGCTCCAGTTTAAGCCTACTTCGTAAGGATCCCATGCACAAATGTAGCTAAATACAATGTAGCTAATAGCGATCTTAAAAATATTATCGGACATTATACAATTTGTAAAGCAGCCGCAAAAACAGTCCTTAGAAAAGCGTTTAGTGAATTCAAGAGAAAAATACTCGGAGAACAACTAGAAGGAAATGCGAAAGCATTTTGGTCATATGTTAGGGAAGTAGAGGCAACTAAAAAGTCAACGGTTTATTCCTTGAAAAGCGACAGGGGAGAAATAGCAACTTCCAGTTTAGATAAGGCTAATTTGTTGAATTATTTTTTAAGAGCATTTTAAATCAATCTAAGCGTAGCTTGCACGAAACCATACCAGACCGATTTCAGCAAACAATGATCGACATATCTTTTAGCGGAATCGTATCCTTACTAAAAACATTAAGCTGAACAAATCCTCAGGTCCTGATGAGATTCCAGCTCGTGTGTATAAAGAATTAGCTCTCGAAATGGCTCCGTATCTTAAAGTAATATTTAACAAATCCCTCGCAGAACACGCGGTTCCCAAAAACTGGAAGATAGCAAACGTGACCCCAATTTTTAAAAGGGGCGATAGGGAACAGCCATAAAACAATATCATTACGTCACTATCATGTACAATTATGGAGCATATAATAGTTACATCAATAATGGGACACCTCGATAGCCAGGATTTATTGATAACAAATAAGCATGGGTCCAGAAAGGGACGGTCTTGCGAAACTCAATTAGGTCTTTTTGTTCATGATATTCTAGTTTCCGGAGAAGGTAACGTACATGTAGACGCAGCGTTTCTTGACTTTAGAAAAGCGCTTGACAAGGTTCCCCTCTGTAAACTACTCGCGAAGTTAGCATCATACGGGATGGACAGTAATGTAGTAGGCTGGATGGGAGTCTTCTTACATGACCGCGTTCGAAGGGTGGTATTAGATGGTGTCAGCTCAGGCGAAGTGAAAGTTACATCGGGTGTTCCCCAGGGAAGCGTGATGGGCCCATTTTATTTCTTCTCTACGTAAATGACTTTAATACAGTAGTTAAAAATAGCAAGCTCCGTCTTTTGGCCGATGAGGCAGTCATCATCATTGGTCAACAATCCTAGGATTGGTTTGACGCAGCTTTCCACTCGATTCTTCTATCGGCTAACCTTTTCATTGTGACGTAATTCTTCTCTTTTACATTCTTCACGACCTGTTCCATGTATCTCATACGAGGCCTGCCTTTTCCAATCTTCCCGTTCACTTTTCCCTCGACGAAAGTCTTCATCAGGCCATCGTGTCTCAAGATATGGCCGATTAAGTTTTCCCTTCTTCTTTTTAGAGTTGTCAGCAGACTTCTCATTTCTCCTACTCTTCTTAGCACTTCCTCGTTACTTACTCGGTCGATCCATTTAATCTTCAGCATTCTTCTGTAACACCACATTTCAAATGCTTCTACCCTTTTCTTCTCCGCTGCTGTCATCGTCCATGATTCACTGCCGTAAAGAAAAATGCTCCAGATGTATGTTCTGATGAACTGTTTCCTTACTTCTATGCTTGTATTTCCTGCTGTAAGTAGATTCTTCTTCTGAAAGAATGCCCTCTTTGCCTGGGCTATTCTACTCACTATTTCTTTCTTGCTTCGTCCATCATTGGTTACTCTGCTTCCCAGGTAACAGAACTCTTTCACCTCTTCCAGTTTCTGTTTTCCTAGTTTAACGTTGGTTTTGGCCTCTTCTCTTTTCCTGCACACCAAAATCTTAGTCTTCTTCTTATTGATCTTCAGCTGATATCTGGCCATAGTCCTTTCCATGGTTGTTAGCATCTTATTCAGCTCCTTCTCTGTCTCTGCTATGAGAGCTATGTCATCAGCGAATCGTAGCATACTGATTGTTTCTCCGTGGATGTTCACTCCAGAACACTTCTCCTTGACTTCATTGATGGCTCTCTCGATGTAAACATTAAAGATTACGGGAGACAGTGCGCAGCCTTGTCTCACTCCTTTCCTTATCCTTGCCTCTTCACAGCTGGGTCCAGATTTAATCACAGCAACTTGGTTTTTGTACAGACTGTGTATAATTCTTCGGTCATTGTAGGACACTCCAATTCCCTTCAGAATTCCAAGCATTGAATCCCAATCCACGTTGTCAAAGGCCTTCTCGAAATCCACAAATGCAATGAACGTCAGTTTGTGAGGCAGTAGTGTATAAAATGTAGAAAAAAGTAGAAATGAGGCAGTAGTGTATAAAAAAATTTGAAATGAAGAGGACAGTCAGTCTTTATTAAAGAATTGATGAGATTGATGATTGGTTTGATAGTTGGCAGCTAGAATTAAATTTAAAGAAATGCGCCGTAATCAACTTTTGGAAAAAGAATAGCTTTCGCGGGATATTTATTGCATCAAAGAAAAGAAAATATCTAACGTCAAATCTGTTAAATACTTAGGCGTCACCAGCACTGAAGGCATATCAGGGGGGAAACACAACAGGGAAATATATAGTGTAGCAAACCGTAAATAAGGATTCGTAGAAAGGGTTCTACGCAAATGCGATGAGAGAGTACGAGAAAGAAGCTATTTTACAGTTGTCAGGCCGAATTTAGAATATGCCGCCAGTACATATGTGGGATCCGTACGAGGAAGGTATGATAAAAGAATTAGAGCGTGTGCAAAGGAGATCCGCTAGATCTGTTAAATGCCATTTTATAAGTGTATAAGAGTTACGAGTTAAATAGAAGAAATAGGATGGGAATTACTATCGGAACGCAGGTTAAAATTTAGGTTAAACCTTTTTAAGTAAATTCTAAACCGATTTGTTCACAGATGTTGTTAGATATATATTAAGAATCTCTATTACGTATTATGCTAGGTTTGATCAGATTAACAAGATTAGAGAGATAGATTGTCGTACCGATAGATTTAAGATGACATTTTTCCCGCGTACCATAAGAGAGCACAATAGGCAGCATAGCAAAGGGATAGGTAGGTGAATTATTATTAGAATAGCCTGTAGTGTATGATGCATGTAATATCAACCAAATATCCCTTTCTCATTATGTAGATATTAACCACCTAGCTGCATGTGACCCTATTATCTAGCATGTCTCCATTAAATATCCTATTTTCATGTCAATAGCGCATGTTTGGTGATATTCACCCCCTGCCACACACCCTCGTGGTGGCTCGCAGGGTATAGATGTAGATTTACTGGCAGCGTATTCCAAATGAGGTTTCAGGGGCAATATCATTCGTTTTCAAAGGTTTTGACGGATGGAGTCGGTTCTCAAAAATAATAAAATCTAAAAAATAGAGTGCAATTAACTCGATAGCCGTAATAAAGGTCAGTGTGCCCTGATCCAGTTCCACACGGTGCACCTTGACCGACCCCGACAGTTCCGCGTGACCAGACGTAAACACTCGAAAGCCTGGTTCCTTCATCGGCCACTGAACCACTTGACTGCAGCCAAACGCCATTCGTCGCCTTGTACGTGCAATAGGGTGACCCTTATTTTTAAGGATTTGTGACAATTATGATTTCCTTACTCTCAAAATGATCGAAATGAAGTTTATATTCACTGCTTAGTACACAATAGTGCTTTTACAACCCAAAAAAACGCATATTTAGTCCCGAAGTACTTGAGGCCCTTGGGGCACGGGTTCCCGTTAATTAAAAGTGACCAAAGTTCAGCACGTGAATATAAACTTCATTTCGATCATCTTGAGAGTAAGGAAAACATAATTGTCACAAATCCTTAAAAATAAGGGTCACCCTATTGCACGTACATGAATTCACAGACTATCCCATTGATCGTGTGTCATTTTTTATCTCTAATTTTATTCACTTACGTTTGTGCTATGTTCATGAAATTTAGAAGGTATACCCTCAGGGGTTACTTTGTGGAATTGAAGCATCATTAGAATAAGAATGACTTGGCACATTCCACACCTTTTATTGCAAGAACCGACCGCGGTTTCCACGGCTAGAGCGTCATTAGCAAGGCAACATATAGTGTAAATGTTGTATTTATATGTTGCCTTGTTATATATATACTATATGATGCCTTGATAATGACGCTCTAGCCGTCGAAACCGCGGTCGGTTCTTGCAATAAAAGATGTAAGATATACCAAGTCATTTTTATTTCCATGGTTCATTAAATTTTGCAATAGCATAGAAAAAGGTTGCATTTTTTTGAAGTGCAAGCAAGATTACATAAGTTTGACCTTTTGACCCCATAACGTGGGTCCAAACCAAATCAAAATGTTGCCTTATGGGATTGCAATGAAAAAATTCGAGGAAAAACTAGAATTATTTTGGCGAATGTTTGTCTCCTGTGGGTTTTGGGCATCTGGAACACGATGGAGCTACTTTCGTTTAAAAACAAACACTGTGAACCCTGAAAGGGCACATTAAGGGTCAAAGGTGTGATAAAAATCGAATATAGTAGGTGCAACATACGTGTTATATGATAGATTTAAATGGTTGACAAGGTCGATGGCAAGGTCTCTATAAATCTCTTGTCCTATCCTGACCTTCAAACATTACGTGGGTGTCAAAGGTCACGAGGTATAGCCAATCAAATCAGGACAGAGAGGTGTCGCATCATGATTTAAATTGTATTCTTCAATCGATGGAATTCTCCCAAGATCCCTCCCGGTCTTCTCTAACGTCCAAGGGTTAGGCAGGGGTCAGGGGCCATAGGGTCTAGGCAAGAAAGTCGGGGACAAATGTGTCTTGTCATAGGTTTAAATGGCTGCGAAGTCAATAGCAATGTCACAAGATCTCTCCTGGTGTTCTCAGACGTACAAGGGTTACCAATGGGTCAAAGGTCACGATGCCTATCCAAGCAAAATGGGCAACTAACGTGTCTTATCATAGGTTTAAATATTTTTCAAAGCAGAAACCAGTGATGGAATTTTGCCTGAAGTTTCATGCTACGGAACCCCGCCATTCTCCGTATAATTCATTTGTTGTTCACTCATTGCTGGTATGACCACGCAAGTGAATAATTCTAATCCCACGACGGGTGCAGAAACGGAATGAATGGATGAATGCGCACGAATGACGTTCAACTGTTTCTCTACCGCAGACGGCGACCCCAGTGAGCCGTTCCGGAGCATCACGTTCGCGCTGTCCGGCGCATGCGCCCTGCTCGTCGCATCCCTGGTGCTGTGCTTCGCCTGCCTGCGCCGTGGCCGCACCCAGCCCTCCTCGTCTGCAGCCGTAGGTGTCAAGGACGTCGTCGGTCGCCGCGGACACCGCGACGCCTTCTGACAATCACAGGTGTTTGTTTGGCCAAGATGGCTGCCGTGTCGAAGCACAGCGCCGCGAAACGATTAAAGCTACGTCTTCATGTGGTCGTTTTTGCGTTGCGTTGACGCTGCGTTGTGCGGCAGGAAAACACCCTGTTCTCATGTCAACCGGCAGCGCCAGCAGCAACGCACCAAAACATATGACGGTGGTAAACCGTGGTATAATCTGTAGCGAAAGAATCACGTGACGAACAAATGACAGGTAGAATGCGTTGTTCCTCGCTCTGACGCAGCTGCGTAAACGCATAAAGATGAAAGTAAACCAACGACGACGGCAGCGCAGGCTGCGTTGGCGTGCTCGCTTCTGATTGGTGGCGCAGTGTGCGTCAACGCAAAAACGGCCACATGAAAACGTAGCTTAACGCCGCCGAACAGCGACGCGAATCCGAAATCAGGACCGACAGTGTGTTTATTCTGCGCGCAAAAGAGCTATTAATTTGTCTCCTAGCTTCGGATTCTATGCAAAGCGCCGGCGCTAAGAGTCATAGGCTACTTGCAGGCGCTTTTAAGACTATGAAAATAAAAATGACTTTGTATATTCCACACTTTCATTGCAAGACCGCCCGCGGTTTCGGCGGCTAGAGCGTCATTATCAAGGCAACGTATACCCTCATGGGTACCCTGTAGGACACATAGTGTACCCTGCCTTTTAAGACTACTCTATAGCTCATAAACGTATTCCGTATCGAAGCGGAACCTTAAATGGAGTTTAAATTGACGCCACTTAAAAAACTCCTTCTCATGTTTTGTTTCGCAGGAAATAGTGCGCATTTTGCAGTGTTTTGTCGGGTTTTTCCGGGGATGATCGCTCCGTCCAAAATCAACTTATATTTTTTTTATTGTTATGAGATTAAGGCGTAGGAATGAAGATTCAGTTGCTCGCGGAGTGATTCAGAATTGGATCTACAGTTGTTACACTCACCCGTATCAATCCACAAAGACCTAAAATCATACACGCAAATCGACTCCTTAGTACACGTTATCATCATACTGTGGTTGAAATGATAAATAATGAAAACCGTAGATATAAATTTAAATTAAGACTGGGTTACAACAGTAACTACGGCAGTTAATCGTGAAACCAGCCATTTTATGTTACAGTATCTGGGTACTAAACATGAGGAGCCAAGTGATACCATAACTTGAAGATCCTTGGGAGCGAGAGGCTTTCATGGGATGTGAGTCCGCTAAACCAAAACATGGTATCGACCTTTGGTTTTCATGCTTTTCCGGTAATGGGTTTACTCTTGGTGCAACGTCTTAATTTATTGACACTCCCTAATTTGAAAAAAGGTAGCATTGAATTCACATCAGAAACATGCGTTTAGACATAACTAGACGGGGGAAAACATTGTCCATCAGAACAGCTGATGATTCGGGATTAACCTAGATGGTTTCATTATGCATAAAGGTAGTTGTTTCAGGCTTGATTTGGTGGAATATCATAACGAAAGAAAAAGACTGGCAATTTTACACAAGAATAAAGTTTTTACTCGACCGGTTTCGGTGTACAACACCTTTTACACCTGATGATGGTCTTTTTCTTTCGTTTTCAATATGCATTTTTCTGCTGCTGGGGAAATGGTGATTTGCAGAAACGTGTGAAGAGTTGACAAAAGAGTGATATGATTTTCATTACCCTACCTCACTTTGGAAATCATATAGTAAATGTCACTGTAAGACCGCACTCAATATATGTTTACATCTTACCTACGTTTGTACAAATACGAGAAATTCGGACATTACTCCATCAGTGCGTCACCACTACAACAAATACTTTTGACAATACAACCGTAGATTTACATACAATATTTATTCAGTACATTTTTAATGACATCTGGCTGTTACATTTGTTAACTATTTGTTTCTGCTGGGTCCCAGCAGTCTCAGAAATAACTTCAAGCAAATTTACATTACTTTCATTCGAGCCAGAGGTAGGTATAAGCTCCAGTAACTCTCAGAATATGATGCGTAACCAATTCCGCGAGCGTATTTCAGCGCGCGAAGCTCCGATCCTTCGAGATGCAGAATAAACCTACAGTTGTGTTCTCAAACGTGCACACACAAATGGTGGACGCCCAAAGATGCATGGTTGACAGTGGCGCTGTGCGCACGACTACTGCTTGTCCGTGACATTTGTACGTATGACATACGACAGGCGGGCGACACGTTTCCCTTCGCTGCCTCTAAAGTTCCACTAAGTAGAAAGATGCCTGGGGATCTTAAGACGTGAAAGCACCTGGGCGAATATCAGGAGCTTCCGGGTTCAAGTCGAATCATGCACTTCAGCGCTTGCACTTCCGCCAAAGTATTCACGACTACTGTCGGCGCAGAAATTATGTGCACTCGAGTTTGAATGCAAATAACAAATTAACAGCTAGGCTTACAGAAAAACTAATCACACCGTAGCTTTTCTTACTTCATTCTGCGTTATTGAATGGTAAATTTAAATTTTTTAAATGTATTTTTATATTTTTTACAACGGTTGTGACGTAAAAAGTACCTGTTTTTGACGGTGTTCGAACAAAGCACCGACTTTGATGACCCTTAAATCAATAATAAATCGTTCAATTGCATTCAAACTTTATATAGTTTTAGATATACATGTTTTCTATGCATACGGTAAGTTTCCAGTGTATAACTTAAAAATAAAAAGAGTTGCTATCAATTTTATAAAAAGTTAGCAATTCAAAAATGGGGTGTCGTAGAATTTCCTTCTTGGTGGCGTTATAATCCGTATGTCCTGAACGTATCCAATATGTAATTGTCTAATATTTCAACACATGTGTTTAATTTATATCGATTGGTATTTATATTGGCGAAATCGAGCTCCCTCGGCAAGCGACTGGCATTGTTTAAGCCGTGCAGTGTTGCCGCGTACATCCTCTCTTGGACGCAAGCCCTGGCTTCGCTTGTTTTATGCGAACAGATAAATTGTGCGTCTTTCACATTTCACATCAGGTTTCCTCATGAGGGCCTTGGACCTCCAACGGCAGCTTCAAAAACGTGTGCTCTTATTAATTTTTATTTTTTTTCCAAAATACATATGAGACAGCAATTAAAAATCATCATTTGATGGAAAGTGGTCACACAAAGTGTCATCCTCCTCGACTTCTTCACTATTAGAAGAGCTGTTTAAATCAATGACGAGAGGTTTGACTTGAGGTATTTCCCCAGTATTATTCCTCAAGCTCTTGTACGTGTTTGATACACTCCTCCCATGAATACTTTGACACTTAAGTTAAACCATCGTCGCAGAGAATTCTTTAGCATGGTTTCGCTTTTCCCTTCTCTTCAGCATTTGCTCTGTTGACTTTTGTCACTTTATTCTTAACATGTGCCCATATTACTTCGATTGCATTTAATTCACAATGCGCTATGGGTAACCATACTAATTCCACATCAGTCCGATCCTCTTCCGTAATTTGGTTAATTTTTTTGGTGTTTTAAAGTAGGGTTTAGCATGTTGAATGAGCGCGGCTTTGGTCAGAGATTCGAAGCTACTGATATCTCCAGGAAATGTAATCTTTCTCTCAATTAACCACGCTATTCTGTTAGCTATTAACCAAGCCATTGTAGGGTTTTTTATTTTAGGATCCAGCATTGTGTGACATGGAGCATAGTCGAAGATAATCGCCGATTTATTTTGAATCACGGCCAAAACCCTTCGAAACCACTCTTCAAAATGCTGGCAGTTCATTTCCTTATGATAGTCACCAGACCCTTTCTTCCCAACAAAACAATCCCGCACCTTATAAAAATCCATCTCACCTCCCTACATGTAGGATAATTACACGGTTACCAGCGCCGAAAGGATCGAACCTTGAAGCCGCCTCTCCCATCAAAAACTTCTTGAAGCTGCCCGCGGAATTGGTCATAATTTGGGAAGCCATTATTCGATGCTTAAAATTCGTTTTCTTGCCAAGCGTACTGTTTTCTTGCCAATCGTGATGTTGACCACACCATGGTTCGTCTGTGTAGAAGATTTCATATCCTTCATCTCTCAGTCGTCGTATTCTTCTGAGAAATGCTTGACGAGATGCAGCAGTGGATTTTGACTCCATCAGATGGGCTTCTTATTTAATTTCTTATACTGGAATACAATATTTTTGACAAATTCTCGTGGCTTGGAAATTAACATTTTTGGAAAATCCTGTAAATTGTCCTCCAATTTCGCTTTACATTTTTCAATGTTTGTAAATAATTTTCTGAGAAAAAAGCCATGAATCGTTCGCCAAGTTACTCCTTTGTAAACTGGTCAATGTGAACCAATGAGCGCTCAGCCTCTTCCTTGGTCCTGGGTTTACCTCAATAATGTTCTCGCTGTTCTCCGATGATACTTTTTACACCGAGTGAAGTGACACGCCAAGACAATCTGCAACTCGCTGGTAAACTGGATATCACTTATCACCAGTTTTCTCTCTTTCTTGCTTAAAAAACAAATAGCTCTTAATCATTCCGATTTCGTACTCAGACAACGGTGGTCGGAGGCATCTTGAGCGATATATACTCCACAATAACCAGAGAGAAACTATCGTACACAGTAAGCTGGCGGCAGTGACAAACCAGTGATTTCATGAGTGGTGAATAATACTCCTTAGACTCAGAATAAGGGTATCATGGAAAATTGATGTAAAAGTTGGTAGGATAAGATTACATTATCGTTGATATCCGCTGACAAGCGAAGCCAGGCGCTTGTGGCCAGGAGAGGATGTACCTACGAGGCAACACTGCACGGCTTAAACAATGCCAGTCGCTTGCCGAGGGAGCTCGATTTCGCCAATATAAATACCAATCGATATAAATTAAACACATGTGTTGAAATATTAGACAATTACATATTGGATACGTTCAGGACATACGGATTATAACGCCACCAAGAAGGAAATTCTACGACACCCCATTTTTGAATTGCTAACTTTTTATAAAATTGATAGCAACTCTTTTTATTTTTAAGTTATACACTGGAAACTTACCGTATGCATAGAAAACATGTATATCTAAAACTATATAAAGTTTGAATGCAATTGAACGATTTATTATTGATTTAAGGGTCATCAAAGTCGGTGCTTTGTTCGAACACCGTCAAAAACAGGTACTTTTTACGTCACAACCGTTGTAAAAAATATAAAAATACATTTAAAAAATTTAAATTTACCATTCAATAACGCAGAATGAAGTAAGAAAAGCTACGGTGTGATTAGTTTTTCTGTAAGCCTAGCTGTTAATTTGTTATTTGCATTCAAACTCGAGTGCACATAATTTCTGCGCCGACAGTAGTTCGCAATACTTGATTTTGTCTACGGGTTAGATAATCTTTCCATGCATATTCTAATGATGGGAAAACCTTCAAAAGATTTGATGCATGAGTGGTTACGAAAACGGTTCAATATTCAAGGGGTACCCGCAAGGAGGTTGTAGTCTATTTCAAACGAGTTGGCGGATGGGAGGGCGGGGCCAGCCGGGAGGAGGAGCTTGACGCTGGTCACGTGGTTGAGAGGCACACCAATGGGAGCGCGGAAGGTGAAATTCCTTCTCCTGCGAGCCTAGCTTTACTATAGATTTCGTCGCGTACACATCATCTCTCTGCTTGCTGACGTATTCTGCATATTCAACATCTGTATTTAAAGCACGGATGTCATCCGAAAGGGCACTTTTAAGTTTCGTGCCGTACACCTGTGAGGCACCCGAACTCGGGAGTCCGAGCCTCGGCGTTGAAGGAGACCCAACCCTTCACCACGGATGGTTTATAGCACCAACTGACCAGTCACACTATAGTTTATAACTTCTTAAATTTGAACATAAATCACAAAGATATGTTCGTCTTTGTGTTGCACTAGTCACGCTGATGAAAATGGTCTTTTCATCGCAGTCATACGATAGATATTAACCAATTAACATGCTTTAGTAATTTAATGTACATTTAAACTGGCTCGGTTTACTAATGCACGTAAAATGGTTAATATATATCGTATAACTGTGTTTAAGAAACCATTTTCATCAGCGTGAATAGTACAACACAAAGATGAACATAATTGTGCGATTCATGTTTAACTTTAAGAAGTTATAAACTATAGTGTGACAGGTCAGTTGGTGCTATAAACCACCCGTGGTGAAGGGTTGGGTCTCACTCAAAGTCGAGGTTCGGACTCCGAGTTCGGGTGCCTCCCAGGTTTACGGCACGAAACGTAAAGTGCCTTTTCGGATCACATCCCTGATTTAAAGTACGCCTGTGTGATTGTGATACATATGACAACACCTTTTATGGCGTCCGCACCTCCCCTACCTCGCCCATTCCATATATTTTCCCCCTCTCGCGCGAGAGTTGGCGGGGCCAGACGAGAACAGCCGAACTCTCTCCGTCTGGCCCCGCCTCCCCATATCCGCCGACTCGTTTGGAACAGTCTATAGTTACCACGTATAATCCTCCCTGATGCCCTCTTGTGTCTCTTTCCTTTCCTCAGGACCCCCTGGGCGAGGGGGTTGGAGGCCTGGAAGACGCCCACTTGGCCTCCGCGTCGCCCAGCCTGGTCTCGGTGGTGGCGAGGGGCCCTCGGCGGGCCCCAGGGCCCCGGAGGTGCCTTCCCCCGGGGCCGGCCGCCGCCTCCCTCGCCTCCCTCAACTCCCTCTCCTCGGCCAAGTACTCGTCGGGGGCGTGGCGCTACAACTTGTCGGCCAACCAGCTCTAGAGGGGAGACCCTCCCGAGGGAGACAACCGCAGACAGGCAGGGGTGCAGCAGGCACCCTTGGAGAGGCGCATGACCTCCGCTCAGGGCACCCACAACTGGCGGACGGACGTGATTTCACGAGGAGGAAGATTCCTGCTACGGAGCCGAACCAAATCTTCCTCTTCTACGCTCCAGGGTGCTGACAACATCCTCTGGATCACTTGGATCGGCAGGATCCTTGCTCGCTTTCACATTTGCTCGAGGTTCGCTGGGCAAGACACACGGGATATCGCCGAGGACTTCCTTCGTCCCTTCCATCCGACCGATTGGAGAGAGAGTTGTTTTGGTGGAAGAGAACTGTGTGTGGCAGAGACACTAATACGGAGTTCCTTTCATCCTAATAAGATTGGCTGAGCAAGATTTGTCACGAGGATTCTTGTGATCTGATGCTTCGTGTTTTACCGATCGAGGACATATAATGGGGAGGGTTGGTTGGGTACGACGTGGCCTATGAGGTCCCCGAAGTGACTGTGGTAAACGCTGGAACACACTGTTCCCGTCACTCACTGACTGCGTGCACTACCGAAGACACGGAAGTTCACGGCAGTGACTTGGGGTGAGCCTCCGTGCTCAGAACACGAGCTCAAAGGGTAGAGGGCGAGACAAGTGTGCGGGAGGTAAATCCTGACTCGACTGCGACAGAACTCGAACAGCCCGGAGACGTGCATGTCCCAGAAGCGTCCGATGGGTTGGCACTTGTGTTTACGTTGGATCTCTCCAAGATATCGTCGGCACTGTCCCTGTCGGGCACTGGACGCTGGTTAGAACTGCAAGTGCGGAATGCAAACCTCGTCAGACCTGCACAGATGCACGACATAGCCTCTCCGACAAGTGAACAGAGCAGTGAGGTTTTTCGCACCTGCCACAGCTCCGCCGGGGCGATCAGGGTTCTCATCTGCGTGTGCACGACGATCGGCAGGCCGCCGAAAGGGCGTGCGTTCGCTTTCGGCAGCAAACGCTGTGGAAATGGTTGAGTGGCGCCTCTACTGGCCTCGGTGCCTTTCGTGAAGAGTGCAGGATAACGCCGGGTTTCCTCTCGCCCCCCCCCCCCTTCACTCAAATTCCTGCCTTTACCCAGTAATACCATCCTCTTTCCCCTCCGGCATAAATGGGCTGAGTTGTCGGTCACCTTGCCCAAAACACCAACAGCACTGAACCCGGTGTGCCCAAGATAAGGTGTGGTAGCCGACTTAAGGACAATAAGTTTCGCTCCACGAAAGGGGGACGCCATTCTTAACGAAGTCGGGGCGGGCTAATGCATTATTTCTTGCATCCGCCCGCGATTCGGATATGATGATACTGCAAACTTCGCAGTCCCAACCAGAAGGGTATTTTCTTAGGGCCCGATTGGGTCCCTAACCGTCCAGCCTCCTCTTCTAAAACACCGTGAGTCAATGCACAGCACTGCTGAACGGTGGCTCTCACTCTTCTCGAGACGAATCCTGAAAGTTCGCTTCATCTCGGAAGTGATGGGTGTGGAAGAGCAGGAGGAGAACCAAGGAAATTCGTCAATGATTCATTCCGTTCCTGCAGGAATAAATGTAAATATATGCATGAAATGTACAATTGTTCATTAGCTGTGAAATAAAAGGACTCAGAACGATTATCTGTGATATCTTAATCAAACGTAGACACAGTCTCCAGGCATTTATTCCACTACGAGAAGATGAAGACAAACGTAATTTCCGCCTCTAGTTTCTGCATTTCCTTCCGGTCATCCGCCATGCCAGCGGTGGTGATCTCACCGCCAATGGGGTCGCTTACCATATTTCTTTATTGCCGGATCTGATAGAGTTTGTAAAATAAAATGACCCGTATTTTTCCGTTTTTTGATCCGTTAAATATTTCTGGAGTTATAAGCGGCGAAAAACTGATGTTCTTAACCCTTTCGGAAAAGTGGGCGTGGTGCAACCTCTGACGTATATCGACTTCGTCCAATCACAACTGAGACCGCGAAGCTACATCGCCTTATCGCAAAGGGGGGGGACACAGCTGACTGCCAATAGGAGCAGTTGCGATGCATCTGTTCGAGCAGACCTTCCGAGAACAACCCCCTTCAATCCTTTCCCTTCCCATAAGAGCAGTCAAGGACGGGAGGAAAATGACGTCAATGTTATCACAGCAGCTTTTTCGGTGGGCGTCACGTTTTGCTTATTTTAATTATTGATTTATGAGTGAATGGTTGTGGGTAGAAGATTAATTTTTTCACTAAATTTCTTCTTTCGTTTCCATATAACGATTTCGTGTACAAAATTGCGATTTCGGTTCCGAGTAAACGTTATCCATTATGCTTACAAGTTTTTCGTATGCGTACGACACTCGCGCTTTCATTTCGACAATTGGCTGAACCGTGCAAGATATACTACTAACTCGAACAAATTTACTTCACAGCAAATTACAACCCACATTTTTTTTAGAAAAGGTACTTCATTAGTGGGTTCTCATCAAGTAGATAAATTTCATTAGAAAATCCCTAAAATTGTCATATGTAACTCGAGATTTCATGTGACTTAAAAGATGCATAGCGGCATTTTTGTACGCAAAAGTCATTGTAGTGGCTTCACGCAAGGATGGGATGTATTATTACAATTTGTTACACTGGCTGAAAACTGATATAATACATTTAACCTATTTTTAATATATTATAGGAGCTTGTCTGATGTGGGTCTATGTGCGCTTTCTACTGCTCATTTATTTAGAATTTTTAAAGTGCATTCCATTACCCGTCTTACTACTCTGCCTGTAGACAGACTTTCAACATCCTTGCAAGAAACACAATGCAGTTAACGGAATCGCACGAGGAGACACTGCTTAAGCTTCATTGGTTAACTATAGAAGGAGGTGAGGAAGTTTTTTTTCTTTATTTTAATCATTTTAACTCTCAAAGTAGTAGGAAATGGTATGCTACATGGGGGAACATGCACTACATTTTATAACTCTTTGAATGCGAAGTTTATTAGCTAAAATGTGCTTGGAGAATATTTTGCTGAAGAATTAAGTTGTGTAACAAAGATATTACTCTTTGAAAATTATACTTTTTCGGCAGCTTAAAAACACGCCGTCATCGTATGACGTCACAGCACGGTATCACTAAGGGCGTTGTTTATCTGTTTATGCGTGGAGGTAAGTTGTTAAATGAATACTTGGCGATAACTTATGTATTTATCTCATTTGTTAAATACAATAAACGATTGTATTTAGAATTTTTATTTACGTAGTATGGATGGTAAATAGCAAATCGTACATTAATTATATAATGCCTGTTTAGTGCCCAAGAATTCCTACTACGTCTATGCAAACGCTGGTATTTTAAGAAGAACGCCGCCATAAGGGAGTCAACCAAAGGAAATTGTCGAAATGTGCTTTTTTAAGCATTTTTTCAGTCATCGTTTCGTTCGAGAAACGGCTAAAAACTTCAAAACAATAGATTAACTTCGTTTTCTTTTAAATATAAATGTTTATCTCCGTAGCAATATGGAGCCTATACCGTGCAATGACGTCAGAAGACGTTTCAGGTCACGTGACTTTCGTCGATTTTTAGGAACAATTTCATATCATTTAATAATATTTGTGGTGGGCGTAGAAAATTTTGGCTTATATATTTAAATTGATGAGAAAATTTCGCATCAAGTACATCATTAATCTTCGAGAAACAAATTTCATGCATATTCCCCATTGGATGGGATTGGCTCGGAAGAGGCCTTGTCAGAGTGTTTATCAAGTTACCATCAAGTTATGACTCAAATGTTCTCCTCCATAGAGGCAGGACAAGGGTTTATCGGACCACTAGATGGCTCGCTCGGGCGCTTTTTGAACAGTGTCTTGGTTCTCGAATATGCGGACGTCTTCCTCTTGGACAGAGAGACAGAGAAAGAGAGCCCCCTTCAACTGGAGGCCAACTTGTGCCACATGATGATTCTAAATTTTATTCCCAATATATTACGCACCATGGCCTGAAGAAAACATTGCCTTTTCGCAAATCAAATTCAATGGGAAATGATGGAATGGACGAAAATCCCCTTCACATTAGCCGTGTCCGAAAACTAAGTATGCTTCGTCAAAGCATTCTTGGTGATGACGTATTGCTGACGTAGGTACAATGAAGCATGCTTGGGAAAGAATACTTCACATTCGGACGGTCTACGGTAAGGGGCGACGTTAAGCAGTAGTGGCAACAAAAATAACCACTAGGTAGTGTGAAACGCGATAGAGGGCAACATCTATCAAATGCTTAGATCTGAAGAAAAAGAGCAATTATATGTATATTAACCTTTTCATTGATATGTATATAAATAATTATGCAAATGTAACATACTAAATAAAAAAAAGATACTACACACATTTATAAGTAGCCAACGGCTCCGCCATCTTTTGTTATTCTCGCCAACAATGCTTCGAAGCCTTTAACAATGAAAGCGTGCTTCTGTGCTTTGGCTTCGTAGCATGCTTCTCCCAGAGTGCTTCGTGTTCGGACATACTTCGGGTGTTTCCGACGGTTCCCCCCTCCACTTGCAAGCAAGCATTGTAGCATGCTTAGCGCTAGAAGCACACGTTTCGGACAGGGCTGTTATTAAAGAGGCTCTTGCTGTTACCTATCCTTTTATTCTTGAAATCATTAATTACTCGCTAACCCAGTCTGTATATCCAACACTCCGGAAACAATCGCTAGTTCGACATGATTAAGATAGTTAAAAATCATTCCTCTCCTTCCTACTTTCGCAACCTATGTGCAATATCCAAAGTCCTTGAGCGTATAGTCCTCGATCAAAGAACAGAATATCTGCTTTGACAAATGGTGAATTTGACAGTAGACAATTTATAGTGTCCAGCCTCCAACTCTCCCCTCATCCCCCTACCACCCTCTCTCCTCGATCCTGAAAGCCATATATAGAATATTCTGGAACTACCTAAGGAACTGCGAACTTCAATGAAAGGAAGGTCAAGTGAAAGGAATCATCTGCTGCATGTAACTAAATAAACATTCCATTTTGCCTCTTCTCATTCCAAAATTTCTATTTTCTTGACGATCTTGAATATCCACGATCACATTGATGCGTGCATTGCATCATTTCGTCATCATTATCGCATGTTCGGCTCCAAAATCCTCCTTTTCTTATTAATTCTCCGCGGTGAGGTATGCAATCCGTACGCGCTCCTGAAATGAACAAATCAGTCGTTGATACTTTTCGAGGCTCCAATAGTATGGGATTGAAAATCGCCGATGTGACCACCATCAACGGGTCTTACCTGCGTTGTGTAAGGTACAAAAAATGTAGAGAACATCCGAGAAGATGCAGCGCCTCTCCATTCATGGAATCATTGTGGTACGTACCTTGGTTGCGATGCACTGGCCGACAAGCTTCTGATCACCCACACATCGTGCTGGTTTTTTTCTAACCCCCGACTTATCTCAGCCTCTCATTTCTACGTCAAGCCCACTCCACGTCTCTCTCGCATTTCCTTCAAATATATGTAAAGGAATACCACTCCTGGGGCCGTATAACACCATTCCAAACTGTCTTATGGAATCTTGAAAATTTGACCTTTGGCCAGCTTTATCGAGCCACTGTGACGCGAGGATGCCTGGGGCCGTATTCTGTAACTCGTTATCACCCGGTGATGAGCCTTCAACCGGTTGAAGGTTCATCACCTATCACCGCTCTTCCCATTCTGTAACGCGACGAGGTGATGTTCTTCACCCCAAACAGGGTGATATCACGTCACCTCCTCAATAGCCGCCTTATCACCCACTAAATACAGTGAGGTTCCGCCATCATGTTAAAGCGAGAAATAAATGAGTTAATTAATGACGTTAATGTAGTGACTCGGAAGAAATTTAAACGGAAAAATGGTGCATATCATAATAATTACAATGGTATATTTATTGTCATACAACACTCAATTAATTTGTTTTGACGTAAGTAAGATAAGACCTGTGCCAGGCTATCCCAAATTTTGCATACCATCCAAAATTTCAGGGGAAAAAACACGAATACCTACAAGGCCTACAAGCATTGAAATAAATATTTATAAGATTGAAAAAACAATGGTAGGGCAATAAAAAGATACCTAATTTACTTAGAAAAGTCAAAATTGTTTGTATGAGTATAATAATAAGATTATATGGATACCAAAATATATAATTCTCGACAACGAAATAGAACCAATTAATTTCACGATTTCGACGAGTAATTATGTTTTTTTTAATGATTACAAATAATTTGAGTAACTAAGAAATTTTTCGGTTTCTCGATATATATTTAGGTTTGTTTTTAGCAGCTCGCTTTCTATCTACTTATGATGTTATATTTATTGCGCGAATGACAGTCCCGTGTGCATTTGTCATTCTTCGCAGACAAGTGAAAAACACCATTTACGTTGTTCATGAATGACGTAGTGGAAGTTGAAAATGGGACACTGAAAATTAATCACATTCACCGTGGTTTATTCCACATCTCACGATAGAATAGTGCGATTGTTTTTGTAAATATTCAGTAAAATATAAAGGTAATCTATTGTTCACTTCGTAATATTAATCCTACTGTTAATAATCACCTAGCTGGGTTATTAGAACATCATATTAAATATTATCAAACATATCATCACTCAGGAAATCATTACTACAAGCAAGGAACATACATGTTCGTGACTATAAGCATTTAATTTGCACCTGACTTGCCTGCCTTGCGGTCATGTGATTCAACTGGCTCTCTTTATTGGCTAATCTCATCTTGCCATTACCAGACCGCTCAATTTGTCATAGCACTCCTCATCACCGAGTGAAGAAACTTCACCACCCAGTTACAGAATCGGCAGCGATAAGGACGGGTGAAGTTGTTCGGTGATGTTTATCACCAGTGATAGATATCACCCAAGTTACAGAATACGGCCCCTGGAGTCCGGATGAATGATAGAGAGCCAAGCCTCCTAACGCGAGCGGGTGTTGTCCCAAGGGGAAGAAGTGTCTCATTGAAAGACCTACCATGGTTGCTTCCCCACTTGTGTAATTTGCATTTATTCCGTCGGAACAGTCTTTGCGCCCAATTCAGCTGCTGTGCGGTGTTGTTACCCCTGGGGAAGGGGTTTGGAAATGTCAAATCAGCGTGAAGAAATGCATCGACAGCATTGACGGCGATGTACTTTGGTTTCGACTCTTGTCCCATCTTCATGTCACCACCTACACCATTACTCCTCAAAATTCAAGCTTCCAGTTCCTCAGCACCATTTCCTCAGTGTTTCCAACAACTTATCCCATTTCATTGTTGTTTTTTTCTGGGCCTCTTCTCGCGTTGGGTGGTGTTTCCTGGCAACAGTTTCGCCAGCATTTCAGCAGACTTCTTTAGGCTCGAAGTAGTGTTGCGACATCCAAATCTAAGTGGTCACCCGCTTCCAAGCTAGTGAATGACGCTTGGAAGTGGGGCTTTATGACGGTAAGTAAAACAACCAATATCTTACACTTCCATGGATCAGCAGCAAGAGCAGTGACTTATTTGAATAATAACAAGATACTGGGAAATATAAATATATATATGAAGGTGAAATGACGGAGAGGCTAAAGAACACAAGTCAATGGACTCGCCACTCATAATGCAAAGCGCAAAGAAACCGTTTATCTATCGATGAATGTGAATGCCGAGATATACGAAGAACATCGAATCATGAATCTAGTCTCATATGCCTACAAAATACTTGCACTGACACTTAGCCAAAGAATGGAAAAGAGAAGTGGTGAATATCTCTCGGAGAGTCAGTATGAATCCAGGAAGAACAAGAGAAGCCATATTGGGCCAAATAATGATCGTCCAGTAAATGATTCATTTAAAACCTAGCAAACATTACATAGCATACTTTGACTTTGGTAAGGATTTCAGTGATGTTGAGTGAAATAAGTTGCACAGTGTAAGAATGGATAGGAATGATAAAAATATGAAACATCAACTCTTCAAAGAGCCAAGTGAAGACATAGAAACATTGTGACGGAAAACATAGAAGCAATAAATGATAAGTGGGTCGAAGGTGGAAGGAATCTGTCACCCATACTCTTCATCATGTGAGAGGGATAATGAGATGGATCACGAGGAATCAAATTAGAAGGCGAAGAAATGGGTTTAGCAGACTCCACCAGAATCGAAGCAGAGAGTAACAGACTCAGTGTCTTCTCGGATGGAAGCCCTGACCCGGTGGAGAGTCCACCCTGAATAGAATCGAGAAATATGGCTCCAGAAACATACTATTACGCGGTACTAGCGTTCGGAAGAGAGAAAAGAAGCAGATGTGTTTGGAATAAACTAGAACAGGCGGAAATATTCACCTGCATTGAGCATTACGATATTTATATTAGCATACGATACGAGCGTACTACAATTATATTCGCGTTACGAGCGATACGAGCATACGATAATTATATTAGCGTAACCAGTCTATTAAATGAATTAAAATGGGAATCATTGTCAGAGCAGGTTGAAATTTAGACTTAATCTCTTACACAAATTCCAAGATCATATTTTCAGTGATGACGTTAAAAATATTTTACGAACCCCAACTTACTATGGCAGACTGGACCATAATCATAAAGTTAGAGAAATTGATTGCCGAACTGACCGATTCAAAATGTCCTTTTTCCCTCGCACAATAAGAGATACGAATAACGGTAAATATGTCCAATCGGAGAGTAGCAATGAATAGCATTGGTAGCTGTATGAGTACTTAAAGCTAACCCTACTAACAGAATGTTTTTGCATGTTTCCTTTGCAATTTCTATCTTTTTTAAATAGTGTAAGTTCTGACTAGTATATTAATACTATTCTTTTTTATGCATGATATTTAATGCGTGTTTGGTGAAAAATCACCCCCTGCCGCACACCTTTGTGGTGGCCTGCAGGGTATTATGTAGATGTAGATTACATGGGATGCACAAAGCGAATAGTTCGTCAAGCAGAGAAGGCGTTCATGATGGACACGCAGCTGAGACTGGGTAGCAGTGTTTTTCTTATCGGCAGTGGCAGTCTACGGATCATAATCAACTTGGGAGAGGGCACATGCCCTCTCATTGTCGGCCAACTCGTGTCACACCTCCTCCTCGACCGACCGCAGTCGACACTCTCCTCGAGGACCTCACTTTCGGCCCCATTACATGCGAAGGAGGAAACCAAGCCAGTACCTGGGACCACTCGCACATCCTGAACACTCCCGAGTATCCGTGATTCGCGGGCGTCTTCAGGTCGACTGCAAGCCAACATAACGCGGAGCAATCCCGAGAAAAATGCAGAGCCATTCATTGCCACGCCGAGGAAGAACGAACACTATTTAGTGTACATATCTCTAATGTCTATATATCTATCTAATTACTTGATTGGGGAAAACTCCAAAATCTTATCTAAATAATTGGGGCGTTTACTCGGAACCGAAATCGCAATTTTGTACACGAAATCGTTAGATGGAAACGGAAAAAGAATTTTAGTGAAAACATAAATGTTCTAACTACAACCATTCACTTATAAATCAAAATTCAAAATAAGCAAAAGGTGACGCCCACCGAAATAGCTGCTGTGATAAAGCATTGACGTCATTTTCCTCCCGTCCTTGTCTGCTTTTCGGGGAAGGGAAGGGAGTGGAGGGGGGTTCTCGGAAGTTCTGCTCGCACAGATCCTGCAGCAACTGCTCCGATTGGCAGAGTCAGCTGAGTCCCCCCCTTTGCGATGAGGCGAAGTTGCTTCTTGGGCTCAGTTGTGATTGGACGAAGTCCATATACGTCAGAGGTTTACCACGCCCACTTTTCCGAAAGGGTTAAAAACATCTGTTTTTCGCCGCTCATAACTCGGGAAATAATGGACGGATCAAAAAACAGAAAAAAAGGGTCTTTTTATTTTACAAACTGTCAGAATCGGCAATAAGAAATATGGTAAACGCCCCCATTAAATCCTAGGATTATCATAGTGATCACAAAGTTCGCTCCACGCTGACGAATAGTGAGCCTCGCCGATTGGAACTACAGCTATCAATGCTGAACTAATGCAATCAACCATGAAGGGCGGTCTTTAAAAACAAGAAAACTTCTCCACATTTGAAATATCTTCTCTATCGTGGACGACAGATAGAAAAAGATGGCGGAAATATTCCCACTCCGAGAATACACCAGAAATACGCGGAACTTCAATCATGGGAAGCCGGGATAGCCTACTGGTGACCGGAGAATTAGACTCCGCAACAGACTTATTCGATGCGAATGAACTTGCTTTCTCTAAAACAGAGAGAGAATGAAATAAAAGTGGTCCTCGACGTCTTCTGAAAGACTAGAATCCAAAGAAGGGACCTCCGGTTGATTGGAATTGAGGCAATACTCGAAAATAGTGTCTTGAGCACTCTGAAATTTGGCGTAGACATCCTGAATGTGAGCCGCACGAGTGCGAAACATATCTAATTTGGGATGAATGGAGATTTCTGCTCCCGAATCGTTTAAACTCTTTGGCTAACTAATATGCGACAGAAATCGTTGGCTTAAGGCGCGTTTACACGAAGCAGTCGACTGCTATGATAGTCACCTGCTAACAACTGTTAAGCCCTACTCGCATGTGTAAATAGCAACTGCGATGCGAGTTCAGGTCGATACTGGACACATGTCGAACACTATCGATCCAGGTTCGAGCTGTTAGCAAAGTTGAAGCCCGTCTACTTTCCAGCGTAAATGTATCCAACACAATCGCCAACGGAAAGCAATACACGACGGAATTTGAATATAATAACAAAGATATCCCTCCCCAGAAGAGGAGAGTCTGCTCTTTAAAAGAATGGGAACAAAAGATAATCGTCAATTGCATTTATTGCTTGATGAATTTTACGAAAATTTATGCATTAGTCACTATTGAAATAAAACTCTTTTTATTTGTTGTAGCAACGCCTAAATAGCGGCTTTAACCTGCATAGAAGTAGGTACAGACGCATCATAGCAGTAGCGACGTATCGATGTATCGTGCATCTCGCAACTGTCATAGCAGTCAACTGCTACGTGTAAACGCTGCTTTAGACTGATCCCGCTTGAATCGAAAAAGCTTTAGCTGCGCGTCAAACTGTTCCCTCGTCATAGATGCCCTTTCCTTGGTTCCGTCTCGCCCATATTAAACAATACGGAAAAGAAAAATAGAAACAAAAGAACTCCTCGTAACGACACAAAAAAAGTCCGGGGTTTCGGCACCAATGAATGTACCCGCTCGGGACCGTCACTGCCGCAACAAGAAAAAAAAATGAAGGGGAGGCAGGCGTATACACACGATTGGGGTACTGAATTAAAGAAAAAGAAACCGGGAAGAAAGTGATGGGAGAGCAAAATAGTGCCGGGAGTGAGGGGAAGATAGGTCAAGGGACATAAGGGGCGCTTACCTGTATATATCCGGTTTCGCACACGTCAGTTCTACCACCACTATGTGCCGTCTCTTTTGACTGGGCGGACGGCTGACTTGCCTCGCCAAAAGCCGATTTCACACACACTGCCTCCACTCCAGCCGAACTGCCTCGTAGCAGACGAAAACTCGACCATCGAACGTCAGTCGAGTCGACTCGAATAAAACAAATGATGGCCGGAATGCGCCCGAGGAGAGAGGGAGGGAATTTTAAACAAGGGAAGGTTTGTAAAAGGATGGTACGATAATTATATTAGCGTATAACCAGTCTATTAAATGAATTAAATTGGGAATCATTGTCAGATCGCCGGTTGAAATTAAGACTTAAACTCTTAAACAAATTCCAAGACCATATTTTCAGTGATGATGTTAAAAATATTTTCCGGACCCCAACTTACTGTGGTAGACTGGACCATAATCACAAAATTAGAGAAATTGATTGTTGAACTGACAGATTCAAAATGTCCTTTTTTCCTCGTACAATTAGGGATATGAATAACCGTAAATGTATCCAGTACGAGTGTAGCAATGGATAACATTAGTAGCTGCATGTTGGTATAAGGACTTGAAGCTAACCCAACTAACGGTATGTTTTCGCATGCATGTTTTGCTATTTTTATCTTTTTTTAAATAGCGTAGTTTTGAACAGTACCTATATAAATACTAATCCTTTTCAATGCATGATATGTAGTGCATGTTTGGTGAGAATTCACCCCCTGCCACACACCTTTATGGTGGCTTGCAGGGTATTATGTAGATGTAGATGAGGTAGGGAAATTAAAAAGGCCTACCTCCCGAGTGGTGCCAACAGCTACTGTTTCAATTCAATCCTGCACAAAGTTTTATTGTTGTCATTTATATTACAGTTATTTCACAACAGCTGTCCTTGTAGCTTTTACGAGTTCCCCTCGGAAAATTTCCAGGCCAACAGCACTCCATTGCGTCCAGAATCAGTAGAACCCAACATCACAATATATTAACATCAAATAGATTCATGCCAACGTAGAAGAGGAAAAATAACCTATAACAGGTCATCCCGAAAATTGTCACATTTGTTTTACAATGTATGCATAATTATTTTGGGGTAAATAAACAATTTGAGTTTGCTTGACATGTGCGAAAGCGAAAGTACAACAAAGCGAATGTCACAGAAGTCAAGTAACAATAATATTATACGTTCAAAATTATCATCAAAACCAATCAATTAAGAGGAACACACATTAATTGCGTTTTGTTAGCCGTTTCAACAATCAATCAATTTCTCGAGCACGTACGCGTACTTTCTTATCATTTGCCGGAGCGGCATTTCACTACAATCGATGGTGAACTAACGAGAATCGATTCTCATCTCCACGATCTCCGCCATGTTTGCGTAGAAATGAAACAAAAATTCTCTGTGTATTCCACACTATTTTAATTCACCGACCCGGGTTTCGACTACTCCAAGGACATTTTTAGGGTCGCGTGACCATGATAATGTCTTTGGATTAGACGAAACCCGGAAGTTAAAATAGTGTGGAAGATACAGAGTATTTTTATTTCATTTCTACGTAAACATGGAGTTCCAACAATTGACGCCTGAGACTGCGCAGTTCATCCGCCATCTGTGTTTCCGTCTTTGCAATCGGAGCCGCAGAGCGGGAAGGAAGTGTGGTCACCACAAGAGTTGGTTGTTCACAAGTTGTTCATCTTGGTGCTGGCGGACTCGCCGAGGCTGATCTCGGACGAGCCGGAGGTGGAAGGGGGAGGCGGCGCCTGCTCCTCGGCGCCACCAGGCGCCACCTCGACGGCTAGCGCCCTCTCCTCCCAGCTCTGCAGGTAGTCGACGACCTTCTCGTGGCCGAAGCACACCGCCTCGCCCATCGGAGTGTTCCCCCACCTGCAACAGCATCACCCGATCACCCAAACACCTCTGTCTGTCTCCACACACACAGTAGGAACGGGCAAAAAATACCGGTATTCGGTAGTACCGGGTAGTACTATTTTTTATTGCTCCGGTAGTACCGGCCAGTATTTAAAAGCGGTACTACCGAAGGTACCGGCACTAGAAATACCGGTACCTGGACAGCACTGCCATCTTATGTTTTGTCAGTCAACTAACTACTAAAACAATTGAGTGCTGGTAATATTTAAAGCGAAGTTGATTTTAATAAACAGCACTGATAAACAACGTCATAAATGACAGATTAACAGTATTAATGAAGAATTGCCTGATAATTATGATTTTTTCTATATTAATATAATATTCCATGCCCACTATGAAGTAACAATTAGAAATAAAAACATTCGAATTAAATATAACCTGCATAGTAATTTTACGAAAATTGGAGCCAAAATTCTAGTTTTACGAAAGTGAGAATTGGTACGACTTGATCCCAAGGTATGGAGAATACAATACACGTGCTAATGAAGAATAAAATATGAATGAATGAATTATTGTCTGTCTAGTATTCTAATTTGCCGAAATACCGGATAATTAGGGTAAGACGAACGTTAATTTTCAACTTATTAACATATTTAATCAATAATGGAAGTACCGGGGGAGTGCTATTATTTCTTTTTAATACTCATCACAAAAATACCGGTACTGTTGTAAGTACCGCCCATGCCTGAAACACAGCGCTGCGCTGCCTAGGGAAGGCTGAAACCGCGCGATTCCGAGCCCTTTTTTACGTAATGGGGGCGTTTACTCGGAAACGGAATTGCTGTTTTACAAACAGAATCTTTGGGTTGAAACGAAAAATGACCTTCGGTGAAAAACTAAACCTTCTAAGCAGCAGAGCCGTTTGCTCACAAATTGAAAATTAAAATACGCAAAAGTTGACGCCCACCGAACGAACTACAAGAAAAAGACTTTTACGTCATCCTCCTTTACTGTTTTGGCGGGAAAACAGAAGGGGAAGTGGAGGAGGGGAAGGGAGGTCTGCGCAAAGAGCTCCTGAGCATCCAGTAAAAAAAACTAAAATAACTGAACAACGAAATTAACTTGGTATTTTTCGTGTGCATAATGCGTGAATAAAATTTTACTGAAGTTTATATACCGTAACGTCGGGCAAATATTACAGGAGAACACTAATTTCAATAAAGAAAAGGCTGCTTATCAGACTATCCTTCATTCTTCCTCTCCACAAAATATCTACAACCACAACAATCTCCCCGCTTCACTCCCCTAGCAACCCACCAACATCTCCCAAACAAACAAAGCAAATAGCAGACGTTACAATACGCTTTCACAAATTGCGATATAGTCGAATGCGCAATGCCTTTCGATATCATCAAAATATAGTCTTATAACCACTTCCATTGGCATAGTCAGTCCCCCATTGTGATTGGGCGAAGGAGTTGTGCAGACTCAGTTGTGATTGGACCAAGTGGATGACGTACGAGTCTTTGAGATAAAAGATTACTAACAATAGTTTCTCGCTGCTTATTAGGGATGGGCGGTTATGAGAAAAAAACCTGTTATTTTAATCAGAATGAGTACTTGAGTATTGAAACCTGTGGAAAATAACCGGTTATTTTCAGGTTTTATAACCTGTAGCATAACCGAAACAAGGCCAAATCATCCTGCAAGCGGAGGGGGGGGGGGGTATAGTTTGGATAATGAGCATAGTTTGGAGGACGCTCATATCAAGTGAGTTATTCATTAATAGACCGAGTTCCTGCTGGGTATTAGCGGTTTTCGGGATGGACCATTGCGTCTGACTACGTGTTATAAGGTCTTATCTACATCTACATCTACACGATACCCTGAATGCCACCGCGAGGGTGTGTGGCAGAGGGTGAAGTTCACCAAGTGCTGGGACAAGTGGCATGACAGGTGACCGGCAGATGGCACAAGTGACTAATCATAGTTGGTGGCGACCTCACCACATGTAAAAACGAGTGAAAGTGGTCAGAGCGGTTCGGGCTGACATGACTGCCTCTGAGACTGGACTTCGTCAGGGGTGTCAAGCGTTGATTTCTTTAGTGTAGTATATTGATTGTTGATTTGAAATACAGATCCTGTTGATATGAACTTATTCCTTGTACAGTCCACTCATTATTTCTCTGATTCACGATACCCCATCCCTATCCTTATACCTTTCCTCCCGGTCTGAAGCGCCTATTAGTGCGGAAGCAGACTTGAAAACACCCATGGAAAAAAATGAATTATTTCTCTACCCGCGAGCTGCCGGAACACGAAGCATGCACTACCAGTGGCGGATCTATGGGGGGGGCTAAGGGGGCTATAGCCCCCCCCATTGGGTCGAAACATACACTAGATAAAATCGAAATTTTTGGAGGTTACCACTTTGTACAAAAGTATTTAGTTATATTTTATAAGTATTTAGTTGTTATATTTAGTTACAATGGAAAAAGCTCTACGTTTCAAAAGTCTATGGAAACTGCTCCTAGAATTTCAACCAAACATGTTGGTCTAATTATCGTTAGAAAAAAAGCAAACATAGTTGAGCAAAATGGAAAACGATTGAAACCCATAATAAAAAGAATACTATTTTGTGCCCAGAACAACCTCCCCATGAGGGGCCATCAAGATGATGGTAATTTGAGCAGTGAAGAAGACCAAGAAATGGCTCTTCAAGGAAAACAGAGGGTTTTCAAAGTCTCTTGTCATTTAGAATAGATACAGGCGACGAAGACTTAAAATGGCATCTTTCGACATGCAGACGCAATAACACACTTATTAGCAAAACCATCCAAAATGATGTGATAGAATGCATTGGTGATTTTTTTACGTTATAAAATTGTTGAAGTTGTAAAAAAAGCCAAATATTTATTCATAATATGTGACGAGACTACCGATTTTATTAGGAAGGAGCAACTTACATTCTGTGTACGATACATTGATATGAACAAATCCATAGTAAAGGAGGAATCCATTGGCTTCATTGAGCTCAAATCAACAACGAGCTTGGCTATTAAAATCAACGATAGACGAAGAGATGTCAAAACTTGGCTTGTCATATGATTACCTGTGCGGTAAAAGGTACGACGGAGGATCAAATATGGCGGGACATTTACACGGCGTGCAAGCCCTAATATCGCAGCAACAGCCACTCGCAATTAACACTCATTGCTTCAGTCACTCCTTGAACTTGTGCATCTCAAAATGCTGCAAAATCCCAGCAATAAGAAATGTTATGGGAAGGGTTAGAAAGGTTTCTGTATTCCTATCGGCCTCCACTCATCGAGTAAATGTTGTTATCGATGTCCTCAAAAAGATGAATTTCTCCGAATCAAAGAAACAGAGACTGAAGGCACTTTACTCTACACGATGGGTCAAGAGTCATGACAGCATCACCTTTAAAGAGTTAATTGTTCCTGTTGTCACAGTGCTGGAAGATTTGATTAACAACAAAACGCCAGAAGTGTCGTCTGAAGCGTACATGTTATCCTGCGCCATAAAAAAAAGGGAATGTGTTGTTGGCCTTGAAGTTGCAGCCTACTGCCTTGGTTTAACTTTAAGGCTAAGTCAACGGTTGCAAAGCCCCAAGCAGGATATCTTGTTTGCTTTAGTTAACGTAACTGACATTTTGGAAAACTTGACAAATATTCGGCCCGAAGCCGAACTTGAGTTCAAAAGTCTGTACGAAAACTCCCTTCAAGTTGCAGATGACCAGGGGTTTGAAATATCAACACCGAGAACATGCATACGTCAAAGAAACAGAAGCAACGCGCCCGCAGAGAATCCTGAAGAATAATTCAGGAGATCAGTCTTCCTGCCTCTTTTGAATCATTTTATTTCAGAGATAGATGCAAGATTCAGCATAGGTTTCTGTGGAGTCCTTCCTCTTGAAGGCCTCATCCCCTCCAACCTATCAAGATTCACGGACAAGGAAATTCTAGCTGCTGCTGAAAAACATCAAACCTATACTGAAGAGATTAGAAGTACCACCTTGATGGTGGGAGAAATCAAGATGTGGAGAAACAAATGGAGAACATATGCAATCCACCTGAAACAGTATTTGATACAATCAAATAATTGGACATTTCTTTTTTCCCAATGATCAGTATTCTCCTTCAAGTTTTGGGAAAGATCCCTGTTACAACTGCAACAGCGGAACGTTCATTTTCAACGCTAAGAAAATAATTATAATCATGTATTATAACGTTTCTAAATCAGTCATGTTGTCAAACACTTTTTTGTTTGTTGTTTCAAAGATCTTTTTTGTTGTACTACTTTTTAATAATGTATGTAAAATATTTTTGCACTTTTTCTAATTACAGATTTATAACATGTAAAATGGGTTTTATGTTTGGTTTTAGGTTGAAGAGTTATTTGATAAGTACTATGGGAGATATACGGTTAAATGGACTGGCACTCGCAAACGTGTCAAAAGAAAGGGAGATACCGGTAGACGAAATAATCAGTATATTTAGCAAGGCTAAGAATAGACAGATGAGTGTAGAGAACTGGAAAAATGATTCATAAGCAGCTTCCACAACAACTAGGCGAAGAATGTCATTATTGCTTTTTAAATTAAACCGCTGTATTCAATCGGAAGTAATTTTTTTTACCATTTTATAGAACCCATTATAAATTCCCCCTTTTATTGTTAAGTATCTCTAGTTCAAAGATCAACAAGCAGTCAAATTTAAATTAATTATAATTACATTTTGAATGTTTTTTCCTATTTTAACTTCCTGACAGTTGTTTAACGTAAAAACTTAGTAATAACAACAAATGAACTTATCTAATCATAAAATTGACTTATCTATATTTGCGTTCCTTATCATTAAGTCATACCTTAAAAACTAGATAAAGCATCATCATAAGTTTTTATTATTAATATTACCGGTATTTCAATATAGGCCCATAATGACCACCATAAACCTTTTACTAATAAAACGACCTAGTACATGTGCATAGTAGTGTCTTTTTTATCAAAGAAATAGCCTAAAAACGCCGTTTTTGAATCTTGAAACTCCCAATTTTCCAGAATCCGCGAACCCCCCTTCGGCCGGGGGGAATTACCCAGACCCCCGGTTAGCCCCCCCCTTGGTCAAAACCTAGATCCGCCACTGTGCACTACTAGCGTGCAAACAAGCAACTATATTGTCTCATGCAACTTGATTGATTATTCAGATGCACCTGCAACTATTATCCATACTTAATGTATAAATTCAACAGTCCTAGGCGTGATATGGCGGAACAGAATTTAAAAAATTAAAATGCGGCAAGAGTACTGTCCACTTGAATTTTTAATGCATATGATACTCAACACGTGTTTCAACGTTCCTTAGGACGTCACCATCAGGTCTACTTACATTTCATATTTATTTTCATACTTAATGTAGCCCTCAACCATGAAGTACAAGCTTCTGCTATGGAGGATCATGTAGCAGGGCATCCTAAACTGTGGGTCGCGGAGGTTAACGAACAACTGGTAATTACAGATTACTTTGTGTGTTCGCTCAAAGTATAATTTAAAATCAGTAATTCGCTCTTCTACACTACACTTTGATCTTAGCCATAAGGCCGAGAAGCGACGCCGGTTTTCTCTCCACCCTTCCTCCGTTCCCTAAAAACTCCTACCATTACCCAATTACCCACATATCCTATATGGCGCAAATGACCTCAGCTGTCGGTCGCCTCCCCTAAATAACCAACCAACCAACCAATTCGCTCTTATGTAAGGGCTAGACCATGACGCGTTGTAACTCTCCTATGAGCTTAAAATGCTTAGGCTATGCGATTACACTGTGACATTGCTGTGAACAGAGCGATTTAGGTTTTTCCAGATATCGTTACTAGTTAGTTCCACACACTCATCTAAAACGGCTTTTTCAAGATTTACCTATCACGTACTTTCAAAAGATCGATCATCTATGAAAAACCTCAAAAATATAAAATATTCGGCAATTTCGATATTTCGAAACGCGATATCACGATGTCGTTATCCCGATATGTCCATATCCCGATATGTCTATATCCCGATACGTCGATAACCCAAATTTGACGATATCCCGATACGACGATATCCTGATCCCGGTGTTTTTTTGTCACCCTCAATAACCCACACTGAAGCCCATATATATTACATATAGGTATTTCCCATATATTTCCCATATATAGGCTTCAGTGTGGGAATGTCTCTATTTAGCGCAATTTCTCGGTAATGGTTGATCGGATTGAAGTGCTATAAACGGTCTTTTCCTTATAAAGTATTACAATCCCTCAATCGTAAATTATATATTTTAAATTGTCTAATTTGCTATTGTTATCGACTATAACTTTTTTATCATAAAATTTGGATGTATGGAATGGATGGCCATGGTGCGATTTCATCACTGAAAACTCGAAGTCAACAAATAAAGTTGAAATTTGTTTATAAAATTATTGTTTTTAAACCATAATTCGGATTTTTTTTAATTTTCACCGTTCTTCGACCAAGGAAAAATGTTTATATTTCAGCTCGTATGGGCCGTATCAAAAAATTGAAAAGAACCTATATTATCTGGAAATTATATGCGCTTTCGCATTAAGTTATGATATTATAAGTCGATATGTCGATATCCCGATGCGAATCACGCGTTGTGACTCAGCCTGCCCCTCACCTGTCCTTGGGGTTGTGCGGTACACCGCACTGCTCGAGCAGGAACCGCACGCAGTCGAGGCGACCCTCGGCCGCCGCCAGGTGGAGCGCCGACCGCCCGTCGTAGTCCGACAGCGTCATGTCAGTGCCCGACAGTTTGTGCCTGTGAAAGAGAGAAAGAGAGCGTCCTGATCCTGAAGGGGTAGCTAGGAAGCACACGACATCTCAGGATCTACCGAGCTACACTCCAAATAACACCATGTAAAACCAGTTAATCAGCATGCAGTCTTTACTTTATTTTCGAGTATAGTATTATTATTTAACACGAACACATTAACATAACCACAAGAACGGAAATTCCAATAAAAAAACATAATTCTTATCATGAAATAAATTTTCTGTTCAATATCATGAAAACTTCCAGAAAATATATCAACATTTGTTCAAATCGTGCTGTCTTGAATCAAATAAAAAGGTGGAGAGATTAAAGCGCTACCAACGGAACGAAAGCTGCAAATGTCCGTATATCCAACGCGTGGTGCTTAGAATGGGATTGATAAGCGGGGCCTTTCACGCAAACATGCACACAATGCACGCATCCTAATTCACTCCATCCGCAGTTGCTTGCCGAACAATCAATTTCTCGTCAGTCTAAAACTGCAAGCTACACATACACGGATACCCCTTTCATAATTTTCTTCACGCGGATACCAGTGAGCCACTTTAACCAGCAGTGGGTATCACTCCTTCGGGAGGTTGACTACGGGAAGTTCTTTCCACGCCAGGGACAACTACAGACACCACGTTCACGCTCCAAATAGTTGGTCCTTCACATAAGGGGCCGCGTTTGCAAGGGGCACTGTCTGATGGGTTCGCTATCACTGTTCAGAGGCGGCTTACGAGACACTTAATTCCGCGCTAAAGGACAACCTCAGACGACACGCATATGCAACCAAGTGGTGTCTTTTCGGAGTTTGCTTAAGACTCCCGAAATGTTTAGGACTCGCCCGGCCTCAGTTCACTCGGGACCGAAATCGCAATTTTGTACACTAAATCGTTAGATGGAAACGAAAAAAGAAATTTAGTGGAAAAATTAATCTCCTAACCACAACCATTCACTCATAAATCAAAAGTTAAAATAAGCAAAAGGTGACGCCCACCGAAAAAGCTGCTGTGATAACATTGACGTCATTTTCCTCCCGACCTTGACTGCTTTTCGGGGAAGGGAATGCAGTGGAGGGGGGTTCTCGGAAGGTCTGCTCGCACAGATGCTGTCGCAACTGCTCCCGTTAGCAGAGTCAGCTGTATCTCCCCCATTGCGATAAGGCGAAGTAGCTTCGCGGACTCAGTTGTGATTCGAGGAAGTCGATGACGTCAGAGGTTGCAGAGGTTTTCAATATTGCATATTATGATCATATTACTCTATATCTATATATATAAAAATGAATGTATGTGTGTGTGTGTGTGTGTCCTTTATGCATTACTACACCATTCATCGGATCGCCATGAAACTTTGGGAAGTTGTTGAGTACATTCCCGGAAAGAGGACTACGGAATCGATATTTCAATATCGATACTTTATCGATATAATATCGCTAAAGTATCAATAAATCGATACATTATTGATACAAAATTGAGGTTAAATTATTTAGTTTTTTAAAAGGAATGTATCCTTGCAATATCGATACTGTATCGAATGTATATAATGTGTTTGTCCTTTATGCATTGCTACACCATTCATCGGATCGCCATGAAACTTTGGAAAGTTATTGAGTACGCTCCGCGAAGGTTTCTACAAAATCGTTAATTCAATGTCGATACTGTATCGATATAATATCGATAAAATATGGATACATCGATACATTGTTGATACAAAATTCAGGTGAAAATATTTAGGTGTTTTTTATCAAAGTTTTATAAAGTATCATTACAATATTGATACTGTATCGATACAATATTGATAACTTCATGCATTACCACAACATTCATCCAATTTCCATGAAGCTTTGGTTAGTTGTTTTGTTCACTCCATGAAGGTTTGTACAATATCGAGAATACAATATCGACACTGGAGACGGGATGTGCATCCCATTGAACTTGCAATTCATTGAAACACTCACGTGCAACATATTCAAATCATCCGGCATGGGACAAATATTTCAGAAATGCCAACTTATTGCTTGGGATGAATGCACAATGGTGCACAAAGCATCGCTCGAGGCTCTAGATCGATCATTGCAAGATTTCCGTTGAATCCTGAGACCATTTGAGAACGCATTAATATTGCTTGCACGACATTTCAGGCAAACATTACCTGTAATTCCTCGATTGACACTAGCGGATGAAATAAATGCTTGCCTGAAATATTTTACTTTGTGACGACATGTAAAGACGTTAAAATTATATACAAGTATGCGTGTCCAGCTGCAAAACAATCGATCAGCTGAGATATACTCACATAAATTGCTGGAAATGGGGAACGGAAAGGTGCCGGTTGATCTGACCTCAGGTAAAATTCATTGCCTCATAAATTTTGCAATTTAGTAACGTAAAAAGAAGAGATGGTTGAAAAAGTATTTCCCAATATTCAAATCAATTATAAGGATCACAATTGGTTAAGTGAACGAGCTATTCTTGCGGTCAAGAACAAAGACTTCTGCAAACTAAACAATATTATTCAGTCTAACACTCTAAACGACGCAGGCACATATGTACAAGACCGTCGACGATGTTGTGGATGCAGATTATTCAATTGATTATCGAACGGAATTTTTGAATTTACTCTATCTGCCAGGGATGCCACCGCACGTACTGAAATTGAAAATGGCGTGCCAATTATCATGTTGCTAAATATCAACCAGCCAAAGCTTTGCAACGGCACGCGGCTTTCAGTAAATAAATTAATGAGCAACGTCGTAGAATCCACAATCTGGACAGGAACTTTCAAAGGCGAAGATGTCCTCATTCCTCGAATTCCTATGTATCCAACAGATATGCCATTTCAATTTAAGTGATTTTATTCCCAATTCGATTGGTATTTGCAACCACCATCAACAAAGATAAGGGCCAATCTTTAGAACTATGCGGTTTAGATCTAGATACGGATTGCTTCTCACATGTACGTGTATTTTGTTGCGTGTGTGTTGCGTGTTCTACGTGTATGTTGCGTGTTCTAGAGTCGGCAAAACAAACAATGTCTATAACTGCACAGACAATGGAACAACAAAAAATATTGTATACCTATAAGAATTGTGAAATTAAACATACTATAAACGTGCGCTTTCCATTTAACCAGATTGAGCCACAGCAACGCGTGGCCGGGTCAGCTTGTTACAAATATTAAATATTCTACAAATTGAACAGAGAAGAAAATGGCAAATGGGAATATTTATGTATAAACTCTCAAAATATGAAACTCCTTCAAATACTTTCCAGCCATATCTGGATAATTTAGGATAAGGAATACTATAAACAAAAATGAATTGCTTATACCCTGTCAAAGGACCAAATTTCCCCTTATTAAGGACTTTATTCCCCTTAACTCCCCTTATTAAGGAATTTCCCCTTACAAAGGACCAAATTACCAAAAAGGACCAAAATGTACCAAAATTTCTTTCTTGTAAAACCATGTAAAGTATGGCATATGATTCCTCAACACTTGAAGGGCATCATGGCAGTAGATAATCTTAAAAGAAGTTTATTTTTGTTTTATTTAATTGAAATTTGATTTTTATGTCCATATTATGAAAAAGGATGTATTCTCTGTTAGTATGAATTATTGTTTTTGGATGTATTGCATTGAAGAGGAAAATCCCACAATATCTGTCTCAACTTTCGGTACATGTATTCTTACTCCAAAGGAAATCATTCCTAGAGCAAATAAAATATCTATCCACTTAATTTCTTCCCATTAATTTAAGTTGAATTATCTTAAATATTTTCATTTAGTACATAATGCTGATAACTTCGGTTCATCGCAGATCTTAAGCCCCCTGCTTCTGTGAGAAGAATAGCTATGCTTAACACATTTTGATGTCGTGGACTACCACTGTACAGAAATAACATGCGAGGAGTGAGTTATGGCGACTTGTACCTATCTATTATATTCCATAGAACAGTTAGCGCACAAGGTTCTTGGTAAAGCCATATGCATTACTGGTACTTACGCCAGCTGTGTGTTGAAGGTAGGACCTGATTTTATTCCTGGAAAATCGTATCCTCTCTCACTACTTGAAGTACCAAAATATTTTAAAGGAGACTAAAAATTACCTTGTACGAAATAAAAGGGAATAGACCACAAAGAATTTTCAGGGAGAAAGTTGAGATTGTGATTGGGATGAAATCATGTTGTATTGGACAGCATTTAACGAATTACTTCAAGGTAATCATATCAATGTATATACTTGGCTATAATAACCTTGGGCTGTAAACGATCCGTAAATGTTTATTAAAATAATCACTTGGTAAGATTCCACAAATTTTATTTTTCCCCGACCTAGGTTTCGATTGGTTTGACAATCATTATCAAGGTAAGCGCGGAGAGTCCGCGAGCTCAATATATATCCACAAGGTGATCACGTGATCCATAGGTTGGGGCATCAATGGGAAATGGGGGGGGGGGGGGGAGAAGAGCAGTAACTAGTTGTGATTTGGCTGGATGAGGGTTGAGGAGATGGGTCAAGTTCGGGAGGAGAGAAAAGGTAAGTTCAGGAAGGGAGAGTTGTAAGGGAACATATATTCATTCAACAAATGAGCATTATTTCTGGTAGCAGACGTTATCTCCAACTGTTCAAGGAAATCCAACTTGTGACCTTTGCACTGGGTGTGGAGCACTTTGGGGATGAAGTCACTGGTGTGGTCTTCTTCGATGAGGTGTTTGGCAAATTGGGAGCTGTAATCCCCTTTTCGTAAACAGCTATTGTGTTCTTTCACACGGGTGTGGATAGCTCGTCCGGTTTGACCAATGTAAGAGGCATCACAGTTATTACATTGAAGCATGTATACACCATTTCTGTCTGAAACGTCATACCGGCACTTTGAATTGAAAATTAGCTTATCTAAAGTATACGGGTTATAAAATGATATTCTGAGTTTGTCTTTTGGGATGTGATTAGCTATACAATTGGAAACCTTGCCAAGAAATGGGATTTTGCACCAACGTTTTGTAGAAGTCTCAAGTTGGGAGGCAGATAAAGTGGTAATCAAACTGAGAGCTAATTTAGTTTTAACTCGTTGCACAATTTTGTTAATAATTTCGTGATTGTACCCATTGTTATAAGCAATGCTTTTTATCATGCGCAATTCCGCATTGTAATCATCAACTGACATAGGGATAGATAGTAATCTATTGATCATAGAATAGAAAGTGGATAGTTTATGGGTTTGGTGATGGCAAGAATCGTTGGGGATTATCACATCGGAATACGTTGCTTTTCTAAAAATGGAGAAGGAATGGTGATCATTGGTTATTTTAATTGTCAGATCTAAAAAGTTTAAAACTTTACCACCCACCTCAAGGGTGAAGTTAATAGAATCATGTAATGAATTTAAAAGATTTTTAAAAAGGTCAAGCTGACGAAGGCTACCGGTCCATAAACATAAAATATCGTCAACATAACGGTACCAGTAAGTAACATTAGATAAAAGTGGGTTATTGGAAGTAAAAAGTTTGTTTTCTAGGCTACACATAAAAATATCGGCTAAAATAGGGGAGAGAGGTGAACCCATGGATAGACCGTGGGTTTGTCTATAGATAAAACCATTAAAAAGGAAATAATTTTGTGAAACACACAGGTTGAGCAACAACTCTAATTCGGAGATAAGCTTGGATTCGCCCTGTGCGTTTTTAACCAAATTCAAGGCTAAAGAGACGGCCTCTTTTGCCGGAACTGACGTGAAAAGGTTGGTGACATCAAATGATATAAGTTTGGAGTTCGGGGGTATTCTTATTTTAGCAAGTTTCTTGGTCAGTTCAATGGAGTTTCTAATAGAATATTGCGATTCGAAAGCGGAAAGTTCTCTCAAGGTGGAGTTCAGTTTGGCAGCGAGCTTATGTGCTGGGGCCGGAAAATGAGAAACAATGGGGCGGATAGGTACATTATCTTTGTGAGTTTTTGGTAGACCATAAAGTCGAGGGGGAAGGGGGTTCATATTAATAAAATGCCAGTACTGGGTAGGAGGGATTATGGTCGAACATCGAGACATCGTATTTTTTAATTCTTTTTAACTCTTCTCTCTTTAACTTTAATTCTCTTAAACAAAGGCCGACAAAGGAAACAGTATTGTTATTCTTTCCAAATCTGACTACGAACTTAAGGTCAATTCGTTCTTGAATTCCAATTCTTTCGAAATCCTACCCAAAGATCCTACTTCTAGGTTTCAAAAAGAATTAAAAAATACGATGTCTCGATGTTCGACCATAATCCCTCCTACCCAGTACTGGCATTTTATTAATATGAACCCCCTTCCCCCTCGACTTTATGGTCTACCAAAAACTCACAAAGATAATGTACCTATCCGCCCCATTGTTTCTCATTTTCCGGCCCCAGCACATAAGCTCGCTGCCAAACTGAACTCCACCTTGAGAGAACTTTCCGCTTTCGAATCGCAATATTCTATTAGAAACTCCATTGAACTGACCAAGAAACTTGCTAAAATAAGAATACCCCCGAACTCCAAACTTATATCATTTGATGTCACCAACCTTTTCACGTCAGTTCCGGCAAAAGAGGCCGTCTCTTTAGCCTTGAATTTGGTTAAAAACGCACAGGGCGAATCCAAGCTTATCTCCGAATTAGAGTTGTTGCTCAACCTGTGTGTTTCACAAAATTATTTCCTTTTTAATGGTTTTATCTATAGACAAACCCACGGTCTATCCATGGGTTCACCTCTCTCCCCTATTTTAGCCGATATTTTTATGTGTAGCCTAGAAAACAAACTTTTTACTTCCAATAACCCACTTTTATCTAATGTTACTTACTGGTACCGTTATGTTGACGATATTTTATGTTTATGGACCGGTAGCCTTCGTCAGCTTGACCTTTTTAAAAATCTTTTAAATTCATTACATGATTCTATTAACTTCACCCTTGAGGTGGGTGGTAAAGTTTTAAACTTTTTAGATCTGACAATTAAAATAACCAATGATCACCATTCCTTCTCCATTTTTAGAAAAGCAACGTATTCCGATGTGATAATCCCCAACGATTCTTGCCATCACCAAACCCATAAACTATCCACTTTCTATTCTATGATCAATAGATTACTATCTATCCCTATGTCAGTTGATGATTACAATGCGGAATTGCGCATGATAAAAAGCATTGCTTATAACAATGGGTACAATCACGAAATTATTAACAAAATTGTGCAACGAGTTAAAACTAAATTAGCTCTCAGTTTGATTACCACTTTATCTGCCTCCCAACTTGAGACTTCTACAAAACGTTGGTGCAAAATCCCATTTCTTGGCAAGGTTTCCAATTGTATAGCTAATCACATCCCAAAAGACAAACTCAGAATATCATTTTATAACCCGTATACTTTAGATAAGCTAATTTTCAATTCAAAGTGCCGGTATGACGTTTCAGACAGAAATGGTGTATACATGCTTCAATGTAATAACTGTGATGCCTCTTACATTGGTCAAACCGGACGAGCTATCCACACCCGTGTGAAAGAACACAATAGCTGTTTACGAAAAGGGGATTACAGCTCCCAATTTGCCAAACACCTCATCGAAGAAGACCACACCAGTGACTTCATCCCCAAAGTGCTCCACACCCAGTGCAAAGGTCACAAGTTGGATTTCCTTGAACAGTTGGAGATAACGTCTGCTACCAGAAATAATGCTCATTTGTTGAATGAATATATGTTCCCTTACAACTCTCCCTTCCTGAACTTACCTTTTCTCTCCTCCCGAACTTGACCCATCTCCTCAATTCTTCCCCCCCCTCATCCGGCCAAGTCACAACTAGTTACTGCTCTCTTCCCCCCCCCATTTCCCATTGATGCCCCAACCTATGGATCACGTGATCACCTTGTGGATATATATTGAGCTCGCGGACTCTCCGCGCTTACCTTGATAATGATTGTCAAACCAATCGAAACCTAGGTCGGGGAAAAATAAAATTTGTGGAATCTTACCAAGTGATTATTTTAATAACTATGCGGTTCCACCAAGTGAAGCCTGAGGATTTCCTCTTGATCCGTAAATGGTTTATGATTTAATGATATAGAACATCTAATCATAATGTTTACGTACCTGCGGAACCATTCGCAATAACGATCATCAATTGTTCTATTTTTTAAAAGTTGACTGAAAACTTGTCAACGTGCGCGAATTTCGGCTCCTCTTTTCTGTGTGAAGTAAGTATTGTCTGCTGATTTTGATGGCGCGATCGGATTATTATCGTAATTTGCATGAGGCGTCCAAGACAAGACGCAGTTGGTCCACCTCACCTTCTCAAAGCGGTGACGTCGCCACTGGCCGCCGAGAAGAGCAAGTTGACGATGCTGAGTCCCTGGTTCTCGAAGCGGTACCTCCTTGGGTCCTTCTTGTTCTGCGCATGCTTCAGGTTGTCGTAGCGGTGGAAGTTGAAGTCCCTGACGAGCTCCTTTCATATGGAGAGAGAGAGAGACAACAGTATGATGATCAGCCGTCGGAAGGAAGGTTGTCAGCGCGTGAGTACTTGGCCTTCCCTGTCAATGAATGAATGTGCCCACAAATGTATCGTCAACACTGGATTTACTTCTCGTTAAAACGAATTAAGGAGGTTGATCCGAAAAGTGAAAGTCATGTCATTTTTTTATATTTTCAGCACTTATAGAACTAAAGTTCCTCTATCTAATAAAGTAAAGATAATTACACCAACCCATACTCCTTTTTCCACAAATTGCATTTGAAATTACATACGATTAACGGCGAGAATGGCCATCACATGGGAATATAACGTTTAAAAATACCATATTGACATGTCATTTTTGCAAAAAACTGATATTTTATGCGTAATTTCGCAAGATATAAAATGACTCGAAAAAAAAGGCATCAACCCACCGTATTTTTCGCTAAATCCACCAATTTCTGCGCTTATAGCAGACGAAATGCGTTAGTTGTCTTCAAGTGGCGCTGCGGTCGCTCTAGCCAAAATGTATGGCGTATGAATAATATCATTACTAATGAAATATTAAAACATATTTCAGAAAAATATTATAACATAACGTTTGATAGTAATATTCTGGCGTTAGAAATTAGTAAATTCATTGAGTACTAGAATGTATTTCTTTAAAGTAAATGCTGAATTGGCTCCATAGTCGAGCTGATTAAAATTATCATAAAAAATAAATCTTTCGATTTTCCATCGTATTTCTTGTGATATTTATGACTTCCAATAGCTTAGGTAATTTTCTTTGTGAAGTAAATATCACTTAGCAGGCAAATACTCGTACTTAAATTAATAAGATTCCTCAGACAACTTGACTCAAGCAGTCGCGAGCCAACCTCCTTAAGGGGCCCTGGGACATAGCTGTTTTTCAGACCTATTTTTCAAGGAAGATTGCTTCAACAGGAAGCCAGATATCGGAATGCGGTTTTCAGTAATTAAAAGAGAAAGTATCAAACTATTACTCTATAATCCTAGATTTTACGTAATAAGCCTTGTTAAAAATATATATCGATGTAAAAATAGACCTTTTTGTTGCAAATATTGGGAGACAGAGGGGCTATTTTTTTAACTTTCGTTATTATAGAGTACAAGATTCAAGCTTAGTCTGTTGGATCCTTGAAAATTATTGATTTTTATTAAAAGACACGCTGTTGAGATATTCTGAAAGTAATTTATGTTTTTCGCCAACTCCAGCCCAGGGATACGCCTCGAGCGTCGTGCAAATCACTAAACAGTTCACACATTCTCCGCTTACTGCGCTACTCAAAAAGCGGCACGGTCCCTCTACCCTATATCCTAAAACGGTATCCTTGAGGTGTTGGAGCTTAGGGGAAGGGAAAGTGCAGGCGGGCGGGAAGCAGAGGCGAGTGAGACGGAGTGTCTGGTTTACTGACGGGTTGTTTCTTGAGTCTCTGTTTGGTTGTCGCTCTCGGGGTGTCTAGTAATAGTCAAACTGACTAATAGTCAAGTCTCAAAATGTCATCGGAAGCGTACCGATATCGGAAAATTAAAGTAGGTAGTCGCTTGACATTTTCGATGGCGAGGAAAAAAAGAAAGGGTGAATTTTTGGCCAAGCGGAGGGAAGTAAAAAGGTAAATATTGTCATTTTTTGTGAAAACACTATCTTAATGTAGTGATATATTCATGTGTAAGTATGCAAATTTCTATTATCCGAAACAGGCGTCTCAAAATAATGGGAACAGAGTCGCACGTAGGAGGAACTTCTTGCGCTATTGAAGAAATCCCGTCCAATATTGACGATTCAGTAGCTGACGAAACTTTGCATGATTCATTTGACGATATGGCAATTGCCGAAGAAGGGAAAAACGAAGGCATACCTATCCGGTGGAGTAACGGGAAGAAGAATTATCGACTTAAAATATTCGACAAATCGGTTTCCAATTTACTGAAAAGGTTTAACCTAAATTTCAACCTGCGTTTTGATAGTAATTCCCAGCCTAGTTCTTCTATTAAACTCGTAACACTTATACAATTATCATAGCGGCCTTTAACAAATCTAGTGGATCTTCTTTGCACACGCTCTAATTCTTTTATCATACCTTCCTCGTACGGATCCCATATACTAGCGGCATATTCTAAATGAGGCCTGACAAGTGTAAAATAGCTTCTAGTACTCTCTCATCGCATTTGCCTAGAACTCTTTTTACGAATCCTGATATATGGTTTGCTACACTAGTTATTTCCCTGATGTGTTTCCCCCACAGCATGTCTTCAATGTTGGTGACGCCTAAGTATTTAATAAATTCTACGTTAGATATTTTCTTTTCTTTGATGCAATAATTTTTCTGGGGAAAGTTATTTTTCCCAAAGTTCTTTATCGTGCATATCTTCAAATTTAATTCTAGCTGCCAACTATCGCACCAATCATCAACCGCATATAAATCCTTAGCTAAAGAATGACTATCCTCTTAATTTCTTATTTCCTTATACACTACTGCATCAGAAGAAATACGTAAATATGAAGAGATTAGCCGACAGGACTCAGTGGAGAGCTGCGTCAAACCGATCTGAGGATTGATGACCAATGATGACTGCTGCATCATCGGCAAAAAGACGGAGCTTGCTATTTTTAGCTACTGTATTCAAGTCATTTACGGAGAGAGGAAATGAAATTGGGCCTATCACGCTGGGGAACACCCGATGTAACTTTTACTTCGCCTGAGGTGACACCATCTAATACCATTCATTGAACGCGTTCATGTAGGAAATCTCCTATCCAGCCTACCATATTACTGTCTATCCCGTATGATGCTAACTTCGCGAGTAAATTACAGTGGGGAACCTTGTCAAACGCTTTTCTAAATTTAAAAGCGCTGCGTCTACCTGTACGTTACCTTCTCCGGAAACTAAAATATCATGAACGAAAAGACCTAACTGATTTTCGCAAGACCGTCCCTTTCTGGACCCATGCTTATTTGTTATCAATAAATCCTGGCTATCGAGGTGTCCCCTTATTGATGTAACTATCATATGCTGTATAATTTTGCACGACAGTGACGTTATTGATATTGGTTTATAATTCGATGGATGTTCCCTATCGCCACTTCTAAAAATTGGGATCACGTTTGCTATCTTCCAGTCTTTGGGAACCGCGTGTTCTTCGAGGGATTTGTTAAATATTACTTTAAGATACAGTGCCATTTCGAGAGTTATTTCTTTATACACACGAGCAGGAATTTCATCAGGACCTGAGGACTTGTTCGGGCTATCGTATTTTAGTAAGGATACGATTCCGCTATAAGATACATTTATCGATCGGGGGCATTATTTGCTGAAATCGGTCTGGTATGGTTTCGAGCAAACTACGCTTAGATTGATTAAAAACGCTCTGGAAAAATAATTCAACAAATTAGCCTTATCTAATTATTTCGCCCCTATACCCTTTCAAGGAATTAACAGTTGAAATTTTAGTTCACTGTACTTCCTTAACATATGATCAAAATGCTTTCGGATTCCCCTGTAGTTGTTCTCCAAGTACTTTTCTCTTGAAATCACTTTACGCTTTTCTAAGGGCTGTTTTTGCGGCTGCTTTATATGTAACGTCCGATAATTTTTTAGATCGCTATTAGCTACATTTTTCTTCGTTTCGCGTGGATAACTCGTTGTCGTTTTAAACATTTTTACAACCTCCGCGTTGGACCACCTTGGTTCCCTATTCTCACTCTTATACTCACTCACCGTGTAATTTGGAGGAACTCTTTCCATGTCTGTATCACTATTTTTTCTGATGTTTAGAATTTTTCAAAAGAAGTCTGTAAGTCACGCCTAAATCCGTTAAAATCTGCTTTACTTAAAAGGCAAATCTTTCTTTTTAATTTTACATTTTTGTCAGTATTGAGGGATAATTTAACGTGTACTACCTTGTGGTCACTTATTCCATCGACATTTTTAACATTAATGACTTTTTCATGGATGTTTGAGACAAGTAAATCGAGAACATTCTCCCTTCTATTATGCAAATTTACTATTTGATATACTGCGTATTATGCGAACAGGTTAAAAAATGACGAGCAGATTTCTTTGTCCCTACCCCCCAGACTAATGACTACATGTTTTCCAATCTATCGATGTTGTATTGAAATCTACACCTTTCAATAATCTGTCGTTCGTTGGTATGAGAATTAATGTGCCTGATCTGTTTCTCGAGTTCTAATACTGAGTGTACATCGGAATGGGGTGGTCTGTAGTAGGCACAAACGTATATTACTTTCAAATTACCACATTTAGACATAAACACGTGCAAGCCAAGCTACCAGCTGAGACCACCTCCTATTTGTTGCAATTCTTACGGGTAAACTGTTGTCACAACAACCAATCAACGCGGCTACCCCGAAAAATGAAGTCCATTCATGACTTGGACCGCGGACACGTTCTCCTGCAGCTACGAACCCCACTAGGGTCAATCTAGCCAGACCGGCTCGGTTCTTAGAAAATCGTAGCGAGCGCATTTCCGCGAATTCCACGTTGCCACATGGTATAATGTGGAGTCTGCCAAACAGTTTGGTCCAATCGTGTGTTGAAATGGCAACATTGCGTCTAGTGGTCAGCTATGGTACGAAAACTCCGCGGACGGAGGGGCTGAGAGGGAAGGGTCGTTATTGCCTCATCACCTCTGCGCAAAGAATTAAAGCGTAGAAGAGACACTGAAAAAAAATATGGCTGGTTGGGTAGGCGCCGACTCTGGTAACTCTACCGGTCGACGGAAAAACTATCTCCATCATCTCAGCACTCGAAAGCGAAAAAATAATCATGTATCACGGCCCCTTAAGGCTGAAAAACCACTATATCCGCGTGACTCAAAAGGAGACGGTACTTTCGGCCGTTGAAGCTCAGGATCTAACTGCACTATAAGAAGTCGTTTCAGGCGTAACCTTGTGGAAGTTTTTGATAGGCAATATAAAACTCAATATAATACTCTACACTAATTTAATGATAGTCGACTCGGTTTTCGGCAACTCAGTGCCATTTTCAAGGTAAAAATGGCACATTGAAAATGGTACTGAGTTGCCAAAACCCGGGTCAACTATCATTCATCTACACATCTACATAATACCCTTCAAGCCACCATAAAGGTGTGTGGCAGGGGGTCAATTCTCACCAAACATGCACTACATATCATGCATGTAATTTGTAATGAAAAATTAAAATAGCAAAGCATACATGCAAAAACATGCTGTTAGTTGGGTTAGCTTTAAGTCCTTATACCAACATGCAGCTACCAATGTTATACATTGCTACACTCGTACTAAATACATTTACCATTATTCATATCCCTAATAGTAAGAGGAAAAAAGGACATTTTGAATCTGTCAGTTCGGCAATCTATTTCTCTAATTTTGTGATCATGGTCCAGTCTACCATAGTAAGTTGGGGTTCGCAAAATATTTTTAACGTCATCACCGAAAATATGGTCTTGGAATTTGTTTAAGAGATTAAGTCTAAATTTAAACCTGCGATGTGACAATTATTCCCAATTTAATTCATTTAATAGACTGGTTACTAGCCGATCTTCGCTGCACACGTTCAAGTTCATTATGTAGACCGATTTCGTAGGGATCCCATAGACTGGCAGCATATTCCAAATGAGGTCTAACAGGGGAAAAGTATCTGATTTCTCGTACATGATCGTCACATTTACCCAATACTCTTTTGATGAATCCCAGTTTACGATTCGCTGGACCCATCATTTCACGTATATGTTTACCCCAGAAAAGATAATGTGTCAGTCTTATTCCAAGATATTTAATGGATTCCACGTTTGTTAATTCATTATTACTTATTTTATAAGGGCTAGGAGGAGAGCTATTCTTTTTCCAAAAATTCATTACAAGACATTTTTTTAAAGTTTAATACCAACTGCCATGTATCACAATCATTAAATTAGTGCGGAGTATTACCATTGAGTTTTATTATGTCTAACTGCACTAATTAGTGAATACGCCACACCCTAAACTTAAATTGCGAAATAATTTCAATTTGAGCAAATGTATGGCGGAGCAAGTGAATGAACAGGCTCATGAACCTGCTCGTGCACTTGCTCCGTTGAGTAGCTCAAATAACTTTGCAGCTCACTCCTCATCTTCGTGACCTTGGGGTACGTGAGGGAAGCGTGCAGCAGGGTCAGGGGAGACAAGGAAGGTCAGGATCACCTCACAGAACTGCACTCCGCGAACACTGTTCCCCAAGGTGTCCAGGTTCGGCGACCAGATGCAGAAGCCCATCACGTTGGGGATGACCACGAGCATGCATCCGCTGACCCCAGACTTGGCCGGCAGGCCCACCTGACAAGAGAGTGCAACTGCCATTCAGCTTCTCTCGAACTTTAAGATTGGAAAGTGTTCGTTAAAGGTAAAGGGCAACTTATGGCCTTGGAGGCTCACACTGCCTCGAAGGCATTTCCAAGGCCCTCCACAAAACCTATTATTGTTACAAGTAGGGATGTGACCCGAAAAGGCACTTTACGTTTCGTGCCGTACATCTGGGAGGCACCCGAACTCGGAGTACGAACCTCGGCGTTGAAGGAGACACAACCCTTCACCACGGGAGGTTTAAAGCACCAACTGACCAGTCACACTGTAGTTTATAACTTCTTTAAGTTAAACATAAATCACAAAGCTATGTTCGTCTTCGTGTTGCACTAGTCACGCTGATGAAAATGGTCTTTTCATCGCAGTCATACGAAAGATATTAATGTACATTAAACTGGCTTGGTTTACTAATGCACGTAAAATGGATAAAATATATCGTATAACTGTGTTTATAAAACCATTTTCATCAACGTGAATAGTACAACACAAAGTGTAAGTGTAATTGTGGTATATTTGGGCAGTCTTCCTGTTGAATGATATAAAAATAAAAAATTAATGAAACAAAAAAATGAATCTCCACCCAACTGTATTCCGAAGCGAATAACACAACATGAGTCGCAGAGATATCGCAATGTGGTGCTCGGAGGCAGTCTTCTACAATTAGAGGCCACTAGCTACTACGTAGTTATAGATTATACACCCAAGCCAGAGTGGCTCTAGTGTTCACAGGCTGACTATTATTTTGTAGATAATTGCCAAAGATTATGAACCCAGACCTGAGCAGCTCTGGTATTTACAGGTTGACTACTATCTTGTAGCCTGAGTTGGCAGAGGACTCTGGCAACAGGGCTCCTGCATTGACCTTTTTGGGTCAAAAGGAATGTACCAAGCAGTGAACTGACCTTGAAGGCGAACTGCCCAGAGTAGTCGTACATGCCGCAGCTGTGCATCAGCGAGAGCACGTCACGCACCGAGTCAGGCCTGAGCACCTTCTCGTCCGTCACGGGGCAGATGCCGCCATTGGCCAGAGTGGCCGCCACAACGGACAGCACGTCGCAGTTGCTCTCCATCGAGCAGCACTGCAAAAAGAGAGAGAGAGTGTAAAGCTCATTCCCTCCCGTCCTCCAAGGAAGATATAGGCTCTCGGCCTCGGTCAGTCAGAACCATTAATGTCTCAGCAACGGACGAAGGAGCTCTCCACTTTCGGGCTTCATTTTGTATGACGATTTGTGTTTTCTTATCTCTAAACTTCCAATGGGGGCGTTTACTCGGGACCGGAATCGCTATTTTGTTGAACACGAAATCGTTATATGAAACGAAAAATGAATTTTAGTGAAAACATTGATATTCTAACCACAGCCATTGACTTATAAATCAAACATTATAATAAGCAGAAGGTGACACCCACCGATCAAGCAGCTTTGACACTTACTACGTCATCCACCTACCGTCCTTGACTGCTTTTAGGGAAAGGGAAGGGAGTGGAGGGGGGTGTGTCGGAAGGTCTACTCGCACAGATCCTGTCGCAACCGCTCCCATTGGTAGTCAGCTGTGTGTCCCCAATTGCGTTAAGGTGAAGTAGCTTCGCGGGCTCAGTAGTGATTGGACGAAGTCGATATACGTAAGAGGTTTCACCACGCCCACTTTTCCGAAAGGGTTATAAATATCATTTTTTTCGTGGCTTATAACTCGAGAGAAGAAATTGACGGATCGAGAAACGGAAAAGTACGGGTCTTTTTATTTTACAAACCTTATCAGATTCGGCGATAAAAAATATGGTAAACGACCCCATTACAAGAGTACCGGAACTTTCAATTAGAAACTGGCAGATATAATCATCTCATTTGGAATACGCTGTCATTGTTTGGTATCCTTGCGGAATAGGCTTGATTGAGGAGGCTGGAGAGGCGGCAATCGTGAGTCGTTGAGTGAATGTCGTAATTATTTTTCAAGTACATCGAAATAATATTAGGACCACATTTCATTAAGGTACGACTAATTACACGGTACCATACATGCCATTACGGTAACTAAAAACGAATTTTAATTTTGTCTTAATTAAAGCTAGTTTTGACGTGGCAAGACAAAGAATGTCATGGCTACTAATTGGTAGGTTTCGGCGCGATACTCAAAATGCGAAGTTATGTTTATTTGTGATTTTTTGCATCTTTGAGTCGCTGTGACTCCGTGATATTTGTCACTATAATAATGTGTTTGTGTATAATTATTTAATTTTTGTTAGAAGATAGTCTGCACATGAGCTATCGAGTTATAACCAAATGTATCTCATGCGCCACAAGTTTACGTCTTGATGAAGCGTCGAGTTGCCAAATATTCAAATCGGTAAAGTGCATTTTTTTACACTTTAACCCTTTTTACACTTGTAGGCACCCGTGCATCAAATTTCACGCAAATCTGAGGACGGATGAAAATCTCTCCAAAAATATTTGCAAACGTTACTACATGTTTTACGATATATCTCAGTCTATTTGAGCTACAGACGTGCTTAAGGGCTTATTTTAAAGGCCTTGAATTGCGGAGAAGAAAAGGGTGGAAGTATTCAAAATATGGTGCTATAATGGAAGAATGATGAAGATAAAATGGATCGACAAATGAAGAAGTCCTAAGAAGAGTGGGAGAAAAGAGATGTCTGCTGAAAACATTAAAAATAAGACGGGACAACCTAATCGGCCATATCTTAAGACTGTGAGCGGGAAGATTGGAAAAAGCAGGCCTCGTAAATGGAGCGAGTTGTGAAGGATGTAAAAGAGAGGACTGCTACGTAATTATGAAGAAGTTGGCCCGATAGAAGAATCGAGTGGAGGGCTGCGTCGCTAAGCAACCTTAGGATTGTTGGCCCTTTATGACGATGATGAATTGGAAAAATATAACAAGGGATTATATTTTCCCAAATAGCGATATTCACGGGGAAAAAGTTGGTATACATTTAAAAATTAGTTAGAACAAGATGAACGAGAAAGTTACAGAGATCTGAAGACACCAGAGTACATTAACGTCGGCCGTTAAGGCGGGCGCCGCGGTGCCCGGAGGGCCTTCACTCAAAAATATTTTCCTTTCTTAAATGAAATATTACCTCTAACAAACTTTTTAAGGATGTAGAGGAGGGTTGTGTCTACAACATATAAAAAATAAGCAAAATCGAAGGCATAGGTACATCGTCAAAATAGATTTAAAACTTTAAAATTGTTATCAACTTTATTAAATTGTTTATATTTCACAATATAATCCTTTATTATATATTTACAATTCAAGGTCTTTAAAATAAGCCCTTAAGTACGTCTGTTGCTTAAATAATCTCTCAGATATACCGTCAAATGTGTAGTAACTTTTGCAAAATTCGAATTTCGCAACGTCGCAATATTTCGGAAACGGTTGCGTTTTTTGCAAAACTGTTCATTTTCTTATCAAAAGGAGCCGTTATGCCTAGTTTGGTCAAAATCGGTGACCCTAAGGGTCATTATTGCCGATTTTCTGGTCGAATTGACGTGCAATGACCCCATCTTCTTCACCCCTCTTTTCTCTTCCACCCTTCACTTGTTTCCTCGACCTGCCTTGCCCCCTCAGTCAGTTCTCTCCTCTTCTTCGGGAAAGGTGGCAGTGGCCACCGAAATATCAGAAAACTATCTTCGTGAGTGTCCTTTTTTATGTGGGATCAGTTAAGACAAAAGTTCCCCACGTTTCTCAAATAACTTTATTAATCTCTTGTGCAAATTACAATCTCTCTGTTCACCACCTTGGTTACATCAACATCTTGTTTATATCCTCATCACAAGCCTCCTTGGCAACGACATGGTGGCACTGCATCTGGTCGCCATATGCTTTTATACTTTTATCACGCCTGTGACGCAGCTATATTTTTTATCTCGCACTGCGAATTTCCTGCGAACATTTATTTATATACATATGTACGTATGTATATACACATAAAAGTGCATCAACGGATAACAGATAGTTGCATGCTGGTATGAGGACTATAAGCTAACACAACTAAAAGCGTATTATATAAATCCTTTTTATGTAAGATGCATGTTTGGTGTGATTCCACCCCCTGCCACACCCCTTTACTTTCTGGGTACTAAGCATGTATGATGCAAATTAGCAGTGGATGTGGGAGATCGGAACGAGCGCTTGGATTTGAGTCGCAGGCGCCCTCTGCGTGAGGAGGAAGGAGGAGTCACCTGGAAGTAGAAGTCCATGCACTCGCGGAGGTTGGCCTTCTCCGGATAGCACTTGTTCTCACGCATGTAGAAGCCGAGGGCGTAGTTGCGATCCGCAGCCTCCCTCTCCGACAGGAACACGGCGTTGTTGAACCCCAGGTACTCGCCGCCGGCCATTTTCTGCGAGAGAAAATAGATAAGAACAGCGGCCGATGGAAAGGGACGCCAGGACACTGTGACGGAAGACCCGGCTTGTAAGACGCATCCTCATTAAAGTCGGAATAGCTGAGGTTTGAGAAATGACGTCTTCACCGAAAAAGGACCAGGAGATAACAAACCATGGAGTGCACTGCGTGGAATGAAGGGAAAATAGGTCATAATAATTGCCTTGTGAAGACTATTAACACTTATTCCATCATGTCTCAAGATATCTTTAAGAACCGGGTTAGCCCGGGGGGTAAAGAGGACTGATCTAGGTGGTGAGAGTATAGGTGGTCTTACCACGAATCCTTTTTTTCCCTGTGGAACTCCTTGCTATCGACCAAGATGCCCACTAACTCCCTTCCCAATTCTAGTGTTCAGATGTACCGAATCAAAGTTATAAAGGCATGTAATTTTTGAAGTACTTATTTGTTTATCAATTGATTTAGCTAACACTCGCATGTAAGTATCGAAGATCCAAAAGGGTCCTTTTGAAAAATATGGACCAAGTACAGATAATAGTTTTACAGTTATTAACGAATTCAAATTTTGATGGTACTTTTTCCTTTACCAATGCATCCAGCTTAAATTCGGAACGAAGGTGTAGGAGGTCCTAAGGGGTCAGTTCAGTCATGGGACACCTAGATAGCCAGAATTTATTGTCCAATGTCCAGCATGGCTTCCGAAAGAGCAGATCGTGTGAAACCCAACTTGCTCTCTTTTCCCACGATATTTTAGTTTCTGGCGAAAACAATATTCCAGTGGATGCTATATTTCTCGACTTCAAGAAGGCTTTTGACAAGGTTTCTCACAGCAAACTAATTTTGAAGTTAAAATCTTATGGGTTAGACAGTAACATTATATCATGGATGATATAATGTCGATTTTCTGCATGATCGGGTTCAAAGGGTTGTTTTGGACGGTTTTTCCTCACCGGCAATTAAAGTCACTTCGGGTGTCCCACAAGGTAGTGTGATAGGTCCACTCCTATTCCTTTTGTATATCAATGATATCCAAAAGGTGGTAAAAAGTAAGCTTCGTCTATTTGCCGATGACGCAGTAGTGTACAGGGAAATTCTATGCCCGAATGATAAAGAATATTTAAATATTGACCTACAAGCAATTGAAACTTGGTGTGATACATGGCAGTTAGAATTAAAATTTAAGAAATGTCTTGTAATGAATTTTTGGAAAAAGAATAGCTCTCCCCCTAGCACTTACAAAATAAGTAATAATGAATTAACAAACGTGGAATCCATTAAATATCTTGGAATAATACTGACAAATGATCTTTCCTGGGGTAAACACATTCGTGAAATAATGGGTCAAGCGAATCGCAAACTGGGTTTCATTAAAAGAGTATTGGGTAAATGTGACGATCATGTACGAGAAATCAGCTACTTTTCCCTTGTTAGACCTCATTTGGAATATGCTGCCAGTGTATGGGATCCCTACGAAATCGGTCCAAATAATGAACTTGAACGTGTGCAGCGAAGATCGGCAAGATTTGTAAAGGGACGATACGATAATTATATTAGCGTAACCAGTCTATTAAATGAATTGAAATGGGAATCATTGTCAGATCGCAGGTTGAAATTTAGACTTAATCTCTTCCACAAATTCCAAGGCAATATTTTCAGTGATGATGTTAAAAATATTTTACGAACCCCAACTTACTATGGCAGACTGGACCATAATCATAAAGTTAGAGAAATTGATTGCCGAACTGACCTATTCAAAATGTCCTTTTTCCCTCGCACAATAAGAGATACGAATAACGGTAAATATGTCCTATCGGAGAGTAGCAATGAATAGCATTGGTAGCTGCATGTTGGTATGAGTACTTAAAGCTAACCCTACTAACAGAATGTTTTTGCATGTTTGCTTTGCAATTTCTATCTTTTTTAAATAGTGTAGTTCTGACTACTATATTAATACTATTCCTTTTTTATGCATGATATGTAGTGCATGTTTGGTGAGCAATCACCCCCTGCCACACACCCTTGTGGTGGCTTGCAGGGTATTATGTAGATGTAGATGTAGATATGGCCGATTAAGTTTTCCCGTCTCCTATGACGGTTTTAAGTAGATATAACTCTTCTCCCCCTCTTCTTAAAGCCCGTTTCACACGATACTTGATCCAGTACAAGGTCTAGTATACTCGCTACCTTTACTAGCTTTCCAGTATCGTGTGAACAGAACCAGTATACTGGCTGGCAAGCATGCTAGCTAGTATTATCGTGTGAACAGAACCAGTATACTGGCTGGCAAGCATGCTATTTAGTATACTCGCTGAGCTACTGGATTTCATACTTGATGCGGTACTAGATTTCTAGTAGGACCTAGTAGTCCTAGTACCCATCGACCAATCAAGTTACTTTACAGACGCTGTGCGAACTTCTCTTTTTTAAAATTAGTATGGAATCATATGGAATATAAAATAGGCCTTGTCCTTCTCATTTAAGTTTGACCCAATTCAGTCTTCACTTAATAGCCAAACCAAACTGCCAACCGAGACATCTGCATCGATCATCGATAGTCATCGACCATCGTGCACACACTATTCGATGATCGATGACAGCCATCGTCATCGAAGCATTTCGATGAAATTTTTTCATCGAAAATCGTTGACCAAAATCGGTCATCGCACAAGCCTACTTCTCGTATGTACACCGTTCTTCCACGCAATTCATCGCGAATCTATTCATGCGCATGATCATTCGTCGTGTAAAACGACCTTTACTCTCAGCGCTGCCAAAGTCTCACCTCTCCGTTGGCTTCGTATGTTTACAAAAAGGGACTTGGCATCAGCTTTCCACCCACCTCAGACTCTCCTATCTCGAGGGAAAACACGCGCTGCCAGCTTTACGAAAATCACAGGACAGAGACTTTCTTACTCTCAACATTCCCCTCGCAAAGACAGCCATCCCTCGCCCAAGGACGGAGGATTTTTATGGGTAGCAAGGATAGACTTTATAGGTATTGCGAAGCACAACGCTTCCTATAGCCACCCTTTTGATCATTGCTTTTAAGTCCTCTCTGAATCTGCCGGCAGCATAGATGTGAGAACGCGTAAGTCGGCCCATATCCTGGTAATGAAAGCGTGGGAGCCACCTGGCCTAAATCTGCAACATTGAGAGTCCCCCATTGGTCACCATTTCCTTCCCACCACCCACCCCTCTTCCCCCGACCCATCTCCCCCTCCTCTTACCCTCTTAAGCGGCGTTTACACGTAGCAGTTGACTGCTATGACAGTCGCGAGATGCGCGATATATCGATGCATCGCTACTGCTATGATGCGTCTCCACCAACTTCTATGCAGCTTAAAGCCGCTATTTAGGCGTTGTCATAACATCAAAACATAATTTCCACAGGTCCGGGTTCGAGTCCCGGTCAAGGCGAATGATTTTTTTCTCTGTGGTATATTTGTGCAATTTCAGCGGGTAACGCCGTTAAAGTTTTCACGGCTAGTTCTTGGACCTTTGAATTTCGTTGTCATAACAAATAAAAAGTTTTATTTCAATAATGATTGATGCTTATATTTTCATTAAATTCTTCAAGCAATAAATTCCATTGACGATTATCTTTTGTTCCCATTCTTTAAAGAGAAGAATCTCCCCTTTGGGGAGGGATATTCTTGTTCATCATCATTGGTCAACAATCCTAGGATTGGTTAGACGCAGCCCTCCATTCGATTCTTCTATCGGCCAACCTCTTCATATTAATGTAGCTCCTCTCTTTCACGTCCTTTACGACCTGCTCCATGTAATTCATACGAGGCCTTCCCTTTCCATTCTTCCCGTTCACTTTTCCTTCGACGATTGTCTTCATCAGGCCATCGTGTCTTAAGATGTGGCCGATTAAGTTGTCCCATCTTCTTTTTATAGTTTTCAGCAGACTTCTCTTTTCTCCTACTCTTCCTACGACTTCTTCATTTGTCACTCGGTCGATCCATTTTATCTTCATCATTCTTCAATAACATCACATTTCGAATGCTTCCACCCTTTTCTTCTCCGCTGCTATAATCGTCCATGCCTCACTGCCGTAAAGGACTCCAGATATACGTTTTGATGAATTGCTTCCTTACTTCCAAGCTTGTATTTCCAGCTGTAAGTAGATTCTTCTTTTGATAGAATGCCCTCTTTGCCTGGGCTATTCTACTCACTATTTCTTTCTTGCTTCGTCCATCGTTGGTTACTCTGTTCCCAGGTAACAGAAATCTTTCACCTCTTCCAGTTTCTGTTTTCCTAGTTTAACGTTGGTTTTGGCCTCCTCTCTCTTGCTGCACACCAATATCTTAGTCTTCTTCTTATTGATCTTCAGATTATAACTGGCCATTGTCCTTTCCATGGTTGTTAGCATCTTATTCAGCTCCTTCTCTGTCTCTGCTATGAGAGCTATGTCATCAGCGAATCGTAGCATGCTGATTGTTTCTCCGTGGATGTTCACTCCAGAACACTTCTCCTTGACTTCATTGATGGCTCTCTCGATGTAAACATTAAAAATTACGGGAGACAGTGCACAGCCTTGTCTCACTCCTTTCCTTATTCTTGCTTCTTCACAGCTGGGTTCAGATTTAATCACAGCTACTTGGTTTTTATACAAACTGTGGATAATTCTTCGATCATTGTAGGAAACTCCAATGTCCAAACTCCAATATTCTTGTTATTATATCGAAATTCCCGATATCAGACGTCGTGTATTGCTTTCCGTTGGCGATTGTTGCGATTGTGTTGGATACATTTCCGCTGGAAAGTAGACGGGCTTCAACTTTACTATTAGCTCGAACTAGGATCGATAGTGTTCGACACAGGTCGACACATATCGACCTGAACTCGCTACGCAGTTGCTATTTACACATGCGAGTGGAGTTAATAGTTGTTAGCAGTTGACTTTCATAGCAGTCAACTGTTACGGGTAAACACGCCTTTACTCTCCGTGGAGAACGTCACTCTCTTCGGATCGAAAATGGCGCCACGTGCGCCGAAAAGTCTCCAATACAACTGTGTGAGAGTCCCACTTTTTTCATGTGCCTATGTTTAGTGTTCAATCTTTATTTTGTCAGTGAATTTTGGTGCATCCGCCTAGCGCGTCCTTTCTTCGAATACTCTTGAACTTTCCTTACAGAATAATTCAACAAACAGGCATACTAATGTAGAAAGAGATTTCATTTAAATTACTGACAAATCTTGCTGTTGTCGCCTTTAATTGAGAATCTCAAGTGTTGCCTATAAACAAACTTGCGCTCCAGGACAACTCATTGTTTTCTTTTCTTAATTAAAATTAACATTTAGATAATTAGCCACTTAATTAATTACTTTAACAAATATATTCTTCTCCGATAAATTACTTTAAGAAATATATAAATGATAATTAAATAACAAACGATAATTACTTTAACAAATATATTGTTCTCCGATAAACCATTAGCTTCCTCTAGCGATATCAGATGGAATGATCGATTGTTGGGCTTGCGACAAGCATCAACGGACTACTAAGATGTCACCTGATTTTCCTCTCTACTAAAAGGAGACTCGCTGACCTTGAAATAGTTCATGGTGAAGTCGAACTTCTCCGCCAGCGTCATCTCGGGCCGCACCAACGTCTTGAGGAGGGAGCCAACTAAGATGGCGCCAGCGTTGATCATCGGGTTGTGCGGCTTCTCTGGAGGGGAAATATTCCCTGTCATAACATGAGTTTTGAATATTGTTCGCCCCTCAATTTACCATCCGTTCTTCACACTCAATGAAATACTTGGAACACTGCAACTATTTCTAACGAATTGCTTAAGGATGTTGATCCGAAAAGTGAAAGTCATGTCATTTTTTTATATTTTCAGCACTTACCGAACTAATGTTCCTCTATCTAATAAATTAAAGATAATTACACCAACCCATACTCCTTTTTGCACAAATTGCATTTGAAATTACATAAGATTAACGGCGAGAATGGCCATCACATGGGAATATAACGTTTAAAAATATCATAGTGACATGTCATTTTTGCAAAAAACTGATATTTTATGCGTAATTACACAAGGAATAAAATGACACGAAAAAAAAGGCATCAACCCACCGTATTTTTCGCTAAATCCACCAATTTCTGCGCTTATAGCAGACGAAATGCGTTAGTTGACTTCAAGTGGCGCTGCGGTCGCTGTAGCCAAAATGATTGGCGTATGAATAATATCATATTATTTAATTTGATATTTATAAATGATCTTCCGAAATACCTTCATTACACTAAGTGCTTAATGTATGCTGACGACATTAAGATATATAGAAAAGTGGATAACTTGGCTGAATGTTTACAAGTGCAGAATGATTTACATAATTTAGTTATTTGGTCTCAAAACAACCATTTGCACTTCAACATTAAAAAATGTTCTGCTACAACCTATTCAAGGATAAAGAATGTATTAATGTTCAATTACTCAATGGACGAGGTGATTATTGAAAGGAAAAGTGAAAAGATTTGGGCATTATTTTTGACTGTAAAATGACCTTTGTAAATCATATATTGTACATTACAATGTCTGAATGTAAGCTGCAGGGTTTTCTATACCGTATGTCAAAGTACTTTAGGAATGAATGTGTGCTAAAATTATTGTATTTTTCTCTTGGAAGGAGTAAATTAGAATATTGCTCTGTAATATGGAACCCTTATGCAAAAAAGTACAGTGAAATTATTGAGAGAATTCAAAAAAGGTTTTTAAGTTATATATGTATTGTATTCGATATCGCGTCTATCCTATTATGGAAAATCATGGAAAATACGACAACTTATTGGAAATGTTTCATTTCCATAAACTATTTGATCGAAGAATATTGAATGATCTTACATTTTTACATGACGTAATAAATAGAGGAGAATGTGGCATGTTGTTGAACCGAATATATTTCCATGTTCCACCCCGAAAGGGTAGAAATATGATGACATTTTATGTCATGAATGTTAATAGTGAATATTTTTAAAATTCTCCTGTTAATAGATTGTGTATAAAAAACCACAAAAATTGCAATGATCTGAATTTATATCAAGACAGAAATAAATTTTTAAAAGAAGTTATTTCCTAAACTTAACACACTGAGGTAATGTTGTTAATGTTATTGATATGGGACATGGAAGGTTCATCTGCCAGCTACTCACTGTTGTGGTCCAGCACCAGCTCGTTGAACATCCTGCCGCTTGGCTCCTGACCCACGTACTGGTGCACCAGGTCGGCACCCAGCTCGTCCAGGGCGATGGCATACGACAGCGGCTTGCTGTGGATAAGGGGTCAGATCCAAGACTCTAGCACGCCAGAACACAAGGCTCTCCAGATGGAGAAAGCATGAGAACCGGAAAACATACATCCAGCAGGATTGAAATTGCACAACCAAGCAAGAGAAAGGTCGAATCCATCACCGTTGAATAGTCGTGTTACACCATCGGAGCACAACATTATCATAAATAATCTTTTTTGCCCTGTCGGGTACACTCTCAAAGACACTTTGACCGGCTTCTGTTTCAACTGACATCGGAATCTTGCAATATATTATTGAGGTTTGGCGATGGGGATCTCTTTTGCATATGCTTAGTGGCTGATTAGCCCAATGTAAATTTTCTTTACCACAAGTCCCGTGGCCATGTACAACAGAATTAAGCAAAAACAAGGAACAATTAAGGATGTGTATAGCTCTGGCAGGGTGATTATCAATAATATAATATAAATTTCTCAGCTATATTTCTCTCTGGAGACAGACGTTATTAATTTTAATTTCACCACGAATACAAATTCTCGGCAAAAAAATTGTGAGTTTCATTCTGCGTGGTTGAATACTCGGTTTGATTTCATTTGCAAGTGACGTGCAGGCGCAAGTAATACATTATATAGAACGCATCTGAGTTTCGCCGACCTTTTTTGAACAGTCGCTAGATTCGGGGAAATTCACGGACAAGCGTGTGTCCGAAGCGCAGACCGACTTTCGGTGAGAGTAGTTCGCAGCTGCTGTTTCCGCAATGTGCCTTGGTGTACGCTTTACGTAAGTTGGCACTGGACAAAACTCGTTGAAGTGAATATGATGCAGGTGGTGGTGCATGGTGCTGCTCACCTGCAGGACTGCAGAGTGAAGGGGACGTCGGTGTCGCCGATGCAGAACCTCTGGCCGTCGATGGTGCACACGCCGACACCCCAGTAGTCGGGGTTCATCCTCGCCAGCTGAGGGATGTAGCTGGCCACCTGCGGACGATACAGTGCTTCTGAATATGTACACACATAAAGACATTCTATACAGATATATTATACAGAGAGAGAGAGAGACATAAGAGAGAAAGTAGGACAATGTTAACAAGAGGTAACCCTTTCCAGCCTTTACTTACCTGCTCACAGAACTACAATGTACCACCACAATGGGGAACATGCACTATTTTTATAACTCTTTGAGTGTGAAGTTTATTAGCTAAAATGTGCTTGGCGAAAATTTTGCTGAAGAATTAAATTGCGTTACAAAGATATTACTCTCCGAAAATTATACCTTTGCGGAAGCTTATAAACACGACGTCATCGCATGACGTCACGGCACGGTATCACTAAGGGCGTTGTTTATCTGTTTATGCGTGGAGGTAAGTTGTTAAATGAATACTTGGTGATAACGTATGTATTTATCTCATTTGTTTAATGCAATAAACGCTTGTATTTCGATTTTTATTTATGTAGTATGGATGGTAACGAGCAAATCGTCCATTAATTATGTTATGCCTGTTTAATGCCCAAGAATTTCTACTACGTCTATGCAATCGCTGGTTTTTTTTAAGAAGAACTCCGCCTTAAGGGAGTCAACCAAAGGAAATTGTCGGAATGTGCTTTTTTAAGTATTTTTACAGTCATCGTTTCTTTCGAGAAACGGCTAAAAACCTCAAAACAATATATTCACTTCGTTTTCTTTTAAATATAAATGTCTAGCTCCGTAGCAATATAGAACCTATACCGTGCAGTGACGTCAGAAGGCGTTTCAGGTCACGTGACTTTCGTCGATTTTCGAGAACAATTTAATATCATTTAATAAACTTTGTGGTGGGCGTAGAAAAATTTGGCTTATATATTTAAATTGGTGAGAAAATTTCGCATCAAGTACACCATTAATCTTCGAGAAACAAATTTCATGCACATTCCCCGTTGGTACATTGTAGTTCTGTACACTACTATTTATAACAGAACTAAGCAAAAACAATTATCGAGTGGAGGTCTGTTGTCAAACCAATCCCAGGATTGTTGCCGACGATGATGACTAGTTTTTCAAGAACAACATATTTTTCTGTTTTATCATAAAACTAAATGAAATTAATTTGGACCTGAATAAATGAATTGAAGTAAAACCGCAAGAAAATTACTTCCATGATGTGCGCATGTTTAACATTTTCTAATATGCCTCCATGTGAAATAATGTGTTTTGAATTTGTCATTTCCATATTGATTGCTTTGTTTTTTGTCAACTATCATCCAAACAGTTGAAGCAAGTGGTACATGCAATATATTTCCAATGGATTCGTTACTCTCAATCAGGTTTATTTTTATCTTAAAATATATTTATTTTATATAACAGACTTTCCCTTTTCTTTATATAAAATTGAAAATCGCTTTGACCGCTATCTGAAGTGTCCTTTATTCGTTCGTCACTTGTCTTTATCCATTTAGCACATGTCCGCAGTGATATAAATTACGTATCTGGAACCTCATTTTCTAAAGTTCCTCGCCTATTTTTTTAGTTATTTCAATGTAATGCATTAAAAATGACTGCCGTTTTAACCACAGTAGCTTTTTCCTATTCCTAAGTATTCATTGAATCAATTAAAGGATCAGCAATTCGTGCAACTATTCGTCCACAGGTTTCCGTGGCATTGCTAAGATTAATTCCGGGTGTTATGGCGCTTTAGTTGCTTAGTAGGCAACGGTTTCGTCAAATGTCCTGCTGGTGCCCTCAGGTCAAGGGTCATCAGAACGTAGTTCATTCTTCACCTGAGGATACCAACAGGACACGTGACTAAATTTCTGTCTTCTAAGCAACAAACGCGGTGGCAAAACCGGATTCATCGAGGCATGCTTGGGGCAGTGAATAGTTCTCCTAGTTCTTTGAAGTGAAGCGTTCTTTCGAATTGACAGGACTATGAAGCTAATATTACGACAACTGATTGCCGAACCGACAGATTTAACATATTTCCATGTTATTCGTCCTTCTAGGGATCTGAATAGCTGTGATTGTATTCAATAACAAGTATAAAAGTGTATCAATAGGTGGCTAGATATTTGCGTGCCCGTTTAAAGGCTTTTAGAAAAACAACTAAGACAACGTTTATACGTATTTACTCTGCTTTTTAAATATTTTTTGTAAATTTGTAACAGTTACACTAAAATGTACCTACTAATCTTCTTTAAGCATGATAGATAGTACATGTACATGAAATCCCCCATGCTACATAACCATAAGGTGGCTTGCAGGGTATCGAGTATGTAGATGAAATTTGAGCAGTTATGAACTGTACGAAATCGATGTTACCGTTAACTATCGTGAAAACACACTATAATCACATTCCTCTCCGTCAAACTTGGTGAATGGCGAATTGATTGGACCAGCGTCTATTCTTCCCGAGGTCGTAATATCAGGCCCAAGTTAAGATGACTGGTTCGGTAATCGTGAGTCGCTGAGAAATTGTACTCATATAATTTCAATGGTACTAAAAAATTGCTTGGAGGTGATTAAATTACACGACATTTTAACCGGATGCCTCAAATTCTCAAATCATTTTCAAACATTGCCCTTATTAATTTAATTATTGACATGAAACATAACAAAACTTCACTTGATTCGGTTTCTAGGCAACCTGAACGTTGTCACTCTGTGCATATCCTTTGACCTTGGAGATGTTGGTTTTAATGTATGGATTGAAAAAGTATGTAATTTGGTGCTATGGGTATTCGCATACTTTGTAGTGACGAAATAATTGTGATTAAACGCTTAAACATTTATAACAATTATTTAAACCATTTATTTAATCTCTCTTTTTTGCTCAGCAACAACGCACATTCTGAAATTCGGCACTGCTGTTGTGTAGGCAATTGTTTCTGTGTTTCAGCGGTCGTAACGGTAGGTGTCATATTCGTCTATTCTCAAGAACCATAGATTAAAGAACAGAATTCTTCTTTCTTCTTTAATCTATGTCAAGAACTCTGTCAAGGGGGGGCTACATTGTAATATTCTTAGACTTTGTGGTGTGATTTGTTGTGGTTTCTCGCGCGTTCGCTTTCCCACGTCTGATTCCACGTTGCCAAATGCAACTCAAAACTTCGCGCGCGACATTTGAACATTTAAGGAATATTTTATTTGTTTCGTATATACGGAGGAAACAAGTCGATAACACTGGTTGATTTTCTCAGAATAAAAATTGTTGGCTAATATCCACATCATTTCAGTTTTTGGTGAAAATCTGTATGGTAGAAACGTAAATAATACGTAATTGACCCTTACGTAGTGGGGTGCGCCATAAGGCCCCGTGTTAAAAAAAACCTTAATTATCTCAAAAAGTACACTGAAAACCCCCCAAAAAATTTTTAAGAGTATAATTAAAGGGACAAATATTGCAATTATGAAGAATATCTATACGCCTGTAAATTTCGACCCAGCCACCTTAAGGACCTCCCAGCTGCCTCCTAAGGTCCCCTCCCCTCAACAATATTCAACGACAGTTTTGAGTCTGGCCTTACTCCCGTGAAATCGCTTGCAGGCGCATATTTCGGCCAGGGAGTCAACAATAAGGGAATGCGTTATACCCCGTTTCCACTACTAGCGTAAGTACGCGCGTCCATACGCGTGTGACCAAAAAACACCGTGGGAACGCACGTAAGGACCATCGTATTTCGTAGTTCCGAACCATGCCATTTTTCACTGGTTAGGCGCTGGCGTCGGGACGGAAACTAGGAAAAATGAATCACGGTATTCTATAAAGTTGGACAAAATGGTTATTTGTCGGCTGTACATTGATGAACAAGTGAGAATTAATGTCTCATAATTTTTAAAACGGCAAAAACACGAAGAATGTGCTGGAATACTGAAGGTATTCATAAACTACTTCTACCAGCAACTTGTTCAGTCAGATGCCAAGGGAGGGCAGCACTGAGTTTAACTAGTGTCGTGGGAACGCATCGCTGGTTGGTACGCGCGTACATACGCTAGTAGTGGAAACGGGGTATCACCAACGGCACTCTTTTCGACTGTCACTCGCTTCGCGATGCTCACCTTTCCCTCGGTGTTGGCCTTGCATCGCCAGTAGATGTCCTCGAGGTGCCTGGTGAACCCCTGGAAGTCGGGGATGATGAACTGGTGCCTGAAGGCCCTCGAGATGAGCACGATGTTGTGCGCCACCACACTGCCAGTTAGAGAGAGAGACATTTGGTGCGGGACCCTTTGACGAAATCGTCTTCAAATAACGAGGCCTGGTTGCAGCGAAGATCGGCAAGGTTTGAGACGGTAATAACATGATATGGTAAGATTAGAGATGGGTAAATTACCGTAATTTTCAATTGAGGTAAATTACCGAGGTAAATTACGATAATTTTCGAAAATTACCGTATTTTCCGGTAATTATAAGTTTTGAGCTGCAAATCCTTATAAGAGGATTCAAAACATAATCAAATAGCATTGAGATGTAAATTCCGACGCTTATATCAAACATATCACGACGTTTATCGATAATAACTCATTAAAAAAATTAAAACGAAGTTGGCAGCAACACGCAATTTGCCTCTCTTTTGTCACACTATGGGAAATTATCGTTCCAAACACATACCTCTGCGCAATGTGCAATTGTTTTTTTACTCTGAATTAATCACGGACGCAATGTAAACAAAATTGTTTCAGCTACTTAATTTATAATACCACCCATTCCAATGGTTTCTTCGTGAGGAAGAAATTTTCTGAAAAAGAACTTTTCTGAAAATTACCGTTTATTACGGTAATTTTCAGGGGTGTTGGTAATTTACGAAAAATACCGCGGTAATTTACCAAGTTGCCCATTTCTAGGTAAGATTAACTATATAAACGTATCCAGTCTATTAGATGAACTAAAATGGAAATCATTATCAGACCGTAAGTACAAACTTGGACTCAATCTCTTAACTAAATCCAAAGACAGTATTTTCACTGATGACGTCAAGTACATTTTGCAAACAATGTCCCAAATGGCATCGGAATTTTTCTCTTTCCTGCTTATGGACAACTCCATGACTGCAATGACAACTCTTGCCAAATCTTTTCTGTAAATTTCTAAGTGTTAATCTCTTTATCTTTCTTATCTTTCGAAGGGTTATCTTTCGAAGGGTTAAACTCTTCGTAAACAAAGAAGTGAGGATTCAGGGAGGATTCAAAGTCGTAAAAGAGGAGAGATGTTGGTCTTCCTCACTTCTTGAAGGACTCCCTGTCGAGCTTCATTGTCTCCGGAGAGCCCGTCTCGCAGCCCAAGAGTTTGTGGGTCATCTTAAGGTTCTCCATCATCTCGGCCAGCCGGGGGTCCGTCTTCCGGAGGCCGGTGCTCTTCAGCGCCTGGAACGGAAGCGACACAACGGCATTGGGCCCCAAGGCCTGCAGGGGGGAAAGGGGGACGAGGCATAGTGGTCGCTCATTCGGACCCTACCTTTGTTCTTTCTCTGGTTCGGGCCCAAACGGACCCTTGCCACTCCACTATGCGAGAGATATCGCCTCGCACCGCGTTGTCCGAGCAAAGACAAAGCAAGCGCTCAGCTTGGAAACGCCGGAAGGGATCCTATCAATGTGGTCGTTTACCATATTTTTTTAAATTTTAGAACATGATAGAGTTTGTAAACTAAAAAGACGCATTTTTCCGTTTTTTGATCCGTCAATTAGTTCTTGAGTTATAAGCGGCGAAAAACTGATGTTTTTTCACCCTTTCGGAAAAGTGGGCGTGGTGCAACCTCTGACGTATATCGACTTCGTCCAATCACAATTGAGCCCGCGAAGCTACTTCGCCTTATCACAGTGAGGGAGAGGACACATCTGACTCTGCCAATCGGAGCAGTTACGACAGCATCTGTGCGAGCAGACCTTCCGAGAACCCCCCTCCACTCCCTTCCCTTCCCCTAAAGGCAGTCAAGGACGGGAGGAAAATGACGTCAATGTTAACACAGCAGCTTTTTCGGTGGGCGTCACCTTTTGCTTATTTTGAAATTTTTAATTATGAGTGAATGGTTGTGGTTAGAGGATTAATTTTTTCACTAAAATTCTTCTATATCCATCCTACGATTTCGTGCACAAAATTGTGATTTCGGTTCCGAGTGAACGCCCCCATTCTACGCTCCTCCTTTTTTATGCTTCAAGTTTTCTAGCTTCCCAGCATTCAACATCTTATAAACGTTCCACGTCCCTATTCTAACTGCTGTTAGGTATCAATTGTTCTGATTTTTTCTTCTCCTCTGCCATTTCTGTAGTCTTTCCGCGAAAAAATTTCTTGAGATGACATCCGCCGGAGCCTTTCGCTGCCCAGTTCGTCACACGGGCCAATAGGGTAGTTTCCTTCATCAAAGAATACAGACTTCAATAATTGCGATTTGTGACCTGCCATAAATGTTTTTAATTTACGCAAAAATTTAGTATTGAGAAATCCCAGTTTACTAGAGAATTAAATGTTAATTTTAAGGCCATTTGAAAAGGCTCTGAAATGGCGGGGTGCGCTGCCTTCTTGCTGACGTAACAGGTAGGTAGTTTACCTTGCGAGGCATAGGAAAATTCGTATCTTGAACTTACCGTTATATTTCAGGGCCCCTCAGCTCTAGTGAATATTTATTAGTATTAGCCTGTGAAAACTATCAAAGTTGGAAAAGTCTTCTCTGTTAAACATGGTATTATTAGTCATTTTATATGCTCAAGGACGTCCTGCTCGTTGTGTCTTCTGCTACGACGAAGCATGGCGTGAAGGTCGCGCGGCGAAGGGCGAACTTCACGGTATGCTTGTGAAAGGAATACTAACTGATTTTAAATTCAACTGCATAAATAATATTAAATAAATAAATAACAGTTAATTATAATAAGTTAACGGAATAAATACACCTCCTATACTAGTTAATAAGCTTTAACGGAGTGCAGCGTCTACTTGGAAGCGTCCTCAGCACCACCTGGTGGCAGGTAGAGGAAATAGTTTGAGGTCACACGTAAGATTAACCGGCATGCAATAGTTTGCCGTCGCGTTTTCGCGCCACTGATTTTTTTCACTTTTTAATTAATGAGGAAAAATACTTAACGTCATTTAAAAATCGAACGGCTTAAAACACGTACTCCAGAGGTTATAAACTTTCGATCAAGGCAATAAAAAAATAATAGGAAACTACCCTATTATTCATCTGAGACCGGTCTTCTTAGTAGCAAGTGTTCAATTTTTCTCTGCCTCCCGAGCCCATCGTTGTCACGGCAACGTTGAATGCATTGCAACAATCAATTCAATACTCCCAAGGCGACCTGGGTCCTTATTCTCTTTCTGAAACTCTCGTGGTATCCAAGGGATACCATAGGTTTTTCGGGACTCGCGTTAACTTTTTGTAAACATTCTAATGAGGAAATCAATGAAACGCAACCTCGGTTTCGTTGCTGGGGAGATAACCGAGGTTGCGTTTCAAACGAGAATACGGGCCCTGGGCTAAGCTCTCGATTCACGGAGACTTCCTCCTCCCTGGATGCACGGCTGGTGACCCTAGCAACCTCCAATGCCACCGCTGCCAGGGCAACGCTGGAGGTCACAGGAACCCCATCCCAGGGCGGCCAAACTGTCGCCCGCGATATATTTTCGACACCCAATGGGGGCGTTTACTCGGAACCGGAATCGCAATTTTGTAGAACACGAAATCGTTAGATGGAAACGAAAAAAGAATTTTAGTGAAAACATTAATCTCCTAACCACAACCATTCACTCATAAATTAAAAATTGAAACAAGCAAAAGGTGACGCCCACCGAAAAAGCTGCTGTGACAACAATGACGTCATTTTCCTTACGTCCTTGACTACTCTTATGGGAAGGAAAGGAAGTGGAGGGGGGTTCTCGGAAGGTCTGCTCGCACAGATCCTTTTGCAGTTACTCTTATTAGCGGAGCCAGCTGTGTCCCCCCCATTGAAGTAAGGCAAAGTAACTTCGCGGGCTCAGTTGTGATTGGACGAAGTCGTTATACGTCAGAGGTTGCACCACGCCCACTTTTCCGATAGGGTTATAAACATCAGTTTTTCGCCGCTTATAAATCGATAAATAATTGACGTATCAAAACACACAAAAATACGGTTTTTTTATCTTACAAACTCTTATCAGATTCGGCAATAAAAAAATATGGTAAACGACCCTATCCCATTCTTATTTTTCGCAAGAAGAAAGACATTTCTTTATCTATTTTAACGAAAGTCTGTCTTATATTATGCTATTCAGAACAAGAGGTTTTTCGTGTCTGATGTAAGAAAACATTAACTTTGTATTTTTAACACTTTTATCGAGAAAGGGTTTCTCAATGAAAGTGTGAAAAATACAAAGTTAAGTTTTTCTTACACCATGTCTATTTTTTATAAAGTATTTCCTTCTCCTATTCAATTTTTTCGTGTCTGGTATTTGCATGACTACCCTTTCTGAAACCGACCCATGGGAATCCCAAACTGCCTCTGGAAAGAAGGAATATGAACGGAAGACGAACTCACGACGAAGGCTCGAGAGAAATCGAGAGGACCGAATTGTAAATTCGTCCGCGGTTTGGACCGGGGGGAGTCGTGATTGGACCCGACGTCCGATGCAATGCGATTGGTGGTTTCTCACCGCAATGAACCTCCCGACGGACAGCTGGTTGCTCTCCTCGTGGCGGAACATGTCGAAGAGTGTGTCCTCCACGTTCTTCGTCTGGTCGTTGTCCCTCGCGCTGCAGAGAGAGAAGACAAAAGAGGGCGATGAAGCGTCTCTCGACACGTGGCTGGTCGCCAATCGAGCAATGTCCTCCGAATCTACGTGGTTCTTTGCAACCTCTGTATGCTTCCGTGATAAATTCTAATCCACCGAGCGTTTTGGAGTCGAACCCAAGACCTTCGGAATTCACGCGAAAACTGCTTTTGAAGTGCGTGAAGGTCTCTCGGTTCCTACATGGAGGACCCATGGAATTTAGGATTTATCACTTATTTTACATGATAAACAATACTAGATATGGACGAAAGCGCTGCGACAACAATTGAAAACTTATCTTGATTATAGATGGCTACCTCGTCTGCTTCGGCAGCAATAATAGGCGATCGAATCAACAAGCGTCCATGGCAACATCCATCACATACTGACACTACAAACAAACGGGAAGTTTAATTTTGAGCCATTTTCTTTCACTCACAACACACAGCAAAACTGTTTAGCTCAGAGTTTCCTTTTGGCAAGATCATAGCTCGCCTAGCAGACGCATTTGTTGTCGTGACAAACGCAGGGGAACAAATGCCATTTGCTCCGGCCACCATTGAGCATTTGTTATTCCAACGATTGGTTTGCTAGTATGCTTTTGCTTTTAGGACAAAGACCGAGTCAGCAAATGGGTTTTTGTACGGAGGACTAAAATATTTTTTCCGTGCACCGGGTTCCTGCGTTCGTGTCCGCCGACGTTTCGATTCCCGACTCGGCAATCGTCTTCAGGGCGTCTAAATCAATTCAGAGGCGCTGAAGATGATTGACGAGTCGGGAATCGAAACGTCGGCGGACACGGACGCATTAACCCCTCTGGTGGAGGACCCGAGAAACCTTCACGCAGCAGATACGCCGGGAAAGCGCCAGACCTTTCTGCTTCTAAAGTGTCCTCATGTCGTTTCAAAAACCACGAAATGCCATAGTCCCACTATGTTTTAGTTGAACGTCAAATTGCAATTCTTTCTCAACCTCCGTAAGGTGAATTCCCGCAGCGAATCCGAACCAATATGACGCATCACATAAGACAAGTGCTCGTCATGACCTTTGGTATACACTCGGGCAGCAACGCACCGGCGGCGGTTGGTCGAACCTCTTCCCGCTTTGCCAATCATGAGCTCTTTACACAACGCAAGCGACACTGACCATTTGGAGGATAGAGGATTCAGAGGAGGCTGGGTAAATGTGACGATCATGTACGAGAAATCAGCTACTTTTCTTCTATGAAAGGAACTTAACCACCTAAGGATCTTTTTGATATACGCATCCATTTACGAGATACTTGGTAAATAAGACATCCGTCACAATGTACCCCATCCTCCCCTACGTAAAATAATGGGTCAAGCGAATCGTAAACTGGGATTCGTCAAAAGAGTACTGGGTAAATGTGACGATCATATACGAGAAATCAGCTACTTTTCCCTTGTAAGACCTCATTTGGAATATGCTGCCAGTGTATGGGATCCCTACGAAATCGGTCTAAGTAACGAACTTGAACGTGTGCAGCGAAGATCGGCAACATTTGTAAAGGGACGATACGATAACCTTATTAGCGTAACCAGTCTATTAAATGAATTAAATTGGGAATCATTGTCAGATCTCAGGTTGAAATTTAGACTTAATCTCTTAAACAAATTCCAAGACCATATTTTCAGTGATGACGTCAAAAATATTTTGCGAACCCCAACTTAATACGGTAGACTGGACCATGATCACAAAATTAGAGAAATTGATTGCCGAACTGACAGATTCAAAATTTCCTTTTTTCCTTGTGCTTTTAGGGATATGAATAACGGTAAATATATCCAGTACGAGTGTAGCAATGGATAACATTGGTAGCTGCATGTTGGTATAAGGACTTGAAGCTAACCCAACTAACAGCATGTTTTTGCATGTTTGCTTAGCTATTTTTACCTTTTTTTAAATCGTGTAGTTTAGAACAGTATATAAATACAAATTGTTTTTTATGCATGAGATGTAGTGAATGTTTGGTGAGAATTCACCCCCTGCCACACACCTTTATGGTGGCTTGTAGGGTATTATGTAGCTGTAGATGATGTAGATGATATGCTAAAGGTATCTGACAGTAAGGAAAAAGAGTGACATCAGGCACATATATGTATAGTTGTAATGGATTACGTCCGCGTTGGTACAGACATACGTTTCTTCTGGAGGACTGCAACGCCGGCGTAAGAGTCATTCGTATGTAAGTGTCACTCCCGAAAAAGTCGAACGTCACACCGCGGAAGCCTTCACGAGTTAGTTCCTCAAGTGAATAGCATGCATGAAAAATACTGCTACAATGAAGGTCATTGGCCTCAATAGAAAATTATAATCGCTCCTGAAAACTTCCCACTTGGTGAATAGAAACAGAAGTCACGTTGCATAAACTATTTTAAGCAATTTCATTTTTAATTCAGCTTAATAGAAGTGAGTGAGATGATTTGAGAAGTTTAATTTAAGCCCCCAACGATTTACACCCCTTTTCAAACGAATACGATAGAAACCTGGTCTTCATGAAAACATATGCCAAGAGGATCCATCAAAATTTCATTTAAACTACAATGCAAATTATAACTTTCGAGGGCAATTCATTTCTCTATTATTTTCAATTAAGAAAGGTACAATGTTTTTTCCACTAAAATATTTATTGGAGCAAGACAGCTTTCAACGCTACGGCGTCATCTTCAGGTACAAAGTTGTCATACACGGTAGTTGCATTTATACCTTTGTCTTATATTTGGGTTCCGGGTTTGTACCTGAAGATGACGCCGTAGCGTTGAAAGCTGTCTTGTTCCAATAAATATTTTAGTGGAAAAAACATTGTACCTTTCTTAATTGAAAATGAATTTCCACAAAGTTGAGACTTCAACAATTGAGCTTATCTCTATTATTCAATTACGTACTCTCCAAATGTTCTCTAACTTCTTGATAGGTACCCTCTATAATGTTCTCAATCAACACTTGCAAACTATCACCATTTGAAAACTTTCAGCAAATGAGCAGAGAACTCGTTGTTCATTTCAACCGAGTGCTTGTTTTGGTAACGAGGTATCCAGGGGCGAAAAATGGGCTTCTCCATGTGTGTCTGACCTGAGGAATCGGTTGAGCAGCCTGAAGAATCGCTCGTGGTTGTGCTGGCCGGAGCGTCTCTTCGGCGTCGACGAACCGCTGTCCCTGGAACTGGTGTACAAGTCGTAGGGATCGGGCCGCGCCATCTTGAGCTGCTGGAGGACGAAGAAAGCGGGATCATTCGAGTTTGGATACAAGTAACAGGAAGGCGTCGACAAAGACTAATCACACCGTATTTTTTTCCCTCATTTAAGGTGGCTGGGTCGAAATTTACAGGTGTATAGATTTTCTTCATAATTTCAATATTTGTTCCTTTAATTATGCTCTAAAATTCTACGAGAAATTTTTTGGGGTTTTCAGTGTAATTTTTGAGATATTTAAAGTTTTTTGAACATGGGGCCTTATGGCGCACCCCGCTTCGTAAGGGTCAATTATGTATTATTTACGTTTCTACCACACAGATTTTCACCAAAAACTGAAATGATGTGGATATTAGCCAACAATTTTTATTCTGAGAAAATCAACCAGTGTTGTTGACTTATTTCCTCCGTATTTACGAAAGAAATAAAATATTCCTTAAATGTTCAAATATCGCGCGCGAAGTTTTGAGGTGCATTTGGCAACGTGGAATCAGACGAGGGAAAGCGAACGCGCGAGAAACCACAACAAATCACACCACAAAGTCCAAGAATATTACAATGTAGTCCCCTTGACAGAGTTCTTGACATAGATTAAAGAAGAAAGAAGAATTCTCTTCTTTAATCTATAGCCGTGTCCGAAACGGAAGGGCCGAGGGCCTAGGGGTCTTAAGGGCCCTTGTGCGCACTTGGGGAGAGACTCCCAGAGACATCTACGGCGAAAAAAAGTACCGTGAACAAATGAGCTATGATTTTCAATTGCAGTGGTGGGAAGGCGGTTTTTTTGCTTTCGATCACGGTCAGACTATCGTGATTTCTATGTTATATATGTTCGCTTTCCCTTCAGAAATTCAAATTTTTCAAGTTTTCAATATTATAAAGTGTTAATGTTTACTGCTAGTGGACTGTAGGTGATATTTTTTGGTAACTAGATCAGTGAATACTTGAATTACATTAAATAAAATGAATTCATTTCATGTAAAATATTTTCTCCATTTTCTGCATCGCCGCATAAAAAACTTGTTTTAAATTAGCTTTCCGAACTGGCACTTAGAATTAGTATAAGTAACTTTCACTCCATGTCAAATATAAACCCTTCTTCCTTACGATATACCTTGGTGCTGTCTTTATTTTCAATTTACCTTTCTTATACTTATATGTATTTTGGATAGAATCTTTCCATTTGCATAAATGGTAAATACCTTTGTTGATAAATTCCAGAGTGTTCGTTATTTTCAAATGTAGTCAGTTTCATTTTAAATTAATATAAATTTTGTTATAAATTGTAGCAAAAGGTTTTTTTTATCGCTGTGCTCGGGAACAGAGGACCCGAACAATGAAGTACATATATATTCATAGCATCTCACAAATAATATATGAAGTAAGTTTACGGCATTATCTGTTAGTCATTTGAAACAATTTCTCTCATAATACACGTAATTGACGTAACCTACACCTATCATCAGATTTAAATGCTATTAAAATTATACAGGAAGTTCCTGTTTCTCTAAATGATATTTACACATAATTAATTCAATATTGTGCAGTGTTTCCCGAATGAGAAATGGGTTCATGAGAAACGCTTGTCCAGGGGACAAAAATTATTTCCAAACACGGGTGAGCAAGATGACGTGTTATGCATGAGCATGTTATTAACTCAATTGAATGAAATAAACAACCCCGTGATACCTATTTGATACGATTGCTGCTATCCGTTCTCGTAAAAGTATCAGTCTATTTAAAATATACTCTAATAACTACTTTAAAATATTATTGCCTAAAGTCGTAGCTTTTGTCCCAGAGATAAAAAGACACACTTGTAAACGAAGCCCAAGTAAAGCTACTCCTTCAATCTGACTGCGAAATTCAGAATCATGATCGAAACACGTTATTGTGTTGAAATTTACCACTTAAATAAATAAAACGGCATACATTACATGCATTAAAATTAATTAAATGGCATAGGTGCTGTTTCAAAAAAAGGCTTCTTGGACCGGAATTCAAACCTATTGCCGGAGCAATTTAAAGACCACCCCGCTACCCAGAATTCCCGTATCCAAATAGAATTTTAGAAGGATCAATGCCGTTTTAGAGTTAAATTAGGACACGGAAAACAAGTACTGAAAAGTGTCGGTGGAAAAATGTGGCTTATCATCCTTCGTAAAAATTATAGAATATATATACTCACGACCAGTGGCTTTCTTGATGACCTTATAAACGCTATAAATTCCATCCTTGTCTGATCATAATTAAAGGCGAATGAAACCTAGCTCCTATAGATCATACTAAAATTACATAAGGAATACTGGCTAGGTTGTGATGTTGACAAGCCAAAGGTCCGTGGTCTGATTCCCATCTCTGGACACCTTTCTCCTCGGGAAATTTTTGACACCATTATTTGCCGTGCATAACAGCAAAATAAAATTTTATACATTATATATAGTCATATATAGATTAATATCAATTTACATTATGCCTTCTCCAATTATTAATTTTCACAGTATAAGTAATTTCAATTATGCGTAGAACGTTCAAAATGCACGTTAAATTAACTCCAGATGCATTTTTTCTGTTAGCTGATAAATATAATGCTCAATGTAACTTGCCGCATGGCTACAACGAAAACACATGAAATAATTTCTAGTGGTTTTTTATAACTGCGAGTTTAATATTAGTAAATACACAGTAGGTTACCACCGTACTTTCGCCAATGAATTCCGTTTTACGGAAAATATTTACAATATCCTTCTTTCTCAAGCTAATTATTTTAATACATTTTTCTTAACCCTCTTTGCGGGAAAATAAATGGACTCAAGGATTATTGTAATACAAGAAAATGGAAAGATAATAAAATATTTTACGTCTCTAGACGGTATTGCGACACACGAATGAAGATGCAATGTATTCGTCTCTTCAGTTTACGGACAAGCGCTAACGAGCTCGAATCAAGCGCGAAGTGAGGCATTATGGGAAATCCATCTCAAGATGGCCGAGCGCGCAACGAGAAGGGTGCGAAAGTGTACATCGGTTGCACCCTTGGCTCCGAGCCCGTCCCAAGGGCCCTTGACCAGCCCCCTACCGTTTCGGACGCACTTCGCAAGATGGCCGCCGCCGGCCAAGTGCCCTTCAAGGGCGCATAGATGCCGTTTCGGACACGGCTATAGGTTCTTGAGGAAAGACGAATACGACACCTACCGTTACGACCGCTGAAACACAGAAACAAGTGCCTACACAACAGCAGTGCCGAATTTCAGAATGTGCGTTGTTGCCGAATAAAAAAGAGAGATTAAATAAATGGTTTAAACAAATGTTATAAATGTTTAAGCGTTTAATCACAATTATATCGTCACTACAAAGTATGCGAATACCCATAGCACCAAATTAAATACTTTTTCAATCCATACATTAAAACCAACATCTCCAAGGTCAAAGGATATGCACAGAGTGACAACGTTCAGGTTGCCAGAAACCGAATCAAGTCAAGTTTTATGTTATGTTTCATGCCAATAATTAAATTAATAAGGGCAATGTTTCAAAATGATTTGAGAATTTGAGGCATCCGGTTAAAATGTCGTGTAATTTAATCACCTCCAAGCAATTTTTTAGTGCCATTGAAATTATATGAGTACAATTTCTCAGCGACTCACGATTACCGAACCAGCCAGCTTAATTCTGCGTTATCTGACAGTGACGTAAATTTTTTGAGGCCCATTTTAATATTTTTTACAGCGAGTTTAAAATCAAAAGAGCAGGATTTTGTCGGTGTTCGAGCAAAGCGCCGACTTCGATGATACGGAAACCAATAATAAGTAGTTAAATTTAGACCAAAGTGTAAAAATGTCAGATAGACATGTTTTCCGTGCATGTCATAAGTTGCAAGTTTGTACCTTTAATATAAAAACAGTTGTAATCAAATTAATAAAAATTTAGCATTTCAAACCTGGGTCGGCGTGTAATTTCGTTCTTGGTGGCGTTGTAATCCGCATGACCTGACCTTTTCAAATATGTAATTGTCCATTATATCAATAAATGCACTTAATTTAAAATAATATAAACGTATTTAATATTTTATAATAGCGTACCTATGCATCTAAGTTATTATAGATGAAACGCGTCTTATTATCTGGTATTGTCTGATCATATTAATTATCTTATCGGGGTAATGTCGCTGAGCGCGGCGACGCTTTCGGACTGTTTCCACCCCTCCCATTTCTTCCGCCGTAACGCCATCCCCTTCCAATAGAGTCCACTGCTATTCACGTTTGGCCTCTGGTGCGAGAGGGCACCATTCCAACAAAGGACCAGTTCACCTCCCCACATCCCGATATGAGATTCACGGCCTAAGGAATGAGATGACAGACATCACACCTACATCTACGTGCGAGCCGCCGCTGGGGTGCGTGGCAGGGGGTGAATATCACCAAGCATGCACTACTAACATGCAAACAAGCAACTATAGGGTCTCATGCAACTAGATTGTTAGTATCTATAGTATTTAAGGGATTAATACATGCATCATGCACTACAGACTACTCTTCAATATTTCCCCTGCTTTGCTATGCTGCCTATTCTGTTCTCTTATAGTACGGGGGAAAAAATGCCATTTTGAATCTATCGGTACGACAATCTATCTCTCTTATCTTATTTATCTGGTCGAATCTAGCATAACACGCTGGTTTTTTTTAATATGTGTCTAACATCTTCAGTAAAGCTATCCGATTGAAATTTCTCTTATAGATTTAATCTGTACTTTAACCTACGCTCTGATAATGATTCCCACCCTGATTCTTGCATCAATTCTGAAACGCTACTCAACCTATCGTAACACCTTTTAACGAACCTAGCTGCTCTACGCTGCACACTGTCTGGTTCTCTGATCACACCTAATTCATTCGGATCCCATACACTGGCTGCATACTCAAGGTGGGGCCTAACTAGTGAAAAGTAACATCGCTCTTTTGTCTTCTCATCACGTTTCCCAAGTACTCTTTTTATGAATCCTAGCTTTCCCTTCGCTCGGCCGCATATTTCCCGGATGTTTCTTCCTCACGATAAATCTTTAGTGATTGTTACACCTAAATACCTTATGGTTCCAACGCTTTCGATCTTCGTGTTATTAATTTTATAGGCTCGCTCTAACGAATTATTCCTCCTCCAAAAATTTGATAGCTACACACCATTTAATGTTAAGTTCTAACTGCCATTTGTCGCACCACTCTTGAATTGCATCTAAATCCTTGCTAAGCGAATTCCTGTCTTCTTCTTTTGATATACCCTTATACAGTACCGCATCGTCTGCGAAAACTCTAAGCTTACTTCTAACTACGGTACCTAAATCGTTTATGTATAAAAGAAATAGAAGCGGACCTACTACGCTACCCTGGGGAACTCTCGACGTGACTTTGATTGTGTCCAACATGATACCATCTATGACAACCCTCTGCTCTCGCCCACTGAAGAATTCTTTTACCCAACATACAACGTTATTATTTATACCGAAACTCTGTAATTTCCAGATTAATTTATCATGAGGAACTTGATCGAGAAGCCAACGCAAGCAGACTCGCGTCGACTGGAGCGATTGCCCTGAAAGAGAACTCTCCCCACTCACCTCTTCCATGTTGGCTTCCGGTGCGACGCCTCGGAGCGAATGGGCGAACGCGGTCGCGACGTTTTCGCACGGGCAGGGAGGGGGGAGGTGTGTGCCCCCAGCAGCCAATGGCGACGCGCCCCATCGGATCACGCCGTCCTCAGAGCAAGGCGGCGAAAGGAATCTCCATCCTCCACGACGACTGCTCCTCTCCGCATAATACATATATGCATTATCGCGCCAGGGACGACACAGCGTGTCCATGGCTCCTGCCTGCAAACACCTCATTTCCGTCCTGACTCGTCACAGCGTCATCTCTTGCAACACGTCGAACGAGGAGTGCGACAAGGCCCACAAAATGTTACTCAGGGTGTCAAACAATGGGGGCGTTTACTCGGAACCGAAATCGCAATTTTCTACACGAAATCGTTAGATGGAAACGAAAAAAGAATTTTAGAAAAAAAAATTAATCTTCTAACCACAATGATTCACTCATAAATCAACAATTAAAATAAGCAAAAGGTGACGCCCACCGAAAAACCTGCTTTGATAACATTGACGTCATTGTCCTCCCGTTCTTGACTGATTTTAGGGGAAGGGAAGGGAGTGGAGGGGGTAAATGGGAAGGTATGCTCGCAGAGATACTGTCGCAACTGCTCCTGTTGGCAGAGTCAGCTGTGCCCCCCCCCCATTGCGATAAGGCAAAGTAGCTTCGCGGGCTCAGTTGTGATTGGACGAAGTCGATATGCGTCGGTTTCGTCGAGGTTTCACCACGCCCACTTTTCCGAAAGGGTTAAATACATCAGTTTTTCGCCGCTTATGACTCGAGAAATAATCGACGGATCAAAAAACGGAAAAATACGGGTCTTTTTATTTTACAAACTCTATCAGATTCGGCAATAAATAAAAATGGTAAGCTACCCCATTCCACCGCTGCTATTTCATTCCTTCCAGTTGACTACATTTCAATTTGACGCCAACTGTGACGCGCGGAAATAATTCTCTTGGTCCGGAGATGTTAGGTACCAACTTGAAACAATAAATACTCCGGAGATGTTACCAACTTGAACCTTAGCTCAAAGAGGCCGACCCTCATGGAGTCAAAGGTGAGAAGTGGTCTTGTGCTCATTTGTCGGTGGAGTGACAGGGAGGAGGGAAACCCGGTGTCGGCGTGAACGCGAGATGCAGAGTCACGGGACTAGGTCTCAATCACTTGGCTCCCTTCCAATCCATTTCCACGGGCTTTGTCAGCCAGTGCAGTCGTGAAGAAGCTGCCTTGAGTGGAAGGCTCTGGAAGTGTCTGGCTGGTGTCATTCAAGCCGATAGGCTGCACCACAGACAGCACCACAGCAGATGCGCGCCCTTGACTAGAGGCCGATTGGCCGTGATTAGCACGGTCGTGCTGAGATCGGAATTAGCGCGCCCCCGAGGGGCAATTGCCGAGGCCGTGACAATCCGCCCGTCACGAATTCCCGGGGCTAACGAGATCATCTGCCCCCGTGCGCAAACGCACGATTCCGCCCTCTGCAACGACAGTGCATTCATTCCCAAAATAATGAACTGGTTGACTGCACACTCATAACACCGTCCCAGGCTCTGTTTCGGAAATGTTTGGATGAACATGGAAAACCTCGGAGATGGCAATGGGGTCGTTTGCCATTTTTATTTATTGCCGAATCTGATTGCGTTTGTAAAATAAAAAGACCCGTATTTTTCCGTTTTCTGATCCGTCAATTATTTCTCCAGTTATAAGCGGCGAAAAACTAATGTTTTTTAACCCTTTCGGAAAAGTGGGCGTAGTGCAACCTCTGACGTATAATGACTTCGTCCAATCACAACTGAGCCCGCGAAGCTACTTGGCTCACATCGCAATGGGGGATACACAGCTGACTCTGCCAATAGGAGCAGTTGCGACAGCATCTGTGTGAGCAGACCTTCCGATAACCCCCCTCCACTCCCTTCCCTTCCCCTAACAGCAGTCAAGGACGGGAGGAAAGTGACGTCAATGTTATCACAGCAGCTTTTTCGGTGGGCGTCACCTTTTGCTTATTTTAATTTTTGATTTATGAGAGAATGGTTGTGGTTAGAAGATTAATTATTACACTAAAATACTTTTTTTGTTTCCATCTAACGATTTCGTGTACGAAATTGAGATTTCGGTCTCGAGAAAACGCCCCAATTGGGAAGATTAGTTGCCTGTTTGCATGTCGGTAGTGCATGCTTGGTGATCTTCACCCTCTGCCACACGCCCTCGCGGTGGCTTGCATGGTATCGTGTGGATGTGGATGAAGATTATTTTGTTTAGGGTAGGCGATATCATGTTGGGAAGGGAGGATTCTTATTTTGTAGGTAGGAAAAATAGTGCAGACAAGACGGGCTATTTTCCTAAGGAAGTGACTGAATTGGAAGCGAGAGATTATTTTATTAAGGAGCGATAACTGGATTAAGTTCAGGACTGAAGGTGGTTATGGATAGGACTTAAGTTGGTTCTGCGAGGCGTGGAAGGAGAAGGGGGGAAACGTAAACATATTTCTAGAGTTTAAAACACATTTAATCTTTTTTTACTAGAGAAAATGTTAGGCTGTGTTGCCATATTTAGTTGGTCCAGGGTTTGGCCTCAATATACACATGTCCAGCGAAACTCAACCTGGTTTTTTTCCTGTATATCTCTCTGGGAAAGAGCCCCGGAAAAGAAACTTTCCACCATTTTACCCTTAACTACGACTTTATCGTAGCAGCTGTTATATTGGAAATGTTTCCCATTGTAGTAAAACGATTGTTTTTTTGACTGCAGCGGAATGAATATTGATAAGTTTATTAGTAAATTTATTTTAAAAAATAGCCAAACATTCCATTTTTTGCCTGTTTTCAGCGGCTATTTGCGAAGCCTAGAATACGAAACGAGGAATTTACTTCCGCCCTCCTCAAAGCTTGATCCTTCATCTACCCATTCATACAACAACTGTTGATGCCGTCATTATAGCATGTCATTATAGTATTGACCGTGGAGCATGTATCGTGTTTTTAAGGCTGTCGGATACCACGGCCAAAAACGCTTCCGACGGCGTCTACGCCTCTTGAATTGAAGACTCTGCTTCGCTACTTAAGGGTGTCACAATGCATCATTATGTTCGGAATTCAACGTCATACACGCCTTGGCAATCAGATATTTCCGCCAAAATTTGCGTTTTTCTGAGGCCAACAGAATTATGAGAAAAGCAACGAGCGAAAAATTACTAAACTTAATTAATAGATCAATCCTTATTCTCGAAGTTTGCGCAGAAAACTTTAGTTTAAAAAGCGGGAATCTATAAGGAGGTTGATCCGAAAAGTGAAAGTCATGTCATTTTTTTTATATTTTCAGCACTCATAGAACTAAAGTTCCTCTATCTAATAAAGTAAAGGTAATTACACCAACCCATACTCCTTTTTCCACAAATTGCATTTGAAATTACATACGATTAACGGCGAGAATGGCCATCACATGGGAATATAACGTTTAAAAATACCATAGTGACATGACATTTTTGCAAAAAACTGATATTTTATGTGCAATTTCACAGGGATTAAAATGACACGAAAAAAAGGCATCAACCCACCGTATTTTTCGCTAAATCCACCTATTTCTGCGCTTATAGCAGACGAAATGCGTTAGTTGTCTTCAAGTGGTGCTGCTGTCGCTCTAGCCAAAATGTATGGCGTATGAATAATATCATTACTGATGAGATATTAAAGAATATTTCAAGAAATATTATAACATAACGTTTGATCGTAATTTTCTGGTGTTTTACTTTAGTAAATTCATTGAGTACATGAATTTATTTCTGTAACGTAAATGCTGAATTGACTCCATCGTCGGGCTGATTAAAATTATCATAAAAAATAAATCCTTCGACTTTACATCGTATTTCTTGTGATAATTATGACTTTCAATAGCTTAGGTAATTTTCTTTGTGAAGTAAGGATCACTTAGCAGGCATATACTGGCACTTAAATTAACAAGATTCCTTATACAACTTGACTCGAGCAGTCGCGAGCCAACCTCCTTAATCTCTAGGTGGGACCATCATGCTTTTGTATACTGTTTATAACAACAACACAGTGACCGTTATCCCCATCCACTGCACATCAATTTCCACTTTCCTTCACGGGGATAGGATTTTCCCCTAACCGGAGAGCGGGTCCCAGCAGGCGCTAGGGAGACCAACGGGAGAGGTGCCCGCTCCGCGAAACACCAGATGTACTAAAACTTCAGACTTTCATCTGTGGATTGGTTCTTAGATATTTGTTTGTTCGAGTTCGACAACACGCTCGCAGTCGGGGACCGATTCAAAGTCGAAGCGTAGAACGCGAAATGCTTTTCACAATAAAAAACTGTATTGCACGCTTTTCAAACTAGAATATGTTATACCATGATCATAAGAGTATTTTATGAATCGCGTATCATTTTAGAAACTGATAATTTTTAATGCAAGTGAGAAATTTTTTCAAGCGAAAAATATTTGGACTGCTAATGACTTTCATTTACTAGCATTTGAGACCAAGCCTACAGTCGTAATTTCTTGATACAAAACCATTTCTAGGCCAAGGTAAGCTTTGTAAACAAGCCCTGTACTTGGATTTTGAAGGAATCAGCATTCGAATAATTCGTATTTCTTACCTTGAAATTTAAACGAAAAGTTGAAATAAAACAATTCCATTGCAAGAATTGTACATTCTTGACGATATGAGAATTGATAATAAATAGACTTGGTTCGAAAATGCCATATTTTCGGTGTTTTGATAAAAATCGTAAGTTTTAGACTTTTATTAATTAATGAAAATCGATATTGTATTTGAAAATCTGGTTTTAATGCGCTATTATTCTGCAAGGGTTCACTTTTGTGATGCCGTAAATTCCCGAGAAAGAAAATGTCAAACAGATTTTTTTCTGACTGAAAAGTTATTTTTACATTGCGCGCTAAATTGCCTACGAGGAAACATGTAATTTTTTTATCATATGTCAGATTGCTTTTTTCTTACTTATTTCATAGATGGCACAAGCTGTACATGGCGACCAAGTTTCATATCCTTCCACGATATATTATCTGGGAGCCCACCTCTCGAATTTGCCAAAATGTTAGTCGTACATCAGAAGGCTTCGAAATGGTGGCAAACAAGTTGCTATATCTCAGCAAGAATTGCATCGATGAGTGTGAAACATCACCAATTTTTATTGGCATGTATGCAAATATTAGGGATGGGCAAAAAATACCGGTATTCGGTAGTACCGGGTACCATTTGTTTTTACTCCGGTAGTACCGGCCAGTATTTAAAAGCGGTACTACCGAAGGTACCGACAGCGCTGCTATCTTATGTTTTATCAATCAGCTAACTACTAAAACAATTGAGTGTTGATAAGATTCCAATCGAAGTGATGTTATTGAACAGCACTATTAACAACAACGGCATAAATAACAGATTAACAGTATTCATGAAGAATTGACCAAATGATTGTGTTTTTTTCTGTATGAATATAATATTCCATGCCCACTTTGAAGTATCAGTCAGAAATAAAAACATTTGAATTTTATATAACTTGCACAGTAATTTTACGAGAATTGGAGCCATAATTCTAATATTAAAAAAGTTCAAAAGTGAGAATTGATACGTGTTTTGACTTAAACCCAAGGTATGAAGAATACAATATACGCGCTAATTAAGAATAAAATATGAATGAATTAATCATTTTTTATTCGTCAACTCCTTATTGAATTGCATAATTTGATAAAGGCCGATATATTATTGCCATTGCTTTATTATTTCACATCGTGTTCCAAAAATAGTAGTTTCCTAGCGAGTCGGACTCACCAAGTTCACCTCTCACCACTTCGCACATAAAATACGCCAGAAAAACACCAAAAATTAAATTGTATCTGCCGAAATTGTTTGTATGACGTTGCCTTTGACAAAGATGTCGCTATCACCCTTCTCACTATTAGATAATCGAGCCTCCGATATATTTTTCGGATGAATTTCCGTAAAAACTGTCTGTGGATGACTTTTTCAGTGTACTCTTTCTGTATGGTATTTTAATTTGCCGAAATACCGGATATTTATGGTAAGAAGAACGTTAATTTTCAATCTATTAACATATTTGATCAATCACGAAAGTACCGGTATGCCGGTATTTTTTCGCCGGTACTACCGGACGAGTACAATTATTGCTTTTTAATACTCATCACTAAAATTCCGGTACTTTTTCAAGTACCGCCCATGCCTAGCAAATATCCACACCCTTCCCCTCCCTCCCACACAATCGCCTCTCCCTCCTCCAGCCTTCAAGACAAGCGACTGTGCCGAGGTATTGTGCGCGCAAGTTCCTACCAAAGATTTCTTCCTTCAGTGGTCTACCCCCACTCCTGCCCTAACGCCGCGTTCCACCCCCCTTGTTTACAAAACTCCAGAAGGGTTCGGTCTAAGCGCATTGGTTCCAGAGCAGTGTCAGGTTACCCCTATGGTGTAACACATCTCAGTTGGGTCGACGAAAAGGGGCCGGAAATTTTCTTTCTGAACTTCAAGGATATCGCTAAAGGCTGTAGGAAAGTGAGATATCGAATACAGGGTGACTACTGATAACCAATTTTCAAATTCCCTGACTTTTCCCTGATGGCTTTACCAATTTCCCTGACCGATCGCCAAAAGGTCTCCTATTATCGGAATATTTTATTTCTGCTGAATTAAATTTTCGTCAAAACTCAAAAAAAGTTAAAAGCAGAAATCAATACATTAAGAGCTATAAGAATGAAAAAATATATTGAACATCCACCCAAATGAAAAAATATATATCAAACCTTCACAAGTTAAGCCCTCACACAAATTGTACACACTTTCAATACATTTTTCCCGGCCGTGTATCGTATTTCCGTGGCCGTGTATCTATGTTTCCTTCGGTAAAATTACAAATTGACATTGTTTTATTCTTCAAGTAAGTGGTGGCGTGTCGTCGTAGGTTGAAGAATACTGAAAAGGCATCGAAGGGAAAGTTAATGGCCAATTTACTGGCGGACTCCGGCACAGGTATCACGAAGCTACGCGAAAAATACAAACCAAAGCCAATTTCTTGGATTGGATCAAAACACGATGTCAGGAGTTTTAGAAGCGAATAACAATTTGATTAACGTGGTCATAACCCCTTGATTGTAAGAGGGAACCAAAATTGTTAAAACATTTTTATAAACAAACAAAACGTAATCGCGCCACTGCGAGCGAAAACAGGAGGCAATTAGCAACGGCAGCGTCATATTTAGGAATGCCATATTTGGGGTTGTTTGTGACCCAACTTGCTTCGAGAGATAGCTAAGGGGGCCATTCAATAATTACGTCGAGCGTGAAAGGTGGGGAGGGGAGGAGGACTCTTCTTATGGTCTCCCGAAGGGGGGTATGGAAATTGAAGATGATCTCATGTAAGATTTTGTTTACACATGTGATCGTACTTGTATTACCATTTTAATAATCATCGTCTCGTATTTTTAGAACTCAAGCACGTATTTACTGCAATCTAGGGTGCTACAACTACCTCTCGACCTGAGTCTCGGAAGTTAAAAAAAAACGCGAGGTAAAATCTTCCGAAAAACATAGCCTCGGATTCCTTGTGATGAGCAGAATACACGGTGATCAGGGCCGGCGACAAGGGGGTGCAAAGGGGGCAAATGCCCAGGGGCCCAGGCCATCACGGGGCCCCCTGATGAAAAATTGAAAATTTAAAGTATGAAATAATTTAAATGCCAAAAAGAATAAATAAATTTTGTTTAAAAATTGAAAAAAACAAATGAAGGTAGAGCGTGTGTCAGTATGAAATATGCAGTATGACGTTAGCATTGTTGTTGTGGCCATCGAGGGTTTTGGGGTGAGGGGACGATAGAGCGAGAAGCGCGGGCGCTGAGACTCATGAGTTCGCGGCAAAGGGCCGTGTATATAATGTGTTCCTGTGTATATAATCTTTGGCAAAGGGTGTGAAGCTTCCCTCCCTTTGCCGCGAACATTCGCCACTCAGTGACATTAGTTCAACAATGTATTTTACAAATTCCTGAACAAATTCCTTACCTGAACAGCAAGAAACCCAATCCCCCCACCTAAAGTCTATTGTTTACTTGTTAGTGGACTGTAAATAATCGTTTATTCTACAGTCAATGTTACAGAGTAGCAATAGCAAGCTACACATTCTAGTGTTGTGTCATTGGTTTTGTATACGTGAGCGCCCATGCACGGGGGTAGGGAGGGACCGCGGGCCCCCCACCTAGCCTCCCAGTAAGGATTGCAATCCCAGAGAGATTTTTTTAATCCCGGGATTACGGGATCATCATCAAAAGTTAGACAACATTTTCTGGAATTTAGTCCATCTTGTTTAATGCTGGCGATCACTATGTCTTTAACACGCGCACCGTAAACTCATTTCCGTTTATCTTATGACATGACAAATGATGACATATTACTTATCCAATGAAATGTATTAGTCAATGGACTCAGACGTCTACCGTGTTGCATTTCATGCCCAAGAAAACTTACTTATTAGCGCTGCCCGTTAGCGAAAAGGTGTACGTCCGGGATTCCGGGATTGCAATCCTTAACTCCCGGGTAAAATAAAAAAGGGAAGCAATAAAATATTTTATATTGAAAATTTTGTGAATATATACATATTTCAGAAAGTTATTAATTCTTAAACATGATGTATAATTTATCCTTCTGAAAATTTTCTAAATTTGTTTCCTTGTTTTACTGAAATAAGTTCAAGGCCCATGCACACGCATTGTCATGATTTTGTGTGGTTTTTGTTGACAGAAAGGAGAGGAAGGAAAATTTGCACCGATGCACAGCAGGCTGAAATCGAAAACATTAGCAAAATTCCAAAATGACTTTTTTGGAGATAGAATCATGAAACTTGGTACAAATACTCAAAATTGATTGGCAACCATGGAATGGGATGTCATTGGTCATGTTCTGTCGCCGTTACCGAGATGCAAGGGCTCAAACATAACCAAAATTCCAAAATTACACCCGACTTCAGTTTTCTATGAAAATCTTCCTATTTAAGATGAGGGTGACGCTGTGGGAGGAATTTGGTCGGATAAAAAACTAGTAGGTCTGTTAAAATCACACTGTTACTTTACTGTGCTTAACTTTGGGAGTTTTTTCCTAAATGTAGGTGATATTACGTAACAAAATGGCGGACGCTATTTTCACGCAAAGATTCATTTTAAGTAGTAAATATCTAGCATGTTAAGTGCCTGTCAAGTGACGCATATTAAATCAATTGTTGATGTTTTTTAAAGGTTGATCTGAAAAAAAATTGAAAATTCGTTTGCGACACCAAAAATTTCATTTGATTTTTCGTAAGCGCGTCCGGAGCTTGAGACACGCGCCGAGAGCTGGAAATGACGTGACGCGAAATAAGTTTTTTCAAGTCATAAGGAACATAATGCTTCTTATTCGCCTTTTTTAATATGTGTACATTGCTATCGATCTCCTCCGGCTCTACACGTATAAAATCATGGGGATATAGAAATATTAAGGTCTGTAAGTGTACGCGAAATCGCGTTCAAGGTTTCTCCTCCCAAAAGTAAACTTCTCATTCACACCCTCAAAGCCTTAAAATTCCTGCATTTTTCACATGAAACATTATTTTACGCTCCAGAGGGAAACTATTAAGGACTTCTTTCCGTTTATTTGCCCCTTCACCCCAGCAGTCCAAGCCTTTGAACCTCCTAGGAGGTTCATGCAGAAAGGTACATTTTGGACACGCGGAGCTTTTGGTTGTTCATCGAGAAAATCTACTCAAATATTTCATTTTCCCTGCGTTACAATATGCATATACCTGATTTATACGTCATATTCGACTTTATTCATCTAGGAAAACTTTAGTTTCTACTTAACTTGAATTATGCACACAGGAAGAAAACAAATTATCGAAAATAGCTTAATATTGAGGCACAACAAAATATATTATGTTCGTCAAAACCTTAACTTACATTATTTTTACCCATTCCCTGCTGTTATGTTTGATTGAGAGAGTTGTAGTGAAAGCAAAGCTTAGTAGAAGTGAGTACTCTGCATTCGTTTTAATTAGGTGGTGATATAACTATCTCCATATCTCCGAAAAGATGGGAGAAATTGTGGATATGCTAATTTTGAAAAAAAGTACGTTTTATTATGACTTTTATAAAATTTTCAAGTTCAAGTAAGCCCTAGTTTTGATTACTGTAAAATGAAAATGTAAAGTGTGTTACACCGTCAAAAAGTTTTCATTTTGAAATTGTTTTCCCATCCCATTCCAATGACATGTGTTTAATTTAAAAAAAGGATAATTTATAGCAAATCAAAATATTATGTATGAGAGTGAGTAAGTTTCTTCTGCAGAAAAAGCTGATAATCAGGTAAGTCTTGGTTATAAAATAACCTGAAAGTTCGCAGTTCTGGTCTAAATTGAGTGAGGGGGTTTGCCGGTATTTAGGGGGCCCGGACCACTCAGTAGCCCAGGGGCCCGAAAATCCTGTCACCGGGCCTGACGGTGATCATGAATTTTAACACTACTAGGCAAATATCGCATTAAGGATATACAAAAGGGATACATTGTACGACTGATTCACAACTAAATAACAAAGATTCATAACTGAATGTTCAACGAATGTACGAGGCTTATTCTATGCACTTCGGCGACGGACATTAGTTTTAGTTGGTGAAATGTTTTGGTGAAATTAAGGGCGGTAAAGACAATGGTAAACATAATTGTAGAAAAATAACGAGAATTTCCTATCCCAGTTTCTCCCTGACTGTTACGAGAATTCCCTGACCTTTCCGGATTTCCAAAATTCCCTCACAATTCCAGGTTTTCCCTGACGATCGCCACCCTGGAATGGGATATACGTATGAGGGAAGAAGCCACAGAAAAGTAGGCTCTAATGTCGACTTATTATTTGCTTATCTATTCACATTGCTTCATATAACGATTCTTTTTTCAGCATTACTCATTTATGAGCACATTTAATGAGCACGGATTCCTCTGCGGAAGTTCCGCGCTCATGTGTGTATCTTGCCGTTGACGCTGTAAGAGTTGTTTAGCGGCAACCGCAAATAAATTTAACCCGATCGGGCGACATACCTTCCAGATTTTAGTTTAACTGCTATAAACGGTAATGGATACATGAAATTCATAAGGCCTACCCCTGCTGCAAAGGAAAGTGAATATGTGTTCTCCAAGCAGCGGCGTCGGCAGTGGGGGGCATTCGGCCCCCCCAGAATTTGCCCCGGGCCCTTGAGAAATGAGTCTTCATTAATAAAAATTAAATTTCACTTGTTTCCAGCTAGCCTATTCCCTTCTGACGTATTATCCAACCTCCTTAATATGCACCTTTAGCGGAATTCTAGTCTCTACCCCTCCTATCCGCAAAAAAATACGGGCCCTTTTCATATGAGCTTTTCTTAAGAGCCGGGCCCTTTTCAAGGTTGGCCCCTCCCAGCGAAAATAGTTCCGACGCCCCTGTCTCCAAGGGGTTGATCGAAAAAAACTCAGTACCTCAGTGAACGAGGGTTTGGGGAATATGCAGCCATAGATTTTTGCAACAATTTCAAAAATTTTTTGAAGACTGAAATTTTTCTATTTAGCCAGGTCACCAATATGTTCAAGGCAGCCCTTTGAATTTACCGCACTGTTCTCAATCCCAGAAAGGATAGTTTCCCCAACACTTGTCTACGATGAGGACCTGCCTCCCCATCATCCTCGCGTGTCGCTTATCAGGTCCGACTGATAACCAAAAGTATCAAATTTCGCTTTATGCCTTTCCGCGGTCAAACGACCCCCGCCCCTCTCTTCTTGGGCCTGTTGTCGTCACAACTGTGTAGATTTAGAAACAAATTTCAATCTTTAGCGTCCTTAATAGTTGCTAGTCCTCTAATCACAGCGAATCCCGAAGATTAGATTCTAAAAAAAAATGTGCAACTTTTCGTTACTTACTTTAATCGGAACCGAAATCACAATTTTTTGCACGAAATTTTTAGATGGAAACGAAAAACGAATTTTAGTGAAAAAATTAATCTTCTAACCACAACCATTCACTCATAAATCAAAAATTAAAGTAAGCAAAAGGTGACGCCCATCGGAAAAGCTGCTTTGATAACATTGACGTCATTTTCCTCCCGTCCTTGACTGATCTTATGGGAAGGGAAGGGAGGTTCTCGGAAGGTCTGCTCGCACAGATGCTGTCGCAACTGCTCCTATTGGGAGAGCCAGCTGTGTCCCCCCCCCCCCCCCCATTGCGATAAGGCGAAGTAGCTTCGCGGGCTTAGTTGCGATTGGACGAAGTCGATATACGTCAGAGGTTGCACCACACCCACTTTTCCGAAAGGGTTAAAAACATCAGTTTTTCGCCGCTTATAACTCGAGAAATAATTGACGGATCAAAAAACGGAAAAAATACGTGTCTTTTCATTTTACAAACTCTACCAGATTCGGCAATTAAAAAAATGGAAAACGACCCCATTCTTAACCTTTTCAGTCAATGTCCATTATAATGGACATGCCTGTATGGGTCTCTGAGTATCTACCTCGTATCAACGGCAGTGTAATTCATTTTATCCGTCTTCACAACCTTTCTGAGGAAAATTAAGTAGCAACAGCTTACTTTTGAGCAATGGGCTAAGAAGTGGGAAAGCTTCAGTGGACGATGGCTACACGTAGAGGAAGGTCTGCAGGTAAGTGGCATCAAATATTTTTAAATTGATTAATCCGATTTTTTAAATAGTGTTTGTAAGATAAAGTATAAGTCCTTCCTTAACAGGTGTAAACTATACAATATTAAATCATTTTGTGCATTTTTAAGACCCAGAAATATGGTTTCCATTTAAAAGGACATAATTTCTCAATGACTGTACATGTGATTTAGGCACTCACAACTATGTTTTGTATTTTTAGATTCATTGGCCTCTACAACATTGAAGGAATTGGAAATATTGGATATTATAAATGGACATGTTTTTGAGGTGGAGTTTCTGGAAAGTAGTGACGATGAGATGCACCATGAGAATGATAAAAGTCGAATCACTGAGGAAGGCATGCATGTGCATTCAATTATATTTTACTTTTAAGGCCACTTTACACGATACAATTTCTTGTACAAACTCTAGTATGAGGAAATTGTACCGTGTAAAGCAGCAAATTGTACGAACGCTTGTGCAATTGTCTGAATGACTGAATGGGAAATAGAACCTGTTCTAATTCCATTCAGGCAAACATACAATTTCGTTCAGTTTATACAAGTGTTTGTACAAGAAACTGTATCATGTAAAGCGGCCTTTAGACAAGGATGGTGTGGTGGAATTTACTGTGTGGCTGTCACAATACACATATCCTGGAATATTATAACCAGCAAATATGAGGCCATTTAAATTTTGACTGTCAAATTATGTTTGTCGTTATTATTTCTTCACTTATTTATCCAATTTGTAATCTATTATGCACCCGTGTTGCATATTCAAGCTTTCTTTTTAAAAATGCGATAATTTCTTAGACGATGCTGAAATAAAAAACAACAACACTGATTTAGAGGAAGGTGATACAGAGTTTGTTTATGGTTGTGGATTACACAAAAATGACGGACCTGTACCACTGGACCACAAATAAGAACATTTGCTGGTGGCGTAAAAATCATGTAATCAACACACCCTTACATCAGGTATGGGAAGCTGTTGAAGGAAAACAGCCTGTAGACCTACTATCTCCTCGTGAGTACTTCAACAGATATATCCCTGAGGAGATATTGAGAAAATGGTGGATTTGACAAACATATACGCATTGTAATCCAAAGCAACAAAATCCCTCCCAACTAATAGACATGAAATGGAAACTTTTCTCGGGCTTCACATTATTATGGGAAACCTTGGTTATCCATGAGTGAGGATGTACTGGGATAACGCGATTGGAATCCAGTTATTCTAAGAGTCAATCGAAATCAATCGCTTTTACAAACTACGGAACAACTTGCATGTTGTAAATAACTTGGAAGTCGATGAAAATAAAGATGGATTACTAAAAGTGAGACTTATTTATGACACCATTAGATCACATTGTTTGCAACAAATGTTAAAGAGGGAGCTATGTACCTATGTCCTTCAAAGCACAGCAACAGATTGGGCATGATGCTCCCGTTGTACTACATTTCATTGACAGAATTTCAAGCCCAAACCATGAGTTGTTTTTAATAACTTTTTTAATTCTTATCATCTCCTTCAAATATACAAAAGGAAAAGCATTCTGGACGCAAGAACCGCTAGAATTAACAGGTTTTCCGAGCCCCCACTAACATCAGATGCTGAAATGAAGAAAAAGGGAAGGGATACTACGAGGAAATGTTTAGCAGGGATGGTTATGTGATACTAACAAAATGGATGGACAATGGAATAGTTTTGATGGCCTCCAATTTCATCGGAAAGGGAAATATTGATGAAGCTACACGGTGGGATCGGAAAAAAGGAGCGCATGTGAATGTCACTAGGCCAGAAGTTATTCGTAAATAAAACTCCCACAAGGGAGGTGTAGACAAGCTGGATTTTTCATTAATCACCTAGTATAGAACATTTATAAGGTCATGAAAATGGACTCTATGAACATATGCCCACGCACTAGACTTTCCTCTAGTGAATAGTTGGCTTGAACACCACCAAGATTCAAAAAACATGGGAATACCAGGTAAAATATGCCTCGACTTGCTTCACTTCGGTGAGGAAGTGGTCGGGTCATTAATAAAATCGCAGAAATCTGAATGAAAGAGTGGTGCACCAGCAGGATGCCAAGTACAAAGATAAAAATGAAAGATGCCAGAAGGCCATCCTCAGATGTTTGCTATGATGGAATGAATCATTTTCTTGAAATGGATGGTAGAAAGAAGGCATCAAGGTGCAAACTTGAAAAATGTAATCAAATAGGCTCTCAAGTCTATTGCGGAAAATGTAATCGCCATCAATGTCTCACAAAAAAAATAGTTTCAAAATGTATCACACAAAATGATGGATGTAAGTAAGCGTATTTACTCTGCCTATTGATAAAAATTCACCAAGAAGTGTGAATTGTGCATTTTTTTATTCAATATGTTTGCACACACATAATTCTCAACAACATGTAAGTCAATTAAAGCGATGTGCGTGAACAGAGGAAAAATACCCATTGGGTAATTTTTTCCATTTTAATGGACAGTAACAAAAAAAAATTACTACCGGTACAATAGTCAGATTTTTGGTATATAAGTTCAAAAGGCAATAATCAACGTAGAATGTACAAAAAATAATTTTTTATTCCAAGGAAAAAAATTCCTGACTGAAAGGGTTAACCGGGTGGAAATTTCATGAAATCTATTACCGCTGACATGGGAAATCGCAGACTCAGGATCACCATTAGCATAAGAAATAGTCAAGGGATTATGTTTTACCAACTTTTATGCCATAAAATGTATGACACAAGTTATATTTTGAGAGTGCTGTCTCAAATAATTACCAAAAAGGCTTCAAAACTTTGCCGAAGATATATAAGTTAAAAAGAAAGAAAAGTTAAATATTTTTCTCACATTAAATGCTCGTGATTTTTGACCCGACCCGAGATTTGAAAATGCCCAACCCGAAGGTCTGGTCAGGACGATGACCCGACCTGAAAATGCACCAATTTTCATTCAAAGCCGAGATGGTGAAGCAGGGCCGGCGACAGGGGGGGGCAAAGGGGGCAAATGCCCAGGGGCCCGGGCCATCAGGGGGCCCGGGGCAAAATAAATTAATTGAAAATAAAAATTTAAAGTATGAATAAATTCAAATGCCAAAAATAATACAAAATTTTGTTGTTTAAAAGTGAAAAAATGAAGGTAGAGCTTGTGTCAGTGTACAATAGAGAAGTACGACGTTAGCATTGTTGTCGTGGTCATCGAGGGTTTTGGGGTGATGGGGACGACAGAGCGAGAAGCGCGGGTGCTGTGACAGACTCACCTCCCCTCCCTTTGCCGCCAACATTCGCCACTCAGCAAAATGTTGCAACCTGAACGAAAAGAAACCCAATCCCCCCACCTAAAGTCTGTTGTTTACTTGTTAGTGGACTGTAAATAATCGTTTATTCTACAGTCAAAGTTACAGATTATCAGTAGCAAGCTACACATTCTAGTGTTGTGTCATTGGTTTTGTATACATGAGCGCCTATACACGGGGGTAGGGAGGGACCGCGGGCCCCCCACCTAACCTCCCAGTAAGGATTGCACTCCCAGAGAGATTTTTCAATCCCGGGATTACGGGATCATCATCAAAAGTTAGACAACATTTTCTGGAATTCAGTCCATCTTGTTTAACGCTGGCGATCACTATTTCTTTAACACGCACACCGTAAGCTCATTTCCATTTTTCTTATGTATTACAAATGATGACATATTACTTATTCCAATAAAATGTATTAGTCAATGGACTCAGATGTCTAACGTGTTGCATTTCATGTCCAAGAAAACTTACTTATTAGCGCTGCCTCTTAGCGAAAAGTTGTACGTCAATCCCAGAATCCGTTTATAATAAATTCCCAAATTTCGGGATTGGATTCCGGGATTGCAATCCTTAACTCCCGGGTAAGATAAAAAGGGAAGCAAAAAATACTATATATTTAAAATTTTGTGAATATATAGAAAGTTATTAATTCTTAAACATGATGTATAATTTATCCTTCTGAAATTTTTCTAAATTTGTTTCCTTGTTTTACTTAAATAAGTTCAAGGCCCATGCACGCACACTCATGATTTTGTGTGGTTTTTGCTAATAGAAAGGAGAGGAAGGAAAATTTGAACCAATGCACAGTAGGCTGAAATTGAAAAAATGGACAAAATTCCAAAATGGCTTTTTTGGAGATAGAATCATGAAACTTGGTACAAATACTCATAATTAATTGACAACCATGGAATGGCATGTCATTGGTCATGTTCTGTCGCCGTTAACGAGATGCAGGGGCTCAAACATAGCCAAAATTACACCCGACTTCAGTATTCTATGAAAATCTTCCTATTTAAGTTGAAGATGACGCTGTGGGAGGAATTTGGCCGGATGAAAAACTAGAAGGTCTGTTAAAACCACTCTTTTACTTTACTGTGCTTAACTTTGGGAGTTTTTCTCCTAAATGTAGGTGATATTACGTAACAAAATGGCGGATGCTATTTTCACACAAAAATTCATTTTAAGTAGTAAGTATCTGGCATGTTATGTGCCTGTCAAGTGACTCATATTAAATCAATTGTTGATGCTTTTTAAAAGTAGATCTGAAAAAAAATTGAAAATTCGTTTGCGACGCCAATAATTACATTTGATTTTTCGTACGCGCGTGCGGAGCTTGAGACACGCGCCGGGAGCTGGAAATGACGTGACGCGAAATAAGTTAGGTTGGTTATTCAGGGGAGGCGACCGACAGCTGAGGTCATTTGCGTCATTAGGATAGGTGGGTAATTGGGTAATGGTAGGAGTTCAGGGAACGGAGGAAGGGTGGAGAGAAACCCGCCGTCGGCGTTAGCCTACTCTAAACGAAAGGCGCCAAGGGGACCCCGGCTTAACGACCCATCCGACGGACGGAGCACTGAACTTGAAATGCCCTCCACTAGGCACTCAAGTGGGGACCGGTTTTCCACTGTTCCATTGCCGGGAATCGAACCCGGGCCCTCGGGATGGGAGACCAGTACTCTAGCTACCACACCAACCCGATCCCCGCGAGTAAGTTTTTTCAAGCCATAAGGAACATAAAGCTTCTTATTCGACTTTTTTAATATGTGTACATTGCTATCGATCTCCACCAGCTCTACACGTATAAAATCATGGGGATATAGAAATATTAAGGTCTTAAAGTGTACGCGAAATAGCGTTCAAGGTTTCTTCTCTCATAAGTAAACTTCTCATTCACACCCTAAAAGCCTTAAAATTCCTGTATTTTTCGCACGAAGCATTATTTCACGTTCCAGAGGGACACTATTATGGACTTCTTTCCGATTATTTGCCCCTTCGCCCCAGCAGTCCAAGCCTTTGACCCTACTAGGAGGTTCATGCAGAAAGGTACATTTTGGACACCGCTGAGCTTTTGGTTGTTCATCGAGAAAATCTACTCAAATCTTTCATTTTCCCTGATTTAAAATATGCATATCCCTGATTTATACGTCACATTAGACTTTATTCATATAGGAAAACTTTAGTTTCTACTTTACTTGAATTATGCACACAGGAAGGAAACAAGTTATCAAAAATAGCTTAATATTGAGGCACAACAAAATATATTCTGTTCGTCAAAACCCTTAACTTACATTATTTTTACCCATTCCCTTCTGTTATGTTTCATTGAGAGAGTTATAGTGAATGCAAAGCTTAGTAGAAGTGAATACTCTGCATTCATTTTAATTTGGTGGTGATATAATTATCTCCGTATCTCCGAAAAGATGGTCGTAATTGTGGTAATGATAATTTTGAAAAAAAAAGAAAAGTACGTTTTATTATGACTTTTTATAAAATTTTCAAGTTCAAGTAAGTCCTAGTTTTGATTACTGTATAATGAAAGTGTAAAGTGAGTTACACCGCCAAAATTTTCATTTTGAAATTGTTTTCCCATCCCATTCCACTGACATGTGTTAAATTTAAAAAAAGGACAATTTGTAGTAAATCAAAAGATAATGTATGACAGTGTGCAAGTTTCTTCTGTAGAAAAAGCTGATAATCAGGTAAGTCTTGGTTATAAAATAACCTGAAAGTTCGCAGTTTTGGTCTAAATAGAGTGAGGGGGGTTTGCCGGGATTTAGGGGGCCCGGACCACTCAGTTGCCCAGGGGCCCGAGAATCCTGTCACCGGGCCTGTGGTGAAGCACACATTAGTTGATTTGAAATGGAATGACCTGCATGTCTCCATACACATGAACCACTTGACTTAAGCAACATGCATCCATGGCAACTTAAAAGCTATCCCGTGAAATATAAACTTGTCCTATTTCCACAGCACCAGGCAAAATGAAAATGGCACGGATTAAACTGTTAGCTATGCCTTTATTGTAGACATACAAATGCATTACACAATGAAGGAATATCCTCTCACATACACATTTAAGTACATAATTGCATATGGCGACACAATGGTAGCTACGGAAACAAGAGTTCTTTGGTACATGTACACATTGTAAGGGATTCACTTACACATGCATAAATACATAAATTACAACAAAAGTGCCATTGAAAAAACCAATCTTATTGTATCAATCTGAGGTGGTCTGTTGCTACAAAAACATTGGAATTTAAATAATGCTTAATTCAGTTCAATGGCATTAACGACATTCAAGTAACAAGATCTCATCTAGATTACGCTTTGGTTTCCTGTCTCGGCATTGTTTCCCACAATTCAACAATGTCAAAAGTCCAAATGAGCAAACGCTAAAAGGCAGAAAGAGTCACGCTTAAATGCATTCACGTCTTTGAGAAGGAGGAGGGCTTTCGACGTCTTCACCTGGTCCATAAGCAAGGCCTTCAAATGAATTTCACGGGAGGCATCACTCTTATGATTGAGCGCAAACAATAATGGCTAAGATTAGAGGGATTACACAAACTAGAGCAGGCAAACCAATAACACCTCCCCTTAGAGCCTACACAAAGCCTTGGCTTTCCAGAAAACTGCTAATACCTCCCTCCTCTTAAGCATAAACAAACAGCTTCTCTCCTCTCTGCTCTATACATTGATCAGAATATTGCATTGTAGATTGTCTTTACCTCACTTATCACAAAATTAACATATACGCATTAAGATGCTATTGAAAAACTTATCTTGTTATAAAATCTATTTATCATCCTGTTACATAATGTTATTTTTTCAATGCCCTCCTCATTCCTGAGCTACGTATCCATCAATGAGAAAAAGCTTCCGAACTAGCATATAAATCCTCATTTTCTCCTTTTCACAGTGTTGCAAGAAGGACATGTTCGAGGAGAAGTGTGTGGATTGGGAAGCTCGGTACATAGCTAAGAATTAGATGCATTTTGTGCGTGATGTGTCCACTAGTTTTCGGAGAAAGACAGTACTTCCATGAGATCACAAGGACTACCAGAAATACAAGTGTAAAATGCGCTCCACGAAGCAGAGCAGGACAATATTTGGCAATGCATACACTTTGATGGAAACCACGCAGCAAAATATGAAAAGTGACAATCATTAAAATTGATAATTTACTATTACTTTTCAGTAATGCTTACAAGGCATTAAAACTTATTGTCATAATGTTTTTCAGATCACATATGAGCTTATATTGCAAAGCAAAGTCTCCTCTTTGTCATCACTGTTGTGCATTCTTTAGTATTTAGTATGACCTCCAAGTACACAACAAACACTCACATATGCAGACATCACAAAGAACAAGATCCACAAACTTAGCACTTCCAACAGCACAACCTCACATCAACAACACAGCACAGGTGGGCGATAAATACAAGGTATTTGAGGGAAATTTTGAACCATTAATCCAAAAGACTTTTATCTATGACCAGTTCCAAAAGATCAACGGAGAGATATTCATCAAAACCATTCCCCAATTCACATTGATCACACAAGTCTAGCAATGACTTCAGCATTTTGTCTCAGGTGGAGCAGTAGATTTCAAATTTCCCTCGGAGCAAAAAATGGCAATAACAAGCATTGGTCAACCACCAACCACGCACACCTCATTGATCAATCCACAGGCAATGCTCCACTGCAGCAGATGAAAGACAACCACACCGTGATTTCCTCTTCCTGATATTACTAGGAATTCCAAAAAATGACAGAAGAACCTGAGGATAACTTTGCACCCCAAGAGACCTCGCTCGATATCAGAATAAAGGAAAAGTTAGCCAGCAAAGTCCACAGAGTAGGTGGATCAACTGATAAGGTACGGTATACTCTGGCAGATTTTCACATCATGAAAGAATTATGTGATAGGGTACGGTAGGCCACCATTATTGAAATCAGCACTGGCATTACTATGAACCGCAACCACAACAATGATTTGCCAGTACTACAATAGTAGAAAGGGCACTGGACATTTCTACAAGGTGATACGCACGGTGAGAGAGAGCAAGAGTCTCAGCACCATCAAAGGTAACATACATTGGATACCTTGGCATACTCCTCTCTTACGTGCATTGATTTGAGAGGGGAATCTTCAGTAAGCAGACGTCAAATGCATTTAACACTTGGCACAACTCTTGAAGAACTCTAAGTGATGCCATACAGAGGGGATAATCATAGAAAGATAATGAGCACCAAAGATGCTCCATGCACTGACAAATTGGAAAAATATCTTCTAAGGAATAAGCCAATGCCATAAATATGGATCCTACAATGAGCCCCCCCCCCCCAGTTCTTAGCTTGGATATGTAGTCCCAGGATCGCCCAGGAGAGGACCTACAGCTCCACCAATCCAGTCCAAAGGTCGGAGGAGTTTCACCTCTGAACACCACTCAAAATATGAAATGTATGGAACAGTCCTGGACAAAATACCTCTTTAAAAAACAACTAGTGCAGTTTACACCAAATGCCAGTACCTGCAATAATTGACAGAAGTTATTGCCATCTGTGGACATTATTTTTCTATCACTGCATTCACAGACACACAGGATTAAGTACAGGATTGGAATCCAGAAATATAGAGGACCCTCCAACAAAGAACATTCCACGTTAAAAACCGTTTTCTTCCCAACTGTGGCCCTTGCACATCATGAGAAACCTACCTCTCTTGAGATTGACGCCGTCACAGGGCTAAAACCATTGGAGAGGGAACATTCTAAAACATACGCCTCACATTCATCATGGCAACATCAACTGGTCCATTTAAAAACTGACTAGTGACACAAAAAGGTTTAAAATGCACCCATTAATGACTCCAAAGATTCATGGTAACTTCCTAATGATAACAATACCATATAAAAACAGTTTAAGTAAAATCACATTCTAATTGAACCATTTACTGCTAAAAATTCAAACAAATCAGCAAGAAATAATTCCACGCCACCTAACTTGGCTCCTCCCACATTTCACTCTTCTCTGTGACACTCTGAACACGATGGCAAAAGGAACAAGGATGCCCTCTTGGTGGCCAACTGATGCCATCTACAACTCCTGCAAGCCGCATTTGCCACCACAAAACCTCAACAACACAAAGGTACAGGCCTCCAAGGTTGAGAAACATTGCAGGAGCTGATTGGATGACTGTGACAGCATATGCTACAGCATGCACAACCTCATTCACTACCCACCACAAAATTATAGTCTTTCAGCAAGATTAACCAAGTGAAGTGACTGATGAAGGGAATTGATTCAGGGGGTGGCAGAGTGATCGAAAACCTTGAAAGTTATCGAGTGAAAAAGTGAAGAGAAAACTATCTCGCCACCAAGTTTTTCATCTTCAAAGTTGGGAAATGTACTTTCTGAATTTTCTGGACCACTTTGGCTATCCCTCGAAAATCATCTTGAGCCATTAGTGAAACAATCCACATTCCTTCCAGCTGTAAACATAACAGCCAGTGCATATACGTAAACAAAGAGAATCTCAAGTTACTAAGGTGATGAAGACCCTTGCATGGCATGAGATAGAAGGCATAATATTCCTCCCAGCACTTGGTCACGCACGACCTCCAAGAGGAATGAGGGAGGTCAAGGGGTGAACGGACACCACCACTTTGAATCCTAGACACCAGAGGTCGGAAGTTGGTCGAGCACTCCTCAGAGACTCACACTTAAGAAGAACTGCAGGGCCTGGAAGGAAAGGCCTTGCGAGAAGGAAAGAGAAGAAAATGTCCGTTGACCTGACAGGGCGTGACAGAATCATGACAATCAGTCATTCAAGTTACTTTACCCACCCCAGGCGGAATAAAATGATAAGGAACAAACTTGAGCCTGTGATTGTAAAACTAAAAACATGAAACTGCAAGAAAAATTCCTTGAATTAATTCCCAAACACCAAATAAATGTTTGTGATTATCCTCAAATCCCATCAATTTCTCCTTCATTGATTCCCATAGCAAAGCGTAACTCTCCACAGCCGCAATCCAACCAGGTAATGATTAAAAACTTTCAAAACTCTCAATCGATTTAAAAAAAAATACTGTTTCCACCTCATACATTGCAGACTAATATGACCCAAAAATTTTTAAGAGGCTCATTAAGATGCATGCTTGCTCATTCATCTGATAGAAAAAATGCCCCAAATAACACAGGATTGTATCTGTCAAAATTTATCAGGCATCCATAGGAGATGTCATCCAGAATCACTTTCCCTTCAGAAACGTATGTTTAGCAATCAAACTTTTGACATAAGAGTGTAACTACCAGGCACTACTACATATTTGTAAAAAGCTCCTAGAGCTAGCATAATATCAGTGCCTTTATAAATATTTTTCCGTACAATCTTAGTTCAAAAATTACATCAGGCATTAATGAAGAAGACTGAAACACAGCAACCAAGCAAAAGTGATGGCCACGACATACGCAGTGACTGCCAACCGTGCACGCAAAGGGCTCCACATCATCAGCTGAGTGAGGCAGCAAAGAGCTGGGCTTTCATTCTCAAGTCATGATATCTGACATCGTTTGTGCACAGATGGGAAGATAAAAGAAGGAACAAAGAGTTGGAGGGCCTCTAGCCATTGGGGACTGGCGGAACACAAACCTCCTTCATAGATCTAGATATGCTCCCCGGCCAGTGAGTAATTGACTAACTCTTAGAAAACTACAGTAATATCTCTACACACCTAACAGAGAAATAAAGTAACAGACCTAAAAGTCTGCAACAATTTATCTGACAAAACAGCATTCAACAGCTGGTCACAATGGCAAATATAAAAAAAACAGGCTAGGAATTTTGTAGCTTAACAATGACTTAGGCAGCAAGAGAAGGAATTCAGGTGTGAAGAATGCGAGCGTTACCATTATTCATACTACTGCACACTAAGGAATGTATATTCAGCATTGCTCAGACACAAATCTAAAAGATGAGTCTTCTGGAACAGGCAAAACAAGATTGCATTGACGAGGTTTGATTCCCATTCTAGGAATTCCTGCATCAGAGTCCTGGATGAAGCACTGAGCTGAACAGATACACATTCAAATTATGCTCTATCCACTAAATGAGAAACACTCAAAAACAAGAAAGCAATCCTATTCACTGAATGCAAATTAAACTTTAGTACATGCAAAACCTTGGTTCTCTATAAATATTTAAAAATAACAATTTATACATGATAATAAATAATCTATCTATAAAAATATACCACATGGTGGATTTGTGCTTATTAAAAATGAAAATACAGGAGAATTTCTGGAGAATATCAAAGAAGGGGAAAGAATTACAAGTACGAAATAAGTTTAGGAAGATATAACACACTCCTCATTATTGCACAAGTACATCAGTGGGAGTAAGAATTCATCAACGACTAGGTTTTACTGCTATCCAAAAATTGACTAATTATAAAATTACAAATACAATTTTGAAATTGGATCTCAAAATGAGCAAATGAAAAGTGACTTTTTCACATTCTGACAATTATTGGCTCCCAGGAGAAGCAGCCAGTTGTCATTTGGTGGTCAGCCCTTTCAGCGGCTGATCATCGGATTCACAGAGCGAGAGGCAGAGCACGACATATGGAAAATACGCCGCCGGAGTGATAACGATCTCCACCATTTCTCACCCTTTCAACACTCCATGTCCACAAATCGGTCCTTGATGCAGCCACCGTGTGATATTTCTGCAGTGATTTAGGGTACTAGACTGCATTCACTGAAACTGGAACATAACCATCATTGTTCATGTAAATCACTAAAATGTGATTTTGTGATCCCCCCCTCCAAAGCACTCTCGAGATGTCTCCTTTGTCAGCAACATTTAAACAGAGCTGAACAGAAATTGAGAGAGGTCTTTTCGCTCCATACATTTTGTTGACCACCAAATGACAATGAATGCGCTGCGTATCATCAATTCCCTGCTCTGGGAGTGAGCAGATGAGAGTAAAGAGAGAGAGAGGTGAACGAGACCTCGACGCTCACCACAGAGGGCCCCACCTCTCCCACAAACACTACGTGAACCACGTAAATCAGGAAAACAGATACCTACACATTATTCAAACGGCTGCAAAAGCCATAGGATGGAGAACATTAACAATTACCTCCAAAAGGCTCATTATTGTCTGGAAACTTTTCGTTCATATTTAATTTGGTGGTTACGTTCACCGAGAACATGACACCTGGGTAAAAAGGGAATACAAATGAATGCCTCAATGTCGACTATACACGAGATTGGAATACTGTGACTAGACATCTTCAATTTGCACTGCCGCACCACGAAATACCGTGATGCGAGAGACCAGTGCACTACGGCCGCAAGTGGCTGTTCCGAGGGCCTCAATGGGGACCGTCCGAAGCTGCAGGCCCTCCAGTCCCCTCCAGCGTCGGAGGGAAGGGCTCCTCATCCTTGTCGCCACCCGCCACCTTCTCCCCCCCCTTCCCCTCACCCCTCTCTTTGGCCCACAGCTCCAGGAATTCCACCACTTTGGCGTGCCCGAAGGTCTTCGCCTCCTTGATGGGCGTGTTGCCCCACCTGCAGGGCAAAACACAGCTGCTTGCATCACGCTTTAAACCTTCTCGGAATACTCTTTTGATTCCCCTGCCATGGCTTTGTTACTCTCCCAGGGAAGGCACAAATATTAGGGATCCATCCGAAAACAATAAGTTCAGCTTCGAACTTCAGACACCCGGCAAATAGAAGAAACCAGAATAGTTTTGACAACGTTAAAATAGAAGTCAAACATTAAACTGCCACACCTTATTACCTGCTGCACGAAAAAATGATAAAGCAAATCAGCAATTTCTATAGAATGTATAAAGTATCCCATATAAGATATATACACTCTTATAGCAAATTTACATAATGAAAAGCAAAGAAAGTTTACATTTATGGTATAGCTCATCTTCCATTTCATGAAACTTAACTTAAATTTCTAAAAAACGAAACTCCTCTAGCATCAGCTACTAGACTGCTGACTCCATTAAAGTCATTCCAAAAGGTTTCCGAGATCTGACATGAAATCAGAGATAAGAACTATTGTTATCAGATAAGGTTTTGCTTGCTAAGGCCATATGACTAAAAAAGGCATACTTGGAGGGGATGTGAATGACAGAATTTAAAAAATTCATTAAGAGCACAAATTGGTGGAAGTTATTCTGGAAAGAAATTGACATGCAACAATGTTTGCACATTTTGAATATTAATGTTCTTCCCCCTATCAGTCCTAATAATTTTTTGATCTCAGGGTAGTAAGTACTCAGATGTACAGTAAGTGCATTGTCTATAAAATAAAAATACTCATTCGAATGAACATACACTATCCATGAATACATATATATCTCTTGTTTTATTCAATGAATTTGCCAATAAGTTTACTGATGCATTGATTCTTGCCACACCAAGGCAATGGGGAAGGCAGAAGGGGGGCAGTGTCCCACCTGTCTTTAGGGTTGTACGGAACGTTGCACTGCTCGAGGAGGAACTGCACGCACTCAAGGTGTCCTTCTGCAGCCGCCAGGTGCAATGCTGTGCGGCCATCATAGTCCGCAAGGGTCATGTCCATCCCGGAGAGGCGGTGCCTGCAAGCAACGGAGAGAACATACCCTGAGCACAATTAGAGGGGAAGTCAAAAGTTCCCCGACTTCTCAAGCAATGAAAAAATTCCAAGATTGAGGAGATGCATTGCTGAAGTGCTGAATTATTATCCAAGACTCAAATCACCGATGGTGGCACTGATGTAATTTTCCGAGATGGCCAACCAAATGATAATAACAATGCTAAATTACCATAAATACATTGGACCGCAATTATTTGTAATCGTATCGTGTTTGAGAGCGGTTTCATTAATAAATACTATGAACTGCATGTATTCCACTGATTATTTAACCTACCACGAATACATGTTATTTTATATTGGTGAAGTGGTTGGGCTGCATAAAATTAATAGTGCAAACGGTTGTGCAATGGATAGTGCAATGGAATCCACGTAGCGAGTAAGACTTGGTGTTGCAGTGACATTCGTGTGTGTTGACTGGGTCAAGTAACTTTCGACGACGACAAATGCCATTGTATCTTACTGCACACACGCTCGGAGTTTCATTCTGTTAGGTTGCCATTGAAACTATATCATATGAGAAAGAGAAATGGACTGAAAATAAACTATTAAGTGAGAAATATTAATCTTCTAACATGTTACGGCACGATACCTCGTGGCAATATCGCTGGCGTAATCAGAATATTAAGCAAATACACCAATTTTTCGAGACATTTTGCAAAATAAAAGTGGTAGGGCCACAATAATAGAGCAACCTTGATCCTATGCACTATTATTATTCGTTACAATTAAATACAATACCAAAACAACTTAAAATTACTAAGTACAATAGAACATATAACAAAATTTAATGTTGATATTTATGACAATATACTCATAATTACATGCAATACCATGACAACTTAGAATTACTTAACACAATGAAATAAACAGTATTTAATCTCTATACCTCAGATTGGCCTTTCAGAGTCTCAAATCACCGATGTCGCTGTCGCTGATGTAACTTTCCAAGATGGCTGCCCAAACGATGTTAATGCTAAGATTTACCTGAGTCACATATAGTGGTAATAGCTGACTCCTACTAAGATAACGAACGCTAGCTTTTGTACTACTGCGAATAAAGAATAATTATGCTTTCGGCAATGCCAGAGTGGCCGCTGCATGGTATCTTCATTTTCATATCATGTCTAGAGTGAATCAGAACTCATTCACGCAAGAGAAAATGAGTGTTCGGCTACACCTTTCTTTTGCGGAGATTTGGATGTACGTGGGCTGACACCACTATCCACGAGGCATAATAGAAGGGGAATGTGTATTTAATGCTGAAGAAAAAGTTTTTTGAAGGGGTCCAGGTAAAAAGTGAGTGGAATGTGTTGGTATTTGCCTTAATTCTTTACACCAACATACAGTGGGTTGAAATCGAATAGTGAAGGACATGTCCTTCATTCTGGAGATTACCTTTTCATCCTCAAGGCTAAGGTTTCTTTGGCAAACGACACCAAAATTATACCCTTTCATCAGCATAGATTGTATACCTGCTCAGGACACAGGACCTCACCATTTATCTACTCGGAAACTCATCAAGAATCTCGTCAGCACCTTCCGAACCTGCTGAAAGTTTCTCTCCTGCCACAGTGCAAAGCGAAATATCATGCCTTTTCTTAAATTAATGCCGCCACCCTGTTGTGTAATGACACAGAATAGTAAGGTCCATTTCTGAATGAAATCGTTTAGCCCACTCCATTAGTATTTGGCCAGAAATACTAAGCCCTTCACTGAATCCGGAACCATTGCATAACCACACTTTCTTAATAAGCACTTAAACTTTCTCTCACAGTTTTTCTCTTTGTCAACCATTTCTTCCTGTCACCTCAACAGTAAGATTTGAGGATTTTATCTTTCTGCTTCTTAATGTCTTATATTGTCGACGACCCCATGCAGTACGTTTCAGGCAAATGCTTTACCAATGCAACGGCGTCAAGCTTTTTCACAACTTGCACTTTTCCTGCAATGGTTAATGTTTTGTACTGAGGCTTCACTCCTCTGCTGTTGCCACAACTGCGTAGATTATACATGATTAGGGAGAAACACAATAACAGGTAACAAGTAATTTTATCAAACTACGTCTAGTGGTCACTAAGTATCAAGGAAAAATGCACCTGTCATTCCAGGTAAGTGAAAGTGACCAATCTGTAAACTAGTCATAGTCTGTCTCAGCGATGTCTTCAATTTTGTATGTTTTGTTCAAGTTGCAGAATAATTCCAGTGTACACAAAGTACCATAAATTAGTAATGTTTAAATTATGCTGATTCTCGGAATGGGAAAATTAACGATAGGGATTGGATAATATTTCAGCAGGTTATGAAGCAATGTTTCAGTGACAAATGTTAAAATTTTCCACAAAACACAGGTGGGTGGTCTTGGCAAAATTGCCAGATTATGGGTGTTCCCGGATTAAGGGTGCTCAACTTCATAGGAAAAATAGAGGATGCAGACAGGAAGTGTGATGGGAGGCAATCTGAAAGCTACAGGCGAATGGAAACGAATGGCAAGCTATGGGCTGCCAGTGGAGGGGCTCATTACCCCTGGCCATGGACTAAGGAGAACCCAAGACTTCTTCCCACGGCTGTTCACCTGGGAAGAAGGACAGGCACCAGATGATCAAGGCAGCCAGTTTGAGGTCCCACTGAACAGTGTCACTGTTCCAAGGAGAAACAGATGGAAAACATCATCTGCTATATCAGATGACATGGGGCCAGAAGCAAAACTAGGGAAAGATGGCAATACATATAAACAGCTCTCTGCCAGCGTCCTTCGAAGAGACACCATTTCCCACTCTCATGTGATTTGGGAATAAGCAGAACGTGTGTGTGAGCCCTGGGTATCAGTTATGTACTATGGGAGAAAAAAGTTTCCCCTACAAATGGAGCACCGCTACCATCACTCTGAGAGAAAATCAGCTTCCTTTCTGATGGTACATTATTCTTAGGTCTCGGCCACCACAAGGAAAGTCCAAACATGGTAAAGGTGAGATGCGCTCATTGTCCAAGAATGTGATGGAATACCAACAGCCGCACTGGTGTCCAGAACAGATGCATATTATTCCTCGCATGCATTTTAAATGCTCCATTTAACTATCTTGTTCTTGCCGGACTTTCCTCCGCATGCCGCACCTTTCTGCCGAACTTCGCTTCTTCCTTGCACTCTGGCAAGATCCACCCGGTGTTCGCATCTTCACTCTCTTTCTCTCGTATGAAAAAGTGAAGAAGTTTATATTCTTCTTTGGTATTTACCTTCACACTCCACCCAGGTGACTTCCCCCCAGCAGAGCACTCAATCACTTGAGACCATGCTGTGCTCCTGGAAGTCCCAGGGGCTTTTAGTGGCTCTTCGTGACCAGGACCAAGGGCATGCAGTACTCAGCAGTGCCGCTTGTGCCATGGCAATTCCACAGGCGTGCCAATTCACCGCTGGGAATTCAATGGGTCCCTCCACATCATCCTGGTTGCTAGGCAACCGACACGCCATGTGTGTACCACGGTCCCACCGACGCAAGGGGATCATCCACTGTCTCCTCAATGGGGACGTTTACTCAGAACCGAAATCGCAGTTTTGTACACGAATTCGTTAGATGGAAACTAAAAAAGAATTTTAGTGACAAAATTAATCTTCTGACCACAACCATTCACTCATAAATCAGAAAATTAAAAGAAGCAAAAGGTGACGCCCACCGATAAAAGCTACTTTGATAACATTGAAGTCATTTTCCTCCCGTCCTTGACTGCTTTTAGGGGAAGGGAAGGGAGTGGAGGGGGGTTCTCGGAAGGTCTGTTCGAACAAATGCTGTCGCAACTGCTCCTATTGGCAGAGTCACCTGTGTCCCCCCCATTATGATGAGGCGAAGTAGCTTTGCGGGCTCAGTTGTGATTGGACAAAGTTGATCGCAAGTCAGAGGTTGCACCACGCCCACTTTTCCAAAAGGGTTAAAAATATTAGTTTTTCGATGCCTATAATTCGAGAAATAATTGACGGATCAAAAAACGAAAAAATACAGCTCTTTTTAGTTTACAAACTAAATCATATTCGACAATTAAAAAAATATGTGGTACACGACTCCATTGCGCGATGCACAGCCCTCTCCAGAGACTAGTTACTCAATATAATTCTTGTTCCCTTTAATCGGCAAAAATGAAAGACAAAGCACTCACCGTCTCATGGCTGTGACATCACCGCTGGCTGCTGAGAAGAGCAAGTTGACGACACTGAGTCCTTTTGTTTCGTAGCGGTGTCGCCTGGGGTCCTGCTTGTTGGTGGCATGCATCAGGTTGTCATAGCGATGAAAATTGAACTCCCTCACAATTTCCTGCAAAAGAAACACGGAGGGGAAAATTAATCCATTCCACTGGAAGATTCCACGACTATCACATCTCCACACAACTCCATCACAGTGGAGACTTTGTGACAACGGCAGAGGAACCGAACAACTATGCGCTCCAAAATAAACAATTTTATATCAGCACTCTTATGTTAAGAATGAGTGGATTTTACTTTTGTTTCAATATAAATACAGCTACGTAGGTACATAATTCCCAAATTGTTTTCAGCATTGAAATCAGAGGGAATATTTTTCAAGAATTTAACCAACTCACTTGGATCATTAAGTGGCATGGCAACCAATGTAATTAACTTTCTGGTCATTTAAAGTAGACTCATGGAAAACCTTGTATCTCCAAGCACCCATTTCTGCTCTACACACCATTTACACTTAGTCTGCATCATTTCACACATTAGTAATCATTTTCTCTTCATTAGTAGCTTAATCACCCCCCACCCCTCTCAGTATGCTTTCCATCAGATTCTTCCCTCAACATCAGTTAATTATTTTTTAATCAAATTTTTATTTAGATAAAAACCCAGTGGTTTCAGAAACAACACATTCAAGAGTCAGTCAGGCCAATCATTGCAAGCTCATACAACATCAGGCGAGAAGATGGAATCTGTAGGTTGATTGTCAATATTTGGGAAAACACTTTTCAAGCTGTGAGGTTGACTAACAAGGGGAGACTACGAACCTTGCTACGCCTTTTTGAATGGCTTATTTTTTATGATGTTCGGAATACCAAGGTCTGCTAGGAACACGTCATAGTTTGGTTGAATAGGCTTTAGTTTGGCTGTAATAAATTAATTAAAATTCATTATTTTCAGCGCGCTAATCATAAGCTCTACTGTCGTGGAAAAAAGTCATGACACTCGAGTTTACAAGTCAATGACAGTTGTACGCATAGTCCCACATGAAAACAAGTTATATCAAAACTTAGCAAATTTAATTCTGCGTTTAACCGTGGAAAGTGAAAATTTTTATTTTAACTTGTTAAAATTTTATCATCTGCAAAACAAAAAAGTGCCAGTTTTTTCACCGTTTTAAACGGAATGCTCACTTTAAAAATTCATAACTTTAAAAGTATTCATTGGATCGTAACCAAACTTTAATACGACATAAAGGAACTTGTTGTTAAGGTATATACACAGTTTTAAGTTAATCGAAGTTGAAACAAAATTGTTCTTGTAAATTTTTTGAAACAACTTTTTCTCAGTTCTGCGTGGTCATATCGATACGAATCTTGTCCTGTCATGGAGCTTATGGTAATACTAGGCTAATCGGTTCTCGATATTTAGAATTTATTTAGTTGTTTATTTTATGTGCGCTAACATTGAATTCGGTGTTTCCAACAGCAAGAGGAGTGAAGTGAGCGAGAGGAAACGGATGCATGACCTGGGAATTCCGTGCGACGTTGCCGCGTTCGACACCATCCCCGCACTCCATGTGTAGGATCAATACATTTTTGTTGCATTGTAACTTAAACAGATGGGATTCTTATCTTCCGAAAGAAAATACACCCCTTTCCATCACCTTTTTAAGTTACAATGCAACAAATGGTGTCCGATGGCAACAGATGGGGTCGAACGCGGCAACGTTGCATGGAATTCCCAGGCCATGCATCCGTTTCCTCTCACTGGCTTCACTTACCAAGTAATACATACCAAGTAATTACATACCAAGTAATTTTATTTCTTTTTCAGTTATATTATAATGAGAAGGGTTGATAATAAGGTAATTATTATTTTTTACACGTTCTTCTTTATCAAATTTACGTATGCTGGTGTTCACTGCCTTAAACATTAACGTGAATGCACCCATATGAAATCGTTGTTTTCCATTGTGATTAGGAAGTTGATCACTATAATCAATGGACACGTAAATTAGTGAGTGAACCCCAGGGTTGCTACTATATGTCATGCTTCCGCGTTTGGGATGATGCGAATAAAATATGTCGAAGATAAGGGTTAAAAAATGTTCCTTCGTCCGATGAGACCTGCTGCAATAGAAAATAATAGAAAAAATGAAAATTAATGAAATCGAGACAAAAAAAAACTTCCGACAATTCGGCTCGATCCTACCGCCTCCACACGGGAGCCGACGACCATAACCACTACACCAATTTAACGCAGTGACGGAAACGCGTTGCCTAGAGCTTATGATTAGCACGCTGAAAATAATGAATTTTAATTAATTTATTACAGCCAAACTAAAGCCTATTCAACCAAACTACGACGTGTTCCTAGCAGCCCTTGGCATTCCGAACATCATAAAAAATATGTCATTCAAAAAGGCGTAGCAAGGTTCGTAGTCTCCCCTTGTAAGTACACACATTAAATTGATGCTTATTTTTACCTTTGCCTTTAAAGAATTTATTCTAAATTTTAAAAATTTTTATTTACTCCTTTTAATGTTAATATAATATTTATTAGTATTATTTTTCAATTAGTTACTATAACAACTTCCTCCTCCGAATCTCTGGCTATGCAACGACCCACACACCCACATGCACTCATTTATCCCTCTGGGAGTTTCAAACGCTGCTCCAGGACATGCCATTTCACCCACCCAGGACCCCTCGGCTTTACTAATTCCTGCCATTTACACACTCAGTGTCCTTGGCAACAACCACAACGACTACTCTCCACTTGGCAAGCAAGTATCATCTCTTCCCGCCCATCTCACCCTCTTTCTCGCCATTGGCTTTGTGTCTGTCCTTCCGTCCCACCCTCATCAAACAGCCCACCACGGGAATGCCCCCCCCCCCCTCCCTCCCGTGGGTGACTCGAGCTGCAGTGCAGTCGCCTGCTGCGCCTCACAATCAAGTCACACCACTTTGTGCCCCGAAGAGGGCAACAAGGAGTTCCTTTCTCCACGGGGGGACAAACCTGGCAGAACTGGACACCTCGGCAGCTGTTGCCCAAGGGGTCAAGGGGCGGAGACCACGTGCAGATGCCCATCACGTTGGGGATGACCACCAGCATGGCTCCACTCACTCCTGATTTGGCCGGCAGACCCACCTGACAAGAGGGAAAGCAAAACAATATTGAAGCAATACGCCTCTGCTCCCACACTCCAAATTCTTCGACAAAGCATCGACATCTTACCCATTGCTTCTGTTTTCACACCAATGGGGCGCACAAGTGGACAATGCTCAGATCCAAAATCGCTTTATTTTATACAAGAAATCATTAGACAGAAACAAAATATGAAATTTAGTGAAAAATTAATCTTTCAACTATCGTTGTTCACTCATGAATTAAAAGTGAAATTATGCAAAAGGTGACACCCACCAAACAAGCTGCGCTCAAGATTTCTGCGTCATCCTTGACTGTTTAGTCGTGACTGTTTTTAACAATAAACAACACGCCAAAACTAGTCACCGCTAGTCACGATTCAAAATCGAAGAAAGTTGGTAAACATCATCCATGGTAGCCACTCGATACAAGCTTCACTTACTCCATTAAATGTTCATCATTAATTTATAAGAGGTCACACAATGTGTGTCTTCTTCCATATCGTACTTTTGCAAATAGCTAATGAATTTTATGCAAGAGTCATGCCTCTACTCTGCTTTCAATAAGAGCCATTGTCCCCATTTTCCATTAAGACATCACCGAGAATACACCAAGACGCCCAAGTTTGATAAGCTGTATCTTCCGAAAGAGGAAAGTAATTATAACAATGTAAAATGTATCTTATGGGATGTTCATTTCTACAATTATTCAAGTACAGTGGGTGAAATAACTAATGCAAAGGTGTTTGGCATCTAAATGCCACCTATGTGGAAACTAAATGAAATCCGACAACTTGGCTACACTGAGAAAGTGAGTTCCACACCGGGAATATTCAAACCTCATAAGAATGGCAATAGTTTTTACACATTGAAGTAATAGGCATACATTTAAGGTCTACATTCGCAAAAGCTCCCTGGAGTTAATATGATGGATCTCCACCACTCTCACCTACATAGTAGCCAGTTTATGTTCCAAAGTTGATATAATTTATATAATGATACTTGCTATCTGTTTCATGCTTTGACCCAAGGCTTTGAAATATTTTTCTCAGTTTAAAATCAATGAATTTACACGATAAGTGAATTTTTTGTTGGAATAACAAGCTGTATTTTACTTGAGATATTATCAAACTAAAAGATCCTAAGGGTTTTGGATGAATGTCGTTTTTATTACATTATTATTCTACTGCTGGAGGCTAGGTTGACTAGCAAGATGGTTTATGTGGCGGAATATCAAGCATTCAAATTAACATTTTAGCGTATTACCTGACAACATTTACGTGTAAGTACAGGAAACTGGATAATAGGACTAGAAATACGTGGAAAATAATTCTCACCAAGGGAATCCACCTATCAAAAGTGAGTAAAACTTTTCTTCAAAAATATTGATGATACACAAATCAGATACTTGATTTCCAGCACTTAAGAAGTCGAAAGAAAGGATTTGACATATATTTTAACTTCTTAGTTCATGCTTGCGTATTTGCAAAGTTTGTAATGATGCTTCAAGCTGATTTCCTTCAATAAATCAGGAGTCCTCATTTAGTCAAGGCAACAAATGGATCATTTAATTTTACTTTTTCTTTGACTATAAAGCCCAGCATGGCACTGCTTATCGTAGTGCTCATAGTAGCCCAGTGGTACGATCATTCGTCGACGAACTGAAGGGTCCTGAGTTCAAATCTGGGAGGACGCCTCTTCTAACACCTATTAATATTTGTGATGCGATTGTTCTGTCATGGAAACTTCACAAAGAATGAAACATCCTACATGCGTAAATTTTATGCATGGAAATTAATAGAGCATTTTCCTCACCTCTAATCCCAGACATTGGGTTGCTCGCTGAATTTGATATTTGACTGGAGTTTTCTGCCCCACTTGCTTCTCAATTCCTGCCCGTTGTCTGATGTCCATATCGACTGACTTGCTCATTCAGTGAAATTCTATTTTTGAAAGCAGGTAGTTGACTGTATCTCTGATGGCGTCTATCACTCAATTTAATGCACTATCCTGATTTTTTCATGTATGATATATATAGTGCAGAAGAAAGCTATTTCACTATAATTCAGCTTTCGGGTCCATCTGCTATATTTGCAAATTTAATATCGATAACAGGCAAGAGTGTAGAATCCAAAGAGAGATGAAAGACTCTTGAAATCGTAATTCATTCTGGTTCTAGTTTTCCGCGTTATTTTCTAGATTTTCAGTGAGATATGCGTATGCTATACGCGTATCCAGATCAATTTTCTTCTTATTTTGGAAATGGAGGTAATAGTTGCTCATAAAACACAACGTACGTGGGAATAAAAAAAAAATTATTGCGCATTAATACATGCCAATGCTATTTTTGACCTGATGACGCCGTAAAGTGTTGAAACTAGTCGTACCAGTAAAAAAAATGCTGTGGATTAAAATATAGTTTTCTTTTGTCATTATTCATAATGGACTTCCACAAGGTTATGCCTGAAAGGATTGAATTCAGGAGATTTCGATTCGGATTCTGGTTAACTCAAACAATTTTTTTTGGGTCCATGTTCATTCCACTGGTATATGCCTGGTCTCAGATCATCTGTGAGTCATTGCAATGGCATTCTATATTCATTCTTTTCTCTATTATGAAAAAAAATCCCATTAAAAGTTATTTTTTTCACCAAAATTCGAACCCTGACCTCTCAAATGCTGGTTAAATAAGTCAGATAGCTGCATAATTAACCCTTAGTTAGTTATTACATATAATCCTGATATTTCTCACCAAACGCAAAAACTACAAAAAAGTAAATACTAGTTGCTTTTTAAAATATTTTTACTAGTTCGGCTTAGTCACAGCTACTAAAAATTATACATTCATGTGTCAATGTGTTGCTTATCATTGATTGATAACTAATGATAAAGGGTCATTTCAATACTAAAAAAATTGTTAAGTGAATTGCCACAATGTTCAAGTGGCCACGGATCCCCGTTATCAGATAAAAGACAAATCGGAAAAGTATGCTGATCTAATTAGGTATTTACACACGCATACAATTTTGGAAATGGTATCTTCTCATCTTCACTCTTGATAATCAAAGGATTCGTGAATAATAGATCACGATACACGTAAAAATGTAAATGCTTCTTGTATCCGCAGATTGAAACTGGCGCAAAATAGGCATATGCACAGTACTTATTTTAATTTGTGCCTTCTTTAGTATCTGACAATCAGTATTTGTTCCTGCGACAGTTTGACTTTAATTTTCCGAGTACAAGAGACAAAGAGCACATCATATAAAAAGATCCTTGGAAAGTCAATCACAGTAACTGTCCTTTATTTGATCTTAGCATATAAAGAAGTCTGCATCTATTAGGGATGGATTGGATAATGATTGCAGTTAACCACTCCTCAGGGTTTATAGGGGTTTTCATTTTAATTTTCCCTGACTTTTCCAGGATTTCCAGACCATTATTAGTGAGTTTCCCTGACTTTTGAGCACCTGAAAACTCCAAGATTTTGGTCATTTATAGAATAAAAGTGGTAGTGAGGAAGCAGAGAAGTCTAAACTTATGAAAAATTGTACGTTTATTTTCATATTAATCATATGAACTTCCAGTAATAAGAGATCAACAACTTTAAGTCAACAAAATAAAAATTAATCATTCCTTACATTGAAATGCCTTCAGAAAGGGTTTTAATTTAAGAAAAATATATGCAAAGAGGGCTAACCTGGCTTCTCCTTCAAACCTTATGTCATGTCAAAGTAGCTCTTTGAATCAATCTTGATTTTTTTCTTCCTCACATCCTTCTACAAATTTGGCTAAGTGAAATCAAATTTGACTGAGAAAACTTTTTTGTCACCAGAGGGACAAAGTGAAGCATCGCTAAATTGCTAGCGAATGAGACGCACACACCTTTCACCAATCTTTTCACCAAATCACGCAGGCTATAGCCAGAAAGAACCAGAATAGGGCCCTACAGGGCTGCCTGAGGCCAGTCGTCCCCTCCTTCACCCTCCACTCCTATGTGCAGTTTTTGATCTCTTGGCATTTTCAGGTGAATAATTCCGAAATTTGAACGTTTTGCAATTTTTCCCTGACCTCACGTTAAATTCCCTGACTTTTCCAGGATTTCCGTGGCCGTTTTCATTTTCCCTGACTTTTCCAGGTTCCTATAAACCCTGCTTCTTCACTAAACACTGTAAATATACTATAGCAAGAAGTTCCACAGAGAAAAAATCATTCGCCTTGACCAGGCGAATCAATCTTGATATTTTTCTTCCTCACATCCTTCTACAATGTTCAAGTGGCCACGGATCCCCGTTATTAGATAAAAGACAAATCGAAAAAGTATGCTGATCTAATTAGGTATTTACGCATGCATACAATTTTGGAAATGGTATCTTCTCATCTTCACTCTTGATAATCAAAGGATTCGTGAATAATAGATCACGAGAGACGTAAAAATGTAAATGCTTGATTCCGAGTTTCCGCGGCCAGTTCGCGGTCTTTGAATTCGTTTAAGTAAGCTTCTTAGTGTTTAAAATTCGGCTTAACCTCGTGGACAGTGGTGCCTTGCGCACGACTACGGCTGCATTGTGACATGATATGTCCCGCAGTCCGTTAACACCTAGTTCCTTTAAGCCTCGTTGATTTCCACAGAGAAAGAGGACGCCTTGGTAGCTCAGCTGGTAGAGCACCTGGCCGGAAATCAGGGGGTCCGGGTTCGAGTCCCGGTCGAGGCGAATGATTTTTTCTCTGTGGAACTTCTTGCTATAGTGCAATTTTCAGCGGGTGACACCGCTAAAGTTTCCGCGGACAGTTCGCGGTCTTTGAACTGTAAATATAGATTTGTAAGAGAAATGCCAAAATGAAAATGACGAACGCCACGAGAGAAAGTGCGAGAGAATATGACGCTATGAGAGAATTTGTGAGGTTATTTCAAAGAAGGGGTTATTTATTTGTAAGCTTTAGGTTCCGACTAAAGTGACTTGTATTGTGGATTTCGAACACTCGCGGTTGATGCCTTCTTTTCTCGGAGTTGCCAGTTTTTCACTATTCCTAGAAGTTCCTTCGAATGTCGCATCATCATCAGTATTTCAATCCTAGGATTGGTTTTACTGCAGCCCTCCATTCTGCCCTGTTCAGTGCTAATTCCCTCACGCCCTGGTATGTTTTCTCTTTCACGTCCCTCTTTATTTGCCCTATATACTTGTCCCTTGGTCTTCCTTGCGGGACCTTCCCTTCAATCTTCCTTCTATTATATTTCTAATTAAGAATGTCGCATTGGCACACCAAAAAATTTGCGTTAATTTTTTCCGCCACCGTACATAATTTTTTTTGTCACCTTATATCAAATTTAATTTCGATTAAAACTATTTCTGTGACTTAAAATCTGATGACCAAGAATTGCATACTTTTTATTCTGTTCGCTGTCCTCATGTTACATTGAAATTTCAACTAAGTAAAGCCAATGGTGTAATTTTAAATATTCAAAAGCAATTATGAAATTCGTAAAACCCTTCTACGATGGTGGTGACTCGACTGAAACTTGCATGGGACCTTTGCAGTCAGAGATATTTCAGCATGAAGAGTATAGAAAAGTAGAGAAGTAATAATTACCAGTATAACTGAACTGCATTAAAATTGATTGTCTCTTTTAGGAAGAGAGAGATTCTCAAACTCAGAGGTACAGACATAATTTACTGACAGACCATTACTGAAATGTGCATCAATTAGGTATATGCCAAATGTTTACTTGGCTGTAGCATATAATACCATAGTTCATTTTATCAGATCTGAGGTTGACATTTCGAACTTTAATGCTAAACTCAAGCCCACTTACATCAAACCTGTTTATAACAAAGTTCCGGTTATAACAAAGTGAAGGCTATTCCCCACCAAAGAGAGGCTCTGAAAAACTGGTCCACATATAACGAAGTTCGTTTATTACGAAGTAAATATTTGGCCCCTTCAACTTTGTTATAAATGTATCTGTAAATTTTCAAACAATAGTTTGCGGTTAATTCATAACTGTGATGAGCGGAATACATGGTGAGCATGAATTTTAACCCTACTAGGCCAATATTACATTAAGGGTATACTAAAGGGACACATTGTAAAACTGATTCACAACTAAATAACTAAGATTCTCAACTGAATGTTCAACGAATTGACAGGGCTTATTCTATCCACGTCCGCGACGGACATTAGTTTTAGTTGGTGAAATGTTTTGGTGATATAAATGGTGGGAAAGACTGCCCGGTAAACGTAATGGTAGAAAAATAACGAGAATTTCCTATCCCAGTTTCTCCCTGACTGACTGACAAGAATTCCCTGACTTTTCCAGAAATTCAAAAATCCCTAAGAAATCCCTCCAAGTTTTCCCGGTTTTCCCTGATGATCGCCACCCTGATAATCGTTCTGACTAAAGTGCTTCTGAAGCCTATGAGCCTTCTTTTTCTCTATTACAAGTGATTTCAATTCCCAGTTATACCAAATGGGGAAATAATCAGAACAGTGACCTTTAGACTTGGGTACACGTTACTATTATTCACATGTACATTTAGGTACATGTTCTTAATTATTCCATTGTTAACACACGCCAATCCTTAAAATTAAACCATCAACCAAGATCAGTCATTACCAAGTATATCGATGTAGAGTGAGGGTGACATCAAAGAGATTAAACAGTATTCCACCTTTGTGTACGGCATAGACTGATATAAAGCAGTGAACTGACCTTGAAGGCAAACTGCCCAGAGTAGTCGTACATGCCGCAGCTGTGCATGAGCGAGAGCACGTCCCGCACCGAGTCCGGCTTGAGCACCTTCTCGTCCGTCACGGGGCAGATGCCGCCGTTGGCCAGAGTGGCCGCCACAACGGACAGGCAGTCGCAGTTGCTCTCCATCGAGCAGCACTGCAAAGAGAGCGGAGAGAGAAGCTCAACTCGACGAACAAATGCTGTTCAGTGGCGAGAGGGAACAAATCTACGATTAAAAAAAAACAAGGAAGCACAGGGTTAGTCATCACAAATCTATAGAAAAAGAAAATTTGATGTTATTCTCATCACAATTTGAATTTTTATTTAAATTATGGAAATCCCAACATGAGGCTTCTGTTTAAAAGCAGATCACAACAATGGGTGTTAAATAGTTGAGTGTTCTTTCAAGGATTCAATGCTTAAAAGAGGGAAAGGATGACCAAGTGATAGTTCCAGGAGGAATGACTCCAATGCTTTTACCACTTCTTTATGCTTGCATCAATGGTCCCTTCAAGTCTGCTGTATTCAGAATGAACGTCAAGTGCCGTTCAGAAAACAACACCGACAAGAAGAATTAAGAAGGCCAGCCAAGTTCAAATGTGTGAATGGATTACATATTACCTCTTGGAATTTGACTAAAGAGGATTTGATAGCTGGGAGTTGCCAGAAATGCTGCATTTCCAACAAAGCTGATGGCAGTGAAGATTGTACGGTTTGGGACAGCTGTGAGGATGAAGAGAGGTCTGCCAGGGAAGATGGTGGCAATGATGGAAATTGAAAGTTAGCATCAAATCTTCACTCAAATCTTATGGTCTTCATGAAGCGGGTGTGGCCTTCAAAGTCAAATGTCAAATTCACATCTCACAAATTCAAATTTGACACTGCAGGCATATTCCTACCCCCACGCTACATCAGCAGGATAGACACAAGTGACAAATTGAGAGAAGATGGAAGTAAATGAAGGTACTTAATACTATCGAACACAAATATTTAATACATTGGTCAAATATATAAGTGGAAACTGCTCTATTATTATTATTACTGTATTACTAAGTACATATATTTATTTCCATCATGTATAAAGTGTCATCAGATTCAAGTTAAATTGAGATGAATCAACTGCCAGATCAAGCACTACAAGAATTCTCTTCTCTCATGCACATTACATGACTACAATTCAAACAAAGTTGTATAATACTTCTAAATACATTACACAACATACTTCATCATAAATAAGCAAAGTTTTTCGGCCAAATTATCTTCAAGGCTAGTAGACCAGAGAGTTTCCACACCCCCTTGTAGCAGCTCACAGGGTAAACTGCAGATTAAGAGCAATCACACCAATTTGATGCTAGCCAACTGCATGACCAAATAAATTTCAATCTTTAATTTGTCATCCAAAGCTAAAAATTAGGGTTATAAAAAATAATATGGAATAAGAACTAATTGAAGTAATTCCACATCATATATGATCTTGAATATTTCGTAAAAAATATATTTCCACATTTTTAATATGGAGTCCTAAGGCTCAACCTTGAGCATAGAATGTTTCGGCATAAGTACAAAAGGATAAATGGCAAAATTTCACTTCAGTGATCAAGCGGTGATACATGTCTTGTTCTGTGTCATTTTCAAGCGCTCAGAAACTTAAACTTACTTTTAGTAATATTGTCAATAAATCCCTTTTAAAGTAATAGCAGGTAGTAACATTAAAAAAATGCACATCAGCACAGGTCTAAAGGGCGTTTTACACGGACATTGTTACTGCGCAGGCTGTTGCGAGAACACTTGCCCAAGAAATATTGCACCGTGTAAAGCGACGACTTGCGAGGACAGGCAGCACCAATCTGCGAATGCTTGCAAGCAAATTAGAACATGTTCTAATCTGATACATGCGTTTGCGCAAGTTTGAAGTTTATTTCTCTCACTAGATGGTGCAGATGTAGCGTCAACGAAATACCACGGAATTCTAGCAATTAAATAGGTTGTTGATGATTGAGCTGGGTGTTTTTGTTTGCACTCAACTCCTTACGTAGTGAATAAAGTGCAATAATGATGAGCTGGGCAATTATCACGTGGAAGCTTAAATTTTGTGCGTAAAGGAAGACCCTGTTACCTTGGCCCACATCCTTTCATTCGTGGTGCAAATTTTGGGCTAAGTATACGGGACTAGGGTCTCAACTATTATGTTTAGACTGTGGCTTAAAACATATTTTAAAATGGTGGTAATTTATCGCATCTTTCACGTCCAATTGATTGCTACTTCACAGATCTTGTCGTTATGCGATATATTGACGGTATTAACGCTACTGAATGGTATACTGTAACTGACATAATGCACCAACGATTGCACCGTGTAAAGCTGTCAAGCAAGCGTCCTCGCAATTCTCTACGTCACGGACTTTCGCAGACGACTGCTCAAACGGAATGAACATCAACTTGCGCAGTTTCAATGACCGTGTAAAACGGCCTTAAGACGCAGAGTGAAATTTGTAGGATAAGTGCCCACATGGCATAGCGCATGCACTCTGAGAATTATGGCCTCCCCAACATGTTAATTCCTCTCACCTGGAAGTAGAAGTCCATGCACTCTCGGAGGTTGGCCCTCTCCGGGAAGCACTTGTGCTCACGCATGTAGAAGCCGAGGGCGTAGTTGCGATCCGCTGCTTCCCTCTCCGACAAGAACACAGCATTGTTAAAGCCCACGTACTCACCACCGGCCAGTTTCTGCCAAATGAAAGGAACCAAAGAGTGTCAGGTGAGCTGGTGAGCAGTGGGAAAGCACCCCAAGAGGCCCTTCAGAATGGCCCATTCGGCCTCCACTTCTGAAGACAAATCTCACCACGGGAATGAGATGGTTGGCAATGCCTTTGCAATGTACAACGAATCAGGAGGAGCCCACTTCAGTGTCATTCGGGGAACCTGAGGGAAACATGTCACGTCACACCCACCACACTCCACTCAAAGAGGCTGGCTCACCCACAGTTAAGGCAGAAGTTTATTCAATGAGTATCTTTGTAAGTGTTCAAAAAGTAGACTTGGGCTGATACCGATAGTGAGTATCGGTTATCAGCCATTTTCCCGATACTTCCATACTTTCAAGTATTCGGTGAAAATCATCGAAAAACATATAACTTTGAAATCCCACCTTTTTCAACTGACTTACCAACGTGTCGCGTATTTGTTTACTTAGTTAGTTGCGATCTTTGTGACAGTAAAAGTGAGACAAGTGCTTAGAATTGGCTGTGGGAAAGCATGAGGCAAAAAGCTCAACCTCCTTTGAAAAGTAGACTAAAATCTACGTAGGAAGAAAGTTTGTAGAAATAGTGGCAAAAATTAAAGTTCTGCCGTAAACTCAAGTTCATTCTGCTCAATGCATTAGTTGTTCGGCATTTCCGCCTACGTTTCAAGCTCGTTTTCCCAAAAATATAAAATTCAAATATTGTGGCACGGTCAAGTGTTACGACGTTAATGGATTCGCATTAGAAATTTTAAAATGAAGACGAAGGTGTTTGTCGCGTGCCTCCAATGTGCCATACTTCAAATTTTGGACACTTTTTTCGCCACTAGACTAACTACTTGATAAACCGTAGACTCCCTGCCTGCGTTTTTGGATCTCAATATGTTGCGAACATAAAAAAAAATATTTTATCACTTCTTTTAAAGTTGGTAACGTCAGTTCATTTAATGTTCACAAGACACCAAAAAAGGTTATAGTACATGGGGTACAGAGGTGTTTTATTAATTATAAATAATTCTTCCGTAATTGTTATTACCTGTAAATTATGATTAATTATCTAATATTAATTCGACCAACAATGGAAGATGCATGAGTGTGATGCATGAGAGAATGCATGATGAGTTTTGCTGCATTCTCGGCTGGAAGGAGACGCGACCGGGAAGGAGACGCGACCGGGAAGGAGACGCGACCGGGCAGGAGACGCAAGTGGGCAGAAGGGGCGAGAGGCCTACTGACTATGACACTGCGAGGGCATTACATCATTACACGCATCCATGCACTTTTGCTGAGTTTTGTCCAGAAGGGAAGCAACAAAGCAAAATCCATGGGGAAATGCTATACAGACATGACTTATTCCATTCTCAGCCCCCCTCCCCATAAATGGCCACGGCGCGAGGGTCTAAGGTTGATCTACAGGTCCCAAATTTTTCTGGCCTCATTTTGAGTCACTTTGACAACTTTGTCGGGAGGACCAATTTTTCCAATTTGCTCTAGTGTGCATACACATGCTGAGACTACATATATACAGTCTAAGCTGGGAAATCAAGCATTCTTTCTTCACCTGAGCTGACTGAGTTGAATAATTTCTGTCCCAGTCATAATAATGGGATGATCATTATCCCAGTGAAACCACAGCAGGGCCATTATCTCCGTCAATGAGATTTTTCTAGTATTAATGTATCTAGAGGCTTTAATATGCATCAAGGGAGTGGTTAGGTTTGATTGTCCAGCCTTGTGGCAGGCATGGCAAATCTTGCCTTTGAGGTGATTTGATGAAACACAGTTTGATTGCTGACCACTGCGATTATAAGTGAGGCACTCAAAAATGGTTAAAAAATGGAATGCATATAAATGTAATAAGTTGTTATGGATGTGAAAGAGAAGAATTCTGTGAGCATGAAGAGGTTGGCTGAGAGCAGAATCAAGTGGAGAGATTTGAAAAACCAAACCAAGGATTGCTAACCCATACGATGGTCATCATTCCAAGAGGAACAAGCCCATGTTTCTACACACTCAACTTCCCATAAACACAAACACAAATTCAATTTTGCACCAATAATTTTAGCCAGCTACAATAGCAGCAATACGCAGGCCTGGCAATCCAAACATCACTGGTTTCAATTGCCCCTTTGGCCTGGATGCTGCACTTGGCTTAAGATTAAAGATAGGTTACATGAGATAAATTTAGCAGTTGCAATAACTTGAAACCCAATTTCTCCACTACATGCTATTTCTTCAGTCGCTACCTTGAAGTAGCCCATCGTGAAATCAAACTTCTCGGCAAGCGTCATTTCGGGCTTCACCAATGTCTTCAGCAGCGAACACACCAGTATTGCTCCTGCATTGATCATTGGGTTGTGGGGCTTCTCTGAAAGAATCACAAGAAGCTATTTTAATATGGATTTCCAAAGAAAACAGGTAGAATTTCTAATGTACCTTGTTAGTTATGTGCATGATTCTCGTAAGTAATTCCACATCACTTTATCAAGTGATATTCAGCATAACATTTAAACTATGAACACAAATTCTTGTTTTAAGGAAAACCCTTCCCACCACCAAGCCAAGCAGCCCCTAGAATCACCCATAATGCACGTGGAGGGGTGCACAACGCTCATCTGCCAGCTACTCACTGTTGTGGTCCAGCACCAGCTCGTTGAACATTCTGCCGCTAGGCTCCTGACCCACGTATTGGTGCACCAGGTCGGCTCCCAGCTGGTCAAGTGCAATGCCATACGTCAGGGGCTTGCTAGGGAAGCAAAAAGGAAAACCACACACTTTCATTTTCTTCATAAATGTAGCTAACATCTACAGGTGGTAGTGGGTGGATTTGTCATAAGTACTTCTCACTCACTGGCTGAACAATGAGAATGCATTTCAGACCATTTCACAGGGTGGCTACTAATATCCAATTTTCAAATTCCCTGACTATTCCCTGATTTTACCCTGATGGCTTTACCAATTTCCCGGACCGATCGCCAAAAGGACTCCTATTATCAGAATATTTTATTTCTGCTGAATTAAATTTTCGTCAAAACTCAGAAAATGTTAAAAGCTGAAATCAATACATTAAAAGCTATAAGAATGAAAAAATATATGGAACCTCCACCCTAATGAAAACATATATTAAACCTTAACAAGTTAAGGCCTCAAACATATTGTAAACACTTTTAAAACATTTTTCGCGGCCGAGAATCGTATTTCCGTGGTGGTGTATGTTTCCTTCGGTAAAATTACAAATTGACAATGTCTAATTCTTCAAGGAAGAGGTGGTGTGTCGTAGTAATTCTGGGAAGTTGAAGATTACTGAAAAGGCAACAAAGGGAAAGTTAATGGCCAATTTACTGACGGACTCCGGCACAGGTATCACTAACAATAACCTACGCGAAAAATACAAACCAAAGCCAAGTTCTTAGACTGGATCAAAATCGGATGGCATGAGTTTTGGAAGCGAACAAAAATTTGATTAATGTGGTCATAACCCCTTGATTGTAAGAGGGTACCAAAATTGTAAAAATATTTGCATAAACAAACAAAACGTAATTGCACCACTGCGAGCGAAAACAGGAGGCAATTAGCAACGGCAGCATCATATTTAGGAATATCATATTTGAGGTGGTTAGTGACCTGACTAAATTGCTTCGAGAGGGAGCTAAGGAGGTCATTCAATAATTGCGTTGAGCGTGAAAGGTGGGGAGGGGAGGAGGACTCTTCTTATGGTCTCGCGAAGGGGGGTATGGAAATCAAAGATGATCTCACGTAAGATTTTGTTTACACATGTGATAGTACTTGCATTACCGTTTTAATAATCATCATCTTGTATTTTTAGAACTGCAAGCATGTATTTACTACTAGCTAGTGTGCTACAACTACCTCTCGACCTGAGTCTCGGAAGTTATAAAGAATGCAAGGTAAAACCTTCTGAAACACATAGCCTCGGATTCCTTGTGATGAACAAAATACACGGTGATCATGAATTTTAACACTACTAGGCAAATATCGCATTAAGGACATACAAAAGGGATACATTGTACGACTGATTCACAACTAAATAACTAAGATTCACAACTGAATGTTCAATGATTTGACAGGGCTTATTCTATGCACTTCGGCAACGGACATTAGTTTTAGTTGGTGAAATATTTCGCAGAAATAAAGGGTCGGAAAAATAACTATAATTTCCTATCGCAGCTTCTCCCTGACAGTTACGAGAATTCCCTGACTATTACCTGACTTTTCCAGATTTCCTTAATTCCCTGACAATTCCAGGTTTTCCCGGTTTTCCCTGACGATCGCCACCCTGTTTAAGCAATACGGAGGATCAGTTCATTGACATCCCTTCAGTACTACATACGGCTGATTGGTGCTGATCACTTGCCTGCAGGACTGTATGGTGAAGGGCAGTGTGGTGTCGCCAATGGAGAACCTCTGTCCATCAATGGTGCAGATGCTGATGCCCCAGTAGTCAGGGTTCATCCTCGCCAGCTGTGGAATGTAGGCCGCCACCTGACAGGGAGAAGGGAAGAGGGTCAAGTACATCAGAAAGAGAGGGAGAGTTCCAAGTAAGAGACGTTTAGAGGTCAGGACATGTCCACATCCAACCCAATATTAGGTAGCATCCTGCAACCTTCTTCAAGAACAGTCAATACAATAATGAAACCATTTTGAGACGCCAATCACGTGAAAGGAGGGCCGTGAACTCGCAGTTTCATGCTGGTGCCACCTGAGAGGTCTCAAAGAGGTCGTCTGCAATTTTCAGCGCCTCTTCCGAGCAGCAGCAGCAGATCCACAACCAAAACAGAAAAGCCATTCCATTAAACTGTGCCACTAACTAAGAGCACAATCATGAGGAAGCACAAGACAGTGTCTTGCGTTTCCATCGCTTCATTTGCATTTTGGAACTTGAAGATTAGTCCTAGCTGCATGTTATGGACCACTGCTGGCAAAACCAAGAAGACTAAAAAAAGGTTTAAATGAAAACTGATTATTTTTCGCTGATTTTCATCCTGGACAGTAACATGAACAGCAAGGCTAGTTTAAAAACACACACACTAAGAGCGTGGATGAGCCATTTAGTCATCCAACAGTAAATATTAATGGTACATATATGGCTGGCTATGAGGCAGACAAACAATGATACAAGGATAGCCTTTTAAGTGTCGGGAATGAAGAAAACTATAAGAGGTACAATAGCGCAATTTTTTTTATTGTTTTTCAAAGTATTCTCCGCGATAGTCAATGCACTTTTGCATTCGATGGAACCAGTCGTTATAGCATTTATTCCATTCCGAAGTAGGGGTAGTCAAAATGGCTGTTTTGTAGGTATATACTGCTTCTTCAGACGTCTGGAAGCTCTTTCCTCGTAGCATATTCTTGATTCTGGGGAATGTGAAAAAATCATTGGGGCTTAAGTCCGGGCTGTATGGAGGATGATCAAGAACTTCGACGTTTTGCTGTTCCAAAAACGACTTTGTGACTCGAGCGGTGTGTGAGCTTGCATTGTCGTGATGGAGCGTAATGCGTCGATTTGGGTTATCTTTCCGAAGCTCGGCGATCACTTCTGGCAAGCAAATGGTCGTATACCATTGAGCATTAACTGTTCTTTGATTTTCAAGAGCAATCGTCGCTACATGCCCTGATTTGGCTACGAACGAGACGACCATTTTCTTGGCAACGCTGCGAGAGCGAACAACTTTTGTCGGTTTGAGTTCACTTTGGAAGACCCATACTGAAGATTGGCATTTTGCTTCAGGCTCGTAGCTATAGATCCATGATTCATCACCACTTACGATGTTGTGAACGTGCTTTGATGCTCCTGAGTTGAATCGTTGCAGAGTATTTCGACACCATTTGACTCGAGCTGCTTTCTGTTCTTCTGTGAGGAGGTGCGGTATCCAGCGGGAAACCAATTTTTTAACACCTAACTCTTCATGTAAGATCTTTTGAACTGAGGTCCCTGAGATGTCCAATGATACCTGAATCTCACGGTATGTAACATGACGATCTTCCAGAACCATATTACGTACAGCAACCACATTTTCTTGAGTGACGTTTTCTTGGGCGGTTTTTGGTCGCCCTTCACGCGGTTCGTCACTGAGGCTAGAGCGTCCTCGCTGAAACTCTGCATACCAGCGATAAACGGTTGTCTTTGATGGTGCTTCTTCGCCAAAAACAACAAAAAGTTCTGCGACGCATTCTTGCTGGGTGAGGCTTCGTCAAAAGTTATAGAAAATTATCGTGCGGTACTGTTCATGACTTAATTCCATCTCGTACAGCAACTTGGGAACTTTGACACGCCACCGTTTTAAAACTATCAGGCTGATCTTAATGAAACTTTGCATGGGCATTAACCAACTCAAAAAGTTGTTTATAAACACCATTTATAGTTGGTAGGTGATAAGGAACGTTCTATTCCCGACACTTAAAAGGCTACCCTCATATCTCTCTTTCATAGCATTTTTTCAAGTTACCTAAATTTCCAAGTCAAGTTAAGTGATTGGCGCTGAAAGAAATGCATACATTCGTTTCTTCAGATTCAGGGTGAACAGCTACTTAGGGCCAAGTGGTGACCTCACACATGTCACTGGCTAGATATTAGCTAGATTTCAAGGAAGCATTACTCCATCTACTAGACTCCAGAAGAGGTTTACCGCCCGTCAGTGCCCCAAACCCCTCCCAAACATGCGGGGCTCAAGTGCACAGAGGGGCGTGGTGACCAACCTTGCCCTCCGTGTTGGACTTGCACTTCCAGTAGAAGTCCTCGATGTGCTTCGTGAACCCCTGGAAGTCGGGGATCTTGAACTGATGGCGGAAGGCCCTCGAGATGAGCACGATGTTGTCCGAGATGACACTGGCGCCGACCGACAGAACAACGGGGAGCGAAAGAGAGAGGGGAGGGGGGAGAGAATAGAGGGGTGAGTGGCAAAGGCAACGCGCGGCTCCCTCCGCCCCTTCATCGACAAAGAGAGAGGAGGGAGTCGGAGCTTAAGAAGTACACATGCACATCCCACAACACACTTCTCTGGCTCTCCATGGCTATGGGAAAGGCAAAAGTCTTGTCTTTTGAACTTCCGAGTTCCAAGAGCAAACGTTAGGAAGTGATTTGAGCTGGCAGCATCCACTGATCTGCGATGAACACAGAATCATTTAGATTGAAATCACAAGCACATGAATTAAGCTCATTTCAAAGACTGGATTATTCTCTTGGCCTCCTATCAATTAAATAATTATTCTTTCCAAAATAAAATTGACAGTTTCGGTGGAGTTTGATGGAAATTCATCTTTCACAAGGAATAAAAAACTTTGTATTTCCACATAAAAACTTTTTAAAGAAGACACGACCGGTTTCACTTGCTAGGGCATCATCAGGCCCTAGCAGGTGAAACCAGTCGTGTCTTCATTAAAAAGTTTTTGTGGATTATTCTTTCTATTTATTATATGCCAAACAGATATTTAGCATTGTGTAAAACTGAAAAGTACTCTCGTGGCATGGAGAGACAATAAAGCAGACAACAGGGTGGTTACTGATAACCAATTTTCAAATTCCCTGACTTTTCCCTGATGGCTTTACCAATTTCCCTGAACGATCGCCAAAAGGTCTCCTATTATCGGAATATTTTATTTCTGCTGAATTAAATTTTCGTCAAAACTCAAAAAATGTTAAAAGCAGAAATCAATACATTAAAAGCTATAAGAATGAAAAAATATATTGAACCCCCACCCTAATGAAAAAATATATATATCAAACCTTCACAAGTTAAGCCCTCACACGAATTGTACACAGTTTTAATACATTTTTCACGGCCGCGCATCGTATTCCGTGGCTGTGTGTGTTTCCTTTGGTAAAATTACAAATTGGCAATGTCTAATTATTCAAGGAAGAGGTGGCGTGTCGTGGTAGTTCTAGGGAGCTGAAGATTACTGAAAAGGCATCGAAGGGAAAGTTAATGGCCAATTTACTGGCAGACTCTGTCACAGGTATCACTAGGCTGTGCGAAAAATACAAACCAAAGCTAAGTTCTTGGACTGGATCAAAATCGGATAGCTCGAGTGACTTATAGAAGCGAATAACAATTTGATTAACGTGGTTATAACCCCTTGATTGCAAGAGGGAAACAAAAATGTAAAAACATTTGTATAAATAAACAAAACTTAATCGTGCCACTGCGAGCGAAAACTGGACGCAATTAGCAACGGCAGCATCATATTTAGGAATATCATATTTGAGATGGTTTGTCTAAATTGCTCTGAGAGGGAGCTAAGAGGGCCATTCAATAATTACGTCGAGCGTGAAAGGTGGGGAGGGGAGGGAGACTCTTCTTACGGTCTCGCGAAGGGGGGTATGGAAATCGAAGATGATCTTACGTAAGATTTTGTTTAGATGTGTGATCGTACTTGTATTGCCGTTTTAGTAATCATCACCTCGTATTTTCAGAACTGTAAGCACGTATTTACTACAAGTTAGTGTGCTACAACTACCTCTCAACCTAAGTCTCGGAAGTTAAAAAAACGCGAGGTAAAATCTTCCGAACCACATAGGATTCCTTGGATGAGCCTTGGATTCCTTGTGATGAGCAGAATACACGGTGATCATGAATTTTAACAGTACTAGGCAAATATCGCATTAGGGATACACAAAAGGGATACATTGTACCACTGATTCACAACTAAATAACTAAGATTCACAACTGAATGTTCAACGAATTGATGGGGCTTATTCTATGCACTTCGGCGACGGACATAAGTTTAGTTGTTGAAATAAACGGCGGGAAAGACTGCCCCGTAAACGTAATGGTAGAAAAAAAAAACGAGAATTTCCTATCCCAGTTTCTCCCTGACTGTTACGAGATTTCCCTGACTATTCACTGATTTTTCCAGATTTCCTAAATTCCCTGACAATTCCAGGTTTTCCCTGACGATCGCCACCCTGAGACAATATTGGCAATGAGGAATATGTTCAACAGCGGAACCTTCAGTGCACTGTGTAGGATATCCTCCCGTTAGACAAGACACTTCTGGGACTTTAGGCACCAGCCTCCCCACTGACTGCGACGCGGTGCTGCTGAATGCAGGAGAGTCCAAACCAACACTTGAGTGATTCGCGTGGTCTAACAATTCGAGAAAGCCTATTGTTGAATCAAAGTGTCCACCGAAATGGAAAAAACACCATTCCAGGTATTTCATCGGAATACATCGGAAAAATAATTCCAGGGGAAAAAAATAAAATTGAGTACCAAATACAGTTTTAAAAGTGAATTGGATATGGAAACAAGTTTGTAAAGGAATCAGAAGTTTTTGACGTCGTCGGAGAAGAAATATTGGTTAAACAACCTAATCTAGTGGAATTGAGATGTGTAGCTAGAGATTTACGATAGTTCTGGTTACAAGTTGTCTCTCTGGCCACAATCTGAAGTAGCAAGTCCATGAAAAAGTTTTAAATCCAGTTAAATTTTAATTTAAGGGGCCACGGTTTAATTTCAATGACCAATTTAATTTTCTGAAGTTGCTTTTTAAGTACATATTAACAATTTGGAAATACACTACATGTATGTACTTTAACCCAGTTATATTTTGTAAGATGAAATAAATGTCCAGATATAAAGGCAAAGAATTTTTGTTGGTTGTCAATAACCACAGAAGGTACTGATCCAAGGTACAAAATGCTATGATTCCAGGAACATTAAGTAGTTGCACCTGGGATCAAAAGCCAAATTTTTCCAAACATATTTTTTCTTATGTTAAAATATTGAAACTTATAAAAACTTTCAAAATGTACCCAAAGAGTTGAAGTAAATGAGTGTTACTTTTTGATTTAATAAAAAAAATAAAAATATAGGTATGTGCTAAAAAAAAATAGGAAAGTAAATTTTGATCCCAGTTATAATATTCTCCCGTTCACAAGGCACGATCACTCAAAGCCCAAAAAAGTATTAATGCCATGTTCAATTAATCAGGCAAAAGGGATTCAGTTAACTCTTCCTGGAAACAGCAGAGTATGGATTCTTTGCGCACCTTGATATGCGTGAATCGCCCTCTGATCATCACCAAGGAGTCACCATCTCTCTCTCTCAATTCACACACGGAAGCAATACAAAGTTCCTGCTGCATTCGCTGCTCTCACCTCTTGAACGTCTCCCTGTCCAGCTTGATGGTCTCCGCTGACCCCGTCTCACTGCCAGACAGCTTGTGCGCCTTCTTTAGGTTGTTGGTCATCTCCGCCAGCCGGGGGTCATTCTTGCGAAGGCCCGTGCTCCGAAGGGCCTATCTGACAGAAAAGGGGGGGGGTCAGAGGCGTTACTCGGAGCAACCGACACCTTATACGTACTTATTTCACCATCATTACTTCCACAGCTCCCTTCAAATGTCGAAAAGGCATGGGATAAAATGAATACAAGAAGTCATTGCAGGCGTAACCTTGTGGAAGTTTTTAATATCAGGGTTTATAGGAATTTTCATTTTCATTTTCCCTGACTTTTCAGGATTTCCAGACCATTATTAGTGATTTTCCCTGACTTTTGAGCAACTGAAAACTCCAAAATTTCGGTCATTTATAGATATAAAAGTGGTAGTGAGAAAGGAAAGAAGTCTAAACTTATGAAAAATTGTAGGTTTATTTCCATATTAATCATATGAACTTCCAGTAATAAGAGATCAACAACTTTAAGTCCACAAAATAAATATTATCATTCCTTACATTGATATACCTTCAGAAAGGGTTTTAATTGCAGAAAAATATATGCAAAGAAGGCTAACCTGGCTTTTCATGATGTCATGTTAAAGTAGCTCATTGAATCAATCCTGATTTTTTCTTCCTCACATCCTTCCACAAATTTGGCTAAGTGACTTCAAATTTGACTGAGAATAACTTTTTCGTCGTCAGAGGGACAAAGCGAAGCATTCCTGGTGAAATCGCTAGCGAATGAAAACATGAATGCGCACACCTTTTGCCAATCTATTCACCAAATCATGCAGGCTATAGCCGGAATATCTGGGTTAGCCTGGGCTGCCTCCACAGCAAAGCCAGCCTGAGGTCCCCTCCTTCACCCTCCTCCTCCTCCCCTCCTATGTGCAGTTTTTGATCACTTGGTATTTTCAGGTGATAAATTTAAACATTTTGTGATTTTTCCCTGACCACACGTTAAATTCCCTGACTTTTCCAGGATTTCCATGGCCGTTTTCATTTTCCCTGACTTTTCCAGGATTTCCAGGTTCCTATAAACCCTGAATACGCATAATAAAACACAATGGTAATACTCCACGCTAATTTAATGATAGTCAACATGGGTTTCAGCAACTCAGTTCTTGAAAATGGCACTGAGTTGCCGAAACCCGGGTCAACTATCATTAAATTAGTGTGGAGTATTGCGTTTTATTACATGGATAAAATAAATGTGCAGATGTAGAGAGGCCCACACACTGTGGCATAGATCCTTCCCCAACAGCAGGCACATAGCCAGGGGGGGGGGGTGGCTTCTGGTGCTTCAGCAGCCCCGAAATTTTTTCCCAATAATTTTGTTGTTCTGATTTTAGCAGTGAACTTTAACAGTGAGAAGAGATAAGTATGGGCAATGTAAAAGTAAATACCAAGCAGTGAAAATTAAGGGAAGAGACTTGTAACATGTCGACACCGAATGGGCAAGGCTAACTTGTTTCAAGTTACGCAAGACTTAGTCCCCCCCGATGCAAATTTCTGGCTACATGCCTGCCCAACAGAATTCGGCACTGGTGGTTGTAGAATGCGAGATAAAGAATGCATCAGAACCCGTGTTGAAGTTCTTTGCCAGCAGCTTTTAGAGCCTTTCGCCTGATTCCTTAATGTACACTTCCCTTCAATATGGGCAGGGACCAAACTGCTATTTCCACTACTGCTAACAGCTACTGCTATCTTGAATTAACAGTCGGAAATAGCAGTTAATTAGAGCAGCTGCTTTTCATAGCAGAGTCATGGAAAAACTAGATTTTAAAGAGCTGAATGGGGTCGTTTACCATATTTTTTTAATTGCCGGATCTGATAGAGTTTGTAAAATAAAAAGATCTGTATTTCTCCGTTTTTTGATCCATCAATTATTTCTCAAGTTATAAGCGGCGAAAAAATGATGTTTTTAACCCTTTAGGAAAAGTGGGCGTGGTGAAACCTCTGATGTATATCGACTTCGTCCAATCACAACTGAGCCCGCGAAGCTACTTCGCCTCATCGCAAAGGGAGGGGGGACACAGCTGACTCTGCCATTAGGAGTAGTTGCGACAGGATCTGTGCGAGCAGACCTTCCGAGAACCCCACTCCACTCCCTTCCCTTCCCCTAAAAGCAGTCAAGGACGGGAGGAAAATGACATCAATGTTATCACAGCAGCTTTTTCGGTGGGCGTCACCTTGCTCTTACTTTAGTTTTTTGATTTATGAGTGAATGGTTGTGGTTAGAAGATTAATTTTTTCCCTAAAATTTGTTTTTTGTTTCCATCTAACGATTTTATGTACACAATTGCGATTTCGGTTCCGAGTAAACGCCCCCATTACGTCAATATGAAAAGGTTGGCTGATAAAAGAATTGGGTGGAAAGCTGAGTCAAACCAATCCTAGGATTGTTGACCAATGATGGTGAAGGACAAGGACTAATTAGCAGATGATACCAAACCTCCCAGGATGATACGCTAGCAAACGCGAAGAGATACTGCATTTTTAGTCATTAATTTTTTTTCTTTCATTCATTTTCACATGATTTACCTAATCACTTAAAAATCAAATATCAAGATAACAAGTGTAAAAAATACCATTGAAACGTCGAAATATTCGGCCAATTTCATCTTGCGCTTTCAAAAGCCCACCCCTGGAATGGACTATTACCTCGAGGAGAACGGAGCCTTGGAAAGTAAAGGGAGTCACACTGTGTCGTAGTCAGCAGTGAACGTGTATCAATGCTGCTATTTAAATTAACTACTGCGCACCTGCTACACTGTTTTTGTGCTCGCCACTCCTGCTGTTGCAAAAATAAACTGTTCTGAGGCAAATGTTCTCTCCTCTCCTGCTAAAATCAACTGCTTCTGATCGACGCATGCGCTCTAGTCTCTCAACTAGCCGAAGAGTACCAAGTTTCAGTGCCCCGTGGAATAAGTTTAATAGTTCCACTTCTGCATGGGGACTGGGATGGAGGCAAGCATGGTGTAGCAGGCAGTGGAGCAGCTATTTCTATCTGAAGTTAGCAGTTGCTACATGCGACGTATAGGTACGAATTGAACCAAAACAACACAAATTGACCGTCCATTAAGATTAATACTCGTGAAGAAGGATGAAAGTTTACACTGTGTGAGACATATTTCACATGATAGATACAAAAGTTAAAAAAAGAACAATCTATTATTTTCACTACAATTGACTGCATTTTTCGAATAGACTCAGTGCACAATCTCATTTTCGAAGGCAATCTACAGCCCTTCACCATCACGCTAGTTACATTTTCGGCCAGTAGTTGGCGTCTCCCTTGGCTGGAGTCGCGCAAGGTCACAGCCTCCTTTAATACTATATTATTTAAGTACCTATAGTGTTAAAGAAGGCCATGGCAAGGTCCATCCATATGTTATTTACTCACCACAAAAAATTTAATCACCGTTGTTTCTTATTTAAATTGCAAATCAAGGTTCTTTATAAATATAACCTATGTATACTTGCAAGGTAAAGTAGAGTTTTCTAGGATGTTTAGAGTGGAACCCACAATCTTTTGGTATAATACAACAACGGTTTCTGAGGCATCTTAATGTCATTTATAAACCACAAAAAATGTATGGCCGTATCTCGTATAGTTAAACGGCAATTTATGGTTCTTTGCAGTAATAACTTACGTATGTTTGCATGGTAAGTTCCAATTCCCACCGCAAATCTGAGCCAATATTGCGGATTACATGAGTGTGCCATGACCATAGACCTTAAATATGGTAGACTAAGCATGACATAGTTTCTGCCAGGTCAGGATAAGCGAGCAGGAAGACCTTTTACGTTTGCATCTCCCTCAGCCTATGCGGGTGAAGGGAAAGCGCCATCTAGTTATATACCTGATCTAGGGTCACAACCTGGTACAGACGGACCTTGGAGTAGCGAATTGAATGATAGCAGTCGTAAAATAGCAGCTGTGAATTAGAAATCCATCCCAGACCAACAATATGTTCTATTTGAAATCCTCTCCTGCTTCCCCATACTTCTCCAAGCGATATATATTCTGCAGCTGTTGTTTTTGAACGACATGTAGCCCCCACAGGACGTGATATGCGCTGGGGAGTGGCTGGGAGTAAGTAGACGTCTGCAAGTTCCATTGAAGCATCCCACCAACCAAGTACCCAAACCAACTTGGCAGGTGTCTTTCTCTCAAAAGCGTTTTACATGTCAGAATTCTAACAACTGCGATTAGGAAAGAACGGCAAGTGCTTTACATCTGTGGGCGAGACACATTGGCCATCCCATCACACTCACCGCCAGGAACTTTCCGATGGGCAGCAGACCCGTCTCTTCGCTCTTGAACATGTCGAAGAGGGCATCATCCACGTTCTTGGTCTGCTCCTGGGCGTTGGGACTGCGGCACATGCGAGAAGAAGGGAATGATTATACAGTGATTACGCAAGCAGCAAGGCTGCTCGCAAGGAGCAGTAGTCACCTTGCACATACAACAATGTGCGTGCATATAATGCCACATCAGTTGTGCGCTTTGGCCCATTTGACACGGTCCAATTTGTTGGCCAAAAAATTGGCAAAATATTGGGTTGAAAATTGTCGATATGTTCCGCATTACGCCACCAATGTTGGTCATAATAATGCTTATGTATCTCACATGAGTATGTCACATCATATTAAAACACAACATCGTGAGATGCTGGTGCATTGAATATGAGGATGGAAATTAAAGTATTGATTACTATTCTAGGCATTAGAAGTGTCTATAACATAAATTTGAAGATTAAACCTGCTCTGAATTGGATGGCGAAGAAGTAGCATTGATACGTGTTGTTGTTTTGGTCACTAGGCAATGCTAACTGGATATTGGCCGGCAGGAAACAGAATGTGTCCTACAATCCAGTGATTGTAATTAGAAACTGTCGATGGGATTGTAGGATTGGGTGGGAAGTTGGTCAAATGTGTCGTCAATTGGCACTCAATCCAATGGATTGGACATCAAATCGGACCGTGCCAAGTGGAATTTAGTAGAAGGGAACATGAGGTTGCGCAAATGACAGGGTGTCTACCAAAATGGAAATAAAAAATTCCAGGTCTTTTCAAGGTTTCCAAGGATGATAACCAAATTTTCAAGGCTCAAATACAGTAGAAGTCCCCTATAACGAGAGTGATACAAGTCGCAAATTTCATCCTTTTAGGTGCTCTTAAGGAGGTTCCACCGTGACTCCGCGATTCAATCACCCGTAAAAGAGCTATGTTATTTAATGAATAAATACCGATCCAGAAAAACACCTATATGGAAAATCGTCTAAAGGGTGATAACGCATGCATAATAATTGTATGAGTATGCTATTATATAGCGCGTTGTAGTTGCATTCCATTTTTTACAAGCTCTTTTAACTCATTTTGACTTAGGAACATGACTGACATGTTGTTGCCACGTTTAATTGACAAAGTGAGAATACAGGCTCAATTCCGCTAATACGTTTTTGTAAATAGGTTAAATATTTTCTTACTTAGTTCTAAACTATTCCCTTGCAAATACAACTCTTTGTTTTGAATTCTATTAATATTCATATTTTTGAAAATTGTTTGGCAACAATGACGCTGCTACCATTTGGAGGCATTGGTATTAAGTACACCATATTAATAACCAATTAAATATTTAAATTATATAAAAAATATAAGAAGGACTTTGGTAAGGTATATTCCTTAATTAAGTTAGTAACTACGCTTGTAAGCACGTTCCGTCACAAGTACCGTTGCCAATGATAACAACATACTGTAGCGCCACTTTCATGTAACTAAGGTTTTTCTGCTTTTCTTCGAGCATTCATTTATTATTTATCAATGAAACAAGTGTGGTAAGGCGAGCACTTTTTTACAATGCTAAATTCTACATGAAATTTCGCATCTTATGTTAGTTTTTCGTCAAAACGACATTTCTCCTTACATTATTAATCTGCAAATTTCACAGCAAGAGCCATGCTTTGCCGTATAACCACGTATAAAATAGCTGATTTTCAACGTCTTTTTTTCTTCAAATATATGATGGAAAGGCCTTATTATTTCATCGCCAATCGATTGAAGGGCCAAAATATTGTGTATCCTGAAAGTTTCACAAAAATGACATCTACTTCATAATTCGGTGGAGCCACCTTAATATCACCAACGAGATTTTTCATGCGCCCCTGTCCTCAATGACTACTAGTTAGGGTGACGATGAACTATCGAGTATATGTGATAACCTGTGGGTAAATGCGCGCTTTATAAAGAAATAAAGTTTCATCATCAATGCCCTACCATTAGCCGGTCCGCATTACAGTTACGCAACCGGGACGATAATCGCTGCATAATCGACGATAGAATATATCGTTCGATACCACTGCCGAAGTGTATCGAACGAAGTGATGGAGGTTGTCTCATGCTATTATGGTCCATGCGTCGCTTTCGTTCGATAATCTTCGGCTGTCTTCGGGAACTTATCGTACATCGGTGACGTTGTGTGACGTAGGAGAAGAAGCGGCAGAAGATGGATGGTAACAAATCACGAACGAAAACTCCAACCCGCAATATTGAGATTACGAATAAACGTGAGTCAATACTTACAAACAGTTTAAAACAAAGGTGACTATTCAATTTTCGAATTTTAACTAGATTTCGTTTCGATTAACGATTATGAACGAAATGATCCGCAAAATTGCCCGATTCCGTCCCCGTGACCCGGGACGACCGTCGCACCATCAAGGGAGCACAGATTGTACTACGAACTATGACGTTTATTCCATGTATGGATATAGTTGTGACTAAGGAGCCTTAGTTGTGACTGTGAAATCTCGAATTCAACTTTAATGAATCACCCCCCAACACTCTCGAATCTACGAACCCGATCCCCCGAGATTGAGAGAGTGTTTCGGGAAATAAAAATGAAAAAGAGGAAGATATAGTATTCCGGTAGAACTGCTAAAGAGAATACTGAAAAGCGGACACTTGATGGATTCGCAGGATGCATGCCTGTGACCAGCGGACGGTAAAAGGCCGTTTTGCACGACGAATGATCATGCGCATGGTGTTAAGGCATCGTGTAAAATGAAAAATCCCTCGAATGACAATGGGGGTGTTTACTCGGAACCGAAATCGCAGTTTTGCACACGAAATTGTTAGATGGAAAGGAAAAAAGAAATTAAGTGAAAAAATTAATCTTCTAACCACAACCATTCACTCACAAATCCAAAATTAAAATAATAAAACGGAGACGCCCACCGAAAAAGCTGCTGTGATAACATTAACGTCATTTTCCTCCCGTTCTTGACTGCTTTTAGGGGAAGGGAAGGGTGTGGAGGGGGGTTCTCGGAAGGTCTGCTCGCACAGATTCTGTCGAAATCGCTCCCATTGGCCGAGTCAGCTGTGTCCCCCCCTTTGCGATAAGGCGAAGTATCTTCGCGGGCTCAGTTGTGATTGGAAGAAGTTGATATACGTCAGAGGTTGCACCACACCCACTTTTCCGAAAGGGTTAAAAACATCAGTTTTTCGCCGCTTATAACTCGAGAACTAATTGACGGATCAAAAAACGGAAAAATACGTGCCTTTTTATTTTACAAACTCTACCATATTCGACAAGATTTTGTCGTCGTGTCTGATCTTTCATAACCCATGTAGCACAGACAGTTGGGCCAACGTTGGGAAACGGTGCCACGATTGGGGAACAGTTCGGTTACTTTACGACCGTTGGGCCAACGTTGGGAAATGGTGCCACGGTTGGGGAACAGTTCGGTTACTTTACGACCGTTGGGCCAACGTTGGGAAACGGTGCCATTCTCACGGTTATTTATGATCCGTAGGGCCAACGTTGGGAGATGGTGTAAGGGGACTGCCTATTTGCAGCGCAGCTAAGATGGATATTATCTCACTTAGCACATTCTCAGCTACATGGCGTTTGTTATCCAAGAGTTTTAGCCGAGATGTAGTGAATCCGTATGGAACAACTCTGAATAATGACCCTTTAAGTACTAATTTTTTCAAGCACCTATTTGCACGTTTCTCTTCATCCCTCCTATATTACTGGATTTTACGCATCCATTGCATAGCTTTCCTCCCTCGTTGACCTAATATTCTAACATTTACCTGACCTCAGTTCCATTCAACGAACGTACTGTGCTAATGTGTATACATTTGATAATAATTAGCTACACTACTCAATGCTTTATTTCACCAATTACGTAAATCGGACGACATAAACAAACCATTTCGACCATTGCGTTTCCGTAAATTTCAAATTTCCCGTGAATCGATATATATATATTTATATATACCAAGGTTAGAATAAGGAATAGGGATAGGTAACACATAAAAGGACGAACACAAGAAAGATGGTGAAGATGGAATAAAGCCAGATCACAACAAAAAAAAGTTTGACTCAGCCGGAAATTCATGGAATCAATTCACATGATCATTCGCCGTGTCGCCCTTAATATGAATTCAGGTCGTCACTTCGCGAATTGATGCCTGAATGATCGATTGCATGATGCAAAACGGCCTTGACTGACAGCGCAGCGCGATAAAAGCTCGGTGAGCAAAGCAAAGGAGAAGCGGGGGTATACGTACTTACACATCAATGTAGCTGGTGTCGTGGATGAAGGCGTATCTCCTGGAAGGGGGTGAAGGCGACAGCAAGCACAACAGCGAACGGCCGGGCACAGCGATAAAGAAAGAGAAAAAAAATAAGCAGCAAAACACAGGGAGAGGAAGGAGCTACAGCAGACTGGAGCCTCGACGGCCGTCCTGTGGCCATCGGCTGTGGGACCTGGACCATGGCCGACAGCGGCGCTGCTGATGAGGCCGAGGTTCTCGCTCCTGATTGGTAGATCAATTCAGGTCGGCCATATTGATGTAGCGAGTTTTGGCGGCGTACATTGTTACAGCTGTTCTGGCCTTGATGAGTGTTTATTAAGTGAAATAGTCATGGCTACATCAACTAAGAAGTGCACTAAATAGCAGGAGAGTATTCATCAAATGATGAGCATCGAATATAAGGATTAGAATCGGTGTTGCCAACAGTCATCCAAATAATACCACCAGAACTGCCGGAAAAAATAACCTACATTCCTAAAGAATTTACAAAAAATAAGCTACATACCTCGCTAAAACCCTAAATGCTTAAGTTTTACAACAAATGCGCGACAAGCATATTAGTGGTCATCAGAGTTATCTTGTTATGCATAAACTTGATAATGATTCAGGAGGTCGCTAAAGGTGTGCCGGTTTATCAAGGCGGCATCGTTGGGCAAGGAGAAGTGCTGTGGTTTGAGCTCATAGAAGTGGCATTGAATTTTATTTATGTAATAAATGATATATACTTGGTGATCGGTTGGAAAGCAACGATTACAATGTGATTACAGATAATTTAATGACAAAAGTAAAGCAGTCACTACACCCGTATTCGACGGGACAATCCCGGGTTCCGCAACCTCGTCCTGCGTCCCGACTAGCATAAAATACCTCACCACCACCTGTAGGACACAGATTTGGCAAATATTTGATTTGACAGTACAATCATTGCCCATTTTTAACATTTTTTTATCCATTTTACACCTGGATCATTTCTTAATAATCAAGCATAGTCAAGCGACGAATTACGGTAAAGGGGCTCAAATAAAGGAAGCGATGGCAATGAGGCAGGTAAAAGAACATTAAACTCAATACATAAAATAATATAATAAGTAATATATCGTTTCACAAACGCCAAGAAAAGTTACAAAGCAATAAAATCTCTTACGTCTTCTTACAATGGGCATTAGCTACCATGAGAATCACAACGACATAGTTTTGCCAGCTAACTGCACCACATATACCTTATTTACCTTGGCTCGGTTTTGCTAATTGCATTTCATGCATTACAAAGGCATTGAATGTCCTTCGACAATTGATAAAACACTTATAAAGACGTCAGACTAGGCCAATTAATGCAAACAAACGGTCGCCATGTTGATCCGATACGCTTAACGAAAGTTTTCGGTAGCACTATCGACATTAGTCTTACCGAACCCACTATGGCAACGTTTACCTAATTTTTTTTATTGGCGAATCTGACAGTGGGGGTAAAATAAAAATATAATTTTTTTCCGTTTTTCGATTGGTTAATTAGTTCTCGAACTATAAGCGGCGAAAAACTGATGTTGTGAACCCTTTCGGAAAAGTGGGCGTGCATGCGACCTTTTACGTCATCCACTTCGTCCAATCACCACTGAGACTGAGAAGCTCCTTCGCCCAATCACAGTGGGGGACACACAGCTGACTCCGCCAATGGAAGTGGTTGCGACTGTAGTATTGACGTGGAGATATGAATAAAAGAAGGTTTTTATTCATATCTTTAATACTTGTTGAGGATCACTTTTTACTTTGTGATTGATTATGCAGGTATTTATTAATTTTACCTGTGGCTGCAAATGAGGATTGGAGGAGGAGTAATTCGAGTAAAAATTTTAATGTTCAAATTTTACAATAATTTCACAAAATTCATTAATACTAATACCATAATATCATCACAGATACACTCCATCTATAAACCATCACTATTCTAAATATCACATGACAAAACTTACAGAAAGCGATTTGTCTATAGCCAACTCTTTCATTAAGCTATCGACATAGCGACGTCGATAGTGGATGCTAATGAGTTCGGAAGAGGTGTCGCTAGGATGTACAGAATTCCGCCCCAGATTGTTCGAAATATCATTCATTGCAGAATCCACCATAATCCTAGGGTTTGTATGATATAGCTCTCCGCTCGACTCTCTCCTCGGCTAACCCCTTCATAGTCTCCATAAATCTTCCTGCCATTCACTAATAATGATAATGATTCCCACCCTAATTCTTGTATTAATTCTGAAACACTACTCCACCTATCGTAACACCTTTTAACGAACCTAGCTGCTCTACGCTGCATACTGTCTAGTTCTCTGATCAAACGTAATTCATTCGGATCCCATACACTGGCTGCATACTCAAGGTGGGGCCTAACTAGTGAAAAATAGCATCGCTCTTTTATCTTCTCATCACATTTCCCAAGTACTCTTTTTATAAATCCTAGCTTTCTCTTCGCTCGGCCGCATATTTCCCGGATGTGTCTTCCCCGCGATAAATCTTTAGTGATTCTTACACCTAAATATCTTACGGTTTCAACGTTTTCGATCTTCGTGTTATTAATTATATAGGTACGCTCTATCGAATTATTCCTCCTCCGAAAATTGATAGCTACGCACTTTTCAAGGTTAAGTTCTAACTGTCATTTGTCGCACCAATCTTGAATTGGATCTAAATCCTTGCTAAGCGAATTCCTGTCTTCTTCTTTTGATATACCCCTATACACTACATCGTCGTCTGCAAAAAGTCTAAGCTTACTACTAACTAAGGTACCCAAATCGTTTATGTACAAAAGAAACAGAAGTGGACCTACTACGCTACACACTTGAGCCAAGTTTCTTCGCCGGAGAAAGGAGACAAAATCTTGGGTCTTCCGACCCAACACTGTTGAGTCCTCGAAGCGACTTCCGGCGGCCGAGACGGGAACCTCAGTTACGTCCCACTCGGGAGCCCGATCCAAGTGTTTCTCGTAACTCGCTCGTAAAGTGCGCATCCCGACGGTCAATTGTTTATTATTTCCAAAAAACCCATTGCCTAAATAAAATATCTAAAACACTAACTGATCATAAATTATTATCGACCCTAAGGAATGTTCTAAAGAAGCACGTTCCATATTACTGACACAGCTACTCGATACCAGTTACCAATAACAGTCGAGGCCGGTGTATTTCCGAATTCTTTTGCGTCAGTTGTAATGTAGAAATGCACTCACTGTACAATATGCCAATTGGATAAGTTTGCGTTTATTGGGATTGGTGTTCTCAAGTAAATGTTATCGTTACAATCCCGAGACGTAGATATGGGAGACATGTGGCTCATGTCGCAGCTAAAATATTTTAATCATTTCCTACATCTGGATTTACGAACGAAACTCATTACTTCGCTATTTTCGCTATTACTGCGCATCCTCATCTTGATTAATGCTCATTGGTGATATCCGATTTGAATAACGAAAATTATAATAAATTTCAAATTTTGGTTCCAGTTTCGTATTTAATGCATGGGAATACACGAGCAATAACGCCGTATTGTTCCAAGTGAGCTTATGGAGTCGTCTCGGTCTCCAGGGGTTCTGTTTTTGAAGCCATCGAGATTATCTCGAATAGGTAACCAAGGAGTCACGTGGTACAAACAAGAAAGTGTTCGAATATATGGTGTGTTTTTACCGCTCATTACAATGTCAATAATTGGTTTTTTTTTTAGTTTTCCTCGCTCTAAGGATCTATATTTGAGTCAGATGAGATAAAACTCGTGTAAAACAATATAGCGAGATTGTAATGTACGATTATAATAGACCAAATTTGGGAACCGTTCGTACTTATACCGCGTGACTCCTTGGTTACCTGTTAGAGATAATCCCGATGGTTTCAAACGCAGCCCCCCAGGCGAAAATTAGTGTTGGTGAGAGGGTCGTGAGAAGAGGGGGTGAAGCGAGAAGAGGGGCTGGAGGGCGTAAGCTAAGAATGGCAAGGCTGCGATGGCTCGTGGGAAGAAGAGCGACTCCAGCGAAGGAGGGGGCAAGAGAGCAGAGGGAAGGAGGCTGCGGACGGAAAGGAGATTCACAGACGCCGGCGCCAACGCATGGCGTCGGGGGCGAAAGGAAACAAAAGACTGATTCGTGCGTAGGCCGGACCGCTTTCATTCGTAGCGCAGTTTACAAATGCCAATTTTCAAACTTCAATGTGCAAGGTTCCTCACAATTCAAGACTGTATTTCAAGACTAACGCGGCCTCGACAGGCGAATTCAATGAGCGATGGAGTTTCCCCGAATACTGTCGGGGCCTACCCGAAGTGATTGCGCCTTCGTTACGCCTACGAAGTGATTGCGGCGAACATTTACTCGTGCGACGCTAAACAGAGGGAACACCGTACCTTTTTCCACCGAATTTTATACTGGTACAACTACTTTCCACGCATACACGTCATCAACTGGTACCAGTGTTTTAGAAAGAGTAGAGTGTTTTCTCATACTGTACCTACTTGAAATTCAATTTCCAGTGATGTTGAGCCTGAAACCATCGAATATAAAGCTATATGACACTTCCAGGATTTTTCTCAGACGAAATCACGGTCGGTTATCTATCTACATCTACATCTGCATAATACCCTGCAAGCCACGATAAAGGTGTGTGGCAGGGGGTGAACTCTCACCAAACATGCACTACATATCATGCATAAAAAAAGGATCAGTACTTTTATAGGTACTGTTCAAAACTACGCTATTTAAAAAAAGATAAAAATAGCAAAACATACATGCAAAAACATGCCGTTAGTTGGGTTAGCTATAAGTCCTTATACCAACATGCAGCTACCAATGTTATCCATTGCTACACTCGTACTGGATATATTTACCGTTATTCATATCCCTAATAGTACGAGGAAAAAAGGACATTTTGAATCGGTCAGTTCGGCAATCAATTTCTCTAATTTTGTAATTATGGTCCAGTCTACCATAGTAATTTGGGGTCCGCAAAATATTTTTAACATCATCACTGAAAATATGGTCTTGGAATTTATTTAAAAGAGTCTAAATTTAAGTCGTAAGAGTTTAAAAGAGTGAAATTTAAGTCTAAATTTCAACCTGCGATCTGACAATGAGTCCCAATTTAATTCATTTAATAGACTGGTTACGCTAATATAATTATCGTATCGTCCCTTTACAAATCTTGCCGATCTTCGCTGCACACGTTCAAGATCATTATTTAGACCGATTTCGTAGGGATCCCAGCATATTCCAAATGAGGTCTTACAAGGGAAAAGTAGCTGATTTCTCGTACATGAAAAAATATTTCAAACTCGTTTTCTGTTGAAGTTAATGGAGTTATAATCCAATATGGGGGGTTCACATTAATTGCCAAGCGAAAAAATTCACCTGGACCAGGAATCGAACCACGGACCTTTGACGTTCCGGGCCACTGCACAGACCACTACGCTACCCAGGATCCTTGAATTGTTAATTATTATTGATTGAGTTATTAATTGTTTGAGGGAACACTGACTCCGTAAAGAATCACTGATGTACTTCGCAACAAAATTGTGTGTTCCACTGGCAAACAGAGAAAGGAAATCGACAAAACTGTAGCCAGAATGGAACAGATCTAACGTTAAACGGTTTTCGACATCGGAGGCGAGCGGGAAAGTAAAATCCGCGATCACTGGGAACCAAGAAGGAGAGTGCGCAATTGACGATCCACTTGGTCACATTCCCCCCTTGTGCATTCAGAGGGCAGCGACGTGATCAATCACAGCCTGAGTGCGCCACTCACCGAGCATCCAGTTGAAGGAGGTGAAGCGAGTCAATCAAGAGGGCAGACTACAGAGAGCCCGAGACTTCCCAGAAGAAGCGGAGAGTTCCGACGACACGACCGGAACGTTTCTGCCTTGATCACGCCTTCACTGAAGCGATTGCATACATTAAGGAGTTTGGCTCGCGACTGCTTGAGTCAAGTTGTCTGAGGGATCTTATTAATTTAAGTACGAGTATATGCCTGCTAAGTGATCCTTACTTCACAAAGAAAATTACCTAAGCTATTGAAAGTCATAAGTATCACAAGAAATACGATGGAAAGTCGAAGGATTTATTTTTTATGATCATTTTAATCAGCTCGACGATGGAGTCAATTCAGCATTTACGTTACAGAAATAAATTCATGTACTCAATGAATTTACTAATGTATAACACCAGAATATTACTATCAAACGTTATGTTATGATACTTTTTTGAAATATTCTTTAATATCTCATTAGTAATGATATTATTCATACGCCATACATTTTGGCTACAACGACCGCAGCGCCACTTGAAGACAGCTAACGCATTTCGTCAGCTATAAGCGCGTAAATTGGTGGATTTAGCGAAAAATACGGTGGGTTGATGCCTTTTTTTCGTGTCATTTTATATCTTGTGAAATTACGCATAAAATATCAGTAGTTTGCAAAAATGACATGTCACTATGGTATTTTTAAACGTTATATTCCCATGTGATGGCCATTCTCGCCGTTAATCGTATGTAATTTCAAATGCAATTTGTGCAAAAAGGAGTATGGGTTGGTGTATTTATCTTTACTTTATGACACAGAGGAACTTTAGTTCTATAAGTGCTGATAGTATAAAAAAATGACATGACTTTCACTTTCCGGATCAACCTCCTTAAAGCATACGAATTTAGTTTTCCCACTTAATCGAAGTTGGCTTGCTACAAACCATTTGCTAAGAATATTTACATCTAATTGCATTATGTATTGTATTGCATCCCAGTTCACACCTTCATAAACTGAAGCTAGATCGTCCGCAGAGGCAGTCAGTTGTCCTTGGAAATCGCACTCACGTAAATCATTAATAAGAATTAAAAATTAAATGGGTCCCAGCTCAGAGCCTTGTGGCACACCACAACAAGTGAGCTCAGAGTTAATATAACTACTTTTAACCCTTACACATTGAGAGCGTAGCGACAAGTAGCTCTTAAATCATTCCAGCGGGTCACCACGAACACCTTCTTGCCTTAACTTTTCAATTAACATCGTATTATAAAACGTATCGAAGGCTTTTATTTACATTAACAAAAAGGCTAGCTGTTGTTTGCTGTTTATACCCTCATAAAAATGGGGTAATAAAATTTTCCAATGCTTCCTCCGTACCACTGCGAAATCAAAACTGCTTGTTACCGAAATATTTGAATATGCCCAGGAAAGACAGTGACCTCTCTGTAAAAAGGTTTTTCAAGCACTTTAGCGAATACGGACAACAAGGAAATTGGATGATAGTTTTGCATATTTCGCCGATCTCCTTTTTTGTGTATGGGAATAACAACGGCTCATTTCAGTAATCTAGGGAATACGCCATTAGTTAAACAAATTACAAAAATGACAAAGTACATCCACTATATCTGAAATTATTAATTTTTAGAGACCTGCATCAATTCCATCAAATCCTGCCGACTTTCGAGAGGGGAGGGCGCCAACTATTTTCAGTATTTCAGGTGATGTGACTGGTTCAATGAAGAACGAGTTCGAACTATTTCTATGTATTTCTACGCTAGTAGGCTAAGAATTAGGAATTCCAATGGGATTAATTTCCGTCCGTTCAAATGTAATGAGAGAATAATTAATTCAAAGACCGCGAACTGGCCGCGAAAACTTTAGCGGCGTCACCCGCTGAAAATTGCACAATAGCAAGTTGTTCCACAGAGAAAAAAATCATTCGCCTTGACCGGGACTCGAACCCGGATGATTTCCGGCCAGGTGCTCTACCAGTTGAGCTACCAAGACGTCCTCTTTCTCTGTGGAAATCAAAGAGGCTATAAAGGAACTAGTTGTTACCGGACTGCAGGACATATCATGTCACAATGCAGCCATACAATCAGGGGGGTCCGAGTTCGAGTCCCGGTCAAGGCGAATGATTTTTTTCTCTGTGGAACAACTTGCTAAGAGAATATTTGTTGAAATCTTCCGCTAATATTTCTGGATCCGTTATGAGTTGGTTATTTATTTGAAGTACGTAAGTTGGAGTGGTTTTAAGTTTATCCCCAGTCCTTTCAGTGCATTCCATTGCTCCTTTGAGTCACATTTAGCCTTTTCAAATGGTTGGACGTTAGACTAGGGTGGCCCAAAAAAAAAATTTTTTTGAAAATTGGAAGGGCGGATGCATTTTCGGGTGCAATTTTATGAATAATACACCTCATAAAAAATTCAGTCCCATCGCACAATATTTGACCCTGCCGAATCGCGTTTAAAAATTTCATGCTCGGATGTAGACAAATGTGCCTACCTTACAGGGGCGATTATACTATTTTTCGAGATTCTACCGCAGAATTAGCTGTTATCCGAAATAAAAACAATCTGTAGTGATAAAAGTTGTTATTTTGAATGAGTTTCTTAATTTTAAATGGGTTGGCTAAGGTTTAAATTAACTTTACCTTTTCTCTTCCGTACTTATCGAAGATTTGCTTATGTTGCTGTACCACAAGCAGCAAGTTCTCTCTCTCACGTTCATATTTAGTGAGTTTTTCTTCAAAATATAATCTTTGATAAGTGACACACCCAGTTCAGCAGTGTCATTAACAACATTAATGTGTCTGATGATCTTGAAACCTTTCATGTACCTTTCATCCTGTAGCTATTCTTCAGAGTTCTTTGACAAAAAGCCTTGGTCAATGCCCGTAATGTCGAAGAATCTTCGAGAATTACTAGACGCAAAGTCACTCAGTTTCAGGTCCTGAATACAACGATTGGGAGGAATTTACGCCCGCTCCAAACATCCAACCCTTCCTTTCCAAAAGAGCTAACCATCTTCCTCTTATCAGCTAAGGAAATATTGCGGTCAAACAAAAATAAGAACACAGGTTTCTGATAAATACCACATATGGTTGTAGAATTTGTTGAAAGCTGCTTGGTAGTGTTTGTCTTTGTGGCTGGCGAGGGTTTTCAGAAGCTCGAGATCAAGCGCTGATGCACTAGATGCAACTGGACATGTGTACCAGGACTTAATATACACGGAAGCTGCAAAGCAACATATTTGAATCATGTTGTCACTGTCTTTGGTTGAAAGGCCCAATTGCTTTTCAAACATCTTCATTTCCAAGCAAGCTCCAGCAGCTCTTTCCCAAGTTTTTGTTGGATAAGAACACAGGCTCCATTAACTCGTCCACTATTCACGTTTGTGGTGTCAAAGACAAGGCCTATGACTCGTTCCTGAAGTTCCCTACTAGTCAAAAGTTCAACCACTACAGTAGCTACCTAAATTCCAGTGCCCTCTTTCAACTCCGGAACGCCAAGAATCTGCTCAACCCCTTCTCTAGATACTAAAATTGGCATACGATCAGTATTGGCTTCTGCATCTAAAAGATGGAATTAATATCCAATACATGGTCAAAAATGCCCACATACTATGCAGAAGATTTTTAATTAGTAAGAAAAAAATTGCAATAAATACCTTCACTACTGGGCAGTAGCTTTCCATCCCAATGGACGACCATCGGAATGTCAGGATCAAGCTCTTTTTTTATAAGTAGGGCAATTTCTTCTCTACATTCTGGCCGTTTTCTTTGCAGTTGTGAACGGGAAGTTATTATTTGTACCTCTTGTTCCTTAAGTCCCAACGATTTCACAGTGGCCCCAGCTACTGCTTTTATCAACATCGATCCCCCATCGGAAGATGTCTGCGTTCTATCTAACACAGCAGATACCATAAAGTCATTCAGAACGTGAATCTTGAGTTTCTTTGGTTTGGCCGCTATAAATTCTGTAATAACACATATTATGTTAAAGAAATCAATAAAATTACTCTCAAATTTTACTTTGACGATTTTTACCTACCCTCATCACAATCTTCATCAGTACTTGCTTCAAAAGAAGCCTTGGTAGAAAGCTGGCGGGTAAGAAGTTCATTCTTCTCCTTTTCGCTGCGTGCTTTGGCCCTTTCTGTCTCAAGCTGTTTCTGAATGTTTTTTTTGACGATTCACCTCCCGCTTAGCGCACCATTCCCTATCATTCCCAACCATACATCCTATGCGGTCAATCTGCATAGAAATGTAAAATTGGCGGTCATCTTCAACTTCAATGAGTTCAAGAGCTCTCCTGTGACCAATCTCAAATAAAAGGTCCAGCTTGGCTTTAAATTGCTGTCTTCTATACTAATGCTTATCACTTTTCAGATTGTTGTCCTTTTCTAGCCTACTGTATTCCTTATAAACGTTCACAAGTTTTTCTGTAGCATCACGGGCATTTTGAGTAGGAATATTTGCTTTAGCCCAAATTTCCATCAATGAGCTCATTTTGTGTCTGGCGATGCCTTGGAATCAGTGTGCCAGGCGTGGACTGCAGCCTTGTGAAGAAACTCTTAAGAACTTCTCGCAGTGTTGGTAGTTTCCCATTCCTCGTCAGGTTTTCATCAATGCAGCCACCAACGAGCCACACATTCGTTTTCACACGTGTGACACGCGCATTATTCTTCCTAGCCATTTCAACGTAAAATCACATTCCCTTTTAGAAAAATAATTCACAATCACACAGCTGCCTGACTCAAAAACTCCGTTCACTTATTCACCACCGCTTCGCCTCTTGCCTTCCACTGTAGGCATCCGTACCGGTTCGAACCGCGCAACAATACAGTCGTTATCATGAACTTTTGTTGCCTTCTTGCGTCGTTTCAGGACAATGAAGCAGTCTCGCATTATTTGAGGGAATTTGCGTATAATTTTATTGGTTCCATCTTGTCCTAGTAATGCAAGGACGGAGTTTGCTTAGTCGCCAAATGATAGCAGTACTGCTGTGATCGATAGTTCTCGACTTCCATTCTGTTATTTATGGAGATAAGCAAAATATATAATGCGGTAGAAGTGTTTTCATCACAACATGTGGAACCTACTATCTGCATACGATATATCTACTGTTTGTCTTGGTTTTCTGATGCAATCTTAGGAGGACGCAAACGGAAGCCCCTGTATGGTAGGCAATCTGGCCTACATCGAAGCTGGAAATCTTTTAACGCGATTCGGCAGGGTCAAATATTGTGCCATGGAACTGAATATTTTGTGAGGTGTTTGTTTCATAAAATTGCACCTGAAAATGCATCCGCACTTCCAAATTTCAAAAAAAAAATTTTTTTGGGCCACCCTAACGTAACACGCATTCGCTGCATTTCTCAAAGTTGGACATAACTTATTTCGAAACTCGAACATCTTTCTCAGGTTTTCATTATTTGGGTTGAGCAAACTTTATTATATAAGTAGTTCTTTCGTTCACACAAATTGTAGCACGAATAGATTTTTTACACACGTTAGATTGAGGCATTTTGATGATAGCAAGTATTGCTTCGCCTATCGCTTGTCACTTGGCTTCCCAAATAGCAATACTACTAGCACCTCTTCTGGCTTAGGTTTCCCAAGTGGAACATTGGTCTCTCTTTACTCGAATACCTTGGTTTTCCTTTCATTCATCTTTAGCTGATATCTGGCTAGTGTCTTCGCCAAGTTCACCAGTGCCTCGCTTACTGTTTCTTCTTCATATCTCTTACATGGCCATTACGTCATCGGAAAATCACAGCATTCTAATTTTTTTACCCGTCAATATTTACCACCACCATTCTTTCTTTTCTGCGACCTTACCGATGTACACATTTAACATTCATGGAGACACACAATTTGCGATGCATGCCACAATTCTAGCAGTCTTCTTCCTTCCTCATTCCGATTCATATTCTCCAGTTTCCCTCCATCTCTACTTTGGCAAACGATTGTGTTCCAGTCTCCCAAAATTACTAAGTTTTCTTCTCCCCTTACCTGTTTTATTACTTCCTGGCCATCATTATACACGTCTTCCACTCCCTCCAGCGGATACCAATCATTCCTCCCTACCTCCCTAAGTTCACTCCTTCGGGTCACCTCATTTCATGCAACACGCCAAGGTCCATTTTTCGCATTTCCACCTTCAGGCTCTCCAATCTTTCGAAATTCCGAAGCGATATCGCGTTCCATGTTCATAAATTGTTCATCACACTTGACCGATGCACCCTCTGGGGTACGCCCATCTAGGGATCGGGTTGGGTGTGGTACTGTCCTCCCATTCCTGGGCCCTGGGTTCGATTCCCGGCCATGGCGGATTTTTCATCGGTATACGGGTGCCTTTCGGAGTGAGCACTTTGAATTCAGAAATCCGTCCGTCGGATGGGACGTTAACCCGAGATCCCCTTGGCGTCTTTCGATTGCATCTACATCTACATAATACCCTACAAGCCACCATAAAGGTGTGTGGCAGGGGGTGAATACTCACCAAACATGCACTCCATATCATGCATAAAATGTGTAATTAAAAATTAAAATAGCAAAGCATACATGCAAAAACATGCCGTTAGTTGGGTTAGCTTCAAGTCCTTATTACCAACATGCAGCTACCAATGTTATCCATTGCTACACTCGTACTGGATACATTTACCGTTATTCATATCCCTAATTGTACGAGGAAAAAAGGACATTTTAAATCTGTCAGTTCAACAATCAATTTCTCTAATTTTGTGATTATGGTCCAGTCAACCATAGTAAGTTGGGTCCGCAAAATATTTTTAACATCATCACTGAAAATATGGTCTTGGAATTTATTTATTTTTACTTAGAGCAGGGTAAGGCCGACACCGGGTTTCTCCCCACCCTTCCCTGATCAATCTCACCCTTACCCAATCATCCTTATCTCTAGCGCCAATGGCCTCAGTTGTCGCTCCCCTCCCCGACTATCTACCAACTCGGGTGGGGAGATCTGAATGGGCGACTATTTTACCTCCGGAATATTTTACTCGATGGGTTCCATCACGTCTCATTAAAAAGGAATTGAGCGGAGTAACTTCAACTTCTCGGGGTGATTTTCCCTTCCTTCGGCATCTTGGTACTGCAGTTACCGTTGAAGTAATTGTTACCACACCTAATCAGTGTCGCTTTACCAACCATTGTAGTCTCCACCTTCACTCATGAGAAGAAGAGCTGCTGCCCTCTCCTCCAGGTGATGAGAAGCGTAATTGTTGTCGGCTTCCCATCGCCAAGTCACATCATTTTCTTAAGATTATGTATGATTTGAAAGGTCTATTTTACCCTACAACAGGCCAATACCGCTTATCTCTCAGTTAACCTCTTTACAACGCCTAGGAAAATAAATGTTACTACACAGCATTTCAAACTAATGGATATAATAAGAGGGCGCCCAAAAACGCATTTGTGGGAACATTTAATTGATTTTTAAAACCCTGCCTATCAGCGACTTGGGCAAGGGGTGTGGTCCAACACATTTCGACGATCCTTTGACAAAATAGCCGCGGAAAGTGAATCAGCGCATTAAGTCGAAAGCATGAATGTCTTGCCGTACTCTCGCGCGATCGAGATGCCGAGCTCGTAAAATGTTTTCACAGAGAGCCAGTTCGTGTGGATCGATCGATTCACGAGACATTCGATCAACGCGTTGCGCAAGCTTCAATCTCCCTGCTTGACGTCAGAGGGAAATGCCTTCGATAAATTCACTCGTCCTTCTGAAGTGATTCAAATGGTTTCCACAGAGCCATATAATTGCCTATAGCGCATAAAAATCCTTATCAGCTCCTAAAATGCCAAAAGGCTCGTCCTGTCTCCAGTTGCGTTCCATTGCAGTGTCACAGACTCCACCGCCACAAGATTTTTTCTTTCGAAGTCCACGGGGAACTTTCTGTCGAAGCGAAGAGACTTTACTGTAAAAATCAATTGGAAAACAAAAATGCAATTTCTCCAAACATATATTAAGGTTAAGACATAGGGATAATTTAATGGTAAAATGTTTAGCATTTAGTTACCACAAACATGAATTAAACTTATTAGAACTCGAAATTTTTAAATTTTACATTGTACATAAACTTCTTGATGAATGTTTCCAGGTTCTTCCACAATCCTCACAACTAAATTAGGTTTGATCGGAGAACTAGACAGTGAGCAGCGTAGAGCAGCTAGGTTCGTTAAAAGGTGTTACGATAGGTTGAGTAGAGTATCAGAATTAATACAAGAATTAGGGTGGGAATCATTATCAGAGCGTAGGTTCAATTACAGATTAAATTTATTAGAGAATTATCAATCGGATAGCTTTACTGAAGATGTTAGGCACATATTAAAACACCAGCGTATTATGCTAGATTCGACCAGATAAATAAGATTAGAGAGATAGATTGTCGTACTGATGGATTCCAAATGGCATTTTTCCCCCGTACTATAAGAGAACAGAATAGGCAGCATAGCAAAGGGATACGTAGGGGAAATATTTTAGAGTATTCTGTAGTGCATGATGCATGTATTAATCCCTTAAATACTATAGATACTAACAATCTAGTTGCATGAGACCCTATAGTTGCTTGTTTGCATGTCGGTAGTGCATGCTTGGTGATCTTCACCCCCTGCCACACACCCTCGCGGTGGCTTGCAGTGTATCGAGTAGATGTACATGCAGAACTATTCCTTTTTCAAATAGTGTAGTTTCCTATTATTTTTTATATCATAAATACATGCATAGTATTACAATCCTAGGATCGGAATACTGCAGCCCTCCATTTCTCCTTATCCCATGCCAGTTCCTTCATTTCCCTATCCTTCCTTCTTCCCCGCATCCTTCTTGACTTGCCCCAAATACTTCTTCCTCTGGGGGACTTTCCCTTCAATTTTTCCCACCATTATGCTTCCCACGTAATTGTTGTGTCTCATGACATGGCCAACCCACCGTGTTCTTCTTTGGTGCATGGTGCTCCTCATTGCTCTTTCTTCTCCAATTCTTCTTTATACCTCCTCGTTTCTCACGCTATCCGTCCGTTTGATCATCAGCATGCTTCTCCAGCACCAGGTCTCGAAGGCTTCTATTCTTTTCTGGTCAGCTTTTACAATGGTCCATGCTTCTGATCCGTAGAGTGCCACTGCCCACCACACGAATGCTTTCACGTACTGTTTCCTTGTCTCCAAATCTTATGCTCTTCGAGCCGAGTAGTAGCCTTTTGGCCATGAATGCCGTTTTTTTTTACTATCCCGATCGAAATGTTATAACCTCAAGAGTACGTATTGTAAAATGACGTCAAGTATTTTTCCTCAATAATTAAAAAGTGAACATTTTCAATGGCGCGACAACGCGATGGCAAACTGTTGCATGCCGGTAATGATCATACGTGTGACGCGACACTCTTCCGTCTACCTGCCACTAGGAGGTGCTGCAGACGCTTCACTCCGTCAAAGTTTACTAACTACTGTCTGAGGGTTTTTTATTCAGTAATTTAATATGATTAACTTTTATTTTTTAACATTATTTATCCAGTCTATTCATTTGAAAACAGTTAGTATTCACTTAACTAAGCAGACCGTGAAGTTGGACCATAGACGCAAGAACTTCCCGCAATATGCTTCGCAGTAGCAGAGGACTCCAACAAGCAGGATGCTCTGTGCCACATGCCAGTGACACTCGCGATGAATGGTGGCATTTTTTTGAGGCCGCGGCGAAAATTGGAACCTAGTGTTGTACTCCACCCATGCAGACGACGTTATCGCATGAAATTCCTCGTAAAAACAAGGGTAGTCATGGTAACGAATATTACAAATTTCCACAAAGTGACGCCTTCAGTGTTATCTGATATAAACAAGGGTAGGTTTTCGAACAATAAGTAGGATAACAGAGAAATTCTACCGGATCTGAATAATTGTAATTTAAAAGCACTATGCACGCTATGCACGTAAAGCTTACGCGGATATTCTTTGGCTTCTTGATATTAATTTTGCGAACAGTGTTAACCTGTTCTCTGAAACACATCTGGGGTAGAAACAGTACTAATGCTCCACCTCTCGGGACCGCATTTGAATCCTGATGTTTATTTAATTGAAATCCTTCATTCAGTACTCCATTTTTCAGGTAAGACGTGAACTATGATTCCCACACTACCTCAACTGAGAGTAGGCTCCTTTTGTCGCCATTTAAAGAGCATCTCCCACAGCGACACATACACAGGATTAACCTATATACGTATGATAAGCTTCATCAAAAAGAGGTAGGTATATGAATATTATAAAGACAACATTGACACATGGTTTAAAACAAAATATAAAGACCTTGAAATAGAAGGGCAATATTTAATTGTAGAGACTCTACGTTCTTAAAAAATTTTGCCCTTTTTTTTGGAGTTCCAGTTTTCCCCTGCCGCTTCTCTGTTTCTCGGAGAAACCCACAGCTTCATCCTCATGCAGACATAAGAATGTATTGCCCAAGCCATAACTTCTTCTTTATGGTCAGGGCATGGGAAGAACAGATTACCAGAATCCAAAACATGATCCACTGCAACCCTGAACACATTTGCTTCCTCAGCATGCTTAAGGAAGCATTACTCCACAAAGCAGATGAAGTTGAATAATTTTAAATTGGGGTGGATAAGTTTACCACTAGTTTTCAAGTTATGCAAGTGGGTTAACATCCCATCCTTGCTATAAGTCCCAATAGTACACTCACCCACCATACAGTTTCCATGTTTAAAAATATTTTTACACAAATACCCTGTGACAAAATATATGATACAGTCCACTACAGGGGCAAGGTGATAATCATGCTCGTCATCCTCCAAAATGTCCCACTCTTCTTGCTCTATTAGCCCTGCCCTGTGGGACCCATAATATAACGACTATTAACACCATGTTTAACGGAGGATACTTTATGAACTTTGATAGTTTTCATGGGCTATTATTGATACATTACCACTTTAGCACTCCGCTTAAAGCTTATTAACTAGTATAGGAGGTATATTTATTCCGTTAATTTATTATAATTAACTTTTATTTATTTAATATTACTTATGCAGTTTATTCATTTAAAATGAGTTAGTATTCCTTTCACAAGCATACCGTGAAGTTCGCCCATCGCCGCACGACCTTCACGCCATGCTTCGTCGTAGCAGAAGACACCACGAGCAGGATGTCCTTGAGCCTATAATATAACGACTAATAATACCATGTTTAACTGAGAAGACTTTTCGAACTTTGATAGTTTTCATGGGCTGTTGTTGACTACTTTAGCTTAGGGGCTTTGAAATACAAATATAAGTTCAGGAGACGAATATTTTCTATGCCTCGTAACGTTAACTGTTGTCGTCGGAGGCTTTCGGGGGCAGCTGCGTATGGCGCGTTGTCAGAGTGCAAACTTTCGCGGCCATTGCAGGACGCATCATCAGGCAATGATACACCATTGCTGTAGTAAACTGGGATTTATCAATCAGATTTGTTTTCGTAATAAAATGAATACATATTTATGGTATGGGGCACGAATCGCAATCGAATAAAATTCTGTTTTCTTTGATGAAGGGGAGACTAGCCTATTGCCCTGGTCCGAGAAAGCCCTCCATCCTCCCCCTCCCAGCCAGTATACCCAGAACACCCCGCGACGGACCTTGACCCCCCCTAAATCCTTCCATGGTCACCCCTCCCCATGCCTCCAACTTTACCCCCACCACAACCATATTCATCCAGGTCATACCTTCTCCTCTTTGTCATACAGTAAGATGATGACGCAAAGGCATTGAAATACGGATGACCGTGTGGAAGGCAAAAGATACTTTACGCCATATGAAGAGACTTTCGCTGACTCGCCAGTTCTCTATCGCAGACAAATATCAATCAAATCTTCGATGTTTTCTCGGCCCAACCCCAAGAAGAAGCGAGCCCACCTGAATGTATCTACATCTACATAATACCCTGCAAGCCACCCTTAAGGTGTGTGGCAGCGGGGGAATTCTCACCAAACATGCACTACATATCATGCAATAAAAAAGGATTAGTATTTATATACTGTTCTAAACTTCACTATTTAAAAAAAAAGATAAAAATATCAAAGCAAACATGCAAAAACATGCTGTCAGTTGGATTAGCTTCAAGTCCTTATACCAACATCCAGCTACCAATGTTATACATCGCTGCACTCGTACTGGATATACTTATTTACCGTTATTCATATCCCTAATTGTACGAGGAAAAAAGGACATTTTGAATCTATCAGTTCGGCAATCAATTTCGCTAATTTTGTGATTATGGTCCAGTCTGCCATAGTAAGTTGGGGTCCGCAAAATATTTTTAACATCATCACTGAAAATATGGTCTTGGAACTTGTTTAAGAGATTAGGTCTAAATTTCAATCTGCGATTTGACAATCATTCCCAATTTAATTCATTTAATAGGCTGGTTACGCTAATAAGGTTATCGTACCGTCCCTTTACAAATCTTGCCGATCTTCGCTGAACACGTTCAAGTTCGTTATTTAGACCGATTTCGTAGGGATCCCATACACTGGCAGCATATTCCAAATGAGGTCTAACAATGGAAAAGTAGCTGAGTTCTCGTACATGTTCGTCACATTTACTGTATTTGTACTCGGGACCAATACGGAACCACTTCACTCGTCGGCGCTAGTCCATTTGGTCCCTTATTTTCGCACAAATTACCCCGGGTTGGACCACTCACTGCGTTATCGTCAATTTCTCCTCGTTACCTGCTCTTCCAACACCGCTCGACAAGGATCCGACATCCACCAATATTTCCTCCCCCCTCCCGCCTCACACACCTGGATTCTGCCAACAACAACAGGTAACTTCTCGCCCGAGTGGGTTGGAGCCCTGCCTCTGTGTCGACGACAGCCAATTCACACTTCGCTACGCATCGAGAGTGGACGACGTCACTCAACGGAGGACTGCCACTCCGTCCGAAATGTCGGAACGAACGAGTCACACCTCGCGAGGAATGGCGGGTGCCCCAAGGGAGGGCCGATCTTCATCCGACGCGACTAATTCAAATTTTCGGATGGAACAGAATTGGGGAGTCCCACGGCCACGTGTTTCGGTCCAAAATGGACGAAACAATGAAACACGAGAGAGAAGAGTAAACAATGGAAATGGTGGCCACAACCGAACGTGAATAAACCGCAGCAATGGGGTCGTTTACCATATTTTTTTAGTGACGAATCTGATAGTTTGTAAAATAAAAACACCCGTTTTTTCTTCCGTTCTTCCATCCGTCAATTATTTCCCGAGTTATAAGCGGCGAAAAACTGATGTTTTTTACCCTTTCGGAAAAGTGGGCGTGGTGCAACCACTGACGTATATCGACTTCGTCCAATCACAATTGAGCCCGCGAAGCTACTTCGCCTTATCTCAATGGGGGGACACAGCTGGCTCTGCCAATAGGAGCAGTTGCGGCAGCCTCTGTGCGAGTAGACCTTCCGAGAACCCCCCTCCACTCCCTTCCCTTCCCATTAGTGCAGTCAAGGACGAGAGGAAAATGACGTCAATGTTATCACATTGTCGGTGGGCGTCAACTTTTCCTTATTTTAATTTTCGATTTATGGGCGAATGGTTGTGGTTAGAAGATTAATTTTTTCACTAAATTTCTTTTTCCGTTTCCATCAATTCCCATTCCATCATATTCCATCAACAATTTCGTGCACAAAATTGCGATTTCGGTTCCGAGTCAACGCTCCCATTGTAATATTATCCGTGGAAGTCTCGAATGCAATGAATCACCACAGATGTACATGAACAAACTGCCTCCGAGTTTCATAATTACATCAGTTCCATTCGTGCCGTGATCGCCAAACTCCAATCCAAAGATCTTCAATCAAATCACCTTGAAGAAATCGGAGTTGGTATGCTCACTTTATGGGAAGTCTGTGATTGCTTGGTTTCAAACATTTTGATGGCAATTTAGAGAAACTTCTGTTAGTTCCCAAAATGTATTAGCAAACACTTGGACCAAAATCCGCTTGGATAGAATCCCACCTAGTTACACGGCCGAAATAAGTTGCATCCAATTTCTATTGCACAAAAATTCGATGAAAATTTGACCTAGGGACAACGCCTTAACACATCGCGGGCGTCAACACACAGCATGCACTCCAGATCATTTTCGTGGTCATCCTGTGCGGACGATTAGGTTATAATAACAAACAGCGTCAGAACACAAATCCTTCAAATATCTTCCAGCTTCATGAGAATAACTACTTTCTGTATAAGTACCACAACGCGATCATTCAAGAACTCGTAAACTTCGTCGAGATCGTGACTCATAACTCATTATATCACACCTCAAATGTGATATCACTAACATTCAAAGCGAACCCTTAAGCTCGGATGAAAAACGAAAGCCAGCAAAGTATGCAGCTCCCACGATATTAGTTATATTAATATAATAAAGGGTTTGCCAGAGGGAAATAAATAAAGACTCACACTAGGAAGTGCGGCTAGTAGTAAGGAGTGATATAATGCCTTATATCCTGGGAGAATTCCTCAGGGAAAAAATTATATGAAACGCTTATTCCCAGCAGCAAGGTTAGGTGAGTCGCGCACCAATCGTATTAATTCACATTTCACTCCTTGGAGGCGAGCCACGACGCACAGTGGGACCAAATCAAAAAAAAATCTAACCAAAGTCGAAAAATGAATTTCGCGTAAAGCGGCCAAAGATAGATGATAAATATTATTGATTATGTTCTCTTCAAGATAGTATACTTCACGGAGCAAATAAAATGTCAGGATAATTTGTAAGCGGTGTCAAAGTACAGCATGTCAGTGTGATTCTGGCTGCCGTAACTTTCGCGACAAAAACATGAATGCTAAACAGTTCTTATCCTTATTGAAAATTTTGTCCGCAATATTTTGGAGTTTTAAAATCTTACGCAAAATAAAACTACCTTTACGTACAAAATAAGTTTAGTGTAGTTTAGCTTAACGTGTTCAGATTTTTATTTATAAAGTATTGTTTTTACGTTAAATTTAAGTTTAAATGGCAATTATCATTTACATCGACATCTGCCGACATGGAGTTATCTATACTTCGTGATAGAGTATAAATAACAGTTTTCTGAAGAAAATTCTTGCAGATTTTTGCAGTTTTCATTTAACCAACTATATTTCTTCGAAAGTGCACCCCTTGCGTTGCTGAATTTCCAAATTTCTGAAATGCTGAAATTTCCAAATATTCACGGAGAGGAATTTCAGTTTAGCATCTACAGTAAGTAATATACATGTTGTACGCGTATATCACCCATGCCTGTTGAAACAGGTTACTGAATTGGCAATAATTCGCTTGTCGTATATTTACGTCCCCGTTAACCATTTGGCCATAAGGTGTACATTACATTGAGACAGAAGAGACGAAATTTCAGTGTGATCAGTCTTCCCTACGCAGTGTGTTCTTATGACGTGACGATCGCCCATTGGCACAAGGCGCGTGCCATGGCTGGAGGGGAGTGGGCACGGAAGAGGGCGTTGTCGTGCAAGTGCAGGCGCCAAGTGGACAATATAATCTGCTCCCTTAAGATGTTGCCCACCCTTCTGGATTTTACAGTCCATTCTTCTTACTCTAATCCTCTGGTCCCCTTTTAATACTCTTTTGCCTCCTTTTGGCCACCCTTGTAGCCGCTTGAACGCATTAACGGAACCCATCGCTGTACTTCGTTGGGGGAGTTCGGTTGTTTTGACGAGTTGTATGTCTTTGCGATTGTGTCCAGAGAACATCTACTGAAAGTGATCCAAGTGGTGCAACACTGAAGGTTTTTGGAAAAAGATATTGTAAAAAAATACTAAACGATTAACTCCAGTTATGAGCATGGAAATGATGTTATGACCATGAGCAGAATGAGCATGAAAACGAGGAGGGTAGAAGAGCACCATCTCGACTCGGACAACCTTCGGAGAGGGCAGGGCACTCGGCCCTTGGCCATCAAATCGACTTCGAGAAAACATTAGTCCTCGCCAGGGTCAACAAATTCAAACCTCGGCTTTATATCGAGAGGCCATCGAGATGAGAAAACAGAAAGCCAACTTCAATGCAGCCTTCAAATGATTCACACGTGGATGCCCCTGCTAAATGAACTTTCTACCTCTCCTCTTCCCCCTACCACACCCAACCCACCCACCTGAAGTGTACCTCTATATCTACCAACCCACAACGGCATGCATCCCAGAAGAAGCGACCAGCAGGGGTGGCGAAACGTCAAGATAACCTGATTAAGTTACTTTTATCAGGTTTAGTAGCTCAAAGTACTATCAGAACGCCCAAAAAATGTATAGTTAAACCCGAAAATGACAGAGTAATTCATTTTGGCCACCTTTTTTCCAATCGGCCCCACTGTGCGGCGAGGGTGCCTGGCAGGGGGTGACACATCAACAAACTTGAAAATTACCATTGCTGGAAAAAAAAATTACAGAGAAAGAAGGCATGGAAGAGTCGTTCATAAGAATCGGTCATAAAAACCCGCTGCTCTCCTTTACATCTCATTCGGTTTTCCAGTTTGAACAATTTGTTCAACCCCAAATGATAGGTACTCCATACTCCAGGCATTACCGTTTCGAAATAACACCTTTCTTCGATATTCCTGCACTTTCACGCAGTTCATACGACAAATCCCAATCCCTGCAGCGCTATAACAATTTGAGTGTAATTCATTAACCCAAATATTTAAAGTCACTTGCCAAAATTATGCCTGCTGCGCTAACATTGTAATTTTGAGTAAGTGTACACCTTATCTCTGCATTGAGCTTAAAGCCGCCGAGTGCGTCCACCATGTTGAGGATGGTGGGACGACCTTTAAACTTAAGGTGGTTGGTTCGAAATTTACAGGAGCATAGATTTTCTTCATAAATGCAACATTTGTTCCTTTAATTATGTTCTAAAATTCAACGGGAAAAATTTTTGGGGTTTTCAATGTAGTTTTTGAGATATATAAGGTTTTTTTAAACATGAGTCCTTACGGCGCACCCCGCTTCGTAAGGGTCAATTATGTATTATTTACGTTTCTACCATACAGATTTTCACCAAAAACTGAAATGATGTGGATATTAGCCAACAATTTTTATTCCGAGAAAATCAACCAGTGGTATCGACTTATTTCCTCCGTTCATACGAAAGAAATAAAATATTCCTTAAATTTTCAAATATCGCGCGCGAAGTTTTGAGGTGTATTTGGCAACGTGGAATCAGACGAGGGAAAGCGAACGCGCGAGAAACCACAACAGATCACACCACAAAGCCCACGAATATTACAATGTAGCCCCCTTGACAGAGTTCTTGAGAATAGACGAATACGACACCTGCCGTTACGACCGCTGAAACACAGAAACAATTGCCTACACAACAGCAGTTCCGAATTTCAGAATGTGCGTTGTTGCCGAGTAAAAAAGAGAGATTAAATAAATGGTTTAAACAAATGTTATAAATGTTTAAGCGTTAAACACAATTATTCGTCACTACAAAATATGCGAATACCCATAGCACAAAATTACATACATACTTTTTCAATCCATACATTAAAACCAACATCTCCAAGGTCAAAGGATATGCACAGAGTGTCAACGTTCCGGTTGCCTAGAAACCAACTCAAGTCAAGTTTTACGTTATGTTTCATGTCAATATTTAAATTCAAAAGGGCTCTGTTTCGACATGACTTGAGAATTTGAGGCATCCGGTTGAAATGTTTTGTAATTTAATCATGTCCAAGTAATTTTTTAGTGCCATTGAAATTATATGAGCACAAGTTCTCAACGACTCATGATTACCAAACCAGCCACCTTAAAGAGGTTTGCGGAGAAACAAGCGAGACTCTGCCCATAGGCGGTCGCGGACAACAAGCGATGGCATTCGGAGGTGACATTGGTCTATCTTTGGGTAAAGAGGAAACCTGTGAAGATGTGCCGAGACTTGGCGACGAGGGACTGCCAACAATGGGGAACATGCACTATTTTCTATAACTCTTTGAATGTGAAGTTAATTAGCTAAAATGAGCTTGGCGAAAATTTTGCTGAAGAACTAAGTTGTGTTACAAAGATATTACTCTTTGAAAATTGTACTTTTTTGGCAGCTTAAAAACACGACGTCATCGCATGACGTCACGGCACGGTGTCACTATGGGCGTTGTTTATCTGTTTATGCTATTGTTAGTATCTATAAATACAATAGATACTAAAAATCAAATTGCATGAGACAATATAGTTGCTGGTTTGCATGTTAGTAGTGCATGCTTGGTGATCTTCACCCCCTGCCACACACCCTCGTGGTGGCTTGCAGGGTATCGTGTAGATGTATGCGTGGAGGTAAGTTGTTAAATGAATAATTGGCGATAACGTATGTATTTATCTCATTTGTTTATTGCAATAAACGATTGTATTTCGATTTTTCATTTACGTAGTATGGATGGTAACGAGCAAATCGTCCATTAATTATATAATGCTTTTTTAGTGCCCGAGAATTTCTACTACGTCTATGCAATCGCTGGTTTTTTCAAGAAGAACGCCGCCATAAGGGAGTCAACGAAAGGATTTTGTCGGAATGTGCTTTTTTAAGTATTTTTTCAGTCATCGTTTCTTTCAAGAAACGGCTAAAAACCTCAAAACAATATATTCACCTCGTTTTATTTTAAAAATAAGTGTCTATCTCCGTAGCAATATGGAACCTATGCCGTGCAGTGACGTCAGAAGGCGTTTCAGGTCACGTGACTTTCGTCGATTTTCGGGAACATTTTAATAACATTTAATTTGTGGTGGGCGCAGAAAAATTTGGCTTATATGTTTAAAGTGCCGAGAAAATTTCGCATCAAGTACATAATTAATCTTCGAGAAACAAATTCCATGCATATTCCCCATTATGTTTCCTATCACGCGGAGGAGAGGGCATCTGCTCATCTTTATATGAGTGAAGACCACAGCGGTCGGTACAGCGACACTCGTTCCATTTCAGGCGTGACAACGGTTACTTTAAAGGGTGTAGTACTGCGATGTGGAAGGCAAGGGGAAACAATCACAATCTTATTATCCAGAGGAGTGGCAGTTACTCCACTCATTTCCTTATTAACGAAACGCCTCTCGGGCAAAATATTCCGGAGGTAAACCAGTCCTCCAATGGAATCTCAGGGCGGGGACAACCCCAGAGATAAGAGTGATAAGCAAATTGGGGTAGGGGACATAGAACCTGAGATATCGTTGGGCCCGCGGAAGACTGTAGAAGCTGAAGGTGGAAATGCGAATAATGGACCTCGACATTTAAGGGATCGGCGAAATGAGGTGGCCTGAAGAAGACCGACTTTTGGAGTGGAAGCTACAGGATTGTTCACACAGGATCCCTGAAGGGTAAAGCTCAAGTAGGGGTTAAAAGTGATCTCCTCGGACCATGTCCCAGGTGCAAGAGGGTGTGCCCCACCTCGGAGATGGGTCCTCATCCGCGACCCTTTCCCGAGCTCCGAGACGCACGCGGCGGGAGGGTACCACAGAAAAAACTGACCTTACCCAGTATAATTTAAGCTTTAAAAACTTTGCCATATTGCAATAAATACCAGTTTTCATCGTACTCCTGATAATTCTGCGAGGACGTACGTCTTTTAATCGCCGTTCTACGATGAAAACAGGTTTATAGATTTTAGTGAAAATGCGGTGGGCGACAGCCGGAAAAATGGCAACCTCGCAGTGACATGGAGGTGGTTCCGCGAAGTTTCAATACGCCTGGGTGATTTTCTGACGCTTCCCTCATTATGTATATGCACACATTGACTGAGTATAGTTTTGATTTTGGTGTTATTGACGTCGATGTAACACTGTCTTTAGCGAGTCGTTACCTAGGGAATGTTTCCAACATTATCTGTCGCCCATTTCTATAGTAAAAACAACACATTGTCCGCGATCGATTAAGAATTCCCTGATGTAAGATTTTACGTCGTTGTCCAACCCATAAGATGTCATTTTTATAAGTTACTTTCTGTTTGACAATTTATCAAATGTATTCTCACAGTCAAAGAAATAGGCGAGGTATCTCTTGAACTGACTAGCTGTACACTTGGTCTTGAATATCTTCTGGACCTGGAGATTTATTTGGACTGTTGATTTTGCCTTTCCCCCCCTCGAGGCATTTACTACAGGGTTTGTATAAAAAGTAACCGGACTGAGCTTGTGACGCCCAGGTAAAGCGTTCGCAAGCCGTTTGCTGGTGCTATAGTGGTGGTGGGGGATCGGGGGAAGGGTAGCGGGCCCGAGTCAGTTGCCTGCAGACGCTTGGAGGGTTCGTGCGAGAGCGCAGTGCGTGTTCAGTGACCTCGTCGGAGTGAAAATAGAGCGTACCATCGAGCAACGTGTTAACATCAAATTTTGTGTCAAACTCAAGAAAATGCCTACGGAAACTCTTCAAATGATCAATGAGGTTTACGGTAAGGATGCTGTATCCAGAACTCAGGTCTTCCAGTGGCACAAGAATTTCCGAGAGGGCCTCGATGACGTCCACGACGAAAAGCGCACCGGGCGTCCATCAACCAGTCACACGGACCCAAATGTTCAAAAAGTGCGTGATGTGTTGAACACTGACCGTCGTCTGAGCATCCGAGCAATCGCAGAAGAGGTCGGAATTGATAAGATGACGATGTTGTTAAGAACGATCTGGGCATTAGGAAGATCTGTGCGAAGCTGGTGCCAAAACACCTGACGGATGAGCAACAGGAGCGTCGTGTTGCTGTTGAGGAATTGGCCGAACACTCGAGGGCGACGTTGCCACAGCCTCCCTACAGCCCGGATACGGCACCACCGGACTTCTTCCTATTCCCCAAGATCAAGAAAGTACTGAAGGGGACGTGGTTCGGGACTCTGGAAGCCGTTCAACTCGCTACATCGAGGGCTCTAGATGCCTTACAGGTTGTCGACTTCCAGGGGGCGTTGGAGCACTGGAAAATCCGGTGCCAAAGGGTTCACGACTCCGATGGGGACTACTTCGAAGATTTCTGGAGGAAAAGTGTAGAAATTTTGCCAATAAATATGTTTTCTGAGCTCAGTCCGGTTACTTTTTATACAAACCCTGTAGTTAGAGCACCCGGAGCTTTCCATAGGGCTATATGGATGGCCAAGGTAATATATTCATTAAAAATATGGATTTTTTGAGATCAGTTAATTTTATCAGAAAGTGAAAGTAAGGGACTACTAGCTGGGTCTGTTTTCATTTTAAAAGTATATATATTTTCATGGTACACAGCCACAGACGCTCCAGGGGCACCAAAATTGATTTGAAGCTAATAACTAGATTTAAAGAGAGAATAGTAGCCTTGAAAGTGCGACGGCATCCATTGCCCTAAAGAAATTGAGCAGGAACTTGTGGTATCTGAGTGAACAGTTGTCGGCACTATCATTTTTCGACGATAGTGTTAATCCATATGAATAAAAGAAACTTGTATGCAACCTAAAAAACAAAGAAGGCTTACCAAATCCTCCTAAACGACTGCCCAGGAATTTAGAATATACCAACAGGTTAGTGCTGGCAGATTTTGTCACAACGAAGAGTCTCATTCTTTCGAATACTTAGTATTCCAGAAGATTTTTTGGAAGAGGATCCTGTGACATGGCACAACAACAGCGACTGCAGAATTAGTCAAGATAAGGTGAAGGCTTTGCGTGTGACTAACGATCATGCTGAATGCGCTATCAAGTTGATGGAAACTTTCAACAAGACTATTACATGCAAAGAAGATAATTTCCAACATTTGCTTCTTGGTGCTGCTCACTTCCAAAGGGCTCGCAAAAGACTCGCGGAAGTCCATCGTTAACGAGCAGTGTCGTTTGGATTTGTGATAATAAATAAGTGTTATTAACATGTTGTGCTGCTTTATTTACGACTTTGTGACAGTATTAAAGTAAGGAAGTTTTTCCGTGAATCGATCTTGTCCCTTTCAGCAACTAACAGTTAAACTGTAATTTTCCTTCCTCTTTACGGCAAAAGCGTACATGTGCATTCCATTTGAACACATTTATACTGTACGAGCACGCCCGTCGCTGGCTGGACGCCGTGAGTAGCCGGTTCCGCGCATGCACAGCTATCAGCTGTTTTTTCGTGCTAGCCGTCGTGATACGAGGCTGGCCAGTAGTCTTCTAATAGCTCTCGCCACTGCACATCGCTCACCGGAGCTGACAACGGTGCAAGCAACTGCAACTCGGCCTACCACTAAAGAAGAATGTATTTTTGTAATTTGATCTGTGCCAATTTTAGTTGAAATTAAAAGCAAAGCTAAGCCAGGAAATTGAATTTTATTCCTGCACGAACATATAACATTAGAGCTTAAGGTCGGTCTTGTAAGGATTGTGGCTTCGCGTGAATCATTAGTTGTCTGCAACTGTTACCCAGGGTATTCGACTCCCCCCGCAGACTCTCGTCAGGGAAGGGGCGAGGAAAGGCAATGGCAGGTAAGGCGCCGAACAGCTGACCGCGAATGCGAATGCCCGCGAGCAACCGCCTCGGCGTTAGGGGTGTGGCGCGCGGCTGTAGCTTGCGCAATAATATTTTATTCGTGGAAAGCCGTATATGCGGACGTAAAATCGGAGCGAATTTCGAACCTAAAGGGCTTTAAAATTGTGCGTTAACCCTAAAAATGATGCTATTTCCTCTAATCCGGATAATGGGGAACTTGCATGGGTCGACGATTGCTATAAAAACTATTTTGAACAGGTAAAACCGAAATATTAGCTCGCAAAAATACCTAAATTATCTCCATTCATCATCAGAAGAAATAAAAAATTGACTTAAAAAATCAAGCAAAATTTCTCTGAGCCGACCACTGCGCGAAGACACCCGAGCTCTGCCGAGGCTAGGTGTGACGTCATCCGTGCCTAATCTGCCGTCTGAGTCGGGAAAAACACCAACGCATGCTGTAAACATTGTTTTGGTGGAGGATTTAGTCGCTCACCGTCACTTGTTCGTGTGCTGTTATTCTTGGGTAAGTTTTCCTATTGTTATTGTGCCACAATTATTACTTGGGATATTAAAAATGCACTTTCGGGATGATAAAATAGACTTTTTACCTCGAATATTTCAGGTAAAAAAATGGATGATTACGTTGCCGCTCGTTCGGACAATATTCCTGAAATTGATGCCATGACCCTCATGGCATTTGTTATGACAAATGATTGCTATGCGTCTGCGGAAAAAAAGAAAACTTTTTCTCCTGACCGGATGGGAGAAAACTCTCGTTATGAAAAATTTGTAAGGCGAAGCTGATGAACTTCGTAAGGACCAATGGAAAGTCTCGTACCTTAAAATGATGATGGCTACAGCTGTTTTGCTTCGGTAATTTTGCAAACAAACCTTTGGACAAGAAGTAATGTAGCTCAATGAGGTTATGCGAGTGATTTTTTCGTTATTTGCTTTCGATAATACTTGTGTGACATCGTGGACATGTGTGCATTTAAAGCCAGCGGCATGAAGTTACCGTCGTTTGCCTCAAAATTTCGATTTCTATGAATACAACGAGAATAAATGAGAGATATTTACTTTGAATCCTTTGTTTATAATACTTATTAATGCGGAGAATGAAGGTTAGTTTATCAGAACGAGGCACAAATCTAGAGGATTGGCCTTATCGGGAATGACTTAACCTTGATTTAATAGTCCGTATGAAGTTCATTATAGGGAATGGACTTCCCAGCGTACGATTTATTTTCTTCAATGAAACTAAATAGTATACTGGTAATAATTAATTACGTTATAACAAGGATAGTTGTCTTGTTTTCAAAACCAATAGTACGAAGCACGTTTATCCACGTCATGCTGTTGGATGTCAGGTAAAAGGAAGTTGAAGCATTACTTATCTTATTACATATATTTTTTTTCGCCAGAAGTATCACTGAATTTTGAAAGTCATAAACCTTATGCTCACATTTACCTCTCTACCAACATTCACCGGTTTAAGTGCTTAACTATGATTCAGTTATTATCATCGGACATTCAGCAAAATACATTGCAATAGTCTTTGTCAAGAAAAACAACACTAACATCAATATCAGAAGGAAATGTCAATATTTTTACCTTCAGTAAATTCATTTAGGAATTTAAAGAGCAATTTTAAAACATAAAACCTGATCTTGATCGTCCTTCTTTGCTGAATAAATACATTGGGGGCATTGAGGCATGATCCCATAATTCTATCCCATACATTAAATGGTAGTGGAATAAAGAAAAGTAGCACCTGCTATTCAAAACACTCAACACAAATGAACCCGCTTATTGATTTAAAAATCATTACCGTCCGACACCCCAATCTATGTAAAGGCATTAGTATAAGCTAAACAGTGTTCTTTAATCATCACCATATCACATTCAATGCCAGCAAAAAGTTTGTAAATGGCTATAATAATTCAAAGACCTGAATTTTTTCAAATGTACTTCGTAGCCCTTTAATTAAATACCTATGTGGGCCACAAACAACTTTTGTGGCAGAGTATAGTATAGCATTACCTGAATGTAATTCTCATGAACATCAAAACTATAACTACACCACCGAAACATAAAACCATTCTCAAGTCTCGATTACATACATATAAAAAGACACAACGACCCTGGGTCTTATACTTGCCTCATGTCATGCTAAAGAGATTATGATGAGCACTGCACTACGCCGCTACATAACGTTACAGATCGATGTCATTGTATTAAGATAAAAAAAACTTCGGCACCAAATCAATAGCAAAATATATCTACCTTGTAAAGGCATTGTTTTATTAACTTGAGAGCATCAGACCTAATACACACGTTCTCAAAGAAACACATCGCACAGTGAATACATTTCAACTCAGCTGGCACGTAAAAGGATTCGGAAATTAAACTATCTTGACTCTAACTTGTAACTCGTATCGAGTAACAATACTATCTGTCACCTAATTTGCTAATAAAATTACTAAAACACCACTCAGGGCCGAAAAATTGCTTCTGACGATTCGCAGAGCAATGAATGTTTTGGAAGTAATCAACAAATCACTGTCGAGATGCGCACTTTCTCCACGGGAGAAAGAGATACATCGGGCTCTTGAGTGAGACGCTTACACCTCACCTTTGATAGAAGTCTGGGTTAGTCAGTCACTTATTGACATTCTACATACGTTTCTTCTTGCGTTTGTAGGCAACCTAATAAATAGCTTATTAGGCACCTTGGTTGAAGTATTTTTACAGCCAGGTGTTAAACAATATTATGCCTCGAACTCATCTCGCTAGCTAATTACAATGCTAGGGAGTTGGGTCGATGTATGGAGCGGGCAATGCAAAAGTACATCTACATCTACATCTACATCTACATCTACACGATACCCTGCAAGCCACCGCGAGGGTGTGTGGCAGGGGGTGAAGGTCACCAAGCATTCACTACTAGCATGCAAGCAAGCAACTAAAGGGTCTCATGCAACTAGATTGTTAGTATCTATAGTATTTGAGGGGTTAATACATGCATCATGCACTACAGAATACTCTAAAATATTTCCCCTACCTATCCCTTTCCTATGCTGCCTATTCTGTTCTCTTATAGTACGGGGGAAAAATGCCATTTTGAATCTATCTGTACGACAATCTATCTCTCTAATCTTATTTATCTGGTCGAATCTAGCATAATACGCTGGTGTTTTCAATATGTGCCTAACATCTTCAGTAAAGCTATCCGATTGAAATTTCTGCAATAGATTAAATCTGAACTTTAATCTACGCTCTGATAATGATTCCCACCCTAATTCTTGTATTAATTCTGATACACTACTCAACCTATCGTAACACCTTTTGACGAACCTAGCTGCTCTACGCTGCACACTGTCTAGTTCTCTCATCAAACCTAATTCATTAGGATCCCATACACTGGCTGCATACTCAAGGTGGGGCCTAACTAGTGAAAAGTAGCATCGCTCTTTTGTCTTCTCATCACATTTCCCAAGTACTCTTTTTATAAATCCTAGCTTTCTCTTCGCTCGGCCGCATATTTCCCTTATGTGTCTTCCCCACGATAAATCTTTAGTGATTGTTACACCTAAATATCTTACGGTTTCAACGTTTTCGATCTTCGTGTTATTAATTCTATAGGATCGCTCTATCGAATTATTCCTCCTCCAAAAATTGATAGCTACACACTTTTTAAGGTTGAGTTCTAACTGCCATTTGTCGCACCACTCTTGAATTGCATCTAAATCCTTGCTAAGTGATTTCATGTCCTCTTCGTTTGATATACCCCTGTACACCACCGCATCGTCTGCAAAAAGTCTAAGGTTACTACTAACTACGGTACCCAAATCGTTTATGTATAAAAGAAATAGAAGCGGACCTACTACGCTACCCTGGGGAACTCCCGATGTGACTTCGATTGTGTCCGACATGATACCATCTATGACAACCCTCTGCTCTCGCCCACTTAAGAATTCTTTTACCCAACATACAACGTCTTTATTTATACCAAAACTCTCTAACTTCAAGATTAATTTGTCATGAGGAACTTTATCGAAAGCCTTTTTAAAATCTAAAAATATCGCATCAACTTCAGTACTGCTTTCGCCGTGGACTAAAATATCGTGTACGAATAAAGCTAATTGTGTCTCGCAAGATCTACCTTTCCGGAACCCATGCTGGCTGTTTATGAGTAATCCCTGACTATCCAAATGCCCCATGATCGAACTGACTACTATGTGCTCAAATATCTTACAAGAGATTGACGTGAGTGAAATGGGTCTGTAGTTACTAGGTTCTTCCCTATCACCGCTTTTAAATATAGGTGTAATGTTAGCTACTTTCCAATCCTTGGGTACTGTGTGGTTCTTTAGTGTTTTATTGAATATTATTTCTAGATAGGGGGCTATTTCAGAAGCTAATGTTTTATAAACTCTGGAAGGAATTTGATCGGGACCTGGTGATTTGTTTTTACTTATGCTTTTTAACTGCTGCTCTATTCCGCGACATGAAATGTTTATTTCGGGCATTTGCTCACTGAAAGTGTTCGGCGGTGGTTCCACTGCGTTTTGTGACGATGAGTTGAATACACTTTGGAAGAAGGTGTTTAAAGTGTTGGCTTTTTCTACACTGCTGGTGACTCTGATTCCTTTATCATTTTTAAGTGTGTGCACTGTGGACTTATTTCCCTGAAGCTCTCTCACATATGACCAAAACGCTTTAGGATTGCTATCTAAATATTCTCCTAACATCTTGCTCTTGAAATGTGATAACGCTTGCCGACATGATTTCCTTGCTAATGCTCTCGATTTTTTATAGTTTTGAACTAGCTCATTTTTTTCCTCTACCGATAGACCCCGTCTGGCATTTTTCATCTTAGCGTGGCATACCCTTTGTCGCTTTAGTGATTTCCTAACCTCCGCGTTATACCACCTTGGCTCTGTATTATCACTAATATATTTACTTGGTATGTATTTATGAACTGCGTTACGGGTGACCTCAAGAAATTCTCTCCACGAATCCTCTGTATTTAATCCTTTGCTTTGTTCGCTGAATACATTAAACGCTTCCCTTAATTCCTCTTTCATACCGTCGTAATTTGCCTTGCCAAATAAGTACACCCTCCTCCTTGGTTTATAATGTCTTTCAACGCCTACAATAAATTTCGCATGCACTATTTTATGGTCACTAATTCCTGTGTCTGTAACTGTATTTAGAACTCTCTCGGGTATATTTGTTGCTAATAAGTCTAGAATGTTGTTACCCCTGGTCGGCTCTGTTACTAGCTGTTGTAGAGAATGTGTCGTAAAGGTGTTCAACAGTGATTCGCAATGTTCCTTATCCTTACCTCCTGCAATGAAACTACACGTATTCCAGTCTATCGAGGGGAGATTGAAATCTCCGCCTACTATTATTCCTCTATCATTCTTCCCAGAAAGTAATGTGCGTATCTCTGACTCTAGCTCTATTATAGAATTGGCGTCTGCGTCCGGTGGCCTGTAATATGCACCTACATATATCTTTTTTGCGTTACTACTTTTACTTTTAACGGAACACCAAATACTTTCTACATTTCGCTCTGAAATAAGTTCTCTTCTACTGACATACGGGTCCTTCACAGCTATGAAAACTCCTCCTCCGTTTCTGCTTACTCTATCCTTTCTGTATACTGTAAAACACTTCGGAAATACTTCATGATCTGATATGTCCTTCGAAAGCCAGCTTTCTGTACCTACGATTATATCTGCATTAGTACTCTTAATGAGGTGGTGAAATTCTGCTACTTTATTTCTTATACTACGACAATTCACTACTATCACTGAAATTTTTTCTTCCAATCTGTTTCTCTCTTGGTGCTCCTTTCCAACTAAAATTTTCCTCGATAATTTTTTGACGGACAAACTATTTGGTCTACCTCTTACCTTTGATGAATTATCATGTTCGTTCTCTCCATGTGTTTTTCTCTGACCTTCTAAAACTACTCTGCATGTTCTGTCAAATTCTTGCACGATTTTTCCCCCGCGGATTGACCTGCACTCTGGGCTACCACCTGAGCTAAACCCTACGTGTATGCTCCAGTATCCTACTCGCTACCTTAGACGATGCCTCGTCCGTGTAGTGGACACCCGAGCGATTCAGGGGCACCCGACACGTTTCCAGCTCCGGCCCGAGGTCCAAAAACTCAGCTCCCTCGCTCCCACAGACTTCACGGAGTCTCCGGTTTATGCCTAAAACTCGGCTCCAAACCATCGACCCCCGATCCGTCCTAGGTACCAAGCTACATATAGTCAGCCTCATATCGATACCCAGACCTCCACGAACACGGTGGAACTCGGTGCATAGATCCCTTACGGAATCCATTACATCCTCGGACCCCCGTTTCGCGGCGTCGTTAGTGCCGACATGGGCGACTACGTGCAGCTTGGAGCAGTTAGTGGCACTGACCGTTGCTTTCAACGCCTTCGTCACCTGGGGCACCGTACCTCCTGGTATACACCAGGAACGTACCCGTTCTTCGTCACCTTTCCCTCGGGATTCACCACCTCCTTCCCGACGGGCCCTGGCACGCATCGAGTCCGCTACTCGGCGGACAAGTAAGATGAACTTTCGAGATTTAAACTATCTTGCCTACATATTACTCATTATTGACGTGAAATATCAACTGTATACCATTAAGTGATTACCTACTCAATTAAAAATCAGAGGTCGGCTCACTTTTGGGTTGAGTAGGCTCGCTTGAATCACCCGTGTTGGTGCGCTGTTAGCCCAGCTGCTTCGGGCGATTGTTTAGGCACTGTTGACGTCATCGGGTATTCTTTAGCAGTGGCTTGGGGGGGAGGGAGTTTTCGGCGCGCTTTAAAATGTCGCTATATTTAGCATTCAATATCTCGCGAAGGAAAACTCAGATTTACATGCAGTTTTCTTTGTTGAATCGAGAAGGTAATTTTCTGTCCGCCTGTTAAATAAAAAAAAATCATGCAAGTTCCCCATTGAATGTTATTGCATTCATGCCCTTTGATTTGATTGATGCCTTTGTCGGAGCTTAAGGACTCAGAAACATAAACGGAAGTTCAGAGATAAACATTCAATTTGCCTCGCAATGTAAACTATGTAACGTAATGCACTTAAGACGTCATCAACATTGACGGCTTCCACGTTACTTCGTTGAAGCTGTGGCGGCTCGAAGGGGAAAAATTATTTCCAGTTTCAACGCGTCTTGTCTGGAATCAGCCAGACATCTATAGATAGCCTAACTATAGGTACACTATAACTACAACAGCCTAACTATAGATACTAACAATCTAGTTGCATGAGGCCCTATAGTTGCTTGTTTGCATGTCGGTAGTGCATGCTTGGAGATCTTCACCCCCTGCCACACACCCTCGCGAAGGCTTGCAGGGTATCGTGAGGATGTAGATGTAGATGCAACCTTTCATGACCCCTGCTGATCACTTCTTCATGGAAATGGATGCCCGATGCCGACATTGCCCTGTATTCATAACATCCCCGGAGCTTAAGTGGAGGGGAGAGGAGTGGAAGGGAGGTTTTATCGATAACATTGTGTTTTCAGGGCCTCCATCCATTGCTCCTCTTTGTCGCAATGGCTTCACGGTTTATCGGACAGTTGAATCTTTCAACCTTATGGTGCGTTTACACGTAGCAGTTGACTGCTATGACAGTCGCGAGATGAGCGATGCATCAATATCGCTACTGCTATGATGCGTCCGCGTTAACTTCTATGCAGCATAAAGTCGCTATTTAGGCGTTGCCATAACAAATAAAAAGTTTTATTTCAATAGTGATCGATGTTTAAACTTTCATGAAATTCATCAAACAATAAGTCCAATGACGATTATCTTTTGTTCCCATTCTTTAAAGAGTAGAAACTCCCCGTTTGGGGATGGATATCCTTGTTATCGTATCCAAATTCCGTCGTGTATTGCTTTCCGTTGGCGATTGTTGCGATTGTGTTGGATACGTTTCCGCTGGAAAGTAGACGGGCTTCAACATTGCTAATAGCTCGAACTAGGATCGATTGTGTTCGACATGTGTCCAGCTGACCTGATACGACCTGAACTCGTATCGCAGTTGCTATTTACACATGCGAGTAGGGCTTAACAGTTGTTAGCAGTTGACTATCATAGCAGTCAACTCAAGTCACCTGCTACGTGTAAACGCACCTTTAGCGATGATATTGGCTCTTCCGAAGTCGATCGCCCGCTCCGAATCTGCATATTCCCCAACTGTCGACTTCGACGATCGGCAAACATCGAAGTCGGCGGTTGTGGTCGCAGCCAGCAACCTTGCGCCCCGACCCACCAAATATTTCCCAAGTCGCCGCCATTCAATGAAATGGAGCGGGGCTTGTAGTTGTCCACATATCTTAGAAAATGACAGTACATACATATATTTTCCCACCACCAAGATGCGGGCCTTAAAGAGGCACCTGGGTGGTGGATTCCGAATCCGTCAAAGCGGCGCCAAGGGGGCGCCAGGATCGTACCTCGTGCTGTTGCCCCGCGCCGCCTCCGGAGTCGGGACGGCGTCGTCCGCGGGGGCGGCGGCGCCGGCGCCTCTAGCCTGCGCCAAAGAGAAGAGAGGTCACCATTAGCAACGGAACCTGGGGAGCCAAGGACGGAGGCGAACAAGGGATGGGAGGATCGCTTCGAGGCGATGAGGGAGAGCAGGAGGAATACCAAAGCGTGTACAGGGGTGCAGGTACAAGTCAGCACACGCATTCAACGCACAATGTCCACGGCTATTCAATTCAAATACCATATCCCAGGTCATTTGGATATTCAACATTCAAACGCTACCCTGCATACTGTTGGCCATGGCAATGTAATGATATATCCATATTCTGTCCAACATTACTCATGAATTATACAGGTCAACAACTGGTGTTTCATATTTTCTAAGTGCTGCTTATAAGCACCACTTAAGCCGCGTTTACGTAATGTATCGATACCTGCTATATAGCAAATTTGTGTAACATATAGCAAGTTTATATAACACTTGCTAAAAGTAGAAAAAGTCACTTCTGAAAAGTGATATATAACATTGCTATATGTAGCAGATTCTGCTATATATAGCAAAGATTGTGCTATCCATTGGGGGTCGGTATAGATCAAAAGAAATCCGTGCTATATCTTACTTCGCTATATATAGCAAAAGTTACATCACAATGTTATATAACAAAAGTTATATAACAATGTTATAAAGCAAAAGTTATATAGCAGGTTTTGCTACATAGAGTAAACGCGGCTTTATGCTACATTTTGGCTGAGTAGCGTTATAAGCAAAATAATTTTCTGGGCATTATGCCTCAAATGTGCCATCGTATTATTTGCCATGCATAAAGTAAAATGCATGAGCAATAACATATTTTTATATCAAAAAATTTAAGGTGGGGAGTAATGAGATATTCAGGGTAAAGTCAAAGACCTCGAGGGTGAAAATTTTTATGAACAGACCACGTTGACAGCTCTGCTTATTACCTTTCCAATAATATAAGTTTCATTGTTGTATCTGGATTAGAATCAGAATTACAGTCATTTATTTTGAGACACATGTTGAAATTTCAACCAATTTCCAAACTTTGCGGACCTGTAAGTTTTCTCACAATAATCATTAACCTCTGCAAATAGGTAGTTTTCCATCTCTTACCAGGATCACTGAATGCACCAAATTCGAAAGAAATCTGAGATGGTCAGGTTGAAATGTTTCTTTTCTGCGCTGAATTGGCATGTAATCACCCAGAAACGCATTTCAGAAACCCCTGCAAGCAACAGGGAGGAGTTGGTTTAAAATACCTGGTTTAAAAAAGAGGTGAACCAATGAAAACCAATGAAATGAAGGGAGCTGAAGAAATTGTTTGTTGAACTGCAATTCACCAACTCAATCGATTGTAATTTGGTAAAAAGAAATACCTTCCTCATAGTAAGTAGGTATTATGCATACAAGTGAAAAGTTTATCAAGATTTTTTATGAACGTTATCATTCTTTTTTGTACAGTAAGTATTTTTCAACTTTTTTCGCGAAATTTTTGAAGAAAAAATTCAAAAAGTTGAATTGCCAGCCATTGCCCCACCAAATAAGGTACGTGAATTTGTAGCCAAAGATCTTAGTTATCGATTGATGAAAAAATATGCTGCGGTTTAGCAGCGCAAAATGATATTAATTATGAAAATATGTGCATCACTTTAACTACAACGTTGCGCGGGTTGCATATCACTTGTAATAGCCCGTTACTTTTGTCCGATCAGCCATGTCAAATTTGTTCTAGTTTCAGGGCCAGATTTCTAAATAGGCTGAAAAGGCTGCAGCCTAGAGCGGCAAAATTTAAGGGGCGGCACTTTGGCGATTTACTAAAAATTGAAAATATACATTTCGATTATTTTAATAACAGAAACTTCTTTAGACGTATCTTTGATTTGTAGCGTATTCATTTACGGAAATGAAATATGTTTCTTCTTTTCATAGCATTACACGAATTTACTTCACATAATGTTGTGGCACATTTTTCATGTAGTGTAATTTGGTTTGACAACACTGCAAGGCGCAAGCACGTGATTCGATCTGAAAACACTGTAAGCCCAGTCAGTGTCACTACGTTGTTACAACAAACCTTCCTAACATCTCTTGTTTACGTTTCGGTAAAACAGTGTGTCAATCGGTGATGAACAACGGTAATTTTTTTGTGGTCTGCTCCTCCTGTGTAGTTATGATTGTTTTGTGATTACTGGCTTAAATTATTCAATTAAAGAAGATACAGTTCATAAAAGTATACTGCTATGAGAGAGACAATAGAAAGAGACTCAGTGGTACTGAGTACAAAAAACGATCAAAATTGAATTTTCAAGAACAAAAACGTGTTCTGAAACAAACAAAAAAAAACAAGATTTCTTTTTTAAAACTAATGTTTCGCCAGTGGAGGAAAAGAATGACAATGAAAAAGAAGGGAAATCAGAAAGTGCTAGTGGCAGTGCTGATGTTTGTGATGATTCCGTAAGGAACACTGCTTTCACCGGACCAAGTTGTTCCAAAACAGCTGTGTTACCAGAACCTACTGCAATAGAAGTAAGTTCGCAAACATTAGTTAACAAATTAGATAAGGATCCAGCTTCGTGGATCTTAAACAATGTTACTAGAGATTTAATATCAGAAAATGGCTTTGACCAAAACATAGATTTAGATTTCGTTAACAGCGTAAGAGTGTACAAAGATTAAAGGAGATATTTGACTAAATATCTCTTTAAACGAAAGTTAAAAATGGAGAAGTTCATGTAAGGAAATGGATGATTATCTCCAAAAGTAAGGGATCAGTTTTTTGTGGACCTTGTTTAGCGCTTAACAGCAAAGAAAGATCACAATTAGACGATAATGATGGTTTCAAATACTGGAAAAATGGAGAATATCGGGCATGTCACCACGAAAATTTACCAATACAAAAATCTGCAATAATTACTCTAAAATCAAGAGGAATTTCTCTTAACCGTGTTGACAGTATGCTTACACAACAACTAGACAAAGAAAGACACTATTGCAGAAATGTTTTAACAAGTGTTGTAGCGGCCGTTAAGGCCCTGACATCAAGTCCTTGCTGTTAGATACGTTACAAGTGACGGTGCGCCGTGTGAAAGATTTCTTACTTTCATTCCATCAGCGGGTCATAAATCAGAAGAAATGTTCAAGAGTGTGAAGAGTGAGCTCGAAAATCTGAAAATAAACATTGATGATTTGCAGAGGACAATCGTTTGATAACGCTACAAATATGACCGGTGTTTACAATGGTCTACAAGCAAAAATAAAGGAAAAAGCTCCTTTAGCTTTATTCATCCCATGTGCGGCACATTCCCTAAATCTTGTTGGATCGTCTGCTGCAGAATCTTGTGGAGAAGCGTGCAAATTTTTCATGTTGCTTCAGGAAATATATGTATTTTTTACGTGCTCTACCAAGCGATGGGAATGTTCAACAAGCGTTATGGATACATCGTATCAGAAGAAGACAATAAAAAAGTGTGTCCTACTCGATGGTCAGCTAGAGATGATGCGTGCCAAAGTTTACGAGAGTCTTGGGAAGAAATACACATTGCTTTGACAGAAATTTCCAATGACTCAATAGAAAAAGCAACAACTAGATGTTAATTTCAAGGAATTCTTCGAAGATTAGAAAGGTTTAAAACCGCTTTTATGGTATGTTTCTGGAGCACCGTACTTCATAGAATTCATAAAGTTAGCAAAGCCATGCAGAGAGAAACTGTAGATGTTTTATCGGTGACTGATTTGTATGGTTCTCTTGAAGAATATTTCATGGAACAGAGAGACCATTTTGAATGCTTCGAGAAATTGGCTATGGATATAACCAAACCTGCATCTTATGAAAAAGACAACAAAAGATAACTAAAAAGAAAAGTTTGGGATGACGAAGACCGAAGTGGTGAAGTAAACTTTACCGGCAGGGATGATCTTAAAACAAATACGTTTTTACCATTTATAGACTCTTTCGTTTGTGAATTAAAGAAAAGAAAAGTGGCCTATAACGTGTTTCAAGACGGATTTTACGTCTTAACTCAGTTGTGTGATAACAAGACTGATCAGAGAGACATGGAAGAGAAATTGAGAAAGGGGACCAATCTTTACAACATCTACACAAATTATTTGGATTCTGATTTTACTGAAGAGTGCATCCACTTCCAAAAGCACCGTGCTGTGGGGATTGATCAACCACCTGGAAAATCGTTGCAAGAAATTTTGAAATTTCTAAGATTTTACTCCCTAGAAGATGTGTACCCACATGTGGGCATCGCTTTAAGGATACGTTTGTGCATACCTGCTACGAATTGCGCTGGAGATTGTAGTTTTTCCTGCCTTAGAAGAGTTAAGAATTACTTACGAACTAGTACTTCTGAACGAAAGTTAAACTCACTTTCTTTACTGTGTATTGAGGCAAATACAACAAAAACACTTTCATATGAGGACATTATTAACGAGTTTGCCATTAAGAAATCTCGTAAGAAAACTATATTGTTTTGAACATTTACGAAAGTATAGAATGTACTTAAGCCCAAACATTCAACAATATACATAGTTTAAACACAATACACAATTACAAACACAATATATACGTATATATATTGTGTTTGTACAATTATTCATGTTTGTATTATGGTAACCTGTATAGGATCTATCTTTTTAATGTCATCAAACAAACCAGTAATAAACTATTTTTGAGGTGGTTTTAGTTTTAATCTTCAGCACAATTTTATTTGAATAACTGAACCTATCATTTGTTGTATAAAACGAATACATAATATACATAACATATGAGTCTATTAAGTGTGAGCCTCTAAATAGGGGGGGGAGGGGGGGGGGGCGACAAATGCGTTGAGCCTACAGGTGGCATACTCCTAAATCCGGTCCTGTCTAGTTTGCGGGAGGTCTGCTATCCAAAACTCTAATCACTGTGTCTGGAGAGAACATGGAAAACAAAGTAGACGGAAACCACGATTTTTCACTATACCATGCGTCGTTATCCACATATAATATAGGCATAGTCATTTCGAATATATCATTAGTATTTTGTAAGATGCAATTTTTTATGCATTAATTTTCCCATGCCTAATTTTCACATAGACATTTTTCATAGCGTATTTTGCATTTAAAAATTCTATTTTTCACCAATTCCTTGCCTAGCCTATTATTTTCAACCGACCAACCGAAAATTCTATAATATAGGTGGAAGTTACTGATGATTCAAACAGTTTCTTGAAACTTGAAAATGTGGGATATGACGCATGGTATCGCGAACAATCGTGGTATCCGTCTACTTTGTTTTCAATGTTCTCTGCAGACACAGTGATTAGAGTTTTGAATATCAGACATCAGTCACCTGTGTTAAGCAGCGTTTACAAACAGCAGTTGACTGCTATGACAGTCGCGAGATAAGCGATATATCGATACATCGCTACTGCTATGATGCGTCTGCACCAACTTCTAGCCGCTATTTAGGCGTTGTCATAACAAATAAAAAGTGTTTCATTTCAATAGTGATTGATGCTAAAATTTTCATGAAATTCTTCAAGCAATAAAGTCAATTGACGATTATCTTTTGTTCCCATTCTTTAAAGAGTGGAACCTCCCCTTTTGGGGAGGGATATCCTTGTTATTATATCCAAATTCCGTCGTATATTGCTTTCCGTTGGCGATTGTTGCGATTGTGTTGGATACATTTCCACTGGAAAGTAGACGGGCTTCAACTTTGCTATTAGCTCGAACTAGGATCGATAGTGTTCGACATGTGTCCAGTATCGACCTGAACTCGCACCGCAGTTGCTATTTACACATGCGAGTGGGGCTTAAAGCTACGTTTTCATGTGGGCGTTTTTGCGTTGACGCACACTGCGCCACCAATCAGAAGCGAGCACGCCAACGCAGTCTGCGTTGCCGTCGGAGTTGGTTATCTTTCATCTTTCTGCGTTGACGCAGCTGCGTCAGAGCGAGGAACAACGCATTCTACCTGTCATTTGTTCGTCACGTGATTCTTTCGCTGGATTATAATGTATACCACGGTTTACCACCGTCAACTGTTTTAGTGCGTTGCTGCTGGCAATGCCGGTGACATGAAAACAGGGTTTTTTCCTGCCGCACAACGGCGCGTCACGGCAGCGTCAACGCAACGCAAAAACGGCCACATAAAAACGTGGCTTAACAGTTGTTAGCAGTTGACTGTCATAGCAGTGTTACTGCTACGTGTAAACGCGCCTTAATAGCTCGAACTAGGATCGATAGTATTCGACATGTGTCCAGTATCGACCTAAACTTGAAACCGACATGAAATCACTTAGCAAGGATTTAGATGCAATTCAAGAGTGGTGCGACAAATGGCAGTTAGAACTCAACCTTAAAAAGTGTGTAGCTATCAATTTTTGGAGGAGGAATAATTCGATAGAGCGATCCTATAGAATTAATAACACGAAGATCGAAAACGTTGAAACCGTAAGATATTTAGGTGTAACAATCACTAAAGATTTATCGTGGGGAAGACACATAAGGGAAATATGCGGCCGAGCGAAGAGAAAGCTAGGATTTATAAAAAGAGTACTTGGGAAATGTGATGAGAAGACAAAAGAGCGATGCTACTTTTCACTAGTTAGGCCCCACCTTGAGTATGCAGCCAGTGTATGGGATCCTAATGAATTAGGTTTGATGAGAGAACTAGACAGTGTGCAGCGTAGAGCAGCTAGGTTCGTCAAAAGGTGTTACGATAGGTTGAGTAGTGTATCAGAATTAATACAAGAATTAGGGTGGGAATCATTATCAGAGCGTAGATTAAAGTTCAGATTTAATCTATTGCAGAAATTTCAATCGGATAGCTTTACTGAAGATGTTAGGCACATATTGAAAACACCAGCGTATTATGCTAGATTCGACCAGATAAATAAGATTAGAGAGATAGATTGTCGTACAGATAGATTCAAAATGGCATTTTTCCCCCGTACTATAAGAGAACAGAATAGGCAGCATAGGAAAGGGATAGGTAGGGGAAATATTTTAGAGTATTCTGTAGTGCATGATGCATGTATTAACCCCTCAAATACTATAGATACTAACAATCTAGTTGCATGAGACCCTTTAGTTGCTTGCTTGCATGCTAGTAGTGAATGCTTGGTGACCTTCACCCCCTGCCACACACCCTCGCGGTGGCTTGCAGGGTATCGTGTAGATGTAGATAGATGTAGATGAAACTTGCATCGCAGTTGCTATTTACACATGCGAGTAGGGCTTAACAGTTGTTAGCAGTTGACTGTCATGGCAGTCAACTGCTACGTGTAAACGCGCCTTTACACTGTGCGCAGCCGCCGCCAATGGAGAGGAAGGCTTCTCGCTTCTCCTGCTGGCGTCTTCCGACCTGAAGAAACCGTTGCACTGTGATGCAGGAGTATACAAAAGGCGGTCAAAAATGATATAAAAAAGTCACTATGTGTATTATATTTAAAAATCAGTTGTGTGCCCTAATCGATTACGAACAGAAATATGCCACTAAGTAAGTGATAAGTAAACAACTGGTCTCCTAGGACACTGTGAAAGTGAGTGCTGAGTAGGTTGGCAACTAAAACGCATCGGAGTGTCCCGGCAGCGTGTCAAGTTTAAAGCTATCCCTATAGAAGTCGCTGACCTCACCGGTATCTTTTTTTTTTGAAATGTCATTGCCAGGTCAAAGTGAGTAAAATGAAAACATGGCTCGTAAAAGTCGTGTCTCTGTTCTTTCATTTATAAAATCACACTCATCTAAAGTAAGAATTTACATGAAATTTCACGTGAAAAATTATAAAAATTAATGAAAGATTAACAGAGCAGGGCAGAGAAGGATGGTTTGTCCCATCGTGTGTTGTAGTTCTACATCTACATCTACACGATACCCTGCAAGCCACCGCGAGGGTGTGTGGCAGGGGGTGAAGGTCACCAAGCATTCACTACTAGCATGCAAGCAAGCAACTAAAGGGTCTCATGCAACTAGATTGTTAGTATCTATAGTATTTGAGGGGTTAATACATGCATCATGCACTACAGAATACTCTAAAATATTTCCCCTACCTATCCCTTTCCTATGCTGCCTATTCTGTTCTCTTATAGTACGGGGGAAAAATGCCATTTTGAATCTATCTGTACGACAATCTATCTCTCTAATCTTATTTATCTGGTCGAATCTAGCATAATACGCTGGTGTTTTCAATATGTGCCTAACATCTTCAGTAAAGCTATCCGATTGAAATTTCTGCAATAGATTAAATCTGAACTTTAATCTACGCTCTGATAATGATTCCCACCCTAATTCTTGTATTAATTCTGATACACTACTCAACCTATCGTAACACCTTTTGACGAACCTAGCTGCTCTACGCTGCACACTGTCTAGTTCTCTCATCAAACCTAATTCATTAGGATCCCATACACTGGCTGCATACTCAAGGTGGGGCCTAACTAGTGAAAAGTAGCATCGCTCTTTTGTCTTCTCATCACATTTCCCAAGTACTCTTTTTATAAATCCTAGCTTTCTCTTCGCTCGGCCGCATATTTCCCTTATGTGTCTTCCCCACGATAAATCTTTAGTGATTGTTACACCTAAATATCTTACGGTTTCAACGTTTTCGATCTTCGTGTTATTAATTCTATAGGATCGCTCTATCGAATTATTCCTCCTCCAAAAATTGATAGCTACACACTTTTTAAGGTTGAGTTCTAACTGCCATTTGTCGCACCACTCTTCAATTGCATCTAAATCCTTGCTAAGTGATTTCATGTCCTCTTCGTTTGATATACCCCTGTACACCACCGCATCGTCTGCAAAAAGTCTAAGGTTACTACTAACTACGGTACCCAAATCGTTTATGTATAAAAGAAATAGAAGCGGACCTACTACGCTACCCTGGGGAACTCCCGATGTGACTTCGATTGTGTCCGACATGATACCATCTATGACAACCCTCTGCTCTCGCCCACTTAAGAATTCTTTTACCCAACATACAACGTCTTTATTTATACCAAAACTCTCTAACTTCAAGATTAATTTGTCATGAGGAACTTTATCGAAAGCCTTTTTAAAATCTAAAAATATCGCATCAACTTCAGTACTGCTTTCGCCGTGGACTAAAATATCGTGTACGAATAAAGCTAATTGTGTCTCGCAAGATCTACCTTTCCGGAACCCATGCTGGCTGTTTATGAGTAATCCCTGACTATCCAAATGCCCCATGATCGAACTGACTACTATGTGCTCAAATATCTTACAAGAGATTGACGTGAGTGAAATGGGTCTGTAGTTACTAGGTTCTTCCCTATCACCGCTTTTAAATATAGGTGTAATGTTAGCTACTTTCCAATCCTTGGGTACTGTGTGGTTCTTTAGTGTTTTATTGAATATTATTTCTAGATAGGGGGCTATTTCAGAAGCTAATGTTTTATAAACTCTGGAAGGAATTTGATCGGGACCTGGTGCTTTGTTTTTACTTATGCTTTTTAACTGCTGCTCTATTCCGCGACATGAAATGTTTATTTCGGGCATTTGCTCACTGAAAGTGTTCGGCGGTGGTTCCACTGCGTTTTGTGACGATGAGTTGAATACACTTTGGAAGAAGGTGTTTAAAGTGTTGGCTTTTTCTACACTGCTGGTGACTCTGATTCCTTTATCATTTTTAAGTGTGTGCACTGTGGACTTATTTCCCTGAAGCTCTCTCACATATGACCAAAACGCTTTAGGATTGCTATCTAAATATTCTCCTAACATCTTGCTCTTGAAATGTGATAACGCTTGCCGACATGATTTCCTTGCTAATGCTCTCGATTTTTTATAGTTTTGAACTAGCTCATTTTTTTCCTCTACCGATAGACCCCGTCTGGCATTTTTCATCTTAGCGTGGCATACCCTTTGTCGCTTTAGTGATTTCCTAACCTCCGCGTTATACCACCTTGGCTCTGTATTATCACTAATATATTTACTTGGTATGTATTTATGAACTGCGTTACGGGTGACCTCAAGAAATTCTCTCCACGAATCCTCTGTATTTAATCCTTTGCTTTGTTCGCTGAATACATTAAACGCTTCCCTTAATTCCTCTTTCATACCGTCGTAATTTGCCTTGCCAAATAAGTACACCCTCCTCCTTGGTTTATAATGTCTTTCAACGCCTGCAATAAATTTCGCATGCACTATTTTATGGTCACTAATTCCTGTGTCTGTAACTGTATTTAGAACTCTCTCGGGTATATTTGTTGCTAATAAGTCTAGAATGTTGTTACCCCTGGTCGGCTCTGTTACTAGCTGTTGTAGAGAATGTGTCGTAAAGGTGTTCAACAGTGATTCGCAATGTTCCTTATCCTTACCTCCTGCAATGAAACTACACGTATTCCAGTCTATCGAGGGGAGATTGAAATCTCCGCCTACTATTATTCCTCTATCATTCTTCCCAGAAAGTAATGTGCGTATCTCTGACTCTAGCTCTATTATAGAATTGGCGTCTGCGTCCGGTGGCCTGTAATATGCACCTACATATATCTTTTTTGCGTTACTACTTTTACTTTTAACGGAACACCAAATACTTTCTACATTTCGCTCTGAAATAAGTTCTCTTCTACTGACATACGGGTCCTTCACAGCTATGAAAACTCCTCCTCCGTTTCTGCTTACTCTATCCTTTCTGTATACTGTAAAACACTTCGGAAATACTTCATGATCTGATATGTCCTTCGAAAGCCAGCTTTCTGTACCTACGATTATATCTGCATTAGTACTCTTAATGAGGTGGTGAAATTCTGCTACTTTATTTCTTATACTACGACAATTCACTACTATCACTGAAATTTTTTCTTCCAATCTGTTTCTCTCTTGGTGCTCCTTTCCAACTAAAATTTTCCTCGATAATTTTTTGACGGACAAACTATTTGGTCTACCTCTTACCTTTGATGAATTATCATGTTCGTTCTCTCCATGTGTTTTTCTCTGACCTTCTAAAACTACTCTGCATGTTCTGTCAAATTCTTGCACGATTTTTCCCCCGCGGATTGACCTGCACTCTGGGCTACCACCTGAGCTAAACCCTACGTGTATGCTCCAGTATCCTACTCGCTACCTTAGACGATGCCTCGTCCGTGTAGTGGACACCCGAGCGATTCAGGGGCACCCGACACGTTTCCAGCTCCGGCCCGAGGTCCAAAAACTCAGCTCCCTCGCTCCCACAGACTTCACGGAGTCTCCGGTTTATGCCTAAAACTCGGCTCCAAACCATCGACCCCCGATCCGTCCTAGGTACCAAGCTACATATAGTCAGCCTCATATCGATACCCAGACCTCCACGAACACGGTGGAACTCGGTGCATAGATCCCTTACGGAATCCATTACATCCTCGGACCCCCGTTTCGCGGCGTCGTTAGTGCCGACATGGGCGACTACGTGCAGCTTGGAGCAGTTAGTGGCACTGACCGTTGCTTTCAACGCCTTCGTCACCTGGGGCACCGTACCTCCTGGTATACACCAGGAACGTACCCGTTCTTCGTCACCTTTCCCTCGGGATTCACCACCTCCTTCCCGACGGGCCCTGGCACGCATCGAGTCCGCTACTCGGCGGACATTGGAGCTACCTATCACTAATACTCCCTCCCTTCCCTCCCGACTCCCAGTCGGCGAAGTCTCCGGAGGCGGAGCGTTCGATGCGCCGACCTCCGCCAGCCCATCGAACCTATTACTAACGGGGAAAGGCTCAGCCTCTGCCTCTGCATTTCCCCGTTTGTGTAGTGTGACCCCACGACTCCTCCTACGGACCACTTCCCACTCTCCCCCGGATTCGGAGGTAGGCTCCGCTAGAGGCTCGGGTGTGCGGGGAACGTCCTCAACCCTCCAACCCACGCCAGTGTAAGGGCTCGCCCCCGCACCAACGCGTGCGGAAGGCCTTGGCCGACCCCCACTCCCCCTCGACCGTTCCAACGTAGTCACCAGCCGTTTCACGAGAGAGCGAAGACTATCCACCGTCTTCTCGAGCTCATCGACTCGAGCCCGCAAGGGCTCGCTATCGGGTGAGTCACGGAAGAGGTTGACAATTGACCTAATGGGAGTCATCCTAATCTAACTCTAACTATCTCTCTCCCTTAGACTCGCAGCGGAGCTATCTGGTAAAAGAATCTACTATTTACTACACACTAATAAATAACTAACAAGGCTCTTGAAGAAACGAGCAAGCAAGCAAATACAGACCACAGATTATCACCAGAAAACAATTAACCCAAAGGGGACAGGGACTAGGAGTAAACTACACAGGTAGAAAAACTACACGGGTGAGTGGTTGCAAGGGTAGCGCTCGGTAGGGAGTCGCGATGGGAGGTGGGTCACGGTTGACCTTGGTTAGGCTGAGGTTTGGGAAGGGAACCACGGGGAGGGGGGGGGGGAGCTCTGGAATGTATACGAGAGGAATGTAGGCTGTAGGATGCGCAAGACCAGGGATTACGAAGAGATGAAGCAAAAAGTGTCAACAGTAAAGCTAAAGTAAATGTATTAAAAATCTACTACTAAAAGAAGCAACGAAAAAGACGAGCTAAATTAAGCACTAATCTAGGAAATATAAATATATCTATAAAAAAAAAAACACTATTACCGAATTATTTCAATGACAATAAGCGATTAAAAAAAAACTGTATAATCTACTAGGTTAAAAAAATAAGTTACGCAAACTGCAGAGATAGTATAAACTATAAATGTATAAATAAAACTTTATGTGTATAAAGCTAAAGTAAATGTATTAAATATCTACTACTAAAGGAGCAACGAAAAAGACGAACTAGATTAAGCACTAGTCAAGGAAATATAAATATATCTAAAAAAAAAAAACTATCACCAACTAACTTCAATAACAATAAGCGATAAAAAAATCAACTATATGAATCTACTAGGTTAAATAAGTTACGCAAACTACAGAGTTAGTATAAACTATATATGTATAAATAAAATTTATGTGTATAAAGCTAAAGTAAATGTATTAAATATCTACTACTAAAAATCAACGAAAGACGAACTAGATTAAGCACTAGTCAAGGAAATATAAATATGTCTAAAAAAAACTATTATCAACTAAGTTCAATAACAATAAGCGATAAAAAAGATCAACTATATGAATCTACTAGGTTAAAATAAGTTACGCAAACTACAGAGTTATTATAAACTGTATATGAATAATAACACAAGTGCAAATTACACCTTACACGTTAGGATGGATTATACGGTTCTACACAGGACTATGAATAAATAACAATAAGATAATATTAAATTAGAAATTCACTTGTAGGAGAACAAGTCTATATATATCACGGAGATTAAACAGCGGTACGGAAGCACGGATATTATGAAACAATAACTAATGCAGTGTAGCTATAACGAATAAAGTTAAATTAAAGCCGAGTGAAGTCTAGAAATATATTGTTAACAATAGATTATAATGAACGGTTCTATAACTGAGAAATACTTAGAAAAACAAAACTATGGTGATGATAAAATATAAATAAGAAACGTAAATACGCTAACTATGGAATAGCCACAACGATGTTAAACAATAGTGGAAGATTTGTATTTATCTCAGTATATAAAAGTAATAAAGATACTGGTTTAGTTCTACTTATCGCTATCGGCACACACTCTCGGCAGACGCTCGCGGGATGGCAGGGACTACAGCCACAGCAGGCACAGAAAACTCACACACAAACACACTCACTTACTAACTAACTAAACACTCACTACTAAATACACCACTACACTATGAAATAGGGGATAGCCTAGGACGACACAATTTTAGAGCTAAAACTACGGACCCAGCTAGGCAACGTTAAAGCTGCTACTGGCGACCAGGTAAAAAAGTGAAAGTCACAACTCAAGACGGGAGCTCTCGCCACGCGACCTTCCTCTGCGAGTGCAGGTAGCAGGTAGTTTAGGCTCTGAGATAGTAAGAAATCAAAAAACCAGCTGAGGAGAGCTGCTTATACATTATTTATAATATAAAATATGCAACTTTCCCCTCTGCTCTGTCTGCCAATTCTGTCACGTGGCGCCGAAATACTTAAATAACTTCACGGCATTTATAAATTTATCTGCAGCAACGAATCTATGTGTCGAAAGAAAGAGACTGGCAATTCTCCACAAGAATAAGGTTTTTTACTCGACCGGTTTCGGTGTACAACACCATCGATGTACACCGTGATGTACACAGTGATACAGGTGATGTACACCGTGACAACAGTACCATCAGGTGATGTTGTACACCGAAACCGGTCGAGTAAAAACCTTATTCTTGTGGAAAATTGTCAGTCTTTTCCTTTCGTTATGACATTCCACCAAATCAAGCCTGAAACAACTACCTTTGAATCTATGTGTTTCAAGCATATAATTCAATCTATATGTTTCAATGAATAATAATTAAATGTTCATAACAGTTTTTAAAAAAAGTTAATGAATATTGTGAAAACAAAGCGAGAAAGTGAAAATCCACGGAGAATGTCCTTTGGCGAGTGCGAGCTAGAGGGCGCGAGGGACAACATTGGCAGAAAGAGAGACAATATTCGCAGACTGGCATTATACTGTTCCAGGGTCTTACGCCTTTGAAGCAGAAAACGTAATTGGCATAAGGAGAGCAGACATTTTTTCACTGCCGAAGGGCCGAGTAAATGACAATGTCAGCACAATGTACAGCGAGATAGAAGAGGCAATGACAAGCAGATCACCGGGACCATTTACTCTCCAATAACATCGAAAGCCAGGTAGAAGAGCATTATGGTGCGACATGTACAAAAAATGGCATAAGGCTTCCAGAATAGAGTTCAATTTTTAAATTCAAGAGGGAGTGGCGGAATGTATTTGTTTAATCTACTAAGAGAAATAGTTTTGAATAAATTAAGACTGTGTCAAATGTATGTCGTCCCCTATCCGACTTTGCATCATCAAGCGATAGGACGGAAAAAAGAAGAGTAGAAGCACCAGCAAGCATCTTTATCGAACCTGGAAGAATTAGAGTTTGCTGTAGCAATGGAGAAAAGAGCGGCGGGAGATGTTGATGCTCATTTGGTGCCTAATGGCCCGTGTACTCCGACAAGAGACCAAACATATCTCATGCGTTTCGTATCAGTGAAAGCCATTCCTCACAGATTCGTCCGCCGCGAGATTATCAGGCGATCCGCATTTCGTGTACGAGAAGAGGTTCTGACATGTTCCCGGCATATAGACATCTACATCTACGCGATGTTCTGGTATGTTTAGTATGACTATCACTTTATCCGTTTTTGAGAAAATGTTTTAATGTTTTCGAGTTAATGAGTTTTGAATCCTTCAACTTGAGCCTTTTCGTGTGGACTGTATATACAAAACGTAATGTATGGTCATTATCGTCGTAATTAATTAATGAGTGCACACCGAAGGTATCGTACGTATTTTTTGAGAGGTGCAAAGGCACGTTTACACGCAGCAGTTGACTGCTATGACAGTCAACTGCTAACATACTATTAAGCCCTACTCGCATGTGTAAATAGCAACTGCGATGCGAGTTCAGGTCGATACTGGACACATGTCGAACACTATCGATCCAGGTTCGAGCTATTAGCAAAGTTGAAGCCCGTCTACTTTCCAGCGTAAATGTATCCAACACAATCGCCAACGGAAAACAATACACGACGGAATTTGGATACAATAACAAGGATATCCCTCCCCAAACGGGGAGTTTCTACTCTTTAAAGAATGGGAACAAAAGATAATCGTCAATTGCATTTATTGCTTGATGAACTTAATGAAAATTTAAGCAACAATCACTACTGCAATAAAAGTCTTTTTATTTGTTGTAGCAACGCGTAAATAGCGGCTCTAAGCTGCATAGAAGTTAACACAGACGCATCATAGCAGGAGCGATATAGATACATTGCGCATCTCGCGACTGTCATAGCAGTCAACTGCTACGCGTAAACGCTGCTTAACGATTGCAAATGAAACTTTGTTACAATAAATGAACAACACCGAACTGAACTAACTTGACGGCCCACGCATTTATGTTCCCCTGTAACTTATGCAGCCCTCTTCGCCCCTCTACTACCTACGTTATCCCCAAGCTTTATATTCAAATTCAGCCAGTAAGGATGCTACGACGTTGCGTACCTTATCATTTGAACACCCCTAATAGACAACACTCAAACCTACTTTAAATGAACTTAATGTACTTAAATACCATTCCACTGATTTCAATAAATTTCTCACATTCGACTTCAGCAACACGTTTGATAACTTTGTTTAGACATCACTGAACTCGTACTTCCGACGTCATTCAAGATGCTGTCCAAAAGAAATGCATTCAAGTTCGTTTTTATACCAATTAAGGTTCAACCTGAGACACCACGAAGAACACTCCGCCCTCTGATATAAATGTGCGAAACTCCTCCGCCAGCCACTCCGGTGGGCTGATGCCTTTTTTCGTGTCATTTTATTTCTTGTGAAATTACGCATAAAATATCAGTTTTTTGCAAAAATGAAATGGCACTATGGTATTTTTAAACGTTATATTCCCATGTGATGGCCATTCTCGCCCTTAATCGTATGTAATTTCAAATGCAATTTGTGCAAAAAGGAGTATGGGTTGGTGTAATTATCTTTACTTTAAGAGTTAGATGAACTTTAGTTCTATAATTGCTGAAAATATAAAAAAAAATGACATGACTTTCACTTTTCGGATCAATCTCCTTAAACTTCAACCTAAATCATATGCGGACACTAGCTGAGGGAGAAATGACCCGTTCCCTAGAAAAGCAACGTTAAGTTGAGGAAAGAAGTATTGGGAAAAATAATGTCGAAGCCTCCAAAAAGCAGCGATAATAAACACCACTAAGCCCGAATCACACTATCATTTTTCTCGTCCCTTTAAAGGGATCATTTAATAGCTATAGCTTTCAGGGACCGCAAAAATGATAGCTCAAGCTATCATTTCGCCGCTCACACGATCATTTTCACCGTCCCTTCTCGTACCATTTCTGTTCGCGAGATATTATCTTTTAACAAACTACTTCGTAACTATAATGGATGATTCACATTGTCGTCGACTGCTTTTGGCTGCAGCCGCAGTAATTATTTCGAGGAATGAAAAGGGACAACAGAATCTGCGTAGACGTCGTAGGTTCCCTGTTTACAATGGTAGTTACGTTGAAAGACACATGTGGCGCAACGTTCGCTCTTTCCGAGCGTGCGCTCCGATTGGCTAAATGACGGAAGCACCTATAAGGCTCGAGGTACGGAAAAAAGGACGTGCTCAAATGACGAAGAAAGGGATAGCGATCCCTAATATTGCCGCTTTCCGTGAAGTGATCAAGTCAGACGATCATTTTTAAGCTATCATTTGAGCTATCCCTGAAAAGGGACGTAAAAAAATGATCTTGTGATTCAGGCTTTACGATTGAAACTTGTCATTTAAATGTGCCACGAATTACTTTTCCATAAATTATGCACAACTAATCATCCAGTTCATTTACGAATATTAACTTAATTTTCACAAAGATTGCCGTGGAAATTTGCAAAATTTTTACGAGTGGGGACGTGCGAAGCCACGTCGAAACTCACTAGGATGACGTTCTACTCTTTTTACTATTTCCACAAGATGTGAGGGGTATCTAACGAAGGAAGAGTTTGTCCCAACGAGATGCTACGGAGACTGAGAACGAGAGATCTGGCGTGTCGGTGCGCGGTCGGTCGGAGAGTTAATCTGGTTCTAATTGAGGGGATATCTTTTCTTGTGAATTTGCGGCAAGCCATGCAGTGTCGGCGGCATGAATATGTATATATATTCATATTCATACATATTCATGGTCGGCGGCTTGGAAGCAAAGGGAATGCAACATCGAAAAGAAGACGGGACAGCTCAATAGGCCTGAGACAATATTGTCGCCTAATGAAGGCGACCGTCCAGGGTTAGGTGAACGGGAAGAATGGAAAAGGCAGGCCTCGTCTGAGATTCATGGAGCAAGCAGTGAAATAGATGGTAAATACGAAGAGATTAGGTGATAGGAGAATAGAGGGCAGCACTCCGTCGAACAAATGTTATACCTGTTGCCCCGTGATGCCGAAGGAAATAAATAAAGTCCAAGAGAGATAAAAACGAACTTAAATACATTCCTTGTGGACGCCATTTCGAATGACGTCGGAACTAAGAGTTGTATTAAATCTAAACAACCGTATTAATCGTGTAGCAAAGGTCAAGTTGAGAAATTTAATTGAAATCAGTGGAGTGATATTTGAGAAGTGGTCCATATAATTATAGATATTCGGACTGAAATATACGACACTGTAAAAAGTACATCTGATTTTAAGGTACAAAAGCGATTTGAATTTCAGATGCAACAATTTTAAGACAGGGTATGTTGAATTTCAGCAGTAAATTCTTGTCTAAAAATAAGGCAGGTGAACGACTGAAAATCAGACCATCCAGAATCCTGCTTCCTCTGCTTCCTGCTTAACTGCTCCTGTACCAACCATCCATGTTCCTGCCTCTTCCGCACCTTGCATCCGTGTTCCTGCCTTAAACCAGACAGCGCTTAAATTCAGATCGCACTGAAAATCAGATCAACTTTTTACAGTGGAAGAGAAACTTTGTAAGCTATGCACAAGATACAATTCAGGAAATATTGTTATCGATTTTTTCTTTCCCTCAATTATTTCATGGATTAACCGATAATTTTGGGATTGGCCGAGTTGACGTGACTTCCTTGTTTCGCCAAACTGTTTCGGGGCATTATCTCACCTAATATTTCCACTGACGATGTTTGTCGGGTAAAAGCTTAAAACCCGAGATAATGCTGCAAAGACCATAAGGCGCGCAGACGACTTTATGAACTTTTTTTTTTTTTTTTGCATGTTAGAGACATTGATGCGAAATTCGGGCTCAGTTATCGTTCTTTAGGGCGATCCGTAGATGGAATAAAGAAAGAGCTACCTAATACATTTGTAACCGAAGGCTGAGATTTCATCCATCTTGAATGTATGTACATAAGCAACGTAAAGCACATATCAGCAATTGTGTAAATAGCTTCTTCCTCACGCAAGCAACGCAAACAAACCCACTGTGCACGTAAACGTCAAAATCCCCACTGTTTGCCCATCACTAAGCTGGTGAAGTTGAGGACAGCTCGCCTGGACAGCTGATTGGTCCATTTAAGGAAGTCCATTTCAACAATTATTTTCTAGTGGCTGTCATTGTGTTTTCTTTTTCAATACTGCGTCGAACATCCTTGTTCTTGAAACTTAAATAATTTGGGTAGTTTCATTACTTCTCCTGCCGGAAGATATAACATGCTTGTGATGTATGTTATTAGTTATACTTGCAGTGGAGTGAAGATCACCAAACATGAACTATCGACAAGCAACTAAGAGTTAGTACAATGCTACCACTACATGGGAACAAATGAAAATAGCTATTGTTGAAACAAACACAAAATGTTCGCCCGTATGGTCTGATGTCGTGCTTGGCTCAAAATAAGCGAGCAAATTACGATCACGTATTTGGATTTGTTGATTAGGTAGATTTGGAAATTAGGCAACGGTGATTTAGAAATTTAAACATATATCTCATGTAACGCTATCAAAATCCCTAAGAACCGTTATTACGTAAATAAGGGTATAGGTAATTAAGAAGGTTTTCAGTACAAACGAAATCACTGATGATAATGTTATAGAGTTTAATTCCTCAGCTACTCTGTGCCGAAAAAAAACAAGATAGTAAGGATATTAATGATCTCGTAATTTCTTAATTGCTACAAGGCGACTGCAAAGTCTCTCCAAGTAACGATAACCTACGAGTGCGATGAATCTAACAATATTCATTTGTGTCCCTTCGAGTTCCATACCATACCAAACCCTTCAGGTTTACCACCGCAGAAACTGATATTAAAGAAAAGAGCGATTGTAATGTCAACTCGAATCATAACGCGAATGCTGTACTCATGCATGGTGGTCGTAACTCATTTTGGCGAGTACACCGTAACTGCTATATTGATCGACTTCGGTGAGACAGCTACTCCGCATAACTCCTTCCGATCCAACCCTTCCGGATGAGTGGAAAACAATTCCCAATCAAAGTGCCTTTCGCCATGATTATCGACGAAGCACAGGGACATGCTCTTGCCAGGGTTGGGTTGTATCTACCTGACCCTGTATTTTCACTCGGGGAGGGATACGCGAGACATTTTCAAGAGTACGGCGATTTTCAAAAATTGTTGTTTCCATTGAAGAAACATTTAATCATATGTGACAGAATACCATATTATCACATCTAATATTTCGTATTGTGGGGGAAATTAACCACATTTTCAACATAAAAATATTTAATTACAACAAATAAATTGAAACAGTAACGGTTAACAGAATTTTGGAGAGGTCGATTAAAATCCGTCCGAAGGACCAGCCGTGCCCACGCCGAAGGAGGTCCGACCACTGGTATGCGACAGGAAGAGGAGACGTCCAGGCGGTGTACGGCAGAGAGAGAGAGAGAGAGAGGGGGCGAACTGCATCAGCCGACTGCACACAAGAGAGAGAGAGAGGGCGAGAGACTCCTTCGCCTGGGTTCCGAGAGAGGGGAAGGAGGGGAGGGCGATAGCAGCTCCACCATAACGAAGAAAAAAAAAGAGAAGGGCGTTTAACAAGATATCGAACATCCCGCCCCCCTTGAACAACTTGTTCAACAACAGAAAACAGAGCATTCATAATACAATGAAGAAAAATGCAATCAATTACAAGAACATAAATTCAGCCAATCACAAAATGAACATGAGTAATAAATGTGAATCATGTCACGTCAATTGTCAATCGTCAATCGGGAGAGGGAATACTCGGATGGCAGGACGGGTAAGGGTACCTTTGGGGGTATGCAGCTGCACCACACGAACTATCCCATCGTCACCTGGTGAGGTCCTTGTCACACGGGCTAAGCTCCACTGGAGAGGAGGAGTCTTTGGTGAGTGTACTACAACTAAATCTCCAACCTTAAGATTGTCCTTTCGTAAAGTCCATTTGGAGCGTTGTTGGAGAGTATGTAGGTACTCCCGATGCCATCGGTTCCAAATGCGTTGAGAGAGTGCTTGCACCGTCTGCCATCGGCTCAGTCGATTTGTGATTAGGGCGGCGTAGTCATCCTCGGGAAGGGCGGTCAACGAGGTTCCGATGAGAAAATGTCCCGGGGTCAGCGCCGATACATCAGCAGGATCTGATGAAAGAGGTGTCAGTGGACGCGAATTAAGCATGGCTTCTACTTTGACAACAAGAGTAGTGAATTCCTGCAGGGTGAGAATCGTTTGCCCAATGGATCGACTTAGAAGAGTTTTGGCACTTTTAATCGCCCTTTCCCACAATCCTCCTTGGTGTGGCGCAGCGGGTGGTATGAAGTGGAATTTAATATTGTTGTCGGCTGCAAAATGGGAAATGTCATCTTTGATGATCGGGGAAGAATAAAATCTCCTTATTGTCCTTTTCAGCTGAGTGGATGCTCCAATGAAATTCGTCCCACAATCTGAGTAGAGGTCGGTACTTAGTCCTCGTCTCGATACGAACCGAGTTAGTGCGGCAATGAAGGTGTCCGTTGAGAGATCGGTTACAACTTCGAGGTGAACAGCCTTTGTGCACATACAGATAAAGAGGCACAAATAGGCCTTAAGTGGAACCATTTTTCTTAGTGCATGGCTCTTAATAGTATACGGTCCAGCATAGTCCATTCCAGTTTTCTGAAATGCTCGTACTTGGTTTACGCGGTACTTCGGCAAGTCTCCCATCAGAGGTGGCACGTTTTTAGGTTGGCACCGAAAACAGCGGATGCATTTAAAAATCCGAGAGCGGATAACGGATCGTGCAGAGATTATCCAAAAGCGTTCACATAAAATAGACTGCAGGAGTGTAGGCCCAGCATGTAAATATTTTATGTGATAGTAATCAATGAGGAGGTTAACTACATGGTGTGACTTGGGCAGCAAAACTTGGTGTTTTCCAGAATATGGGAGGCCAGCGTGTTCTAGTCTACCTCCAACTCGGAGCAAGCCTTCGGCGTCCACGAAGGGGGATAGACGTTGAATTCTCGCGGTACAAGGTTGTCCCTTTTGGAGTAGTAGCAGCTCTTCCTTAAAAGCAGTTTGCTGAATGAGGAAGCAAATGACATGTGTGGCCTTTTGGAGTTCTTGAGATGAAAGCATACCATGTTCACTGTCCTGACGGCGACAATTTTGCGCAAACCGTCTGATGTATGCTATTACGCGCTGAAGTTTTGACCACTTGGAGAACCTAAGAAGTATATCCCACTCATTTGATACTGTGGAGGAGCAAACGTTGAATGCTGGTTGTTTTACTTCCGGTAAATCCTCGTCCATAAGAGTGAATTGAGATTTTGGCCAATATTCCATCGGAAGAGAGAGCCATCGAGGGCCAGACCACCATATGGAATTCTTATCAAAGAGTGGAGTGGGAATCCCCCGTGAGGCACAATCAGCTGAGTTGTGTTGCGATGAAACGTGAAGCCATCTTTCAGGAGGTAAGCATTCTTGAATCTGAGCTACTCGATTGGCTACATACACCTTTAGGCGATAAGGAGGAGTGCGGATCCAGGACAGAGCAATGGTTGAGTCACACCAGGCCGTGACGGACTCGATTTGGCTGTAATTTGACACCAAGCTAACACTGTAGTGGATCATTTTTGCTAACAAATATGCACCACAAAGTTCCATTCGAGGTAGAGAAATACGTTTGAGGGGTGCGACACGAGATTTAGCCATGAGTAATGTTATTTTGGGGCTGATATCAACAGAAGCACATCTTAAATAAATGACTGCGGCATATCCTAACTCCGATGCATCGGAAAATCCATGTAGCTGGACACTGGCTGATTTAGTAAGGAACAATGAGCGAGGTAGAGTAATTTCCGTTACTCTAGAAAGATGCTTCAGAATTCCCTCCCATCGGAGAGCAACATTTGGAGGGAGTGGATCATCCCATTGCAGGCCCAGGGTCCATAGGTATTGGATAAATGACTTGGCTAAAAGTACCACAGGAGTCAACCAACCGCAGGGGTCGTATATTCTTGCAACAGCGGAGAGCACTGAACGTTTAGAGTGAGGTATTTTGGATATATTCACAGCATAAGAAAAGTGATCAGATGCAGAATTCCACTGCATCCCCAGTATATTGTAGATAGGTTGCTCTGAATGCTGGAAGGAGAGAGGTATTTCCCTATCTTCTTCCGGAATATGGGATACCAAACTATCCGAGTTGCTGCACCACTTTCTTAACTGAAAACCGCCTAATGAGAGAAGCTGTGTTAATTCATTTTGAAGGGTGAGTGCCTCTTGCACACTATCTGCACCAGCAATGATGTCATCAACAAATGTTTGAGAGGTTAGGACGTGAGCAGCTCGCGGAAATTTGGCACCTTCATCTTCAGCCAACTGATGAAGGGTGCGGATAGCTAGAAAGGGTGCGCTTGTGACTCCGTAAGTAACAGTTGTCAATTTGTATACTGTGAGAGGGTCCGTAGGGTTTTCACGCCAAAAAATTAACTGGAAGTGCTGGTCATCGGGATGTATTTTGATCTGTCGATACATTTGACGGATATCGCACGCGAATACAACTGAGTGGCACCTAAATCGCAGAATAACTTCACAAATGTCATTTTGTAATTTGGGCCCCGACAATAAAATGTCATTGAGTGAGACGTTGGTTGAAGTCTTTGAACTGGCATCAAACACTACGCGAAGATTGGAATTTGGATCCTGATTTTTGAAGACTCCATGGTGCGGTAGGAAATAATGTGGAAATCCTGAGAATTGACCACAAGCTTCCATATGACCTAGATCTAGATACTCAGACATAAATTTATTATACTTCTCTCTCATGAGGGGTTGTGCTGACAGTTTTCTTTCCAAACCGAAGAATCTTCTTTTGGCGTTCAGCGATGAGTCTCCGAGATGGGAATGATGATTCTTGAACGGCAACCGAGTGATGTAACGTCCCGTTTCATCTCTGGTATGGGTAGATTGGAAATGTTCTTCACATAGCCGGTCTTGAGGGGAGAGAGAGAGATGAGGCACTTCCTCCAGCTGCCAAAACTGTTGGATAGAAGCATGAAGATCAGAATCATGAGTTGAAATTAAAGCGACGGAGTGCTGGTGATTGCTTTCAGAAGCTGGAATGATTGCAGTTGTTCCCATTAGAACGAAGCCAAAAATGGTATCGAAAGCCACTGGATAATTATCTCCAAGAATGCAGCGGAGTCCCGTGAACACGTGAGGAAAAAGATCAGCTCCAATTAAAACATCAACAGGAGAGGGTACATCAAAGGTCGGATCCGCCAAGACAAATGATTTTACTTTCTCCTTTACTTCAGGCGAAATAGTTGCGGTAGGCAAATTGGAAGTGATATTTTGTAAAATAACCATCGGATGTGAATGAGTGAGCACCTTGCCATTGATTGAAGATAAACTAAGACAGGTTACTCCATGAGATTTCACTTGAGATTGTGATATTCCATTAATGTCACTGGGTATTTTTCGGCGTGAGACGTTTAAGACTTGAGCGCAGCGTTCCGAAATGAAACTGCATTGAGCGGCAGAGTCTAGAATTCCTCTAACGACATGAGAGAAGCCACTCGGTGTAGTCAAACGAATCAAAGTCGTTGCTAACAAAACTGACATATTAGGTTTGGCCGACGATATGCCGACAAAACGTTTTTCGGCAGATAATTCCGGTGATGAGTTAACGGAAGTTAACAATGAGGTCAATTGTTCACTAGCGGTTGCGGTATCCTGGCGACTCTTTGGCGATGAATGAGAATTCAAGTCAAAATGCAGTAGGGAGTGATGTCTCTTATCGCAACTGATGCATCTCCGGGAGGAATTGCACGATTTTACAGTGTGAGATGTTCCAAGACAGTTGTAACACCACTTTTTCTCCCTCACTATTTCTTGCCTTTGTTGAGGCGATTTCTCTTTAAAGGCAGAGCACGAGTAAATGACATGGCTTGGGTTTCGACAGAATGCACAGCTATTCCCCGTAGTAGTAATCAGAGCAGTTTTATGAATTTTGTTCTGAGAATTTTTTATTGTTCCCTTTGATCGGCCGTCAATTATTGCGTCTTCAAAATGAACGCATTCGGCTTCCAAAAACTTGATCAAATCGGAGACCGCAGGAAGTTCATGATTGACGCCTCGCGTATCTTCAAAGCGCTTCCGAGTTTCGAAATTCAATTTCCGAGTGAGGATTGAGAGAAGCAAAACGTTTTCTTGGGTAATATCATACTGTAAAGCAGTTAATGCTTGCGTATTTTCAAAGTAAGTAGATAGAAACGAGCGAATGGTTGAAAGTGATCCGTCAGTTATAGGTGGCATGTCCATAATCTTGCTTACGTGGAGAGAAACTAGTTTCCGCACATTGTGGTAGCGCTTATGTAGCAAGTCCCAAGCAATAATGTAATTTTCACCGGTGATGGGCAGTCCAGAAATTAGTTGCAGAGCTTCGCCACGAAGAGAACTTAACAAATACTGGAATTTCTCGACTGGGGCTAATACTGGATTCTTATGGATTGTCATATCAAACGCGTTATAATAGGGCATCCATCTAATGGGTTCGCCAGCAAATTGGGGCAACTCGAGCTTGGGTAAGCGAACAGAGGATCGCGGTTGCGGATTTTCACAGGGGTTTTCAGATTGACCGTTAGCACTCGGTAGCAATGCAGAAATAACACACGCTGTTTCGACATAGAGGTCTAACATTTCTTCCCTTAATCTCATAACAAGTTCATCATCATCTTGATCCGAGGTCGTCTCTACGTCGGTGAAACGATTAACTAAATCATTAAATTCACTCATAGTGCTATCAAGCTCATTCTTCCAACACCGTAAACGTCTAATTTGGATGTCCGTAAGGGGCGAAACTTTTGCGGAGGCTTCCGTTGCGAACACGGAACCTTGGATCTTTTCAAGTCTCCTTTTCTGGAGATTTGACTTCCGGGCAAAGGTTGTGGAATTCATTTCACTTGTACACTCGCACTAAGGAGATAATAATAAATGTCCTTACCGCTTTTCCGTGGGCAGCCGCAAGGTAGAGAATGGGACGGGAAAAGAGAGGAGTGGTATAGCATACGCTTGTCGGTGACCACGTCAAATCCACGATGAGTCAGGAGCACGTGTCGTCATCCGTCAGGAGTCCATACAACTCAATTCCACGTACAGAGATATAAAACATAAAAAGAACAAAAACAGATCCACAATTAGCAACGATACTAATTAGCTGTATCTACCAAGCACTGGGTACAATGAATCCGGCCCGAAGGACCAAAAGAAATGTGGGGGAAATTAACCACATTTTCAACATAAAAATATTTAATTACAACAAATAAATTGAAACAGTAACGGTTAACAGAATTTTGGAGAGGTCGATTAAAATCCGTCCGAAGGACCAGCCGTGCCCACGCCGAAGGAGGTCCGACCACTGGTATGCGACAGGAAGAGGAGACGTCCAGGCGGTGTACGGCAGAGAGAGAGAGAGAGAGAGGGGGCGAACTGCATCAGCCGACTGCACACAAGAGAGAGAGAGAGGGCGAGAGACTCCTTCGCCTGGGTTCCGAGAGAGGGGAAGGAGGGGAGGGCGATAGCAGCTCCACCATAACGAAGAAAAAAAAAGAGAAGGGCGTTTAACAAGATATCGAACACGTATGAAGAATGCAATTTCATATTTTCTATGATATTTGTTCACAAACAACTAATTTCACAAATGGGTTCTGAAGTGTGTGTTACGCTTCACTGAAAAATGAAAGTTCCTAGGAATGACCCGGTTCCTGTATCATTCAATCACGGAAATCAAATTTAAGATTTTCATTTCATTGCGCAGGCGGTGCAAGGGCTCACCAGTATCTGATTTTCTCTCTTTGATCAAAAGAGCAAGATTCATTCCAGCCAAGATTTGAAAGCAAAAACACAAAAAAGTACCTATATTCGATAGATAAATTTAGGAACTAGAGAGGAAGGTTCGCTGGGGTGACTTTGGCTCTCCAAAATGGACAAAGATGTGTACAGTGGACACAAGAACCCTAAACGCTAATTCAACTCGTGTTCAATCGTTGTTATCTTTCTTAATTAATGTTAACACATACGAAAATATTTTTAAGTGCTGCTACCTGACATATAGCATAGAGATATGCGGGAGGAACCCTCTTGCTCTCCCAGATACTTCATGCGACACCAGTGATCCGTCATCTTGATCCGCTACTTCGACACGTCGATGCTTTATGACCATGCTATGCATCGATGCCTTTCCCGAGTAACACGTGCAAATAGGACATCAGGGAACAACTATGAAAAGTTTGTACTTACTTAACTGTACACAAAGTGATTACGGAAATTCGTGATTGACAGCTCGACATTCCGCTTTGCGTCGCAGTTTTGCGCAACTTCATGTGGCGAAAAAAACCAGGACCCCTTGGTAAGTGGTTCACAATACATTCCTTTGGTGGAACCACCTCTTCCTGACGGTCGATTCGACTTCCGGTGTCGACCAGCAGTCGACTTCCCGCGTACACAACCGAGTCGTGCCTCAGCCAACGGTCGCTCTAGGCCCTCGACTTCCTCGCAGGGATTCCAGACCTTAGTTCGTACTCGGCATTCTACTCGGCGACATGCCACCCTTGTACTTTTAAGTAAATTCGAAGCTGATTTGCTCGCAGATGACGTTAGCTATATGATAATAACTCCTGCGTATTATGCTAGGTTTGACGAGATAAACAAGATTAGAGAGATAGATTGTCGTACCGATAGATTTAAAATGTCATTTACTCTCGCGTACCAGAAGAGAACACAATAGGCAGCATAGGGGCAAGTAGGTAAAAAGTTGTTGCAGTTTCCTGTAGTGCATTAAGTTTGTTTTCAATATTACGCGTCAATGCATACAAGGGAAACAAGGATAAATAGTGAAACACAGTTAGGCATATAGTGAAATTCTTTCTAGCCAGCATTCACTTTGTTACTGTGTATACGCTAACCATCTAGTTCACTTGACTCCTATACCTAACTTGTTTCCAAGTAGTATGTAGTATCCTTTTAGTGTTAGTCACACACGTCAGTAGTGCATGCATGGTGATTTTCACCCCCCAGCCACACACTCTCGCGGTGGCTCGCAGGGAATTACGTAGACGTAGGTGTATTTCATTTTTCCCCTCACATCAAATTATATTGTCATATTTTCCTTTTATGTTATTGTTTAGGACTCTTTCATTTATGCTCCACGGGAACTCCAATACCTGCGATCTTACCCAGAGCGAGGGAACACTAGGGACAATTCTCTTCTAGGGACTCTTCTGCAATTACGCTGCAAACTCGGTATCTACATCTACACGATACCCTGCACCCTGTGGTAGGGGGTGAAGATCACCAAGCATGCACCACCGACATGCAAGAAAGCAACTATAGGGTCTCATGCAACTAGACTGTTAGTATCTATAGTATTTAAGGGATTAATACATGCATCATGCACTACAGACTAATCTTAAATATTTCCCCTCTTTGCTATGCTTCCTATTCTGTTCTCTTATAGTACGGGGGAAAAATGCCATTTTCAATCAATCAGTACGGCAATCTATCTCTCTAATCTTATTTATCTGGTCGAATCCAGCATAGTACGCTGGTGTTTTTAACATGTGCCTCACATCTTCAGTAAAGCTATCCGATTGAAATTTCTCTAATAGATTTAATATGTACTTTAATCTATTCTCTGATAATGACTCCCACCCTAATTCTTGTATTAATTCTGAAACGCTACTCAAACTATCGTAACACCTTTTAACGAACCTAGCTGCTCTATGTCTAGTCTAGCACACTGTCTAGTTCTCTGATCAAACCTAATTCATTAGGGTCCCATAGACTGGCTGCATACTCAAGGTGGGGCCTAACTAGTGAAGAGTAACATCGCTCTTTTTGTCTTCTCATCACATTTCCCAAGTACTCTTTTTATAAATCCTAGCTTTCTCTTCGCTAGGCCGCATATTTCCCATATGTGTATTCCCCACGATAAATCCTTAATGATTGTTACACCTAAATACCTTATGGTTTCAACGCTTTCCATCTTCGTGCTATTAATTTTATAGAATCGCTCTATCGAATTATTCCTCCTCCAAAAAATTGATAGCTACACACTTTTTAAGGTTAAGTTCTAATTTTAAGGTTAAGTTCCAAAACCTTAACCTTAAAATAGTTAGTCCCGCCATCCTCTCCGACAGTCGCAATTCGTCACTGATACGAATAACCAGAGAGACAAATTTCTCACTGAAAACCCTTTGGTCACTTGCCTGGGGCCGCCACGTTCGTCGCCTGCCTCTTCCGCCTTCGGCATTCCCAAAGTTGCATTTGCAAGGCATCCATAAGAAAGAGGACCTTTTAACTCTTCTCTCCTTCTCTGGCATAAGGATAACGAATGAATCCTGAGTTCCTGTCGGTGGGTTAGTGCTTCCTGCCCCAATGAAGCTTTCCTTGCTATGCTTTGTGGTGATAGGGAGCAGCCATCTAACTACAGACCAATATCTCTCACATCCATTTCATGCAAGGTCCTAGAACATATAATTGTCAGTTCAGTCATGGGACACCTAGATAGCCAGAATTTGTTGTCCAACTTTCAGCATGGCTTCCGGAAGAGCAGATCATGTGAAACTCAACTTGCTCTCTTTTCCCACGATATTTTAGTTTCTGGCGAAGATAATATTCCAGTGGATGCTGTTTTTCTAGATTTCAAAAAAGCTTTTGACAAGGTGTCTCATAGCAAACTAATTCTAAAATTAAAATCTTATGGGCTAGACAGTAACATTATATCATGGATAACTGATTTTCTACATGATCGGGTCCAAAGGGTTGTTTTGGACGGTGTTACCTCACCGGAAATTGAAGTCACTTCGGGTGTCCCACAAGGTAGTGTGATAGGTCCACTCCTGTTCCTTCTGTACATTAATGATATCAGTAAGGCGGTAAAAAGTAAGCTTCGTCTATTTGCCGATGACGCAGTTGTGTACAGGGAAATTCTAAGCCCAAACGATAAGCAATATTTAAATGATGACCTACAAGCAATCGAAAATTGGTGTGATACATGGCAGTTAGAATTAAATTTAAAAAAATGTGTAGTAATGAATTTTTGGAAAAAGAATAATTCTCCTCAAAGCACATACAATATAAGTAATAATGAAATAACATACGTGGAATCCATTAAATATCTTGGAATAAGACTGACAAATGATCTTTCCTGGGGTAAACATATACGTGAAATAATGGGTCAAGCTAATCGTAAACTGGGTTTCATCAAAAGAGTACTGGGTAAATGTGACGATCATGTACGAGAAATCAGCTACTTTTCCCTTGTTAGACCTCATTTGGAATATGCTGCCAGTGTATGGGATCCCTACGAAATCGGTCTAAGTAATGAACTTGAACGTGTGCAGCGAAGATCGGCAAGATTTGTAAAGGGACGACACGATAATTATGTTAGCGTAACCAGTCTATTAAATGAATTGAAATGGGAATCATTGTCAGATCGCAGGTTGAAATTTAGACTTAATCTCTTCCACAAATTCCAAGGCAATATTTTCAGTGATGATGTTAAAAATATTTTACGAACCCCAACTTACTATGGCAGACTGGACCATAATCATCAAGTTAGAGAAATTGATTGCCGAACTGACCGATTCAAAATGTCCTTTTTCCCTCGCACAATAAGAGATACGAATAACGGTAAATATGTCCTATCGGAGAGTAGCAATGAATAGCATTGGTAGCTGCATGTTGGTATGAGTACTTAAAGCTAACCCTACTAACAGAATGTTTTTGCATGTTTGCTTAGCAATTTGTATCTTTTTTTTAATAGTGTTGTCCTGACTACTATATTAATACTATTCCTTTTTAATGCATGATATGTAGTGCATGTTTGATGAGAAATCACCCCCTGCCACACACCCTCGTGGTGGCTTGCAGGGTATTATGTAGATGTAGATGTATGCTAGGCCGGGCACAAGATTAGCAGCTTCCCATTCATCCATGCTCTCACATCGGCTCTAGCTTTTGTTCCTGAGCACTTCTAGACCATACCATCACCTTTGTCTTCTTCTTATTGACATTCATGTAGGTACCTGATGCAGGCACTCATGAGTGTGCTGGAGAGAATTTTTAATCAAGAATATAGGCGATGCTTTTAAACGTATAGAAAAGAAACTTGATACTCATATGTCCATGTTCCACCTATTGACACTGTCTTTTTTTAGAAATGTTTATAATTTTCACTTTCAATCACTTAGCTATAGAATCACGGCTAAAAACTAAAATCTGGAATTGTCATTGCATCGTAAATAGTTTCAACTGAACCAATAAAAAACAAAAATTTCAAATTATACAGTTTCTGTCATATCGCTGAATGAAAACTGCGTTCATTACACCGAGTCATGTCTTCTCTTCTTCCTTTAAGGACCAACTGACGCAACTATTCGGAATCCCTCATCAGCAGAAACCATAGGCAGCCAGCCATCAACAGCAAACTCAAGGCTGACGGGGTCCTCCAGAAGTTCCCTGCGAGAAGTTCCCTTACCGAAAAAAAAAGTTTATATACGCTGAACTCACAACGTTGCTAAGCGGCAGACAAAATGGGCGGAGCTGACAAACTACACCAGCTCACTTATAACTAACGAGGCAAGATTAACTACGTCCACCTGAACGGCCTGTCGACAGTCATCTCGTGACAAAAGGCTGCGAACAGCTTCGTCTCCAGCACACGTCTTGATGATTATATTTTTCCATCCCTTGTGAAAAGCATGGATTAGCATCATAATCTAGTCGATAGGACCTGCCCTTATTTTTCATGTGGGATGGATGAAGATGCTGGCTAACGTTGTCAGCCGAAACTGACCGACGTCAAGTTTGGCTGCCTCCAGCTGAATGAGCTCTCGTGTTTTGACGTGCTGCTGCACATCTAGGAAACCCTTCTTTTTGACACTGATGCGACTTATGCACACCTGGCAGAAGAGCACATCATCAACCTCCTTTGTGTCCCATCCTTGAAGTTTATGCCCCAGCCCATGGTCCCTGGATAGGAGCGTGTCGTTAACGTTGCAACGTGGCATGAACTCTATGATGACGCGGCTGGGAAGACACAATAACCAAACCGAAAATCGTATACTTGTACAACAGGAGCAGAGAAAAATAGCTGCCATTCCGACACACCTGCACTACAACACTGACAGTGACAAAATGTAATTCATAACTTTAAATAAGATGCATACCTTCTATCGGAGACAGCAGCAAAATACAGAGAAACAATAGTCTTCCCTGACCAAAACAACAACATGGCAGTGCTTGTGGAGAAGGGAGGAGAGGGCGAAGGGGAAGCCAACAAGCAGTAGTGCAGCAGGATGGTGCCACAACGACCACTAGGAAGATACGGCAGCGCGCCTCACTGTACAGTGTTTACTCGCCGTATGGCCCGTCACACACTATAATTTTACAGACGCGGCATTCTGACCAAATTGTGCTTACACACTTGAGCTGTAAAATTACCGCGAAACCTGTCAAGTCGGCAAAGCCAGGGCAATTTGAGCAAAAAGTATCTTTTACTCACATTGTAGCCAGGGTACCGAGTATAATGGACACCAGATGTGCCTCTTTTTAGCCGGAGAGTAAACTCGAGTTGGAAGGTTCAAGAGAATACCAGTTAATAGTATTGCATGCATTGATTGAAATTTCACTTTGATGAGCGTGTGATAAAGCTGAACTTATTTGCATTTTTAAATTATTTTGTGTTACTGCGTTGATCTTCCTAGTTTTCTGAAATAATTTAATTTTTAAAACATAAAATGACCAATAAAAGCTTCGTGATCTATTGCTATGTCGTCGTCGTCGAAGGAGCAGGAAAAGAAACAATCCCCTTCCTTGGATCCATCTAATAAACCAAAGAAGAGCAGACGTTGGAGCTTTTTATACCCTATCTCACGGTTTGAGGAATGATGACACAAAGTTTTTCAATTATTTTCGAATGTCTATTTCGTCATTGTCCCATAGGTCAAGTCTTGCTTCCACCAAAGAAATGAGTAAATCATTATCGATGATTTCACTATTCTTCCAAAATTAGGCATACCACGAAAAACTCTCAAGTAGGCCTAGGATGCTTCCACTCGATAGAAAATCCACCCTAACGTGCAATTCGCCGTTTGTTAACGTGAGCCACTGACCGGATCTTGGCGGTAATACTACCGCTCGAAGTAGTGGCAGTGCAGGCGACCCACCTCGTCGGCAAATCTACCGATCGATTTTTCTACAGCCTAGCGTGTGGGTTTGCATTGGTTTCTTCGCTCCACTACTGGATCGACGGCAAATAACGGGCCTATCCCTCTTCCCCTGCCCCTGTGACCCCGAACTGAGCGCATGCAAAACGAATACCGTATAATAGGGTCGCAGAGCTGTTACGCGCAATCGCAGCGGAATTGAAATACGACGAGCTGATATTTACGACCAAAAAGTGACTATTAGTGACCTACTCAGTGTCATAGTTAATTAAAATACCCTATTTTATAACAGTGACTAAAGATGACAAAGGGTGACCCGGTAGCAGCTCAGGGCATGGACGATGACAGCTGCGGAGAAAAAAAGGGTGGAAGTATTCGTAATGTGTTGCTACAGAAGAATAATGAATAATAAATGGATCGACCGAGTGAAAAACGAAGAAGTCCTAAGAAGATTGGGAGAAAAGAGAAGTCTGCTGAGAAAGGAAGACGGATCCACGGACTTCGGCCACATCTTAAGACACGTTGGACTGATGAAGACAATCGTCGAGGGAAAAGTAAACGGGAAGATTGGAAAAGGCAGGCCTCGCATGAGATACATGGAACAGATTATGAAGTATGTAAAAGAGAGGAGTAACGTCAATATGAAGAGGTTGGCCGATAGAATATCCGAGTGGAGGGCTGCGTCAAACCAATCTGCTGTCGGAAACCGAAACGTCGGCGGACATGGACGCAGTAAACCCGGTGGAGCACCTGAGAAACCTTCACGCAACAATCCTTGGATTGTTGACCCATGATGATGATGTCGATAAGGATAATGATATTTATAGAAATCTCTCATGAGGTATTAGGTGATTTAAATATAGTTTAGTGCATTTACATACGTAGAGCATTTTCGGTGACCCTTGCCACACACCCTCGAGGTGGCTTGCAGAGTAGTCAGTTCTACATCTACACGATACCCTGCAAGCCAACGTGAGGGTGTGTGGCAGGGGAGTTATATACGTATGCACAAAAGGAATTGTGTCGATTGTGTATTACTTGGAAGCTTGAATTAAATTAGAAGCAAAGCGCGGTACTACACTTTTGGAAAGATTAGTACTTGCTCCGAAATCAGATATACTTTGCCGCAAATTACATAATTCTCACCGACAAGGCGGTAAACAGTTTCAAGAATGGCATATTACCCAGCATGCCATGATAAAACGAAATGGGATCGGCAAGTAATATTTAATTATTTTATTGTGTGAATTACGAAGGCACTGCATTCTCAAAAATTGTTAAGTATACTAATTAATGCTAGCAAATGAATTTCCCCAGGAACACGAGACTTAACAAAAATAAGAACACTTTTCCATTTACGACTACTAGGTACATAATGCTGTAGACAGCCGAATTTCTCAAGCGCCAATCGTTTCCGAGGGACATCGAGGGACATGTTAAATACAAAAATATTAGGACAACTATTGCTTTTTTCTTGCTCAACTAATTGTGGGTAGGCCCGACGCTGATTATCAGAAAAGTGAAACGCACATTTTGTATATTTCACATGTTTCATCTCAGAAAGAACACAAAAAGCCATGAGTTTTATTTTCAGAGGTGGTGATAAATATCTTTAGGATTATGAGAAAAAATATTTTTGCTTTATAAACACACTGCCTTTGGTAGATATTAAATTTTTTATACCACCATACTTTAACTACACTACTAACTTTAACCACACTACACTTTAAATGGCTGTAAAAACAAAACGAGTTGAGATAGAGAAGAAAAACTTTGGATCCTTTCTCATGTACACGAAAAGATAAATCTTGCCAAGTTTCATCAAAATCTGAGACGGTGGGAGTCAAAACTTCATTTTTCTGGATGTATTTTGACATGGAGTGACCCATATTGAATTCAATGAACACACGTGAATATTATACGAGACAACATATGATAACGAGAGACTTCCTTAACCCTCTTTCAATGTCTACCATCCCCAATACGTCATCGGCGGAAAACTGCATTCTATTTTTTTTCTCCTTGGATATTCACCCTTAATCCTTCTCCTTCATATTCATTGCAGATTTTTCGATGCTGTGACTAAGTGTATATAACCTCTGCGGTTCGGAAAATAAAGAATTTACAATGGAACACATGCTTGGTTGATTTTTTGATCACGATCGCTGGATAAGAAAGATCTTGAATGAGATGCCTGCCCTTTGAAGCTTAGGATTGGCCAGTGTTTTTAATTCATTGATTAGCACTCTTGTGTTTCTTGTAAACTAGAATTTCTTAATCCATATTATTTGCATATACCCAATGAATACATGAATGGTGGGGCACAAATCGTATTTAATGATTTCAGTTTACTTTGATAAAGGGGGAACTATACCCTATTCCTCGGATTAAATTAAACTGCACAATTTAACCTGTACACTTATACTTAGTGTGCACTTTTCACAACACGCGCTTTAACGCCCAAGGCGTCCGACATGAAGTAGAGCAGTTTAATTTACGCCCTGAAATGCTGTTCCACCACTTAATGCCGACCGAAGCAAACATATTTCCCAGACTCCTCGTAACTCCTTGTAGCTTCTTCAAGACAAATTAAAAGAAGTTTCCTCGACTAAATGGCTCGCACTAGTTATAATGATAGAGGTGGCATATAATTATAATATTAATTATAGCCCTTCCCCGCGGTCTACGACTTGTTGTGGTGGGACTGGGGCTAGCGTGTTCCCGTGACCCCTGGAGCGGCACTGGCGGGAGCGACTAATATGGCTCCTGGTAGGGTCACCCATGCCAGACAGGTCGAAGGGTAGGAGCCTGACGAAAGGTAGTCCACTTTCCGTACTCGAAGCGTCTGTTCCTCAGTGAGGCAGCTGTGAGAAGGCGTCTGACCCCAGTGGGGCGGCCTATCAAGCGATGGTGTCACGTTGAAAACACTGTTGAGGCAGGCAACTAAACCCTTCCCAAGAACACAATGGACTTGAACAATAGAGAATTGAATCCTGGCAACAACGGGGCCCGGGACCAAATTAATGGGACAAGGTGTCGTGCCCGGCAGCAAGGTAAGCAAGGACTCTGCGGTCGTGATCTCACGAAATCCTTGCACGAAAAGAAAGACAGCAGCAACGGCTGCAGCAGCGGCGGCGAAGAAGAAACCGGGGAAGAGAGAAACAATGCTAAGGATCGGGACATGGAACGTTAGGTTTATGTTAAGGACAGGAAAACTAGAGAACATTAAGCGTGAAATGGAGAGGGTAGTGATCGATTTGTTGGGATTAAGAGAAGTAAGATGGAGAGACCAGAGGGACTTCTGGAGTGAAAAGTACAGGGTTATATACAGTGGAGTGGAAGAGAGCCAGCGGGGAGTAGCAGTTGTATTGAATGCAACATTAGGATAAAGGGTAATGAATGTGGAACAGGTAAGCGATAGAATACTAGCTATCGAAATCAAAGCGAAGCCGACAAATGTAGTCGTAGTACAGGTTTACATGCCGACAGGGGGGCATAGAGAAGAAGTAGACGAAATATATGACCAGTTGGAAGAATTAATCGGGAAAGTAAAGGGCAGGAAGAACCTAATACTTATGGGAGATTGTAGCGCTGCAGTAGGGGAAGGGAGGGACGGAAGTGAAGTAGGGGAGTATGGTCTGGGTGTAAGGAATGACCGGGGTGAGAAGGCAGTGGAGTTCTGTAGGAGGAATAATTTAGTGATTACAAACACATGGTTTAAATACCACCCTAAGCGTAGGTACACATGGAAAATGCCGGAGGATACTGGAAGGTACCAACTACACTACATCATGATTAGGCAAAGATTCAGGAACAGCGTAAAGAATTCGCACAGTTTCCCAGATGCAGATGCCGACTCCGACCACAACTTGGTGGTAATGAAACGTGAGATGAGACTAAAAAGGTTGAAAGTAGGGAGAAAAATAAAAAAGTGGGATGTTGGAGCACTGATTGGAGGGAAGAGGAGGGAATATAAGGAGATTGTGGATAGATGCATGAGGGAAGAGGAACAATAGATGAAGGATAGGAAATGATAAAGACGGGCATAAAAGAAGCAGCTGAGAAAACAATAGGAATAGTAGACGCTAGGAGGATCAAGAAACCATGGGTAACAGCGGAAATGATGGAAAGGATCGAGGAAAGAAGGAAATGGAAAAATGTAAATACAGAGCTAGGCAAAATGTATTACCTATAAGGAGATTAACAACAGGCTTAGGAGAGAAACAAAGAGAGCAAGAGAAAAGTGGTGGAGTCGGCAATGCGAGGAGATGGAGAGACTCCAGAGAGAAGGAGAAATACGCAGTCTGTACTCAAAGGTTAGAATGTTATCGGGAATCAAGAAATGGAAAACGGTCACGTGCATCAAAGACAAAGGGGAAATTTAGCAATGGAACCAGAGAAGAAGAAAAACTGTATGATAGCGAAAATAGGCCTAGGAAGTTGGACATAAAAGAGACGTAGATCAGGATGACGAGTAGCCGATGTAGAATCGGATTGGGCCACAATACGGAGGAGAGTTAGGCAGGGCTGTCCGTTATCGCCGGTACTTTTCAACATACACTCGGAGTAAATGGTGAGAGAGGCTTGGGATGAGCTGGAGGCTGGAGTAGAGGTCGGGGAGGAAATTGATAAAATCAGTGAGGTTTGCGGATGACCATGCACTAGTCAGCCCGTGGCTTGCAAAAAATGCTGGATGCGTTGCAAGGGCAGTGCAAAAGATAGGGGATAATGATAAACCAGTAAACAAAAGTAATGCGATTTTCAAGAACAAAAAGGGCCAGTATAACGATAAAAGTAGGTCAGAAGCTAGAGCAGGTAGAGCAATTTAGCTATCTAGGTAGTGTGTTGGAAGAAAAAGGGTATAGCAGCATTGAAGTGAGAAGGAGAATTGCATTGGGAAAAGAAGCTTTTACTCGTAGGCGTGAACTAATGACAGGGACGTTGTGTAGGTAAGTGAAGAGAAGACTTGTAAAAATTTTAATATGGAGCGTTGCACTATATGGGGCGGAAACGTGGGCTTTGCGGAAAGAAGACGAAAATAGACTTTTTGGGATGTGGGTGTGGAGAAGGATGGAGAAAGTAAAGTGGGTCGAAAGGAAGACAAACGATGAAGTGCTAGAATTGGTAGGAGAGGAGAGAAATTTGATAGATGGAATGAGGAGAAGGCAGAAGGTGTGGATGGAAAAGGTAATAAAAGGGGATGGTGTTTTGAAGGAGGTGATTGAGGGAAGAGCGTTGGGTAAGCGGGGAAGAGGGAGGAGAAGAACGGGTAGCTTGGATGGAATGATGAGGAGGTATGAGGAGCTGAAGAGTATGAAATTTAGGGGGCGGGAGAAATTAAATGTCCATTTAAACCTACCTTCACCGGTAGAATACTAATACTAATAATTAATTATAGGCCACCTCTGTCCTGGGTGTTACGCAACCCGCTGAGCGGCGTTCTGGCTTGTCACAAGGGGAGAGGCACTTGTAGGAGAATCGTCCGTCATTCTCTGCGAACGACTTGCTCTTCTCCTAACTCCGAACCGCTTACCCAACATTACTCTTCCCTCAATCACGACCTTCAAAATGTATCCCTTTCGCCCTTTGTTATCTTAAACAAAATAAACTGTGGTCTCTTGCCCAACTTACTGTTATTTGCAAATAGAAGACATGCGAAGAAAGCTGAGCGAATGTTGCACCGTCGTATATAGGCAGTTAAATCTTATTTCGTAGACAAGAAATTAACATGGGTCAGCTAAGGCATATAAGAAAACTACGTATTCATATTTGGCCTCAATCAATAGTACCTTTCCTCTTACGTAGCTATTACAACTATGGCAACATACATATCCGGCTTCCGATTGATAACATTATCTAACCCATTAAACATGTGCAATATATAGCAAGTTCAGGGACAACCATTTAGAGATGATGCACACGTGTGCGTGTACGATACCTAGAGCATACGATTTCAAAGCCCACTGCTTACAGACGATCCCACTTTAAACCATCATGTTCATTATAACGTTATAAAGACTTGTATATCGTGCTACGTTTTTCAATGATCGCGCCTATCATACTTAACTCGGAATCCACTATAGATAGATAAGGCCCTTGGACCTACAGCATCACCCCGTCAACGCAATATAATTACAATCTTATCATTCAGAACAAGTACAAACAGTTACATACTAAGCAAACGTATAGAAGAACGCTGAAATGGAATTATGGAGAACGATGTAAAACACCAATTGTAATGACAAACATGTTTTCCGACCTGTCTTGATACCTACTTAAATAAGTCACGATGTCCATATAATAGAATTATAAGCACATATAATAGGTAATGTTTCTTTCATTAAGTTTATACAAACCTCAAGCGCACATTGACTATAAGTTACTACATGACTTATTGAGGTTTGACCCCTTAATACTATTAATAATACAAAGTGACCGCGGGTTGACACAAGGAAATGATAGATAAATAACACATACAACTCAATATGTAACTAGGTAATTTTACTGCGTGTAGAACATGAAGTATAAAAGTGATCAATAACGATACGATAATGCCACTTGCCCAAGAAGAAAATAAGTACTTACCGTAAGTAAGTGAAACTTGGATGCATCGACGCGATATTTTAGCTTTCTAACAGTTCCCGAAAACTTTTGAGGAAATATAGTACTATAAACACTAAGTCTTGCCTTCCCGGAACCACATTTCAACCTGCCGGTTGCACGATATCCAACATTAGTAACACAAACGAGCATACTTTTTATGGGCGAAAACTTGTTTTCCTAGCCAGTATTCTGTTCCAAACACCACGATTAAGTCAAAACAGACCTTCACAAAACGTTAACTCACAAAACACGCTCGAGGGTACAAATTCGTATCACAAATGCACGACTATCGTCTGCCCTCAGCTTAGCGGAAGTAGACTAAAGTATTCAACATAGTGACATTATTGTAAATTTGTTTCAATTAGGAAACAAAATAAACATATTAAATTGAATTTTAAATTAAACTTACTCTTTTAGGCGAATATAGGGAAATGGATATCACGTTATCCGAAGTAATATTTTCATTAGTGTACTTGACTAGCTTGGCGGAAATTTTGAAATAACAGAGAACACGTACTACAAGTTGCACACAAATTAATCGTTCACGAGTACTAAGAAGACCCCGTAATAGCAAAAATTTTGATTTTTACATGTTAAATTGGCCTACCTCAGTGAATGAGCAGTTTTTCTCCTTCAAAAACAGGAAAAAAATCGTGGAACAGGGATGCTTAAAGTGGGGATGTCGAACCAATATGCCACAAAAGCATAGGCTCGGAGTCTCTCGAGAATTTTAAAAATGAATTCCTTGGTCAGAACATATATTTGGTGGCCTAAACTGGATCAATAATTGAAAGGTGCAGTTCAATCGTGTAGAGCTTCCTTCCTCATGCAAGGTGTTTAACTGTCCTTATTTTGAACCTACCCAGTCTTTATCAGCATTTCCTGTGGTACCTATATATAATATGTTCTATGCTTTTGTTGGTATTCTCAACTTTACTCTCAAACCAGCTCTCTTCCTTCCTTAAAGCCATGCACTCAAGCAAAGACTTAAAGGAATTGGAAGGAATCTTTGAGTTAATGGACTTCAAGGAAGGAAATTTCATTATTGCTAACAGCCAAATTGCATATAGGCTATCTTCTTTGAAACCACGAGGTGCTGCAAAAATCAGTAAATCTCTTCATGTATCTCACAGCTGAGCAGTAGCAGGGAAAACACTGGTGCTTCACTGGTACCTACCATAGTAATTTCATCTTCAAAATTAACTTCACATGAATCATCTCTATCAATTCATTCTCTTCCTCCAATTAAGTTTCTAGAACTACCTACCTTAATCACTTGAAAAATAGTCTACTAGCAAAGGATTTCCTTACCCAAAAAAGTCATGGTCAGAACTGAGAGGCTTACGAGTAAATATTTTCTCTGGATTCTGGCCTGGATTCCAACTGGATTTCAAGCTAATATTCCAGGCTGCTTCAATTCAGGCTGCAGTCAAGTCTGTATCCAGCTGATTTTCAGCTGGATACAGACTTGACTAGTCCAGCTGGATTTAAGCTACTTATTCCAGCTGGATTCCAAGTGATTTGTCCAGCTGGATTCATCCAGCCAAAATCCAGGCTGGAATCCAGCAGGCTTGCTATCTGGGTATATTCCACATGAGTACACTACATCATATTTTAAAAGAGCATAATGAGACGCTGGTTTATTAAATAAGTACAAGATAGAAGATGGAAATTAATGTATTAATTAGTGCTATAAACATTAGAAGTGTCGCAAAAGAAATTTTAAGCTTAAAACTGCCCAGAAATGAATGCCGAAGAAGCATTCATTGATACCTGTTGTTCTTTAGGTCACTGTTCATTAGGTAAAGGGGAAACTGGTGAACGTGTCAAGTGGCTGTGAACAGCGAAGGTGGCATTGCAATGACTAAAAATAATGGGACATCAAATAGATTGAAACATATTGATGTCATTTATTTCCTGAGGGGAAAAAGTGGAGAATGTTAAGGTGAGCATAAACATCCCTCCTCTAAGCATAATTTGGCTTATTATACTCCTATAATGACGACTATAGTCATCTTATAAGGCCATGAAGACCCAGGTACCTATATTTTATGTGTACGCCTTCACAGGTGTGAGTTAATTGTAAGAAACCTAGGAATGAAATCTTCGTAATTCAATTTTGTTTTCATTTAAAAACCTTTTTGTGACGTTATTTTTTTAATTTTACACAGGTTCTTTCTTAGTTTTGTTTAAGAGGTAATAATGAAATGCATTATGAGCTAAAAATTTTTTCAGAATGTAAAATAAGAAAAGCATTCATTCTTGGTGTTTGTGAGTTAACACGTAATTGGATTGATGTGAAGCCTTCAGCAGTGTATTATCAGTGAAGGTGGCATCTTCCCAATTCCACCTGAAGATGCCTGCTGCACTGAGGCAAAACCATCGTCCCAACAGCAACGATGCAGTGAAACCTATAGTTCATATAATTGGATCTCACAATACTTAACAAGTAGGTGGGAGGTTATGAGTCTACTTTTTTAGGGCACCCAAATAGTTCTCCGTGAGGTAGCCAGTACATGTTGCACATGTGAGTATTGCTTGAGGCAAATAAAAGCTTTTTGTGTTCATCAAATACAAGTACACCTTGTTATTTAAGTAAATTTATAAAAAGCGTTTCGACAAGAAAAACTACAATGTCCATCTAAACAAGTTGCAACCTTATAAATGGCTGTTGTTTAGTACAGACAAGTATGTTTCTTTCACTGCTATTCACCAAGGATGGAGTTATAACACTGACATCAATTGCAATAATTTGTGTTAACCTTTTGTTAATAATTTGCTGTTAACCCTTTCCGTATGAATGCTGGGTTTTGTCGTCATATGTTTTTCTATGCAAGTGGGCGAATGACGGCTAGATCCATTATTTCTGACTGGTGGACAGGAGAGGGTGAAACAAAGCTTCAGGGATAGAATTCTCCCCTTTTTGGCCCAAATCAGTTGGCAACAGGACCCAACTGCCTGCCACAGGGCAAGATCAACCAGATCCTTTCCCACATTTGCCAACCAACTTGAAGCTGACAACCTTGGTCATTTCATCAGTATCATTGCAAAAATAAATGTATAGCTTTTCCCTAAATTCAAACTCTAAAATGAATTCTCTGCATTTCTCAGTGTGTTTAGAACATTTGAATGAAAGTCTACCTTTGATATTTAGCTACAGTTCTTCTTATGTCACACTGGTAACTGCATGAGAATTTTCTTATGCAAAGGATCTAGCACTTTTGTTATCTTTGAAAATGTAATCAAATATTTGTAAATTTTGTGGAATTCAACAAAATTATACATTAGTCACCGGCTGGGAGTTGATGTGCGAGGGGGAAATCACGATGTTGTTACATCCAAAGTGTACGATTAATATATTTAAAATACTTTTGTCAGGGAAGATAAACAGACATGCATGTTAATGCTTGCTGATGGGAGTATAACGAGACACAAACAAAAGCACATCAATCTAAACTGCAGCCTTCAAACTACAACAAATTTGTGAGTCATGACCAACATGAACCAACAATAACACTGTAAAAACATCCCGTATTGTATTTTTATGCATTTGTGTGTTTTCCTTTACTGAAATGATGCACCAAATTATGTATATTCCAACCAAACATTTTCTCAACAAGAAGCTAAAAACATTACATTACAATAAGGTAATCATATAAAAAAAATTTTGAGTGCAAACAAAAGCAACGATATGGGGATAAATACTATTAGTGTATATGGAAAAAATAGTTCAAAAGGCAATATCATTTCATTTAAAAGTTATTAGCATACAGTAACAATCAGTATGCTACGATTCACTGATGACATAGCTCTCATAGCAGAGACAGAGAAGGAGCTGAATAAGATGCTAGCAACTATGGAAAGGACAATGGCCAGATATCAGCTGAAGATCAATAAGAAGAAAACTAAGATATTAGTGTGCAGCAAGAGAGAGGAGGCCAAAACCAACGTTATACTAGGAAAACAGAAACTAGAAGAGGTAAAAGAGTCCTGTTACCTGGGAAGCAGAGTAACCAACGATGGACGAAGCAAGAAAGAAATAGTGAGTGGAATAGCCCAGGCAAAGAGGGCATTCTATCAAAAGAAGAATCTACTTACAGCTGGCAATACAAGCTTGGAAGTAAGGAAGCAATTCATCGAAACGTATATCTGGAGCATGTTTCTTTAAGGCAGTGAGGCATGACGATGACAGCAGCAGAGAAGAAAAGGGTGGAAGCATTTGAAATGTGATGTTATTGAAGAATGATGAAGATTAAATGGATCGACCGAGTGACAAACGAAGAAGTGTTAAGAAGAGTGGGAGAAAAGAGAAGTCTGTTGAATACTATAAAAAGAAGACGGGACAACTTAATCGGCCACATCTTGAGACATGATGGCCTGATGAAGACAATCGTCGAAGGAAAAGTGAACGGGAGGAATGGAAAATTCAGGCCTCGTATGAGGTATATGGAGCAAGTTGTGAAGGACGTGAAAGAGAAAAATTAAGTCAATATGAAGAGGTTGGCCGATAGAAGAATCGAGTGGAGGGCTGCGTCAAACCAATCCTAGGATTGTTGACCCTTGATGATGATGAGCATACAGTGAACAAGAGGTAAAACATTTCTCAGTTTTTGGGGACAAAATCAAACATTTTTTCATAAATATACTGAATAAACACTTCTCTGACCACAGAGTCCAGCTGCAAAGGGTTCAGCCAATGAGGAAAAGGGTCGAGTTTGAGGGACTTTCCCTCGGCTACTATGTGCCGAAAAACCCTTAAGGAACCAGCACCCCGCCATTATGGGTCTATGCTTGGAAGAAATGATCCCCTGGGAAATTTTACCTCTGGCAGGCAAGAAAAATGCATACAGAGGGAAAAATATATGTTGAGGGGCACTCCAGGGACATTTTCCTAGGTACTCATTGACACAAAGGAGTTCAATATTTTATCAGTGAAAATACACGATTTGATGAAAATTGTTTCCACTCCTGTTTGATGTATGATTTTGAAATAGGGGTAAAACAATCATCAATAAATGTAAAACTCTGTAATGTTTTAAAAATAATTGTCATAAATAACACAAAGAATATAATTTTTTTTTCAATTTAAGTTATGTGAAAATACATGTCCTGTTTTTCGATGTTCGTTCATTTTCAATTATCTTTTAAAACTTGAAAAGGCATTAATTCATATGAGTTTTATCCTGCAAACCACAGGTCTAATTCACAAAACATTCAAAATTTATGCAAAAATAATTTTTATGAATTTTTCAGTATTTGCACCATAAATGGCTTGTACTGCAAGTAAATTTTCTATAGCTACTCATGCATTGGTGATGTATTTATTATGTAGAAGTTTCTTAAGCAATGCTGGGCCCGGACAGGGGTTGGATGGGTAACCCTCCTCCATACCTCTACCGTGAAGCTCATGTCCCCTGTCTGCAAGTGGCGGGCAGGTTAAATGTGGGTCGGGGCACAATGGATCTAAAGAGGTCTAAGTGCTCCAGAAGGCCCCCGCCCACCCCTCCAAAATGTATTAAATACTATAGATACTAACAATCAAGTTGCATGAGACAATATAGTTGCTAGTTTGCATGTTAGTAGTGCATGCTTGGTGATCTTCACCCCCTGCCACACACCCTCGTGGTGGCTTGCAGGGTATCTTGTAGATGTAGAGTGTAGAAGTTTCAGGTTTATGTGGAGGTACAGATTCCTTGTGACTATCGTATGAAAAATATGAATGAATTGGAGCACTGAAATTCTAAATCACCATTTCAGGGGGATCATTGTTGACATACAATACCAGTGAGAAACATACAGTAGGTACTTATATAATGTCATTCCTTTCGCAGCCACTACAGGAGAATTCGTCCTGCAGTCATCACTTAATGCCAGAACTTGACTGACACCAAGTACATATAATGCTTTTGTAGAAAATATTAATCCAGCGAAATATAAAAGTTTTAATTTACATTCATATAAAAAAACACTGAGTATTAGAAACTATATCTTGGCATTCATGAACATTACTTGTTTTCTCTCTAAAATGACAAATTGGAAACTTGATCCATCTTGTATTCAATAGTATAATAAAATTCCAATGATTCAAATACAGCGGAGTGTAGCACCAAAATAAGAATTAGCATCTTGATGCAATGACAACAATGGCAGCATTACACTCACTTATCCCTACACAGTCATTCCATTTATGAACTGCTCCATTCACTCCAGAGTGATTTACAAATGGCATCACTCAACAAATAAATATACATATATATCTCAAAGCATCTCATGAGGTAATTCCACCAGAGAATGGATCAACGTATACACCCTAGACCTAAGTTCAAGGCACGACTTATCACACTAGCCACAAAAGTTACTTCCCCTGTCACTTCCACTTCCTCACAGATACAGGATTATCAATGCAGCGAGGCAGTATTACCAACATTTAACAGGTATTGCTCACAGATGAAACATCATTTGAGTCATTAAAATCATCAAAAATTATATCAATTCGATGAGTAGGAATCCTCAGCCACTTCAAGGCACAATGCTGATAGATAAAGCTCCTGAGGTGATTACTAACCTTGATGAATCAAATAAACAATTTACTGGGCAGTTGCAGGGACATGACAATTTGACTCACCCTGAGGACACTCAAACGGTGTATTGCTCACCATGATCTTTGCACACAAGTCAACATTGCACCAATCCACAGCATGGAATGTCACAACAAAAAAGGATCTCCCACTCAGCCTCCAGCAGACAATAGTCTCAAGAGCAACATTAAACCAGTTAAAAACTTTCCAAGCTCTCTCTCATTAATCTGTGTGGAATGCTTTGTGGAACATAGACAAGATGAAAACAGTTAACACTCGCAGTGCTATTTCACACAAATATGCTTCTGTGCAATTATCAAAGGGATAACTCTTCCGGGCAGGCAAGGTCTCAAGCATTCCCTCTCAAAGTACAGCGGAAGACCCACATAATGAGAAGCTCAATATAGCATGCGATGGACTGGAGACCATTTATTAATACAGTCAAGCTTGTTTATAACAAAGTTGAGGGGGCTGAATATTTACTTCGTAATAAACGAACTTCGTTATATGTGGACCAGTTTTTACGAGCCTCTCTTCAACGGTGAATAGCCTTCACTTTGTTCTAACCGTTTCTGCGTTATAAATAGAGATGGGCAATTCAGTAAATTACCGTGGTATTTTTCGTAAATTACCAACACCGTAATAAACGGTAATTTTCAGAAAATTTCTTCAAGAAGAAACCATTGGAATGGTTGATATTATAAATTAGGTAACTAAAACGATTTTGTTTACATTGTGTCCGTGATTAATTCAGAGTAAAATAGCAAACGCACATTGCGCAGAGGTATGTCTTTGGCACGAATACTTCTCATAGTGTGACAAAAAGAGAGGCTAATAATTAGCCTCTCTTAGCATTAGCCTCTCTTAGCATTAGCAATTATTGCGTGCTGCTGCCAACTTTGTTATAATTTTTCAATGAGTTGTAATAGATAAACATCGTGATATGTTTGATATAAACGTCAACATTTATATCTCAATGCTATTTGATTTCGTTTTGTGACCTCTGATAAGGATTTGCAGCTGAAAACTTAAAATTACCTGAAAATTATGGTAATTTTTGAAGATTACCATAATTTACCACAGTAACTTACCTCAATTGAAAATTACAGTAATTTACACATCTCTAGTTATAAACGGGTTTGATGTAAGTGGGCTTGACTGTATAGGAAATTGTTTCCCTATATACCCTATGATTTGCGTGTAAAGAAATTGGCAATAACAAGAGCAGAATGTTGCTTTCACAGGGTTCGTTTGAATTCGTTCGTTTAATAAACAGTGCATTGATAGTGCACAAGCTTGTGCTCATGATGTCTGTCAATCGCATTAAAATTAAAATAAATTTGTACGCCAAATATTCCGCCCAATGATCAAGTGTACAATCATGTACAACATTCTGAGCATGCCCACATGTGCTCGTGTGGTTTCTCAATTACTTCCTTTTTGTCGCTGTCTGTTATTCTCCCACTTCTGTTACCAGTTCACTCCATTAGATCTGAAAGCAAAACTTGGTTTAAATAATGAGTACGAAAGTTGCAAGGTTATTATCATAAAGATCACGCAGCTGGCAGTAGAAGTCATTACTGCAAAAGATATGACATGTAACTCGGTGACATTCAATTTGACTCTCAGAACTGTTTGTGAGTGGCCTTGCTTGGAATAATTATGATTTCGATGGACTATATTGAGAATATACCACAAGAGATACTACAATTTTCCTGATTCCTGAAGTTTTTGCCAATAATAGTCCATCATATGGATGATATTACATGCTGCAGCGACGTATTTGGAACTCAAGAAGGTACGGTAATGATTGGGGGGCTAAGTGTCAAAAGTCGACATTTTATATATTACAGATGATTATATATGATATGAAATTTAACATAATTGAGAGTAAATACAACCACGGGTCAATGAAGAATGCGAAAATATAATTTTTAATAGCTATCTCAATGGTATCTTCTGGCTGTTCACTCAAAACAACCACAATGTTGGTTAAACTAGTGTTAAAGTCATTGGGTGCAGAGTGATTATTTAAACATCTTCGGTAATAATGAGAGTTCGATATAGCAAGTGATTTTTTGGTTCCTGAGAGCTCTCATTATGTGGATCTTCTACTGTATCTGAAACCAAAGGTGTCGAGGGGATGGGTTATTACGAGATGAAAAAGAGAGTTTGGGAGGGGGACGTCTGTGTTTAGGGTGGATGGATACTCAGGGGGTGACTGATTGATGCGTACTGCAGTGTCATTTGGCAGGTTGATCTCACACTATTTGGCAGTCTTGGAAAATTTTGAAACCTTAACCTACACCAAATGTAGAGAATTCAACCAGCTAAGTGACATTTAGCTGTACCCATCAACTCTTCTCATCACAATCCCAGCACTCACAATAGATCTCAATAGCTGTGAATTGGATGAAATTGCCAAATTAGGTTTTAATGGATTCACAGCATTTAAAACAAAATAAAAAAAGCATTATTCATAGACTTCATTTATTACCATACGAATATCAGCAGTAGGAGATGTCACCATTAATGTGCCATCTGCTTTTGAGATTTTAATTTTACTTGACAAAATGAAGAGGGGATAGAGGACGTGATAACTTTTCAGACAGACCTTCTATTATCTATCTTCAACAACCACAAAGGTTTTCATTGTTAAGGGCAGAGGATGATTGACGTGGATCACCACTTTATGGGCACTAAATGGTGCAATTACAGATGGCATTCCCCAGGATAGCAATATGCCCTGGTTAATTTACATAAAATGACCTAAGAGAAGGACTCAGAGCCAATTCAGTTTCCAGTCCTCCCCTAAAAACTGCTGCTAAATGAAAAAAATTAACATTTATGCCACTGATAACCAACTCATCAAAAAATACTTTACAAAAACACTGAGTTTCAGAGTTCAGAGAGCACTGCCATAAATATAAAAACAATATGGAATGGATTGAAGTTCATAAAACATTATATCACACCCGTTGAAAAAAACACCTGCACATTTCAGGTACACTGGCGGAGTGAAGGCACCTGATTGGAAGGAGCGTGACCAAAAACATGAGCAGTACGTCAACAATGGAGAATGAGGCTGGCAGAATCGAGAATTACACTTGTATATGGCATTCAAACAGAAGAAAGCCATGCAATGATCCTCAACAAAGAGGCATTTCATGGTGGACGGAAGCACATTTGTACTTGATGATGAGGCCTGCGTGCCAAGGCAACAATGAAGGCCAACTATAAACAGGTTGGCCTTGGGGGAAGAGCATGCCGTAGAAGGGGGGAATAAATGGGAGGGGGGTCCTAGAGGTTCAAGAGAGAGGTTGGGTGTACTGCCTTCCCTAAACCAGAAGGATGACCACAATGCAGTTCTTCTCAAGATGAATCTACCATGGAATGAATAAGAACACATTTGGGATTGGCATGAATTAGTGAATGAGAAGAAAACAGGAATGGAACACACTCTGCAGTTTGAGTGTTGGGAGGGCAGCTGATGGAAATAAGACGAGGACGTCACAGGAGCATAATCGACAACTGCACTAACAGGAAATAGCAGCTCTCAAAATGGAGGACTTACACATTTTGCAGTTTCTGGGAAAACAAATTCAAATTTCAATCCGATTATTCAGATGGAAAAGAAGAATTAATGTCAAAAGATAATGCAAAAAGGAGATTCTCCATAATCACTGCTAAAAATCAACTATAATAAATGCTAAATCTCATTTTGGTTCACAATAAAATCAATTAAAATATCTAAATTATAACCATGGGGATTCAACTAAGCAAAACACACACACATGTACAATGATGAGATCCTGGGATGTTAAAATGCAAACAGCCCTTTCTTAAAGAGTAAAAAATAATTTAAAGTACAATTCATTAGAAATAAAAACAATGGCATCTCAATAAACTTTGGTTTCCATTTGATTATTTCGTAAGATGCATTTCACGAGAGAGGATCTCTTTCCACTGCATTCATATGACAGTCTCAGAGTCCTGACTGTGGAGATAGGCTGAGCTGGTGTCGTATGCATATCCCAACGACGACGAAGACGCCTGCGAAGAACGGTGGTGGGAGAAGGTGGAGGTGGCGTTGCCCACGGGCACCTGTCCAGTGGCCCTCCCGGCACCCCCCACGCCAGCAACCGGCTGCCTCCGCTGCCCGTGGTAGTTGGAGTACGACGACCGTGCCGAAGGCGGGCGGTTGCTGTCGGCATCCAGGGACAAGGTGGACCCTGGCTGGGAACTTTGGTACGTTGGGTTAGAGTGACCCCCTCCACCACCAGTCCCCTGTCAAAGACAAACAGATCCAATCAGAATTCAAAGACCGCAAACTGGCTGCGGAAACTTTAGCGGCGTCACCCACTGAAAATTGCACTATAGCAAGATGTTCCACAGAGAAATAAATCATTCGCCTTGACCGGGACTCGAACCCAGACCCCCTGATTTCCGGCCAGGTTCTCTACCAGTTGAGCTACCAAGACGTCCTCTTTCTCTGTGGAAATTATAGAGGCTTTAAAGGAACAAGATGTTGCTAGAGGACGTCTTGGTAGTAGGTTAACTGGTAGAGCACCTGGCCGGAAATCAGGGGGTCCGGGTTCGAGTCCCGGTCAAGGCGAATGATTTTTTTCTCCGTGGAACATCTTGCTATAGATCCAATCAGGACCACTGAGGAAACAAAAGGTTCCACGTCAACCCTACATCTCGTAAACGGACATCTCTTAACCGCAACATTTGGTAAGCAGACAACTCGTAACTTACTATTTCGTATACGCGACAACTGGTATACAGTCACTTGGTAACCGGAAGTGCAGAAAACGACTACTGGGAAGTATGAGAAATATCCATATCCAAATTAACAATGACGCACAACATGAAAAGTATGGGTTCTGTGCAGTATTATTTTAAGCAACGTATATTTCGATATAAATTTCACACCATCAATAAAACAAAAGGATGTTGATGACATCTGGACTCAAAAACATGGGAAGAAAACTTTTATAACACGGTAGAATTAAGATGGCAGTTTCTACGCCAGGGGAGGCTGTACTCTGATAAAACCGTCGTATCTCAGGAACTATTCTGAGTGGGGACAAACTGCTAACGGTATTCGATACGAAATGATAAAACTTAAGACACTGCAAGGACTGCACTGGGCCTGTATTACTAAAATGTTTAAACGGCTATATCTCAGGAACTATTCTGAGTGGAGAGAAACTGCCATTTATATCCCCTGCCATTTAAGTTTTCTTCCTATGTTTTTGAGGCCAAATTCCAATTTCATTAACATCCTTTTGTTTCCTTGATGGTGTGAAATTTATATCGAAATTTACGTTGTTTAAAATAATACACACTGCACAGAACCCATATTTTTCATGTTACCCATCATTGTTAATTTGGATATGGATATTTCTCATACTTCCCAGTAGTCGTTTTCTGCACTTCCGGTTACCAAATGACCATATACAAGTTGTCCCGTTTATGAAATAGCAGGTTACGAGTTGTCTGGTTACCAAATGTCGCAGTTATGAGATGTCGTGGTGATGAGATGTCCATTTACGAGATGCTGGTTATCAGATGTCGGTTACCAGATGTACGATTATGACTTGACGTGATACCAAACAAAAGCATGTGGGCGACTCACATCAAATCCCCTGGGCAGCACATGCTATTGCATGCCACGGCAACTTGGTCAGCACGAGGAGGGGATTCAAAGGGATTGGGACGAAGACACGACAAACATTCCTCCAAAATATTAAACCAAATGCAATAGACTACCAAGACTAGGTCACACTACAAATATGTCATTAAAGTGTATGTATAGTGTATCTTCTGTGTTATAGGGGTGATGGAACCTCTGAATTAGAAATAGATCGATTATGTTAGGGTAAAATGTAAAAAGAACAAAGGACCCTTTGCAGAGCACTAGCAGGACTGAAAAAAGATAAAGCTACATTCGAAATGGAAGAAAAACTTGATATATTATAATCCATTACAATTTCAAGTGTTTCTTTAATTGTCAATGCGTCCCACAAGGTGGAGCCGTAAACCGTTTGTTCACTTCGTGGAGAGATGGGACGCTCACCTGGGCGCGGTACTGCGGCGGCAGCAGCAAGGCGTGTCCGAAGGCGAGGCGTCCCGCAGAGTCCTCCGTGGACGACGAGTCCCCGGGGCACAGCACTCCCCGCGGACGGTCGATCAGCCGCGCCACCGGGTTCACGTGGTTGCCGCCCTGGCGCGCGGTGGAGGAGGAGCGCAGGGACGCCCTGAGCGTCGCCGCCGCGCGCGCCGCCGTGCCCACGCTGCGCGACGAGTGCCGCGCGGGATTGTGGCGCGTCGACGTGCGCGTCACGCTGCGCCGCTTCACCCGCCTCGGCGTCATCGGCCGCGACAGCGCGTTGTTGATGGCGTTGCCGTGGGCGACGACTCCCGGAGCGGGCCCGGAGGGGTAAGGGTAGGCGGGCGCGGGGCCGTCTGCCGCGCCCGACACCGCCTCGTCGCCGCCTCCTGCCAGCGTGTCGGGCGTGGAGCAGTGCGGCGCGGAGCTGTACTCGATCGAGTAGAGGGAGGACGCCACGCTGCGACGGGCCTTGCCGCGGCGGTCCGCTGCAGGAAACAAAAGGCGAGCGCGATAAACAAACAGCCACATGTATGCGCAATGCTCGAAGATTTCTATTGGCAGCAAAATATCTTACAGATTCCGAAGACGCCGACAGAACATGATGGCATAGGTACGTGGCACTCTAATAATTGCAATACATCTTATTTATCTCACTAAAAATTTTACTTTTAATGAAATGAGCCAATGTAAATATAATGTAAATTTGTTCCTGCTAGCATATAAACATAACAGGTACTGTTCACAATAATGCAGAGGTAAGCGACAGCAAGGTCACTATTTTTTTTAAACCGAATATTGCGTACCTAGTTAGCATAAGTATGCGTCATAATTTTCTTCTTTTATTCCTAACGAAAGAAAAAGTTTACTTGGCAACACATGACTATCTCGGAGTCCCCTCTCGGAAATCTGACTATTTTACCCATGGAATACTTTACTCGAGAGGATTCCATCATGTCTTGAAAAATTGAGGAATAGCCGTGAATCCTCTGGTGGGTAAATGAAGTGGAGTTTCCCCATTGGCTTCCAATCCGCAGAGTCGTTGAAGTGATTGACGATGTGGTCCCAAAACGTCACGAAATCAAGTGATATAAACAAACCAGGAGTGTTGTGGGATAAAGATGCTAGACTATTGGAAGTAAGCACAACGATTTATTTCTTTACATGTGAGTGTGTTTTAAGAATCTGAGAAAACATTGCATTGAAATGGTACACAGTATTGCCTCATGCAGTGCTACAAAAGCTCTAGCAAAATTTCGGGTGTATTTTCCCACCATTCTGGGTTTAGCAAGCTTAACATCTGCAGTATTTCAAGCTGAATGTGAGCCTTGAGAGGAATTAGGTGATAGAAATGTACATAGAGATATACTTAGATGGACTGTTTTACGGTTGTTGATTTAGTTGTTGATGGCGTTCGCTTCTCTTCAATGCACTGCCATCGTTCATTAGCTCTATCCCTACGCTTTGCTCCAAGCCGCATATTTATTGTACATACTACCCATAAAACCGCACGAGGATCTCGAGTCATTGTTACCTGGTCCCTGACATAGTAGATCAACTTTCCATGCTTCAGTTTCCTGAAAAAGTTTCACTACTCGTAATATTTGAGCCGCATTATAAATTTACGTGCACGCTTACTGGTAGGCTGGTTTGACGCAGCCCTTCACTCGATTCTCCATTCGGCTAACACCTTCATGTTGATGTTCTCTCTCACACCCTTTACAATGGGGTCCTTTACTATATTTATTTTATTGCCGAATCTCATGGAGTATGTAAAATAAAAAGACCCGAATTTTTCCGTTTTTTTATCTGCCAATTATTTCCCGAGTTATAAGCGTCGAAAAACTTATGTTTTTAACACTTTCGGAAAAGAGGGCGTGGTGCAATCTCTGACGTATATGGACTTCGTCCAATCACAACTGAGCCCGCGAAGCGACTTTGCCTTATCGCAAAGGGGGGGACACAGCTGACTCTGCCAATAGCAGCAGTTGCGACAGAATCTGTGCGAGCAGACCTTCCGAGAACCCCCCTCTACTCCCTTCCCTTCCCCTAAAAGCAGTAAAGCACGGGAGGAAAATGACATCAATGTTATCGCAGCAGCATTTTCGGTGGGCGTCACTAGAGATGGATAAATTACCGTAATTTTCAATTGAGGTAAATTACCATTGTAAATTACGGTAATTTTCGAAATGTCCGTAATTTTCCAGTAATTTTAAGTTTTGAGCTGCAAATCCTTATCAGAGGACTCCAAACGAAATCAAATAGCATTGAGATATAAATGCCGACATTTATATCAATCATATCACGACGTTTATCAATAATAACTCATTAAAAAATTAAAACAAAGTTGGCAGCAACACGCAATTTGCCTATCTTTTGTCACACTATGAGAAAGTTTCATTCCAAATACCTCAGCGCAATGAGCATTTGTTATTTTACTCTGAATTAATTGGAATTAATCATGGACACAATGTAAACAAAATCGTTTTAGCTGCTTAATTTATAATACCACCCATTCCAATGGTTTCTTCGTGAGGAAGAAATTTTCTGAAAAAGAACTTTTCTGAAAATTACCGTTTATTACGGTAATTTTCAGGGGTGTTGGTAATTTACGAATAATACCACGGTAATTTACGAAAATTACCGCGGTAATTTACCAAGTTGCCCATCTCTAGGTGTCTACTTTTGCGAATTTAAATGTTTGATTTATGAGTGAATGGTTGTGGTTAGAAGATTAATTTTTTCACTAAAATTCGTTTTCCGTTTCCATCTAACGATTTCGTGTACAAAATAGCGATTTCGGTTCCAAGTAAACTCCACCATTCGTACCATATAGGTACATCTGATGCTAGTCTTCCTTTTCCATTCTTCCATTCAATTTTCCCCGACGATTATTTTCAACAGCCCATCATGTCTTCGGATATGGCCTGTTACGTTGTCCCGTCCTTGAAAATGTTTAAAACGAAATTAGGCGACTTTCTCCAATAAAGAAAGAATACTATTTGTTAAGGGGTCGTTTACCCGAGTAATTTTTGTCAAAAAAAAACCCATAACATGTAAACTTTGAAAAAACTTTTTTTTTTAATAAACTGGTTTTATGTATTTGGATTCAATTTAGATTGATTTTAAGAGTCCAAAATAAAGTCACATCTTAAAAATCAGATTCACCGTCATAAAAAATAGGGGTTGCAACCCCAGTGTATCATGATAGTGCCATATGAAGCGTATAATAATGACAAATGATTGCCACTTTACTCTTGAATGTTATCACTTTTGAAAGCAAAGATATGTCGAAAAAACAGTTTTTGGGGGTGAATTTGAGGGGAATTTTTCACCCCATAAACCGGCTTCCCGCATGTAAAAAAAAAGTATCTCTTAATTTACCTTTCCTTAAAAATGAGCGCCATTTGAATAAAATCGGTGAGACACACCTGAGATACCTATACCTTAGTGTAGTAGCTAGTTCGAGTGTTCGGCGAGCAGGGGTCGTTCCGCGCGTACCAAGGCGTAAGAGTCATTCCATTTTAAATCGACAAATTTTTCAGAAATATCGAGCTTCACCACCTCAGATTTCAACAAAAATTGTTGCATATATACTGTCAACCTTCCTGAGCCATAAGCCGTTCCCTGTTTCCGCAGGAAAAATTTCGCCCCTGGATTATAGGCAGTCGTGCATAGCGTGACCGCCTGAAAAACGTCTTTTTACGCTGTTTTTCTACGTGCTCCAGCAGACTGGTTTTACGTGATGCACTCATTCAAAAGGTGTCTATAGAAAGCTTATGAAGTGTTCTCGATAATAAAGTGCTTTTAAATGGCCTTTTCGCAAGAAAAAGTGCATTTAAGTCGCTGTAAATGTAACTGCCAAAACTCAATTTTTTCACAAGTTTAGTCTAAAATTACACAAAGAAATAATGAAAAAAACGGGCCTGATTCTCTCACATAAACACTTATACGTGTCTACTGTGTGAATATATTAACAAGTTTAAAATATGAGCATTGATCACTCAGAAAAAATCATTTGAATTTGAGACATTTCGAAAAAAATGTTTATTTGAGGCCAAAAAAGTCCATGTGGGACAGGGAGTAAAAATTATAAAAGCATTGCATTTAAAAGTACTAATGTTGTTCTTTTAGGTACTGAAAGAGTTTTTCTGTGTTTTTTAGCGGTTACGGAGATATGGTTGGTGAAAAACAGCGCTCAATTTCCACTGGCAGTGGGCTTAAAGACACACGCATTCCAACAATACTATTTTAACCTTCATTTTACGATGTGGAACAGGGAGTAAAAATTATAAAAGCATTGCATTAAAAAGTACTAATGTTGTTCTTTAAGGTACTGAAAGAATTTTTCTGTGTTTTTTAGCGGTTACGGAGATATGGTTGGTGAAAAACAGCGCTCAATTTCCACTGGCAGTGGGCTTAAAGACACACGCATTTCAACAATACTATTTTAACCTTCATTTTACGATGTGGAACAGGGAGTAAAAATTATAAAAGCATTGCATTAAAAGGTACTAATGTTGTTCTTTAAGGTACTGAAAGAATTTTTCTGTGTTTTTTAGCGGTTACGGAGATATGGTTGGTGAAAAACAGCGCTCAATTTCCACTGGCAGTGGGCTTAAAGACACGCATTCCAACAATACTATTTTTAACCTTAATTTTATGATGTGGTACAGGGAGTAAAAATTAGATAATCATGTTACGGATGTACGGGGTAAACCTATAACAGGTTACGGTTGATCGAGAAGAGCGGTCATTACCCGAGCTTGCCAATCACACTAAGTATACATTGTTGTCAGTAGTATTGTCACATTAAATGATTACTTACAATTTAACTGATTTAATTACTGGACTGAATCGGTTTCGTGGTAACAATGCTTTTGGTGTGCAATGAATCATCATGTGATAACCAATTGTAACCAGTAAAAATCTGTTTTCTACGTACACATAGATTTAAGAAGATAGAATTCAAATGAAATCTTCATGAAGAACGCATGTAAGTACATATAAATATCCTACTTTTTATGTGAAAAGGAATTAATCTTATTTCTTAATTTTATGTGAAAAGGAAATATTCGCCATCAATTATTATTAAATTTTCAGGAGAGAGTTTTTCTCATAGTTGGTAAAACACTATGTGACTAGGGGAACAATTTTTCCAATACTAATTTCGTTTCGCAAACGCAATAGTAGTTTCGCAATAATAATCGTCGTTTTGCAAACAACGCAACCAACATAATTTTTACTCCCTGTTCCACATCGTAAAATGAAGGTTAAAATAGTATTGTTGGAATGCGTGTGTCTTTAAGCCCACTGCCAGTGGAAATTGAGCGCTGTTTTTCACCAACCATATCTCCGTAACCGCTAAAAAACACAGAAAAATTCTTTCAGTACCTTAAAGAACAACATTAGTACTTTTAAATGAAATGCTTTTATAATTTTTACTCCCTGTCCCACATAGACTTTTTTGGCCTCAAATAAACATTTTTTTCGAAATGTCTCAAATTCAAATGATTTTTTCTGAGTGATCAATGCTCATATTTTAAACTTGTTAATATATTCACACAGTAGACACGTATAAGTGTTTATGTGAGAGAATCAGGCCCGTTTTTTTCATTATTTCTTTGTGTAATTTTAGACTAAACTTGTGAAAAAATTGAGTTTTGGCAGTTACATTTACAGCGACTTAAATGCACTTTTTCTTGCGAAAAGGCCATTTAAAAGCACTTTATTATCGAGAACACTTCATAAGCTTTCTATAGACACCTTTTGAATGAGTGCATCACGTAAAACCAGTCTGCTGGAGCACGTAGAAAAACAGCGTAAAAAGACGTTTTTCAGGCGGTCACGCTATGCACGACTGCCTATAATCCAGGGGCGAAATTTTTCCTGCGGAAGCAGGGAACGGCTTATGGCTCAGGAAGGTTGACAGTATATATGCAACAATTTTTGTTGAAATCTGAGATGGTGAAGCTCGGACCATTTGTCGATTTAACATGGAATGACTCGTAAGCGAACCACCGCAGCCGCTTAATGGCACCCCGAAAAGCCCTCCACATATTACATGGGTGATTCCACGTCAATTTGACCAGAAGATCGGCAATAATGACCCTTAGGGTCACCGTCGTTTTGCAAACAACGCAACCGTATCCGAAATATTGCAACGTCGCAAAATTCGAATTTTGCAAAAGTTACTACACATTTTACGGAACATCTCAGAGAATATTTGAGCTACAAACGTCCTTAAGGGCATATTTGAAAGGCCTTGAATTAGAAAAATATAATAAGGGATTGTATTGTGAAATATAAACAATTTTATAAAGTTTATAACAATTTTAAAGTTTCAAATCGATTTTTGATTATGTACCTATGCCTTCGATTTTGCTTTTTTTATATGTTGTAGACACAACCCTCCTATACAAATTAAAAAAGCTTGCCAGAGGTAATATTTCATTTAAGAAAGAAAAATATTTTTGGGTGAAGGCGTGACGCCCGCCGGTCATCGCTGCACCCGCCTTAACGGTCGACGTCATGGTACTCTGGTGTCTTCAGCAGATCCCTGTAGCTTTCTCATTCATCTTCTCACCAATTTTTAACCGTATACCAACTCTTTGCCAATGCAGGCTGTAACTGTACATTGCCCCATTGTACAGACTGCATTGGACTGAACATTAGGAACCAAGTTCTGAAACGCTTCCTATCTATCGTCCAATTTTTGGTGGCGAGAGCATAGGCCTTGCGAGGAACTGAAGAGACACTTTCCCAGCGCAACAATCGCAATTTCTGGAAACTTGTGGAACACGTACTGCCAAATTCGATGTTTTCGTGGCTGAACATGTTACTCATAAAGTTACTCATGAAGAGGCACATATTCAATATTTTGAGCAAAACTATTCAAATCGAGTTTATTAGTCTCTTGTCCACAAAGATTCAACGCCGCATTTTAAATGAGTTAAAAGTGTACAATATTTTATTCCATACTACTGGACTGTACACCCGATGTTAGTCACACTGGCCAAATGAGTTTTGCGAAATTTGCGGAGGACGAGGAAGTGTTAATTAAAGAACTTTCCGCAGGAGAAAAACCCAGGGACTTCGAGAGAAACATCATAATTCCTATTCCCAAAAATGAGAGAGGGGAGAAATGCGAAAATTTTAGGACTATAAGCCTTACAACACATGCATCGAAGATACTGACGTGGATCATCTAAAGAAGAATAGAACGAAAAGCAGAGGAGTTCCTGGATGAAATCAATTCGGAGTCAGGAAAAGTAAGGGTACAAGAGAAGCAATATCGGCCCTTAGGCTGCTCATAGAGAAGAGAATGGAAAAGAACAAACTGACGTTCATTGCATTTGTGGATTTAGAGAAGGCCTTTGACAACGAGGATTGGGATTCAATGCTTGATATTCTGAAAGGAATTGGAGTGTCCTACAATGATCGAAGAATTTTCCACAGTTTGTGGCTGTGATTAAATCTGGGCCCAGTTGTAAAGAAGTGAGAATAAACAAAGGAGTGAGACAAGGCTGTGCACTGTCTCCCGTAATTTTCAATGTTTACATCGTGAGTGCCATCAACGATATCAAAGAGAAGTCTTCTGGAGTGACTATCCACGGAGAAACAATCAGCATGCTGCGATTCGCTGATGACATAGCACTCATAGCAGAGACAGAGAGGGATCTGAACAAGATTCTAATAAGCATGGAAAGGACGATGGTCAGATATCATCTGAAGATCAATAAGAAGAAAACTAAGATATTGGTGTGCAGCAAAAGATAAGAGACCAAAACCAACGTTATACTAAGAAAACAGAAACTGGAAGAGGTGAAAGAGTTTTGTTACATGGGAAGCAGAGTAACCAACGATGGACGAAGCAAGAAATAAATAGTGAGTAGAATAGCCCAGGCAAAGAGGGCATTCTATCGAAAGAAGAATCTACTTACAGCTGGAAATACAAGCTTGGAAGTAAGGAAGCAATTCATCAAAACGTATATCTGGAGCATGTTTCTTTACGGCAGTGAGGCATGGACGATGACAGCAGCGGAGAAGAAAAGGGTGGAAGCATTCGAAATATGAGATTTGTCATTCAGCAGGAGGAATACCCAGGAACTTCGAGAGAAACATCATTCCCAAAAAGAAGAGAGCGGAGAAATGCGAAAATTTTAGGACAATAAGCCTTACAACACATGCATCGAAGATACTGACCAGGATAATCTACAGAAGAATAGAACGAAAAGCAGAGAAGTTCCTGGATGCAGATCAATTCGGATTCAGGAAAAGTAAGGGTACGAGAGGAGCAATATTCGATAATAATAATAGATAGATATAATGATGATAGATAATAATAGAGGCTTTAGGCTGCTAATAGAGAAGAGAATGGAGAAGAACAAACCGACGTTAATTGCATTGGTGGATTTAGAAAAAGCTTTTGACAGGGTGGATTAGAATTCAATATCTGCTGGATATTCAATTCTATACTCAGTACAGAAGAATGATGAAGATGAAATGGATCGACCGAGTGACAAACGAAGAAGCCCTACGAAGAGTGGGAGAAAAGAGAAGTCTGCTGAAAATTCTAAAAAGAAGAAGGGAAAACTTAATCGGCCATATCCTGAGACACGATGGCCTGATGAAGACAATCGTCGAGGGAAAAGTGAACGGGAAGATTGTAAAAGGCCTCGTATGAGTTACATAGAAAAGGTCGTAAAGGACGTGAAAGAGAGGAGCTACGTCAATATGAAGAGGTTGGCCGATAGAAGAATCGAGTGAAGGTCTGCGTCAAACCAATCCTAGGATTGTTGACCCTTGATGATGATTTAAATAATAATTTTCATACTGTATAGGGAGTAAGCGATTTTTCATGTACATAGCAACGGCAAGTTGACAGTCTCTCAATGAAGTACATATCGTGATTCATTGTAAAAGTAGCAATTATAAAGGCTATGAGAACTTGGTAGTTTTTGTTGAGTCGTCCGCCATTGACCATCAGATGATGCAGGACAAAACATCCTCCGCAAGGTAACAGCGCATCAATCTTTACCATCCTTGTCCTTACTGTTGACTGGGGCGGAACAGACGTGTAGTTGGACAAGACTAAACCATTGGCCGCACGTGACTGCTCGCGAGTTTTGTTCCCAAGGCGGTCGCGGCGGATCTAAAAAACACTTCGTATGTTTAAACACGCGACACCGGCGCACAGTGGTCCCAAACCGAAAAAATCAGACCAAAATTAATACCGCTGCTATTACTGCTTACTTATTTTATATTAAGGTTGAACTATGAGGTTTTTGATCCGGTAATTACGAATTTGAAGTTCTTTTTTCTGTATTTGTGATATCTTTGTTCTTATTGCAGAACTTGTTTAAACAATTAATTTAAAAATTAAAATTAAGGTTATTTATGCAATTGTAATTACAAATAATATATCGGATAAATCTGAACTTGACATTTTAATGCACCTATATAGTTATTACTATTGTTTATGCTTGGACAATTTCTAAACTATTGATTTTTAAGGAACCAGATGAAATTTTGTAGCTTCGCTAATGTTTGAATATATTTTGCCTAAAGAATATAATTAGGAAGTTAGTTTTATTCATCTGTGATTAACATTACTCAATTGTTTAAACAATATATCATACCTAACTCAACTTAGGTATGCACATGCAGTCACTTTTTCAAATTTCTTTTGACCTGCTAATAGATTTGAAAGATTTTTTAACCCTATCACGGCCAAAAGTTTAGTCAGGTGTACTATTTAGTTGGGTAATAGAATTATCAAAATGATAAATCAACCCTTTTTCCATATCTTTATCACACATTATCAAGGAAACATAATAAACACACTAAACCATCGTCTGATATTTCCTCATCATCACTCTGTTCGCTCCATTCCTCTAGAGTAGGAAGACTCCTTACCTCAGCAGAGAATTGCAAAAATTTTTATTCTGAACTCCTGAAATTGTTAATATTATGGGATCTGATGTAATGAGTAATCTTAGAAATAGATCTTTTTTTGTGGCGAAACTGGAAGATTTTCTTGTGTGCTGTTCCCAACATCTTCTGATGTCCTTATTCCTAGCCTCAATCGCCTCTCTTCGGACAAATTACCAATAGGGAGAACAGCTTCCTTAACGATTGCTGATCCATGTATTAGCAGCCTGTAGATATTGGGCAAAGCGTTCCACTTGCTCAGTAACCAACTAGATAGAGAGTTGAAATGACGTTTTAAGAATACTTCGATTCTCCTTTCATTTGCTGAACTTTTCTGGGAGTACTAGCGCAAAAAAATTAAGTGAAACGTAAATAATGTTGTGGAATTTCTTAACGTCCTTTCTATTCTTTTTAACTCTTTTTTTAACTAGTTCGAACTAGTTCCGTCGACATTTCGTAGACACTATAAAGCCAGCAACATCGGGATACTCGCAGCAAGTTCAACGTTACCATTATGACACACGGCTAGTTTACTAGCTAACAAGTCCAAATGCCAGCAAGTAGCGAGAGCGAGTAAAGTAGCCCGGCTTTCAACTTTATCGCAGACTTTTTCAAATTTTCAAACTTTTGTTTCAGTAGTGAATATGATTAAACTGGGCGAGTTTACTAGCAGCTAGTGAATTTGCAGGCTCGTACTTTGGAAACTCGCTCGAAAAGGACCAAGTAGCTTCTTAAGGAATCTTACAATTCTAATTGCTTTCAAGTTGTTTGCAAATTACTTGCTCCCCAACTCCGTCTATTTCCTTCCGTTGGATCTCTCGTGCTATTTTAGGTGAACATCGGGACCCGCAGATAATACATGAGCCTAACGGCATATCGTAGAAAGAGACGAGAATGTGTTATAAATGAGACGAATAGTTCGTTTATGAGATACAAATGTGGTAGAGGAAGCAACATATGCAACCACTCGGGAAAATAGACACAAAAATGGGATTCCCACCAGAGTATACTAACTAAGCGCCAGCCCGGCCGCCGCTCGCGTCAGCGCACTGCATCGGTTTACTTAAATCAATCTTGTGGTCTAACTTGCAACAACTAGAAAGATTTTTCTTTACTGCCATGTTGCGTACTCTATAATTTTGTAATTCATGCAAAAAACTCTGGGTGGCAAAGAGGTGCAAAAAACGATATTGCACATTTTATTTGAAAATTAAGGTAAAGAAGTTTGAAAAATACTAAAAGTTTGAAAAAATAAAAAAATCGAATAAAACTAGGTTATAATGCTACGGGTAGGTTTATATTTATGAGTGCAAATGTTTGTTGGCTAAGTACATTGTCTAATACGTGTCCTCCATTAAGGTGAACTTCTCCGAAATCGACTGATTTCACGCGACTGGCATTTTCACACCGAATGCTCGCATGTGCGACGGGTCCCATAGACTACCCTGATCAACGTAAACACCAATGCAGAAGCGTATATTGTAGGCCATACCCTGTAGAATCGGAATACACCATTCACAACTTCTTCCCTGAAAGACCGAAAAATGACTTGTGGGCAGCGTTCTTCGATTTGGGACCAATGTGCGGCGGTTTTTGTCAACTCAGCAAAAACTACCTCGTGTCTTAGAGCCCTAAGATTATTAGAAGACATAACAATATTCCTAAATTTTTATTCATAAGGCTTTAATTTTCATTTTTTCTCGAGGGGAGGGGGAACCGCCACACCTAACTCCTCGGTGCATTTATGTGTAGGGGGGGCTCCGAAATGGGGGCGTTCACTCGGAACCGAAATTTCGTACACGAAAACTTTAGATAGAAACGAAAAACTAATTTTAGTGAAAAAATAAATCTTCTAACCACAACCATCACTCATAAATCAAAAACTAAAATAAGCAAAAGGTGACGCCCACCGAAAAAGCTGCTTTGATATCATTGACGTCATTTTCCTCCAGTCCTTGACTGCTTTTAGGGGAAGGGAAGGGAGTGGAGGGGGGTTCTCGGAAGGTCTGATCGCACAGATGCTGTCGCAACTGTTCCTATTGGCAGAGTCCGCTGTTTTGTCCCCCATTGCGATAAGGCGATGTAGCTACCCGGGCTCAGTTGTGATTGGACGAAGTCGATATACGTCAGAGGTTGCACCACGCCCACTTTTCCGAAAGGGTTAAAAACATCAGTTTGTCGACGCTTATAACTCGATAAATAATTGACGGATCGAAAAACGGAATAATACAGGTATTTTTATTTTACAAACTCTATCAGATCCGGCAATAAAAAATATGGTAAACGACCCCATTAAAGTCCGCTTACACTTGAAGCACGCCCAGGACCGGCCCTGCGCGCGCAGTTCAGGGAATAGTTCCTCGATGAATTCTGCATTCCGGGTTTGTGCTCACCTCGTAGGTTGCTTAGAAGACAACAGTTTAGCCAACTGTCCTGCTGGTAGATATCCTTTGGTCAAGGATGAACTACTGTTGATCCTTAACGCCTGCTGGACAGTTGGCGAACCTGTTGCCTTCTAATCAACGAACGTTGGCGCAAACCCGGAATGCAGAATTCATCTAAGCAGCGCCGCGGAAACTTGGGATGAATAGTAACTTGAAATTCGGAACATCTCTACATCGATTCCATGAATACTTAAATAATAAAAAAAATGAATATTGAATTGATAGGCTTGATTCCAGCTTAGTGTCATGCTTGTGGCAAGCTTGCATGGTGGAGACTTGTCCATATGATTCAAGCTTGAATCCAGCTTTCCGGCTTGAATTGTCAAGCTTGATTAAAGCCTGACTGACTTCTTAGGTCAAGTGGGAATCAAGCTTGATTACAGCTTGCCTTGCTATCTGGGTAGTTATTCAGGGGAGGCGACCGACAGCTGAGGTCATTTGCGCCATCCCATACAGCACATATGTTATGTAATTATTCGTGCAGGTTGGGTAGAAATCTTGACTTAGGTGCATCCCCATATTTACCTGAAAAATACTCGTCGTTGTTCGGGGTAAATTGAGTTGAACAGGTTCCACTCAAATTATCCCAAAATTACACCAATTTCAAAATAAACTTTTAATGAAGATTTTCTGATCGAACACTTGAGTTACGATTGTCCCTGTTGATTACTTACTTCCTAGCCAACACGCAAATTTCAATATCTTCATACGAAAGGCGATGAACAAGTTATGCATTCTATAGTATTTTTCTTTAGAAACATATAGTTTTCTACAAGGGTATGTATTATAAGATTGGCTTCTGTAGATGTCTGATTAATAAGATTATTATAGCTCCTTGAATTTCATGTCGACGGAAATATTTTTTCAGGAGTCTAAAAATTTACGAAGGGAGTGCCCTATGCTGATGCTAGTCTGATGTTAGGACGCTGACGAAAATTGGCACGCAAGTATAGTCCCTGATTAATGATTTACGAATATCCCCCCTTATCGGGTTATAAATCCAATAACTTCAACAGAAAAGTTTGAAATATTTTGTTACAATCATAACGCTATAAATTACGCATCTTCCATCATGGAGAGTTGGGTCAGGGGTAAAGTAGGTATTTTATTAGCATTGAATGCCTAAAATTAATTGTCTTCGAACAAGAAGAGTTGTGTCAGGAGTAAAGAGCACAGATCTCAATGTGGACGTTCATAGTTCGAATCTGTCTGTCGACATTTATTTTCGCATCGCAGTTTTGTTGTACCACAGTCCCTGGTTTTTAATATTTTTAACATGTTTACCCAGGATACATTTTACCTATCTCACGTAATAATCGTGTAAATAGCGTAATTAATAAAAAAATTACTTATAATTTAATACCCGATTTGACCACACACGAGTATTATGCGGTTTGGGGCGGACATACAACCGTATATACACTGGATTTATTCCACCTGTGCACGCGTAAGAACGGTTTTTAGACGAGACAATTCCTGGATATTTAATTGCCTATAGACCAATTTGCGGCCGTTTGTGCTGTATGGGATACAGGATAGGTGGGTAATTGGGTAAGGAACATTCCAGGTAATGGAGGAAGGGTTGAGAGAACCCCAGGTCGACATTGGCCTACTCTTAACGACAGGTGCCAAAGGGACCACGGCTTAACGTCCCATCCCACGGACGGAGTACTGAACCTGAAATTACTTCCACTAGGCACTCAAGTAGGGACCGGTGTGCCACGGAAAAATCCGCCACTGCCGGGAATCGAACCCAGGCCCTCGGGATGGGAGGCCATTTGCTTAAAGTAGATCATTGGATCAATGTCAGTCTCCGAAGGAAAACCTGTGTGTAAATGATACTTTCTTTTCCGAGCGTTGTAAGGTCTTCGACATTGTCGTCTTCGAAATGAAAACATCGTTGATGCTTAAACAGTTTGTCGTAGAGAGATGCCGTAAACGGCAGTGTGCTTTTCGTGAGGATCCTCACGAAGTAAAAATTTCTCCCTTGAAACTCAGCTGATTCTGGGCTGAACCTCCACTGAATGAGTAAAAACTGGCTTGAAACAACCTTTCAGCTGGACTGGACTGCCTTGGCCTCAACAAGAAAAACTACTCAACTGAAACTCCACTGAAAAACTCCCTTCCGACTCTATTGCATTAGAACTGCTTCTCTCTTGCTGCACGATTGCTCCACTGAAACTGAACTGGACAGTTGGCCCAGGCCAGGCCACCTTCAGAACTCCATTGCTTCTCCTTTGTCACATATTTTAATTGCCTTGCCACAGAGCCGCTGCAGCAATTAGGCACCCTACTCCTTAACCAATTTCAACTGCTTCTCTCTTGCTGCATGAGTGCTCCACTGTCACTAAACTGGAGAGTTGGCCCACAACATTTATACTTAACAAATGTTTTCACCATAAAAATTGAATTATCATCGCTAAGGACAACAGATGAATTATTTTTTAGAGCACGGCTACAGCTATAGTCTTTTCCTACAACAATAAAATATCTTTTTGAATTTTGTCAAGAATCCAAATCTTGGGTACATTTTCCACATAACAAATATCAGTAAGTGCCCCAACACTTTCCATCAAAAATGAACTAGGCTGTGTCACTGATTTTAGGGTTCCTCAAACGAATGTTCTATCACAAATTTCTTCTGTAAATTTCATGCTCTTCGGCAACCTTGTCACATAATTCTTTGCACTAGACATATCACTAAGTTCACCCATGGCTAAAGGTAAACACTTATGTAGCTCAAAGGACTCAGTAATTTTTAATTCAGCTAAGTGCGTACCTGTTACTTGGGCTTTCATTTTTCCAAGGAGAGACTCCAAGGGAAAGCAGGAACTTTCGTAGCCAGGCCCATGCAATCGTACTTTGCTTTTACCTGCAAGTTGCACAGTCTCACCTTTAATTAAGCATTTAACACGACCAAAAAACCATTAAAATTCTTCAAATTTAAATTTTGATTGCTGCTCTATTTTGCATTCCAATTTGCTATAAGTGTTGATTGATACTCGATTTTGTATTCCATTTTTATTGTCTTTGTTCTGATTTTAAGTACAATGATACGTTGAAAATGGCGATGATCATTGCTCATTTAATTAACCTTTCCAACAGCCACCTATCTATCCTTTATCTTTGATCATGTATGCAAAATTGTGGTGGGAATCTGGTATGTGGTCAGTCGTTGTTGACTAGTTAATACAGGTTGATTAATAAGATGTTTCAGTGGAAAGTACTAAGGAGTAGGCAAGGGAGTTTTGGAGAGGGCAGGGGGTATTCATTGGAGTAGGCAGGGGAGTTTCAGTGTGGTAGGCAAGGGAGTTTCAGTGTTGTAGGCAGTTGAGTTTCAGTGGGGTAGGCAAGGGAGTTTCAGTGTAGTAGGCAGGTGAGTTTCAGTGGGGTAGGCAAGGTAGTTTCAGTGTAGTAGGCAGGGGAGTTTCAGTGGAGAGAGCAAGGGAGAGCCAGCTCATTAGGCTGCAAGGGTGTGCCAGCCCACTATATTAACAAGGGTCTGTGCCAGTGCAGTCTCAAGGCATTATATTGCACTGCCTCTCTGCTGTCATCCCACTTCCAAACTCACTTGGTTTTGTTTCAATTTCAGTGCAGTTTCAGCAGAGAAGCAAGGCTGAGTGATTCGAGGGTGTTTCAGCCCTGTTTCAGTTTGGTTTCAAGGGAGAAATTTTTACTTGAGGATATAGGAAGGTACTGTAGCCTATCGGTGACGCAAGGTCAGCCATATTTTTCCGTACCAAGGTAAGTGCTGACTGCTAGCGCTACTCACAGATTTAGAAAGTTTGCATTCGGTTCAAATTAGGAGTATTTAAAAGAATGCTACAGCGGTGTTCAAATTGTGAACTTTTTTATTTATTTACGGGTTTGTGCGACTGAACCGACCTGAGATACGAAGAGAAGAGATAGAACGCTTTCGAAATCGTCGTCGATTGAGATAGTTTAACAAAAACCAGAGAATGAAATTCAAAACACAGTGGAACATTAAGTATGTATCCGTGGGATGTTCATTGATGCGATTCCAATGATGCTAAAAACGACCATCCAAAAGCGATGCCGTAAATAGAATTGTTCTTTCCGTGAAGATATTGAAATCTACAAAAAGAGGTATCGACTCTTATTCTTGAATCTAGATCGGCCATTTCATTCGGCGAAATCATAAGGACTTATACTTTACGCGCTACTCCCAGGTCAAGTAGGTTTGCATTCGGTAAAACTAAAAGTATATTGCAATGTAGTTATACGTCAAATATACAGTACAAGGCGTGAATATATACAACCGAGCGACAAGTACCTGCATAAAGTAGGCTAAATCTGTACTATGTAAAAAGAATAGAATTAACTGAAATTGGAATGAAATGCATTAATACTTATCCATAGGAAGTTCATTAACGCCACTGTCATGAAGTTGGAGAATTGAGACAAACATAACATGCATAAAAGGCCAGAGGAAATGTTTTTTTTCCCCCAAACAGTTGGGTTCCACCATTCCCGAATCTAGCCTCACTGTCAACAATAGACAGCTTTAAATAATATATATAAGGTCCAGCTATGAGTCCAGGCATAAATTATATGCTTAAATCAGTTTAAATTATATTTAAGGTTCTGATACTTATTGGAGACATAGCTAACTCCATATCACAGTTTCCGTTCGCCCCTTCATGAAAAATGTTAAGATTTCTTAATACAATTTGTATTTATTATATTTCTCCCTCTCGTTGAATTTTAACGGGCACCTTTGGCTAGTTTACCTATAATTTTACATTTGACTTAATGAGCCAGGGGGGGAAGGGGGCAAGCGCCCCACCGTAGCTACGCCCATAGATGTGCATCTATGTTGCATTTAATCTTACGAATGAATAATTAATCAAAGGTTTTTGAAATTTGCTCACATAAATAAGCTCTTATAGCCTATTAATCCATCTATATGAAATAGCAATTGCTATTTTGTACAGATACTTCTGTTTCATTCCTACAACCCAGCAAAAGATCATTTGGAGGGAGAGAGGTTGCATGTGCAGAATTTTCGTACAGGCTTAAAAGAAAAAAAAAACAAATTTAACGTTATGCATGCATTACAATGTAAAACTTTTAGCGATCAACCCTCTTTTACTTATCCTTAATACCTTGTTCTAGTGCTTTCTATAGAGTATTGCTTCCATAATATACTCGCAATCGCTGGGTGCCCAGAACTAAACTTAGGGCTGGAGGAGATGGACGCGATTTAAATGTTTTGGGGCAGTGACTTGATCAATTGGCCCGTTCAAGCATTGGCCTGGTAGTCTGGCTAGCACGTTAGGTTGATCGTAGACTGATTCACTCTGCGAAAGTGCGACATGATTTCATCTAAAACACAGTAGGTATAATGTGCATACAACAACCAGTTGGTTTTGATTGTGATGAAACCAAGGGGTGGAAATTGAACAAAAGTTTGTATGGCCTAAAACAAGAGTGCTGGGGAATGGCACAAGAAAATTGATCACTGGTTGCGAGGTCTGAAACTTGTCAGATTAAAAAAGGACAGGTGTCAGTATGTAAATGCAGAGAAGAATCCGTTTGTTGGTATTTATGTAGATGATTGGGTGTGTGGGGAGAATTGTATCAGGTTGAATGGATAAAAGCTAAGTTGATGAAATTGTTGGAAGTAAGAGATTTGGGTGTGATGAGTGAGTTTTTGTCCATGAATGTTGCTCATGAAAATGGTAAATTAGTATTGATCAAAGGAAATATATCAATGACTGCATTTAAGCTTGAGCAGGCAAAAGGCAGGTCAGCTCAGCTGCAAGTAAATAATTCTGACCAAAGACTGAGGAATTTGTATCCATGTGGAGATTACATTAAGTGTATGTTTGAGATTTCTTTTATTTTGGTTGTTTTTTTTTGGTTCAGAAGTACTTAGTTTTTTCTTTTGGAATACCTGTCAAGGGGAAGTGTTGATATTGTAATGACAGATATTCCTTAACAATGTTGTAACAGTAATGACAGTTTGTAAAAAAATGTCATGAATTGTGCTCTTCTTGTGTTTTGAAGTCGAGGTGCGCCACTGTTGTGAGTCGGTCGCGTGTGTGTTCCCATGAGTGCATCCGGGGCGTTTCCAAATAAAGTGTTTCAAAAAAATCACTTGCCACATCACTATATTGCATTTTCATTAAAGAGCAACAACAACGATGCCTATGACATTTACAGAATTGACCCTTTTTTTTCTCTTGAACTTCTCCCACTACCCAGTCCACTTCCCTCACTGCAGTGCCCATGGGCAGTATCGAAAATACATGTATTTGAAATACATACTTTCAATACTTATATAGTTTGAAATTTGTATCGGAAATACATTTTCTGAGTGTATTTTGAATTTTGTAACGAAAATACATTTTGAAGAGTATTTTGTATTTTCAAAATACATGTAAAAACAAACTACATATTATTTTCTCGGAGTTGTGAGGCATTGGTTTGGCGAATGACCATCAAGCACACCAGAGCTTTAAATGACCTAGTATTATCCTGCCATCTGTGAGGCAGAGAGGCAGTAAATTGTCCCATAATACACTTCTGTAACCCCCGTACACTCCAAAGTGAAAATTTTTAAAACGTGGTCGCTTGCACCAAGTATCCCCATGTAGCACATACGGTTGGGCCAACTTTGGGAAACGGTGCCATGGTTGGGGAACGGTTCGGTTACTTTACCATACACCAGGGTAAAAGGTACACCATCTCCCAACGTTGGGAGATGGTGTACCCTGCGTGTGATGCACCCTGCAATGGTTAAAAAGTCAGGGAAAGTCATAAATTTTGGCCAAGGAAAATAAGAAACTAAAACTGCTGGGCACCCGGAATTGCTAATAGTGTGTAGGTATCTAGTTAGGTACTCAATTAAAATAGTAGGGAAGGGATATATTTTGTATTTAGAAAATGTATTTTGAAATTACTTTTGTATTTTGTATCGAAAATACATTTTTCCTAAGTTATTTGTATTTGGTATTTCAAATACGGTTTTTGAGAGTAATTTGTATTTTGTATCTAAAATACATTTGAAATGTATTTTGTCCATCTCCGCTGATACACATTCAGGAACATTGCTGGCGTGGGTCACCTCGAAAATGTTGGTGATCAGCACAAACCTTGGTCAGCGGTGGTAATAATTATTCATACGGATTATACTATTTAAAGTTTTTCTTTCTTTTTCAATATGTTGGAATTCCACTAAATGAAGTCTGAAACTATTTGGTAATTTACTTTGGCAACAAATTTGTCACAAACACTAGAATTTGCTTTATATAATTCCATTATTTCAACTTTCATCAGATCTTATTTACACTGGATACAGGCCATTACTACAAGTCTAAATTTTCGTATTAGTTCCAATTTCCTAGATGTATTCACTTTGCTCACCAGACAATGCCATGTGACATTCTTTATAGGCTATTTTCAGCCAATCACAAACGGCTTTTTCTCTACTACCCACTTTTTCATACACTCGTCACCACCAGGCTACAGAAATGAAAACGCTATGGGCAGCGGGTGAAGTTTTTTTGGTGATGTCCATTACCTGTGATTGACCTTACCCAAGTTGCAGAAACTGGTCCCAGGATAGCCACACGCATGTGGCCCAAAGAGAAGAAAATCAACACTAATACTTTATTTACATTCAATGTGAAAAGGTATGCACGATGACGATTAATGGACGTCCTATCTCCCTGCCGTAACATTCGTGCTCTTTTTTATTAAGAGAATACAAGTTCTATCTATTACCTATTCATCAAACATAATATGTTCTATGATCAATCCATGTTTTAGCAACCTTCAATAAGTTATATGCATAACATCGCAACTTACGAATACCAAGCACTGGATTTTTCACATAAATTAAGGTTCATAGTTCCTGCAGCCTTTACGAGTCATTCCCACAGACAACACAGTACGCTTCCATGCTCTCTAAGTGGCTCCTCTCCGAGTGCTAGAGTGCCATTCATCAGAATGACATGACTTAAGTTGTGTTGAAAGCACTGGGGGGTTATTTTGTAATCTCACCTTTATAATGACTCTTTGCGGGAAGGCGGGAGATCCGTTTCGCTCTCTTAATGATCGGGTCACGAACGGTTCGAGAATTGTCGAAGCTTCTGTCGGTAGCGCTATACGTTGCCGATATCGTCTAAATAAACAAAGGAGTGCCTGGCAACGACGTCCGCTTTCTTCAAAAATAATGGAATACGGTGAAGGTGAGTGAAAAATTGTTTGTCCCTATCATTTTAATTATTCAGATGGCCTGTCAAGATAATTCATGTCCGATAATTTCCTTTATACCAATATTGGAATTTGCATTTGTTTCTCGCTACATTTTACGTTAATAGTGTTTCATTCAAGAAATCATTTGTTGATAATATACAATTCGTGATTTAAGAAAGTTTAAGTTCTTCACATTGTGCAAATTCCAAAAATACAATTTTAAATCGTTTGTATATCTTTCTCGCTCTTGCTTTTTTTCCAACTCAAGCTTCAAGTGGAAACGATGGTGGCTCCATTTCACGTTCTTTATGAAGATGAGATGGGAACTAATGGCAGGCGGAGATAATGAAACGGATCAAGAGTCGAAAGATACGGATCAGAGCGGATGAATCATCTAAAAGACCAGCACATGACTGGCAGTTCACCGCTTGAGATCCGAAGATGTTCACGCCGCCTGGGTGGCGGAGTTTAACTACGAAAAAGTGACATTTTATGACGTGTTCTCACAAAAGTGAGATTACAAAATAACCCCCCAGATTACAACAAAATGTGACAAGGTTGCCATGGGAAACAAATTTTCCTGTGCTCACAATCAATACCATCTGAGTGTGAGCAAGATGGAATTCATTCAAATCTTCTGAGATAACAGCAATCAGAACCACTGTGAAAAGATCATTCACACAGACAAGAAGATTGATGATAGCCATAACAGCCTTCCCATAATTTGTTAAAACTGGAAAAAATAAGGCTACAATGAAAAATACTTTATTCTGTAAATATGGGTTACACACATCAAGTAAGATCCTCACTACTATGGTAGTAATTGACTTAAGTTAAGGCGGCATTAGACTAGCGCTTTCACCCACTCACCTCAACACAAACAGGCGGATACAAGAGTGCTACCAAGAAGTGAGAGGGAAGACAGACCCAACACCCACTACAAGCACACGAGGAACCAAATTGCAGTCACCAGGAAAAGGGCCACCCATGCAGAACGGGGAAATGGGATCAAAGAGCAGCAGCCTAATCCTAGATGCATGCACATGGAGAGGAAGTAATGTGCCAAAGAAACTGAACTGACTGACGTTCATTTACTGCTGAAGTGGGCGATAAAACCTAACAAGTGCACATGCACTCCAACCACACTGAGGAAAACAGTCACTTAACTGGAAATACGTCACTCCACAACGTGTACAGCAAGTCCCCCAAGTTACACGGATTCAAGTCACATGATTCCGCAAATATAGCGTTGGATGGGAAGGAGGCAAAACTTATCAAAATATGTAGGCGACATGACAATCTCAGCAAAGGTTGAGTTTTGTGCTTACCCACTTATGTGGTCTCCAACTCTTTGTTATAATTAGGTAAAAGTATGATATTTGCATTGCTTTGACATTAGATACTTCTCATTTTTTCCGTAATTTTTCAAAAATACATGAAATTACGTGGAGTTTCCAACTTACTCAAGAATCATCAGAACGAAACAACCATGTAACTCAAGGATATATGGTACAACCAAACAATTAAACAGAATGCACATAAACAATTCAAGAGTTGAAGTCAACTTGCCTTACATTACAAAACACTTCTTACACTCGACTTCCCATGGATATGAACATAAAAATGGTGACACTACCAAGCATATGAGGTCCATTGATACTATGTAAAACAGGGATCAGTTAACCAAGTGTTCCCATGGGTAACACATGAGACCAGGGAAGATTAACTTAAGAAGCTACCAAAAAAATGCTATACACACCCACAACAACATTAACAACATTGCTTTTACAATGGGGAGCAATTCATACCATGCACGTCAGTTGTCAAATGGAAAATAAGATTCACAATGCACTGCGAGATCAGCCACTTGTTGGATGTCAGTCTAAATAAGGATACACCTCAACATGAATACATACTGGGCAGAGCACAGCTATTCCTAAACACATGCTGAACAGTGCTCACAGACACCCTACCATCCAACAGATGCTCTCACAGCTAAGGAGGCAAAGGGTCAAACGATGAAAAATGGCTATCATGGTCATTGCTAGATGTGCGTCATGGCTAGCATTCAGCTGACATCACTGCCACATGAACGACAACAGCACAGCCTCCTTGGAACACTCAACTGAGTGAATTCTAGAGTGATGACAACACCCTGCACTAAACAACGCAGACATTGCTCATGAAAACATGAAGACGACATGCTGCCAAAAAGAAAATTTTAGGTTTTGAGCCTCTTGTCATGTGATGATACGCCTGACACTGCACAGGGAAACGTGCCATGGCATTTTGTATGTACCATTATCAACCTCAGCAGCTGTCCACGGCTATTTTCTCTTTCTTAAATTGCATATGAAAATAAAAGTATGATACTTAATACAAGTACTTACTGACTATCATGCTTTGATGAGCAAAAAGTCTGTCATCTACATAGCCAATAATTTTAAGCTCAGGCAAACAAACTACCATTTTAATTGAAAAGTAAATACGAATTATCTCTGGACCAAGTCAATGGGGTCACATGTTTCACTAACTTATGAAAGTTTACTCCAACCCATTTAAATCTCTTCTGTGGTCAACAACCTTCTACAGGCTTTCACCTTAGATGAATGGATAGTTGTAAACCAAGGCTACATGGTACGCAGGAGGAGAAAAACCTAGTAAAAAAGTGTAGATAAAATCTAATTACATGCAGTGGCTAATCAGGTGCATTTAACTGAAACCCTAGCTATTCTCTTCTAACAGTACTGCTGACTTTAAGGCTTAACATGTTCACCCAACAAGAACTTTATTGGGGATGGCACAACAGTATTATCAGCCAACTAAATTTAATACAGCAAATGACTTGAGTAAAAAATATAAAATATGGAAAATAACAATAAAAAAGCATATGTCTTTAGTGACATTAGGAACAATAATGAAATACTACAGAATAAATCACAGAAACTACTGACCCACTGTTTGTTCAGAAGCCCACACTTTGTACTGCCAAGGATTTTAAACAAAAAAATATATAAGTACAATAACAAACAACTCACACAAAAACTCTAACAAAAATTATGTCATAATGTACTATTTCAGTTGCTGCATTAAAAAAGCCTTTAAAATATTTAACAAAGTTTAAAAAATATTAAAAAACAACATGGAATAATATATCAAAGGAAATTTGGATTTAGGAAACAGTTTTGCAATAAAACTTCTTTCTAAAACATACTTAAATTGAAAAATATTACACTCAACACATAAATCATATCAAAGATAATAAATCATTGTCCCTTAAGAAGTATGCTAATAACTTTGCCATGACTAAATTAAGAAAATCGCCTATAGTCACATCCACTAGTCATGTGCGTCATCAGATACTGACTGGCATTCCCATATTTTTTAAGCATAGACCATGAGAAGCGAATTAAGAGAACCCAAAACTATCCTTGAGCCAAATGACCTATCACCCTAACCCCTTTCATTGACAATTTAATCATCAATAATTCTTCCTAACCACAGGGTACCTTGGTAACTCGGACTCAAGGTTTCAAGGAATTGATCCTATTCAAAGGATGTACTCAACAAAACACGCAACAGCCATTCAGCTGAAGAGCAGAGTCATCATCACCTCACCTCCATCATCCTCACAAACAGCATTTATAATTAGTGATGGCCGGATCGGATCCGTCGGATCCAAAGATCCGCGGATCTTTCATTTTTTCGGTTCCGGATTCGGATCCAAAGACACGGAGCCAAATCGGATCCGGATCCTAGATTTTTAAATTTTCGCGGCTTAGCGATCGAAGCTCCCCGTGAATGGAATGTAGTTGCGGTAGATATTGACAAGAAGAGGATGTGTAACTCAGGTCTCGAAATAAGATGAAAATGTTCCCGTGCAACTAGAAGCAAAATAAAGAAATATGACTTTTTTCCCCTATTACCCCGGTATCGCGGAAAAAAATACGTAGGATGTCACGCGGGTAGCCTACATTCGCCGGGATCGGGCGGACAACGAGAGCTAATGTACTGTGCGAAGTTAGATCCCTATCGCAGTTAAATTTTTTCTTTCAGTCATTGCATCGAAAATGTTATCATCTTCAATTTAAAACCATTAAATCTGAATACTCACTTTATTATACTTTTGTTGTTTAAATTAGATTTACAAATGAACCATTAATAAATTAAGGATGGTCGGGTCGGATCCACGGGTCTTTCATTTCATTCGCTACTGAAATCATATCCGAAGACAGTAAAAATTCAGATCCGGATCGGAGATTTTAAAATTTCGCGGTTTAGTGATCGATGAGCCCCGCGAATTGAATGAAGTATGGTGGAAACTGACAAGGAGAGGGTGTGTAACTCGGTCACGAAATGAGAAGATTTTTTTCGTGCCACAAAAACAAAATAAAAAAATACTCGTCGTGATTTTTTTCTCCATACGCCCGGTTGCGCGAGAAAAAAAATCAAGCCGAATGTCACGCGGGTCGCCTACATTCGCCAGATTCCCGTGAACCTATGATAGCGTGGTTGTTAAAAATAAGGGCTAGTGTACTGCCGGTCGCGAGTTCGATCCTTAACACTGCCTAGGAATATAGGCTATGTTGTATTCCTAGGGTGATGCAAGTAGGCAGTTAAAAAAAGTGGATTATCAGAACTTTCATGTCAATTTACAAGTCAAAAAAAATAAAAAAATTTGGCGTTAGTGAATTGATTGGAAACATTTTTTATTACAGAATTAAATCGTGGAATCATTACGTTAACTTTCCCATGTATTTTTAGCAACGCATTTATAAATCTAGTTTAAACGATAGAAGTACAAAAAAGTCAGTATCCACACCCAAAGGTTGGAAATTAAGGATGATAAATTTTTTGATTCAATGGCTGAAAGAAAAATTTTAAACAACGATAAGAATCGAATTTCATTAGCTGCAGTCCACTACCCCACTCTGCTATTGTCGGCTTACATGATTTTGGAGAATACATGCTCCCCACATGCCATTCTACTTTTGCTTTCAAACCCTAGCCAATGGAGAAAAAAACCGAGACTTTTTTAATTTTTGCTTATAGTAGCATGAAAAACGACTAATCTCATTTCAAGATCAGAGTTACACAACCTCTCCTAAGGAATATAAAATTCTCAAATTTCATTTTAAAGGTTATTATTAATAAGACATCGCAAAATTACTAGTTTAGCAGCTTGAAATATTCTATAATATTTTTTCGTCTTAAAAATGGAATCCCCGGATATTCCATAAATGGGATCCTTTGGCCACATTTAAATATTTTGTGTTTCTAAAAGAGAATTTGAAAGCATTCAAGTTATTGCATCTGTAAATCTTGTTCCAGGAAAATATTATCCACATAGATTTGGAAGTTGATTTTTTCTACAATAAATTTACTTGTTTTTTGGTAATTCTATTGTTGCTGTATTTATATATTTTTAAAAAATCTAGGTTTTGAAAATGAATGACATTCAGAATCGAGTATCTGAAACTAAGGATCCGAAACCGAGATAAAGATCCGAAACCCTGGCAAGGATCCGGTTCCGGATCCGACAAAAAACCTGGATCCGTCCATCACTATTTATAATGGGACACTATCTATCACCCTTCAGCAGAAGACAAAATAACCAAGTCTCCAAGGCCTCTGAAATTAGCGTTCCTTCCACAAATACCAATTTAAAAAATTTCATCAGTCAACCACATTGCCAATTGAAAAACCACTTAAAACTAATGAATGCATTGCGTGACTTGAGGTCAATGGCTGGATAGTAGGGGGTCATGAGCCTTCCCATGGGAAATGCTTTTACAAAAATAGAAAAGTACAAAACGCCTGACAAGTTACAGAGCAACAAGGGGCAGACAGCAACCTGAATGAGTGGGCACGCAAGGAGTGGCAACTTTGCCACTCCCTCACGCAACGCCCAAGGTAGTCGCTGGCCGCAAGTGTACCTCGGCATGCGCTACCGTTGCCAGGAGGATACAAGTGCACTTCTCCCGACCACTCACGAGACAGCCATGAACAATTACAACTACACATTCACCCACAATTGAGCAGCTCAGGTCCACTACGCAAAGACATACATTCCTGAGGAGGTACAGTTCAAAATGACAGCCTACCCTGGTATGAACACTTGCCAACAAGTATGGTGATGTTCTCGAGAAATACCTACAGTCATTTGTAAAAAATGTTTCCAACAATAATTATTTATTCAGGGACCTTAGCCAACAAATACTCATTAAAGCTTATAATGAAGGCCCCAAATCACTGAATGGGCTACGACCATGGCAAATATTGTCAGTACCCTGATTGCATCACTCATCAGAAATGTTGACATGGCGTTCTCTTAACTCGATCAGCTGCTCTTGGCCATTGGCAGACAAGTGAACACATGACATTTAAGGCTACTCGAAAACAGTTCATGCCAATCAGCTAATGAGACAAAATGTCGTTCCTCCAAGTCAGCATCGCAAATCGCTTTCTGTGCAGTATATGCAGCCAAAAGGGCATTAAGGCCAACCTGTGAACACATCATTGATATAAACATGATCTCATCCACACACTCTTCATTGATTACTTTGATTTCCCATGCCAAAGCAATCCACCTCATTTAAAATCAACATTTTACAAAAAAATTCAGCTCTGAAAACAGGGTGAAACTTTGGTTGTGGCTAGTGAATTCAACATTCTCTAAAGGTCTTTCACACAGGAGTTTCGTATCCTTTGAAGATACCCATTTGCCATTCACCTAGTTCATAATTATAATTTTCAGACTAAAATACTTAAAAGCTAGGTTTCAAAATCTCAACATTAACTTCCAATTAAACAAGTTAACCCACACTTACATAGTTTAATTTTTATTTTACATGAAACTCACTCCTAATTTTTGGAACAACCTATTGACCTGTAAATATTGTAATTTGAATCACCAAGTTGATTCCGGTTAAGTATCAGACTTTACAGCAGAAACTGCACTAATACATTCAAATCTACAATAACCAACCAGATCTCTCATTCACTTTCCAATCGCTCTCTTGAGTGAACCTGAGCACAGAAAGTGAGCCAACCAACAAAATGAAATGGGTAATAACAAGGATTTCGTCGCTGGTGACGGTGAACGGTTGGCTCAAGAGATCATCAGCGCACGGCACTCCTCGGCAAGAATGAAGCCCTTTGAACGGGCTTCATATGAAGCTTCAACTTGATATTGGCCTCAGCCTGCCCACGTTGCGGCCTCCACTGCGGCTCCTCCGACGAAAGTTCCTGTCCACAAGCCTCGAGGGTGGAGACTCGTGGACGCCCACCAACTGATGCGAGGGCGAAGAGGTCATCAGGCCCTTGCGCTCAGAGTACGGGGAGTCGTCGTCCGCCTCGGCAAATGCGCCCAGGACAAAGCCCTCGCCCAGCGACGTGTAGAGTGCCCTCGACTGGCCCTGCCTCACTCGGTCACGCCTCGGTCCGAGAAGGGCTCGGGGCATGGAGGGCGGAGAGTGGGGGGTGGGGAGCGGGGGGGACGAGAGGGGGGATGCGAGGGGGGACGACATGGGGGGCAGCAGCGTCAGCGAGGGCGTGGAGAGGCGTGGGGAAGCGTGGTAGTACGAGGACGGGGAGGCAGGACCAAACCCACCGGCAAAAGTGACTGCGCCAGGGGGGGGTTGGATATGAAGGGGGTTCAGCGACGCAGGGATGAGGAGGTTACAGTGTGGAGGTGGGAGGGGAAGAAGAAGGCATGCGTGAGAAACATACAAGAGATAAAGAAACACAACCACCAATAACCACACATGGCCACCATATCCTCCACCCCACACTCATTCTTTCCTCCGTCAAGTGAAGGCACCTTGCCAAGGGACCTTCTGACTCCCACAGAATGCTGGGCGGGAGAGTACACGCTAGGCTGGAATTCCAACTGCTTAAGGGGCCCTCTAACCCTCAACCCACTGGCTTAACTAAGGAAAGTTCAGTACGGGGCTGTCGGTAGACATAATTGCTCATCTGTGGTTGGATGATCCACGTTTCTCATGGATTGAATGACCGACAGAGATCCCCCACCTCACGGGTCAAGAACTCACAGCTCGAGTGTGTGGCTATCTGAATGAACTGAACTCAAGAGCATCAAACAGTTCCCCAGCCAGGGCTCAACTGCAAGTGGCATATTGCCAGAAAAGAGTTCGGGCTGGGTATAACATTGCATTCTCCTACGTTTCAAATGGGCAAAGATAACAAAATTTAAATTTACAACCCAATAACTACATACGTGAAATGCACACCATGCTAATCAAATGGGTGCCTCCCCCTTTCTACAGATTAAGTTTATTTTCTAACTCCACCAAAGTATTGGAACGTGCCTTCCTCTTTCATTTAGACATCACATTTCAGTTTCTAACACGAACTCTTGGCATTGAATGAAACAAGGACACCGGTGACTGACTGAATAACCACACCCCAAGCATATCAAAATATTATAGGATGGATGAAAATTCGCAGCCAAGTTTTTCACGCCAATAGCCGAGTTGTCCAAGACCTTCAGACGGAAGGATGAAGCGATGGACAATAATGGGCACAGATGCGTACAAAAACAACTGATTTGGGGGGGAATATGCATTTAACAGGGTTTATAGGAGTTTTTCCTTTTCATTTTCCCTGACTTTTCCAGGATTTCCAGACCATTATTAGTGATTTTCCCTGACTTTTGAGCACCTGAATACTCCAAGATTTCGGTCATTTATACGGATAAAAGTGGTAGTGAGGAAGCAAATAAGTCTAAACCTATGAAAAATTGTAGGTTTATTTTCATGTTAATAATATGAACTTCCAGTAATAAGATATCAACAACTTTAAGTCAACAAAATAAAAATTATCATTAATTACATCGATATGCCTTCAGAAATGGTTTTAATCGCAGAAAAATATATGCAAAGAAGGCTAACCTGGCTTTTCCTTCAAACTTGATGTCATGTCAAAGTAGCTCTTTGAATCAATCTTCATTTTTTCTTCCTCACATCCTTCTACAAATTTGGCTAAGTGACTTCAAATTTGACTGAGAATAACTTTTTCATCACCAGAGGGAGAAAGCGAAGCATTCCTGGTGAAATTGCTAGCGAATGAAAGTAAGAATATGAATGCGCACACCTTTCGCCAATCTTTTCACCAAACCACGCAGGCTATAGCCAGAGAGAACCAGAATAGCGCTGCCTCCACAGCAAAGCCGGCCTGAGGCCAGTCGTCCCCCTCCTCCACTCCCATGTGCAGTTTTTGATCTCTTGGCATTTTCAGGTGATAAATTCCAAAATTTGAATGCTTTACGATTTTTCCCTACCACACGTTAAATTCCCTGACTTTTCCAGGATTTCCATGGCTGTTTTAATTTTCCCTGACATTTCCAGGTTTTCCAGGATTTCCAGGTTCCTATAAACCCTGTTTAATCATCCATGGATTGGAGCTGCGCAACTGCGTAACAGGGGTGTAGGGCAGGCAAGAGGAAGATCGAACCACAGCAGAGAAAAGACTTGCCCACCAGCCCTTTCCTTTCGAATGAGGGACACAACATACAGTCCTGACAATGAGCACATGATCAAATGATGCATTTGAGGACGGAGGTTTCCCATGAAACTGTTCCCTCATCCTGCATGACTCAAGTTGCTCAATTAAATGCCTACATGTGCAAATGCCTTTGGCTGAGACCCCATTCATTCGCACTCTCGGTCCCAATGGCACAGCAGAATGAGTGTGGAGGGAGCGTTAGTATCTAGTGGTAAACTATGCAAATGATTCCCCCGAACTGCCTAAACCAAGAGTTAAGAGTGTTGTAGTAGTAATTACCGTTTCCCAAGAAAGACGTACCAGGTACCAAATGCTTGAAAATAACAACAAATATTATTAAGTAGCAAATACTTACAAATTAAGCATTAATAGATCAAAATGAAAGAAAATGTCATGATTGGAGGCTACAGAGCTAGTTCGTAATAGATTAAAATTGCCGAACATTATACCAAGAGAAGAATATTTTGAACAAAATGCAAATACACCTTAAATTACTACAGGTCCTTTCTTGATTGTTAAAATGAATATCATCATTCATAAATGATGCCAGCACCTAAAAGTGAGTCATTTCGTTCAATGGCGTTTTTGAACTGTGTTTGCATGAGAGAGGGCTTCTCGCAAAACAAAGGCAAGGAAAGCACCATCTTGCTTAAAGCAGAGAATGCACCAAATTTCAATTCACGCTTTCTTTTTAATATGACAAACTGGAATGCTGGAACTGCAGCAGAGAGTACACCAATTCAGCTTGCTGCAACCACCATGTGGCCTGCAGCATATTTACATCACATGGAAGGGTACCTCTGATACGGCAATCACTAACAAGATTAACGACAATGTAGATTTACCCCCAGTCGATAAGATGCAGGCCAATTTTAGGATGCATTAGAGTAAGTAAGTGTATCTTAAGGGTCAGGAAATACAGTCATTATGCCAGGAAAACTTCACATTTAAATACATATTCAAATTGTTTGACACACAATCAATTTTAAAATGATAACTTTCACAATTATGAAGTTTCTAGAATCATGGGGTCTCACATGAATGTTACTTACAAATGGACTAATCTCTCTTTGTGTCTTTACAAGTATGCATTGAACTTGAAGTAATAACCAGGAACTAGAACATTTTATACTTTGAGCGTAAACATCTTCAAAAATCAAGTTCCCTACTGCTACTGGCCTACTTAAAATGAAATACATTGTATTCCCCACATAACATCTTGTAATATGTACACACTTGCAGTGGGTTTCATTTTTCATATTACTCATTAAGAAATCACTCCAGTTATAAACAAGTGCTTGCAGTAGCAAGATGGTGCTGAGCCAAGTGACATTTTGACTTCCAAGAACATTTTGGAGCAGCTTTCACCAGAATGCAATGCACAGCTGGGTCCATTTCAAGCACACTACCCTGTAAATTACTAAGGTATATTTGCATGTGAACATGAGTCAGGCTAATAATTCAAGCACACCAGATCAACTTTGAGTTTCCCATTTCCTATGTTAGTGTTCAATAAAATACAACAGAAAGAAGATTAAAGTAAGGTTAAAACCCTCAACATGAACATAATCTGAATGCATGCATTTCAAGTGCAAGATGCAACTTACCCAATCCCTCAACCACAACATTAACATGGAACGACTATCGGATGAGTGACTCACACTCTCCTGAGAGATCAGTTCCCAAGAGTGTCATTTCGGAACAGAAAACACTGGAGTGTTGAAGTAGCACGTGACTGAAAGCATGTGAAAATGACCTGCTCAACCTCAAATCCCTAACATGCGAAATTCAGTACTTGAGGGAGTGGATGGATTTGTGACAACATCGTCAGAGTGTGCCATTCAAGTGCGAAACGGCCACCAAATATAAGTAGACTGAGTAACCACACACACACAGAGAGAGAGGAAAAAACAGGACAAGCAATTAATACTACTCAGCTGGTGTATTCTTTACAGTCGAAACTTGCCCTGGAAGGTCATTTTCTCATTACAATAGCCGAAGAAGAACTTGGGAGGTAAGCACATTTGGCCCTCACCACGGCTGAATAATATTCTAGGAGAATAGTTTTACTTTCGGCACCAATGTTAAAGCTAAGAAGATAAATTTATTGATTAATATATTTTATAATTGAAATACTATCCCTTTGTAATAACAAGTCTCTATTTTGATCATGTTTTCATCCTAAGGCATTAAAGATTAATTTCTTTTCCTTTAAAAATGACTATTTATAACCATGAGAGGGAGATCACTTTGACTCAAAAGGATTGGTCAAACTAACTTCAGCAAATGGCTGCCCATACAAAGAGTCACATCTCATTTGTCATCAAGAGAACTTCCTTCACACCTCCTTTCTTCCTCTGAAGCATCACTTAGACTTTAAAGGATGGTTGTGTAATGCTTAAAAGCGTGGGTAAGAGCGTAGGTGTGCTTTCACTTCATCATCATTTACCCAAGCAGACTTGATTAGAGTGCAAGGCATGAAACAGAAGTGGAGATCATTCAGCCGCTAGCACTTATTTCCTCAGAGTATGGTCTTTGTAGGCTATTATAGAAGAGATGCGTGGGAAACCAAACTGAATACAGATCCCTTTGTCATTAGAATGAATACTGCCTCCTAGGCGACCACACGTCTCTAACAGTGACCACCAGGAGGCAGGAGAAACATGTGCTCTGCCTAAACGCACACATTAGACTAGGCTGGTACTGATAGGGGGCAGCGACTATCGGTCTTCCTCCCAAATGCTTTAGAGTCAAAGGAGCATCCGCACGTCTTTTAGGCACATCAGGACACAATACATCAACAACCGAATGGACCAACTTCAAACCAGACTCAAGCATACCATCATGTAGTCCAAATGAAAGTCACACTTAAAAGGTCAAATGTTGGGTTGGGTTCTTAGCGGCAGTTCGCGGAAGCCATTTGGAATAACGTATCGCATTTGTTTCAGGAGACGAAAAGAGACTGCGGAATTGGTGGAAGGCATCCTGCCTTGGAGGGCGCTTTCTTTCATCTGACGTAATGTCCACATTGAAAAACAATATGCTTTGCCATGTATAACAATTTTATTGAAATAGCGGTTGTATCACAATAAGTTCTTTTTAAAGATATTGTAAGGCCCTTGACATACGTACAGTAAGTTTGTCAGGTCTATATGTGCAACGGTAGTATGATACAACGGACTGAAAAAATGGGTCTAATGAAGAGCCCTCCTATACCAACAAATGTGTTAAGTATTAATTCATATTGCTCAATAATGGCAGCAAAACATAGAAAGGAATTTAGATGTATTGAAAGTCAGTAAACTAAGAGCGCTATTCCTTTGGCACCGCGCTCATAACATTACATCAAGCAGTTACAAGTATAGGTAACAAATAATAATTTGCTAACTTCAATAATCTCTAAATTATAAAATACACTCACGAAAATGTTCAATATTGATAAATATAGAGTGAAAGAAAATATGAAAACAAATTTAGGAGAGACAATTAAGTGGAACACCATTTTTCCGTTCTGACACTTAAGTGTTTAGCGTTTTTGGGCCATGATGTCTATCTTGGAAATGCTCTCAACTCACAGACATACGAGTGTGCTCTCGACCGCCCATAAAAACCAAAGAAGATCAAATGCGTATTTTTAACTGCTAATGCTGCAGTATTTCCACCAATAATAACAATAAATTGGATGGTAGTTTATAACGTGCAGTTGATACACAACACTTCATATTAATTGCATTTGTAACCGATTGCAAGCTATGGCAGATGTTGACCACTTTTGATGTATGTTTGCCGGTGACGGAAACTCTCGCAATGGCGGGGGCCAACACCAAAAGGGTCTCGTAAAAACCGTATTTTATTTACATGGCAATTGTCGGGTCAATTGAAGGTGCCCCTGCAATCTCTCGTAATGGCAGGGGTCTCGCAATAGGGCAACTACCGCGGTTCCACTGTATTTGCATTTTCCTGCAATTTACACTTTTTTCTAGAGGTCCCTAGAAAAGCGTAAATAAGTGGTTTTACTGTATGTATATAAACAGCTGCAACAATGGACAACAGGCGTCATCTATGGAGTAGATAATTAACTACGCATCAACTTACGTGGGAAGGTCAAATTATGCCAAAATATTTCGAGAGGCATAATATATTCTTAAAAGCAATGCAAATTTAAGGTAATATTATAACAAGTAATAGTATTAATTATATCTCTACTAAAATGAAAAAATCACCTAAAAAAATGCTCTCGTTGGTTTTGTATGAGCAATGAGCTTACATTTCCTGAAAAAATGTATTATTTACATAGTATTTTTTATTTAACACACGATTCTCAGTCGGAATCAGCCTTTAAAACTACGTCAGTTCATCTGCAAATTCCAAAATATAAGCTATTTAACCGAAATTACGATAGTTCTTTGGCTGGATATTTCCAGTTATTCCTCCGAGCCACATGTGGCTTTTGAGGCATACTTTGCCGACCCATGGCCTAAACCAATGGCTACACCAGAATAACAATTAAGCAGTAGTCTGATATCTAAGAGGAAACTAAAATCTCAGATTTTTGACAGCTTATAACAGGGTTCTCAAATGTGTACATGCGTGATATGAACAGTGTTTATTGAGGAACACCAAACTTTTACAAAATACCACTAAAAATTCAAGTTGAGTGTGTTTCTCAGCGGTATTTTGTGAATTTCATATACCTCAATAAATACTGTTTGCTACGGAGTACCATACAAATGCAAAGGACAGAGTTTTATTGATACAAGGTTTTACTTGACCTATGAATCATCAAATGCTATAAATTCATGGAAAATTGGGCTACCTGGTGCACACAGAGAAGCAAGAGGAAACAATCCAGCACTGAGCAATTCTCTATGCTAAAGGCTACACTTCACTGATCATTGGACAATACTTACAGTTGTCATCCTCACTCAGGAGTCCATGTGTAAGGCATACGCCTGCACTCATTGCAAGGGCCTGCAAGGGAGAGGAGAGCAAATTACAATCCAAAGGTCAAGATGACAAAAAAATGACAGTACCGAATGTCAACATGTAAAAACCACACAAAATATAATGCAGTGCACAAGCCAACCTGTTCAAGCCACAAGTTCTGGTAAGTGAAAGTAAAGCACACCAACAGTCAAACAATGTAATTATTCACAAGTTGCGGCATGGGACAGCATTTCCTTTCCCTGAAATGTCTTATGGATACAAGAAAGGTATGGTACTCAAAATCCATACCACACTGCTTGGGTTGGAGTGGGCATGCCCACTTGTCTCATCCAGAGTCAAACCCAAGACCTTTGGTCAGCAACAGTGATTCAGCAGGCATCCGTTTTCCCAGGATTTTCCAAGGAGTCCACTGAATTCCGCAGGGAAATCTCAGGGGAATGCAACTAAAGCACAAGGGAATGAACATTTGAGAGAGGGAAAGGGTTGCAATGGGGGAATGGGGTAATTGTTTTGTGAAGTTAGTCTCGTCGTATTAAATCAAACACCACTTGCACTCACAGTGTCTGAATTAATGTGTGATCCTTTGACTACATCAAGCTTGAATCTACCCATCTATGTAGTTGTGTGACTGTAAAAAGGTTAGTAATGTTCCTCTGGAGAGACGTTTTAGTGCCAGAATCAAAGAACATTACAAATCATTTTCCGATCATGATAACAAATCTTACTTCACGACACACTTTCATGAAATGACACATTCTTCTGATTTTCCTCTAAAAACTTTGCATTCGTACGACAAAGGTGTCAAACGAGCACGTGAACCTCCCCTCATTTGATCTCCACCTCTGCTATCCCCCCCTCCACCTCTGCGACACCGATTGCTTCCCCAATTGGCCACGGCTGCTCCCAGTCTCTGACCCAAATAACAGTGACTTCAGTGACTTTACCTTGGTGAAAAAGTGACTGAAAAACGACCAACAATTGACTGAAAAGTGACCAAAATAGAGACTTTCGGCCATGCATTCGGCCGGCTTAGTTACGGTTAATATATTTAAAACGTTAGCATAAAGTGAAAGTTACCTAAGGTCCTCTTCGAACATCACACCTTTGGATGCACGAACATTGGATGTGAAAGTCTAATCTGAAGAAGAACAGTCGGTGGAACACAATGGGATATCACAAATATCTTCATCCTTGATTTCAGCAGATTGACTAGTGGAAGGCCATGGGGATGTATACAACATAAAAACTGGAGAAATAAACTTAGTTGGAACTCTTTCCACAAAAACTGTCCAATCGAGGTTGCACTGTGCATTTTTTCCTCTCATTATAAATTTCTTTACAACTTGCAAGAGATCCCTGGATCAATCTCTCCACTTTTGCAAATCGTTCCATGTTTGCAACCATACTTTCAAGCAACTGAAGACCTTTCTTGAATTTGCTAAACGCTTGGGCCAAAGTGTTTGCTGAGAATGTCTTTGGAGAGGAAATTTCACTCTCTTCATCAGTGGTTAGCCTTTCTTGATCCTCTATCTTCGCTGATTCAGACTCCTGACACCAGGATGCCCATAGGGGTCATTTTGACCCAATCGTGTTTTTAAATTTACTTTTTGAACTCATTTTTTAAAAGAACAGAATTTCTTCTCGTGACTTTTAATAATTTTAATAGATGTTCACTTACATAAATTTTTACCTTCCTAAAATAATTCATTGAGTTATGCTATATTTTATCTTGAACGCCCAAATGGGGTCATTTTGACCCAAGCATTCATTTACGCACTTTATCTCTGCTAATGATCCTTTTTTATTTGCATTTTTGTAACATTCTGCTGCATATGTGTTCACTGATCTGTCGTCTTATCTTTTTCATTCAGTTACTTATCTTCCAAGTTCGTATCAGTTTCCAAAACAGTTTTTTTCCTTTCCCCATCACGTCCTCACCTTTCGTTTTGCTTACATGTGGATTATTTAGTAATTACTTTCTTGAAATCATCATACATTGCCAATCTCTGCAGGGTGAGGAGAATGCAATTTTGTTTACCCCTTTCGCACGGAATTCAAGAATGATAATGACATATGTTGACATTTTCCAACCGAGTGGTTCCACGAAGTAAAGCCTCAAACTTTGAACTCGTTCTCACAGTTACAGCAAGTGAAGTTCGTGTATTTGTTGTCCATTGTTCGTGGCTTCGCGGGACGAATTTGCAGTGTGATCGTTATTTTGAAGATAGCTGTGATCAAAAATTTCTAGAAGTCCAGCTCAATGTTCTGCTGACAGTCTTGCTGAGCTGCATAGAATTCAATATGATTAGTCAATGGTGGAGAGTGTTCATTTGACAAATCCGAAGGCAAGCTGACATTTGAAACTTATGAAGAACAAACAGAATCCTCAGAATGTGATGATAAGTACCCATTTGATGAACTCAGTAGAGACACTATGAGGGGTGGATCTAAAAGTAAGCTAGTAGTAGTAGTAATAGTATATTGACTCACTATTTTCAAGGCACTCAGGGTCAAAGCAAAAGATACCCTCCTTGGAATAATCAGAGATAGCTACGACAGTAGAAAGCCACGAGAGAATTTCCAGAAGTGTGAAATTATCAGGAAATGTGAAGAACACAGAACCCTTAGCCTGGTGTTACACACATCGAAAATACCAACTAAGATTTTTGGCAGAAGAATGGAAGGGAATATTGTAGGGAATCTTTAGGAAAATTAATTCGGATTCAGGAAAAACCAAGGAGCTAGGGAGGCAATACTCAGCTGAAGGATACTGGCCGAGAAAATGATACGCGTAAATAAGCTGTTGTATGTGGCATTCGTGGACTTGGAATAGGCCTTTGGCAACGTGGAGTGGAACAAGATGTTCAAGATACTGGAAGCGAAGAAAAATCTACTGGCTCTACAAGAACCAGGTCACCACGATGCAAATAAAAGACGGAAAGAAGATAGAAGCCAAAATAAATGAAGGAGTCAGAGAAGGATTCAACCCTCTCCCCATCGTTATTCAATATATATATACCTGGGAGAAGCAATAAGAGACGCAGTGGAAATTGGTATCAAGGGCATCAAGGTGAATGGCGAAGAAATAAACATGCTCTGGTTTGCTGATGACATCGCAGTTGTAGCAGAAAGTCGAGGGGACTTGCAAGCATCCCTGACCACTATGGACCAAGTACTTCAAGAATATAATAAGAGCAATAATAAGAGGAAACTAAAACCCTAGTGTGCAGAAGAGAGAATCAAGGGCAAATACCACAATTGGAGGAGTGAAATTGGAACAAGTGGAGCACTTCACGTACCTCGGTAGCACTATAACTTGGGATGAAAGAAGCTCAACGGACATCAAACGAAGAATAGCACAAGCTAAGGAAGCGTTTATTAGGAAGAGACAACTACTGTGCACAAAGTACCTACGGCTACAAACAAGGAAGTTCTTTATCGTATGGAGCGTGGTAATCTATGGATCAGAGACATGGAACATCGTGAAAGCAGACCAGCAAAGAATTGAAGCCTTCGAAACATGGTGCTGGAGGATAATGTTGAAGATTGAATGCAGAGATGTAGTGAGGAATGAAGAGGTGTTCATAAGAGCAGATGAAGAAAGGACGAAGGATGAAGTTGGACATACCTTGAGGCACAATGAATTAGTTAGAAATATAATAGAGGGGAAGATTGAAGGGAAGGTCCCGCGAAGAAGACCAAGGTAAAATAAAGGAGGACGTGAAAGAGGAATCATACCAGGGCGTGAGGGAATTAGCACTAAATAGGGCATAATGGAGGGCTGTAGTTAACGAATCATAGGACTGAAATACTGATGATGATGAAAACTATTTTCATTAGGCTACTCAATTTTTTATACATTTTTTCTGATGGTATTTTTAAATTTGGCAGGAAAAATCCTTCATCATAAAACAGTGCACATTGCAAAAACAACAAATAAATACGTTTAAATAAAGTAGGTGACATTTGTTGTTTACTGAATGTCACCATTTTAGGCAAGAAAAAATGAAATTGAAGAAAAACGAGAAAATGATTCCAATTCTCAAAGTTAATATTTCAATAAATAGTTATACTGAGAAAAACATTGCTGTAATGAACTGATAAAATCGATAAATGTGAAGAACTAGGGCATTATTTAATGAAAAAACACTAAAAATGTAAACATATAAATGCCTTGTGAAAAATTAACTTATTAATTACCGGAGGTCAAAATGACCCCATTTGGGCATTGAATGATGTCGAGAAGTCTATAAGTCTCTAAGGGCGTCCTACTGTTAAGTCCTCATTTGATAATTCTTCATTGGCAGCTTCCAGAAGCTCATCTACGTCTTCATTATCCACTTCTAAGTCCAGCACTATTGCCATTAATATAATTTCTTTACTGGCAGTTTTCACAGCATTTTCTTCCTCAAATCCCTTAAAACCATCGTCATACCTTTCAGGCACTTTATTTCCTATACCACGCATACAATTTTCACTCACTTTGTCCCATGCCACAGCTAAGTTTTGTATTGCATGAAGATTATTATAACCCAGCCAAAAGTCTTTCAATGGTCGTTCTACTTTTTCCGTAGCTTCTATAGCCATTGCAAATGTGTTTCAAAGGTAGCAGGCTTTAAAAGTTGCAATTGCTCCTTGATCCATTGGCTGGATGACAGCTGTTGTATTAGGAGGTATGAAAACAACTTTTACATCGGGGTGCAGATCATTTAAATACTGGGGATGTCCAGGCGCATTATCAAAAACTAAAAAAATTTTAAAGGAAATATTCTTCACCAAACAGTATGCCTGTACTTCTGGAATGAAACAGTATAAAAACCAGTCTCTGAACAACGCAAGCATCATCCATTATCTCTTATTGGACCGGAAATATACCTGCAAATCTTTCTTGTCCACATTCATTGCTATGGTGTATCAACAATGGCTTCAACTTGTGGCCAGCAACATTTCCCCCCAGCAAAAGCGTTAATCTGTCTCTGTGAGCTTTAAATCCAGGTAAACTCTTTCTTTCCTTGTGGATATAGGTACGATCTGGCATCACCCCTCACTACCAACTCATCAAACTTCTCCCGAAAAAACTCAGCAGCACATTAATCGGAACTGGCAGACTCCCCACTTACTTTTACAGTATGAAATGCACACGTTGTTTAAAACAACCAAGGCTACCATTAAGGCTGTGACGATTTGGTCACAGCCCTCTCCTTCCTTTTTTTGTGGTCCTCAAACAAACTACGTGCCTTTACTTGGATTGTTTGTGAACTCAACGGGATCTATTTCTGAATTGATCTTCAATCCAAATCAAAAGTAACTTCTCTATTTTGTGGATGGGTCCTTTTCTTTGTTTAGTCAAAATTGTTGTCTTCAAAGGTACAGTACCTATTACAGCATCCAGAATACGAAGTCGGTCTTTTATGATGGTACTAACGGTGGATTTCGTCAGGCCAAAACTGGTTGATAAAGCCGTCACAGTTTGTCCAGCATCAGACTATTTCACAATGGCTAGCTTTTTCTCCAAATCAATAGCCTTTCTTTTTCTCTTTTCACCAATGCTAACACAACCACTTCTTGGTTTGGGTGGCATTTTACATCACACAATTATCACACACAATAAAGACACTTATGGTGGCCGGACACACTTGATAACTGTACGAGGGTGAATCGTCAGCCTCTCAATTATCACAGCGGTCCTCGTGAATGCCTTCTGGCAATATCCCAACAGTGCTGATAGCTTTACCATTTGTCAAACACACTGTAAAGACCTTTGAACACACATTGTAGCAACCCCGAGTACATTGTAAGGACTTTAATTTTCTGCGATGCCATCTCTTGTTACATGCATATTAATTTTACAGAGTAAAGACTATGTGGAGCAGATTTCCCATACATCTACGTACCCTGACTCCTTTGGATTTGTACATTGTATTGGACGTAAAAATTTGTTGGTGAAATAATTATCTTTGTTATAGCAGCCCTATACCCTATATACTGCTTCTAAAGATATGTTTCTTGACGGTAACACATTGCCATACTTTGAATGTGCTTTCCGTAACATTTCCAGAATAAATGTTGAAGCTGTTCCAATCTTATATTTTGAAATAATATTGGTCGTAACTTGGATGTTCGTAAGTCAGACAGTCGTAAGTCAGCTGGATCAGTATGTGCTCATATTTTTACACTTTCCAGTCATTCAAGTTGTCAACATTTTTGGTGGTTCAGTTCTTGATTAAAATTAATCTTCTTCATATTCAGGGGAAGGAATGGGGGAAATGAGTCAGGAAATTCCTAAATAAACAATCTTGCGAGCAACTCGTTCTGTAGGAGTCTTGGAAGGAGATTTTTTCCCAAACAATGTGAATTGCTGGAGAGCAGCAGAATTCCCTTTGTCCACCACTTATGTGGATGCGTTCTAGGTCAGTATGAAATAAAATTCAAAACTGACCATAATGTCCATTTAATGTCTGCTATTGCATTTATTTATGCACAGTTAAAATTTTTAGGGGGTGGAGGACATATTCACGATTCCGGGAAGGGGTTTATCAAGTTATTTCAGAGATAACATTATTCATCTCGGCATATCGCCATCACAAACTGACTGTATTTCGAATGATGATGATCTCCGACCATACAAAGATGAAATAGAAGATGCTGTGGCAGGGCCCAGTCAAGAAAGCAGCGAAGAAGATGAAAATGATGTGGTTCTAGTTCCACCTTAAAAACATGATGCACTGCTTGCCCTAAACACACTTAACAATTTTCAGATGTGAAATAATGTCGACTCTCAATTCAATTTCCATTTGACAAAAATTGAAGCCATAGTAGACGGTGGAGCAAAACAAAGTTCAAAAACAAATTAAACATTTTTTAAAACAGTCTCTACATCTTTTTGTGCATCAAAAGACAATGCATGTGTTTCATTTTTCCAATAAGAAGTGCTTTACTAGTTGATTTCTTTCTTCCTTGGATGGTATTTATCCCTTTTATAAATTCCGATAACTTAGTAGTCATTTCGGCTCACCCATCAGAGTTTGCATGCTGGGTGCCTATTTGTGGTACAGAGGAACCTTCATCTATCGCTCCTGCAAGGATCATCTTCCCACATGCAACAATCGCAATTTTTGGTTTTAAATGAACATCCATACAGAAAATGTCATTAATTCCCATTGCTCCCCGATTGTGATATCATGAAGATTAAACGGAAGGAGCTGCACAGAGTCAAGAAAGCAGAGCAAAGACGACAAAAATGACATGGCTCTCCGCTTCCTTCAGAATAACTTAATCTCCAAAGTGGAAGTTGGACAAGAAATGTAGTCACTGAAGTCAGATTTTCAGATTTTACTTATGAGTAATAACAGCAAGCAATTCAGGTTTTTTTTCCTCTCTGGCCATGTGTTGTGAGTGATAATGTTGTCTCATATGCCTGTCATAGGCAATGGTTTAATAAACATTGCAGCATGTGATTGCATCGTCTGATATGTTTCTGTTATAGGTAAAAATGCAATAGACATCATAATGCTATGTCACTGTCAGGAGCATATGCAATGGACATATGTTTAAGTTATGGACAAGTCTGAACTCAGCATATGTACCAAGCTCCAGGCAAAACAATTTCCCAGAAACTATGGCTTTTCTTTACTTCTAGATGCTATCCTGATAAGCAACTCTGAAATAACTGACAATGGTATTATAGCAGTCACAAATGAAAAAGTAACTTGATTTTCTTCCACTGATTTACTGTCTTGGTACAACATGTTTCAACACTTATTCATTCACTTATTATTACTTTCATTTGTGAAAATCAACTTGCACATGTTCGAGCCTGAAACCATGGAATGTATTAAGATGTTGAGGACCGATCCCAGAAATCTCAGTGTTTTGCGTGCTGAATGTTGAGGACCCCTCACGGAGATTTCAGTGTTTTCGCATGCGAGAACAAAACTTATTCTGCTTATTTTAATATCAGTTACTTATTTTCCTGTTTGCTTCTGGTGTATTTAGGAATGTTCTTATAATCATTGAGAATAGTTGTCTTCCATTTAAATTTTTATTTTTTAAGTATTTTTTAAATGAACGTTATTCATTTTCAGCGATTCATAACATGCATGAGTAAAAGTTCACTAAGCATCACCGCATGAAAACAACTTGAATAAATATTATTTTTCCAATACTCTTAACTCTGTAATCTTTCCAGCGTTCTGAAATCATAAATTATACAATTACCAAATAAGGAAGAGTTATAATCGGATTGTTTTTCTTCAGTCAGCGCTAATACCAAATCTATTCTTCGGTAATTCTCTGATTGCCCTATGCAGAGGTTCCCAACCTTTTAGCAACAGCATACCACTAGAAATTTTTAAATATTTTGCAAACCAGCAGTCCTATATTTTTTTAGAAACGTATATTTACTGTTGGAAAAGTGCCTAATGGCTTGTTTTATTTTAATTAAATTACTGAGAAAACTCCATATTTAATTATGAATGCACTTGTATTCTGGTTTTGTCAACCCTTTCTCAAGACAACAATAAATATGGGTCATTCATTGTCAAATCGACCCCTAGGTGATTGGCCTTAGTGTGACCGATTTCGACCAAATTTGGCAGAATGGCTCCATCTAATAAGAAAATGAAAACCCCAAAGTTGTTTTGCAAGAAATGCAACAGTTTTTGAAATATTGCAATGTTGCAAAATTCGAATTTTGCAAAAGTTACTACACATATCTCAGAGACTATTTGAGCTACAGATGTCCTTAAGGGCTTATTTTAAAGGACTTGAATTGGACATTTATAGTAAGGGATTATATTGTGAAATATAAACAATATATTCACTTGTGTGAATTGTGTGCATTGGTGTGCACTCCATTACAATTGCATCAACTCCACTGGCCAACAACAGTGCCATCATCACGGCCACCACCTCATCACGTATACACCGCCACGCCCCCTCTACCACTCCCTAAACCAGTGCCACTTATTTCCTAGCACTACATCATTTCTCCTAGAACCTACCCATAATGCTTTGGGTTTTACCCAGATCTTACCCAAAATTCCACAACATTTTTGGGCTTCAGCAAGAATTAACTTCTTCACTACCTTTAGAGGGGCCAAGAAAAACGACGCAAGCATTGTGGCAGGCAAGGAACAGAGAGTGGTTTTACTCACGGCAAGCAGACAGTGGATGGCAGCGTGAAGCACTTCCACGTGCTCGTACTGCAACAGGCAGCCAGTCACCGAGGATGGACGCAAGGGGCGATACGGGGCGAAGTCATCCTTGACGTCGGAAAGCGTCACAACAGAGGGCAGCACCGTCTCAAAAGGTGCACTGCTGCTGCTGCCATCACTCGAGTCACCCGTGGCGTAGGGCGGGAGCAAGGTGGACGGCGAAGATGTGGTGGTGGGTGGAGAGGCGTACGACGGACGGCAGCCTGAGCCATTCACCTCCCACCAGCTGGCGCTCCCCGTGCCCATGTTCAACGCATCACCATCCTGGGGGTCACAAGGTCAGAGAGAGATATAGTCTGAAAATGTCCAAAGACTAGAAAATCCAAATGTCCAATTAATTATGGAAAACGATATCTCTGAAACCGGTTTTTCGATTGTCAAGGCAATCAAACGGGGAGAGCCAGGCAAAACAGGTCAGAACGTATAAACAAACCAGATTCAGGTTAAAGGAAAGATAATGCAATTTTCCACAAGTAAACAATTTTTATTCCGACTAGTTTCGGTGTCCTACACCATTGTCAAGTGAAGCTTTCTGTTTACAAACAAGTGTGTATATATATAGTCGTTGGGTCCCTTTGGTAACACCACACCACTCCGAGCCGACGTTCTGGACATCCCCTACCCTGCCCCCCCTCCCCCCCCTCAACCTCCGGAGGACTCCTCAAGCATCGCCGAAAAGCAACACCACGGGACATCACCCACTGGTCGCCAATTGCCGAACCCTGCCGCAAGAGCCATTAAATCAATGAAAGATCCTAAGACGACGACGGCAACCCAAGGCGTTTTTCTCCTTCTGTTCCCTCTCCCATCTTCCCCCATCGTCACCAACCGACACCGGGTTTAACAAATTTGAATAAACTGACCTGCCCCTCTCACCCACACTCCAACCATCACTCCTTGTTCCCCGTTCCGTTTCTCTCCCTTTTACACTTGTTTGTAAACAGAAAGCTTCACTTGACAACGGTGTAGTACACCGAAACTAGTCGGAATAAAAATTGTTTAATTGTGGACAATTGCATTATCTTTCCTTTAATAGGTAAGAACCTGTCGAGAGCCATGTTTTCCATAATTAATTTGGCATTTGGATTTTCTAGTCTTCGGACATTCTCAATTATGCCAGATTAGAAGCTCTCATTATTTCATCCATGTGTAGTCTTGACTAGTAATCTTGGACTATACACAATGAACACGTGTGAAAAAATACATACATATATACATATCACAATAAAATAGGCACTCACACATATCTGGTTATTTTGGTGGTCATGGCCACCTCTCTTGACAAGAAGGAGAAAACTAGTAGAAAACTAAAACTAGAGGAGAAGGAGAGAGATGATTGAGGAGGGGAGGAGAGGGGCAGGGGGGGGGGGGGGGCTAGTTCGTCACATTTAAGCCAGGAGTTTTTTAAGCTTCCAGGAGACATATAGACTCTCAATAATGTGAAGCACGAAAATAAGAAGTTTCGATCATACAAAGCAAAAATGCTGGTCCCGACGAAAAGCGTATAATAATGACATGGCAACATTCGAAAATACAAAGTTTTGAAAACACAGCCTTTTGGAAATTACAAATTTAGGCCCAGTCCCCAGGAACAAATGGAATTCATTTTTACGAACCACAGCGATAAAGTGCTTCAGCAAAACTATTTTTGCCGGCACACAGTGGTGGGAAATCAAAAAAAGGTGGACAGAAGTCCAAAATAGCTTTGTTTGGATTACAAACTTTGAAACTGCACACAAATACTGAGAAAAGATTGCTGGCTATGGAATAGTGCATCCTTCATCATGATTCTCATGACGAATCATGCACAGGGGCTCAAACATGACCAAATTTCCAAAAAAAAACTCATGAACTCATTTTTCTCCGAAAATATTCCAAGTAAAATTGATGGTGACGTTTTGCGATGAATTTGATTGGGTAAAAAATGGCATGATACACTAAATCAATGCTTTGCCTTTACAATGCCTAAGATTAAAAGTAGTTTTTGAAGCATTTGTGTGACGTTATGTTACACAAAATGGTGGAGGCTGTTTTCAGGAAAAAATTTCTTTTTTCCAGTCCAGGGGTGTTGTGTTTGAAACCATCGGGATTATCTCGAATAGGTAACCAAGGAGTCCCGTGATACAAACACAAATGGTTTCAAAATTTAATGTGTCTTAATCATTCTTTACAACATCATTAATTGTTTTCACTTGAGTTTTTCTCATCTATTCCGACTAAAGAGCCCCCCTTTGAGATATAACACAAGTGTAAACGAAGAATGAGGTTGCAATCGGTGGTTTTAACACAACAAATTTGCCAAGCATTCGTGTTCATACCACGTGACTCCTTGGTTACCTATTCGAGATAATCCCGACGGTTTCAAACACAACACCTCAGGAAAGTAGAGAAAATCTAGCGTTTTAGGGGAAATACCTGTCAAGTGACTTGAACGAGAGCACTCGTTGAAGTCTCATAAAGACAAAACTGAAGAGAAAAAAAATAAATTTGCGTCGCCGAGAAATACACATGATTTTCCGACCTTGTGTCTGGGGTGTGTCTCGTTGTGGCGGGGGCAGGTAATGCCGTGACTTGCTTACAATTATCAAGTGGCGTGGACCCTCAAGCTTCCAATTTGTCATTTTTCAGCTGTACCCATTGCCACTTACGTCCACTCACTCTATAATGATGATATCGTGAAAATATTGAATCGTTCGAGCAAATAAGTTTTTGCAGAATCATGTAAAAGTTCAGAAAGAAGACAAAATTTGCAATTTACCACATAAAAACTTTATTCTAACCCAGGTTTCATTGGCACTGCAACATCGTCAGGTGAAAAATAACGTCCATAGTGCGCTTATATATAATATGCGGGGATGTGAGGAGTGGGGAAGTGGTAGGTGGGAGGGCAAGGGTGCCAGGGTTAGGGTATGAGGCGGAGCTGAGGGAAGGGGGTCATAAACACATCAACTGGTGGAAACACAGAATTTTGAAAAGTCTCATAGTGGAAAGGGTCTTCACACTTCGGATCCTGGAAGCATTGTCACGGCTTCAACTAAGGTGCCATGTGGTGGGCCTTGTTGTCAAGGGGGAAACAAATACATTTTTCTTTGCGTACGCTCCAGGAACATACTTCTTATCCATGCCCTTCAGCTCTTGAAAAGTGTGGAGTCTTCTTACGGACCACGTAACCTTCCATAAATACATTAGATATTCTTTTGCGTTTTCACCCACCTCTTTTTATGCACGTGGTAAAAGATGTAGTGACAAAGTCAGGGCCTTCACCTGCCCAATAGGCTCGTGCAAAAAGGGACATTTATGGACCGACAGAACCTTATACATTCTTAACAGGCATTTTCAGCATTCAAGTTTCTTTTCCTTTGAGTTATGTATTTATGACATTCAGTTCTAGTTATGCAGATGTGAAAAAATTGTTCCCTGGAGACTTTTCAGGATTTTAAATGTTTTTTTGGTCTCCAAGAGTTTTTCGAGCATCAACGCCTTCTAGTCCCCTCCCTTTACTCCAACCTAGGAGATTTATATTCCTTCGAAACCTCCTCCTTCAGCCAAGCCCCTTTCATTCACTCTTCTTGGACACCCAACCCCACCCTCTTGGCATTGCCCATTCGCACTGACTCATTAAAAAAAAACACTTTCCCTGACTCAGAAGCAGGAGTGACCCAAGGACCCTTACCCACCCCTCCTCCTCCTACCATTTCCCAATGTCCCAACTCCCAGGCAACCCCACCTCACGTCTCAACATCCTTACTTGGACCATTAACGGGACTACACACTTTTGGTGGAGAAATGCATGGCTTCCCAATCCCTGCATGACGAGGGAGATTCCAGCTAGAGAAGTGTATTTCGTTTTCGGGGGAATGAAAAGAGAAACTAGGTTATCCAGATTGATTTTATTTGCTACGGCTTGCATTTTGTCACGTTGCGACATCTTAGGGTGAAGTGATGGGTCCTTTTATGTGAATTGTGATTTTCAAAAAAATGAGTATTTTTTTGAACAGCGAATTGCCATCACTGAAAGGGAAGGCATTTCTTGGGCAGCAGTTCTCGTGAACTTAGGGGACAAAAAGTATTGTTCATGGCATGATGCAGTAGGATTATGAAGAATAAACAAAGAAGACATTGCAAGGTTTCCACTCATCATCATTGGTTAACAATCCTAGGATTGGTTTCACGCAGCCCTCCACTCAATTCTTCTATCGGCCAACCTCTCCACATTGACGTAGCTCCTCTCTTTTACATCCTTCACAACTTGCTCCATATACCTCATACGAGGCCTGCCTTTTCCATTCTTCCCGTTCATTTTTCTCTGGACGACTGTATTCATCAGGCCATCGTGTCTCAAGATATGGCCGATTAAGTTGTCCCTTCTTCTTTTTATAGTTTTCAGCAGACTTCTCTTTTATCCTACTCTTCTTAGGACTTCCTCGTTACTTATTCGGTCGATCCATTTAATCTTCATCATTCTTCTGAAGCACCACATTTTGATCGCTTCCACCCTTTTCTTTTCCGCTGCTGTCATAGTCCATGCTTCGCTGCCATATAGTAGAATGCTCCAGATGTATGTTCTAATGAAATGTTTCCTCACTTCAATGCTTGTATTTGCAGCTGCAAGCAGAATCTTCTCCTGGTAAAATGCCCTTTTCGCTTGGGCAATTCTACTGACAATTTCTCTTTTCCTTCTTCCATCGCTGGTTACTCAGCTTCCCAGGTAGCAGAATTCTTCCACCTCCTCAATTTTCTGTTTTCCTAGTTTAACATTGGTCCTCGCTTCCTTTGTTCTACTGCATTCCAATACTTTAGTTTTCTTTTTATTGATCTTCAGATGATATCTGGTCATTATTCTTTCCATATTTCCTGGTGTCATCTTTAAATCTCCAAGGTTTCCACTAAGAAAGGTTTCCACTAAATCTCCAAGGTTTCCACTAAGAACTTTATTTGTCAGACACTATGCGTATCGTGGCTGCTGACGATTTTGATATTTTTTCACCAGTGGTGAGGTAATCATCACTAAGGGTGTTTTTTGCTTTAGCAACTCACTTTCATTTGGATATGGACCATTGGGATATCAAGGCAGCATTTTTAAACACTGTACTCGAAGAAGAAGGGTATATAGTATGCAGCCTTATGGTATCTATCTCCCTATCTCCGTGCACTTTTGGTGTTCTTTCATCTAATGTTCGTCTAATGTTTTACCTTTCTTCTCAAAATGGAGAACTTTTGCCTCAAAATTGCACTTAAACCTTGTCTCTATCAAGTGCTTAGCCACCATGGAGGTTATATTGCCTGTCTCCGTGCACTTTTGGTGTTCTTTCATCTAATGTTCATCTAATGTTTTACCTTTCTTCTCAAAATGAAGAACTCTTGCCTCAAAATTACACTTATGCCTTGTCTCTATCAAGTGCTTAGCCACCATGGAGGCTATATTGCCTATCTCCGTGCAATTTTGGTGTTCTTTCATCTAATGTTCATCTAATGTTTTACCTTTCTTCTCAAAATGAAGAACTCTTGCCTCAAAATTACACTTATGCCTTGTCTCTATCAAGTGCTTAGCCACCATGGAGGCTATATTGCCTATCTCCGTGCAATTTTGGTGTTCTTTCATCTAATGTTCATCTAATGTTTTACCTTTCTTCTCAAAATGAAGAACTCTTGCCTCAAAATTACACTTATGCCTTGTCTCTATCAAGTGCTTAGCCACCATGGAGGCTATATTGCCTATCTCCGTGCAATTTTGGTGTTCTTTCATCTAATGTTCATCTAATGTTTTACCTTTCTTCTCAAAATGAAGAACTCTTGCCTCAAAATTACACTTATGCCTTGTCTCTATCAAGTGCTTAGCCACCATGGAGGCTATATTGCCTGTCTCCGTGCACTTTTGGTGTTCTTTCATCTAATGTTCATCTAATGTTTTACCTTTCTTCTCAAAATGAAGAACTCTTGCCTCAAAATTACACTTATGCCTTGTCTCTATCAAGTGCTTAGCCACCATGGAGGCTATATTGCCTGTCTCCGTGCACTTTTGGTGTTCTTTCATCTAATGTTCATCTAATGTTTTACCTTTCTTCTCAAAATGAAGAACTCTTGCCTCAAAATTACACTTATGCCTTGTCTCTATCAAGTGCAATTTTGGTGTTCTTTCATCTGTGTGGAAAAATCACGTCCAGTCTCTCCGATGCATGAAGCACCGCACTTACACGTAACTTCGTAAACACCACTTTTTCTTCCCTCATTCATGAAGTCCTTGTTATTACAGAGGAGCTTATTCAGAGTAGTAGGCATATAAAAAGCAACCTCAAACTTGTCTTTTGGGATTATGTTAGCTATTTTGTTCGATAGTTTACCCATGAATGGTATTTTACACCACTTACATAAATTCATACTGCTTTCGGGTTGGAGGGAGGTGTTTCAGCTTATGGCCATTTTCTTCCGTTTCTTCGCCAGAAGGGAATCAATTAGTTTAATACTGTAATTCCACCCCCCTCTATTTTGTTTTTTCATATATATGCTGGTGCATCTTAGATATACTATACCTTAGATATACTCTATGATGCTGTAATACAGTGAAACCTGGGTCATAGTAAAGTTTATTTTTGTGGATTTGGCTCGTGTTTTTTTTCTTTCTATGTTATTATGTTTTGCTCTCCACTCCATATCACCTGAATCTTCAGAATTATCTCAAAAGTCGTTAACTTTAGAGTAAAGCTGTGGCTGGGCTTACAGATTGTAACAATCAATTGATTTAAACAATAATCCTATGATCCCTTTTCATTGGCAGTGAAAAACAACAACTTTTACTAACTTTGCATGGTTTCATATGTTATAGGTATAATATATCGATAGTATCGAATCTGTCAATTGTGTCAGATCGATATAGCAGAGTAGAGGGGGATTATAACGACCAGTCTGCGCTAGAGCTGCATCGTGTGTGTTTCATATGTGTCTTTGTAGAGAAGAGAATAAAAGAGTCTGAAATGAAACACATACCTACATGAAAGAATGAAACATACAACATTTCACCAAAATGTGATATGATGGGTGTCATGCCATGGATGAATTGGTTGGCACATTGTATTAAGACTTTCCATTGTCAATTATTCATTTGGAATGCTCTGGAAGTAGTTCATTTGTCAATTCATACATTTTTGAGAGCAATTAGGAAAATATAATGCATAGAAAAACATTTATTTTGAGATCAATGTCTATGAACTACAAATATGGAGCCTCAAGATGAGAGCGTGATTCAACTCTACTCCAAGGCCCGTTTCACACGGCACTTGATCCAGCACAAGGTCGAGTATACTACCTTTCCAGTATCGTGTGAATAAAACCAGTATGCTGGCTAGCAAGCATTCTTGCTAGCATACTCGCTGAGCTACTGGATTTCATACTTGATGCGGTACTAGATTCAGTAGGACACAGAAGCCATTGATCAATCAAGTCACGTTACAGACACTGTACGAACTTCTCTTTTTCATAATTAGTATGGAATCATATGGAACAACCAATTCCTAGCAAGCACAAGGTCAATGATCGTGTGAAACCTCCCAGGACGGTTCCAATGATACTAGATTCCGTCCTCAATATCAAGTAGTGGCTAGCACACTAGGTCTTGTGCTGGATCAAGTATCGTGTGAAACAGGCTAAAGGGTACCTCTACTCAGAAAAGGAATTCTTTTTCAACACTTGAAATGATTCATAGGACAATATTTTTATTTTGATGTTTAATTATAATGTTTAATCACAAGAATGTATAACTACCATTCATGATAATTTTAGGCACCTATGTATGTGTTTATGCAGATGACTTATGCAATGTATGATGAAATTGACATAATTATTCTAAAAATAATAATAATTTTATTCGTTCCATAGGATTTTTACAAATCATAGAACACTTCAAAAATATGGCAAGATATAATATGGATTTCATTATCATAAGTGCATAATTTCAATGCGTTAAGTCCCCTCACGTAATATCGACCGTAAAAAATAACTATTAACACAATTAAAAATTTCAGACTCACCCTATCGAGAACTCCAACGTTCAGGTAAAAGCAAATTATAAATATGTTCCAGCCAATCCAAACGATGCTCCATATGCAGAACTGTAAATATTTAAGGTGAGATATAAATAAGGCACCACGCTGATAAGTATAAATTTTCAGTTATTACACTTACCGAAATAATATATTTCGGTCGATATTGGTACGCCCCGAAGAATCCAAATATAACAAAAATCATTTGAAAAAAATTGGCCAAAATAGGTGACCACATGAAGCCAAGAAAATCAAATACCTGACGTTCAATGGTTGCAACCTGCAAAAGATACAGTTTATCATTAGATTTCCTGAGTTGTATTGCACCGATTACACACTGTCCGCAAATAAACGAAGTTATGACGTTTGAATCTATAGAAGTGATAAAAATAGTAACACCGCAAGATTCAAGAAGTATAAAAACGTACAAGTATTATTTAATAACTCACTTCATGGTGCACATCAACAAGATAGTGCAGAAATAGACATTTGAAGCGATAAATGTATAATAAAATAATGAAAAAAGCATTTTGGCCACTAATATAAGCACATCGTTAAAGTAATCTCGGATCAATATAGTCGTAAGCCTAGGTTTAAATAGATAAAAGTTTCCAAAATAATGCCCTTTCTAGTGACACCGACCATTTGCAGCACCAATATCACCAACAGGAAGTGCCGTCTCGTACAAAATCCCATGTCATTTAATCCTTATTTAAAGGTTAGCCCTCAGAATTCTGTGTACCGGAAAGCATAGGAATGCCAATTACATGACTGACTACAGCCAAAGTAAAACTTAAAGGATTCGTTCCCAGACATTTCCGCTTGAATAAAACTGTCAACAGTGAACACTCATCACTTCAGACACACTTCCTACAAAGAATTCACACGGTGACAATCACACCCTTCACGCCTGAACTGCGACAAAGCTAATGTTCACTACACTGTCGTCAGCATCTTCACGTTTCAACTACAGATTCATGTACACAGAAACTCAACTTCTTCAACGATCACAATCAACCATGGAGGAAAATAATGAGAGTTCACTTCAACGTTTTTGGAATGCGCTTACATGAACCAAGAACAGAAATAGTGGTTCTGTTCATTCTTATAGATGGCATACTCAACACTCCTCCCACAGAGTCCTCTAGGTGGCTAGTGTCTGCAACTCTGTGTGCGCGTGAGCACGCAAACTTTACTCTACTGCCCGTCTGCCGGGCGCTGGCATCTCTATATATTTTAAAATAAAAATTTGCAAGAAAAATTTGAAAAAAAAACTATATATTTTTTTTCTTGATAAAGGATTGAAAAACCGAAATACAAGTGCAGTAATAATTAAATATGAAGTTTTCTTAGTAACTTAACTAAAATAAAACAAGCCGTTGGGCACTTTTCCAACAGTAAATATATATTTCTAAAAAAATATAGGACTGTTGGTACGCCAAAATTTCTAAAAATTGAAAAAGGTACGCAGTTGCTTAAAGGTTGGGAACCCATGCTCTATATTTCCATTAATAAACTATATAGTCGAGTCGTCGCATTCCGTCATTTTTACTCACAGCAATCCTTGTTTAATGTGTGGTGAGGTGCACCGAAATCGAGGAGAAAGCACTTTCTTCGGCTCCACTTCGACCGAAGTGTTTTTTCCGCTATGTGGACGATACCTTCATCATTTGGCCACATGGAGTGGACCAACTAAAGCATTTCCTAGACCACATGAACAGCCAGCACCCCAATATTCTCTTCACCGTGGAAATTGAGAAAAACGACCGGATACCTATCCTCGACATCCTGATCCACCGCCGGAAAGATGGTAGACTTGGACACAGCGTTTACCGAAAACCAACGCACACCGACCTTTACCTGAATGGACGCAGTCATCATCCTCCCTCCCAAAGAAGATCGGTTTTGTCCACGCTATTCCACCGAGCGAGGGCCATATCCGACTCGGAGAGCCGAGCGCAGGAGATTAATCATCTTAAAAAAAACCTTCCGCCGGAATGGCTACAACAAGGAGGAGATATCTTGGGCCCTAAAAAGGGCCTTCAGCGGTCGAGAAGGCACCCGGGAGGATAAAGAACGCCAGGACCCGGTGGCAAGGGCCGGAATACCATACGTGTCTACGGTTTCCGGCAAAATCTCCAGAATTTTGAAGAGACATGGAATCGAAACCTTCTTCCGACCATGTACCAAGCTGAGGGACCAATTAGTTAGAGTGAAGGATCCCTGTGGCCTCGCGACTCCCGGAATATACCAGATTCCCTGTGAATGCGGAGATATTTACTTGGGGGAAACTGGTGGGACGATTGCCACGAGAATAAAAGAACATAAAAGGCATTTCAGGCTATGTCAACCTGAAAAATCTGCGGTGGCCGAACATAGCATCAACAAAAACCATGCTATCCATTGGGACGAGGTGAAGATCATCTCTCGAGAAAAGAAATACTGGGAAAGGATTACGAAGGAGGCCATTATAGAGATCCGGCTTGCGGAGAATAGCATCAATAGAGACGGCGGCTACTCCCTTGGCAACACCTGGCGACCTGTCCTACGAAGCATGCGATTGGCTAAAACCAAGGACCAATCAGAGGGAACTTGAGGCCCCGACACCGCTATTTAAGGCGGCCACTTTTCGAGCCACGACATTCAGCCTGATGATGGAGTACGACTCGTACCCCGAAACGTCGGCAGCCATGGAGGAGATTACCCGGTGGAGCACCCGAGCAGCCTTCACCACCAGCATTCGCCGGGAAAGCATCAGATCCTTTTTTTGAAAAGATAAAGTTTAAGTTCGTAAAGTAAAGTTTCGGCCGCCGGTACTGCACGAGAAGAGGAAGCGAAGATGGCGGAAGGAAGAGGGTTTGTTAGCGGGATGGAGCGTTTGGCTGGAGAATATTATTATGCGTGGTCGGGAGTCGCTAAGGCTGAGATGATAGAAAGGAATTGCTGGAACGCGATTGACCCCGGGTTTGATGAACAGGAAAAATTGAACGCCGACCAGGCGCGACTAAACAGAATGGCACTAGGGTTCCTGCTCAAACACGTCGCGAGGGAATACGTTGAGGACATGAGAGTTTGTGATTTCGTCAAGACGCATGGAAAATCTTGCAAGTTATACACACGACGTACACCCCCAAGGCCCTGAAAGTGAAGAAGAGTATGATGAACCTGACAAGAGCCCCCGATAAGACAATGCATAATCAGTGTATGGCAGAGATTCAGAGTTTAAACAGAGTGATTAAGAGTGCCGGGTATGGTTTGGAGCTAAGTGATGGCAAGCTGGCCGGACAATTTCTAGAAGGGCTCCCTGAAGAAAAGTATAAAGTTACGATAGCCATTTTGGGGGGATAAGAACCATACGTCGCCGAAAGTTAAAGCAGCCCTATTGCAAGAAGACGAACCGCTTGGGCAAGACCGTGACGAGCGAGTGCAAGGGGCTCTAGCATCTTACTGCAATCGAAGTAGCCGGGGTAGAGGTGGCAATCAGTTTCAGTCGACAAGACAGACCTTCCAGAGAGGTGACGCCACTATAGCGTTCTTCAATACCCCCGCCTCCAATTTATTGACGGCATTTAACGGCATTGAAGGACGAAATTGTTACAGGTGTGACAAGTTGGGACATTTGGCAAAAGGGTGTCCGAATAAGTCGGAAGTGAAATGCTTCAACTATAGCGGTAGGGACATGTGGCCCGCGAGTGCAGTAGCCCCGTAGCGAAATGAGTGTACGATGACGATGTGAGAGATAACAGTCAGGATAGAAGGGGTGGCGAAAGCAGATGTAGAGTAATTTCGTTCATCAGTGCGGTGAATCTCGCTGCATTGTGAATAAACGGTAACCAGTGGCTGTTGGACAGCGCCTCCACTGACTACAACCTGCAAAAGTGAGGCTTTGTTTTCTTCTCTTAGCCCCGCGAGCGGATTTGTAAACATGGGCAAGGGTAAGGGCATAGGGGTGGTCCTTGTCGAACGTACAAACGAGTTCGGCGGATGTACGATAGAACTCAGGGAAGTTTTATTTGTACCTGAAATCGTTTATTACATGATCTCTTGCGCTAAGCTAGCTAGGAAAGGGATTTCCTGTAAGTTCATGGAGAATCCCTGTGTGGGAAGGCTGAACGGTGAAGAGATTTTCAAGGGCCACCAAAGGGAGGGGCTGAATATTTTGGAAGCAGTGACCAGCGCAGTGAGGTCAAGTGTAACTACACAGTTTGACGGTGAAGGCGGATCAGAGCACGATGCAGTTGCCTTAATGGGCGCGGTGAACTGGCGCGACCGACTTGGACATTGGCACGAGGACGGCATCAGAAAAATTCCAGTGATAAAAGTAAATGTGAAATCAGGTGAGAGGTGCGATGTATGCACCAAAGGTAAGACTGTTATATACTTTTCTCTGGAAGTCCCTTCTTAAGAAGGAACTTCCAGAGAAAAGTTCAAAAAGGTCAACCCAGCCGTTGGAGCTATAGCTGTATTATAATACATAGTGATGTCATTGGAAAATGCGTAAAATCCTTGGGTGGGTCACAATATATTGTAACCTATGTTGACGATTTTTCTAGGCTTCTGACTGTATATTTTCTCAAACAAATGTGTGAAGTGTTTGGTCGTTTCAAAGAATACAAATCAAAAGTGAAAAATAATAAGGGAAGCAGAAAACTTTTGGCTTTGCAAACTGACGGGGGTGGTGAATGCATGAGTGAAGAGTTCAGTGCTTTTCTAGGAGGGAATGGAATAGTGCACAGAAAGATGTTAAGGGAGTCACCTGACAAACCGGAATTGCCGAAAGAGTTAAGAGAACCCTAGCAAATTGTGTCTGATGTATGTTGTTGTAATCCGGACTGCCTTTATCTTTTTGGGCTGAGGCTCTTAATTATATGTGTTGTCAAAAATGTATGTCCTTCTAGATCCATTGATTTCCAGATACCCTTAGCTTTGTGAGAGGGAAGAGAAATCACAGCCCGTGATTTTGAAAGACTCCGAGTGTTTGGATGTAAAGGTGCCATGTACGAAGGTAAAGTAAGTAAGTTTGAAGCTAGAGCTATTGATTGTATCTTTGTGGGATTTGAGAAAGGTGTAAAGGGTTATGAAATATGGGTGCCGTCAAAGAAAAGACACTATTTCGATCATTCATGCATAACTTAATTTTAATTCTTTCTATTTATACAAATACACGTATATTAATCAATAAAGAATCCTTGAATATTTTTGCGCAAGGGGCGTAAGTTCTTTGAATAAAATTTTTAAAATTTCCCGCTCTCAGGGAGCGGGGGTGCTCTCGGGGAAATTTGGTCGACCGCGTCCGTTATTAGGTCTATTATCGTGCCTACATTAGGTCTATTCTTGGTCTACAGCAAACTTCAATCAGTGAAGTTATCTGTAGACTTTAAATAGACCAAATATAGATGTCTACAATTTTTAGTGTGCTCCCAGGGATGCAACTTCTCGGAGTCGTCATGCTCAGCATATTCAAGAGTAAGCCACATACCGGTATAAAATCAAAACATCTATACTCACCGATGAATTAGTTATAATCTAAGGAAAACTGAAAGCTATTGATGAACCAAGATTTTCCCACTTTTCTACTCGAACGCCGTATTCTCACCATATACACGTGGGTAGGAGAACTACCAGCGCCACTAGGTAGGAACTACTTTCTTTTGCATCAGGGGGTCTGCTAGCTCAGCCCGTAGGGTAAGGAAGTTTCCAGTCCTGTATCTGTCTGAATGTATGTTCGACCACGGAAGGGACGCATATAAACATATAAAGATGTACGAAATCTTTAACTGTTGTTAACCATTCATTCATAATCTTAAACACGCGAATGTACAACATTCTGTAAAAGAAAAGAGGCCGGAAATCACACAACAATTTGTGCATGAAAATATATCGAAGGTGACCACATTTGTAGTCCATGACGTCTGATAATGCAGCAGCTGATTGTAGAATCAATTCTGCATTTTTCAAGTAATCTATGATGTAGTACATTACATTACCAAACGTTTTGTGCCAAGTAGTGCATGTATTTTTCCATCACATATACACAACTAAAAGTGTAGGTTAGATGAACTGGGATATAGCAATTGACACAAAATTAAAATGTAGAAATTACATTTCTCTCCCGCCCTTCAAGTACTTAATCACACTAAGTGCTTGTAAAGGAAGAGTAACTTTTCTATACAAGGAATCCATTTGTTCTGCGCTTCTTTCTTCGGCAGCAGCATTCGAAGATAGAGAACGGCTGCTTGAAGTTTGTTTGATCGCCGTCCAAGCACTTCGAGAGTGAGAGTTAATTTCCTACAGTATAATTTGTCTGCTACGGATTATATAAATAAACAACAGTTAGTATTTTAACAAAATAAAGCAATTAATTTCTGTCGTCAGAAATCTTTGCCATTATAAAAGGTATTTCATCTAATGGAAAAACAATGCTATCATTGCGATAAAAAAAGACCAGCAACACCAGCAATAATCCTTCTCCCTGCTCTCCTACCCACCGGTTCCGCCAACCGGTCACGCTTGCGGCTCGTAGTCACACGCAGCCAGATGTGACGAATTGTATGGTGGTGTTAAAGTTCTGATGGTTTAAGCCGTTTAAGCTAAAAAGTTATATCCTTTCCGTCCACTGAGAGGAAATCCGTACCACCATGTCGGGTGATTCAACACCGAGAAAACGAGGCAATAAGAGGCGTAAAAAAGGTACGTGTAATTTGTGGTCACGTAGCTGTCATAACTTTTGATTTCTTCATTTTAGATTAAAAAGATATTTGAGCTTCAAATATAGTTGTTGCTGCGGTATTAATTTATGTATTTTAATTGTTACGAGATTAAACTACTGACCTTTTAACTCCTAAAGCAGATATTGCTTTCAGGTAGCTTTATGAATATGTGCTCTGAATTTAATCTGTGAAACGTTGAAGTGCCTAATGATTAGTCACAATTCGTTATAATTTACCCATTAAAATGAAGTTGTAAGGATAGCATCATGTGTGAGTTGATCGGAAGGGGTGTGCTAATAATAGACTTCTGGGTTGCTACTTATGCCAAGTCCAGGTGAAAAACTATTTCAAGAAAGAGTATTCGCGCACGAAAAAATTGCCGTTTCACTGTGATATTGCTTTTCTAAATTGAAATTCATTTGCAATGCTCATTTTGTATGGCAGCATAATAAGTTTACAATTACCTTTGTTTTAATTCAAGTTTGTTTCAAAATATGTTCTTACAGATGTTGGAAATGTACCAGCTGAACAGGCATCTGCTAAGATGAAAGCGTCATTCGGTAACGTCACTTGGGTTATTGTTCACACGAATAATAACATTTGAAAATAATGCTTTTGCCTGCATACCTTTTTTTATCTTATCCACCTTGAGTGTACCTACCCCACTCACCTTTTACTTCTTTTTGACTGGAATCCGTATCCACGTTGTGTAGTGATTTTTTTCACCTATTCCCCAATTTGTGCCCGAGTATAGCTCAATTAAAATGTTTTGTGGCTCGAAACGTGACTCTTAAGAGGCTCAATTAAGCCAGAAAATTTTCCCCCTAACAATTTATTCTACTGCAGTAGCGAACTGAATCAATCATGACAGTAATGCTGTATCAATTAAAATGCAGTTAGCAATACTTCAAACGTTGGTGCCTGTCAACATTATCAGTAATTTATCATGAGTATGCTATCATTCAGAATATTCATTCAAGGTTCAGATCGTGAAGGCTAGTCATTATTTTTAAATTGATATGTACCATTTCGAATGTATGTTATTTTTCATATTGTGTTAAGTATTTATTCCTGCCAAGAATTTAATTTACCATACATTCAATTTCAATTATAAAATAAAGTGTAAGGACAAAACATATCACAAAATTCTTGAAAAATGTTTCCCTGCCATAATCTGTGTTCATCAGAGTTTGGAGAACTTGCAAAACAAATGTCATTTTTTAGGAATGTGAAGAGGTAATTTTGGAAAAAAATCCAACGATATTGTGGATTAATTGGATCCTCTGCACTGGAAGATAATTTGGAGCTGTGTGCGAACCAACCAATAGTATTTCTCTTTAGGTCAACATGCCCTCTATGTTAGCAAGGAGTGACATGAACTTTCAAGTTGCAAGATCATTCAAGGTGAAATAAGAATTTATACATATAGCCGAAGGTCTTATTGGTGGACAGAATGATAGCATGTGAAAAGAGAAAATAGGAAGGAATGCGGTGGGATGATTTCCACAGAGAGAGAACCATCCACCTTGACTGGGTTTTGATCCTTAAATTACCAATTACACTGAATAACATGCAATTTTCTGCCGCAAAATGCTATTAATAGCGCCCACATTAGTTGCATCAACAATGTTTAATAAATGATAAATAGTTGCTGGTGAATTTATTTATTCAATAATTGCACTGCCAAATAACTGTGACACCCCCTCCCCCAAACGCTTGCAATCGTGGAAAGCAAGGATATTGAACGTGGAAGATAAGCTTATTCCCAATATATCAGATTTCTCCAAGGATACGACCAAATCTGTGCTAGCTGGGTTTATCGCCCAGTTTCTGGTCAACGGCTTTAGCCAGCCTCCTTGGCATTGAAATCTAATTGGTACGTTTGCTTGTAACAGTGCATTTGTGAAATCCTAAAATGAATTCACAAACACGATGTGCTTTCAATTTCCGTTAGTGTGACTGATCAAAGGAGTGTTGATGGTTACAGTGAAACCTGTCTTAAGCGGCCGCCGTGCAGCCGAAAGAAAGGTGGCCACTGCAAGGAGGTCAACTCTCTCCTATCGAATAGTATGCAACCCGCATACCACCCTATTCCTTATTTATTTTGGGTGGGAAAGAGGTCTGTGGATTTCTGTCACTATAGTACTGTTTAAGTCTCTCCTTACATGTCTCATTTCTAGGCTAGAGATTTAAAAAAATTAATGGATAGAATATGCCACCTTCATCAACATTTAAAATATGCATCACAAGGATGGAAACCTTTCAATAATAATGGCAATCTTGACAACCAATCATAAATAAGTACGGAAAGATAAATGTGGCATTTCCTGAAACATGCTAACCTCCAATAGCTTGCCACAAAGTTTTCTCCCCTTAAATATTCCGCTATCTGCTGAACCTTCTCCTGCAGCATTGGTGCACACACTCTGGTGGCATTTAACAAGGAGCACACTTAATTGACTTTAAAACGATATAATTCACTTCCAAAGCCTTTGACTCCCTCTTTCTTTTCATTCCAAACTTTTCCTCCATATTTATCAAAATCTATTTTTTTATTGGTATCAAGTTCTATTCTACTCCATTTCACAATGTCTGAATTTTTCCTCACTGATATTCTCTTCTTCCTCTCCAAGATAACGATCTAGAATAACTTAGCTTTTACCTTCACTCATGTTAGTATCCTCTCTCACTAAATCGAAATACAAAAATGTCCTACAGATTTTAGAGTACCAACTGCAATTTGAAATCAAAATTTCTCGGAAGCAATTGAGCCATGCTGACAGATAGTCCAAGTACTCGTCATGCTACCAAGAAGGTTTCCTTGCATTTTGATATTCTTCTTCCACTCCAATATTGGCCAACGTCCGACACATACTTTTTGTCAGGCACATTTCTTCTTAGATCGTTGTGTTTTGGTGTAAACATTGTTGAGTGTCCTTCCTCTTTCCCACCCAAAAGAAATGAGTTGGTCGCAAATGAATGAGGAAATGGGCTATGTGGGTCGCATGAATATGGATTGTAAAGGGAAAAAAAGATACATTTATCACTCCCTTGGGCAAGAATTTAGTTTCACATAATGCGTCCACAGATTTTCTATGCTGATTTCCTTGTCAGTCTACCAAACGGTCCTTCCCTGGGGGGTCTTTCGTTCATCAGATGGGACGTTAAGCCGTGATCCCCTTGTCGACTGATTAAGAGCAGACTGTTGTCGACACCGGGTTTCTCTCCACCCTTCCTCCTTCCCCTCTGTTTCCCAAACTTGTGCCTTTCCTCCCAGTCTAAAGTGCCTTTAAGTGAGGGTGCGGGCTTAAAAACCCTGATGATGATCACCCGTAGGATTAGATTTGTGTGGTCAGCGGCATGAACGAAACAAAACTGCTCTCTGGCGATGGAGAAGTAGCTGCTTCTGGAAAATCGAGCGGTCATTTATCTGTCAAGCAGTGGTGGATGGTCTGCTAACAAGGCTCTAGTAATAACTCTCTGCTTCATAGAATGAACACATTTCAACATGGGCGAAGACAGTACCACCTATGTACAGGGATGTGCTTGCACCAAGGCTAGCAACCAGAAGGTGGATGCAAGCTGGCAGGGACGAAGAACGCATCGGCCCTCGGAAGTGATATCTCCTGATCTAATGGGTTCTTACCCTAAGGCATTGAAGGGTAGAACAGTGCTTATAGTAGACACCAATCTCTTCACCAGATGGGTGGAAGCCTTTGCTGTCGGGGGATCGGGTTGGTGTGGTGGCTGGCCTCCCATCCCGAGGGCCCAGGTTCGATTCCCGGCAGTGGTGGTTTTTTCAGAGGAAAACCGGTCCCCACTTGAGTGCCTAGTGGAGAGCATTTCAAGTACAGTACTCCGTCCATCAGATGGGACGTTAAGCCGTGGTCCCCTTGGCGCCTTTCGTAAAGAGTAGGCTAATGCCGGGTTTCTCTCCACCCTTCCTCCGTTCCCTGAAAACTCCTACCATTACCCAATTACCCACCTATCCTATTAATGGTGCACCTATTAATCCTATTAACTATCCTATTAACCTATTAATCCTATTAACCTATCCTATTAATAATGACCTCAGCTGTCGGTCGCCTCCCCTGAATAACCAACCCACAGCCTTTGCTGTCCCAGGGGTGACAAGAGAGCAAATTGTTAGCCTCCTGCAGGATGAAGTCTTCAGCCACTATGGGTACCTCCGGTGTATTCTGTCAGACAATGGAAGCCAGTTCACATGAAAAAGGTGGCAACAGACTGAGGGGAAGAGCACTGGACAACCCCTGTCTGCCATCCAAGGGCCAACCGTATGGAATCCGGAGTTGAAACAGATGCTGCGGATCCATTTATTGAAGAAAGAACACAAAATGTGGGATTGTCAAATACCACAGTCACTCTTCTCCTTACGACTACGGATTAATCATGTCACTCCCCTGCAGAGCTCTTTTTAGGAAGACCACTGCATCATTTTAGTGGTTGGTTAATAACACTTTGGCAGGGTGACAGTGCAGTTTCCCACTTGCAGGCCCGGTGACAGGATTTTCGGGCCCCTGGGCTACTGAGTGGTCCGGGCCCCCTAAATCCCGGCAAACCCCCTCACTCAATTTAGACCAGAACTGCGAACTTTCAGGTTATTTTATAACCAAAACTTACCTGATTATCAGCTTTTTCTGCAGAAGAAACTTGCACACTGTCATACATTATCTTTTGATTTACTATAAATTGTCCTTTTTTTTTAAATTAAACACATGTCAGTGGAATGGGATGGGGAAACAATTTCAAAATGAAAACTTTTTGACGGTGTAACACATTCTACACTTTCATTTTACAGTAATCAAAACTAGGACTTACTTGAACTTGAAAATTTTATAAAAAGCCCTATATAAAACGTACTTTTTTTTAAATTAGCATATCCACAATTACTCCCATCTTTTCGGTGATACAGAGATATTTATTTCACCACCAAATTAAAATGAATGCAGAGTATTCACTTCTACTAAGCTTTGCTTTCACTACAACTCTCTCAATCAAACATAACAGAAGGGAATGGTTAAAAATAATGTAAGTTAAGGGTTTTTACGAACAAATATTTTTTTGTACCTCAATATTAAGCTATTTTCGATAATTTGTTTCCTTCCTGTGTGAATAATAATAATAATTTCTGTAATGATCACAGGTGCCCCCAATTACGATCATTGTAATATATATGGACAACACATTTAAAAACACCCATGACCTGGACAGTTGAGTTTTACCCAGGCGGGACTCGAACCCGCGACCTTCGGAATGGCAGGCGAGGACTTTACCCCGCCGCCACCGAGGCCGGTTTCATTAATTCAAGTAAAGTAGAAATTAAGTTTTCCTAGATGAATAAAGTCTAATGTGACACATAAATCAGGGATATGCACATTGTAACGCAGGGAAAATGAAAGATTTGAGTAGATTTTCTCGATGAACAACCAAAAGCTCCGCGGTGTCCAAAATATACCTTTCTGCATGAACCTCCTAGTAGGGTCAACGGCTTGGACTGCTGGGGCGAAGGGGCAAATAAACGGAAAGAAGTCCGGAATAGTGTCCCTCTGGAACGTAAAATAATGTTTCATTTGAAAAATACAGGAATTTTAAGACTTTGAGGGTGTGAATGAGAAGTTTACTTTTGAGAGGAGAAACCTTGTACGCGATTTCGCGTACACTTACAGACCTTAATATTTCTATATCCCCATGATTTTATACGTGTAGAGCCGGTGGAGATCGATGGCAATGCACACATATTAAAAAAGGCGAATAAGAAGCGTTATGTTCCTTATGGCTTAAAGAAATTTACTCGCGTCACGTCATTTCCAGCTCCCGGCGCGTGTCTCAAGCTCCGGACGCGCTTATGAAAAATCAAATCAAATTTTTGGTGTCGCAAACGAATTTTAATTTTTTTCCAGATCTACCTTCATAAAGCATCAACAATTTTTTAATATGAGTCACTTGACAGGCACTTAACATGCCAGATATTTACTACTAAAATGAATTTTTGCGTGAAAATAGCGTCCGTCATTCTGTTACGTAATATCACCTACATTTAGGAAAAAACTCCCAAAGTTAAGCACAGTAAAGTAAAAGTGTGGTTTTGACAGACCTACTAGTTAATTATCCGACCAAATTCCTCCCACACCGTCACCCTCAACTTAAATAGGAAGATTTTCATAGAAAACTGAAGTCGAGTGTACTTTTGGCTATGTTTCAGCCCCTGCATCTCGGTAACGGCGACAGAACATGACCAATGACATGCCATTCCATGGTTGCCAATCAATTATGAGTATTTGTACCAAGTTTCATTATCCTATCTCCAAAAAAGCCATTTTGGAATTTTGTCATTTTTTTTATTGCTGCCTTCTGTGCATCGGTTCAAATTTTCCTTCCTCTCCTTTCTATTAACAAAAACCACACAAAATCATGACAATGCGTGTACATGGGCCTTGAACTTATTTAAGTAAAACAAGGAAACAAACTTAGAAAAATTTCAGAAGGATAAATTATACATCATGTTTAAGAATTAATAACTATCTCATATATGTATATAGGGTCTTTCCATACCATTTCACCAGATTTTTAAAAAAGTTGTTGCAGCACCATTTCAGAAAAAAATCAAATTTAACACACTTACTACTACATGTCTGTAAGGCTCAAAACCAATTTTTGTTAATTTTTTTTCCATGACCTCAAGGACTTACAGGGCCGCGAAGGTCACAGCGCACTGTAAAAATGACACTTTCAGCGAGTATCGGTAATTAGAGTTACTCGAAGACTACAGGTTGTAGTAGAATGGTTCGAATACCATTTTCATGGTCATAAATTGAGCTTTTATTTGACATATGTTTTAATAACCTTACTATGTAACATCTATGAGAATGATGAGTACAAAGTTTTGATACAAATTGCGGTTTTTTGAAACTTTTGCTATTTATTTTTTTATAGAAGGGTTGTGATCACAAGGTCTATATTTTTGTTAAAGTATATTTGGGTACCATAGTAAATGTGTGTAACAAAAAAGTTGTGTGTTTGTTAAGCCTTTAGCTGTTACAAGCTTCTGCAAATAGGAAAAATTGAAAATTTACCATTTTCGGGCCCCTGTATCTCTGGTGTGGGACTTATTAAAATTTTGAAATTTTAGGTACAATAAGCTATAATCCTATTAAGAATGCACTAAAAATTTGGAGTATGTGTTTTGGCTCGTTGGGAAGTTACACCAAACTGAATTTTCAAAAAATTTTCTCTCGCTCTCTTTGTAGAAGCAATGTATAGATTGTTGCATATAATTAAATGTTGTCAGAAATAAATCCAAATGATAGTTATAACAATACTATCAAACTAGTGCCTTGAAAGTTGTATATTTCAGTTCCAATAAGAAGTAGGCAGAAATTTGCTTGGGGGGGGGGGTAAGTCTATAGTTGCATAACTTGAAACGAATCAACTTTGCCCGTTCGGTGCCGACATGTTAAAAATCTCTTCCCTCAATTTTCAGTGCTTTGTATTTCCTTTCACAGTGGCTATTCCTATCTTTTCTCACTGATAAAATTCACTGTTTACCCTGTTATGAAGCATTAATTTGACCGGCCACAGAACATAGTTCAAACATATCAGATTGAAAAGAACAACTACAGTCAAGCCCACTTATATCAAACCTGTTCATAACGAAGTTCCAGTTATAACGAAGTGAAGGCTATTCCCCATCAAAGAGAAGCTCGGAAAAACTGATCCACTTATAACGAAGTTCAGTTATTACAAAGTAAATATTCGTACCCCTCAAATTCGTTATAAATGGCCTTGACTGTATTAACCACACACATGCAACAAACTAGTGATCACATTTCAAGACACTTAGCACTTGAATTATACGCAGTGTAATCCAGATTACCATGGCCTCTTAAAATAAGAACAGCAAAACTATTGGGCAAAAATTTCGGGGGAGGGCTGAAGCCACAGACCCCCATCACTCCCCAGAGCCTGGCTATGTGCCTGCTAAGAACAAAATATGTAAGCGGACATTGGAACGTAGGCAAACTATTTATTTTCAATTGTTTTTCCACTGGACTTGCTGTAGAATTGCTATCAGCATGCTACCATTATGACAATATCACTATTTAGGTTGTTCACATAATAAAGGCTAAATGAGTGCCTACTTCTTTGTCAACATATAAGAAAGTTCTTGGGTCAGCTGTTCCGTAATATTATGCACTTGACCAGTTTGTGTTGATAATTTGAGCTGAAAAAGAACCCTTATTATATTTTCATTAAGTACCCACGCCTTGTATTTTTTTGATAATTTGAATGCTGTGTTAGGTCCTGAAGGATGGAAGAAGTGAACAAAGTTGTCTCCTTCATTGATGTCTATGCTTTCAACAACTCCAAGCTACCACTTTGAGTCATAAATAATGCCACATAATCATTTACCTTGATACTAAGTTGTCTGTTGGATTTGAGTATTGCTATATGGACTTCTTCACCATTATTTGAATTAGATGTTACAAAGCATTTTATATTATTGCTAGCAATCAGAATAAAGCAGTTTTTTCCTCAAGTTTTAGGAATCCTTAAGGCATTATCAAACCAATCACTCAACCATGTTTCTACCCCTGTGATCTCATTGCTTCTTACTTACCTAAATGTTATGCCATGGATATTAGCATCGCTAAATTAAAAATATATCTTCTGGAGTCAAAATTTGACTGTCTTTTGTTCTCTGTAAACTGGCTTTAGACACTAAACATTTAACAGTTCCTCCCATACCATCACAAGGACCTTTTCCGTGTGTAGCTCTTTCCATGGAGAAGGTCACTTGTTACGAGAACCAATCAGAAGGCACTTTAAGGCAGAAGGTGCCACTTTAGGCAGAGAAATAGAGACATCAGACAATTCCCTGAAGCTACCTACATAAATTACTACCATAATTCTTCTGGGGTATTGTTCAAAAAACAGTAGGTGTAAACGACACTAATGTTTAAGATTGTTTTCCTATCAGCCTACTGGTAACAGAGCTATCATAGAGCAATTTCAGTGGAAAAACCAATGGAGGCTTAATAGTTTGCCAAAATTCTGCTTAAGACATTTTTATTCAAAGTGATACATGAAATCTACAACTACCAACACAATGAATAAGTAACTGGTTTGTAAATTGTCAATCAAATTTGGACTTATTTCTAGCAACATTTAATTATATGCAACAATCTATACATTGCTTCTACAAAGTGAGCGAGAGAAAATTTTTTGAAAATTCAGTTTGGTGTAACTTCCCAACGAGCCAAAACACATACTCCAAATTTTTAGGGCATTCTAAATAGGATTATAGCTTATTGTACCTAAAATTTCAAAATTTTAATAAGTCCCCCACCAGAGATACAGGGGCCCGAAAATGGTAAATTTTCAATTTTTCCTATTTGCAGAAGCTTGTAACAGCTAAAGGCTTAACAAACACACAACTTTTTTGTTACACACATTTACTATGGTACCCAAATATACTATAACAAAAATATAGACCTTGTGATCACAACCCTTCTATAAGAAAATAAATAGCAAAAGTTGTGAAAAACAGCATTTTGCATCAAAACTTTGTACTCATCATTCTCATAGATGTTACATAGTAAGGTTATTAAAAATATGTCAAATAAAAGCTCAATTTATGACCATCAAAGTGGTATTTGAACCATTCTACCACAACCTGTAGTTTCCGAGTAACTCTAATTACCGATACTCGCTGAAAGTGTCATTTTTACAGTGCGCTGTGACCTTCGCGGCCCTGTAAGTCCTTGAGGTCATGGAAAAAAAATTAACAAAAATTGGTTTTGAGCCTTACAGACATGTAGTAGTAAGTGTGTTAAATTTGATTTTTTCTGAAATGGAGCTGCAACAAGTATTCGGTGAATTGGCATGAACCCTATATTCACAAAATTTTAAATATAAAATATTTTTTTGCTTCCCTTTTTTATTTTACCCGGGAGTTAAGGATTGCAATCCCGGAATATCGGATTTAATGACAATCCCGAAATCCCGGGATATAGTATATACGAATTCCGGGATTTACGTACACCTTTTCGCTAACAGGCAGCCCTAATAAGTAAGTTTTCTTGGACATGAAATGCAACACGTTAGACGTTTGAGTCCATTGACTAATACATTTTATTGGAATAAGTAATTTGTCATCATTTGTCTTGTCATAAGATAAACGGAAATGAGCTTACGGTGCCCGTGTTAAAGACATAGTGATCGTCAGAATTAAACAAGATGGACTAAATTCCAGAAAATGTTGCCTAACTTTTGATGATGATCCCGTAATCCCGGGATTGAAAAATCTCTCTGGGATTGCAATCCTTACCGGGAAGCTAGGTTGGGGGGCCGCGGTCCCTCCCTTCCCCGTGTATGGGCACTCATGTATACAAAACCAATGACACAACACTGGAATGTGTAGCTTGCTACTGCTAATCTGCAACTTTGACTGCAGAATAAACAAGTATTTACAGTCCACTAACAAGTAAACAATAGACTTTAGACGGGGGATGGGGTTTCTAGTCGTTCAGATTACAATATGTCAAAGAGTGGCGAATGTTCGCGGCAAAGGGAGGGAAGGTGAATCACGGCGCCCGTGCTTCTCGCTCTTTCGTCCCCATCACCCCAAAACCCTCAATGACCACAACAATGCTAACGTCATCATTCTCTATTGCACACTGACACACGCTCTACCTTAATTTGTTTTGTTCACTTTTTAAACAAAAAAAATTTGTATTCTTTTTGGCATTTAAATTTATTCATACTTTAAATTTTTATTTTCAATTAATTTCTTTTGGCCCGGGCCCCTGAGCATTTGCCCCCTTTGCCCCCCCTTCTCGCCGGCCCTGCCCACTTGGCACTTGGTTGGTAAAGTTTGGGATGGGTGATTCATAAGTAGATGCATCCAAATGCTGCCCAGACCTAATAGGGTGAGATTATGGATCCTTCTTTTAGCTATCGTAATCGAGAACAAAAGGCCCTTCCAAAAGAAAAATATTCACATTAGCTGCCCTAGTGATATTTCTATGCACACCTAGATTCATAATTTGAACTAGATAAAATTTCATGCATTGTTATCAAATCTTCATTCTTGTATTCTCAGTTAAATTAACCACAGAGCCGGTTACCACATTATGTAGGTGCATATGTGGTTTAGTTCAAGCTCTGTTATATATTCATCATGGACTTATAAATATAAAATTTTGGCTCTTCCAGGTTTATATGCCATTATCGCCAAAAATATTTACCTACACTGGTTTATATAAGTGGGCAGGAGAAGTTCCGAAAACATGTAAAAAAGTTAAAGATACATATTTGAAGCAAAAATTGGAATTTCTATGTTTTTTTACCAGTGCATTACTTTCCCCCAGAGCTATATGAAGAGAAAAGTTGAATGGGCACCTTATGATCAGGTTCACTCATGTTGCTAATTTGCATGGATGTGGTGCTTGTGCCTCATTGCAATGGGAAAAGTAACAAAACTTTTGTGAGCTGTGGCATTGTATCTAAACAACCCTATCATTCTTCAAAAAGCATGCTTACAACGTCTTGGCCTGCTGTTTTTGAGCAACTGGTGACTTGGTTCATGACCTCTCCCTAGTCACACTCCATTCCAAATGAGAGCATTTTGCCATTCTGGTCACCCCCTGCGTACTCTCATGTAAGAGGGGAAGTATGTGGATTGGGCAAGTAGGGGAGGAGCAAATGTTAGTATGGCATTGTTATGTCCATGAAAATGCGTAAGTTGGAATGAAAGGTTTTACACAAACACTTTGGCATTTAACGTGATGGAAAGAAATAATTGGTAGTAACATTATATGAATGCATTGAAGGACATTGTACAGTGAATAATACAGAATAAGTAAGCTTTAAAAGTTAATACACAGAACACTTGGAAAAAAGGCAAGCAGACGTTAACGGGACAAACAGCCAGAGTAAGGCTGAGCTAGCAGGAGAAGGAATATCCCCTCCCCTGCTCCATTTGGTGCCAAGACCAGCTTCAAGCTCCTCCTTCCTGCTGGCCTCTCACACCAGCTCATTTGAAATGGACTATAATTGCTTTGCATGTATGCTGTATTCCACTTGAGGATTTCAGTGTGTTTATTTTTGGGGAAATATGAGAATTTCTGCCATTATTTAACTTGGGAGTTCTCATTGGCAAATGGAATATCTCCATAGACAACTCACTTTACTTGATCTGTCCTGGCATTTTCTTGATATGTCAAGGCAAGGTGTAGATACACTTGGAAGATGCCGGTGGGTGCAAGGAGGTTCCTATTTGATTGTACATCATGATTAGGCAAAAGTTTAGGAATAGCGTGAAGGACTCGCACAGTTTTCAGATGCAGATGCTGGATTGAGCCTTAGTGAAAATGAGGTGAGGTTCTAGAGTTTAAAAAGAGGAGAGTGAAGAATTAATTGGGACATAGGGACTGCGATTTGTGCAAAACAAAGGGCCATCGGGAGTTGGTTGATAGAATTGCGAAAGAAGATAGGGTAGAGGTGATAGATAAGCAAGGATGGGGAAAAATTAAGACAGGAATAAGAAGAGCATCGGAGGAGGAGCAGTAGACTTCAGCCTAAAGACAATGGGAGTGATTTATCGTAAAGATATGTTTAGGTGTCCCACGGGTGAATAACAGTAGCTGAATGTGCTGTATGAAAATAAACTAGGCATGTATCAATGTACTAATGAGTGAGACATAGTAAATAGTTCTCCCCTTGGGTTGTGTTGCATGGAAACGATGGCTTATTTGCAACTCATTATTAAGGGCTGTGCCAGAACGTTCTTGGAGTCGCAATAGTAATCTGGTTGTTTTGGGAGATACCAGGGGTCAGCCATTTCCTCTTTCATATCCACGTTAAGTTTCCAGATGCTACTCTTGAGCTCAACCTCAGCTCATGACTGCTATAAAAAACTTTGTTGTGGCGTCATTGTACCGTGAGTTGTTTGTGTGTACACAATATTAATTGAGGAAAGCAAACTTTTGCAAATACCACTGTTAAACACACACTCAGTGGTATTTTTTAAAAGTTTGTTTTCTGCAATAAAAGTTGCTCGCAGTGGAGTTCCTAAAAGTTGTGGGGGACAGAGTTTTGTTTTTATTGGTTTTTTTGTGTGATGGTGCTCTTGTGTTTGCGCCACAATGCAGATGAGGATGATGGAGCACCACCGTTGGCCCCTGGCGATGAGCGCATGCACGTCCAGAAGGAGAGCAAGCTGGGTGGTGGCGTTGTCTCCAAGGTGATCTTCTTCATCCTCTTCCTTGGCCTCATGGGCACTGCGGCTGTGGTCTTCCTGGAGTACCGTGGAACCTCTGACGGTAAGAGGGACTGCGCTTGTGGAGATCCCACTCTGATGTCTCCAGAATAGCTATGAGCGGCTTGTATCTTTTGAACTACGTGCAAGGAAGTTAAACATTGGGAATCCATCCAAGCAGTGTATTGTATGGTACTCGCAGAGAAGCAAGATCGCATGTAGGGAACATTTATGTATATTTTTTAAACCCCGGCAGCCAAATTGTACAGAAGGTGACGCGGATTGTTCCATTGTATTGAATTTTCATAATAGGGTAGTTTCCTATTATTTTTTTATTGTCTTGATCGAAAGTTTATAACCTCTGGAGTACGTGTTTTAAGCCGTTCGATTTTTAAATGACATTAAGTATTTTTCCTAATTAATTAAGAAGTGAAAAAAATCAATGGCGCGAAAACGCGACGGCAAACTATTGCATGCTGGTTAATCCTACGTGTGACGTCAAACTATTTCCTCTACCTGCCACCAGGTTGTGCTGCAGACGCTTCCAAGTAGATGCTGCACTCCGTTAAAGCTTATTAACTAGTATTGGAGGCATATTTATTCTGTTCATTTATTATGATTAACTTTTATTTATTTATTTAATCTTATTTATGCAGTTGATTCATTTAAAATCAGTTAGTATTCCTTTCACAAGCATAACATGTAGTTCACCCATCTCCACACGACCTTCATGCCATGCTTCACTGTAGCAGAAGACACCACAAGCAGGATGTCCTTGAGCATATAAAATGACTATTAATACCGTGTTTAAGTGAGAAGACTTTTCGAGCGTTGATAGTTTTCACAGGCTATTACTAATACATAGTCACTAGAGCTGAGGGGCCCTGGAATACAACAACGGTAAGTTCAGGAGACAATTTTCCTATGCCTCGCAGCGTAAACTACCTACCTGTTACGTCAGCAAGAAGGCAGCGCACCCCGCCATTTCAGAGTCTTTTCAAATGGCCTTAAAATTAACATTTAATTCTCTAGTAAACTGGAATTTCTCAATACAATCTTTTTGCATATATTAAATACATTTATGGCAGGGCACAAATCGCAATCAATGAAGTCTGTTTTCTTTGCTGAGGGAAACTACCCTATTAGGACGCCAATATTTCAATTTGAGACCCATTTATTTATATTCAAAGTTTTTCAATATTGCGCATTCCTCCATATTGAACACCACGCGGCTGTATTTAACAACCACATGAAAGTTATAACAATAGGTAATAAACGGAACAACGCTAGTTTTTAGAACATTCCAGATAAACGGAAGTACGTCAATAGCAAAGCTTCTAGATGCTTCTGGAAGGACGACAATGCTTCAGTGATCTACTATAAAAGCCAGCGCACAACAAGCATCGGGACTGTCTGAAAAACCCCAAGTGCGGCATGTCGTAATACCGGAGAGCAGATTCATATAAATAGGATTTTGCACGACTATCATGACCGAACGTGGTCCCACACCACTAAAGAAGAAGTTTACGTTACACAGTGTGTGCGAAATGAAAGGCGATTTTTTCCAAATTTAACAAATTAGAGCTTGTTTAAATGTTAATTTAAATAAAAAAATTCTAGACTCGAATCGATTTTTAATTCAAACACGTATCAAAACTCAATTATAATCGGACAAGTCTTGAAAACCTGTAGAATGCTTTAGGACTATATATTTTAATTGTGATAAAAGTTTAGCTGTTTTGTGATGCTCTATCGCTGTTCCACGATGTTGTAAACATGACCAAGTCTTGAAATCGGGTGTTTTTACTGTGTTTTGTTTAGATTTATGACAACTCGCATCAAGAGGGGAGATGATATCAGCCCAAACGATGTGTCACTTAACCCTTTCCACTCGGATTTTCTCACCCTCTATACCAGTAGTCCGCTTGGAATTTAATGTTAAATACCCCTGAGTTGGTAGTAGCTATGCTGCGTCAAGTATCACTCGACATCCGAGTGGAAAAGGTTAAAGACAAATAATTTCCCTTTCCCATCATGTATTATACATTATGGAAATAAAAGAGTGAAACTTTGTTGGGTTCATTTTGTATTTAAATCGGCACAACCCGGGTTTCATAACGTAGTTACATCTTCAGGTGAGTGATCATGCATACATCATCTTTATATAGCAGGTTGGGTGCGACAGTGAGGACATGTATCTGTCGGAAGGGAGTTGGGAGTGGTATGAGAAGGGATGGAGGGGGAAGGTTAGGTTGGGTAGAAGAGGGATTTCCCTGCGTTGATGGGTCTTCGACCAGTAGAGTGAATGAGGAAACTAGGGGCTAAGGAGGGTTGAGGTCAGGGTGAAGGAGAGGAAAAGAAAGAGATTAGCGGGGGCGCATTATGTTTTAAATGTAATGGCACATATGTCACTGGGGGAATTTTAACGAGTAGCACTGATTGGTACAAATTCCAGGAATGAGTTAATTGCACACAGGTGGGTGATCACTGTGGAATTGTTGGTTGTCACTGTGGAAATGAGTGGGGAGTGGGAGGGAAGCACTTGCTCATTGGCCAGTGGGATGTTGTTCTTTAAATTTTGGATTATCTCCAGCATTTCTAGGGCGTCGAGTCTCCTCTTGTTTCCCTCTGAGTGGAGGATCTCCAGCATGGAATCGCTCTGATGGTTGCTGTCTATTAAGTGGTTGGCAGGGCTTGACTGGTCTTCCTTCTTTTTGTAACAATTGTGATGCTCACTCACCCTAATGTTGACACTTCTTTCTAGGCTTGTGCGATGAGTCGATTAATCGAAGTCATCGACCATCGACTGCGATGAGTTGATGAGAATCTTCGATGTCGATGAATTGATGTGAATCATTGATGTCAATGAGTCATGATGTACTGCTGACGATGAGTCGATGAATTGATGTGAATCATTGATGTCAATGAGTATTGATGTACTGCTGACACGATTACCACTGCTGACGACCCCTTCCTGGCGGAGCTCCACAAGTACGAGGGGGTCCCAGCTTTATCCAAATCTTCTGACGTCCTACATTGGCAGAGGGAGAGGAAGGATGTGTATCCCCGCCTTCAGAAGTACGCGAGGAAATACCTCTGTATTCCTGCCACTTGAACGTCGTCAGAGCGGTTCTTCAGCGATGCAGGGAACGTTGTGTAGGACGACCGATATCAACTCACCGATGAAAATGCGGAAATGAGAATTGTATTATACCACAACAAAGAGTTGTTGCTTACTTGCTAACTTGGTGCTTGTTTCGCTCTTTAATAAATAGGCCTTGTCCTTCTCAATTAAGTTTGACCCAATTCAGTCTTTACTTAATAGCCAAAATAAACTGCCTACCGAGACATCTGCACCGATCATCGTAATTCATCTATCGTCGATAGTCATCAACCATCGACAGTCATCGATCATCGACATTCATGGATCATCGTGTACACTCTATTCGATGATCGATGGCAACCATCGCCATCGAAGCATTTCGATGAAATTTTTTCATTGAAAAATCGATGATCAAAATCGGTCATTGCACAAGCCTTCTTCTTTCCATTCTGCCTATATATCTCCTGTCACAATCTTCGCACTTAAGGCAGTATATGCCACTTCTCTCTTTGGTGGGAAACGATCTTTGCAGTTGAACAGCATTGTTTTGAGAGTTGAGGGGGTATAATGTGCTATCCTCTAATATTCCTTTGGCTATTTAAATATAAAGTGAACCTAACAAAGTTTCATTCTTTTATTTCCCATTATGGAAAGGTATCTCATAGTTAAGCCTGAAGTTATCTGCTATATATTATGCATTATACCAAATGCACCCAATGTTACTGAGGAATTCGTCAAAGTCCAGGTCTATACTATTTTAATGGCGACAGTAGGTCAAGGATAATTATATTGCAATATTTAGAAACATTGTAGGGAAACTAGTTGAGAATGACAATGTGGATAGGAAACACAGCATTGAAATTTGTTCCTGGCACAAATAATTTTGGATAAAGCTGATTACCCTCTGTTTAATAGAACATACCTTGAGAATGCCTTAAAATAAATAAGATTCAGTTATATTTTGGTGTTTCAAAAGTTGTGAAATTTTAAGTTGATGGTATCATTACATCAGTGAGAGCAATGCTTCTCCACCAGAGTTATAATAAGGCGAGTGAAAATGAAGAGACTACTTTTCTTGCAGTTGATATCCCCACTGAGGAATCACGTTTTGGAAGCTTGTTTGCCGGCTGGGTTGATGAGGCCCCAGAGAAGCATGACACTAGCGGAGAGGAGGACGACGGGGATGGTGAGGACGATCATGGCGATGAAGAACATGGTGGTGAGTGTGTGTTCATTCGGATGGGGGCTGTTGACAGTCCTTTACGAGACATATGCCATTGTGCAGCAAGTTGTTGACCTACATACCTTCCGATTAGGAATTTTCAAATATAGAACTGTACATACTACATGTGTGGGTGTAATGTTTTGTTATCTCTCTCTGCTGGCGAAATTGCATTTATTCCTGATGCTCTCTTTGCTATCAAGTTTCAGCAGTTAAGTTGGTGATAACACAGGTTGAAAAGAAAAAATGCTAAATTATCTTGAAATGCTGTAGGCATTGTTCTTTCATAGTGCTTCCTTGTATTCATGGAAATGCCTCGGATGAGGACAATCATGGTGAAAAACCATAAGATTGCATTTACACATCTTTCAATGGTTTTCATGTGAATTTTTATGTATGGATTGGAAAAAAATCATTTTAAGTCAAAAACTGCTGAGCATGCTCAGCAGCTCTTATTTCTTAAAAAGAATTTTCAGTATTTACAAATGCGAGAGGGCTTAGTGTATTAAATCTAATTCCAGTGATAATTGTAAAAGTAGCAAAATAAAAGAGTTGTCACAATGTCATTTCTCTCAATAATTAGGTGCTCTTTTAAAACACTTTTGATTACTGAGTTGACGTGATGAGAAGTAAAGCACTTATCAAATTCTTTTAGAAAAATAAGTAAGGTATTGGCAAATACATAATACTATTGGTATCGCCCACTGGCATCGGTGCAAGTAATACTACTAATAATTCTTGTTCACATATGGATTCTCTGAAATTCCCTAATTTAAAAATTCTAACAAAAAGTTCCTCTGCATTCTTCCAGAAACACTATTTTCAGAAAAAGCCTTCAGTACTGCTGGAAATTTGGTTGATAAAAAAAGAAATCGATTACATGCTGACAGAGTGGAAATGCTGCATTTTCTAAACAAAATTTTTTAATGTTTTCATTGAATTTTCAATTTTAGTTACAAAAAATTAAACTGAGATACTTTTGAAATTACCCATTCTTTATATTTGCCCTCGAACATGACCTTAATTTCATTGAGTGGGGACTATATGACCATTAGTCATATTTTATTTACTTTAAGAAATAAGATTCAGCTTCAATTGGGTTTAACGAGAGAATTCACGAGAAAGGAAGCATCATTTAACAATTTACAGATAAAAAGGAAGATTTGAATTTGATGAAATTGAGGAGATTAGGATGTGTGATTAGGATTAGAGATTCGGATTCGATTAAAAAACAGGATTCGATGAAATTTTGGATTCGCCTCATCACTAATTCTCAGCCAGATTGTTTTAGAAATATCATTTCATTGACATAGTGCTCTAAGTACTCGTGAATGTTTAATGGTTTTGTAATCCTACTGTGGTAAATGCCCGGGCAAGGGCCTAGCCATGTTGACACACCGGTTCCCGTGAGATCACCGAAGTTAAGCAGCGTTGGGCCCGGATGGAGGTTGGAAGGGTGGCCCCCCTCCATGGCCCTATCATGGTGCTCTTGTCCCCTGTCTGCGAGCGGTGGGCAGGTTAAATGTAGGTCGCGCCACGATGGATCTAAAGAAGTGCCAGAAGGGGGCTCCAGAAGGCTCCCGCCCACCCCTGCTCCAATTTACAATAGATTCAATCCCACCCGTATCTTTCTGATCTTTTTACGTTTCCTAGGAAAGGTAAAAGGAAGGGAATGGAAGGGAAAGGTAAAGAATTAACTAACTAAACAATAAAGTTATAGAGGTTCTCACAAAAGCAACATAGCTAACTGCCATTTTTTCAAAAAATTTTAATTTTAATAGTACATTGACTATAATTCTCAATTTCAACCTTATATCTGTGATGTATGTTAGGTAATTGAAAAAGTAATGCTAATGCATGATTGACAGTGCATTGCTGCATTGTGAATAAGTGACTCCATATGTTTTCAGAAATTAATCTACATACAAGAATATGAACGTACAGTCAATGAAGTAAGAAAAGGAATTTGCTCAAATTGAACTAGAATAGCTTTTAAAGTTATAAATATATAGGCAAACACATGAAATGTAATTGCTATGGTAAAGTTCATACACATACTTACCAGACATTGTCCGCGATTAATTACCTAACCTCCCCAAATTTTCAACTCCTTCAAAATATACTATGCCGCTGTCTGAAAATTATTTTGCCTCACTCATTAAAGGCAAATGAAATATGTACTCCATTATACAGTATTTTTTGTAAAAACATATCAGATACATACATACAGAACATACATACCAGATGTATGGATTTTCTCCTCTTCCCTTTAGTTTCCTCTGTTCACTGTTTCACTGGTGATCATTCTACAGTCACGAACCTAATTAACGCTGTTGATGAACCCGAGAAGACTTCACCGGCTAATTAACACTGTTTCTAACAAGAATACGGCATACGTATTTCCCACATTACGAAACAATGGAATCTGAAAAACGTGCAGCCAACTTGGCTATTCAAGTTAAATTACAGGATGATTGTTTAAATGCGTTAATGGACTGACAATGCCCCAAAACCTTTCACTGTGTTCCGGAAATTATCATTTTTATGAATACTAAAGCGGGTCTCATGGTGGACTATTTAAACCACATTATATTATATATTTTTTATTTGGTAATTTCTGGTTTAAAATTTGGTTTACCGTGTCCGTAATTAGGACTGTCTACATCATGTTCATTCTTGGTCTACAGCAAACTTCAATCAGTGAAGTTATCCGTAGATGCTAAATAGACCAAATTTAGGCATCTACAATTTTCAGTATGCTCTCAGGGTATTTTTCCAAAGCACCCATAACATTGATCTAACTAGAGTTAAATTTTTAGGAAATGGAATGATTATTTAAATATATTCGGTAGTAATGAGAGTTCGATACTAGGAGTGGATTTTTGGTTCCTGAGAGCTATCGTTATATAGTGGCACTACTGTACTACCATAACTGGCTAGGAAGTAACTTTTAACACTGGATGCATAGAGACTTTTCAGCATGACTTGCATTATTTGTGATAAAATGAGAAATCAGCTTGATCTGGTATGTGTTAAAATACTCATTATTTTTAATTAAAAACTTGATACAAAAAAATACTGATTGGTGCTGGCAGTAACCCAAATGAAATGTTTTAATTCACATGGTTTGAAAATAAATTCATGATTTCTTGAGCTTAAGGTCTTTTGCTATGCTGCCTCTCATGTTTGTGGGGATTTATTACGGTATAGTAATTAAAATATTGACTGCATTTATTAAATATATTTGTCATTGTCATGTCATGTCATGGTTGAAGATGAGCAGGATGTTCTAATTTTGGTAAACTGTTGGTCTGGCATAGTGTTATCGTTTTGTAAAAACCAAGTTGTGCTGATTATTGTTACAAGACTTTTTTATTTATCATTAAAGGAATTGGACAGGCTATTATGTTTTATGAAAATACAATTATAGTTCACAATATAGTTCCTGAAACATTATTTATCTTAGTTATCTTTTTCTTAATGAAAATAAATAATATTTTTGGGGTTGTCGACAAAAAAGTAATAGTTAAATGGTTTAATCACTTTATTTATCACTTGTTTAGTACAACTGCTGGTCTCAGAGGGAAACAACCAAATGGTGTAAAATATTTTGCTTTTATCAATTTTTAAAGGAAACTGCATTGTAAGTCTCTCGTAATTAAGTAGTAGTGATGCCATCTATTACCCTTGGCAGATTAAGCAGGAGGCTTAATTATCCCGGTGGTGGTGCTGCTGCTTAGTGGGAGTTCAGTGCGTGATTTGTGTGAAGTCTCTCAACTATTCTCTCTCTATTGTGTAAACTAAATAAAAAAGGCACTTGATCATTTTATTTATGCATCAGTTGTTTTTTTTTTGGGCACATCCCCAAGTGTATCAAGCCGGAGTCTGAGTGGCAGTTGGAGTTTGTGCAGTGGACTGCCTTGATGTCGTGAGTGTAATGCCTTCTTTTGGTCATTGTGTGCAGAGCACTCGGAAGAGGAGGAGGGGGAGGGCTCTGAGGAAGATGCTGGTGATGACGATGGGCTGGAGGAACTGTTGAGTCGTGGGATTCCAGGGGTGACGGAAAGCGGTGAGGTGGAGGGTGCGGAGGAAGAGGGGAAGGAAGGGGATGAGGAGGAGGAGGATGAAGGCATCGGGGAGGACGTGAGTGAGGAGGAGGAGGAGGAAGATGGTGGGGGCGGAGACGACGACAATGACTCTGGGGAAGGGGGAGGCAGCCAGGTGAGCAACCCCCTCGCCAACTGATTGTTGGAAGCATGCTCTAAAAGCCCACGTTGATGGCCAGGTTACATCACCAGGTAGTTCTGTCTGTTTACCAAGGGAGAATCTTATTACACTTGGTGTATTTTCCATTTTGGCATCTTGAATTGTCCACCTCATCATCCAGTGCAGGAGAATTTGCGTCCTCATGCCTGACAAAGTCTCTGACCCCAAGGCTTCAGAGTTGGAATCCTAAAGAAAATTCCTGCTCTACTTCTATCCCCTATTATTTCTGCTTAGAAGCCATGACTATGAATTATAAACCAGACACATGTATATAAAGACAGTTCAGTGAAGAAAATGTGGATGGTGAATGAGCAGCAGTGAATGATCTAGAATATCCATGAAAAGGAATGGTTTACTCGGAACAATAATCACAATTTTGTACACGAAATCGTTAGATGGAAACGAAAAAAGAATTTTAGTGAAAAAATTAATCTTCTAACCACAACCGTTCACTCATAATTAAAAAATTCAAAATAAGCGAAAGGTGACGCCCACCGAAAAAGCTGCTTTGATATCATTGACGTCATTTTCCTCCCGTCCTTGACTGCTTTTAGGGGAAGGGAAGGGAGTGGAGGGGGGTTCTCGGAAGGTCTGCTCACACAGATCCTGTCTCAATTGCTCCCATTGGTAGGGTCAGCTGTGTCCCCCCTTTGCGATAAGGCAAAGTAGCTTCATGGGCTCAGTTGTGATTGGACGAAGTCGTTATACGTCAGAGGTTGCACCACGCCCACGTTTCCGAAATGGTTAAAATCATCAGTTTTTTGCCGCTTATAACTCGAGAAATAATTGACGTATCAAAAAACAGAAAAAAATACGAGTCTTTTTATTTTACAAACTCTTTCAGATTTGGAAATAAAAAAAATATGGTAAACGACCCCATTACACCAGAAGAAAGATTTTAAATACCATTCACTGATTACTTATGACCGTGAAAAATGACAGTATAAGTAATTATCAAAATATACTAGGGAAGTGCGAGATTTTTATTAAATCCATTCCTACTATAACTCAGCAGCATACGCTCACCCTTGGTATTAGGCAACTAACATGACAGTGAAAGGTTCATCTGAATAGTTCCAACAGGTGCACTATAATTCAGTGAACTGTTCCCTAAAAAGAACTAATGCTGATCACTACAATTTATATTCCATAGATATTCTATTTATATTTGAATAAATATATGATGAACATCTTAGTCAGAAAAGTATGAACTGTAATTTCATAGTAACCTAAACTAGTGTGGGTACTGCATAATAATCATTTCTTGCGGCTGTAATAATATATCCCCTTCTGGGAATGTAAATTATTTACCACCAGTTATGCAACCAGCAGGACGACAATCATGGCAACATCGTCTTGTAAAACGTAAATGGCGAACCATTCAAAAATTTTCTAGTATAAATAAAGTGAAGACGTTACACTGCGGAGATAGAGATATTATTATGACTTGATGAAAAAGTCATTAATGGTGGGAAAACGTAAATTGCAGGGACGTAAAAGCTTTACTGTATATTATTGATGTTCCAAATGTTAATTGGCAACCCTTATTTCAGGTATTTCTAGAGATAGTATGCAACCTTTTTGATGGTGGGGAGAATTTTGTTGTTTCTGAATTCTGCATTTGATGTTATTTTAAGATTCTTTGTCGTCATTCTTGGAAATCTGTACAACTGTCTGTTTAGTAATTTTGCCTATTCACATCTTCCTCGATAAAAATTAATACTTCCACATATGCTAACTTAGATTGGGTAATAAAAATGGAAAATATTATGAACGAAGCGTCAAAAAAAAATATCTTAAGTAACAAATGATCTCCCTCTGTTAATTCTGGCCCTACTTTCATAGCTTTCTGCAAAGAATGCTTTTGGCCAGGTTCACAGCAGTTTATCCGAGATTTTAGAACAAAGTGCTGGCAAAAACAGTTGACGGTGAGTGAGAAAAGGGTTTTAGTGTTGAAAGAGAAAAGGACAGGCTTGCCACCATGCCTTTAATGTGCAATTTTCCAGAAAACACATTACAGGAGATATGAAAGTCTCTCTACTTTTGGTGCAGAATACCCAAGATCAAGTAAGTAAAGGAAATTTGAGCAGATTCATGATTTTTAGGGAAAATCCATAACCATTGTTTGTGTCGTGTGCTTTTTATGATATGCAAAAACGTTTGTAGAGAATGTAAAGCAATTGAGATCCTCAAAATCTATTACAATCCTGTTATCTTCTGTATGTTTGCCTCTCCACTTTGTTTCTCTCCATTCCCTGAAGTCTTAACTTATATTCCTTCATTCAGTTTTTTTCCTCCATAGCATTTCCTTTGTAGATCCTTTGAAATGGTCTTAATGTTTTTCTTAATTTTGTTTTGGAATATGATAGTAAGCTTCCATTTAAACTTTTAAAAAGCTGGCATAATAATTAAGAGAATAATGGCTTCTAAAGCTACCTTGCTGCATTGTTGTATATTAATAGCATATTTCTTTTTTATTGGCATCTGGTGTGTGGAGTGTGATTGATTCAAGTGGCATGTGTCTTGAACAATGATTGGCTGCTGTCCATTGTGCCCCTATTGTCATGAGGGCTCTCAACTTTTTGTCAGAAGTAAACCTCATTGATTTTTAGAGTGCAACTACATACCATTTTTATCCTATTGCAGCATGAACTCAAGAGTGTATTACAAAATTATTTCAGGAAAAAGTTGGTTATTTAAGAAGTAGGTATGAAACTCTTGAAATGGCGATCTATGTATATATCCAGTGAAGTGTGTATGTAATTAATTGCTTAAGAGTCACCTGAATGACTCAGGTGAAAGGAAACAAGTGAAGTTGGAATATGTCATGTTAACGTGGAGGTCTCTAATGTTGTGTAACGTCAGTTTGGAAACTGTGAGTGGATCCTGTAAGCCCTTAGTTAAAGTAATGATATCCACAGGTATCGATTCCTTGTCCTCAGTGTTGCTATTTATTCATGTATAAGAACCCACTCCTGGTTTAGTCAGGACAGTCCTGAATTTCGATAGTTTGTCCCGCTTGGTGAGGAGAATGTTCTGCAAATGCATCTTGTTTACTTGGTCAGCAATCCCATTTGAAAATTCTTTTAAGGTCGCGAATGTTCAAGCTCTCCCTCTCAACACGAGATGTGATGCATCAGCTCAAATTTCAATGTTTACCATTGGTTCAGTGAAGTAAATTGCTCCCTCAATTGCCCACTGACTGCGGTGTGATCAATGGTGTCATCAGTCTTAAGAATTTTCAGTGTCGACCCCATAAGCCAGCTCTATTCTCTGCTAATGCTACCCAAAATAAATTCCAAAAAAATATATTTTCAGTTTCATTTTTTTAATTATATTCCATGATGTGATGATATGATGATTCCATGATTATAATAATATTCATTTTAGTGTGAATATTCACACTTGATGTGAATATATATTTCTCTGGGGTAAGACTTAAACAGCCATCGGGGAAAACCACAAGTAGGACAATGTTGGCAGTGTTATTAAAAATGATTTAATTTTTAATTAGATTTGATTCCATTTCTATATAATGGCGTTAGAAGCAGCGAATGTAGTGGTGATATCTCATAGAGGAGGAAACGATATTTCAAAGGCTTGTCGGATCAGAAAACATGAAAGGGCATTCCATGTGGCCACATCATCTGATAAGTGCTTATTTTAGGGAATAGACATTTGGCAATAAAGAAGAAGAACTAGCAAAATATTAATCTTTTTAGCTTTTTACAGTTTAGTACATGATTTTAGTTTCAGTTCCATGGATTGTTCATCTAAACCAATTAAAAAATGCAGGGTGCCCAGCAGTCGGGGAAAATCTGGAAATCAAGGAAAAGTCACGGAATTTGGAAAAGAGGTAAAAGTCCCAAAAAAAAGTTCCGAAACTTCACCAGGAATTTGAGCGACTCAACCAGTCCATCTGCCTACCTACCGCACCCTGCACCCTACCGCACATCTGATACCAATGCGTTGCAGGGGTGGAGACATAGTGGGGTATGGATCAGGAGTGGAGTTATAAATGAGTAAGGCCAAGCCAGAAAAGAACAATATATTTTAGAAATAACTCTCATAGTTATTACATAACATACAATCCTGGCTCAAGTAGGAATTTGTTTTTGACAGTTAGGGTTTGTTTTTCCCAGGGGTTTTCCTAAATTTGTGAATCCAGGAGTATTCTCCAACTCGCAGGGGGAGACTCCCCCATGACCCGTGGCATTGGATCCCAAATACTTGTCTTGCGGTAGTGGTTTCAGGCAGGTCTGGAGATTAAGCATCTTTGGGGCAGTGGTTAGGGGAGAGATACGAATGCCCTCCATCCTACAGAGCATTCGGCACCAGAAATGGACCTTCCCTGATTTGATAGGGCATCTGGCTCCACGATATTGCCGTGTTCCACATATGTAAATGGGTCCTTATTGCTCTGATACCGTGGCGACGGATGTGAGTCGTCAGCCACCATCCCCTCTCCCACATCACTTCTGTTTCACATCTACATCTACATTTACATAATACCCTGCAAGCCACCATAAAGGTGTGTGGCAGGGGGTGAAATCTCACCAAACATGGACTACATATCATGCATAACATTTGTAATTAAAAATTTAAATAGCAAAGCATACATGCAAAAACATGCTGTTAGTTGGGTTAGCTTATACCATCCTTATACCAACATGCAGCTACCAATTTTATCCATTGCTACACTCGTACTGGATACATTTACCGTTATTCATATCCCTAATTGTACGAGGAAAAAAGGACATTTTGAATCTGTCAGTTCGGTAATCAATTCCTCTAATTTTGTAATCATGGTCCAGTCTGCCATAGTAAGTTGGGGTTCGTAAAATATTTTTAACATCATCACTGAAAATATTTCCTTGGAATTTGTTCGCGAGATTAAGTCTAAATTTCAACCTGCGATCTGACAATGATTCCCATTTCAATTCACTTAATAGACTGGTTACGCTAATATAATTATCGTATCGTCCCTTTACAAATCTTGCCGATCTTCGCTGCACACGTTCAAGTTCATTACTTAGACCGATTTCGTAGGGATCCCATACACTGGCAGCATATTCCAAATGAGGTCTAACAAGGGAAAAGTATCTGATTTCTTGTACATGATCGTCACATTTACCCAGTACTCTTTTGACGAATCTCAGCTTTGGTCGAGTACCGTATTGAGCAGGCAGCCTGCTGCACGGGATTGACTATGAGGTGGTGCGGCGTGGCTTAAGGTAGCTCGATCCTCATGCTGTGTTGCCTCCACTCTTTAACTCACTAACCTTAAGGCCAGTATATTGTTCCCCTGGAAGTTATGCAACACACAAATAAGGTTTCAACTTGCCCGGGAAGACCTAACCCCCCTCCGCTCATACAGATTTTCCAAGGAGTTAACCCCCCCTCCCTCCCTTCGGGGGGATTCAGGGTGTTGTTACACCACTGCACCCCATACTCAATTTCAATTGTAAAAAATAAAATTGAAAATGTTCATTTCACTTTGATATTTTCAGACACATCAAACCATATTAAACTCCTCCCTACTTCAGTTAGTGTTTTTGAAACAGCCGGTGTGGAAATTAGTAAACTTGGACCGATACTGATAGAGGGTATCGGCCATTTTCCATACTTTCAAGTATTCATTTTTTTCTGATACTTTTACTCAAAAGCATTCGTTCAGTGAAAAGTATCCAAATAACATCTAATTTTAAAATCCTGCCTTCTTCCACTGGCTTAGCAACGCGTTGCGTATTTGTTTTCTTTGCAGCGATGCGGCTGCACTCTGCTGCCCTCCTGTTCTTAATGACTCATGCACCCTTGTGACTGGTTCAGCGTATTCAAATAGGTATATTATGTTCAAAAAATGTTTAGAAAGAATTAAAGGGTGCCCAAAAAACAGTGCATTTTATCGCGACGTTTGTTTGTTTTACAAGTGTCGACTGGACATCATAACTACGCGAGCACCAATACTTGGTGACAGTAAAAGTGAGACAAGTGCTTAGAATTGGCCACGGGGAATCCTGAAGTGGAAACCAAAATATCAATTGATAAACTCAACCTCCTCCGAATAATAGACGAAAATCCATGCATGAAGTGTGCTGAAATAGCGGGAAAAATTAAACTTCTGCTGTCAACTCTACTTTGTTATGCTGAATGCGTACGTTGTTTGGCGTGTCCACCTACCTTCCAAACTCTGTTTCCAGAAATATAAAATGAATAAAAAATTGTGGCATTGTCAAGTGTTATGCCGTCAATTATTGTCATAATTAATTATTGTGTGCGCAGCAATGAATTGTACTGTAGGTATTTTCCTGGGAGGCGTAATAATTGAAAATGAAACTTGGTCACAATAAATTACCACCAGCAATCAGCTAATGAACTAATTTGACGGACAGTGTATATATGGTCCCCTGAATGTTATGCGGCCTACACATATGCGTTCGACATAACCCAGGAAGGCCGAACCTGTTCAGTACGTTTTCCTTGTTGATACCACGTTCAGGATTTCGGATCCTATAAAAGTGTTCTATTGAGAGTCCACTGTATTTGAGTGTACCTGCAGGTTTAGAATTTTCTGAGCTAATATTTTCAGAGACTGGTTCTATGGTTTCTGATAGAATAACCCTATAACCTACTGAGCATGTTGAGCAGCTCATATTGCTAAAAGGAGTTTTAAGTATTTACAAATGCAAGAGGGTTTAGAGTCTGAAATCTAATTCCAGTGATTAATTGTAAGAGCAACAAAAGAAAAGAGTTGTCACTATGTCATTTCTCTCATTAATTACCCTTTGGTAGCACTTTGATTACTAATTGTAGTTCACGAGAAGGAAAGCACTTATCAAGTTTTTTTGGAAAAATAAGTAAAGTATCGGCAAATAATACAATCCTCCGCTGGTATTGAGGTTTGGTATCAGAAAGTGTGGTATTGGTCCAAGTCTTGAAATTATGCTTGTAGAAATAGTGTTTGATGAGAAATTTAGTCATTGTAGGTCATGCACTATCTTCCCTTTACTAAATCAGGGTTTATAGGAACCTGGAAATCCTGGAAAACCTGGAAAAGTCAGGGAATTTAACGTGTGGTCAGGGAAAAATAGCAAAATGTTTAAATTTATCACCTGAAAATGCCAAGAGATGGAAAACTGCACACAGGAGCGGAGGAGGAGGGTGAAGGAGGGGACGACTGGCCTCAGGCCGGCTTCGCTGCGGAGGAGGCAGCCCTATTTCTGGCTATTGCCTGCAAGATTGGTGAAAAGATTGGCGAAAGGTGTGCGCATTCATATTCTCATTTTCATTCGCTAGCTGTTTTGCCAGGAATGCTTCGCTCTGTCCCTCTGGCGATGAAAAAGTTATTCTCAGTCAAATTTGAAGTCACTTAGCCAAATTTGTAGAAGGATGTGAGGAAGAAAAAATCAAGATTGATTCAAAGAGCTACTTTGACATGACATCAAGTTTGAAGGAAAAGCCAGGTTAGCCTTCTTTGCAAATATTTTTCTGCAATTAAAACCATTTCTGAAGGCATATCGATGTAATTAATGATAATTTTTATTTTGTTTACTTAAAGTTGTTGATCTCTTTATTACTGGAAGTTCATATGATTAATATGAAAATAAACTTACAACTTTTCATAAGTTTAGACTTCTTTGCTTCCTCACTACCACTTTTATCCCTATAAATGACCGAAATCTTGGAGTTTTCAGGCGCTCAAAAGTCAGGGAAAATCACTAATAATGGTCTGGAAATCCTGGAAAAGTCAGGGAAAATGAAAATGAAAACTCCTCTGAACCCTGTAAATGTGCTGTATTTTCATGCATTTTTGTTTGACTTGGTGTGATTATACCTTGCGAGTGAGTCTTTGCTGTTTCATCATTTATCTCTTAGTTCTAACATTATAACTTATATTTCGAACGGAAGATTGAACTTTGCATTTGTGACACTACATTTATCCTAATCAGTTTGTGTGTGAACTAATCCTGACTAATTTCCCTTTGCTCACTGAAGGAGTCGCAGTCTGGTCAGATACCATCGGCCTTGCCTACCCGTACCATGGGAGAGATAAGTACGCAATCGGGAGGTAGTGTGGGGGAGTGTGACGGGAGGGAGGGTGGGAATGCGGAGAGAGCGCGTTGTGGGGGAGGACCCAGTGATCGGAGTGTAGGGGAATCGCCTGCGAAAGGAAAGGCACCCAAATCTGAGGAGGAGGTTGACGCTAATAGGGGGGTAGGGGGCTCACCAGGTCGAGGAGAGGGTGTCTTGGAGGAAGGCATGGGAAGGGGACACGTGTTGGTCGATTCCAGGCCTCAGGGTGGCGGACTGGCTGCGGAGAGGAGAGTGGGGTCTGTCACAGTCGGGGAGACGTCCACAGGCACCAGTGCTGGTGAGGCATCTCCCCCAGCCACTGTGCAGATGCCTTCTGAAGGTGATGGGCTGGGAATCGGAAGAGAGACACGAGGCAGTGGCCAAATGAAACGAGAGCCAGCGTTTGTTAAGGGTGGGGAGAGTGAGCCAAAGGCACCACTGCATCGCAGGTCTGCTAATCTGGAGGACAGCGAGTCTACCATTGTCACCAGGGAGTCTACCCTTGCGACCACGAGCCAAAGCATTAATGTAACTGGGGCGGATAGGAAATCCCAAGAGTCGAAGATTGTGGAGGCAGTTGTGCAGTCAGCTCAAACCATGCCTCTCAGCGCTCACCCTGTTGATGCCCAGCGCCAAAAGTCGCCTGCTGGGCAGGATCCGACTCCTGTGGTGGGCCGCGATGCTGAGAAGTCTCCAGGCAAGGGTCCAAGTGTTCCCGACTCCATCTCTAAGGCAGAGAAAAGGGATGCTGTGGGAGAGTCAAGGGAGCAGAGGCGAGGTGAAAGGGATGCCGAGAGAAGAGCGGGCGTCCCCGCAGATGCGCCAATGAGCTCGCTCCCTGTGAGCCAGTCGAGTTCATCGGAGAGAGAGTCGTCGGCAGGAAGGGGAGGGGGGGTTGCAGAGCAGAAATTGGCTGCAGGAGGAAGGGAGGAGTCGATGAAGGCAAAGGAGCGCGTTGTGACCGATGCCGGGAGATCCGTACGTGGGGAAGAGGGAGAGAGAAGCATCCCAGCCCTTAGGACGTACACCAGTGTTGAGGGTGAGCCCTCAAAGGATGGAGTCAAGCCCAAGGGCGATGGGAGCGATCTGTCGGAGGGGAGAGGGGAAGGAGGGACAAGGGAGCGAGGGGGCAGATTAATGGATGGAAAGGTCGTTGGGGAGAGTGACGGCAAGGAGGGAGCTCCCACGGAAGCAGTTGGTCCAGTGGATGCTGCTGCCCTCGCTTCAGGTTCAGGTGTGGCCGCAAGTGATAGAGAGGGTAGACCGTCAGATGAGGGCCTTCCTGTTGCCAGGCCAGGTATCAAAGTTAATTCGGTGTCCAGTGATGAAGGTGGTCTGCCTCAAACCAAGGTAAACAAATATAGCCTGCTGCTACGGAATATGTAGCACTTCAGCTGCTGATGTGGTTACACTCATGCCCAATACCCAGGAAATAATTAAACAAGGTTTTAGCTTATTTTTTCTTTCCTTTGTTGAATATATTCTCTCTCTTTCTCTCCCGCTCTTTCTCTGTCCAGATATTAGTAAACCGGGTGGCACCAAATTATAATTTAAGGAAATGATTCCACTGAGGGCACTACACACAACTTGATTGCTATGCATGCAGCTGAAAAAAACCTCAATCTCCATTGTTGCTTAGAAATGTACACAATGTATGGACTTGCTGTAGGAGTGTATGAAAAAGCTGTGTTGAGGATAATGTTCTTGAGATATGAAAGAGGAGTGTAACCAACAGATATTGATACCTTTCGGCTAACTAGGTTTATAAATATCTTAAGAGTGAGATGGAAAATGCTGTGTTGAGTAAATATGGAAAAGTACTAAGAAACCATGTGCAGTAAAAACTCAACATAATGGGATCCTCGGGGCAAAAAAAATCAGCATTTCATAAGAATGAGGGTTTTGGACACGCATTTAAGTTGATTATTTGTTTGGCCATCATTTGAAATGTAATGACCTCTTCCCCTGATTCGTTTCACCAAAATTTGTTGAAACATCTTGACTCTAATGTATGTGAAGATTCAGTGAAATGGAAACCACGTGTTATTTTGTCCAAGGCACATCAAATTTTAGCGATCAATCTCTTATGGTATTACTGTGTTGTTCAGCGACGGTCTAAGAAGTGCACAAGTGGGAATAGAAAGGCTTAGGAAGACATATGCCTAATTTCATTGGTATGTAATATTATATTGATACAGATCGTACTTTCCTGATTGAATGCTATCATTTATTGTTACACATTAGTTGCTGCATGCTTTCCCCTTTTGGTTTGTGCCTTTATGGAGTAACTTAGCATGAAATAATATGCTTGTTGGCTTAAAATTATTTGCACTTTCTGTGTTGTGAGTTTGAATTACATATATAACGTTTATCAGTTGCCTGTAGCCTTGTACGTGTGAGACTCAGAGTAGGCCCTAGAATATTCGAGGAGTCATTCACCCTAGTATTGTAGGAATAAAAACATATGCTGATAGCTCTCTAATTTGACATCATTAAGGATGAATTCCCGGTATCTCTTAAACTTGTTTACTCTTTTACTGATAATGACAACAATGGTGGGAAGTATTCTAGAGTACGTTCAGGATGATTTTGGTTGTGTTGTCAATTAAAAAGTTGTTTTGAGGGTGATATCTTAAAAGATAATAAAAGTATTTTGTTAAGATGGATTGGACTGGTGGAATAGATTTCTGGATAAGTTCACCTTTGAAGAAACTGGGTTGGAATAAATTTTGTCTACTTAATAGTATTAGCTATCACTTGGTGGAAGTGATTCTTTATCTATGAACAAAAACTTTTTCTCCTTCAAAAGTGGAAAAACTAAGTATTTGTTCATTGATATAGGAAGAAATCCCTTATTATGTCCTTAATATATTCTCCTGAGTAATAGTTTAATTTCATATTGCCTCTTCATATGCAAGATTTGGATTGAATGATACCTATGAAATATTGGTAAATTGAATAGATTCTTGAAAATGATTCACAGACATTGAAACCGTGGTTGGGTTTTATTAAAACTTGTTGGTCGAGAAGTACACAATATCTTCATTTTTCAAAGGATGATACTGTGGCTATATTCTGCTTTTAATTGAATGAAGAATGTACTTTTGCTCCTTTTTTAGAATTAAGGGTAGAGTAATTAGAGAATTGTGACTTTAATGATTATAGAACATAAGTATCAAGTGACAGAGATCATAACTGTGGTAAATGTGATTATAGAACTACATATGGTGGAACATTGGCTATGGGGACTTTGTCAAGAGTGATTTTCAAATTATAAAACTATGGTATAGTGATCATAGAATGGTGCCTGTAATGACTTTAGAGCTGTGTATGTACAGTCCCAGACAAAAAAACTTACCACCTTTTCCTAGGTTGGTGGTGCCACTTTTGAAAACTCGCTAGGATAGGTGGCCGTGATAGGGTCCTCAGAAGCGTTACAGTGGGGCGAGATAGAAGTAGATGTAGAAATTGTATTATTGAATTGAAATTGAAATTAGATGTTGAGTAGAAATTTGAAATGAAGAGAACTGTAGGTCACAGGCAACGGAGATTTTGGGGTGGAAATTTATTTAGAAATTGTTTATTTATAGTTTGGTGTATAGAATTAAGAAATTTTTTAAAATAAATTTCAAAGTTTTTATGTGGCATTCAAGCCGTAACTGGCTCTCAACAATGTTTTCATTAAATGCATTGACAATACTTATTGATGGTAAGAGGGATGGATAGCGTCTTGTGGATGGACTCTGATGGCATCTACGTTGGACACGTATGTATTGAGAAATGTTGACAACCAGGTTAATGAGTATCTTAAAGTTCCTGTGAATAATTGTGACAGCAAACGTAATTTTGCTGAGCACTACCTCAATACTGACCACAATTGTGATTTGAATGTTAATATTTTATGTTTTTGTGATGACAGCCAGGAGCTTGATTCCCACAATAAAGTCCTCTGTAGGCCAGTCTCTTTGTCTCTCCACCGGGTTAAATTATGGATGTCTGTGAACATTTAATGTAATGACTCGTCACCCATCCTCAAGGCAAGACCTTCGTAATTTTAAATTTTGGCCACTTTATGAGGGGTACTCCCGCTCAGTCTACAGCTATTGGTCGAGAGTTGATAGTTGACTCTGGAGACCATTGGTCAATGGTTTAGCTCTAGAACTTCTAATCTTTTTTAAGGTGGGATTCCATGTATTGCTGATAATATACCGGGAATTGCAATTGAATATTTTTCTTCCTTAGCCAGATTTCGATGGCTTCTTTAGTCAAGTGATCCCAAACACCAATGTAGTTAAGTGTCCTCTCATTTGATTTTATGGTCCAACTCAATACTGTGTTTGACATTACCGATTTTTCAGGTTCATCAAGCCTAAAAAATCTTCACAGTGTTCTTTCAATCTTGTGGCACTACTATTTGAAGAACTTCCACTGTTTGCCATTGTGAAGTGGTAAGATTTTTTTGACTGGAACTTTACCAATTGTAGCATCGATATTGGCTTTGGTATACCAGCTCAAAGAAGACAAAGATTCATCTTACGAGACCACTTGTTGCTTAGTTACTGATTAATTGTATTTCATGTTGTTGATTGGCTGTATGATATTATTGGTGTATATTGACTTAAGGCAGTCTTAGAAGTAAGGGGGGCATAAAAATGAATCTGTCACCACCTTGTTATGGAGGCGATTGTGTTGGTAGTGTTGGTGCACTTGCCTGGTGCCTCCTAATCCCATGCTTCAAATCCCTGCAGGGGTTGAGATTTCTGTTGGTACACTGGTCCCTACTTGAGTGACAAGTGGAGAGCACTTCAGTCCGTCATACGGGACGTAAAACCACCTTACCTCTTGGTGACCATTGAGAAGTGTAGGCTGATGTGGGGTTTCTCTCCACCCTTCCTCCATTCCCCAAAAACTCTCTCCAATCACCCTCCCATCCTAAATAACCTCAGCCACAGGTCACCTCCCATAATGCCCAACTTCCACCACCACTACCCCCATAATGGAATGATAATATGTATTGTTGAAACTGAGCTTGGATCATGTGAAAATTGCGTTGTTGTTTGAAGAGGGTGTTTGATGATTGCCGTCTCTTCTCTGCGTGGAGAACTGGCTTTTACCTTGATCCCAAGCTAACATGGAGTATTCATATTTTAAACATTAGGAAAAAACTCGCCAGTTCCATGTACTTAATCAGGAAGCTTAAGTGCTGTGTGACCAATGACTATCTTCTCAATGCATATTATGCTTTTTTCCAATCACACCTTTCATATGGAATCAGACTCTGGGGGCATGCTTCAGATGTAAAACAGCTATTAATACTCCAAAAGAAGGTGGTTCGAGTTATCTCTAACTCTGGATTTAATGCACACTGTAAACCACTTTTTGTTAGATTAGGCATTATGACTGTTTACAGCCTATATATATTTCACACTCTGTTGTTCGTCAAGGTAAATCTGCAAATGTACTTCACAAGAGCCGATGTACACAATTATGACACTGGAGCAAATCATAAACTAGATATGCCTCACTGTAGACTGGTTAAGTCTTTTAACTATGAAAACTTGGCTATCAAGTGTTTCAATATGCTGCCCAATTCAGCAAGAATGGTTGACTACAAAGTCTTCCGCAGGGCCCTAGAGAAATGGCTCATCTCTAAACCTATTTACTCACTGGAGGAATACTTTGAAATTGATTCCTCCACAATAAGCTTTTAATTGTATACTAGCATTGTGATTCTGAATGTTTTTATTTTCTGTTTCTCACTCTATAATTGCATTCTACTTATTACTGTATATTTGTGTTGTGTATTCAGTGTATTTCTTTTTTTTCTGTATCCTCACAAGAGAAGTGTAAATATTGACGACATCTACCACAATTCCTGTAGTGCTTCAGATGAATAAAGACATTATTATTATTATTTAACAGGAGGAGGAGGAGGATGACGATGGTGTAGAATCTGGAGAAGAGGCCAATGGGAAGGAAGAAGTTGAGGAGGAGGGAGAAGAAGAGGAGGTGGAAGGAGGAGAAGATGAAGGAGAAGAGGAAGAGGTAGAAGGAGAGGAGGGAGAAGGAGAAGAAGGAGAGGAGGGAGGAGAAGGAGAGGAGGGAGAGGAGACAGCGGAAGAGGAGAGTTCTGGAGGTGAGTGGTCGTCCTTGTCTGCTTAACGAGTTCAGCGTGTGTGCTTTGAGTCCCCTTGCTTCCGTTTGTGCACAGCAACTGCTGTTGCAAACGTCCTTCCTTGCTGATAAACATGGGATTTTTTCCAGCAAATGTTCTTGGGTGGGAGTCATCAGTATTGAAAGTTCCGTGCCCTTTTTTTGTTGTTAACATGTGCTTCAAATTCCCGGGAATCAAAACCCAAATAACCTGGCTGTCACTTGTTTGTGGTTCCCAGTCTGTTGCCTTTTGAGGTGGAACCACCAGCCACGCGACTTGGAGCGCACTCTGTTTGTGTATGAGGAGGGTGTTGGTTGATCTTGAAATCACTTTGTCCAGCAACCCCGAGGGAATTTAGGGTGGGACTAAATTGCAAGTCAAAAGGGAGCTCATATCTGTTTATTTAACACGTTCACTGCGGCGTGACCCACCGGTGGGTAACACAAATGCGACTAGCGCTGTGGCCATAAAATTCTGTGAATTGTCGTAACTTGCGAGGAGTATTGTGAGAGTAGGAATCGAGAACTTCTCAAGTGACTTCACCCAGAGGTTAGTCACAGTTCAAATAATAGACTACTATGTGACACTTAGTGTGACCCACCGGTGGGTCACGCCGCCCCTCCTGAAAGTTTTTTCAGCGTGAGCGGTGTGGCCCACCGGTGGGTCATGAACAAATTTACATATTAGCGTATTATATCCAAAATATGTTTATTTTTTTGTTTCTTTTCAAGTTTATGTGATTTTTACACATAAGGATGAACAATACTTGATATAGTAAAACATATATCAACTTATTAAAAATAATGAAAATGTTTAGGAAAATTTTTTCTCCTCAACCTCTTGGCTGTCTGTCAGTTGCTCGTAAACTAAACAGTATAACCTCGTTTACATATACTATATATATATATATGAGTTTATGTATATTATAACGATACTATATATAAACTCGTAAACCCACTGGTGGGTCACACCGCCCATGCAAAAGGCTGAGTGTGACGCATTGAACGTGTTAAGTGTGAATTATGGTGAACTTGGGTCAGGAGACCAGACTATGTACAATTGAAGAGGCATGATTTATATATCCTCTCTAGAACATTTTTGGCATCAGTAAATTGTTGTGGAAATAATTTGAGTTCCTTGCCAATTAGCAGTTGAGACTGTTGTGGTGAGTGTGTGTGGGTTAATGTTCAGGGAGGAGGCTGTAAGGAGATGCATACATATATATTTGCGCAATACCTAAGTGAATGAAAGTACATATTAGTAGTGCTGACTTCGTATGAATTAGCATTTTTTGTGGCAAAAAATTAGACCTTGTGCCAGGTTTCCTCAAAATTCTAGAAGCTCCTTTTGATGTATTTGATAAACAGTTTCGAGGTAAATATTAATTTTTCTGTTTGCATGTTTGTAATTGTCCTCTGTCCATTATATGCATGCCTTCACCGAAACAGTCCTTTGACAATAATTGGTTTTGTATGAAAATGTGGGACCTGTCTCTCTTTTGTCTATCTCCAGACAGAAAACTACCTCTTTCATGTTACCTAATTTTGGAAATGGGAATAATGTCCAAATTTTCTAATGCTACCCAAAAATAAAGTACTAGCTTCAATTTCAGGGAAACACATATAAGTAAATCTTGGTTTATGAATTAACTCTTTCCCAACATTAGCTCTTATAACAGGATTTCATAAAGATAGGTATGTATAATTATGCATTATAATAAAGCATTTTAAGTGAAGTTACCATCAGATGCAAAAGTTTCTCTTTAAAAAGGTTATAGAATGCTTAAATGGTCATTTTCATAATTAAAATGTTTCCTGTTGGTGTATTCTCACCAATTTAACCCATCACAATAGTGGATTCTTTATTCCTTATCTTTTTTATAGCTCGAACAGTTTTTACGATGAAAATTCCAAAATTTCAGCTAAATGTTCTCCGATGACCGAGCCCTCAGCACGTCATCACCATAACTGTGAGCAATGGCATATGCAACAAATAGCAGAACAGTGATTCATTCTTCGATCGTAGTGACCAAAGGAGCACAAGTGAATTGGTGATGATGGCTGGAGGGAACAGTGTGAAAGGGAAAGACCTCCATATGGTTACACAAAAGAAAAAGCTAGGGTGCATGTAATGACCGTCTCATTCTTAGGATGGCACACCATCAGCATTGCAAATCTTCATCTGACTTACTCAATGGTATCAGCCATCTCATGGTGGAAGCAATTCACTATGAATGAACGAACACCTTGTTCTTCCACAATGGGTGCACACTATATCCAGCTGATGCTTTTCAGAGTATTACAATGTAGAGATGTTAGGAGGGACCCCTATGTAAACAAGAATCGAGTAATTTTATTAGTCATTTGGTTACTAATTGACCAGGGCTTGATATCCTGGAAATCTTACCAAATTCATCAACTTTCCCCCGCATTTACACCTGCTTCAAGCCCTTCCAACAGCTTTCCAACCAAGGATAGAATGAGGAAAAGGGATAGGTACCACATAAAAGGACGAACACAAGGAAGGTGGTGAAGATGGAATCAAGCCCGATCACAACAGAAAAAAGTTTGACTCAGCCGGGAATTGAACCACGGACCTCCAAATATCCGGTTAGGAATGCTCACCATTGCACCACTGAGCCAAAGTAAATTTTCTGTGAACCCGGCTGGGGGGGTTTATCTCGAACACACAAGGTCTGCCCTGTGAATTTTTTATTGTACGTCCAATGGGATTTTTCACCATTATGCCATATAAATATATATATATACTGATGTTAAGAGGGGTGGTGCATTGTCCTACATAGAAGGCCGGGCTGAAATTGCACTGGAGGATGATGTTGGTGGAAACACAAGTGGATAAAGGAAAAAATTGGCAGAGACCTGAGTGTGGGAAGGAAAGAGGCAGGAGGAGAAGAGAATATAATGGCAAGTCTTGCATCTCGGACGTTTGCATGGAGAGGGGGGGACGTAGGTGAGTAGCAGGGATTTGAGAAACAGGCGGGTATGTATGTATAGGGTCATTCCATGTCAAATCAACCAGTGAATTTACCTGACCCTTTGCGATTTTGATGAAAATTGGTAATGTTGTTGGTCCTACAGAGAACTAAATAATACCAAGTATTACACCCCTGGGCCAAATACTTTGTTAGAAAATTGGATCTAAATATTGCCCAAAAATCAAATTTTAGGTCTGCAGTGCACTTTTTGAATTGTCGTAACTCTGATACCAACACACTTAGAGAGTTGTGTGTGGTGTCATTTTAAAGCTCTTAATATGGCCTTTCATTTGATATTTCACATGCCGAGGTTAAAAATAATTATAGGTCAAAGGTCAAGGTCAACATAGTTTGACCTTGAATTATGAAAAATGGGATATTTTATTTTGCTTAATTTTTTTTTCTTAACTACGTACATATTTCATTAATATATGTACCAACTTTCAAAGTGGGACTCCAAGTACAACGGGAGATACGAATTTTTTTGTACACCTACGACACTTGAAAGTTATCACTTCATCACATACTGTTTGGCCTTAATACATGCAGGGATCATTTTAGACTTCAGCAGATATATCCTACAAATTTTTAGTATTAGTATACAAAAAATGTCAACATTTAAAAGATGTTACCTTTTCAATTATATCCGGAATCAATGTATTACATTAATCCCATACAATATCTCTGCCCCCTATTGTCACAGTTATAATTTTTACAAAATCTACCGATAACTTTCTTAAAACTTTTATTGAAAAGTTACAGAAACTTTGGTCACATGACTACACTGCTAAAAATCAATCTGAATTTCTTAGAAATGTTAAGCATAACATCCAAGTGGGGCAGGTTCTCATCATTGCAGATTTTTCAGAAAATTACGCCTTCGTTTTACAGGACAACGTGCAAGGTATGCACTAGAATAACGACCAAGCAACAGTTCTCCCCTTCACTTGCTATTACCACCCTAAAGTCCAGGATAATGTAATCCCATTGAACTACGTTATCATATCAGACAGACAGAAGTATATAGCATCAACTGTACATTTTTTTCAAAAACTTCTCCTTAAAATCTTGAAATTGAAAGTTCCGAAACTTGAAAAAGTGATATATTATTCAGATGGAGCAGCTGCTCATTATAAAAACAAGTATGACATTCAGAACTTATCTCTTCACAGGAAAGATTTCACAGTCTCTGCAGAATGGCATTTCTTTGTTACATCGCATGGTAAAGGGCCAAGTGACGAAGTGGGAGGAACTTTGAAAAGACTAGCAGCAAGAGCAAGTCTTCAGCTTCCATACGAAAAACAATTACGTACATTTATAGAACTCTTTAACTGGGCAAAAGATCATATTTTAGAAGTGAATTTTGGCTACGCAAAGAAAGATGAAATTGGAAAACATTCCGATGTACTTCTGAAAAGATTTCGTCAGGCAGTTAGTATGCCAGGCATTAGGGAGTTTCATGCAGCAATACCCGAACCAAATGAGGTGGTTTTAATGAAGAGACTCTCTTCGTCCAAGCAAGGGAATAGTATTCAGCTGTAGTTGCAGGCAGGAGTAACAGGATCCTCAAATAAAATATTTCTGAGAGGACACCTTCCTACAAGGAAGGACACCATATGCTTACGGAAAGCATGCAAACTTAGCCATTTTACATTTGTTTTGAATACAAGGATGTTGCTTTCTATTTAATTAGTTTTCAATCAATTGTGTCGGAGTAGTTAGCAAAAATTTTCGCGCAGCGACATTAGGGCTCAATGGTAAATTTCTCTGCAAATGTCCATTTAACAGAACAAATAACAATTGTTGTTAACATTTATAGATAATAATATATTTTTACCTCATATAGCCACGATCTTGATAAATTAGGAAATTTTTAGGCTAGCATCGTGTCTGCTGTAAGTATTCCAAATGGGGGGAATGGGCGGCAGGCAGCGCGAGAGAAAATTGAAATGTTTAAATAAAAAAAAAATGCATTTATGAATTGCCACTTAATTTTATTTTTGGAATAGTTATCTGGGTATGTTTAGATTACAGAAAAAAGTTTCGGCCGATTCTGATTTGGAGTATTTGAGAAAAGTTTATTAGCAATTTTTTAAACATTAGTAATTAACAACAATAGGGTAATTTATGGAAAATAATTTTTATTGATATATTTGCATTCAATAAGAATTTAGCTTTATTAAGAGCTATTAATCATTGCTGTATGACAATTACAAGGAGAGATATAAATGATAATATACTTTAAGGCTTAGATTTTTGCTAAAAATGTGAAAAAATGTGTATAATTCGCTCAAAAATTTTTTTTCAGCAAACAGTTTCAGGGTATTCAGTTTCAGTTGATTTTGTACCCATACACTAATTTTAATCGAAATCTGAGACCCTAAGGGGCAAACATTTGTTGAATTGAGGTGGAATGACCCATTGAACAAGCTTAAACATTTTTTCCAGTGTCCTAGGTATACTAAAATAATTCGTATCTCCTGTCGTACTTGGAGTCCCACTTTGAAAGTTGGTACATATATTAATGAAATATGTACGTAGTTAAGAAAAAAAAATTAAGCAAAATAAAATATCCCATTTTTCATAATTCAAGGTCAAACTATGTTGACCTTGACCTTTGACCTATAATTATTTTTAACCTCGGCATGTGAAATATCAAATGAAAGGCCATATTAAGAGATTTAAAATGACACCACACACAACTCTCTAAGTGTGTTGGTATCAGAGTTACGACAATTCAAAAAGTGCACTGCAGACCTAAAATTTGATTTTTGGGCAATATTTAGATCCAATTTTCTAACAAAGTATTTGGCCCAGGGGTGTAATACTTGGTATTATTTAGTTTCTCTGTAGGACCAACAACATTACCAATTTTCATCAAAATCGCAAAGGGTGAGGTAAATTTTACCTTTTTTTGGTTGATTTGACATGGAATGACCCTATAGTAAAAAATTCACAGGGCAGACAGATGAGGCGACATACAAAGAAAACACACAAAAGTAAACATACTTGTTAAATTTTCGGAGGCATGGACCTCCTTCCTCAGAAGATTAGAACAAAGTGGTGCAAGATACAAACAATAATAAAGCTGGTCACAGCCGTGACAAAAGTATAAAAGCACATAAATGAAAGACACTCACGAAGATAGTTTTCCGATATTTCGGTGGCCACTACCACCTTTCTCGAAGGTGAGGAGAGGGCAAGGCAGGTCGAGGAAACAAGTGAAGGGTGGAAGTAAGAGGGGTAAAATTGACTTCTTGGACTTTCTGTGTAGACTTTCCGTGGACTCTTAATGACCTGGGTCATCCCCAGATCGCCATATTGCATGGTTTTACCCATTAGCACCCACTACCTTACACCCTCCTCTCAATACCCTATCCTTATTCTCTCCAACCCCCCCTCCCCCTCCTCTCACAGCAGTTGTGTACATATACAGATGTTTCAGTTATATTTTTCACCTGATGATGGTGTTATACACTGAAACCGGTCGAGTATAAATCTTATTCTTGTGGAAAATTGCCAGTCTTTTTCTTTCATAGTGATGATAACTAAATTATGTTTCATGTCATGAGAAGCATCAGATTTTAATAGTTTCTTTTCCTTGTGATCAAATACTGTTTGAGTCCTGAGGCATTGGCTTTCCTCCATAATCTTGTAATGCCTTCCATGGCATTTCTGCATGCATGCTTGTAATTCATTGATGTGGCAAACATAACTTGCAAAAAATGGAATGATTTATTTCTCACATGCCCAGACAATCCAGTGATGTTGATCTATGCATCTATGCAGGCGATGCAGGTGAAACAGCTCACCAGTAAAAACTTTGGCTTCTGCCTGAAGGTGTTTTTCAACTGAGCCTGCACATTCAATCCTTCCTAGCCTTTTGACCATTACTCCCTGGCACTCCCTTGCAAATGCTGAAAAACTTGTCCTTTTCTCAGTAATAACCCATACTTCTCCAATGCTAACACTGCCTGTCATACCATACTCTTCCCTGGACTCCCAACGATCAATTGTAAACTAACTTGCATCCACTGATATGAAGGCATGTCTCCTAATCCTCTTGCCATCCATATCAAACTCCACCATTGTTCTGGCCATTCTCATCAGTTGAACCTCATTAACCTTAGCATGACTTATTTAAGTTAATAGATACATATTTTGACATTTGTTTCTGCATACAAAATTTCATGGCTTCAGCTGCCCTTTCCAACCCTGAAATTAAACTTAGAACTCCTGAGCAATCCCACATATATGTCCATATCACAAGGTATAACTGAGCCTTAATTTGAATCAGCAACTCACGTTATCCTCCATTACTTCAAAGCCATTTTGTCCCTCCCTCCTTCCTTCCTTTTCCTCTAATTTCCGCTGCAACATGATTGGTCCTCAATGATTTCTTTAACTTATCATGAACAATGTACCACTTTAGCATGACTGGGTATGACCTAAATACTCCCGAACCTCCTTTTGCTTGAGTTATCAGATAACAAAATAGCATGAAGAATGGTGTGTCATCATCTACTTCAAGCATATCAATTGATTCATTGATCCTTAAAAATCATACCAACTTTCATGTTGATCACAGAGTGGGTGAAAAGGTGACTCCTGAATCCGTGAAATTGGGTGAGGAGTGTGGGCACAGCAGTAGTAGTGGGTGATGATTAGCCTTTAAGCTACGTTTTCATGTAGCCGTTTTTGCGTTGACGCACACTGCGCCACCAATCAGAAGTGAGCACGCCAACGCAGCCTGCGTTGCCGTCCGAGTTGGTTATCTTTCATCTTTCTGCATTGACGCAGCTGCGTAGAGCGAGGAACAACGCATTCTACCTGTCATTTGTTCGTCACGTGATTCTTTCGCTGGATTATCTCGTATACCACGGTTTACCACTGTCATATGTTTTGGTGCGTTGCTGCTGGTGCTACTGGTGACATGAAAATTGGGTATTTTCCTGCCGCACAACGCAGCGTCAACGCAAAAACGGCCACATGAAAACGGCCACTTTACTCTATCAGGATGATAAGAACGTGAGGAATATTACGTTATCATTCCATAATGGATAAAGGTATCCTCAGCATCCAGTTAGCAGTGTCGAAACGAATGAGTAGATTTTGATGCATCTAAAGCCTCATGCCAAACACCAAAGTGAAATGAATCACAATGCATAGCAAGTGGGATGGATTGTCACAATGAGTGACGCCTCACTCGAGGTGCAATGCAGCATGCTGAACAATTTGGAATCTGCGATGACATCCCGGATATATCCGAACTGTGCTCTCGCCCTCAAGGGGGGTTAATCCCTCCCCTCCAATGTGAGCCCACCATTGTGGAATCCGTGTTGTGCTTAGGATTCAATGATTCAGGTTCTTCACTTCAACGAGTATCAATGACTAGGGTACACTTTTCCATACACTATTTACATTAGGGACTTGAGGAGTTCCGAAAATTGAAATGGTCATTTTATATTGTGGCCATCACAATTTGATATATCGAGTAAAATTTCTTTTGTAATCCCACTAAAAATGTTATTGAACTAGTCAAGGTGTTTACTAGGTGCAAATTCATTATTCCATGTAGATGTCACCCATGAATTACGCAATTGCTTAGGGCTTTTCAGTATTTGCCGATTCACTTAACACCGTACATCGTTGCATTCGATGGGGGTTACCTGTAAAAGGTTATGAAGAAGAAGAAATAAATCATTATTTTAGTTGATGCTGAAATGCTCATGGTGTGTGAGAATTCTTGCAAGGGATATTTTTGTAAATGCAGTGATTCAATATTAGTGGGGTTCAATGGGCATACTTGTATGTAAGTGTTTGTCTCTTGTCTTAAGTGTCAAACCATCCTATTCTTCTTTACTGTCTATAAAGTGTAACATCCATTTAGATTGTTCATTGTTACTCTGTCTACGAATATGTGCCAAGCTTATTCATGGGTAAACATTATTTTGACCTCTATCAGGTATGTGCTTTTTGCTTGCCCAATGCCATATTACTGATACAGATAGTATTTTTATCAGTTTTGTTTTATCAGTTTATCAGTATAGAGTGAATTGGAGACTCCTCATGGTAAAAAGCCTTGATTATCAGTATTTGGCCAGGAAGATCCACAGTGTTTGATTACATTACATTTTATGCATTATATATATGTAATGCATTGCACTTAATTTATGATACATTTTGAGGAGACACCCAAATATGGTGGCTGCACTTAGGTATACCTAGTTATCAGTTCCATGACAGGCTTGCCTTGCAATGTTTGTTGGGAAAAATCCATGTGAATTACTGTGCCTTTCATCTTTCATTAGTGCAACTATTTTTGACCTGCATCTTAGCCTCACTTGAGTGAAGCCAGACTTGAATTCACATTACATAAAGATGTTGATGGAAAATTCTGAGAATCAGAGCCTTCATATTTCATTTAAGGCTGGTTTCCTCGTGCTGCTTAGGTTAAAACTGTTGTCTCGGTTGATGTTCTGATCTTCCAATTGAATTTCCGCTGCCTCCTTCACAACACAATTCCAAAAGTCATTTTCAACTTATTTCCAAGCATGATCATAAGTTCAAGCGATATCTTCTCCATCTGAAAAGAGGTTAAATATGATATGGTGCATGACCTTGCAAAATGTCATGATGTCCTTTTTGAAGTACATTATCAAATGGGTTATTATTAGAGTGTTGATTAAGTTTTACACATGCAACAAGAGGTACCAATTTGCCTTCTCATAATTTCCAGTTTTCTTCTTTCCAACGGAATTTCAACAGTTACTTTCTGCTAGTATATTAATTTAAAAAGAGTCGATTTATAGATGAATTTCCACAAGGATTCACCTTGACCAGGATTCAAACCCAGACCCCCTGATTCCTGGCCAGGTACTCTATCAGTTAAGCTACCGAAGCTTCCTTCTCCCCTGTGGAATTCTAGAGGCCTCGTGGAAATTCATCTAGAGTGCATTTTCAGGTAAGGGTGACTCCGCTAAGGCTATCGCGGCTGGTTCACAATCCTTGCAAAAGTCAATTTGTCAATGAAGCAGACAATTCGTCAACAGGTGTATTATATTAGTACAAAGAGACAAAAGGGGAATCACCTCTCTGTTATAATATGCAGGTCATAAGTTGGACCTACACAACCTGGAAGAATTAAACACCAGTGTATCTTGCTTTACTGTCAAAATTAACTGAAATACTTATAGTTATTTTGTTGACAGTCCACTTTTATGCAGTGACAATTTCATTTGGCTACATTAGGAAATTGTACTTAATGGCTTCCTAAGACTATAGTGGGGTATATATAGAATCCTGTGTTTAGAACATTTCATCAAAAGCCCTACATGAAATTTTCGAGCCTAGGACATAGCCTGGAAAATCTTAATGCTCATAAAGTATTGCTAGCTGACAAGGTAATTTTCCCACAGTTTCTCTATTGGGGTTAGGGTTTAGGTTACCCCTAGCCTTTTTTCCACTGATATCCAAGTTAAACTTATCTCTGTGGTTTTAGGAGTTTATCTTTTAATGGCTCTTGGCATGCAGTGATCCTAATCCTATAGGTATTCCTGTGAGTTATTCTTTTCCCAAGTCACCTTTGGCATTCCATGATAAAGTTTGCCATACCATCCGTCCAAGATTTATTTTGTGTATGCATATATTTCTTCTGTTATTAGATTCTCTTCTGATTCTCATGACCTATAAGTGGTTTTCCTGTCTTTCCAGTGGCCTTTAAGTTTGGCGTGGGGGTGGCGATTGTGGTCATTGCTCATGTGACTCTCGTAAAAAAATGGACTGGTGGTAAACAGTCGAACATAAGCACTTTTGCTTCATCAGCATGAAAGTGTGGCACTGACTGCATGTATTAAAATTCCCTCGTTTTGGTTTTCTGTGCTAATCTGTGTTCGTAATTTTCATGTTCCATGCTTTTATTGTCCCAAATGAGGTCGGCCGATATATTTAAACACCCTTGATATTTTTATCTTGGTGATAGTGGTGCCACCATCAGTGGTAAGAAATTAATCAGCAAGGAAACGGGAGGTAAGGATTACAAAATGAAGTTTATTGGTAGTTGTACAATTAGGTAATTAGGTGCTCCAACTGCCAAAAGGTTATATCACTCCATCCAAACGAGCTAAATCCCTAGACAAACAGCAGAGGCAGGGCTCAAAACTGCAACCTTAGCGTAGCCTGGTCATTATGTACCTCCATTATCATGTGTAGATAGTTTAATGCCTGAAGGCCATATTTCACTCTGTGATCGTAATCTCTTCAAGAACAAATAGGATTGGTAACAGGTTGGCCATAATGGATAGGACACCTTCTGTTTGCTTGTCACTGAGAGCATGAGCTTAGGGTTGGTTTGATGATCCAATCAAGTTTCCAAGTTATTAAATGGGTCACCATTTGTTTTTCACTTCCCATCTCCACACTTTCTATTTTTCTCGGTCCATGGTGCCAAGGTTGCTTATTTGATGTCTTGTCACGTAATTTGGTAAATCTCCACTTCAGTCTATGCGATTGCAATCCAGTAGTGCGATATAGCACAGCCTGTGTGGTCGGAAGCCGTCTAACATTACTATTGCATTGTGGAATATGGCCTTTATCGAAGCATGCTCAATAACGCTAATGTAGGAACAGCAGCGTGACGTAATTGATAGAATTCCCTGCTTGATATGTATTTAAGTCACTCCGTGTGTTAATAATGATAATTCTTGTGAAGAAGCTTGAAATTAAGAAGACATGTAAAGGTGACATGGTAAAGAGGACATATTTTTATCCTAATTTCCTGGAAAATTTCAAGAGAGGCCCAAACCTTCTAACCAGTAGCTTAACACTCAATGCTCTTGACTACACTGCCATTATCTTTTTAACATCACTGAGGAATAGCTCACGCATAGGCATCTCTTACATTATCTATAATTCATGATTGAATGCAAATTGAACGCTGTATTTTTTACTGCTCATAGTAGGAAGGAAAGGTTCGTTACTGATAAATGCTGAAGTTTTCCCCTTTCGATTCCGACTGATGGCAATTTTTGTCTGCCAATGTCTATCAGGTAGCAGCTGACGACAGTTGTTGTGTAAGCTCTGATTGTCTTTGCTAGGCCATTTTTGAGTTATACTATGTCCTAGCACTTCTCCCATGTGTGTGAGTCGTTCAGTATACCCCACCTTGTGAGCGAGTCCATTTGGCAACATGGTTCATTTTGGAGAATCTATTTTCCCCAATTCATGCATTTTTGTACATTTCATTTGAATTTCCTATTGGTCCCAATTTTTGCTCTTTTAAATAAATATGGTATTTGTGTAGATAGTAACCATACATTTTGGCATTTATTTTATGGTCAACTAGGTGAGAAGGGACTAATTTCACTGATTTATTTTTGATGGCATGAGTATCCCATAAATATCACTGGGCATCTCATAAAATTTATATAGATTTTTGAAATGAATAAACAAGGTTACTGGTCATATGTATCCACTTAAAAATAGCCTCGTGCAACATTTTTATTCATTACAATTCATTTTCCATTCATATTTTGTTTGTCCATGCCAAGCTTCTGATATTTTGGTAATTACTATAATGCTAAAGGCATTTGCAAGTGTACAAATCACCTTTTAGCATTAATTATTGCTGTATTTTGTATAGACCGAGGATATGTAGATAAGGACAAAGATAATTCAAATATTACTGTCATTTCTAGCTCAATAAATGATGCTTACCAAGTCAAGGTAAAAATTTTAATTATGAAGATTTTTTACCCTCAAACCATGATGTCAATCTCACGGCCTGCTGTACGCCATGAGCCATTACTTTAAGCCCCTTCTCTTATTACACAAGGCCTTCTACTATTTAGTACTCCATGAAGAACTTTGTAGCAAAGCAATGACATTTTTTTGTACTTAGTACCTAACATTTTAAAATTTTTTTTCTGAAAATCACTCTCTGGGAGTCCAACGTCACAATTAACGTAACATTTTTAACCCATCATAGTTCTTGAAAGGTAAGACCCCACATACTACTTTTTGTGGGCTCTGAAGTCCCTGAATGGTGTTAGGGACCATCATGATGTCTGGGATGGATTTTGGAAAGGAAACTCCGAATGAGTGTTGACAATCTTTATTGCACCCTCTTCAACTACATCTCTCGTCTTCCCATCTCTGACTGCCCCGTGTCTCCTCTTGAAGCATCGTCTGCTTCTCTTCAGAGGGAGCAACTTCAGTTCTCTCCCAGGCTCATGTCATCAGGGGACTGGGGTGAAGGTATTCGAGGCAGCCAATCCGCTTAAGCTGCATAAGCGTCCCTTGGGGGAATGGGTTGTCAGTGGGAGCGGTCTATGGGGAAATGTGAGAACGGGAATTGAGTCGGCTTTTGTGTGTGTGCATGTATTTACACAATGTGAGACCAATGTCACTGTTAACATAACTTATTTCACATCACAGTTTGAGGCTTAATAAAATGTATGCATTAATGTAAATTTCCTAAGACAAAAGCTGTATACATAAATAAGAAAAGACTTGGTCAATCAAGCAGTAAATTTGCAGAGGCTATGCAACAATTCACAGTGGCCCAAGGAATGAGGGACTGTAGATGACAGTCATCATCAAACATAAAAATAAGAATGAATAAACTTGATTTTTCCACAATTTTATTACTTTCCAGTACCTAGGTTTCGACGGTTAAGTCATCATCAGGTGAATAACAAAGAAACAGTTTTTCCACAAAGTATATGTACAAACAGTGAAGAGGGGTGGGTTTAGGTTTGCTAGGAAGTATGGTGGGGGTAAGAAGGGTGAAAGGGGAGGGGAAGGAGGGTGGGGGTAAGGAAAGTCAAAGGGACAGGGAGAGTGGGGGGTGGTAGGGTAGGTGAGGGAAAGGTTTAGCGTTGAGTGACACATTGGGTCGTCGTTATGGTGGGTCGGTGTCCCTGAACAGTGAGAGGTCTAGGAGGGGTGAGCGGGAGGCATATAACAAATCATTGAGTATTTCACAGATTTACAGTGAAAGATCAGAGTGTTAAATTTATCACTTGAAAATGCCAAGAGATAAAAAACTGTGCATAGGAGCGTAGGGCGGAGTGAAGGAGGGGATGACTGGCCTCAGGCCGGCTTCGCTGTGGAGGCAGCCCTATTCTGGTTCTTTCTGGCTATAGCCTGCACAATTTGGTGAAAAGATTGGCGAAAGGTGTGCACATCTCATTTTCATTCGCTAGCGATTTTGCCAGAAATGCTTCGCTTTGTCCCTCTGGTGACGAAAAAGTTATTCTCAGTCAAATTTGAAGTCACTTAGCCAAATTTGTAGAAGGATGTGAGGAAGAAAAAATGAAGATTGATTCTAAGAGCTACTTTAACATGACATCAGGTTTGAAGGAATATAAACTCTTTGCATATATTTTTCTGCAATTAAAACCCTTTCTGAATGCGTATCAATGTAAGTGATCATAATTTTTATTTTGTGGACTTAAAGTTGTTGATCTCTTATTACTGGAAGTTCATATGATTAATATGAAAATAAACCTACAATTTTTCATAAGTTTAGACTTCTCTGCTTCCTCACTACCACTTTTATCTCTCTAAATGACCGAAAGCTTGGAGTTTTCAGGTGCTCAAAAGTCAGGGAAAATCACGAATAATGGTCTGGAAATCCTGGAAAAGTCAGGGAAAATGAAAATGGTAACCCATATAAACCCTGTATTACTTTGTAAATGTATGGAGAAAATGCATTAACACATTCAACCCGGAATATTTCTAGTGAGCAATCGTGAAAAACGGAAAGGTTTTTCCTCCACATTAATTTGGCCAATCAATAAAATGTAATTATAAAATTAGTTAAAAAAATTTTTAATAACAAAACTCGATAACTTATTAAAGACATGAGTTCGTGTCCTTCAGAGAAGTCTTCAGAGAGGTCTTCAGTGAGGTCATCATAGAGGTCATTAAGAGACGCGAATGCGCGTCCTTCGGTGTCTTGGGAACGCACCTCGGACGCGCATTCGCGTCCGTCGGGTTGAACGTGTTAAGGAATGAAGTTCATAGTATGGCAGACCAGTAAATAACTTGGGGACTTTCCCATGAAGTGAGTGCATGTGAAATATTCTTTTGTTTGGTAGCAGCATTATCTTCCCTCTGTCTAATGCTGTTGCATAATGTGTGTGTGTGAATGTGTGTCTACCCTGGTGTTAGATTACACTTGCGGTGCGATTGGCTGTGACCATTTTTTAGCTTCTGCCATTGTTTGTTCCATGTTGTTTCTGTCATGAAAGAGTGCAATGAAACTTGCATGTTAGTGATTAGCAAAAATTGTTCTTTCTTTGTGCCTAATTTCCCTGAAACCACCAATCTCATTAAAAAATCATCAAGCTCATTAAAAATACAAGGAGGTACATTTAACACACGGAACTTAATGGTTTGATAGAAATGTGTTTCCATTGCACACTTTTGTGTAACATATATCTTCATGTGGCTAATCTAAGTTCTCCTTTTTTTCATTCATTTTTTTCATGAAGAAAGTCAGGGAAACACAAGTGCTTTATAGTACTGCTAGCCACCATTGTAATTGTAGCGTTTAAATTGTGCAATCATGAAATCCATCAACAGAAAGAAAATTTGTACTCATTGACTAATGCTATCGTGTTTATGTTTGTTTGGGGTGCGTAAATTGTCTTTCCCAGAAGATTAAAGTGATGTCCAAGGGACTTCTTTTTCTAACAATCTAGTAAGTCTTCAAAAAAGAGGGAATGCAATTACTTGTAACCCCCAAAAAATGCAAGAGATATGTGCTGACTAAGTACCATGTTCAGTGAGTTACCTAAGAAACCATATACAGTAACTTTGGCTTCCCTTACACGTTTCTTATGGTGGGAACCATCAGAGTAGACTATGGCCTTCACCAAGCCAGAGCGTCAAGTTTCCTTCATGCCCTCCACTCTGTAGGTCTCCAATTTGAACCCCTTCGAAGCTCGGAGCAAAATGGTTAAGATGCGGTACACTCCGCTGCAGTTCTACTTCCTGCTTATTACGTAAATATCGATGTAAAAAATTACCTGTAAATGCAAAATACTGCGTTTGTTCTCAATAATTCGTTCTAGAGGGGCACTTTTCATGTTTTGGGCCCATTCTCAGAATTCGATGTAGGGAGTTTTCGTAATTAGAGATGTTCGTTACGGGAGGTTTTTTTTGCGTGCATTGTCCATTGGAAGGGTCCGGTTCAGGCCAATGACTTCGAAATAGGGAGGTTTCCTTAAAATTTCGCTGTATGGGGGTTCGTTGTATAGAGGTTTTACTGTAATTCATGGGTGACATTTACATGGAATAATGAATTTGCACCTAGTAAACACCTTGACAAGTTCAATAACATTTTTAGTGGGATTACAAAAGAAATTTTACTCGATATATCAAATTGTGATGGCCACAATATAAAATGACCATTTCAATTTTCGGAACTCCTCAAGTCCCTAATGTAAATAGTGTATGGAAAAGTGTACCCTAGTCATTGATACTCGTTGAAGTGAAGAACCTGAATCATTGAATCCTAAGCACAACACGGATTCCACTATGGTGGGCTCACATTGGAGGGGAGGGGTTAACCCCCCTTGAAGGGGAGAGCACAGTTAGGATACATCCAGGATGTCATCGCAGATTCCAAATTGTTCAGCGTGCTGCATTGCACCTCGAGTGAGGCGTCACTCGTTGTGACAATCCATCCCACTTGCTATGCATTGTGATTCATTTCACTTTGGTGTTTGGCATGAGGCTTTAGATGCATCAAAATCTACTCATTCGTTTCGACACTGCTAACTGGTTGCTGTGGATACCTACTTCTGTTATAAAATGAAAAAATTGTAATTATCCTCTTAAATTCTTTTTATTATCCTGAAATCATAGAGGTTAACACTTCATCTGTGATTATGTTTAGAGGTTGATGGCAACTTTAGGACTAAAAAAATTAAATGAACGAACACAAAGTTGTTTTTTTTTCCTCATAAAGGATTTGTTTTGCGGAGTAGGAATGATAGAATTGGCATTATTTGCCCAATACTTCTGTTCCTAACCACTCAGTCGATATAGATTTAGGAGTCACCCTTTCTACTCTGTGTTCAATGCAAAGGTTGTGTTGATTTTGTCTGGGGTCAATGAATTCATCATTATGCTAAAAGTAGGTGACATTTCCTCTTTGCTCTCATTATTTCCTAGTCTAACAATGCAACCAAACGGTAGTTTACTATAGAGTATTAAGTGCATATGCAATTGTGTTAAATCGGAAATTCGGTCATTCTAAGTGAAAGGAATCATTGAGAAGCAGTCATGTGATACCAAACACTGTGTTAAGCAAATTCATGTTTAGTAAGTTTACTAGTACATAAATAAGTGCAAACTTTATTGGTTACTGTGGTGCATAAGGTTATAATACTAATATATTTTATTTGCCCAGAAATTTGTAATTACAAATATAGGACACATCAGGGTAGGTAGAACAATACAAATGCAAAAATTATGGATAGAGAAATTCATCAACAGAATAAAATAAGTTTCTCAGTAGAAATTCTCGAGGCTTGTGTTTGAAGAGGACCATGGTCCTTGCACTCTTAACTTCATGAGGAACCTTGTTATGTAGTAAAAGTCACTGTTTATGCCAGGGGACAAAAAAAGAGTTTTTAGTTCTTACATGTGTTTGATGGAGGTCTGTAGAGTATAATAACAGTGTTAAACTTAGAGTATAATAACTCCTAGTATAATAACAGTGATACTTGTTATTGGTAGCATAATTTGAAAGATTTATTTAACACAAACAATCGTAGTAAACATGTAGACACAAGAAAGAGGCAAAATACAAAATTTCTTAGAGAGGCATGGGGCATGGTGTTGTGATCAATTTATGTTATTGGAAATATGTTTATGAAAAGTGCACAACCATTGTGTTCTGTTGGTTCTAATGAAGACCAGTCATCTGTCATCTCTTCTGAACTTTATTTCACTGTAAGTGTTGCCAATGCATCATTATTATTATTATTATTATCAGTAATTATAATTTGTGGAACATTTATTGTCCGTTTGTTGCATAATGGTAGCACGCACTGAGTACTGTTGTTACCCTCATTCCATAACACCTTGGTGTAATGAGACCTTGCCTCTAATGTTTCCCCAAAGTCAATTGTAAAATAGCAAACTGCAATAGGATTCTGTGGATTTCTCTAATTTGCTTTGCTCATTTGCTGAAGCGATTAGGGAATTTATGGGGGACTGGTTTTGTCAATGGCAAAAATGAGCAAATAAGTTCAACCTAGGTAGGAGATGTTCTTGGATGATTTCCTCAAAATCCAGTTGCTTTGAGTGGTGCCAGTGTTTCCTTAGTGATGGTAATGCACGGTTTGTGTGTGACTTGAATGTCTCATTTCTCTGTAGTTTCTTTGATGAAGGCAAGAGAGGAAAGCGAAATGAGTGATTTATCTTTCATTTCTGCTTGTAGTTTAGTGTTGAATGGTTTTTATGTGTGTGCAGCATTTCATCTTGAAAGTGTTTCATTTAATCTACTTGTGCTATTCACTTACCTGGAAATGTCCTGTTACTGCTGTGATTCATTTGTTATTGCAACAAATTTTATTTACGTTGAATTTGCATCACGTGGCATGCTGACAGAAACCCATGCTCTTTGAATAAACAGTGTATCTTATGCAAGGTGAAATGCAAGCTGATGAACCCCATTGTTTATTTGTTATACCACAAAAAATATGGCCAAATAATTACCCAAATAACTTTTTATTAAGATGAGCTGTATTTTGAATAGATCCAGTAGTGTTATCAACCAGTCAGAAGTATAATGTTTGGTGATTTACATACAATTCCACGATAATGAGCACAAGAAAATGTCAAAAAAAGCATGCCAGCATCATATAAAGATGTGTAGGCACCAGTCCATCCGTAAATACATTGAAAGTGTATGCTTCGTGAAAAGTGATTCCATCATTGAATTCATGCACTCATAGGGAATGCACGGCGAGTACCCTCGATCATATTTTGAGGAAAGTCTTAAATAATGTGTGGTTGCTAATTATGATGATGTGGTAAGAAGGGGGGGGGATGAAAATGGAGGCAAGCGGCAGCTGGGACTGTTTGTGAGGGGGGAGGGTGGGGGAGGGGATCTCGCTGGGTGAGATGTGGGAGTCGATGGATCCTTTCACTCCCCCATCAACTGGAACACAAGATAGTTCCTTCTCTATTCTCCGCCAGCCTAGTCTGAAACACTCCAAGGCCTCCAATTGGTTGCTGTCCTTACATTCTGATGTCAGGTTAATTGGTACTGAAGTGTGAAAGCCCTCAAATATTCAGTGAAAAACCAAGCCAAGTTTATGAATAGTTGCTGTGTTAGTGAAAATGTAATAATTCCAATTCAGTATTTCCTGTTGGTTGTACTTTCTTGATACTCCTCACCGAATGTTTTGGCTGTCATTTTGTTGCTCTAAATCCAAACCCCTTTTCTCCGACACCTTACCTTACGGTAGCAACTGAAAAACATTGGTACCCACTGAAACAATTAACCCTTTTACTGCCAGCCCGGTTAATTGTTAAGACTGTGCGAAAACTGCCTAGCCCATTTCCGTGAATATCATAAGATTATGAATTTTAGGAATATTTGAAGCACTTAATTTTAATGTATAAATTATGTATTTTTCTCAATGTTGACGATGTATTTCAATTTTTATGAGGATGAAAAAATCATTCTTGCTGTCTCTGATTTGAGGGAAATATAATGTTACAAATATATGATATATAATGTAGGTGGGCCGATATATTGGCCCTTGGCAGTTTTCGCACAACCAATATTTGCCTAGTAGTGTTAAAATTCATGATCACCATGTATTCCGCTCATCACAAGGAATCCGAGGCTTTGTTGTTCAGAAGATTTTACCTTGAGTGTTTTTTTTTAACTTCCGAGACTCTGGTCGAGAGGTAGTTGTAGCACACTAGCTTGTAGTAAATATGTGCTTGCAGTTCTAAAAATACGAGACGATGATTATTAAAACGGTAATACAAGTACGATCACACGTGTAAACAAAATCTTCCGTAAGATCATCTTCGATTCCCATACCCCCCTTTGCGAGACCATAAGAAGAGTCCTCCTCCCCTCCCCACCTTTCACGCTCAACGCAATTATTGAATGACCTCCTTAGCTCCCTCTCGAAGCAATTTAGTCAGGTCACAAACCACCTCAAATATGACATTCCTAAATATGAAATTGCCGTTGATAATTGCCTCCTGTTTTCGCTCGCAGTAGCACGATAACGTTTTGTTTGTTCATACAAATATTTTTACATTTTTGGTTCCCTCTTACAATCAAGGGGTTTTGACCACGTTCATCCAAATGTTATACGCTTCTGAAGGTCGCTCGTGCCATCCAATTTTGATCCAGTCCAACCACTAGGCTTTGGTTTGTATTTTTCGCGCAGCTTAGTTAAACCTTTTCCGGAGTCCATCAGTAAATTGGCCATTAACTTTCACTTCGATGCCTTTTCAGTAATTTTCAACTTCCCAGAACTACCACGACACGCCACCTCTTCCTTGAAAATTAGACACTGTCAATTTGTAATTTAGTGGAGGAAACACATGGAAATACGAAACACGGGTACGCGGCCGCGAAAAATGTATTAAAAGTGTGTACAATTTGTGTGAGGGCTTAACTTGTGAAGGTTTAATATATTTTTTCATTCTTATAGCTTTCAATGTATTGGTTTCAGCTTTTAACATATTCTGAGTTTTGAAGAAAATTTAATTCAGCAGAAATTAGAGATTCCGATAATAGGAGACCTTTTGGCAATCTGTCAGGGAAATTGTTAAAGCCATCAGGGAAAAGTCGGGGAATTTAAAAGTTGGTTGTCAGTGGCCACCCTGGCACCATTTCTGGTTGAGATGAGTTTTTCTCATGAGGGAAGTGAGAACTTGCCACTCCTTATATCTTATAATGTGTGCCCCAAGGAATGGCAGTGTAATAATTGAGTCCAGGGTCAGATGACGCGTCGAGAAATTCCCCTTGATTCACCTCTTCCTCAGCAATTCCTCCTTCGAGCACTGCCTGAGGCATCTCTCCCCTATACACCCTGGAGATCCATTTAACTTCGCCTTGGATCGATGAACATGACCAATACAATCCTCCATAATATTCACTCCTAATTCAATGCCAATTTTGCTAACTATCAGAGACAAATCCTCATTGTTACTGGCTGGAATACCATAGATTTCCACATTATTTGACAATAACTTTTGCTCTTAGTTATCACACTGATCACTGAACTCGGAGAGCTTTTTTTAGAGTAACATTCTCAAACTCTGACGTGGAATTTTTTCCATGCACTCCTTCAGCCTCTTACCCTGGTTTTCAATTCTCTTAATGGAGTCATCCAACCTCTCATATAATTTATCTATTGCCTAAATTCGCCTAAAATCTTTTCCGTTGTTTGGGGACTGCTCTTCATTTCTTGAACCATAGAATGTAGATCAATGAGAGATTTTCGTCTTTTCCACTTCCACTTTTAACAATGGGGTAATCTATCATATAGCATCAGGGTCGTTTACCATATTTTTTTGTTGCCGGATCTGATAGAGTTTGTAAAATAAAAAGACACGTATTTTTCCATATTTTGATCCGTCGATTATTTCTCGAGTTATAAGCGGCGAAAAACTGATGTTTTTAACCCTTTCGGAAAAGTGGGCATGGTGCAACCTCTGACGTATATCGACTTCGTCCAATCACAACTGAGCCCGCGAAGCTACTTTGCCTTATCGCAAAGGGGGGGACACAGCTGACCCTGCCAATGGGAGCAATTGAGACAGGATCTGTGCGAGCAGACCTTCCGAGAACCCCCCTCCACTCCCTTCCCTTCCCCTAAAAGCAGTCAAGGACGGGAGGAAAATGACGTCAATGATATCAAAGCAGCTTTTTCGGTGGGCGTCACCTTTTGCTTAATTTGAATTTTTTAATTATGAGTGGATGGTTGTGGTTAGAAGATTCATTTTTTCACTAAAATTCGTTTTTCGTTTCCATCTAATGATTTCATGTACAAAATTGCGATTTCGGTTCCGAGTAAACGCCCCCATATCGGCACTCGTTTGTGCATGAAAGCTCTTATGTTGTGAGTTCTGACAGTTCGCACATCTCCACACTTGTTTACTGTCCTCAATTCCTTGAATATCTTCCTTGTTTAGAGGAGTGCAGAGGCAGCTACCATGGAATGATTTTTTACACTGTTTGTGAATAATACAAATAGTATTGTGGATAGACTTCCAACACGTGTAGCACGTGCTCATCTTCACACATGCATACGTTGAAATGTGTTACTATTTGGATCAGTGTAGAGAATAACATAGTTTTCAAACTTTTATGGCACAAGTATGAGGCAGAAATCTCAACTTTCACTACAAAACCAAGCAAGTTTAACGTTAGCCATGCATAACCTCATCCACACACATTACACGTCCACACTCGACGAGAGCCAAACACGAAACCATTGGCTCACACAAACATTCTCTCTTTTTACTGTTCAGTTTAGGAAAGGGTACCCACATTATTAAGAAGTATCTTCTTTAAGGAAAAAACATGTCTAAAAAACAGGTCAAATAAAAATGTTGGCAAAAAACTTATGGATGACAAAAAAGTGGTTCAGTAGAAAACACCAGTTTGATCTATTAAACCGGTGCACTGCCGTCACAAACTCTTTGTTTTTCAGAGCAGAGAACCAGTTCAATATTTCCTGCACCGCTCAGCCCTAGTTTCAAGGATTAGATAATACACCACCATGCTGTACAACGCAATAGATGAACCATTAAATCACTGCCTGTCTGAGACACTCATGGCCTGGAACGCTTGAAATTGAAATATCCCAAAATATTTTGTTTCTCTGAGTTCAACAATTGTCTTACCTTTACTGCTATTCTTACTTTATCATTCTTGGTATTGCTTCCATGAAGCTTATTCTCCCTTCCTTTTCTTCCATTCCATCATCTTCATTTCCTTCAACTTGTAAATTCGTTTTCATGTGCACATAATGTTCGTGCATTTTCTCTTATGGTGTGCCAAGCCCTCTTCCATACCTTGCCTCACCATTTAAGGTGCCATTTCCTTACACACCTTTAGTTGAATCTTAATATGGTTTCCTTGCATTTGTGCTTCTCATTATGTGACAGTCAAAACAACTCAATTGTATAATTACATATCAATATTAGCTGGGTAAATAGAGTGGTGATGTAAGAAAGTCTGGCCATTATTATTATCGTTAATTTTTATCACTTTTATCTAGAGACAGTAGTTATCCTGTGTCCACCTATCAGGTGGTAGGTAAAAGTTCCTCTAGAGTGACTGCTGGATGAAAAAAAATAGGGAAATTTGTGGGAACAATAATTCTTCCATAAAGTTAAACAGGAGTGTATTGAGTAGGGAAGAGAAACTACACTGAAGCATGTGAGTGACTATGAGAATACGAGAATAGTATGGCTGAGTAGATATATGTCACTAGTGCAATGACTGGGAGAAAGGTTTTTCAGATGGATTCAAATATTCACCGTTTGGTGACTATGTCCTGCCAAAGTTAATGAATTCGTTATAGACATTTTGCATGGTAACGTTAATTCAGGGTGTTCCCACGTTGACTGAAACTTAAATTTTTGAATGCTCCGAGCATATTGTCTCGGGATATTTCACCATCGACTTCAATTGTCAACCAGCTGATGCTCCGCAGTATGTAGGACCATTTTGGAGTAATAATATTGGCAGTGCTGTGATTGGCCACTAACACCTGCATGGATTTGGATCCCCCTCTTGACTCACTCCCGATAGCAATACGGGTAGTCCAAATGTCACACGACGGGATTTCAGGGAGCGTAGCATCCAAAGAGCAGGAGGCGGCGGAGCAGCTGAGCGGCAGATCTGGAGTGGAGGAGGAGGAGGAGGAAGAAGAAGAGGAAGAGGAGGAGGAGGAGGTGGAGGAAGCGACCATCACGAGGGCATCTGGGATCCCCACGCTGGTGGAAGCGAGACCCACAATGCATCAGGAGCCCTCTGCCCCAGCCGGCAGCAGTGGCCCGAAGGAGGAGGAGGATGTGGGGAGCTTTGTGTGGGGGGACGAGGAGGAAGACGTCGTGCCCGTGGGCCTGCGGAGAAGGCAGGAGGAGGAGGAGGAAGGGGGGGGCTGGGAGTGGGAGGAGGAGGACTCTGACGTGAAGAGGAAGGAGGAAGAGGAGGAAGAAGAGGAGGAGGAGGAAGAAGAGGAAGAGGAAGAGGAGGATGAACCAGCCGTCCCCTCCAAGAATGCACCAAGTCAGTTTTGCGTTGACACTTCGTGTGTGAGTGTGCGTGCTCTTGTGTTGCTCTGCTGCTGGGAGATTTGTCCCTTAAGAGTCTCCCTTCATCTAGTCCCCGATTAACCAAATTTTGATTCTTGAGTCAAAATTTTAGTCCTAACATCCACTTTAAGTATGTGCAAGACATCGTGTATGCTGAATGAAATACTCTAATAATATACTGGTGTATTGTACTAACTAGGAAGTAGAAAGTAATGTTCCCCTCTATTTTTTCACCTCTTAACCGTTTTGTGTGTCCACAGTAGTATGAAGAGGCTCTTTGCTGAGTGAGCCCACGTAACATTGGATCTGGGAGGAGGGGGTACACATAGCATTGGCTTCAACATTTGCCATTTCCCTCTTGGGTACTTTCAATGAAGCAATATGTATATTAATATTGCACTTGATCATCAAACTTAAAACGTAGGATTATGCAGTCTTGGCGTTCTTCCAGATTTTCCTTCTGTGTTGGCATGGTTGACAACAGTTTCAATACCTTGATTTTGGCCTTCCTTATACCTATGTATTGGCCTTCCTGTGCACCTAATGCTGTCAACTATCCTTTGTCCGTTGGAATTCTCTGGGATCTTGGCTTCACTGATTTATCCTGTCGAGTGGTTTGATCAAAGCACTAAAAAGGGCCGAAAAAAGAAGAAAACCAAGGATGAGATGCAACTAGAACTACCTCAGAGTCAGAAGAAATGGAAGCAAAAAAGCCAAAAGCCTCCACCACCATTCCATTTATCGTGGGAACTACAGAAAGTAATACCAGAGCCCTAAAAAAATGCCATGTTGTCATGAGGTTCAACTGGGTATCCAACATGAAGGACAAATTATGCAGGCCTAAAGATGAGATCACACAAGAGTTGTATGAAGGTGTGCATCAAGTTCCATGCTCTGTGGAAAACGATACGTCGGAGAGACCTGTTGGTCCATGATGCAGGAGAGGGCCATCGAGAAGACTCTGTTGTGCATGTTCTCTGCTGTAGCCAAGAGCACACGCGGAGTGAACCAGGACACAAAAGGAAATTTGATGGGGCCAAAGGGATAGCCGAGGAGGATAGATATTACCCCAGATAGAAAACTGCATAATGTGTGGAGGAGGGTCATCCAGGAACTAACCAATCGGAGAGGAAGGCCTACAGCAGGGTGGCCAAAGTGGAGGTGTTTGGCGTTGAGGATGCCAGTGCAGGAGCAACTGTGGTCAACTGTAGTCAACCATGCAGAAGGAAAATCCAGGAGAATGCCAAGGAGTATCAAACTTAAAATGTGATGAAGATTAAAGATGATTGTGGAAATGAATTTGAGTACCTTTGCTGTTGTGAGCACCAATGCTCTTATCTTATTCAACACTTGTGACCATTTGTGCCAGTGATATGTCTTAAGGAATATAGTCAGTTATTATTAATTCAAGCATGGGCCACCTGTGTATCATATGAGGCAGACTCAACTCATTAATCTCTTCCCAATAAAGAAGACCTTTTATTATTATTATTAGGTGAAATTTTATTGCTTCCGTTTCAGATCCCATTTCATCAAAGGGGTTTTAGTTGATCTCTTTTGCTTGAATCAATGCAGGTTTTGCTTGGTAAATTCTTAGAGATGCGAGTATTAATTAAACATTGTGCATGTAATGATTTGAAAATGTTGTCATTATCTCCATCGTCTCAGGCTCAACTTTGTGGAAGTTCATTTTATCGTAAATAAAAAGAAAAACTTTGTTTTATTCCACCAATTTATTTTAAGGTACTAGTAGTACCTTAAAATAAATTGGTGGAATAAAACAAAGTTTTTCTTTTTATTTATGATGTTGTCATTACTTTATGAGGAAAGTGTTTCAAATGTCTCTTGCATGTGGAGCTTATCAACTTTTGTACTAACCTATAACTTAAAACATGAAGAAATTGAGAGTGAAAAAATATTACACTTCGTAATGGTCCACTGTAAAGAATTTATTGTTATGACCTGGGTTTTGTATATTAATAACAATAATTTATTCCATCCTGGGGACATTACAAGAATGTATTGAACAGGTCAGGTATATAAAGCAGATTAACACTGCACAAAGTACTCTTGCACACTGTAAAAACACTTAGACATCAAGAACTTCCTTAGCTGGCATTTGAATGCAGACATTGTTGGAGTGTTTTTTAGATGCACAGGAAGGGCACTGTACAATTTAATGCACATAACTCTGGGACCTAAAGAAGACACCATTAAGTTTTGTTGAATCACATGTAGATCAGTTGTATGTTTAGTATTGTGTTCATGATAACACTCATTTTTGACAAACAAAGATAAATTTTCCCTGGTAAAAACCAATGTGCAATAAATATAAATAGATGGCACAGTAAGCAAGTCTAATTTTTTAAAGAGAGGTCTGCAATGTCTCCTCTACTGAGCATTGCACATAGATCTTACTATCTTTTTTTGAATTCTAAAAATATTGTTTAGTAAGGAGGAAGAGCCCCAAATAACAATACAATATGACAGATGAGAAAAAAAATTGCATAATAAACACTTTTGAGCACATCAACACTAAGCGAGTGTTGAACTGTGGACAATAAATAGTAGGCAGAGTTTAATTTTTTACCCAAATTCTCAATGTGGTAAGACCAATTTTATAGTGGGTCAATTAGGACACCGAGAAAAATAACCCGATCCCCCAGCTGAAGATCTGCATCAATGCAAGAATGCAATTTAGGAAGACATCTTGTGGAAGCCGAAAAGAGTGTAGTCTGTGTTTTCTTCTCGTTCAAACATGGTTTTTACCCCAGCACCAATGGGACATCCTAACCATAGTCTCATTGCAAACCTCCACAAGGCCATTATAGCCTGGTTGGCCACTAAGGAAAATACATCGTCAGCATACATTACAACCTTATTGCATTCTTTATGCAGCAGGGTCACTCGTTAGCAAAAATGAGGAAGAGGACAGGACCCAAGATTGAGCCTTGGGGAACTCCAGTGGATACACTTTGTACATCAGAGTTATACCTTTTCCCATCCTTACATATCTCTACTACCAGATGACGGTTGGACAAATACGAATTTAACCCACTATATGCTACACCTCTTATACCTATGCTGTCACATTTCCTGAGAAGTAACTCATGGTCTACGGAATTGAAGGCATTATATATTGCATAAGTGTAACCCGGGTTTCGTACACTTAGTGACATATTCACCTGAAGATGTCACTAAGTGTACGAAGCCCGGGTCGTAACAATTAATCCTTTATAATGGACCATTACGAAGTATAATATTTTTTTATTCTCAATTTCTTCATGGAATTTCTTCTTACCAATATTTTAAAGTTTTAAAGCATGAAAACCTTTTCACAATTTGGTAGTCTCTACTATCTAAACTTATAGTGCTAATTACAGTTTATGTCCGATTCAGATAGTAATTGTATTTATTTGCTGATCAAATTTTAGTACTATGAAGTCCTCTCTTACTATCACCTCACAAATATTTGTAACTTTGGAAGCAGCAGGCCAGGGATTCACCCCACACCCACTGCGGCCAGCTAGTAAATATTTAATGGCAAAGAAATCTCATGTTTTTTCCAGAATTTTAAAGATATTTTTGCCAATATGTTAAGAAGTGCACATTGGAGTGCAGAATATAAGGAAGTCTCAACGATCCAGTGCTTCATAGCAAAAGGTCTCCAAGGTAGAATTGAATTTTGATCCCAGGACTCATAATCCCAGTTATATTTGCATGTAAGGCATTTATAAACATGTGTTTCCTATTCCATCACAAATGGAGTCAATGAAACCACATAAATAATCTAATGAAATTGATGCTTCTCCACAAGTTCCCTACTTTACTGGAAGTGTGTTCAATTAGTCAAATGGTCAGCATTTGCTCTCCATTTTCTAGATACATATATTTGCTCAACTAGGATGATGCCACCTCAAGAAATAGGTCTTGAAAATTAATTTCTCCAAGTTAGTTATAGTGTCCAATAGGTTTAATTTTATGAGCATCGTGTGTTGCCCTGATATTTTCCATATGTGCGTCTGGTACTTAGGGCAAATGAGATTTATTGCATTCTGGGGAGAGGAATTTTGCCTGATAAGTACCCCTGTTAACTGGTCTGTAGGCTTAACGAAAGATTGTTGGGGTTTCTATTCCATGCTTAGTTATTGTGGCATGTAGGATAAAGGAATTAGCTTCTTTCTTCTATTTCAATCGATTCCACAGAAGAAAATTATGTGTTTCCTTGATGTAGCTTTTTTGCAATATTTTTATCACTTTAGTTCCCAAGTGAAGAGTATTACACAGATGAGTTAAAAACAGATTTTTGAAGACATGTGAAGAGGGATCATCAGGTCTTTCATAGTCTTCATCTCAAGCTTCATTCTGCCAGCATGCTAGTATGTATAAATCTGTCCAATGTCACGCTGTGTCTTTTTATTCAAGGTATGCATTTTTTATAAGTAGCCCCTCCAGACAAGAGTGACAGGTTCCACTTTAAGGATTGTGTTTATCGTTGGAAGAATGAGCTTTTCACTCATTGAGAAATCATGAAGTTTGTGTGACCCAAATGATTACTTTTGGGTAAGAAAAGAAATGTTTGATGCCCTGAAGATCAGTGTTTCAGTAATTGGAATTGGTTCTTGTTTCTCTGCAGGTGTGAGAAAGGCTGAACCTCCAAAGGCACAAGAGGAATCGGAGGAGGAAACGGAAGAGGAGGAGGAAGAGGAGGAGGAGGAGGAGGAGGAGGAGGAAGCACCCCCACCCCCTCCCAGGAGGGGAAGGAGTACGGGAGCGCAGGTGGAAGATGTATGTGCCATCTCAATGCATATGAATGACAATGTCTGTAAGCGTAGAGCCCAGAGGCATTGCTATTTATTGCTAACTGAAAGTCAGTGATGCACACAGTACATTACACTGTGCAGTGCATGTTACAGAAAATATTTCAATTTCTTGTTAGGTTAATGCATGTTAATTAAAGGTCAATGTGATTGAAATTAACTCTTCACTTCTGCTTTCTTCAAATGCTGAATACGCTTGTTGAGTGGCTTCAGTGACTTCTTGGTGACATGGATGTTTTTTAAATTTAAAATGTTTTTTTTTTTTTTTTTTTTTTTTAACATTTAAATTTTATAAAAAAATTTAAATGTTTTTAAAAAACATTTTTATAAAATTTATGAAGCTTTTCAAGGATTTCAATATGCATAGTTTATGTAAGTGTTTCTCCCATTTTTGTGCTCTTTATTCATCGTAGGAATGAAGGTTGAAATTGAAACACTGCAATTTCCACACACAGTTTTATTCTCCACAATCATGTTTTCGTTGCAAGGCAACATCATCAGGTGAAATATTAAGTACAGAGAGCAGTATATATAGTATGGAAGGAGGAAGGGAGAGAAGGGGGAAAGGGGAGGTCGGTGTGCAAGGGTTAGGGAGGATGAGTCAGGAGAAGGGTGGTGCGATGGCGAATTGTGCCTGGTGAATCGTGGGTGGGTAATGAGAGGGCAATTGAAGGAAAGTGGAGGAGCGGGAGGGATACAAATGTTCATTGACCAAGTTATGGTGGTTGGAATTTGCGTGGCCGATGATCTCTCCAACTCTTCTGTCCAACCTTGGGCCTTTCTTCTCTCTGTGAAGTACACGGGGGGTGAACTCACTGCTGTGGCCATTTCCCAGTTGGTGTCTGGCGAAGTGCGAATTGGAGGCATTCCGGGTGGTGAAGCATGCCTTGTGCTCCTTCGCTCTGGTGGCGAAGTTTCGGCCAGTTTGCACGATGTAGATGGCGTCACAGTCGTTGCATGCTCTGGCAGAGAACTGTGGAGAATAAATCTGTGTGTGGAAATTGCAGTGTTTCACTTTCAACCTTCATTCCTACGATGAAAGATTTCCACAGTGTTAAGCCTGAAACTATTAACTCTTTATTCATATTATTGGAAAACAATTATTGTTTTTATGATCCATTTGTGGATGTTTGGTTGAATGCAGAGTACCTATATTTAATACAGTAGAAACTCGAAAATACAAAATTTTGATTTTACGAAGCAAAATCTTCGGTCCCGACCAAAAGGGTATCTAAGTGTATGTAACAGTACGCGATATTATGAAATAACGAAGTTTTAAAATTACGAACCTCGGATCTTGGTCCCGACGTGAAAAAGTTACTCGTTTATACGAATAATGATGGATCACAGTAACGTTTTCCGGCGCTCCTTGTCAGAGTTAAACATCTAATTAATCATCGTCGCCGAATACATTATGCACTGAATGTAATACCTGAACGATATCTCATTTTTCAATGCTACAACAGTAAAGGTGTGGTTTCGCTGGGGCATCCCGCGGCCGTGTGCGGTGTCCGCGTCCAGCAGCCGGAAGTCACTGCCGTACTCATCTAATCTATATCAAATGGGTTCAGTTTCACTGATACGTCTCGGCCGTCGTGTTCGACGGCTGATGCCCAACGTCTGCGTCTCGACTGTTTCGAGAGCAATCGAGACGCAGACGCCTAGTCGGGCAGTCCCAATTTTCGGTGATATTTCTGCTCTCCTCTCTCCGCATTTTATATTACGCGTCCTTTCCAGCTCTTTTTTGTAAAACTACTTGCAACTTTGGTCGTCCTTTCCCCGTCTTCCAAAAAAACTAAATCGTCACCATCCATTTAAGCGTAAAATCAACTCACTCTCAGGAAACACAAACCGATAATAAATTTGTAATTAAACTAAATACGCATTCTCCCACATCGCCCAGCCTCGGAAACAGGATGTAGACGCCTGAATGAAACCACCCGGCCACGTCATCCAGCCACGACGTCCAGACGCAGAGGTTGGACGTGGCCGCTGGACGCCACAGTGAAACCAAACCTTAAGGACGACTTTGAAACATAGGCATCGTAGCTCATAAAATATGAAACCAATCTGATATAAAATGCGTTCGGCTTTGTAACCACGAGTCCACAGAGTTGCCAACGAGTAAAGAAAATGTAAATTTGTAATTTAACTAAATACACATTCTCCCACATCGCCCAGCCGCGGAAACAGGATGTAGACGCCTGAATGAAACCACCCGGCCACGTCGTCTAGCCGCGACGTCCAGACGCGACAGTTGGACGTGGCCGCTGGACGCCCCAGTGAAACCAAACCTTAAGGACGACTTTGAATCGTAGGCATCGTAGCTCATAAAATATGGAACCAATCGGACAAAAAATGCGTTTTGCTTTGATACCACGAGCCCACAGTTGCCAACGAGTAAAAAAATGTAAAGTAGTCGTGTACGGATATACTCGCCGGCGAGAGACTAATTGCTACAACCAGCATTTTCCTCTCATGATCCCTGGCATTTTTTGTTACCAGTTTTCCCAAACATAAATCCATGATGAATATTCCTGGTATAGAAATCGTTTGCTGCGCGTTTGCAATAACTAGGACATGTATCGGAGATGGTGCTATGTTGTTCGAGCGGTAGATTCAGTCGTGAATATAACTTATATATATACTTTTATGAATTATAACTTCGTAAATCATGCAATTACGTCGCGAGAGTTCATCTTAATTTAAGGAAACGAAATAGAGCTTCATCACGATGTTTTTGAAAGATACTCGTTGATACGAAATTTGATATTACGAAGTGCCGATTTTTCCGGTCCCGTTGACTTCGTAATTTCGAGTTTCTACTGTATATGCACTGGGAGGCTACATGCAGCTGTCAGCTGTGTCCATTTGCTCAGTGTCTATGATTCTCTTATGTATAATTCGGTGCCGAATGTACTTCACCTCTCCTTACTCTTCTTTCACCCGCTTAGTCTGTGGAATCAGCCGAGCAATCGCCCGTGTACGAGAAGGCTGATATCACAAATGATGAAGACTTCACAATGCATGAGTGGCTAGATGAAGCAGATGCAGAAATAGAGAAGGTAAATATATTCCAGTAAAAGTTGTCGTGAGCTATTGCTTATCATCTTTCAAGCCAAAATATGTTTTTCAGGAGATTTCCTTTTTATTATTTTTGTCCTCTTTTATCAGTTACTTAATTTTAATGGTTTTTATTGCTCATAATCACAAACATAGTTTTTCGCTAAGTGTTTAAGATTTGGTTGTTGATTGGTGAGATGTTTGTGAGTTGGTCATCATTTCTGGAGCCCATCTCTGCTATATGCATGCTACCTTCTCGTGGAAGGTTTCTATACTTTTTATAGATCAAATCCAAAACTTAAATTCATCCTCGAATCTCATATCAAATCCGAATCTTATTTTTTTTTACCATTAATCCTAAATTTGGTCTAAAATCTAAATGTCACCATTTCCATAAATCCCAACCATAATTTCTAAGCCAAATCTTTATTTTCTCCTAAATCATATATTTTATTTCGAATTTTAAAATAAATTTTACACATAATTTGACTTAAAAACTACAAAAAGTATGATTAATTTTTTTTCTTTAAGTTTCTAATTGAAAATAATGAGTATTTTAACACATACCGGATCAACCTGATTTCTCATTTTATCACGAGTAACGCCAGTTGTGCTGAACAGTCTCTCTGAGTCCAGTGTTGCCGGTGGTGCTGAAAGGCACTTCCTCGCCAGTTTTGGTTGTACATTAAAGCCTCTACGTAATGATAGCTCTCAGGAACCAAAGAACCACTCCCTATATCGAACTCTTGTTACTATCGGATGTATTTAAATAATCATTCCACAGCCAGTTCCTAAAAATTTAACTCTAGTTTAACCATTATTATGGGTGCTTTGGGTGAATAACAAAGAGATTTTATCAAGATAGCTATTAAAAATGATATTTTCACTCACTTCGTAGACCCGAGGTTGTATTTACTGTCCATGACATTAAATTTCATGTTGTATTTAATCATTTGGAATGCAGAACGTTGATTTTGCACTCTTATCCGGGCACATCATCATACTTTCTTGAGCTTCAAATGCGCCGCGACAACAAGCATTGTAGCAATATGATGGACTATCATCAAGAAAAATGTCAGGAAGCAAAAATTGTCATATCTATTATGAAATATGGTCTCGATATTCAATCAAAATCATCATTGTTGCATGCAAGACCACACACAAACAGTTGTAAGTTTCAAATTGAATTTCATCGAGTTACGCATAATATCTTCCACTGCAATGAATTCTAATGCTAGCTGCATGATCTTTTTGATGACGATAATGCCCCTACGCCCTGCTACTTTTGTATCGATTAATAAACGAAGTCGGGTTTCAGATTTAATGACTTACTTTTCCCAGCCATGAGGTTGACTCTCAAAGTGATCTCAGAGTAACAGAAGAGAAACAAAAAAGTAGTGGAAAGTGCAAAAAAATATGGTAAAATCTACCAGCCCACGTACAGTAATGCCCGGAATGTTGAAAATGTATGCTTGACCAATTGGGTGGAAAATGGGGTAGAATTTTTTTTTCATTGCAATGTGAATACGTGGGTTGTCCGTAAAATAAGGTTCCCAAGGCGCTGTAGTCACGACGAATGCTTCTGCACGGGATCTGGTAACACGGTCGGGTAGCTTGGTTCTTCCACTCCAAATCCCTAGCCTTAGAGCTGTCTTCGACGCTCTGCCTTCCATTGGCAGCCATTCAACTTGGAGCTACTACTCACTTCTCCCGCCAGGTGTGAATTGCGTTCTGTGATTTGTTTTTTGTGTGCAAAAAAAATTGCACCGATGCACATTCATTCCCAGATGTTTGAAGTCTACAGAGAAAAGTGTATGAGCTGTACAACACGTACGAAAAAGGTGCAAAGAGTTCAAAGACAGACAGACGTCCATGATGAGCAGCGTTCCAGATGGCCATCTGTTTCTGATGAAATGATTGAAAAATTGGCAGAAGCAATGCTTAAGGATCGAAGGGTAACTGTTTGAGAGCTCTGCGAATCGTGTCAATACAGGTTCTACCGACCCTGAGGTCGGTAGAACCTGTATTGACATGATTTTGACCGATCGTTTAGGGTATTCTAAGGTTTGAGCAAGGAGTATCCCAAGAATGCCTACGGAAAATCACAAACGGTCCTCTCGTCCGCACACCACCCTTGTGACAACCAATCTTCTCAACCAATTTGGATGGGATACCGTCACACACCCACCATACAGCCCGGACATAGAATACCATCTTTTCCCTGAGTCAAAGAAACACCTGGGTGGGACGCATCTCAGGACCGGAGATGAGCCGAAAGAAACAGTTTTAAGCAACCTTCGCAGCCCGGCGGGAAAGTTCTACGACTCGGGCATCAAGAAAATGATACACCGTATGCAAAAATGCATCGATCTCAATGGCAATTATGTAGAATAATAGGGAAAAACCTAAACTTTCCAAAAATGTACGATTTATTGCAAATAAATATGTGAAAAAACAATGGGAACCTTATTTTATGGACAACCCTAGTAATAGCTGAACAAATATGAAGAGCGAGTCGCTCTTTGAAACGTTGGCAGTAATGGAGCCTATTAACCAGTGCCAAGCCCCAGAAACATTTGTTCATAGTATTCGCCGGGAAAATACTAGATCTTATATGTGAATAGATGTCATGAGCACAAGCTTGTGCACACGCAATCTCCAGCATAGGTTTCCAGTTGTCTCTTTTGGGAGCCGCTGCATGTGGAGCCTTTGTGATCCGAGTTTTGCGTCCATCACAGGCCGCATCATCAGGGTTAAAATAACGAAGAGGAAGTCTCGGCTATTTATTGGCAAGACACGACCCCTCCCTTTCTGTTCTTAGCCTTATTTGGTATTTTTCCTCGTTGACAATTTCCCCGCTCACGTCAGAAGGCCTGGGCCCAGGGCGTTTTGGAGGACTTTCCCTCGGGCGTTGGATGAAAGAATCTATTTTGTGCAGGGATGAGTTAAATGCCATCATCACGGTTCACATCTACGCAATAACCTGCAAGTAGGGATAGGAGTTTTTCGGTGGTTTGAGAGGGAGAAAAGCGGTACTTTGAAATTGGAAATTCGGTACTTTCAACTTGACATTTCGGTGTTTTCACAGTAGCCACAAATTTAAATATATATATCCTTAAACTACTAGTTATTTCAAAGCCTAGAAAAGGGTCACTACCATAGTTTAACTAAATATGATCTGGGTTTTTATGTGACACTTCCCTTCTAGCCATGTTATGACTGAAGACAATCACCTCAGTGGCGGAACCTGGAAAGGTGGCCCTAAGTTTAAAAGTAAATTGTAATACGTTTCGTGTATTGATGTGGGGACATGATATGTATAAAAATTGCTCCGTGTTTAGCATAGTTAGTTAGCTTTAATCCTTTCTAATATGTAAATACAATCCAAATCACTTCTTTTACAAAACCCACTGGTCACATCAAGAATTACATAGATAACATAGTACGTCAACCTCAAAATCTATCTTTATAATGCCAAGTAGTATCAAATTTGGTAAATCGTTACAAAAATGAAATATTGCTAGGCACTGTAATTCTAAACAGTTTGACAACTAAACTATCACTTAAACACAGTATTCCATGATTTTTTTAAACAGCCAACCATCTGGATGTTCTATGTATACTTATTCAAAGTCAGGTCAGGCCACTGACCTGACTTTGAATAAGTCAGGTCAGTGGCCTGACCTGACTTTGAATGTACCTGAACCTACTCCTGCTCGTGAATTTCATCAATCGAAATGGTCTGTCAAAGAGTACGATAATTATCGCACTCGCAGTATACTTGTCGAAATTCACCTCTCCAGCAATGTGACGCCACTCTTCTGGGGGAACGGAGTCAGTTGTGCCTCCTCTGCCGTGTCATCCATTATTTCAGACTCGATACAAGTAAATCTAGCAGCTTTAAAACAACTGGTGATGTTTTCTTTCGTTACGGAATCCCATGCATATTTGACGAAGTGCATGGCATGCATAATGTCTATCTTCCACTCAGCTGTTTGTAGGGTTTCCAGTCTCTCTTGTTCAAGCAATCTTCTTTATTTTTGCTTGAAACATCGGATGATACCTTGGTCAAGGGGCTGAAGGTGACTAGTTGTGTTCGCTGGAAAGAATTCGACCCAAATGTTCCCTAGGTAACTTGTTTCGATGGGATGAGCAGCACATTGATCGACAAAAAGTAAAATTTTTCTATTTTTGCCACCCAGTTTGGCATCAAACCCACGCAAAAAGGTTTCAAAAATTATGTCGTCATCCATGCTGAAGGGTTGGCTGTGTATTGACAGGGAAAGGTTCGAACATTCTTGAAACACCTCGGGTAAATAAGTAGATTTGAGTACCTATACTATCTACCTATAGTAGATTTGAATACCTAAGATTCTGCTTCGATTGGCTTTAATTAGAGAATTCACGAGAAAGGAAGCATTATTTAACAATTTACAGATAAAAGAAGATTTAATTTAATGAAATTGAGGAAGATTAGGATTCGAGATTCGGATTCGATATTTGGATTCAATAAAAAAACAGGATTCGAATTCGATCAAATTTTGGATTTGCCCCATCACTAGAGATCCGTGAAATTCGCGAGACGCGATATCGCGAAATAACGCAAAATACCGCGAAATCGGAAAATAAAACGAAATTTCGCCTTTTTTGCGAATTTTATGTGAATTAGCGAAAAAATCACATTTAAAGAGTCATAATCGATTAATGCTAAGCCTTCATTGTTTAACGCTGATGACGTTCATTCGCTCTATCTCATTACGATTCAAAGGCTTGTTTTGTCTCGCGCATATCGCATTCGCGTAATATCACGCACTGTAGTGATGTCTCCGCCGGAATATGCCGTTAAATTAATCACCGCCTCTCTCTTCGATTCACATTTATGAATCCTGAAATTCTCGGAAATATCTAGAATGACGCGCTTTCTCTCCTGAAGAATTGGATATTCTGAATCAATAATGTGCTGAAATAAATTTAACATGGCTGAGGAAGAGCGGAAATATAAGCTCACGCGCCCGCGCGCATGCGTCAATGCCGGGCAGTAATTCCGGTGACTCACCGCGACGCAGTAGACAGCGTAATTGGATAACTTGTTGCAGGTAAACCTTTAGTGTGGGCCTAATGTAACAATTTCGTAGACTTAAACACGGCCGCTGGCTGGGAACGGAAGCGCTAGCAGTTGGGGCAAGGGGGAAAGTAACAGAAAAGATAGGAGGAGAGGGGGTGCTACTTATTAGCGGTTGATTGTCGGATATTCGGCGCTCGACTGAGCTTCAATGGAAAAAAAATCATTTCGACACACCCCCAGTTCAAGTTTCTTTGTTTCCGATTGTGTTTAGTTATGCGTGCTTCTTTCACTGCCTTTCTTGTTATGTAAAATGCTTAATAAAAGTATAAGCATTCACAAAATGTGTAACAAAAATAATAAAACGCCTAGAAATGCGCAAAAATTATAACATTATCATAACACCGCCAAGATTTTCTATAACACCGAAATCACATAGTTATAAAACGAATTTTAGCAAAAAATAAAACCACTTTCACGGACCTCTACCCATCACTAAAAGAATACCTCACTTTTTGTGCCTCTTTATGGATCAGTACTTGTGAATCTTGTAGAATTGTGCTCCATAGCTGGTAGCAAATGGTCCCTTACAGCTGGCTGTTGGTGCTTCCCTGAACAATTAAGCATATAAGCAATATGATCCTCGCCTATAATTCTCTTTTGGATCAGAGTTTACCTAGTTGTCAATCCCTGTAACCTGCAATTGTTTTAGTTTATAGTATTTTTTAGGTGTGGACATTTATCTCTTCTGGCAATTTCTTGAATTGTCTAATGTAGGAATAATCCAGTAAATGTCACTCCTTGGTAGTGACCACATGTAACAACAGGGTTTATAGGAACCTGGAAATCCTGGAAAAGTTAGGGGAAACGAAAACGGCCATGGAAATCCTGGAAAAGTCAGGGAATTTAACGTGTGGTCAGGGAAAAGTCGCAAAATGTTTAAATTTATCACCTGAAAATGCCAAGAGATGGAAAACTGCACACAGGAGCGGAGGAGGAGGGTGAAGGAGGGGACGACTGGCCTCAGGCCGGCTTCGCTGCGGAGGAGGCAGCCCTATTTCTGGCTATTGCCTGCATGATTTGGTGAAAAGATTGGCGAAAGGTGTGCGCATTCATATTTTCATTCGCTAGCGATTTAGCGATTCGCTAGGAATGCTTCGCATTGTCCCTCTGGCAAGGAAAAAGTTAATCTCAGTCAAATTTGATTTCATTTAGCCAAATTTGTAGAAGGATGTGAGGAAGAAAAAAATCCAGATTTATTCAAAGAGCTACTTTAACATGACATCAGGTTTGAAGGAAAAGCCAGGTTAGCCCTCTTTGCATATATTTATCTGCAATTAAAACCCTTTCTGAAGGCATATCAATGTAAGTGATCATAATTTTTATATTGTTGTTGATCTCTTATTACTGAAAGTTCATATGATTAATATGAAAATGAACCTACAATTTTTCGTAAGGTTAGACTTCTTTGCTTCCTCACTACCACTTTTATCTCTATAAATGACTGAAATCTTGGAGTTTTCAGGCGCTCAAAAGTCAGGGAAAATCACTAATAATCATCTGGAAATCCTGGAAAAGTCAGGGAAAAAGAAAATGAAAACTCCTATAAACCCTGAACAAAGAGAATTTCATATTTTCCCATGAATGTGTGCATGACAGGGAACCTCGGGTGATCACTCATGCTGTGGTTTTGAACGGGAGGAAGCAATGGGAGAAGCAAGATTTATGGCTTCCTCAACAGTTTTCAGTTCTTGAACTTATATTTTAAATTTGGAAAGAATTGGTTATGGCTATGATTAAAGTGAAGGTAATTATGATAAGTTAAAAATGCTTGTTATTTTCAAGTAACTGTGAATTCTGTATGAACAATTATTTCCATTTTGACTGTCAATGTCAGATGTGTCGGAAATTTTTGAAAACAAGATTTGTGCAAGATAATCATGGGAATCCTAGATGAGGCACAAACTGATTGGTCAATTCTTTGCCCTTTGAGTCTATACTTCTCGAAAGAGATGCAAAGTATGGGATGCAATGGCCATGCCTGAATTGAAATTTTATGTTTTGCTTTGACTATTCATTGTTCATAACTTATCATTTGTCTTAAGTAGTTGCTGAGATGTTTTCTTATGTTGCAATCTAATCTTTCTTTTTGTCTCTCTTCTCTTTCTATTAGGCTTTTGGTGTGTAGGATTTGGAGGACAGCCTTGCACAATTAATGTTAATGCCTTTAAATATCTTTTTTTATTTACCAATTTTTAATTTGTTATGGGGAAATACCATTAACAAGGGAGGCATTTGGACTCAGAGTCAAGTTTTTTTTGTATAGTTACGCCCTTTTAATGCTTTTGTTTCCTCTGTTGAACTTATGCTAATCCAGTCGTTGTCTAGTCCTCTAATGACAGCCTATAATTGCGAGTCATCATGCTATGGTGATGATGTTGATGCTATCTTTTTTCATTTCCGCTAGAAGATGACTCCTCCCTATTATCCCATATTTGAACATTTAAATGCATTACTTTGGTCTTAACATCAGGCTTCAATAGTTGGCTCATTTGTCCATTCTTGTGCATCAGAATTTTTTAGGATAAAAAGTCTCACGGTGACAATATGAGTTACTTTTGTTTGGAACTGGTAGTTATGTCAGACTACCTAATTCTATGCTTGGTGTTGAAACCCCATAGTTGATGACAATTAGTCGAAATATTTGCTCTCCTTTACTTCTATTCAAAGTTTTGATGTAATGTGTGATCTTCATACTGTAGCATAGTTTTTTCACTTATTACAATTATACATGGTGTTAATGAGAAACAAAATAGAAGGTAATCATTGGCACCTGGAAGTTTCTATCCTATGCGTGTCCTTTCATGCCTAGTGCTGGATTAGCATGGGTCCATTTTGTGTGTTAACTTACTTGGTGGTCAGGTAGTATCTAGTTTCTATTATCAAGGGATGGGTATTTAGTATGTCTAAAAAGTATTGGTTTTTATAAATTATATGAAAGAATCATACAATAGCTTTTGGGAAGTAGTAGCCTAATTCATCAACTGCAGGTTCAGAGGAGTATGAGAGAATGGGGTGTCATGTGTGGGAATTTAACTACAACACCAATCTGTGATTAGTCTAGTCTTCCTTGTGCGTGAATATGCAAGCGTACCCACTGACCATAACTCTGAAGATGTGGACTTAACTCTGAGCTCGTCTTTTTTGTTCTTCGTTTCTTTTTTGTTTCAGTTTTTGTCTGTTGTTTGTATAGTTTTACTAGGCTTAGTTAAGTGCATTAGTTATTGTCTGTGAATATGAAAACTGCCTAAATCTCATCACCCATTCTTCCATCTAATCTGAGATTGGGTAGCTTTCCGTTTTCAGATAAATGTTGTGATCTTGCTTTGCTTTGTTATTCTGTACATATGGTTTTGTATCACTTTCATTTTTTTACTTTTGCTACATTGTTTCTCTGTAAGCACTAACTTGTGTGAGGCCTTAAGTGGCATCTTTTTTCCTCTATTTGTTCACTTTAATATTTGCTTCAGGTTTTTAAATTTAGCTATAAATGGCATATATTTTCTACTTCCCTTGCACCAGGCTCTTTTGACTAATGCAAAGCTGCTCACACTATAAAAAATGTGTGTTTTTGACCTATATACCTTTTGAAACAGCTGGGCCTTCCCCACAAGTTTATAAGTAAGATTTTACACTTTTTTAGGCTTCCTATTATATATTGCAGTTCTTTTATGGGGGATAGCGCATTAGTAATTTTCCATACATTGTGGTAACATGTAAAACTTTTACCCAATATTAGCCTCTCTTAAAACATTTTGAAAAAGAATTGTATATATGAGTGCTGGCTGAAAGATATGAAGCATTGAATAGAATGAAACTCCAAGGAAAGAGGTGTAACATGGAATCGACATTAAAATGTTTTCCATCTCCTCTTTCATTGATCTAATTCATGTATGTGTGTGAGTTGTTCACAAAACTTGGTTGATTTTCCTTAGCTCATTACTTATCTCTTAAATGCATGTGCTTTCTTGAATTGTCGTCAATGTCTTTTATACTCCACTTATGTTGGAATCAATTCTCACATGATACTCCAATTCTATATTTTGGTGGATTTTTTTTGTACTCATGGCAATGAAAAAAAAGACAATACATTCAACTATTTTATGCTCTGTGAATCTTAAAGAATTAGTAAATTATAATTGCCGTAAAGGGACTTGCCACTGTCATGTTGTTTGATTAGCAATATTCTGCCTGAAATGTTGAGCATGGCACAGCATGAATAACCCACTTCATGTGAGATATCAAAACCGGCTAATATTAGAACCTCAGTAACATCAGTTGAATGTTCCTCAGTTGTGGCCACATTTGCAAATAATATATAGAGCATAGTTTTCAAACCACTTGCCAAACCTATGCACCAAAATGCCTCCAAAAATTCCATCTGCTCTGTTGTGGGGGAAGAAGTGGGGGGTAGGGGTGGCTGAAGTGATCGTTGGTGATGGTCCAGCAGAGCACCTTGTGTGGATAAAGACTGCTTGAGAGGTAGGCACTTGCTGATTCTCTTTATATTTCTGTAAAAATGTTGATCTGCACTTCAATAGTTGTGCGGAGCCAAACGGCATACTGTGCATAAAGTAATCATTGAATTCCCTCTGGCATATGAATGGTTTTTAAAAATCCCACTGGTGAACAATGTGTAATTACTACATTTTATGCTCGTTTTAACAATTATTTCTCTGATGATTAATGAATCTTAGTGTTCTTCCAGCTTTAGATTCAGTTTCACTGTAGCCAGTCTGGAGTAAAAAGTAAAGTGGGTACTTTAGGCATGATATTAAACTAAATGACATCTTGCAAGTCCCAAAATGCAATGATTACAACTTTTCTTGCTAACAGATCCAATTCAGGCTTTTATCTTGCATAGTGACTGTATATATTGCCACTCCATTGACTGTTTCATCATTTCAAATATTGATTGGTGAACCCACGCTTAATTGGTAGTGATGTTTTGGGATTCATTCCCTTCATGCTAGTGCTACATTAACATTTCGAGCGAAGTGGCTGTCCTTGCTGACTTGTGGTCGCATGTGAGCTCATAGAGGGGGCACTCACTTTGGAGTTCCCAAGTTCATTGATGATGTGGTGAATACTCCCTTCACTGATGGACACCCTGATGTCTGACCCTAATGCATCAATTCTCTTGAATCATTTACACGCCACATATTCTGAACCATTACTGGAGTTGCAGCTGTACAGTGGTGACTGGTCCATGTCTGATCAGTGATTTTGGACATGCTGAAAGCAGTCTTTGCTTGCTCAGTTGACAGTGGCAGTTCATAAGCATTGCTTAACCACTTATGGATATTCCTGATGCCTCGGAAACAAATTCTGTTGCAGCCCACAGCTTGTAGCATATATGACTGAAGTCTTTTTTACCCTCGCTATTGTCCCACCACTGGGCTGCAGATCTTACTGTTCTGTGCAATAGAGGTCGGACGTTCAAACTAGGACTCTTCAAATTATGGCCACTTAGTATTTCGGAAATAAACATTGGTGTGCGCTTCTTTTTGAACCTTTTTCTTTTGTATCAGGAATGGAACCTGGGCTCAGGGCCCGGGTTTGATTCCTGGCACCAAGTATTGGTATTTACGTTGGTTTAAATTGACTTTTTCAAATTATGGTAGTGCAAGAGTTTTTTCTTTCACTCAGTAAAATAACTAAATATTAATTGATTTCTTTCATTCTTGCTCTATTCAATGGGAAAATGTTTAAAATTTCTTGTTCTCTTAACCAATTTATACTCTGTCCTCAAGGTTTCTGGCCAATGTGTAATTTACGTTGATAATTACTGTTTTTTTGGTTCTTTTCCGAGCGTTGTTTAGGCCTTTGCCATTGTCATATCTGAAACATCGTTGGTGCTTAATCAGTTCATCATAGAGGGATGCCGTAAATGGCATTGTGCTTTTCACGAGGATATAGTAAGATACTGAAGGTATTTTAGGCTATTCATGAAACAAGGTTGGCCATATTTTTCCGCACAAAGATACGTGCTGACTGCTAACACTACTCACGGATTTAGAAGCGTTTGCATTCGGTTACAATTAGGAGTATTTTAATGAATGCTTGCTTCTGCGATGTTCAAATTTTGAATTTTTTTATTTCTTTACGGCTGTAAGCATTTGAACCTAGGAAATAGGAAAAAGAGGAAAAAAAAGAGAAGAGATGAAAGACTTTCGAAATCATCGTCAATGGACATAGCTTGAGATTTGAGATCGTTTAACAAAAACTAGGGAAAAAAATTCAAATTCCAATGGAGCATAATGTCTCATTACGTATCCGTGGGATGTTCTTTGATGCCATTGCAATGATGTTAAAAAGTTCATCCAAAAGAGATGCTGTAAACTGCATTGACCTTTTTGTGAAGATATTGAAAGGAACTAAAAAAGGTATCGCAGCTAAATCGTGAATCTAGTTAGGCCATTTCATTCAGAAAAATCATACTTACAGGCTTACTTTTCGCGCTACTCCCAGATCAAATAGGTTTTCATTCGGTAAAACTAAGAGTAATTCAATGAAAGTTTCTGCATGGTTCAAAGGTGAATATTTTATGGATTTATACCGTATTCTGAAGTGGACCGCTTTCCAAATTGTTGTCTTTTAAGACGCAAGAACATGAAAAGAAACTAAAATGAAATCTAATCAAAATTAGAGTCGCAAGATGAAAAAAAATTGCAATATAGTTCTACGTCAAATATACAGTAGAAGGTGTGAATATATGCAATCAAGCTATAAGTACCTGGTTTAAGTAGACTAAATCTGTACCTACCAGGTTAAAAGAATAGAATTGGAATAAAATGGATTAATACGTATCCATAGGAAGTTAATTGATGCCACTGTTATGAAGTTGGGGATTTGATACAAACATGACATAAAAGGCCAGAGAAAAAAATTGTTTGCTGAAGAGGTGGGTCGTACTATTCCCAAAAACCTGAATCTGGCCTCATTGTCAACAAATTAAATTGCACACATTCATATGCACATTAATAGGCAGTAATTGTATGTTTGCTTTGGTTTAAATTATATTTATGGTTCCAATGAAGATCAATAAAAAGAAAACTAAGGTATTGGTATGCAGTAGGAGAAAGGAAGCCAGGACCAATGCTAAACTAGGAAAACAAAAAATCGAGGAGGTGGAAGAGTTCTGCTACCTGGGAATACAATTAACCAGAGATGGACGAAGTAAATGAGAAATTGCCAGTAGAATTGCCCAAGCAGAAAGGGCATTTTACCAGAAGAAGATTCTGCTTACAGCTGCAAATACAAGCGTGGAAGTGAGGAAACATTTCATTAGAATATACATCTGGAGCATTCTACTATATGGCAGCGAAGCATGGACAAGAACAGCATCAGAGAAGTAAAGGGTGGAAGCAATTGAAATGTGGTGCTACCGAAGAATGATGAAGATAAAATGGATAGATCGAGTGACAAACAAAGAAGTTAAGAAGAGTGGGAGAAAAGAGATGTCCACTGAAAACCCTAAAAAGAAAATGGGACAAATTATTCGGCCACATCTTAAGACATGATGGCATGATGAAGACATCGTCGAGGGAAAAGTGAGGAGGAAGAATGGAAAAGGCAGGCCTCGTATGAGTTATATAGAACAGGTCGTAAAGGACGTGAAAGAGAGGAACTACGTCAATATGAAGAGGTTGGCCGATAGAAGAATCAGTGGAGTGCTGCATCGCTAAGCAACCTTAGGATTGTTGACCGATGATGATGATGGTTCCGATACTGACTTGGAGCCATTGCTAATTGCATAACACAGTTTGTTTTCTCCTCTTCATGAAAAATATTGTACTTTCTTTATCAAATTCATATTTATTATATTTCTCCCTCCCATTGAATGTCATCGAGCACCTTCAGATAGTTACCTATAATAATACAAATTTCATAAATTTATTTCTTTAAAAAATGGGTTTCATCTTTAGTTAAATAAGGAACTTGGGTTGAATGAACTTTCTAAGAGTATTTCATCAGCATTTTCATCATAAATTTCAGTAGATTTACCAGTGGAGGACTTGGTACTACTGGTGGAGGGTATCTGTGATGTGTGTTGCATTTCAAAAATAGTATTTCAGTTGCTTTTAAAAAACATGTCCAGTCAAGACTGTTTAGTGCATATTTCTTTTTTTGTAAATTGTGCATAATATGTGAGAGACTTCTGAAACATTGACCCCACTTTCTTAAATTGTGCTTTTTTCTAATCCATACTTTCAATCATCTGTAATCCTTCATAAATTTTTCTGAAAGATTGAGTTCTTTTCTTATTCCATCATTTCTTATGAATAGTAGTAGTGGGGTGCATCAACTGCATTGGTCATTCAGCACCACACTGAGCGCATTACAGAACCAAGAACCAGATTGGCTGAATCTGGACTTATTCAGGTTTTAAGAGAGATCAACATGGACTTATTCTAAGATTAGATCAGCCAGATCAGAATACATATGCTTTTGATCTTAAGGTACAGAATGGATACAAAAGCGATTTAGTTTAGATCTGATCCAGATGTGGAACAGATCCCAGGTAGCCTGAAAACCTATCAAAACTCTATTTTATTGGCAAAAATGATTTTATTTTAGGAAAAACTTTTCAATGCTACATAAAAACTGGTTTAAAAATTTATATAATGGTGTTTATAATAAAAAAATATGTCTTGAGGTACCTATCCTGTAACACTGCCCATTGGTTCTCATCAATTGCTACTTAATCAAGAAAAGTCTAATTTATCTTGCCTAGCATTGAAATACTATTAATTATGTATATGCGTGTTGGCGATGGTTATTTTCTCCCATGAAATTAATATATTTAGAGATCATTATAAGGGAAGAAATGCAGTATAAGTATTTAGAAATTAGTTTCCCTTGGAGAAAATTATAGTGAATAGCAGTAATTAATTACTAAAAATTAGTACTAATAGCAGTGATTAATTACTAATCTTTGGTGATAAATTACTGCCATTTCATAATAACTTTCTGCATGAGTTTCACATTTTGGAAAAAATCTAAGTACCAAAGAGAAGAATCAAGCTTGTTGGAAATGCACCAATCAACAAGTATACAAAACACTCCTTTATACCTTTCGATACGCCTTTGAAACCCAAGTCTGTTAATGAATTGGAGTGTGGACTTTACCAAGCTATTTTACTTATTTGTATAAGTGTAAATGCCGTTTGTTGATTTTTCTTGTATTCACGGCATGATGTGAATCAAGGAAACCATAGAAATGGGATGTGCCTTATTCTCTAACAACATTATGGCCACAAAATGCCAGCATACTCATTACATTATGAATGCATGTAAAAAAAACTGAGATTTCAAATCCTGAAAGAGTATCACTTATGAATTGTTTGGCCCTCAAATTCCTGCCAAAAATTTGCTTGTGAGAACTTGAAATATGCATTTAGTAATTATGTCTTGAGTTGTCTGTATTCCTATCATATTAGAGGATGGAAATGAAAGTAGTAGGCCACTTTATTCCATCCTAATCGACTTACTCGTTGTGTAACTGACGGTACTTGTGCTTGAAGTTCCCTAGATCTCTATCGTTTATTGTTGTTGTCCTCCCAAATTGTGCTACAGGATGCAGCCGTGGCCATTGCCAAGTTCTCGGACATCTTGCGCAAGAATCCTCATTCTCCACGAGGTTTCTATGGCCGTGCCAAGGCCATCAATCAGCTGGCCGCCCAGCAGCAGAGCAACGAGTTGTTGGGCGAAGCCATCGATGCATACATGTCACTCTTACTTTTGCCCGTGTCTGGAGTGAATGAGAAGGAAAAGGGGAGGAAAGTGGTTGTGCCAGATGCCCTCTACAGGAAGGCAGCTGAAGAGTGTATTGACAGGATCCGCTTCAGAGGTTAGTGTTCAGAGTGAGACTTTGATTTTTGATTTGGGTTTTATTTTACCTGGGCGGGATAGGACGTTGCCGTCCTCTCCACCCCCCGCTCAGGGCATAATAGGTAACATGTATGTGTCGTATTACATTATTAGGTCAAGTACAAAGTAAAAATTTAGAGTTATCACATTGTAAAATCTAAAAAAGAAAAAGTATATAACATTTTACCTTATGTAAATCAAAGATATTACAGGCGGGATTCATTGAGTTGCTGATGTAAATAAAAAGAATATTATTTAAAAAAAGGTACAATTGTGAAAAGCGTATCTACCCTCAAGTACAAAATTGATTCTAATATATTACAACAGTGTATAGCCCTATAAAGTGAGTCCAAAAATAACAGAAATCCTTATTAAACCTGAATGAAAATAGAACAGCGTATCAAGGATGACAACCAGTGGAGAATAAATGTGATTATAGCATAAATAAAACCTGAAATTATAATAAATAATTACAATAAAACTTAGAAATGATTTCAATCCAATGAACCAGAGTAGGGTAGTTTGCTATAATTTTTTTATTGTCTTGATTGAAAGTTTATAAGCTCTGGAGTAGGTGTTTTAAGTCATTCGAAAATTTAACTACATTAAGTATTTTTCCTCATTAATTAAAAAGTGAAAAAAATCAATGGCGCGAAAACGCGACGGCAAACTATTGCATGCCGGTTAATCCTACGTGTGACGTCAAACTATTTCCTCTACCTGCCACCAGGTGGTGCTGCGGATGCTTCCAAGTAGACGTTGCACTCCGTTAAAGCTTATTGACTAGTATCGGAGGTGTATTTATTCCGTTAATTTATTATGATTAACTTTTATTTATTTATTTAATCTTATTTATGCAGTTGATTCATTTAAAAACAGTTAGTATTCCTTCTACAAGCATACCCCGTAGTTCACCCATCGCCGCACGATCTTCACGCAATACTTTGCCGTAGCAGAAGACTCCACGAGCAGGACGTCCTTGAGCCTATAAAATGACTATTAATACAATGTATAGCAGAGAAGACTTTTCTAGCATTGATAGTTTTCACAGGCTATTACTAATGCATATTCACTAGAGCTGAGGGGCCCTGAAATACAATGGTAAGCTCAGGAGAGGAATTTTCCTATGCCTAGCAACGTAAACTATTGTGCGTGTTACGTCAGCAAGAATGCAGCGCACCCCGCCATTTCAGAGTCTTTTCAAATGTCCTTAAAATTAACATTTAATTCTTTAGTAAACTGGGATTTCTCAATACAAACTTTTTGCGTAAATTAAATACATTATGGCAGGGCACAAATCGCAATTATTGAAGTCTGTTATCTTTGCTGAAGGAAACTACCCTATTCTACCTGTTAGTGTGCATAACATGTTATGCTTAACTACCGCTTTGCGAGGCCCTCTCCAGTGACATGGCAGTTGTCTCTTGCACAAATAGTGAACTGCAGGAATAGGGACCAGATTGTAAATTAGAAGTGTCTTGTTTGAGTACTCTAAGGAGGGATTGGTCCGACTCGTGTACGTGTCCTTTCTCTCCTGAAGTAAAAATTAAAATATTTCAAATCTCTAGGTGGATTTAACTTTCACTGGTAGATGTCTTCTGAACAATGTTTTTGCGTGTGACTGCTATTTTTCACTTGATCTAACAAGAAAGCTAGGTTTTGTACCGTCTGGGAACTGAATTTATTTTTTTGAGTCAAAGACATGAACAAACTCTTCCACGGGCGTTAAATCTAATATCCCCATCTCAAGAAACTCATGCATGCTTGCATAGTGGATAATTAGTCATAAGAAGTCACCCAATCATTTTTCTCAGGCCAAAACAGTTTGATTGAGGGGAACTTCTGACCAAGAGTCAATATTATAACAATGAGTATTTTACCCTTTCTCCTCCCCCATTATCTCAGCGGTCATCCAAAATGGCCCTTCCACAGATTCACTCATTTTCAAATGGAGCTGTTAAAAGCTGGATGGGAGAATCGGATTTGATTTTGTTTGGTTGACTTCTTGATTGCTTGTTAAAAAAATGTTTATCTTTGCTAATGTTTGACCAGCTCATATTTTAAAACTGTTCATGTGTGGAATGGCACACACAAGTGTAATCATTTATGTTTGAAAATAAAATAGTCCTCATTCACACAAAACTACGAAATACTGACATGAGCGACATGGAACTATGAGTTACATAGTTTTTAAGCAAGCCCAGGTAATATTTGGCAAAAATTACTGACATCTCCTACTTGCAAAATTCAGCAGCTTATAATAGTAACCCAGCTGGCACAATGTAAGTCATGGAGGTAGAAATTCTGAAGAAATTCTGAAGATTCAGGCGATATGGAGTGGAAGCGAAACATGATAACACAGAAAGAAAAACATGAGCCAAATCCACAAAAATATTATTAAAAAGTTTATTTTTGTGGATTTGGCTCCTGTTTTTCTTTCTGTGTTATCATGGAGGTAGTTTTGGAAGCAGGAGTAGGTAAGCAGCTTGCAATGTAAGTCGCTTACTTATTTCTTACACACGTATCGCATGACCTTGCGGGCGATACAAGCACTTAAGTATAATTGAGGAATGGATGGATGGTCCCCGATATTCCCTTCTTCGGAGCGAATGGAACGAAAGATGGAATGGACAGAACCAGGGAAACCACAAGAATAGCGAAAACCACGAGATAACGAACAACACCGTGTGGATGCCATCTATGCTGATACTTAAGAACGCTGACTGGTTTCATTTCAATTTTTGTACCCTATTCTTTATCTACCCTGTTGACTTGTACCTTTACTTTTAGTACGTAAGTCCATTCTTTATGCAAATTAAAGTTTAGTATCGCATTTGGAGTTTGTATGCAGCCAGTCGACAGTCCTGCACATTCTATATACTTGCTAGTAAGAATGGTACATTATTGGTTATCGTTCTTGGTAAGATCTTCCTCGGGGGCTGAGAGAAGGGTAGTGTAAGGGAATGCATTGAAATATTAATATGTTTTGTATATTTGTATTGCCCTTAGGGATGTTGTACCCAGAGCATAAATAAAACTTATTCCTATTCCATAAGGAGCGGGGACCCGGGAGGTGGGGGAGGGGTGTTTGGGAAGCAACGTAGTATCGTATATCGCCAACAGATGGAACCACCGGCACACTTTGCGCTGGTTTACGTGATAGTACAGCATTCTGCCACTCGCTGTGCTACTGTGTGTTAGTAGCTTACCTAGTATGAGGATATATGACGACATTTCTTACCCCAGTCTTACCTGGGTCTGAGCAACTCCTTACATAAGCGCCTTACTTCATGGTAAGCTCCTTACCTATTTCTTACGTAAGTATGTCGTAAGAAACGGGCAAGCAGCATACTTTGTGCCAGCTGGGAAGTAATGCTGTGCAAGTAGACATAAAAAATCCAGACATCAATATAATCTGTTTCCTTCAGCTTTCCAGCACAGATTTTGAATGCATTTACAAATAAACTGTGTTGGAGCACCACTGTGTTCTAGAGGCATTATTTTTGTTTTGATAGTGGTGTAGTCGATAATCATTGTTGGTGTCGTAGTGTTGGATTCAGGGTTGCCAGATGATGTGACAAGTACATATCTTCTGGCTGTGTCTTGCTGCCACCTGCTTATAGGCATTTCTGCTCATTCCTTTTAATTTTTTTGTTCAAGATAAATTGTAATAAATTTCTACACATTAACATAGGAAATTTATGATTACATTTTTGTTATTAAAATATCCTTCCCATATTTTTCCTATTCTATAGCCCCATTATGGATTCAGGAAAGAAAAGAGGTGTGAAATGAAAACATTGCGAGTCGTTGATTGCAGAGAAAGTGGTAATGAGTGTTAATTAAAACTTCTTGACTGTGTGTCTGGGCGAACCATTTGTGAAACATATGCCATTTGCTCCTCAACAGTGCATGATATTAAGAAACAGAAAAAAGCTATTAAAGTTCTTCTCTGTCAATGGATCAAAAAATCAAATGTTTGTAAAGAAGTTAATGACAGAGGGACAAAGTTCAGAAGTGGACAAAGCTCTCATAACCTGGTTTAACCTTTGTGTAAATGAAGATGTAGAAATTTGTAGTGATACATTAGAGGATTAAGCCAAAGTGTTTCATGAGGAGCTGGGATTGCAATACAAGTGTGAATATTTAAAATGTTGGCTGCATTGTTTCAAGTCATGGCTTACGTGCTGCGTGGGTCGAGATGGGTAAATTACCATATTTTTCAATTGAGTTATATTACCATGGTAAATTATGGTAATTTTCGGAAATTACCGTAATTTTCCGGTTAATTTAAGTTTTGAGCTGCAGATCCTTATCAGAGGACTCAAAACGAAATCAATTAGCATTGAGATATAAATGCCAATGCTTATACCAAACATATCACGACGTTTATCTGCTGTAACTCATTAAAAAAATTAAAACAAAGTTGGCAGCAACACGCAATTTGCCTCTCTTTTGTCACACTATGAGAAATTTTCGTTTCAAAGACATATCTCTGCTCAATGTGCATTTGTTATTTTACTCTGAATTAATGGGAATTAATCATTGACACAATGTGAACAAAATCATTTTAGCTTCTTAATTTTAATATCACCCATTCCAATGGTTTCTTCGTGAGGAAGAAATTTTCTGAAAAAGAACTTGTCTGAAAATTACCGTTTATTACGGTAATTTTCAGGGATGTTGGTAATTTACGAAAAATACCACGATAATTTACGAAAATTACCGCGGTAATTTACCAAGTTGCCTACCTCTAGGTGTGGGGAAAATCATTCAACAGACAATCGTGTGGCTAATGCATGTGTGGTTGAATTTGCAAAATTAGTTAAAGATAAGTGTGGATTAATACCGAGTGATTGCTTCAGTATGGATGTAGATTGTGTTGTGGTAGACTAGGCTTGTGCGATGAGTCGATTAATCGAAGTCATCGACGATGATTTCAGTCATCGCGGTGCGATGAGTGAAATCGATGGCAATGAATGTCATCGACCATCGACTGCGATGAGTTGATGAGTATCATCAATGTCGATGAGTCATGATGTGATTCTGACACGAGAAACGCTACCTCTGCTGACGACCCTTTCCTGGCGGAGCTCCACAAGTACGAGGAGGTCCCGGCTTTATCCAAATCTTTGGACGTCTTAAATTGGTATAGGGAGAGGAAGGATGTGTATCCCCGCCTTCAGAAGTACGTGAGGAAATACCTCTCTGTATTCCTGCCCCTTCAACGTTGTCAGAGCGGTTCTTCAGCGATGCAGGGAACGTTGTGTTGGACGACTGACTTGTACTCACCGATGAAAATGCGGAAATGAGAATTGCATTAGTGCACAACAAAGAGTTGTTGCTTAGTTTGTAACTAGGTGCTTGTTTCACTCTTTAATAAATAGGCCTTCTCAAATAAGTTTGACCCAATTCAATCTTCACCTAATAGCCACACCAAACTGCCAACCGAGACATCCGCACCTATCATCGACAGTCATTGCTCATTGACATTCATCGATCATCGATATTCATCGATCATTGTGTACACTCTATTCGATGATCGATGACAGCCATCGTCATCGAAGCATTTCGATGAAATTTTTTCATTGAAAATCAATGATCAAAATCGGTCATCGCACAAGCCTACTATATAACGTCTAAGATTACTGAATAAAATGTGTATTTACTGCAGAAATTGCAGGATTTACTTCATTGGTGTTGTCATTGGTGTCCCCCAGGGCACCATCACAGAGCAGAGCAAGTGCACCAGCTGCTCATTCGGAGGTTCCCCGATGACCCTCAGCACCAAGTGCACCTGGCCGTGACGTACCTGATGGAGAATCGGCTGCTCGATGCCCGTGCCGCGCTGAGCAAGGTGTTGGAGCGGTGGCCTCGGAATGGCCTCGCTCTGGTGCACATGGGGTTTGTGCTGAAGGCCCTGAGCGGCAAGGACGGAGGCAGCGGCAAGGACGGAGGCACCAAGGAGCAGCAGCTGGAGCGGGCAGCTGAGCACCTGCAGGCGGGGCTGGCATCGGGGGAACCGGGGACCGTGGACGGCCGATTCTATTTCTCACTGGGTGATGCACTGGTCCGGTTGGGGCGTAGGGACGAAGCAGAGAAGGTGTGTGTGTGGTGCGGTCAACACCTCAAAAGTGTGGTGTCCTTTATTTTCATGATGCTTGAAATGTGTCATATTTTAGCTATGTTTTTTTTTTCTTTATGAAAAATACTCCCCTCTGCAAATCATTTTCTGTTCATTATATGACAACAACATTGTCAGCATACAGAGCAATGTCTATATATGACTAAAAGTCAATGCATGCATGTTCCAGCATCACATCCAAATGGCTGTAGTGATTGTCTTGAAATTTTAAACTCATGTTCATGGTAGCCTTCAACAAACATAGGCTACATTGAAAAGGGCCCTGGGACTCGAATGTGGCCAGCTCTTATTTCCATTAGAAAAACGTATGATTTGGTGCATAGGTTTCTTTGTTTTCTTTCTTAAATATCACTCATAGGGTCAAAGGATAGATAGGCTTGATTTGTTTAGTATTGGATGACTAAAAGGACAAAGTTTGAAGTTCTTAATTTGATTTTCGCGCATGCCTCATTTATTCATTGAGCCAAGTTTTTGGCTCGTAAATCTTAAATTGTCACACTTCTTCAATAATAGATTTTTTAATTTACTTGGAAATTGCAGCATGGGCTCGAAATGGAAACTTATGCCTGGTTGGCATTGAATTCAGTAAAATGTATATAAATAAAATGTTAAAATTAGATATTTAAATTGATATGTGCCGGTCAATTGGTTCAAATAGCAACGGTTGTCGTATGGACTGTAAAAAACCGTGTAAAATAAATAAAAAGTGGTTTTACTTATAAAAAGAGTTGTTTCAGGCGTTATATGGAGGGATGACACAATTAAATAAGATTGGCAATTTTCCACAAAGAAATCTTTACTTCAACCGGTTTCGATGTGATACGACCTGATGATGATGTACACATGGAAACCGGTCGAGGTAAGATTTCTTTGTGGAAAATTGCCAATCTTATTTAATTTATTTAATTAAAAAGTGGTTTTACTTGTTGAGAAAGTAGCCATCACAAAAACTGATGTGTACTGTGATTCGTAGGTAAAGTTAATTTACTATGGCTAGATTAGAATATATAAATACATAAAACAATACAACTTTTTATGTTTGTCACGTTGTTTTTGGTGTCTCTTAGCTGCAAGGAGGGTTTTAGCTATTTCAAAAAATTATGCTCACGCAATAAATTTTACATTATAATTATAAATTAGGTTTTCCACTTTAAAGAATGTATTTTTTCTTTCCTTAATTACTTATAGGTACTATATATAGTTAGTTGATCACTTTCCTTTAATTGTATTTTATGGAAATTTTAATTTCTTCTAACTTTATTGTTTTTGCTATGCAATCCAGATTTCTCAAAAATATGTAACTCATATCAAAATTTGTTTTTTTTTGGGTTCTTTTCTGAGCATTGTTAAGGCCTACAAAAGAAAACACCATGCTTAAACGATGATGCTTAAACAGTTTTCCAAGAGAGCTTTCCTTTTAAGGGTGCAGGAAGGTCTGTACTAAAGGCAGCTTAGCAGGCATTTCGTAAAGCAAGGTCGGCCATTTTATTTGGTTTAGGTGGATCAAGTTATTTTTTGGGCTGTACAGTGGACTCTGGTTAGCACGTTTTTGTAGGGACCTGAAATCTTAAGCGTGGTAACGAGGGAAACATACTAAGCAGGCCTTCCTGGACAAGTTGAAGATGTACTTGCAGGTTGCATACCATCCAGGGGGATCATAATGCTGTCCGTCAGGTAGTACATTCCGTAGATCGCTGGTGTTCACTTATGTGAAAAAGTTTCATTTGCAATTATTATGCCTCTCAAGAAAATAAGTACAATACCTTGTGTTGATTCACACTCAATGATTAATTGTGACAATAATGACCTGAGAGCATGTTTTATTTATACAGTGCATGAGACAAGACTCAAGTTTAAAGCTTTATATCTCAAAAATGGAAGAAGCGATACTCATTCAAAGCAAATCAGCATTTAAATAATTCAGTCTTTCGTTTAATGCAGGTAACAAACTTTTTTTTAATAATTACTTTTGTGGCATGTTTTTGCAGGGAGGATGAAATATGGCCCAATTTGTTTAGAGTGACAGAGACCAGCACCACTTTGGCAGTTGTCATTACAATATGAAATGCACAAATGAAAGGGAATTTTATAGAATATGAATTTTACTTTTGTCATGATGTTCTTTGAGTTTCTAATGACTTACTTAAATTCGTTTAAGTTATCCCAGCAAATTTACAAAACCGAGTTTTCACCGTAAGCATGCAACATTGGAGGCACGCGAACAACTTTGCCTTCAATTTAAAATATCTAATGAGAATCCATTTACGTCACAACTCTTGACAATGTTGCAGTACTTTGAATTTTTTTTTATTTTTTGAAAACGAGTTCAGAGCGAAGGTGGAAACAACGAGCAACGTACAATTTGAGTAGAATGATCTCGAGTTCAGTATTGATGGCAGAAATTCAACTTTTGCCGCTATTTCAACACGCTTCATACGTGGATTTTTGTCTACTTTTCGAAGAAGGTTGACGTTTTCAATTAATAATTTTATTTTCACCTCAGACCTTCCAAAGGCTAATGCTAAGCAGTTGTCTCACATTTAATGTCGGGAAGTATTGGTACTCGCGTAGTTTTGGTATCTAGTTGACACTTGTAAAACAGACGATCATCGCGATAAAATTCAGGGCTTTCGGGTGCCCTTTTGATTCCTCCTAAACATTTTTTTAACTGTAATATATCCGTTTAAATATTTTTGTAACCAATAACAATCTTTTTAATCTATGATTTAAACATCCTGCGCGATATCCATCATCAAATCAACCTATGTGGTGGTTATTTTCCTGGTTCAAATTCGGTTTTGTAGTCCTCTGAATGTGCAAAAAAGAGGTAACCAAAAAGTGCTAACCAGTGTCATTTGCATGCACTGTGATGGCAGGCTACTGAGGAAACTAACGTGCAAACGAGGAAAATGTGCTATCAAGGAACATCCTAACGAGAGTCCATTGTATAACTAAGAGTAGTAAGAAGAATTATAGAAGGTACTTTAAAATTCATTGTATAGAAATAGAAATATTTTTATTGGCCCCAGGACAAGTTTTACATGAGTATAGGATAAGTCAGAAGCAGCAAAGAGTAGAACACGCACACATATGCAAAGAAATGCCTTTAATGTATTGACAGGTTAAATGTATATCATCTTGTAGCCAGTGGGATAAAATGCAATAATACGTTCCTATGTTAGGAAGATATCTGGAGCCTTTACGATGAATTTTGGTACAAGCCTTTATTCTTCGAGTTCTTATTGGGAAATGTCAAAACTACTTATTACAATGTGTGTTAATAATTGATCTCCCTCCCATTGAATTTCAACGGGAACCTCTGCTAGTGTACCATAAAATTTGTTGTGATCTTTATAGCATATTCAAATTTTTTTCCATTGTTTTACAACACTATCTAGATATATGCACGTGAAAAGAGTTAGAGATATGCAACTTCCTTGTCTTATTCCTTTGATTTCACTGCTGCTGTCTGTATTTCTAGTGTAAAATAATATGTTATTGCATAAACTTTTAATTGTTTTAAAAAGATGGTGAGGTAATGTCTTCTAATCAAAAAGAGAGGCTATGTGAATACTATCAAAATATTTTTGTCTATGAATAGAAATTTGTAGAGCCTATGAATAAAAGATGTCAAATTTGAATCATAAGATGATCTGACATGAGCTTTTCACCTTTTTCTGCTCAGGTATACGAAGAGGGTGCTTCCAGGGGTCTGTTTCTATCCAAGCACCAACGCTCACTTTACAATGTGAAACATCTCACGGGAAAACCATGGTGGACTCCAGAAGAAACAACTTACGCATCCTTTTTCAAGTAAGGCTGCTTCTTACCTTGCTTGGGATCATATCACTTTACTGGGGTGCATTGTCAATGGCAGTTTAATTTAGTTTCTCTTGTAATCTTCAATTTTAAGTGTAATACAGTAGAAAATGATTCTATGAACTTAGATAATACAAAATTTCATTATTATGAAGCTAAGTTTTCTCTCCTGACCAAAAGGCCATATTAAATACATGGGACAGTATGGAATGTTATTAAATTTTTTAAATTATTGACTCACAAAGTTAATTCATGGTCCCAAATTATGTGGTGGAACATAGCAAACAAGTTCACGATATCAAAAGATACCAGTCTTGATTTACTAGGGGATGATTATCTGTTTTTCTATCTTAGTTGAGTAATTGCTTCATAGTTTGGCTTGATTTAAGATATGTCATCTGTTCCTGGGATGAAATAAATGATAACTCTAGACTCTTGTCTTGTACACTGATTATATCAAATTCCCATTTGTGTTCAACCGAAAAAGTAATAATCTCTAATAATGCATGTAATTGATCTCAGCAGACAAAGTAATCTCAATAAATACCCTTTAGGATATTAGAAGACAACTGGAAAGTTATTAGGGATGAGGGCTTGGGTCTTCTTGACCCAACTAAAGGGAAGAATCCATTTCGAGATGAGGCCGAGGACCTCCGTGATGTTGGCCAGTGGAAACAGCTTGACTTGTATGCACAAGGTCAGTCTGGTGCATGCTATGATTTAAATACTGTGCACTCTCTCTGTCGTGCATTCTGTGTTATGTGTACTTCGTGGTGTAGTCGATGGAAGGGGTGATACCTTTTGGAAATCCATGCTGTAGTAGGTAAAATAATACTTTGAAATTCCTCTGTTTAAAAAAAATGTTTATTGATTGCAACTAGTTTTTCTACACTGTAGCATCTTCATATTTTGGACCTGAAGATGCTACATTGTAGTGAAAATATTTCGTAGTATTCAATAAATATCTTATTTTAAACTGTGGAATTACCAAGTAATTGTTGACCTTCTACTACTACAACACTATGTATTATTTTTTTAATGAAGCCCAGCGATGACTGGGAATTCACGTCTGTCATATCCAAAGTCTAGCAAAAGTTTTTAGTTCAGGTCTAGATGGAATTCTAGGCAAGGTAATATTCTTAGCTGTGACACAAATAAGATACCACTTCTAAACTTAGTGAAAGAATCTTTGAAGATGGGCATTTTTTTCGACTTATCTTAAAAGATGTAGAATTGTTCCTTTTTATAAAGAAAAGGAGTGTAGATTAATAACAGGGCGGCAATCGTCAGGGAAAACCGGGAAAACCAGGAATTGTCAGCAAATTTTGAATTTCTGGAAAAGTCAGGGAATTCTCGTCTGGGAGACTGGGATAGGAAATTTTCATTATTTTTCTACCATTACGTTTACTGGGCAGTTTTTCCCGCCCTTTATTCCGAAACATTTCACCAACTGAAACTAATGTCTGTCGCTGAAGTGCATAGAATAAGCCCCTTCAATTCGTTGAACATTCAGTTGTGAATCAGTCGTACAATGTATCCCTTTTGTATATCTTTAATGCGATATTTGCCTAGTAGTGTTAAAATTCATGATCACCATGTATTCCGCTCTCCACAAGGAATCTGAGGCTATGTTGTTTGGAAGATTTTACCTCGCATTTTCTTTTACTTCCGAGACTCCGGTCGAGAGGTAGTTGGAGCACCTTAGCTCATAGTAAATATGTGCTTGCAGTTCTAAAAATATGAGATGATGATTATTAAAATGGTAATACAAGTACGATCACACATGCAAACAAAATCTTATGTAAGATAATATATATGATTCCCCTATCCCCCTTAGTGAGACAATAAGAAGAGTCCTCCTCCCCTCCCCACCTTTCACGCTCGACATAATCATTGAATGGCCCCCTTAGCTCCCTCTCGAAGCAATTTAGTCAGGTCACAAACCACCTCAAATATGATTTTCCTAAATATGACTCTGTCGTTGCTTTTTGCCTCCTGTTTTCGCTCGCAGTGGCGTGCTTACGTTTTTAGGGCTGTGCGAGTCTCGACTTTTCGAGATTCGAGCGAGATAAAAGTACTGCTCGTGTCTCGCTCGATTTAGAGCTCAATACGCTCGAAAAACGAGTCTCGAGCTTGTCTCGAGATCTCCGTCGTGGTGGACGTAATTTTACGGGGTCTTGCATTATAATGCGACGTAGTAAATGTATATTTATCAGGGTGTCCACTGACCGGGAAAACCTGGAAAATCGGGAATTATTCGTGAATTTTCAATGCAGGGAATTGTTCGTGGATTATTCGTGATTTTCTGGTCTGAGTCGGGAATTTTAAAAATTCTTAATTGAAGACCAAAAATCCTTATTTTATGAATAGGATAAATAACGATGACTTTAAGATATGGATTTGCCATTGGTATGAATGAATAGATAAACGACGTAAAAGTAGTTAGGCTCAATGTATCGTCAGCGCTGTGTGGATCGAAGACGTTCAACTGTTCGACTGTGGAACGGATGCCTTCAGCGTCACGTCAAGTGCCCTTAGTTCTCATTCATTGCACATCGGACTAAGCCCATGATACGCAAACATATGCCTAACGTGTAGTGATGGCCGGATCGGATCCAAAGATCCGCGGATCTTTCATTTTACTCGGTTCCGGATTCGGATCCAAAGACACGGTATAAAATCGGATCCGGATCGTAGGTTTTAAATTTTCGCGGCCTAGCGATCGAAGTGCCCTGTGCATGGCCCCGTGAATGGAATGTAGGTGCGGTAGATATTGACAAGAAGAGGATGTGTGACTCAGGTCACGAAATTAGATGAAAATGTTCCCGTGCAACTAGAAGCAAAATAAAGAAATATGACTTTTCCCCATTACCCCGGTATCGCGGGAAAAATTACGTAGGATGTCACGCGGGTAGCCTACATTCGCAGGGATCAGGCGGACAACGAGAGCTAGTTTACTGTGCGAAGTTCGATCCCAATCGCAGTTTAATTTTTTCTTTCAGTCATAGCATCGAAAATGTTATCATCTTCAATTTCAAACCATTACATCTGAATACTCACTTGATTATACTTTTGTTGTTTAAATTAGATTTACAAATGTACCATTAATAAATTAAGGATGGTCGGGTTGGATCCACGGGTCTTTTATTTCATTCGCTACTGAAATCATATCCGAAGACAGTAAAAATTCAGATCCGGATCGAGGATTTTAAATTTCTCGGCTTAGTGATCGATGCACCCCGCGAATGGAATGTACGTACGTATGGTAGATACTGACAAGGAGAGGTTGTGTAACTTGGAATACAGGCTATGCTGTATTCTTAGGGTAATGCAAGTAGGCAGTTAAAAAAAAGTAGATTATCAGAAATTTCATGTGAATTTATAATTTAAAAAATAATAAAATTTGGCATTAGTGAAAGGATTGGTAAAATTTTTTATTGCAGAATTAAATCGTGCAATCATTATGTTAACTTTACAATGTATTTTTGAGTGACGCATTTGTAAATGTATTTTCACGATAGAAGTACAAAAAAGTCAGTATCCACACAAAAAGGTTGGAAATGAAGGATGATAAACTTTTTGATTCAATGGCTGAAAGAAAAATTTTAAACAGCGAAAAGAATTGAACTTCATTACCTGCAGTCCACTACCCCACTCTGCTATTGTCGGCTTACCTGATTTAGGAGAATACATTCTCCCCACATGTCATTCTACTTTTTTCTTGCAAATGGGGAAAAAATCTGAGACTTTTTTAAAATTTTGTTTATAGTAGCATGAAGAAAGGCTAATTTCATTTCAAGATTAGAGTTACACACTCTCTTCTTAGGAGAAGAAAATTCTCAAATTTCATTTCAAAGGTTATTGTTAATAAGACATTGCAAAATTACTAGTTTAGCAGCTTGAAATATTCTATAATAATTTTTTCGTCTTAAAAATGGAATCCCCGGATATTCCATAAATGGGATCTCTTGGCCGCATTACATTTTTTTTTTGTTTCTAAAAAAGAATTTGAAAGCATTCAAGGATTTGATTAATAATTGGAAAATAATTCCTTTATTAATGAAAATGAACTTATAATGTTTCTTTTAACTGCACATTTGATGTGATCGGATACTTTACTGTAAGTACTATGTAAGTTGGCTTTCTGGAAGGCTTTGCAATATATTTTTTACAAACTTTTCTATAATTGTTTGAGAAATCTAATTGCTGATGTTTGTTAGATATATTCAGGATGCGCTTACTGAATTAGGATTTTTATTACATTAATTTTTGTTAGAAAAAGATGGTGTAGGATACTAAAGACTGTTATGATTTCACACTTTTCTATACAGTCTACCGGTACAAAAATGTTACATTCTGATTCTAAGTGAACAGAAAATTGAGGCTTTGAGACTTAAAATAGAAAAGCATGGCAAAAAATATTAACGTAGAAAATCATCATTCCAAGAACAGTGGTTGAATGCTGAAGACTTTAGCCAGTGGGTTCTTTTAGTTCCTCTTGTAGAAGAATTTGTAATTTCTCATGGAAATGCTAATTTAGAAAGAGGGTGTTCAATCAGAAAGAAGTTTATCTTTCCTAGCCAACAAGGAGAGTTTCTTACTACCAATAAAACTACATATTGAATTACTTTAATTTATCAATCAGTTCTTATTTAATTACTTTATCTATATTATGATATGGGTTAAACTACAAAAATCCATATTCTACATAGAACTTGAAAAACATCACTTTTGACTCGTACAAGAACCGCGATATATTAGCCTGGAAATTTTTATAAATTTAGCCTTGAAAACCTTGAATTAAGCTTGAATTTTATATTTTGACTTTTGTGGACACCCTGATTTATTCCCTTCCTTTTACATGATAATTTCATGATGTCATGCCATAAAATGTAGAGATATCTCTTAGTTCTAGGCCTAGACTCGAGAAGTTAGGAGACCCTAGGCCTCGGCGTAGGGCCTAACCGAGTCCCTGCTCTATTTCGTAATCGGAGGCCTAGTACGTACTAGCAAATGAAGCATAAAATAGGCACGTGTGAACGTAGGGTACTTCTAGAACTAGCATAAACCCAATAAGTAAAAAAAAATTTACAGAAAAATCCGGTTATTCTTGCCCATCTTTAAAGGAAATCTTCAATTTAATCCCGTACTACTGTGAATTTCAACCGTAACAAATCAATTGCATTTTAATGGAATATATATTTTTATTTTATTTTCCCATCTTTCAGCACGAAAAGTTATGGGTTCAAGGTGTTTACTTGTGTACGCAATGCTAAATGCACCGGAATCCTGGAATGCTCACGCAAAGCTGCTTTATGACCTTGAGATAGCAACCCTGTCAGCTGTTCCGAGAGACGAGATGAAGCTCGCCTGTAAGCACGCTTGACACTTGTGCGCGTTGTTGAGCGGAATAAAGTAAATGTTTGTCCTTGACCGATGCCAACAACCGAGGCAATTGGGAAGATATGTATATAGAATTATATAAAACATCACAACTGATGGTATCAGATGGCTAAAACTCGCTTAAATGCTTGGCAACAAATTTTTCCGGTTAAAACAGGTTTACTCACTACCTTCCCCACGTCTACGTATGTAGGTCTGTTAATTCTGCTCTGGTAATTCGATACACGGTTCGGGTTAGCCAAAAATTAAAATAAATTGAATTGAAGAACCAAGGAATATAAAAATGATAGCGAACACACTGTAATTTAAGACAAAGAAATTACAATTTTTAATAAATGACAATTACAATTGATGTTATCGTATGTGCTACCTGCGCTGTTTTAAAAGTACCCTTTCGCGCTGGAGCCTTGCAATGAAAAATGCTTCCCTTGTCATTAGTACTGTGAGCATATCCTTGTATTCCTCCGTATGGAACTCACTCTTGGCAAGGAATCGCACAGATATACTCCTCGTTTATCTTGTATCACAAGTCAGGGAAGCCGGACCCTTTCCTCGATCACTCGGCAGAGGTGATAACGACCCTCTTCTCAGTACCATCCCCTCTCAGCCAACTATTCTTTTACTCATTTACTAAAAATATTTGCCGCCAAATATGAAAATACAGGCCCAGCAGTTCATACCGAATGTTCTGTTCTGCATTTATTAATTTTAAACGGAAATTTACCGTTATTATTAACAAACCTTTTGCAAAATGAACACTCGAAAATTTTTTTTATTTAATTTAATATGAGAATAATGAATTTCCCTCATCGAAACGGATGAACTGACAGCTTTCTAACAAGTGCGAAAAAGTGCTACAATGTTCCGACATTTCTATGCATTGGTGCGACGCGTAGCTATTTCGTGGATAGATTTCAACGGGCTCTCGTGATTTTTCATAAACACATTTGATTTACATTTCATTTCCACAAGTTTAAATGAAGTGCTGCGTGACGATGAAGAAGATGAAAGTGATGAGGGCATCATCCCAAAACAGAAGACATCCTCCAGCCATCAAATACCTTGCATCATTTCCCATTACTTCACGAAGTTGATGATGATTTTATAGATAATTTAAGAAAAATTTAAAAAGTAATCCACTCAAAATGGAATGGTAAAAAGTACAAAAAAACATCACAAAATATTTTTTTAAAGTTAATTCTGTAAATGAAATTTTACTTTCAGAGGGGTTTTTCTTCATTATCATTTTGCCCAGGCAGTTTATTTGTTTGCTATGCAATGCTAGTTAACTTTCTTTGAGTGGTGAACTTTTTATTTAATTATCTAGGATAACTTTTTTAAACCCTTATTTTCAAATTTTATCTCTGTTCAGTTCATACTCTTCCACTTGCATGATTTTCTAATTATTTACACCCTTAATTAACACTTGATTGCCACATATTTAAACGCTAAATCTGTACTTTTGCCTGAGCAGCCAAAAAGCTAGATGATTATGTTCTGAAATTCTATTGTACATTTGATTTAAAAGATAATTATCTCTCCACCATAATTAAAATAGTTTAAATTTTTACAGAGTAATATGTATGCAATAATGATCCCTTGGTAGTGAAAATAGTTCCAATGTCATTGTGTTCTCAAACGTTGTGAAATCTTAGCATATTTTTCAAAATCCGCTCATATCTTGATTTTATATAACACCGCATTTTTGGGTCCCAAGGTGTTATGTAAAATGAAGACTACTGTAATGCTTAAGCTTAAACTCATGTTTGTGTAAGTACAAAATTAGTACATGCATAGATAAGTCTCTACTGCAATTTCAGTGTGCTTAAATCACGCTCGAGATTCAAAGATTTTTTCAAATTCTCGCTCGATCTCGCTCGAATTAAAAAAACCCCTGCTCGCACAGCCCTATACGTTTTATTTGTTTACACAAATATTTTGACTTTTTTGGTTCCCTCTTGCAATCAAGGGGTTATAACCATGTTAATCAAATTGTTATTCACTCCTGAAGGTCACTCATGCTATCTGATTTTGAACTAGTGCAACAACTTGGCTTTGGTTTGTATTTTTGGTGCACCTCTGCCGGAGTCCGCCAGTAAATTGGCCATTAACTTTCCCTTCGATACTTTTTAAGTAATCCTCAACTTTCCAGAACTACCACGACACGCTACCTCTTCCTTGAGGAATTAAGGCCGTTTTACACGGTATTTGAAACTGCACAAGTTGATGTTGATTGCGTTTGAGCAGTCATCTGTGAAAGTCCGTGACGTAGAGAATTGCGCAGATGCTTTCTTGACAGCTTTACATGGTGCAATCGTCGGTGCATTATGTCAGTGACAAAATACCATTCAAGTGCGGTAATACCGTCAATATAACGCATAACGTCAGTATCTGTGAAGTAGCAATTAATTGGACGTGAAAGATGCGATAAATTACCACCACTTTGAAATATGTTTTAAGCCATAGTATAAGCATAATATTGGAGACCCTAGTCCCGTATACTTAGCCCAAAATTTGCACCACGAACGAACGGATGTGGGCCAAGGTAACAGGTTCTTCCTTTACACACAAAATTTAAGCTTCCACGTGATTAATCGCCCAGCTCATCATTATTGCACTTTATTCACTAACTAAGGAGTTCAGTGCAAACAAAAACACCCAACTCCATCGTCAACAACCTATTTAATTGCTAGAATTCCCCAGGCCGTTCATTGCCGCTACATCTGCACCATCTAGTGAGAGAAATTAACTTGAACTTGCGCGAACGCATATATCAGATTAGAACTTTTTCTAATTTGCTTGCAAGCGTTCACGCAGTGGCGCTGCCTGCCCTCGCAAGTCATCGCTTTACACGGTGCAATATTTCTTGCGCAAGTGTTCTCGCAACAGCCTGCGCAGTATCAATGACCGTGTAAAATGGCCTTTAGACATTGTCACTTTATAATTTTACCGAAGGAAACATACACGGCCACGGAAATACAATACGGGGCCGCAGAAGATCGCTCACCCAAGTCACGCCAATGCTCGCAATAGTTCTGGGGACAACCATAATGCAACACTGCTCAATAGTAGAATTTCGATTTTTCGTAAAATTTGATTTTACACCAGCCCCAGCCAACTCCTCGAGTGTTCTTATGGAATCATCATTTGATTTTACATGAATTATTTGTAACGATTGTACGTAAGGCTATTTTGGTCCACGGTGAAGGTATCAATTCGATTGTATGAAATGAAACAACAGACCTTAAAGAAACTTAAATTCGGGCAAACTCTTCTTTCAAGGAAATCTTCAATTTAATGTCGTACTATTGTGAAATTCAACCGTAATGAATCAATGCATGGCATTTTAGTGGTATACATGAATATTTTACTATCCCATCTTTCAGCACGAAAAGTTATATGTTCAAGGTGTTTACACTCAGACAGTTGCACCAGAATGCTCACGCAAAGCTGCTTTATGACCTTGAGATAGGAACTGTGTCAGCTCTTAGGAGTGACGAGATGAAGCTTGCTTTGGTGTCGCTTGGAAGCACGCGTGTCGTGACACTGGTGTCATTTCAAGTGTTGTTGAGCGTTGTTGAGTGGAATAAAGTATGGAGAACATTTGTCCTCAACCGATGCCAACAACCGAGGTAATTGGGAAGATACATGACATTGTGGTATTATATAAAACATCACAACTGATGGCATCATATGGCTAATACTCGCCTAAATGCTTGGCAATAATTGTTTCCCTTAGAAATATGTTCACTCACCATCTTCCCCATGTACTGGATAGGTCTGTTTCAGTTGCGTTGTCTGTACTTTCCCAATCTAGAGCTTTAAGCGGAATTAGATACACTGTTTTTGGTTACCCGAAAATTAAGTAAATTGAATTGAAAAACAAAGGAATATGAAAATGATAGCCAACACAGTGTTATGAAGTCCTTGATGAAATAAATTATCGGTCCTCTGGAAAGGGCTTAACTTTGCTCCTGCCCCGAGATGTATTCCATATGCAGATTGCATGGGAGGAATTGAGCAAGCCGTTTGAAAACTTCCGTCTGACAACGTGGAGGAGATACAAGGAGAGATCTCAGTGGTGCTGAAAAAGGCCTCTCTCCCAAAACTGAATTTGACCAAAGAAGAGAGATTTGCTTTGGCTAAACTACGGAAAAATGCTGACTTTGCCATCCTTCCAGCTGACAAAGGAAACACAACAGTGGTCATGAAGATCAATGATTACAAGGAAAAGCGGCATATCGTCCTTTAAATTGTGACCCCACTGACTGCAAAGTCAGGAAGACTATTGAGCTCATTAAGAAAGCAAATTTCCCAGAAGAAACCAGAAGGAATCTTGTGCCACAAGCTTCGGTACCACCAAGGCTATACGGCCTGCCAAAAATACACAAGAAAGAGATACCCTTGAGGCCCATTGTGGGTGCCATTGACTCTCCCACTTACGACTTAGCCAAACATCTCACCAGTGTATTAGCTCCCTAATTGGGAATATGTGAGCATCACATAAAGGACTCGGCACAGTAAGTGAATACCCTACAAGATTTTCACCTGGCTCAAGCAGACATCATGGTCAGTTTCGATGTCGTGTCCTTAAACACTCGTGTTCCATTGAAAGAAACGCTTCAGCTCTTGGAAGCCCATTTTGGCCAAAAGACAGTCAGTCTATTTCATCATGTGCTGACCTATACATATTTCCTCCACAATGGAAAATATTAGAGGCAAGTTGATGGTGTCCCAATGGGATCCCACTCTCTCCTGCCATTGATAATTTCTATATGGAAGACTTTGAAGAAAGAGCCATAGCATGCTTAAACCGAAGCACTACTTCCATTATGTAGACAACACTTTCATTGTTTGGTCACATGGGCCCAAGGAACTAGAGAACTTCTTGAACACATGAATAAACACAGGGTGGAGACCGTCAGGGAAAACTGGGAAAACCTGGAATTGTCAGGGAATTTTGTATTTCTGGAAAAGTCAGGGAATAGTCAGGGAATTATCGTAAAAGTCAGGGAGAAACATTGAAATTCTCGTTATTTTTCTACCATTATGTTTATCGGCCAGTCATTCTCGCACTTTATTTCACCAACTAAAACTAATATCCGTCGCTTACGTGCATGGAATAAGGTGCTATGTTGTTCGGAAAATTTTACCTTGAGTTTTTTTTTAACTTCTGAGACTCAGATCTAGGGGCAGGTGGAGCACAATAGCTCGTCATAAATACGTGCTTGCAGTTATAAAAATACGATACGATGATTATTAGAATAGTAATACAAATACGATCGCTCGTGTAAACAAAATCTTACGTAAGATCATCTTCGATTCCCATACGTGAGACAGTACGAAGATTCATCCTCCCGTCCCCACCTTTCCTGCTCGACGTAATTATTGAATGGCCCCCTTAGCTCCCTCTCGAAGCAATTTAGTCATGTCACATACCACCTCAAATATGATATTCCTGAATACGATGCTGCTGTTGCTAATTGCCTCATTACCAGTGGCGCGATTACGTTATGTTTGTTTATACAACTTTTTGTACATTTTTGGTTCCCCCTTACAATCTAGGGGTTATAACCACGTTAATCAATTTTTTATTTGCTTCTGAATGTCACTCGTGCCATCCGAGTTTGACCCAGTCCAACAACTTGGCTTTGGTTTATATTTTTCGTGCACCTTAGTGATACCTGTGACAGAGTCTGCCAGTAAATTGGCCATTAACTTTCCCTTCGATGCCTTTTCAGTAATCTTCAGCTCCCTAGAACTACCACGACACGTTACTTCTTTCTTGAAGGATTAGACATCGTCAATGTAATTATACCGAAGGAAACATATACGGCCACGGAAATACGATACACGGCCGCGTATGCACGGCTGCGGAATGTGTATGAAAAGTGCGTATAGTTTGCATGAGGGTTTAACTTATGAAGATTTAATATAATTTTTCATTCGAGTATACTTGTAACTTTTAATGTATTGATTTCAGCTTTTAACATTTTCCGAGTGTTGGCGGAAATTTAATTCAGCAGAAATAAAATATTCAGATAATAGGAGCCCTTTTGGCAATCGGTCCGGGAATTTTTGTGAGTCCGTCAGGGAAAAGTCAGGGAATAGTCAGGGAATTTAAAAATTGGGTCTCAGTAGCCACCCTGTAAACAGCATCCAAGTATTCAATTTACGATGGAGGTGGAGAAAAATAATAGCTTACCATTTATCGATATTTTAATCCAACGGAAGGAGGACAGTACTTTGGGTCACCGAGTGTATCGAAAACCTACACGCACAGACTTGTACCTAAATGGCCAGAATCACCACGATCCGTCCCAAAAAAGAGCTGTTATGTCTACCCTCCTGCATCGTGCAGACACTGTATCAGACAAGGAAAGCCTGTCAATGGAAATAGAACACCTACGGGAAACATACCGCCAACATGGGTACACAGAGAGAGAGATTTCGCTGGACCTGAAAAGAGCCAGTCACGTTTACAAGATAAGCCACGTTGAAAGTCTCCTCAGTCCTGAAATTTCTCCCAAAGAGAAAAAAAACCCATTGCGTAAGCTTGTCTGCCATATGTTTCAACAGTCACCGGAAAATCTCTAGGATCCTAGCCAAATGTAACATCGATACAATTCATAAACCAGCGAAAAAACTGTGTGGCAATTTAGTGTGAGTCAAGGATGAATTGGGACTCAAAACACCTGGAGTTTACTCTATCCCATGTCAGTATACATCGGAGAGACAGGGCACACGATAGAGACCTGAATAAAAGAGCACAGGAGGTGTTCCACCTGGAAAAATCTGCCTTGGCTGAACATAGCCTATCAGAAGATCACATCATCTCCTTTGATGAGGCTCAACTGGTTTCCAAAGCAAATGGGGTATTGGATCATCTCCTTAAAGAGATCATCGAAATCAGGCTGGAAGATAACACCTTAAATCGGGACTCTGGGTACATCCTCAGCAGCGAATGGAAACCGTTAATGCGAAAAATGACGGAAAAAAGGAGACAACAATGCTCCCCAGATTAGATGGCTATATAAGCACAGGCAGAATGCCCTGCAAGCTTTATTGCTCTGAGGACAATGAAGGAGTGTTCCATCGAAACGTCAGGAACACAAAATCTTACTCAGCTTGAAACCCGAGAGTCATTTATTAATATAATTCACCTAGAAAGAACAAAATCCTAGAGTATAGATTATATGAACAGCTGCATACCTATTGCTCTGCAAAATTCCTTTAGGTATGCAGCTTTTGCTTTTTTCCAAAAGGTTTTGAGAGAATCACGTACCTTAACTCGTTTAATATCATTTTATTGGATAAATACATTCTTCTCTCAAGGGGTCAGCATTGGTTCATGCATGTAAAGTTTACCATTTCTGCCGTATCCAAGGCTGTAGATGGAATGGGGAACATGCACAATTTTTTATAACTCTTTGAATGTGAAGTTTATTAGCTAAAATGTGCTTGGCAAAAATTTTGCTGAAGAATTAAGTTGTGTTACAAACATTTTACTCTTTGAAAATTGTAACTTTACGGCAGCTTACAAAAAACACGTCATCGCATGACGTCACGGCATGGTATCACTAAGGGTGTTGTTTATCTGTTTATGCGAGGAGGGTAGTTGTGAAATGAATACTTGGCGATAACGTATGTATTTATCTCATTTGTTTATTGTAATAAACGATTGTATTTCGATTTTTTATTTAGGTAGTATGGATGGTAACGAGCAAATCATCCACTAATTATATAATGCCTGTTTAGTGCCCAATTAGTTCTGCTACACCTATGCAATCACTGTTTTTTTTAAGAAGAATGCCGCCATAAGGGAGTCAACCAAAGGAAATTGTCGGAATGTACTTTTTAAAGTATTTTTTCAGTCATCGTTTCTTTCGAGAAACGGCTAAAAACCTCAAAACAATATATTCACTTCATTTTCTTTTAAATGTAAATGTCTATCTCCGTAGCAATATGGAACCTATACCGTGCAGTGACATCAGCAGGCATTTTAGGTCACGTGACTTTCGTCGATTTTCGGGAACATTTTAATATCATTTAATAATCTTTGTGGTGGGCGTAAAAATTTGCCTTATATATTTAAATTGGTGAGAAAAATTCACATCAAGTACATCATTAATCCTCGAGAAACAAATTTCAAGCATATTCCCCATTTTGGTTTCTATAGATAACAAAAGTTAAATACCGACATTATTTTTCAATTTTACTGATGCCTTTGATCGGTAAATCTTGAACTTGTTGTATTTAAACTAGAAATATTGGGCATTAGAGACATTCTGCTTCAGTGGATTAAATCATACCTCGACAACATATCTCAGGTGGTAGCAATAGCCTTAGATGGTATCAAGCATGCATCTACCCCTTGCAAGTCTAATGTGGGTGTACCTCAGGGATTTACTCTGGGTCCGCATCTATTCCTGGTCTGCAGCTATTCCTGTTATATGTAAATGACTCACCTCTATTCTTATCTGGGATTGATATTATCAACCCTAATTTGCATGTCGACAATACCACAGCAGTAGTATTATCTACTTCCCATGATCCTTTAACACGTTCAGGACCGAGGCCGCTTATGCTGCGGTATGGTGTGTGCCCGCCAGGGCCCAGTACCGCAGCATGAGCGCTCTCAGAATCTAACGGTATCCCGGCGCATGTGGTGAGCCAGTAAAATGCTAAAAATTGCAGTGGGCCTAAGATTTAGCTCAGCCTTCTTCAATGGTCTTTGTTTTTTTCTTACTTTTTTTTATCTCAAGCATCTCAATTTTTCTAAATTTTTGGTTGGCCCCGTAAGAAAGATACATGTAATTCAAAGACCGCGAACTGGCCGTGGAAACTTTAGCGGCATCACCCGCTGAAAATTGCACTATAGCAAGATGTTCCACAGAGAAAAAATCATTTGCCTTGACTGGGACTTGAACCCGGACCCCCTGACTTCTGGCCAGGTGCTGCTCTACCAGTTGAGCTACCAAGACGTCCTCTTTCTCTGTGGAAATCAACGAGGCTTTAAAGGAACGAGGTGTTACCAGACTGCGGGACATATCATGTCACAATGGTCCATAAGCCGAATTTCAAACACACAGGTCGTGAAAGTGTTAATGGACAAAGCTTGATTAGTGTACTAAAATTAGCAAATTGGATAAGGACAATTATTTAACTGTTAATTATGATAATGTAACTTGATTCACTATTTTACCTGTGGCCACCCATCAGAGAGCTTACTGATAAAAATGGAACAAAAATTGATTAAACAAGTTAACGCCTGCAAATTCTTAGGATTATTTCTGAATTATAAAGTCTTGGGCGGACCATATTAACTTCCTTAGTAGAAAACTAAGTTGAAGCTGTTGCATCCAGCCCTTGTCTTGCCCAAAGGACGTAGGATTCAAGCCAACTGCAACCGAGCCCCCAAGACGTGTCACCTGGTGTCTCAGTTCCCGGCTGCGGCGTCGTGCCGAAGGGGCCAGGTCAAGTTCAGCGTAATGATGCCAGGCACTCACGTTTGGCCTCACTGTGGGCCCACCAACTGTCGCTTGCGCTCACACCTCGGCCTCATTGTGCCGCCCGGCACGTCTCTCCGAGTTGCAGATCTACCACCTCGGTGAGTGTGTAGTGAGGCCAGTTACTCAAGCCTGCATTTGAATTTTTTTGAAACTAGGTCATGATTTTCTCAGCTCTATTCACTATCATGGAATGCTGTAGATTATTAAGCTCTCAATTTTTTCTGAAGCATCTGGTGCTTCTTGTAGTTTTAAAATAACTTGTCACCATAAATCTCTGTGCAGCCGGAAAGGAGTGACTTCATATTTGTGCATTTGTAAGTCCACGAGCTTTTTCAATCATCTAGTATGACTCAATTAGATGGTGCTAAATTAGTTGGTTTGCAATTCATTTGTTAGAAAAGAATTGGGGAAAAATGTAACAATAGAATTTAGTGTATCTTAATTGGCTCACATTTGAAAGAATATGTTCTCTTTAAATTCCTTCATTGTATATTGGGAAAGATTATAATTATACTTGTTTGGCCTTTTTTCCTGCTATTTATTTCTAATAGCTATTAATTGATGAGTATGGTATTTTGGATGAGTTGTAGAGTTAGGGGTTGAACTGCTCTTGAGCGGCAATAACTAAGGTTGCCACTTATGTGAGTGGCTCTTGGGGCATCGTGTCAGGGTCTCTAGGGCCTGAGAACCCAGCCCATGTCCCTGACCCTACGTGACCACTACTTTCAGGTGAGACTTGTGAATTTTGGACGGTCAGTGCCCTTTCAGGTTTTAGATTACAGAACTGCTGGAATCTTCTGGCTAAGATTATGATGCCTGTCAGCCAAAACACAGCTCAACTTTGAGAAAAATTTCTCATACTCCACATTTGAGCATGGCATCCATAAAGCCTGCAAAGTATGTGGCTAAATATTGGATGACTGCTCTTAAGGTTTAGTGCAGTGATACCTTGACTTACAAGTTTAATTTGCTCCGTCACTGAGCTCGTAACTCAAATTGATTTTGTCAAAACATTTTTCTCCATTAAGATTAGTGGAAGTGCCATTAATTCCAGCCACCAACTGTATTATTGATATGGGTTTTTTAGAACAATAAAAAAGTTAAAGAATAAGGAAACATATGCATGTCAGTAAACGACTAGTATGTAATTATATAGAAAAATAATAAAAGATACATCACTGATTCTCACTTTTTTGCCATGTTTTAATAAAAACTCTCTGTAATAAAAAGGGAGGACGAAAAATCTCCAAGGAGGTTTGTTTCAACCTCCTATTTGGAATGTTTAGGAAATATATAAGACAAGTGTCATTAAATAACTTCAGCGCACAACCAGTGGCCGCTTTCCGTGGGTGTTGTCATTCAACAAACTCGGAAAGTCTCACCTTGATTGCCAGTATTTATGCTACACCTCCCCTTCCGTACTCCTGGCAGACCTTTATTCAGGAGCCACGCCATCCTTACACTTCCATCCCTCTACATACTCAGCTGTGCCTTGTTTGTTAAACAAAACCCCTCAAATTTTCTCCTTTCACCATGATGTGCACCCCTACCACATGCGCAATAGTACAAACATTCACTTACCCCAGAGCTCCACTTCGCTTTTTCTCTACAAGGTCCCCATCACGCAGCCTCAAACATCTACAACAACCTACCATCTGATATCAAATCACTTTCTTCTCTGCCAGTGTTCAAGCATCGTGTAAAGAATTGACTTCTTCACAAAGCATATTTGTGCATTTTAGAATTCATGGAATCTAAATGTGATTGTTGTAATGCCTAAACCTATTTTAATTTTCCTCTTTTGCTAGCACTTTTATGTTTGCTTGTGATATTACTATTCCTTGTCTTTGATATATGTATATATGACATTCCATAATGTATCTCTTCTGATGATTTTTATGTTACTTGGTAACCAACAGAAATAAAATGAAAAAAAATCCTTTATCTCACGTGTAGAGATAACCTCCGCCACATTGGACTCCTCTGTGTCACTAATTTCCTGCCAAATGTCTTTATGCTGCTGTCACTGTTGCTCCTTTGAATCCTCTGTTGTCACTTCCTCAAAGTGCTCCTTGATGAGTTCATTCACACATATTCTTCATATTACATAATGAGGGGCTCGATCCCCTCCACCACTGCCATTTTGGGTTGCTGACGTCCCTTTTGGGCACAACTTCAGGCCACTGCTTCTTCCATCCATAGATCAAGGCCCTCCTTGTAGCAACCTGCCAGGCAATATCTATCACATGTTCTGAGGCTCACCACAAGTGGTCCTTCCAGGACTCTACAGAAGGGTGAGGTTTGTGCTCTCCATCACTTCAAAGTAGCGACAGAACAGGTGCTTGGTGAAGAGCTCTTTGAAATCCGAAATCACGTGCTGGTCCATAGACTGCTGGATAAGAGTGGTGTTGGGTGGAATATGGAGAACCTTTATACATTTGAACTCTTCACAGATAATGTCTTTGAGGTTCTATGTGTCAGCAGGTGCATTATTCAGGAAGAGAAGGGCTTGCATATGTAGTGTATTTTCTTGACAATAATTCTTAATAGCAGGCCCAAAGACTAAGTTTTTCAACTCCAAAAAGAACTGCCTGGTAACCCATGTATTTGGATTTGGCCTCCTCATGACCTGAAGCCTTTCTTTTTTATGCGATTTAAAGGCTCTGGTGTTTTCTGAATGACATACGAGTAGTGGCTTGATCTTGCAGTCACCATTTGCATCGGTGAGGTATATGAGGGTTATAACCTGTTCTTCATGGGGCCTTCTTCTTCTCTGTAGTTCTTTAAGTCCTCCTTGGCAATTTCATTATAGAGGGCTCTGTCCTTCACAATTAAAGACTCGATGGGGGATGTATCCTTCAGCTGCTATCACTTATGCAAAAGTTTTGAGGAAATCTTCGGCTGCCTTTACATCCGAGCTTGCTGCCTTACCATGCCTGATGACAGAGTTAATGACAGTCCTCCATTTAATATTGTTGAACCAGCCCCGACTGGCTTTAACTGTCTCTTCTAATGCCTTGTTCGTTGAAATTGAAGGGCCTGCTGTGGCAAATCTATGTGAATACCTCATGCCTTCTCGCTGATAATACTCTCCATCATGGTATCTCCTGCAGCTGCTTCTCTGTCAACCACATCATCAGCAGTTTCTCCATCTTTTTATGGACAGAAGTTCACAGCTTTGACATCATTTAACATGCTTGGCTGCTGTTACATCCGATATGAACTCCTGCATCAGTGTGGTACTTATTGTAATTGTTCTACATTTGTACAGTCCCTCCAAGTCAACTACTCACACGCACACATCATGCTCATGTTTCCCAATTATTTCTTGCTTCATTTCAGTGGACATCATCCTCTTCTTCTCAGCACTGACCTTTGCCCTTATTTTCTTAGGCACCACAGTTAAAACACGCAAAATTGGCTACAGAACTACAAAAAACTCAATCAGAACACAATAGAGATGCTTCCACAGTGAGGTAAATCATTCACAGGACCATATCCTTAGATTTCCTAAAACTTATATATTCCTCTACTTAAGCCTCAGTAGCCTCCATGGGATGATGTTTTGGGGCTCCCCTATTTACAGGTTGAATACATTTTTAAGGTGCATTCTTTCTAATTAATCTAGAGGTACTACTAGAAAACTGATGAAGGAGGCCATAGTATAAAGTAAGAAACAGAAGTGAAACAAGAGTGGACACTTGAGGGGTGCTAACTTCAATGTGAAGTGGATTAGAGCATTGCTGTAATCTTGCTGGCTGCAGAGCGATAAGTTAAGCTGACAGATTGAGAGGTTCATTATCAAGGAAGGAAAGAATCCAGCACAGGATTTTCAATAATTCTGAGATTGCACTGTTTTCTTTTTTAGGATGGTATGGTCTGTTAAAATCTTTACATGTGATAATTGAGGCAGAATTATATCAGGTTCAATAATTGATGGCCCACTTTCATTTAATACTGTTGGCAACTTATTGACTTCTAACTCAACAATTGAAAACATTTTGGTGCATAAATAAACATATTGCAACCACCAACAACAGAATCAATGCCCACCCCAACTAACTATAAATATTATAAAGTTAATTTCAACATGGTCAACACTTTTTAATGCATTCCTGAGATGAAACACTCCTAGTGCATTCATTTTGATATAACCCCTGAATAATCTCATTTAAATGTTGAATAATTGCAGTGTATATTGGCCTACCACCTCTGAAATCATGTTGAAAATCTGTAATCGAATTAAAAGAGCGAAGATGCCCATTAAAGTCATTTAAGGAGAATCTTCTATAAAATTTTGGAGAAATTGACTCAATAGAAATACATAGGTCCAGGTTCAGAGGTAACATCCTTTTTATGTGTAGGTTATAGGACTCAAGACCTATTTCAAAGGTGAGGAAAAGGAGTAGCAGAAAAAGAATGCTCAACCAAAACAACACTCACACCTTTCAGTGCGATTTTTAGTGTACTATGGAAGAAGACCTTTTATTTATTGCGAAAGAAAGAACTCTGCAATACTTAATTCCATCTCCACATGTAATGTTGTAAACCATTTTGATTTTATTTAGTTTTTTCACTGGTGTACCCTGAATTCATGAAACTTTTGTTCCAGTTGATCAAAACTGTATTAACCATGAATTCATCAATTATTTACACCAGAGGACTTACAGCATCAGCTGATGTGACTGATGGCATCATATTCTGATTTTTGCCTTAATATGTATTTCTGATTTATGAATCTTTGGGGCATAGGAAAAAAGCACAATAAATAATCAATTAAAGTCATATTAAAAGTAATTCTCCTTAGGTCATTCGATCCCAAATTACATTATTTTGAACACATCTCTTGCAAAATCAGCTGATGTTAATGTTACTGTCTTAGCATTCACAATGATTCACCTCTTTATGGTATTAGAGTGCCCGGTGGACCACCAAGGCACAAAACCACACCACACACACCCATTTTAGCACACAGCTGACCAGTAGATGACAAACCTCATTCACCGCTTTGCACAAATATCCCTAACAATGTCACTCGATTCTCCAAAGGTGGTTACATAATCAGCCAGTCCATGAATCCTATTTACCTGCGACCTTAATTTTGGCAAAACAGTGTCAATACCGAAAGAAAAGTCCTTATATGATGTTCATGGTATTTACCTGTATTTGAAAATTATTGTTGTCATATTGTGATATTTAATAAGTTCCTGCTTTTTTATTTGCATTTAATTTGTGATTCATGATGATTTCATATTTTTGTTTTGCACATATTATGTAGTGCATTCCACTCCTCTCTTGCACTCTGCTATCCATTTTACCTTTTGAGTATGCTACAATTTTTTGTCACTTTTTGTCACCCTTTTTGGAGGAAAATGTCACTGTTTAATCACTTTTTCTTAAAAAGTGTCACTGGGTCACCTTTTTTGACCGTAAAATGTTTCAATATGACATTTTAACTCTTTGGTAATGGTTGGTTACGTGGTAGATGATCATGATTTAGCAAACCCATAGAAAAGGTTAATATGTACGAGATTTATTTTTTTATTTATATCAAACCTGTTGGTGATAGAAGCGTGACTATGCTGTAAAGTTTGATTGTACCATACAGCTCTGCTGTTGGGGGTCTCCGTTACATCTTGTCAGTTGTCTTGGTGTAGTAATTCATTTCTGAATGCTTTTCCATACCCATGGGTATCACTAAAAATGTCAGTGCCTTGATTTTCTCTCCTTCCTTTTCTCTGTTCTTTTGCTGAATTGATCTTTTGTTCGCAGGTCATGGCAACCAGGGAAGATTTTCATCTTTGACGACAGCTTTGAGCATGAAGTCTGGCACAATGGAACTTCTCCTCGGTTGGTGTTAATAGTAGATGTTTGGCACCCAGAGTTGTCTGAAGCTGAGAGAAAATCTCTTCTTGCAATATAAGGGTTCCTACCGTTCTTCTGGGCGTGCCTGCATGCTCTCCGAGTTTTGTGCTGGGGGAATATGTTTCAGAGTGCAGCTATGAGGAGGGTGACGTGATTATGGCCACAAGGAGCTGCTACCATTAGCCTTGGCAGTTCTTCCGAGGGTTCTTTCATTATGCTCCCGTCAATCTCTTTTGGAATTCACTGTGCTGTGGTTCTGCAACATAAGTGGAGTGTTACCGTCAGTCTCCAGGTCAATTACTCTCTAAGCGATGATTGTTATGTAATCTACTGATGGCCACAATGCTGGTGACTAATACTAATCACCCCAGGAGCATTTGTAGTTGTGATTCCAACTATTGTTCCATAGAGAATGAGGTAATTCGTACAAATTGGTTTCCTATTTATACACAGATGGCAGATGTGAATTTCTGGATTGTCCTTGAGTGTGGGCTAGGCTTTTGTATGCGCAACCCACCTTGCTTCCAAAAGTGGCCTTAAATCCTTGACAACTGAGGTCATGAGTGAAAATGAATCTACCTCCCTCTCTCTCTCTCTCCAATGCTCGTCCTGACGGAAGGAGAAAGGTCCTTCATCCCTGTTGCTGTCAAGCATTTGGTAAGATGCCTCTTGTAGCAGCACACAGATTGGTTTCATCCAGAGGTGGAAAGAGGGAGGATGCCAAGAAAAATAAATACTTGGTCTGGAGGGATAGATCTCTTATGGAGGGAGGGAATGACATAGTTATGAGTATTTTCCGTTAATCTCTTGTTGAATCTCAGTCATTTGTCATTTGAATTGATATTTTTTCATTTCTTATCTTTGTGGAGTGTATGTGAAAGTGTAATTTTTAGAGTATTGGTTCTGATTTGCTCTTATTCAGTCTCTGTATAATAAGAATTTTTGTGTGGTGGTTTTCTACTTTTCTAGAAGCAAATTAACTAAAGAAAAAGTTAGTACAGTATATCCTCTCTTGCTTTTGCTAATGCATTTCTGTTATCACAGTTATCGGGATATAAATGTTTTTGGTTAATGAGGTATACAACAGAGAAGGATATTTAATCATGTTAATTCATCTGAAACAGGTAGAAATGCTGTTATTATCTCAATGCCTTCCCCCACCAACAATGGTATTGCTGAGTCATTCATTTTCTTCGAAAGGTGTTCCCAAATCCTTGCTATTTAAAATTCATTGGTGAAGAATGCAATAAATCTATTTTGGGGTCAAAGTGATGTGGGTCCTTGTTTCTCTGGTGAGCTTGCCATTGGCCATAAGTCTGGAGTCACATGATACTTTCGTTATCTTGCAGTCCCAGACCTCATTAATGAGTGAGTGACATGAATGCTAAAAATATCTGATAGGAGAGTGGTTATGGAGGATATTTAGAGTTATGAACCTCAATGTATTTGCCTCAAATGTCGATGCACAAAATTCAATGCTCAAGTCTGGGTGAAAATTTGAATCAGAATTTATTTTTTTGATTTTTCTATCCCAGTCATCTGTGAAGAAGAAAAGTTGGAATTGAAATCCTTGTGTCGTTGTGATAGAAGTTTGCTGTGGTTATTTGGCTGAGGGCATAATTCTGGAAGCTGAGGTATTATTAAGCTAAGGAGTGTTTTCAAATAGCAAAAATAAATATATATTTTTGTCATCTGTACAATTGCAATGTGCCTTGAAATGTGGTGGTTTTTACTCTTTTTATATCTTTATTGTACATAAATCCTCTAAATAAAAGTTGATCTGTTCCAGAAAATTATTTAATGGGCTGTTCTATTGGAATTTAAGGAATAATGAGAACCAGAAGTTAACCATAATTACAAATTCAGTTACATCTAAAAAGATGTTACATCTAGTGTGTGAATAGGTGCTAATTTTCTCGGTCATGATGGACTTGTAAGAAATATGATAACATAGGGGGGCATATGGAAATGGAAAGGCCTCGTGATGAAGGCTAAGGGATAAATAGTGCATTAGCCAAATAAATAGTTTTACAGGAGAAGTAATATAGGATAAATCAGAGATAGAAATTAATAGGGAAGAAGAATGGATGTGTGCCAATCACAAGTCTTAGGATAGAAAAACAATGATGATAAACACATTCTGTCCTGATTCTCTTCTTGATCTTATTTTCTGCCAAAATTTCCCCAGTTTATTCAGTGGCATTTGGGTAATTATAGTGATGATAACTGCCAGTGATAGAGAGTAATTGAGTTACTGGTAACAATTGCTTTTTCTATTTTTTACTTGTAATCATTACACCTGAAAAAATGCAACTATCACTCATTATCAACTAATGCATTTCTGAAAGTAGTTGTTACTTTCTTGTACTTGTATCTTGCATGATGATAGGTTCAATTTTGGCCTTCTGCCTTTGGAGGTCACAAGGCTCTGGCAGTATCAATAGTGAAGCCCGAAGATGTTTTTATATTTTGCGATTTTAATTTTAAACATTTTTTGCAATCAAAGAGGTTAGAATATATTGGAGAAGTACTTGGCATGCGACATGGCCTGTGGGTGACTACGAAGCCAAAGTAGGGGTGCTTGGGAAGGATTAGGTTACACCCACTCGGCACAAAAGAATACAGCCGTGAACAGAGACTGCATGCGTATTGAAATGTAAATAACGGTGAAATAGTTTAGCCTATATTTCGTTGCAGTTGTGTCAGTGGATCTTCTTAAGGCTATTTAAGGGAGGTACATATGAATGCATTTGATTACCTTGGGAGTACATTTTATTACTGAAACAGGTTCAAATGAAACTTGCGTAAAATACATATTTGGTGCTTGTGTGTGTGTACTTCCCTCTGATGCATTCCATTGTTCATCTTTATACTCTTCATTTTGCCACGTGAAAAGTTGCAATTAAGGAGGTTGAAAATATGCTGGAGAAAGACTTGGCATGCTAGCCTGGGGGTGACAATGCGAGTCTCATCTATGGCAAGTAGGTAGCACACCTGCACTTACCAATATGGCCACTGGCATCTCAAACTGCACTTACCAATATGGCCACTGGCTTCTCAAATCACTTGCCATGCCTCCTCGAGTACATTACAAGTGCCTTGGTTGCAATTGTACCTCCCTACATTTCCATCTCGCTGATTATTGTCCATCAATGAAAGAGATATATGTTTTGGCGATTAGAGCCCTGTTCCTGATAGCAAAGCCAGTTGGAATCCAACTGGAATTCACCAGTGCACACGCATAACAGGTTGGATTCCAACTGGAATCCAGCTGGATTTAAAGCTAATATTCCAGGCTGTCTCAACCAGCTGGATACAACCTTGACTAGTCCAGCTGGATTTAAGCTACATATTCCAGATGGATTCCAGGCGATTTGACGAGCTGGATTCATCCAGTCAAAATCCATCTATCCATCCAGCTATCTGGGTTAAAGTTGACTGAAGGCATGAACACCAAATATATGACTGTGAGATGTAAATTTTGCATCAGAGCTGAGGTTCTCAAGTGTTCTTGGGGGTACTCACATTTGCAGAATCTGTGACAGTAGATTAATATATCTGTTGAAATGTCAGGGGGCAACACACATTCCACTAAATTAATGGTAATATTAACTACAATTAATAATACGTTACAATGAAGAATGCAGTACAATTAATATTGATAATATAGTATAACCATTAAGTACTTGGATCATTTTCTAATCCATTACTTAAACTGTTTTGTATTGACAATTGAATGTGAAAAATATGACATATTAATTCATTGGAGCCACCACAAGATTACCTATGGAACATTGATAATATTGCTACTCTCAGCTTGATTCCAGTATTTCTTCCATGTTAATTGGCTTGTAAACAAGTGAAACGTTAGAAATTGCCGAAAAAACATGATATGTAAATTATAATTTTTGGTGGGTCTCTTTTTGCCATTCTTTTTTGTTTTTTTTTTTTGAATTATTTTCCCTTGTGCCAAGAAAAGTATCCTTGGCCAAAAGTTTGGTCTCCTCAAATTTTATGCCGTGGCTGGGTTCTGACCACACGTTTTTGCGACAGCGGAAAGGCAGAATTTCTTATTTTTCATTACCCTCCGGCATTGTTTGTTGCACACGTTCATTGAGTGGCAGGTTTCTCTCTCCCTTCTGCGGGAGCAAGGAACCTCGTTTAACTCCTCGTACTCCCTCATATAACTCCTGTGGAATGGAGTCCTAAGGGCCTGGGTGGGCAGTTCTTCATCTTGAACACACAATTGTATCTCATGGCCACGTAGTGTCTCCTAAGTATCCTGGCTATCTTTTCAGATATTCCAGCAATGAATGGGATGGTGACACACAATTTTCATGATGATTCCACCTCTCCAACCTTCCTCTCTCTCTCTCTGTGGGGGGTTGGTGTCACTTTTTCTCTGCCCTCACCATCCTTTTTAGGACCAATTCTCGATATACTAGTCAGCCATTTCTCTACAATTTCACCATTAGATGTTTTATCACATTTGACCGAGGTTCTTCATTGGAGATGCTGTAGATTGATTGATGTTGCCACAAATGAGGTCTTCTGTCTGGGATGGTGGTGAGATGCTGTGTTGAGATAGTGGTTGGTGTGTGTTGGCTTTCTGTAGACAGAGTAGCCAAGTCTCCCGTTCTCTTTCTTGATAACCAAGACGTCCAGGAAAGGTAATTTTTGTTCTTTCTCCATTTCCACCATAAATTAAATGCCATGAAGTTGTTCGTTCAGGTGTCAAAGAAACTCTTGTAATTCCTGTGCACCATAGGGACATATGACATCTGATATGGTATGATTGTCTATTGACAAGAACGATATTCTCGTGAGATTCGAAGTGTTGTCACTCTTCACTAACGTTCCAATTCAAGATGCAATGGAAATCATCCGATCGCTCACCTCCCATGGAATTCCCAAGGACTTGCTGGGACTAGTGGAGCACTGCTTGTTTTCTCTTATATCAGGAGTCATTATGAACAGATGGAGGAGGGTGTTGGTCTATCTGCAGTGGTGGCAAACCTCTAAATGGAGGAATTTGAGGAAGAGGCACTCAAATCTTTCGAGAAGAAGCCCAAGCCATGGATAAGATATTTGGGCGGTGAGGTGATTTTTATGGTACTGTGGCATTTTTTGGAACCCTTTCCCCCTCTCCCCTCCTTGGACATGACCCCTCGGCGGACTAATTTCCCTCTGGACTTAGCCGAAGGACGACAGGCGGAGCCAACGATGCCAACAATGTCTACGATTCCAAAATGCACTGATTTCGTCCACTAGTTTCAGCAGCTCCTTTCCCTCTCCACATCCACTCTCACTTATATAGCCCCCAGAGCGCGGAAGAAGACCAGAAGTTAGGCCATCGTACAAGCCGTTATTTGGTGTTCCCCCACCGGAGTCAAAAAAGAGTTCCTGATGTTCCAATCATAAGCTTCCACCTCGCCCTCTTCACATCATGCCACTTTCCCTCCCCTCAAATTGTACCTATTGACGAATTCCACGTTAAACTCCATTCCACTTTGACCTTGCCGAAAATACCCCCTCCTTATGCCAGAGAATACCTCCCCTCTCACGCCCTCTGTTCGAGTCGAGACGGCAACGAGTTCACTTCTTGACTACGTCGGCGGAGACTTGGTGATTCTCGAGAGTCTCCTTAGGGCCATGGACTGCTAGTGCAAGTTATTAGGGTTTCCCTGAATTGGGAAGAGTATTTCAATTTTGTTGGTTTGTACTGGCTTTGTCCTTTCCAGAGGCATACACTCAACATGTTCTTTCCATCTTTCTTTGCAATTTATTGCTACTTCTGTTACTGGCTGTAGTTCTAATTATTGCCTTGTCTTTCATGTGGTCCAGACGTGTATATCCTTTCACAATTCTAAGGAATTTCATTTCGAACATTTCAATCTGCTTGAGGTCTCTTGTTCTATAGGTGTCCAGGTTTCTGATCTGAATAGTTATAGCCATTATTTTGTGAAATTTTGAGTTTCTTTTGCAGTTTTTCCCTTCAGTGCTCTTCTTATAGTCCGACATGTTCTTAGGTAATTGGTCATTTTATTTTAAATGTCTTTTTATCTTCCTCACAGGTGAGATGCCCCGTCCTAAATATTTAAAGTGCGATATCTGATCTAAGATATTATTTTCAGTTATTATTTAAGTTTGGATTGGGTTCTATCCTAGGAATGCCATCATCTTGGTTTTTTGTTGTGATATCTTCAAGGTGTAGTCTCCACATATATCGGATTTAATCTATGGACAGCCAATTGTAAATGTCTTCATTAACGTGAATTATGACTTGGTCATGTGCAAATAGCTTGGAACTTAAAAATTCTTGCATAATGAATGATAGAATAAACTTTGTATTTCCACAATTTTTTATCTCACACTACCACAACCACGACGAGAAATATCATCATCAGGTATTAACTATTATTATTAAGTCATTATTTTCTACGATTAACTTCATTGTCAGACCTGGTGATGACGTTAATTGTTGAAACCATGGTCATAGTAGTGAGAAAAATAATTGTGAAAATACAACGTTTATTGTATCATTCATTATGCATGAATTCAAATTCCATAAAGTAACCCCTGAAATCATAAATTTTAAAAATTCCTTTTCTTTTATTTGTATTCCAGGTGGTGCAACTTCTTTCTTCCATTCTTGTAGAGTCATCTATGTGTATTGAATAGAGTAGGCTATAAAGTGCACCCTTAAAGTAAACCTTAAACAAAACACAGCATTGTTAACGACCAAATTTGCTTGTTTCCTGCTCACCCCTCCCTGACCTTCCTCTGTTCCAATCCATGCAATTACTACAGTTACCTCCTCCATCATTTTTTAATATACATTGTAAGTGGAGAAAGGATAATTTATGTTAAATCAAAGAATTCCTCTCAATTGGTTTCAATAGAGAGAATGGATATCCCATTCTCTCTGCCTAGAAAAGACATCAAAGTCATGGTGTGAGTGCAGCATCTAGACAGCCAATCCATATAAACGAGGCAGAAACCATGATGGTCACCTAGTTCGACCTGAATTCAGGTCTTAAGATGCTGACAGGACAGTCAGTGAAACTGTCATCTAGCCAACTAATGTAGAAGAAATACGGGAATTATGCAGAGACCAAAGGCTAAGTAATCCTTCAAATTGAATGTAATTTGTAAACAAATTTCTCCCTCAGAAAAGGTCATAAAAGGCACAAGTTTTGTTTTTATTTTGCACAGATCTCTTGAAACGTTTCAACCTTCTTCTTGAAACGTACGTATCTGTAAGTTACATATGTATGCTCGTCAAAAACACGTTAACCTTTTCATGGGAAAATTAGACTCTCTTAGGATTTATTATAATAACTTAATATTATAATTACTGAACCATAGTCTCTCTTGTTAGCATGAAACCTAGCTATAGATTGCTACTCAATCTAGATAGCATAGATTGCATAGCACCTACCTTCATGAGATGCATTTATGTTGAGTGGAACCTACACCCGCTCACGGCGGCCCAGGCACATAACCCGAGTCAACAGTCTTGAGCCCAATTTGCAATGCAATTAAAAACAAACGTTTTTTTAATAGATTAAGATTGCCGCCATTTTGAGCAGTGTTAGTGCCGCACTACGCGTAACACACATAAATTGTTGAATTCAGCTACCTTTTCTGTCGTTAATTTCCAAGTGTATGGACACAACGGGGCAAGTTCCTTTTCTTCTATACAAAAGGACATCATTTATTCCATGAATGTTAAGAGGTAGTTATGTTACGAATTTTTGTACAGAATTACATTATCGCGGGAAATTATTTCAATGTTCAAATGCTTGTATGTAACAAACTTATAGGTATGGAAATTATAAGAATTATATATACCCTTGCTCGTAGGGAGTAGTTAGAAATCCGTTTAACCTTCCCGCGTGGAGTTTTCAAGTCAGAATACGCTTAGGAAAATCCACCGATTAGACCATGCCCGGATTGATGAAGAAGATACTACTTCTCTTGACGGCCACAAATAGTCTCATTTTATTGTGACACTTCAAAAGCAATACAAAATCTCTTTCAGGTACGATTTTACTTCTTGATTGGTGATCTTTGCAAAAAATATTGAAAACATCACGTTGCCAAGTTGCTTTCTATTGGTGGCACCTAGTGGCACAAATGGGCGGTTCAAATACCTGCGGCACGTTGGGGAAAGTGTAGCTCGGTTACAGTGGATTTAGTCGAGTTTGATGGGCCAATTAGGGCAAAATGCTGTAAAGTACGACAAGTTATTAGCGAGACACGGAATCTTTAGTGTTGCCTCTTCTTCATTGGTGACTTGCTGCTGAATGTCATTAATGTCTTATTGGTTGTAAGACACACATCTGAGTACTAAGGTCCACACGCTCCACGAGTTCTTCAGGTTGAATTTATACTGTTGATAGCCGTTGCGTACGATTCAACATTTTTACCACGACAGAAAAGGGTTTCTGTGAATAAGTAGCTGTGAATTGTGCAGTGGGGGTGACATAAGTGTGACGGTAAAATACTGTTGGTTGACATAATAAGGATGGCCCACTTAATTGGGGTCTGCTCGTAGTTGGTGATGTGTCAGTTTGTTCGCTGTTGAAGGTGGTTACGTAAAGGTAATATTTAATTTTAGAGTATGTTGTATTTACGCGTGCCACGTAGTTAACTAACACCTTTCGACTTTTTTCAAGGTTTGAGAGAGAACTATTGGAAATCCACAATGGATGCGGACCAGGTAATAAATGACATAAGGTCATGTCTCATTTCAAGTAAGGGTGGCGTACCCATCTCTCAAATCAATAGTAAGTACTGTTTTACTGTCATTTAAATACGTAGTTTAGGTTCTGTATACTATGTGCCACGGAAGGAATTTATTGGGCATCAAAGCAATTCCTTGATGTTCCTAGAAATAATGTGGAATCTGCGGTGAAGGGTTGGATACGCTGTAGTGCTACTATTGCAGCATTTTCCTTCGGACAATTTGTTATGGCTAAAAGAATGTTGAATGTTGTAAGTGTGATGATCGTTTTTTCAGTTGAATTTAATTTGATTAACATATTGTTAATTGTATTTCAGAGGAGTATAAAATGATCATTGGCCAGTCAATCCCGTATACAAGACTGGGGTACACAACACTTGACCAATTTCTGAGGTCAATTCCAGGCCTAAATGTGTACCCCAGAGATGGCGATTTAGTCCTAGAAGCCTTACCAACGAAGAATACATCCCACATAACTGCCATGGTACGAGGCCAAAAGTCCTCGGGTCCTCGACGGAAAATTGCTCCTCCAAGCTATGGCATGAGGGTAGGTAATTTTGATATACTTAATGCTTAGACAACACTTTGTCTTCAGTCGTTAATTGCCAAAGTAAATGATCCCTAGTGGAAGTATCAGCATAGGTTGCTCTGCATGACCGTAGACATGGCAACACTAATGGCTGCTCAGGTGGCTACATGGACTTGTAATTTTTCATGGGTGAAGCAAGTCTCTGAAACTTGCAGAAACCCAATGCTCATGTTTAGTACCAAATGGCTACACAACAGATAATTCAAAGCAACTGTCCAGACAGCACAAATTTGGTATTATTACCATATTACAATTGTATTACAATCATGTTACAAAAGAAGGCTTACAAATGTATTACATTTGTATTACAGCTGTAATACAGTGTCAAATGTGTTATTTCTGCAGTGGATTCAGCGTTCAATATGAATCTACAGGATAAACAGGCTTTCATTTTACATTTCGTTTTTATTTATGTTTTATTACCATGGCAAGGGTCGTCACCATAAAAAGGTTGACAATAGAATTAATTCTAATTGTAATTACACATTCAACATAAGTCATTGGTGACATCCACATGTAGGTAAATAAAGGAAAAGATGTTTACCACATGCATTCTAACACTTGGGAAACATCTCTGGCTACATACAATACATTAATTAACAAGCAGTTAAAGCTAAACACAACAATGCAAACATACTTAAAATTCAATTCAATAAATCCCACAACGATAAAAAATATCGACATGAAATTGCTCAAATGCTATCATATTTCATAGAACTAAATTCAACACCGTGCAATATTTCTTCATCTTTGGCCCATTTACAACTTTGGTAAACAGGTCACCAACATTTTCATATGACCGAATGTACATAAACTTTAATTTTATTTCCTCACACAAAGATTGCAGAAACCAGTACTTTAGGTCAATATGTTTAGACCTTTGTGAAACAACCCTCTCTTTTGCCAGACAGATTGAACCCTGAATATGAGAAAAAATTACAAATGGTTTGGTACAATACTTAATTTGGTTCCATTCACTCAAAATGTCCATAAAACCTCCCGTGCACACTCTCACATTGTCACATATTCCGCCTCCATAGTTGAAAATGCAACTGTTGGTTGTTTCTTTGACTTCCAACAAATGGGGCCAGCTGCTAAGGTTGCCACATACCCACTAACCGATCTCCTATCCTCTTTATCATTCCCCCAGTCTGCATCACATTACATGTGAATACTCTGATTATTTTTCACATATGTCAATTTAGCTTCTTTGGTCTGCTTCAAGTACCACAAAACTGACAAAATATCCTGCCAATCTCTTTTCCGAGGGTTATTGCATCTATGGCTGAATTTTGACACTGAAAAACTTATGTCAAGCGTAGTTGTATTCGCCAAATACAGCAAGCTTCCTACATTGATGCAGTGGATGGTAGAGGTCAAGACTTTGTGGAATTCCATAATATAGGATGAGAAGTAAAAACTTTAGCGTTTCACAGGGTAAAGAGATTTATTCCGACATGTTTCACTTCACTGAAGCATCATCAGGTACATGTACAAGAAAAAGATGAGACACATGAATATATAGGGGTCCAAAGGGAAGAGGGGGAGGGTAAGGATCGGGCTGGGAGGGGAGGAAAGGAGGGTAGGGATCAGGGGGGCAAGAGTGCTAAGACGGTGCTAAGGTTTGTCCCTACAGTGGGTGGGAGCGGTCGGCGGGTGGTGGTGGGAGTGAGGGCGGAAAGGGTGAGGTGGGAAAGGGTTGAACACCACAGGGAGTGGGGGAAGTACCCTTCCGTCGAGTGGAAACGGAGTGAAGCCACGGGATATCTAGGAGGGGGGAGTGGTAAGGGAACTTCCCCCTTTCCTTTGGACCCCTATATATTCATGTGCCTCATCTTTTTCTTGTACATGTACCTGATGATGCTTCAGTGAAGTGAAACATGTCGGAATAAATCTCTTTACCCTGTGGAACGCTAAAGTTTTTACTTCTCATCCTATAAGCTTCCTACATATTTCCTGTGTTCTGCTTGGTCATAATTCTCTTCCCCTACTCCAGTGCAATCATCCCTGGTCATTTCTAGCGGTGATGCTCCCCCTTTGCAGTTTATCATCCCCAACTCTAGCAGCAGTTTTTCAATGTAGTCACTTTGATCTAGATACACACGATCAGTCATAATGTTAACATTTATGGACAACAACCTTGAAATCTGACCTAGTTCTCTCACTTCTATTTCCTTCTTCAGTTTTTTTAATTTAATTTAATTTAATTTTTTATTTTCCACTACCGCTGAAAACAGCACATGTGGCCTTTACATCGGGGTATTTAACATGTAACAACGGACGAGCGCACACAACCATGTCCTGAGTGGTGAAAAAACCCACTCAGGCGGGACTCGAACCCGCGACCCTCAGGTTAGCAGGCAAGGACTAAACCACGCCACCACCGGGGCCGACAAAGTTCTGCCTTAAACCATGACACATCCTGTTTAGTTCCCCATAGTCCTAAATCAGCTACATATCCACCCACAATCAATGTCTTACTGTCAGAAACAAACACACAGGGGTCTTTAATTAATGATTTCATTCCCATGCCTTTCAAAACCTCATTTAATCTCTCAAACCATTCCCGTCCACTCTGTTTAAGCCCGTATCAACTTTTCTAAAGTTTTCAAACTTTTTCTCTACTCCCTTGCTCGAAATAATATGGCTGTTCAACATACACCCACTCATGAATAGAGCCATTCAGGTAAGCTGCCACAATGTCCAAATGTTCCTGTACCCATCCATTCAGCAAAGAAAGAGCTATTAACAGTCTGAGGGTTTTTCTTTTCACAACAGGTTTCGTAGTAGTCTACACCTGGAATTTGAGTACAGCCCTGTGTGACCAGTCTTGCCCTATACCTCTCTATCTCAACAACAGCATTCCTTTTGCATTTAAAAACCCATTTTGATTTGGGTACATTCTTATTGGTTGGATGGTCAACGATCTCATAAGTTTCCTTATCCCTTACATTTTTCATCTCTTCGGTCATCCATCCAGTGATCAGCATCATCACCGTCAAGAGCTTGTTTCACACACTGGTTCGCTAACAAAATCATCAACATAGAGACATGCATTGCAACATGGGCATGTCCTATGTTTCCTACTTGTACTTATCCTACATTGAACTACATTCTCATTATTAGCATCATTCATATTATTTAGAATATCACCATCATTCTCAATCATGTCGACAGGCTCATCACAATCTAAATACCCTAAATCAAAGTCAGTTGATTTACTCTTAACAGTTCTATCACAATCTTTTCTCATTTCATCTCCATGCAAATGACCAAGTTGCTGATGCCATACTGTAGTCATTAATGCTAGGGCGTCAATTTCGTCTGCATTTTCGTCACATTGGTCATGTCTAGTCACACTTACGGCCGCTGAAACCTCATCATGAACACAAGGGTCATCATTGCTTTTCAAGATAAACAATCTGGATCTTTTGCGCTTGCAGAAAATACTGTCTCGTCATTTAGTATACCTTTGGCACAAACGTTATCGAAGATTGCATACGATCACATCATCCAGCTATAAAAATGGCATCTGTTCAAAATAACATCCAACTGAAATAATTGCAGAAATATATACAATTTCAACCCGTGATTTTCTATTATTACGGAAATCCGTTGGCATATCAACAAATAAAAGCAGAATGCCATCTGTACCTGATTGCGGTGGTCTCGTCTGCTCTCTGCATAATAGCTGTGGACTGGGACGATTGAACAATACTGGAAAATCTTGGGAACACACGGAAGAAACTAAGCTCAATGTAATAATAATTATGCTTCCAGGATAACTAAAGAAAAACACATTCTCGGAAATAGAATCATAAATCACTAATTATTATTCATATCATAACAGTTCTCATTTTTAGTTTTCATCACTGCTAGATTCAGATACACCATATTTCCTTCCTGCAGCTCGATTTCCTATTTTTTCGGCATTTCTTATAATAATTAGTTTTGTACTAACAGGAAACGATCGTGATTTCACATTAAATTCATTTTAGGGTAATAATAGCAAATTATTTTAAAATGCTAAATGATCGATTCGAACTTCTTTACTGCTCTCATACTTGGAGTGGATAGCACGGGTAGTAAGAAGGTATAATCTCTGAGCATACGACTCTTGCCACTGTGTAACAAATCCTTTGTCGTGTCTTAGCAATGTAGCTTTAATGTGTCCACAAAAGGAGCTATCTATTGTGCAAAAATGTTGCTACAGATACGAGATACCGAAACAAACTCCGCTTACGATTTTGAAAAGACATAAAGACGCCTTGCGGCAGTTTGCAGGATATTGTAGATTTAAATACATATCAGTGCTACAATGTGTTTTCCTACGTACGATCTATACGTGATAAATCTATTGCTTTGTCAAGTGATGTTTCTGACCTAGCATTTCTTCAAGTACCGTTGCATGCTCCTGCATGCGTTACTACTGATTGCTCCGAAATTTCAGAATACTTTACAAGGTACGATTTACTGCTAGACCATACTTACCAATTAACGGCGATATGTTCTCAAAATGCCAAACTTAGGAGAAAAAAACAACAGGTATTTGAGGAAAAATGGTGCGTGGGTTACACAAAAATCTGGAGGATTCGGGTAAGCCACGCACCCCCATTTATTCACCGGTGTTTCGGGAAAAAAGGTGCACGGCTTACACGAGTAAATACGGTGACTCATGGGAGCTTTATTATTGAAAAATTTTTATTGAAGTTGAGTGTGTGTGAAAATGACTCTCATCATTATTCAACTCATTCAATTTGGGTTGAGCTGATGCCTGGGAGTGAGGCTAATCCATTGTTTGTGTGTAAGAACGAATTTGTACTATTTATGACTGTTAGGTTGTTATATTTATCACAAGTTATTTTTTTTAATAGAACCTCAGAGGATACAGGACACCTCTGACTATGCCACCAAGGAGGATTGTGCCAGAACCGATGACAAAAGTGAAGCGACCGACTCCTGCCCCATCATACCTGCCGTCTCTTTCGAGATCAAATCTTCCTCCGAGACTCAAGGCATTGCAGCCAGCAGCGCAGGCGACGCCCACCTTGGGACAGCTGCCTAGTGCCACCTCCACTGTTGCAGGTGAGCTTTGTGTCTAGGACAGGGCGTCCACAAACTTGGAAAACCTGGAATACTGTGGGAATTTCGGTCTTCTGGAAAACTCGGGGAATTTGGGGAGTGTTCTGGAAAAATCTGTTATTGTCGCAAATTTGGAGATTACGTTTCCTTCCCATTATCTAAAGCTGCGTAATGCATAGAGTTAACACATTCAACCCGGAATATTTCTAGTGTGCAATCATGAAAAACAGAAAGCTTTTTCTGCCACATTAATTTGGTCAGTCACTTAAATGTAATTATGTAATTAGTAAAACATTTTTTTGAATAAAAAAACTCTATAATTTATCAAAGATGCGAGTTCGCGTCCTTCAGAGAGGTCTTGAGTGAGGTCATCAGAGAGGTCATTAACGTCGGTATCCTGGCAACGCACCTTGGACATTCATTCGCGTCTGTCGGGTTGAACGTGTTAAGTAGCTGCAGTCCCTATGGTGGAAGAAGATGGTGGTGATGGTGGCTGCAGGCAAGGCATTCACTGAAAAATGTGAAGGCTTTTATGCCTGGTCTATAAGACGTATACCGTAAGCCGTAAGGGTTTCCTTATGACAGCCTCTCTGCAATGGGAGACGAAAGCCGTAAGATGAAATTTAAAATCAGAGAGCAGACGGGAAACAGTTTTGAGTTGCAATATCATGCCCCGTCATCGTGGATTGTGCTTTCAATCATGTTTTTTTCACTTCATGGATTATTTTACTGAGTTATTTTTCAAAATTTCTTTTTTCTAAAGTCTCAACGACTTCGTGTAATGCTCTCTTTGTCTCTGCACCATTTAAAAAAATGTTTTGAACTATTTTGAGCGACCTGAGACAAACATAAGGCCAGCAACTTGTTGGCCTTTACCTGACGTCCTTACCTGATCCTTTCTTTTCTTGGCAACTTGTGGGCCATATTTCGGATAAAACTTTGGGCTGAGAGAAACACGTACAATAAAAAAACCCTCGTGAACCTTTCCTGCACGAGATCTGCGGGCCCAACCTGCGTAACCTTATACAGAACGCAAGAAAATAGAGGCCTCTTTAAGAGAGGATAAGCGGGTGGGGGGTCCCCGACCTTGTGCAATCGTACATGCTCCCTGGCTTAACCGCCGGGGCAGGGCGTACTGAGGGAAGGAAAAGGATGTACTAGGGGGTGATAAGGAGCCTCACCTCCCGACCCATAGACAAGGATGATACACACTTTCCCATTCATTTAACCACACATTATTATTGCATAAATCGGCACGTTTTTACAAATCATGAAAACCCTTTTTTAAAACTAGTGAAGGATGAATGGATGAAATGAATTTGTGAACATTAATGGAAAAAGAGAATGCAAAATGACAAAACAAAAGGAAATAACTCCATCGTAGGCGGTGAGCAAGCGGCACAAGTTAAATTATTACACCAAATGGTGGGAGGTAATTATTGGTCCTTCCCTTTCTTCTTTAAACACTCGGCCCACATCAGCAAGATTGATGACACAGGGGCAAGGGGTATTCAAGGAGAGGAGAGTGCTGTAGCTGAACCCAGGAGGGGGGGGGGGAGGAGGTTCGTAGTGAAAATCTGTCGTGTGGTGTCAATCTTACGTGACCGCACGGCGACAGCCACGTCTTGGAGATATCACGGCCTCGGCTTTTCCGGTTGCAGGCTCCTCATCAGGATCGGAGCGACGTCTGGCACACGATGCTCTGGACTCTCCTTCTGGGCGTGCTTTTCTTCAAAAATGGGGGGGGTCCCTTGTCATGGATGGCGATTCAGTGACCACGTATTGCTGTCAGCGTAGCCTCTTCTCCTTCCTGGACATCTTTCTCGAATGTCCGCGAGCTAATCTCATTCGCTCCTTGGGCCTGGCGACGGGCAGAAGCTCCACTTGCATACCACTTTCTTAGTCAATTCCTCCTCGCTGGCGTTGCTGCCACCTGCCTTTATACCCCCGAATGTTGAAGGGGTGGGGTTCTCGATGTGAGGGGGGAGATTAGGGGATGTGGGTCTGGTCAAAGGCCCAAAGCGCTTCACTTCCTTTTCATTCGATGCCGTACTCAAACACACACGCTCGCACACTGTCTCACCTTCCTCCACGGGTCGAGTTTAGAGGGGGTGGGGTAAGGGTATGATCGGGTCAATGGAAGGTAGGAATATGATCAAGCAAGGGATCATGGTGTAATGGGGCCAACCATTACAGTATCACTACCAGGAATGTCTCCTGCTCCTGCAGTTATTCAGAAATTTTCAACACTTAGTATGCAATATGCATTGCCTCTCAATGAAACAGGGGTGCTGGAGGATATTCCTCGGAAAATTCCTGCTCAGACTTATCTTTTGCAGATACCTACTGCGATTCCACGGCTTATTCAAAATGACAATCCCGGCTTGCCTGACTTAATTTTTCTAAAATTTCTTCCAGACGAATAATGTGCTGCATCATGTGGAAATATTAGTGTCCCTGTCTTGTACCTTTTACCTCCCCGCCATGCCAGCTACCCTCCAGCCGCCGACCCTCCGCCACGGGTGCCAAATCAATTCACTGCGGCATGAATGTCGTCGAGCCAGAGTCATATCATAAGTTGGCAACATATACTCAACATGTCTGTGAATTCGATAGTTTATCCTTAAATAACTCATTTTATCTACCCGAGGAGTAAGTACGACCTGTCAGTGACAGTGTAGGTGGAGTGCTCTTTGTATAAAATTATTACGTCCAATTCACAACTTTATTCATCTCTTCGTCCAACCACAATGACATTTAAGATACTCTTGTCCAGCGTAATTATTGGTCCCATGAATGCCTTGTGCAGACTTACTGAAATCATCTTTCATAAGTGCAAATGCTTGAATGGTAACTTTTCTGAAGAATCTTTCGGGATAAATACTACGCAAGTCATATTTCGGTGACGCGACGAAAACGATGCGCCCCCACCCCACCACCATAAATGCGATCTAGGGAGACATATATGCAGATATCATGGTCATGCGCTGGTCACTGATGATAGTGGCATGGTAATGTAAAAAATAATTATCTAAGTTTTATTTCACACCATGAGTTTGCAAACATTTTTTTTTTCACCAAATGGGACTTCAATTTTTCATTACCTGCCTTTACATACATATCAAAATAAAACTTAAATAATTTCTGTTTTTTCGAAAAATATCACATGATGTTGATATCAGATGATACGAATATGATACGATGTGGTTTTTAAAATGTGAAATTTTGCGCAAACAGCCAAATACTGTGTGAAGAGCTCAAGCGATCTCCACCGGGTCAGGAACTTGAAGTTTGCCGACGTTTCGATGCCAAATACTGTTCAATTTCGCGAATAGAAAGTTATTCGCGAAATTTCGGTGAATTTTGCTAACATTAAAATGGCTAATTTTAACTAATTACCTCTTTAAGCATCAAAATAACAACTTTTATGCTCTTAAAATAAAATTCGTGAAAAAACCCATTCGTGAAATTTCAGGGTCCTTACTTAAGGCAAATAGCAATATTTTAAGATGTTACATACAGCATCACAATGACTCAACGAACTATTCCTGATTCCTGGAGTTAATAATTACTGCCTCATGAGCAATATTTAGGCAAAAATGCGTACGTTTAGGACTGGAGAGCACTCAGGAAAACGAAGCAATTCCCCTGGGAAACTCAAGGAATTTCTAAATGGCTTTGCAGTGCGCACCATGCAAGGAACACTTACTGGAAGTAGTAATTTTGGGTGATTTTGATTTTTAGGAGATGGTTATATTTATCAGCTTTGGTTCTTATCCGTGTGTTTTTTTTTTTTTGCCTGAAAACACCCCCCCTCCTTCTCTTTCTCTCCCACTCTCTCACCATTGCTATGATCCCTGCTGCTGAGCACTTGGCTCTTTTGGTGTGGAAAATCTTATTGATTCCATTTCCTTAAGGTTTTGCTGTGGAATCTTGCTTCATAAATGCCCCTGTTCATGAACATTTCTGTTCACGAAAAAATTTCACCCAAAAATTGTCTGTTGATGAACAATGTCTTGAGTTACAAACATGCAAATTCATAACTAGTTGTCGGCAAGGTTTAAGTGTCGGAGGTATAGGTAACCTATTTTGCTGTCATGATAATACTTCATAATTCTACACAGTTATTTATTGCATACTGTGTGATGTTCAATGCAAATGGAAAAAATTGTAGCCACCCAGCTGAACATTGATGATTTTAGCGCATCCAATGGCTAGATAAGTCGTTCTAAAGATCGTCATGGTCTTTTGTATAAGAAGCTGGTGGAAAAGAGTGCTGCTGTAAGTGTAGAAAGTACTGATGCATGGCTGGAAAGTCAACCATCACTTCTTGGAGGGATACCACCCACGCGATGTGTACAGCTGTAGATGGGCAGCTTGGTAAATTACCGTGGTATTTTTCGTAAATTACCAACATCCCTGAAAATTATCGTAATAAACAGTAATTTTCAGAAAAGTTCTTTTTCAGAAAATTTATTCCTCACAAATAAACCATTGGAATGGGTAATATTATAAATTAAGAAGCTAAAACGATTTTATTTACATTGTCCCCATGATCAATTCCAATTAATTCAGACTAAAATAACAAATGCGCATTGCGCAGAGGTATGTCTTCGGAACGAAAATTTCTCATAGTGTGACAAAAGAGAGGCAAATTGCGTGTTGCTGCCAACTTTGTTTTAATTTTTAACGAGTTATAGTAGATAAACGTCATGATATGTTTGGTATAAGCGTCGGCATTTATATCTCAATGCTATTTGATTTCGTTTGGAGTCCTCTGATAAGGATCTGCAGCTCAAAACTTAAAATTACCGGAAAATTACGGTAATTTTCGAAATTTACCGTAATTTACCACCGTAATGGAAGTGACAAACAAGTGCTGATGGTGATTGAGTAATCGCCAAAGCCAAGTTGCTTCAGGAATGTCAAGAAATTTCCGGCGAAACACCAGGTGAATGGTAAAGCGTGGATGACGACAAATTTTTACTTCGTTCCTCCATTCATTAGATGCTCAAATGGGTGGACAGGGCAGAATAATCATCTTTTTGTGGATAATTGTGCGGTGCTTCCCAAAGATAAATCCTTTCTCAGAAATGTTAAAATGGTATGGTTTCTGGCAAACTGTAATAGTATGCTCTAGGTTCTTTACTTAAGAATCATTCATAGCTTAAGAGGTGTAGTCATTTTGTGAAACTTAAGGGATTTCAAGTTGGTTGTAAAATGGTTTATGGTATTAATGAATGAGGTGGATGATGTATAACTTGAGTTTCTTGTGAAGACAATAATGTGACGTATTACTTATATTTTGAATAGAAAGTTGCAAGTGTAATGCCTCGTTGTCCCCCTAGGACCCAGGAAAGTGCAGGAGGTGCTGTTCAACTTGGATTCTCAGCCGTTGTACCAATCGGAGGGTGGCAGCAATGATCACCATCTTGTAGGACCCAGTGGGGATGCAACAACGGGTGCTGTCACTGTTCCTGATCCTTCAGCTTGGGCTTCGGCGTCAGTGCTGAGGACACCGACTGGTGTGCTGGGGAAGAAGTCGCCTGGAGCGTTGCCCGAGTATAGGCGCCACACGAGCGAGGGGTTGGACCCCACGCCACTCATGTCTGTCGCCTTCCCGCCCCTGGTGCCCCCTCGGACAAATGCCCAGGCACGACTCTCTCGACAGGTGTCCCTGCCACCCATTCGCCTGGACACTGATATAAAGATGACGCCACTATCTCCCAGCTACACTTACAGGACGGATGCAAAGCAGGTATGAGTTTCTACTTTGCTCATCACCATTTTATTATTGCAATTAGATTAAAATGATCCTCCTGGAGTGGTGTAATTGAGAGGACCACCCTCATGCACTTCACTGTGGCCCATCCGTTGCAGTGAATCCAGTGCAATGAACTGACGGATCGCAACAGCTAAATTCCTTTTCCCTGTCTCTAAATTATGTCCACAGTCAACAGAATCTTAAAGCTCTACCCTTGATTTCAGCCAAGGAACTTTGTGTCTTTGGTATGCCTTAACCTGCAATCTGTACATTAGGGTGGTCCATATCCGCAAAGTGGGTAGAAATGTGAGGGGCGGACTCGTCCAAAGTTTCGTTTTTACATACAGATCTCAAATCCAAAACCGGAAGTCCGTGCGATAATTTTTATTGGTCGCGCAGGGCGCGGGAAATTTGAAATACTGAACTTGCCCAAAATGGCACCTTTTTGCACTTCAGAGCTCTGTTATTGACCGTACAAAAAAATTTATTGAACGAAATTGGAATCGTTTGATGCCAGTTGTCACAAGGAACCATTCTGGACCACGCAGTCGCACTTTCAGAGCATCCGGTTGCCTACCTTCCAGGAAAAGTAATTTTTTTTCCGTATTTTTAAGTGTTAACCCTTTCGCGACGGAGCCACATGTTAGAAAATGCTACTTCCCTCACGAATGCCAAAAATTCGCTTCGCTACGCTAGGATCCTCTCAGGTACCTGTTTCCCTAACTTGGGTCGTGGCCCAGAGGGGTGTCGAACCTTTTTCTCGGCCACCGGGCCGAGATAATCTTCACCCTTTCCCGCTTCATGACCCCTTAACAGCATGCCGTAGCGGTCAACCATTTGTTTATGCAATCGTTTTGCTAAAAATATTGTTGCTGCAGCGTCGATATTAATTGTATCGGAAACGAATTAATTTAGTTTTACAGTGCCTTTACAGCTTTTAAACGAAATTCTACCATTAATATTAAGCTCTCTAGCAAAAAAATCGTATCAATGGTTAAGCAAATAATTTTGCCGTTTTATGTCACAGTCTTAAATTATTTTACCACTTTTCAACGATAAAATTATTATGAATATAAAAAAGCCTTATTCAGGCATTTGACATCATCAGAGCGCCAATCAAAGAAACGATACTTAGAAATCTTCAGCACGTTAATTTATGAGATGTACGGTCTACGGAACCCTTAATTTCGATTAGAAGGACTGCCAGAAATCACTATTCTTTAGGCGGAAAGCATTGACCAACGAAAGAAAGTGAAATCGTCAGCTGTCATGATTATATTAGACTGAGTAATTACAGGGAAAAATAAACATTGAAACTCACGAAAAATATGGCCATCAACACACATGAAAAAATAGCATTCAGTTGTTGAACCTAAAAACATTATAACTTCCTAACTAAATAAAAACATAAAAAATCACTCATAACCAATTAAATAATTAACAAAAATTGTTCGGAGATTCTTTTACTCACGAACTACGTTAAAAATAACGGTAGAACTCCGTTTAAAATTCGCAGTTGTAGAACTAAACATAAGGAATATACTTATAATGCTCAATTTTCCAATTAAACAATAACTTCTCAGTTTGTTATTCTACTACACCTACAAGCAACTGACCGCGGACCCCTGCGGGGATTGGGTCGCGCACAGCAACGAAGGGTCGGGATAATCCTCTCCCGCGGACTGAGAAAGGGTACCTAAGACGTCCCGAGAAGAGGGCCTTTAAAACACACACCTTTCTGGCCTGCTTGGGGCTAGCTTAGCGACTACGACTTGTTAACACGTCGTTCGTTCGTTTGCGTAGAAAAATTGACGCCGTTTTAACACGTCCTTCGTAGCGAAAGGGTTAATCGCTTGTAATCTGGGTGTTTAGGTGTTTAGGAATGAAAGGCACAAATTTAAGAAAATGTATAGGCTTCGTTATTCTTGTTTCACTACTTACCTCATAATCATCATCATTGGTCAACAATCCTAGGATTGGTTTGACACAGCTTTCCACTCTATTCTTCTATTGGCCAACCTTTTCATTGTGACGTTATTCTTCTCTTTTACATCCCTCACAACCTGTTCCATGTATCTCATACGAGGCCTGCCTTTTCCAATTTTCCCGTTCACTTTTCCCTCGGTGATAGTCTTCATCAGGCTATCATGTATCAAGATATGGCCGATTAAGTTGTTATGTCTTCTTCTCAGGGTATGCAGAAGACTTATCTTTTCTACCACTCTTCTTCGGACTTCCTCGTTACTTACTCGGTCGATCCATTTAATCTTCATCATTATTCTGTAGCACCATATTTCGAATGCTTCCACCCTTTTCTTCTCCGCTGCTGTCGTCGTCCATGCCTCACTGCCATGAAGAAACATGCTCCAGATGTATGTTCTGATGAATTGTTTCATTACTCTACGCTTGTATTTCCAGCTGCAAGTAGATTCTTCTATTGATAGAATGCCCTCTTTGCCTGGGCTATTCTGCTATTTCTCTTTTGCTTCACCCATCATTGGTTACTCTGCTTCCTAGGTAACAGAACTCTTCCAGCTCCTCAAGTTTTTGTTTTCCTAGTTTGACATTGGTTTTGGCCTCTTCTTTCCTGCTGCACACCAATATCACAGTCTTCTTATTTATCTTCAGCTGATAAATTGTCCTTTCCATGATTACTAGAATCTTGTTCAGATCCCTCTTTTTCTCTGCCAAGAGTGCTATGTAAACTGCTTTCCTATCATTAGCTACTGCAACATACAAAACCTGTTTTTTGTCTTCATCCTTTGTTAGAACATTATTAAAATGTTTTGGCTAAAGCAACGCCTCTTTCGGCAGCATCGTTTGTGGATGGCATATTATTTACATAGAGCTTGAGTCTCAAACAAACTACAATTGCTCTCCCAGGCTTTAGCTTCTACGTACATGGGCCAACATCCAGCGGAGCCCCTGGCACTCATTTGCAGCTATTGAAAACGTTTCAGCTTGATATCAACCGCCACAAGAAGAATGATGCCAGGGGGAGACTGTGGAAGACTGCTGGCTGCAAATCTCTGGGACCACTGTGGTATTTAGAGGGAAAACAGATTATAGTTAAAAAAAGATCGATGAAATCGAAAGATCGACCCCATCGATGATGCGAATGTGTACAAATTAGACAACTTCATTCAGGGATTTCAGCTGTCTGATTTTGCCAATCATGGTTCACTACGTTTTTTCTCGAAACTCAGTGTGAAGCCCCAATTTCTCGAAATAGAAGGTAAAGACTGAGAGAGCAATCGTAGTTTGCTTGAAACTGAAGCTCTATGTAAATAATACGCCATCCACAAATGATGCTGCCGAAAGAGGCGTCACTTTAGCCAAACATTTTAATAATGTAGTAACTAAGGATGAAGAGAAAAAACATGTTTTGTATGTTGTAGTTGCTAAAGGATGAAGAGAAAAAACAGGTTTTGTTTGTTGCAGTTGCTAATGATGGGAAAGTAGTTAAACAAGAATAACGAAACTTCTGCATTTTTCTTAAATTTGCGCCTTTCATTCCTAAACACCCAGATTACAAGCGATTAACACTTAAAAATAAGAAAAAAATTACTTTTCCTGGAAGGTAGGCAACCGAATGTACTGAAAGTGCACTGCGTGGTCCAGATTGGTTCCGTGTGACAACTGACATCGAACGATTCCAATTTCGTTCAATAAATTTTTTTGTACGGTCAATAACAGAGATCTGAAGTGCAAAAAGGTGCCATTTTGGGCAAGTTCAGTATTTCAAATTTCCCGTGCCCTGCGCGACCAATAAAAATTTTCGCACGGACCTCCAGTTTTGGATTTGAGATCTGTATGTAAAAACGAAACTTTGGACGAGTCCGCCCCTCACATTTCTACCCACTTTGTGAATAATGACCACCCTACTGTACATTTTATGTATGGACTGTGATCAATTTTTTTTCTCTATCGGTGAAATGACGTATATGAACTATGCTACTGAAATCAGATCCAAAGACAGTAAAATTCAGATCCTGATCGCAGATTTTTAAATTTTGCAGCTCAGCAATGCACCCAATGGATGGAATGTAGGTATGGTATATACTAGAGGTGGGACGAATCCTAAATTTTCTCGAATCCGAATCCTAAGAGGTTCTCGAATCTTTCGAATACCTCGAATCTGTCGAATCCTACATATAAAGTTGATAATAACAGAAAAGAAAAGACTTTAGCAGCTGCATTTAATGAAAAAGAAATTAAAGAATAGTTTTCAAAAATACAACTCTTTATTGCAATAATACAAATAAGATTTGAAGAGCTAAAATAGATAAGTAATAAACATGATACACAAAATTTTTTGCATGAAATGAAAGCATGTGAATGTTCTAGGAGGCATAGCGATAATATGTTTCCAAAGAGCTATTAAACTGATACTGAATTGCATGTTTAAAAAACGATATATTTTTTCCAATATTGTCGCGTCTTCAAGACTCATTCACAGCGATAGACGAGCTGCTTGCAGGAGAATATTCCTCAGGTGTTAAACATTGTATTGCATTGTATGCAGGGGGACACGGGGAAATATATTATGTAACTAGATTACATATGGTTGGACCAAGATTAGGAACAGTGTGACAAAATTGTAGTTGTAAATCTGAGAGAATATCAGTAATTAGTTTACAGGTGTATGAGGAAAGATGCAGAAAAGCAAGCAGTATGGTGCAGTAGACACAAGAGTGGTCAAGACACACTGGGTGTTGGCACAAACTATGGAGGAAATTGAGGAATGATGGAAATAGAAAAATTTAAACACAGCAAAGCGAAATAAAATTTAAGGAAATAAGCAAAAGACTTAGGAGGGGTATGAAGAGTGTGAGAGAAAAGTGGCAAAAAGGTCAATGTAAATAGGTTGAGAGGTTCCAAAGAGAGGGAGAAATGGGCGCCCTGTACTGAAAAGTTAGAAGGTTATTCAGCAGCAAGAAGTGGAATATGATATTGTGCATTAGTGTTAAGTCAGGAGAGCTGCTGATAGAACTTACAAGAGATTCAGCATAGGGGTAATGAATACGTGCCAAGAACTGCATGGCACTAACAATAGACAAGGGAACTTGGGAATAGGAGAGAAGGATATAGATAAGGATGAACTGGGACCAGGAGTCCAGCCATGCTAGTAAGTTAGGGTAAACATTATGAGAAAAGAAGGTGTTTGAGACTATAATGTTATCCTATGAAAGCTACTTAAGAATCGAGATAGAGAAGAACGTGATGATTTTACTGGTTTGTTCGCAGGATGTTTGAGGATGAAGTCTGGCTGGAGGATTTTTTAAAAATCTGTATTAATACCTAACCAAAAAAGGAAGAGAAGGCCGCAAATGCTGAAAAGCATACACTTCTTAAATAAAAAAAAAATTCATCACCTATGCGATAGCATCAGCCGATCCGCGAGTTATGCAACCCGGACAACAATCGCGACAAAAATTACGTACGTGTACCGTAATTTCTCACGGCATTACAATTCCACAGATGACTGAGATCACGATAAGTGGTCGTACATCTGAGAAAATTTTACTTATCTTTCATAGTGGTAACTTACTGCATGAGTTTTTAGTTTGTCTTTCACTGAGCGTTGAGTCCATCCACCAGTTAAGTAACCAGGATGACAATCACGGCAAAATCATGTCTTAAAACGCAAATGGCGAACCATTCAAAAATATTCTAGCGTAAATAAAAGGAAGATGTTATTTGCGGACATATGAAAATTATTAGGACTTGAAGGAAAAGTCGTTAATGGCGGGAAAACGTAAATTGCGGGGACGTAAAAGAGAGGTTTAACCTTATTTGTAATTAAGGTTTTTATTGGTCGAAACTAATCTGTTCTAAGTTATTAAATTAAGAATTCGGTGTTTATTTATATTTTAGGATACGAAAGATTCGAATGATGAAAATAGCACAAAGATTCAAGTATTCGTTTCTCGAATCTTTTTTAGGATTCGAAGATTCGAATGTCCCATCTCTAGTTGAAACTAATAATATGTTACAAAGAAATACAATTTTTAAGTTAATTGACATAGCGAATTGACTGACTGCGGAGTGAATATTAACAAAGATCATTTGATACCAGTCACATGGTTGAGATGCAATAGGGCCCAGAGTACCGTTGATACAATTAAATATTATAAGATAAGATAGGATGGCAATGATCAGTGTTGCCTCAAGAGTCGTGCATCGCTCAGTATTTCACACTTGACTCGATGATTGGACAACAAAGTGTGGAACAAGGGGAAATGGGAGAAGGTGGGATGGCAGTGGCTTATGCGATGGATGGTGAAGACTGGTGATCGAAGATGAGGTAGTGGCTGATGATAATTGCACTTGTACTGCCAGGCAGCATTTGGGCAAATGGCCCTGGCCTGAGGATCCCTTGCATGGTGCCAAAAGAACTCTGTGTTCCCGGCGTCTCTGAATCCTTGGCAATAGCCACTACTGACGATGCGGACATGCACTGTTGCGAGAATTTGAGACAGTATGTGATGAAGAGCGGCCCAAAGCCTTAGGCCAGTCCAATGAAGGAGCTTGGGAGATTTCACAGAGCACAGGAGCACGTTCAGTCAAGAAGCGATGGATCTGCTAATGCCCAGAAAAGCCCGAGTCTGCCACTTCCGCATTGGAAGAGGCTTTTTATACCGGACTCTCGCACGGGCATGTTGGTAATCTTCTTCATGACGAACATGGGGGGAGGGGAGGAGGAAAAGGTGGCCACTGCCATTCATTCGCAGGTACACAAGTCCACTTTGCGGCATTTGAATTTAAAACGCGCATCATTTTGTACAACACGTTCACTATCTCCTCACGACCTTGTGAGGCATCCTTACCTTAAGAGCGTGGGTCATCTCACCCTTACAAAGAGAAATAGATGGGGGGGGGAAAGGAAAACATTGAATCTAGACGGGAAATGGCTCATATCCATTACAATATATGTCAACAAATTAAACAAGAATAATAAAATTTGGCGTAAGTGAAAGTGATTGGAAAAATATTTTAATACAGAATTAACATAAACATAACGTTAACTTTACAAAGTGTTTTTGAGTGATGCATTTGTAAATCTGGTTTGTGATAAAAGTACGGAAGGTAGTATCCAAGTTCAAGGGTTGAAAATTAAGGATGAGAAAATTTTTGATTCAGTGGAGTGAAAATTTTTTAATGGAGATAAGAATCAAACTTGGGAACCTGCAGTACACTACCCTACTCTGCTATTGTCGACATACCTGAGTTCGGAGAATGCAGGCTCCCCGCATGTCACTCTTACCTTTTTTCTTGTGAATAATGGAGGAAAAAGCCAAGATACATATTTCTGTATTTTGTTTCTAGTAGCATGAGAAAAAGGCTCATCTCATTTCATGATCCGAGTTACACAACCTCTCCTTATGAGTATAAAACTCAAAAATATCATTTTAAAGGTTATAATTACCAAGGACATGGTGAGGTACCTGCGATCAGTGCATGTGCATTACAAAGCTGCCTTCGAAGGTAGGATTCAGGTAGAAAGGGACCTTGGGAGGGTCTATTGCACATTACATTTTTTCGATTGCTAAAGTTTCGTGTGCAGCTAACTGTTGCGATACGTCCACCTTCCTGCGGCAACCAGTCTTTGTGCCTATGCTATTTGCAGCAAACCTATAAAACAGCAACAGTATAACACGGCAAAAATGAAAGGAAACAAAATAATGACATGCGTTCTGGTTCAAAGCTTATATGCTTATGTCATGAAAATTTGCAAAAAACAATCATGTTGATGCATAAAATTCCACGAAAAACATGCACCCGATTTTTAACGGACATTTAGGATAACAGCGAACATGGATTTAACGAGTAAATGACAGCTCACATACTTCGGAAAAAAATAGCAATAAACAAGAAAAAATTTGTCCTAAGGTGGTCATCAAGTGCTCACGGGACTGGCTCTCTACCTCGTTATCAAGAGGTTCTCGTTGTGTGGGAGTTCGTTGTAAGGGAGTCAAAATGCATGCATTTCAATGGCAGCTTGGCGGGACCAACTCCATTTGCTCGTTAATCGGAGGTACTCGTTGTAAGGGAGTTCGCTAACGGGAGGTTTTACTGTATATATAAGCGATTTGGTTTTGCCCACAAAAACATTTATGCAAAGGAAGAATGTCAAGCGTAAAATAAGAGAATGGTAAATAAGTAAAATATACTCAACACTCTCGAAATGATTATGGCTTTGGCTTTCAAACACAGTGGGTGGAAGGAATGCTTGTGCGTCGTTGAAGTAACTGCACTAAAATTAGCATATTTTAGCTTTCCGATATCGCTCATAAATAAGATTTGTTACAAAGAAGGATCAATAAGTGTATAATAATAGAATAGCAGGAAAGTAAAACAGCCAAACATCCCTTACAACCAGAAATATGGTTTACCCAGGCATATGGATTGCTAAATGCCACGAAAAAATACAAAATCAAGCAAGATTTACCTTATTAAAAATTAATTTACAAATAAATAGTTCAAAAGTTAATTTTTACTGAATGAAAAATAGTGGTGATAAATACTAATGGAAAAGAAAAAAAGGACAGACCATTGAATGCTCTGATGGAATCAACAATAAATCCATTTGTAAAGGGACTGACAAATCGGTGGCTCTTTACCCTAAGGCAAATGATGCCAGACTGGCAATTTGCTGTCGCTTTACTCCAATAGGTTAAGTTGATCTGAATATTTGAGGCTCTTGAGTAAAGAAACGAATTGTTTCGAGGTGGATCCAGTTGTAGGTTATTTGTCGAATGGAATCCATTTATTTTTTAGAACACTTTGAGATTACTTTTGGGTGCATTCACATTCGTATATGAAGTTAAACTCACTCAAGTCACGTAAGGAGGTTGGCTCGCGACTGCTTGAGTCAAGTTGTCTGAGGAATCTTATTAATTTAAGTACGAGTTTATGCCTGCTAAGTGATCCTTACTTCACAAAGAAAATTACCTAAGCTATTGAAAGTCAAAAGTATCACAAGAAATACGATGGAAAGTCGAAGGATTTATTTTTAATGATAATTTTAATCAGCTCGACGATGGAGTCAATTCAGCATGTATGTTAATGAAATAAATTCACGTACTCAATTTACTAATGCATAACACCAGAATATTACTATCAAACGTTATTAAATTTTTTCTGAAATATTCTTTAATATCTCATTAGTAATGATATTAATCATACGCCGTACATTTTGGCTAGAGCGAATGCAGCGCCACTTGAAGTTAACTAACGCATTTCGTCTGCTATAATTGCAGAAATTGGTGGATTTAGTGAAAAATACGGTGGGTTCGTGCCTTTTTTTTGTGTCATTTTATTCCTTGTGAAATTACGCATTAAATATGTTTTTTGCAAAAATGACATGTCACTATGGTATTTTTAACGTTATATTCCCATGTGTTGGCCATTCTCGCCGTTAATCGTATGTAATTTCAAATGCAATTTGTGGAAAAAGGAGTATGGGTTGGTGTAATTGTCTTTACTTTATTAGATAGATTAACTTTAGTTCTATAAGTGCTGAAAATATAAAAAAAATGACATCACTTTAACTTTTCGGATCAACCTCCTAAAACCATTGAATATAGCTCGCCCACAGCCCCTTGTTAGCGCCTCTTTTCCCTTTGCAGGTGGTGTCCCCAGGTGTTGTGGCTGCGGAGAGCCAGGCGAGCAGTGGCTACTGCAAAATGCTCCAAGTGTATTGCCGCGCAAAGCATCTACCAGAACCAGTGTACAAGATAATACCAAGTTTCCCCAAGAGCAAGACAAAGCAAATCGTTTGTTCTATCAAGGTAATGAATTAGCTTGTTAGGTGTTCTAATGACTGACTTGGTGATGAAAAATTGCTGACAAGTCATGAGGTTTGTCTTAACTTAACGCATTTCTCCAGCAATCCTCTTGGACATTAATTTTATGGAAATTAATACTAAAAAAGTTCTAAAAATGGTGTGCTGTCCCTATTTTTTACATCATTGTTCCTTAAAATTTTGTACTGCATGGGAAGCATTCATGAATGATTTGTTAATGCAATTCTTTTCAAATCTTTTAGTGAGCTACCACATTATTTTGTCATTTACTTAGTGTCTATAGTCACTTCTAATTTATAGATAATATAATCATAAATAAAGAAAATAACTATATTTAGATATATCAGATAACACTGAAGGTGTCACTCTGTGGAATTTTACAGAATTCATGGTAGCGAATAAAATAAGACTTGTAGTGAATTCCATCGTGAGTCATTTTAGTCAATTCAAGAATTTGAGAATGACAAAATTTGTCGAAACCTAGGTCGATTATTAAAAAAGTGTGGAATTGACTAAAAGTCTTATTTTATTCGTTACCATGTACATTTAGATATTTAATAATGGCCCCGTCTGTAGGTAGGGGGTTGAGAATACTCCTGCAGTAGCTTGTTGTAAGAGGCGACCAAAAGGGCAGGGAGAGAGCCCTGAAAACAAACCCTTGGTGATACCTAGGTCACCAGCCCTCCAATATCAAAGGTCTCAATTTCCACCCCAGTGGAGTATTTAGGTTATTGCCACCCCAGAGCATTTGCATCTCAGCTGGAAATACCCTTCCTGGCTGTTGAGGTGACCCTGCAGGTCCCCGAGGCGTTGTGTATCTGTTTAAGGGATCCCCCATTACCCGATACAACCTTGAAAGCCTAGTCCGTCAGTTGCCTGCACCTTGTATTGTACTGGGAGATTTTAAATGCACACGATGCCCTTTGGGGAACTATGGAGCACTGTGCAGTAGGAGAGGACGTATACTATTTTCTTTAGTCTAAGACTTAGTGATGGGGCAAATCCAAAATTTGATCGAATCCGAATCCTGTTTTTTTATCGAATCCTAATCCCAAATCCTAATCCTCCTCAATTTCATTCAATTCAAATCTTCCTTTTATCTGAAAATTGTTAAATAAAATTAAAAATTAAATTCCTTTCTCGTGAATTCTCTTATTAAACCCAATCGAAGCTGAATCTTATTTCTTAAAATAAATAAAATATGAATAATGGTCATATAGTCCCCACTCAATGAAATTAAGGACATGTTCGAGGGCAAATATAAAGAATGGGTAATTTCAAAAGTATCTCAGAGTAATTTTTCTTGAATAAAATTGTAATTTAACGAAAAAATTAAAAGTTTTTGTTTAGAAAATGCAGCAGTAGAAAATCGAAGTTTAATTTTTCTTAAATAAAATTGAAAATTCAACGAAAACATTTAAAGTTTTTGTGTAGAAAATGCAGCAATGTCACTCTGTCAGCATGTAATCGATTTCTATTATTATCAACCAAATTTCCAGCAGTACTGAAGGCTTTTTCTGACTGTACTGTTGCTCGAAGAATGCAGAGGAACTTTTTTGTTTGAATTTTCAAATTGGGGAATTTGAAAGAATTCATATTTGAGCAAGAATTATTAGTAGACTTGCACCGATACCAGTGGCTGATACCAATAGTATTATTTGCCAATACCTTACTTATTTTTCTAAAAGAATTTGATAAGTGCTTTACTTCTCATCACGTCAACTCAGTAATGAAAAGTGTTTTAAAAGAGCACCTAATTATTGAGAGAAATGACATTGTGACAACTCTTTTATTTTGCTACTCTTACAATTATCACTGGAATTAGATTTAATACACTAAGCCCTCTTGCATTTGTAAATACCGAAAATTCTTTTTAACACGTTCGCTGCGGCGTGACCCACCGGTGGGTCACGCTAATCCTTCTAGCGCCGCGGCCTTTTAATTCTTTGAATTGTCTCAACTTGCGAGGAGTATTGTGAGAGTAGGAATCGAGATCTTCTCGAGTGACTTCACCCAGAGGTTAGTCACAGTTCAAATAACATACTGCTATGTGTCACTTAGTGTGACCCACCGGTGGGTCACGCCGCCCCTCCTGAAACTTTTTTCAGCGTGAGCGGTGTGACCCATCGGTGGGTCACGAACAAATTTACATATTAGCGTAATATATCCAAAATACGTTTATTTTTTGCTTTCTTTTTGTTTTTTTTCATGTTTATGCGATGTTTATACATAAGGATGAACAATACTCGATATAGTAAAACATATCAACTTATTAAAAATAATGAAAATGTTTAGGACAATTTTTTCTCCTCAACCTCTTGGCTGTCCGTCAGTTGCTCGAAACTAAACAGCCCGAACTGCACTCGCCACGCTGTGTGAGAGATTGAGACTCTCTCTTCCCTTCCTCCCCCCCCCCCTCTACGAATGGGCAATTGGGAAAGGGTCGCGTAGCGTTCTTGAGCCAATCCCTCAGTGGTGGATGAGTGACCGTGCCCTTGCCGGGTGAACGTCTTCCGAAATGCAGAGACACTACTTTTTTCTGAGTGAGACAAACCACTATGTACTCTTTTCAAAGGTTCCCCCTTCCCTTTTCTCAGAGTGTGAGCAAGACTGGGGAATCGGTACGCACGGACGGGCGTCTACGTCTCACAGACGGGTGCGAACAAGGGCAGGCGCAATAAACAGAGACGGGTGGGAGTCTCCTGGGTTTTCCGAACGTCAGCAAATCTTTACCACATGCATTGTATTGTTGCCCCTCTCTTCCCCCATCCCACGCCAGGGTCTAGAAGATAGCGTGCCCCACGTGGCCGGGGGAGGGGTGGGCTGGGGGCGAAGCTGGGAGTAGCCTCCCCCAGCCTTCCTCTAATCTCAGGAAACAGCTGAATATTGCTGCTTCAACCACCATCCCTCGGCAGTGGCCAGAAGCCCGGAAGGACTGTGACCCACCGGTGGGTCACACCGCCCATGCAAAAGGCTGAGTGTGACCCACCGGTGGGTCACGCCGCGCTGTGAGGAGTAGGGCTTTAAACAGCTCCGCAGTGAATGTGTTAAGAAATAAGAGCTGCTGAGCATGATCAGCAGCTCATATTTGAATGTATTGCTCATTGACATATTATTGACACGGCTGCTGAACATGCTCAGCAGTTAAGAGGGTTCTTCTATCAGGAACACAGCACTAGTTTCTGGAAACATTTGAAACCCTAAACCTGCTGGTACACCCAAATACTACAGTGTTCTCTCGTTAGCATGTTTTTGTAGGGACCTGAAATCCTGAACATGGATAACGAGGAAATATTGCTGAACAGGTTAGGCCTTCTCGGGTTACGTTGACGTATGCGCTTGTTGCATTACTTCCAGTGGACCAATACACGTTCCATCAAGTTAGTTCATTGCTGGCGTTAATTTTTTGTAATAAAATTTCATTTTCATTTATAAAGCCTCCCAAATGATACGTACGATACCTTGTGTACCAAATAGCACGTTTTGTGCATACTGTTCACTCAAAAAAGTATATATAGACTCGACTTTGAGGCTTGATATCCTAAAAAAGGAAGAAGCTAAACTCATAGAGAACATATCTGCATGTAGGTAATTTAGCGTTACGTTTAATGCAGGTACCAGACTTTTTTTAATAATTACTTTTGAGGCATGTTTTTGCAGTGAGGATGAAAAACGGCACATTTCTTAGAGTCGCAGAGGCCAGCGTCACTTTGGAGATTGTCATAACAATATGAAAAGCACAAATGAAAGAAAATTTTGATAGAATATGGAAGAAGAAGAGTGATGGTGAGAATTTTATGCCAAAGCCAACCAAAAAAGAGGTGCATGATGTTTTGGGTGTGATGAAAAGATTTATTTTTAATATGGAGGACTGCAGCAGTGAAAATCTACTATTGTTCAATGAGATAGAAGATATCATCTTAAAGGAATTTGAAAAAAAATGAAACAAACAAATTACAAATTTTTTTCAGCAGAGAGTGCTTAAGTAAGTTTTTTTAATCCTCGTTTTTATTATTTTAAACATGAAAACTATGCGAAAGCATAATTGCATATATTTAAATATACAAATATAGTAATCAAAGAGAAAGCAGCACATTTCACTACCTAAAAGTTTCATAAGGTGGAAATATGTGTTCATTTTGCTAAAACCTCTTTATAATGAACCTCCATTTATCAAAATGACTAAAAAATTGGTTCCTTCCATTTCGATATAGAGAGGTTTTACTGTAATTACAAATTTTTCAAATAGTCTCTAATTGGGCACTATTTATCTAACTTCCTTCTTTCTTCTTGATCGTGGTAATCATCAAAGCGCAGGCATTGTAACAAGAAGCAGAACCTATTGTATTGCATTGTCAAATAAACTGCCTCAACAACAGTACAGTTCATTTCCATATGCCTACGATGCTTCTTCTTCCACTTTTTGTAGCATCAATGAGTAGAGGACCAGGAAAATAGTTTTATTAAAATTCAAAATTAGTTTTAAGAACCTCAAAATTAGTGTCATACAGTCAAGCCCATTTGTAATGAAGTTGAGGGGCCCAAATATTTACTTCTTAATAACCGAACTTTGTTAAACGTGGGCCAGTGTTTCCTCACTCTATTTTGGAGATCACTGCCATAATGTTGCGGCTTACGTACTTGATAGTATGGATAATTTGATATATGCTTAATAGGTAACTCGGTTGAATTTTGTCCTGTGACGCCCCAGCGTTTATTTTGAAACGATTCACCTGGGCAGCACACTTCGATGGTTAGTTTGTGCCTAATTCAAAGTCATTGTGCTTTTGGTATCACTTTCTTGAGCTTATGTTACTTTTGAGTGTTGCCAAGCTATTTTGTAAATTTGCTTATGCTTCTGGTGCGTGGCATGCCAGAAACTGTTCACCCCCAATCAAGCTAGCCTCGAGTACATTCGCATCTTGGCCGCTCCGTCCCTAGCTTTTTGTTCGCGAGGCCATTCGCACCGTAAATAATGCCTTCCCAGCCTCCCCTCCATCCAGGCTCTGGTTGCATGATTGTAGCACTAAGGGATTCTGGGGTTTTCACCGACCTTGAAGCGATGCTCGACGCCTACCATTCTCTATCCTCTCCTAAGCCCCTCCTCTACTGGAAGCCACCTGGGAAATTAAGGTGTGGGAAAGCGATGATTGAAATGCGACACTTTTTTCATGGTTGTAACTGATAAAGGACTTCCATTGGGGAAGGATGATGATGCAGCAGTTCATCATCATAGCTGGGGGAAATGGGCTGAGAGCAGGCCGGTAAATTTAAAATTCTATGGCAAAACTTATAGTGACCTGGAAAATACACCTGATATTACTGGAAACATCATCATTAGTCATCAATCCTCAGATTGGTTTGACGCTACTCTCCACTGAGTTCTTCTATCGGCTAATCTCTTCATATTTACGCATTTCTTCTCTTTGAGATCCTTCATCATTCGGACATCACTGGAAACATGTCCGAAAATAATTTTGTTTTTATTTTCTGCGTGATCGTGTCTGATAATGCATACGTCTTCAACTTTAACTTGAATCTGTCAACCCAATGAAATTTCCTAGGACGAGCAAATTAGACTGTGTACTCAGCGGCTAAGTCATCCATGGCATCAAGGTCATTGAGTCATCAATCAGGGTGAGGGAAATGGGTGGGAGTTGAGGTACGAGCTTACGCAGTCTTGCTGGAAGATCTAAAGGCAGAAAGTTGTCCAATGGCAAGACAAAACAGAAAGTCAGAGGGGTAGAAAACCATGAAGCCAGCACGATTCGCAGCCAATCGCTGTCCGCTTATTGTATCCAAAACCTCGCCTCGTATTAGAACGTTGTCATATGACTATGAATCACCAGAATTACCCTTCTCTTCCTTCCTTTCACCTTTCCTTCGTGTCTTCCTTCTTCGTAGGACCTATTTGTCAATCTCTAGCCATGGGCGTTGTCCTTTCCAGCCTAGCAACCTTGACCCCTACCTCTCACTCAGCCCTTCTGCCCGTCATCGGACCACCTTGACTCAACCCTAATCATGGAGCGGCGAAGGCTTTCGTGGTGTGCGTTCATGGGAGCCAGAGTGAGGGGCGGACGGGCGAACGTTATCATATGTACTTCACTTGAGTTTAGCTCGCAGATAATAATGGAAGTATGTTAACAACTGTGGGTAACTACGGAAATGAATGGGTTACCCGTCGTGCAAAAAAACATTAATCAAAAACGGACCACTAATAAATGAAAGTTTGTTAAAAGTGGGATTTTTAACATGAGAAAATGGCCATTTTTGACGGGGAATAGCGTTCAATTAGTTATAACAGGAATTTTGTTAAAAAAGGGTTTGGTATAAGTGGGCTTGATAGTTAATGACTGTCAACAGTGGAATTTTGTTGTGTGTCCCTGGAGTGGATAAATAAGATGGGTGTTCTTGGCTGTGTGCAGGTTGGCGTGGATCACCAGTTCAGCAGCTACCCAGCCGAGTGTAAAACAGAGGAGGAGGCTCGAGAGGTGGCAGCCCAGGATGCAGTTGCATCTCTCGAGAGGATACACGGAGTGCTTGGAGAGTCTCTTCCTGTGACAATTGATGAGAGCATCCTAGTTGCTCGAATCTCCCAGGTAAGGGACTTGGATCCATTCTGGGTGGAACGATACAGCTGGAAAAGAAAAAGGATTATTCAAATTCATTAATTGAGATGAAAAGTTGAGCTTGTGTTCACTTTTGGGGAAAAGACTGGCACATCTTATGTTTAATTACTTTTGTCCCTTTCCGACGTGAGCGAGGTGAACCAATGATAGTTTGGTGAAGCCTGTGCAATGGTATCCCACGTCTTTCTTGGCTTCTTTTCAATTTTCTTCTTTCAGATGGTGCATGACCACCCGAATGGCCTCTGGTCTCTGCAACTGCCAGCTGACTACCGCAACCTGTACCGTGAAATCCTCCCCAATGGATGGCTTGAAGTCGTCCGCAGCTCCCCTCTGATAACAATTGATCGAGCTGTTCATGATCGCATAATTCTTCTCCCTAACAGGGCTACGTCTTCCTCCTCCAACAAGGTGAGTGTTGCAAGTGGTTTTATTCAACTTAATCCCGCTCAAGATCATGATCATTGTGATGGTATTTTAGGGCCATTTTTATTGACTGGTTAGTGAGGATGTTGATGTTTACTGATGCTTAAGCCAAAAATTCAGTTTCATAGTCTCTCATTACGTTTAATGAAGATATTAAAGTGCCATTATCTTATGATAGTTTGGGTTAATGTGGAGACTCCATTTCCCAATATTTCCATTATTCAGAACTTTTCACTATTCAAAACACGCAGTTTTTGGTTTTCAAGCCCAGCTTATGCTCACGCCTTATTTCTGCAAATTTTAAGCAAATAATTTTTGTTAGACTGTTTTTAGGTAAAGGATATTGAAATGTTAACCGAAAATGGAAAACATATTTTAGTTTATATTTAAAAATTTATTGATGTATCAAAATAGAAAATAATTTTTAAACAAATTTAGTGCAAAAAATTATTTTAAGCTAGAGCCAATATATTGGCACCTTGAGCTTTTTAAGGCAAATATGGGAAGGCGATATATTGGCACCTTGAGCTTCAAAGGGTTAAAGAGAAAAATAGAATAATTAGACCCTGAATTACAAGAAAAGTTTTGAGTTCATGTTAATCATTTGGAATTCTGGAGTGATGCACTTTATGTTTTGACTTAAAAAGCCAATGGTAAACTTGTTATTAGCAATGATCATTGAAAGAATTAAATTACAAATCAGCAGATTATTGGATCTTGCAACTAATTTATGATTGATTGCACTCGTGTTAAAATACAAACTACCGAGGTAGTCATTTTCATATAATGGTGAGATTTTTTAATTGTAGTTGATGCACCGATTAAGTCCTGCGAGAATTCGCCTTAGAAGATGTGGAGTTAGGCATATTTTGGGAAATTATGAACATGTCCTCTTCTGTTGTGACCTTGTGTAGATGTTGATTTGTCATGGTATGTAAATATGGGTTTGGTGAAATTGCTTGGAACAGAATGAATAGTAACTCTGTGATGATGGCAACAAAGAGTAATTAAATGGGTGTCTGTGTTGAAGAGTGCAAGTTCATACAAGTTAGGTGGGAAATATTGGGATTTTATCACTGGAATATTTTATTAAAGAGGGTTCCATCAAGGCTTTATAAAGGAAAAGTGTGGAGCTGCCATGACTCCTCGGGATAATGATGTGATGGTTTCCCCATGCCTTCTTTAAGGCACTACTACAGCTGTTAAGAGTACTGTGACCATGCCTCTGTCGTGAAATGAGTTTTGCAACACCAAATATGTGTAACTTCCCAGATGGGTTCGTGGATCTTGATGGAATTTTGCTATTCTAAATTTCACTTTCCCAAAAGACATTTGTGTGCTGTTAATGGGCATCTTTCGGAATAGCCAACAGCCGATGCCTCGAGAGTAAGATTTCACTTTCGACTTAGTACTTCCCCTTCTCTCCTGCCCCTTGACCAAAAAACATCCTCCTTTTGCCTTCTATATAATGGCATGCACAGTGGCTTTGAAAAAGATTGGTGAATTAGTTGTCGTCAGAATTTAGTCGATCATCGGAGACCGAGGCGAGGACCGTTGGGTCCGTGCTCTAAGCCGTGCCATCCACCCGTACTGAATGCCCATTCTCTTCTATCCTCCCGAGCTGGAAGTAATGTGAGGTAACTCTTTTGGCTATTCGAGACGCGATTGGTTTAACTTTTGACTCCGAATAAATCTTTTTTGCGAACCTTTCGCTTTATTACTTGTTCGGGACACCAAAAATGTATACAGTTTCGAGTCCCCGCAAGAGCATGCGAGGCCGATCCTCTACATATGTACTGTGGTCTCCACATTCGAAAGTCATCCACAAATGTGTTTGACATTCGATCTCTATCTCTCAGCTGCTTCTACGTCAACTGATTATCCTTCTCCACTCATGCGCAAAGACACAATACCATGCCAGTCGGAAACCACCCGTTGGAGAATTTTAAATTCTTGGCCCATTTTAAGTGCGATCATGTTGGCCTTTTCTTTCTCCAATGGCCCTGATAGGGGAATGTTATTTGGCCTTCATTGGCAGAACCACTCTAATAACTCACTCTCTGACTCTTCAAATTTCGCTCCCCATATCCTCTTCTTCCTGCCACCGTCCTTACCTCTCTCTAGTTGAGATTCAACAGGGTTTATAGGAACCTGGAAATCCTGGAAAAGTCAGGGAATTTCACGTGTGGTCAGGGAAAAATCGCAAAACATTCAAATTTCGGAATTTATCGCCTGAAAATGCCAAGAGATCGAAAACTGCACTTCAGAGCGGAGGGCGGGGTGAAGGGAAGGGGACGATTAGCCTCAGGCCTGCTTCGCTGTGGAGGAGGCAGCCCTATTCTAGTTCTTTCTGGCTATAGCCTGCTTGATTTGGGGAAGAGATTGGCGAAAGGTGTGCGCATTCATATTCTTACTTTCATTCGCTAGCAATTTCGCCAGGAATGCTTCGCTTTGTCCCTCTGGCGACGAAAAAGTTATTCTCAGTCAAAATTGAAGTCACTTAGCCAAATTTGTAGAAGGATGTGAGGAAGAAAAAATGAAGATTGATTCGAAGAGCTACTTTAACATGACATCAAGTTTGAAGGAAAAGTCAGGTTAGCCTTCTTTGCATATATTTTTCTGCAATTAAAGCCCTTTCCGAAGGCATATGGATGTAAGTAATGATAATTTTTATTTTGTTGTTTTGAAAGTTTTTGATCTCTTACTACTGGAAGTTCATAAGATTAATATGAAAATAAACCTACAATTTTTCATAAGTTTAGACTTCTTTGCTTCCTCACTACCACTTTTATCTCTATAAATGACTGAAATCTTGGAGTATTCAGGCGCTCAAAATTCAGGGAAACTCACGAATAATGGTCTGGAAATCCTGGAAAAGTCAGGGAAAATGAAAAGGAAAAACTCCTATAAACCCTGTTCAATTGCATCACGATTTTTCAGATATGTCGACGGGACCGAAAGCGGAATATCATAATGCTTTGTCTTTTCAGTTTTGTTTTCACCCCACGATCTCCTCTCAAATTACACTGAATTCCTCTTTTATTGTCAGTTCCTTGTGTTTTCTCTTTGGAGGCATCTCAAATCTTACCTTCCGTCCACGAACGTAATGGACTAAATGGATTTCACCTACAACAAAGGAATAAATTGATATAGGTAAAATATGAAACTAGGGGAATCCCGCAAGGAGTACAAAAATGCAGCCAACGAAAAACAGTACTGTGAAAAATCATAGTTACAAAGTTTTTCCTATATGATACTTATGACGCTAAATACTTACGTGAAACGCATGACTATGGTTAATACCACAGCAAGGCAATAAAAATACATGGGCAATTTTTTCTCGGAAGATGGATCTTTACGATTCGTGAGAAGGACTTCGTGTGTCAACACAGCTTATGGTGACCTTTCCTGGCGATGGTCAAATACTGAATCCTACAGTAATCGCTCGAGAAGGGGAGGCTCGGGAGGAAGAAAGGGGAAGGCATTAGTCATGGCGTGAATGTCCCGGAAGAAAGCTAGGGACGGAGCAGCCGAGATATGTGTGCACTTGAGAAACATCCTTCTCAAGGGTCTTTGCCATTGCAATATTTTTTGCTCACTCTTTTACCACCCCTCCCCTCAGTTGGGCGAGCAACCCGGGCACCCGCTTAGGATGTGGACACCAGGGGCGAATGGGCACGGTTGGGCGTCTACGTGAGGACACTCGACACGGGAGGGCAAGTGTCTCCTGTATTTGGCGCCCGTTTGCAGGCCTCTTAAAAGATACTGGGTCACAACAGGGACCTTCCCTCTCCTCAACTGGACCCTTTTCCCCCATCATCATTGGTCAACAATCCTAGCATTGGTTTGATGCAGCTTTCCACTCAATTCTTCTATCGGCCAACCTTTTCATTGTGACGTAATTCTTTTCTTTTACATCCTTCACAACATGTTCCATGTATCTCATATGAGGCCTGCCTTTTCCAATCTTACCTTTCATTTTTCTCTCGACAATAGTCTTCATCAGGCTATCGTGTCTCAAGATATGGCCGATTAAGTTTTCCCTTCTTCTTTTTAGAGTTTTCAGCAGACTTCTCTTTTCTCTTACTCTTCGTAGGACTTCCTCGTCACTTACTCGATCGATCCATTTAATCTTCAGCATCTTCTGTAGCACCACATTTCGAATGCTTCCACTCTTTTATTCTCTGTTGCTCTCATCATTCATGCCTCAATGCCGTAAAGAAACATGCTCCAGATGCACGTCCTGATGAATCGTTTCCTTACTTCTACACTTGTATTTCCAGCTGTAAGGAGATTCTTCTTTTGGTAAAATGCCCTCTTTGCCTGAGCTTTTCTACTGACTATTTCTTTCTTGCTTCGTCCATCGTTGGTTACTCGGCTTCCCAGGTAGCAGAACTCTTTCATCTCTTCCAGTATTTGTTTTCCTAGTTTGACATTGATTTTGGCCTCTTCTTTCTTGCTGCACACTAATATCTTACTCTTCTTCTTATTTATCTTCAGCTGATATCTGGCCATTGTCCTTTCCATGTTTACTAGAATCTTGTTCAGATCTCTGTCTCTGCTATGACTGCTATGTCATCAGCGAATCGCAGCATGCTTATTTTTTCTCCGTGGATAGTCACTCCAGAAGACTTCTCTTTGATTTCATTGATGGCTCTCTCGATGTAAACATTAAAAATTACGGGAGATAGTGCACAGCATTGTCTCACCCCTTTCCTTATTCTTGCCTTTTCACAGCTGGGTCCAGATTTAATCACAGCTACCTGGTTTTTGTACAGACTGGATAATTCTTCGGTCATTGTAAGACACTCCAATTCCTTTCAGAATTCCAAGCATCGAATACCATTCCCCGTTGTCAATAGCCTTCTCTAAATCCACAAATACAATGAATGTCAGCTTGTTCTTCTCCATTCTCTTCTCTATGAGCAGCATAAGGGCCAATATTACTTCCCTTGTACCCTCACATTTTCCCGAATCCGAATTGATCTTCATCCAGGAACTCCTCTGCTTTTCGTTCTATTCTTCTGTAGATGATCCTGGTCAGTATCTTTGATGCATGTGTCGTCTGGTTTATTGTCCTAAATTTTTCACATTTCTCCGCTCTATTCGACAAAAATTCGACACTGATTGTAAATTAAATTGCAGCAAATGACACAGAACTTAGGATTTGATGTAATTGAAAGTGGATATGATCATGGATGAATGAAATGTTTGAAAATTATATTTTTAATTGCAATCTCATTAGAATATTTTCACCACTCACTTAAAACAACCCAAAAATAAGCTGTGGGGTGATTATTTAATTATCTTCAGTTACTACAACAATTCTATATACCAATTGATTTTTCAGTTCCCGAGGGTTCTCGCTGTATAGAGCTTCCCCTGTACTGAAAATTCTTTTTAAGAAATATGAGCAACTGAACATGTTCAGCAGTTAGTCCTTCTATCAGAAAAGATAGGACCAGTCTCGGAAGAAATTAGCTCAGAAAATTCTAAACCTGCAGGTACACCCAAATACATTGGACTCTCGTTAGACCATTAAATGTTGGCACCCAAAATCCTGAGCGTGGTCATGAGGTATACAAGCTAAACAGGTTAGGCCTTGGGTTGAATAACTCCCAAGGAGAGCAATATGCTGGCTATCAAGTAGGTTCATTTTGTAGATCGCTGGTGTTAATTTATTGTAACAAAAATTTATTGTACTGTTGCGCCTTCCAAGAAAATACCTATTATACATGCATTGATATGCACTCAAGAATTAATTATGATGATAATGACCAAACAGCACGTTTTGTGTATACTATCGAAAATGCAAGAAGTATTCAGACTCGACTTTGAGGCTTGATATTCTAAAAAAGGAAGAAGTAAAATTCATAGAGAGAACTGCAAGGTGTAGATAATTTAGCCTTTCGTTTAATGCAGGTAACAGTTTTCTAATAAACACTTTTGATGTATGTTTTTGCAGCGAGGATGAAAAATGGCATATTTTTTGGTCGCATAGGGCATTGTCACTTCGGCGGTTGTCGTAGCAAAATGAAAAGTACAAATGATAGGAAATTTTGATAGAATATGAATTGTACTTTTGGAATACTGGATAGTGAGATGGAGAAGGCATTGCGAGAAATGAAGGCAGATGAAGCGTTGGGGATAGATAACATCCCAGCTGAGCTTCTGAAAAACCTAGGAAGAGGGGGAAGGGAGAGATTTAATGGATTGGTTTGTAGAATATATGAGGAGGGGGCTTGGCCGGAGGACTTTGTGAAAACCGTGCTATACCGAAAAAGAGGGTGACAAAAGAATGTGAAGACTATAGAATGATAAGTTTGATTTCTCATGGGGCAAAGGTAGTGCTTAGAATCATCAATAGGGGAATGGAAAAGAGAGCAAACGAATTCCTAGGCGAGGATCAGTTTGGATTTCGGAAGGGGAGGGCCCCTCGGGATGCGATTGCAGTGATGAGAATACTAGTGGAAAGGAATCTAGAATACAATCAGGACGTATTCGCCTGCTTTGTTGATTTCGAAAAGGCGTTCGACAGAGTGAGGTGGGACAAGTTAATGGAAATATTGCGGAAGATAGGAGTAGACTGGAGAGACAGGAGACTGATTCGGAATTTATATATGGCGCAGAAGGCGCAAGTTAGAGTAGCAGATGGAGAATCGGATTGGGCAACAATAGGGAGGGGAGTTAGGCAGGGCTGTCGGTTATCGCCGGTACTTTTCAACATGCACTCGGAGGAAATGAAGAGAGGCTTGGGAAGTAAAGGTCTGGGGAAAATTGATGAAATCGACAAGGTTAGTGGATGACCAAGCATTAGTCAGTCAGTCAGCCCAGGGCTTACAAAAAATACTATGTTTTGCTGGGAAAGTGCGACTGATATGGGATGAAGATAAATCAGAAGTAAACTGAATTAATGCTATTTCAAGAACAAAAAAAGGCCAGTTTAACTATAAAAGTAGGAGTTCAGAGTTTAGAGCATGTGGCACAATTTAGCTATCTAGGTAGTGTGTTGGAGGAAAAAGAGTATTGCAGCATTGAAGCGAGGAGTATCACATTTGCAAAAGAATCTTTTACTCAAAGGCATGAATTAATGACAGGGGTGTTGGGCAGGGAAGTAAAGAGAAGACTGGTGAGAAGTTAAATATGAAGAGTTGCGCAGGGAAGAGATGAACAGGTAGTTTGGATGGACTGATGGGAGATATATGAGGGGCTGAAGAGGGAAATCGTGTGAAATGCAGGGGTGGGGGAAATTAAATGTCCACTTAGAACTACCTTCATGGGTATAAAACTAATAATAATAATAATCCCTTGATTGAGTGAAGTACTCTTGTGTTTTCAATTGAGAAAGGAAAACGTGCTTTTATTTGGTAGAATAAAAGTTTCTTTTATTCATTGGTTCTGACTAGTTCTGAAGTTTTCATGGTATGAGAACCCTATTAGGTCCTGACATTTGTCATTAGTAGAGATCCATGAAATTCGCGAGATGCGAAATCGCGAAATAACGCGAAATACCACGAAATTGGAAATAAAATGAAATTTCGCCATTTTCGCGAATTTTACGTGAATTAGTGAAAAAATCACATGTAAAGAGTCATAATCGATCAAAGTCTAAGCCTTCATTGTTTAACGCTGATGACGTTCATTCGCTCTATCTCATTACGATTCAAAGGTCAATTGGCTTGTTTTGTCTCGTGCATATTGCATTTGCGTAATATCGCGCACTGTAGTGATATCTCCGCCGGAATTTGCCGTTAAATTAATCACCGCCTCTCTCTTCGATTCACATTTATCAATCCTGAAATTCTCGGAAATATCTAGAATGATGCGCTTTCTCTCCTGAAGAATTAGATATTCTGAATCAATAATGTGCTGAACACGGCCGCGGAAGAGCGGAAATATAAGCTCACGCGCCTGGCACACGTCAATGCCGAGCAGTAATTCCGGTGACTCACCGCGACGCAGTAGACAGCGTAATTGGATAACTTGTTGCAGGAAAACCTTTAGTGTGGACCTAATGTAACTATTTCGTAGACTTAAACACGGCCGCTGGCTGGGAACGGAAGCGCTAGCAGTTGAGGCAAGGGGGGAAGTAACAGAAAAGATAGGAAGAGAGGGGGTGCTACTTATTAGCGGTTGATCGTCGGATATTCGGCGCTCCACTGAGCTTCAATGCAAAAAAAAATCATTTCGACACACCCCCAGTTCAAGTTTCTTTGTTTCCGATTGTGTTTAGTTTGCGTGCTTCTTTCACTGCCTTTCTTGTTATGTAAAATGCTTAATAAAAGTATAAGCATTCACAAAATGTGTACCAAAAATAATAAAACGCCTAGAAATGCACAAAAATTGTAACATTATAATAACACCGCCAAGATTTTCTATAACACCGAAATCACGTAGTTTTTAAATGAATTTTAGCAAAAAATAAAACCACTTTCACTGACCTCTAATCATTAGGGTTTTCATCAACTAAATGGAAGTTGGTTGATCTTGATGAACCCTCTATATTCTTCACATCAACATATCCATCCTTGTTAATTGATGGGAGGTTTAAGCAAACTTTATCAAACTGGCCCTTATTGTGTTCTCGTTAACGCTCCTGGATGGTGCCACAACTGGTGCCATAACTGGTGTACTCACATCTGGTGTTTTCGTTGTGGTCAAGGGGCGAGTGACACCCACCTCGGCATCGCCTGTGGATTTGGCCATGTCCAGTTTGACCGTGACGGAAGTGCCGGAGTGGAAGGTGGCGGTGGAGCCTGCTGTGACCAATGGGGAGGCGGTGAGAGGTGGGGAGGTGACGAGCCTGGGCCAGATAAAGCTCCCCGAGGATGAGTACTGGAATGTGTTCGTCACGTATGCCACCTCCACGTCCAATGTCTGGGTTCGCCTCATTGGAGAGGAATACAGCGTAAGTTGAATAATTTTTAATGAGGAATGTTGAGGGATGTAAGTTGCTTATTCTTATTATATCCAAGTTTAGTAACTGTACTCGGAGTGAGTAGTTACATTTTTGAAGACTTGATGAGTCTAATAAGGGTGGAAGTCACTTTTAAAATTTGTAGGTATTCTACCAAAATTATTAAATTATAAGTTATAAATGTTTATACAGTGGAATCCCGGTGTAATGAGTGCTCATAATCCCTCGGAAATCACTCGCTAAATCGAGCGCTCGTTATATCTGAAGGTGTTGAAAAAACACACCTCATTCTCATAGTCGTTCGTATTTACAGTTTTTCTTTTGTTTCCCTGGTATTTGACGAATTTAAACAGCAAAAAAGTCATTTCAGGCACAATGTGATAGAATATTAACATATTTCAAGAAAGAAACAGGACATTTTCCATTATATAAAACATTAATTCCCCTAGTTTTGGTGTTTTTATTCCAGTTCTTCTATTTTTATCTTCTATCTGAAATATGGCATGTTTCGGTGGTCGAAGATATTTCTTGCATAGTCAACTATTCCTAGCAGTTTCTATGATTCAAATTCAATTATCTCTCGCAAATTAGTGTTATTGAGTATATATTTACACTGGAAAATTTATCAGTCGATTGGGCAGCACATCATGTTTTGTGCAAGTACTGCCATCTCCAGGATATAGAACGAATGCAGGTATGTTTCTGGGAAAAATACCCGCGCGATTTGAATAATGATAATAACCTGTGAAATTAGGAATCACAAAAGAAAACAAAAACGTGGTGAACGGGATGAATTTTAATTATTAGCGCAGCATAAGGCTTGGTTATATTTTAAAAATAACAAAAATATTCAAAAATTATCACTGCTAACAAAAATATAATTCCTTTTCTAATGTACGAGAAAATAAATAATTCTTTTGCAAACGAAAACCTTGTTGACTTCATTGGGAAAGTAAGAGCATAACAAAAAAATAGGGGACCTTCTTTATCACAAACACATTTACAGATGCGTGTAATGGACATCTTATGGACAAGATGTAAAGCATCTTATGGACACAGGTCATCAGTGCAGTTTTGTCCCAAACGTTTTACATGTGGAAAAGAAAGGAAGAAACTTGATGCCTAGGAACAATTAGTAATAATTCAATATAAAATTAATAATACCCCACTCCTAAATGATAACACCTTCCCTTCCTATTCCCCGTTACTGTCCATAGCACTTCACTACTCCACTGCCACCCCTACTACCCCCTAGCCATCAACCATTTTCCCCCTCCCTTTGCTAACCGAAACTAGTCGGAATAAATATTTACTTGTGGAAAATTGAAAAATCTTTCCTTTAATATGACTGTATAAATCAAAACCTGGGTTTGTAAATAAATTGTATGTTTGAACTATACAAAGTTATTTTTCGTGTTTCTATAAGCATGCTGTTTCATAAAGTAACATTGTAAAATGTAACATTTACTGATGCATATTCTTTTTCCTTTTAACACTTAGGCCCTGTATGATGACATGGCAGCTGAGATGGAGTTATTTTACATGGATGGGGGTGTTGTTGCGAAAAACCTGATTCCTGGTCACTTTTACGCCCTTCAAGTGGACAAATGTTGGCACAGAGTGGAAATAATTGAACTGCGCAGTGGTGAGGAGTCTGATGAGAAGGGGGTGAGGTCGGCAAGTTGTTTCTTTGTCGACAACGGGGATGACGACGATGCCATAGAGGTGCACAAGTTCCGGCTCCTGGATGCAGTGTTCACCAAGCTCCCCTGTCAAGTAAGTGTGTCTTTTGCTAATATTTGTATGTGTCGGCACTCGGGGAAGAAACGTCTCCCTGGAATTGCTCAAGTGCTGCTAGGAGACTGTCTCATTACGTATGGACTAGGTAACCCGTGCGAAAATTTCGCACTTTCACGCTATCAGGGAGTAAGTATGTTAAGGAAACGGTGCAATTGGGTTTTAAATAGAGAAGATCATTAAGTACTTTCTTTACACTTGTTTTCTTGCAAAAATATACAAAACATATGAATACAATGCAGGCAAGAGAGTTTGGTACCAGTAGGAACAATCGTGACGTCTGTTACTGAATAATGAAAACTTCTTCAAAGACAATATTAGAAGTAACAATGTTGTCATCTGTAACTTTTTGGTTATGAGTTTCTTTAACACAAACATAAATATCACGGAAAGTGCGAACTCTAGAAAATTCTACACACAACTGTCCAAGCGAAAAAACGGGTTCTGGCAAGTACATACAATCCGGCTCTCTGAAGAGTCTGACCCTGTGCTTTACTAATTGTCATTGCAAAGGCCACTTTGATTGGGAATTGTTTTCTTGTCATTTGGAAAGTCATGGTCGGATCCGAAGGGGTGAGTTCAACACGTTCACTGCGGCGTGATCCACCGGTGGGTCACGCAGATGCGTCTAGCGCCGCGGCCATAAAATTCTGTGAACTGTCGTAACTTGCGAGGAGTATTGTGAGAGTAGGAATCGAGAACTTCTCAAGTGACTTCACCCAGAGGTTTAGTCACTGTTCAAATAATAGACTACTATGTGACACTCAGTGTGACACACCGGTGGGTCACGAACAAATTTACATATTAGCGTATTATATCCAAAATACGTATATTTTTTGCTTTCTTTTTGTTTTTTTTTCATGCTTATGCGATTTTTATACATTAGGATGAACAATACTCGATATAGTAAAACATATCAACTTATTAAAAATAATGAAAATGTTTAGGAAAATTTTTTCTCCTCAACCTCTTGGCTGTCCGTCAGTTGCTCGTAAACTAAACAGTCCGAACTGCACTCTCCCGGCTGTGTGAGAGATTGAGACTCTCTCTTCCCTTCCCCTCCCCCGCCCCCAATACGGAAGGGCAATCGGGAAAGGGTCGCGTAGCATTCTTGAGCCAATCCCTCAGTGGTGGATGAGTGACCGTGCCCTTGCCGGGTGAAAGTCTTCCGAAATGCAGACACTACTTTTTTCTGAGTGAGACAAACCACTATGTACTCTTTCCAAAGGATCCCCCTTCCCTTTTCTCATAGTGTGAGCAGGGCTGGGGAATCGGTACGCACAGACGGGCGTCTACGTCTCACAGACGGGCGCGAACAAGGGCAGGCGCAATAAACAGAGACGGGTGGGAGTCTCCTGGGTTTTCCGAACGTCAGCAAATCTTTACCACATGCATTGTATTGTTGGCCCTCTCTTCCCCCATCCCACGCCAGGGTCTAGAAGATAGCGTGCCCCACGTGGCCGGTGGAGGGGTGGGCTGGGGGCGAAGCAGGGAGTAGCCTCCCCCAGCCTTCCTCTCAGGAAACAGCTGAGTGTTGCCGCTTCAACCACCATCCCTCGGCAGTGGCCAGAAGCTCGGAAGGACTGTGACCCACCGGTGGGTCACGCCGCGCTGTGAGGAGTAGGGCTTTAAACAGCTCCGCAGAGAACGTGTTAATTCTCGGAATTATGACTGTTCTACCCGAGTCAATTAATTTAGCAGTGATTGTGTATTCTCCTAAATTAGTAATTATTAACCTGGCACCGTTAATCAACCCTTACTTGGCGTTGAGGTTGCGGATCAACATTACTATGGCATTTTTCTTTACCAGCAACTTATGAGGTGGGAGACCTGAAGGATTTAATGAATTCAAGAATTCCACAGGGCATAACTGTGCGGTATCTGTCTCTTGGCACTGTAAGGAATCTGAACTGAGGTATACTTTTTGCTCTCCAGACAAAAGATTAGTTACAATGTAATCGTTGATGGTATTATGTTCATAAATGTTTACAAACTATTTTAGTAAGCGAATATCATATAAATATTAAATCAAAAAGTTTTAATTGCATTGACTTACCAGATGACCATTCACCCATGTAAAATCACTGTGTGCATTTTGTACTAGTTTCCTTTTAACCCTTTTTTTGAAGTTTAGAATTAAAAAAATGTGTGAAGTCAATATACCTCGAGCGAGTAATCGACATGGAAAAATCAAAACTTTTAAGTCAAATGAATGGGTAAATAGTGAAATTTGAGATTGAGATTGTATTTTTCGTCAGAAGCCGGTGATTCAACGTTTAAAATGATACCTCATTTATCACTGTAGGTGCGGTATTAACGGAGCATATACGGAATGACAGAAAAAGACCTTTCTGTAATAATATATATGATGGTGAGAATTCTCATCATTTCAATTCCAGCCTCTTGGGGTGGATGGTGAGGAGTCTCGTCATTGGGCACGTCAGCTTAAACATTTTAATAACAATACTTGTGCATTATACAGACTGTCCTATATTGATCAGGGCAAAAAAGTGCCATATCATAGGTTTAAGTGGATTCCATGATTGATTGGAAAGTCCCAAGGTCCATCCCAATTTGCACCTCACCTATACCCGGTGACCTTTTGACCCCTGGAGGTTAGAGAGTGCCTGGATTGATTTTGGGACATTGTCATCAGTTTTGGAATCCAGTCAAACTATGATACAACACATTTTTGCCATGATTTGCTCGTGACTTTTGACCTCTGCATAACCCTTGAAGGTCAAGAGATGACATTATCTGATGGATCTGGTGACTTTATCAACAACTATGGCACCCTTTTAAAACCTATGGTTCAACACGTTTGTTCCCCTGATTCACTTTTTATCACACTTGTGACCTTGATTGAAAAATAAAATTTCAAATGTATGGCTAATTTCAAGCACCTGTCTCACTTTTAATGTCACAAAGTATTGGTGGTGACATAGTTTTGATGTCCAGTCGATGCTTATAAATCAAACGTACGTCGTGATTAAATGCACAGCTTTGTGGGAGCTCATTAACTTCATCATAAACATTTTTTACTGTGATATAACTATCAAAATATTATTACGAGTGATAACAATCTTTTTAATTCAAGATTTAATCCTCTTGAGAGATACTCATTGTCAAATTGACCTACAGGATTGTTATTTTCCTGGCACAAAATTGGTTTGGGCCTCCTCCAAACGTGCTATGAGAGTCCACTGTAATATGTATCTTCCATTGCACAGGCACCGTGTTTTTCGCAAACAAACTATTCTGAAGGAACTATTCACTTCGGTGAACTACGTGAACTATTCATGACCTCAGACAATGAATCATTCAGTTTGAACTAAAACTCCAATGTCTGCCTCCTCCTCTTCGCACTTAAAATGCTTCCTTGTATTAGCTTGCCTACAGTTCAAGCAATGCAAGTGATGAGCTCACTTAATTTGCTGAAAGGTGTGTAGTTCACGGACAGGCCTTGGTTAAATGAATAGTTCTGGGCACATCAGTTCTCTTAGTTCAAATCGTTCCAACAGCTCGACGGAACTACATAGTTCGAAACTTAGTTCATTATTGAAACTGCATTAGTATGCAGAGCTCCCTCAGAGCATATTTCCTGGAAACGTTCACCACTAATGGCACCAATCTTAGTTCGTGTTGTAGTTCACCTGAACTACATACAGTAGAACCTCTATTTTACGAAGTTCAAGGGACCCAAAAATTTGAGCTTTGTAAATCAGAGGGTTTGTAAATTGGAGGTTATCTTCCACTAACTCCTCTGTCTCCAGAACTGATATGTCACCAAAACCAGCTGATCTCCAACAGTAGGAAATAGTTTTTGCGGTGACACTCCCATGCTCTGGCAACACCTCCCACAGCATGGAGCAATGTCCAGTGAGGCACATCATGCACATAAGAGGCTTGATCTGCGACAAATGTACGTCTACTAAAACTCTGCTGACAAGAATGTGAGTATACTTTCAATGCAATTAAACACTATGCTGTACTTGTCAAATAGTTATGTTAGGGTTGAAATCAAACTAATTACTATAACAAATGATAGTCATCTGCTCATTCTGGGAAAAAACAACAGATATTATGTGAAATTTTCTCTGTGCAGTGTATCTATTTCAAATTGAAAGGATTTAAAAAGTACTCCTCAATTGTATTGATTCGCTGTATAGCTTAAGCATTATTCCTAAGGCTAGGAGACTCACTTTAGTAAAAGAGAATGAAACAGCCATGAATAAAAAAAACAGGTGAATATTTTTCTACAAATTTATAATGGTATGAACTTGGCTGCTGCAACTGCATTAAGTTCTTGTAGCTGTTCAGTTGGTAGATCTCAAAATAAGGGGAATAACTCATAAGTAGGGACACTGAAAAATGGTAAATAAAAATCATCAAAAGTGGTGTTTAAAATGACAAATGCGGTAAATAAAATCGTTTTAAAAAGGTGAAAGCTGTGTTTAATGTTGGGAAAAAGGAGTCTTACAGGAAGGTTTTTTTTTAAATATTATTAATAAATACTTCATACCAATGTGAACAAACAGTTAATTACATACATTTGAGATCCAATACAGAAGTTATGGCTATCCTACGCAACATAAAAAACACAGTAGGCAAAATTAAGTTAAAGGCAAATTAATGAGATAATGGTAATAACAATAACAGAGTGGAGTAGTGGACTGCAGGTAATGAAGTTCGATTCTTATCACTGTTTAAAATTTTTCTTTCAACCATTGAATAAAAAACTTGATCATCCTTCATTTCCAACCTTTGCGTGTGGATACCAACTTTTTTGTACTTCTATCGCTTCAACTAGATTTACAAATGCGTCACTCAAAAATACACTGTAAAGTTAACGTAATGATTCCACGATTTAATTCTGCAATATAAATTTTTTCCAATAATTTCCTTTCGCCTAATTTAATTATTTTTTTACTTATAATTTGGCATGAAATTTCTGATAACTTACTTTTTTTAACAGCCTACTAGCATTACCCTAGGAATACAGCACGGCTGTATTCTTAGGTCGTGTTAAGGATCGAAGTCACGACTGGCAGTACACTAGCCCTCATTTTAAACAACTACGTTCTCATAGGTTCACGGGAATCTGGCGAATGTAGGCGACCCGCATGACATTCGGCTTAATTTTTTTCTCGCACATCCGAGCCTATGGAGAAAAAGGTCAATATGAGTATTTTTTATTTTTTTTCCTCGTTTGTGGCACGGAAAAAATCTTCTTCTCATTTCGTGACCCGAGTTACTTAACTCTCCTCGTTGGTATCTACCATACGTACATTCCATTCGCGGGGCGCATCGATCACGAGGCCGCGAGATGTTAAAATCTCTAATCCGGATCTGAATTTTTACTGTCTCTGGATATGATTTCAGTAGCGAATGAAATGAAAGACCCGTGGATCTTTGGATCCGACCCGACCATCCTTAATTTATGAGTGGTTCATTTGTAAATCTAATTTAAACAACAAAGTGTAATAAAGTGAGTAGTCAGATGAAATGGTTTGAAATTGAATATGATAACATTTTCGATGCAGTGACTGAAAGAAAAAATTAAACTGCGATTGGGATCGAACTTTGCACAGTACACTAGCTCTCGTTCATGGCTCTCGTTGTACGCCTGATCCCGGCGAGTGTAGGCTACCCGCATGACATCCTACGCATTTTTTTCCCCGCGATACCGGGGTAATGGGGGAAAAAAGTCCTATCGTTATTTCGCTTCTAGTTGCACGGGAACGTTTTTATCTAATTACGTGACCTTAGTTACACATCCTCTTCTTGTCAATATCTACCGCACCTGCATTCCATTCACGGGGCACTTCGATCGCTAAACCGCGAAAATTAAAAATCTACGATCCGGATCCGATTTTACTCCGTGTCTTTGGATCCGAATCCTGAACCGAGAAAAATGAAAGATCCGATCCAGTCATCACTAAAGAAAATATTTCATGCTACAAAAATTCGGCATTTGCAAAATATCTCAAATTTCATTTAAAAAAATCGCGTTTCAAAGAAGACACGGTTATTTCGCGATTAAACCCAAAAAGTCTCTTATTTCGTGAATCCTGTCGCAAAAAACGTTTCGCGAAAATGTCATGACCCTACTCATAAGAGAATTAACTCATCCCATGGAGTATTTTAAGCATATACAGTTATACATTAATTAACGAAAGGGATATATTTAGTGCTAGTCGATTTGTGTTTAAAGAAACCATTTTAACATGGGAAAGCCAGGGATGCATTTTTACTAGGAAATTTCAAAACAAAGTTCCGACTAACCCAGTATATTTCAGTGAAATGACCAGAAAATGCCTTTTTTGAAGAATGCGTATTGTTTGAAATACATTTAATAATATTTCGCAGCCGATGAAAGTCAATCTTAGAAATTCACTCAGTTAATTTGAAATTCCCTCCTTTTTAAGATGATTTCTACAGTGCTAACATCTAGCGGTGATTTACGGGAACTATTTACTCGCGGCTATAGAAAGCGATCGCGTACTGAAAGTCACGATCGCAAATTCTTACCTAACGACGTAAAACACTTCTAATGAAAAATTAAATAATCAAATTGCATCAAGATTTGAATATAAGTAATTTATTATTGCAAAATTATTATTTTTTAATGAAACTAAGCTCCACGACAGCTGCAGCAAAGAACTTCCTACGGGAATGCTATTTTCAAGTGAAAGGCTGAGCAAAGTTCTGAATTGGGGTTGCGGCGGCTACCTTAAAGCTAATTTTAAATAATTCCAGAGAAAATATGGATCCTTTGTGACGATGAGTTAGGTATTCGCAATACACAAAATGTTAGAAAAGGAATAGATATTACCAAGCACTAATCCGATTATTTTATGAACTGGGGCATTGTTTTCGAGAAGTAGGCGTCGTGCCATGCGTCTTTGAACATTTTTTCCTTGGGTCATATAATTAGGATTGAATTGCGATTTGGATGATCAGTCTCTGGGATTTTTGCTGCAGTTTAAGCACTTGAAAAAGCACGATGCTCGCATTCGATTTTTCCACATTTTCCCATATTAAATACTTGGACCGAGGGCCCTCTCAATATGACCTATCCGGCTTCAACTGTTCCTGTCGCGGTATACAGCGATCGTTATTTTATTGTACTGAGTTCAGTGCTACAAAATCATTTCAAAAACTTCGTATAACAGAGGTCAATCACTCCTAGGGACCGGCCTCTCACTTCGTAAATCAGTAAAATCGAGGTTTCGTAAAATAGAGGTCATTTTACATGGTTTTCCTATATACAAAGATCGGGACCGGCGGAATGGTTCGTAAATTGGTGTCATTTCGTAAATTAGAGGTTCGTAAAAAAGAGGTTCTACTGTAATTCAAACAGATCCAAAGGAACTACTTAGTTCCAGGAGAAGTGGTTGGTGAGCAGTGTATTTCGCTTGTAGTTGAGGGAATCAGTGAATTCTGCATTCTTGGTTTGTGTCTGCATTTGTTGCTTAGAAGACAACAGTTTCGCTACTGGTATCCTGGTGGTATCCTCAGGTGCCCTTCGATGGTTAATTAGTGCCTATTTCGAAGTCATTGTAATTTTGGTATTGCTTTATGGGTTTAAGTTACTTTTAAGTGTTGCCAAGCTGTTTTGAACATTTGCTTATGCTTATGGTGCGCTGTGCACCAGCAGCTGTTCACCCCCAATCAAACATCCCTCGAGTACATTCTCATATCGGCTGCTCTGTCTTTTTTCCGGTCCATTCGCACCATAAATAATGCCTTCCCCTCTCTTCCTTCCGAGTCACCATCCAGGCTCTGGTTGGATGACTGTAGCGCTAAGGGATTCTGGGTTTGTTGCCGACCTTGACGTGATGCTCAACCCCTACCCTCTCCCAAGCCCCTCCTCTGTTGGAAGCCACCAGGGAAGTTAGGGCGTGGGAAAGCATTGAGTGGAATGCGATACTTTTTTTTATGGTCATAACTAATAAGGGATTTCCAGCGGAGAAGGATGTAGCAGCAGTTCATCTTTGTAGCAAAGTGTTGGGAGAAATGGGCCAAGAGGAGGCCGGTAAATCATGGTGACCTGGAAAATACACCTTATGTGATATTACTGGAAATATGCCCAAAAATATTTTGTTTTTATTTTCTGCGTGATCGCGTGTGATAATGCATAAGTCTCCAACTTCAACTTGAATCTCTAAACCATATGAAACTACCTTGGACGAGCAAATTAGATGGCGTACTCAGTGGCAAAGTCGAATCAGCTAAGGATTGGCTGTCGACCAAAGGCTGAAGGCAGCGCCATAGGAAGGGCTAAAGGCAGAAAGTTGTCCGATGGCGAGGCAAAACAGAAAGTCAGAGGGGTGGGAAACCCTGATGCCAGCACATTTCACAGCCCCTCATTGTACCCAACACCCTCGTCTTGTATTAGAACGTTGTCATAGGACTATGAATCACCAGAATTACCTTTTTCTTCCTTCCTTTCACCTTTCCTTCATGTCTTCCTTCTTCGTAGGACCTTTTTGTCAATCTCTAGCCATGGGCGTTGTCCTTTCCATCCTAGCAACCTTGACCCCTACCTCTCACTCAGCCCTTCTGCCCGTCATCGGACCACCTTGACTCAACCGTAATCATGGAGTGGCGAAGGCTTTCGTGGTGTGCATTCATGGCAGCCAGAGTGAGGGGCGGGCGGGCGAACGTTATCATATGTACGCCTTCACTTGAGTTTAGCTCGCAGATAATACTGAAAGTATGTTAACACCAACTGTGGGGTACTATGGAAAGAAATGGGTTACCTGTTGCACAAAAAACTGTTAAAAACAGACCACTGATAAAAGTGGGATTTTTAACATGATAAAATGGCCATATTTGATGGGGAATTGCCTTCACTTCGTTATAACCAGAACTTTGTTAAAAATGGGTTAATATGAGTGGGCTTGACTGTATTTAATAGATCTGTAATCTGATAATCTGTAATATGAAGGGTTGACTGGCATTAATTAATTGCAATCGCTCAGGGAAAGGCGGTAGATTGACAGGGTACTGAATAGGGTCCGGGTTTTCCCCAGATTCCCACCCGCAGGTTCGGGACTGCATATAGCCTTGGAAGGATCTTTTCCCCTCCTTGCTTTTTCATGAGCATCTGGACGGATTGCCCCCGTTGGAAGGTGTTTTCTTGGAGGGAAGTGAGATCTCATGTAGTGTTCAGAGCCTTAGCTTCTGCCAATGTCCAAGGGGCTTACACCGGGGGAAAGATGCGAAACACCATTCGATCATTGCCTATGAGTATTAAAAACGATAGTATAAGGAGGTAGTGATCTAAATATGCTTTGGAAATGACAGATTCGTTTTAAATCCATTCCTACTAAAACTTCGTGACATGTGCTTACCCTTGATATTAGCCAACCAACACCAAGCCGTGAAATTACGAGACCGTCTCTCTTTTGAGCGTTTATTGCCTTCAGTGTGGAGGCCGACTGCCTTCCTTGTTCCTCCTTTTAAAGGGAGACGGGCATTCGACTCGGTATACAACTCATTTATGAATCAGGGCACTTGACCCTGGCTGATGCCCGAACTCGGCTCAACGCGACTGAATAGTTCATCAGAATAGTCCAAACAGATGAACTATAGTTTAGTGAACTATTCACTGAAAGGAACTACATATATCGCCCATCACCAGTGCATAGTAATGAAAGGCTTCCTTTGAGATAAGTCATTAGTTACATTTTACTTATTTTTTTTTGTCGCAAATGCTGTGAAGATCTGATTAATGTCCTCTCAATACACGTTAATGGTATGGAGTCAGTAATCTTAATATTCAATGTTCATTCTGCTGCATTTTTGCATTTGTATGGTCTTTGATGGTAGACAAGGACATCCTTATTTAGTGCTTTCTTTAAAATTTGACTCAAGCAATGTGTAAGTTGTCTTTTGTTTTAGTAGTTAATACTCATGGCCAGAGAATGCCCAATTGTTCTAATAAGGGTTCTCAATCCTTTCAGGCTGTGCAATGCCGCTTAACAGGTTTGGAAGACTTTTCCCTGGAAGTGGTGGAGAGCGTCTTGCTTGAGAAGATAATTGGTCATAATTTCGTAGCGAAACCAGCCGCTGGCAGTTTGGAGGAAGATGGGTATGAGCGACCATATCCATCATTGACGCTGTACGATACAAGCACTGATGAAAATGTCAACCTCAATGAGGTTTTGCTGGAGAAGGTTGTCAGTGACACTGTCCCTCCTGCACTGCTGAAGGTACTGTGACCTGCGTAATCTCTTATTTGCATTTGCAATTAACATTTTGGTTTATTCATTATTTTTACCACTTTTTTATCAGGTTTGCTATTACTCTAATGCTACTCACCTCTTAACCTTATTGTTTTCCCAATATTTTCTCCATGCAATTCTACATTCTCTAAATATGTTCATGTACAGAGTCATTTTACTATGCATTTCAAAGCCAGCTTGAGTGTTATGTGACTGTAAGAATTTAAAAATATTCTTATGAGTCAAAAGGTTTGACTAAGCAATGCATATTGTGGCAGTTGTGTGAAATGTTAGGTGTCAGGTTTCCTAAGCTTTTATTCATAGATTTCTCCAATTCATCTGCCATATGCGATGACTCTTCGGTACAAGTAATTAGCTGGCATTTAAGCCAGTATCCTCAGGTTGAATCTGTGGGACTGGTATTCCATTGCATCGGCTAACTTGGCTGCTTGCCCATGGGTGTAACAAGCTGTAATGATTTGCAGATTGTTTTTTCCAGTTTTGGAATACTCTTTCCTAAACCAATTGTGCAAATGCAGAGAACACCACACGCACACTTGAAAGAAGATGCATACTACCCTGACAACTTGGTCTCACACCTCTCATAATTAGTCACTGTCTCCCATCGACGCTGTGACCAACCAGCTGACATCCCCCGGCTCTAAACGTGAGCGATGCAAGCCTCATCCCCACCTGTAACACATCATCAGTGTCTTGTTTCCCCGTTTTCTCGCCAGTTTCACACACAGACAAACATGAGGAATTGATTCTTATAATAAAAATATGAAAGAAATGTGAAGAATGGGTGCGTGAATCATAGTGGTGGAACTGCAAACATCTCACTACACATAGGTCTGGTCATTGGCACCAACAGCGTCATGGAGGTGGCAAAAGACATCCTGCTAGTGTTTCGTGGCGTGTACTGTACTCCTGATGTGCCTCCCCATGGGCATCAAGGAGAGTGGTCTTCATGACCTTGGCATTACTTTGGACCTGCCATGCTTTGTTTTTTGCTCTGGGAGTGATGGCTATTTCCACTCTGCAGATTGCACCTTTGCTTTTCAGCCATTCCCATAAATCCACATCTCATCTTCAGTGATGATGGTGTTCAGGGAGTTGGGGGTCACTGTTTGCACACTCCAGTTTGTGTTTTTGGCCTCTCGGGGTGAAGTTGCTTCTGCTCCGTCACTGGCAGTGTACTCACTCGGGGCCGAAACTGCCGCACCGAAAGAAAAATAGGACGGGGAGGCAGGCCTACACGAGCCGGGTACTTGGTTAAAACAAAAAAGAAATAAACCGGGACGAAAACAGTGGGAGAGCAAAAATAATCACGGGAGGACAGGGATAGGACAAGGGATCTGGGCGCTTACCTTGGTCTGGTCTATCATCGCCCATTCCGGGTGAGAGAACGTCAATTCTGACAGGAATCGACCCACGATTCCGATCACGGCCAACGACTACCTCTCGCGCCGAAGCCGATTCCACACACACACTTCTGCCACCTCTCGACCCCAGACGGACATTCTCCAGCAAACGAAAACTCGACAATCGAATGTTAGGCGAGTGGAAAACAAATGAAGGCCGGAAAGCGCCCAAGGAGAGAGGGTGGGAAATTTAAAATGGGGAAGGTAGGGAAATTAGTGACCTACCTCCCGAGAGGTGCCAACATCCCGCCCACTGGTGAATTGCCTCCAATTCACCCGAAAACAAACAAAAAAAAACAAACCCAACTAGGTGAAAACTGAACAAAATCTCCCAAAAAAAAAAAATAAATAAATAACTGTCGATAACCCTTAGCCCGAAGTGGGCAAGGGTACTAATTTAACGACTGGCCGAGTTAACATTCCAGAAGCCGTTTTTAACTCGACCACTCTAACAACCCCCTCAGAATCGGGGAACAGCTTGACAACGCGTCCCATTCTCCATTTTGCAGGAGGAATGTTACCTTCCCGAATAAGGAGTAGGTCGCCAATACTAATGTTAGGAGAGCCCTCGAACCACTTGGCGCGCTGTTGCAACGTATGCAAATATTCTTTCGACCAACGCCGCCAAAAATTCAAATTAATTTGCTCGATGAGCTTCCAACGAGTAGGGAGAGGAATGTTGTCGTTACTAATGATTTCTGGCAATCCTATGAAGGGCCGGCCAATGGGGAACTTGCATGATTTTTTTTATTTAACAGGCGGACAGAAAATTATTTTCTCGATTCAACAAAGAAAACTGCATGTAAATCTGAGTTTTCCTTCGCGAGATATTGAATGCTAAATATAGCGACATTTTAAAGTGCGCCGAAAACTCCCTCCCCCCCAAGCCACTGCTGAAGAATACCCGATGACGTCAACAGTGCCTAAACAATCGCCCGAAGCAGTCTACCGCTGGGCTAATTGTAAGAGTGCACCAACACGGGTGATTCAAGCGAGCCTACTCAACCCAAAAGTGAGCCCACCTCTGATTTTTAATTCAGTAGGTAATCACTTAATGGTATACAGTTGATATTTCACGTCAATAATGAGTAATATGTAGGCAAGATAGTTTAAATCTCGAAAGGTCATCTTACTTTTGCAGTGCCCGCTCCATACATCGACCCAACTCCCTAGCATTGTAATTAGCCAGCGAGATGAGTTCGAGGCATAAGTATTGTTTAACACCTGGCTGTAAAAATACCTCAACTAAGGTGCCTAATAAACTATTTATTAGGTTGCCAACAAACGCAAGAAGAAACGTATGTACAATGTCAATAAGTGACTGACTAACCCAGACTTCTATCAAAGGTGAGGTGTAAGTTTCTCTTGGTGGGTAAGTCTGTAACTGTTTTCTCCCGAAAACGGGAGAAAGGAGCTTCGTGAAGCGCCTGCGCGAGAGTTGTCGCCCGCCCGAAGTCTCTAACGCCTTTCGCCGGAGGAAGGAGACAAATTTGTCGCCTGGAGAATACTAGTCTCCCGACCCAAGTCTGTAAGCCCTCTGAAGCGACTTCCGGCGCCCCAGACGGTCGCCTCAGTCAAGGTGTTAAAGGAACCCTCGAGTCCCTCGAGTGGGACGTAACTGAAGCGCAAGGTGATAGAATACTATCCTTTAACACCTCTATAACACGGCTCTTGGGCCATCATGAAGAGTGACCAAATGATAGTGTTTAACTATTAACCTTGATAAGTGGTCATCCTTAGGAAGCAGTAAAGGTTGTTGAGCGGCAAGTGGAAGTAAGGAGTATTTGAGTCGGCCTCCTACCCTTATAAGTCCTTGATGGTCCAGGAAAGGGTTTAGTTTATTAATACCTGCCGAGATTTTTCCACCTTTTTTGATATTAATTGCCAATGCGCTAAAGTGGTAGGATTGAACCACCTTTACCACCTGAAAAAGACTACGGGTCCACTCTGAAACATCCACGGGAGCACAAGACACTCCACGTTTGGCCTGAATCGCGTCAATGAATTTTTGGATGTATCCCATCACTCGGACCAGCCTGATGTATGAAGAAAATGGTTGCATCCATTCTAATGGATGCTCCTCCTCCTGCATAAAACCAGTAGTTGGTTGCAGCTGCTTGATTTCTGGGAGAGAAGACGCTTCCAAACGTACATGTTCTGAGGGCCAAAGGTTAATAGGAAGTGTGAGAAATGATGGTCCTGACCAATATAGTTCAGCACGCACTAGTTGCTGCGGAAGAAGGCCGCGAGAAGCACAATCAGCCGGGTTCTGATAAGAGTCAATATGACGCCATGAGGACATTGGAAGATAATTATTTATCGTTGTCACGCGATTGGCTACGAATATTTTAAGTAAATGAGGAGGAGTAGCCAACCATGGAAGAACAATGGTTGAATCTGAAAAGGCAAAAGTGTGAGAAATAGAAATCCTATCTTTCAAAGTAAGATAAACACGATTCAAGAGTCGTGACAACAAAAACGCCGCTAATAGTTCCAATTTAGGTATGGTAATTGTCTTGAGGGGAGCTACCTTTGTCCTAGCGGCCAAAAAATTAACCTTGAGTCCCTCACCTCTGACAGAGCGTAGGTAAACTACAGCACCATACCCAAGCTCAAAAGCGTCACAAAATCCTACTAATTGGCACTCCGGACGGTTAGGAAGTGCGACGAACCGGGGAATGTGAATTTCCGACAAAATAGGAGCTTGGGATATAAATTCCTCCCATTTAAGGAGATATTCTTTAGGAAGAGGGTCATCCCAACCCAATTTTAATGTCCAGAGAGACTGCATTAAGCATTTAGCCCAAAAACAATGGGAGATAAAGCCCCAATTGGATCAAAGATTCTTGCAATATTAGAGAGAAGCATTCTTTTGGACGAGATATCAGAATCAAAATGAACATAATAGGAGAAAATATCAGATTTGGGTGACCAAAACATACCCAAGACCTTCAAGGAAGGAACTTCGTCCCCCTCAAAATACGATGCAACCTCACGCTCATCTTCCGGGAGATTACGCAATAACTCTATAGAGTTGCTAGCCCATTTTCCTAAAGGGAAACCGCCTGAATTTAATAATTGAATGAGCTGAGTTTGCAAAGCTAAGGCGTCTGATATGGAATCAGCTCCTGTGACAATGTCATCGACATTGTCACAGGAGCTGATTCTCTTAACAGGGCTTCAGCGGCCAACGGGAAAGAACTACCCTCATCATAAGCTAGTTGATGGAGAACGCGAATAGCCAAAAATGGAGAAGAGACCACCCCATAAGTGACTGTATTTAGTTCAAATTCCCTTATGGAATCACTGGAATTTTCTCGCCACAAGATATGTTGAAACCTCCGATGATCGGGGTTTATTTGAATTTGGCGATACATCTTTACAATATCCGCTGTGAATGCGTTTTGGTGGATTCTGAAAGTAATTAAGATGTCGAAGATATCTCTTTGAAGTTTAGGGCCCGCGAGGAGCACATCATTTAACGATGTACCCGTGGAAGAACGCGCAGAGGCGTCAAATACAACCCTTAATTTCGAAGCCCCAGGCGTTGATTTAATCACAGAATGATGGGGAATATAGTAAGCGCCAGAATTGATTTTGGCTGGGGACATGTGCGAAAGGCATTCGTATTCTGACAGAAATCGACTATATTCATCTTTTAACTGAGGCTTCCGACGTAGTTTTGTCTCCATACTAAGCCACCTTCTCTGCGCTTGGGCGTACGAGTCACCTAAAAGAGGAGGGAAATTTCTGAAAGGTAACGACACAGTATATCTGCCTTAAACATCCCTGTTATGGGTTTGCAAGAAGAATTGTTCACACACTCGATCCTCTGGATTTTGACATGGTTCATTTAACGTTTCTTCTAATTCCCAAAAACGCTTTATCTGATTCTCAAGAGGAATTGCCTCACACGTAGTACATGATACTTGGAAGGAGGGAAGTGAGGATGTCGCTGATACACTACCCATTAAAACCCATCCAAAAATGGTATTCAAGGCGGTTAAATCACAGTCAGCGAATGTCTTCCCCCCACCAAGAAAAGCCTTTGGGAGAAGATCACCTCCCAAAATTAAGTCAACCGGTGAAGGCGAGTCGAAAGACCTATCCGCAAGGAACAGATGAGAAAAACGTTCTCGTAACGAATGTGGTAACGGTACCGGAGGAAGATCTTTCGTCAATTGAGGAAGAATGACGGCTTTAGTCTTCAAGACTGGGGACGAAGCGTGTCTGGGTAATAGACTGATGCAGACAGACCCTTTAGGCTGTCTTAAGGGAGTATGCGATAATCCATATAAGGACCCGCTGTAACCTGATACGGGCAATCTCAGCCGTTTAACCGCGGCGGATGAAATCGCAGTGACCTGCGATCCACAGTCCAAAAGAACCCTAATTTGCTCCAGCTGACCTACGGCATTCCGAATGCGCACTACTGCTGTACCGAGGACAACCATCTGCGAAGGTTCACATTCGACGCAGGAGGTGAGAGAGGTATCTGGAGTGCCCGATGACCTTGAGTCCGACAGTGGAAGGGTGGCGCTGGGAACGACAGGCTCCGTGGAAGGACGAACGACTTGTCTCTTAGCAGTAGAATTGGAAGAATGAAGTGTCGAATGATGAAATCGTCTACAAGTCACACAGCACATCCTTTTGTTAAAACATCTTGGGGCCCAATGTCCTGAATTTAAACAATTAAGGCACAATTTTTTCGAACGCACAAACTCCGTTCGCTGGTTGATCTCCATCGCCAAATACTTGGGACATTGATGAAGCGGGTGATTAGAGTTGCACAAAATGCAACGTTCAGCGTGACATGAATTACCCTCAATGTTAGGAGGATTATCGCGAACAGAAACAGGCATCACCACACGAGAAGACCGTGAAGTGACACGCGAAGAAACAGCACCGACAGGCCCGGCCGATGTCAGCATTTACTTAATACTTTTTTTAGCGAAGTTGAGGAATTGAAGGACAGAAGGGAAGGGATCATCGTTCAACGTCTCTTCAAAACGGGCCATGGTTTCTAGATCAACTACGCGAACAGCCAGCCTAAACAGAATAAATTCACCTAAATTGGGAATGTCGAGAGTATTTAAGGCCGCGTAAGTTTCCGAAAACGTATTAACAAATTGCTATAGAGATGACAAGGACCCAGACTTAATTGGAGAAAATTCCAAAATCTTATCTAAATAATTAAATCCAAGGATTCTTGGATTATCATAGTGATCACAAAGTTCTTTCCACGCTGACGCATAGTAAGCCTCACCGAATGGAACTGCAGCAATTAATGCGGCTGCTTTACCATGAAGGGCAGTCTTTAATTAAGAAAACTTCTCCACATTTGAAATATCTTCTCTCTCGTGGACAACAGATAGAAAAAGATCGCGAAAAGATTCCCACCCCGAAAATACACCAGAAAAACGCGGAACTTCAATCATGGGAAGCCGGGATAGCCTACTGGTGACGGGAGAATTAGACTCCGCAACAGACTTATTCGATGCGAATGAACTTGATTTCTCTAAAAGAGAGAGAATGAAATAAAAGTTGTCCTCGACGTCTTCTGAAAGACTAGAATCCAAAGAAAAGACCTCCGGTTTGTTGGAATTGAGGCAATACTCGAAAATGGTATGTTGAGCACTCTGAAATTTGGCGTAGACATCCTGAATGTGAGCCGCACGAGCGCGAAACATATCTAATTTGGGATGAATGGAGATTTCCGCTCCCGAATCGTTTAACTCCTTGGCTAATTTATATGCAACAGAAATCGTTGCATTAAACTGATCCCGCTTGAAGCGAAGAAGCTTTAGCTGCGAGTCAAACTGCTCCCTCGTCAGAGGTACCCCCTTCTTGGTTTCTTCCGTCCCGCCCATATTAAATAATACGGAAATGAAAAAAAAATAGAAACAGAAAAGTCCTCGTAATTAAAGAAAAAGGTTCCCGGGTTTCGGCACCAAAAAATGTACTCACTCGGGGCCGAAACTGCCACACCGAAAGAAAAATAGGACGGGGAGGCAGGCCTACACGAGCCGGGTACTTGGTTAAAACAAAAAAGAAATAAACCGGGACGAAAACAGTGGGAGAGCAAAAATAATCACGGGAGGACAGGGATAGGACAAGGGATCTGGGCGCTTACCTTGGTCTGGTCTATCATCGCCCATTCCAGGCGAGAGAACGTCAATTCTGACAGGAACCGACCCACGACTCAGATCACGGCCAACGACTACCTCTCGTGCCGAAGCCGATTCCACACACACACTTCTGCCACCTCTCGACCCCAGACGGACATTCTCCAGCAAACGAAAACTCGACAATCGAATGTTAGTCGAGTGGAAAACAAATGAAGGCCGGAAAGCGCCCAAGGAGAGAGGGTGGGAAATTTAAAATGGGGAAGGTAGGGAAATTAGTGACCTACCTCCCGAGAGGTGCCAACAGGCAGCATTGACATGACCTTACTGGACATTCTCCTCAAGCATCCTCAGTCAATATGGGGTCGTTTACCATATATTTTTATTGCCGAATATGATAGAGTTTGTAAAATAAAAAGACCCGTATTTTTCAGTTTTTTGAATTGTCAATTATTTCTCGAGTTATAGGCGTCGAAAAACTAATGTTTTTAACCCATTCGGAAAAGTGGGTGTGGTGCGACCTCTGACATATAACGACTTCTTCCAATCACAACTGAGACCGCGAAGCTACTTCGCCTTATCGTAAAGGGGGGGACACAGCTGACTCTGCCAATCGGAGCGGTTACGACAGCATCTGTGTGAGCAGACCTTCCGAGAATCCCCCTCCACTCCCTCCCCTTCCCCTAAAAGCAGTCAAGGACGGGAGGAAAGTGACGTCAATGTTATCACAGAAGCATTTTCGGTGGGCGTCACCTTTTGCTTATTTAAATTTTTGGTTTATGAGTGAATGGTTATGGTTAGAAGATTAAATTTTTCACCAAATTTCTTTTTTCGTTTCCATCTAACAATTTCATGTACAATATTGTGATTTCGGTTTCAAGTAAACGCCCCCATTTAATCTCACGATCCAGTGCTGACATACACCTTGTTTGCAGTGTGTCCGACTGCAATATGATGGTCCTGCATGACCAAAGTCTGCCCGTGGTCAATGGCAATATCATTTCAGCTTGTTGAGAGCCCACTGGGATGTGCTTTGTTGTGCAATGATGTGCAGCTATCTTAGAAACAGTTTTATCACTCCTTGATGCATGATAATTATGGCATCGTCTCTGAAAGCCTGTTAAATTTTATGGTTTCCACTGTGGTACTGTCATGCTTTAGTGATTTTGATGCAGTATTGTGGCGTGAGTTATTCAGTCATTTCACAATAGTAGGCAGTCCGCTGGATGCTCACTACACTTCCTCAATCATCACCAATTTTTGGTAACTTGAGTCTTTCTGTGAGTGAAAAAAATTCATACATAAATACCCCACCAATGCAGACTTCCCGTGCTTTATTTTTTTGTGCGCGGAGAAATGGAGGCATTTTCTGAATACACCTTGATGTATTTGGTTTGTGCACCCCAAGCTTTTACTCTGAGGGATTGCAATAAGTACTGTATTTGTTATAATATAAATGAGTAAACTTGACAACAAAGCTAGCTTGAAGAATCTTCTTTCCGAAACTTAGGATAAAATCCCTTTATTAGAAAAGAGCAGAGTGTACCAGCTAGAAGTACAGTACATGCTCGGCCGTATATATTGGTCAAACAGGACGGCAAATCAAACAGAGAGTAAAGGATCATAAGGCTTGTTTCAAAAATTCAAACGACACCTCCCATTTTGCGAAACATCTCTTGGAAAAAAGACACGTGAGTGACTTCACCCCTAAACTTCTGCGTGAGGAAAAGAAAGGCCTCCGCCTGGATGCTCCAGAACAGCTGGAGATTATGAAAACCGTTAGTTCGAATGGTGAAGTCCTTAATGACTTGTTGTATGCCTCCCTGTCACTCCTCCTAGACGTCCCACTGTTCAGGGACACCCACCCACTGCAACGAAGACCCAATGCATCACACAACGCTGTAATATTTTAAATTCGCATTCGTTTTTGTTACACTTATTCCCTAAAACATACTCAAACCTACCAATGTGACCCTGCTCCTTCCGTCCCGGTTCAGTTACCTTACTTCGTCCGTCATCCCGCTAGCTCAGTAATATTTCACCTTCCGCACACACATACATATACCACATATCAATCCTTCAGTCACTTGCAATAAATAATGGTCAGATGAGGGAATATCAAGCAAAAAGACTATTCACCTTATTCATGCACAATAAATGAAATTTAGTCTTTTCAAATAGAATATTGGGCCCAATTTACACAATATATAATTGCACTTATATTGACCATGTGATATAAACAAATCCTTAAATGGTGTTACTCTCTGGGCTAAATTTCTTTGAATACTGCTTTAAGAAATGTTTCAGTTCCTTTCACTTATCGTTACTACTGCGACTTGTTCTCTCTCTGTGACAGCGGGCCGGGGTGCACCTTCCCGTGCGGTATTTGCTCCGACGCTTCCTCCGTCTAGCTCCGTGCTTTGTGATGTCTTATTCTCGGATCTCTGCAATGGGATCAGCTTTGTTCCGTCAACGATTCCTCCCAAGAACCTATTTTCCCGACGTGTACGTATTGTTCACTCTACTTTCGACGGTCCTCGCGTCCTTTTTACTTCCGCCCGTGTCGCGTCCTTCTGTCGACTGTTCGTCTTCACTTTTTGTATATATACTTGCTGGAAAAAACTTCCTATAGTATACAACTGATGATGACTTAACCATCAAAACCTGGGTAGTGGAAGGAAATAAAATGTGGAAAAATTCAAGTTCATTCATTTATATTGTAATGAATTGTTTCCACCATGTCACGGCCCATAACACCATCTACTGCATTTGTATAAAATCTATTCCTGTAGTTCAATTGCATCCTTCTCCCAATCTGACTTCAATATATGTCCACTGTTGATTGCTAATATGTGAAATTTTTCCACTTGTTCCTTAGAATGGAAAAATCCAAGAGGTGTTTGTTCCATTCATTGCAAAGTCTGGAGCGCTCTATGTTCAGCTCCCCTCCAACATCTTTGACTATGTGAGTAAAGCAATCGATGAATTTTCATCCAACATCAATGTCGACGGTGAGCACAGCAGTGGGAAGGTGAGTGGATCTCAAAAGTCTTCATGAGTGAACTCTTGCACAGCCTGTTTCCATGCCATTTTTGGTGCAAGCGTTTAACCTTTTTTTTATGATCTGGCCATCACAGATTACTGCCGGGGTAACTGCTGTCTTTGAAGAAATGATGTACTTGGCAAGATATGAAGAGGACATGCTGTGGTACCGTGCCGTCAAGGATGCCAACAATCCTGGAGTTGGGGAAGCCAAGGTAATGTGTTTAAATCCAGGCAGGTGGAGTGAACTGAGCGCTACAGTAATTACATGGAAAATTCACATGCTGTGGAGTAAAGGGGCAGCTTCTTGCAGGGTTTGTTCCTCAGCACAGTTTTTGTGGTGTCCCAAAAAGATCTGATCTCCGGAAAATCGTAAGTGCACTAAAGTCCACTTAGCCCACCAACGAAGATAATCTTTTTAACTCTGTTAATTATGTGATTAACCGAGTTAATTGACTTTTCTGTTTCACCAGTACTATTAACTCGGTTTTGGGGCATATTCTTGGTTAATATTTTTACCGGAGGTTTTCGCGAGGTGAAAGGTTATTATCCGAGATAATGGGGGCGTTTACTCGGAACCGAAATTGCAATTTTGTACGCGAAATCGTTAGATGGAAACGGAAAACGAATTTTAGTGAAAAAATTAATTGTCTAACCACAACCATTCACTCATAAATCAAAAATTAAAATAAGCAAAAGGTGACGCCCACCGAAAATGCTGCTGTGATAACATTGACGTCATTTTCCTCCCGTCCTTGACTGCTTTCAGGGGAGGGGGAAGGGAGTGGAGGGGGGTTCTCGGAAGGTCTGCTCGCACAGATGCTGTCGAAATCGCTCCCATTGGCCGAGTCAGCTGTGTCCCCCCCTTTGCGATAAGGCGAAGTAGCTTCGCGGGCTCAGTTGAGATTGGACGAAGTCGATCTACGTCAGAGGTTGCACCACACCCACTTTTCCGAAAGGGTTAAAAACATCAGTTTTTCGCCGCTTATAACTCGGGAAATAATTGTCGGATCAGAAAACGGAAAAATACGGGTCCTTTTATTTTACAAACTCTATCAGATTCGGCAATAAAAAAAATATGGTAAACGACCCCATTCTGTAAAAGCAACATGGTGCACAGGCGATTTCATCAGCTACTTTTAGATATTAGTCGAGACATTTGAGCTCAATTATTGTTATTTAAGGCAATTACTAGGTGGATTAAGGAACGCGCAATTTATTTGAACCTAAAAGCTGAGATTTTATTTCTCCTGAGTTAATAAACGCTACGAAAAGCAATTAGCAACAATTCAGGTGAGGTCTTCTCGGGATTTCCACCGGGTTAAATATTTATATAACACCAACTTCACTCACCCTGAAGACGATGGACGAGTCATCCGTGGAAACGTTGGTGTTATAAAAAGAATAAATAAAAGCAAATAGCACGTATCTAGCCTCTAAAACTCTATCTTATTTAAATGTAAATAGTACACTTCTCACAATATATACTCCTACACACTTCAAGCATAATTAAACATACTTTATAACCTTCATGAATTATTGCTATGTAACAAGGGAATGTTATAGCCGCATACGGTCATGGATACGATTCGCCCGTCGCTATAAAATCTTAGCGTGACAGCCAGCCGGGATCGAATTGTAAAATATCAATATAATTATTAACATGTACCCATACCTAAGGTTGATCAAGTATCTCTTGTCACCGAAATTGCTTCTCTCGTCGTCATGTCCGATCTTTCATAATCACGTCTGGTGAGATTTAACATAGCACGAAATTACTCCAGTGTCTTCCTTAATAAATTTCAATAGGCCTCAAATTCCTGTAAAAACAGTTTATTTTGTATCACGCCTAACATACCTCGACCTCTATTTCTCCTCTCTCGTAGCTTTTTCCGGCAAAATCGTGGCTGCCACCGTTGTAATGGACACTAGCAGTAGAGGCAAAAATTAAACTATACCGATAGCTCTACTTCACTTCAGATAAACTTAAAACTCAATATCTAGAAAGCTTTCTGTAATTAATGTTATAATTACTAAATATACACCATTCTGTATTTCACCTATCATGCATCACTTCTAAACAAGGCAGACTACGTAAAAAAACCATTTTGACCATCGATACAGCTGTGTTGGTCAGAAATCTCCCGTGAATCGATATGTACTATTGTTAGGCCTACCATTGCGCATCCTTTCAGCACATAACATTCAAGGGATTCAAGGAATTAATTCGAAAGATCATTCGCCGTGTAAAACTTCCTAAGTAGAAGCAATTTCAGGTCATCACTTAAATTCACTCGCGAATGAATTCATTCGCATGATAATTCACCTTGACACCAATGACAATGACAAAGGAAATGCTAAGTTTTAAGTGATCGAAAGGTACCTATAATAGCAGTTACCGTATGTTTTCGAGATGCTGTAAATAAAGGCAATGTAATTTAAGTTCATTCCAGTATTTTATTTCTCTCTCTCCTAAATGTAACAGTGAAGACAATAAGTGATATCTTAGGGGATATGTTTAGTAGAATAGGGAAAAGCGGGGTTTGAAATATCTGATAAACATATAGACGATTTTTGAAATTGATTATAGATGTTTTCTAGATATACGTAGAAGGTAATGCAGATGTTTCGTGGACGTTTATTTAATATTTTGTCCTTCATGGGTCCATTGGAAATGCCTTTAGTTAAAATAAGCACAAAGTTAAAATCAGCTGAATTGCAAATCGGTTAGGTGCTTTTATTTGTTTGTTGACGTCAGGAGTACGAGAAATTTACTAACCTAACGTTCTCAGAGAAATCTCGGTTTTATGAAACCGAGATAATAATAACAGTGGTGATAACCGAGATAATAATAACGCAAGCAAGAGATTATCGAGATAATAATATTAACAGAGATAATGTAAACTGCGATAATGGGAAATTTTACCGTTTTTGGTGAAACTGGGCCTTATACTGCACCCATTTTTGTCAAAATTCTGGTTTAAACAAAGTTAAGCTCTTTCCCATTAAAAATGGTCTTCAACCAGGCCAAAAACGTCTTGCATGAATGTTTATTGATGGTCCATTTCTAAAGAAGTTTTTGGCACAATTGGTTAGTTCCCTCTATAGCACTCCTAAGTTGTAAGTATTATTACTACAATATTTGCATGTCAGAACTTAAATAAATGTCTAAAGCTGATAATTTTTGCACAAGCATGTGTAGCTTCTGTGGCTCCTCAAGTTATTATTCCCCATTGTCTTGTTATTAAAGTTTCACTCGAAAATCTCGAGATCAAACCATCACCGAGGAAACCTTCGTTCTAACATGGCTGTGGGTCATTTGACCCCTGATTTATTTCTGCAGCATATTCCTCTTACTCTAGTGTCATGATCTTTTACGAAGATCCCTTTACTCATGGGCGAGGTGGCCTGGTGGGTTAGTGCTTGAGTTCTGGACCAAAGGGTTCCCGGTTTGATGTTGGGTGATGACTCTGGACTCCGACTGCAAAATCCAAACTAATTGACTTTTTCGGCACCAGATCTTTTTGGGAAACTACAACCAGCACAGAGAAAGTACCTGAATGCCCTCCACATTACTTTCACATTTTAGTGGTACATTTATTTACAATTAAGGTAATTTTATTACCGTGCAAATCTTATATTTGTATCGTACTTCTGAACTCGTATTCACTCCCATGGAAGTGTATTTACATCCAGGAATGGTTTGAAGGGATTAGAGAAATGATATGTAAACCAGGGCGATTCAAAAAGAATACCACAACTTCGAAAATCTGTATTTAATCAAAGAAACATGATGGAACCTTGGGTAATTAATCAACGGGAAGAGTACTTACTAAGTTTTTTTTCAGCAGAAAACAAGTTCATATATGTTCAATATGACCCCCTCCAGACACTCGAGTTACATCTACTCGAACTCGTTCCACACTCTCTGTAGCATCTCCGGCGTAACAGTTTGGATAGCTGAAGTTATTCATTCTTTTGGTTCCTCAATGTTAGCTGGTAGAGGTGGTCGAAACACCATGTCTTTAACATACCCCCATAGAAAAAATCACAGGGGGTGAGGTCAGGGCTTCTTGGAGGCCAGTGATGAAGTGCTCTGTCACGAGTTGCCTGGCGGCCAATCCATTGCTGTGGGTACCTTTCGTTCAAATAGGCACGGACAGATAAGTGCCAATGGGGTGGTGCCCCATCCTGCTGGAATATGAGTTGACGAGCTTCTTCTTCGAGTTGAGGGAACAGTCAATTCTGCAACATTTCCAGATAGGTTTGCCCAGTTACAGTTGCACCCTCGAACAAAAAAGGACCAAAACTTTATTGGCTGAAATGGCACAGAAAACGTTCACCTTAGGTGAATCACGTTCATGCAGAATTGTCTCCCGCAGATTCTCAGTGCCCCATATACGGACATTGTGCCGATTGACTTACCCGTTTGTGTGAAATGTAGCTTCATCGCTAAACAGTAGCTTCGAAATGAACAAGTCATCTGTTTCCGTTTGCTGAAGGACAAACTCGCAGAACTCGATTCTTTTCACCTCATCAGCTTCAGATAGAGCTTGAACCTATTTCAGACGATAAGGTTTCATTACTAACCTTTTCTTTAGGACTCTCCAAATGGTCGGTTGTGGAATTTGCAGCTCTCTGCTAGCTCGGTGGGTCTATTTTCTTGGACTGCGAGCATAGATTCCTGAATGCGGCCAACATTTTCTTCACTCGTGCACGGCTGTTCGGAACTTTTCCCTTTGCACAAACACCCTTTCTCTGTGAATTGTTTATACCAACGTTTGATACACCACCTATCAGGAGGTTGAACACCATACTTGATTCGAAATGCACGCTGAACAACTGTCGCTGATTCACTTCTGCCGTACTCGATAACACAAAAAGCTTTTTGTTGAGCAGTTTGCACTAACAACAGAAATGGTTGATATGTGGCCAACAGTGCTCCTAGCGACAAAATGAGCAACTTTAGAGTCTCCTTAAATCGATGGCAGAAAGCGATTAGCTCTCCTTTTTTCTTTGCAGAGTTCTCAATTTTCAAAGTTGTGGTATTCTTTTTGAATCACCCTGTATTTCATACCATTGACCAAGCATCCTCTTTTTCAAATGGCTGTATTCATTCCCGCCCGTATTGCAAACACACTCGCCCTTGCTCTTTTCATTCAGTCCCACCGCGTGACTGGGACACACCATTAGTAGTTTGAACCATTTACTACCAAGGTATATGCTGCATGCCAAAATGAATACTCAAAGAGGCTGCAATATTGAGCATGTTCCGCTTGTTGGTGAGTGACAACATTGTAGAATGTTCTGTAGAGTATGGAAAGTTTCGTAATCATAATGGGTGTTTGTCGAGAGAGGACATTCTGATAATTATTGCACTGATATATGCATTAGTGAGTATTCCTTCGGCATCCCCTATTTTAATTCCTCTATCCCCTTTACGACCATTGAGTATACATCGAGGCTTGTAAGGAATTGTCATGAGGTGGACCAAAGAAGTAGATTGTAACAATACAACGAATTTTCCATCGGTCACTTTAATTCTTGTGCTAGATATTCCCCCCTGCCACACACCCTTGCAGTGGCTTGCAGGGAATTGCATAGATATAGATATGAGGCTTCTTGGGATAGCAGAAGTTGCCGAAAAAAAACAGATGGAATAAACTTGGGACCAAATATATTCTCTAGTGCAGTGCCATGGGATCAATTATTAAATGTAATGAAACATTAACGATTCAAATCAAGGGGGACTCATAGTCAAATGCTAAAGGCAGATGAATATTTTTTGGCTTCTGAACCTACAAATCTTGAGCCTGCTTCATTGAAATGCCAGTGCCCTTTTATGCAGTATATGCAGAACAAACCTTTAAATGCATTTTGGTATTTTAGACAACATCCTATTCAAAGCTGGAGTGGAAGCTATGGGAGGCATTTGCCGGAAATATTCCACCGATCAACTACATGGAAGTGAGCTATTCATGTAGTTTTCAATAAGCTGGATCTAGCCTCGATGAATAGCATAGTACTCTACAAGGAAAGAAAAAATTCTAAACTGAGTCGTGAAAAGATCACCAAAAAATTAGTTGAAAAGGTGTGAGGAATCTTTTCTGACACAACCTACACCATCATGCACCAATCAAACAGGCGAAACTTCATTAGAAACCACATTCACGTCCCTATAAAGAGCACAAAAGAGAATAAGGAGCAGAAAATCACCAAATTGTCAAAACCATAGCGTCACATGTTTGTTTCAATGAAAAAAGTATTTTGTAGAATGTTCCAAGGGAGAACTATGTGTCTCAATTTATTTATTTTTCTTTAACCCGAAAAAACACTGAAAGTCATTACATTGGGCTTTTTAACCACTTAACACTTAAACAAGCACAGACACCCATGCCCCAGGAAGTGGAAATATTCCACGGGCAGGATTCGACTCTGGGATTGACAGGCGAGGCATTTAGCCCCCCGCCATGGGGGCTGGCAAAGTGTATTATATCGAGTAATATTTTTATATCAAAAAATCCTAAAACACCACAATAATCTCATAAAATTTTTGAGTGAAACTTTAATAACTACAGTTGAACACCTTTAATCAGGGAATCCCTAGTCTGGGAACATTCATAATTCGGCAATTTTCCCATGACCAACTACCCGGTACTTTGTGGAAATTGCTGAAACATTGCTTCATAACCTGCCGAGATATTATCCCATTCTTAACATTAATTTTCCCATTCCGAATCAGAAATCAGAATAATTTAAACATATGTATTAATTTCTGGTACTTCGTGTACCATTGAATTCATTTCAGACTAGAAATTTTTATAGGCAAAATAAAGAAGAATGTATTTGCATCACGAGTGTGACCGTATTAAGTTAAGGTGTGGTTTCGCTGGGGCTTCCGGCGTCCTACTACTGCCGTAGTTCTTGAAAGTGGCAGAATAAGAATCCACTCTCGCCAATTCTAACATATTTGTTTTGCAATGGGCGGGAAGTTAAGGCAAGTTAACGATTGGCTTCAATGCATACTTCACCCTCGAGCTGAATACACAGGTTCTTACCCACTACTACGATTATCACAGCATTTACAAGCTGATAATACTCTTACTCGTCTCTGCTCTCGCTCTTTTGTAGATAGTAAACAAATCAACAGATGTTGGCGCTTGACTATGTGTAAACATCTGCATCCAAGCAAAAATGATTGAAGACAATCAAAGGTTACCGACGCACAAGGTTGCGGTTGACGGTGATCGTAACAGGATGGTGTCAATGCGAAAACAATTCACGGTTAAAATTGGACGTTCACACCAATCATAAACTGGCGATGGTAACAGAATACCGTGAATGTAAAAAATAATTCACGGTTAAAGTTTGATGTCCACACCAATCATAAACCGGCCTTGAGAAATTGCAGTAAATGGTATAAGTAGCAGGACTTGCTGAAAAACCTGTTCGTTGTTATTCCATGGTTTTTTACAACTCAAGGGAGCAGTTACGATAAAAGTATGCGATCCTCTGTGGAAATTTAACATTTAATTGAGTTCTGCAAACCACATTCCCTGAAATTCAAGGTATGTACATACAAGATGTGGATTATTTATGTTGCCCCTGGAGTGATGCAACGCGCAAAACACCTCCGAGGAACGAACTGGAAAATTTTCGGTCCATCGAATTTCGTTAAGTATACTTTATTTGGGTATTCTTTAACCCATTGGCTTACAAAGACGGCGATTCGCCGGTCTCGTATATTATTTTTTTTCCAACCCTCTTCTGGAGCATAAATTTCAGATAAATTTATAATATATGTTCTTTATTGCTTTTGTGTTCTCCTAATGCATATTTCGACGCTGTTATTGCATTGCAGTTCATATTTTATTCTTTTATATACTCGATGGTTTGAAAGTATTTTCGCCGCGCCGTCATCATTGACGGCGAACCCAATGCACATTCAGCACCAACTTACTTTGTCTCCTTTCTCTCCTATCCTCCTCCTATTTGATACAGTATTGCTGAGACACCAACTGATTGCCAACATGAGATAACGAAAGCAATATTACACTTTGTATATCTGATGAGTGACATCGCGTAAGCGAAAGATACCCATTATCTTCATCTTCAGTGAACTTGCTACTATGCAAAAGATAATACAATCTTTTCTGCTGCCTCACAAAAGTTGCCTTTCATCTTTTCCTATTTGCTGCTACATCAACAAAGAAGATAGAATTACTGAATGAAGACGTGACCTTCGGATAATACATATTAGTTAGCAGCCAGTATCCCTGCCGCTGCCACAGTCACGGACGCTCGCGCTCGAGCCCGCGTATACACGCAATGATGTAGAAAAGTTTATTTATGATAGTGACATCAGTGCAAGTGATAACAGTGAAGATAGTGACACCAATGACCCTGATTATTCAGAAACTGTGAGCAGTGAAGAAGACAGTGCAGAATTTTCCAGCGAAAATGTCCGGCGGATCCAAAATAGGCTAAGGGAGAAAACAATTGGCATTGGTGTAAAAGCAACCAGTGTGAAAGAATTTAGATTCTCTGGTAAACCTGGCATAAATGAAAGAATTCGTGGGAAACAATCCTAGTGAGAGAGACATTTTCTTCCAGTTTCTTGAAGGTGATTTTTAGGAACTCATCGCAACTGAAACCAACAAGTATGCAGATGCCTTTTTGTACTCCGAAAAAAATAGAAAAAGTGATCTTAGGAAAGGGTGGTTTGAAAGAACTAGAGATGAGATTCAGGCCTATTTCTCATTGTGTGTGCTGGCACAACTGAAAAAAATAAACTTCAAAGATACTGGAGTCCGCGCAACATGACAGAAATGCCTTTTTTCGGCTGAGTTATTGCATATAAACGTTTTCTTTGTGATCAAAATTCTTGTATTTTGTTGATAATTCAAAGGTGAATGAAAATGTTCGGCTGAAAAAGATATCTCCAGTGATCGACTACATAAATACCAAATTTAGAGCCATGTACACTCCGGAGAGAAATCTTGCCGTGGATGAAAGCTTTATGAAATTTCGTGGCAGACTGATATGTCCAGTACAACCCAAGTAAACGCACTCGCTTTGGAATCAAGTACTACAAATAATGTGAAATCTCATCAGGGTACTGCCTACAATATTCAATTTACACTGGGAAAAAACCGCCCTGAGCAAAGGAAATTCCTTCGAGTGCAGCAATAGAACTAGAACTTTTGCGTCATTACTTCGCAAGGGTTACACTGTGGCATTAGATAACTGGTACACATAACCTGATCTATTTCTGAAGTTGATAGATGAGAAAACTAATGCCTTAGGCACAGTTAGAATAAACCGAGGGAATATGCCGGCAGAACTCAAAAATATACAGTAGAAGAAAGGGGAGGCAAAGTAGTAAAGCTATGGAATCGCTGGTATGAAATGGAGAGATAAAAAGCACGTGCATGCACTAACAACATACCACAAGACCTTGGAAATGGCTGACACTGGAAAGAAATCAGTAAAAACTAAAGAATCAATCATAAACCAAAATTTATTCCCGATTAAAGCGTACAAATGAATGCTGTTGACAGGCAGGATCAACGATTAGCATCTTTTCCAGTTATGCGTCGTTATACCAAAGGTTATAAAAAGATATTTTTTTATCTCATGGATATGGTTTTATTCAATACTTACGTATTATATACGAAAAAAGCAGGCAAGAAGATTCAATTTGATGACTTCAGAGAAAATTTAGCTGAGAAAATTATAGAAAATATGAATATGCCGGACTATAAAAGACGCGGGCGACCAGTATCAGGCACCCTCACCCATGAGATTCCAGGCGGCACATTGGCGACATTTTCCAACTCATATCCCGCCAAATCCAGAAAAATCCATCACGTAAATGTGTGGTGTGCAAAACAAAAGAAATGAAGAGCGAAACCAGGTGGGAGTGTGAAGAATGGGGTGTCGCCCTTCACCTACCAGATTGCTTCAAACTCCATCTTACGAAATCAACCTATATGTAAAACTTACGATTTATTCACAAAGAATTTTCAATTACATCACATTGTCATATAGTTTCCAGTAATTAGAATTCAGGTCAAGGGAAATTTAAGAAAAATAAAAAAATATCGAAAGAAGCTATTCAAGTTTGAGATAAAATGTCAATGACGGTAAAAAAAAATTTCAGTATTCTGCCAGATTCATTATACTATATCTCCAGAACCCTTTGGTGCATTTCAATGCAACTTTCAGGAATGAAAGAAGATATAGTTTCCAATAAGAATACAAAAAAAAAAGTTTAAAAATTTCAAAAAATATGCCCGAAAAAAAATTGTTTATAATTTTGCTAACCTTGTATAATTGTTAATAATAATGCTCAATGAAAACATTTTTTCGACTGCTAACAACAAATTATAATTGGCAAAATACTAACCTAGATATATAAAAATTTTCAATAAAATATGTAATAAACTATAATATTTATAGCATTTTTATCAGTAGAATATTTTCTCAAAATAAATGGTATTTCTGAGGGAGTAGCACGCAAGAAAAATGGTAAGCCAATGGGTTAAGGAACACGTTCAGCAAATTTTACGTTTCCCATTAAAAAAATTTTCCATTATTTATACTTCTTTATCGAGTATCATTATTGGTCAACAATCCTAGGATTGGTTTGACAGTATAACTATATGACTTTCCACTCGATTCTTCTATCGGCCAACCTCTTTATATTAACGTAGTTCCTCTCTTTCACGTCCTTTACGACCTTTTCTATGTAACTCATACGAGGCCTGCCTTTTACAATCTTCCCGTTCACTTTTCCCTCGACGATAGTCTTCATCAGGCCATCGTGTCTCAAGATATGGCCGATTAAGTTTTCCCTTCTTCTTTTTAGAGTTTTCAGCAGACTTCTCTTTTCTCCTACTCTTCTTAGCACTTCCTCGTTACTTACTCGGTCGATCCATTTAATCTTCAGTATTCTTCTGTAGCACCACATTTCAAATGCTTCCACCCTTTTCTTCTCCCCTGCTGTCATCATCCATGATTCACTGCCGTAAAGAAACATGCTCCAGATGTATGCTCTGATGATCTGTTTCCTTACTTCTATGCTTGTATTTCCTGCCTTTCTCGAGTACCCCACAAAAATGTAAAAGAGAGCTTTTGCTGGATTAAGCAGAAAATATTAGTATTGGAAGTCATTTTTGGAAGAGTTGAGAGCTTCTCATTCTATGTAAGATGTGCTGGCAATGGGTTTTTGAAATTAAAAACAACAATGAGACAGTGTATTTAAAACGATGGCACAAGTAATTAGGCAACAAACTAGATGAATTGATTTCATCCCAGCAGGCCTGAGGGTTTCCTTAATAAACTGATTATTCTAGGGAATGGGCAAGAATTTATTACTAATTCCATAGAAATAATGTTCAATCACAGTGAATATTAAGTGGTGAGTTTTTTCTGTAGTTATCATTAGTAAGCAGATGAGTTAATTGGTATTTTTTGTTCAGAGAGCTGTGGCTAGTTCATCTCTGAAATTGATGCATATTTAGCATTTTATGCAGGCAGCTGAAACATAATTTGTCATTGGAAAGAAAGTGAACCAGCATTAATGGCTTGTAATGGTTTGAGCTCCTCGAATTCCACTTCAATGCTTTTATGTTTATCATGAACGAAACATATTATTTGTTGTAATTTAAATGTATGCTATTGAAGTAAGACTGGTAATTTGTGCACAAAAGGCATAAAAAATCTTGAAATCGCATTCATTTGAAATGTCATGTAAGAGTGTAATCATTCCTTTCCAGGTTTGGGTGAAGTTTGTGGACTATGGCAATCGCGAGCTGACGAGTTTGAAGGACTTGATTTTGCTGCCGCCTTCGCATCCACTCAGCCGCTTGCCTGCGCAGGTGAGTGCAGTGGGTCGAGGACTCGCGCCTAGTTTTTCTGAAGTGACAGTTGTGGCTCTGCTTGTCTTTTGATGGGACAGTTGTAAGCAGAGAAATTTGCGAGTTATATTTCTCATTGGTGGCAATCCGTGGTAAGAAATGTTTTATTTTTGTGAAGTAATACTGGAGTTATTTATTGCTCAGTGTTATATGGTTATAATGTCTTTCCTGCATGCCATAGGTACTAATTAGTCTTCTTCAACGTGACTTCCACCTTTCAATGGGGAACATGCACTATTTTTTATAACTCTTTGAATGCGAAGTTCATTAGCTAAAATGTGCTTGGCGAAAATTTTGCTGAAGAATTAAGTTGTGTTACAAAGATATTACTCTTTGAAAACTGTACCTTTTCGGCAGCTTAAAAACACGACGTCATCGCTTGACGTCACAGCATGGTATCACTATGGGCGTTGTTTATCTGTTTATGCGTGGAGGTAAGTTGTTAAATGACTACTTGGCGATAACGTATGTATTTATCTCATTTGTTTAATGCAATAAACGATTGTATTTCGAACGATTCTATTTACGTAGCATGGATGGTAACGAGCAAATCATCAATTAATAATATAATGCCTGTTTAGTGCCCAAGAATTTCTAATACGCCTATGCAATCGCTGTTTTTTTTTAAGGGAGTCAACCAAAGGAAATTGTCGGAATGTGCTTTTTTAAGTATTTTTCCAGTCATCGTTTCGCTCGAGAAACGGCTATAAACCTCAAACTACTCTATTGACTTTGTTTTCTTTTAAATATAAATGTCTATCTCCGTAGCAATATGGAACCTATACTGTGCAGTGACGTCAGAATGCGTTTTAGGTCACGTGACTTTCGTCGCTTTTCGGGAACATTTTAAATTCATTTAATAATCTTTGTGGTGGGCGTAGAAAAATTTGGCTAAAATATTTAAATTGGTGAGAAAATTACGCATCAAGTACATCATTAATCTTCGAGAAACAAATTTCATGCATGTTCCCCATTGAGAGAGAGTGGTTTCTATCATTGTTTTAAACGCTGAGATGGTGAACTTTATGACTAAGGATGTGTCGGTTCTTGATCCCTATTCTCAATATGTACCACTGATTCTTGAGAATTGGCATCGATATCAAATCCGTCGAGTCCAAGGATCTATCATTTTACTCGAATCCAGATTCAGATCCAAAGACACAAGAGTAAAATCGGATCCGAATGGTAGATTTTAAATTTTCGCGGCTTAGCGTTTGAAGCATCCCTCTGCGGTACTAGGTGCGGTAGATATTGACAAGGAGAGATTGTATTAATATGGCCATGAATTTAGATGAAAAATTTGCAACTAGAAGCAAAGTAAAGAATGACTTTTTTCCCCCTTACCACGGCATCGTGAAGAAAAAAATAGGTAGAATGTCACACGGGTAGCCTACATTCGCCGTGATTAGGCAGACATCGAGACTAAGTGTACCAAAGGAAGTTCGATCCCTATCTCAGTTTAATATTTTCTTTCAGTTACTGCGTTGAAAATTTTATCATTCAATTTAAAATGCTTGCATCTCAATACTCACTTTTTTATACTTTAATTGTTTAAATTAGATTAACGAGTGTATCACACAAAAATTAGGGATGGTTGGGTTGGATCCAAAGACCCATGGATCTTTCATGTCATTCGAAATCATATCCGAATACTGTAATATCGTATCCGATTCGGAAGTTTTTAAATTTTGTGGCTTAGTGATCGATGCGCCCCGCGAAAGGAATGTATACGGTAGATATTGACAAGGAGAGGATATGTACCTCGGGTCACGAAATGAGATGAAAATGTTTCTGTGCTACTAGAGCACATAAACATTTTCATCTCATTTCGTGATATATAAAGAAATACATGTCTTGATTGCTGAAGCAATTAGTTTTTTGCTGCAGTCGTCATTCAATTTCTTACTGAGTGAACACATTGCATATTTATTGTGCATCATTGTTTAAACAGAAGTACTTCAATTTCAGATCTATGATAAGACTTGATATTTTCATTTGAAATTTTGTTAAAAGTAAAGTTTTTTCTTGGACTTGGGTGAATGTGGTATACCATGATTCAGTGCTTCATGTTCAATTTGAAGAGAAAACAGAGGAACTGTCGTTGAAATGGAAGGTGATGTATTGTAATGTCAGTGGGGCACTAATGTCTAAAGTCTTTCTTTGAGCAGTGTGTCTGTAGTTTCTCTCCTAATTCATGTCTGAATGTGATACTCTAGTGTGTGCAAAAATGTATTGACTAGTTTAAATATATATATGCTTTTGACCAGTCTCTGATGGATACATTATTTGAAGTGGGATCACCACTTGAGATGAATCAGCGTAGCAAGTTTTCTAATTGCAATTTCTTGAGTAAGTGTTACAGTAGTGTGAAAGTCTGTCTCCTCTCCTTTGCAGGCCATTGAATGCAGACTGAACAGCATGCCTATGGACCTCCACTTCTCTGAGAAAGGTTTGAAACGAGTGCGTGAAATTGTCACTCCTGAAGAGCCTGTTCTACTCAAGGTAATGCCCATTACTTAATTACACGCATTGGCATATTTTCTTCCAGCCACTGGCAATAGTGCTGCTGGTTGTCTTATCTATGTTTATTTCTCAAACTCCTCTTATGAGGTGGTGTAAAGTACATGGTAACGAATGCAACATCATGTAAAAGACGGATATGGGTGTCTAGTCCTAGCTCCCTCAAAGCCATTCTAGTCTCTCAGTGGTGAAAGAAAGAGGCACATATTGCAAAATGTACCATTCCAAGTCTGAATGTTTAAGCTCTGGCGCGGAATGAATGCCATGCTGAAACAACCCATTGGTGTAGCTCCCAAACAACCTTTTTGACCTTGTGTATTATGTGGGACTGACTAATTAGGCTTAAATTTTGGCGAACCATCACATTATGGTAATAAGGCAGCATCAAAAAAGCCAGTTAGTCTTTTGATCGTTCTCTTAAAATTGTGGATTATTTTTTTGTGCCATGAAAAAAGGATAGTTTATGAAGTACAGCTACATGCTTACAAAAAATTCATACCACTTCCTGATGCAACCCACTCAACAGGCTCTTTAAGTACTCGATGTGACAACACTGTCACCGTATTCGGGTGCTGAACGCTATCGCGTTGGGTTGACGATCTCAGAATCAGAAGCACCCGAATGAAACATGACCTGGCAAAGTAAAGGTCCCGTGATTCAGGGGGATGGAAGCTCACAGGCGGCGAGTAAGGTTTTCTTTCCCGAAACAACTTACGAATGCCTTTCGCAATGCAGACCACCGTCGTGCCCCTCCATGTTGCTCGCTGACCATACAAGCACAGAAATTAGGGAGCACCAATTTTCCAAATCACTAAGAGATAATATGACTGAACTGCTTTTCAAGGAACTGCTTTTTTTTTGACTGTTTTGACATTTTGACTGTTTTGACATTTTGACTTGCGTGGAAATTTTTGGAAGGAATTAACCGCGTAAGTTGAGGAATTACTGTATTGGAAATTGGATAGGACCCGATAAAAATGTTGTAAATTGTGGGAAAACGTAAATTCATATAATGCATATGCTAGGTTTCACTGTACTTATATTTAAGAACAATGACTAAGATGCTCATATCTTACGAACTATTTTTTATGCCCTTGGAAGGTACAGTGTAAAGATTGTAATTTTTGTTTTTAATATCTTATTTGTACCGGAAAGCCAAAATAAGTATAAAACTATATTGCACTAATTTTGAGGTTCCTAAAACTAATTTTGAATATTTATAAAACTATTGTCCTGGACCTCTAGTGATTGGTGTTAATGGAGGTGAAGTGGTGACACGTTGGTGGTGTTGATTTCCAAGTTCTGTGTGGTTTCATCCAATTTGTCCCATCATGTTCTGGTGTGTGTATTTACAGGTAGTGTCTGCTTTGACTGACACAGCCGGCAGGAAATGTGATGTTGTTGAGATCTTCAAACGAGTGCAGCCTGCTAACCTCTTAGCATCAGTCAGCACCACTCTGTCTGTTGAAGTTGGAGCATTTGAGTAAGGATATCCTGTTTTTAATTATATCTTCCTATTTTTGTTTTGAAAATTCTCACAATACTTGATCCAGAAATTGCCTACACTTTTCTTAGTTCAGTTGATTTGAATTCTTAACATTCAGGTTTCTATTGGAGAAAGAGGTGAGAATTAGAACTTTGGTTGGCTATGTGGAATTTTGTGGAGCTTGAGAATTGATTTATTTCTATCCACTCTTAGATGAGGGGACGAAGTAGTTGGAATAATTTTATTGTGAAATTGTAGAAATCTTGTTTGGTCGTAATTAAATCTTGTGTTCATATTAATTGCCATGCGAAAAAATTCACCTGGACAGGGAATCGAACCATGGACCTTTGGCTTTCTGGGTCACTGCGCAGACCACTACGCTACCCAGGATCCCTAATTCTCATGGCAATTAATGTGAATTTCACTGCCGTTCATGTGGCAGACTTAAAATACCCCACAAATCTTGAGTTGTTTACCCTACTCCAATTAGAAATTTTCATAAGACCCAGACCCTCGCCCCCCCTCCTTGAGTTGAAGAACACCTACAAAGGACAACCCATGAGAATGGTTGTAGCAAGAGAGACCCTAAGAGATTGGCCCTAAAAAGACCCTTGAGGCTTTGAGACTTCAACCCTGAGGAAGAATGACTCGAACCCTATGCCATGGCTGGTTTTCCTAGCGTGTCAATACATAGTCACTTGAAAAAATCACTAGGAAACATGGCTTTGAGATGTTTTTCCGACTGTGCACCAAGCCGAAAGATTAACTGGTGCTGGCAAGGGATCCCTGCACCCTCTGGACACCTGGGGTTTACTAGATTCCTTGCAAGTGTGGACAGGTGAGCGTCAGGAAGAGTAATGGAGACCATGATAAAGGTACACGGATGACTCTCTTCTGGCTTGGCCGACCTGAAAAATCTCCCATTGCTGAGCACAGCGTTAGCCTTGACCACACTATTCGGTGGAACAAGATTAAAGCTTACTCTTCCTCAGTAATACTCTCCCAGAAGTTGCTGGCATGGCATAATGCTTGACCTGACTCACATGACCACCTTCAGCAGGGGGATCAGCAGTTCAAAAGGGGTCTCCAATGGTCGTAAAATTTTGGAACCACTCGTCGAAACAAAAAACTTCTCTACCAGAATACCCTCCTGTGGTAGTTTCCGGAAAATAATAGGGTAGTAGTAGTAGAGTAGGGTAGTAGAAATAATAATGTAATTGCCATCCTTAGCAGGGTCCCATAAGCTCTGCGAAGGACCACAGGTTGTAACCCAAGTTACCTTAGCGAGGTCCCTTCAGCCTCGCAAAGGATACCATCTGGGCGGTGTGCGTGGTCTGTGGTGGTCCCTGGCGGGGAAGTAACATTCCTGTAAACCACCACAGAAGAGTGATTGTGGCAATAACCCGGCATCCTTAGTATAGGGTCCCATCAGCTCTACGAAGGATGCCAGGTTACAACCCAAGGTTACCTTAGCCTTGCAAAGGTTTCCATTCGGGCAGTGCGTGTGTGGCTGTGGTAGTCCCTGGCGAGGAAGTAACATTCCCATAAACTACCACAGGAGGAGGGTATTCTGGTAGAGAAGTTTTTTGTTTTGACGAGTGATGCCAAAATTTTACGGCCATTGGAGACCCCTTTTGAACTGTTGATGTATAGAGGCCGTAGAGTTCATTCCCCTTGACTCAGCAGGGGGAGTTGATCAAATCCATCGAAACTGCAGCGCATTTTGAAGCTCGATTCACCTATTGTTCCCCTCCACCCTATCCCCCCATGTGTGTGCCTCCCACCCTTAAGTGGGGGTTGAAAGTAGCCTCTCTTGAGCCATCTCCCGTTGACTACCTCTCCCTCGGCACATACACCTCCCATGGATTTCATCGGTAAACTTTTTGTCTGATTGGCTCAATGGCTTCCATTCCCAACTGAGCCTTGTTTTGTTAGCACCTGTGGCATCTTTCCCGCTGCAATTCTGATCAACTCAGGTATTTTCTCTTCGTATGCTCCTTGTATTATTCCCGCTCATAAATTGTGTAAACCTGTGTGGGTGTTTGTATGGGATGTAATTGGGAGAAGCTGTAGTGCACACTGGCATTCATGTTTGCTGCAAGCATATGACGTGAGAGGGTGCATGTGGTGATGTCTCATTGACCAGCGTTTGGAGCTAATGAGTTGCGTTTTTGATTAGGAGGAAGGAGTTGGCCTGTGATGATCCTTCACCCAAGTCTCCGAGTGCATCGTTGAAGGGACCTGCAAGATCACCAAGCCTGCCTTTGGAGCCAGGTATGTCGTTGGGTACCATTTGGGGAATGAGAGAATTCTCGGACTTCTTGGCATTTGCCTGCTGTGGTGAGAGAAAGGTGTTGTTGGGTTTCATCTGGTCCTCACTGTGTGCCAGTGGTTTTTTGAACTAATATTCAACTATCACTCATTTCTGAAATGAGAATAATTTTGTCACCAAGCATAAATAAATGCATGCTTTGAGGTTTGATATTTGACTTAAAGGGACTGATATTTCATTTGCTTATATTACCGTATTTACCCGATTCTAAGACGACCTTTTTTGGCTAATTTTCAACTAAAGATATCTAGACTCGTCTTAGATTCGAGTACAACTTATAAGTGTGTTTACACGGTGCTATGCTACGAATGTGTGTGACAAAGTGATTAATAAAGATCCTTTCCACGAGAATCCATTGCAATAATTACTTAAATAAACAATATTAACGGTGAAATGTAATACAATGACGTGCATGATAATTTTGCCAGTAATAATGATTATTATCTATGGCCACAGCGATGTATTTCAAACTAGCGCTTCGGGCATACCGGGCATACACACAAAAACAAACGAAGGTAGGAATTCAATTTCGGCAGTTTTTACACTTATCTGAAGTTTTAAATTCGTGACTGAATCGTACTTGACATGTGTAGTGCTTAAAGATGACAGATCATGTAGAAATACGTGGCGTGAGTGCGAAGGGAAGGTTAACTAAATATATTAGACGTAGTTACGACGCAAATTTTAAGTTACTTGTCGTACAACATGCCGATAAAACAAATAACTGTGACGCAAGTAGAAAGTTTGGAGTTCCTGAGGCAAATGTGCGAAGATGGAGATCTGCAAAACACAAAATGCAGGACGTCAAATCTACCAGGAAGTCATGTAGAGGACCCAAAGCAGGCCGATTCCCTAATGTCGAAGAAGAAGTGGTGGAGTTCGTACGCACTCAACGGCAGAATGGCATGCCTGTTTCAACGGTATATATCATTCTTAAAGCTCACGAAGTTGCTAGAAGACTTAACATACCAGCACGAGAATTTAAAGCAAGCAGAGGTTGGTGCACCAGACTCATGCGACGAAATAATTTTTCTTTACGGCGCAGGACTTCACTGTGCCAGAAATTGCCCGAAGACTACGGTGAAAAACTAATCGCTTACCAAAAATATGTAATTGGACTGAAGAAAAAAAATAATTATCTTTTGAGCCAAATTGGAAATGCAGACGAAACTCCAGTTTTTTTCGACATGCCGTCGAATTACACCGTGAACGAGAAAGGAGCAAAGTCCGTCCTTATCAAAACTACCGGTAACGAAAAAATGCGAGTGACTGTTATGTTGGGAGTATTAGCAGATGGTACTAAATTAGTGCCATATGTGATTCTAAAACGGAAAACTATGCCCAAGGGACATCTACCAAGTGGAATAAGAGTAAGATGCCAGAAAAAGGGATGGATGACAGAAGATCTAATGTAAGATGCCAGGAAAAGGGATGGATGACAGAAGATCTAATGAAAGATTGGCTACATGTGGTGTGGAATAGACGTCCAGGGGCCCTACTGAAACAAAGAGCTATGCTTTCACTGGATTCATTCGAAGGGCACCTAACAGCTGAAGTTAAACAGGAAATAAGTGAAATGAAAACTGATCTTATTGTGATACCAGGAGGAATGACATCACAACTGCAAGTACTGGATGTTGCTGTCAATAAGTGTTTTAAACATAATATAAAGACTTTGTATTCTGAGTGGTTGCAGAGTGGCACTCATAATTTAACAGCAACAGGAAAAACCTGAAGTTGCACTCCTCTGTCAGTGGATGAAGACATCATGGCTACAAATAAATCCAAACACTATAGTGAAGGGGTTCAAGAAGTGCTGTTTGTCCAATGCTCTGGATGGAAGTGAAGATGACATCCTGTGGGAAATTGATTGTGATTAATATGTATTTATTTTATGCTCTTAAGAAAAGTCTCTATTTTTATGTTTCCGTGTGTTTATGTTCAGAAAAGGTTGTTTAAGTTTTACTATTTGTGTATATTTTATTATGAGAAAAGTATATATTTTTAATTTTCCAGAAGTCAGTACTTCCACTGTAGTTATTTTCTTAAATTTTTCTGTTCTTTTATGGAATGTTTTGAAGTCTGGATGGTTGTATTGCAAGTTATCCTGTGATATTTCATGCCAGAAGGCAATTATGAACAAGGAAAGTGTGTGATTTTTTGTTACTCAGAATAAAGTTGTAAGTTACATATTTCTGTGTATAAGAGAAGTATATTTTTTATATTCCAAAGGTTTGAATGTTTTGTAAATGTTTTTCCTTATTTTTATCTTAAATTGGATGTTTTAAAGCCTGAACAGTTCTATTACAAAAGTTATCCTGTGGTATGCTAAAAGGCAAAAATCTAAGAAATAAGGAAAGTATCTACAATTTCTGTTGCCTCAGGTTAAAGTTTAATTATGTGTTTTCTGTTTGAATTTGAAAAGGGTATGTATACGTTTCATTTTCCAAATTTAGTGGAAGAAAAGTAGAGGACTGATAAATATAAGACAAATAGCACAAATATAGGTGATTTTGTCATTTTAATTTCAATTGGGTGCTCAAAATGAGGGGTCGTCTTTGAATCGGGTAAATACGGTAATTGGTATTAGGGGACGTATTTTGAAACTAATGCATTTTTAATGTGCTTAATGAATTAATGGAGACCGACAAAAAATCTTGATAGATCCTGCGTTCTTACCATTATTATATTGAAGTAAACACTTCTAACTTGTTTTTCTAAAAAAATTACATGCTACTATGTGCTACTTTAGAAGATATTGTATGTCACAGAAGAAACTGCGAGTAGCTGACTGCTAATGTATTGAGTGCCGCTGCTGACAATGAGAAACGTAGTTAGGGCTTTGAGGGAGTATTGGTGGCTATTGAGACAGACTTTTTATAACATTGTAACTAACGGGAATATACACAGGAAGGGAGTGGGTTTGAGTAACGTGGGTAACTCTACATTCAGCTGAGTAAGAATCAGTCTGGGACTGGATCTCACTTCGAGTGTTTGCCGCAGGGCATATCAGAGAATGATTGGAATTCAGTAAAATTACGTTCCCACAAAATGTACTCTGGGATAAAGAAGTGGTGGGAAGCTCAAGAGGCCAGAAACAAAGATTTCCGATGTTTTCTCATAAACTCATGGAACATGGAACATCGATGCAGAAAAACATCATGGTTGTAGATGAACTTGGATTTGTTGCACATTCTTTTAACATACTCAGATCCAATTATCTCATCACGTCGTTCACTTCCTCCAGAAAACTTCCGTAGCATTACACCTGAAATACCAACTCTTTTAAAGGAACCTGATGTTTCCGGACTACTGGGACATTAGGATCAGATTGCCGAGGTTCGTATGATGGCATTTTATGTGGTGTTTTTCAAGGAAATGTGTTGTTATTTGCATAAGTTTTCCATTATAAACATTTAAAAAGAGGTCTCTTTGCATGTGTATTTTAAGTGTAACTTTCAAAATAAAAGTCAAGATATCATCTTGTAGATAACGAGCGAAACAAAATCCAATGTATGATGGACGTGTGCATACGACATAACTTATTTGCCAACTGCACGAAAAGTTGTGCAGATAGTAGATTTAAGATCTCCATTGATTATTATTGTCATGTTGATAGAGTTGATGCTATTTCTGTGAAAACAATGGCTCTTAAGAGCGAAATAGACTTATGGACACGATTTAGGGATTTGGTCCCACTGGTGAGAATGGGTGGGGATCCCTGTGAGATATTGCTTGCGAAGGTGTGTATGTTTCACCATCTGGGACGGATCATTGAATCCTCTAGAAGCCTAGATTCCAGGACACTGATATTCAAGTGAGTGTACTTGAAAACATGGGTAAGCCCTCATTGTACCATCTAGGACAGAGGTGGGGAACGTGCTGTGCCTCTTCTCATTTGAGTCGTGCAGTTTGATGAGCATGAGATGCAACATTCCGTTCAGCGTGTGCATGGTTGTGGAGATGGTGTTTGAGTTAGGCGTCATTTCCATTATTCTGGTTTCACGGAAATATATGCAAGCACAAACTACAAACCTTTAGATATAGTACTTGGAGTACCTGCAGTGTTTTAAGTATGTGACCCACAATGTAGTGTGTGGTTTGACGACAGCCTTGACCTTTTTTTGACCTTCAAATTTGCAAAAGGTTCTCCATACCAGACAAGCTATGAGGAGCTCAAATGATATCATCTTTGACAAAATCCTGGACGCCAAGATAATGCACTGTGCCATGTGCTTATGTACAGAGAGATGGGAAGAGTACCGAAAAAAAGTAGCTGGCCTCTGTTACTCTTCTAAATTTGAAATCAGCTACTGGTATCAATTACATTTTTTGGAGTAACTCTAATTCCAGTTACAAGTAGATTACAGTTACTTTTTATAAAATTTTAGAAATGGGTATAAGAGGTTAATACAGGAGGATCTGTTGCATTCTGTTTTTGGCATCAAGTTATTGTAGTTGAGCACCCCTGATCTGGGAATCCCTAATCCGGGAACACCCATAATCCGGCAAGTTTGCTGTGACCACCTACCTACTTTATGGAAAATGCCGAAACATTTTTACAGAAACATTGATTCATAACATGCCAAGATATTATCCCATTGTTAATGTTAATTTTCCCTTTCCGAGAAACAATAATTTAAGCATATTAATTTCTGGTACTTTGTGTACACTGGAATTACTCTGCAACTTGAACTAAACATACAAAATTGAAGACATTGCTGTGACGGACTACAATTAGTTTACAGATTGTCAACTTTCAATGGCGTGCACATTTTTGATTGACCACTAGACTTAGTTTGATAAAATTATTTGTTATCTGCTTATGTTTCTCCCAAATCATGTCTAATCTATACAGTTGTGGCAACAGCAGAGGAGTGAGGCATCTGTACAAAATGTTGACAATCGCAGAAAAGTGCAAGTTGTGAAAAAGCTTGATGCCGATGCTTCGGTAAAGCATTCGTCTGAAACATACTACGTCTTCGACAATATAGCACATTTGGAAGCAGAAAGAGGAAATCCTCAAAATTTTACTATTGAAGTGACACAAAGAAATAGATGATAGAGAGAAAAGCTCTGAGAGAATGTTTAAGTGCTTATTTCGATAGCGTGGTTTCAATTGTGCCGAAGTGAAGGGCTTATGTTAGTATTTCTGGCCAGATGCTAATGGTGCAGGCTAAACTATTTCAGAAAGAGATATAATCGAAAAGACGTCATGCGAGAAATTTCACGTGCATGGAATAGTATTTCACAGTCAGTTTTGAACACGTGTGGTTTAAATTGTGGCCTGCTTTAAGTTATTTGATGTAGATGAAATACGTGTATTTATGTACGTATTTATGATGCATGATGCGGCATATCATTTGTCCCGAAAGAAATTTATAAAAATTAAGTTGGGTAAAGCTGGCATTGTCATTTTGAATAGGCTGTAGCATCGCTGGCACAATGGGTGGTACCTACAAAAGACAAGTCTGGGCAGGCAAATATTTCTAATTATCAGTATCTCTGGAAGAAATAGTGTCACCACATGTTTATAGATCGACTGGAGCTACTGATGATCAAAAAAATATCTCATTAGACCATAATGCCAAAACTCTGCATAATTGATCGCCGAAAGAAGTTTGAAAGTGATGGTGTATATGTATTTGATGCAAGAAGTAAAATAGTGATGTGCAAATTTTGTAATATCGGAATCGACTGGAGATTAAAAGATTCTATCTCGAAGCACATAAGGGACAGCAGCAAGTAAATCAATTAAATCCAAAGTAAAAAAATGTTGAAGGAGGGAGCAATGACAATAAGTGACAATTGTCCATATCTGACACAATCAGCAATGCAAGAAAAAGAGGAATTGATTTGTGACACAGTTAGCACTTTGATGAAAGCTAATATACCTTTGAAAAAATTAGACAATCCAAACTTCTAAGCATGGATGAATAAATACATTCCAAGTAAGTTTATGTTTATGCGTTTTATGTCTGTTAATTTTCTGAAGGATATCCTCCAGCACCCCCAATTCATTGAGAGGCATTGTATATTGCATACTAAGCGATTTCTGAATAACTGCAGGAGCAGGAGAAGGAGACATTTCTGGTGCTGATACCTGCTGAGCGAAATATGCTCAATAAGTTGCCAAAAAAAGAAAGGAGCATATAAAGGCATCAGTTAAAGGCCAAAAAGTTGCAATAATGTGTGATGAGATCACAGACAGAAAGGGTCGGTTGTGTATTCATCGTCTTGCCAAGGATACTGTCCTGCACCGCTCTGAGCAGAAGTTCTTTGTAGGGGAAGTTAAAATGCTACAACAGGCAAATGCAACTGAATGCTCCGGAGCTGTAATGGCTGTAATACAAGAATTTGAAATTTCTTTAGACAATGTCGTAGCTTTAGTATCAGATTCAGTTAGATACACGACACTGCGTGCCTGAATGTTTAACGTTCTCTACCCTGCAATGACACACGTTCAGTGTTGGGCCCATGAACTGAATCTTGTAGCCAATTTGTTTTCTACCGAGCTTAATGACTTGAATACATGTGTGTCCAATGGAAAAATGTTCTTTCTCAACACTAGAAAGAGGAAACATGTATTAATATATTTATTTCTTAAAAGAGTGCTATCCAGAAGATGAATGAAAGACAACTGCATTTCTATCATCAGTCATGGCAAGATGGAATTCTTAGTTCAAGTCAGCAATTTATATCGGGGATCATATTCAGGATATGGCAGACATTGGCAAGACTGTGGATGAGAGAAGTGCTGCAGTGAAATGCTTGGCTGAATTAGAAGAGCTAAAGATTCAAATAATCGAAGCCAGTGCAACTTTTCTCAAAGAACGTGGGCAACAGATAATTGACTCCATCATCACCTTAGAGGGATCATCATTTCCTTTCATACATAAGTTGCAAAGTAGAGCTGATGGCCTACTTGACAATTTTAAGATAGTTAGTAAAGGTTTATTAGGCAGTCGGACAACTTCTGCCATTAGTAACCTTAAGCCAGTGGTAAGGAGGAGAGGGTTTATATAGCTGTTTACAAATCTAGGAAGTTTGTGTGAGGTTAACCAGGCTTTTAACATCAGATATTGCCAGGAACTTAACTTCAATAATGAGAAGATTATTTGATGTGAAGAACATTATCCAAAACACTGAAGCATTCATTGTGCAGACAGCAGCATCCATTAATCTTATGAATAAACTTGATAGCACAGTGCGACTGACTGGCTATTTGAGCATGTCATTTGTGCAGTCTATTGTAAAAGACAAAGTGTAAAAAGGTGAGAAAGTTGATGTGCTCGATGCATTGCTGAGTATCGAAGGGGACCACAGTGAGTTTGTGGAATCTTGCATGAAGGTATTGTGAGTTCCATGTTCAAATGTGGACAGTGAGCGGGCTATTTCTTCATATGGAAATATACTAAGTGATTTGAGAACCAATGCTTCACTGAAACTTTGGAAGTACAACTTAGCATGTTCTTTGGCTTGTCATGTGACTAAGTTATGTCACTGTATGTGATTCCTGTAAATTTTTATTTCTTATGTGATTTCTTTATATATTTATTTCTTATTTTATATATTTATAAATGGTTATATGTTTCAACAAGTCAAAAATGGAGTACATTGTATGTTATAGTTAATAAATGAACAACTTTTTCTTTTTACCCATTTCATGAAATTCAAGATTTGTAACCTGCTGTTACCATAATTTTTTTACAGCTTTCCCTTGACTTTTTTTTTGCCCCTTTTCTGGGTACCTACACATGACTGAGTATGCAGAGAAGCAGTACAAAGGAAATTGTCCATAGGTAACCCACAATACACAGTACTCACAGGATGGGTGGCCATTGAGTCACCTTTGTAATGGCCTGTATTTTACATATCAATGAAGATAAGATAGAAAAAGTTAGATATATCCATTTATGTCTCTAATACAATTCTTTTTTTAAATTGAGGAATATGTAAATATTTATTTCACCCCAGGAGCACCTGCTTTTATTCTGTCTAATATGGCACTGGATTAAGCCCCACCTCCTCTGTATGAAACATTGCGTTTTGTATGGCCTCAGTCCCATGGTGATGTTTGTCGTTGTAATTGTTTGGAGAAAGTGATTCTTTTTTTCTCTTTACAGTCAAGCCGAGGGGACTTCCTGCACCCAGGGTGCCCAGGGTGGGGGAGCTGTTTGATGTGCATGTGACGATTGCTGCAAATCCCGGGAATTTCACTGTGAGTGTTGTGTGCAGTCAAGGGAGGATGCGAACCACCAAGCACTTGGTTTTTTTCTGTTGGTGTGTTGTCCTTCCGCAGCTCCGAATCTCTTCTCAACCTCTCTCGCCCTTCATCCCTACCACTCTTTTCTATTGATAGCAGTCACTTGTACTATTTTCTGTACTGTCTACTTTTGATGAATTCGTGCAATTGTATTTTGCCTATGGATAGTAAATACAGTAAAACCCCTTATTTAAACATTTCTAGGGACCGCTAGAAAAATTGTTAAAAGTATGGGAAAATGTAAGTAGCCGGAAAGCAGAATTTTCAGTTTTACTTGCAAACTTACACATTATAGAGTAAATATAAAAACAAGAAACACTGATAATCCGAATTAGAATAATATTATCAATTATTCCTCAAATTATATGACTTCTGATTTATTTTTGTATGATATATTTCTGTCAATTATTCAACCGACCCAACCATTGGATGTTGTCAAATCTATAATTCCCAAACTTATGCACTGTGCTATACCTTTTCTCTTATGACGAAGCCATTCACAGTAATATATGACGATCTAGAACTTGAAAACCACTTTTTAAGTTGGTCTTTCTTCATACCATGATTTCTTGATATTTTCTTTTTATCGACAGACGTGCACTAGTTTGCACTTGTTTCACATCACGGTTTTTTCATGATTGCATCCATTGTAAAGACCGGTAATCTTAGATGTTTCGCTATTTGCCAGTTTGTGCAAGTTGCATCATGTGAATCCACAATGTTTATTCATGCCTAAATTGAAAATATTCTAGTGGCTGTGAAAGCTTCTGTGGTGATCACATTAATCACAGTGGATAAGTTAAGAATTTGACTCGAGGTTTTCCAGTATTTTCCCCCCCTGCGAGGAGGGGGATTGAGAACACTCCCGCAGTATTCCTGCTTGTCATAAGAGGCGACTAAAAGGGCGGGGAGACAACCGCGATAACAAACCCCGTGCCAGCAAGGGTTGAGCCTGGAAAGTCTTGTGAGTAAACTGTCTTGTGTGTGGCCATACCACCTGGCCTGCGATCCATCCGCCGCATGTTTGCCGTGTGCGGAGACCCGTAAGGAGGAGAAGGGGATCCTGGAGGGTGAGGTTCCCAGCCAGGTGTTGGATGGCCGGTATGGACCAGGGGCCAATACCTCTCTTAGTACTCCCCCTACAAATTGCTATATGACAAGAGCATTGTCGAACTGTCCTTGGATGCCAACGGAGCGTGAATTTCCAATCTGTTTAGGTGCAACCGTGGAGGGATGCCGAGAAGTTTAATCAGCTGATGGGTGCCATGCAGTCGGTGTATTCAGCCTCATCTCCGATTAACTGCTCTGTGACTCCAGAGGAAGCTGCCATGTACCGCATGCCGCTGGTGAGGAGTCAGGTGAAGGAGGGAGGTGTGTTTGCAGCTCTCCATGATGACAAGCAGTGGTACAGGTGTGTAGCACAGGCGTACACTTAGTGGTGGTCAGCATCTCTATCACTGGAGCTGTGTTTTCCTTTGCCACAATATTCTCACCTCTCCTGATGTTTGATCGTGCATTCAGCATTGGTAGCATTCCAGCAATGGGATCCAGTCTTGTCTCAGGCATATATTTTGTGTCGTAAGGTCGAGAGCACAAGTTAGACTGCATGATATAATTTTAGTAGTTTGAAGAGGGAAACCCATTTGCTGCAATTGTTTTGGTATTAACTACATGTCAGTAATCATGGGGAGGGACTAGGTGGGGGGAAGTGTCTGCTTGTGATGGATTGGCACTCCTTGTTTAGCTGTTCTCAGATGATAATAAACGACAATGCAATAATAGCAATATTAATGTGATAAAGTCAAAATAATTGCACAGTGATGTTGTATATCTTCCAAAATGGGCTTTTTTTTATATTACTGCCTTAAACCTGGAATTCATTTTCTGCTGCTGCTTCAGGGCATTCTTGGCTCGAACTCATTTTCCACATGTAAACCATATCGCTGTAAATTTTTTCTCCCTGTTCTCCCAGATCCTGTGTTTTCATCAACCTTCCTGTCAAAATATTTATTTCCCGAGGAGTTATTGTTCTGAATCAGTTTGTGGGGGTGATATCTTCCTTGGTTCAGTGACAGTGTTGATTTTTCCTCAAATGATGCAAGGCACTGTCAGATGATGAGGAACCTCCTGGTGGAGGATTGTAGGATCACCCAGATATTGGTGATGCTCTCCTGCCCTAGGCTGAGGGTACTAGACAAAAGATTCCTTGTAATACCACCCGTGCTCCTTGTAATAGCAACCGTGCTCAGCGAAAGACTTTTCTGCTCCGCAGGGAACATCTGTGGTACGAAATGTGACAGGCTTGGTCCTCACCGAGTCGAGATGCTTTCTTAACAAAACTTTAAAATATGTTAAAGGAGAATGATTGAATGAAGGACTGTTCTTAATTAAAGTGTGCTGTTCAAGCTGAGTTTATTATAACACACAAAGAAAAAACACTAGCCAAATCCATAGAAATAAATTTTACTATGACCCGTGTTTCACTGTAATTACAGCATTGTCAGGACGTCATAGTCGTACACCTGATGATGCTGTAATACAGTGAAACTTGGGTCGTAGTAAAATTTATTTTTGGGGAATTGGCTCATGTTTTTTCTTTCTGTGTTATCATGTTTCGCTTACACTCCATATCGCCTGAATCTTCAGACTGAGTTTATTATTTTCAATCTCAACATGGTGAGTGTTAATATTTTTATGATTATATGATACCTAAGAGGTAAAACACTTTTTAGGTATGTTCTGTTCTGATATTTAGCAAATGTTCTTCATTTACATATCAGTACATTGTTAACGCATGTGTAAAGTGATTCTTTCGCAGAGTAATAACTTTTAAAGAGGTTATTTTGTTGACTGGGATTAAGTGATATTTTTCTATGAACGATGCAATCCATAGAAACAGAATCGAAATGAGAGAATTGGAATTTGAATCGCTAAAATTTTGAAGTGGACTCATCTATACTAATGATGAGTGCCTTGTGGTTGATGTTTAAATGCAAGGTGGTGAAACCAAGTGAGTGCTGCAGTCACAGCACTCACTTGGTCATCTATCTATGTAATGAAGACGTTTTTGTAGCATTCACCCTAGATATGTAGCCTCATTGCTTTGGTGGAGTAAAGGTCTGGACACAGCAGCGCGGGATGCGAAAGCGGGAGTGAAATTCGCCAGGGGGGCGAACTTTATGTCCCTCAGACCAAAGCGAAACATTCGCAGGACTGCAGGGAGCATCCGGGCCTGTAGTACTTCCGATTCGGTGGGCGCTTACAGTTGAGACTATGAATTAATGCCATCTGATGGAGAGCAAGCTCTCTTCTTGGTCGTATTGGTAGAAGACGCGAAGACCGTGAAAGATTTATGTGCATGCAATAATTTCTAAATTAAAAAAATACTATTTGCAATTAATGTTCAAAAGCATGCCTGTAAGTATTTGACCTCATCTTTCAATTGATTTTCGGATTGAGTGACGGATACTTCGACATTCTCACAGAAATTTTGCTCTAGACTAGTCATGGGATGTGGGAAATGCTGCATGCCGCAAACTGGATTTTATTCGTGATGTACCGCGTTCTGCCGTGTGGGATTCGGGTCAGTTTGCACATAGTGGTATCCCACCGTGTAATTGCCCTCAGCACTAATTTCGCTCCCTCGTCCCACATTGGTGTGAGCAGGCCTTAAGGGCCGTTTCAATGCCATTTTCTTCTCTGTGAATCCTGTGTGATTGTTTCAGGGTCAGCGTTTCCAAGCTGATAGAAGGCCCTTGCCCCGAGGAAGTGATGGTGTCGGCATATTTTGTGGACTATGGAGATGTTGCCGTGGTCACCTTGGATAGGCTCAGGGAGTTGGCCCCCGAATTCTATAGTGTTCCGTATCAAGCAGTTAAAGCCAAACTGTCAGGTTGGTGCTCACTATTCCTGCCTCTTCTGCCTCTAAACTGCTTGTCACTCTCAGGCAAAATTCTCTAAATTCATGCATGCGGCATAAATTTCACACGGGTAGTGTCATGCTTTGAATAAATGTAAGGAAGGGTAAACTAAAGTGCATGTGGGTATATTTTTAATCAGTTTAATAATATATAGTGTTGACATTTACCCTTGAAGTCTTGATACATGTGACATCTGGGGCAACAGATGCCACGTGGGGTTGCTTGAGTCACGTGTTGACTTGGCAAGGCGCTAGTCACAGTGTTAGTCTGAGAGAAGTGTGATGTTTCTTCCCCATCCAGTATGTACAGCTGGATTTAAAAGTACAGTTGAGTATCTTTAATCTGGCACAGTCGGGACTGAAGTGATGCCAGATTAGGGATTTTGCCTGACTATGGGTCATGCAACTGGTCTAATTTTGGCATCCAGGATGTTTTCATTATAAGGAGTCAATTATTTATGACAAAATATATTTGTTTGCCATTTACTGAACATAATTATTAAAAGATTCACTGAGAATAATCAGAAAGAGTTGGCTTTCTTGGTCCACAAAGTTATTACTTAAAAGTATCGAAGTTGTGCAGTGGGTGAAAATAACATAAGCTTAGCATCGTGTGCATCATATTGCTGCACATTTAAAAGTGTAATATTACTATTGGAAAAGGATATATAAAATTTAATATTTCTTATGCTCTGCTTTGCGCAACATATTTCTCACTGTGCTTGATTTGTTAGCTAGATTTGATCAGCTGATTCGATGTCAATGAGTGAGTGTTTGTCTGAACGGCCACCCATCACTGTTGCAGGCGACCGGACTGGGCGATTCTTTAAAGACCGTCAGCAATAGTCCTCTTCCTTCAGCAATTTCATGATCATCATCTTTATCCTCACTCGGATGTATTGTTATTAATAACCTTTTCAAGGATTTCATCATCTGTGAAATGTTGTGTGGTGTGAGAATTGTGGTTGCTAGCTATCCATTCCTCTAAATTTACCAATTCCATTTCCTTTAATTCTGGGTTATTGATAAGGATGGGGCAGGGATGAGAAGATTCGGTCGAATTCTATTGAATATATAGAATCAAGATTATATCGAATCTTTGGATTAAAGATTTGAATACCAGTCGTACGGATTCTATGTACCAGTGGTTGAGAGCTATAGTAAGTCCTCGACTTAGGCGGGTCCAAGTTACTCGGATCTGAACTTGCGCAGATGTTCAGGTAGGCCGGTGACATGCTTGTGTTTCTCCGCGTTTCTGTTGCTGAGACAGGTTGAACCAAATGTTGACAGGCAACTCAATCAACTCTGTGAAATGAGATGGCCCGAAGAAGGAGATTGAGTGGAAGTTAAAGAATTATTCACACAGGATCAATGAATGGTAACGCTGGAGTAGGAAAAATGCTCAGGAATAGTGCAGGACAATGTGTGAAGAGCTTCCTGCAGTACAGTAAAAGGCTTATAATGGTTAAGATTGAAACTAAGCCTACATACCATTGTGGTGCAAGTTTACATGCCTATGTTGGACTATGAAGATGAAGAAGTGGAAAATGTCTACAAAGATATTACTGAAGTAATAAAACAGGTAAGAGGAGAAGAAATCTAATTATTTTAGGAGACTGGAATGCTGTCATCGGTGAAGGTCAAGATGGAAGAATAGCTGGAATATTTGGATTGGGAAACCGAAACGAAAGAGGAGAAAGACTGCTGGAGTTCTGCACACAACATAAGTTAGTGGTTACTAACACATTGTTTAAAAATCACAACCGAAGAAGATACACATGGAAGATGCCAGGAGACAGAGGAAGATTTCAAATAGACTACATTTTAGTGAAGCAGAGGTATTTGATGCTTGGATTTCTGAAAGGAATTGGAGTGTCATACAATGACTGAAGAATTATCCACAGTTTGTATAAAAACCAAGTAGCTGTGATAAAATCTGGACCTAGCTGTGAAAAAGCAAGAATAAGGAGTGAGACAAGGCTGTGTCCTGTCTCCCGTAATTTTTAATGTTTACATCGAGAGAGCCATCAATGAAGTCAAGGAGAAGTGTTCTGGAGTGAACATCCATGGAGAAACAATCAGCATGCTACGATTCGCTGATGGCTAATATATCATAGCTGAGACAGAGAAGGAGCTGAATAAGATGCTAACAACCATGGAAAGGACAATGGCCATACATTAGCTGAAGATCAATAAGGAGAAGACTTAAGATACTGGTGTGCAGCAAGAGAGAGGAGGCCAAAACCAACGTTATACTAGGAAAACAAATTGGAAGAGGAGAAAGAGTTTTTAGTTTGAGGAGGTGGATAAAAATCCTCACTTAAAGAGAATTGACTTGGCGAAAAAGCTGCTCATGCCAGTAACAACATTGAACAACATCATAATGAAAAGGGAAGCAATTTTAAGAGAACCCACAGCATTGGGTGTTTTATCTAAGCGTCGTAAGCACTCAAAAAAGTCCCTGTTTGAGGAACTAGATAGCGTAGTTTTAAATTAATTAGATTTTTAAATAGCGTAGTTTTGAACAGTACCTGTACAAGTACTAATCGTTTTTATGCATGATATGTAGTGCATGTTTGGTGAGAGTTCACCCCCTGCCACACACCTTTATGGTGGCTTGCAGGGTATTATGTAGATGTAGATGAAAGATTTTTGTTACCTGGGAAGCAGAGTAACCAACGATGGACGAAGCAAGAAAGAAATAGTGAGTAGAATAGCCCAGGCAAAGAGGGCGTTCTATCAAAAGAAGAATCGGCTCACAGCTGGAAAGACAAGCTTGGAAGTAAGGAAGCAGTTCATCAAAATGTATATCTGGAGCATGTTTTTTCACGGCAGTGAGGCATGGACGATGACAGCAGCGGAGAAGAAAAGGGTGGAAGCATTTGAAATATGGTGCTATTGAAGAATGATGAAGATAAAATGGATCGACCAAGTAAGTAACGAGGAAGTTCTAAGAAGAGTGGGAGAAAAGAGAAGTCTGCTGAATACCCTGAGAAGAAGACGAAACAACTTAATCGGCCACATCATGAGACATGATGGCCTGATGAAGACAATCGTCGAAGGAAAAAGGAAATTGAGGAAATTGCAGATATTGAGGTAGCTGATGTTCTACCAATAAAGATAAACAGATTAATTAGGGACTGAAGCGATTTTATCATTAATTAGGGACTGAAGACTTTAATCATACAACAATTCAGAGTTTAAACAAGAGTTATAGATGTGATAAAGAAGTAACTCAGCTGGGTCATTCCATGTCAAATCATCCAGAAAATTTTCAAAATGTCACCCACCGACTCCGATTTTTATGAAATTTTTGTCACTAGCTAATATCTTCAATGTGATAACCCATGTAAAGTATTTCTGCTCTCACCCTCATAGTTTGCAAGATATGAGGGGTCAAAGTTTGGGAAGTTTGCTCAGAAGTGCCGGTAGTTGGATTCCATTTTCAGAGTACAGGGCACAAGTTAAAAATTCATAGCTCAGTAACCAAGTAACATATCACCATGAAATTTTTACATCTTGTCTATCAAAGTACATAGATTCCACAGAAATATTTTTTATCACCCTTGCATAGCTATGTTAGTCACTATTATGTCATTAGTTGTCAATTAACCAAGTTTTTGAACTCAAAAACATTACTTCATATTTTCACAAATATCACCCTAAGGCAGAGTATTTAACTCGTCCAATATTTTTTTTAAGTGTACCTAAATATGTGCTCCAATTGATTGTGAAATAAAAATGGTGGTGTTTTGACTGCCACTGTGATTATTTGAGGATTTACTTTTTTTCTGACTCGGTGAGGGGAATTTTGGACACATATTATACAGATCCTAAACATGACTGTATCCAAATGCATACCTTCATGAGGAAATATTTGAAATAATGGTTAGTGAGTGAAAGGCCTGGCATCTATTTTTAGTGACTGTGACTTTTGTTAGTATAATTGTTTTAAACAATAATTCACAGCTCGCGGCAGCCGAAGAGAAAAGAGCCCAAATGTTTACGCAACTATGAATTGATGCACTTTTTCAGGCATTTACCTATTTAAACAAGTGTTAAGTTCATGAAAAATATGGAATTAACATTTATTATACCCATTTTCTGAATTATATCACAAATAAATTATTTACATCACACACTAAATTTGTAAAACTTACTTAAATCTGTGGTGAACTGTGCGATGCTGTACTGTGTTGTTGAACTGTACAGCATTGGAAAAGAATCAGGATCTTAGTGCCACAAAAAAAGCTACACACTGGTGGTGAGACTGAACAAAATTGAGACTGAGTGTGTTTGAAAAACAACTTTTATCCCCCAGAAGTGGGGTAAGTTGTGAAGTCCTATTTAATGTCTGAGAACATCACAGAACATACTTTATGAAAAAGTATAAATCTTATCAATAATACTGTCTCAAACCATTTAAGAACCATGGGAAGAAAATAGAAATGTCACTAAGGTATGTCAGTCCTGAATTTGCAGAAAAAGCCAGTAAAATCCCTGAAGTCCAAAAATTAGTTCCAGGAATGAAAATATGCCAGCCATGTTGACAGAAAGTACATAAACATAATAAATTTGGAATTGAGCTTTCTGATACTGAAGTAGTCCAAGATGACAGTAATGAGAGTATTTTGACTTTTGAAACGCCAATATCCAAAGAAAAAACAACTGAAGTACTTAAAAGGACACTGCAAGAGATGGGGGAGTCACCTTTGAAATTTAATGGTATTTTGTCTCTCAGAAGATCAACCTATGCCAAAATAAAAGTGGAATGGCATGCTTTAATTTTAAAACTAAAGTTAAAAGAGTTCTTGATAAAGAGTTATCTCCTGAAAAGAATGATCCCAAAACTGCCCAAAGAATTGCTTCAGAAAGTCCATGATATGGATTTGCTCATAGACTTAATTAAAGAAAAAGTCAATGCTGCAAACACGCATCAAGAAAAGGTACAACTGTTAACATTGGTACCTACTTCATGGGGCAGGAAGAAAGTAGTGGAAGAGTTCCATGTCAGTGAATACACTGTCCGGCAAGCAAGAGAATTTTTTAGAGAAAAAGGAATATTAGCTGTACCTGAATTGAGAAAAGGAAAGACGATCTGTGATAAAACATTAGAATTAGTGAGGACTTTCTATGAAAGTGATGAATACTCCAGAATGATGCCAGGAAAAAAAGATGTGGTTAGTATCTCTATGTATGAATGTACATGTTCAGAAGAAATTATTACTGTCTAATTTGAAGGAATTGTATTCAGCTTTTAAATTTGACTTTCCCAAGATTAAAATTGGCTTTTCTAAATTCATAAAAATTTGAAAAGTTTTCTTCTGAAAAAGTTTGAAGAATGTGACCCTGGAGATGGTGTCATACAGTCAGTGGGTTTCCACTGACAGATCACAACTGGTGAACTTCACGGTTAAATTTCACGAGTACATATCAACTTTAATTGAAATACTGGAAAAACTGGTGCCCCATTCATTTATTACAAAAGAACAGGCAAACTATCATAAAAAATGAAAGAAAATCTTGGACCCCATGAAGCAATTGTTCTCCTTGACTTCAGCAAAACTACTCATATGTTATCCAAGATGAGGCACAAGGGTATCTCTGGGCAAATGATAGTTGTACCCTGCACCCTGCTGTGATTTACACTCAATATCATCAGTTGAAACAGCTACTTGTTTCCAGTTTATGCATCATATCAGATGATTTGGAGCATGGCGTAGCTTTTGTATATGAAAGCCAAAAAATAATATCTCAGTTCATGTTGAAAATTTTCCATCAGTTAAAAAAGTACATGATTTTAATGTTGGCTGTGCTGGACCATATAAGAACTGCAAAAATGTTCTCAACCTTTGCAACCACAACCAGGACTTCTCCTTAATGGCTTCGTGGACATTTTTTGCTACAAGCCATGGAAAATCCCCTTATGTGGCATTGGTGGTACAGTTAAGCATTTGGTAGTCCGAGAGAGCCTTCAGTGATGTTCAGGAGATTTCTTAAACTCTGTGGAAAAGATCATGAACTTCTGCAGGTCTAGAGTTGAAAACATTAAATTCTGGGTGATAAAGAAGGAAATTATTTCAGAAACCCGTCAACAGTTAGAATACAGATTCCTCAACGCAAAAACAATTCCTGGCACACGTGCATTTCACCATTTCATGTGTGTCTAAAAATTCCATAGGAGCTAAGGGGATCAGCTCGAATGAAAACTTATTCATATGTATTACTCCATTTCGCCAGTGACTGACCACCACCTGCAATTACATTGTCACAAATTATAACAAACTAATATATTGCATGTGCCTATGATGATCATTGGTTTTTTGGATTAGTAATGCATGAGGAGGAGGGTGATGTGAAAGTAAAATTCATGCACCCTTTATGGCCTAGCAAGATCATTCCACTGGCCTTCACACGAGAAGGAAGACATCTGCTACATACCTACCTATAAGTAGTATCATCACTGTCAGCCCTCCCATCACCAAGGGTTATGGGAGGATATACTACTTTAGTGAAAGTAGGGCTGACTTTGTGCAATGCCAGTACAGCATGGCACTATTCACCACAGATTAAAGTAAGTTTAACAAATTTAGTGTATGATGTAAATGATTTATTTATGATATAATTCAGAAAATGGGTATAATAAATGTTAATTCCATATTTTTCATGAACTTAACACTTGTTTAAATAGGTAAATGCCTGAAAAAGTGCATCAATTCATAGTTGCGTAAACATTTGGGCTCTTTTCTCTTCGGCTGCCGCGAGCTGTGAATTATTGTTTAAAACAATTATACTAACAAAAGTCACAGTCACTAAAAATAGATGCCAGGCCTTTCACTCACTAACCATTATTTCAAATATTTCCTCATGAAGGTATGCATTTGGATACAGTCATGTTTAGGATCTGTATAATATGTGTCCAAAATTCCCCTCACCGAGTCAGAAAAAAAGTAAATCCTCAAATAATCACAGTGGCAGTCAAAACACCACCATTTTTATTTCACAATCAATTGGAGCACATATTTAGGTACACTTAAAAAAAATATTGGACGAGTTAACTACTCTGCCTTAGGGTGATATTTGTGAAAATATGAAGTAATGTTTTTGAGTTCAAAAACTTGGTTAATTGACAACTAATGACATAATAGTGACTAACATAGCTATGCAAGGGTGATAAAAAATATTTCTGTGGAATCTATGTACTTTGATAGACAAGATGTAAAAATTTCATGGTGATATGTTACTTGGTTACTGAGCTATGAATTTTTAACTTGTGCCCTGTACTCTGAAAATGGAATCCAACTACCGGCACTTCTGAGCAAACTTCCCAAACTTTGACCCCTCATATCTTGCAAACTATGAGGGTGAGAGCGGAAATACTTTACATGGGTTATCACGTTGGAGATATTAGCTAGTGACAAAAATTTCATAAAAATCCGAGTCGGTGGGTGACATGGGCTGGATGAACTGACGTGGAATGACTCAGCTATCAGCTATTGGGAGAAATGAAATATCATATTAGACTTTTGACGGACCACTGGGGATTCCAAATGCCATTCTATTTGTCCTTTTACTCTGCATCACAATGTCTGGATCAGAATCTAGTTATAATCAAATTTAAGAATGACTGTCAAAAATATTTTGTATCTTGTTCTGATTGAAGAAGGGCATTACCTAGGTCGTGCATTGCTTTGCTGACTGAAATTATTATGCTAGTCATTCTCTTTGTATAATCTCACTAAAGAGCCTCTTTTTTTTTCTTAGCTCTTACAAGGGGAGTGTCCGATAACCGGGTCTCAGAATTCGATCAAACTTTGTAGTGTTATAGTCCATCGGGCGCTGATCTCGAATCACCCCCCATATGGGGTTATATAACCAATAGTTTAAACAGAAAATGCATTTAAACATTTACAAGTCAAACGTGTTGCCTTAGGAACTGTTTGTATGTATGACTCGTCGTAGACTAGTGGTTACGGTGTCAGACTGCCACGCCGATGGCCTGGGATTGATGCTCACTTGTGTCACTTTTTTTCATCATTTCTTTTTACCTTTTCTTTTACAGAAGCCTGCAATTCAACATCTTTTTCACGATTTTCACCGTGAATTTTTTTAAATGCACATGTCTGATGTTTTCCCATTTTTTTCACACGGAAGCCTCCTTTGAATTATGTTATTTCCGTGTAGCAACGCGAAGCATTTTTACGGTATGTACTTGGTTTCCTTTTATGTTGCAATATCATATTATGGACTCAAATTCTTACAATTCAAGCCTAGTTTTAGAATCGGATTGCTTTTTTGGTTGAAATTTCAGTACTCTCCGGAGTAAGAGAGGAAAAACTTAACCGGGAACCTAGGTATATGTTTTACCCATAAGATTCGATAATTCTCTTGCCGGGAGAAGTAAAAGCAAAGTTTACCAACAGAAAATTTCTCGGAAGCCCCTTCTGCCCTTTCTTACAGATGGCTTGTATACAGTCGAGTTGCCAGATGGTTCACCCCCTCCGGAGGAAGTGCCTCCCCGGCTCGCCCTCTCGGGATTTCCTCAGTTCTTTTCCAAATATTTTTATGACCCTTTTTACAATTGCATCCGAAACCCTAGCACAGGGAATGGAAGGACATGACAGTGTTAGTTCTCTGCTGTCTTTAGAATCGTGCGCATGTTTTGAGATTTTAGTGCGTCTAGGGCCGTCAGCGTGGCAGTCTGAAACCGTAACCACTAGTCTACGACGATACATGCAAACAGTTCCTAAGGCAGTACATTTGATTTGTAAATATTTAAATGCGTTTTTTGTTTAAACTATTGGTTATATAACCCCATTGGGGGGTGAGTCGAGATCAGCGCCCGATGGACTACAACGCTACAAAGTTTGATTGAATTCTGAGACCCGGTTATCGGACACTCCCCTTGTTAGATAAGTGGATGCAAATATTGCTGAGGGGATGCATGGAACGCAGCTGAGATGACTTGCGTTAATCCCCGGTGGTGTGATATCTTTGTCTGCAGGCATTCTGCCGGTGCACTCTGACTGGTCGGTGGAGGACTGCCTGCGCTTCCAGGAGATGGTGTGCAACAAGCAATTCGTGGCGACTGTGGTGGAGACTGGCCCTGACATAATCGACCCTTCGGACACTGTCATCGGCATCAACTTGACGGACACGAGTGACCCGACCGTGGACGCATCAATTGGGGAGATATTCTTGGAGGAGGGGAGAGCCCGTCCGAGCGAGGAAGGCGAGTCCAGAGGCGGGGGACTGAGTCGGTGGTGACTCGTGAAGATTTGATTAGGGGGAAGCCCTGTGCGGAGTGCTTTCCTTGTTTGAGGGTCTTTCTCATGTGCGTGCAGCTCCAGTAAATGTCATTGGCTGTGAATTATGGCAATGTATGCGAGTGTAGTGGTCACTCTTGACCTACTTGAACAGCATCCTCAGGAACTCTTCAAATTGATTTCTTTGCTGTAATAAAACTGACGGTATGGCCTGGCCCATGCTGATTGACAAGGACAAGTGTCTCAAGAAGAGAGGGAGAGAGAGAGAGGGAGGTATGATCGCATGGATCTAATTTTTAGACACTTTTCATATTTTAGAAAATTACAGGAGGGTGTGGGCAGTAAAAATTTTTTATGTATGGATTGTGTTTTTATGGAATTTCAGTCTGGTTTTCTGGCATTAGTGATGCCACTAACGCACCTGTTTGTACCTCATGGTACATTTGGGTCAGTTGCAATATAAAACAATTACTTGTCTTGATGTGCTGCTCGACTCTGAGAAGTGGTGGTTTTACTTGAGTTTTTCATTTCAGCTTGTGTCTCTCTCTCTCCGTCTTGGCCAAAGCTTGTTGCGAGAAAGTGACTCCTTTTGAAGGGCTCGAGTCTGTGTGTGTGTTCCATAAAGGAAACTATTCTTTCTTGTCGATGCTCCTGCGTTTCCCCGCTCTTTGTGAGTTGAGTTCTAAGAACTCTTTATGTTTTGACCTTGTTTCCAGAAGTATGAAGCGTCTGAATGTTTACAGAATTCCTCTAGTGTTTGCTGCTGATGCCAAGTGCTGTGCAGGACTGAAAGTGAGCCGTCTCATGAGATGGGTGCTATTGTGAGACTGAGTTGCTGTGCACTGCTCAATGTCAGACCTTTTTTAAGAGTGTTTGTGCCCTTGCATGTGAATGCATGCAATTTCCTGTCGTTTCTCTCCGAGAAGTGTGCCAGAGTCTTCGTGCATTTTTGCTCTAGCTCTCACTCACACGCAGGATATTGACAATTCCATTGGTGCTTACCTGAAAACCTTCATTTTGTCTCGTGTATTCCTTGCAATACGTGCGACAAAGGGGCAAGTTGTTGAGTAAATGATGCAATGCCAATGGCATTTGAAGTGAAAAGTGATTTAGGGAATAGACCTCATTATTTTTTAATTATTGGCAAGGGAAACAGTCTGCCTTTATGTTGTTTGATTTAACACATTTCATTGACTCATATTCTTGTAGTAACATGAATTATATTTCAGTGAACAGATATGCATATTGTTATGTAGCCACTTGATATTCTGTTGCCTTTCTTTTAATTGGTCGGCTCTTTGCGTTCGTTGTGCTCCCAACATTCCTTTCTGTGGTAGACTCCTGTCTTCAGGTGATGCTCAATTGTCCTTGTTCCCTTCCTTGCCCTGTGTTGAGTATGCTCGAATTTTGTATCCCTTGATTGCTCAATTTAATACTCCGATGTAGGTTGTGCTCTGCTGGCATGGCTTGAAATTTTGAGGAATGCAGTTGACACCTCGTCAACATCTGCCATTTATCTACAATACTTGCAACATTAATAATAAGGCTGAGCATTAAAATTAGAGGTGTTTCCTGTCAATATTCCTACCTATTCAGAATATGTAAATTCCCTTCTAATTATATTCTTTTAACAAGAACATTATATGTGAAGACTATTCATTGAAAATATTGAGTATTGCTTTCTTTAACAGTGTTATTATTATATTTTAAAAATAAATTTTTATGTGTAAAATTTGAATTGTTATTCCCAGAGTTAGCATTAGTAACGTTTACATTCCGTGTTATGGTACCATGAAAGTGACTCCTGCAACTGATGGCGGCACGCAATGTGACCAGACGGGAGTGTGTTCATCGAGAGAAAGAGAAGAAGAATGGGGGCGTTTACTCGGAACCGAAATAGCAATTTTGTACACGAAATCGTTAGATGAAAACAAAAAAAGAATTTTAGTGAAAAAATTAATCTTCTAACTAAAATAAGCAAAAGGTTACGCCCACCGAAAATGCGGCTGTGATAACATTGACGTCATTTTCCTCCCGTCCTTGACTGCTTTAAGGGGAAGGGAAGGAAGTAGAGGGGGGTTCTCGGAAGGTCTACTCACACAGATCCTGTCGCAACTGCTCCTATTGGCAGAGTCAGCTGTGTCCCCCCATTGCGATAAGGCAAAGTAGCTTCGCGGGGTCAGTTGTGATTGGACGAAGTCGATATATGTCAGAGGTTGCACCAAGCCCACTTTTCCGAAAGGGTTAAAAACATCAGTTTTTCATCGCTTATAACTCGAGAAATAATTGACGGATCAAAAAATGAAAAAATAAGGGTCTTTTTGTTTTACAAACTCTATCATATTCGGCAATTAAAAAACATGGTAAACGACCCCATTGAGCTCTTGCAGTATTTTGTTCGTCACCAGTATTACAATCCTAGGTTTACTGCAGCCCTCCGTTCTGCCCTATTCATTATTGATTCCCTCTCGACCTGATATGTTTTCTCTTTCACGTCCTTCTTTATTTGCCCTGTATACTTGTCCCTTGGTCTTCCTCCCATTACATTTCTCACTAATTCATTGTGCCTCAAGGTGTGTCCATTCCATCTGGTGCTTCTCCTTGCCGAACCCCTGCAGGTAGGGGGATTGAGAATACTCCCAAAGTGTCCCTGCTTGTCGTAAGAGGCGACTAAAAGGGTGGGGTGTTAAAACCCTGAAAACAAACCCCGTGCCAGCAAGGGTTGAGCCCGGACAGTCTTGTGGGTCAACTGTCTGTGTGCGGCCATACCACCTGGCCTGCGATCCACCCCCACGTTTGCCGTGTGCGGAGGCCCGTAAGGAGGAGAAGGGGATCCTGGAGGGTGAGGTTCCCAGCCGGGTGTCGGATGCCTGGTATGGACTATGGGCTAATACCCCTCTTTGGCCCCGGATTCGCTGTAAACGGGCGGCCGGGAGCTAGCCACTCCCGGTCAATCGGCTTCCGTGGCGTTAGCTATGTGATGGGAGTCTGCTAATTGAAATGGCTACCCCACAGCAAAGTGAAAAACTTCTTTCAATGAAAAGTCTCCGTGACATACCAGTTAAGGTAGAGGTTCAACTGCACCCTCAACACCAGTCGGGAAGTAATATCACATTATGACCTGCTGTATGATGAAGTCGACAAGATAAAGAGAGAGATGGCTTCTCAGGGAGTTGTTGATGCTTGTCCACTTCCAATGAAGCACATTGGCGAAGTAGTAAAGACTACATCGGTCATTTTAACATTAGCGTGCGATACTCTCCCCGACAAGGTATTTGTTGGGTATGACTCAGTACCAGTGCGATCATTCATACCGGCACCCATGTGCTGCTTCCAGTGTTAGCGTTTCTGCGTTGTTTATTAAAAAATATGGTATGCACATATCATATTTTTTAATTCTTTATTTTTGCTTTTTATAAAATTAAAGCCCGGACCTATCACTAAAAACCACGTGAACATAATAAAGTTTACATTGTTCACCTCTTTGTTTTTACTTTAATAAAAATAAAACTCAGTGGGAAGGATGAAATATTTATTTACAGTCTTTAGATTTTGCCAACAAATTGATAATTTCTTCTAAATAAACATCGATACAGTTTCATCAAAACAATAAAAATTTAATTAATTCCCCCTCTGGAGTAAATAAAAACTGCAAAATAATAGCAAAATTAAGACTTTTTTGCTTACTTTTAACTTCAAGAGTGGATTTCTTTAGTAAACCATGTCGATACTTTCGTTACCAACGGGGGTAATCTGGTTACCCCAAAAACATTTTCTCCATGTTACGTATTAATATTGAAATAACAATTTTTTCCTTAAAAATGTTCAAAAATGATTCAAGAAGCTTGAATGATTTTAGAGAATGTTATGCTTCGTACTATGAAGCGTAACATTCTCCAAAAAAATTACAGGTTATTCAATTGAAAATATTACTTGGGGTAATCTCGTTACTCCCCTTGATAGTCTGAGGGTTAACCAGTTGCATGTGCAAGGCGAAGTAAACAATGGTAAATCGTCCGCTCGTGTGTTGGTTGGAGCGACGGAACCTTCTCTCTCATATCCATTGGGGTTTTCGGCGAGGTAGATAGACAAATGATCACCTCGCCCGGGGTGACAATTTCATCCAGGAGGCCTTTCTTCTGCGTCAGCATGTCATCGGCGTCTTCTTCGATCTGGAGAAGGCGTAAGAATCTGTATGGAGTCAGAAGATTTTATTGCAGTTACATGGTTGGGGTTTTAGGGGTAATCTACCTATTTTTATTCAGAATTTTTTAACACTCCCGAGTTTTTATAGTCAGAATAGGTAAACACCTATCAGAACAATGGAAAATGGAGTGCCACAGGGCCCAGTGCTTAGCGTGAAGTTGTTCGCCATTGCGATCAACCGCGCCAGTGACTGCATCAAGGGATCTGTATCTCTGTTTGTCGACGACCTGGCTATTTTCTACCGGTCGTCCAAACTAGACACCGCTGCCAGGCAAATTCAGCTTTGCCTAAACTAACTTGATTCATGGTCCAACAGGAACGGAGTCAGTTTCTCAGCTGAAAAACGAAAATGCATCTGTTTTCATCGAAAAAGGGGGTACCCCCTGAGCTACCACTCGGTGATAAGACTTCTCCCGTACGTGGATTCGTTTTCTCGGGATGGTTTTGGATCCGAGGCTGAACTGGAAAGAGCACATCCGAGTATTAAAATATAAATGTCTTAAGGCCGCTTTACACGATACAATTTTTTTGTGCAATTTCTTGTACAAACTCTTGTATAAACTGAACGAAATTGTATGTTTGTATGAATGGAATTAAAACAGGTTCTATTTCCCGTTCAGAAATTCAGGCAGTCGCGCAAGTGTTCGTACAATTTGTCGCTTTACACGGTACAGTTTCCTCATACAAGAGTTTGTACAAGAAATTGTATAGAAAATTGTATCGTGTCAAGTGGCCTTTAGAGTTTTAAATATTCTAGAGGTTTTATCTAATTCAACTTGGGGTGCGGATCGCATCACCATGCTGCTATTTTATAGAGCAATGGTTCGCTCCAAGCTATACTACGGATGTTTCGTGTGCTCCTCAGGCCGCGACAGTTACTTTGTCGACGGTTCACTTCGTCTGTTGACAGGATCGTTCAGGACGTCTTGATTCTGTATACGGAAGCCGGGGAGCCCCCCCCCCCCCTGTCAACGCGGAGAAACGTCCTTCTGTGCAATTATGCAGCAAATATTTTATCAGTGAGGACACACTCTTGTTTTAATATAATTTGTAACCCCCGGTTTGTAAATGTTTTTAACGAACGGACGAAGGCTACCAAACCATTAAGTATTCGTTTCAAACATTTTATGGATGGCACGGACATGCCTAGCCGGACACACCGGCTGGGAAATACTGGCGGTGGCCTACTGTGCAAGATGAAATTTGATGTCAAAAACAGTTTGTACTGAGGAAAATATGGGACCCCAAACTCATCTACGGGAAAACCAACTTGTATTTTGTCGATTTGAAACCAGAATATGACACATGCTGCCAACGTTCATTGTACACTTCGAAATTTAAATCTATAAGTGATGAGTTCTTTTTTTAAGTCAATAAATATCACTAAGTTTGTATTAAGGTGTAAGTTTCTTAGCCCAAACTATCCTAATCATGTTGTGTGTACCTAAAAATGGGGCGAGATTTGGCCAAAAGGCATAGCCCGTTCAAATGTAATGCAAAAACATATTGGTCCAAAGTCACCCCGAGCAGTGGGGTGACATTACACCATACTTCGGGCTTAACTGTTGGTTTAAATTTCAACGAATTTCAGAATTAGAAATGAGAGAGAAATGTTGAAACTTTTCATTGGTGAACGTGTTCTAAAAGAAATATTAGAAACGCAAGCTTTACAAGCGAAAATCTTGAAAAACTGGTCCAAAGTCACCCCAGTTTACGGTAGTACTTCCAGAAGTGTATGGCTGTGGGTATTCGGGCCACCCACCGTGGCGGGTACAGTCTCCCGAAATGTAGCTACTTGCTGCAACGAGGCCAGAAACGTGCCACTACATCTGAAGAGTGCCAGCCAGATGTTTAGGGAGGCACTTCTCTGCAACTCCATCCCCGTGTTTACGGATGGATCGGTGTCAGCGTGCGCGTGTGCAGTTTTCTCGTCCCACCACGGAGTCATTAGGACGAAGCTTAGCCCGCTGTCTCTACTCTAGCCGAGCTCTTCGCCATAAAGATGGCTCTGGGTGGGATTAAAGACAATAACGGTGCCTACGTGGCCTGCAGTGATTCAACGAGTGCGTTACAGGCAATATCCGGCTACTCCCCAATGCACCCTATCGTCCAGGAGATACAGTCCACCCTGATATCCTGAACTAAAAAGTGTGTTAAGGAGGTTGGCTCGCGACTGCTTGAGTCAAGTCGTCTGAGGAATCTTATTAATTTAAGTACGAGTATATGCCTGCGAAGTGATCCTTACTTCTCAAAGAAAATTACCTAAGCTATTGAAAGTATCACAAGAAATACGATGTAAAGCCGAAGGATTTATTTTTTATGATAATTTTAATCAGCTCGACGATGGAGTCAATTCAGCACATATATATGTAACATATGTTAGTGAAATAAAGTCATGTGCTCAATTATGTTACAATATTTTTCTGAAATATTCTTGAATATCTCATCAGTAATGATATTATTTATACGCCATACGTTTTGGCTAGAGCGACCGCAGCGCCACTTGAAGACAACTAACGAATTTCATCTACTATAAGCACAGAGTATACTCTGTGCTATAAGCGCAGAAATTGGTGGATTTAGCGAAAAATACGGTGGGTAGATGCCTTTTTTTTCGTGTCATTTTATTCCTTGTGAAATTACGCATAAAATATCAGTTTTTTGCAAAAATGACATGTCACTATGGTATTTTTAAACGTTATATTCCCATGTGATGGCCATTCTCGCCGTTAATCGTATGTAATTTCAAATGAAAATTGTGGAACAAGTAGTATGTGTTTGTGTAATTATCTTTACTTTATTAGATAGAGGAACTTTAGTTCTATAAGTGCTGAAAATATAAAACAAATGACATGACTTTCACTTTTCGGATCGACCTCCTTAAAGTATGTTTCCTGTTAGGGATTAGTGGGCAGAGATCTGGCGCTCTCAGATATGGGGAACAAAGCACCAAGCAGTGCGCATCAGTGTGGCCCACGTCGGTTGGGAGGACTCGCAGGGAGGAAGTGGTGATCGCACGGTTGAGGATAGGGCACACTGTTGTAGCACACTCCTTCCTCTTTACAGAGGAAAAGATTTCCCCCCTCGGTGTGATCACCGCCTATCCCCATTCACCGTGAGACACCTCCTAACCGATTGTCACCTACGTACATTTCCGCGTGGCTAAAAGCGTGCTGAAGTTTATTTTCTTATTCACAAATGACGACGGAGTCGGATATGCAATGCCTGTCGAAATAACCCGAAGTGAGTGTAACAATCACTTCCATCGGCAGATTAAGCTGTGCGTCCCCCGCTGTGATTGGGTGAAATAGCTGAGCAGTTTCAATTGTGATTGGACGAAGTGGGTGACGTACGAGTCCTTCACACGCCCACTTTATTCTTGATTATTTCTTCATTAACGGGATAAACCCTTGAAACAGATCAGATTCATAAATTTCAAACAAAAAATTTGAAATAATTATGTTCAAATACATTGTGTAAAAAGCAAACTCAGGGTTTATAGGAACCTGGAAAAGTCAGGGAAAATGGAAATGGCCATGGAAATCCTGGAAAAGTCAGGGAATTTAACGTGTGGTCAGGGAAAAATCGCAAAACATTCAAATTTCAGAATTTTTCACCTGACAATGCCAAGAGATCAAAAACTGCACATAGGAGTGGAGGAGGAGGGTGAAGGAGGGGACGACTGGCCTCAGGCTGGCTTCGCTGTGGAGGAGGCAGCCCTATTCTGGTTCTTTCTGGCTATAGCCTGCATGATTTGGTGAATAGATTGGCGAAAGGTGTGTGCATTCATATTCCTACTTTCATTCGTTAGCAATTTCACCAGGAATGCTTCGCTTTGTCCCTCTGGCGACGAAAAAGTTATTTGCTTGGTATGCATGGTTAAATCAGGGTTCGTACTTGTCAGGGAAGTCATGAAAATGTCAGGGAAATTAGATTCTGGTCAGGAAAAACTCCAGAGGCGCAGCAAAAAGAAGAAAATCGTGGTTGAATGCGTTGCTGCTCTCACGCCTTGTTGCCGTCCTGTCTGGGTGTTGTGCCGACTTGGCGGCTTGGTCTGCTCTTCGGTTGTTTTGTTTTTGAATTTTAACTGGAATACGTTACTTTCCTGGAATAAATAAATTTTATTTCACAGCATACCTTGCTGCATTTTTTCCATAAAATCCCTGTTTGCGACTGCTTAGCCATTGATATGAAGTCGGGGAAATTTCAAAAATTGGGACTTTAAATCAGGGAAAAGTCAGGGAAGTTGAAAATGGAAAGTTGGTACGAACCCTGTAAGTGTCATAGAAGCAGGGTTTATAGAAACCTGGAAATCCTGGAAAAGTCAGGGAAAATGAAAACGACCATAGAAATCCTGGAAAAGTCAGGGAATTTAATGTGTGGTAGGGAAAAATCGCAAAACGTTCAAATTTCGGAATTATTCGCCTGAAAATGCCAAGAGATCAAAAACTGTGCATAGGAGTGGAGGAGGAGGGTGAAGGAGGGGACGACTGGCCTCAGGCTGGCTTCGCTGTGGAGGAGGCAGCTCTATTCTGGTTCTTTCTGGCTATAGCCTGCATGATTTGGTGAATAGATTGGTGAAAGGTGTGTGCGTCTCATTTTCATTCGCTAGCAATTTAGCGATGCTTCACTTTGTCCCGCTGGTGACAAAAAAGTTTTATCAGTCAAATTTGATGTCACTTAGCCAAATTTGTAGAAGGGTGTGAGGAAGAAAAAAATCAAGATTGATTCAAAGAGCTACTTTAACATGACATCAGGTTTGAAGGAAAAGCCAGGTTAGCCTTCTTTGCGTATATTTTTCTGCAATTAAAACCCTTTCTGAAGGCATATCGATGTAAGTAATGATAATTTTTATTTTGTTGTTTTGAAAGTTTTTGATCTCTTATTACTGAAAGTTCATATGATTAATATGAAAATAAACCTACAATTTTTCATAAGGTTAGACTTCTTTGCTTCCTTACTACCACTTTTATCTCTAACCGAAATGTTGGGAGTATTCAGGCGCTCAAAAGTCAGGGAAACTCACTAATAATGGTATGGAAATCCTGGAAAAGTCAGGGAAAATGAAAAGGAAAAACTCCTATAAACCCTGAAACTCTATATCCAATACAACCGTTTCAAGTCATAATTATGTCAAAGAAAAATAAGGATACATGAGAAAAAGACAAATGGATTTTTTAATTCTAGCATTTTAATTTTCCTTTCAATTTTTTAAGGACGGAACAATAAAAAAATCAATGCCTCTGCATATTGTATTCCCATGTCTTTGCATTTGGAAAACGGGAAGGTGGTAGGTACGATACAACTCAGGGCGATACAAAGGGAGCAGACACGTCCTCCATCATTCCCCCCATTTTACTGCGCAGCAGAACAATTGGTAGCTCCCCGGGGGTTCGGGAAAAACAAAAGAAAGGAGAAAAGCAGAGTGGCGCAGCATATGACATTCTCCCACCTAAGTCAACGAAAGAAAACTCTGAAGAGTTGACTTACATACAAACTAACATCACCCTTAGGAAATTATGCATAAAACAGAATCAACTTTCATAAGTGAAGTCTCACTGGCGCTTTTACTGGCCTGCCTTTGCGTGTCACCAAAGTCTCTTTGTTCTCATTTGTAGTCCATTGCATCTTCGGTCCATCACGGCCACTGTTTGCATCGTTTAGCTTTACTTTGTCCCACAGCTGCTGGCTTGTCGTCTCTTCCCTACTGTCCTTATTTAGAGCAGTCTAATTCTAAATTTCCTCTGTATGCAACAATTTGCCACCCTGAGACTTGAGTCTTATCTACCTTATGGCTCCATCACGTCCTGGCAGAAACTCACTCACCCTAGCTAGAGGCCAATCGGAACGCTGGGTTTTGTCACTCCCGATCAAAGCCACTTCTCGTACTCTAATTGTTCTAAGAGGCTGACTCATTCCAGCTAATTTCAACTGTCCTAGATATTCACTTCGAGCACTCTTTACCAACGTGCTTTTTCGATTTGCGACGGAGGTTCCATAGAGATGGAGAAACGCCACCTCATCAGCACCTTCAGGAAAAATGACTTTCCCATCAGTACTATCGATAAGATGGCTGCCAAGGAAGAGAAGAAGCACAAGTAATTCGCCCTAAAATGTCGGAGAAACGGAGCGAGAGATGGAGGAGAAGGAAAGCTCCATCTACGCTCTTATTCCCTATGTAGACGGGACATCGGAAAAAAGTCGCGAGAATTCTCGTGAAACACGATATAGTGACACGTTTGAACTGTGTCACGAAGACAGCCGACCTTGTAAGGCCAAGGACCGCGTGCCCATGGAGATACACAGCGGAATATACCACTGTCCGCACCAAAATCTTGTAGACTCGAATTGAAACCTAAACAACTCCGAAACAGTTCATCGGATTTTCACGTTATTTACACAGTAATTTAGATAATTTTGTTGTTGCCTGACTACGTTGTTAAAATAATTTTTAAAAACAAATTTTGGACCTGTTTCTTACGTTAGAGTAAAAAAAGGGCCCATTTTTTTTAGCGCTACGGCGCCATGCGTCACTTTCACGTCTAATAACTTCCAAGTAAATCGTTTGAATAAAACAAATTTTTGAAAGGTGAATCATATCTTTATTATTACTTCTACGAAGTTTCAAGGTTTTAACTTTAATACTTATTGGTATGCTATTCCATTTATAACCGTACTTTTTCTCGGCAACTATGCATCATGGCGCCACGAAATTAAACTGTCATATTCCTCTTTAAATTTCCTGAGCAAATCAGATATTATCATTTAGCTGAAGTCAGCACCTTATTTTATATCGAATTTTATGTTTCCTGAAAAAACGCGCGAGTCCAGAGCAGGACACTCCGCCGGCAACGCTGCGCTTTTTCTGCGCTGGTTTTGTTGATAGGTATTTTGGATCAAAGATAGAATAAACAAGTTCCTAAGACAGTATTGCCTTGTCTTGATACGCTAGCACAGGTAGAAGTTCCAACATGACCACTATAAGTCACTGGAAAGATCTGCTGAATGTGACCAATTTGTGCCGCATTGTTTCCATGACAACCTTCAAACAATATTTTCTTTTCGTCTTTACTCTCCAACATAATTACTGGTGATAATTCGATTATGTGTCCTACATTCATTATATAATAATATTGCTGTTTTGATTCTCAAAGAGTGAAATGACTTACGCATTTAAAGTCGAGAAAGTTGTGAGCTCTTCATAGTTGGTAAACAATTATTCAAGGATAACACGAGGAAATAGTATGGAACGACTTATAGGACGCCTTCAAAGTTTATACCGCCTTCTTATGCAGTGAGAAGAAAATCTTCGTTGTGTATGTAAATTTTTTGATCTATATGGAAGACACTATGTATCCGACTTGTTCCCGATGCCTCCGAAAAGTGTACTCCGCTGAAGAGAAGCAAGCCTATGGAAAAGTGTGGCATTTATTCTGTTTTTCGTGTCGTAAGTAAACGTATTTATTCTGCCTCTGAGAGCTAAAAATAGAGCCTTAAATGCGTATCAACCAAATTGTTGAAGTATTTGATCCCATTAGCGTTGGGCTGGAGTGAACATGTTTAAGATTACTCTCTTAATCGTAAGTAGTGAATTTTCCTAATTGTGTGCCCCAAAGCTTATTAGATTTTGTTTTTCTTTAAAGTGTAACGCATCCTTCATGTTGCTGATAGTATAAAGCTTTATTTCTCCGGTGTGTAGCCCAGCACTCTACCTACTAGGTCACCACGACCAAATTTCACTTGTACAAAGCAATTAAATTCTTGGCAGCTAAATTATTATCTGAAATATTTGTAAATTTCAGCACGTGACAATCAAATTCCCACTGAAACAAATGACAAATAGGAATCTAGTCAACGAGTTGTGATGAGTTCTTAAAGTATTGTTTAGTTACAAATATTTGCATGATAAAAGTGCATATTTTGATGATATTCAACCCCTGCCACACACCCTCGCGGTAGCTTGCAGGGTATCGCGTAGATGTATATATATTTGTGTACAAATTTCAACTTTTAACTGTGAAATATTTTTTAGACTTCATGCAGCGTGATCTCATGCATAGGAGTACGTTTAGATCTCCAATAATTGCGAATCCTTCGTGATAGTAGCTTACTTTTACGATGTTTAAAATTATATTGCATTTGTGATCATTGTAGATGCAGATAAATAGTAAATATCTACATGGCTAAGAAGTAGCTCGAAGGAAGTGTTAGAAATTTGCCCTTAAATACCATCCAAGTTAAGCCGAACGCATTGCATTATGTTAGTTCAAAGTATAGGGAGCATTTATGAGTTAAAATTTAAGTGCATTATATTAATTTATGAATTGACAAAAATGATTGATGATATAGCATTTAAGGTAGGTAAATATGAGCTAAATTTAGAAATTCATAAACTCTTTTTCCATGCAAATGAGTCCTTGTTCTCCAGTGGATGTCATGTTACGTGGATACCTAAGGCTCGCATTACTTGCACGAGTGTAATCTCTTTATTCGTAAGTCTTTATACGTTTACGGGATGCATATAACGATGGCGATGAAATCGATAGGCCCTTTCACATGATCGTCGGCCAAACTTCACGCGTTCGTTCAGTTCGACACATCAGCCTGAGATGATAGGTCACCTTTCGCGGCGACCCTCCTTGATCGAGTTCGAGATGTGGGCACTTTTCAGTTGTAGTTCAGCGTTGATAATTTCCCTTTTCTTCCCATTTTCATCGAACAATGAATATCAGTCAGTTCCGTATTATATGTGCGAGCACAAGTGTCCTTGTGTTCACAAGGACCCTCGTGAGGCACCTGCGGGTTTGGATTCGTTTTAAGGAAAAAGAATGCAAGAAAAAGGTTTGAATTCTTTCTAAGAAAAAAAAATTCAAGACGTGCGTCTTATGCAAACGAAGATAACAGTGAGGGGAATTATTAACGATTGACTGCAAAATTGCATACACTGTACTATTTACAAATATTTTACGGTAATAATGCAATTAATGATTGCCCTTTTTGTCAACATGCTGTTTATATGTAATTGACTGGAATTTGCATTACATACCCTATGGACTCTTTCCGTGATTGGATGATTTTTGAATAAATATGCTATGGCTCTGATTAGGAATAGGCATGACATTTGTTTCTCTTGTACTATTAATGATGTACTTGTTGCTGACTTTTCTCGCCAATTTAGATATATAAGGTAAAATTTTCTGTGACAATCACAAATATTATTAAGTGCTCTTAAAATGTTCCCGAAAATCGACGAAAGTCACGTGACCTAAAACGCCTTCTGACGTCACTGCACGGCACAGGCTCCATGTTGCTTTGGAAGCGCGTTTATTTTAGAATTAATTTAAGTTAACATACATTGCTTTGAGGTTTTTAGCCGCTCCTCGATCGAAACGCTAAGGCTGAAAAGGGATTTTAAAAAACGCAATCCGACATTTTGCCTTTGGTTGACTCCATTATGGCGGCGGCATTCTCCTTAAGGAAAAACGGCGATTGCTTTGTCAAAGCAGAGATTCGCGGAGTGAAGAAAAAAAAGGGCACTGTAGTACATACATATATATCATGCAATTTATGGACGACGTGCTCGTTACGATCCATACTACATAAATAATAAACCTAAATATATTCGTTTATTGCATTAAACAAATGACATAAGCACAAACGTTTTCGCCAAGTATTCACTAAACAACTTAGCTCAACTCACAAAAGATAAACAAAGCCCATAGTGATACCATGCCGTGACGTCAAGCGGTTTTTAAGCTGCCGAAGAGGGTACAATTTTTAAAGAGTATTATCTGTGTCGCACAACTTAATTCTTCAGCAACATTTTCGCATAGGATGTTTTGGCTAATAAAGTTCACATTCAAAGAGTTATACGAAAAAATGCATGTTTCCCATCATAACTCATTTTGGTGTAAATAAAAATTGTTCTTAGATTATACGTAATCAAAACCAAGAATGATATTTCAGCGTCCGTGCAATTTTAGGTGATATTATGAATTGATATAATCATAGGGCTCTGCAAGAAGTTGCTGGAGGATGAGAATGATGCCTCGAGGGATGGTGATGGTGACATTTACTGCAGCGAGTGTTTCGAGAGGCGCAATGAAGACTCGTCGGGTGACGGCGCGGCGGACAGTGGAATTGAAAGCACCAGCGACGTGGGTGTGGTGGTGAGGAGAATGATTCGCTGATTTTGAAGCTATTGCCTTTCGCACGATTGAATTTAACTCGCCCTGTTCTCATCTCTGCCACAACTCATCAGTAGGCTGTGGCTACCATTCAGAGTTCTTATTCATCATGTTATAACCCCACTCTAATCATCTCAACCTTATGCTTTGGAAATGTGAATTTTGATCGTTTTCAAATCTAATGAATAAGTAAGTTATTGACTTTATTTAATTATCCTTGGCGTGGAAGGTTAAAGGACCTGCCAGGGTCCTGCATGGAATTTTCTTGCCAGTGAATTTGCATAATTTTAGTACCCATTCGTATTAAACTTCTGTCAAACCGTAACTACTCTCACTCCAATTACTCATTAGGGGTTGGCCTGGCAAGTGAGCGTAGAATTCACCCAATACTAAGCCCAACCGATGTCGGAAATTGAAAGTAAGAAAATAGTCTAAAATGGAGATTTTTGAGATAAAGACTTAATTCTTGGCATATATACTCACAAATCATTGATTATATTGATATTGGGAAGTAATTTTCCATGTATCTGAACTATTACTGATACGGAGGTTCAAACAAGACCAAATTTCCGAAAGCCCGTTTTAATGTTTCATCGAAAATGTTAAAGGTTATGCAGATAGGTTGACTAGCGGAATGTTGTGTATTTTTATGAAATGAAAAACACTACCACCTGTGAACATGGTGATTTCCCTTTATTAAGTATTATTTTTAGAGGTTATTGTCGATATTTGTGTGCTGTAACGCCACAAAATGGTAGACGCTTTTTAACTTTTACATGAAGCAGTCAATCTGAATTGTTATTACGAATATGATCATGGAATTACTTTATCACAGTAATATTTGGCGAAATATTTAGTCGATTCAGAAAAAATCTTCGCAAAATATAAGTGAGGCCGAGAATAAATTCGCTATTCCAATCGCGCGTCGCTGCCTGGCTCCCTGCAGCGGGACCTCTGGAAACACCGTGCCTTTCTTTGGATTGCTCAAGTCGTGTGGACTCTGACCCCTCCAGGTCACCGACTTCAAGCTGTGAATGCCCTCGCCCATTTCCAGAGATTCTACGTAAAAGATACTGCGAGGGTATTGGATCGAGAGAAAGGATCAGTTGACGCGTAACTGTTGTAAATTTCTTTTTCTTAGGATACTTGACGGGATCATGTTGCAAGTTATGTGAACGTCTTTCAACTCTTGAGGAAGAACGTGGGTTCTCGGGGCAGATGCATGTTTTCTAATAGAGCATTCAATAATTTGGCATTCCCAATTAGTAGGTACACCCTCCGGCCTGGCCATTGGCTAGGTCGTACATGGCAGAATGATGAACGAATTAAAACTAACGAAAGTCTTTGCGGTTGGCGGAGTCTGACACCTAAACGTTGGCACACACTCTCCTCGCGGACCTCCCCAAAAAAGGTCACACAAATTCCACACCAGAAAAAAACCGATTCCTTCAAGTTTCTTGGCACTTCCGAGCGAAGTGGTCATCAAAGCATAAGTGTTGAATGATCCTCTTCAAAGAAGTAACGTAGAACCCGTCCTTAGAAGAGAACAGGAAGCCAGTACGCCGATAGAGCGAAGCCACCCAGTACTTGTACGAACACTTGTGGATCTGCTTGTTATTTTTTCTATTGAGTGTCCTCTGGGAAGTGTCTTGCAATTGTCTCTCAGTGGACGTGTCTGTCGATTGCAGTGCTCTCACCCTCCCGTGGCAGCCCGAGCAGGCATTTCCCCGGCCGTCACCACATTCTACGCCCGCTTCAACCGCAGGATGAACGCCAGGAGCAAGAGGACGGAGGACGGTGGGGCCTACTTCGGGAAGCCATTCCCCCTCTATCCAGACAACAATGGGTCGCTCTGGTCCATCGGCACCACTCCAACATGCAACAGATGTGGTGCGTGCCATCGTAATCACTCCCGTGCACCCAATGCGGGATAACGACATCCACAGAGAGCTCCTCGTGTCCAATCTCCATCGAGGTACTTCACTCTACCTGCAATATGCCAAAGGATATGTTTCTACGCATTAAAGAAAACATTGCATCAGTTAGTCAGGCATATGCGACTAAACGGTCGAAATATATTCATGTATTTTTTTATTAATGGGTCAATCAATTTACTACAATATTAGCTACGCGTGTTTGTAGGATATATTAAAAAGCTTACAAGGTTTTGAAGGGTTACTACTGGTTCGGATGTACCGAATTGTTAATCAATTCTTTTTTAAGTCTTGGAATTGCAAAGCCTTTTTTAATCTTCCAGCTTATACTTTTCTAAGTGCGAGATTCTTTTCCGTGAGTTTTTGTATCGCTTGCTGAAAGTAATATTTTAGGATGTAATCACCTCTTTCCTCAGCCTGAACTTGTTCTTCCAATTCAATCTCATACTCTCGTAGTGCTTTCCCATTGTCTCTATCTATTCCATCCTCTCTTTTACTATGGCCTCCTCATCGTACACAAACTTTCCTCTGTTGGTTTTGACCCACTCCTCGTCTATTTCCTATTCCTAACGAAGCTTCCTTTCATCCTCCATATATTCAATTCCCAAGGTTTTGGCACTCTTCGCTTGTCCTCCAGTTGCTTTAATGATTTCAGTTCCCTTCTTGCAAATATTTTCTGTACTATTTCCTGACTTATGTAAAATATGACGCTTTAATAGTCTCGGGGCTATAACTTACAGTGTGTAGTAACTCTTGCAAAATTCTAATTCTGCAACGTTGCAATTTTATCGTAAACGGTTTTATTTTTTTTCGAAATGGCTTAGGTATTTTTATATCCTTTTCAAAAGGTGACGTTTTGCCATGTTTGGTCAATATCGGTTGCCATAAGGGCAATCACCTGGTCGAATTGACACGGAATGACCCAGGGGACCCAACGTAATGGTTGACCCGCGGTGCTGGGAGGACGCACGGAGCTGTCGACTGCTCTCTTCCACACCTCGCTACCAGCAGCGTAACGTTCTCCGGAAGACAACAAGAGCTTCCCTCTCATTCTGGTTGTGGGTTCATATATGCTCCGTTTTGCCTCCTAATACCCCCCACCGCCTTTTTCCCAATGCGGGAAGAGTATGAACGTACCCGAATTTAGATTGGAAAGTTCCGTGTGCTGACGGTTGGTCTTTACGGGTCGTGACGATGCACTTCCGGCGTATTCTATTCAAGAATGAATTTTAAGGGTTCGCGTCCCGTTTCGTACACACCTGCTCTGCATTCCGTATCCGAATTTACCGACGCTTCTGTGGGCGCGAATAGCCTAAATTTTGCGCTCACTACACCTTGATAGATTGTCTCCACTTCTTCCTCTTCCTGGTTAAAGGTTGGAATATACACCTGGGTGATAACAGTGTCCTTCAGTTTTGTTTCTAGCTTCACAAGTAGCACACATATTGCACATAGTCACCGACTCTTCTTCCCTTAATTTCCCATTTTGCCTACTCGCCCGATTCCTGGTCTCTCATATCAGTCTTTCCACTGTGAATGGACCTGAACTCTCCTCTCCAGAAGTCCCCTGACCGTGGAAATCTCACTTCTATGACTCCCAGTGCGTCTAGGTTTTTCCTTATCATTTCCATTGTCTAATTCCCAAACGCACTGCAGTAAAGCGGAGTTCTAACCTTTCATGCTTCTATTCTCCTCTCCTCAACCCCCCGTCTCTTCTTATTACCAGAAATACGGACAATAGCGGAGTTCCGTTTCGCGGACCCTTTTACCTCCGGATGCTTTTCCCTAATAATGGATTTCTCTTAATTTCTTTTCATTGCTGCTGTAGCGTCGGGAAAATATTACGGGAGAACACTAATTTCAAAAAAGAAAACGCTGCTTATCAGACTCTCCTTTATTCTTCCTCTCCACACAATATCAACAACCACAACAATCCCCCCGCTTCACTCCCCCAGCAACCCACCAACATCTCCCAAACAAACACAACAAATATCAGACGTTACACTGCGTTACTCGGTATATTTATGGAATCTTTACATCAGTGGTTTACGATTGCCTTCTGCTGTCTACGCCGCGCCAACGGCGCGCCGTTGACCATTTCCTAATGTTTCTCCGCCTTCCGGAGCGATTTCTTAATCTCAGGACAAGAGAATGCCCTGCTCCATACACTTATGGAGCTGAATACTTATTCCAGTATTTCTTCGGTCCCTCCAGACTTTAGCCGATAAAGCGTTGCCCGTCCTCTACCACTGAAGAGGTGTGGAGATTTTCCTGTCACCAGATGTAGGATCTTAAGGGCTTTCCGAAATCCTCCGGTACTTTTAGAGGAGCTTTGTGTTCGATATTTGCAAAGAGTATTTATTTTAGTACTTTGAGGTGTTGTCTCTTCCCTGTTACCTTGATGTAACCCTATGACACCGGTTACCTTAATTATTCTGACCTTCCACACATCTCACGACACATACATAAATCACAGGCAATAACGCATTTCAGTTTGATAAAAAGAACACTACTTATGTTATTCATGCACCATATATCGTTTTAATTCTTTTAAAATAAAGGATCGGGCCCAGTTTACAGAATTTGCTTGAAATACACTTATATTAACAAATTAAAATATTCTTGGGTAGTTTTACAAGAATGGACGTAAGTTCTTCGAATTTGATGTAAAATGTCCCGGTTCCTTTGCACTTTCTGTGGTATCTGGACCTCCCTCCGTGAATCCGGGCCGTCACGTATCGGAATTCCCTCCGCGACCCCTCCTCGTCTGCACCCGTGCTGCCTGCACCCTTGCACCGTTTATCGCCAACATCCTTTCCTCGCCTACGCCTGTGATTCCCGCTCTGCCGGACGACGCGTCCTCTCACTCTTGTTGCAGTCCCAGTCTTTCTACCCTGTGCCCTTTCCTCGTCACCAACTACGCTCTTGTCACCCACATTCTTGTCCATTATTCCGGCCGGGCGCATAGCTTATTGTTTGGCCAAGCGTAATGCCAAACTTCTAGTGTCTAATACGTACTGCCTATTGTTTGGCCGGGTGTAATGCCAACCCGTGGTGTTCGACTGTAGGTTTACAGTTTGTAATGCAATAAGAGTAAAGAATGGCCCCAATTATTGGAGGGTCGAGACAGATAGCTTCACTTTGGCGGCCTCCAAAAACGGCCATGCATATGGATTAGAAGCATTGGCTGTATAGCAGGTGATCACAGTTGCCTCCCCTGCAGCCAAGGCCAGTTTCACGTGTCGTTTGTTCCCTGCAGGCAATAAGGTGTTCCACGCTGAGGCGAGGCAAGTTGAGGGACGGCTGTACCACGACTGCTGCTTCTCGTGTCACTGCTGCCTCAAGCCCCTGAATGCCACCTCTGTCAACGTATCCCATGGCAACATCTATTGCAAAGGTCAGCATAGATTTTGGGCTCCAGTCGACGAGTGTGAGCTAAGTAGCATCTAAGGGATTAGAAATTATCACAGTATTGACTACACATTCAATTTTGTGGACTCGAATAACAAAGGTATTGCATGAACTTGTTATCAAGAAACCCATAGCAGAAACATTGTTAATGTTTGATGGAATCAGGTACCCCTTCGCTGATTTCTACCTTGTTTTCACCTATTTGACATGACGGGAGTGGAAGGGTAAGGACAAAGGGTTTAGAGATATCTGCGTCGGCATTACTATCTGTTGCAAAACTTCGTCACTTGAGTTTGAAGGGCAATAACTCAACAAACAGTGCTTACAGTTTCTCCAGATCATCAGTGGATTTCAGAGTACTCACTTGATCATTCACTTTCTTCCTCCTGAGTATTGTCCCATGTCGCAACCATAAGTATTTATATCCCTTTTTACTTCCCGCGCGGCAGCGAAGAGTCTCCTCCGTCCTGGGCTCAGGCTTTCATTCACGTAAATCGAAGGATCCGTTGGCAAGCCTCGCCTCTTTCGGAGAACCTCTTCTTTTGTGCGCCTACGGACGAATTTGACCACAATACCACGTGGCTCGCCTTCCTTTTTCTTTCCGATGCGATGGCAGAAGTCCACCTAATCGTCTTTTATTTCAATACCCAGGGCAACCCCTCGACTTTTGACGACCTCCAGGACATTCTAATTTGGTGCTTGGGGAATGTATTTCATGGTCATTTGCACGAGAAACTTGTTCGCGGTCATCTAACCTCTTTTCTAATTCACACACACGACATTGTACATTTATATTTTCTTGTCTAAGCAAGTCGATCGCAGCTAGATATTCACTAATTTCAGCAGAATTTTCCTGTAGGCAGGGCCGGATTTAGGAGTATGCCACCTGTAGGCTAAATTCATTTGCCCCCCCTTTTTAGAGACTCACAGTTAATAGACTCATATGCTATACATATTATGTATTCGTTTTATAGAACAAATGATAGATTCAGTTATTGAAATAAAATTGCTCTGAAGGTTAAAACTAAAACCATATAAAAGTAGTTTATTACTGGTTTTCTTGTTGACATTAAAAAGATAGATGTTATACAGGTTACCATAATACAAACAGGAATAATTGTACAAACACAATATAGTTGAATGTTTGGGCTTAAGTACATTCTATACTTTCGTAAATGTTCAAAACAATATAGTTTTATGACGAGACTTCTTAATGGCAAACTCGTTAATAATGTCCTCATATGAAAGTGTTTTTGTTGTATTTGCCTCAATACACAGTAAAGAAAGTGAGTTTAACTTTCGTTCAGAAGTACTAGTTCGTAGGTAATTCTTAACTCTTCTAAGGCAGGAAAAACTACAATCTCCAGCGCAATTCGTAGCAGGTATGCACAAACGTATCCTTAAGGCGATGCCCACATGTGGGTACACATCTTCTAGGGAGTAAAATCTTATAAATTTCAAAATTTCTTGCAACGATTTTCCAGGTGGTTGATCAATCCCCACAGTACAGTGCTTTTGGAAGTGGATGCACTCTTCAGTAAAATCAGAATCCAAATAATTTGTGTAGATGTTGTAAAGATTGGTCCCCTTTCTCAATTTCTCTTCCATGTCTCTCTGATCAGTCCTGTTATCACACAACTGAGTTAAGACGTAAAATCCGTCTTGAAACACGTTATAGGCCACTTTTCTTTTCTTTAATTCACAAACGAAAGAGTTTATAAATTGTAAAAACGTATTTGTTTTAAGATCATCCCTGCCGGTAAAGTTTACTTCACCACTTCGGTCTTCGTCATCCCAAACTTTTCTTGTTAGTTATCCTTTGTTGTCTTTTTCATAAGATGTAGGTTTGGTTACATCCATAGCCAATTTCTCGAAGTAATCAAAATGGTTTCTCTGTTCCATGAAATATTCTTCAAGAGAACCATACACATCTGTCACCGATAAAACATCTACAGTTTCTCTCTGCATGGATTTGCTAACTTTATGAATTCTATGAAGTACGGTGCTCCAGAAACATACCATAAAAGCGGTTTCAAACCTTTCTAATATTCTAAGAATTCCTTGGGATTCACATCTAGTTGTTGCTTTTTCTGTTGAGTCACTGGAAATTTCTGTCAAAGCAATGTGTACTTCTTCCCAAGACTCTCGTAAACTTTGGCACGCATTATCTCTAGCTGACCATCGAGTAGGACACTTTTTTATTGTCTTCTTCTGATACGATGGATCCATAACGCTTGTTAAACATTCCCATTGCTTTGTAGAGCACTAAAAAATACATGTATTTCCTGAAGCAACATGAAAAATTTGCACGCTTCTCCACAAGATTCTGTAGCAGACGATCCAACAAGATTTAGGGAATGTGCCGCACATGGGATGAATAAAGCTAAAGGAGCTTTTTCCTTTATTTTTGCTTGCAGACCATTGTAAACACCGGCCATATTTGAAGCGTTATCAAACGATTGTCCTCTGCAAATCATCAATGTTTATTTTCAGATTTTCGAGCTCATTCATCACACTCTTGAACATTTCTTCTGAATTATGACCCGCTGATGGAATGAAAGTAAGAAATCTTTCACACGGCGCACCGTCACTTGTGACGTATCTAACAGCAAGGACTAACTGGTCGACATGTGACATGTCTGGGGTCGAGTCTATGATGAGAGCAAAGTATTTAGATTGTTTCAACTGTTCACAAATTATTTGCCTAACATTTCGAGCAATTAACTCAATTACCTCTTCGCAAGTCTTGGAAGAGAGATAATTTGTATTGCCACTACCACAATTACCGTATTTTTCGATGTGAGTTGCTAAGAACGGATCAAACTCGGATATCAGCTCCAAAGCCATTAAAAATTTCCATTCCTATTAGAACCAATTACCTCATTGTCACCTCTCAAAGCGAGATCTCTTGATGTCAGGGCCTTAACGGCCGCTACAACTCTTGTTAAAATATTTCTGCAATAGTGTTTTTCTTTGTCTTGTTGTTGTGCAAGCATACTGTCAACACGGTTAAGAGAAATTCCTCAGATTTTAGAGTAATTATTGCAGATTTTTGTATGGGTGAATTTTCGTGGTGACATGCCCGATATTCTCCATTTTTCCAGTCTTTGAAACCATCTTTATCGTCAAATTGTGATCTTTCTTTGCTGTTAAGCGCTAAACAAGGTCCACAAAAAACGGATCCCTTACTTTTGGAGAAAATCATCCATTTCCTTACGTGAACTTCTCCACTTTTTAACTTTCGTTTAAAGAGATATTTAGTCAAATATCTCTTTTGATCTGTGTACACTCTTACGCTGTTAGTGAAATCTAAATCTATGTTTTGGTCAAAGCCATTTTTTGCTATTAAATCTCTAGTAACCGGCGTCGTTGTTTTTTGGGTAAACCCGCGTCACAGTTTGAAAAATGACCGACCGTTTAGTCTCCGCTGCTGGAGACTTCCTCCTCAGGGTAATGAGACATTGCTTGCTTTGCGCTTTTATTTATATTCTCACGGTGGTGGAGGTGGGGGTTTCTCGATTTTTCTTTTCGTTCTCGAAATAACTGGAAGCCAAGATGAGCTTACCATTTGTCCTTGGTCTCTATTGAAATTTCTTGCATACTTTCTAATTTCAATTAAACAAAATTACAATATAAACAAAGTCACAAATTAAAATTTTAATAATAATGATAATAAAACAAATTAATTAAATGAATACATTAAACATCACTAAACGAGGCAAGCATTTTCCTCCTTGAACTAGTCAGTGTGTAGGAAAACAGGTCAGAATTAGGGTTCAGGGCAAGGAAGTCATTCGTCGTCCGCATCATGCGGGCTAGCGGTTCGAATCGCGTTTCATCCAATCTCCCGGAATGACTTCGAAAGAGTGGAGTGTATGCCTAGTTCTTCGCGTAGGTACGTTTATGTTTACGAAGCCGAGGAGATGGCTTGAGTCAGTTGCCCCGTTCAAAATGTTGCGTAGAAAAATCACATTATCAGTCTTCCTTCTGACGTATAGAGGAATAAGGTGAAAAAGCTTACACAAATTGGGGTAGTCATTTTTACGATAAACAGGACCTTTGTATTTGAAACAACCATTTGACAAAGCGCATCTGAATTTTTTCCATGGCGATTGAATATGTTTTATGACGTGGGTTCCATAGGACACTGCCAGAACAGGTCGAACAATGGAGCAGTACGTAGGAATGCAAGTTTCGATGGAGAAATTAGAAACGAGATTCCTTTTTAGGAACCCCAAGAGGCGATAAGCTTTAGAGCAAATCGATCCGATGTGCGCATTGAAGTTTGTTGTCAGCGTTGAATCACCCAAGTCGGTGATAGAAGTCACTTGTTCTAGTGTGGCACTATCGATTTTATAGTCGAAGTGGACAATGTTTTTCTTAAGTGAAAAAGAGATAACTTTGGAAAGATAACATGTTACGCAGGATGTTTATGTTATTAATGGAAAATTTCATTGTTTCTATGAAAATTTTCCGGCTCACCTTCGTGGATATGTTTCCTTAAAATAGAATCCGCCGCAATTTGGCGGGAGAATCCTTAGACTGTTGAGAGTAAACGCTGTTAGTTCCAAATTTCTTAATTTCCTTTGGTACAGTTTTTCAACCAACCCTCATGTATAGCCATTGCTGATGGTAATCCTTTTAATTAAGTTTAGTTTTTTTAATAGGTGTTTTCAAGTCTGTTTCCGCACTAATAGGCGCTTCAGACCGGGAGGAAAGGTATGAGGAAAGGGTCCTTGGGGATGCTGGAGGTAGACATTTGGATGGAGGTTAGCCGATGAGTCGTTGAATGGGAAGCTGAAAGCTTCTGTGCGTAGCAATGCATTGAATCGCGATGAATGGTTTGTTCCGTATACGTATCCTTACGTAAAATCGAGTACTGTAGTCCGTATTAACCTTTCGAGATAAATAGGTCAAGAAAATTGAGGCACCGATTTATTGTTTTTCACGAGTGAACTTGAAGTTGTGATGCAATGAGTTCAGATGAGAGAGGAATAAATCAAGCTTCCTCTCCGAATCAGTCCATATGCAAAAGACATCGTCCACATGCCAGCAATATACGTTTTTAGTGAGGGAAACATGCGAAGAGAACAAATCTTTTTTTCAAAGTGGACCATGTAGATCTCTGCTAGGACTGGAGATAAAGAGGGGACCCCATGGCTAAACCGTTGGGCTGAATGTAGTAGTCACCATTGAACACAAAGTAGTTTTGAGAGACTCAAGTCCTTAGTAATGTCCACAGCTCACTGGTAATGGGCCATAGGAGGGATTTCTGAAGTAGGGTTTGCTCTGCTATATGAATGGCTTCTCCTGGTGGGACATTGGTAGAAAGATTGCTCACATCGAAAGACACGAGTATGCACTTTTTGGGAATGATCCTTCCTGATAACTTGTTCTCTAGGTCCACTGAGTTCTTTACGCTGTACTCTGAGGAAAACTTAGAGACCTCTCGGAAAATATCATTTAAATATTTTTCAAGCCGATGTTTGGAGGCAGACACGTTTGACACCACAGGTCTAATCGGGATGCCATTTTTGTGCACCTTAGGTAACACGAAAAACCGTGGGGCTGCGGGATTAAAAAAAAAACTTTTAAAAATTAAAAAAAAATATCGTAAGGCTATTGAAATAGCCCTTAGTTACAAGCTGCGAGTAGATAACTATGATATAACGATCGGTGTTGATGTTAGGAAGCCCCAAATACGATGCATCTATCCACTACCTCAAAATACGCTAATATTACGTTCTTAAAAACATACTGCAATCATGAAGCACTGTAAATATATTTGCATACCATCAGTAAACGTAAAAATAAAAAGGTTTTAATTTCATGTGCATACTTTGTTTACAAATTGAATCAGCCATCTTTGAGAATTCGGTCTTCAATTTCGGGTGTGGGATTCCGCAACGGATAGTACAGCTTAGCACCTCCTCCGTTCCTTTTGCCTTTCCACACCATGTCTACCCCATCACCTATCCGACGGGGTACTGTACAAGAAGTGTTCTCCTTAAAGCACTCGAGTAGGGGCCGGTCTACCAATGAAAAATATCTTCCATAGTCGAGATTCGAACCCGGCTCCTCAGGGTAGGTGGCCAATAAAGTAGCCACTACGCCTAAATGAGGGACCGCGCGGTCATTGCACTTGGTCACAACGACTTGGCATCCGTTCCGTTTAGTCACAACCTGCCCTCCATTTCTTTTGTCTCTTCACACCCTGACTACCCCGTCCCCGCTCAGACCCTTGCCTATGCTTTGATGCTCAACCACCTTTGAAAGTGGCGTCGAGTTAGCAGAGTGGGGAGTACTGACCTTCCAACCCGAAGGCCTGGGTTTAAATCCCCGCAATGGCAGATATTTTTCATGGGTAAACCGGGGCTTGCGCTTGAGTGCTGTGGGAAAAGCACGTCCGTCCATTGGGTGGAGTCTCAGGCTGGCGCCTTTCATTGTGAGCTGGCTAATGCGAACGCTTCTCTCTCCTCCTTAACCTTCCATTCTCATCATTTCCCCTTTACTCCCGGTATTTGAAAGTGCGGGGCAGATTTGCAAAGGATTTTGTTTCAGAATCCTTATAGAACCTAATGCTGGAGCGAATTCGACCCAATCCTTTAGGAGGTTCTGGGCTAAACTTTGTGCATGCCTCGGTGTGTCCTTGGACTCGTTTCAGCCTGCTTCCTTCGGATTGCGGGTCCCGATGGCTACGGCTTTGGCGCCGGGGCCGGGACCCTGCAGTCCTTCTAGCTGGCGAGACGGGAGGCTGGTTCCGAACAATAATGGCTCCTATCCAGGTCGTCGTCCTCCGCACTGCCGCCGCTTGGACCAGAGAAAGAGCCCTCTTTCTTCAGCGACCCACCCACACGGGCGGACAGATTCCAAGCCATCACTCACCACTTAACGATACGGCTGATACCGAGCCTGTTCTTCATCTAAGCGAATCATACTTCATGCTGCTACTAGTTGTTTTCCTCGTGTCAAAAATGTTGGTGTATGACTAATAAAATATGGAACGATGTTTAATACATCCCTTCAACTTATCCTTATTTCAAACCTGGGCCGTGTATTTCGGAAGCGAACTCCTTATATACACGGGAGGTATCAGGGCTAGGGGGATCAGTTGGGGCTTATTTCTGCATGTAATTTTTCTTCGCCATTTCAATAATACGTTTTTCATATAGTGTATTTTAAACTGCATTCAATATAGGTATCTCCCCTTGTTTTTCTTAATATACCTGAGGTTTATTATTATAGTAGATTATTAATCACTACCTCATACGTACTTCATTCGTAGCATATTGGTGTTATTTCAAAAATAATTTCTTGCTAGCTTAGTTGCCCGTGTAAATCGTGATTAAGTCTCGATGCTCGATTGCTATAGTGGGAGCACGCGGCTCAAAAGGGTCCACGACGTCGAGTCGGAGAGAATCGTGACGGAGATCCGACCTGAGCCTTTGATAGTCCTGGAGTTTGGAGTGAATTCACTGTTGAGGGTTTACCGCTCGATCGCTCTGTGAAGCTCTGCAGGAGGTGCCATGGAGAGGAGGGCAGTCACTCGGGAAAGAGTATGGTAACGAGGGTTAGGTGTGGAGCGGAGGCAACTTCGATACCCGTCAGGTGCTTCCAGTGGATTCCGCCGATATTCCTGCAGTCAGCCCGTCGCTCCTCTGAGAACTCTACCGAGCAGGAGTTGTCAGTCAGGGAGGGGGGATCTTAGTTATATGTAGCTACAGCGTCCGCCGTGCAATGGCCTCATCGCGAGGCCCAGAGGATTGATCCAGTGCCGAACAGGTGCATTCCTGGTCGCTGGTACGATAATTATCACTTGGGAAAAATTTCGAGCAGTGTATGCCGCATGCGAAAAATCTTTTGCATTCTTGAGCGATATGCGGTTCGGAATTTATCGCAAACGATAGTTTCGACGTAGCCAAGTGCTAATTCAAGCTCATGGAACAGAGGAGTTAGCGGACCAATATCTATAAGGAACGAAGGAAGAACTGGAAGTACCCCTCTAGGACGCATTGCAATTGTTTTTGTTTACTACACCATTGTTTGATTTTTACACTTCTAAGCGATATACATGGTCTGAGCTTTCGTAAAGCAGAGTTTGGTTGACATCAACGTCATTGAAACGGAAAGGTAGGGGGATTGAGAATACTCCGGCAGTATCCCTGCTTGTCGTAAGAGGCGACTAAAAGGGCGGTGAGGAAACCCCGATAGCAAACCCCCAGTTCAGGTAGGGTATCGTACGGGTAGTAGGTGGGTCTGCTACCTGTGAGTGCCCATACCATCTGGTTTACCATCCACCCGCATGTTTGCCGCGTGCGGAGACCCGTAAGGAGGAGAAGGGGATCCTGGAGGGTGAGGTCTGTGGTTCCCAGCCGGGTGTCGGATTCCCGGTATGGACCAGGGGCCAATACCCATCTTTGGCCCTGGATTCTGTGTTAACGGGCGGCCGCCGGGAGCTAGCCACTACCGGTCAATCGGCTTTCGTGACGTTATGCTTGACGGTGGCGAGTGCCAGTGCCAGGTGGAGGTCTGCGTAGGGCCGTCGGAGATGTACGAGTTTGGTGGACCCGTGCATCAAAGACCCGACCCGAAACAGACAACCACCTCTTGGGTTCTATATCCCCTCGGGTTGCCCTGGCGACCGCACCGGTTTGCGGCGTGGCGTCCCGTATATGTGGCTTCGTGGTGGGTCGGGAGCTCGGGAGATGAAAGTCATGTTGGCATGGAAGGTATCGACCTACCACCAATAAAAGATCCCGCCCAAATAAGGGTGGGGGAGAGAATAGTTATCTCGCTTGTAAGCGGTATCTAGTGATGAAATGGACCGTAGAAGGTGAAACACTGCAAAAGGTGTAACCTTTTTCATTAAGATGAGTGTTGTCGGCAGCCATTCATGGTGATGTGATCTCATTGTCAGCAAAAAAAGGTACGCGATGACTCATTAGTTATTGAATCTGCCAGTGAGAAACAGAATCAGGAGCTACTAGCCATGAATAAACTTCATGGTATTCCAATTAAAGTCGAGCTCCACAGAACTCTAAATACCTCTCGTGGTGTCTTAAGCAATTACCACTTGCTCTATGTTGGGAAAGAAGATATAAAGCGAGAGTTGGCCAGCCAGGGAGTTATTGACTTCCGTCGCCTAATATCCATACGAAACGGGGATGTTATTAACGCGACCTCCGTTGTCATCCCCTTTTCCCTTGACACTTCCGAAGATGGTTCTTTTTTGGTATGAGTCTGTTTTTTTGTGGCCTTATATTCCGAGTCCAATGCGTTGTTTCTTGTGCCAACGGTTGGGGCACATCGCCAGCCGATGCAGAGGCAAGGCCACCTGCCCACGCTGCGGCCATGATGAACACGAGAAAGCTGAGTGCTCTTCAGATCCGCGCTGCGTGAACTGTGATGGCGGCCACCCTGTGTATTCAAGAAATTGCCCTTTAGTAGTGGAAGAGCGTAAAGTAATGGAGATTAAAACGAACATATGGTGAAGCTAAAAAGAAATATAGAACTCAGAACCCTTTCCTACTATCTCGAATTTCTTATGCTGCTATCACTATTAATCCAGTGAATAAAGTGTCTATTGCTATCCAAACTGATACTATTGTCAGGCAAACTACTGAGCTCTTATCCAAAACAATCAAAACAAATGAAGCAGCTGTAGATAATATAAAAAAAACCCAAAGTGAGTGCTTCCAGGTTCTACAAAGAAGAATCAGGTCAATTTACTCCTTAAGAGATTCCAGCCGGCGATAAAAACGATTGCAGATCCACTGTACTAAAAATGTCATAGAATGTTTAAAATATATTCACAAATAAATAAAAAGGGGATTACCGATTTATAAGGCTTTTTCTTCCTAATTGTTTGGCTAAGAGGACTCCTGTCTCGGACACGGAGTCATCATCCTCCATCGGTGTCTGGTAGTTTCGATGACCCAGGTGGGACCGGAGGTGGTGTCTTTTCATGCTTTCCCTTTGTGCAGGTGGTGATTTGAGGATTCTTCTTTGGAGAACCTGAAGGCAGTCACTTGAAGAGACTAAAGCACCAGATCGATGGTGCCTTAGTCGCTTCACCTCCCAAAACATCAACTGTGCTTGACGATATGTTCTTTGAAACTTTGAGCAATGCCAACTATGACCAATTCTCCATGTCCGGCATGGCCCTCTTCCGTTAGGAGTAGTCGGAGAGAGGAAGTCGTAGTTACACGCTTGCGGATAGGGCACTGCGCCCACTCCTTTCTCTTCACGGAAGAGAAAATTCCACCGCGCTGTGAAGATTGCGACTCACCTCTCACTGTTCGGCACCTCCTGATGGAGTGTGTTAAGCACCGGGCAGTGCGTAATAAGTTAGATATCAGGGGAGACCTAGAACACGTTCTCGGAGACGACCCTGCTCGCCTGAGCCGGGTGATTTTATTCTTCAAAGATATAGGCCTTTTAAACAAAATTTGATTCGGCCAGCCCTCTTATGGTTTAAATAAATTTTTTATAACAATTCGTAAATACGCCTGCTTAGTTATTTTGATCCTGTGGACATTTTAGGTTGCGTATGGTGCGAATGACCATGGCCGTCGACGCACCTTAAACCTAACACTACTACTACTACTACCAATTCTCCATTAGGGAACGCTCCGAGGCCAGGACCTTCAATGTAAAAGTGTGCGAGGGCACGAAGAATATAATGTTCCATGGATGAACTAAAGTCGTGGATAGAGAACATGAAATATGATGATTCTAGAAATACGTCCCCAGGAAATGACGACGTCCGCAACACCTTCTTCTAAGAATCGGCACTCTCTAAAGTCCTCGAAACCTTTATCCAATTATGGAAGGAAGGAATCTTTCCTCAGTCTTGGCGGGAGTCCATGATGATCCCGATTTTGAAGCAAGGAAAGAAACAACCCCAGTAACTACAGGCCCATCTCTTTAACTAGCTGCCTATGTAAAATACTGGAAAGGATGGTGAATCGTCGGCTGGAGTGGTGTTTGGAAACTCAGAATCGTCTTTCAAGTATTTAATATGGCTTCAGGCGAGGAAGGTCCTGTGTAGATCATCTCGTACGAGCGGATAACTTTATCCAAGAAGCCATCGTTCTCAAGCAGCATGTCCTAGCTGTGTTTTTTGATCTTGAAAAGGCTTACGATCGAGTTGAACACGTTATGCAGGTAGTCCCCGACCCGCGACCACGTTCCGTTCCTAAAGACGCAAGTCGGGAATAATTTGCATGCGTAGTACCTGTAGGTATTGCATGCCTAAAGCCACTAATGTACCAAGTGATGTCGCTTTATGTTGTAAGTACATATGCCCAGGTGGCGGTGAAGTAAAGTCCTCGCCTGCTAATCCTAGGGTCGCAGGTTCGAGTCCCGCCTGGGTGGGTTTTTCTCCACCCAGGGCATGGATGTTTGTTGTAGTCCAGCCCCTGGGACACCTGATGACAGACCAATGCCTATTGGGATAGTCCGGGTATATGGACCAACGGAATAGTCGAAATAGAAGGATGAAAAAAATGCTAATTTTACGTACAGCCATTTATATAAGGCACAAATCAAAATAGTATATTCATTCGTAAATTAAATTCATTACTAATTTCTAACGCCGCACAGTGGTCGACTTCACTGATTTAGCGGCACAAAAGTATAAAATGCAAGTTCCTTGTATTCATGTGTAATTGTGTAAGTACGTAGCCAATGAACCAAAAAGTGCTACGGAGAAGAAATTACACCGAAAATGTTAGTTTTTTCAACGGCAGCGATACATTGAAGAGGAAGAATTAATTTCTGAGCCTCTAGTCACACTCCGTGGTCACAGCGCACCCATCAATTTCGGAGTGTATATCGGTTCGAGTTTGAGTGATATTTTGAAAACCTTCACACTAAATAGAGAGTTGTTTCTAGTGGGTAATCATAAATTAATATTCGAGAAAATCTGCAAGGTTGGGTGTGATAAGTATCGCTGAACAATTCATTACAAATAATTATTAATTTTTGCACTATTGATTTTTAAAGTTGGCGAACAAAAAAAGTTTCACGAGGTTTCACGTAAAAATGTGGTGGACTTCAATCCTTCAACAGTTATTTATGAACCCGAAATCGAACGGGAACGAACAGGAAGCGTTCGATCCCGTTCTCCCTCTCCACCCGAGGACACCGTATATGTAACAACGCCCCTTCCCTCCAAAAATATACAGACAGCCTCCATCACTCCCTCAGGAAACGCGGGTACCCCGAAAAACTTCTCTACAGCAAAATCCTCCCTCCCACTGCCAAATTCACCCCCCGTGCCAAGTCTGACCCCCCACAAACCGTTAACTTGTTCACAACATACATTCCCGGCGCCCATAGAATTAATAAGATCCTCAGAGACTTCTTCCCCATTTTAAAGAACAACGCTTCCACTTCTCTTCTTCTGCCCACCTGCCCCTCAGTCTGCTTCAAACGCCCGCCTAACTTACGTGATATTTTCAAATCCACTAGGCCCTCCCTTCAACCACCATCCACCCGCTCTCCTTTGTCATCGCCTTGCCGCCGCTCAAGGTGCAAATGTTGCCCGCTTCTCCGTCCCACACGTCCCATCAATCGGTCTTCCACTACGGTGACCTGCATCTCCATCAACACTATCTATCGCCTCTCCTGTAATTTTTGTCCCTCATTTTATATCGGTGAGACCACCACCCCACTGTCGATCCGTATGAATGGCCATCGTCACTCCACCAAGTCTCCCACATTCCTCGATCCCATTCCGAAGCACACCGCTTCCCACGGTCACCCTTTCGACCATTGTTTTTCCCTCAATATTATTGAAGTCCTCCCTGAATCTGCCGGCAGTATAGAGGTGAGAACCAGAGAATCCGCCCACATTTTCGTTTCTAAGGCATGGGAATATCCAGGTCTCGATCTCCAACATTGAGAGCCCCTATTGGTCACCTTTTCCTCCCCTCCACCAGCCCCTCTTCCCCCTCCTTTTTCCCTTCCACCCCCTCACTCTACCCGGAGAACATCACTCTCTCCGGATCGAGAATGGCGCCATGAGCGTCGAAACGTCTCCCAGTCTACTTTGTGAGTGTCTCCTTTTTTCGTGTATCTATGTTTTTTGTTAAGTGTCCTCTTGTGCGAACTATTGTGTATCCGCCTAGTGGGTCCTCTTTGTAAAAAAAATATATATATATATATATTAATTATACAATTTTTATTTATATTAACAGTCAGGAGTTTACGCCAATGAGAACAAAATTTATCAAAACGGTTAGTCAAGGAAATATTTCATAATTCCTAAAGCAAAAAAGTTATGATTGAAGGACAGGCATCTCCAAACCAATTAAATATACTTGAATTTAAGAAATGAAATGTAATTGTTCAACAATAAAATAAACCATGAAACGAAATTACTAGTGTGAATAAAATATCAACAAACTTGAAGGTAAAGTAATCTTGAAGGTGTCTTCATATAATTTTCTGTGACGCGTGATTGTTGGTTGACTGTTCGGTCATTATGGAAGGCGATGTTTCAGGTAAATACTTAATGGTAATGTTGTTAAACTTCCCAATGAAATTTATGGTACAATACCGTGCTACGTGAGTGTACGGAGCGCCGGTGCCCGGTAAACAGGAAATGGAGGCGCTGAACATTTTACGATCTTGTAGACATTGAACCTCCGATACATTTAAACTGCAACCACTACGAAGAATAGCCAGCACTGAAAGATATTTTTATAACTAACATTCTTGAATGCTGATCACGTCGTTCGGGCACACCTGATGAAGAAAAAAAGAAAGAAACCTGAGAGAATGAACTGCGCAGTTTCAGGCGTCAATTGGTGGAACTGCATGTTTACGCGTAGAAATGAAATAAAAATACTCTGTCTATTCCACACTATTTTAATTCACCGACCCGGGTTTCGTCTACTCCGTGGACATTATCAGGGTAACAGGACAGAGAGTAGCAATACTCTTATATACGTTAACTGTTTGGAGGGGGGAAGTGGTATAGGATGGTGGTATTGGGGGGGGTTAAGGAAAGACTGGTCAGGAGACATAATTTCTGCATACAGCATATACCTACAATATTTCAGTTGCTGAGGCAAATGTACAAAGTAAATTGAAAAGAGAAGTGGCCCAAGACCCGAACCCTGGGGAAGTGTGACAGTATTCCATTCTGACAACCTTCCCTCATGACCCTTGACTGCTTGTTTCCTGCCACGAAGGTAAGACAGAAACCAGTTCAGGGCGCTACAAGATAAATTCAGCGATTTAAGTTTTAAAAGAAGCTTAGTACGATCAAAGGCCTTGCTGAACTCAAACAAAAACCATTCCGTTTTCAATTGCTAGTCTAATAACATCAGTTACTTTAAGCAGTGCAGTTTGGGTGCTGAAACACTTACGGAAACCAGACTGATAAGGGTCAAACAGATTCCGATTATCAAAGTAAAGTCATTCCATTTTAAATCGAAAATTTTTTCAGAAAAATCTAGCTTCACCATCTCAGATTTCAACAAAAATTGGTGCATAGATACTGCCAACCCTCCTGAGCCATAAGTAAGCCGTTACCTGTTTCAGCAGGAAAAAAATCTCGCCCCTGAATTATAGGCAGGCATGCATAGCGTGATCACCTGAAAAAACATCTTTTTACGCTGTTTTCTACAAGCTACAGCAGACTGGTTTTACGTGATGCACACATTCAAAAGGTTTAAAATATGAGCATTAATCACTAAGAAAAAATCATTTGAATTTGAGGCATTTCGACAAAAATGTTTATTTGAGGCCAAAAAAGTCCATTTGGGACAGGAAGTAAAAATTATAAAAGTATTGCTTTAAAAAGTACTAATGTTGTTCTTTTAGGTACTGAAAGAATTGTTGTGTTCTTTATCTAATGTCCTCTTCGAACATCACACCTTTGGATGCACGAACATTGGATGTGAAAGTCTAATCTGAAGGAGAACAGTCAGAGGAACACAATGGAATATCACAAATAACTTCATCCTTGATTTCACCAGATTTACCTGTGGAAGGCCATGGGGATGTATACAACATAAAAACTGGAGAAACAGACTTAGTTGGAACTCTTTCCCAAAAACTGTCCAATCGAGGTTGCACTGTGCGTTTTTTCCTCTCATTATAAATTTCTCTATAACTTGCAAGAGATCCCTGGATCAATCTCTCCACTTTGCAAATCGTTCCGTGTTTGCAACCATACTTTCGAGCAACTGAAGACCTTCGTTGAATTTGCTAATTGCGTGGGCCAAAGTTTTTGCTGAGAATGTCTTTGGAGGGGAAATTTCACTCTCTTCGTCAATGGTTGGCTTTTCTTGCTCCTCTACCTTCGCTGATTCAGATTCCATTAAGTCCTCATTCGGTAATTCTTCATTGCCAGCCTCCAGAAGCTCATCTACATCTTCATTATTCACTTCTAAGTCCTGCGCTTGTGCCATCAATATATAGTTTCTTTACTGGCGGTTTTCACAGCATTTTCTTCCTTAAAACCTTCGGCATGTCTTTCAAGCACTTTCTTTCCTATGCCACGCATACGATTTTCACTCACTTTGTCCGATGCCATAGTTAAGTTTTGTATGGCATGAAGATTATTATAACCCAGCCAAAAGTCTTTCAATGGTCCTTGTACTTTTTCCGTAGCTTCTGTAGCCATTGCAAATGTGTTTCGAAGGCAGTAGGCTTTAAAAGTTGCGATTGCTCCGTGATTCATTGGTTGGATGACAGAATTAGGAGGTATGAAAACAACTTTAACATCGGGGTGCAGATCCTTAAAATACTGAGGATGTCCAGGTCCTTAAAATACTGGGGATGTCCAGACACATTATTTAAAAGTAACAAAATTTTAAAGGGAATATTCTTCACCAACCAGTAAGTCGGAATGAAACAGTGTCAAAACCAGTCTTCGAACAATGCAAGCGTCATCCATGATCTCTTATTTGAGCGGAAATATCCCTGCAAATCTTTCTTGTCCACATTCTTGAATGCTCTTGGGTTTTTGATATGGTGTATCAACAGTGGCTTCAACTTGTGGCCAGCACCATTTCCCCCCAGCAAAAGCAACAGTGTAATAAGCAGCGCGAGATAAAATCGGTTACCTCGGCATGGCCATCTTCTGTCCGAGGTCATTGTCATCACCCGGCTTCGGATAGGCCATTGTGCATTGACACACTCTTTGTTGTTCACTGAAAATAAGTTGCCTCCTAACTGCGATACATGTGATGAGTCTCTAACTGTTAAACTCATCTTGTCCGAGTGTGCTAATTAACAAGAGGCACGGTATCGTTTTAAACTTGAGTGGGAATGTCAAATACGATCTGGGAAATAATTCAGACCGACTCAACCAGTATATATCGTTTCTAAAAGATATAAATATCATCGACTCTGTATAACATTTTTAGCACCGAAAAGTTAAAGCATAGTATAAAAGTTAAATCTGAAAATAACATTAGTATTTTAGGGCTAATACAGCCTATAACGATGCCGCTGCAACGTTTCCAACAACCCCTGTCACACACCTTTGAGGTGGCTTGCAGGGTATTATGTTGATGTAGATGATGTAATTTCAATTATAATAGATCGTGGTGCGAAATAACCTCTGCCATCGACGCACCCTTAATATTAAATCCTTACTACCTCGTATTCCAAATTTATCACACCGTTTCATCTGCATAATACCCTGCAAGCCACCATAAAGGTGTGTGGCAGGGGATGAACTCTCACCAAACTTGCACTACATATCAGGCATTTAAAGGGACCAATACTTGTATGGGCACTGTTCAAAACTACGCTATTTAAACAAAGATAAAAATAGCAAATCATACATGCAAAAACATGCTGTTAGTTGGGTTAGCTTCAAGTCCTTATACCAACATGCAACTACCTATGCTATGGATTGCTACACTCGTACTGGATATATTTACCGTTGTTCATATCCCTAATGGTACGAGGAAAAAAGGACATTTTGAATCTGTCAGTTCGGTAATCAATTCCTCTAATTTTGTAATCATGGTCCAGTATACCATAGTAATTTGGGGTTCGTAAAATATTTTTAACATCATCACTGAAAATATGGTCTTGGAATTTGTTTAAGAGATTAAGTCTAAATTTCAACCTGCGATCTGACAATGATTCCCATTTCAAATCATTTAATAGACTGGTTACGATAGTAAGGTTATCATACCGTCCCTTTATAAATCTTGTGGATCTTCGCTGCACACGTTCAAGTTCGTTATTTAGACCGACTTCGCAGGGATCCTGTACACTGGCAGCATATTCCAAATGAGGTCACAAGGGAAAAGTAGCTGATTTCTCATACATGATCGTCACATTTACCCAGTACTTTTTCGACGAATAGGGCCCCTAATTACGGATAATATTCGTTTGAAAAACATCATCCTCAACCTCGGTATTTCTGAAAAATATGTTTGTCGAGAACTAGATTCACTTCACGAGACGCGCTCGAAATTGACCCCAAGTCTCGTCTCGTGGTAACACCAGTTCTATGGTTGACCTAAAAGCGGCACTCTGCTGTTTCTATGTTGATCTTTGAAATTAATTCTTTCACTTGTGTATTACTATGAAATTACTATGTATTGCTATGGTTACAATGAAGACTACTTCGGGCTCAAGGATCTCTTTGGCGAATTAAACAAGAGTTAAACATATTCCTTGTCCAACACCCCGTCCCATAGACAGGTTACGGTGCCCGCATTCATTCGCACTGCACTGTCCGTATCTGCATTGAGAGCGAGGGGGAAGGTCCGACACACCCGGGAAATGTATGCGGCCGAGCGAAGAGAAAGCCAGGATTTACAAAAAGAGTACTTGGGAAATGTGATGAGAAGACGAAAGAGCGATGCTACTTTTCACTAGTTAGGCCCCACCTAGAGTATGCAGTCAGTGTATGGGATCCTAATGAATTAGGTTGGATCAGAGAACTACACAGTGTGCAGCGTATGAGTGGCTAGATTCGTTAAAAGGTGTTACGATAGGTGGAGTAGTGTATCAGAATTAATACAAGAATTAGGGTGGTAATCATTATCAGAGCGTAGGTTAAGGTACAGATTGAATCTATTAGAGAAATTTAAATCTGATAGCTTTACTGAAGATGTTAGGCACATATTAAAAAACCAGCGTATTATGCTAGATTCGATCAGATAAATTAGATTAGAGAGATAGATTGTCGTATCGATGGATTGAAAATGGCAGTTTTCCCCCGTACTATAAGAGAACAGAATAGGAAGCATAGCAAAGGGATAGGTAGGGGAAATATTTTAGAGTATTCTGTAGTGCATGATGTAGTGCATGATCTACATCTACATCTACATAATACCCTGCAAGCCACCACAAGGGTGTGTGGCAGGGGGTGATTGCTCACCAAACATGCACTACATATCATGCATAAAAAAGGAATAGTATTAATATAGTAGTCAGAACTACACTATTTAAAAAAGATAGAAATTGCAAAGCAAACATGCAAAAACATTCTGTTAGTAGGGTGGGCTTTAAGTACTCATACCAACATGCAGCTACCAATGCTATTCATTGCTACTCTCCGATAGGACATATTTACCGTTATTCGTATCTCTAATTGTGCGAGGGAAAAAGGACATTTTGAATCGGTCAGTTCGGCAATCAATTTCTCTAACTTTATGATTATGGTCCAGTCTGTTATAGTAAGTTGGGGTTCGTAAAATATTTTTAACATCATCACTGAAAATATTGCCTTGGAATTTGTTTAAGATATTAAGTCTAAATTTCAATCTGCGATCTGACAATGATTCCCATTTCAATTCATTTAATAGACTGGTTACGCTAATATAATTATCGTATCGTCCCTTTACAAATCTTACAGATCTTCGCTGCACACGTTCAAGTTCATTACTTAGACCGATTTCGTAGGGATCCCATACACTGGCAGCATATTCCAAATGAGGTCTAAAAAGGGAAAAGTAGCTGATTTCTCGTAGATGATCGTCACATTTACCCAATACTCTTTTAATGAAACCCAGTTTGCGATTCGCTTGACCCATTATTTCACGAATGTGTTTACCCCAGGAAAGATCATTTGTCAGTCTTATTCCAAGATATTTAATGGATTCCACGTTTGTTAATTCATTATTACTTATTTTGTAAGTGGTAGGAGGAGAGCTATTCTTTATGATGCATGTATTAATCCCTTAAATACTATAGTTTTGACAATCTAGTTGCATGAGACCCTGTAGTTGCTTGTTTGCATGATATGTAGTGCATGCTTGGTGATCTTCACCCCCTGCCACACACCCTCGCGGTGGCTTGCAGGGTATCGTGTAGATGTAGATGAATAATTCAGCCAATTCACGTTTTAGCTACTCCAGCTGCCTCCCACGCCGGAAATGCATCCGTCTCAATACTCCACTTGCATAGCTTCATAACTGATTCTTACCTCGTCTCCGTCCCTCTTCTCCTTATCAGAGACTACACTCTGAGTAGTTGTACTTAAACTGTGATATCCATAGCATAATGGACGTCTCCGGTCGGCGGTCCGGTCTAACTTGATCGTGTGCAGCGAAGATCGGCAAGATTTGTAAAGGGACGGTATGATAACCTTATTAGCGTAACCAGTCTATTAAATGAATTAAATTGGGAATCATTGTCAGATCGCAGGTTGAAATTTAGACTTAATCTCTTAAACAAATTCCAAGACCATATTTTTAGTGATGATGTTAAAAATATTTTGCGGACCCCAACTTACTATGGTAGACTGGACCATAATCACGAAATTAGAGAAATTGATTTCCGAAATGACCGATTCAAAATATCCTTTTTTCTTCGTACAATTAGGGATACGAATAACGGTAAATATATCCAGTACGAGTGTAGCAATGGATAGCATTGGTAGCTGCATGTTGGTATAAGGACTTAAAGCTAACCCAACTAACGGCATGTTTTTGCATGTATGCTTTGCTATTTTTATCTTTTTTTAAATAGCGCAGTTTTGAACAGTACCTATACAAGTATTGGTCCCTTTAAATGCATGATATGTAGTGCATGTTTGGTGAAAAGTCACCCCCTGCCACACACCTTAATGGTGGCTTGCAGGGTATTATGTAGATGTAGACGAACTCCTTCTGCTTCTCCCCTCCCCGCAATGACATCGGGGGGGTGTGGCTGCCGCGGTGACTCGATCTCCCTTCGTTGGGCAATAAATGTGTTATTCTGTGGACAACGGTGTGCGAGGAGCCATTGTGAGCACCAAACGGGGGCCAATGAGCTCTCTCCTCCAGCTGCACGCGCTTTATATAGCACCAGCGGTCGCACCGCAATCGGCCGCGCCTGCGGCATTGATGCTCGCCTCTGCGACGTGGTGCACAAGAGGAATCAATGAGAGCGACACGCCCCTCGCGGACGCAGAAAAGGCCTCTGCTTTTTTGCCCTCGATCGCCTTGCCCCACGTCCCGTTTTTTGGGTCGAAATGGGAAAAAGTCGACCGGTTTTGTTTCCTCGTTTCTATGACGACCCCTCGCTGAACACGTGAGGCCCCTTCCCAACGGGCACCCGCCGTCCGGCAACAATAGCTCCAGCAGTGGCGAGGAAGGTCGCTGCCGATAATGAGGTCTCTGTCGCCTCCCTCTCTTTTCTTCTCCTCCTCACTCTCCCGTTCCCTCTTCTCTGCCTTCCATCTTCCTTGGACACTACGCTGGGTGCTACCCTCTCTCGGCAGTTGTGCTGAACATGTGGTGAGACACAAGTTTAGATTTCCAATACGAGCAAGACTCACACATTCCCTTCCTGTTTTCGCCAAGATAACAGACACCACTTCTTCATTGAAGTCCATTATGACCTGTCCATTATGTTCGTCTTGGTCAAATATCTCGATTCGATTTTACCTTTTGTAATTTTTCTTTTCTATAATTTCATTATAATCTACTGATTTTCCTATGTACATGCTATTATATTTGAGCTATTCTTAAACACTAGCTTTACTGTCAGTAGGATTTCGCAGGTTTTTCACACCCCCCTTCTTGTGTGGGTGTTTTCCTGCAGTTTGTTTTTGCGTAAAGGATGCAAGCATAATAATCCCCATGTTTTTCCCACATTGTAAATGGGGTCGTTTACCATATTTTTTATTGCGGAATATGATGGAGTTTGTAAAATAAAAAGGCACGTATTTTTCCGTTTTTTGATCCGTCAATTATTTCTTGAGTTATAGGCGTCGAAAAACTAACGTTTTTAACCCTTTCGGAAAAGTGGGTGTGGTGCAACCTCTGACGTATAACGACTTCGTCCAATCACAACTGAGACCGCGAAGCTACTTCGCCTTATCGTAAAGGGGGGGACACTGCTGACTCGGCCAATCGGAGCAGTTACGACAACATCTGTGCGAGCAGACCTTCCCAGAATCCCCCTCCTCTCCCTCCCCTTCCCATAAGAGCAGTCAAGGACGGGAGGAAAATGACGTCAATGTTATCACAGCAGCTTTTTCGGTGGGCGTCACCTTTTGCTTATTTTAATTTTTGATTTATGAGGGAATGGTTATGGTTAGAAGATTAATTTTTTCACTAAATTTATTTTTTCGTTTCCATCTAACAATTTCTAGTTCAAAATTGCGATTTCGGTTCCGAGTAAACGCCCCCATTCTTTCGCACACTATTAGATATGTAATATTGATATATTGTGTATGTATATTTCTTTTGTATTAATTTATCATACTTGAATTCCTATGAGTCTATTCTTTACTGATTTTTTTAACCTCACGTTGTAATTGTTTTAGGTATTGACCACTATGCGATTTACATATTTATTTTGACGAGGGGTTAGATGGCAGAAGGGACAGTTTTGCCTCAATCTCGCCCCAATCAAGACCTTTTATTATTAATATTATTGGCTTTTCCCAGTTTTCCATAAGCGCGTAGTTCGTGGTTCGATTTCCGCGCTACAATGATGTCAATAAATACACTTTAGATAAGTAGTGACTATCAAAGGGATGTCTGTCTATCTATATTTAACTATATCTCTTTGATAAGGTCGCGAGAGTTTCTAGTCAGTCGTGATTAATAGATTTTTGTGTGGAATACATTATCATCATTGGTCAAAAATCCTAGGATTGAAACGTATCTCCGTGACAGCTTGGTGGGAGCGAGCAAAATGAGAAAACGGACAGATTATATCTAGCACAAGTATATTGGCAAAAAGAAGCAATGCATACAATGACTCCTTCACAAAAAAGACCCCTCGGAGTGCATCCTGTACCTCCCACCGCGAGGAGGAAAAACAGGAGAGGGAGAGAGAGCGCGTACCCACATAGTATTCACTCGGGAACACTTTCCGAGTCTCCCGACCGAACTCCGCGACAGTTCATTCCTCCTCGCCAGGAAAAGGCGCTCGGCCTCCAACGCCCCCTCTAGGAAGGACAGAAGAATTTCGGCGCTCCACCTCCAACTGACCGGGAAACACTGCCTGGCGGCGGGACTTCCAAATGTGCCCGAAAAACGGCACACTATGTCATCCCAAGAACTTCAAACAGCTGCACTTCTTTCTTCCACCCAGAAGACAGGACTACTTTCAGGCATCTCCTGACGTTGATTGCCTTTAAAAAGGGTCAAATCCCCAGACACATCCCACAGACACATCCCCTAGGAATAATTCGATAGAGCGTACCTATAAAATTAGTAACACGAAGATCGAAAACGTTGAAACCAAGAGATATTTAGGTGTAAGAATCACTAAAGATTTATCGTGGGGAAGACACATCCGGGAAATATGCGGCCGAGCGAAGAGAAAGCTAGGATTTATAAAAAGAGTACTAGGGAAATGTGACGAGAAGACAAAATAGCGTTGTTACTTTTCACTAGTTAGGTCCCACCTTGAGTATGCAGCCAGTGTATGGGATCCGAATGAATTAGGTTTGATCAGAGAACTAGACAGTGTGCAGCGTAGAGCAGCTAGGTTCGTTAAAAGGTGTTACGATAGGTTGAGTAGCGTTTCAGAATTAATAAAAGAATTAGGGTGGGAATCATTATCAGAGCGTAGGTTAAAGTACACATTGAATCTATTAGAGAAATTTCAATCGGATTACTTTACTGAAGATGTTGGGCACATATTAAAAACACCAGCGTATTATGCAGGATTCGACCAGATAAATAAGATAAGAGAGGTAGATTGTTGTATCGATAGATTCAAAATGGCATTTTTTTCCCCGTACTATAAGAGAACAGAATAGGCAGCATAGCAAAGGGATAGGTAGGGGAAATATCTAGAGTATTCTGTAGTGCATGATGCATGTATTAACCCGATAAATACTATAGATACTAACAATCTAGTTGCATGAGACATTATAGTTGCTTGTTTGCATGTTAGTAGTGCATGCTTTGTGATATTCACCCCCTGCCACACACCCTCGCGGTGGCTTGCAGGGTATCGTGTAGATGTAGATGACAGTGACGTCACGGAGGTCTCAGTATGACGTCACGTGCCGCAATTCCACTCCCGACGTCATCCATGGAATCGGCGAATGGACGCCATCTCCCGGGAGAACGCGTGAATCATGTTGATGTCCTTGGTGCGTGATGCGCTCGTCTGATGTTCGCAGACACATCTGTTGCATCGCCCTCTATACAAAAGAGGCGGTGCACAACGTTTCGCACCATTCCTAGCAGCTTACACCACCACCTTCTCCAGTTCTTTTCTAATATTTCTTGACTGCCCGCATCGTCAGGGTATCGTCCTGTCCTGGCGAGCTATACCACAGTGAAACCCTGTTCATCCCTGAGACTAGCACCCTTCGCAAGAAGACCCTATATACCCTGTTTCACCTTCCCCAACTTCACTGCGACGTGAAGACGGTTCTAATTCCTCAATCACATAACTTTCAAACAACTTAAGGAAGTCAGCCGGCCCTCGTTGTTCTTTAAGATAGGGTTACGAAAAGCCTTCCCTCAACGTCTAGTTCCTGGATGCATGGGTTGCCTATTGGCTGCTGCATATCGGTCTTCTGACATTTGTCATCTCAGGGATGTCGTTTACGGGCTGATGTAGCAGCATCTCTTATTATTTACTTACTATTAATCAAATTGATTCATTCTTTGTTTACAAATGTTTAAGAGAAGGAATTGATAAAAATGTTGAGTTTGTGGAATTGAATTGACTTCATTGATCCTGTTTCATAGAAGCTCATTTCTCTTATCTGTTTATCGATAAAAGTTATCGATTTTATCTTTACCAATGATTGTTAAGAAAGCGCATTGTAATAATGTGCCAAATTTAAGGAACTACATTGAATATTGAGTATATATTAACCATTACGAAAAATCCATGAGTGAAAGTAGGCAAATAATTTTACACTGTATTGCACTTGAAACGAATCATGAATAAAATCCTAGCAACAAAGTAAAGTAGTGTGAAATTTATTTCATTCACTATGGTAGTTGATAAATATTTCGTACTGTCTTGATAAAGAATCATTTGAAAACGAATTATTTCGTTTATTTGGTCGGAATTTAATCTATGCGTATTTAGTCGTGGATTTAAAAGCGACGGATTCGCTTTTAAATCCAAAAGCGAGCGTTGGAACACCTGGAACACGAAATTAGATGTGCCCGGTTTTAGGTTTTTGAAGACTATAGTTATCCGAGTTTCTGAAATAATTATGTCGCTCAATATTTCGTCTTCTGTACATGTTGTCTCGTTCACTTCATTGATATTTTTTATTTGTAACGGACACTGGAAATTCGGTTAAGTTTGCAGAACTTATCTACATCTACATCTAGAAAGAAGAAAACTAAAATCCTAGTGTGCGGAAGAGAGAAGCTTAGGGCAAATATAATAATTCGAGGAGTTAAATTGGAACAAGTGGAGAACTTCACCTACCTCGGAGGCACTATAACTTGGGATGGAAGAAGCTCAATGGACATGAAAGAAAGAATAAATAGCACAAGCTAAGGAGGCGTTTATGAAGAAGAGACAACTGCTGTGCTCAAGAAACCTACGGCTGCAAACAAGGAAGCACTTCATGAAAACATTCGTAAGGTATTCGATGGCCTTCTGTGGATCAGAGACATCGGGAAAGCAGACAAACCAAGAATTGAAGCCTTCGAAACATGGTGCTGGAGGAGAATGTTGAAGACTAAATGGACAGATAAAGTGAGGTACGAAGAGGTGTACAGAAGAGCAGAAGAAGAAATGGCAATATGGAAAACCCTGAAACAAAGGAGAACTAGATGGTTTGGACATGCCTTGAGGCACACGACGAATTAGTTAGAAATATAATTAGAAGGGAAGATTGAAGGGATGGTCCCTCGCGAGGAAGATCAAGGGATTGATACTGTAGGGCAAATAAAGAAGGACGTGGAAGATAGAAAACATAATACCAGGGCGTGAGGGAATTAACAATTTGAAAAGGTCAGAATGGAGGACTGCAGTAAACCAAATATAAGATTGAAAAACTGATGACTAAGATGATGAAGTTTTTGAAGAGTATAGTTGTCCGAGTTTCTGAAGTAAATATGTCGCTCGTTATTTCGTCTTCTGTTCGTGTCGTCTACTTCGCAGTTATTATTCCTCTCAGGACTCTGAAAATTCGGTTTAGTTTGCTTTGGCCTTATCATCTACATCTACGCGATACTCCGCAAGCCACCGCGAGGTTCCCCGACAAGACTGGCACATGATCTTTCCTGGGGTGAACACATAATACGCGAAATAATGGGTCAAGCCAATCGCAAACTGGGGTTCATCAAAAGTATTGTATATTGGGTAAATGCGGCGATCACTTGGTTCGAGAGAAATGAGTGACAAGTTAATTCCCTTTTTAGACCTCATTTGGAATACGCCTGCCAGGGTATTGTAGGATCCTTACGAAATAGGCCTAAATAATGAACTCGAACGTGTGCAGCGAAGTTCGGCAAGATTTGAAAAAGGACGGTACTATATAAATAATTATATCAGTGTATAACCAGTCTATTGAATTAATTGAAATGGGAATCATTGTTAGTCGTATGGGTAGAAATATTTTAGACTTAATCGCTTAAATAAATTTCAAGATAATATTTCCTGTGATGATTTTAAAAATATTTTGCAACTTCCAACTTACTATGGTAGACTGGACCATAATATCGTCAAATTAGAGAAATTGATTGCCGAACTTACATATATTCACAATGTCCTTTTTCCCTCGTACAATTAGGGATATGAATAGCGGTTAATTAAATAAGTGGTTAATTACTCATCATTTGTTATCTTAATATGCAATACCTTTTTGGTTTGAACTCACATATTGCCATACACCTCTATGGTGGCTTGAAGGGCATTATGTAGATGTAGTTGTTCATATAATTATCGGGAATAAAAAAAACCGGAATTAAGGAAAATGGCTTCTCATTTTAACTCCTTATGAATATAAATTTTTATTCCCATTAATTTTAGTATCAGTTACTTTCCAGATTGATCGGTCCAAGTCATTTGCTCACTCTTTGCATAAAAATATGTTTGGCGCGCAAGGTCACTCATTTATAACGAATCCACAAATCATTCACAATTCACGAATCCCTTCCCGGTTTCAGCTTGACATTCTAAGGGTCGCTGGTTCCAATCCCGCCTAGATATCTGTCTATATCTGCGAGCTTCCCTGTAAGCCATATGTACGGTGTGTGGCAGGGATGTCAGGGCTGTTAAAGGTATACCTAGGTAATTAGTGCAATATCGATAAAGAGTAGTGATTCTGGTGGCTCTTAACTGCATGGTGTCTCTTAGTTGCATGGTCGCGTGATCTGGTGTATAGTATAAGTTGCATGAAAGTGGTGCACGCTTGTTGATCTTAAGAAACGAAGATATCTAAGGTAGAATATTTTAAACACCAAGGCATCACCATCCCTGAATACATATCATGGGGAAAACACATCAGGGAAATTATTAGTGCAGTAAAATGTAGATTAGGATTCGTAGAAAGGGTTCTATAGGATAAATGCATTAAGTGAGTACGAGAAAGAAGCTATTTTACACTTGTCATGCCTCATTTAGAAAATATGCCCCCTGCCACCCACCTTTATGGTTGCTTTCAGGGTATAATGCAGATGTATGTAGATATGTAGATAATATAAAGGTATGAGTTCCTTACGAGGAAGGTATGATTGTAAGGAATTTATGCTAAAGAGATCAGGTAGATTTGTTGAAGGCCCTTATTATAATAATTGTATACTTGTTACGAGTTTAACAGAAGAACTAGAAATTACTATCAGAACGCAGGTTAAAATTAATGTAAAACCTTTCAAGTGAATTGTAAGCTGATTTGTATTAAAGTGAGACATATTTTCACTAACGATAGGTTTAAGGTGTGAATTTTACTCGCGTACCGTAAGAGCACACACTAAAACAGAATAGTAAAGGGATGATAGGTGATAAGTGAAGTATTTTTAGGGAAGTATTTAGTTAGTGATGGATGCTTAATCATTTTTAACACAAGCATCATAGGGAAGTACCGATTAATGTATCTGGAAAAATGTTAATGTAACCAGTGATCAATTCATTGCTAGGTGGATATTAAACACCAAGATGCATGTGAACCTATTATCTGACATGTTTCCATGTAGTAGTTTAGTTACATGTCAATGGTGAAGGTTTAGTAATTTTCACCCTCTGCCACACACGCTAGTGGTGGTTCCGAGGGTATTACGAAGATTGTCGTAAAGGGGTTCGATATGGAGTGTTTTGATGGAAATTAATTAAGCGTAGGTGGTAGTCACTTCAGGCGTTAACCCATTTAAACCATTTCTACGTTGAACACTCTATTACCGATTCACTTTTATGTGTGGCATGGCATTGAATCATATTTTGAAATCTCCACTTCGTTGTGCACGAGTGATTTCCCATTGCAAGTGGGGTTTGTTGACGCATAGGTCGCTAAGCAACGAGTGACGTCAATGAAGCCGAGGAGTCCGTAAGGTCGAAGTATGCGTCAAAACACCTTTGCTTTGCATGGCGGGAAATTTCAAGGGCAGACCCACGCTTAATAAATTACCTATCCTTCGCTTCGTCTGTTTCCCGGCCCTAATATGTGCATTTGGGCGTAAAGCTAGACCTCCCGGTCAAATGCCACTTATTCAAGTACGTACTATGGTGAGTGACGACTTGAGTCCATTCGACGCCATTAAGACTCAGGCAGGCATTTGTTCGCGGAAACTTCGGTGAAAAGACGTTGGTGTCTCAGTTGCCTGGCTTTGGAATTCGTACCCCGAATCTTGACCCCTAATTTCTTCGCTTCCCTAGGGGGTCAGGTGACCACCAATTAACACCGATACAAGGTGCCTTGAAGAGGAAGAGGCTAGGTTCGTTAAAAGGTGTTACGATAGGTTGAGTAGTGTTTCAGAATTAATACAAGAATTAGGGTGGGAATCATTATCAGAGCGTAGGTTAAGGAGATGATTAAATCTTTGGAGAAATTTCAGGATATCTTTACTGAAGATGTAAGGCATGCATTAAAAACATCAGCGTATTATGCTAGATTCGACCAGATAAATAAGATTAGAGAGATAGTTTGTCGAACTGATTGTGTCAAAATTTCATTTTTTCCCCTTACTATAAGAGAACAGAGCAGGCAGCATAGCAAAGGGAAATAGGTAATAGGGGATATATTTTAGACTCTATATATTGCATGATGCATGTATTAACAACCAATAATCCCTCTATTACTCTGTAGATACTAACAAATCTATTTGCCTGAGGCCCTTTAGAAGCATGTTTGCATGTCTATAGTTCATGCTTGGCGATCTTCACCCCCTGCCACGCACCTTAACGGTTGATAGCAGGGTATCGCGTAGATGTAAATGAGGATGAAACATGCAGTTAATGTAATTACCTAAAAGTCCTCATACCAACATTCAATTATTTATTACCCTTACCTCACCTTAACTTAAATGTTCTTGGTTGAGTTGAATACCGATTCAGCTCGTAGCCTAGTGTATGGCACATTACAGCGATATTTCTGTTTCACTAACGAAGGCGGAAACATTCCCGTATAGGCATTCAATTCTCAATGCGCTATTTTTCCGAAGTGCTTCAACAGTGAAAGTGAAAGTGAGAAGGAATTGTTTGTCGAACTCAACCGCCTGGTGTTCAAGAACGAAGCAACTCCTTGCTTCAGTTCCTTTTTTTCTTCGTACGAGGCGAGAACACCGTCTTAAACAGCTGATCAGTGCACTCCGAGCGAGAATGCTTGAAGGCGTTTCCTATCTTGCAATAAGAAAGTGATTTTCGTTTAAAGTTTCTTAAGCGAAGATTATGATTGTGCTTTAGTGACTAAGATTGGCGTTATATCATGTTCGCATGTATCGTGAAGGTAAACTCTTCAAATTCTGCCTTCAAAAGAAGCCAAACTCAACTTGAGACTCTTCAAGATGTTGAAAAGACGTTCTTTAGTGCATAGGGATCTTCCCAGCGCAATTCGAGAGTGCACGGACGTGAAGACAGTGACATAATCTTGAACGTGAGATAGGAACAGTGGTTTCCATGTGTGGATTACGTGATACGTGACCAAGTAATACCGTGGCGTGATTCGTGATTATAAGTGCTTAACCGGGAGGAATTGACCGTCAAAAGTTGTTGAGAAGCTACCGCTGCTGTGGTGATGGCAGAATAATTGTTTCAAGAGTTTCCGAGTCTCGTATATGTAAGCATTCACTTGTTTCTATTCCATTTTTCCATGTCATTGCAGCTACCCACGTCAGAATGTGATTCGCATTGTTAAAGTATTCTACGATCAATGCCGACGAAGTTTATTGTTGCTACAGGAATAACGTTTCAATTAGCAAATGCAAACGTCTGTTTGGAAGTCAAGGAACGTATATACGATATCGTTATTGCTTGAATGTTGGTGGCAATGTTAATGTGACAAAAAAATTAGTCATTCAACTATTTAAAAGAACGCCATAATTTTAGTAACGGATACTGAATTCGGACTTTAATTAACGTCTGTCATTCAAATTTAAAAGTCTGCGTATATCTGTCATGATTGCTTTGCTAATTGCACAACGTCACAATAGTTGTTGGAAAATGAATTTCTTTTATAAATATTTCATTGCAAGATACATTTCAGGTAATTGAAAATTCCAAACGTCAATTGCCTATTGAGACTTATTTACCGCCAAAACGTGTAGTTTACGTAAGCGATGGTAGTTGGCGCTGATAACTTTTTTATTATTTATTATGTAACTATTAGAGCGAAAAATTAATAACAAAAATAAATATCCACAAAATAGAATTGGTAAAATAAGATTCAAAACTGCGATGTATTTTAAACGTTTTCAAAATTATTAATCATGAGGGATTCTCATTGTACTTTGTTGATTGGTCGTCTAGTGTGACGTCACGCCTGACCGTGACAGCTACACACGTGATCAGGCGTTCAGTAATCAGTATTCGTCGTGACGCCGTAACGGAGTGACAGGTGAGTTTCAGGTCTAATGAAGAAAGTTTTTCTTTGAGGTAGAGGGAATTATTGATGTTAATCCAGTTTACGGGGATTTTATTCCAAGGGATATTGCAGTTAAGGGAAATTCGAAACAGTTCGTAACTTATTTCTCAGGATTCATAAGAATAGAGATATATTCCGAGAGATACACCGATTAATTAATGACATAAAACTCTTGCTTTACTTAGTTATGCGTGGCTGCAAATATTACAGCTATTTGTTCCCCTAATCGTCGGATATTTTACTGCAGTAGTTCAGCAATATTTATGGCTAATTTATGGATCTCATTGCGACTGTTTCACATATGTGAATTTCTTTCAGGAAGAAGTTTTTGCAGTTAACGTGACACTGAATCATGGATCTTCATCACCTGCCTCGCGAGACTTTGGGACGACAGGGAATTCGAGAAACAGCCTGTGAGGAACGATCTTCAAGATGGGAAATGGTGAGTCAGTTTTATTTCTAATGTTCTTTATTCTCGATTGATTATGTTTTCGCTTATAGTTGGTCCTTTTTCCTTTTATTCTGTACTTTTTGTAGATTGAGGGATTGTCTTCTGATATACCTACGCCTTTTTCCCGCCGAAATTCTCAAAAGATGTCTTCCGAGTCTCAAGAATTTTCTCGGACGAATAACCTAGCTTCTTCTCAACGCTTCTGCATTGTTAGAAATCGAAGTCCTTTTCTTATATCGTTCTAATTGTAGTCGTTAGAAATCTGAGATTAATCAATCGGTCTTAATGAAACTGAACTTGATAGTACCTATACCCCATAAAGTCGTGTATCACCACTTTATATCTTACTGCATAAATTTGTTTTTTCTTGGTAACTTTGCAGTTTATCGATACTGTTTCTTGACAATTATTTTTACAACGCATTACCATCGTGGTCCATTATTTAGAGCTCTTTTTTTCTTTTCCAATCAATCAATTTTAATCCTTCAGTGGCGTGTTATCCTTCAGTGGCGTGTTACCCTTCATATGGCCAACATTGTCGACGACTCGAAAAATATTACAAATATTACTTGTCAACGATCCCTTATTCGATGTGACATTAAATTTATCCGCAGTAATTACCGTGTTAATTTTCGAATTTAGAAATTGAGGTCGATTATTGAGTTGCAATTATTTAATATTATTAAGAGTTGTAAACCTCATGTTAGGAGACGCTCTAGAAAATAGGAAGGGGTAAAGAGTGATTGATATTTTCATCACTATTTTTCGATCGGGAGCAGTGGATACGAAGTGTGGAGTGCCTGTTTGCATACGATGCGGTGTAATTAAAGGTATTCGATAGGAAGAAGCCACTATTTACAGGACGGGCTCTCCAATATCTAAATCTATAGTCATCTACTAGCCATCGCGAGGGTGTATGGCAGGGGGTGAAGATCTCCAATAAAATGAACTAAGATACTACTAAATTGAGCCAAATTCGATATAAGGTCAAGTGCGACTAGTGACTGTTTGTGTTTCCATGTAAACGAGTTGATTTCTCGTTCGAAAGGTTTTCACTGCATTTTTTCATGTGTATTTCCTTGGCATTCTTAGATTGGTATCAGTTGGTAACTAGTAATGTTGGTAACATGCATCATTCAGTAGAGCCGGCTCTAGAAACATTTCAGCTATTACCTATTCCGTTGCTATGCTGCCTATATTGGGCTCTCCTATGCTACGCGGGAAAACTAACATTTTTAAACTATCGGTACGAAAATCTCTCTAAATTCATTTATCTGATTAAACCTAGGATAATACTATGGGTTTCTTCTATATCTTACGTTATCTTTAACCTAATAAGCTTCGAATTCATTCTAAACTTTTGGCCTAAATTTCAACATGCGTTTCGATGGTAATTCCCATTCTATTTCTTCTATTTAACTCGCAAAGAGTGATAAAATTACCATGGCAAGGTTATTTAAAGAGGCCGAACTCCTTAGCACAAGCTCTTATTCCTTAGAGAGTCCTCGTAAGGATTCCTATTCATTACACTAGCTGCATGTTTTCTAAATGAGGGCTGACAAGTGCGAAATATAGATTCTTTCTCTCTAGAACTCTCCTATCGCAGTTGAACCCTTTGCTGTTTTTCGGGTTATCCGCGTTTTTAGTTAAAAAATAGCCCACGTTAATAACTAAGACGTTTTAACAACTTGACAATTGAACCCTTTTTAACGGATCGTATTAATAATATCTCGAAAGACTCTATATAGAGTCTTTCTCTCTAGAACTCTCCTATCGCAGTTATACAATTGAACCCTTGACTAATGACTGTTTTTAGTTAAAAAGTAGCCCACGTTAACAACTGTGACGTTTTAACAACTTGACGACGTTAACGACGTTTTAACAACTTGACAATTGAACCCTTTTTTACGAATCGTAATAATAATACTGTTTTCTGCCCTGATTATTTCCCAGGTTTGTTTTCCCAAGGTATGTCTTCAGTGATGTTTACTCCTAAGTATTTAACGTGCCTAATACCTTAGATATTTTATTTTCTTTGATCAACGATTGTTTCTGGGAAATATAATAACTATTTCGGCCTTTTGTGTAATTTGATGTGAGTTTGGTGATTTCAATCAGCTTCTTCGGGGTCGTAATGTATTACGAATCATTGTTTCTCAGAATATCTTAAGGGAGCGAGATCCTTACGTCTTGAGTTTACGATAGAGTGCAAAGAATATTCTCTTGACCTTCTGAAGTCTGATGGGAATCTTGTAATTCATTTTTTAAATCTCGGCTGTTTGTAAGAGTAGTCATATCGAAAGAGACTGTGTTCAATCCCAAATCAGCATTTTTAGAATTCATTCCATCGCATGTAATTCACAGAGCATGAGTAGATGGAGACAGAATAAGTCGAACTCTAGCATCTAACTGTAAATAACTGTCATTCTTGCTGAATGCAGAGATTTCAAATGACAAGCGTATTTCATGAGATTTAACGTTCAGCCGCGAACGGTTTTTTTAGATTTCCTGAATCCGTATTGATACTGCTTTCTCTCTAGAACGAAAGATATTTAGTCATCTGTTTGACTACGTTCGCTGTGTAAGGTTTTAGCGTATTTGGAACAAATTACATTCTTAATTAATTAGTACCTACGCCTACGCGATACCCTGCCAGCCACTCCGAGGGTGTATGGCAGGAGGTGAAGATCACCAACCATTCACTATTGATATGCAACTAGGCTACATAGTATTAAAGGGATTATTGGTTGCTATTACATTCACGAGTGAAAACACAATATTTAATTTAGTGACAATACATTCATCTACGCGATACTCATACGTAATAGTCAATCCTATTGACATGCAAGTAGGGAAACATGTTAGACTATAGGCTCACATGCTAATTAATGGTTTGTATCTACATATAGTAATAGAGGGATTATTGGTGGTTAATACATGCATCATGCACTACAGACTGCTCTAACAATATTTGTATACGTTCTTTTATAGCACGCTGGAAGAATGACATTTCGAATCTATGGTTAGTGACAATATATCTCTGTCAAACCTTATTTATCTGGTCAAATCTAGCATAATACGCTGGTGTTTTTAATATATGCCTAACATCTTCAGTGAAGCTATCCGATTGAAATTTCTGTAATAGATTTGATCCGTATTTTATCCAACGCTCTGATAGTGATTCCCTAACTAATTTTATATTGATTCTATTACACCACTTAACCTAACAGAACACCTTTTATAAGAGACCTATTCCTGCTCTACTGTCTAGCTCTCTGTCTAGCTCTCTGATCAAAATTAATTCATTCTGTTCACATCAACCGGCTGGATATTCAAGGTGGGATCTTACCAGTAACAACTGACATCAATTATTGTTTGATATACAATATTATGTACGACCTGATCGACGAGCATCATCAGTATTTCAATCAATTTCACCGCAGCCTTCATCATCTGCTCTTCTGTACACACCTCTTCGTTGCTCACTCTATCTGTCCATTTAATCTTCAACATTCTCCTTCAGCACCAAGTTTCGGAGGCTTCAATTCTTCGCTGGTCTGCTTTCCCGATGTTTCCGTGCATATTATGAATGCTTTCATGGATGGCTTCCTTGATTGTAGCATCAGGCTCTTTAAGCAGTCTTTGAGTCTTCTTCCTTACCTTGTGCTTTTCTTCGCTTTATGTCGGTCCGAGCTTCTTTCATCGCAAGTTGTAGTGCTGCCGATGGCGATGGTAGAATTTATTCGCGGACATTTTCTGGTCAAATAATATTATATAATAATCCTTTACAGCTTGATTTCTTCAAGAGTGATATGATATGACGCTATAATTCGCGTAGGTATATTATTTGAATTGTCATTATTTCGAAATTAAGTGCCACTTGTGGGGTGAGATAGTGGAACCGCGCATATCAAAATCTAGTCCTACACAATACCCTGAAAGCCACCGTAAATGTGTGTGGCAGGGGGTGAATTCACACCAAACCTAGTTTACACATCTTGCTTAAGGTGGCTTAAGTAGATGTCATTTCTGTCAGAATTTCAGGACACACAATGTTTTCATCCTTCTATCGGTTGGCCTTAAAATGATGAGGTATTGCCATCATATATTTGAAGATAAAGACGTTGAAAAAGATATTTTTTTATCATGTGGTTATTCGGCAGACCATGGCTCTTTCAGTAAAGCTTGCAGATTAATAATTTAAGGGCCAAACCATTTTCCAAATGCCAAACAATTCTTACAAGCATGAATATTAATGAAATTCAAAATAAAGAGTTGTGTTTTTCTGGTCCAAATTCAACAATTAAAAAAAGATAAAAATAGCAAAGCATTGCATGCACAATGTATTCTGATTGATTGGTTTCATTTGATGTATGTGCTCATCGTCTGAATTAATTTTCCTGGTGTTTATATTTTAATATTACTTAGATGGGTCATGTCCTGGTTTTTACATGTGAATTAGTTTTCAACCGTATGAGGCGGAAAATCATAGGTGTTCTAATTCCAGGCATTTAAGGATGGGTTTTCATGAGGTTTACTATCATTTCACACGGTCCAAGTTAACTCGTAAGGAATGTAAGTTATACGAAATTCCATCTGGTGTTCAGTTCGATAGATTCCCGTTGAGGATCTATTACGCTGCAATATATTATCATCCAGGCAGTTGTTTTCATGCTTTCTATTTTTCCCATACACTATTCGGTCTTTCGTGCTGATCATTGGACTGAATAGATGAAATTGAGTGCGTGTTGATTGGTGGAGGTGTGGATAGGGCGACGAATAGTACTCTATAGTGAGTGTCCTGCTTGTTTATTTGAATTTCGATACTTCTCAGCTATTGTCGCATTAGGCGATAAACAAGTCCTGAACACCGACACAGATCTTGATAACGCGGGCACTGATATTATCGTTATATTTCAGTTTCGCTCCAGAGGGCAGTCAATTAATTTTTTCAAATTTTATATCGCTATTAAAATCACAAGCCTCACTTTACACCGCTTCACACAAGGTTTGCTGATGGATGTTTCAATGGTTGATTTGCTCTTTTCCCTATCCTATATTACACAAGCGAAGAATAATATATGTTTCCATTGATTCAGCAAAGGGGATTCAATAATATCAGTTTGTGTGCAATTGAAGATATTTGTTTAAAAAGATAATTTTATTCTTTAATTAATATCTACATTACTTTTAGCTACAGGAAGGATCTTACACTAAGTTTCCTGAAACTAGTTGTTGAAAATAACATATTGAGGTTATCCCACAAGTTTCAGAGTAGCTGCTATTTCTGTGACGGCCTGCATAATTCCTGATTCAATTGGACATAGTTCACTTGCATTAAGAGACAGGAAGCATTGGACTTTCATTTAGTGACTGCATTACCACTATTCTTTCATGTACTTCTCCTTTCGAAGATATTCCATGTTTAAAGGGTTTTAGACCGAAAGACGTCCAGGCTATTAATTCAAGTGACCTTCAATGAAGACAAATTATTATCATATTTTAATTACCACTGTCCCTCCGTAATAGTAAAAAAGTTTTCACCAATCTTTTTCGCGCAGTAGCAGTATCTACGAAGATTTGGTATTGGTGCATAGCGCGAGTTAATGAAAATTCCACTTGACTGGATGTCGTGAGTTTCAGAAGCGAGTTTCAACTCTTCCATTCACATTCACGGACTCGAAATGTCTTTATTCATCATCTACACTCAGTGTTCCTAAAATATTGTTTTGTGGCAGCTCTCCATTGAATTCTTCCATCGGCTAATCTCTTCATATTTTTGCATTTCTTCTCTTTCACATCCTTTATCATTTGTTCTTATGTCATCTTGTAAACAAGGCAATTACCTTTGCCTTTCTTCCAGTCCACTTCTCCTTCGAGGATCTTCACCACCATTTAGAGGATTTTTTGACGCTACCCTTATCGCCTCTGTCAAAGGCATGCTGATTAATAGATTAGGTATTTCAACAATATAACAGGCGGTTTTGTAAATACGACAGGGATTTGTGGCAACTGTTACCAGCTAAATACGAGACAGAAATGTTTGCATCTTTTATGTGGCGACATATGTCCTTGGCTACCAGGTGATAATATTTATTGAATTTAGTTTATATTTCGAGTGTAACGCAGTTAAAGTAGTGATTGGCATTCAAATGAATTGCGAATGTATTTATTCATTTATTTATTTCAATGCGAACAATATATTTCGGCGTTCTGTTAGGTGACGCCCAATGGCTCTTAGCCTCTTTAGGTCAAAAGAAAGGCTGCCAAGCTATAGTTTTAACTTTTTCAAATTAATGTTTTACCAGATCTTGTTTTTCACTTGATAACACTGTAATCAAAGCGTTATATTAATCGGCGGTTTGTTTTGGAAAGCGTGATCACGTGACGTAAACACAGCATAAGCATTGTGGGAAGGAATCGCTTGACAACTGATGTAGATAAGGAGGTTACGACTGGTGAAGCCGACGGCCATCGTGGTAGGTACGGATCTATACGTGCTTACTACTCGTGATATAATTACAGATGAAATTAGTTTCTGCTCGTGGTAAAACTTGGACGAGTTAGAAGTTAACTGAGAGAATATTCCCTTGAAATGCTTCCTCCCGTTTCAATACTCTTATTTGCTCATAGTTCCCGTAAAGCTGTAAATAAAAACATTCATCTTATCCACCTAAATAATCTTGCTCAAGTGATTTCGTAAACCAACGTTATTTTACCCACATTGTTACCGAATTAAATGGACGAGGGGAAATATTACCATAATCACTTACCTTACAGCTTAGGGATATTATATTGCAATATTGAATGTCATTAGCCGATACTGGAATTGCATAAAACATTTTCATTAATTCAATGTTGAAGTTAAATTTTATGGAGAAGGTTACGTAATTCAAAACGTATAAATCGTTCAATCTAGCTTATCGACTTTTTAAACATAAATGTGATATATTCAGTAGTTTCTTCCATATAAATTTTACCTTGTATCCAGAATTTTGTATTATTACCGACTATCTTAAAACATTTCCGAAACAAGAACCTGCAGAAAAAAATGACTCTCGCTGTCTATAAGGAGTTCGATCTTCTTTTCGGGTCTTACGTCTCCGAAGTTTCGATGAACTAAATATTGAATTATTTATTTGAAACTATCGAGTGAATAAACGGATCCCGGAAGTGATCTTACATAGTCCTATTATTACCTTTATTTATCACATTGACTTGATATACTACTGGCTAAATACTTTTACTTGAAGTTTACTGATTGTCATCTATATTACGATACTGGCTAGTACCACGGGAAATATGGACTCTTGCCTTGCTAATCATTTTTCTTGAGCTAGAAAAGTGATATCAACCCTCGTGCCCTCACGGCAATTACGATTCTTCATTCAACCTTAACTCTCGGCGGAATCTATAAAAAAGATTCACTCTTCCTTTCAAAAATGTTTTGCTAGATTTGAACTAGACGTGGAGACAATTAAGCACAGTTGACATTATTATAAACCTTTTCTCGATGAGTCAATATAAAATGTATGTTATTTTTTAAGACGATTTTGAAAGAAAAACCATAGTTGCCAACAGCTGATATGTTGGCACCCCTAAGTTTAAATGAAGATTAAGTGTGCTAATATGTCTGTTGGCACCTTGAGTGTCTTATTATTACGGAATGAGATGAACAGAGTAAGACGCCCCGAGAATTCGTTTAATTTGTTTGTTTTAGTTTCGGCAAGGAGCTACAAAAACCACATGTCCTCTCCAGTCTTCTACATATATGCCTTTGTTATGACTGATGTAACAGCTTTTTTTTTTACCAATACCAAACTGGTTGATATACTTGATTAATTTGCACACTGCCGGGTTTGAAGTAAACGCCGTCCATGTGAAATTTTGAAATAAATTTGGGAAGTGTATGTACCAAACAGCGAAGATATTTTAATGAATATGAAGACATTTAAAGTTTAAAGGACCATTTTATCAGTTATTTTACTTGCATTATGAGAAGCAGTATGGTTCCTGCCGACAGTAGTCCTTCCCATTTCACAGTTTGTTTACAACGTCTCCATGGGAGCGCTCTTAATCCGTTGGGCTGGCGTATAAATTATTTTTATTTTTGGTAGAATAATACAAAACTAATAATATTTCGATGACAACTGAGAATGCTATGTCAGAAGCAGTGAAAAATTTCTATCCACTCTTCACATACCTCCTCATTCGGAAACTTTATTCTTTACGAAAGGCATATGTTAGTCCGGAAAAAGGGATATTAAGGCAGATGCAATGAGTGAACTAATATTAGTAGTATTTTGTTTGTACATTCTCAGATTGTTTCTACGATCGCTTGTCTACAATTCTGAATTTTCTTTCCATCCTTGCAGGTTGGTAGGATTGGAGAATCGCTCTCTGGATGGCGACGGGGGTCAAAGGTCAGAGGATTCCGCATTGGACGTCCAGAACAGAAGAGGATGGTGCAGTCAGTCAACACCAGTGTCGCTCATCGGTTTGATCTTGGCTGTGCGATGCTATGGTAACACAATAAACTTTCTTTCAGGTTCGGCAGAGGTAAACAAGGTAGACCTGAGGGTACGAGGGTGTTTATGAATGTTTATGAATTGTTTATTTGTCTTGGGAGCCCATTGCTCCACTTCCAGGCATGATCAGACGTGATCACTGTCTGGAGAATGGTGTTAAGGTATTTCGTGAAACCAAGCTTGGTTAATTAATGGTATAGAGGCCCCGATAAAATGTCGGGGCCCCTGTTTAATCTGGTATTCAATGGTGGAGTACTCCACCAACAACAACAAGTGGCCACTTGTTTAGCGAGTCATGACTCTAGGTAGGAAAGTTTTTGCAAGTGTGTGTACTTTGTGTATGTTAATGTCCTGTATATCATATATCATAATGAGTCATCATGTGTGTATTTTGATTGTACCTATTTTTGTTTTGTTCATGTATGTTTTGTAATGAATTTGTCTATTTTTTATGCCTTTTTGATCAGTTTCTTCCACAGATGAGAAGACGAGGGAAGAAGAGGGCCCTCCATCGAATGCAGAGTAGAGTGTAGGAACAGTTAGTCAGTTCAAAATCTTTCCCGGCCCATATGGCCCATCGTATCTGTTTGTTAGTGTATAGTTAGTAACCGCGTTAATATAAGTTTTCGTTGGATGCGAAGACTGCTCTAGAATTAAAAAATCAAAACTCACGGAATTGGATCGCCTGTTACGACGTGCATCCAGTTGTACTTAGTTTCTGGGTGACCATTCCTCGCATTTTTATAAAATGCACTTTCGGCTATCTACATTAAATGTGAGCAACTTGGCATTCAACCTATCAATTGCTTGTTTATCATGTTCACTAACCCGCTCTCTCCTTAGGTAACTCCACAACGCCCCGGCCTGCTAGAGGGTAGGATATTTAGTCAGTTTCCAATGTATTTTGAAACTAAGGCCCTTCTGGCCCATCGTAACAGTAGGGTAGCTAGGAATTGCGATTAGCTGTTAGCTTTATTTTTTTTGGATGCGAAGTCTGCTCTAGTGTTAAATTTCAATATTCACGGAATTGGATCGCCTGTTACGACGTGCATCACGGTGCACTTAGTTTCTGGGTGACCATTCCTCGCATTTTTATAAAATGCACTTACAGCTATCTACATTAAATGTGAGCAACTTGGCATTCAACCTATTGATTGCTTGTTTATCATGTTCACTAACCCGCTCTCTCCTTAGGTAACTCCACAACGCCCCGGCCAGCTAGAGGGTAGGATATGTAGTCAGTTTCCAACGTATTTTGAAACAAAGGCCCTTCTGGCCCATCGTAACAGTAGGGTAGCTAGGATTTGCGATTAGCTGTTTGCATAATTTTGTGGATGCGAAGACTGCTCTAGTGTTAAATTTCAAAATTAAATTGGTGCCACTGACACGGTCTTCCTTTCATTGGGGAGCCTAGATGTCTGTGGCGTCCTGTTCTGGCATTAATGCTCTCTTTTGGAATTCTCAATTAAATGTGAGCAACTCCGCATCCGTTTATATTTATGTTTGTTATTAACCCGCTCTCTCCTTAGGAAACTCCTCAACGCCCCGGCCTGCCAAATCCTTAAGATGGAGGATCCTGCAGTGTGTGTTTGTGTGTGTGCATGCAGAAGGAAGTGATGAAGAAAAGTGATGTGGTGGAATGAAGTGGTGTGATCTTGGAATGTGAAGAAAGTGAACCAAGTCACCGTGGTGTCAGTGAGTTCCAGTTTCATCAGTTGGTGTGATTCAAAAAAGACTAGAGATATTTCTGTATGAATTTTATGTAAGTGCGTGCCTGTATGTTATATGCTATTTTGTCCACCTACCCTTCCCATAGCTTCGTGGTACAGCGGTGTATAAAGAGAAGACATCATCCACGCCTACCGACGAATACAACGGCTTTTATGTGAGTTTTGCGTATATATTTTTATTTTGTACAAATCGCCATTTATATCTTAATACTTAAGATATTATGTCTGTAGAGAAGTTTTTGTGTAGGTGTTTGCATATCGGTCGTTTGACCCGGGTCAATCCAGTTTTGGTTGTTGAACTTCGGATTTGCCTCGTGCACGGGCTCTTAGTTTTTGCCTTAGGCAGGACATTTTGGTCGATGGGTATTTGAGAGTCTTATTTTTTGACTTAGGCAGGAATCACATTCTCTGCGCCACTATGCGCTTCTAAACCATTTATACTTTTACATCACTCCCTGTTTTTAGATTTTTTCATTTGGTATTTGTGGCTCTTAGTTTTTGACTTAGGCAGGGACCAAACTCTTGGCGACTTTACGCACTCGAACACCTTTATATATCTTTCTATTAGTGCCTGCGTTTAGGTTCTTTTGTGAGTGTATATTCCTTTTCTTGTTGACGGTGAAATTAAACTTATTTTACAGTTTGTCCATTAATAAACTTTCTTTTACAGGTATCCCCCTATTAATTGTATTTTATTTTGCAGGTACATGTTCGAATGTTATGTTTGAGGGAGTGTTTTGATGATTGGTGTATGAATGATGATGAACAGGGTCAGCGCCGATAGGTATAAAAAAGGAATAGGTAGGAATAGGGAATTAGGCAGTAGATTATTATTTAGAGGGTGGGTGGATGGGGAACATAGGGCTTAATTTAGTAGTTGCCTAGCTAAAAGTATTTAGTCCGCTTGATCTCGTCTCGCATCTTTCTTGCCCTGGCCCTGGGAGTGAATGCGTGGAATATGCCTCTGTGGGCCCGGAGGGGAGCGCAGGGGGAAACGCCACGTTAAATAAAGGTTTAACGAGCCGGTGGGCGTAACCTCTTGGGTCGGCATGGAATAACGCCCGTGAGTGTGTGTGTACTGTGTGAATGTCGAATGTGATTGATCCAACATTTTAAGCATGTTTTCACAGTTTAATTGTTTACCCAACAGAAAGATATTTTAAAATATTAAAAGAGTTGATTTTGGACCAGGAAGAGTATATTTTGTAAATTCTGACTTATGCGACTGGGACTCCCTTCACTAAACAAAACAGTGGCTATATTGTTGCCAAAAAAACACGGACATTGTGATACCTTAAGAAATTTTCAGAATCTTACTATTCGACCATGTTAGTACATGTACACAAACCTATCTACATCTGCGTAATATCCTGCAAGCCACTACAAGGGTGTGTGGCCGGATATGCACATCACCAAACATTTACGAGCCACTAAGCTTGAAGCCAGCTACCTTGGAACTAACAATATCCAGCTAAGTGATACAATTGCAAGACCCAACTAGTCTAGCAAAATAGTTCTTTTTTTCGGGCGGGAAGTGCTTTCCATCCCAACAATATCCCCTTCTTACTCACACAGTGAACAATGGTGAACTTGTGTTCTAGGTATGCCAGACATTAGTTTCACTTTTTGGTCAATAGGCGAAAAACTTAGGCACAGGGACTCTAGGAGGCAGTTTCAGGAAATTCGGTCGACATTTTAATGTTGCACACCATATCCGTCAAAGGGTTAATAAAATGTCTTTATTACATAAAATGTATCTCGTCTTGTCACTTGTCATCCTTCCCCCAAGACCAATCCCTTATACCTTAGAAATAGCGACCCTCACAAGCCTGCTTCCCCGTCAATTAAATTGTCATGTAGATTGAAATTTGATCATGGCGTAATACTTAAAATAGTACCAATACTTTTAGCCTGATTTAGATTTGTATTTCGACGTACCATACTTTCTCTGCTGATGCGACGACGCAAATAGCGATTAAATTTTATTATCATTTTAACCACTGAATTCACAATTAAAATTAACAAGCCTTTTATGTCCTGTTTCTTTGAAGTGCAAGAATATATACATGCATGATGTACGCTGATCATCTGCCATACACCCTCGTCATGAAGAGTATCACGTAAAAGTAGACGTGGGTGAAGTATTTTTTCAATTTTTTTGCTCTTCCTTTCAGACTTTATGTATTCACGAGTCCAAAAGAAAACAACATGTGGAAGTCAAACATATACCACAAATTAATGCAATATTTAATGCGTAATTAAGTTGAGTTTTTGCACTGGATAAAAAAGAAATTTTCTCTTTCTTTAACCGGGTAGCATATTTTCTATTACCCATACAAATATTTACATTGAGGCACATAATCTTACTTATGTACTTTTAATGGAAATGTAATGTAGAATGGAAAAAAAGCAATGTGCTTTTGTAAGGATGGAATAAAATATTTTTAATTCCTTATTATTTTTTAGTATTTTGTTTTTCCTTTTGTATCTCAAAAATTGAACTTGATTTGTAATAAAGTACGATTTTGTCCTTTTTCTTATGTCCATGAATTACTCAAATCTATGTCTAATACGACTCCATAATTTTTCGCTTATTTTTTCAATGTACGTAATGACATTTGATAATTTTGATGCTTGTAGTTTACATTTTATTGATGTAAATTTATATTAAAATTCACCTATAATCTGAATGTATTCATATCCGATATGACTCTACAGATTCTATGTTCATTATTCTGTAACAATTGTTGTGAACTTGTATAATATTTTATAAAGTGTCATAAATTAGTTGTATTTAAGTTAAGGCTATGATTTTAATTATGCGAGTTATATATCTGAATGCAATGAAATAAAGATGGAGGATGATTTATAGTTTAATTAGGGAGACCGAGTTACCTTAAACAAAATCCAATTATGTGTATCCATTTCTAGGAAACCAAATTCGAACATCTATTTTTGTTTTTGTTTTGTTTTTGTAATTCCTGGGACTGCTTTTGAATTGACCTCCAAATATTAAATGCATTAACACATTTTCTCAACGTGAATTAACTTATTTTTAATCTATAATTCGTAGGCATCAAAGGAATCTTTAATAATTTGTGAAGTGGATTCGCTGAAACATTAGTTTAATTATTCACGCTGTAATGTAATGTTCCAAATATATTTTTTATTTAGGTTAATTCTTAGAATGGGTGAATTGGTTTGGATATTGACTATTGATTATAAATTATACTTTTTCTGTGCTCTGCCGTACGCTAGAAGTGATATTACAGGGATATTTAGAGCATCTCTGATTAACTACGTATTTATATTGTACAGATAAACCCACCTATTTTAACGCAAGCATGGTTTTCGTTCAAGTACTCAGTTGTTGGTGTTCGATATTTTGAACTTATTCTGTATTTACCAGATGCCTCGTTATATTACGTTGGAGTGGATATGAAGTTTTATTTCCTTATTGCCATAAAAACATTCCGGATTCCTATATTTTTCGCAATAATTAGTTTTTCTCAGCTTAGTTGTGATAAAGTGCTACCGAAGTCCCTCGTGTAGAACATTGCTTTGACCACGAAGCTCATTTCTTCTGACTTACCCTTTTCTTTCAATGTCCAACCCCAAAGTTACCTATTTATTCTTAAGTACCTCGATTGGTAATAAAGTGAAAATTACCCAATTATTAAAGTACCTGACAATAAATAAAAATTTACAATTTATTTTTCAGGAAGTTATTAATGTTTTTATATTTAATAACAATTATATTATAGAACATTTGTCATAGATTATAGTATTTTTTCATATTCGTGTGCGTGAGAGAGTCTTTTGAATTGTTTTATAAACATTTTTGCAACAAATTTAGGATTCCGTACATTTCAATTGTATTAATAACTGTCATTTATTGTTGAAAATTTCCATATAATAAAGTTAATAGTTTGAGATATATGTAAAACGAGGTGGAATTTGCATTTCAGATGCGTAAAACCTTCTATTTATAAAATATATCTATATATTATATTTTCTATTTGTGTATTTTATGATGTGTGTTTTTTCCTTATTGTTATAATGTTACGTAGACACAAGAAATACGTGAAGTAAGATGATTTTCTTTGGATCAGATACTTTTGGTTCTTTCAATTTTGTTAATTACGTAATATCATTTGGCTTTTTTTCGCTTTTGTATCACAAATGTTGAACCTGATTTGTAATAAAGAACGATTTTGTTCTTTTCCAATGTCCGCGAATTAATTTAATCTATGTGTGATAAGATTCTACAAATGTTTTGGTCATTGGTTTGGTGCATGTAAATGCCATTACAATTAATAATAATGCTTATAGAATATTTTTGCTATGAACTTATATTAAAATTCACGAATACTCTGAATGCATTTCATGTCTGATATGTTTCTACAGATTCTTTGTCATTGTTTATATTAATATACTTTTGTAGCTATGGATTATTTTTTAAAGTACCCCAAACCCCAATGTCCAACCCCAAAATTAGCTATTAATTTTCAGGAAGTCATCTGTTGATACGTGTTTTATAAATCATAATATTTATATGGATGTCAAATTGTACAACCGTCGATTTGAGGAAATTTTAAATACTCCTCAGTGGTGAAAGGGTCGTTTAGAATTGTTTTATAAACAATAATAGCAAAAATTTCAAAAAGTATAGAATATTATTTTAAAATTTTTTTAAAAGAATAATAACATGTAATCATTCTGCCACGCATCATTATTGTGGAAAATTTGAACGAAATGAAAAGAATCGTTTTCTAGATACATCGGTACAACAACGTGGAATTTGCAAAGTGTTTTTTTTTAATTTTTTCATTATGCTTGTGTATCGTGCTACTTATCTTATTGTTATTCTGTTACGTGAACGTAAGTTAAACATGTATGGAGCGATGTCTTGGATGATACTTTCACTATCTATATTGCTTACAGGCAGTAATGTTTCTACTACACATATATCTCTTCAGTATGTGATTTGTATGTAAGCGGAATTCCACCATGTTGTGAGGATCTGCATCTCAAGAAACTTCCGTTACCTCTTTTGTATGCCTATGTTCCTCATGCATTACAATTTCCTTAAATGTAGAAATATACGTGAAATAAAGAGTAATAACAGATATTAATACTACATTTACTAACATGTAAATATTAAATGCAACTTCTCACGAATAGGAGGACGTTGTGACAGTGCTTCACATTGATATGCGATGCATACTGATGTGTTTTTTGTTTTCATTGTTACTTCTTACTTCAAATATATGGATTTTCAATGTACTATGTAGTTCTGTAAATATGTTCCATGAATCTTCCTCCGAATAAGGTGCCTTATCACATTGTGATTGACTGCACTAAAGAAAAAAATGTATTTTACGAATGTTATTGGCATTTACGTAAATATATTGTGAGAATATTTAGCAAGTGACTATTTATTTGCATAAATGGATGCTAAAGAAACTTCTGAAGGCTTTGAGATTTTATTTTAGTTTAATATTGGTTTCAAAATTACTCTTCTTCAATTTTCTTCGTTCCTTATGTGAAATGGTGCCTAATTATAAGTTACGAATATGCATAATTATTTATTATCGCCCGTGTTTTGATTTATTATTATTTTTTAAGTGCTCTTGCTTTATATTTGTGATATTCAATTCCTACTTCCTTTAATTTACGTTGAGATTGATTTTATTGCATTCTGATTTTATGATAATTTTCCTGATATAATAATATTTCCCCGAAAAATAAATTTGGTAGTGTTATGATGGGCGAGTAGTATGAAACGTCACGTGATCACGTGACGTAAACAGACCAGTCGGGTTTGTGGAATCTTCTCGGATATTGCTGCAGGATTGAGCAATAGGGTAGTTTCCTTCATCAAAGAAAACAGACTTCATTGATTGCGATTTGTGCCCTGCCATAAATGTATTTAATTTACTAAAAAAGTTTGTATTGAGAAATCCCAGTTTACTAGAGAATTAAATGTTAATTTTAAGGCCATTTGAAAAGGCTCTGAAATGGCGGGGTGCGCTGCCTTCATGCTGACGTAACAGGTAGGTAGTTTACGTTGCGAGGCATAGGAAAATTCGTCTCCTGAACTTACCGTTGTATTTCAGGGCCCCTCAACTCTAGTGAATATTTATTAGTATTAACCTGTAAAAACTATCAAAGTTGGAAAAGCATTTTCGGTTAAACATGGTATCATTAGTCATTTTATAGGCTCAAGGACGTCCTGCTCGCTGTGCCTTCTGCTACGACGAAGCATGGCGTGACGGTCGTGCGGCGATAGGCGAACTACTTGATATGCTTGTGAAAAGAGTACTAACTGATTTTAAATGAATCAACTGCATAAGTAATGTTAAATAAATAAATAAAAGTTAGTTATAATTAATTAACGGAATAAATATGCCTCCAATACTTTTTCATAAGCTTTAACGGAGTGCAGCGTCTACTTGGATGCGTCCGAGGCACCACCTGGTGGCAGGTAGAGGAAATAGTTTGACGTCAAACGTAGGATTAACCGGCATGCAATAGTTTACCGTCGCGTTTTCGCGCCATTGATTTTTTTCACTTTTTATTTAACGAGGAAAAATACTTAATGTCATTTAAAAATCGGACGGCTTAAAACACGTACTGTAGAGGTTATAAACTTTCGATCAAAACAATAACAAAATAATAGGAAACTACCCTGTTGACTTTTAAGATGATAAATATGCATTGGAATGGTGCACTTGTACTTTCCAAATCGTCTGCACTTAATAACAATTTACCTGAAACCTGTAAGAAAACATCGAAAAAATGGATATAAAATTAACTGCCCAGATTTACATTGACAGTGCTTTGTTTGCTATTTCATTCGTATTTTCGTTGTTTTTTGCGACATAGTACATTCCTCTGCGTCATGAAATATTCAAAATCGGTGCTTCCAAGTCACATGTGACGTATTTTCTCAACTAATTAATCTTGAATGGTACCTAGACAGCCACTTTAAGGGTCGTTTAGAATTCTTTTATAAACTATAATAGCAAACATTTCATAAGTGTACAATATTATTTTAATTTTTTTTAAAAAGAATAATAACATGTAATCATTCTGCCACGCATGTAATAATTCTGCCACTCCATCTCAAGAAACTTCCATTACCTCTTGGATATGCCTATGTTCCTCATGCATTACAATTTCCTTAAATGTAGAAATATACGTGAAATAGAGAGTAATAACAAATATTAATACTACATTTACTAACATGTAAATATTAAATGCAAATTCTCACGAGCAGGAAGACGTTGTGAAAGTGCTTCACATTGATATGTGATGCATACTGATGTGTTTTTTGTTTTCAGTGTCTCCTCTTACTTGAAATATTTGTATTTTCAATGTACTATGTAGTTCTGTAAATATGTTCCATGAATCCTCCTCCGAATAAGGTAACTTATCACATTGTGATTGACTGCACTAAAGACAAACTGTATTTACGAATGTTATTGGCATTTACGTAAATATCTTGTGAGAATATTTAGCGAATGACAATTTATTTGCATAAATGGATGCTATAGAAACATATGAAGGCTTTGAGATTTTATTTTAGTTCAATATTAGTTTCAAAATTACTCTTCCTCAATTTTCTTCGTTATTTATGTGAAATGGTGCCTAATTATAAGTTACGAATATGCATAATTATTTATTATTGCCCGTGTTATGATTTATTATTATATTTTTAAGTGCTTTTGTTTTAACTTTGTTATATTCCATTCCTACTTCCTTTAATTTACGTTGAGAATGATTTTATTACATTCTGATTTTATGATAATTTTCCTGATATAATAATATTTCCCCGAAAAATAAATTTGGTAGTGTTATGATGGGCGGGTAGTATGAAACGTCACGAGTTCACGTGACGTAAACAGAAGAGTCGGGTTTGTGGAATCTTCTCGGATATTGTTGAAGACTTGAGTAATGGATGTATATATGCATTGCTATGGAAGAAGCTATAAGATGATATATATGCATTGGAATGGTGTACTTGTACTTTCCAAATCGTCTGCACTTAATAACAATTTGCCTGAATATCTCTGTATAAAGAAAACATTATCGACAAAATGGATATAAAATTAACTGTCAAAATTTACATGGACAGTGTTTTGTTTGCTATTTAATTCGTATTTTCGTTGTGCTTCAAACATAGTACATTCCTCTGCGTCGTGAAATATTCAAAATCGGGGCTTCCAAGTCACATGTGACGTATTTTATCAACTAATTAATCTTGAATGGTACCTAGACAGCCACTTTATGATCAGCGATACGCAGATAGGCCACAGCTACTAAAAATACAAACGGAATTTTGTTGTTTGCTCGCTGCTAAGGGGTCTTAGCGACCGCTACCATAACGAGAAGGTAGCCAAAATGGAACCGGAATATGATTTCTAGCGACACTCGCTAACTTTATCGCTATGTGCACTTAGCGATCGCTATATAGACCAGAATTGAGGCACTGTATAAGTTTCAGCCTTCCATTAGTACGTTTACATTTGTTGAATACGTTTATAATTTAAAAAGTGTTGTACGAAGGCACCGTTGTCGTAATTAGACCCTCATTGCCCTTATTATTGCATTGCTGGTGTAAACATACAAGTAGCCTGCCTCGACTGATTCTTAAGGGACACCGCGAAATTATTCGAAATGAAGAAAGGATCGGACTCCTTCGGAGTTTCCATTTTCCTAATATAAAGAGTAATGTGTTGGCTTTGTACGGTTTACATTATTCCAGTAAAAGAGTTATATTTCAGTTGTTTTAGAGTTTGTATTTAGCCACTGGTGTCGATCCAACCATGGATTTAATTTATTTGCGCCTCAAAATGTTCTACATTCACATTATATCTTGCTAGTATCTAACCCTTTCGCTACGAACGCCGTTTATAAACGCCGCAGATTTTTCACTCCTGTGAACGAAGGCCGTTTATAAACGCCGCAGATTTTTCTACGCAAGAGAACGAAGGGCGTCTTAAAACGTCGCTGGGGTCAGGTAGGCAGAAAAGGTCCAAGGTGTCATAAAGGACCCTTCCTCGCGGGTCTGAAGACCCTTCCTCGGCTTCGAGGCGGGGATTATCTCGACCCTTCTTCGCAGCGCGAGCCTCACCCTCGGCAGTTGTTCGCGGTCACTTTTTTGTTTATGCATTTGAAAAGCCAAAATCATATTTGTTTCTAAATCGCATTATTGAGTTCCAGAAGTTAATTCCTTATGTTTTTTTGAATCTCTAGAAATTTTAAACGGAACTCTAACGTTATTATTAACAGAGTTCACCTGTCAATGAGATTCAAATCGATTTTGGAGAATTTTTCATTGCAATGAGGAACAAAGACGTATGTTTTTTTATGATTTGACGATAAGGTAGTACCGATATTTTTCTCTCCGTTTTACTTGTTTATGAACATATATTGGAAAACAACTGTAATGGTAATACCACACAACATACCGCGAAATCTATTATATCTACATAATAGGTTGAAAATCCCGCTGAAGGGTATGGTTTATGCTAATTTATTAGCAGTCAATAAACTTTACTTTCTTGTAACTGAATCTTTTTGGTGTTCAGCATTCAAATTTATTCTGTGTAATGTGGCTAAGAGTGATAATTATGTTGTAATCATTTATGTTAAAACTAGAAGAAAACCGCATGCGTGCGTGATGGAATATTGGGAGATACAATAAATAATTGCTAGGCAGAAAAATCTATCTCGCGCTACCATTGCGAATATATTTACATAAAAATATTTCCTGATGAAGGTATAGCACCAAAAAGTGCATGTGCTTTTATATAAAACACGGGTATGATTGGATTATGCGCGGACGTCTTCTATTGCGAAACAACAGAAATAATTATTATTGTAACCATTGATATTATGTCTATTGTCTAAATATCTTAATATTAACATTAGAATTTCGTTTAAAATCTCTAAATGGTATTTATAACAACAGGAATTTATTTGTGTATTAACCCCCAGTTAAAGTATTACTATTATTTATTTAACAAAAATCACTGAAATAAAAATAGTTGACCGCGGACAGAAGCCGAGGTGGGTTCTCATTTGGAAAAGGGCGAAGATAATCTCTGGTCAGTGGCCGAGGAAAGGGTCGGGAACCCCGCTGGGTCCGGTCCCAAATCGGGGTAAAGACATACCTGCTCGAAGCCTTGCTTCAAGAGAGCTCCGTACAGGGAGTGGAAAAATATTCTAGAGGAACCCGTGAGAAGGCAAGCATTTTCCTGCGTTGGACTCCGGCGCGAAAGGGCTAATTAAGGTGTTTGGCAGGAGATGAAATCACCCCAAACATGCATTACATATCATGCATAAAAAAGGATTAGTTATTATATTCTAGCCAGAAAACTTCACAATTTAAAAAAAAGATAAGAATGGCGAAGCAAGTATGCGAATAGATCCTGTTTGTTGGGTTAGCTTTACAGTCCTCACTCATACATCCCTATACTAGACCAGTTGTACACTTGCATGCATACATACCTACTATTGGATATAATTACCGCCTAGGCATGGGCATAAAATACCGGTATTCGGTAGTACCGAGTACTATTATTTTTTTACTCCGGTGGTAACGGCCAGTATTTAAAAGCGGTACTACCGAAGGTACGGGCACTAGAACTACCGCTACTTGGAAAGCGCTGCCATCTTATGTTTTATCAATCAACTAACTACTAAAACAATTGAGTGTTGATAAAATTTCAAGCAAAGTTGATGTTAATGAACAGCACTATTAGTAAAAACGGCACACATAACAGATTAACAGTATTCATGAAGAATTGAGTAAACGTTTATGATTTTTCTGTATGAATATATAATTCCATGTCCACTTTGAAGTATCAATTAGAAATAAAAACATTAGAATTAAATATAACATGCACGGTAATTTTATGAGAATTGGAGCCAAAATTATAATTGTAAAAAAGTTGAAAAGTTAGAATTGATACGTGTTATGACTGGATCCCATGGTATAAAGAATACCATATGCGTGCCAAAGAAGAATAAAATATGAATGAATCAATTATTGTTATTTCGTCAAGTCCCTATTGAATTGGCTAATTTGATGAAGGCCGGTATATAATTGCCAATGCTTTATTATATCTGATGTGTCTTTGTGTCTTTGGGTCATCCATTTCCCACTAATTTCACATTCAGTTCGTAACAAAGTTTTGTCTCAATATCGCCCTAACTTTCGCCCTAACCTTCTATTAGTATTGTTATAAAGGCGTGTGGCATGGGATAAATTCACGCAAATCATGAATTACAAACCATGCATAAAAAGGATTAAAAATTATTATTCTAGACTACACTTTAAAAAAGATAAAAATAACCAAGCCAACATCCAAAGAAAAGTTGTTAGTTGGGTTAGCTTATTATTCCTTATACCAATATGCTACTAGCTATGCCAACCATCAATACACTCCTATTTATGCTACTGGGTATATATTCACAGCTATTTTTTTTAGACGTTCTTTGATCGTAAGAAAAGGGATTTTAAAAAAAAGCCCAGTCGGTCAATTTGCCTTTGGCCGACTCCCTAACGGTTGATACCTTCTTAAAGAGTAACAGCGATATTTTATTTGTTTATAGCAGAGGTAGCAACAGCTTTGCCGTAACAAAGATTCACCGAGTGAAAATAAACAACGCACCTAAATGCAGGTATTATACAATATATGGACGATTTAATCGGTAATATCCATTGTACTTAAATGAAAAATCGAAATACATTAGTTTATTCATCAAACAAATGAGATAAACAAATAAGTTTTCGCCAAATATTCATGAAATAACTTACCTCCACGTACAACAGATAGGCAGATCAAAAAGTGGGTCCGTTGAAAAATTATCGAGGAAAATATTAGTTGGAAAAGAGCACCAAGAGAGAAACAGATTGGGAGAAAGAATTTCAGTGATAGTAGTGAATTGTCGTAGTTTAAGAAATAAAGTTGCTGTATTTCACCACCTCATAAAAAGTACTGATGCAGGTATAATCGTAGGCATAGAAAGCTGGCTTTTAAGGATATATCAGATTATGAAGTATTCCGGAACTGTTTTACCGTAAACAGATGTATATGTAGATTAGGATTCGTAGAAAGGGTTCTTTAGGATAAATGCGATAAGAGAGTACGAGAAAGAAGCTATTTCACACTTGTCAGGCCTCATTTAGAAAATATGCCCCCTGCCACACACCTTTATGGTTGCTTTCAGGGTATTATGTTGATGTATGTACGTATGTAGCTAGTAAAAGGTATGAGTTCCGTACTAGGAAGGTATGATTCTAAGGTATTTGTTCAAAGGAGGTAAGATAGATTTGTTGAAGGCCCTTATTATAATAATTGTATAATTGTTACGGGTTTAACAGAAGAACTAGAAATTACTATCAGGACGCAGGTTAAAATTTATGCAAAACCTTTCAAGTGAATTGCAAGCTGATTTGTTTACTGAAGACGTTAAAAATATATTAAGAAATCCTGAGTATTATGGTAGGTTTGATCAGATTATCAAAATTAAAGTGAGACATATTTTCACTAACGATAGGTTTAAAATGTGAATTTTACTCGCGTACCGTAAGAGCACACGATAGAAACAGAATAGTAAAGGGATGATAGGTGATTAGTGAAATATTTTTGGAGAAGTCTTTAGTGAATGATGGATGCTTAATCATTACTAACACGAGCATCATAGCGATTAATTAATGTATCTGGAAAAATGTTAATTTAACCAGTGATCAATTCATTGCTAGGCGGATATTAACATCCAAGTTGCATGTGAACCTATTATCTAACATGTTTCCATGTAGTAGTTCAGTTACATGTCAATGGTGAAGGTTTAGTAATTTTCACCCCCTGCCACACACGATAGTGGTGGTTCGTAGGGTATTACGAAGATGTAGATGTCGGAGGGGGTTTCGATATGTAGAATATGATGGAAATTAATTAAGCGTAGGTGGTAGTCACTTCAGGCGTTAACCTATTTAAACCATTTCTACGACGACCACTCTTATCACCGATTGACTTTTATGTGTGGCATGGCATTGAATAATATTTTTAAATCTCCACTTCGTTGTGCACGAGTGATTTCCCATCGCAAGTGGGGTTTGTTGACGCATAGGTCGCTGAGCAACGTGTGACGTCAATGAAGCCGAGGAGTTCGTACGGTCGAAGTATGCGTCAAAACACCTTTGCTTTGCATGGCGGGTAATGTCAAGGACCTTGATAAATTACCCATCCTTCGCTTCGTCTGCTTCCCGGCGCTAATATGTATGTGCATTTGGTGGTCAAGCTAGACCTCCCGGTCAAATGCCACTTATTCAAGTACGTACTAGGGTGAGTGACGCCTTAAGTCCATTCGACGCCAGTAAGACTCAGTCAGGCATTTGTTCGAGGAAACTTCGGTAAAAAGACGTTGGTGTCTCAGTTGCCTGGCTTTGGAATTCATGTCCCGAATCTTGACCCCTAATTTCTTCGCTTCCCTTGGGGGTCAGGTGACCACCAATTAACACCGATACAAGGTGCCTTGAAGAGGAAGAGGTTAGGTTCGTTAAAAGGTGTTACGATAGGTTGAGTAGTGTTTCAGAATTAATACAAGAACTAGGTTGGGAATCATTATCAGAGCGTAGGTTAAGGAGATGATTAAATCTATCAGAGAAATTCAAATAGGATAGCATCACTAAAGATGTTAGGCATGCATTAAAAACATCAGCGTATTATGCTAGATTCGGCCAGGTAAATAAGATTAGAGAGATAGATTGTCGTACTGATATTTTCAAAATTTCATTTTTTCCCCGTACTATAAGAGAACAGAGTAGGCAGCATAGCAAAGGGAAATAGGTAATAGTGGAAATATTTTAACCTCTATGTTGAATGATGCTTGTATTAACAACCAATAATCCCTCTATTATTATGTAGATACATAATAATCAAGTTGCCTGAGACCTTTTAGAAGCATGTTTGCATGTCTATAGTGCATACTTGGCGATCTTCACCCCCTGCCAGGCACCTTAACGGTTTCTTGCAGGGTATCGCGTAGAGGTAGATGAGGATGAAACATGCAGTTAGTGTAATTACCTTAAACTCCTCATACCAACATTCAATTATCTATTACCCTTACCTCACCTTAACTTAAATGTTCTTGGTTGAATTGAATACCGATTCATCTCCTAGCAATAGCCTTGTGTATGGCACATTACAGCGATATTTCGGTTTCACTAACGAAGGCTGAAACATTTCCGAATAGGCATTCAATTCCCAATGCGCTATTTTTCCGAAGTGCTTCAACAGTGAAAGTGAAAGTGAGAAGGAATTGTTTGTCAAACTCAACGGCCTGGTGTTCAACAACGAAGCGATTCCTTGCTTCAGTTCCTTATTTTCTTCGTACGAGGCGAGAACACCGTCTTAAACAGCTGATCGGTGAACTCCGAGCGAGAATGCTTGAAGGCGTTTCCTATCTTGCAATAAGAAAGTGATTTTCGTTTAAAGTTTCTTAAGCGAAGATTATGATTGTGCTTTAGTGACTAAGATTGGCGTTATATCATGTTCGCATGTATCGTGAAGGTAAACTCTTCAAATTCTGCCTTCAAAAGAAGCCAAATTGCAATTTGAGACTTTTTAAGATGTTGACAAGACGTTCTTCAGTGCATAGGGATCTTCCCAGCGCAATTCGAGAGTGCACGATCTCAGTGACATGAACTTTAACGTGAGATATGAACAGTGGTTTCCATGTGTGGATTACGTGATACGTGACCAAGTAATACCGTGCCGTGATTCGTGATTATAAGTGCTTAACCGGGAGGAATTAACCGTCAAAAGTTGTTGAGAAGCTACCGTTGCTGTGGTGATGGCAGAATAATTGTTTCAAGAGTTTCCGAGTCTCGTATATGTAAGCATTCACTTGTTTCTATTCCATTTTCCCATGTCTTTGCAGCTACCCACGTCAGAATGTGATTTGCATTGTTAAAGTATTCTACGATCAATGCCGACGAAGTTTATTGTTGCTACAGGAATAACGTTTCAATTAGCAAATGCAAACGTCTGTTTGGAAGTCAAGGAACGTATATACGATATCGTTATTGCCTGAATGTTGGTGGCAATGTTAATGTGACAAAAAAATTAGTCATTCAACTATTTAAAAGAACGCCATAATTTTAGTAACGGATACTGAAATCGGACTTTAATTATCGTCTGTCATTAAAATTTAAAAGTCTGCGTACACCTGTCATGATTGCTTTGCTAATTGCACAACGTCACAATAGTTGTTGGAAAATGAATTTCTTTTTTAAATATTTCATTGGGAGATACATTTCAGGTAATTGAAAATTCCAAACGTCAATTGCCTATTGAGACTTATTTACCGCCAAAACGTGTAGTTTACGTAAGTGATGGTAGTTGGCACTGATGACTTTTTTATTATTTATTAAGTAACTATTATAGCGAAAAATTAATAACAAAAATAAATATCCACAAAATAGAATTGGGAAAATAAGATTCAAAACTGCGATGCATTTTAAACGTTTTCAAAATTATTAATCATGAGGGATTCTCATTGTACTTTGTTGATTGGTCGTCTAGTGTGACGTCACGCCTGACCGTGACAGCTACACACGTGATCAGGTGTTCAGTCATCAGTATTCGTCGTGACGCCGTAACGGAGTGACAGGTGAGTTTCAGGTCTAATGAAGAAAGTTTTTCTTTGAGGTAGAGGGAATTATTGATGTTAATCCAGTTTACGGGGATTTTATACCAAGGGATATTGCCGTTAAGGGAAATTCGCAACAGTTCGTAACTTATTTCTCAGGATTCATAAGAATAGGGATATATTCCGAGAGATACACCAATTACTTAATTACATAAAACTCTTGCTTTACTTAGTTATGCGTGGCTGCAAATATTACAGATATTTTTTCCAAACTGATTGTCGGATATTTTACTGCAGTAGTTCAGCAATATTTATGGCAAATTTATGGATCTCATAGCGACTGTTTCACATATGTGAATTTCTTTCAGGAAGAAGTTTTTCCAGTTAACGTGACACTGAATCATGGATCTTCATCACCTGCCTCGCGAGACTTTGGGATGACAGGGAAATCGAGAAACAGCCTGTGAGGAACGATCTTCAAGATGGGAAATGGTGAGTCAGTTTTATTGCTAATGTTCTTTATTATTGATTGATTATGCTTTCACTTTTAGTTGGTCCTTTTTCCTTTTATTCTGTACTTCTTGAGGATTAAGGGATTGACTTCTGATATGCCTACGCCATTTCCCCGCCGAAATTCTCAAAAGATATCTTCTGAGTGTCAAGAATTTTCTCGGACGAATAACCTAGCTTCTTCTCAACGCTTCTGCATTGTTAGAAATCATAGTCCTTTTCTTATATCGTTCTAATTGTAGTCGTTAGAAATCTGAGATTAATCGGTCTTAATGAAACTGAACTTGATAGTACCTATACCCCATAAAGTCGTGTATCACCACTTTATATCTTATTGCATAAATGTGTTATTTCTAGGTAACTTTATAGTTTATCGATATTGTTTCTTGACAATTATTTTTACAACGCATTATCATCGTGGTCCATTTTTTAGAGCTCTCTTTTTCTCTTCCAATCAATCAATTTTAAACCTTCAGTGGAGGGTTACCCTTCACATGGCCAACATTGTCGACGACTCAAAAAATATTACAAGTATTACTTGTTAACGTTCCCTTACTCGATGTGAAATTAAATTTATCCGCTGGAATTACCGCGTTAATTTTCGAATTTAGAAATTGTGGTCGATGATTGAGTTGCAATTACTTAATATTGTTAAGAGTTGTAAACCTCATGTTAGGAGACGCTCTAGAAAATAGGAAGGGGTAAAGAGTGACTGATATTTTCATAACTATTTTTCGATCGGGAGCAGTGGATACGAAGTATGAAGTGCCTGTTTGCATGTTTACTGGACGGGATTTCCAGGATCTAAATCTATAGCCATCTACTAGCCATCGCGAGGGTGTGTGGCAGGGGGTTAAAATCTCCAATAAAATGAACTAAGATACTACTGAACGGAAACAACTTCAATATAAGGTCAAGTGTGACTAGATGGTTTGTGTTTACATGGTAACGAATTGTTTTCTCGTTAGAAAGATTTTCACTACATATTTTTATGTGTATTTTCTTGGCATTCTTAGATTGGTATCACTTAGTAACTATTAATGTTGGTAACATGTATCATGCAGTAGAGCCTGCTCCAGAAACATTTCACCTATTACCTATTCCGTTGCTATGCTGCCTATATTGGGCTCTCTTATGCTACGCGGGTAGAATAACATTTTTAAACTATCGGTACGAAAATCTATCTCTCAAAATTTATTTATCCGATTAAACCTAGGATATTACTACGGGTTTCTTAATATATATCTAACGTCATCTCTAAATCAATCTAGCTTCGAATTCATTCTAAACTTTTGGCCTAAATTTCAACCTGCGTTTTGATGGCAATTCCCATTCTATTTCTTCTAACTCGCAAAGAGTGATAAAATTACCATGGCAAGGTTATTTAAAGAGGCCGAACTCCTTTGCACACGCTCTTATTCCTTAGAGAGTCCTACCTTCCTCGCAAGGATTCCAATTCCTTACACTAGCTGCATGTTTTCTAAATGAGGGCTGACAAGTGCGAAATATAGAGTCTTTCTCTCTAGAACTCTCCTATCGCAGTTATACAATTGAACCCTTGACTAATGACTGTTTTGGGGTTATCCGCGTTTTTAGTTAAAAAGTAGCCCACGTTAACAACTGCGACGTTTTAACAACTTGACGACGTTAACGACGTTTTAACACCTTGACAATTGAACCCTTTTTTACGAATCGTATTAATAATACGGATTTCTACACTAATTATTTCCCAGGTTTGTTTTCCCAAGTCTTCAGTGATGGTGACGCCCAAGTATTTAACGTGCCTAATACCCTAGATATTTCATTTTCTTTAATCAACGATAATTTCTGGGGAAAATAATAACTATTTCGGCCTTTTGTGACACTTGATGTGAGTTTGTTGATTTCAATCAGCTTCTTCTGGGTCGTAATGTATTACAAATCATTGTTTCCCAGAATATCTTAAAGGAGCAAGATCCTTACGTCTTGAGTTTACGATAGAGCGCAAAGTATATTCTCTTGACCTTCTGAAGTCTGATGGGAATCTTGTAATTCATTTTTTAAATTTCGGCTGTTTGTAAGAGTAGTCATATCGAAAGAGACTGTGTTAAATCCCAAATCAGCATTTTTAGAATTCATTCCATCGCATGTAATTCACAGAGCATGAGTAGATGGAGACAGAATAAGACGAACTGTAGCATCTAACTGTAAATAACTGTCATTCTTGCTGAATGCAGAGAGTTCAAATGACAAGCGTATTTCATGAGATTTAACGTTCAGCCGAGAACGGTTTTTTTAGATTTCCTGAATCCGTACTGATATTGCTTTCTCTCTAGAACGAAAGATATTTGGTCATCTGTTTGACTACGCTCGCTGTGTAAGGTTTTAGCGTGTTCGGAACAAATTACATTCTTAATTCATTAGTATCTACGCCTACACGATACCCTGCAAGTCACTCCGAGGGTGTATGGCAGGAGGTGAAGATCAGCAAACATTCACTATTGACATGCAACTAGGCTACATAGTATTAAAGGGATTATTGGTTGCTATTACATTCACGAGTGAAATCACAATCTTCAATTTAGTGACAACACATTCATCTACGCGATACTCATACGTAATAGTCAATCCTATTGACATGCAAGTAGGGAAACATGTTATACTATAGGCTCACGTGCTAATACATGGTTTGTATCTACATATAGTAATAGAGGGATTATTGGTGGTTAATACATGCATCATGCACTACAGACTGCTCTAACAATAGTTGTATATTTTCTTTTATAGCACGCTGGAAAAATGACATGTTGAATCTATGGTTAGTGACAATATATCTCTGTCAAATCTTATTTATCTGGTCGAATCTAGCATAATACGCTGGTGTTTTTAATATATGCCTAACATATTCAGTGAAGATATCCGATTATAATTTCTGTAATAGATTTGATACGTATTTTATGCAACGCTCTGATAGTGATTCCCTAACTAATTTTATATTGATTTTATTACACCACTTAACCTAACAGAACACCTTTTATAAGAGACCTATTCCTGCTCTACTGTCTAGCTCTCTGTCTAGCTCTCTGATCAAAATTAATTCATTCTGTTCACATAAACTGGCTGGATATTCAAGGTGGGATCTTACCAGTAACAACTGACATCAATTATTGTTTGATATACAATATTATGTACGACTTCATCGATGAGCATCATCAGTATTTCAATCAATTTCACTGCAGCCTTCATCATCTGCTCTTCTGCACATCTCTTCGTTGCTCACTCTATCTGTCCATTTAATCTTCAACATGTTCCTCCAGCACCATGTTTCGGAGGCTTCAATTCTTCGCTGGTCTGCTTTCCCGATGTTTCCGTGCATATTGTGAATGCTTTCATGGATGGCTTCCTTGATTGTAGCATCAGGCTCTTTAAGCAGTCTTTGAGTCTTCTTCCTTACCTTGTGCTTTTCTTCGCTTGATGTCAGTCCGAGCTTCTTTCATCGCAAGTTGTAGTGCTGCAGATGGCTATGGTGGCGATGGTAGAATTTATTCGCGGACATTTTCTAGTCAAATAATATTATAATAATCCTTTATAGCTTGATTTCTTCAAGAGTGATATGATATGACGCTATAATTCGCGTGTGTCATTTGAATTGTCATTATTTCGAAATTAAGTGCCACGTGTGGGGTGAGATTGTGGAACCAACCCGCGCATATCAAAATCTAGTCCTACACAATACCCTTGAAGCCACCTTAAATGTGAGTGGCAGGGGGTGAATTCACACCAAACCTAGTTTACACATCTTGCTTAAGGAGGCTCCACCGAATGATGAAGCAGATGTCATTTTTGTCAGAATTTCAGGACACACAATTTTTCCATCCTTCTATCGATTGGCCTTAAAATGATGAGGTATTGCCATCATATATTTGAAGATAAAGACGTTGAAAAAGATATTTTTTATCATGTGGTTATTCGGCAGACCATGGCTCGTTCAGTAAAGTTTGCAGATTAATAATTTAAGGGCCAAACCATTTTCCAAAAGCCAAACAATTCTTACAAGCATGAATATTAATGAAATTAAAAATAAAGAGTTGTGTTTTTCTGGTCCAAATTCAACAATTAAAAAAAGATAAAAATAGCGAAGCATTGCATGCACAATGTATTCTGATTGATGGGTTTCATTTGATGTATGTGCTCATCGTCTGAATTAATTTTCCTGGTTTTTATATTTCAATATTACTTAGATGGGTCACGTCCTGGTTTTTACATGTGAATTAGTTTTCCTTTGATTTGACTTAAAGTACACTTGGTTTTCAACCGCATGAGGCGGAAAATCATAGGTTTTGTAATTCCACGCATTAAAGGATGGGTTTTCATGAGGTTTACTATCATTTCACACGGTCCAAGTTAACTCGTAAGGAATGTAAGTTATACGAAATTCCATCTGGTGTTCAGTTCGATAGATTCCCGTTGAGGACCTATTACGCTGCAATAAAATATCATCCAGGCAGGCTTTTTCGTGCTTTCTACTTTTCGCATACACTATTCGGTCTTTCATGCTGATCATTGGACTGAATAGATGAAATTGAGTGCTTGTTGATTGGTGGAGGCGTGGATAGGGCGACGAATAGTACTCTATAGTGAGTGTCCTGCTAGTTTATTTGAATTTCGATACTTCTCAGCTATTGTCGCATCAGGCGAGGAGTACTAGACAATTCCTGAACACCGAACACGGATCTTGATAACGCGGGCACTGACGTCATCGTTATATTTTAGTTTCGCTCCAGAGGGCAGTCAATTAATTTTTTCAAATTTTATATCGCTATTAAAATCACAAGCCTCACTTTACACCGCTTCACACAAGGTTTGCTGATGGATGTTTCAATGGTTGATTTGCTCTTTTCCCTATCCTATATCACACAAGCGAAGAATAATATATGTTTCCATTGATTCAGCAAAGGGGATTCAATAATATCAGTTTGTGTGCAATTGAAGATATTTGTTAAAAAAATTAATTTTATGCTTTAATTAATATCTGCATTACTTTTAGCTACAGGAAGGATCTTACACTAAGTTCCCTGAAACTAGTTGTTGAAAATAACATATTGAGGTTATCCCACAAGTTTCAGAGTAGCTGCTATTTCTGTGACGGCCTGCATAATTCCTGATTCAATTAGACATAGTTCACTTGCATTAAGAGACAGGAAGCATTGGACTTTCATTTAGTGACTGCATTACCACTATTCTTTCATGTACTTCTCCTTTCGAAGATATTCCATGTTTAAAGGGTTTTAGACCGAAAGACGTCCAGGCTATTAATTCAAGTGACCTTCAATGAAGACAAATTATTATCATATTTTAATTACCACTGTCCCTCCGTAATAGTAAAAAAGTTTTCACCAATCTTTTTCGCGCAGTAGCAGTATCTACGAAGATTTGGTATTGGTGCATAGCGCGAGTTAATGAAAATTCCACTTGACTGGATGTCGTGAGTTTCAGAAGCGGGTTTCACCTCTTCCATTCACATTCACGGACTCGAAAAGTCTTTATTCATCATCTACACTCAGTGTTCCTAAAATATTGTTTTGTGGCAGCTCTCCATTGAATTCTTCCATCGGCTAATCTCTTCATATTTTTGCATTTCTTCTCTTTCACATCCTTTATCATTTGTTCTTATATCATCTTGTAAACAACCTTTGCCTTTCTTCCAGTCCACTTCTCCTTCGAAGATCTTCACCACCATTTAGAGGATTTTTTGACGCTACCCTTATCGCCTCTGTCAAACGAATGCTGATTAATAGATTAGGTATTTCAATAGTATAACAGGCGGTTTTGTATATACGACAGGGATTTGTGGCAACTGTTACTATCTAAATACGAGGCAGAAATGTTTGCATCTTTTATGTGGCGACATATGTCCTTGGCAACCAGGTGATAATATTTATTGAATTTAGTTTATAGTTAATATAGTATAATTTATAGTTTGGATCAAAAGAAATGTTCTCAAGCTATAGTTTAAACTTTTTAAAATTAATGTTTTACCATTATTAATTAATCGGCGGTTTATTTTGGAAAGCTTGATCACGTGACGTAAACACAGCATGCGAGTTGTGGGAAGTAATCGCTTGACAACTGATGTAAATAAGGAGGTTAGAAGGTAACGACTGGTGAAGCCGACGGCCATCGTGGTAGGTGGGTGGTAGGTAGGTAGATACGTGCTTACTACTCGTGATTTAATTACAGATAAAGTTTTTTTCTGCTCGTGGTGAAACTTGGACGAGTTAGAAGTTAACTGAGAGAATATTCCCTTGAAATGCTTCCTCCCGTTTCAATACTCTTGTTTTGCTCATAGTTCCCGTAAAGCTGTAAATAAAAACATTCATCTTATCCACCTAAATAATCTTGCTCAAGTGATTTCGTAAACCAAGGTTATTTTCCCCACATTGTTACCGAATTAAATGGATGAGGGGAAATATGACCATAATCACTTACTTTACAGCTTAGGGATTTTTTATTGCATTATTGATTGTCATTAGCCGATTCTGGCATTGCATAAAACATTTTCATTAATTCAATGTTGAAGTTAAATTTTATGAAGAAGGTTACGTAATTCAAAACGTATAAATCGTTCAATTTAGCTTATCGACTTTAAAAAAATAAAAGTGCTATATTCAGCAGTTTCTTCCATAGAAATTTTTCCTTCTATCCAGAATTTTGTATTATTACCGACTATCTTAAAACATTTCCCAAACGAGAACCTCCAGAAAAAAATGACTTTCGCTGTCTATAAGGAGTTCGATCTTCTTTTCGGGTCTTACGTCTCCGAAGTTTCGTTGAACTAAATATTGAATTATTTAATTGAAACTATCGAATGAATGAACAAATTCCGGAAGTGATCTTACATAGTACTATTATTTACCTTTGGTTATCACATTGACTTGATATACTACTGGATAAATACTTTTACTTGAAGTTTACTGATTGTCATCTATATTACGATAGCCACTTGAACTGGCTAGTACCACGGGAAATATTAACTCTTGCCTTGCTAATCATTTTTCTTGAGCAAGAAAAGAGATATCAACCCTCGTGCTCTCACGGCATTTACGATTCTTCATTCAACCTCAACTCTCGGCGAAATCTATAAAAAAAGATTCACTCTTCCTTTAAAAAATGTTTTGTTAGATCTGAACTAGACGAGGAGTAATTTAAACACAGTTGACATTATTATAAACCTTTCCTCGATGAGTCAATATAAAATGTGTGTTATTTTGGTAAGACTATTTTGAAAGAAAAACCATAGTTGCCAACAGCTGATATGTTGGCACCCCTAAAGTTTAAATGAAGATTAAGTGCGCTATTATGTCTTTGGCACCTTGAGCGTCTTATAGAACGAGATGAACAGAGTAAGACTCCTCGAGAATTCGTTTCTTTAGTTTCTTGAGTTTCGGCAAGGAGCTACAAAAATCACATGTCCTCTCCAGTCTTATATATCTGGCAATAGTGTCCTCGTTATGACTGATGTAACAGCTTTTTACCAATACCAAACTGGTTGTCTCCATTGAAATACTTGATTAATTTGCCCATTGCCGGGTTGGAAGTAAACGTCGTCCATGTGAAATTTTGAAAAGAATTTGGGAAGTGTATGTACCGAACAGCGAAGATATTTTAATGAATATGAAGACATTTAAAGTTTAAAGGACCATTTTATCAGTTATTTTACTTGCATTACGAGAAGCAGTATGGTTCCTGCCGACAGTAATCCTTCCCATTTCACAGTTTGTTTACGTCTCCATTGGAGCGCTCTTAATCCGTTGGGCTGGCGTATAAATTATTTTTATTTTGGGTAGAATAATACACAATTAATAATATTTCGATGAAAACTGAGAATTCTATGTAAGAAGCAGTGAAAAATTTCTATCCACTCTTCACATACCTCCTCATTCGGAAACTTTATTCTTTACGAAAGGCATTTGTTAGTCCGGAAAAAGGGATATTAAGGCAGATGCAATGAGTGAACCAATATTAATAGTACTTTGTTTGTACATTCTCAGATTGTTTTTACGATCTATAATTCCACAATTCTAAATTTTCTTTCCATCCTTGCAGGGTGGCAGGGGTACGATTGGAGAATCGCTCCCTGGATGGCGACGGGGGTCAAAGGTCAGAGGATTCCGCATTGGACGTCCAGAACAGAAGAGGATGGTGCAGTCAGTCAACACCAGTGTCGCTCATCGGTTTGATCTTGGCTGTGCGATGCTATGGTAACACTATAAACTTTCTTTCAGGTTCGGCAGAGGTAAACAAGGTAGACCTGAGGGTACGAGGGTTTTTATGAATGTTTATGAATTGTTTATTTGTCTTGGGAGCCCATTGCTCCACTTCCAGGCATGATCAGACGTGATCACTGTCTGGAGAATGGTGTTAAGGTATTTCGTGAAACCAAGCTTGGTTAATTAATGGTATAGAGGCCCAGATAAAATGTCGGGGCCCCTGTTTAATCTGGTATTCAATGGTGGAGTACTCCACCAACAACAACAAGTGGCCACTTGTTTAGCGAGTCATGACTCTAGGTAGGAAAGTTTTTGCAAGTGTTGTATGCTGTACTTTCTGTGTGTTAATGTCCTGTATATCATATATCATAATGAGATATCATGTGTGTATTTTGAGTGTACCTATTTTTGTTTTGTTCATGTATATGTTTTGTAATGAATATTTTTATTTTTTATGCCTCTTTGATCAGTTTCTTCCACAGATGAGAAGACTCCTAGGGAGGGCCCTCCATCGAATGCAGAGTAGAGTGTAGGAACAGTTAGTCAGTTCAAAATCTTTCCCGGCCCATATGGCCCATCGTATCTGTTTGTTAGTGTATAGTTAGTAACCGAGTTAATATAAGTTTTCGTTGGATGCGAAGACTGCTCTAGAATTAAAAAATCAAAACTCACGGAATTGGGTTGCCAGTTACGACGTGCATCCAGGTGTACTTAGTTTCTGGGTGACCATTCCTCGCATTTTCATAAAATGCACTTTCGGCTATCTTCAATAAAAGTGAGCAACTTGGCATTCAACCTATTGATTGCTTGTTTATCATGTTCACTAACCCGCTCTCTCCTTAGGTAACTCCACAACGCCCCGGCCAGCTAGAGGGTAGGGTATGTAGTCAGTTTCCAATGTATTTTGAAACAAAGGCCCTTCTGGCCCATCGTAACAGTAGGGTAGCTAGGATTATCGTTTAGCTGTTAGCGTTATTTTGTGGATGCGAAGACTGCTCTAGTGTTAAATTTCAAAATTAAATTGGTGCCACTGACACGGTCTTCCTTTCATTGGGGAGCCTAGATGTCTGTGGCGTCCTGTTCTGGCATTAATGCTCTCTTTTGGAATTCTCAATTAAATGTGAGCAACTCCGCATCCGTTTATATTTATGTTTGTTATTAACCCGCTCTCTCCTTAGGAAACTCCTCAACGCCCCGGCCTGCCAAATCCTTAAGATGGATGATCCTGCAGTGTGTGTTTGTGTGTGTGCATGCAGAAGGAAGTGATGAAGAAAAGTGATGTGGTGGAGTGAAGTGGTGTGATCTTGGAATGTGAAGAAAGTGAACCAAATCACCGTGGTGTCTGTGAGTTCCAGTTTCATCAGTTGGTGTGATTCAAAAAAGACTAGAGAGATTTCTGTATGTTGAATTTTATGTAAGTGTGTGCTTGTATGTTATATGCTCTTTTGTCCACCTACCCTTCCCATAGCTGCGAGGTGACAGCGGTGTATAAAGAGAAGAGATCATCCACGCCTACCGACGAATACAACGGCTTTTATGTGAGTTTTGCGTATATATTTTTATTTTGTACAAATCGCCATTTATATCTTAATACTTAAGGTATTATGTCTGTAGACAAGTTTTTGTGTAGGTGTTTGCATATCGGTCGTTTGACCCGGGTCAATCCAGTTTTGGTTGTTGAACTTCGGATTTGCCTCGTGCACGGGCTCTTAGTTTTTGCCTTAGGCATGAAATTTTGGTCACTGGGTATTTGAGACTCTTAGTTTTGGACTTAGGCAGGAATCACGTTCTCTGCGCCACTATGCGCTTCTAAACCATTTATACTTTTGCATCACTCCCTGTTTTTAGATTTTCTCACTTGGTATTTGTGGCTCTTAGTTTTTGACTTAGGCAGGGACCAAACTCTTAGCGAATTTACGCACTCGAACACCTTTATATATGTTTCTATTAGTGCCTGCGTTTTGGTTTTTTTGTGAGTGTATATTTCTTTTCTTGTTGACGGTGAAATTAAACTTATTTTACAGTTTGTCCATTAATAAATTTTCTTTTACAGGTATCCCCCTATTAATTGTATTTTCTTTTGCAGGTACATGTTCGAATGTTATGTTTGAGGGAGTGTTTTGATGATTGGTGTATGAATGATGATGAACAGGGTCAGCGCCGATAGGAATAAAAAAGGAATAGGTAGGAATAGGGAATTAGGCAGTAGATTATTATTTAGAGGGTGGGTGGATGGGGAACATAGGGCTTAATTTAGTAGTTGCCTAGCTAAAAGTATTTAGTCCGCTTGATCTCGTCTCGCGTCTTTCTTGCCCTGGCCCTGGGAGTGAATGCGTGGAATATGCCTCTGTGGGCCCGGAGGGGAGCGCAGGGGGAAACGCCACGTTAAATAAAGGTTTAACGAGGCGGTGGGCGTAACCTCTTGGGTCGGCATGGAATAACGCCCGTGAGTGTGTGTGTACTGTGTGAATGTCCAATGTGATTGATCCAACATTGTAAGCATGTTTTCACAGTTTAATTCTTTACCCAACAGAAAGTTATTTTAAAATATTAAAAAAGTTGATTTTGGACCAAGAAGAGTATATTTTGTAAATACTGACTTATGCGACTGGGACTCCCTTCACTAAACAAAACAGTGGCTATATTGTTGCCAGTAAAACACGGACATTGTGACAAGTTTTTCAGAATCTTACTATTCGACCATGTTAGTACATGTACACAAACCTATCTACATCTGCGTAATATCCTGCAAGACACTACAAGGGTGTGTGGCAGGGTATGCACATCACCAAACATTTACGAGCCACTAAGCTTGAAGCCAGCTACCTTGGAACTAACAATATCCAGCTAAGTGATAAAATTGCAAGACCCAACTAGTCTAGCAAAATAGTTCTTTTTTTTCGGGCGGGAAGTGCTTTCCATCTCTCCAATATCCCCTTCTTACCCACATAGCCAATGGTGAACTTGTGTTCTAGGTATGCCAGACATTAGTTTCACTTTTTGGTCGATAGGCGAAAAACTTAGACACAGGGACTCTAGGAGGCAGTTTCAGGAAACTCGGTCGACATTTTAATGCTGTACACCATAACCGTCAAAGGGTTAATAAACTGTTTTTATTACATAAAATGTATCCCGTCTTGTCTCTTGTCATCCTTCCCCCAAGACCAATCCCTTATACCTTAGAAATAGCGATCTGCACAAGCCTGCTTCCGCGTCAATTAAATTGTTTTGTAGATTGAAATTTGATCATGGCGCAATACTTAAAATAGTACCAATACTTTTATCCTGTTTTAGATTTGTATTTCGACGTCCCATACTTTCTCTGCTGATCTGACGACGCGAATAGCGATTAAATTTTATTATAATTTTAACCACTGAATTCACAATTAAAATTAACAAGCCTTATATGTCCTGTTTCTTTGAAGTGCAAGAATATATACATGCATGATGTACGCTGATCACCTGCCATACACCCTCGTCATGAAGAGTATCACGTAAAAGTAGACGTGGGTGAAGTATTATTTTTCAATTTTTTTTGCTCTTCCTTGCAGACTTAATACATTCACGAGTCCAAAAGTTAACATGTGGAAGTCAAACATATACCACAAATTAATGCAATATTTAATGGGTAATTAAGTCGAGTTTTTTGCACTGGATAAAAAAGAAATTTTCTCTTTCTTTAACCGGGTAGTATATTTTCTATTACCCATACAAGTATTTACATTGAGGCACATAATCTTACTTATGTTCTTTTAATGAAAATGTAATAGAATGGAAAAAAAGTAATGTGCTTTTGTAAGGATGGAATAAAATATTTTTAATTCCGTATTATTTCTAGGTATTTGCTTTTCCTTTTGTATCACAAACATTGAACTTCATTTGTAATAAAGTACAATTTTGCCCTTTTTCCTATGTCCATGCATTACTCAAATCTATTACTAATACGATTCTACAATGTTTCGCTCATTTTTTGCAATGTACGTAATGACATATTATAATTATACTGCTTGTAGTTTATATTTATTTGATGTAAATTTATATTAAACGTCACGTATCATGTAAATGTATTCATATATGATAAGACTACATATTCCATGTTTATTATTCTGAAACAATTGTTGTGAATTTGTATAATATTTTATTAAGTGTCAGAATATAGCTGTATTTAAGTTAAAGCTACGATTTTAATTATGCGAGTTATATATTTGAATGCAATGAAATAAAAATCGAGGGTGATTAATAGTTTAATTAGGGAGACCGTGTTGCCCTAAACAAAATCCAATTATGTGTATCCATTTCTAGGAAACCAAATTCGAACATCTATTTTTGTTTTTGTTTTGTTGTTGTAATTCCTGGGACCTCTTTTGAATTGACTTCTAAATATTAAATGCATTTACACATTTTCTCAACGTGAATTAACTTATTTTCAATCTATAATTCGTAAGCATCAAGGGAATCTTTAATAATTTGTGAAGTGGATTCATTGAAATATTAGTAGAAATTATTCACGCTGTAATGTAATGTTCCAAAGATATTTTTTATTTGGGTTACTTCTTGGAATGGGTGAATTGGTTTGGATGTTGACTATTGATTATAAATTATACTTTTTCTGTGCTCTGCCGTACGCTAGAGGTGATATTACAGGGATATTTAGAGCATCTCTGATTAATGACGTGTTTATATTGTACAGAAAAACCCACCTATTTTAACGCAAGCATGGTTGCCGTTCAAGTACTTAGTTGTTATTATTTGGTATTTTGAACTTATTTATTATTTACCAGATGCCTCGTTATATTACGTTGGAGTGGATATGAAGTTTTATTTCCTTGTTGCCATAAAAACATTCCGGATTCCTATTTTTCTTTTCGCAATAATTAGTTTTTCTCAGCTTAGTTGTGATAAAGTGCTACCGAAGTCCCTCGTGTACAACATTGCTTTGACCACGAAGCTTATTACTACTGACTTACCTTTTTTCCTCAATGTCCAACCCCAAAGTTACCTATTTATTTTTATGTACGTCGATTAGTAATAAACTGAAAATTACCCAATTAGTAAATTACCCGACAGTAAATAAAAATTGCCAATGCATTTTTCAGGAAGTTGATAAATGTTTTCATATTTAATAACATTTATACTATCGAACTTTTGTCATAGATTATAGTATTTTGTCATATTCGTGTTACGTGGAAGAGTCATATGAATTGTTTAATAAACATTTTTGCAACAAATTAAGATTGTAAAAAATTTTATACAGAATATTTTTTAAAAAATAATCTGTTATCATTCTTCCGTACATTCTAATTTTATTAATAACTATCATTTATTGTTGAAAGTTTCCATATAATAAAGTTAATAGTTTGAAATATTTGTAAAACGAGGTGGAATTTACATTTCATATGCGTAAAACCTTCTATTTATAAAATATTTCTATCTATTATATTTTCTATTTGTATATTTTATGATTTTAATTTTTTCCTTATTGTTATAATGTTACATAAACACAAGAAATACGTGCATTAAGATGATTTTCTATGGATCAGATACTTTTGGTTCTTTCAGTCTTATTAATTACATAATATCATTTGGCATTTTTATTCCCTTTTGTATCACAAATGTTGAACGTGATTTGTAATAAAGAACGATTTTGTTCTTTTCCAATGTCCACGAATTAATTTAATCTATGTGTGATACGATTCTACAAATGTTTTGGTCATTATTTTTGGTTTCTTGTAATGCCATTACAATTAAAAATAATAATGCTTGTAGATTATTTTTGTTATGAACTTTATTAAATTTCACGAATACTCTGAATGCATTTCATGTCCGATATGTTTCCACAGATTCTTTGTCATTGGTTTATATTAATGTACTTTTGAGGTATTGGAATTTTATTTTAAAGTACCCCAAACCCCAATGTCCACCCCAAAATCAGCTATTAATTTTCAGCAAGTCAATTGTTAAATGATGTTTTATAAATCATGATATTTATATGGACGTCAGTTTGTACAGCCGTCGATTTGAGGAAATTTTAAATATTCCTCAGTGGTGAAAAGGTCGTTTAGAATTGTTTTATAAACAATAATAGCAAAAATTTCAAAAAGTATAGAATATTATTTTAAAATTTTTTTAAAAGAATAATAACATGTAATCATTCTGCCACGCATCATTATTGTGGAAAATTTGAACGAAATGAAAAGAATCGTTTTCTAGATACATCGGTACAACAACGTGGAATTTGCAAAGTGTTTTTTTTTTAATTTTTTCATTATGCTTGTGTATCGTGCTACTTATCTTATTGTTATTCTGTTACGTGAACGTAAGTTAAACATGTATGGAGCGATGTCTTGGATGATACTTTCACTATCTATATTGCTTACAGGCAGTAATGTTTCTACTACACATATATCTCTTCAGTATGTGATTTGTATGTAAGCGGAATTCCACCATGTTGTGAGGATCTGCATCTCAAGAAACTTCCGTTACCTCTTTTGTATGCCTATGTTCCTCATGCATTACAATTTCCTTAAATGTAGAAATATACGTGAAATAAAGAGTAATAACAGATATTAATACTACATTTACTAACATGTAAATATTAAATGCAACTTCTCACGAATAGGAGGACGTTGTGACAGTGCTTCACATTGATATGCGATGCATACTGATGTGTTTTTTGTTTTCATTGTTACTTCTTACTTCAAATATATGGATTTTCAATGTACTATGTAGTTCTGTAAATATGTTCCATGAATCTTCCTCCGAATAAGGTGCCTTATCACATTGTGATTGACTGCACTAAAGAAAAAAATGTATTTTACGAATGTTATTGGCATTTACGTAAATATATTGTGAGAATATTTAGCAAGTGACTATTTATTTGCATAAATGGATGCTAAAGAAACTTCTGAAGGTTTTGAGATTTTATTTTAGTTTAATATTGGTTTCAAAATTACTCTTCCTCAATTTTCTTCGTTCCTTATGTGAAATGGTGCCTAATTATAAGTTACGAATATGCATAATTATTTATTATCGCCCGTGTTTTGATTTATTATTATTTTTTAAGTGCTCTTGCTTTATATTTGTGATATTCAATTCCTACTTCCTTTAATTTACGTTGAGATTGATTTTATTGCATTCTGATTTTATGATAATTTTCCTGATATAATAATATTTCCCCGAAAAATAAATTTGGTAGTGTTATGATGGGCGAGTAGTATGAAACGTCACGTGATCACGTGACGTAAACAGACCAGTCGGGTTTGTGGAATCTTCTCGGATATTGCTGCAGGATTGAGCAATAGGGTAGTTTCCTTCATCAAAGAAAACAGACTTCATTGATTGCGATTTGTGCCCTGCCATAAATGTATTTAATTTACTAAAAAAGTTTGTATTGAGAAATCCCAGTTTACTAGAGAATTAAATGTTAATTTTAAGGCCATTTGAAAAGGCTCTGAAATGGCGGGGTGCGCTGCCTTCATGCTGACGTAACAGGTAGGTAGTTTACGTTGCGAGGCATAGGAAAATTCGTCTCCTGAACTTACCGTTGTATTTCAGGGCCCCTCAACTCTAGTGAATATTTATTAGTATTAACCTGTAAAAACTATCAAAGTTGGAAAAGCATTTTCGGTTAAACATGGTATCATTAGTCATTTTATAGGCTCAAGGACGTCCTGCTCGCTGTGCCTTCTGCTACGACGAAGCATGGCGTGACGGTCGTGCGGCGATAGGCGAACTACTTGATATGCTTGTGAAAAGAGTACTAACTGATTTTAAATGAATCAACTGCATAAGTAATGTTAAATAAATAAATAAAAGTTAGTTATAATTAATTAACGGAATAAATATGCCTCCAATACTTTTTCATAAGCTTTAACGGAGTGCAGCGTCTACTTGGATGCGTCCGAGGCACCACCTGGTGGCAGGTAGAGGAAATAGTTTGACGTCAAACGTAGGATTAACCGGCATGCAATAGTTTACCGTCGCGTTTTCGCGCCATTGATTTTTTTCACTTTTTATTTAACGAGGAAAAATACTTAATGTCATTTAAAAATCGGACGGCTTAAAACACGTACTGTAGAGGTTATAAACTTTCGATCAAAACAATAACAAAATAATAGGAAACTACCCTGTTGACTTTTAAGATGATAAATATGCATTGGAATGGTGCACTTGTACTTTCCAAATCGTCTGCACTTAATAACAATTTACCTGAAACCTGTAAGAAAACATCGAAAAAATGGATATAAAATTAACTGCCCAGATTTACATTGACAGTGCTTTGTTTGCTATTTCATTCGTATTTTCGTTGTTTTTTGCGACATTGTACATTCCTCTGCGTCATGAAATATTCAAAATCGGTGCTTCCAAGTCACATGTGACGTATTTTCTCAACTAATTAATCTTGAATGGTACCTAGACAGCCACTTTAAGGGTCGTTTAGAATTCTTTTATAAACTATAATAGCAAACATTTCATAAGTGTACAATATTATTTTAATTTTTTTTAAAAAGAATAATAACATGTAATCATTCTGCCACGCATGTAATAATTCTGCCACTCCATCTCAAGAAACTTCCATTACCTCTTGGATATGCCTATGTTCCTCATGCATTACAATTTCCTTAAATGTAGAAATATACGTGAAATAGAGAGTAATAACAAATATTAATACTACATTTACTAACATGTAAATATTAAATGCAAATTCTCACGAGCAGGAAGACGTTGTGAAAGTGCTTCACATTGATATGTGATGCATACTGATGTGTTTTTTGTTTTCAGTGTCTCCTCTTACTTGAAATATTTGTATTTTCAATGTACTATGTAGTTCTGTAAATATGTTCCATGAATCCTCCTCCGAATAAGGTAACTTATCACATTGTGATTGACTGCACTAAAGACAAACTGTATTTACGAATGTTATTGGCATTTACGTAAATATCTTGTGAGAATATTTAGCGAATGACAATTTATTTGCATAAATGGATGCTATAGAAACATATGAAGGCTTTGAGATTTTATTTTAGTTCAATATTAGTTTCAAAATTACTCTTCCTCAATTTTCTTCGTTATTTATGTGAAATGGTGCCTAATTATAAGTTACGAATATGCATAATTATTTATTATTGCCCGTGTTATGATTTATTATTATATTTTTAAGTGCTTTTGTTTTAACTTTGTTATATTCCATTCCTACTTCCTTTAATTTACGTTGAGAATGATTTTATTACATTCTGATTTTATGATAATTTTCCTGATATAATAATATTTCCCCGAAAAATAAATTTGGTAGTGTTATGATGGGCGGGTAGTATGAAACGTCACGAGTTCACGTGACGTAAACAGAAGAGTCGGGTTTGTGGAATCTTCTCGGATATTGTTGAAGACTTGAGTAATGGATGTATATATGCATTGCTATGGAAGAAGCTATAAGATGATATATATGCATTGGAATGGTGTACTTGTACTTTCCAAATCGTCTGCACTTAATAACAATTTGCCTGAATATCTCTGTATAAAGAAAACATTATCGACAAAATGGATATAAAATTAACTGTCAAAATTTACATGGACAGTGTTTTGTTTGCTATTTAATTCGTATTTTCGTTGTGTTTCAAACATAGTACATTCCTCTGCGTCGTGAAATATTCAAAATCGGGGCTTCCAAGTCACATGTGACGTATTTTATCAACTAATTAATCTTGAATGGTACCTAGACAGCCACTTTATGATCAGCGATACGCAGATAGGCCACAGCTACTAAAAATACAAACGGAATTTTGTTGTTTGCTCGCTGCTAAGGGGTCTTAGCGACCGCTACCATAACGAGAAGGTAGCCAAAATGGAACCGGAATATGATTTCTAGCGACACTCGCTAACTTTATCGCTATGTGCACTTAGCGATCGCTATATAGACCAGAATTGAGGCACTGTATAAGTTTCAGCCTTCCATTAGTACGTTTACATTTGTTGAATACGTTTATAATTTAAAAAGTGTTGTACGAAGGCACCGTTGTCGTAATTAGACCCTCATTGCCCTTATTATTGCATTGCTGGTGTAAACATACAAGTAGCCTGCCTCGACTGATTCTTAAGGGACACCGCGAAATTATTCGAAATGAAGAAAGGACCGGACTCCTTCGGAGTTTCCATTTTCCTAATATAAAGAGTAATGTGTTGGCTTTGTACGGTTTACATTATTCCAGTAAAAGAGTTATATTTCAGTTGTTTTAGAGTTTGTATTTAGCCACTGGTGTCGATCCAACCATGGATTTAATTTATTTGCGCCTCAAAATGTTCTACATTCACATTATATCTTGCTAGTATCTAACCCTTTCGCTACGAACGCCGTTTATAAACGCCGCAGATTTTTCACTCCTGTGAACGAAGGCCGTTTATAAACGCCGCAGATTTTTCTACGCAAGAGAACGAAGGGCGTCTTAAAACGTCGCTGGGGTCAGGTAGGCAGAAAAGGTCCAAGGTGTCATAAAGGACCCTTCCTCGCGGGTCTGAAGACCCTTCCTCGGCTTCGAGGCGGGGATTATCTCGACCCTTCTTCGCAGCGCGAGCCTCACCCTCGGCAGTTGTTCGCGGTCACTTTTTTGTTTATGCATTTGAAAAGCCAAAATCATATTTGTTTCTAAATCGCATTATTGAGTTCCAGAAGTTAATTCCTTATGTTTTTTTGAATCTCTAGAAATTTTAAACGGAACTCTAACGTTATTATTAACAGAGTTCACCTGTCAATGAGATTCAAATCGATTTTGGAGAATTTTTCATTGCAATGAGGAACAAAGACGTATGTTTTTTTATGATTTGACGATAAGGTAGTACCGATATTTTTCTCTCCGTTTTACTTGTTTATGAACATATATTGGAAAACAACTGTAATGGTAATACCACACAACATACCGCGAAATCTATTATATCTACATAATAGGTTGAAAATCCCGCTGAAGGGTATGGTTTATGCTAATTTATTAGCAGTCAATAAACTTTACTTTCTTGTAACTGAATCTTTTTGGTGTTCAGCATTCAAATTTATTCTGTGTAATGTGGCTAAGAGTGATAATTATGTTGTAATCATTTATGTTAAAACTAGAAGAAAACCGCATGCGTGCGTGATGGAATATTGGGAGATACAATAAATAATTGCTAGGCAGAAAAATCTATCTCGCGCTACCATTGCGAATATATTTACATAAAAATATTTCCTGATGAAGGTATAGCACCAAAAAGTGCATGTGCTTTTATATAAAACACGGGTATGATTGGATTATGCGCGGACGTCTTCTATTGCGAAACAACAGAAATAATTATTATTGTAACCATTGATATTATGTCTATTGTCTAAATATCTTAATATTAACATTAGAATTTCGTTTAAAATCTCTAAATGGTATTTATAACAACAGGAATTTATTTGTGTATTAACCCCCAGTTAAAGTATTACTATTATTTATTTAACAAAAATCACTGAAATAAAAATAGTTGACCGCGGACAGAAGCCGAGGTGGGTTCTCATTTGGAAAAGGGCGAAGATAATCTCTGGTCAGTGGCCGAGGAAAGGGTCGGGAACCCCGCTGGGTCCGGTCCCAAATCGGGGTAAAGACATACCTGCTCGAAGCCTTGCTTCAAGAGAGCTCCGTACAGGGAGTGGAAAAATATTCTAGAGGAACCCGTGAGAAGGCAAGCATTTTCCTGCGTTGGACTCCGGCGCGAAAGGGCTAATTAAGGTGTTTGGCAGGAGATGAAATCACCCCAAACATGCATTACATATCATGCATAAAAAAGGATTAGTTATTATATTCTAGCCAGAAAACTTCACAATTTAAAAAAAAGATAAGAATGGCGAAGCAAGTATGCGAATAGATCCTGTTTGTTGGGTTAGCTTTACAGTCCTCACTCATACATCCCTATACTAGACCAGTTGTACACTTGCATGCATACATACCTACTATTGGATATAATTACCGCCTAGGCACGGGCATAAAATACCGGTATTCGGTAGTACCGAGTACTATTATTTCTTTACTCCGGTGGTAACGGCCGGTATTTAAAAGCGGTACTACCGAAGGTACGGGCACTAGAACTACCGCTACTTGGAAAGCGCTGCCATCTTATGTTTTATCAATCAACTAACTACTAAAACAATTGAGTGTTGATAAAATTTCAAGCAAAGTTGATGTTAATGAACAGCACTATTAGTAAAAACGGCACACATAACAGATTAACAGTATTCATGAAGAATTGAGTAAACGTTTATGATTTTTCTGTATGAATATATAATTCCATGTCCACTTTGAAGTATCAATTAGAAATAAAAACATTAGAATTAAATATAACATGCACGGTAATTTTATGAGAATTGGAGCCAAAATTATAATTGTAAAAAAGTTGAAAAGTTAGAATTGATACGTGTTATGACTGGATCCCATGGTATAAAGAATACCATATGCGTGCCAAAGAAGAATAAAATATGAATGAATCAATTATTGTTATTTCGTCAAGTCCCTATTGAATTGGCTAATTTGATGAAGGCCGGTATATAATTGCCAATGCTTTATTATATCTGATGTGTCTTTGTGTCTTTGGGTCATCCATTTCCCACTAATTTCACATTCAGTTCGTAACAAAGTTTTGTCTCAATATCGCCCTAACTTTCGCCCTAACCTTCTATTAGTATTGTTATAAAGGCGTGTGGCATGGGATAAATTCACGCAAATCATGAATTACAAACCATGCATAAAAAGGATTAAAAATTATTATTCTAGACTACACTTTAAAAAAGATAAAAATAACCAAGCCAACATCCAAAGAAAAGTTGTTAGTTGGGTTAGCTTATTATTCCTTATACCAATATGCTACTAGCTATGCCAACCATCAATACACTCCTATTTATGCTACTGGATATATATTCACAGCTATTTTTTTTAGACGTTCTTTGATCGTAAGAAAAGGGATTTTAAAAAAAAGCCCAGTCGGTCAATTTGCCTTTGGCCGACTCCCTAACGGTTGATACCTTCTTAAAGAGTAACAGCGATATTTTATTTGTTTATAGCAGAGGTAGCAACAGCTTTGCCGTAACAAAGATTCACCGAGTGAAAATAAACAACGCACCTAAATGCAGGTATTATACAATATATGGACGATTTAATCGGTAATATCCATTGTACTTAAATGAAAAATCGAAATACATTAGTTTATTCATCAAACAAATGAGATAAACAAATAAGTTTTCGCCAAATATTCATGAAATAACTTACCTCCACGTACAACAGATAGGCAGATCAAAAAGTGGGTCCGTTGAAAAATTATCGAGGAAAATATTAGTTGGAAAAGAGCACCAAGAGAGAAACAGATTGGGAGAAAGAATTTCAGTGATAGTAGTGAATTGTCGTAGTTTAAGAAATAAAGTTGCTGTATTTCACCACCTCATAAAAAGTACTGATGCAGGTATAATCGTAGGCATAGAAAGCTGGCTTTTAAGGATATATCAGATTATGAAGTATTCCGGAACTGTTTTACCGTAAACAGATGTATATGTAGATTAGGATTCGTAGAAAGGGTTCTTTAGGATAAATGCGATAAGAGAGTACGAGAAAGAAGCTATTTCACACTTGTCAGGCCTCATTTAGAAAATATGCCCCCTGCCACACACCTTTATGGTTGCTTTCAGGGTATTATGTTGATGTATGTACGTATGTAGCTAGTAAAAGGTATGAGTTCCGTACTAGGAAGGTATGATTCTAAGGTATTTGTTCAAAGGAGGTAAGATAGATTTGTTGAAGGCCCTTATTATAATAATTGTATAATTGTTACGGGTTTAACAGAAGAACTAGAAATTACTATCAGGACGCAGGTTAAAATTTATGCAAAACCTTTCAAGTGAATTGCAAGCTGATTTGTTTACTGAAGACGTTAAAAATATATTAAGAAATCCTGAGTATTATGGTAGGTTTGATCAGATTATCAAAATTAAAGTGAGACATATTTTCACTAACGATAGGTTTAAAATGTGAATTTTACTCGCGTACCGTAAGAGCACACGATAGAAACAGAATAGTAAAGGGATGATAGGTGATTAGTGAAATATTTTTGGAGAAGTCTTTAGTGAATGATGGATGCTTAATCATTACTAACACGAGCATCATAGCGATTAATTAATGTATCTGGAAAAATGTTAATTTAACCAGTGATCAATTCATTGCTAGGCGGATATTAACATCCAAGTTGCATGTGAACCTATTATCTAACATGTTTCCATGTAGTAGTTCAGTTACATGTCAATGGTGAAGGTTTAGTAATTTTCACCCCCTGCCACACGCTAGCGGTGGTTCGGATGGTATTACGAAGATGTAGATGTCGTAGGGGGGTTCGATATGGAGTGTTTTGATGGAAATTAATTAAGCGTAGGTGGTAGTCACTTCAGGCGTTAACCTATTTAAACCATTTCTACGACGACCACTCTTATCAGCGATTGGCTTTTATGTGTGGCATGGCATTGAATCATATTTTGAAATCTCCACTTCGTTGTGCACGAGTGATTTCCCATTGCAAGTGGAGTTTGTTGACGCATAGGTCGCTGAGCAACGTGTGACGTCAATGAAGCCGAGGAGTCAGTCGGGTCGAAGTATGCGTCAAAACACCTTTGCTTTGCATGGCGGGAAATTTCAAGGACCTTGATAAATTACCCATCCTTCGCTTCGTCTGCTTCCCGGCGCTAATATGTATGTGCATTTGGTGGTCAAGCTAGACCTCCCGGTCAAATGCCACTTATTTAATTACGTACTATGGTGAGTGACGACTTGAGTCCATTCGACGCCAGTAGGACTCAGGCATTTGTTCGCGGAAACTTCGGTAAAAAGACGTTGGTGTCTCAGTTGCCTGGCTTTGGAATTCATGCCCCGAATCTTGACCCCTAATTTCTTCGCTTCCCTTGGGGGTCAGGTGACCACCAATTAACACCGATACAAGGTGCCTTGAAGAGGAAGAGGTTAGGTTCGTTAAAAGGTGTTACGATAGGTTGAGTAGTGTTTCAGAATTAATACAAGAACTAGGTTGGGAATCATTATCAGAGCGTAGGTTAAGGAGATGATTAAATCTATCAGAGAAATTCAAATAGGATAGCATCACTAAAGATGTTAGGCATGCATTAAAAACATCAGCGTATTATGCTAGATTCGGCCAGGTAAATAAGATTAGAGAGATAGATTGTCGTACTGATATTTTCAAAATTTCATTTTTTCCCCGTACTATAAGAGAACAGAGTAGGCAGCATAGCAAAGGGAAATAGGTAATAGTGGAAATATTTTAACCTCTATGTTGAATGATGCTTGTATTAACAACCAATAATCCCTCTATTATTATGTAGATACATAATAATCAAGTTGCCTGAGACCTTTTAGAAGCATGTTTGCATGTCTATAGTGCATACTTGGCGATCTTCACCCCCTGCCAGGCACCTTAACGGTTTCTTGCAGGGTATCGCGTAGAGGTAGATGAGGATGAAACATGCAGTTAGTGTAATTACCTTAAACTCCTCATACCAACATTCAATTATCTATTACCCTTACCTCACCTTAACTTAAATGTTCTTGGTTGAATTGAATACCGATTCATCTCCTAGCAATAGCCTTGTGTATGGCACATTACAGCGATATTTCGGTTTCACTAACGAAGGCTGAAACATTTCCGAATAGGCATTCAATTCCCAATGCGCTATTTTTCCGAAGTGCTTCAACAGTGAAAGTGAAAGTGAGAAGGAATTGTTTGTCAAACTCAACGGCCTGGTGTTCAACAACGAAGCGATTCCTTGCTTCAGTTCCTTATTTTCTTCGTACGAGGCCAGAACACCGTCTTAAACAGCTGATCGGTGAACTCCGAGCGAGAATCCTTGAAGGCGTTTCCTATCTTGCAATAAGAAAGTGATTTTCGTTTAAAGTTTCTTAAGCGAAGATTATGATTGTGCTTTAGTGACTAAGATTGGCGTTATATCATGTTCGCATGTATCGTGAAGGTAAACTCTTCAAATTCTGCCTCCAAAAGAAGCCAAATTGCAATTTGAGACTCTTCAAGATGTTGACAAGACGTTCTTCAGTGCATAGGGATCTTCCCAGCGCAATTCGAGAGTGCACGGACGTGAAGACAGTGACATAATCTTGAACGTGAGATAGGAACAGTGGTTTCCATGTGTGGATTACGTGATACGTGACCAAGTAATACCGTGCCGTGATTCGTGATTATAAGTGCTTAACCGGGAGGAATTAACCGTCAAAAGTTGTTGAGAAGCTACCGTTGCTGTGGTGATGGCAGAATAATTGTTTCAAGAGTTTCCGAGTCTCGTATATGTAAGCATTCACTTGTTTAAATTCCATTTTTCCATGTCATTGCAGCTACCCACGTCAGAATGTGATTCGCATTGTTAAAGTATTCTACGATCAATGCCGACGAAGTTCATTGTTGCTACAGGAATAACGTTTCAATTAGCAAATGCAAACGTCTGTTTGGAAGTCAAGGAACGTATATACGATATCGTTATTGCTTGAATGTTGGTGGCAATGTTAATGTGACAAAAAAATTTGTCATCCAACTATTTAAAAGAACGCAATAATTTTAGTAACGGATACTGAAATCGGACTTTAATTATCGTCTGTCATTCAAATTTAAAAGTCTGCGTACACCTGTCATGATTGCTTTGCTAATTGCACAACGTCACAATAGTTGTTGGAAAATAAATTGCTTTTTTAAATATTTCATTGCAAGATACATTTCAGGTAATTGAAAATTCCAAACGTCAATTACCCATTGACACTCATTTACCGCCAAAACGTGTAGTTTACGTAAGTGATGGTAGTTGGCGCTGATGACTTTTTTTATTATTTATTACGTAACTATTAGAGCGAAAAATTAATAACAAAAATAAATATCCACAAAATAGAATTGGGAAAATAAGATTCAAAACTGCGATGTATTTTAAATGTTTCCAAAATTATTAATCATGAGGGATTCTCATTGTACTTTGTTGATTGGTCGTCTAGTGTGACGTCACGCCTGACCGTGACAGCTACACACGTGATCAGGCGTTCAGTCATCAGTATTCGTCGTGACGCCGTAACGGAGTGACAGGTGAGTTTCAGGTCTAATTAAGAAAGTTTTTCTTTGAGGGAATTATTGATGTTAATCCAGTTTACGGGGATTTTATACCAAGGGATATTGCAGTTAAGGGAAATTCGAAACAGTTCGTAACTTATTGTTCAGGATTCATAAGAATAGGGATATATTCCGAGAGATACACCAATTACTTAATTACATAAAACTCTTGCTTTACTTAGTTATGCGTGGCTGCAAATATTACAGCTATTTGTTCCCCTAATCGTCGGATATTTTACTGCAGTAGTTCAGCAAAATTTCTGGCAAATTTATGGATCTCATTGCAACTGTTTCACATATGTGAATTTCTTTCAGGAAGAAGTTTTTCCAGTTAACGCGACACTGAATCATGGATCTTCATCACCTGCCTCGCGAGACTTTGGGATGACAGGGAATTCGAGAAACAGCCTGTGAGGAACGATCTTCAAGATGGGAAATGGAGAGTCAGTTTTATTGCTAATGTTCTTTATTCTCGATTGATTATGCTTTCACTTTTAGTTGGTCCTTTTTCCTTTTATTCTGTACTTCTTGAGGATTAAGGGATTGTCTTCTGATATACCTACGCCATTTTCCCGCCGAAATTCTCAAAAGATATCTTCTGAGTCTCAAAAATTTTCTCGGACGAATAACCTAGCTTCTTCTCAACGCTTCTGCATTGTTAGAAATCATAGTCCTTTTCTTATATCGTTCTAATTGTAGTCGTTAGAAATCTGAGATTAATCAACCGGTCTTAATGAAATTGAACTTGATAGTATACCCGTATCACTAGTCGTGTATCACCACTTTATATCTTATTGCATAAATTTGTTTTTTCTAGGTAACTATATAGTTTATCGATATTGTTTCTTGACAATTATTTTTACAACGCATTATCATCGTGGTCCATTATTTAGAGCTCTTATTTTCTTTTCCAATCAATCAATTTTAAACCTTCAGTGGCGTGTCACCCTTCACATGGCCAACATTGTCGACGACTCAAAAAATATTACAAGTATTACTTGTTAACGTTACGTTATTCGAAGCTAAATTAAATTTATCCGCTGGAATTACCGCGTTAATTTTCGAATTTAGAAATTGTTGTCGATGATTGAGTTGCAATTACTTAATATTGTTAAGAGTTGTAAACCTCATGTTAGGAGACGCTCTAGAAAATAGGAAGGGGTTAAGAGTGATTGATATTTTCATCACTATTTTTCGATCGGGAGCAGTGGATACGAAGTATGAAGTGCCTGTTTGCATAGAACGCGGTATAATTAAAGGTATTCGATAGGAATAAGCCGCTATTTACTGGACGGGATTTCCAGGATCTAAATCTATAGCCATCTACTAGCCATCGCGAGGGTGTGTGGCAGGGGGTTAAAATCTCCAATAAAATGAACTAAGATACTACTGAACGGAAACAACTTCAATATAAGGTCAAGTGTGACTAGATGGTTTGTGTTTACATGGTAACGAATTGTTTTCTCGTTAGAAAGATTTTCACTACATATTTTTATGTGTATTTCCTTGGCATTCTTAGATTGGTATCACTTAGTAACTAGTAATGTTGGTAACATGCATCATGCAGTAGAGCCTGCTCCAGAAATATTTAACCTATTACCTATTCCGTTGCTATGATGCCTATATTGAGCTCTCCTATGCTACGCGGAAAAATAACATTTTTAAAATATCGGTACGAAAATCTATCTCTCTAAATTTATTTATCTGATTAAACCTAGGATAATACTATGGGTTTCTTCTATATCTTACTTTATCTTTAACCTAATAAGCTTCGAATTCATTCTAAACTTTTGGCCTAAATTTCAACCTGCGTTTTGATGGCAATTCCCATTCTATTTCTTCTAACTCGTAAAGAGTGATGAAATTACCATGGCAAGGTTATTTAAAGAGGCCGAACTCCTTTGCACACGCTCCTATTCCTTAGAGAGTCCTCGTAAGGATTCCAATTCATTACACTAGCTGCATGATTTCTAAATGAGGGCTGACAAGTGCGAAATATAGATTCTTTCTCTCTAGAACTCTCCCATCGAAGTTATACAATTGAACCCTTGACTAATGACTGTTTTGGGGTTATCCTCGTTTTTAGTTAAAAAGTAGCCCACGTTAACAACTGCGACGTTTTAACAACTTGACGACGTTAACGACGTTTTAACACCTTGACAATTGAACCCTTTTTTACGAATCGTATTAATAATACGGATTTCTACACTAATTATTTCCCAGGTTTGTTTTCCCAAGTCTTCAGTGATGGTGACGCCCAAGTATTTAACGTGCCTAATACCCTAGATATTTCATTTTCTTTGATCAACGATAATTTCTGGGAAAAATAATAACTATTTCGGCCTTTTGTGACACTTGATGTGAGTTTGGTGATTTCAATCAGCTTCTTCGGGGTCGTAATGTATTACAAATCATTGTTTCCCAGAATATCTTCCGGGGACAAGATCCTTACCCCAGTAAACACAAAATGTTGCAGCAACGTTGCATACAGGTTGTGCGAGGTTGCAGCGTTATTCAGGTCGCTTTGCAACGTCGCTGCAACGTAATAATTACGTCTCCAATAGTTTCGAGAACAAAATTTTTATAAGTTCGAAATAGCTGAGGCAGAAAGTGACTTGGAAAATGTTGTTATATACGCGCTTCTTTGTCATATGAAGTGAATTAACAATTGCCAGAAGGATATATTTTTTACTCCCTATATGAGAAGACTTGGGGCATTGAAAATATTCTCGCGGGGATATCAATAGAGAGTTCCGTTGTAAGCCTAATTTATTGTTGCATTAGAAACCCAGGCACAAGTATTTTCCACTTGAGTCGTTCATTTAATCTTGCATGAGAAACCTAGCGTCGTATTTTCCCCACTCGAAGCGCTATTCGCATTGCAACGTTCCTGCTGCATAGTAATTACGTCTCCAATAGTGTTGAGGACTCAGAAAAATATTTTAGTTTGAAATTTTTGAGCCGGAAAGTAACTTGGAAAAAGTTTATTATACGCACTTCATTCTCATCTGGAGTGAAAAAAAATTATGACAAGGATATAATTTTTGAAATGGCACAATTATGAGTATTATTTAAAGGTTGCAGGAAGGTTGCAATAATGTTGTGTGTCAGGTTGCAATAACGTTGTGAAGACGTTGCCAGGACGTAGTAGGGAGGACATTTGGAGGCTTTTACGACGTTGTCATAACGTTGCAGCAACTCCCAGTAGGTTGCAGTGAGACGTTGCTGCAGTGTTGCGGCAACATGCATGGTTTAAAGGGACGTCTTGAGTTTACGATCGAGTGCAAAGAATATTCTCTTGACCTTCTTAAGTCTGATGGGAATCTTGTAATTCATTTTTTAAATCTCGGTCATTTGTAAGAGTAGTCATATCGAAAGAGACTGTGTTAAATCCCAAGTCAGCATTTTCAGAATTCATTCCATCGCATGTAATTCACAGAGCATGAGTAGATGGAGACAGAATAAGTCGAACTCTAGCATCTAACAGTAAATAACTGTCATTCTTGCTGAATGCAGAGAGTTCAAATGACAAGCGTACCTCATGAGATTTAACGTTCAGCCGCAAACGGTTTTTTTAGATTTCCTGAATCCGTACTGATAATGCTTTCACTCTAGAACGAAAGATATTTAGTCATTGACTACGCTCGCTGTGTAAGGTTTTAGCGTCTTCGGAACAAATTGCATTCTTAATCCATCGGTACCTACGCCTACGCGATACCCTGCAAGCCACTCCGAGGGTGTATGGCAGGAGGTGAAGATCAGCAAACATTCACTATTGACGTGCAACTAGGCTACATAGTATTAAAGGGATTATTGGTTGCTATTACATTCACGAGTGAAAACACAATATTCAATTTAGTGACAACACATTCATCTACGCGATACCCATACGTAATAGTCAATCCTATTGACATGCAAGTAGGGAAACATGTTAGACTATAGGCTCACATGCAACTACATGGTTTGTATCTACATAAAGTAATAGATGGATTATTGGTGGTTAATGCATGCATCATGCACTACAGACTGCTCTAACAATATTTGTATATGTTCTTTTGTAGCACGCTGGAAAAATGACATTTTGAATCTATGATTAATGACAGTGTATCTCTCTCAAATCTTATTTATCTGGTCAAATCTAGCATAATACGCTGGTGTTTTTAATATGTGCCTAACATCTTCAGTGAAGCTATCCGATTTAAATTTCTTCAATAGATTTAATCTGAACAATAACCTACGCTCTGATAGTGATTCCCTAAATGATTTTATATTGATTCTGTTACACCACTAAACCTAACAGAACACCTTTTATAAGAAACCTATTCCTGCTCTACTGTCTAGCTCTCTGTCTAGCACTCTGATCAAAATTCATTCATTCTTTTCACATAAACTAGCTGGATATTCAAGGTGGGGCTTTACTAGTGAAAACTAACATCAATTATTGTTTGATATACAATATTATGTACGACTTCATCGATGAGCATCATCAGTATTTCAATCAATTTCACAGCAGCCTTCATCATCTGCTCTTCTGTACACACCTCTTCGTTGCTCACTCTATCTGTCCATTTAATCTTCAACATTCTCCTTCAGCACCATGTTTCGGAGGCTTCAATTCTTCGCTGATCTGCTTTCGCGATGTTTCCATGCATATTATGAATGTTTTCATGGATGGCTTCCTTGATTGTAGCATCAGGCTCTTTAAGCAGTCTTTGAGTCTTCTTCCTTACCTTGTGCTTTTCTTCGCTTTATGTCGGTCCGAGCTTCTTTCATCGCAAGTTGTAGTGCTGCCGATGGCTATGGTGGCGATGGTAGAATTTATTCGCGGACATTTTCTAGTCAAATAATATTATATATTAATCCTTTATAGCTTGATTTCTTCCAAAGTGATATGATATGAGGCCATAATTCGCGTATATTATTTGAATTGTCATTATTTCGAAATTAAGTGCCACGTGTGGGGTGAGATTGTGGAACCAACCCGCGCATATCAAAATCTAGTCCTACACAATACCCTGAAAGCCACCGTAAATGTGTGTGGCAGGGGGTGAATTCACACCAAACCTAGTTTACATATCATGCTTAAGGTGGCTTAAGTAGATGTCATTTTTGTTAGAATTTCAGGACACACAATTTTTTCATCCTTCTATCGATTGGTATTCAAATAATGAGGTATTGCCATCATATATTTGAAGAAAAAGACGTTGAAGAAGCTATTCTATATCATGTGGTTATACGGCAGACCATGGCTCTTTCAGTAAAGTTTGCAGATTAATATTGTAAGGGGAAATGTCGTTTTGACGAAAAACTAATATGAGATGCAGTTTTATGGCGGATTTAGAATTGTAAAAAAGTGCTCGCCTTATAACACTTGTGTAGTTTATATTTATAAATATTTGCTTGAAATAACGCAGAAAAGCCATAGTTACATGAATGTGTATGTATGTTGTTACAGTATGTTGATATCATTGGCAACGGTACTTGTGACGGAACGTGCTTACAAGCTTATTTTCCGACTTAATTTAGGAAATAAACTTTACCAAGGTCCTTCTTATATTTTTATGCAATTTAAAAATGTCACTGGGTATTAACTTGGTGTAATTAATACCAATGCTTCCAAATGGTGGCAGCGTCATTGTTGCCAAATAGTTTTTAAAATACGAATATTGATAAAATTCAAAATAAAGAGTTATATTTGCAAGGGAATAGTTTAAAACTAGGTAAAAAAATATTTAACCTATTTTAGAATACGTATTAGCGGGATTGGGTATGTATTCTCAGATTGTAAATTGAACGTGGTAACATCACGTCAGTCATGTTCCGAAGTCAAAACGAATTAAAAGAGCTTGTAAGTAATAGAATGCATCTTCAACGCGCTATATAGTAGCATACTCATACAATTATTGCGCATGCTTATTGGTAATTATTCATTAAAATCTATAGCTCTTTTACGGGATTTTGAATCGCGGAGTCGAGATGGAACCTCATTAAACAAGATTAGGAACTATATTCTGGTCCAAATTCAACAATTTAAAAAAAGATAAAAATAGCAAAGCATTACATGCATAATGCACTCTGATTGATGGATTTCATTTGATGTCTGTGCTCATCATCTGAATTAATTTTCCTGATTTTTATATTTCAATATTACTTACAATTAGATGGGTCACGTCTTGGCTTTTACATGTGAATTAGTTTTCCATTGATTTGACTTAAAGTACACTTGGTTTTCAACCGTATGAGGCGGAAAATCATAGGTGTTCTAATTCCAGGCATTTAAGGATGGGTTTTCATGAGGTTTACTATCATTTCACACGGTCCAAGTTAACTCGTAAGGAATGTAAGTTATACGAAATTCCATCTCGTGATCAGTTCGATAGATTCCCGTTGAGGATCTATTACGCTGCAATAAATTATCATCCAGGCAGTTGTTTTCATGCTTTCTACTTTTCCCATACACTATTCGGTCTTTCGTGCTGATCATCGGACTGAATAGATGAAATTGAGTGCGTGTTGATTGGTGGAGGCGTGGATAGGGCGACGAATAGTACTCTATAGTGAGTGTCCTGCTTGTTTATTTGAATTTCGATGCTTTTCAGCTATTGTCGCATTAGGCGAGGAGTACTACACAATTACTGAACACCGAACACAGATGTTTATAACGCGGGCACTGACATTATCGTTATATTTCAGTTTCGCTCCAGCGGGCGGACAATTACGTTTTTCAAATTTTATATCGTTTTTAAAATCACAAGCCTCACCTTACACCGCTTCACACAAGGTTTGCTGATGGATGTTTCAATGGTTGATTTACTCTTTTCCCTATCCTATATCACACAAGCGAAGAATAATATATGTTTCCATTGATTCAGCAAAGGGGATTCAATAATATCAGTTTGTGTGCAATTGAAGATATTTGTTTTTAAAAATAATTTTATGCTTTAATTAATATCTGCATTACTTTTAGCTACAGGAAGGATCTTACACTAAGTTTCCTGAAACTAGTTGTTGAAAATAACATATTGAGTTTATCCCACAAGTTTCAGAGTAGCTGCTATTTCTGTGACGGCCTGCATAATTCCTGATTCAATTGGACATAGTTCACTCGCGTTAAGAGACAGGAAGCATTGGAATTTCATTTAGTGACTGCATTACCACTATCCTATCGAAGATATTCCATGTTTAAAGAGTTTTTGACCGTAAGGCAGAGAGGCTATTAATTCAAGTGACCTTCAATGAAGACAAATTATTATTACATTTTAATTACCACTGTCTGTCCGTAATAGTTTCAAATAACACAGCACATATGGACACCTAAAAAAGTTTTCACCAATCTTTTTCGCGCAGTAGAAGCATCTACGAAGAGTTGGTATTGGTACATAGCGCGAGTTAATGAAAATTCCACTTCACTGGATGTCGTGAGTTTCAGAAGCGAGTTTCACCTCTTCCATTCACATTCAACGACTCGAAATGTCTTTATTCATCATCTACAGTCAGTATTCCTAAAATATTGTTTTGTGGGAGCTCTCCATTGAATTCTTCCATCGGCTAATCTCTTCATATTTTTGCATTTCTTCTCTTTCACATCCTTTATCATTTGTTCTTATATCATCTTGTAAACAACCTTTGCCTTTCTTCCAGTCCACTTCTCCTTCGAAGATCTTCACCACCATTTAGAGGATTTTTTGACGCTACCCTTATCGCCTCTGTCAAACGAATGCTGATTAATAGATTAGGTATTTCAATAGTATAACAGGCGGTTTTGTATATACGACAGGGATTTGTGGCAACTGTTACTATCTAAATACGAGGCAGAAATGTTTGCATCTTTTATGTGGCGACATATGTCCTTGGCAACCAGGTGATAATATTTATTGAATTTAGTTTATAGTTAATATAGTATAATTTATAGTTTGGATCAAAAGAAATGTTCTCAAGCTATAGTTTAAACTTTTTAAAATTAATGTTTTACCATTATTAATTAATCGGCGGTTTATTTTGGAAAGCTTGATCACGTGACGTAAACACAGCATGCGAGTTGTGGGAAGTAATCGCTTGACAACTGATGTAAATAAGGAGGTTAGAAGGTAACGACTGGTGAAGCCGACGGCCATCGTGGTAGGTACGGATCTATACGTGCTTACTACTCCTGATATAATTACAGATGAAATTAGTTTCTGCTCGTGGTGAAACTTGGACGAGTTAGAAATTAACTGAGAGAATATTCCCTTGAAATGCTTTCTCCCGTTTCAATACTCTTGTTTTGCTCATAGTTCCCGTAAAGCTGTAAATAAAAACATTCATCTTATCCACCTAAATAATCTTGCTCAAGTGATTTCGTAAACCAACGTAATTTTCCCCACATTGTTACCGAATTAAATGGACGAGGGGAAATATTACCATAATCACTTACCTTACAGCTTAGGGATATTTTATTGCATTATTAAATGTCATTAGCCGATTCTGGCATTGCATAAAACATTTTCATTAATTCAATGTTGAAGTTAAATTTTATGAAGAAGGTTATGTAATTCAAAACGTATTAATCGCTCAATCTAGCTTATCGACTTTTTAAACATAAAAGTGATATATTCAGTAGTTTCTTGCATAGAAATTTTACCTTGTATCCAGAATTTTGTATTATTACCGACTATCTTAAAACATTTCCGAAACAAGAACCTCCAGAAAAAAATGACCCTCGCTGTCTATAAGGAGTTCGATCTTCTTTTCGGGTCTTACGTCTCCGAAGTTTCGATGAACTAAATATTGAATTATTTAATTGAAACTATCGAATGAATGAACGGATCCCGGAACTGATCTTACATAGTCCTATTATTTACCTTTAGTTATCACATTGACTTGATATACTACTGGATAAATACTTTTACTTGAAGTTTACTGATTGTCATCTATATTGAAATAGCCGCTTGAACTGGCTAGTACCACGGGAAATATGCTAGTCAATTTTTTGAGCTAGGAAAGAGATATCAACCCTCGTGCTCTCACGGCATTTACGATTCTTCATTCAACCTTAACTCTCGGCGAAATCTATTAAAAAAAAACATTCACTCTACCTTTAAAAATGTTTTGTTAGATTTGAACTAGACGAGGAGTCATTTAATCACAGTTGACATTATTATAAACCTTATTTCGATGAGTCAATATAAAACAGATGTTATTTTTTTAAGACGATTTTGAAAGAAAAACCATATTTGTCAACATCTGCTATGTTGGCACCCTTAGAGTTTAAATGAAGATTAAGTGTGCTAATATGTCTGTTGGCACCTTGAGCGTCTTATTATTACGGAACGAGATGAACTGAGTAACACGCCTCGAGAATTTGTTTTTTTAGTTTCGGCAAGGAGCTACAAAAATCACATGTCCTCTCCAGTCTTCTACATATATGGCAATAGTGCCTTTGTTATGACTGATGTAACAGCTTTTTACGAATACCAAACTGGTTGATATACTTGATTAATTTGCCCACTGCCGTGTTTGAAGTAAACGCCGTCCATGTGAAATTTTGAAATAAATTTGGGAAGTGTATGTACCAAACAGCGAAGATATTTTAATGAAGATGAAGACATTTAAAGTTTAAAGGACCATTTTATCAGTTATTTTACTTGCATTATGAGAAGCAGTGTGGTTCCTGCCGACAGTAATCCCTACCATTTCACAGTTTGTTTACGTCTCCATTGGTGCGATCTTAATCCGTTGGGCTGGCGTATAAACTATTTTTATATTGGGTAGAATAATACAAAATTAATAATATTTCGATGACAACTGAGAATGCTTTGTCAGGAGCAGTGAAAAATTTCTATCCACTCTTCACATACCTCCTCATTCGGAAACTTTATTCATTACGAAAGGCATTTGTTAGTCCGGAAAAAGGGATATTAAGGCAGATGCAATGAGTGAACTAATATTAATAGTATTTTGTTTGTACATTCTCAGATTGTTTTTACATTCATTAGACTATAATTCTAAATTTTCTTTCCATCCTTGCAGGGTGGCAGGGGTACGATTGGAGATCCCTAGATGGCGACGGGGGTCAAAGGTCAGAGGATTCCGCATTTGACGTCCAGAACAGAAGAGGATGGTGCAGTCAGTCAACACCAGTGTCGCTCATCGGTTTGATCTTGGCTGTGCGATGCTATGGTAACACAATAAACTTTCTTTCAGGTTCGGCAGAGGTAAACAAGGTAGACCTGAGGGTACGAGGGTTTTTATGAATGTTTATGAATTGTTTATTTGTCTTGGGAGCCCATTGCTCCACTTCCAGGCATGATCAGACGTGATCACTGTCTGGAGAATGGTGTTAAGCTATTTCGTGAAACCAAGCTTGGTTAATTAATGGTATAGAGGCCCCGATAAAATGTCGGGGCCCCTGTTTAATCTGGTATTCAATGGTGGAGTACTCCACCAACAACAACAAGTGGCCACTTGTTTAGCGAGTCATGACTCTAGGTAGGAAAGTTTTTGCAAGTGTGTGTACTTTGTGTATGTTAATGTCCTGTATATCATATATCATAATGAGTCATCATGTGTGTATTTTGAGTGTACCTATTTTTGTTTTGTTCATGTATATGTTTTGTAATGAATTTGTCTATTTTTTATGCCTTTTTGATCAGTTTCTTCCACAGATGAGAAGACTCCTAGGGAGGGCCCTCCATCGAATGCAGAGTAGAGTGTAGGAACAGTTAGTCAGTTCATAATCTTTCCAGGCCCATATGGCCCATCGTATCTGTTTGTTAGTGTATAGTTAGTAACCACGTTAATTTAAGTTTTCGTTGGATGCGAAGACTGCTCTAGAATTAAAAAATCAAAACTCACGGAATTGGGTTGCCTGTTACGACGTGCATCCAATTGTACTTAGTTTCTGGGTGACCATTCCTCGCATTTTCATAAAATGCACTTTCGGCTATCTACATTAAATGTGAGCAACTTGGCATTCAACCTATTGATTGCTTGTTTATCATGTTCACTAACCCGCTCTCTCCTTAGGTAACTCCACAACGCCCCGGCCTGCTAGAGGGTAGGATATGTAGTCAGTTTCCAATGTATTTTGAAACAAAGGCCCTTCTGGCCCATCGTAACAGTAGGGTAGCTAGGATTTGCGATTAGCCGTTAGCTTTATTTTTTTTTGGATGCGAAGTCTGCTCTAGTGTTAAATTTCAATATTCACGGAATTGGATCGCCTTTTACGACGTGCATCAAGGTGCACTTAGTTTCTGGGTGACCTTTCATCGCATTTTCATAAAATGCACTTTGGGCTATCTTCACTAAATGTGAGCAGCTTGGCATTCAACCTATTGATTGCTTGTTTATCATGTTCACTAACCCGCTCTCTCCTTAGGTTACTACACAACGCCCCGGCCTGCTAGAGGGTAGGATATGTAGTCAGTTTCCAATGTATTTTGAAACAAAGGCCCTTCTGGCCCATCGTAACAGTAGGGTAGCTAGGATTATCGTTTAGCTGTTAGCGTTATTTTGTGGATGCGAAGACTGCTCTAGTGTTAAATTTCAAAATTAAATTGGTGCCACTGACACGGTCTTCCTTTCATTGGGGAGCCTAGATGTCTGTGGCGTCCAGTTCTGGCATTAATGCTCTCTTTTGGAATTCTCAATTAAATGTGTGCAACTCCGCATCCGTTTATATTTGTGTTTGTTATTAACCCGCTCTCTCCTTAGGAAACTCCTCAACGCCCCGGCCTGCCAAATCCTTAAGATGGAGGATCCTGCAGTGTGTGTTTGTGTGTGTGCATGCAGAAGGAAGTGATGAAGAAAAGTGATGTGGTGGAGTGAAGTGGTGTGATCTTGGAATGTGAAGAAAGTGAACCAAGTCACCGTGGTGTCAGTGAGTTTCAGTTTCATCAGTTGGTGTGATTCAAAAAAGACTAGAGAGATTTATGTATGTTGAATTTTATGTAAGTGTGTGCCTGTATGTTATATGCTCTTTTGTCCACCTACCCTTCCCATAGCTGCGAGGTGACAGCGGTGTATAAAGAGAAGAGATCATCCACGCCTACCGACGAATACAACGGCTTTTATGTGAGTTTTGCGTATATATTTTTATTTTGTACAAATCGCCATTTATATCTTAATACTTAAGGTATTATGTCTGTAGAGAAGTTTTTGTGTAGGTGTTTGCATATCGGTCGTTTGACCCGGGTCAATCCAGTTTTGGTTGTTGAACTTCGGATTTGCCTCGTGCACGGGCTCTTAGATTTTGCCTTAGGCAGGACATTTTGGTCACTGGGTATTTGAGACTCTTAGTTGTTGACTTAGGCAGGACATTTTGGTCACTGGGTATTTGAGACTCTTAGTTTTTGACTTAGGCAGGAATCACATTCTTTGCGCCACTATGCGCTTCTAAACCATTTATGCTTTTACATCACTCCCCGTTTTTAGATTTTCTCACTTGGTATTTGTGGCACTTAGTTTTTGACTTAGACAGGGACCAAACTCTTGGCGACATTACGCACTCGAACACCTTTATATATGTTTCTATTAGTGCCTGCGTTTAGGTTTTTTGTGAGTGTATATTTCTTTTCTTGTTGACGGTGAAATTAAACTTATTTTACAGTTTTTCCATTAATAAACTTTCTTTTACAGGTATTATTTATATTTTCTTTTGCAGGTACATGTTCGAATGTTATGTTTGAGGGAGTGTTTTGATGATTGGTGTATGAATGATGATGAACAGGGTCAGCGCCGATAGGTATAAAAAAGGAATAGGTAGGAATAGGGAATTAGGCAGTAGATTATTATTTAGAGGGTGGGTGGATGGGGAACATAGGGCTTAATTTAGTAGTTGCCTAGCTAAAAGTTTTTAGTCCGCTTGATCTCGTCTCGCGTCTTTCTTGCCCTGGCCCTGGGAGTGAATGCGTGGAATATGCCTCTGCGGGCCCGGAGGGGAGCGCAGGGGGAAACGCCACGTTAAATAAAGGTTTAACGAGGCGGTGGGCGTAACCTCTTGGGTCGGCATGGAATAACGTCCGTGAGTGTGTGTGTACTGTGTGAATGTCCAATGTGATTGATCCAACATTTTAAGCATGTTTTCACAGTTTAATTGTTTACCCAACAGTACGATATTATAAACTATTAAAAGAGTTGATTTTGGACCAGGAAGAGTATATTTTGTAAATACTGACCTCTGCGACTGGGACACCCTTCACTAAACATAATAGTAGCTATATTGTTGCCAATAAAACACGGACATATTGATACCTTAAGAAATTTTCAGAATCTTACTATTCGACCATGTTAGTACATGTACACAAACTTATCTACATCTGCGTAATATCCTGCATGCCACTACAAGGGTGTGTGGCAGGATATGCACATCACCAAACATTGAACTTCATTTGTAATAAAGTACAATTTTGCCCTTTTTCCTATGTCCATACATTACTGAAATCTATGTCTAATACGATTCTACAATGTTTCGCTCATTTTTTGCAATGTACGTAATGACATGTTATAATTATAATGCCTTTAGTTTATACTTCATTGATGTTAATTTACATTAAACGTCACGTATCATCTAAATGTATTCATATCTGATATGACTCTACAGATTCTATGTTCATTATTCTGTAACAATTGTTGTGAACTTGTATAATATTTTATAAAGTGTCATAAGTTAGTTGTATTTAAGTTAAGGCTATGATTTTAATTATGCGAGTTATATATCTGAATGCAATGAAATAAAGATGGAGGATGATTTATAGTTTAATTAGGGAGACCGAGTTACCTTAAACAAAATCCAATTATGTGTATCCATTTCTAGGAAACCAAATTCGAACATCTATTTTTGTTTTTGTTTTGTTTTTGTAATTCCTGGGACTGCTTTTGAATTGACCTCCAAATATTAAATGCATTAACACATTTTCTCAACGTGAATTAACTTATTTTTAATCTATAATTCGTAGGCATCAAAGGAATCTTTAATTATTTGTGAAGTGGATTCGTTGAAAAATTAGTTTAATTATTCACGCTGTAATGTAATGTTCCAAACATATTTTTTATTTGGGTTACTTTTTGGAATGGGTGAATTGGTTTGGATATTGACTATTGATTATAAATTATACTTTTTCTGTGCTCTGCCGTACGCTAGAAGTGATATTACAGGGATATTTAGAGCATCTCTGATTAATGACGTGTTTATATTGTACAGATAAACCCACCTATTTTAACGCAAGCATGGTTGCCGTTCAAGTACTCAGTTGTTATTATTTGGTATTTTGAACTTATTTTGTATTTATCAGATGCTTCGTTATAGTAAGTTGGAGTGGATATGAAGTTTTATTTCCTTATTGCCATAAAAACATTCCGGATTCCTATTTTTCTTTTCGCAATAATTAGTTTTTCTCAGCTTAGTTGTGATAAAGTGCTACCGAAGTCCCACGTGTACAACATTGCTTTGACCACAATGCTTATTACTACTGACTTTTTTTCTCAATGTCCAACCCCAAAGTTACCTATTTATTTTTAAGTACGTCGATTAGTAATAAAGCGAAAATTACCCAATTAGAAAATTACCTGACAATAAATAAAAATTGCCAATTCATTTTTCAGGAAGTTGATAAATGTTTTCATATTTAATAACATTTTTATGATCGAACATTTGTCATAAATTATAGTGTTTTCTCATATTTGTGTTACGTGAGAGAGTCGTTTGAATTGTTTTATAAACATTTTTGACACAATTCAGGATGTAAACAATTTTATACAAAATATTTTATTGAACAATAATCTGTTATCATTCTTCCGTACATTCTAATTTTATTAATAACTTTCATTTACTTTTGAAAATTTCCATATAATAAAGTTAATGGTTTGATATATGTGGAAAATGAGGTGGAATTTACATTTCATATTCGTGAAACCTATTTATAAAATATTTCTATCCCTTTGAGTATTTTATGTGTTTTTTCCTTCTTGTTATAATGTTACATAGACACAAGAAATACTTGTATTAAGATGATTTTTTATGGATCAGATTCTTTCAGTCTTGTTAATTACGTAATATCATTTGGCATTTTTTTTCTTTTCTATCACAAATGTTGAACGTGATTTGTAATAAAGAACGATTTTGTTCTTTTCCAATGTCCGCGAATTAATTTAATCTATGTATGATACGATTCTACAAATTTTTTGCTCATTGTTTTTGATATATGTAATGGCATTACAACTAATAATAATGCTTGTAGATTATTTTTGTTATGAACTTTACTAAATTTCACGAATACTCTGAATGAATTTCATGTCCGATATGTTTCTACAGATTCTTTGTCATTGGTTTATATTAATGTACTTTTGTGGTATTGGATTATTTTTTTAAAGTACCCCAAACCCCAATGTCCACCCCAGAATCAGCTATTAATTTTCAGAAAGTCATCTGTTGATAAGTGTTTTATCATAAGTGTTAAATCATAATATTTATATGGACGTCAATTTGTACAGCCGTCGATTAAAGGAAATTTTAATATTCCTCAGTGGTGAAAGGGTCGTTTAGAATTCTTTTATAAACTATAATAGCAAACATTTCATAAGTGTACAATATTATTTTAATTTTTTTTTAAAAAGAATAATAACATGTAATCATTCTGCCACGCATGTAATAATTCTGCCATTCCATCTCAAGAAACTTCCATTACCTCTTGGATATGCCTATGTTCCTCATGCATTACAATTTCCTTAAATGTAGAAATATACGTGAAATAGAGAGTAATAACAAATATTAATACTACATTTACTAACATGTAAATATTAAATGCAAATTCTCACGAGCAGGAAGACGTTGTGAAAGTGCTTCACATTGATATGTGATGCATACTGATGTGTTTTTTGTTTTCAGTGTCTCCTCTTACTTGAAATATATGTATTTTCAATGTACTATGTAGTTATGTAAATATGTTCCATGAATCTTCCTCCGAATAGGATCACATTGTGATTGACTGCACTAAAGAAAAAAATGTATTTTACGAATGTTATTGGCATTTACGTAAATATCTTGTGAGAATATTTAGCAATTGATAAATGTTGTAACAAAACAGATAAGATATTGACAGCAATTGTTAATTGTTGCAAAAAAAAGTCACCATCCTGCTGCTCCATCCGGTTCACAATTTCATTCCCACAATTCCCCCGATTCACATTCCCTTTCTTGGTAGATGGAACGAAAAGAACATTTAACACAGAGCATTCTTTGGATAAACATGGACAAGAAATAGTGTTTATTCAATCAACAACACATCACACCAATTTGCCAGTAATGTTAATGTATCTATAAAAATACTCTACTAGATTACAAATCTTCATGCATGCAAAATATTTTTGAACATTTTAGGAATGAATACATGATAATGGTTCGCAATGCCCTTGATAATTACTCATTTCAATTACAATAATTATGAGTTTTTTTAATCCACTCCTCGGAGACCCTTTTATACCCTCTGCCGCACACTCTCGTTGTGGCTCACAGCAGATTACCTACAGGTGTAAATGAAAGACCAACATTTATATTCTATCAATCCGAAATTTTGGATCAACAATCAATTTTGGTACACGGAGCTAACTAATGATCCTTATGCAGGCTTATGACTGCGGCCATTTTGAGGGGAGCATTAGGGGAGCATTGGCAACCGAATGGATATGAAACATTGGCCGAAATAATTGGATCAATTTGGAAGACTCTTTGGGACAAGAATTTCATTTCAAAAATTGAATGCAAAATTTTGATCACTTTTTTCGATACAAACTTAAAACAGTCCTGTGAGTAGTAGTTTAGCAGTTTTTTGGTACTGCATATTGCCGTATCCATTTTCAAGGCAAAAAAGCAATATTGATCCAAATAAATGGAAGGGGCTGCTTCTCCCGATTATCTTAATGGTGTTAAAAGAAGCTAAAGGAATCAAAAATTTTGCCCACTTTGATTTTGAATTTTATGACTTATGCAAGCGAAGGTGTGTCAAGAAAACTATTTTTTTGGGGTGAACTACAGGCTTTCAATTCTAAAGCGAAATACATCTAGAGATTGGATTCTTCCAGTGGTCACTCTGGGTATCTTTTAACAAGATTTTTTTTCATCGCCCGCTGCATGAATCAACCAATAACATTGAGTTAGATACACTTCCTTACAAAGAACTGCACAGTACTAGGCGAAACATTGTACGCAAAAACATTTATGTAGGGAAAAGTAAGTGACTTGGTGACTTTCTCCTGTGTAGCATTGAATAATTTGTTGAGGGGTGGTTTAAACACTTAAAATACTTTTTTTTCGAAAAGACCGAAAACACCTAAACTTTGAAATCAATTTTCATTAATGAAATAGGTTTTACGGATTTTGGGAGACGAAGCGTGTAAATGAAACACAAAGCGTGCTGTAATTACAATGATATGGCCACTTTGATTTTTAACTTTATCATTTATTCAAGCGAAGTGCTACGCTATGGTGCTAGGCAACACCATGCACGTAGAAACGTTTATGCAGACAAAATAAGTGACTATGCACCGAAGAAACTTTTCGGAACTTAACTTGAACTTCGCCACCAAGAGAGCTTGAACGTGTCGTTATAGTTAGCGCTGTCCTCTGGTCACGTGACGTAAGCCTTTGGAATAAACATTTAGCATGAGATGCGATAATTTGGATCTTGGCCTCACCTGCATATACAGAGTGTGCCTTTGATCATGTGTCATTTTTGACCTGTCATTTTAGACACTTCCTTTCGAGCCAAATGAATGAAATTTGGTACCTGGCTAGAAAAAGGTTGTAAGTTTTGTTGAGTCTAAGCAAAATATTGAAAATATGATCTTTTGATCCCAGAAATAGTCCGGTCTTATCTCACCACTTCCGTTGAGTTCGATCTTTGACAGCGACCGAGGAGAAGAGTAGAGTTTTTAGGGGAAGCAGCACGTGGAACGGACCACCACCGACAACGAAAGAGAGAATAATATTTCCGCTTCCAAAAAAATAAGACACTTCGCCCAAGCAGAGCAAAACACGACGAAAAACTTTGGAAACACAATTTTAATGGGCAACCAAAGCACAAAGTTGTTATGCAAAAGAGGATTGGACGAAAAACTAGGAGAGACAATGTTCAAGAACATTGTAAGCACATAAAGACTTGTAGTGACGAAGCGGCCAAAGTGAGGGTAGGCTACTGCAGTGCTGCAAAAGAGGGAAATTGGTGCGATGGATTGATGCGATATACACACACGCACATGAACACGAACTGTAAAAGAGAAAATGAAAATATTCCAGATGCTCGTGAGTAGCAAATTGGATTGGGATAAGATGAAATATAAGGAAGCACACGCTGGAGTAGAAAGTAGAAGTAGTCAGGAAGAAGAGCGAATCATGGGACTGCGGGTGGAATAAAGTGTCACTCAGGTGGAGGAAAAGCATACACATCTAGAAGGCGGTGAAATATTTGAGATCTGAAAATAAGAAGGACCTTGTCTCACTGAATTGTTATGGGCACCAAACATCTTCTTATAGAAAGGGGAGAAGAGTTCATTCTTCAAGAAGAATATTCAAATCTTAGGAAAGCATCCTCCCCTGTACGAAGAGAAGAAGGTTAAATCACCTTCAGGATTCTAAAAATGGGAGAGCTTCAGGCTCGGGCAACATTCCTGATGAATTAATGAAATATGGAACTGACAGGTTATACGAACATCTGACTCTTGCAAACAGGTTTGATTGGAGAACAAACATCAGTAGAGTGGAAGTTGTCATTGATCAATGTAATGCAACAAAAATGGAAGAAAAAGATAATCTAAACAACTATAGAGGAGTACAAATAACTGGAATAATTAGCAGAATATAGAGCAAACTTATTGAGGAAAAAATAGCAAATGTAGGTGTATGCGAAGATGGAAGGAGAGGAGCAGGCGGGCTTTCGGTCCGGAAGGTCAACCATTGATCTCTTCTTTTGTGTGATCCAACGAGGAGAAAAATATGGAATATAATCAGGAAGTGCGCTTATGCGTGGAACTGGCGAAAGTAGATGACCGAGTTCAACAAACAAAATTATGGGAGTCTCTAGACAGAACTATTATTAAAAAAGAACTTGATTAGAGCCGTAACAAACTTTGTTTCCTTCTACAGATTAATTTCCTTGGTACTTATTTATTTATTTCCTTAGTACCAAGGAAATACATCTGTGGAAGGAAACAAAGTTAATATTTCATTTACGAAATTCAACTTCCACCTAGTTGAGCCTGATACTATGGAACCGCAACAAACTGTGGAAGTACAGCAAAGAGCAGGTAAAAGCTGAAGGTAGATTATCTAAAGGTATCAATGTCAGTAAAGACCTGAAACAAGGATACTGCATCATATCACCAACGTTCTCAAAATATACTTAGATCAAGTTTTAAACAACTGGAAACGTAAATACAAAAATATGGGACTACAACAACACCCTCTTCATGCTCTGCTTTGCAGACGATCTGATAGTGTTGGCACAAGACTGCGACGATGAATAATACATGACTCGGAAACTAAAAGAGGAACACAAGAAATTTTACTGATGTAATCGAAAACAACTTTATGACCGTTGATACCCACGTCGTAAATTCCACGTTTGTGTTTATAGGCTTAGCATTTTCGGTGGAAAAATTTCCACGCAAGTTGAAAGTTAAGCTACGTTTTCATGAGGCCGTTTTTGCGTTGACGCACACTGCGCCACCAATCAGAAGCGAGCACGCTAACGCAGCCTGCGTTGCCGTCGGAGTTGGTCAACTTTCATCTTTCTGCGTTGACGCAGCTGCGCCAGAGCGAGGAACAACGCATTCTGCCTGTCATTTGTTCGTCACGTGATTCTTTCGCTACGGATTATCACGTATACCACGGTTTACCACCGTCATATGTTTTGGTGCGTTGCTGCTGGCGCTGCCGGTGACATGAAAACAGGGTATTCTCCTGACGCACAACGCAGCGTCAACGCAACGCAAAAACGGCCACATGAAAACGTAGCTTTAGCCTGTTCATTTTCATAGTTGGCTTTCTCAGGAAGCAACTCATAGTTGAGTGGTTGGTGCGAATGTGAAGTTTCTGCCCGACAAACATTGCCTCCTTGAAGCGCACCGCCGAAGACGCCGCTAGCGCCGCCCCGTGGTCACCGGGAGATTGATCGCGATGGCCGCCTTATTTATTATTCCGCCGCCCCTATTCAATTTGGACGCGGCGCATGCAAATGACAGCCCCCCCCTTATTACTCCTGATGCTGAGGAGGGAACGCCCCCCTCTTGCATACGAGGACGCCGCCCCTCCGAGCGACGTCGCTGCCGAAGTGAGCAGTCGTCGACCACCATCGATATGCGATCGAGATAATCGAGAGTCGATATCGGAGCCTGGTCGCGAATGGACCGTGCATTTATAGAGTCCCCTCCATCCATTTGTGAGCTGTAATCGCGAGGTTCGGTCGAGACTCCAGAAATAAATAATTCAGGAGAGAGAGAGAGCACCGGAGCGAAACAGTCGAAAGACTGCTTGAAGGTTTTCGCAGCTTCTTTTTTTTCTTAGCTGTAGCTATTACTTTCGGGAAATGCTGCGTGCGATTCATTTTTTGACTCGACGTTTCACTCCTCCTCCTGGGAGAGCGTTATCAAGAGAATGAAAGTAAATCGGCTTCGTCTCATTCTTATGTAGGAGCATCCGTGTCCGTTGCCCCATTGTTGGGCCGATTTGAATTTCGGACGGAAGACGTTAGCCGTTGCGCATTTGAAGGGGCCAGGAAACCTTTCCAAACACGGCTCAGGTTGAAATCATCCTCTCCATTGAATTTATTCGGCCTCTTACCTGTTTCTACTGCTTCTCGTATTAGGCGCGGGTAATAATCCTCCGTCCTCCGTGGAAAATGTTCCTTAGGTAAATATTCCACTCAATAAACAATAATTCACATGATTATCCAAAAACATAAAACCTAAGCATAAATATAGGGAAGAATTGATGAAAATCAGTTGAGTAGAGGGCATATATCACAATGAATGATTGAAAAGAAATCAAATTTGCCAATTTTTATTCCTCTTTTAGCAGCATGTTTACATTTTTCATTAGCATACACGTTTATTCTTTTTGCCTTCTGCTGAATGAAATCCTCGGATTGCAGTCTCTTCTTTAATTCATTAATGAATGCACCTTAAAATTTAAAGGTCAAGGATGATGGTTATTAAATTGAAGAACTTATGATCATAATTAAACAGTACTGAACTCATGCGTGCGAAAACACAGTCTCCGTTGCCGTTTGAATTCTGTTGACACAATGTAATAAACCAAGATAGAATATTTTTATGAACGAAATCGCAAAATTTCAATGATTCACATCAAATTATGGAATGCTCGTGATTATAAGAAATATCTTCATTAACTTACCGAAAATGTTCCCAGCCTCGAAAAAAAGGTATTCTTCCGAAACTATCACTGTTGATACTGTTGATTCGCTTGACTTCAAGCACTGCAACGATGCGGGTTGGCACATATTTGTTTGGTACCAAATGTTAACAAATGCGAGTTGTGGCTGTTAACTCTGTGATAAATGTATACATAACATAGAAGTAACCTTGAAATGGTGAAATTTAATCACTATATTTATAACGTGAACATTTGGGAATGGGAACATTTTCGGTAAGTTAATGAAGATATTTCTTATAATCACGAGCATTCCATAATTTGATGTGAATCATTGAAATTGGCGATTTCGTTCATAAAAACATTCTATGGGTATTTGTTTATCACATTGTTGTTTACAGAATTCAAACGGCAACGGAGACTGTGTTTTCGCCCGCATGGGTTCAGTATTGCGTAATTATGATCATAATTCCTTCAATTTTATAACCATCATCCTTGACCTTTATATTTTCAGGAGCATTCATTAATGAATTGAAGAAGAGACTGCGATACGAGGATTTCATCCAGCAGAAGCCAAAAGAATAAACGCGTATGCTAATGAAAAATGTAAACATGCTGCTAAAAAAGGAATAAACATTGGTGAATGTGAGTTCTTTTCAATCATTCTTTGTGATATATGCCCTCTACTCAACTGATTTTTATCAAGTCTTCCCTATATTTATTCTTAGGTTTTATGTTTTTTGGATAATCATGTGAACTATTGTTTATTGAGTGGAATATTTACCTAAGGAACATTTTCCACGGCACCTAATTTCTAGGGAAATTTTTCCCTAGAAATATTTTCTAGGAAAAATGGGGTTCATTTTTCTAAGGAAAATTATTCCCTAGAAATATTTTCTAGGGAAAAAGGGGCTTCAATTTTGTAGGGAAAACCTTACACTTTTCTAGGGAAAATTTGTAGGGAAATTTCCTTCAGGGCCTTGGCCTGGGGTTAGTTTTGAACCATCGGGTGGCCACCAAGAAGGCCGATTTGCCTGATGCCGGGCCGCAGGCCTCCCCCGAGGGACCGAGATCTGCATAATACCCTGCTTGCGCCCATAAAGGTGTGTGGCAGGGGGTGAATTTACACCGAACACGCTTTACCTATCATACGTAAAGAGGTTTTGTGGATCCAGACCCGATAAGGGCAGTGGAGAGTCTGAGTTTGGCGGTAGTAAACGCTACCTACTGATGAGGTGCCAAAAGGAAGGGGAAACCCTTAAAGAGGTTTCTCCTTTCCCCTTCGCTGGGTCTTGTAATCTCTCGTCCGTGGAGATCTGAAATCAGCCAAGAAGCTTCGCGATGGCACGCTGCTCATCGAATTCAGCAACAACATCCAAGTAGAGAAGTTACTGAAACTTGCACGACATCCCGATTACGGTTGAAGTACGCCGCACCCTAAACACCTGTCGGGGAGTGATTTCCCATTGCGGTCTGTTGTACGTAGAAGTCGAAAGCTGCCAGAGTGTATCAAAGATCCTCGTTGCGTGAACTGCATCCAGCGTATTCTCGCAAGTGTCCGAAAATGATAGAAGAGCGAAAGGTCATGGAGATTAAGACAGAAGATAAAGTCCCTTACTTCGAGACACGGAAAAGGTTGAAGGCCATTGTAGCAACGACCTTTTCCAAATCCTTCGCTTCCGTTGCGACAGTGAAAAAACCCGCACAAGGAACGCAGACCAATGGTAATGAGAACAAAAAGACAGCCGATTTGAAGTAAATAGCCAAGCCAATAGCCTGAGAGAATAAATCCGGCACATAACCAAAATGCCACCATGAATTCAATTGGTTCTCTAAGGAAGAACCAATCAAAATGTACCAATCAGGGGTTGCGCTTGAACTGCGCGAGAAGACTTCATCCCCCGACCCCTCCGGACTAGCCAAGCTAGTACCACTGGAGTCGATGGAGGAGGACGAGAGTTTTCTACATCTACACGATACCCTGCAAGCCACCGCGAGGGTGTGTGGCAGCGGGGAGACTTCATCTACATCTACATAATACCCTGCAAGCCACCATAAAGGTGTGTGGCAGGGGGTGAACTTTCACCAAACATGCCCTACATATCATGCATAAAATTTGTTATTAAAAATGAAAATAGCAAAGCATACATGCAAAAACATGCTGTTAGTTGGGTTAGCTTTAAGTCCTTATACCAACATGCAGCTACCAATGTTATCCATTGCTACACTCGTACTGGATACATTTACCGTTATTCATATCCCTAATGGTACGAGGAAAAAAGAACATTTTGAATCTATCAGTTCGGCAATCAATTTCTCTAAATCTTTCGAACTTTCGGAGACTTAAGTCCTCCTCGCCAAACAAAAGTGGAAGAAGCACCGTATTCGGCGCTGATTCTTCTAATTTTTATATCATTTATTTATTTAATATAATTATGGCTTTTATATTACAGTGGAACTGTAATGGTTTTTATCGGCATAAGGAGGAGCTGGCCATTTTAATCCGCGATGTTTACCCTTCGTTTATGTGTCCCCAAGAGACGCATTTTAAAGCATCGGAAAAAGGTGAATTAAAAGGGTACAATGTTGAAAGGTTCCATGACCTCAGAGGGCACATGGTGGAGTGGCGATTTCTGTCCCTTTACACCTCTCGAGTGCAGCTCGCCACTCCGTTTCCACTTACGCTCTCATAAAATTACCATATGCAAAGTGTACCTACCGGAGGGTGCACCGGTGACACTTGTCCGATAGTTTTCAAGGCCCTTCACTATTTTGGGTGACTTTAACGCCAACGATCTCCTATGGGGAAGCTCTGGAGGCGAATGCACTAGAAGGGGACGGATTAAAGCCAGTTTGATTCTTGATTTTAACCTATTTTTACGCAATAATGGGGATAAAAACTTTTTAACGCCTTTAGTGGAGAGTACTCTGCAATGGACCTTTGTTTATCGTCGAGTAGTCTTTTTAGCAAGCTGAACCTGTCCGTACCCACAGATCTCTGTGTGAGCGAACACTTTCCAATTTTAATCAAATCCGAAGGAGATTTTAACGCCGATTTTATCAGACCGGGAAATTGTGTTGTCCATAAAGCGGACTGGCATTATTTTAAAAAAGGATTTTTATTTCTAACACGTTGCAAATTGTGACGCTCTGCACAACGTGGAAATTTTAACTAAGGGTTTGATTGATGCAGAAAATTGCGTTCGTCGGAATATGTCCAAACACTAGCAGCTCAGCGGTTCCTTGGTGGAACGAGGAATGCGCCGAGGCTATTCGACATAGGAAACGTGCTTTGCGTGATACTCTGTGGAACTCCCGATGTGACTTTGATTGTGTCCGACATGATATCATCAATGACAACCCTCTGCTCTCGCCCACTTAAGAATTATTTTACCCAACATACAACGTCTTTATTTATACCAAAACTCTTTTGCTTCAAAATTAATTTATCATGAGGAACTTTATCGAATGCCTTTTTAAAATCTAAAAAAATACGCATGAGCTTCACTACTGTTTTCGCCATAGACTAAATATCGTGATCGAATAACGCTAATTGTGTCTCGCAAGATCTACCTTTCCGGAACCCATGTTGGCTGTTTATGAGTAATCCCTAACTATCCGAATGTCCCATGATCGAACTGACTACAATGTGCTCAAATATCTTACAAGAGATTGACGTGAGTGAAATGGGTCTGTAGTTACTAGGTTCTTCCCTATCACCGCTTTTAAATATAGGTGTAATGTTAGCTACTTTCCAATCCTTGGGTACTGTGTGGTTCTTTAGTGTTTTATTGAATATTATTTCTAGATAGGGGGCTATTTCAGAAGCTAATGTTTTATATACTCTGGAAGGAATTTGATCGGGACCTGGTGGTTTGTTTTTACTAATGCTTTTTAACCGCTGCTCTATTCCGCGACATGAAATGTTTATTTCGGGCATTTGCTCACTGAATGTGTTCGGCGGTGGTTCCACTGCGTTTTGTGACGATGAGTTGAATACTTTAGAAGAAGGTTTTTAAAGAATTGGCTTTTTCTACACTGTTGGTGTCTCTAATTCCTTTATCGTTTTTAAGTGTGTGCACTGTGGACCTAGTTCCCTGAAGCTCTTTCGCATATGACCAAAACGCTTAAGGATTGCTATCTAAATATTCTCCTAACATCTTGCTCTTGAAATGTGATAACGCTTGCCGACATGATTTCTTTGCTAATGCTCTCGATTTTTTATAGTTTTGAACTAACTCATTTTTTTCCTCTACCGATAGACCCCGTCCTGCATTTTTCATCCTAGCGTGGCATACCCTTTGTCGCTTTAGTGATTTCCTAACCTCCGCGTTATACCACCTTGGCTCTGTATTATCACTTATCATTTTACTTGGTATGTATCTAATTCAAAGCTCGCGAGCTAGCCGCGAAAACTTTAACGGAGTTACCCGCTGAGTTGCACGATGGCAAGTTATTCCACAGAGAAAAAGAGTCCCGGTCAAGGCGAATGATTTTTTCTCTGTGGAATAACTTGCCATGGTATGTATCTGTTAACTGCTTTACGGGTGACCTCAAGAAATTCTCTCCACGGATACTCTGTATCTAATTCTTTGCTTTGCTCGCTAAATACATTAAACGATTCCCTTAATTCCTCTGTCATACCATCGTAATTAGCCTTGCCAAATAAATATGCCCTCCTCCTTGGTTTATAATGTGTTTCAACGGCAAGAATAAATTTCGCATGCACAATATTATGATTACTAATTCCTGTATCTGTTACTACATTTAGAGCTTTTTGGGGTGTATTTGTTGCTAATAAGTCTAGAATGTTGTTTCCCCTGGTCGGTTTTGTTACTAGCTGTTGTACAGAATGTGACGTAAAGGTGTTCGACAGTGATTCGCAGAGTTCCTTATCCTTACCTCCTGTTATGAAACTACACGTATTACAGTCTATCGAAGGGAGATTGAAATCTCCGCCTACTATTATTCCTCTATCATTGTTCCGGGAAAGTAATGTACCTATCTTAGACTCTAGTTCAATTACAGAATTGACGTCTGCGTCCGGTGGCCTGTAATATGCACCTACATATATCTTTTTTGCGTTACTACTTTTACTTTTAACGGAACACCAAATACTTTCTACATTTCGCTCTGAAATAAGTTCTCTTCTACTGACATACGGGTCCTTCACAGCTACTCCTCCTACGTTTCTGCTTACTCTATCCTTTCTGTATACGGTAAAACACTTCGGGAATACTTCATAATCTGATATGTCCTTCGAAAGCCAGCTTTCTGTGCTTACTATCATATCTGCATCAGTACTTTGCATGAGGTGGTGAAATTCTGCTACTTTATTTCTTAAACTATGACAATTCACCACTATAATATAGCTGCTTATTGTATTTGTGGGTTTTCTGTTTTCTAAATTGTTGGGAAAGTTACGGTTTGGAAATACGTAGGTTTTATTTTCATTTATATGTTTTTCCTGTTCTTTCTTCCGTTCCGCTAAACCTACACTGTACTGCATGATCAACTCGTTATTCTTTGATATCCTGGTGAATGGTAAAGTATTTAATGGCCCACTATTTGCGCTACTCATAACCTTACTCTCCATCCTAAGAAAGGCCTACAGTGCTCGAATAGCCAATCTCCTTCACGCCTGGCCGCCTCAAGCCGTGTAATGAATCCCAGAGCGATTTAGGTGGCTCCTAAGCGAGCAGAGTCGAAGGTCAATGAAGTGGGCTCCAATATCCGTGGGCAGAGTTGACGGAGCCTCTCGTTAATGCCTTCCACTCGGCTCCAAACGAGAGGTCCTCGATCAATCCTCGTGACAAGGCCTCAAATCGATAGCGCCATTTCAACGCTAGTTCCATGAGACCATATATATCTGGCATGTATCCATGTAGTTGCATGTCATTAGTGCATGTTTGGTTATCTTCACCCCCTGCCACAGACCCTTGCGGTGGCTTGCAGGTTATTGCGTAGATGTAGAAGCCTCGGATGGAAGAGCACTTTTCCACCTGTAGGGTGCTGTGCCCGCATCTCGTCCCCCGGCGGAGAGCATACCAGTTTGGTGGTGACAAGTTAGTCAATCTGAGGTGTCAGGGACGCTATTGTATAATAAGCCCCGGGAGTTCAAGGTTCTTCGGAAATATGTGTCGAACAAATATCCTGTTGACTATTAGTGGGAAGGTGCTTAGCATTCATTTTTCCTTTCGATATCGAGTATGGAGTGTATGATAGCGAGTAGCAATTGTTTGATCTCACGAGGAGGGGTTGAAGGAATTTCATTGTTTTTATTATTTAGTGGTAAGTAAGCGTGTAGTAGACCAGGACGCAGGCGATCTCGACGGCCTTTCGAAATGATTTCAGGAATCGCAACTAGAGGATAACCAGCAATCGCAACACTTTCTGAGGTAAACACTTACGTGAAATAATGGATCAAGCGAATCGTAAACTGGGATTCATCAAAAGAGCACTGGGTAAATGTGACGATCATGTACGATAAACCAGCTACTTTTCATTGTTAGACCTCATTTGGAATATGCTGCCAGTGTATGGGATCCCTACGAAATCGGTCTAAATAATGAACTTGAACGTGTGCAGCGAAGATCGGCAAGATTTGTAAAGGGACGCAACGATAACCTTATTAGCGTAACCAGTCTATGAAATGAATTAAATTGGGAATAATTGTCAGATCGCAGGTTTAAATTAAGACTTAATCTCTTAAACAAATTCCAAGACAATATTTTCAGTGATGATCTTAAAAATATTTTGCGGATCCCAACTTACTATGGTAGACTGGACCATAATCACAAAGTTGGAGAAATTGATTGCCGAACTGACAGATTTAAAATGTCCTTTTTTCCTCGTACAATTAGGGATATGAATAACGGCGATTATATCCAGTACGAGTGTAGCAATGGATAACATTGGCAGCTGCAAGTTGGTATAAGGACTTGATGCTAACCGATCTAACAGCATGTTTTTGCATGTTTGCTTTGCTATTTTTATATTTTTTAAATAGCGTAGTTTTGAACAGTACCTATACAAGTACTAATCGTTTTTTATGCATGATATGTAGTGAATGTTTGGTGAGAGTTCACTCCCTGCCACACACCTTTCTGGTGGCTTGCAGGGTATAATGTAGATGTAGATGAGATGTAGATGTAGAGAAAATACAAATGGCCAAGCATTTCCCTGGCATCTTAGCTAGTTGATGCTGGCGATTTGGGATTGAGAGTTTAAGTAATGCGTCGATGGTCTAAAAATAAAGTGCTACGCTATCTGTTAAGTTCGTTCGTACTGAATTGCCCCAGCACCTTGTGAATTTTATGTCAAAAAATGTAAGAACGATTGTTGTGGTCTTAAGGCTTTCATAGCTCGTGGACGGAACTTAATTTAATGCTGGTGACCCTTGATTCTCAAAAAGTGCTTCTACTAGTTATTTTTCGAGGAGCATTTTCCAAGGACGTTGGACGTCCGAAGGCGCGATAGAAGGGAAGAAGGTGCCCTCGATGTGTGTGGGTGCCCTCGGAATGCGCTTGGGATGAGTGGTGAAGTGAGTCGGGGTGTTTTGGTGCCTAAGCGGGAGATGAATGCGGAACCAACCCACGCTCCTTAGAGACGACGGCCGTCTTGAGAAAGTATTCAGTCGATAGCCGGTGAGGGAGGCAAGTGCCGAAAGTGGCCGTCGTCAATTGGTTAAAAGGCGTCACGCGGGTCTCTCTTATTTTTACATCTACATAATACCCTGCAAGCCAACTCAAGGGTGTGTGGCAGGGGGTGAATTCTCACCAAACATGCACTACATATCATGCACTTAAAAAGAATAGTATTAATACATTAGTCTAAACTGCAATATTTAAAAAAAATAAAAATAGCAAACTAATCATGCAAAAACGTGCTGTTAGTTGAGTTAGCTTCAAGTCCTTACAACAACATGCAACTGCTTATGCTATGGATTGATTCACTCCTATTGGACATATTTACCGCTATTAATACCCCTAACTGTACGAGGAATAAAGGACATTTTGAATCTCTCAGTTCGGCAATCAATTTCTTTAATTTTGTAATTATGGTCCAATCTAACATAATAAGTTGGAGTTCTCAAAATATTTTTAACATCATCACTGAAAATATTATCTTGGAATTTATATAGGAGATTAAGTCTAAATTTCAACCTGCGATCTGACAATGATTCCCAATTTAATTCATTTTAATGCGATCATGCCATTGGGCAATGGAGATACCGTCAATTTACGCGGAGGATATGGACACGCTTTCGCGACATCCTCTCTATCTCTCGTTCTTCGCAGCGATTTCTCTTGCAGTAAATGTTTCCTCTCTGACTGTGGGCACGAAGCAACCGGGAAATTCACGCGAATGCCTGGCTAATAACGTTGTCGGCACGAGCGACGTCTGGAAATTGAGTGCTCCCACGGTCCATCGGCGGACTGACTACACGTGGGTAAACATGCGTGTCCGTTCGCTGTCGCCCCTTCCTCCGACTTGCCAAGGGCTCGCTGCAAGGGACAGGGGTCGCCCCCTCGCCGACCCTAATCCACCAAGAGATGTTGGGTGCGGAGGAGGAGTGCGGGCGTTCGCTTCCCCACGCGCGGCTCTCGAATCTGTTTATTTACCGCTCGTCATTAATCCCCCTGACAGCGGACGAGAGGGCAAACACAGCGGCAGAGTGGCCAAGACACCCTGTTTGCCCTCCTGTTTGCGAGGCGAGGGTCCAGGGCAAACAGCCAAAAGGGGACTGGCCGCCGCGAAATTCTCTCCAGAAACACTTGCGAATGACACGGCCTCCGAAGAAGGCGGAGCGGCGAAGGTTAAGGCTATGAGGTAAGGAGTCATGCAGAGTGGATGATGTTGCGACGAGTCGGAGCAGAGATGATCTTTATCTATAATAATAATAAAAGGTCTGTATTGGGGCGAGGTTGAGACAAAACTGTCACTTCTGCCATCTAACCCCTCGTCAAAATAAATACGTAAGTCATATAATGGTCAATAGCTAAAACAATTACAATCTGAGGTTGAAAAAAATCAGTAAAGAATACACTTATAGGAATTAAAGAATGATAAATTAATACAAAAGAAATATATATACACAATATATCAATATTACATATCTAATAGTGTGCGAAAGAATTTACAATGTGGAAAAACGTGAGGATTATTATGCTTACATCCTTTACGCAAAAACCCACTGCAGGAAAACACCCACACAAGAAGGGGGTGTGAAAAACCTGCGAAATCCTACTGACAGTAAAGCTAGTGTTTAAGAATAACTCATATATAATAGCATGTACATAGGAAAATTAGTAGATTATAATGAAATTCAAGAAAAGGAAAATACAAAAGGTAAGGAGAAAAAAATAGGAAAGAAAAAAAATAGTTAAAAGGGAATTAAGGAAAAATTAATAAAAACAAAAGCAAACATCAAAATGGTGTTAAAAGTGCGCCGTTTACTTTGCCATCCGTGTTCTAATCTATCATATGTATTGAGAGAGTGGCCGTGACTTGTGATGCTCATGTGCCCGTCTGCTGAACTTTGATATGTGTTTTATGTAGCGCCCTTTCAAAAGAACTCTTCTATTAAGCGCGCTGTTTGTAGGAATGGACATCAAATTGAATGGGAAATTTGAAGGTAGGGTTGCCAAAGAAACGGTAGTGAAGATGAACGCGAAGGGAACTGGGTACAGCCGCGCCAAAGAAGGAAGCGGAGAGAAAGAGGGAGAGGGAAAGAGGGAGGGAGCGGCAGTTGTCGGTCTTATTGCTGCACTCCATGCCATGTCATGTTTGCTCCGCGGTTGTTATGTTTCCGTTGCTTACGGTGTATTGTCCGTGAGAAGGAGGTCATAGACGTTTCGCCGATCCCTTTTAAGGTCCAGGCAACGGGATACTTGTTTACCACCGCCAGAGGGATACATTTGGTCCCTCCACTTAACGCCAGTGTTGACAGTGTCACCGCTTTCGACAGCTGCCACCATTTCCCTCGTGGGACACTCCCTGCTCCCGCTGTCCATCCAAAACCACGTCCCTCCTCCCCTTAGGTATCCCTGGATGATATTGAGGCGCTCGGGGCTAGATAGTGGTAAGCCACACACTAAGAAATATTGAGATCTGTAAGCCTTTCTTATCTGCTAAACGATGGGAAGGCACTGGCGAGGTAATATTTGAAGAAACCAAGAGATGGCAGCACACACCTTGTTGTTATGTCTTGCACCAAGACACAACACCTAATTTATGGAATTTTTCGAACCTTCAGATTGTACTCCTATAAAATTCCCTAAGTGTGGCTTCCCATTATCTTGCCACGAACGCCTCATATCGCCTGCGATGGAGGAGGAAATGGGAATTTCATTGGACAGAGAAATGTTAGTCAAGATGAAGGCCGATCTTATACACCTTTGTCAGTGCCAATCATTTAAAATAATCATAGATTTAACAGTATTTTATTATTTGGTGAGTAAAAAACTTTAGCACTTTTCCACAATATATTTAAAATTATAAAATTGCACTTTCCACAATATATTTAGAGTGTTAAAGTTTTTTACTCACCTAATATGTCTACCGCTACCTGATGCCTGAAACAGTGAACAGTATTTTATTATTTTTTCGTCTCTTACTCACATTAATTTTATATCACAATTTTTCCGTATATATAACGAACGTGTTTACGAGAAATTGTTTTATGGTTTATTTGCGCTATATTTTCGAAAACTTTTCCCACTGTCTGTTGGGTGGTAGTATTGAGGCATATAGTTGTTCGAGACGAGAGATCAATGCCTCCATCCCATTTCGCCGCTCCGTTTCCCTCTCCGCTCAAGACTTCTCTTTCAACCACCGCCTGCGTGGCCATGGTGTAATGGTTGGAGTACTGGCCTCTCATTCGGGAAACCCGGGTTCGATTACCGGTAGAGAAGCATATTTCTCACCGGCCCCTACTTGTGTGTAATGTGGAGAGAGTATTCGAGTTCAGTACACCGTCCGTCGGTTGGGACGTTAAGCCATAGTCCCCTTGGCGTCTTTCAGCACCTTAGTACGTGATCTTTGAATTAGTTTTCCTTTTATTGGTCTTCAGATGATATCTGGTCATTGTTCTTTCCATATTTCCTAGTGTCTTCTTTAAATCTCCTTCTGTTTCTGCCATGACTGCTATGTCATCGGCAAATCGTAGCATGCTGATTTTCTCCCCGTGGATATTCACTCCTGGAGACTTTTCTTTGACTTCTTGGATGGCTTTCTCCATGTAGACATTGAATAATACGGGAGACAGTGCACATCCTTGCCCCACTCCTTTCTTTACGCTTGCTTCTGTACTTCTGGGTCCTGATTTCATTCTAGCCGCCTGGTTTTTATACAATCTGTAGATAACTCCTCGGTCATTGTATAACACTACAATTTCTTTCTGAAACTTTAGCATCAGATTCCAATCCACGTTGTCCAATGCCTTTTCCAAATCTACAAATACTACAAACGTCGGTAGATTCTTCTCTATTCTCTTCTCTATAAGTAGCCTGAGGGCCAAAATCGCTTCTCTTGTGCCCTTTATTTCTTCTGAACCCGAATTGGTCCTCATCTAGGAACTCCTCAGCTTTTCGCTCTATTCTTCTATAGATGATTCTCGTCAATATCTTCGAGGCATGTGTCGTCAGGCTTATGGTCCTAAAATATTCACAGTTCTCAGCCCTATTCTTTTTGCCTTTTATTCCAATTGGATTAAATTATTTTTAATAACCTAGCAAAGATTTAGAAGAATGGAAAAGGCAGGCCTTGTATGAGATTCATGGAACACGTTGTGAATGATGTAAAAGAGAGGAGCTACGTTAATATGAAGAGGTTTGCCGATGGAAGAATCGAGTGGAGGGCTGCGTAAAACCATTCCTAGGATTGTTGACCGATGATGATGAAATCAGGTACTTTTCGATCGGTTACCTATGTTCACCCCGTATACGGGATATTTGATGTATCACTAAATTACAGTACACAATAGTGACTCGCAGAGCTCCTTGTCTTTTACTCCGGTGATAAACCTATTCGTGTCCCAGTCTCTGAAATCTCCACCTATTATTATGTTTCGATCGTTTCCGCGCCAATTTAGTTTACTGCTCTTGCTCTCCAGCCCTGAGACTGAACTGCCGTCGCTATCAGGTGGTCTGTAATATACACATACAAAGATTCCTTTGGCTTTAGGCTTTTGAAATGAACATCATACGCTATTTAACCGACTCTCAGATTAGAACTCACAATTATTGGTGTAGTAATCCTTAGCTGCAATAAAGAAGATATATAATAAATCCAGGTGGCCATAATCAAATCAGGACCCAGCAGTACAGAAGTAAGCGTAAAGAAAGGAGTGGGGCAAGGATGTGCACTCTCTCCCGTATTATTCAATGTCTACATCGAGAAAGCCATCCGAGAAGTCAAAGAAAAGTCTTGTGGAGTGAATATCCACGGGGAGAAAATCAGCATGCTACGATTCGCCGATGACATAGCAGTCATGGCAGAAACAGAAGGAGATTTAAAGAAGACACTAGGAAATATGGAAAGAACAATGACCAGATATCTTCAGAAGATCAATAAAAAGAAAACTAAGGTATTGGTAAGCAGTAGGAGAAAGGAAGTCAGGACCAACGTCAAAAAACTAGGAAAACAGAAAATTGAGGAGGTGGAAGAGTTCTGTTACCTGGGAAGACGAGTAACCAGCGATGGACGAAGTAAAAGAGAAATTGCCTGTAGAATTGCCCAAGCAAAAAGGGCATTTTACAAGAAGAAGATACTGCTTACAGCTGCAAATACAAGCGTTGCAGTGAGGAAACATTTCATCAGAACATGGAGCATTCTACTATATTGCAGCGAAGCATGGATGATAACAGCAGCAGAGAAGTCCAGGTTGGAAGCATTGGAAATGTGGTGCTACCGAAGAATGATGAAGATAAAATGGATCGATCGAGTGACAAGCGAAGAAGTGTTAAGAAGAGTGGGAGAAAAGAGATGCCCATTGAAAACATTATAAAGAAGACGGGACAACTTAATCGGCCAAATCTTGAGACACGATGGCCTGATGAAGACAATCGTCGAGGGAAAAGTGAACGGGAAAAATGGAAAAGGCAGGCCTCGTATGTAAGGTATATGGAGCAAGTGATGAAGGATGTAAAAGAGAGGAGCTACGTCAATACGAAGAGGTTGGCCGATAGAAGAATCGAGTGGAGGGCTGCGTCGCTAAGCAACCTTAGTATTTTTGACCTATGATGATGATGATGAAGTTTAGACAAGAATATGGTTATTAATCCTTTTTATGCATGAAATCTAATGCATGTTTGGTGTGTATTCACCCCCTGCCACACACTTTTATTGTTGCTTGTAGGGTATTATGTAGATGTATCTCCCCTAGTGAGTTAAAGTTGGTGTTACGTCAAGGGAGATGTAGTTAAACCCGAATGAAATCCACAAACATCCACTAACTTCTGCAACAAGACCAATGCAGTGTTGGAGTGAATCTTTATAGGTACGACCCCAATTGTAAAGGTCAACTTGGACACATTGTGTTATGCGTGCGCCTTAAATCCGTCCTGCTGTCAGGATTCGAACCTCCGACCTCTCCGGCACGGGATCCGTGCGCTCCCTTCCCCCTCGCTTGTTTTTCGTTTGCACCCGACCGCAATGGATTGGCGGGTGGGGGAGCAGGAGGCGTTGTCGTGCGCAGGGGCGGAGGCCTTTGTTCAATTAAGAGTTGACCAACTCCGTGATTGAAAAACGAAACTTTTTAAATAGGGACACAACTTTTCTAATTAATTCTTTGTCACTCAAACTCTTGAGGTTTTCCGAGTGAGGCAAGCGGCCGGCCGGTGTTGACTCATTCCTTTAATCCTTTATTTTTTTGGCAATTTGCTTTCGAATCGGATGCAGGTTATTTAATTAGGAAAGCACTTAATTAACTCTCAGACAAAAAGAGCCCTCCTGCCAGGCATTTTTGATATTCGGGCCCCGCGCCGTCACTTCCACCGTCGGTCGGCAGAAGGGCAAGAGCAACGCTCTCCGTCGGAAACTATGAAGAGGGGCCCGATGCGATAGAGGGAGGGGGGGGCCCGAGAGGGGGGGGGGGCCCGAAAAGGGGGGGCCCCCCATTCATCACACGATCACGAAGCCACCTGTCGGAGTCAAATCGAGAGCAAACGTCGATTGCCCATGCGACTGCATCCGGGAGCCAATAATGCCTCGTTATATTCCGCGCCCTCTCGTAATTAATCGACTCTGACAAAGGGAGACAGTCGGGTCAAATCGCAATTCGCCGGACTAAACTCCAAAACTAATTTTTATGAGATAACGTCTTGAAACTTGGCACATATGCTCCTAAATGATTGGTGATTATGGAATTGTAAGTCATTTTTCATAGGTATCACCCGTTACTTAGATACAGAGGCTCAAACACGACTGAATTTCGAAAAAAGCGCCCGCTATCATTTTCTTCGAATACAATCCAACGGAGTCTCGGTGTTTCCAGGTCCCGCCGCGCGGAGCCGGGCCGCGACGCGCGATCGAAAAATCGAGTTTATTCTCGGCGTCGCAAAAGTTTTTCAAATATTTTTACGGAAGAACGTAGAAATATCTTCAATTTATACTCTGATGAAGTATCCTAGATACCGTTTTCGGAATAAGGATTACATTGTCTACTTTATGTAAACTTTTGTCTAAAAAAAGGGTCCTCCATTTTGTGCTGTAATAGCACTCAAATATAGGCTAAAATGCCTGAAACTTATGCATAGTATAGGCAAAGTACCCTGTTCACAATAGGTATTGTTTTTTTATTTCATACAAATCCTTTAATTACTCCTATATCTGCTCAACTTTTAAGATTTTCGAAGAAAGTGAGAGCGTGCGCTTTTTTCGGTCAAATTTGGTCATGTTTGAGCCTCTGTATCTAAGTAACGGGTAATACCTATGAAAAATGACTTACCATTCCATAATAACCAATCACTTGTGTGCATATGTGCCAAGTTTCAAGATGTTATCTCATAAAAAGAAGTTTTGGACTTTAGTCCGGCGAATTGCGATTTGACCCCACTGTGCGCTGGTTCCTAATAGCACTAAAAATTGCATCTTTTGAAAATTTTTGATGTGCGCGCGAGTTAGTTATGAGTTTTGGTTCTCTTCGGTAAAATAATATAGCAGTGCTATGGATAAACTATATTATCAGGTATTTTCCGTCAGTGGCATCGGTGGTATTCGTAGGCGAGTTGCAATTTAAATGTCGGGTATAACAAGTACGAGCACAAGTTGACGACATGCTGTTAAAACGTCTGCGAGCCATAATTCAGGGAAGGAGATTTTCACGGCCCAAATGAACAGAAAACTTAAAAGAAGAAATCAGGCGGAAACCCATGAAGGCAAAGCAAGTGTTTGAAAATAACAGATTGAGGCTGGAGGCATGGAGAAACTTCCATAAAGGGAAGATTGTGTGCACTCATATGGCGAGGTGGACCGTTGTCAGGAAGCGCAAAGAGAAAACCGACCTGACAGCAGAAGACGAGGCTGATTGCTAGTTGCTAATGGGACCGGGAATGCGCTAATGCAACGGTGTTAAGATTTGTGCTAAGAGGTTATTGACTATTTGATCCATTTACCTAAATTTATGGAGTGAAATTTAAATATGTGTGGATAGCGCGGGCCCAGAAATAGTCGAGGGTGAAAATCACAACGAAATATACAGGAACATAGATGTAGGAGTCGGATAATGTCACCCGCGGCATAACCAAGCAAATTAGGGAAAAAATGAGATGAATGATTATTTGGGCTCGTAATATGTCTGTTATGGGGGTCGTGGTGGCCTAGTGGGTAGAGCACTGACCGGAGGGTCCCGGGTTAAAAACCCGGGAAAGAGCCTTTCTGGACACCCCCATCAAAAATCCTTGCGAATCGATTACCTGCGTGTCAGAACTTCATAGGAAATCGCAGGTGGCTCAAGGAAAGGAACTGGCCCCTTTCCCACCCTTAGTGCCTTGAGTGTGTGAATTTCACACGCCAATGGCTTAGTACGGGGTGAGTTCTACCCTCACCTATCAAAAAACAACCTTCGGGATGAACACACCTTTTTTTGTATGGTATATGAAGAATGGATGAGATCTAAATATTTACTTAGCGGGGACAATTTTGTTTCAATCCGAAAGAAGAAGAAGTTTAAAGCTCACGCCAATTATAGAATCATGTTTTTTCTTCCGCGGCAACAGAGTTATCAATAGAAGATTAGAGAAATGGGCATTGTATCTGGGAGAGTATCTAGACGAGGATCAGTTTGGATTCAGGGGAGGGATGAAAGAATCTACTCCGATCCAATGGAAAGTGATATCGAATTCAGTTGTCCGTCATGGCAACGGGAAGGAGGAGGAAACATATGAACGTCTGGAAGTTGCGAGATGGGAGATTGGAACGCAGCAGCGGAGTGTTCGGAATGATCGCGGTGACAAAGCAGTGGAGTGTTCCGGAAGGGATTATTATTGTGCTGTGTGCTGTATCGGACTGGATGTGGAAGTGGAGGGAACTCATGTCGACGCAAAAACACCGCACGCACTTTTACGCAGACCTCTGAGTTCTTTTAAACAGCAATTCTGCCAAACAGAATTAGAATGGGGGCGTTTACTCGGAACCGAAATAGCAATTTCGTACACAAAATTGTTAGATGGAAACAAAACAAGAAATTTAGTGAAAAAATTGATCGTCTAACCACAACCATTCACTCATAAATCAAAAATTAAAGACGAATTCAAGAGCGAAACAAGAGCGAACTCAAGCACTTTTCGTTTTATACTCGTTGCCCATCCATGGATGGAGGCGGTCGCCCGCCCAGCCGACGCGACGGGTGACCGCCTCTTCTCGGCCATTTCTCCGTTAAGGCCACAATCGTGACACTTCGGAAAAGTCCGAAAAAAAAGAAAAAATGTCTTCGGGTTGTGCCTCTCTCTTTATCTCTCGCACACAGGCAGGCGACCCTCGCCTGTATTTTGCGACCGTGTGCAGGCCTCTACTAGTTACTGAAGTATTCCGTCTCTTTGGAGACACGATTTGACTCTTCCCGCGAAAATTTATTTTATGCTTCTTTTCCGCATGCTTTTTCAGGTTAGGAGTGCATTTACATGCATCCCTGGAAATCAGGGAATGACAAATATTGCGCTCTACGAAATTTTCATTTGCTTCATCAACCGTGAGGTATTTCCACACTTAGGAAGACATTGCGAAGGATTCAACCGCGTGAGTATATTAAGGCGTAATTTCACCAGCTATCGATAATATTTTTATAATCGAGATATTTTTAAAGTATCGATAGGTATGATATAATATCGATAATCATGCCGTATTTCGATAGCACTTCATTATTCGACATGTGACTTAGGAAGCATATCTGGGCCTTATATCTGGGATCTGGTCACATACGAAGTGCTAATAGTGCTGATTCGTATGCCATGGCTCTTGATGGTAACTTGGCACTACCTGCGCGATTGATTTTTTCACTATTGGCTTACATCTCAGTTAGACTATCTTGTGAGTTGACATAAATTTACGTGTACCATTTCCGTCGTTTCAAAAGATTCTGCTTTCCTATTTCGTTAAGGAATCTTTCCGGGATCTCCAATGCCGTGATTATATTTAATGGCGATACGTTTGTTAAGTATGATACGCGTAAGATAAACCGAGTGTTTACTTTCGACCACGGTTTTGTCATTACCAACATATTTCTCATAAACTTAAATATTTAAATTCGTATGTTACTGCAAACACTTAGTTACACTCTCCCATTGGAAGATAATGCCAATATCAGCTTTTATATCCGACACGTGCATTTTTTTCAAGTTTCATGGCACAAAAATGTTTTAAAGTTAAACATGACCAGTTTTCCCTATAAAGTTTTTGTAATGATTGCCCATTTATAGTCGAGTAATCAAGAAAGCAGAATGGTCAACGGCAAACGGTTGATAGTTACTTGGCTGAACACGACCCTTGCATCAAGGGAAGAAGAAACTTTATGAAACAATTTAGTTGTAATTGACCGCATATTGCGGAAGCCTTTCATTTCCGGCTATCTTTGCGCTGTCAATTTTTCAAATACTCGATTGTCGTCTGCTATTTACTGCGTGGCGAAGTAGACAGCGTTCTCTTGCAAGAGCAAAGTTAATGCTATTGTACAAATGACGAATAATTTGCTGACTTAACAACCGTAATGTTCAAAGCATGAATGAAATCTTCTAAAACTTTACACTATATTATGATGTAATTTACGAAAATGATATGAGGACTCGTACCTCCAAAGGAGGTGGACGTAACACATGCATATCAATCAGAAAGTATATCCTTATTACGGCGGTATTTCATCACTTACTAGAATTGGATGTAATAAAACAAATCATATAGTCTTTTAACAACTGAATTAGAATAATTCACGGCAACTTTGAAGCATATAAGTACACTATTTCTCCAGGTTTGAATGTGAAGCCTCCGCTTTCAGAGTGTGAGCAGATTTCAAACTGGTTTTCGCGCCAATTATTTCGGTACCGATTCTTTTTGGCCTCGGTTCCGGTTCCGGTTCTAAGCTCAAGAACCGGTGGAACCGAGAACCGAAGAACCGAACCGACCCATCCCTAGTTTTAATGCATGGATTGAAAAAGTATGTAATTTTGTGCTATGGGAATTCGCATACTTTGTAGTGACGAAATAATTGTGATTAAACGCTTAAACATGTATAACATTTATTTAAACAATTTATTTAATCTCTCTTTTTTTCTCGGCAACAACGCACATTCTGAAATTCGGCACTGCTGTTGTGTAGGCAATTGTTTCTGTGTTTCAGCGGTCGTAACGGTAGGTGTCATATTCGTCTATTCTCAAGAACCATAGATTAAAGAACAGAATTCTTCTTTCTTCTTTAATCTATGTCAAGAACTCTGTCAAGGGGACTACATTGTAATATTCTTGGACTTTGTGGTGTGATTTGTTGTGGTTTCTCGCGCGTTCGCTTTCCCTCGTCTGATTCCACGTTGCCAAATGCAACTCAAAACTTCGCGCGCGATATTTGAACATTTAAGGAATATTTTATTTCTTTCGTATATACGGAGGAAATAAGTCGATAACACAGGTTGATTTTCTCAGAATAAAAATTGTTGGCTAATATTCACATAATTTCAGTTTTTGGTGAAAATCTGTATGGTAGGAACGTAAATAATACATAATTGACCTTACGAAGCGGGGTGCGCCATAAGGCCCCATGTTGAAAAAAACCTTAAATATCTCAAAAACTAAACCGAAAACCCCAAAAAAATTTCCCGTAGAATTTTTGAGCATAATTAAAGGAACAAATATTGCAATTATGAAGAAAATCTATACACCTGTAAATTTCGACCCAGCCACCTTAAGGGACCGCGCGTGGAATTACTGAGTGGTAAGCAGGTAGACGGAGCATGAGGTGGTGGGGCCGTGAACACTGGGCAGTGAGAGGGCATCGCGAGAAACGAAGGTGGGGAAACTCAGAGAAATGAAACGTTTACCACATTGCTATCGCATCGTTTTCAACTTCATTCACTGTTTTAGGAATGTTTGTGGCCAGTAAATGAAGAATATTGTCTCCTCCATTAAGGTGAAATTACTATTTGATATAATGCATATGATGTTAACATGTTCAGCGGTCACTTACAGATTACGCCTAATGAACATCTGAAATCCATCTATTGTGCTCTGATTAATAGTCATCTGAACTATGGGATTGAAATCTGGGTGAATGCCCAGGACAGAGTGAAATCACTACTTCCTGCTACAAAGGAAAGCTGTGAGAATAATGACTCATTCATCCTCTACTGAACACTGTAGGCCATTATTCAGAAAACAGAAAATACGTTTGTATATCTATATAAAGTACTTCTTCATGTGAAATCCAACCTCCAGTCCTATACTACAAGATCGGAAATGCACAACCATATCACACGGCAAAACAATCAATTATTTGTGTGCCATAACAGGTTAAAAAGATCACAAAATTCTACTTCCAACGTGGGCATTAGGCTTTACAATCATCTCCCCGAGTCTGCGAGAGGAAGCAGGCCTACTAAATTCAAATCAGTTGCATATTCATGGCTGCTATCAAAATCTTTATATTCTGTAAATGGGTTTTTTACTTATTCAGCAACTGACATGGTATTCTGAAGGAACCTTTATCTGTGTTTTATATTGTGATATTGTAATGTTCATGTTTGTCCTGTGCTAACTGACGAAGTCAATTGTAATTACTTACCTAACGACCAATAAAGATATTATTATTATTACGTCAATGGAGAATATGCATGAAATTTGTTTCTCGAAGATTAATGGTGTACTTGATGCGAAATTTTCTCGCCAATTTAAGTATATAAGCCAAATTTTTCTACGTCCACCACAAAGATTATTAAATGACATTAAAATGATCTCGGAAATTGACGAAAGTCACGTGACCTGAAACGCCTTCTGATGTCACTGCACGGTATAGGTTCCATATTGCTACGGAGATAGACATTTATTTTAAACAGAAAACGAAGTTAATGTATTGTTTTGAGGTTTTTAGCCGTTTCTTGAAAGAAACGATGACTAAAAAAATGCTTTAAAAAGCACATTCCGACAATTTCCTTTGGTTAACTCCCTTATGGCGGCGTTCTTCTAAAAAAACCAGCGATTGCATAGGCGTAGTAGAAATTCTTGGGCACTAAACAGGCATTATATAATTAATGGACGATTTGCTCGTTACAATCCATGCAACGTAAATAAAAATCGAAATACAATCGTTTATTACATTAAACAAATGAGATAAATACATACGTTATCGCCAAGTATTCATTTAATAACTTACCTCCAAGCATAAACAGATAAACAACGCTCTTAGTGATACCGTGTCGTGACGTCATGCGATGACGTCGTGTTTTTGAGCTGCCGAAAAGGTACAATTTTCAAAGAGTAATATTTTTGTAACACATCTTAATTATTGAGCAAAATTTTCGCCAAGCACATTTTAGCTAATAAACTTCACATTCAAAGAGTAATAAAAATAGTGCATGTTCCCCATTGATAATTACGAATCATACGTTCGGAAGAGTAGTGTACTCTTACGCGCCGCTGATTCCGTGTTTCCAACTGCGTCCTCTTCGAGCAAGGTCACTCCGTCATGAATGTCTCTTAGCTTGAGTTGTGCAGTAGCTGTGCTTTTCGTCTGCTCCCGAGGCAGGCGAGTGAACTGCAGCCTCCATTATACCTAAACTTTGCGAGTGACAGGCTTCCCGACAAGGTCTTTGTTGGGCATGAATCAGGCCATTCACATCGGCACGCATGTGCTGCTTCCAGTGCCAGCGCTTTGGCCACATCGCCACGAGGTGTGAGGGCAAGGACACGTGTCCCCTCTGCGGCCTGGACGCGAACTAGGGTGCTGAATGCACGAAAGGAACGTGAATTGCGAGGGGGCACACCCTGTCTACTCACTCAAATGCCCGGAAATGATCGAATAGCACAAGATAATGGAAATGAAAGGAGTAGAGACAAAAATCACGTATGCAGAGGCAAGGGAAAAGTATATAGGGCATTAGCAGCCCCGATCTTTTCCAGATCATATGCCATGGTCACTCACGCGCCTGATCCGAAAGCCAGCATAGTGACTCGGAGACGAGGACCCAGAAACAACCGAAGGACAACGGAAAAGAATTGGCCAAGACGGCGAAGGCCTCAATGGGGTCGTTCACCATGTTATTTTATTGCCGAATCTGATTGAGCTTGTAAAATAAAAAGACCCGTAGTTTCTTCCATTCTTCCATACATCAATTATTTCTCGAGTTATAAGCGGCGAAAAACTTATGTTTTTAACCCTTTCGGAAAAGTGGGCGTGGTGCAACCTCTGACGTATATCGACTTCGTCCAATCACAACTGAGCCCGCGAAGCTACTTCGCCTTATTGCAATGGGGGGGACACAGCTGACTCTGCCAATCGGAGCAGTTGCGACAGCAACTGTGCGAGCGGAACTTCCGAGAAACCCCCTACACTCCCTTTCCTTCCCCCTAAAAGCAGTCAAGGACGGGAGGAAAATGACGTAAATGTTATCACAGCAGATTTTTCGGTGGGCCTTCTGCTTATTTAAATTTTTGATTTATGAGTGAATGGTTGTGGTTAGAAGATTAATATTTTCACTAAAATTCTTTTTTCGTTTCCATCTAACGAATTCGTGTACGAAATTGCGATTCAGGTTCCGAGTAAACGCCCGGCCCATTCCGGCTCATAAGACAATACGTACCCAGGGCCGACTCCTCCCAGGAGAATCCGCAGAAAACCACCGTCTCGGGGTCACGCAAACAAAGCGTGAAAAGACCCTGGAACGTCCGTTTGCTCAGAGCCCGGTCTATCAGGCGTGTCCTGTGTGGCCGGAATCTATGGAGGAGGATGAAAGTCTCTCCGAAAACAGAAGTCCTCCTCGCTCAACGATCTGGGAGAAGACATCGAATTACACGATGAATTTACAATTGCCCAATTCTAGCGTTTTTTTAAACTTTATTAAAATTTTAACTGATTTCATCTTTCAGAGGAACTGCGACGGTTTTTATAGGCATAAGGAGGAGCTGAGTATTTTAAATTTATGATTTTAATCTCTATTGTATCTCTCTCCAAGCCAAACATTTGAAACCTACTGACAAGTGGCATTTTAAAGGTTTTAACATTTTTTAGACATGATGACGCCACTATCCAACGAATGGAGTGGCTGTTTTCATTCGGGAGGCCCTTGACACCTCTTCAGCTGGACACTGGAGTTCAGCTGGACACACCGTTTCAGGCGGTGACCGTGCATGCCCCCAGAACGGATAACGCTGTGCAACTTTTATCTACCGGAGGCTGCACTGTTTTAATTTGGAATCTCTTGTCTGCCCAAGCCTTGTGTTTTACTTGGAGATTTTAACGCGCATGATTCCCAATGGTCTGCTCCATTGAATTGAATTGAATTGAATTGAATTTATTTCATGCTCTGGGTTTCCCCATAAGAGCAGTACATAAAGAAAACATTGATTAAGTTTGCAACAAAAACAACACAACAGAAACAGCTAGCAAACAAGTCATCAAATAATAAGTCAAAAAACTATAAACAATAACAATATTGTCAGAAAAGACTGAGTTACAATAATGCCATAAATTTTATACAAAATAATACAATAGTTAGGTTACATTTAAAGTCCTCATGGAAACAATAATTGTTGACAATTTATGCACAGGTTTAATTACATTTTTGATTTAAAGGTCCTCATTGAAACAATATTCGAAAAGTTTTCCCTTAAAGATTGGTAGAGAGGCAGAGTTTTTTATGGGCAAAGGCAATGAATTCCAGAGGTTTGAGCCAGATATGAGGCATGATTTAAGATATACGTTAGTTCGAGGTATTGGGCGCATCAGGTAGGAGGGTTCAGTCCTGGAGGGTCTAAAAACAGAGACTGACCTAGGTTTAAACATAGAATATAGGTAGTCCGGGCTTTTACTGTGAAAAAGGGCATAAAGAAAAGAGCCAAGTAAGTATTTCCTCCTAGAAGATATCTTAAGCCATGACAGGTTGCGTAGGTGGTGAGAGATATGTTCATCTTTGCGGAGGTCGAGAATAAATCTAACACAGGAGTTTAATAGCCGCTGAAGCTTATTTTCTAATTCTGAGGGAAGGTCATTATATACTAAAGCACAATAATCAAAAGTAAGGAATATGAGAGTTGAAACAATCGTTTTTCGAATGGAAATTGGTAAAAGAGATTTCTGTAATTTTAATTGATGTAAAGTTTTGTTAACTTTGTTTGAGATTTCTTGTATGTGTTGATTCCACGAGAGGTTGTTTGTTAAAGTAATTCCAAGGTTTTTGACAGTATTGCAAAATGCAATATCAGCGTCACCCACCTTGATGTTTGGGAGAGTTGCAAATTCAATTTTGTTGAGTATTCTTGAGTTCCCAAAAATAATTGCCTGCGTTTTGGTAGAGTTTAAAGTCAATAGATTTTCATGGGTCCATTTGCAGATAGCGGAGACATCTTCATTAACCAGAGAGATAGCTGCGGCCAATTTGCTAGGATTTGTATGCAAATAAATCTGTAAATCATCGGCATACAACATGTATTTGCAGTGTTTGAGAACTTTTGCTACGTCAAGGATATAAAGGCAGAATAAAAGAGGGCCAAGGACGGACCCTTGAGGCACCCCACATGGTACAGGCCGCCAAGACGATTTGTTGTTATTAGACCCGATGACTGCCTGGCTTCTACCGTCAAGATATGAATGGAACCAATTTAAAACAGAACAGGAAAAGTTTAGACTTTTTAATTTGTATAGTAGGTGCATATGATTAACGCGGTCAAACGCTTTACTGAAATCAAATAAAACCATGATGGTGACCATCCTGCTGTCCATGGCTTTCCGAATATCATCTGTAACTTTGAGTAGAGCGGATTGTGTACTATAATTTTTGCGGAAGCCAGATTGAAAGGGGTCAAGTCTCCCCTTGGAGGTAAGGTAATCAATCACTTGGTGGTGGACAATTTTCTCCAACGATTTAGATAAGGCACAAAGAATCGAGATTGGGCGGTAGTCAGCAGGAGAAGAGGGCTTTTTAGTTTTATTAATCGGCCTAACAAGTGCATTTTTCCATAGGTTAGGATAAACAGAGTGGGACAAGGAGAAGTTAAAAATTTCGAGGATTATGGGGAACAAATTTTCGGGGAGTTTACGAATAAACCCATTTGAAATATTGTCAACCCCACATGAATACGTTTTGGATCGGGGCAGAAATTTAGATAGTATTTCAGGTGTTACGTATTGAAAATAGAAACCATCAGCTTTAAAAAGTACATAGGGATTATCAAATGTAGTAGAAGCAAAGATAGCGTGTTCGTTGGAATTAATGGATACTGGAATGAAATAGTCATTAAGTTGGTCAACGGAAATGTGAACCGGGAGGGTGTTTACTCGTGTTCGGATGAGGCCAAGATTTCTCAATAGTCGCCACGTATGAGTGGGGTCATTTATACCAGAAAATTTCTCAGAGTAATAAAGACGCTTGGCCTCCATTACCCGTGTTTTAACTATATTACGGAGTACCTTGAATCGGTAAAATATATTAGGTTCTCTTGTCCGATTGAATGCTCGTCGGAGACGGTTTCTTTCTAATATTAATTTTTTTAATACCAGGGCTAAACCACGGGGACTTGTGTCTCTTTGGAATACAAGACCTTAGGGGAGCAACCTTATCGATACAATTTAACATATTAGAATTAAAGCAATGTAGTTTAACATCAATACAGTTTGAATTTACAATTTCATTCCAGTCACATGAAGAAAGTTCTTCATGGAACTTGACAACATCAAAATTTTTTACATTACGATACATAAACATAGGGGCTGGCAAATGAGGAAATTTGAAACGATAGGTTATGGCTATCAGGTCGTGAGCTGAAAGGAAAGGTACTGGGGTTTGGGAGTAGGAGATGATTTTTTCAGAATCATCAACAAAACATAGATCTAGTAGCGTGTGGCTAAAGGCTGTATGGTGAGTAGCATTGAAAGGCACAATGTACAGGTTGTTACAGAGAGAAAAATTATACAGGTATGTGCTTTCATAACTTTTTTTGAGTAGATCAGCATTAAAATCACCAAAAATAACAATATTTTTGTACGTAGGAGCAAGGCAGGTGAAATTATGGTCAAATACAGAAATGGATCCCGTTTTGGGGGGGCGATATACAACCGATATCAGTATCTTAGACATAGAAGTGCTAGATACTTCAAATATAATAAATTCAGGCTTGTAACAGTCAAACACTGAAGAAGAACTGAGGATGGATACATTTAGATTATGGTGGACATAGGTTCCAACTCCACCACCAATTTTATCTATTCGGTCATGCCTAATAAAACAGTAGTTTTGAAGAACAACCATATCATCACTAACATTAAGTTTCAGATAAACAAATGACATCAAAGATGTGTTCATTAAAATACAGTCGAAATTCATCAATGTGCCTAAACAAAGATTGGCAATTTACATGACATACACGAAGGCCATCAACATTGCATTCCTTGAGCCTGGTAACACATTCGGACTTTTGGGAACTGGTTGTTTCACTAAGTACAGCACTTTTACACTCATTGTTTGTGGATTCGGAATAAGAGTCACTTAAACTGGTAGGTATGTCTCACTTAAAAATCTTAAGGTCAGTGTCGCTACGAATTAAATGGCGTTCCATTCCCTCTTTAACTCTGACATAAACTCTCCCACCTCTTACCCATAGGAATTTAAATTTTCCCTCTTTCTTCAGGTCCCTAGCGGACGCATATAGTTTGCGATTTGTGGTACTCAAGGACTCATTGATATATACTGGTCGACCGGCCCCATCATGCAAGCCCAGATCCTTCGTACTGAAATCCCTTTTGACTCTACGAGCTTCAAGCAATTCAAGTTGGCACGCACAAATTTCACTTCAATAGTCGATGGATTTAACAGTTTTTGGTAACTAGGGCGGGATTTTAAGCGGTAGGAGTAATCAATGTCATTCACATTTATTTTAACTCCCAAGGCGTTACCCACATGGCATAACGTAGCATCAATAATTTCACCGTCCTTATCAGGAATACCGTGGATTTCAATCACATTTCTCAGCGCGTCTTGCTCCGCAATGTTAAGTTGAGCTTCCAAATAATCAACACGCTTCACTAATTGCTGACTCTCCTCAGTTAAACCATCCAATCTTTCACAAGTTTTAATCAGTGACTCATTCAACTGGGTTAGCAATTTAGAATGCTCATCTATAGAAACTTGCCAAAGGGAAAGTTTTTTCTTAAGTCAGTTTGCTCATTTTGAAGCAATTTAGTTCGATCCAATAACTCCCTGAGCATTGAAGTTACAGAATCAGCTTCGTTAATCGAGGCAGACATTACCGGAGTGGATTTCACTGGAGTGTCTTCACTACGGTCTTTATGAACTTTACTAACACATAAAGTACAATACCAGGTTTTTTGCAGGTCCAGTAGTGCCTGTAGGTCGTTTTCCGTAACCGATGTGCAGGATAAGTGGTATCCTTCGTTGCAGCGGCCACAGGTTTTCAGTTTTTGGCCACGCTAACTAGGAGGCCACACTCGATGCAGTTGTTCGGCATCGCGGGAAGAAGCCACAAGGGTAAGCAAGGCCTGGAAAACTCAGGGTAGGCGTGACCTTGAAAAGCTCAGGGAGATACGATGCACATTCACTGACTCGCACAACCGTTCACCACGAGGACTTGCGACTGACTCCATTCAACTAAGTGTAACCGTAGAGGGCGTATTATAGCATATTTATACGTGATTTTAACTTGTTTTTATTAAATAACAGAGAGAAAACCCGATTCAACAGTTTTAACGGCGAGTACTCGTACATCTATCTTTGTTTGGCATCAGCAGCCTTGTCGCGATATTAAATTTATCGGTTCTTAACGATCTCTGTAGGAGCGACCGTTTTCCCATATTTGTGAATCGCTCGCAATGTTTTAACGCAACGTCTTATGGACAATTGGAATTGGATTCTCAATGGAGCTGATTGGCAGCTTTTTAAACAGATATTTATTTTTACGGTCGATCGCAATTGCGATGGCTTGGCTAATATCCAGTCACTATGTAGTAGTATATTAGATGCTGCTGGTCGTAGCGTTCCGCAGACTAAAGTTGTAACTCCTCGGCCATCCGTGCCCTGGTGGAATGAGGAGTGTGCCTTGGAAACTCGGGTAAGGAAAAAAGCGTATGTTTAATAAGCACCCACACGGCTAGGCTTCCTTTCGACGCCGACGAGCGAAAGCCCGCCAGGTGGGTTGTGTTTGAAACATTCGGAATTATCTCGAACAGGTAACCAAGGAGTCACGTGGTACAAACACGAATGGTTTGCAAATTTTATTTCCCTGAATCGCTCGTTACTATGTCAAAAATTGTTTTCACTTGATTTTTTCTCATCTCTCTCGAAAATAGATCCCACAAATGAGATAAAGCACAAGTGTAAACAATGAATGAGTTCGTAATCAGCGGTTTGAAATCATCAAATTTGAGAGCCATTCTTGTTTATACCACGTGACTCCTTGGTTACCTATTCGAAATAATATCAACTGTTTCAAACACAACCCCCCTGGTCGTGAAAGAGGCCAAAAAGGCTTCATGGAGAGAATTCGTGGTAGGTTTGAACCACGGGACTGCACTCGTGTTGAAAAAGGTGAAGAGCATCACTGGCAGTCAGTGTCATCACGGGGTCACGTTTCTCAAGGTCGGATCTGACACGAGTATCGGATATAGGGGAGATTTTCGGCCGTTAACTCGCTGAGAACAGCAGCGATATTAATATCAATCCGAATTTCAAATTGTCCAAAGAGCGCTGCAAAGGCACACCTTTAAGCTTCTGGGAGCCATGGCGGAGTGCAACTCACAATTTAAGCTAACATCTGCAATGGGGGCGTTCACTCGGAACCGAAATCGCAATTTTGTGCACGAAATCGTTAGATGGAAACGAAAAAAGAATTTTAGTGAAAAAATTAATCTTCTAACCATTCACTCATAAATCGAAAATTAAAATAAGCAAAAGGTGACGCCCACCGAAAAAGCTGCTGTGATAACATTGACGTCATTCTCCTCCCGTCCTTGACTGCTTTTGGGGGAAGGGAAGGGAGTGGAGGGGGGTTCTCGGAAGGTCTGCTCGCACAGATCCTGTCGCAATCGCTACCATTGGGAGAGCCAATTATGTCCCCCCCCATTGCTATGAGGTGAAGTAGCTTCGCGGGCTCAGTTGTGATTGGACGAAGTCCGATGTTGCACCACGCCCACTTTTCCGAAAGGGTTAAAAACATCATTTTTTCGCCGCTTATAACTCGAGAATTAATTGACGGATCATAAAACGGAAAAATACGGGTATTTTTATTTTACAATCTCTATCATATTTGGCAATAAAAATATGGTAAACGACCCAATTGCAGACTCCCGAAACATCTCTCCAGGGTTGGATAAAATCCACAATGCCCTTATCTAGAATATTACAGAGTGTGCCGTGCCTGAGGTTTTCCACGTAGTCAATACAATCGCACGTGGACTGAGGTTACCTTCCCCCAATCTTGGCGGGAGTCTGCAGTCGTCCCCATCCTCAATCAGGGGAAAGAAAAAGCTGACCTTATTAGCTACAGGCCTATTTCATTGACCAGCTGCATGCATATATAAGTTATGGAGGGGGTGGTGAATAGGCGTCTCGTTTGGTGGCTGGGGCGCCGAAAGCTTCTCTCCAACATACGGTGTGAATACCGAAGTGGCCGATTGACCATTGACCATTTGGTGAGTGTCGACAGTTTAATCCATGAAGACTTCCTTTTCCGCCAACACGCTGTAAGAGTATTCTTTGACCTGGAAAAGGCCTATGACACAGTGTGGCGGCAGAAGGTCCTGATAACCTTACATGAATGGGGCTTTAGAGATAATCTACCAACTTTCATTCACAATATCTTATTAGACCGTGTTTTTAGAATTAAATTAGGCAATCATTTATCTAATTTTTATAGCCAGGAAAATGGAGTACCTCAGGGCTCTGTAGTGAGCATAACGCTATTTGAAATAGCAATCAGCGACATTGCTAAATGCATAACGCCACCGGTAATAGGATCTCACTTAGTGGACGACCTAGCAAAATTTCGCAGTGCATCCAAATCAGTCAGCTCTGCTGGGTTAATCTAGTAGACCCTGAATAAATTGGATGACTGGACCCAAAAAACGGATTCAAGTTTTCCGTAGAAAAAAAGGAAGTGTGTTAATTTCTATCGTGTCCGGGGAGAATGATGCGTTCCTCCGGGCTTATCTTCAGGGGACAGAATCCTGACATACGTGATTTCCTTATCGGTTCCTTGCGCCCATGACTTTGTACTACCGACAGAATACCGAGAGAACATATCCAGACTTTCAAAAAACAAGTGTCTTCGGACTCTAAACATTTCAAAACTTTTAATCCACTCGTCATGGGGAGCCGTTTTGCTGCTCTTTGCTGTTACACACTTCATCCCCGTATTTACTGACGGGTCGAAGTCTTGCTCGTGTGCGGTTACCTCCACGGAAAGGGAAGGCTTAGCTCAGTAAGCAGCAGCATTTGCACTGCTGAACTCCTTGCCGTCAAGATAGATGGCTCTAGACGCGATCATGGACGTCGGAGGCTCCTTCATCATCTGTAGCGACTCTTAGAGGTGCGCTGACTTCGATCTCCGGCCTTTCCCCGTCCAATTAGTGCAGTGTGCCCTTCATTCACTGAAAGGGAAGGGAGGCTCTGTCGTCTTTCTTTGGGTTCCTGGGCACGTGGGGACTGCGGGAAATGAGAGAGTCGATACAGCCGCAAAGGAAGCCCTTACATTACCTGAAGTAACCTCAGCGCTGGTACCTTATCAGGATCTACAGGCTTCGATGAGAAAAAATTTATTAAGGCCGTTGTACACGGTACAATTTCCTACACAAGATCTTGTACCATAAATTGAACGGCGAGATTTGACCAAGAAAGTGTACGAGAAGTTGGTTCACGGTCGTACTCGATCAAAGATTTTCGTGCAATTTGTGCGCCCATAACATGCGCAGATATCGTTTTCTTTCGAACAGCTGAATTGCGATATCCGATCACGATAGTATTTGGAAAATACTGGCATAGTTACTAGGTTACAATGATTTGCTACCATTAATACTAGCATTAATAAAATGAAATTATACGTTGGTTACTTGCACTCTTTCATCGGCTCATGAAAGCCATCATTTATCCTCCAAACATCATGTTTTTGCTTGTTGCATATATTAATTTTTAGTTCAATAACGTCATCTTAATTTCATTGAGGTTTAATGTTTTCCAGTGTGTCCAACTCATCTTTTGAGAAATTGAACACAATTCCGACGCGACCGACGAATATCACGATATGCAAGCAACAAAGAATATCATAATATGGAAGCAACAAAGAATATCACGATATGTACAACAAAATGGAAGTTTCGCCATGCTTATAGGAATAAAAGTGATCGCGAACAGAACACCAACCTTACGAATACTGAACGAACGCATCACTACCGTCACATGTCATGCGCAGAAGCTACGGAGTGGAACTTGGATGGTTTCATCCAATAATATAGAGCATTGTCTAATTTCTTGTACAAGAAATTGTACGAACACCTCGTACATGATACAATTTGCGCATTGTACAAGTTCTTGTACAAGAAATTGTACCGTGTACAACGGCCTTTAGAACAACGGAGGGCATATTGGGATTGTGTAGATAATAACAAACTACGCGCCATAAAGCCGGTTGCGTCAGCCTGGGCGTCGTCCATCAGGAGGAGTCGCAAAGAAGAGGGTCGTCTTAATTAACGCGGCTGAGAATTGGACACTGAGACACTCCTTTCACCAATACCGTTGTGACGACTGCGAATCTCCTCTTACTAGTGCGAGGCACCTCCTAAACGGAATGTGTTAGATATCGGGACGAAAGTATAAATAGTCTAGGCATCAGAGGTGGCCTAGAAAGCGTTATAAGAGGACGATTGCCTAACGCGTGTGATTATGTTTCTCATTTGACCTTTTTTAACCATATACGACCTAGTAGGTATTTAGTCTGCATTAAAATATATTTTCTCTATTTTATAATTTGTCGCTGCTGATACGCTTTATACTATACGTAAATAAGATTATACGTGGTGCGAAAAGACCTTAGCCGCCCAATAAAATCTAACCCTACTACTGCTACGCTGCAACTTGGTGAGTGAAACTGGAGTTAGACTCACATGGAATAGGCGACTAAATTATGTGCAACTTTGAGAGAATAAATTGTAATTTATGCATGGTATCGTCACCAATTTGATTTTGATTCAAAGCAACGTCATCACTGATAACGAATGTGTTTTAGTGGAGAATTGGAAACGATTTATTCCTTCGCATTGTGTGTCAAGAACAAATTTGCAGATTATTAATGCAAAGAGACATGTCGTTTTGACGAAAAACTAATATAAGATTCGCAATTGTATGTAGAATTTAGCATTGTAAAAAAGTGCTTGCCTTACCACACTTGTTTAATTGATATTAATAAATGTTTGCTTGAAAAAAAGCAGAAAAGCCTTAGTTACGTGAAAGTGGCGCTACGGTATGTTGTTATCATTGGCAACGGTACTTGTGACGGAACGTGCTTACAAGCCTATTTACTAACTAAATTAAGGAATATACCTTACCAAGGCCCTTCTTATATTTTTTATGTAATTTAAATATTTCCTTGGTTATTGACATGGTGTGATTAATACCAATGCTTCCAAATGGTAGCAGCTTCATTGTTGACAAACAATTTTCAAAAATACGTAGGTATATTAATAAAATTCAAAAGAAAGAGTTCTATTTGCAAGTGAATAGTTTAAAACTTGGTAAGAAAATATTTAGCCTATTTTAGAATACGTATTAGCGGGATTGAGCACATATTCTCACTTTGTAAATTAAACGTGGCAACAACATTCGGTCATGTTTCGAAATCAAAATGAGTTAAAAGAGCTTGTAAAAAATAGTATGCAACTGCAACGCGCTTATATAATAGCATACTCATACAATTATTGTGCTTGCGTTATCACCCTATAGTAGATGATTTTCCATAGATGTGTTTTTTCTGGATCGGTATTTATTCGTTAAATAGCAAAGAGCTCTTTTACGGGAGTTTGTATCGCGGAGTCACGGTGGAACTTGCTTAAGTAAACTCAAGATCACATTTGGAATCTGTAAGGAAGGTCATTTAGAGCCAAAGGACATAATACTCAATACTATTCTTATTTATCTGCTTATGATAATGAAAGTTAATTTGGCTGGAATATGTGAATGTGCTTTCAGAATTTTTATGAGTTCTTGCGCAAAGTACCAGTTATTTGAATGCATTGCTCGCAGTCAGCCGATCACGGAACAATTTGCACCGATCCCAGGATTAATGCCATCCTGCATTGAATTTTCTTTTAATTAGGACATAATACTCAATACTATTCTTATTTATCTGCTTATGATAATGAAAGTTAATTTGGCTGGAATATGTGAATGCGCTTTCAGAATTTTTATGAGTTCTTGCGCAAAGTACCAGTTATTTGAATGCATTGCTCGCAGTCAGCCGATCACGGAACAATTTGCACCGATCCCAGGATTAATGCCATCCTGCATTGAATTTCCTTTTAATTTGGTCGATCGAAATATTTCATGCATTGGTGTGAAGTGTATGTCTTTAACCATAACAGGTGTTCGATGACATTGTGAAAAGGGTGGAGAATGAATTTCTATCTTCCAGGAAATGAATTGCATTGCGATGTGTGTGTCTTGAAGATACGGAGACAATGAAGCACTATATGTGAAGAAGGATCTATCAAAAGGTTATTGGTGATATCCATTGCTTACGAATTCTGTGAAAAATGTTTCGAAATATAAGTATACATTCACCACGCTAGTATTTTAGTCTCCCCTCTTTAGTCTGTTCCATTAAATACTAAGTCATGTCTTAAAGGCCGTTTTACACGGTGAATGATCATGCCGATGAATTCATTCGCGAATGAATTTTAGTGATGACCTGAAATTGCTTCCGCTTAGGGTATTTTACACGGTAAATGATCATTCGAATTAATTCCTTCACTGTTAAGCACGGAAAGGATGCACAGTGGTAGGCCTGTCGATAGTACATATCGATTCACGGGAGATTTCCGACGAACGCAGCTGCTTCGATGTTCAAAATTGGTCGGAATGGTTTGTGTACGTCGTCTGCCTCGTCAGATATACGTGATAGATTAAATAAAGTATGGTGTATATTTAGTAATTATAATATTCATTAAACAAAGATTTCTAGATACTGAGATTTAAGTTGATCTGAAGTAAAGTAGAGCTATTAATAATGGATCGGTATGGTTTAATTTTCGCTTCTACTGCTACAAGTGCCCATTACAATGGTGGCGGCCACAATTTTGCCGAAGAAAACTAGGAGGAGAGAAATAGAGGTTAAGGTATGCTAGGCCTGATTGAATTTGAACTGTTATTATAGAACAGTAAGGGCCATCGTAATTTAATAAGAAAGACGCTGGAGCATTTTTCATACTTTATTAAATCTCACCAGACATAGTTATGAAAGATCGGACACGAAGACGAGAGAAGCAATTACTGTGACAAGAGATCCTTATTCAACCTTTGATTTACATGTTTACAATTATATTGACATTTTGCAATTCGTTTTCGGCTGGCCGTCACGCTAAGATTTTTTTAACGACGGGCGAATCGTATCATGACCGTATACGGTTATAACGTTCCCAGATTACTCGGCAAGAATTCATGAGGGTAAATAAGTTTAATTATGCATAAAGTGTGTAGGAACCACGTATTTTGAATCAACGGAGTGTGATGCCAGAAATATTTAAATACTGTCGTCTCCACAACGCGCAGACCACACTATCATTTGTTTCAATAGCGCTGGCTTCGAATTGACGTCGATATGAAAAAACCCAGGTGGTTTCTCGTTGTTTTCCAGAAGCGTCGAAATACAGAACTCCTTGCTAAACGTGCAAACGCTTCACAGGTCGCTGCCTTTGGGAGTCATGTCGTGGCTCCAAATAATTCTATGCTATCTCTCGTTTGCAAGGCGGAAGTCAAGTTTCACTTGCCGCTTAAGTCCAACAGACTCAATGGTAGGCTCATGGAACACGTAAGCATTACGCCAAGTTCGATGTCGGAAAAACAAGGCCTTTTGATACGACTTTTGAAAGTTACAGTGCAGAATGGGCAGAGGACATTTACTTTTCCCAGTTAACATACATTGAAAACCACATGAATTGTATGAAAGATGGCGTGGGCAATTGCGTTCAAAGTAAAATGCTTTCGAGACTACTTTATTTTACGGCGCCATAGCTAAACAATGGGGTCGTTTACCATATTTTTATTGCCAAATCTGATAGAGTTTATAAAATAAAAAAACCCGTATTTTTCCGTTTTTTGATCCGTCAATTATTTCTCGAGCTATAAGCGACGAAAAACTGATGTTTTTAACCCTTTCGGAAAAGTGGGCGTGGTGCAACCTCTGACGTATATCGACTTCGTCCAATCACAACTGAGCCCGCGAAGCTACTTCTCCTCATCGTAATGGGGGGACACAGCTCTCAAAGGGAGCGGTTGCGACAGTATCTGTGCGAGCAGACCTTCCGAGAACCCCCCCTCCACTCCCTTCCCTTCCCGTTAAAGCAGTCAAGGTCGGGAGGAAAATGACGTCAATGTTATCACAGCAGCTTTATCGGTGGGCGTCACCTTTTGCTTATTTCAATTTTTGATTTATGAGTTAATGGTTGTGATTAGAAGATTAATTTTTTCACTGAAATTCATCTTTGTTTCCATCTAACGAATTCGTGTACAAAATTGCGATTTCGGTTCCGAGTAAACGCCCCCATTTCTTGTATTTGCTTACGCTGATTCGACGAGTTTGCGAAGCATTTTAATCGAGACAGATTCTTCGATTTATCGGTAACGTACTTACGAGTTGGAACCTCGTCGTTACTAGCTGAGTGTTTTCGAGGTGAATTTCAGTCAATTCTTGACGCCGCCGCCGCCAAGTGAATGCGCAGCGCGTTCGCCGTTTGATTGGGGGGGGGGGAGAGACTTTTTTTCTTCGGCTTGTCCTTGGCATGAGCCGTCGTGACACACATCGCGATGTGGGCGGATCCAAACGCACCCCCCTCTTTCGTGGGCGGGGGGAGGGGGTAGGAGGGTGCGCGCGCACGGATTCGTGTGTCGCGGGGTGGACGGGAACTCGGGCGGAGCATTCTGAATAATTCGCCGTTGGTGGGGGATGGAGGCAGGGGGTGGGGGAGGGTAGCAATGGGGAGGGGGTGGTGCCCTTCCGAAGACGAGAGAGAGTCTGTTTGTGTCAGTCCGAAATTGATGCTGCCCCCCCCCCCCCCCCCACAACCGACTCAGGAGAGAGCGAGAGAGACCTCCGGCTAAGGAAATGAATACATTATGTACTTGTATGTAGGCATCAGTGTGATTAATCAGAGTGTGTTGGCGAAGTAGTGCGGCATGAGATGGGCACGGCATGGAATTATGCGAAATGACAGCACAAACGCCTGTTTCCCCGACACCCAAATCCAGATTCACTATCGTGCAAGTAGTGATTGGACGTGCATACAAGAGGTCTTAGGCGGCGTAGAGTCTGAGCGCAAGCACGTGCTCTCGAATTTCAATGTTTTTTGTGTCCGAACTGCGTTGCCTTCCATCTTGAAATCCGAGTGCGATCGCGTTTGATTGCGATTCCGGAGAACAGAAGACGACGGCGAGGCGGACGAGGCGTGGTCGACCAATCGAATGTGCGCCAGCCAATGCCAACATTTTCGTAAGACAAATGCTATCGCCGTCAGCACGTCTCAGGCGGATTCCCTGCATCAAAGAAGTGCCGAAAGATAGGGGATCTTCGCAGGGTACACTTGACGACAGTATTTTTTCGATCATTCCTCGCAGACTGAGGAGCCTTACCTATTTGGATCCACTTGTGTCGAACAATAGCATATTGCACGCGGAAAATGAATTTTTCTAATATGAACTGGAAAATTGTAAAGAGTCGGCCATCATCATCAACATCTACTGAGTACTCTACAAACCACATGCAATGTGCATGCGCATGCAATAATAGTCACGAAATTATTCAATGAGAGATTACTGTTTAAAACTACAGCCGAAGTGGATACTCTCGGAAAATAGCGAGAGATTTCAAATTTAACACGTCGGATTGAAAATATTTGAATGAGAGAAGAGAAAGAGCTCTGCTCGCAAAAAGAGTTGGTGGCTGCCAACACATTGTTCAAAGATCCGCATCCAAAGAAGGTACACTCGGGAGAAGAAGAAATGGAGTTTAAAACTGACGACATTTTATTGAAGTAGAGATTACGAAACCGGTAAAAGAATCGCAAAAGCCGGTGTGAATGACCACAGTGAGGACAATTCAGTGATGGCGAAGTGGAACTGTTTGGAAATCAATAGAGTGAAGAAAACAAATGAAGAACCTGCGACAAGTGGAAAAATTGAAGGAGACTCAACAACGTCTGGGGTTTCAGAAGGAAGAGGACCTGACTGTGAAATCAGTGGAGGAGACTGGAGAGGAAATCCAAGAAGGGATTGCAGGAGGACGCAAAAGAAGTCCTTGGGGTAAGAAAAGTTGTCAAGAAAATGCCATGGATCACAGCACAGGTAAGTATTAGAAACTATTGAATTGAAGAAAATTAGTAGGGCAAATCTGCTACTAAATATTAAGGAATGGATGAACTGCAAAGCATGAGAAATGTGGTAAAGGATTCAGAGATCTTCGAGGCAGCATCTCAAATGGAAAGGTGGCATTCACCTCGAGGATGATGAGGAATCATTTCAAGGAACGGGCCATAAAATATGATGTCAGTAGGGATAAGAATGAAGAACTTGAACTTAAAGGTAAAGTGAAGAACCGCAAAAAATATTAGGAGTATTAAGCAATGGAAGCGATTTCAATTTGAAAACATTAGTAGCTTCGCGGGCTCAGTTGTGATTGGACGAAGTCGACATACGTCAGAGGTTGCACCACGCCCACTTTTTCGAAAGGGTTAAAAACATCAGTTTTTCGCCGCCTACAACTCGAGAAATAATTGGCGGATCAAAAAACGGAAAAATACGGGCCTTTTTATTTTACAAACTCTATCAGATTCGGCGATCAAAAAAATATGGTAAACGTCGCCATTAGCCAGAAAGAGAGTGAGAAGGGAGAGATGTCGGTGAGAGTACAGATCGCATCATTCCCCCCGTGTATTACAACCAGGGGAGACGATGGACCAACTTTCCCCGTTTTCTTATGCTAGGAAATGTTAGGCATAGATGGGGGGAGAGAGGTACTGAAATTAATGTTTTTAGGATAGAAAAGTGCACTATTTCAATTCCGAATGGTATTTCGGGCGAAGGAGAATAATGAGGTCTTTTACCAAATTTTTTCATTGCCGTATATGATAGAGTTTGTGGAATAAAAAGACCCCCACTTTTACGTTTTTTGATCCGTCAATTATTTCTCGAGTTATCGGCGTCGAAAAACTTATGTTTTTAACCCTTTCGGAAAAGTGCAACCTCTGACGTTAATTGACTTCGTCCAATCAAAACTGAGTCCGCCAAGCTACTTCGCTCTATCGCAAAGGGGGTGGACACAAAGGAGGCTGACTCTGCCAATCGGAGCAGTTGCGACAGCATCTGTGCGAGCAGACCTTCCGAGAACCCCCCTCAACTCCCTTCCCTTCCACGAAAAGCAGTCAAGGACAGGAGGAAAATGACGTCAATGTTATCAGAGCAGCTTTTTCGGTGGGCGTCACCTTTTGCTTATTATAATTTTTGATTTATGAGTGAATGGTTGTGGTTAGAAGATTCATGTTTTCACTAAATTTCTTTTTTCGTTTCCATCTAACGATTTCGCGTACAAAATAGCGATTTCGGTTCCGAGTAAACGCCCCAATTTTGGCCTGGAAAACCTCAGCAGAAGTGATCTTTCCCTCTCTTTAGTTTTGAAGAAGCTACAATGGAAGCATTTCCTTCGTGAAATTTATTATTTGAATCTTCAGATGCATTCTTGCAAGTAAATGTTTCGTGAGACTGATTTAGTCAGACTCAGACTTGGATGTCAAGTGATGAAAGGAGGGCTCCTGGGAACATTGACTTTGGACACCATTTAAACCCAAGATACGACAGCTTTGTTGTCCCATTTCGGTTGCTTAGACGTCGTGACCTTTGACCCTTGCGTAGCCTTTGGAGGTCAGGAGGAGAGAAGGCAGGGAGGGATCTTGGGACATTTCCATCGATTTAAGAGGTCAGTTTAAATTATGATACGACACCTTTTCGCCCTGATTTTCTTGCCTATGCCTAGTAAATCCCCTACGTAATTTCTGAAGGTCAGGAGAGGCCCAGAGAGATCTGGAGATCGTACCATCCACCTTATCGACCTATACGCCAACAATCCTTTCTTGAATCCTGATAAAACCCAGTTTCTTCTGTGCTCAGCTGTCAAAGAAACTACCTCTGTGAAATTGCTGGGATTTCACTTAGATTCCAAATTAACCTGGAATGCTCATGTTCTACACTTCAGTAAGAAACTGGCACGAGCCTTATTCCTGCTCAGGAAGTTGAAGCTATATATAAGTAAGGACTGTTTACTCACTGCCTATTATGCTTTTTTTCATTCCCATATTACGTATGGTATAAGACTGTGGGGACATGCTTCTGACACTAAATCTATACTTATGCTACAAAAAAAGGCTGTACGAATTATAGTCAACGCATGTTCCCAAGAACACTGCAAACCTCTCTTCAAAAATCTTCAAATCATGACAGTTTACAATCAGTTTTTTCATTAGTAAATATTAAAGAAAATCTGAGCATGTACTCATCAAGGGCTGATGTCCACTGTCATGACACCAGAGCCAAAAATTCCATGGATACACCACTCTGTAGGCTCGATAAAACATACAAAGTAGATGGCCTACCCATCAACTTTTTCAACAGGCTCCCAATTTCTGCCAAGTCAACCTCTAATGTGGGCTTCTGTAAGGATCTCCAAGATTGGCTTCCATCCAACCCATTATATTCTATAGAGGAATATTATAACCTAGATTTCTCCAGCCTAAAACTCTAAGGTCTATTATTTCATTAAGTGTATTGACTTGATCTGCCTTGTTATGTTATGAGATGTGTATTTTACTCAATTATAATTTTGAATTAATTTTAAACGCAATTATTCACATGTATTATATATGGCGACACCTATCATATGTACTTATGCTAAAGGTGAATAAAGAATATTATTATTATTATTGTTTTGCACGATTTTTGCCCCTTTTCTCTTTTTATCACCAGTGTGACCTTGAATTTGCCCTTTCAAGGGTCGCAGTTGTTTTTTCAAACACGAAAGCGGTTCCATCATGTTTCTCATGCCCAAAAACCGAATGATAACAATTTACGCCGAATAATTCTGGTTTTTTCGTATCTAGAATTCTTTTACATTGAAACCCAATAAGCCACGAATTGGATCAGGGTATGGACCCTCATTTTGGGGTCGAATAGTCAAATTCCTAAAATAATGCTGGAAAAAAACATGCAACCTTTTTTCTTTGCTATTGCAAAATTTCATCAACATTGCACAAACGGAAGTGTCTAAACTTTGAGGTCAAAAATGACACACGATTAAATGGGACGGTCTGTAGATTCACAAGTATTCATATCCCTAACAGTACGAGGAAAGAAAAATATATTTAATCTGTCCGTTCGGCTATCAACTTCCCTAATTCTATTGTTTCTGTCTACGATAGTAATTAGAGGTACGCGAAATGTATTTTGCGTACGTATACTTACTATCGTAAATGTATTTGACGTCACCTGTAAAAAGGTCGCCTTGGAAATTACTTAAGGCATTTACTTAAGGTTTTGTTTATATAGCTATCACATTGTCCATTAACAAATCATGCCGATCTTCGCTGCACATGCTTCAGTTCGTTATTTAGTCCTAAGGATTCGCACAATTAGAGATACGAATAACGGTAAATATGTCCTATCAGAGAGTAGCAATGAATAGCATTGGTAGCTGCATGTTGGTATGAGTACTTAAAGCTAACCCTACTAACAGAATGTTTTTGCATGTTTGCTTTGCAATTTCTATCTTTTTTAAATAGTGTAGTTCTGACTACTATATTAATACTATTCCTTTTTTATGCATGATATGTAGTGCACGTTTGGTGAGCAATCACCCCCTGCCACACACCCTTGTGGTGGATTGCAGGGTATTATGTAGATGTAGATGTAGATGAAGGATTCCATACGCACTGGCCTGGATTGTATGCACAACACAGGTACGGGAGCAATAGCAGCACCATCAGTAGGCGCCTGTTGGCAAGGATTCTACATCTACATCTACATAATACCCTGCAAGCCACCAGAAAGGTGTGTGGCAGGGAGTGAACTCTCACCAAACATCCACTACATATCATGCATAAAAAAGGATTAGTGCTTGTATAGGTACTGTTCAAAACTACGCTATTTAAAAAAAGATAAAAATAGCAAAGCATACATGCTGTTAGTTGGGTTAGCTTTGAGTCCTTATACCAACATGCAGCTACCAATGTTATCCATTGCCACACTCGTACTGGATACATTTACCGTTATTCATATCCCTAATGGTACGAGGAAAAAATGACATTTTGAATCTGTCAGTTCGGCAATCTATTTCTCTAATTTTGTGATTATGGTCCAGTCTACCATAGTAAGTTGGGGTTCGCAAAATAGTTTTAACATTATCACTGAAAATATTATCTTGGAATTTGTTTAAGAGATTAAGTCTAAATTTCAACCTGCGATCTGACAATGATTCCCATTTCAATTCATTTAATAGACTGGTTACGCTAATAAGGTTATTCGACCGTCCCTTTACAAATCTTGCCGATCTTCGCTGCACACATTCAAATTCATTATTTAGACCGATTTCGTAGGGATTGTATCAGTCGGGAAGAAGTCATTGGACTACCGAGCCTAAATGGCAATTGGCAAAGAAAGACGAGTTCCATATTCCAAATGCAGATGGAATATCAGGCATGGTGCAGTAGATTTCTCAAATCAATGGATGTTTAAAGGTTGCTGGAAACTCCACAGGTACGGCAAGAGTTTATTGGACTTGAGATGGACTTGCGTTGACCTCATCGTCACTCACCTTCTTATTGTGCTCGATGTCCATGTTTCCAGGTGAATTAATTGGTGACAGGAGTGTGTGTTGCTCTATTATATGTGTTTTCGCTCGATTTTTTCGAATGAAGAGCAGCGGTGTCTTCTTTCTCAAGAAGATTTCCCTTCTGACCGTTTCCTGCTTCGAAGCGGGGATAATCGGCTTTGGGAATTTTTCGGAGATATGAATGCATTAATCCTGGGGATGACATGGCACCAACACCAAATGGAACATCATCATCATCGGTCAACAATCCTAGGATTGGTTTGACACAGCCCTCCACTCGATTCCTCCATCGGCCAACCTCTTCATATTAACGTAGCTCCTTTCTTATACATCCTTAAGAACTTGCTCCATATACCTCATACGAGGCCTGCCTTTTCCAATCTTCCCGTTCACTTTTCCCTCTAAGATTGTCTTCATCAGGCCATCGTGTCTCAAGATATGGCCGATTAAGTTGTCCCGTGTTCTTTTTAAGGTTTTCAGTAGACATCTCTTCTCTCCCACTCTTCCTAACACTTCTTCGTTTGTCACTCGATCGATCCATTTTATCTTCATCATTCTTCGGAAGCACCACATTTCGAATGCTTCCACCCTTTTCTTCTCCACTGCTCTCATCGTCCATGCCTCACTGCCGTGAAGAAACATGCTCCAGATGTATGTTCTGATGAACTGTTTCCTTACTTCTACGCTTGTATTTCCAGCTGTAAGTAGATTCTTCTATTGACAGAATGCCCTCTTTGCCTGAGCTATTCTACTAACTATTTCTTTCTTGCTTCGTCCATCGTTGGTTACTCTGCTTCCCAGGTAACAGAACTCTTTCACCTCTTCAAGTTTCTGTTTTCCTAGTTTGACATTGGTTTTGGCCTCTTCTTTCTTGCTGCACACCAATATCTTAGTCTTCTTCTTATTTATCTTCTGCTGATATCTGGCCATTGTCCTTTCATGGTTACTAGAATCTCGTTCAGATCCCTCTCTGTCTCTGCTATGAGAGCTATGTCATCAGTGAATCACAGCATGCTTATTTTTTCTCCGTGGATAGTGACTCCAGAAGACTTCTCTTTGATTTCATTGATGGCTCTCTCGATGTAAACATTAAAAATTACGGGAGACAGTGCGCAGCACTTGTCTCACTCCTTTCCTTATTCTTGCCTCTTCACAGCTAGGTCCAGATTTAATCACAGCTTCTTGGTTTTTGTAAAGACTGTGTATAATACTTCGGTCATTGTAGGACACTCCAATTCCCTTCAGAATTCCAAGCATTGAATACCAATCCACGTTGTCAAAAGCCTTCTCTAAATTCACAAATGCAATGAACGTCAGTTTGTTCTTCTCCATTCTCTTCTCTATGAGCAGCCTAAGGGCCAATGTTGCTTCCCTTGTACCCTTACTTTTCCTAAATCCAAATTGATCTTCATCCAGAAACTCCTCTGCTTTTCGTTCTATTCTTCTGTAGATGATCCTGGTCAGTATCTTCGATGCATGTGACGTCAGGCTTATAGTCCAAAAAAGTTTCGCATTTCTCCGCTCTCTTATTTTTGGGAATAGGAATGATAATATTTTTCTCAAAGTCCCTGGGCATTTCTCCTGTTGCGTACATGTCACAGATGGTTTTATGCAGAGGGGTTAATGTCTTCTCTCCTGCATTTTTAATTAGTTCCGCGGGGACATTATCAATACCAGAGGCCTTATTCATCCGAAGGTCCCTTACTGCAGCGTCGAATTCCGATGTTAATATTGATGCTCCCATATCATCCTTATCGACTTCGCTTTCCTCTTCAATAGCTTTTGTGCTGAGATTTTTTCCGTTGCATAACTCTTCCAGATATTCTTTCCACCTCTTCACTTTGTCCTCGTTTTCAATCAAAATGTCTCCATTCTTGTCCCTTATGGCATTGCATCTCGTGCTGCGTTTCTTGAAGTGATTCCTCACTATTCTGTAGGCAGCTTCCACCTTTCCAAGTGCAAGATTGCTTTGTGCATCTTTGCATAGAATTTTCATCCACAAATACACAATAACCAAATGGAACATACTTAACAAATTTACACTCTTATTTCTCTACAAATAAATACTCCTAAGTAACCTACACACATGCATCAACGGCTCAAGCAGATATCTCAGACATATCCATTAATAGTAAGTCTCACATCTCACAGCAATGAAGCAAAGTTGCACATGAGGGATATTGCGAATGTTTTAGGGAAGAGGTTCACAAACAAGAAAGATTTAACCACTGCACCCCTGGAAATGCTTACACACAAACCCTGCGCGTCTGTTCAATGCGCTGCAACAACAGAAACACACCACTGCACGCTTAGATACATTAAATCCATTATTAATAACTTAAGTGATAATAAGACACCAGGTCCGGATCAAATCATCCAGGAAATGCCATCAAAGAACTCTCTCCCAGATTCCACACTCTTTTACAAAACATAATAAATACTTACCTATTCTTATTTACCTGCGCTTTTCCAGTTACCTCGAGTGTGGAAAGACGCAAAAAAATCCCTTACGCCCTCCCAAAAAAACCCCGAAACCTCCTCCGCACCATGTTTAATAGTGCAAATACAATGCAAAGCCAACGCTGCAACCATAGCTGGCTCTAATCGCCAGTCTTTCTAATTGTCGAAAAAGCGTTTGAAGAGGTCACGGATTTATACTAAAAATGCATACGGTTTCATAAAAAGTCAATCATAAAAATAATTCTGTCCTTCTTTGGTAAGAGAAAATTCCTTGTCACGCATTACAATAAACAGATAGCGCGCACATACAAGTGCCTCTATGGGGCAGTAGTCTCACCCACGGCAGCATGGAGTAGTACACAGGTGATTTTCCCACCGCTCTGCACACCAACAGTAGTCTATTTGCAGACCTCCACCTCAACAATATCACACAACAGAACATTTGAACTCAGCGAAAGAAAATGACTGGCAACACCATCTTCACCTGAAGATGGTGTTGTACACCGAAACCGGTCGAGTAAAAAACTTTATTCTTGTGGAAAATTGCCAGTCATTTTCTTTCGTCATGATATTCCACCAAATCAAGCCTGAAACGACTACCTTTATTTGAACTCTGCCTGAGCAGCAGACTGAGAAATTGCCATGAGTCCAGAAAAATGTGTTGCTCGACACAAAATAAAGAAAGTCTTCGAAAACCCACGTCATTCTACTCACACTCAATAGCATTAACATTCTCACGCAAAATACACAACAATTTATTGACGTCACTCTGGGATAAAACACAAAAATTCCGTTCCAAATACCATTCAAAATTTCCAAATTCCAAGCCATAAAAACGAGTCTCTCTCCGCTATACTCAATAGAAAAAGTGTAATGCCTCTCAATCAACAGAGACATTTTGATACTGTCATGCAGTAATAAGTGTACGCCCGGCAGCGATGAACGAGATATGGGGCTCAGCCCTTTCTCAAGTGCAGGTGAAACTTGCAAACTATGCAAAAAAAATCCGAAAAATATCGGGTGCCAATTGGTTTTATGCGATAAAAATCTCCACCATGAAATGGACATAGAATATCTAATTTAATTCGTCATCCACAGAAGAGTAAACTTAAAAAATTAATAGATAACCATTCAACACAAAAATTATGCTGTCATTTGTGGACTCTAGACATTGACAAATCCCTTGTAACCACGTAAAAACCCTCTGTTCCTGAACTGAATTCAAATTCAGGAAGAAAAAAGTAAAAATACACCCTTAAATCAGGCAGCTAGACCCGCTGAACCTCCTTCAACCTTCCTATTCCAGTAGTACAGTCGTTGGCTCCTCTACAAATTATAACACTTCTTCACCATCTTCGAATTAAATTTCTGCTAACGTCACGCCTAGCACTAGGCAAATTCCGTGCCTATTCCTCCAGAACCGGACAGAAAACCAGTGTAAAAATAAACAGCCGTACGCAATCACATGCCAAGTCAACCCCAGACTCTCGAGCGAGGATTGATTTCCGCTATGTAGGTGGTTCCGCCTAGCTCCTGAAGAGCATGCGACGGGAACTGGAAGGTTGTGTTTTTCCAGTTAGTGTACGAGATCAAAGCCATCGGAAGCCAGCGTGACCTCCAAGTAAACTTTCTTTGAGTCTCTTCGGTCGAAACCCATGAGAAATGGTGGCTATCAAGCGTAATATTTGGTGAAGCGCTGAAGTTATACGGCGAAATCCCAGCTGTTCGGGACAGATAGTTGAATTTTAGTAGGCATAGGATTCGAGAATCTTCAGGATTAGGCGTTCTAGGATTTGGAGGGGTTCGATATTAAGGACATAGGGTGGCTATCATCGGATGTAGTGAAGGGGGTTTGGGACGAGGACGAGCACTACTCGCGGTGCGCACATTTCGATCTAAAATCGTTCATTTCCGACTCATTCGAGTGTTCTTACGATTCGTACGCGCTCAAGCAGGAAGAGAATAGTAGGTGATACCTTTCGAGACTTGAGTATTATGGGAAATGGCCGCAATGGACATCATCACTGGGTCTCACTTGCTTCATCTGAACAAAAATAATTTAAGAGAATACCTTAGGATATTGTAGGCACCTAGAAATCAGCCCTTTCGCCGTCAAGGCAGTCACGTTTTTTCCATCCCTTACGAGAAAGCTCACGGCTAAATCTTGAAAATATCAACTCTTTGTTTGAAATTTTTTTTTGCTAGCCTAGATATTTGACATGGACGTTGGAGATTTTAAACATACTTCATCTTCATTTTAATTACGTCCATGAGTCAATTTAGTGTTTTTTTAATAAAAGAATGCCTTAAGAAAAAAGATCCTATTTATGGGCACCCTGTGAGTTTTAACGGAAACACCGTAAGCCAATATATCGGCACCTTGCGTGGAGAGGCTGTTCTCAAAAGCAAGAAGAGTGCTTGGTCGCACGAGCAGTAACATAGATTCGAATTTCGAGCCAAAATGGTAGCCGAAAATGAATGAACGTGCATAAAAGGCCCATGGGATTTCATGTATTCTATAATCTTTTTGAAGCACTACCCCTATTACACTTTACATGATCCTTAATTAAACGATCTTTACACCAAAAAGTATACAATGTTGCGATTTGGCATTTTACCAAGAGATTTTCTTAGACTCAGCAGGTATGTTAATGTGTTTCGATTAGATACCATAGATACTGTTGTTCAGATACAATCAAGTGCAAGTAAAGAAGCTGATAGGTAACCAACCTACCATCGTTGTGCGAACGTTACAGAATACTAACCAATACTAAATTTAAGAAAAATGTATCTGTTTTATTTAACAAGCGAACGTAAGCGACTTTTCTTTAATAGCAGTAGTAATCATGCCTGGCCTTATAATTGTTGACCTTGGCAAGTATTTTTTAATTTATTTAATTTATTTCCTTCGTTTTCTCCTACATCTCATTTCTTGGAAATATTTCTCAATCCATTCTCGAGACCACATCTCAAAACTGCTTTGTCGACGCATTCTGATAATACCTTCGGTTTTGGAACCACAGTACATTCCTTGATCCACACCTACAGCCTACAACTAAGGATAGAAAACTAAAATGATTATAATGTAATTGACTCTATAAAACTTATATAAACTTCATGAACCTTAAAAGTGCACAGCTCAACTTAACTCGTTATGAAATCGGGAATAAAATAATCACACTATCTAATGTTCCACTATAAACTCTTTAGTTGAAGAAGTTTGTAGATCAAGCTCTTCTAATTTGAGAGGGTAAGTGAAAAGTGGCTTACATCGACTTTTCATGAGTACCTACCTGTAGAGTGTAGCTACATCTTTTTGAATTTGTTGCAGATTGAAGGGCTCCTCCGTTTTTTTAAAGGAAGTAGCTAAAAAGTAGCTAGCAACGAATTTTGTTGAAGCGGACCCATCCCTGGGAGAAATGCTTTTCCACCTTAGATATTAACCATATCTAGTTGCATGTGACCCTTAATATATCTGACATATTGCCATGGCATTGTAGTTCGTCATTTGCATGAAATTACTGCATTTTTGAGGATATTCACCCTCTGCCACACACCCTCGCGGCGGCGGCTCGCAGGTGATGCAAGAGTGTTCCCCTCTGAACCATATACACTGCCCCGCACTCTGCCTGCTTGCTTTCAGACCTTCGGTGTCGCGGGGGCACACCCTGGGAACTCCCTTAAGGGTTCCCTCTCCGAGGGTACAATCCTGGCGATCGCTGCCGCCGGGATGAGTGGAGGGGGTGGTCTTTGTTGGGGAGGGAGAGGGGGGGGGGACCCCCAAGGGGGGAAGGGATTTCTAGGGTCAGGGTCCACTCGGGGGAAATTCCTGGCTGACGACACGCTTGCTTTAGGTTTCCCCTCGGAATCAGGGAACTGCACCCCAGTGTAAACACTTGGCAGGGAACGCAGCAGATCTGCTTTCTTCAGGGTATGAAAAGACTTCTCGCATCTTTAAAAATGCCAGACGTCATTCTGCTTATAAACCGTTGACATAAAATTCGTACCTGAATGCTACAAAAAGTTAAGCTTGAAAAATATTTTCCCAGTCTGAAAGACTCGGTGATTGGATGGAAATTTGGCTCTAAAGTAATTCCTTTACGGTTACCATTTAGTTTAAACCTTACCTATGTGTTGTTTGTGGAATAGGGAAAAATGGGGGATTGCATTTAATCAATATTAGGATTGACGCACTGATAGTAAATAAGTTATTCATGGCTATTGATGAGTGATTTGGAAAAATGGCATGCGAACGAAACAATTTTCTGATTGATGTAAGTAGTGTTGAAGTTATTAGTGGTGAAGTGAACTTTGTTTGGTGAGACAGTTTCACAATGAATGAATCTTAATTGAAATGGTTAATAGTGTGATTTGCACAGTGAGAATATCATCCATCTCGATGAGGATTCGAAGACGTGGATTGCCGCGATTTCAGGCAAAGTGAAAATTGCGAATGAGACCTGCGGATCCGCTTTGGAATTGACATCAAATCACCTGTGAATGTGCTCCACGTGATAGAAAAGAATTACGGAGAAGTTTGCAGATATGAGGGTCGAGAGGAGGGTTGCGTCAAAGCAATCTTAGGATTGTCAACTGTTGACGATGATGATATTGATTGTGCAAAGACAATCGTCGAGGGACAAGTGGAAGGGAAGAATGGCAAAGGAAGGCCTCGTGCAATATATATATGGAACAAGTGATAAAGGACGTGAAAGAGAGGAATTACGTGAATATGAAGAGATTAGCCGATAAAAGAAGAACTCAGTGGAGACCTGCATCAAACCAATCTGAGGATTGATGACTAATGATGATGATGATTCTACAAGCATATGATTCTACAAACATGGGATCCATTTGGCAATTGCCATTTCGCATTGATGAAAACCCTTGCCAATTGCCTGGCCGTTCCTTTCTAAGGAATAATCCTGCATTTCATCTTCCGTTAACTTGCACTCCGATTCCATGGATGGAGAACGATAAAAGCATGTACATAGAACAAATGAAAGAAATGCACATTAAAGAGAAAAGAGAGGTCAAAAGGATCTCCGGAACAGCCAGGCATACTACAGAACCGCCGAGTTTTGGTACACTGTCCCTTCAGTTGGAGACACGGCGAATATAGCCTTTAAAGGTAATGTCTTTTCAGGGGGGATTCTGTAAAGTTGAATTCGAGATTTCAACGGCAAAACTAATCACCCTTCTATTGAATAGAAGACGACATAGTTCGCACTACAATTCGTGCTCCCCTGAGGACTCGACTCTCGTCACGGCGACGGAGTCGGATCATTTTTGCGCGAAGCACAAGGTGAGAATCCATGAAACGTAGATGATGATCGATCCTTTCATGTCTCCGGCGGTGAACGATGGGTCGCGGATCATTCTCCCTAGTGAGCCACGGCTCTCCATATGAGCCGAATTTCTTTCGACTTTACGGAATTGTAGCCCAGAAGAGTGAACGACATCATAAATAGCAAAACCTCCAAGGCTTTGGAGATCGGTGAGGACGTTACGGAGTTCCCTGTTTGTGATTTTTCCGTCTTTTCCACCCTCTCCTAATGCGAGCACCCTGAGTGATTTCTGAACCTAAGAGTGGAGTGCGTGGAATGGTATCATCTACATAATACCCTGCAAGCCACCATAAAGGTGTGTGGCAGGGGGTGAACTCTCACCAAACATGCACTACATAACATGCATAAAAAAGGATTAGTACTTGTATAGGTACTGTTCAAAAGTACGCTATTTAAGAAAAGATAAAAATAGCAAAATATACATGCAAAAACATGCTGTTAGTTGGGTTAGCTATAAGTCCTTACACCAACATGCAGCTACCAATGTTATCCATTGCTACACTCCTACTGGATATATTTACCGCTATTCATATCCCTAATTGTACGAGGGAAAAAGGACATTTTGAATCTGTCAGTTCGGCAATAAATTTCTCTAATTTTGTGATTATGGTCCAGTCTACCATAGTAAGTTGGGGTCCGCAAAGTATCCTCTGTGCAGGTGAGTTTTGCATTCCGTGAAGGTCTTATCCACTCTTCCTATCCACACAGATTCCGACGGGCAGTGTTCCCATTGGCTCACGGGTGCAGTTCGGGCTCCTTGAAACACCTCGTCGTCCCGGGCATTAAATTAAATCACTTCCGGTGTCCCACAAGGTAGTGTGATAGGCCCACTCCTGTTCCTTTTAGACATAAATGATATCAATAGGGTGTTGAAAAGTAAGCTTCGTCTATTTGCCGATGAAGCAGTTGTCTACAGGGAAATTATATGCCCTAACGATAAAAAATATTTAAATGATGACGCAAAAGCAATTGAAAATTGGTGTGATACATGGCAGTTAGAATTAAATTTTTTAAAATGTGTAGTAATGAATTTTTGGAAAAAGAATAGCTCTCCTCCTAGCACTTACAAAATAAGTAATAATGAATTTACAAACGTGGAATCCAATAAATATCTTGGAAGAAGACTGACACATGATCTTTCCTGGGGTAAACGCATACGTGAACTGATGGGTCAAGCGAATCGTAGACTGGGAGTCATCAAAAGAGTACTGGGTAAATGTGGCGATCATGTACGAGAAATCAGCTACTTTTCCCTTGTTATACCTCATTTGGAATATGCTGCCAGTGCATGGGATCCCTACGAAATTGGTCTGAATAACGAACTTGAACGTGTGCAGCGAAGATCGGCAAGATTTGTAAAGGGACGATACGATAATTATATTAGCGTAACCAGTCTATTAAATGACTTAGAATCATTGTCAGATCGCAGGTTGAAATTTAGACTTAATCTCTTAAACAAATTCCAAGACCATATTTTCAGTGATGATGTTAAAAATATTTTGCGGACCCCAACTTACTATGGTAGACTGGACCATAATCTCAAAATTAGAGAAATTGATTGCCGAACTGACAGATTCAAAATGTCTTTTTTTCCTCATACAATTAGGGATATGATTAACGGTAAATATATCCAGTACGAGTGTAGCAATGGATAACATTGGTAGCTGCATGTTGGTATAAGGACTTGAAGTTAACGCAACTAACAGCATGTTTTTGCACGTTTGCTTATCTATTTTTATCTTTTTTAAATAGTGTAGTTTAGAACAGAATATAAATACTAATCCTTTTAAATACATGATATGTAGTGCATGTTTGGTGCGAATTCACCCCCTGCCACACACTTTTATGGTGGCTTGGAGGGTATTATGTAGATGTAGATGAACCTCGTTCGCGTCCTCGGAAACAGCAAGAATTTAAAAGTAAATGATCACATTGAAGGTGAGAAACAAATTTCCCTCTCTGTAATTATAGACAGTTTACGGTGGTTGGGTTTGATAAACGAGTATCGTCTTTTCATTTAACTCATGAAAATACAATTTCCTGTGTTAAACCTTGCTTCTCTTGCAAATACCCCACAGAATAAACAAGTACAAAGGGACTCCACACCTAACCTGACTTCGCGAGTATGAGGAGCGAGAATGGATTCGTCTCCTGCATGCGCCTACTGTTAATATAAGTGTATTTCATGCAATTCTGTAAATTGGGCCCGATCCTTATTTTAAAAGAATTAAATGGTGCATGAATAACATAAGCTGTGTTTTTTTTATCAAACTGAAATGTTTTATTGCCTGTGATTTGTGTGCACATGTGCCTTGAGATTGTGTGGAAGTAAGAATAATTAAGGTAACCGATGCTAGGGTTACATCAAGGTAACAGGGAAGAGGGTTACACTGTGTCATTTCACGTCTTTCTCATTTACTTTGATTTTCAATTTCAGAGCATCAATCTGATACAGCTTCCGCAAGAAGAGAGGCTTCCGGAACGGGTGAAGAAGTTCGTTCTGCCAGAGCTGGACGTCAGTTCACTCCTATTGAGTCCAGAAAGCACTATACAATCGCCCCGATGCTGGACCCACGGTTCAAAAAACTGCACTTCAAGAGCCCGATCGCTGTAGCCAATGCAATGAACACCGTCATCGCTGCGATGGCAGAGGTGTTTCGCGAGGGGATCAGGGGAACGTCATGCAGCACCATCAAGATGATCTCTGTAGCTTTCATGACACTGAAGCAGCATCACAAACGATGCTCTGTAATGAAGATGTCGCCGGTGGGCCGCCAGTTGAGTTACGGCGATTCCTCAACCGAACCCTCGTTGACCGCCATTTGAACCCTGTTTCCGTGTGGAAGTCAATGAAAACTGAGTACCCACACTTACATATCAGGTAGCCAGGAAGTACCTTCCAGGAGCAGCACCATTCATTCCGTCAGAGATGAGACTGTTTCAATATGATATGAGACGCCTCCTTACCATTACCCACTTATCAGAATTGCAATTTTTAGCTTCAGTTCCATTAAGCTTTTGGGAATCGCTTCAAATTTAAATTGAATTAAGAAATTTTTTCCAATGGGGCCGTATACTATATTTTTTTACCGCTGAATCTGATAGAGTTCGCAAAATAAAAAGACCCGTATTTTCCGTTTTTTGATTCGTCAATTATTTCTCGAATTATATGCGGCAAAAAACTGATGTATTTAACCCTTTCGGAAAAGTGGGCGTGGTGCCACCCCTGACGTATATCGACGTCGTCCAATCACTACTGAGCCCGCGAACCTACTTCACCTTATCGCAAAGGGGGAACAGAGGGGAGCGATTGGGACTGAAAAATGAAATGATTCGTTTATGGAATCGCAATGGGGGGGACACAGCTGGCTCTCTCAATGGGAGCGATTGCGACAAGATCTGTGCAAGCAGACCTTCCGAGAACCCCCCTCCTCTCCCTCCCCTTCCCCTAAAAGCAGTCAAGGACGGGAGGAAAATGACGTCAATGTTATCAAAGCAGCTTTTTCATTGGGCGTCACCTTTCGCTTATTTTAATTTTTGATATATGAGTGAATGATTGTGGTTAGAAGATTAATTTTTTCACTAAAATTCGGTTTTCTTTTCCTTCTAACGTTTTCGTGTACAGAATTGCGATTTCGGTTCCGAGTAAACGTTATCTATTCCGTACCCTCACACGCCTCCCGGAAGTTTATCTGAATTTTGCTATTTATGCATTATAACCGGAGCCGCAGGAGAACCACAAAAAACTCAAGGCTATAATTTAAAAGTGCTGACGAAGTGTGAGGTGATGAAATCACGTATTTATTTTCGATTTCCATTAATATTTTAACCATTGAGGAAATACTGGTGCATAGTTTGCTGCCTCAATTGATCCCCATTCTTCACCTTGGAATCCATTGCTATCCTTTATCGCATCTCGGGCAGGTGTCATTCTCTCTTAACGAGACGAGGCTGGCGCCATATCGCCACGCTGCGACTCAACGCCCACTCAGAAGAAATCACCCCCCCCCCCCTCCGCTATGGGCACCCCCAGCTGCATGTAATCTCCGAGAGCCGGAACACTCATTCTTTTAGGGTCTCTTCCTGCTACAATCACAAACCCTGTGAATTTCACACGTCGCCTCAGATCTCCACTTCAACTATCATAACCACCACCTCGATCTGGTTCCAATTTCTGGTCCAAAGGAGTCAGGAGGACTTTACCATTAACCATTCCAGCCGTTGGCGAGTTTACCCAATCGGCCCCTATTTCTCGATGCAGGTGATGCTACACAAGCGGTTACATCTCGATTCTGACGCTGTATTAGGGCGCTGATGGATGAAAACCGGATATGCTGATTAGGGAATTGCGTGCAGGATGAAACATTCCCTGACGATACCCGGCTGTCTCTCTGGTTCCATGGTAGTCGGGAAACCGAAACCATGGAACCTCTCCCTTTTGTGAGCGACGGACGCGCGTCCAGGGATGGATCTATCCCAATCTATCCCTATCCATCATGGATCCCGCTCCTCCTCTGCCGACCGAACATCCATTTCACGCGTGGCCCTTTGTTTGTTGCGACGAAGAAGCAGATGCTGTATGGTTGGGGCAGAGCAAATGAATTCATTGGTCGCTGCTGCTGACGCCTTCCTTCCTTCCTCCCGCAAAAAAAGGGATCCGCAAAAGGATTTGGAGTCCAAGGCGCGGCGCTGCTCCTGACAGCATCCCACTCGGCCCGGGGCGTGCGCCGATTTAATGGCCCCGGGCGGTGAGGCCTGCCCCCGCCCCGACACCGCCCCCCCATCGCTTTCGATGCCCCCTCGGCCAATGCCACCACCGCCTCGGAGACTGTGGAACGGAACCCCTAGGGTCGTCTGCCATATTATATTTGAACTGCAGAATGTAATAGTGGTTGTAAAATGAAAAGACTCCTGCGTTTTCCTTTCTTCGCGTAGTGTTAATGGAGGTGCGACCCTTTCACTTGAGTGGGAGAACGGAAGATTCGTACGTCATCCACTTCCTCCAATCACAGCCGAGAATGCACAGCTCCTTCGTCCAAACACAATAGCAATTGGCTGTTAGAATTCTTGCGGAGTATTTCGAAAGGACAACCCCTGCCACCCCTTGTGGTGGCTTGCAGGGTATTATGTAGATGTAGATGTAGATGACAACATATTGGACATTTGGATATTCGACAACGTCGTGATTTGTGAAAATGCATATGAACTTTAGCATACTTTGTTTACGCCATGATGTACACGAAAAGTAGTTAGTAATTTCGTTGTTCATTTATTTTGGGTTATTTACCAGATGCGCACGAGCTATGTGCGAAGACCTCCCTTCCCCACCTCCATTTTTCCCTCCTTTTTTCGGCCAAAACATTCAAAGAGGGATGACGTAGAAGTCGTTCGGTGGGCGTCACCTTTTACGTATTTTAATTTTTAATTCATCACTGAACGGCTCTGTTTAGAAGATAAATTTATTCACCAAAGTTAATGTTTCGTTTCCATCTAATGATGTTGTGTAGGCATAATAGTGATTTCGGTCCCACCCTCTGGAATTCTTCGTGATAGAACGAACATCTTTGTGTGCGCTACTATTTAAGTCCAAGGATAGCGATACTACTGCACCGCGGGTCCTTCGACGGAGTGTGTCAGACGCCACCTGATTCATTTAGAGGCGGCCGGCCAAGCAGCAAGAGCGAAGAGGAATGATTTGGTGACGTGGGAGTGCGACCAGCGGAACTCCTAAGAAGGGCCGGCCGGCAAGATTGTCCGAAGGTATTAAGGGGGGGCGGACTTCGATAAAAGCGCGAAGAGAAGTAACCCAAGCTCTGAGTTGGTGGAATTCGCTTGGTTTGAATTGGTAGATGGTGCAACTCACGAAGTGCTATGGTTAAAAATGGATTTCGAGATGTGGAGTCGAAGAATGGAGGAGAGGAATGGATGTCGGTGGATCGAGGAAGGAATGGAAGGAAGGGGAGAAGTGGGTCCCTCATCTACATAATACCACCGCAAGGGTGTATGGCAGGGGATGAAACATCACCAGGCTCTCCTTTGAAATCAGAGAAAATATGTTTACTCTTATTACCACGAAGACGTAGTTTTGAACAGTACCTATAAAAGTACTGATCCTTTTTTTATGAATGATATGTAGTGCATGTTTGGTGAGAGTTCACCCCCTGCCACACACCTTTATGGTGGCTTGCAGGGTATTATGTAGATGTAGATGAAGACAAGCAAAAGAAACTACTCCGTGAATGGAATGCTCACATGCAGCTTAAAAGGATGATGTCACCACCCAGAGGATAAAACCCGACAACCACTTACGGGACACGGGAAATGTTAGTTAAATTATAGATTTGGAACCCATTTACTCACTTTATATTTTATGTGAGGCATAACAAGTCAAAAGTAGCATCTTTCGGCCGCATATCTGCCGGATGTCTTCTCCACGATAAATCTTTAGTAATTGTTACGCCGAAGTACATTACGGATTTGACTCCACTGATTGTAGTTTTGCTGACGTTAAAGGACCACTCTTGTAAATTATTCCTAAAATTGACAGGCACTCCTTTTCTTAAGTTTAGTCTTTCCAACTGACAGTTGTCTCACCGCTCTTGAATTGCATCTAAATCCTTGCTACGTGATTCCCTGTCTTTTTCTTTTGATATACCCCTGTAAGCTATCGCGTCGTGTGCAAGTAGTCTAAGCTTACCACTCACTAAGGTACCTACCTATATCATTCATGCATGAAATAAATAGATATAAAATAAAATATGCAGGAAAGGAGATCTGTTACGCTTCCTACGGGATATCTCGATAGAGCCGGAAGCATTTCACTTGTCTCGTAACTGCACTGATTTGTGAAAGTAGAAATGCACGAAAAGAAAATGAAATTGTTATATGCATGTCTGGATGGCAGTAAGTCTAAACCTTATCTCTCTGAAAGATGATCCCTGGTAATGGTTCTTCCCTTGCCACATACCCTTTCAGTGGATTGCAGGGTATTACCTACGTCAATGTGGATTTCGATGTGACTTTCATTCCGTCGGATACCATCTGCTTATACCGAAAATAAGGCCAGAAACTGTTAAAAGGGCAGTAGAGCAACGCGAGGTGAAGACAAAGGAGTTAATTGTCTGCACTTGGTTCTCACCTTGAGATGTTCTCTCGTTAGTTCGTAGAGGAGGCTGACCCGTTGCAGCGGTCGTTGCTGCTACCTTCAACTTTTCACCAAAGTGGTCACTCACGCTCACCCCTAGCTGACCACCACCATGCTGAAGGACAACTCGAAGAAGGAACGCGACACTGAGGTCGAAATTAGATTGCGCAAGGAATGTCCTCGTTTCAAAAAGATCTGGAGGAGGAATTCGATGTTTCCCAGAGGACCTGGGCTTGCAGCATGAGACAAGAGTCCTCAGTCCCTCCCAGGCGTCGCCCCCTTCGGGGTGAATGTTGGTGGTGGAGTCGGCAATCCGGAGGCAAACTCCTCCCCCAAGTGTTGTCCTTGGGGTGATGCATCCGGATCGCACCCCCGGATCATGGTTCTTGGCAGAGTAGATGCCATCAGAGTGGGAAGGAGCGGCTTCTCATCACGAGAAGTGACGCCTCCGTTGCGGAGGAAGTAGACACTGAAAGTACCGCATATGAGTTGTGCACGAGAAATCAGCCACTTTTCCCTTGTAAGACCTCATTTGGACTATGCTGCCAGTGTATGGGATCCCTACGAAATCGGTCTAAATAACGAACTTGAACTTGTGCAGCGAAGATCGGCAAGATTTGTAAAGGGACGGTACGATAACCATACTAGCGTAACCAGTCTATTAAATGAATTAAAATGGGAATCATTGTCAGATCACAGGTTGAAATTAAGACTTAATCTCTTAAACAAAGTCCAAGACCATATTTTCAGTGATGGTGTTAAAAATATATTGCGGACCCCAACTTACTATGGGAGACTGGACAATAATCACAAAATTAGAGAAATAGATTGAGGAACTGACAGATTCAAAATGTCCTTTTTTCCTTGTACGATTAGGTATATTAATAACGGTAAATATATATCCAATACGAGTAGCAACATGTTGGTATAAGGACTTGAAGCTATCCCAACTAACAGCTTGTTCTTGCATGTTTGCTTTGCTCTTTTTATCTTTTTAAATAGTGAAGTTTAGAATAGTATAATAATACTAATCCTTTTTTATGATTGATATGTAGTGCATGTTTGGTGAGAATTCACCCCCTGCCACTCACCTTTATGGTGGCTTGCAGGGTATTATGTAGATGTACCAGAATTTGTGACATATCTATTTGTACCGACAGGTGTTATTTTGAACCCTAAAGCATACTTTATTTTTAAGGGTTAATTTGAGGTTTTTGACTGATGTGCAAATTGAATTGCCAACATATTTTATACAGTTTTTACGATTTCTTATTTGAAGAATTGTGGTTTAGTGTAACGCACTACAATTTGCCATGTTCCCATATAGTACGGCAGAGAATTATGGAATAAATCGTTGAAGTCTTCCTTATAGTGATGCTTAAAAAGAATCTGATTAATTGGTTATTTCTACAAAAAGATATAGAAATATGTTTCAAAACTTTAGCTTAAGCCTCCTCAATTTAACATGTTCATTGTCCAAAGTTTCCATGTATTTATGTATATTCGATATAGTTATGTAAATGTAGTTAAGTAAATTTGCTCTTTATATGTTGTTTTATATTTATTGAATTTTGATTGCGCTGTGAAATATGTAGGTACCTGAATTAAATGTAACACATAAGGAATAAGAAAATTTTATACATTTAAGGACAATATTCAAGGACACAATTTCTGTTTAGCTGTATAGCCCTTAATATTTCATTTTCTTAATTTCTCTTGTAACTGCCGCTAAACGCCTTAATCAAGGAATGGCAACCCCAACAATATGCAAAAATATTTTTTTTCCAAAATATTTTCGTAAGCGAAGTTCATGATCTGACAGTTTTTCCAGAATAAAGTTTGAGAGTTGGCTACAGCTGAAGTTGAAATTTCCTCCAGATTCACATAAATAACTTCCCAGTACCTACATCCGGTGAGTATCTACTGAGTGAATTGTGGTGAGTTGGCATTAATATTCGTATTCCATGCTTCAATGTGCTTCAACTGAAGCGAGTAACTCCTAATATATATAACTCAGTGCCTCTTTTATATTTCCACGAAATTTTAGCCTCACATAAATGGAATGTAATCCACCTGATGCCACATTTTTTTCTTTAAGGAATCAAAGAGAGCCCAATTCATCGGTTTGCTGTAATTTTGAAGGTTTTGGCTTGTGGCCATGAAATAAATGATGCTGTATTTACAGAATACTGTTATTCAACAGCAGATTTGTACGTTAAACGTTATTCGTGGTATAACATGCCACCCTCCATCCACAAGCTGCCAATTCATGGATCTGCAATCGTTAAGGAAGCTGCCCTCCCTATTTATCGGAAGAGGCGATGGAGGCTAGGAATAAGGATATAAGAAGATTCCGGGAATACCACACAAGAAAGTTTTTTCAAGGATCGCCACAAACGAGGATCTATTTCGAAGGTTACTTCTCACATCGCATCGACAATATCGGGAGTCCAGAAAAGAAAAATTGTGCAATTATCTGATGAGGCAATGACTCTTCTTACTGTGGAGGAATCGAGTGAACAGACTGATGATGAGACTGATGAAGAAATATCAGACGACGATTAGGAGCGTGTTTAACATATTTCCTTGATGTTTTATATGATATAATATTAATAATATGTTTAATATATAATGTTTGATAAATATATGGAAAAAGTGTTGGTTTATTACTTTGATAATTCTATTACCCAACTAAAAAGTACATCTGATTGAAATTATGCAGCCAAATTCTGTGATCGGTGCTTTATTTTGCAAATCTCCCAGCCGCAAATGAGCTCATTGCAATCGGAGCAATAACTATGACGTTAACCCCTTGTAAAATAGGAGTCATGCGACATGGTTTCGCAACATTTATAAGTTTGAAATACTGTGAAAATAATATATCCATTGAAAATCATGATAGCAGTGATACGGTTAAAAATACTTTCAAATCTATGAGCCGGAAAAAAGAAATTTGATATGCATAAAATTACATTGCATGCGTATAATTTGAAGTAGTTAAAATAAATTCATTGAACAAATAATGAAATAGAGTAATAATATCTGGGATAAATAATACTAACTACCAAACTAGATTCAACATATATAAAATGCATGCAAACATTTGCGAAGTTAAAAAATTTCATTTGGCTCATGTAAAATTAATTGTTTCAAAATTGTCCCAATAAAAACAATAGCAATCGCTAAATAGATGCATGAACAAATCAAATTAAATTTATCGGATATATTAGTTGTGTTCACAATTGCGGAAATTACGTTAAATTTAATTTGGATTTTGTAATTTTGAAATTGAAGTATTGATTTTGGCAAGTTATTTCGATTCGGGACCATCGTGCTCCGGTTCTTCCAGTGTTAAACTGTGAGGATTTTAGCCAAAGTCTTTGAGCATCCCAAGGGAAGCAGTGTTCTTCGAAGACGATGTGGTCAGAGGGGAGTGCTTGCAGGTCGTGGCCCACGTAGGCGTCAACAATGCTTACGGATGGCAGACCCGAAAAGATGTTGCTTTACTTCAAGGAATTGAATTCCGAGGTGTGAGGCTTGCAAGTGGCGTTGAGCTGGCGATTTCGTGTTGTCGACCCGAGGTCCTTTTGATTTGACGGAGCCGGAATTCAGAGGCCATCGCGAGGCTGCTGCGAGGACATCGGAGTCGTCCCCTTCGCAGAACTTCAGCCGGTCGTGTAAAAACCCTTTAAACTGCCAAGGGGTCATTACACTCCGGACTGCATTGATTGCCTTTTTGAAGGTAGGGAAGCGAGTAGGTTGTGTAGCGGGGCGAATAATTTTTGGTTGCCAGGCCAGTAAAATGTGATCTTAGAATCAAGTTGGAAAATAAGTTACTGGCAGAAAAACTTACGACCTTTCCGCGCCTCCCGTATGAATGATTCAGGTTTTCGTAAGGAATTGAGTTGATGAAGGTCTCTCCATCCGGGTGAGTCGATTCATGACCGACGTTTCGGCTGCTTACTCCGCCGTCATCCTCAGGGTGGTGAGTCTCAGTAAAAATATCGAGAAGAAGATATTTCCGTAGCAGTGGTTAATTGATGTAGTCTAAGAAAGAAGATTCCTGTAGCCCACCACTTTTTCTGCACACAAGTTGGTCCTCGTATAGGAACTACTCAACTGTTCATTTTATTCTGATGTAAATGAATCTTGTCAATATCTTCGAGGCTTGTGTCGTCAGGCTTATGATCGTAATATTTTTATAATTCTCAGTCCTCTTCTTGGTGATAGAGATGATGACGTTCTTCTCAAAGTCCGTGGATATATCCCTGTGGTAGAGTACAGGTCGCCAGTATAAATAATTAGTTTTCAATTGGAATTTGGGAAATAATATTCATCCTCTAGATTTCAGTTAGATGTTCTGTTTTGTGTTCCTATTGGAGGCAATATCGTGGTGGCAAATTCTGTTGTTATTCGTGGTTCAGGTGGTGTCGGGCCACAACTGGTGTTGTTGAAACATGCATCTAAAGCTGTAATGGCATTGAAGTTAACGGACCCTTCCTCATTCACCACTGAGTCTGGATCCCGCATTACCAAATCCAAGCATCTGAAATAAACCGCTCACTCAATGAGACAGGAGGTGCATTCTTATGAGATTCGTAGCATTTTAAAGCAGCCAAGTGCACTTCATCAAATGGAAGCTCATCGAAATTCACGACTTTGAATTTGCGAGCACGTCAAAGTAATATTTCTAGATGGATGGGTCTTACTGTTGACCATCAACGCAAGGCTCAAGTGTCTGGTCACTCGAGTTCCCCATCCGCTGACCTCTTCATTCTGTCGAACCTTCCCCTCCACCTTCCCGCTCCGTAAATCACATGTCCTCCCTCCTCTGACGTTCTCGGCCTTCTGGACCTCGTCTGCAATCCCACATAGTCTCACGATTTTTGATGCAATATTTCAAGAGTTTCAATAGGATTGGTGTTAATTCCACCCAAATTATTCGTTGTAAGCATAATGTGCTCGTGCTTCTCTATTGCCATTTTTCAAAGGCTTTCAATCCTACCTTTTTGGGGTGCGTTATTTTCCATGCCTCACTGTCTAGAAGGAGTATGGCTATTCTACATCTATCTATGCGTTCGTTTGAAAGAAATGCTTCCTTACTTCTGAGCTATAATTTCGCCTGGTTGTAATTTCCAACTTACTATGGTAGACTGGACCATAATCACAAAATTAGATAAATTGATTACCGAACTGACAGATTCAAAATGTCCTTTTTTCCTTGTACTATTAGGGATATGAATAACGGTAAATGTATCCAGTACGAGTGTAGCAATAGTTAACATTGGTAGCTGCATGTTTGTATAAGGACTTAAAGCTAACCCATCTAACGGCTCGTTTTTGCATGTATGTTTTGCTATTTTATCTTTTTTTAAATAGCGTAGTTTTGAACAGTACCTATACAAGTTGTAATCCTGTTGTATGCATGATATGTAGTGCATGTTTGGTGAGAGTTCACCCCCTGCCACACACCTTTATGGAGGCTTGCAGGGTATTATGTAGATGTAGATGTAGATATATTTTTCTTCTCGTATAGCACCATCTTCACTTCTGCTCGAGTATAGCAGTCATATTTGCTTCTTCTTCCGTTGCTTTTTGCTTCGTTTCCCAATAGATGATACTTCCACCACTTCAACACTTTTCTTTCGTATGATATTGGTCTTCTTCTTCGCTCTTTTGCTGTGTTCCATGTACTTTTTTTTAAGGGTAATGGATGGTTATTCAAAGGTTCGCTTTACGCCGATACTTACTGTATTACTATTGATCCCAATACTTCCTTCCTTCTTAAGATTCTCGTGGCGATGGTCTCTCCTCGTAAAAACTCAATCGCGTCTCGAAATTCCGGTTTCGACTCCAAACGGATTCCAGACTTTTCGGGACGATACGATATAGTATCGAATATCGTGACGACTCAAGTGCCCTCTGGTTCACCTCAACTTGATAAGTACTGTCGTGATGCATGCTATTTTTTATTGTGAAGACGATGGAAGGGTCGATGAACTCTTCTCGGGCTCTACACCGGGTGAGTGAATGTAATGCTGCCGACGTTTCGGCTAGCGACCCAAGGCAAATGTCACGTAACTAAACCGACCGTTGGTTTACATTCACTCACCATTGCATTCATTCACTCACCCGGTGTAGAGCCCGAGAAGAGTTCATCAATGCAATTCGCCGGGAAAGCGTGAAATCTTACTTGACAATGGGCTCGTTTACCATATATTTTATCCCCGAAACTGATAGAGTTTTTAAAATTAAAAGTCCAGTATTTTTCCGTTCTTCTATCCGTCAATTAGTTCTCGAGTTTTACGTGGCGAAAAAACGATGTTTTAAACCCTTTTCGAAAAAGTGGGCTGGCATGCGACCTCTGACGTCATCCACTTCGTCCAATCACAACTGAGCCCGCAAAGATACTTCGCATTATCGCAATGGGGGAACACAGATGTCTCTGCCAATGGGAGCGGTTGCAACAGGATCTGTGCGAGCAGACCTTCCGAGAACCCCCCTCCACTCCCTTCCCTTCCCCTAAAAGCAGTCAAGTACGGGATGTGGATGACGTAAATGATATCAAAGCAGCTTTTTCGGTGGGCGTCACCCTTTGCTTATTTTGATTTTTTTTATTTATGAGTGATTGGCTCCGGTTAGAAGATTAATTATTTCACTAAAATTCATTTTTCGTTTCCATCTAACAATTTCGTGTTCAACAAAATAGCGACTTCGGTTTCGAGTAAACGAGGGAAAAGTGAATGGGAAGAATGACAAAGGAGGCCTCGTATGGGATATAGAGAACAAGAGATGAAGTTTGTGAAAGAGAGGAAATATGTGAATCCCAAGAGAGTAGCTATAATGAGAGAATTAAGGAGGTTGATCCGAAAAGTGAATGTCATGTCATTTCTTTTTTATATTTTCAGCACTTATACAACTAAAGTTCCTCTATCTAATAAAGTAAAGATAATTACACCAACCCATACTCCTTTTTGCACAAATTGCATTTGAAATTACATACGATTAACGGCGAGAATGGTCATCACATGGTAATATAACGTTTAAAAATACCAAAGTGACATGTCATTTTTGCAAAAAACATATTTTATGCGTAATTTCACAAGAAATAAAATGACACGAAACAAAAGGCATCAACCCACCGTATTTTTCGCTAAATCCACCAATGTATGCGCTTATAGCAGACAAAATGCGTTAGTTGACTTCAAGTGGCGCTGCGGTCACTCTAGCCAAAATGTATGGCGTATGAATAATATCATTACTAATGAGATATTAAAGCATATTTCAGAAAAATATAAAACATAACGTTTGATAGTAATATTCTGGTGTTATACATTAGTAAATTCATTGAGTACATGAATTTATTTCTCTAAAGTAAATGCTGAATTGACTCCATCGTCGTGCTGATTAAAATTATCATAAAAAATAAATCCTTCGACTTACCATCGTATTTCTTGGGATACTTTTGACTTTCAATAGCTTAGGTAATTTTCTTTGTGAAGTAAAAGGATCACTTAGCAGGCATATATTCGTACTTAAATTAAAAAGATTCCTTAGACAACTTGACTCAAGCAGTCGCGAGCCAACTTCCTTAAGTGGAGAGAGTCGGGTCAAACGAATCTTAGGATTGTTGTCTTACGCAGATGATGAAGTATTTTATTTAATTAAGAGAAATAAATACGTATTTGACATCGCATGGCCCCTTAACATACGCACATTACACTTCATCCATTCTCACTTATCTTATCTGTTTGCCTGAGCGTCCGTATGTTAGTAGCAGCTTTTTAACAGGTTTTTATTTCCCGAGTGGACGGCAGTAGCTGCGAAGGACCCCATTAAGCGATCCCTTCGACGCCAGCCGCTCGTGAAATCGCGATCCCACATCAGAAACAGTTTAGTCGGTTTGATCGCCAATAAAACATCAACTGCCGCGTGGGGCCGATTATTCATCGCCAATTCCGCCAAACTTGCGTTGGCAATTAAATACTGATGATAATGAAAAAAAGAGACATAACGACTCCCGTATCTGGTGGGCGTTTGTGGTTGATTGACGGCTCACTCGGAATATACAAAGATAAGTATTTTAATTAAAGCGCCGCCGTTGGTTTGGGGGGGAAGGATCGATGAGGAGGGAACAAATGAGCGTCGGCCGCGCTCCCGAGAGGCGCCGAATAGCCCCGAAGCGACCGATCGGGTTGCGGAATGAGCCGAAGACGGAATGGAAAGGGTGAAGCGCTGGATTGCTGGTCTCTAATGTTCAGCATCAGGATGTGTGAAAACTTCGAATCAAACGAGGAATGAATATTCCCAGCCGGCTCCAAGAAATGTGGATGGGGAGTGTACGTCTGCCGCAATGATTGCTGCACAGCGCAAATGGGTGGGTGCCTTCAGTTAAAGGCTTTGTCGTGATATAGTGTGCCACTAATATTGATAAAATTTTGATTTCAATCACACGGAGAAAACATGAAAACCTGCACAAAATATAACCTCAAATTATTAACTCTAATGGCAATACCGTTTAATGCTATTAGTAGAGGTAACGCACAGAAGAGTAGGGTCTACTAATATAGATGCACTAAAACTTTCGGTATGATTTTAATCCACTGAAAAAATGAGTGTCACTTTAACGGAACGCGTCCACTCATCAACAGCACACCTATGAATGCACAGCACAGCGCTCGTCCGTATCATGGATGAAGCAGCTACAGTTCTTGGCTTTGAGGAGCAGTCTCCGCTATAGGCTGAACAACTGCTGTGTGTTCAGACGACGTAGGGTCGGGCGCAAAGGCAGAGCACATGCACTCGCCTCTTCCACTCCAAGAATATGAAGCCAGCGATCGATTTCTTTTGAAGGTTTGCCTTTGCAGTGTGGTGAGCTCATTCAACTTCAGTATTCAAGTCTTCAGAGACGCAATTTGGATCGAAAAATGGAAGAAAAGCACGGAAGAACGAGGGAGAACGGATGAGTTAGCTCCGGTTCTCTCTGCTTGGACATGTCCAGCATTTTAAACGAGACTGCTGGAGGGACGAAGGAGAGACATATCAAATGTTGAAAAGTCGAGTCCCGAAGCATCCAGGTAGGTCACTTTGTTATTTATCTCTCATTAAGCAAGTAAATTATAATGATAATGAACAGTCTCGACAATAATTTCAATGGCCCATAAGTAATTAAAAAGAGTACCTTAGTAATGTGAACAGTCTCGATATTTTTCACGCACTAACAACTTAGCTGGTTGGTTCACCGGACCTTCCATTTTCAGGGCAGACTGGTGAACATTATGCCACCCAGGTGACTTATTTTCTCAGCTTGATCGGGGGGATGTGTGTGTGGTCATTTTAGCCCTCAGAGGAGCCGAGAGTTGGCCCTCTTAGCCTTACATGCACCATCCTAGGGGAGACAGATTCATGGGATAATTGCGTTGCAGTGCAGGTGGTCGGAGAAGTCGAGACGGTTGCATAGTCTTACGAATGATGTTATTCGGTTTGGCACGCAGCAAACTATGTTTTGTGACAAATATTAGTTTCAATTGAGTATCATTCTTTTGGTTCATATCCGGGGACTGTATGTTTAAATACAATAATTCATTTTAAACAAAGTAGTTAATTGAGGATGCATTTTGAAAAACTTATCTTTTGTGTATTCTTTGGGGAAAATATAAAAGTGCGTGAAGACAAACCTGCTAATACTGGGTGAATAAGTATTAGCTAATTCCTGTGGGTTGAGGACATATAATGAATTATTATAGAACAATTCAAAGTTTGTGAAACTCATGATTCAATGAATGGAGTGTTGCGTAAGACCGTGTCACGTTTTGTGCTTTTCTTTTCGTATTATAGAATGGATGAGTGAATGTGCACGGTGCTCTCAAGAACACGCACACAATTGGTGTCATTCTGCCTCGTGTAATTAAAAAATGTTTAAAAAAATCTGTTTGACGTTTTTACGAAATTTCGACAGCCTGAGATGATCGAGGATGTTAAATGCTCGTCCAAATTCATGATCTGTGTTTGACACATGATACATTACATTACATTGTCATATCCAATGTGCATCTCCGTATTGTCTCATGGTACTGGTATCAATTACCGTGATTTGATACAGACATTTCTTTTGCCTTTTTTTATTGTAGGTAGTAGTAGTGAATCCAGATGTCTCTGGGGCTCTTTCTATTTGGGTGCTTACACTGGCTTGCTTCTTGATTGCTTCCGTGAACTGTGAATGCGATTACTTTTATGCATGCTCGCGATTCCCGGAGCGGGTACAAGCATTCTCGGCACACACAAGAAAGCCCTAGTCTTGCCCACCTCTGGCTCCCCCACATCTTGCCCCCCCCCAAAGAGGACAATTTATAGTCTGACGAGTGCGTTTTAAGCGTTGCCCGGGCGCTATGCGGGCGGGACGCAAAGATAGCGGGGAGCAATAAAGCGAACAGAATCATTCGTCATCTGGAAAGGGGGGGGGGCCTCCTTCGAGGGTGGGAGGAGGGCCCCAACGCCCTCTTGCGCGCGCGCGCATCGAGGGCGGTTAGAAAGGCAAACAAAACACACTCTCGGACTGCCCCGTTCACGCGTCAAATGGCCCCATTCCGCCTGACCGCCCGCCCGTTATATTCAAAGGGGGCCCCATCGCCAACAGACCCTTTCCCCACCCCCCTTCCACCCTCCCCCCCTCCCCTTCCACCCCTTGCTGCAAATCCCGCACCCTCCTTCGAATGCTCTCAATCTGGTGCGCTTAAGCGACCTCTGCGTTTGACAAATCAAATTTCATCAATGCGTTGATTAATGGCGGATATCAAGGGGTTGGCTGGCTGGCGGGAACGGGGCTGCACCCTGGGGGGGGGGGGGAGGGGGAGAATGTTGCCATGGAGATTATATCCCAGGTATATCCCCCACCTTCACGTCGCTTGTGGTTTTATCCCTGAATAGTCAAAAAGTCAGTCCAATTAAACAGACTCAGCGAAGCCCATGAATTCTCTCCATGAAACATTTTAATTCGAGCACTCATATATATGTATCGATTACAGCATTGCAACATAATGTTTTAATTTATCGTTTAACTCGAGAGATGCGGTGATGCTGTTATGAAGTCAATGTACCTGGAATACATGATCTCATCAACTTAAAAACTATTCCCCACTGCTTGATCGAATGTTTATCTCTGATTCACAAATTAATGTACGCTCGAATATGCATTGGATGTTTTTAGGCAGATTGTGGAGGGAATTAGATTAGGCATTGTGTATGTATTATTGGTACGCGATTCATCACCAGTGAATCATGCCAATCAAATATGTACCTCTTTGGAGCCAATGGTTTTGTTCTCGGGAAGAGCGACATCGAGTACCACACGTCAACACAATCCGGTGGTCGTCGTCCATCACTATTCATTTTCGCATTCGCGAGGCTTCTTAGTTCCGCTCGGACCTGGAGAGGTCTGGAAAGACGTTCGCGGCCCTCGGAAAGGGGGCCGCCGAATACTTTCACGCGCGCACATTGTTGTGTGGACGGGGGGGGGGTCCTTTGGGCTTGAATGCCTTGATTGATGGGCTCCCAGTCCATTTGGGGTCTGCGCGAGGGTCGTCTGCGAAGGCCCCTTTGAGGCCTCCAATCGATCGACGAGACTGAGTGGTCGAAACGCCACTTCCGGCCGAATCACGCGGATGTTTCTTCCAACATCCGGTCCCAGAGGGAGGGCCCTCCCTCGCTTGACCCTTCTACACTCCGACAGCTCCTCGCTCCGCCGTCAGCCTGTCCGGCATCAGCAAACGCAACCCCCTTTAAGATTTGTGTTAATTCATGCGGTCCCAGGCGGTTCGGGCCAACAACTACATGCTAATTTGGTCCTCGCTTTGTTCCCATAAATCGCAGCGTCGCGATATCGAGAGGGAAATTCACCTTAGAGTGTTTTTCTTTTAACACTAGAACCGCGGACGTGGCATTTTTGTACCATTTAAATGGTACAGGACTTAGAAGAACACGTTTGCTCTGATGGATATAAACCCAAAAGATAATAACAAAGTCGAAATGCTTAAACCTTTTATAGGACCATATGTATACGGTCATGACCAAGACGTTTCTAGAAGTATTTCGGGAAAAACTACATTTTGTGAACTCGCGCTCCTAACAATTATGAAGTAGGTATTTGATGTACGCTATCCTTCAGTAGGTAATACAAAAAATATATGCTGGCAGGACCATCGTCCTGAAAATATACTTCAGTATTTTGATGTAAAATTCGATATTGTATAAGATGATAATATTGCACACTTCTACGTACATTTAACAAACTTTTGCTGCATACCACCACCATCTCAGTGCATTGCGTGCCCGTAGATTTGTCCACCAGCATCAAAATAGTATTACCGCTAATTATCAGTCGAACTATCACAATAACCTCACCAGGGTCTTCCGACAATGTTTCGAAATTGCTGCGCTCAAGATAAGGTTATGAGATATACTTGAAGGTAGGTACTTGTGAGTGGTGATTTCTTTACATATATCTAAGCACTCAACAGTTCAACAAGTTTTCATTACGAGGTTCAATATTTGCGATAGTGTTCTCTATCGTTCATTTTCACAGAATGTTGGCACTTTTTGACTTTTAATATTTATGTAAGTGTAGTAAACTAATAGACATTATTCGGGTCATAGACATTCTGTGTAAAATTAATTAAAATATTGATTTTATTGCTTGTAATAGGAAGGCCCATAAAATTGTAGTATTTAGGCAACAACATATTGTAGTTAAAATGAATAATGATCTTTAACAAACTAAAGTCTCTTCCTAGTGAAACAAACTGATTCCGGAATTAAAAAGTCAAGGGAAGTACACCTAAGATTGCCGATGGGATGTTTTTGTCCCGTCAGCGGCATTAGGAATGTTGTACAATCCAGCGGTTCTAGTGTTAACCCACCCCTCACGTTTGAGTTGGCAATGTGGGCTTAATGTTCGGCAGATATGGAAAAGGAATCATTCGTGAATCGCTCCGGGACGCGCGTTGTGGAGCGTTTATTGATTTCCCTTCGAGTGGCACTGGCAACCTGCTCCTTCTTGTGCAAACATGCATGGGACCGGCGAAAAGATTTTCAGTTCGTCTTGTTCGCAATCGGCGCGACACTTATTACACGTCGCTCGTTTCTTAATTGCGACGCCAGGGCGGGCGGTGCGAGAACTGAATACCACAGAGAGTAGAGTGCATGACAGGGAGGAACCGACTGCTGCGCTGAGGCAATGGGGTCGTTTACCCTATTTTTTATTACCGAATATGATAGAGTTTGTAAAATAAAAAGACCCGTATTTTTCGATTTTCTGATCCGTCAATTATTTCCCGAGTTATAAGCGGCGAGAAACTGATGTTTTTAACCCTTTCGGAAAAGTGAGCGTGGTGCAACCTCTGACGTGTATCGACTTCGTCCAATCACAACTGAGCCCGCGAAGCTACTTCAGCAATGGGAGGGACACAGCTGACTCTGCCATAAGGAGCAGTTGCGACAGGATCTGTGCGAGCAGACCTTCCGACAACCCCCTCTCCACTCCCTTCCCTTCCCCTAAGGGGAGTCAAGGACGGGAGGAAAATGATGTCAATGTTTTCACAGCAGCTTATTCGGTGGGCGACACCTTTTGCTTATTTTAATTTTTGATTTATGATTGAATGGTTGTGGTTAGAAGATTAATTATTACACTAAAATTCTTTTTTCGTTTCCATCTAACGATTTCATGTACGAAACGAAACGAAAAAAGAATTTTAGTGAAAAAATTAATCTTCTAACCAAAACCATTCACTCATAAATTAAAATAAGCGAAAGATGACGCCCACCGAAAGAGCTGCTGTGATAATATTTACGTCATTTTCCTCCCGTCCTTGACTGCTTTTAGGGGAAGGGAAGGGAGTGGAGGGGGGTTCTCTGAAGGGCTGCTCGCACAGATGCTGTCGCAATCGTTCCTATTGGCAGAGTCAGCTGTGTCCCTACTCCCATTGCGATAAGGCAAAGTAGCTTCACGGGCTCAGTTGTGATTGGACGAAGTCAAATACGTCAGAGGTTGCACCACACCCACTTTTCCAAAAGGGTTAAAAACATTAGTTTTTCGCCGCTTAGAACTCGAGAAATAATTGACGGATCAAAAAACGGAAAAATACGGGTTTTTTTAATTTTACAAACTCTATCACATTCGGCAATAAAAAATGTGGTAAACGACCCCATTGTGTATATTTAAGTAAAATATGAACCCGGAAATGATTTATTTCGCTTGTATTAATTTACAGACAATCTGTCACACAAATTGCACGTACTGTGTTCCTAAGGTTAGCACGATACCCTTACCCGAGGCTTAAACCCACGTTTGCCGAGTCGGCTACCGGCGGAGCTGTGTTTCATAAATATCAAATTTGGAGACTTTTTTGAAGTGGCTGGCCCAATGAGAGGTCATTTCCCTTCGGATCTAGGAGGCGACCTCGGCGACTTGGTCATTGAATGGTCAGTTCCGAAAGTCCTTGAATGGTCTCTCTGAAGGATAACTTTAATGTCAAACGGAGAGGCCATCAAATTCCTCGTCTCCTCCCCCCCCCCAGGCTGGCCAAGCAAGCTCCAAAGTTAATCGAAGGCTGCGATTTTCATTTTTTATCGCCTCGCATCACGCTGCGTGCGTGTGTGCGGCGTGTGCAGCTAATTAATACCGCACCCACAAACACCCACGCTGGAGTTCTTCCGCATCACTTGCGCCCGAGGGAAGAGGTCCATTTTTTCCAGTCCCGCGGAATAAAAACATTATTCCCTCGTTCTAACGCGAAGAGCACATCCCGAAGAGCCCTCCTAAAACAACACTCGCCGCTCCTTATTTTTCGATTAATCGATCCGGAGGAGTGGTCGGCCTCCCCGACTGACAATCGAGATGGAAGTGTCCGAGGGAAGTCGCCTCTTTGCAAAATCCAAGTCGCTCTCTCTGCGTGAGTAGGTAAGTAGGCACTGTGAGACAATGGGGAACATGCATGAAATTTGTTTCTCGAAGATTAATGATGTACTTGATGTGAAATTCTCTCACCAATTTAAATATACAAGCCAAATTTCCCTACGCCCACCACAAAGATTATTAAATGATATTAAAATGTTCCCGAAAATCGACGATAGTCACGTGACCTGAAACGCCTTCTGACGTCACTGCACGGTATAGGTTCCATATTGCTACGGAGAGAGACATTTATATATAAAAGAAAACGAAGTTAATGTATTGTTTTGAGGTTTTTAGCCGTTTCTTGAAAGAAACGATGACTAAAAAAATGCTTTAAAAAGCACATTCCGACAATTTCCTTTGGTTAACTCCCTTATGGCGGCGTTCTTCTAAAAAAACCAGCGATTGCATAGGCGTAGTAGAAATTCTTGGGCACTAAACAGGCATTATATAATTAATGGGCGATTTGCTCGTTACCATCCATACTACGTAAATAAAAAATCGAAATACAATCGTTTATTGCAATAAAAAAAATGAGATAAATACATACGTTATCGCCAATAATTCATTTAACAACTTACCTCCATGCATGAACAGTTAAACAACGCCCATAGTGATGCCGTGCCGTGACGTCATGCAATGATGTCGTGTTTATAAGCTGCCGAAAAGTACAATTTTTGAAGACTAATTAATATCTTTGTAACGCAACTTAATGCTTCAGCAAAATTTTCTCCAAGCACATTTTAGCTAATAAACTTCACATTCAAAGGGTTATAAAAATTAGTACATGGTCCCCATTGTTGCAACGCACTTAACTACGCTAGAAAGGAAATATGTGCCTCTAAAGTCACTCCGTCATTTACATGGACCATTCTTATGAATCCGTCTGTTGATTACCTCTTTTAGAATATACAATCAGGGAGTGTCCAATAAAAGGGTCTAGGATTTTTGACCAAATTTAGGCAGGCAGGTATCCTTGAATGACCCCTTATGGGATTATACATTCAATAATTTATACAAAAAATGAGCTAGATTAATTTTGCTGTGAGTAAAATAAATAGGCATGGGAATGTGAAGTGTAGCGGCTTCGAACGGTAAGGTTGGTATTTCGAGGCCTAGCGCAGGCATTTGTTTTTTCATTCATATTTCTGATATATCGCCCACCCTGGTGGTATATACATATAACAGTACAATAACATTGAACCTGAATTAGTTAAGGGTCCTTTCCTGAGCTCCTTCATATATTTTTTTAAATTCCTTAAAGTCCCTTTATTTAACTTAACCTATAGGCTTCAACTTTATTCATAGGCTACATAAATATGAGTGTTACTAAGAAAATAATTGGCCTGTTTTTCAACGTCTTTCTCGGTGTATTTTTAGCCTAAACTTGTTAAAAAAGGGATTTTGGATGTTATATTTGCTGCGATATAATAACACATATTCTTGCAAAAAGTCCATTTATAAGTAGATACTGAAATCTCAAGTTACGCTGCACAGGCTTTCCAAGGAATCCTTTCAGATGTGTGCACCAAGTATAGCCAGCCCCACGGAGCTTATGGGAAAATTTTGTATACAAGAAGTTTTGTAAGGTGATCTTCGACCGCAAAGCACGCCTGCCAACAACCTCGGGGATTTAACATTTTCAGTTACTGAGGGAACGGATTTCGGCTCACGGAGGTTGGCACAATCCACTTGTCTTCGAAAACTGAGATTGTGAAGAAACGCCATTTGTGTGACTAAAATAGATGTCACACTCACAATTAATTGATTTTCATCTTCTTTTAACAGAAAAAATCATTTAAACAGCTTAAGAACTACTAGTGGATGTGGAGGCATGGAAAAATGTTAGTTTCCCATTAACCATGGTCAATCGAAAGTAGTACTCCAAGAACAAATGTAACGCAAAAAGTGAAGCAGAGAACACTCCTAATAGTTCCCGAAATGAGCGAAACGAGATTTCTATAAATGTTGGTTTCGTCTTCGCTGCTCAGCATTTCAGATTCTCTCGATCAAAGTATCATCCTTACACATATTTAAATCAACAAAAATCCAGAAACATTTGCTATAAAGTTGTTACCCAAGATCTCTTTCATTCTAGAATGGGACTTCATTTCATTTTGATCTTTTGGTTAAGTAGATTGACATTATGGCCAACAGGATGTGTTGGTCTACGTGGCCTAAAATATATCTAATATCTTTTGAGTTTCTTATCGGTAATTGTCAAATTCAAGACGTCATTTAAGTAGTTCTTTTCAGTATCCACTTAGATATGCTACAACTATAGTTTATCAGGCATAAAGCCTTTCTGTTTGAGAAACCCTCAGAGCAGATATTCCAAACAGCGAAAGGGGGGGGGGGGGGGGCAGGAGGGCACCAAGGCCCCCCCCCCACCACCTGCCCCGGGCCCTTTTTAGTCGAAGCGGGTACTTTCTGACACACACATTCTCACACCTTAATAGGCCCTTTTATCGCTATTCTAGTCTCCAACCCCATCTATCCGTAAAAAATGCGGGCCCTTTTCTTAGGTACCAGGCCCTTTCTTAGGTGCCGGGCCCTTTTCTTAGGAGCCGGGTCCTTTCCAAGGTTGGCCCACCCAGTGAAAATAGTCCCAACGCCCCTGATTCCAAATCAAAGCCCTGAGAAATAAAAAAAACCTTCGCCTCTGAATCCAACAGCCGAGTGATACATGCGTCCAGGATAATGAATCTCTCCGTTCTTGTTTTAGGGTACCCTAACAATAAGAGCTTACGATTTCATATGAAGTGTGTCCCATATTCTTACATTTTAATTGCCACTCTGCAAGTAATAATCACTTGCTGATATCGTTACCTCAAGGGTCGATAAGTGTTCGTTCCTGCCTACCAATGGAAAACAAATAATTTGCCGCCGCACTGATCATCTTCACGATATGGTAATTTTCCTCCCAAGCGAAATGGTGCAAAAACGCTTTCATCTACATAATACCTTGCAAGCCACCGTAAAGGTGTGTGGCAGGGGGTGAATTCTCACCAAACATGCACTACATATCATGCATAAAAAAGGATTAGCATTTATATAGGTACTGTTCAAAACTACGCTATTTAAAAAAAGATGAAAATAGCAAAGCATACATGCAGAAACATGCTGTTAGTTGGGTTAGCTTCAAGTCCTTACACCCACATGCAGCTTTCCAATGTTGTCCATTGCTGCACTCGTACTGGATATATTTACCGTTATTCATATCCCTAATAGTACGAGGGAAGAGCGTAAGAGCTTTCTTACGCTACAGCAGTGAGGAAGGTGATGTTGGGCTGGGTGGAAGATTTGGAGGCCATTCTTTAACTTACGGAGGAAGCGCACGTTTCCTGTACCGACCTGTACCTTTTCTCGGCAATCCCCACCTGGATTTGAGCAAGACGTTAGCATTGATTATAGAGCATTGGCATGTAGGAATTTGCAAAGCAGTCACGGCGAGTTTGGACGTTGGTGAACTGGCTTCGGCCCTGGATGGAGACCGCGTTCACTTTAATCCTTTGGCATAAAAGCTGCACCTCTTCATGTCGAGCATGCCTCTTACCTCCTGGCTCTGACAGCATTGCGAGCGCTTCTTGTCTCCGCGGTTGAAGCAAAAAGAGGAGCTTCTTCTCCTACTCCTTCGTCTTGGAGGGGGGGGTTGGCTCTTCCTCGCTCCCTGTAAGAAAGATGCCCACGGATGTCCTTCTTGTTTGATTTGTCGTCACCAGAGGGCGGGAGAGCCCCCTCGGGGGAATGAAATCGCCGATTCAAAACCTTTTAATAACCTTTCTCTCTGATTGCTCACGCAGCAATTCGTGGAGGCTGCGTAGATGGCCCGCCCTTCCTTTTGCACGATTCCTCTCGCTCGGAAAGCGATTTGCAAATCAAAATTACACTCTTTCGAAAGAGGTTGAGGAGTCAATTCGGGGACCAGGGAGTGCGTACGTGAGTCTGTTACGCGATTAATCGAAACCAATTAATTCGATAAATGGTTTCTCCCCGCTCAGGTTTTTTTTTCATTTTCCGCGCAACGGATGAATAATTGCGAACACTTTGATTTCGTCCCCTTCCCGTTTTTTTTACGAAATTGGATCCGCCCCCTCCCCCGTCCAGAAACATCGCAGCCAGCAGAAGGGAGGAATTTAAATCACCACCACCCCCTCCCCCATCCATATCGCCCACCCTTTTGGAAAACACGCCGTGAACCCTGCGAACGACAGAAGTCCCCCCCCCCCCCTTCCCCCCCCTCCCCCGTCCACGCTTCCATAAAATTAAAACCCTGAGTGGAGGAGGAGGAGGAGGGTATATTGCGAAGGGGAGCTGCTGCTGTGTTTGTCTGCCCTCCTTCCCTTGTCAATGTCAAACATTGCGCTTAAGTCGTAACGGCTCGTATTTGCGCAATTGTGAATTTTTACCCACGTAGGGTTCTTTTGAGGGCTCATGTGAATGGTTGCTACAGGAGATAGATCAGAAGTCCATAATTATCACACTAAATAATATTTAACTGCAAAGGAGCACGATGTTAGTTGCTGATCTTTATTTTAAATCCATCTCGCTAAAAACAGTACTTGACTTCCACATTCGTTTCTCTCATCTGGATTGATTTTGGTCTTCGAAGTGATTAGGGGAGGGGGGCAGTGGAAGCAAAGTAATGATTAAAAGTTTCTGTTTTTATTCGTGACCATGAATAGTGTAACTAAATTCCACAAAGTGACGCCTTCAGTCCTACCTGATATGAAGCGAGTCACATACTCGACAAATAATACGGTCAAATCGTTTTTTGTCAATCGTCAAATCAATATTTTATCGTTGAGGATACTACTAATAGAATTTCAACCTCAGTAGCCTTCAAATTCAATGCAAAATGATTAGAAATCCGGCTCTCTGAATCAGTCGTCTTTCGTACGAACCGAGAGAGATCGTTTTTGGCGTCACTGGCTCGTATTTTTGTCCGTAATCTGCGAACGATAACAAGGGAGCGTGTGCTTTTAATTCCTTTCGAACGGATGGCACCCGATATTCCCCGGAAACAAACAGGGAGCGGGGCTCCAGATAAGGGAGAAGAATTGTTTTAATTCCCGCTCACCCTGAATTGTTCGATCTGTTTACACGGCTCTGCTGAGTTCGGGAGGGGGTTGGGGGACACCCCCTTTCCCCCTGCGCCTTCGTGGCTCCAATGGAATTGATCGCCTCACTCAGTTGATTGAAACGGCAAAGAGAAAACATCAGAGGTGGGGTTATTGACGGAGGGGACGATCTGATTGCACTTTTAAGTGGCAATTAAGGGCGGAGAAACGCAACGTGTCTAGAGCCAAGAGAAACAAAGGTGTCCGCCCACACCTTGGACATCGCGGCAAATGACGAGGGCATTCATTCGTGGCACCCATAGGATCCATCCTTAATCCTCATGACTTACGATAGTTGCGAACGATAATGGACCACAATCTCAAATGAAATGTCGGCCCAGGATTGGGAAGCGACATTTGCGGAACACGGAAAGATTACAAAAAGTGGGTGTTAAAGAAGTAATTGGACGATGATGGAACACTTGACGTACAGCAGTGAGGACGGAATTAAATTAAAAAAGGATCTCCTGTCAAGTAATTATTGGATCAGTGCTGCAAACCAATGGTTCCTTTGAACAAGAGGATCGTATATATCAGGGCAGAAAAACCATAGGCATATGAGACTATTAATTATAGAGCAATGAAATTGTTAAAAAAAACTGATGTATGCATGTAAATTAATAATAGCAAATGTGATGATTGATGCAGTTGACACACAAACGTTACATTAGAAACCAAAAGATAAGTGACAAGTCTCTCAAATGGCTTTTGGTGGAAATCTTCAAGGAAAGACAGCGATGGTTTCATATACATTTTCATGGTTTCATTTCCTTTTTACCTACAAATAAAATCGATGTTCGGCAAGTTTACTTTGTGGAATTTAGACATAGTAAAAGTAAAAGTACTTAGTTAATTCCACACCTTATTTCGAATGACTCGACCGGTTTCAACAGGAGGAATGACTCCTGATGATGACCTGTAAAGGTTGAAACCTGTCGAGTCATTCAAAATTAAGTGCGGAATTAACTAAGTACTTTTATTTCTACTTCCTTTTCACCTTGCGAGACGCATGTGGCAAGGCGGCAGCATAGTAAGTCAGCACACCAACCATAGAGTTAAGTTTAGCAGGACAAAATCTTTTTTAATCGACAATGTAGTATTGTGTTTGAAAGAGTTGTGCAGTGAAGCTTCCTCGAACGCCGGGGTTAAGTTCCGCAGTTGTGCCGCGTAGAGGGAAGCACTGACCTCATGGGAATAAAAGGTCTACCTGCCAAGTGGAGGGGGGTGTGGGGGAATATTCCTAATGTGATTAAAAATATTGTTCGTGGGAGGAGCGGAAGGCTCGGTCCGACGCCTGATTCCTATATTTCGATTTGTCATTTCTCCTTCCGTGGAGATACATCGTCCGATTCAAACTCATCCGATTTGAATTCCTCCAGTGACTTCGAGAACAGCCCCACTAGTCCGTAGGGTTTCCCAAACAAACCCTTTCCGTGGCCGACCGGCACTTCAGAGGAATCGGTCACCATACACCCTGCTTTCCTTTGCAACTCATTAAGTTCCTGAATCAAATATTTACTCATTGGGCCCCAAATGCCCTTGATGCATACTTCAACTGATGCCTTGGCATTCGGATTGAATGTAGGATCAACAGTTAGTCTTCAAACTGGCGAATATTCCAATTTGATTGTGATTTCCATGAAAAACATCAACTTTGACAATCATTTCTGGATGGATTGCAACTAAAAAGGTAGTGTTTTGATCCTTAGCTTTTCAACTAATTGTGTCATGCAGTGATGTGAATGTGAATTATGCCTTACAAGTGTCTCAAATTATTCGATTCTCTGCCAAAGGTGTCGCTACTTCAGTTAATAAAAGAACTATTAAAGTCGCCGCCGATGATTATCACGAGCTTGCTGTTTTTTGGAGAAAATGTTGATTCTTGATTGTGTAGTTGACCGTATTGTAGTCCCAGGGTTAGAGTAGCGTGGGCGATGAAGCTATCGAACGGCTACATCGGTGGTTACTTCCTTTAATTGTTCATGAGACACTTTATACGACATTGTCTTCAAAAGTGTTCGCGCCGCTCTTAAATTTCACTGCGATGAACAAACTCTCTGGCTCCGCCCCCCTAAGGCCTACCTCGACTGAATGTTTTATGCCTAGACTTCACTGTCCTCCCGATATCCCCTGACTTGGCCAACCTTCCGAGCCTCTGGCTACGTCGGTGTTCTGAGATATGTGTGTGCCCCCCCCCTATACATTCGCTCGTATGTTCCTCATGCTGTGGAAGTTTATTTCGGCCAAGTTGATGGGAGATTTTTGATCCCATGTGTACTTTTGTATTGTTTGTGCAGCATATTCCAAATGAGGTCTTACAAGGGAAAAGTAACTGATTTCTCGTACGTGATCGTCACATTTACCCAATTCTCTTGTGATGAATCCCTGTTTACGATTAGATTGCCCCATTATTTCACGTACGTTTTTACCCCAGGAAAGATCATGTGTCAGTCTTATTCCAAGGTAGAAGTATCGCGAGTAGCGAACCCGTATGCCCGTGCCTACCAAGATGGCCGCCGGATTCTCAAATCTTAGATGGCCTACTTGGTTGGGAAGCTCTGGAAACTCGTAAATTAGGCACCAGACTTAGACTACTCGAAAAACTGAAATCGATGTCATTCGATGATGAGGCATTAGGAGTACTATTACCCCCCCCCACACTGCCTCGGAAGATCAAATTGAAATGACAGAGTTAAGAGAGATAAGAGTGCCGAACGAATCGATGAAAGAATTCATTTTTCCCGAGGACAATTCTTGATCGTAACACGAATACGTCAGGATAAATATTGATATTTCCATCTATGTATGTATCCCGACTCCTTTCCTGCGTACTCTGAACTCTTCCTTTTCAGTGAAATTCACCTCTTCAATTTCTGACTACACCATTACATTTCTTGGCGTAGACATTCGGCTCCATGACAATAAATTCACAACATCTGTCCACACCAAACCTACCAATCACCAACAATACTTCCACTACATTAGTTGCCACCCTATTCACACCAAGTGCTTCATTCCTAACTGCCTTTCCATCCGTGGACACAGCATTTGTAATAACACCTCTTCCCTCATCAAATACCTAAATAATCTTCATACTGCTCTCCGTAAACGCGGGTACACTGAAAAGCTCCTCCACAAGAAAATCCTCCCCCACTCTTCCAAATACATTCCAAAAGACAGACCTCCATCTTCAGACACTGGACTGAATCTCTACACCACTTTCTTCCCCGGTTCCCACAAACTCAAAACCAAGGACCTCTTTCCCATTCTGAAAAACAGCGACGTCACTTCTTCTCTCCTGCCTCGTTGCTCCTCCATTTCCTACAGATGGCCACCAAACTTAAAAAATATTCTCAAGTCCACGAACCCTCTCTATCGCACTTCTGATTCTCCTCCCCCAAGGCCTTCTCCATGCAATCGTCCCAGATGTAAAAACTGTCCTTTAATGCGGTCCACCCCACACCCCCTCATCACTTCTTTCCCCTCCTCCCAAGCTGCTTGCCAGTCCAAGAATATTGTATAACTTATTCTGACCTGTAATTCTTGGCCCGCATTTTATATTGGCAAATGAACTACACCCTTGGCAATGCGTGTGAATAATCATCGATCTTCCACAAAATCCGCCACATTTTCATTCTTTCCAATCCCTATACACACCAATTCCCACAGCCTCCCTTTCGACAAGTGCTTTTCCCTCTCAATAATCGAATCCCTACCGGACCATGCTAGCAAAATAGATGTCTGGACTCGGGAGATGGCTTTTATCTGGATTCTCCGTGCATTCGAGAGCCCAGGATTGAACGAACAGCATTGATCCCCCCACTCTCATCCCTCACCCCTCTCCCTCCCCTTCAACTGCCTTCACACCCTTGGCGCACACTTCAGTTCTCCTCCGGTTGACGAAGACTGCATTGGCAATCGAATGCTTCAACTGTTTTCGGCGGGTTACAAAAATTCACACAAAAAATAGACTGAACACTAAACACAGACGTATGAAAAAAGTAGGTGTCTCTTGGAGACGTTTCGACGCTCATGGCGCCATTCTAGATCCGAAGAGAGTGGCGTTCTCCGCGGAGAGTAAGGGGGTAGAAAGGGAAAAAGGTGGGGGGAGGAGGGGTGGGTGGTGGGGAAGAAAAGGTGACCAATAGGGACTCTCATTGTTGCTGATTGAGGCTAATACCGTCGCTATGTGTACTTAGTAATCGCTAAAAAGAACCGGAATTGACGCGCTGTGGATAATCCCAGGCCTTTGAAACGGTCATAAGGGCGGATACTCTGGTTCTCACTTCTATGCTTCACTATTTCTTCTCATAACGTCTGACACCCCACTCTCCATCCACCAGTTTCATCACTCGCCTAGTAGAACTTGTCCTAACCAAAAATGCCTTCTCATTCAATAATAACACATATCTACAGATCCGAGGGGTCCCTATGGGGACCCGTATGGCACCCGCTTACGCTAACATTTATATGGGCCATCTAGAAACCTCATTTTTAAACTCCCAAGTTCTCAAACCTCTCCTGTGGGCCCGATATATTGATGAAATTTTCCTCCTGTGCCCCCACGGGCTCAACTCTCTCACCTCTTTTATCTCTTCCCTCAACTCTTCTTTCTCATTTACGTTCACCTCCTCCATCTCTGATTCATCCGCCACCTTCCTGGATATCAACATTCTCCTTGAAGACAACCGATTCATCACCTCCATCCACAAAAAGCCTACCAACCACGAACAATATCTGCATTGCACTAGTTGTCACCCGCCACACACCAAATAATCCATTCCATGCTCTCTCTTCGTCCGGGCTCACCGTCTTTGCAACAATGCCCCCTCCCCCTACACCAAGCCATAGGTAACCTCCATCACGCCCTCCAGAAACGTGGGTACCCAGAGCCTCTCCTCAGAAAGAAAATTCTATCCCCTACCGCTAATTACACACCCCGCATCAAAAATAACCATCCCGGCCGATTGTATTTGACCACCACATTGTTTCCCGGCTCACACAAAATAAAAAGTATCCTGAGAGATCTTTACCCCATCATAAATACCAACCATACAACATCAAATCTCCTTCCCGCCTGCCCTTCCGTGACATACAAAAAAGCACGCAATCTTAGGAATATTCTTTGATCCACTCGACCCACTCTTCAACATGCTCCCCTTCCTTCCTCTTTCTCTTCACCTTGCAAAACGCCCGAGATGCAAATGCTGTTTTCTACTCCGCTCATCCTCCTCATCAGTCCTCAACAAATCCTCCTCTACACCCTCCTGCAATTCCACCAACGTAATTTACCGCATCTCCTGCAATTTCTGCCCCTCCTTCTACATTGGAGAGTGCACTACACCATTAGCTATCAGGATGAACAACCACCGGCATTCCATCAAAATTCCTCCATTCCATGAACCTATCCCTAAACGTACTGCCCACCACAATCAGACTTTCGACAATTGTTTTCCCCTTCCATAGTAGAAGTTCTTTGTGAAAGTGTCACAAGCATTGAGGTGAGAACTCGTGAGTTGGGCCGTATCATGATAGAAAGAGCGTATTAAAAGCCAGGTTTGAATATTTCTCACTAGAGGCCACCACTTCCTTACCTCTGCCACTGTCTCCCGCCCCACTCCTGTACCCATTCTTACGTGACTCTTCGTGAGTGAAAGGGTGGGGGGGGGGGGATAGCGGCCAACGGCAGTCAACCCTCTTCTGTTGAAAAAGGCGGCATGTCCGCGGAAGCGTCCAAACTATTGTGTCTCCTTTTCGTGTTTCTATGTTTTCGTCATCTGCCTGATATGTTTTACATAAAAGAGACGAAACACACTTACTTTGGCTAATTTTCGAGATTTTTGCAAACCCTCTTCTAGGCCGCTGACATGAGACTCCCCAGTAAGCACGCCTTGTAGGTGCGGTTGCGGGGGCAGTGGGGATGGGGAAGTGGTGGGAGAAGGGCAGGAGATGATGTGAGGGTATCCTTCTGTATCCACTGTCTTATCGCCCGCCACGGGAGTCTGGGACGAGTGGTCGAGGGTTGGGAGAAAGAAACTCAGGAGAGGGGGGTATGGGGTGAGGGATAAGGGTAATGATGTTAATGATAATTATTATGGATAATGAATAATATTAAGTCCGGGGGGGTGAATGCTCTCAAGATCTAGATTGTTGACGTTTCTATTGTGCTTATTTCTATGCTAGGTGCTGTGGGTGGTAATCTGTGAATTATTGAGACTATGAAGCGATCGTCGAAATTTTTGCTAAGTGTGAGTTGGAACGGGAAAATTTGTGAGGCCTGAATTTGGTTTGCATGATGCTTTGTGGTTGTTTATGTTGATGGATAGGGGGGTGGTGCATTCTCCTATGTAGAAAGCAGGGCAGTGTTTACATTGTAAGAGGTATACAACATTAGTGGACGTGCAAGTGCCAGAAGCTTCTATTGGGTAGACGGTTGTGGAACTGGGGTTTGCAGAAACAGGTGATCGGAAGGAGGATATTGCATGTTAGACACTTAAGTCTTACGGTGCCTTTGGTTTGCAGGTATATTTTGGCGTGGAATGAGAAGGCATTGTGGGTTGAGGTTAAGCGGGTGATTTTTGCTATAAATTCGGTGGATGGTACCTGTAGGTTAGCGGAGAAAATGAGAGAGCGCATCGATACCCGCATCGTGAGGGATGGACGTGTAGACTGAGGTAACGTCAACTGCTGCGAAGAGAATGTTGGAGGAGTGGGGAATTTCGTAGTCTCTTAGGATCTCAAGGAGGTGGTCGTGGATGAAAGAGGGGAGCTCATATACCAGAGGCTGTAGGATGGAGTCTATGTAGGCAGATAGCGTTCCGTGGGGGAGTTGCAGTGGGAAATGATGGGGCGTCCAGGTGATCCCGGTTTGTGAAATTTCAGGAGGAGATAAAATTTAGGGGTGCAAGGGTTGGGTGCGAAGAGATTGGGGATAACTCTGCCTGAGAGTCCTTCGTTTGGTCCATATTTTTGGAGTATGCTCTGTGACTGTTTTTGGTATTTGATATTGGGGTCGGAGTGTAGTGGTTGGTAAGAAGAGGAGTTGGCGTAAGCCTTCATTGATGTAATCATCTTTGTAAATCACTACAACTGTGGAGCCTTTGTCTGCCCTGGTGATGATGATGTCTTGGTTGCGACGGAGACGGTTAAGGGAGGAAATTTCTTGAGGGTTGAGGTTGGGGGGTGGGTTAAGTGACGACAGGAAGCTAGGCTCCCATACTTCGTTAAGAAGTAAGTTTGAAAATACTTCCACTGGGTGATTGCGGTGATTTGAATTTCTTGTCTGATTTCTGACGGAATTTTTCTATTGCTGGAATAGTGGTGGGGGTCTTGTGTCTTTGTTATTCCAGAAGGTTTTCCATCTGAGGTTATGGTAGAATAGTATCACATCTGCGACTACACGGAAATGATTGACCTTGGGGGTAGGAGAGGACGTAAGGCTCTTGGTAAGCACCTAGACGTCGGTAACACGCTGGATAGGTTGAGGACGTCGGATTCTTGAGGTGACTTGATTGATTGTGTTTTGGGATGGCTGATGGGTGTTGTATGAGGGCAAGAATGGAGGCCCCTTAGATAACGGTGGGAGATTAAATAGAGTGGCGAGGTCGGGTTTCTCGAGATGTAAAGGTTGAGGTGTAAAGGGTGGACGTGGACGAATTTCCGCGGGGAGAGAGATTCCGCTCTTGAGATGTGAAATATACAGGGAAGATATTTTTTTTTAATTATATATGTATTGATATTATTTATTTATATTTAAGTCACACAACAGCAATGAAAACTGAACACTTAGCACACACTAGAGACGCGAAAAAAGGCGACGCTCACGAATGTATACTGGAGATGTTTCGGCGCTCACGGCACCATTCTGAGAAGACCCTTCCTTGAATGATGAAATTATTGCAGGTTGTGAGGGAAAATTGTGGTTAGCAAAAACGAGAAGAGCTGTTGAGGCAAAATTTTTATTCGAAGAAAGGAATAGAGTTATCGGGAAACCACCGTTTAAGAAAAGAGGGTGCCGTGAAGAAAAACGGAAGGAGGGAGAACATTAATGGGGAAGAAAGAATTGAGAAGGATGGAAAGGTGGGTGGGGAGTTAAGGGTGACACCTATGGGGAGAGCATGGAGAGAGTGGACACCGTGATTGGGAGGCGTGTTGGACGAGAAAATTGGACGCGGCCACGAATCAACTCACGCCGCTGGATTCCTGACACTGACGCCGTGGCGTGGCAATCGTTGCGATCGTCCGCAGTCACTTGTCTGCTCTCTCGGGGGGCTGAGTGGAGGGGGGGCAGGGGGGGTTTGCCGCCGAGAGAGTGTGGCCTTAATTATGAATGCCCCCGCAGCCATTGAGCGCCTCCACCGAGAGATTTTCTTGACAAGCAGTAAAAAGAGCCAAGGGTCGTTAAAAGGAATTTCAATTAAAGAACTCGCCCCTCTCCGCTGCCATCTCTCGAGGCGAGGACAAATTAAAAAGCGGCGGCGATCTCGCTTGGGCCCTCTGCTTTCGCATATTGGAATTAATGTCGCCTCCAAGGAAGACGTGTTGCGAGGGAACGGTCACGCGAATCACGAACACCTGATCACGTCTCGAAAGTAGAAATGAAATAAGTTCACTTGTAACTTTGTGGAAATTCATCATGACAATTGATGTATTCCAAACTTGTACAAACCACAATAAAATTACAAACTCGCGACCCAGGTTTCGGCGCTAAGCACCATCATCAGGTGATGTCACAAGGCGAGACCCCTGTGTATACATAGGTACCAGAAACTGGACTGGAGGGGGAGTGGGGGGGAAGGGAGGGGTATTTGATGAGAAGGAGGTGGGAGGAAGAACACCAACGTCTTTTTAAGATACCTAGGTGACATTACGAACAGATCGGGCAAAATATTTCGTAAAGAAATTTATTATATCTCGTATAGGACCCCGGCTACACTTAAAACTTTATTTGGGAAGTGCAAAGATCTAGTGGACTCCGAAGAGAGAAGTGGTGTGTATGCTCTACGGTGTGGTGATTGTGATGGAGTGTATGTGCGTCAAACGGCCAGGAATTTTAACGTTAGAAGTAAAGAACATTTGAATGCTTTTAAACAGAACAACGACGACAAGAGCAACTTCGCGAAGCATCTTTTAGACTGTGACCACCGGAGTGATTTCACTGTTGACATTTTACATAGTTCTAATAACAGACGGGAGTTGAATTCTCACGAGCAACTTCTGATATTAAAAGCAGTGAATGACCCGAAGGTTTCGGTTGTAAATGAATATTTGTACCCGGCCTCCTCGCCTATCCTCGACACAGTCGCTGTCTACGCTCCCTCCCCCATTCTACCCAAGGTCTAGCACTAGCCCTGCAAAGCACCGCTTATCTCTCTCCACCACAATGCACTCCGAGTCTGCCTCCTAATTACCTCCCACCCTCTTCTCATCAACACCCCCCCCCTCCAGTCCAGTTTGTGATATGTATACACAGTGGTCTCCGCCCTGTGACTTCACCTGATGATGGTGCTTAGCGCCGAAACCTGGGTCGTGAGTTTGCAATTTTTTTTGTGGTTTGTACAAGTTTGGAATAAATCAATTGCCATATCTTGAAAGGTCCCGGGGCCAGGAAACAAATTTAAACTCAGAAGAAAACAAATTACGATAGCGAAGAAACATTTGCAGTGGGCCAACTCGTTGTGGAGGGCAGAGCACTGGCTTCTCACCCAGAGGGCTCGGGTTCAAACACCGATTGTGAAAGAAGAAATATCTGCTCGCAACAATATTTACCATCAAGTTAGTTTTGCTACATTACACGACACTTTGAAGGATATTCGTCGCCCGCTATCTTTAACTCGAACTATCTTAGCTGCAGATCCAAATGCCACCTTTACGAGAGAGAGAAGAGACAATTGACCCAATGAGAGTGGCGTTGACCTCCAGGGTGTGAAATGCCCTGGCCCCGGGGCCGCGTGTTTGAAGCCGTCGGGATTATCGCGAACAGGCCCCTTAGAGGTCACGTGGTACAAACACGATTTGGGTCGTTTTCCATTCTTTTTTATTGCCGAATCTGATTGAGTTTGTAAAATAAAAAGACACGTATTTTTCCGTTTTTTGATCCGTCCGTTATTTCTCGAGTTATAAGCGGCGAAAAACTGATGTTTTTAACCCTTTTCGGAAAAGTGGGCGTGGTGCCACCTCTGACGTACATCGACTTCGTCCAATCACAACTGAGCCCGAGAAGCTACTTTGCCTTATCGCAAAGGGGGGTGGGCACAGCTGGCTCTCCCAATCGGAGTGATTGCGACAGGATCTGTACGAGCAGACCTTCCGAAACCCCCGTCCACTCCCATCCCTTCCCATAAAAGCAGTCAAGGACGGGAGGAAAGTGATGTCAATGTTATCGCAGCAGCATTTTCGGTGGGCGTCACCTCTTGCTTGCTTCAAATTTTTGGATTTTGAGCGAAAGGTTGTGGTTAGAAGATTAATTTTTCACTAAAATTCTTTTTTCGTTTCCATTTAACAATTTCGTGCACAAAATTGCGATTTCGGTTCTGAGTGTCATGAGTGTTGTGAGTTTCATTTTAATTCGGTGTGTCTGAATCATTCATTACAATCTCACTCAAGTGTTTTCAATCGAGTTTATCTTATCCGGGTTCTCTGTGCTGGAGACGGACAATAAAAACTCAGGTGAGTGAAAACGTTGTCACTCGGTCCCCGGGTCGTCGTTTATTAAAAAAACTTGGATCAAAATTTGGCCGTAGGACATCAGACAAAAGTGATGCATTGTGGAGAAGATGTATTTCTCACCGTTATCGGAACTGCACCAACTATGTCAACGGCCACAAACACAAAAAGTAAGTCTGTCTGTAAGCGCAAGTTCTTGTAATTCGTCCTTTTTACACCCTTTCGGCATGTTTGATTTAAGGATACACAGTTTTTCACATGCTCTTCTCCATCCTTCTGCAACGTAGGCCACCAACAGAGTGGTTACGCCACCGCTGCCAGACTGTCTTTCGTCTATCCAATATGCAATGATAGGAGGTGTTCATGATGCCTTCACAAAACTGTGTCGGAATAGAAACAGGAATTCGTCGCACGTCGTGACTTGTGAATGACTTCAATGTTCCCTTTGTCCCTTTTTGGATCCCTTGTTGAGATTTCCACGGTTGGCATTCCGTGTTTGCTTGACTACTAAATCTACGCTGTCATTCAAGCCCCTAAATCTTACGGAGTTACCCGTTGGCATTTAAAAGCATTTTACTGTGATTGTACGCTACTTCATAGTTCTTCTGACTGAAGACAGCCCGGGGCATTCAACATGAAGAGTCACTTCAAGATAGTGCACAAGGGCGACCCAAAGCCTCAGAAATGAAAGTTCTTTGAAGCGGTTTTAGGCCACTGCAACCTGGGTGACAAGGATGTTAACAGGACAATCCCTGTTAGGGTTACACTGGCTGTTGGCAGAAGTCTCTTTCAAGGAGTTACCCATGGCAATACCCGTTGGCGGGTTCAACTGTGACATTCAAGAGAAAACCGGATTCCATTGAGGAAAAACTGCTATGCATTCCATTCCCGGAGGTTGGTAGAGTATACATATATTGCTATTGTTCACATGTATTGTTGAATAATTTTATATTCTACATTAATGCATGAGTGCAAAGTTACACAAGGAGTAAAATATCTAATTCCAATGTCGAGGAATAACTGCTGCTGAAAATGAATAAAAATGTATGAACTATAATACATATTTTCATTCATTCTATGATATTTTTAAAGTAACTACACCTCTGATGCTTTCACTGCACATGGGTGATTATTAAACTATCTTCCCACTAAAACTTAAAGTTTTTCCTAGTTTAAAACCAAAAAGACAAATTATGTTGGTAATTTGAATTTTGTAGCTAATGATGAACTGAATGTTAATAAGTTATTGTATTTATAATTCTTATATTGAATATGTGTAATAATGATGTGAAATTCCGACCTTTTCCCTACTTCCCTACACTAGTTCTTAAAGAGCGTGCCCTGTAAGAACAACAGTAAATCCATCTATCTATTCCTACGGTGGACTACGAAGATAAAGAAGTGGAAGGCGTCTACGAAGATATTACGGGATTTGTAAAACAGATAAGAGGAGAATGAAACCTAATTATTTTAGGAGATAGGAACTCTGCCGTTGGCGAAGGTCAATATGGAAGAATAACTGTAAAATATGGATTGGGAAACCGAAACGAAAGAGGCGAAAGGCTGCTGGAGTTCTGCACACAACAAAACTTAGTGTTCGCCAGCACACTGTTTAAAAATCACAATTGAAGAAGACACACCTAGAAACTACCTGGAAGCAGAAGAGGATTTCAAATAGATTTCATTTAAGTGAAGCAAAAATTTAGAAACCAGGCGAAGGACTGCAAAAGCTACCCTGGGGCATCGACCGTGGCCTTAATTCAGTGATAATTAAATGCCATTTACATTTACAAAACTGAATGAAACAGTGGAGCACGAATGACAAATAGAAAAACTGCAGAGGATCAATATCAGCTGACATTTCAGATAACAGTAGGAAACAACATAGGAGAGGACCTGACTAAGAAGTCGGTGGAAGAGCGTCGGGAAAAAGTTGGGCTACATGAAGCCGGAAAAGAAGTTCTTGGAAGAAAAAAAATTGTGAAGAAGTAGCCACGGATCATGGAAGAAGTCTTAGCTCTGCTTGAAGAAAAAAGAAAGCACAAGCAACGTAGCTTCAAAAGAATAAGGAACGAAATAAGTCGCAAAGCCAGGAGAGTGAGAGAAATGTGGATTAAGAACCTATGCAAAGATGTACAAAATAACATCGCTGGAAGCTGCCTATAAGGATCGTGAGGAGCTACTTCAAGGAACGGAGTGCAAGATGCAATGCCATGAGGGACAATAATGGAGAACCTTTGATTGAAAATGAAGACAAAATGAAAAGATGGAATGATTATCTGGAAGAGGTTTAGCTCCGATTGAAGAAAAAAGAAAGTACAAGAATGCGAAAACTGAAGAAGGGCAACGTTGCTACAAAAGAATAAGGAATATCGGGACATATCTCAGCACGAAAGTGATCGAAGAGGAAAGCGAAATCGGAAAGGATGATATGGGAGAATCAATATTAAGATCGGAATATGATGCCGCAAAAATAAGGCTTCGCATGAATAAGGCTTCTGCAATTGATGATATTCCTGCAGAACTAATTAAAAATGCAGGAGAGAAGACATTGACCCCTCTGCATAAAACCATCTGTGACATGTACGCAACAGGAGAAATACCCAGGGACTTTGAGAAAAATATTATCATTCCTATTCCCAAAAATAAGAGATCGGAGAACAGCGAAAATTTTAGGACTACAAGCCTGACGACACATGCATCGAAGATATTAACAAGGATCATATGCAGAAGAATAGAACGAAAAGCAGAAATGTTCCTGGTTGAAGATCAATTCGAAGGAAAAGTAAGGGTACAAGAGAAACAGTATTGGTCCTAAGGCTGCTCATAGAGAAGAGAATGGAGAAGAACAAACCGACGTTCATTGCATTTGTGGATTTAATGAAGGCTGTTGACAACTTGGATTGGTATTTAATGCTTGATATTCTGAAAGGAATTGGAGTGTCATACAATGACCGAAGAATTCATAAGTACATGCTCATGTGAATATTTAAATACAGCAATATCATGTATTCAGTGTACTTAAATGGCACGTAGAGTGTTTCTTTTATCTACTTACATTATATTAGTTTAGCTGTGAAAGAATCGGTAACCCCGAAGCAGGAAGCTTTGTTTCCTAGGGGGTACCTATATTCCTCGATTAAATGAACTACTATTAATGTATATTCAATGTATTTATTAAATGAGGAATTAAATTATTCTTATTACTGTAATTATCCACGGTTTGTATAAAAACCAAGTAGCTGTGATTACATCTGGAGTTAGAGAACTTGGGATAGAAAACTAAAATAATTATTATAAAATTGGCTCAAGCAATCTTGCATAAAATTTGTTTTCCTGAGCATCAAAAGTGTACATATCTACTCAACCCATTAGTTTAGGTAGTACTACGCAAACTCTACTATTTGGAGTGTGTAAATAAAGAGTAGCTGACAGATACTTTTATGGGTAGTTGTAGTATAGTTGCTGCAAGATTTTTTTAAAAATTTGTAGTGAATATAGTGACTGCTACTTTTTTGAGAAAGTGGTTAAAACGTAGCTAGCTACATGCTTTTTGTAGCTGACCCATCCCTGGTGGGAATTGATGTCAGGGAGGCGTTTCACTGTTACGGCAAACCTAAAGTGATGTGTAACAAAACAACCCTTACAAACCTAAAGTAATGTGTAACAAAACAACCTCACACATGGAAAGAAGTATGTTGCTTATAAGGATTGAGGAATCACTTGGAGGAAGCATGTTTTCTTGCCATATGAGACAAAAATTGACATAATTGAATTGAATTTCAAAATAAAGCTAAAGCTTAGACCATTTACAATTGGCTGTCCATAGATTAAATCCGATATATGTGGAGACTACACCTTGAAGATATCCGTACAAAAAACCAAGACGATGGCATTCCTAGGAAAGAACCCAATCCAAACTAAAATAATAATTGAAAATAATATGTTCGATCGGATATCACACTTTAAATATTTGGGATGCGACTATGAAGAGGACAGTGACATTTTAAATAAAACTACCAAATACCAAAGAATATGTGGGACTATAAGAAGAGCACTGAAAGGAAAAACTGCAAAAGAGGCTCAAATAAATTTCACGAAATAATTGCTGTCCCCACAACACCATACGGGTCAGAACTGCAGAAGAAGACACATCACACAGACTGAAATAACATCTAACATTTCCCAAGAACCCTCAGTAAGTGAAGTGGCTACGCTGAGGTACGCCCCTGTCAAGACAACCTGTGAAGGTGAGCGATCATTTTCGATGAGGTAAATTATTTTGAGCGACCGTCGCCCAACGTTCACCACGGAAAACATGGAAAAATATCCAGTCTGCCGCAATTTTATGGCGCATCTATGACGCGTCGACGAGGCAATGAAACTTAAAGAGAATGAAAGTTGGTAAATATTTTTCCTATATTTTATATGATGCAATGAATAAATAAAATATGTCAGCTAAAATTTATTTTTTAACTTTGATGTTATCCTCCCAAAATAATTATAGATATTTATCAGCTATAAAAATACTAGGGACACAATTTTCTTCCACAATCACCGGTGGGTCACCGCCAAATTCACCCCCGCCAAATTCAGCCCCGCCAAATTCACACCCCGTGCCAAGTCTAACTCCCCACAAACCCTTAATATTCACAACATACATTCCCGGCGCCCATGGAATCAATAAGATCCTCAAAGACTTGTCCCCAATTATAAAGGACAACGCTTCCACTTCTCTTCTTCTGCCCACCTGCCCCTCAGTCTGCTTCAAACGCCCGGGAAACTTGCCTCACATACCCCATTAACTCCCATTCCCATTCTTTTATCAGCCCGGTTACAAACGTCACATACCAAATACATTCTCGAGGAACCTGCTCCTCGAGCAATGCAATATATGAAATTTCCTGTAATCACTGCCAGGCTTTCTATAGAGGACTGACGAACACCTCTTTTAATATGCGAATCAACAACCACAGGAGCCGTGCCACCCGAAATTTAAGGTTGCCAGTAGCCGAGCACGCCAATTCTCATAACCTTCCCTTCAATGACTGCTTCAGAGTGAAGGTAATCAGAGAATTCCCACCCGACACATCTACATTAGAGCTCCGCCACTGGGAGCTCGCCTATATTTCCATATTAAAATCAACCACTTCTCCCGGCATCAACATTCGCTAGCTTTCTCCACCCCTCCAATCTCCCTCTCCCTTTCCCCTTCCAGTCCAGCCTCTTTCCCCTCCCTCCTTTTTCCCCTAGCCAATCCCCTTTTCACACACCAACCGAAACCCTTCACTCCAGTGTGACACCCCAGTAGTGATCTCCTCCAGCTGAAGAAGGGTTCGTCACCCGAAAGCGCCAAAGCACAGTGGACACCAAGCTCTCCATGGGTCATCTACTGGTGCAAGGGTCCACTGATTATCCTATCCTTCACCACCACCCTCAACACCTTGTTGCTAGCATTTATTAGGACATCTCTTCTCTCTCTTCTACATATTATATATATATATATATATATATATATATATACACACATATATATCACGGAAGTAGCACTCAGAAGAGCCGATGAAACACATACGAAGATAGTACTCCAAAAATATAGAAACACAAAAAACAAAAATCGAGACACTCACATTTAAAACAGTAGGAGCTTTCGACTGCCTCTGCAGTCTTTTTCAGCCGGAGGAGAACTGAAGTGTGCGGCGAGGGTGTGAAGACACTTGGAGGAGAGGGAGAGGGTGTGAAGGAGGTTAGAGCGGAGGAAGAGGGGTGAGGGATGAGATTGGGGGTGATTAATGCTGTACATTCAATCCGGGCTTCTCGAATGCACGGAGAATCCAGATAAAAGCCATCTCCCGAGTCCTGACCTCTATTTGGCTAGCATGCTCCGGTAGAGATTCGAGTATTGAGAGGGAAAAGTACTTATCGTCAGGGAGGCTGTGGGAATAAGTGTGTGCAGGGATTGAAAATGTGGCGGATTTTGTGGAAGATCGATGATTATTCACACGGATTTCGAAGGGTGTAGTGCATTCGCCAATATAAAATGCGGGACAAGAATTACAGGTCAAGAGGTACACAATATTTTTGGACTAGCAAGTAGCTTGGGAGGAGGGGAAAGAAGTGATGAGGGGGTGTGGAGATGCAGGTGCGGACCGCATTAAAGGACATGTTTTACATCTGGGAAGATTGCAGGGAGAAGGCCGTGGGGGAGGAGAATCAGAAGTGCGATAGAGAGGGTTCGTGGATTTCAGAATATTTTTTTAAGTTCGGTGGCCGTCTGTAGGAAATGGAGGGGCAACGAGGCAGGAGTGACGTCGCAGTTTTTCAGAATGGGAAAGAGGTTTTTGAGGGCATGGATTTCATTCTGTGTGCGGTTATTTTTGGGGGTCAGAGATTCAATGAATGATTTTTCGGGTACTTTTTGGAGTATCAAGCGAATATAGATTTCCACCGGGTGGTTGGCGGGTAAAGGTTTAGCTTCATAAGAGGAGGCCGGTCGGAATTTCATGATGGCAGGGTGTATGGCTGAGGGATCAGAGCACGTAATTTTGTTAAGAAGACTGCTCTAGTATCATCTATCCTATGAAGAAGGCGGTTGTACCGCCGAAAATTAAGAATATATCCGTGAGTCCATTTCAGTATTGTCTATATTTTGTGTCATCATGCCTGTGATAAACTTATATTGAACTATTATTCACCTGAGTGGTTTTCGAAGAAAGTGTGTGTGTATATATTACAATAAAGCTGGTCACCGGCGTGACAAAAGTATAAAAGCTCATTAATCAAAGACACTTACAAATATGGTTTTTCGATATTTCGGTGTCCACTACCACCTTTCTCGAAGGAGAGGAGAGAACTGACTGAGGGGGCAAGGCAGGTCGAGGAAACAAGTGAAGGGTAGAAGTAAGAGGGCTAAAGATGAGTGGGGAGGGAAAGGGTATGAGAAAATGTATGAGAAAAATAGAGAGAAAGACAGACGGCTCCTACAATGAGCCCTGTTAATTCCTGGTTTGCGGAATGCATGGAAGAGCCAAATTAGAGATTGCTCCAACGTTTTAAGTTGGAGAAGAGACGCTGAAGGTGGGAGGGAGGCCAGTATGCCCTTGAAAAAATTGTTGAAGTAGGATTCGTGGGACGAGGCATGTCTGGCTACCCGGAGAGAATAAGAATGGGAGGAGGGATTATTGCAGGAGGAGCGGTGACCATTCATGCGGATGCATAGCGGGGTGGTGGAGAGGCCCATGTAGAAAGCGGGACAGAATTGGCAGAGTAGAAGGTATAGACAGTATTTTCAGTGGTACAGGAAAGTGAAGGCATGGAGGGAAGTGGGAAAGAGAGGAATTGTTTAGGGAGAGGCTCGGTGATAGAGATAGGACAGGTTATGCATCTAGCGCGATTGCAGGGGGAATGGGGTGTTTAGGGAGGGAGATGGGATTTGGACAGAGGTCTGGTGGTTCTCAGAATACCAGAGAGGTTGGGGGGACGTTTGAAGGTAAGAGATGGGCAGTTAGGGAAAATATTGGTGGTGGTAAGGTTATCAGACAGGATAGGGAATTTTGAGGATGTGTTTAAGGGACTGAATACCAGGGAAGTAGGTTGTGCACAAGGAGAGGTTGTCTTTGGTTTTGCGAGGAGGGGCTATGGGGGAGTAAGGTTTATTGGAGATTTTTTTATTGAGAAAGTGCTCAGGGTATCCTCTTCGGAGGACAGACTGGTGTAGGTTGGTGATTGGTAGGGTTATTGCATATACGGTGGCCGCGAATGGAAAGGGAGTGAGGTAAGGATGTTTTGGTGTGGTAGGGATGGCAGCTATTATAGTGGAGGCATTGCTGTTTATTAGTGGGTAGTAAACTGATGTGTTAAATTCAAATAAACGGAAAAGGTTTAATATAAACGTCAACTATCGATCTTATATTAATTCTCATCCCACTTTTTACTGCAGTTAAATACCATATCGATAAAAACAAACTCACGAGCACCCACAAACATTTCCGAAATCCTTCAACTACCGCATGAATAAAAATCGAAATGAACCTTTTTACCTATGGGGCCTTAATGATTCATTACCATTTTATTCAAATCCACAGCCATCCACTCTGTCTTTCCTTTCGGCAGCTCTCCTCCTCCCCCACCTTTCGAATAATCGATCTTCCGCTTTCCTTGCTCCTCTCACGACTCTTTGCTCAACACAACAACAGCGAATGAGAAGTGTGCCACCGTGTGAGGCTGCATTGAATGGACCAAGGATTGACCAGATTGAGAAGTATATACTCACTCACTTGTTAAGTCACGAACTGCTACAAGTGTACAACACGGCTACAGAGTACGTCTCGATGCTTTCAACTATCAATTTCGAGTCTGGTGACTACACTATTAGCATCAGTCGGAAGAATGTGAAAATCATGAACTCGTCATCCTAAAATATGTATTCTCAAGGCATTGTGGGAAACGGCAATAGTAGTTCTGACGGTGGTTTTGTCCTTTGGCCATCGTCACAACTGCTAACGTCGTCGCCTACGTCCACATGCTTGCAAGTCGCGGTGTTCATCTACGTCTACATCTACACGATACCCTGCAAGCCACCGCGAGGGTGTGTGGCAGGGGGTGAAGATCACCAAGCAGGCACTACTAGCATGCAAACAAACAACTATAGTGTCTCATGCAACTAGATTGTTAGTATCTATAGTATTTAAGCGGTTAATACATGCATCATGCACTACAGAATACTCCAAAATATTTCCCCTACCTATCCCTTTCCTATGCTGCCCATTCTGTTCTCTTATAGTACGGGGGAAAACTGCCATTTTCAATCCATCGATACGACAATCTATGTCTCTAATCTTATTTATCTGGTCGAATCTAGCATTATACGCTGGTGTTTTTAATATGTGCCTAACATCTTCAGTAAAGCTATGCGATTGAAATTTCTCTAACAGATTCAATCTGTACTTTAAGCTACGCTCTGATAATGATTCTCACCCTAATTCTTGTATTAATTCTGAGACGCTACTCAACGTATCGTAACACCTTTTAACGAACGTATTCCTCCTCTACGCTGCACACTGTCTAGTTCTGTGATCAAACCTGCTGTGTTCTGACGAGGGGGGGCACACAGTACATATGTGGTGGCGTCTGGGGCGCCGCGGCGCCCAGAGTGGTGTGCAAGGCCGCGTGTCTGCACCGGCGCTCTTTTCCTCTTAATCGCACCCCTCCATTATCGCTGCCGTCAGCGGCACGCCCCCCTCCCCCCATTGAGAGGCACACGGGGTGGTTAGGGGGTGAGGGGGTTAGGGGTTAGGGTCCGGACTGCTGCTGCTGACATTCGAAGGGGGGGGCAGGCATCTGAGTCTGGATTTCGGCCGGGGGCTTAGGAGATAACGCCCTTTTTACCGCTCTCTCCCCTCTCCTCCTCCTCAGGACGATTCTTCATCGCAACCCCCACCGCCGCGGAATGACTTACTGGGGGATGAGGGGGGGGCGGGGGTCGGGGGGCTATCGACCGGAGGGTTTGCATTCCATTCACTCGGAGGCGCTGGCGTCGCGTGGCCATACCTCGCTCCAGAGCATCTCCGAATTACCTCAGAATGGTCAGAAGACGAAGACGGCGACACTTTGGTCTTCCCTCCCTCTTAAGAAGGTGGCAACTCACTTGGGAAGTCGTTGCCTCCTCCATCGCAACTGATGATTGATTCACATCTGAGGGTCTGTCAACGTTCACATCATCGTTTCAGCAGCGATTCATGGTGGCTCATTACATTCTGCCGGAATTCGGTCTGTGGGGAAATGGAAAAGAATCTTATGTTATAATCCATCAAATGAAAATAACGCTTTTCAAATCGCGGTCCCCCCTTTTTCCGCGTTTCCCATACTCCCTCTCATTCTCTGTCACCATGGCAACATCAACAATCTCCACAACACGTGGGCCTTGCGTTGTCCTTCCCTCGAAGAGCGATTTCCAGAAACGGAGTCAGTTGCGTTCGAGATTCAACTTGGAAATCATGGGCATGGTGTTTTGATTCTCGTAATCGTCTCGTCTCCATGCCAACTGTGTCGACAAGTGAGGCTCATGCGGCGTGTCCCGCAAGCACTGCAGCGCGAACACCACTTGTACTCGCACCAACACCGGGGGCCGGATTGTGGCCTCAACCTGCCCAGGTAAAATAAAGCGCAAGACAAGACAAGACAACATCCAGGCGTAATAATTGTTCATTGCATGGCATTACATTATGTGTCGCCATCGAATGTAGGACATCTACCGATCACATTTCTTAGGAGGAAGGATTCGAGGAGTGGACATGAGAACCATTTTGGCCTATTGTAACGTCGGGCAAATATTATGGGAGAGCATTAATTTCAATGAACTAAACGCTGCATATCAGACTCTCCTTTATTCTTCCTCTCCCACGAAACCAATCAACAACCAATCAACAATCCCCCCGCTTCACTCCCCCAGCAACCCCCACCAACATCTCCCAAACAAACAAAGCAAATATCAGACGTTACACTATGTAGTCTTTACATCTAACATGCCATGATCGCCTAGTGGGCTGCATTGATTCTCTCTATATTCCTCTTTTGCCCCCGCCCTAAGCAAGATATTGCATTAAACATTGCAGTTTAGACTAATATATTAATACTCATCATTTTAAATGCATGATGTGTAGTGCATTTTTGGTGAGAATTCACCCCATGCCACGCACCTTTGAGGCGGCTTGCAGTGTATTATGTAGATGTAAGCACATCCTAGGATCATAAGTGTCTAGTGATTCATTGCGACTGTGGTTAGTGCGACGTGTTATATATATTTTCGGGTGAAAACGATCACTTCAGTTCGCGCATAGGTCTGGCAATAGGGTGTAGGGACGCTGGAAAGGCATCATTGGTGCTCTTTCGGGGGATGGTGTCGTTCCTTCACCTGGCGCCGACGCTTTCTCGAGGGGCTGTGGTGCCGGGGGTGGGTGGGGGACGGCCGTGCGCAGACTCCAAGGAGAGGGGGCAACATCTGCTATTGACACCTCCTGCCTTACTTCCCCCTCGGGACGGCGCTATTGAGAACCAGGGGGTGGGACGCCCACCCCCTCCCTCGCCGATATCAAACCATCAAAGACACCCCCTCGCCAATGGCGGAGGCTATCCCGTGACAACTGGTGTTTATGTGCGCGCATCGCATCGCACTTATTCTTTCCTCGGGATCCATTGAATTCCCCCTTGTCTCCATTACCATGCCGTGGTTTTCAGTTCTGTTGTTGTCAAGGTTTCGAGTCAATATGAGCATGGCGATATCATCCTTAGGAAGACAATGACTTCGATATGCATCAGGAAACACTTTTCTCTTGGGCGCGGAAATGTTGAACGCAAATGGGGAACATGCACTATTTTTTTTAACTCTTTGAATGTGAAGTTTATTAACTAAAATATGCTGGCGAAAATTTTGATGAAGAATTAAGTTGTGTAACAAAGATAATTACTCTTTGAAAATTGTACCTTTTCGGCAGCTTAAAAACACGACGTCATCGCATGACGTCACGGAACGGTATCACTATGGGCGTTGTTTATCTGTTTATGCGTGGAGGTAAGCTGTTAAATGAATATTTGGCGATAAATTATGTATTTATCTCATTTGTTTATTGCCATAAACGATTGTATTTCGATTTTTTATTTACGCAGTATGGACGGTAACGAGCAAATCGCCCATTAATTATATAATGCCTGTTTAGTGCCCAAGAATTTCTACTACGTCTATGCAATCGATCGTTTTTTTTAGAAGAACGCCGTTACAAGGGAGTCAACCACAGGAAATTGTCGAAATGTGCTTTTAAAGTATTTTTTCAGTCATCGTTTCATTAGAGAAGCGGCTAAAAACCTCAAAACAATATATTCACTTCGTTTTATTCTAAAAATAAATGTATCTCCGTAGCAATATGGAACCTATACCGTGCAGTGACGTCAGAAGGCGTTTCTGGTCACGTGACGTTCGTCAATTTCCGTGAACATGTTAATATAATTTAATAATCTTTGTGGTGAGCGTAGGAAAATTTGGCTTACATACTTAAATTGGTGAGAAAATTAGGCATCAAGTACATCATTAATCTCCGAGAAACAAATTTCATGCATATTCCCCATTTCCAGCGATATATTCTTAACTTTTGCAGAAAGGCGACGGACCGTTCTCTCGAGCGGACTCACAGGAGTGAAGTGGACTGGACGTCTTTTTTGGCCGACGTCGTCAGTGGCTGTGTCTCTCGCGCACACCTGAAGGAATCACACCGCCGCACCACACACACACACACACACAAGGTGCAGGGGGGGGCGTGAATTGAGCACAGGGGCGACACTCTGCGGCAGTAACCGGAATCCTACGGATGACCCAGAGAGTTGTGCAGGAAGCACTTGTTGTCGGCGGGAGCACACCGGAACACATGTGGCACTCCAAGGGAAGCGATGCTCGCTCCACTGCTATCGGCCCACGACGGCAACGAGCAGGGTTGGGCCCGGTGTTTCACATGCGTGAAATAATGGGTCGAGCGAATAGTAAACTGGGATTCGTCAAAAGAGTATTGGGTGAATGTGACGATCATGTACGAGAAATCAGCTACTTCTCCCTTGTTAGACCTCATTTGGAATATGCTGCCAGTGTATGGGATCCCTACGAAATCGGTCTAAGTAATGAACTTGAACGTGTGCAGCGAAGATTGGCAAGATTTGTAAAGGGACGGTACGATAACTATATTAGCCTATAACCAGTCTATTAAATGAATTAAATTGGGAATCATTGTCATATCGCAGGTTGAAATTTAGACTTATTCTCCTAAATAAATTCCAAGACCATATTTTTAGTGATGTTAAAAATATTTTGCGGACCCCAACTTACTATGGTAGACTGGACCATAATCACAAAATTAGAGAACTTGATTGCCGAACTGACAGATTCAAAATGTCCTTTTCTCCTCGTACAATTGGGGATATGAATAACGGTAAATATATCCAGTACAGTATCCGAAAGGGTTAAAAACTGAAGTTTTTAACCCTTTCGGAAAAGAGGGCGTGGTGCAACCTCTGACGTATATCGACTTCGTCCAATCACAACTGAGCCCGCGAAGCTACTCTGCCTTATCGCAATGGGGGGGGGACATAGATGACTCTGCCAATGAGAGCGATTACGACAGGATCTGTGGGAGCAGACCTTCCGAGAACCCCCCTCCACTCGCTTCCTTTCCCCTAAAAGCAGTCAAGGACGGGAGGAAAATGACGTCACTGATATCAAAACAGCTTTTTCGGTGGGCGTCACCTTTTGCTTATTTTAATTTTGGGTTAATGAGCGAATGGTTGTGGTTAGAAGATTGATTTTTTCACTAAAATTCTTCTTTCGTTTCCTTCTAACGATTTCGAGTACAAAATTGCGATTTCGGTTCCGAGTAAACGCCCCCATTGTCAAGCATATTGAAGAGAACAATAATGTCAATGTGATGAGGTCAGCAAGGTCGGAGAATGGAGTCGATCGACCCAATCCAACGACCGTTGGCCCTTGATGACAATGAACAGATGGTGCCGAGAAAATAGAAATGAGCTTCCAGCAGGGGAGAATGTGTTTCCACTGGAGTGTACTGAGGAATAAGGAAGACCCACGGACCCCTGCCATAGCCCCCCACCACATTGCCATTCAATGCAAAAAAACTCTTCAATTTTAAACTTCAATTTTTTTAAACCACAAATCTTCAAGTTTACACGAACAAAACTTCAATTTAAAGAGATCATAAACTCAAGTTAATATTTGAATGATCACAGAACCAGTTGAATTTCTCAGTTTCGATATTATATCTCGGTAGTATACCTACTTCAATTTATGCAATATCACAACACCCATGGTATTTTTTCAGTTTAAAGCGATCATGACATTATGGTATCCTAGAATTCTAAAAAGATTACAACATCCGTGGTATATTTAAATTAAAAAATACCACTGAAATTTAAAAAATTAACCTTTCATTTTTAATAAGATTAATCCAACCGTTCTATTTTTCAATTATAAAAACATAAAAAACTATTTCAATTATTTCTAATAATTTTGCCCAATCACGCATCCACAGTATTGTTCCCTGTCCTTATCAGGAGTAATTCCATTGTAAGGACATACGACTCTATCTAACACTCCTCATGAAAATTATAGATGCAAGTAGATTTTGAAATTTAAAAAATTTTTTCAATTTATTTTTCACTGACAACAGAGTCATTTTACTGTCGAGAATATTCTTAACCGGCGTACTGGCTACTAATTTAATTTTGTGGAGAGCATTCGTGTGCAGTACTCCGTCCGTCGGATGGGACGTCAAGCCGTGGTCCCCTTGGCGCCTTTCGTTAAGAGGGTAGGCTAATGCCTTCGCCGCCGGGTTTCCCTCGTCACCCTTCCTCCTTTTACTTCCATTTTCATTCCAGTACATTTCCACCCAGTCTGAAGCGCCTATAAGTTCGAGTGTACACTTGATGAGGAGTCTTACACGTTAACTTGTGTTGCTGCCACTATCATCCATCGGTACTCTGAGGAACAGAAATCCCTATCCCTTCTCATCATACGTTCTCCCAATTCCTTTCCCTGGACTTGAGGCGTTTGTCATTCAGTCGGTGCTATTTGACCCTTGATGATGATGTGTAGAACGTACAGACCGAATCGAAGTAGAGGAATTTGCAGTCAAGAACACAATCATTAGCAAAGACAGTCTTTCCCGACGACAGCTTAACAGAATGCCTTTGGTTTTCAATAAGGCTCCCCAAATCCAATTCAATATATATCTTAGTGCATTCTTTAGGCCACGAAATACCCATGTCAACTCAGTACAATGAAGGGGAAGGCTGAAAAACTCTATCGCGTCCCGTAACTGCGATCTTAATGCAATGTGCGGAGATTTCAATGCCTCCTCAGTGCCTCAATGCCTGGAGAACTAATTGCTTTACATCTGGAGGAAGGGAGCAGGACATCTTTGAGACACTATGAGATATGTTCTCAGCCAACGCCTTACAATAATCACCTAATAAGAAAGTAATGTTAATGTCTTACAGGCCACCAATATCCTACAGCGGGTGATATGATTGAGACAGTCCGGAGAATCAGTGACCACAAATAACTCAGTGCAAAATTATACTAAATTTTGGACAAGAATTTAAAAAAAAAGAAAGATTAACATTTCAGAGTAGCAGTCTTCACTACTTTTAAAAGTCATTTAATGGATTAAAAATGGAGTGCTCTGAACCAAGGTGGAACAATGCAGAAGCGAAGTAATTTCTAATGCACTAGCGAGTATACTAAACAAATATGAAAAAATGAATAAATATAGGTCCACTGCTGAATTTAGCGTAATCGTATACAATTATAAAATGCATGAATCCACTTTGAAGGCAGACATCCTGAATTCAATCATACAATTTGAGAGAAAAACACTTGAGGAGCATTTTAAAGGAAGTCACAAAGCTTTTCGGTCGTTCGTTGAGGAGGCTCTCAAGGCAACAGTTCTAACAGAATTCAACTGCCATCTTCCTGACCTCTTCTAGCAGCAGGTGGCACCAATTGAAATCAATTGTATCGGTATATCACTCGAAGCAATAAGCACCAATAAGTTCTCTGCTCCTGATAAAATTCTCTCCCATGCTTTAGCATCCGAAAGTTAGTTCAGAGTTAGCTTCCTAAATATTTCCTTGCCTGGAAATTATAATTCGGAAATCTTTGATCGTACACGTTTGACCAGAGGATTGGAAACAAATTTATTTTTTTCCAGTAGTTATATATCACTTATACCATATTATTTAACCTAAATTAGAGTATTTAAGTATGTTAAATAGGTAGCTAACGCGCAAGCCGGTCGCTGAAGGTCGCAGGTTCGAATCCCGTGAGCGACAGGGTCGAAGCATTACATGTATCTCGAATTACTATGCATTTATTAATTGCGTAAATATATTGGAGAGATATAATCTAAATCTTTGTGGGTCCTTTGTACCCAGATAATTACTTCCGTAGAATATTTGGAAATTATTTAAAAAATTATATCTCATTAAAATTTTAACATTTAGAGATAGATAAAAAATAACTTCAAAATTGGATGCAGCTGGCCAAATACCTAGGGAATCAACTATTTTACTTTGTAAGTAGGTTGATATAACGACGGTATTAATTTTGGCGATCTTTTTTCCACTTGGGACCACTGTGCGCCGCCGGCAGCAGAAGAGTTCGGGACGGAAATCCGGCTGGGGAGACTCAAGGATGATCAAGGGCCGCATTGCGTCGCCTGTGCATCTGCAAAGTGTAGCGTCTTCGCCAGACGAAAGTATTCGCCCTCCTCCCAATCGTGTGGGTGGGTGGCGATCCATCGGGAGAGTGCCGTGAAGGTGAACGACCGATATGATGACAGGCCAAAGTGCCAACGCCTTTGTCCGCTATAGTATAGCCTATGTCAGAGGGGCTGGCGTCGTTCACTTCCTTGAATTTATTAATCTGCTATCACTTGTCCTAGTTGATTAATACTAATCTGTGAACACCTTCCTTTGATTTAGTGTAATTTGTTTAGTTAAATTCAATGTATTTTTTTGGAGGGGCGTTTAGTGTTCATCATCATCAAGGGTCAACAATCCTAAGGTTGCTTAGCGACGCAGCCCTCCACTCGATTCTTCTGTCGGCCAACCCCTTCATACCAACGTAGTTCCTCTCTTTCACGTCCTTTACGACCTGCTCCATGTAACTCATACGAGGCCTGCCTTTTCCATTCCTCACGTTCACTTCTCCCTCGACGATTGTCTTCATCAGGCCATCGTGTCTTAAGATGTGGCCGATTAAGTTGTCCCGTCTTCTTTTCAATGTTTTCAGTAGACATCTCTTTTCTCCCACTCTTCTTAACACTTCTTCGTTTGTCATTAGATCGATCCATTTTATCATCGTTCAGGGATTAGAGATTTAAAAACGATGCGTCTCTCGATTAAGTTTGCTTAAAATTGATTAATTTGTCTATCCAAATGTAAAGAGGTTTATTTCGATCGAACTGTCTATGTTTCTATTTGGATTAAACCATTGTGTTAAGCGTTAAAGAAAGAAAAGGCAAATTATATAATTTGAGTGCCCTTCCGAATTTACTCTACGATCAACATTCCCGAATTTCTACACAATGTGAGTGGAATTGGCCGTGTATTAATAATAATAATAAAATTTAATAGAATAATTGGGTGGGGATTCATTATCATACCTGGTTAAAGTACAGATTTTATCTATCGCAGAAATTTAAAACGGATAGCTTAACTGGAGATGTTAGATGTATATTAAAAACCCCTGCGTATTATGCTAGAGTTGACCAGATCTATAAGATTAGAGGGATGAGTAGATTGTCGTACCCATAGATTCAAAATGTCTTTCTTTCCCCCGTACTATAACAGGACACAATAAGCAGCATAGCAAAGGGGAAATATTAAGGGTAGTCTGCGGTGCATGATGCATGCATTGACAACCAATCCCTGTATTACCATGTGGATACTAACCATCTAGCTGCTTGCTGATCTGGATCTCTGCCACACACCCTCGCGGTGGCTTTCAGGGTATTGCGTCGATGGAGATGTAATCTTGCGATGTTCTTCTACTCCGCGAAACAAGTGACTGAGGAAGGGCGAGCTTGAATCTCCATTCACCACCCCGTGAAGTAGTCCAAACGAAGAAACCCCTTGTACGCATTCCGAGAGTCGCTGTCGAGACTATATTAGAGCTGAACAACGACACTTACTGTTGCGAAGGCCTCCAGGGTTTTCTGGTTCCTTCAGCGAGATGAACCAACGCGGGAGGAACCCTAAAACGCTCGAGACGCAACGACCCACACTGTCTGTCCAACCCATCCCCCCTTTCTTGGCCAAATCATGAGTGGCAAGCTGAAGTGCTTTGCCCTACGCTGCATCCGTAACTGTAGAGGAAAGGTCCTGAGTCTTTTGGAATGCCATCCTCATCAAGAAGGCTGGTAGCGTTGTATAATTTTTCTACATCGCTCCTTAGTAGGATCTCAACACCTACAGGTGTTATCGCCCTTTTGCACAGCACCGAAGTATGTGCTACATGTAACAGGCGCAAGGCTACAATATATTTTATTATGATCAAAGTCGAGACTTCATTCATTACCGCAGAAAGAGTTTCATTTCTATCGGCCAGACGTTTCATTAAGCATGCTTCACGCAAGGGTCCACTAAGGAAACATCCCCGAGAGAGAGAGAAGCACAGGCTGCGAGCGACTGACACGCGTCTGCCACGGACAATAGGCTTTGAATCCGTTAAGTTATGAGCACGTGATTTCCGGAGGCTGGCTACATTGATACCTCGGAAGAACATCTCGAATGATAGGTAGTGCATTCATCTCCCTCTCATGCGTTTTGGATGAACAGTTCCGTGCAATTGAAGCGATTGCATTTCCGAGCAATTCATGAATTACGTAACTCTGATGAGGGAGGTTGTCAGGCCAACTGTTGTGCAATTATTATGTCATAATCGTTGTTGTCAGGTCAATTATTATTAGGAATTATCTAATGGGTTGGGGTAGCTTTCCGTGTCGTAGGGAGATAATGCATTATAAATTCTTTCCTTACTCGCAATAATGATGGAATGCATAATAATAGATGATGAAATAATGCTGTTGCGAGGTAAATAAGTTATTCATGACAAATGTCGGCTTATCATTACTCACATGAAATGAGAGGGATCTCTTTTTTGCATCTCTTCGTGGAGGGTCATAGAGAATGCGGCAAGGATGAAGGTGGAGGGGGGAGGGGGAAATCAGTATCAGATGTGAATGGACCCAAATATGACTGCCTTGACGGCGAAGCATTTTCTCACAGCGCATTCGCCAGAGTGAATAGACCGTCACATTTATTTAGTGCTGTAGGGAGCATTTTATTCGCCAATTGTAGATGTGCAAAACGGAAACCGCGAGTGAACCTGCGGTAGAAATTTGAATGAAGCAGAACTGCTCGTGGGTGAGCCTCATCTACCCTTAGTCATGCACGAATTCTACTGAAATATCTGAATCCCTACTGAATTTATTGCCGTATAATATTGATCCTTTTTTCTGCCCTTAAACTCGTTTATCAACCTCGCCATGTCCCATTTCCTTGTGAATAAATAAACCTTTCCACGCATCTTGCATTTGTGTTCCTTACTATTTTTACCCTGTACTCTTTGTTTTGATTGTATACGTTCATATTTATTGTCTGTTATTGCGTCACTGTAAATTGGCAGAAATGCTGTATGTGAGCAGTTAATTATATGAAAAAATAAATAAATATAGTCCAGGTTGAATAAAGTAAATGTCCCTACGACTAAATCGTGACGTGGTTCTTTATGCGGCTTGCAATTTACAATAATCCATTCCCAACATTAGGAGGTCTCTTTCCGGATCAGGAGATGTGTCGTCCGAGGCGGTACAGTGTATCCAGATTCAAGCGACCCCTCTGGGCATCACGGCTGAAATCTGCTTCCAATGGATTGCTCTATCCTGGCCTAGGGTTAGCACTGCAGTTACACGCCTGAGATTGGCTCTGCGTACGAAGAGTTCCCACGAAGGCCTTACGCATCAATGCTCCTACACTGATCCCCCCTTCCCCCCAAGCAGGCAACGGCGGCGACCTTAACGCCTTCCACATCCGCTGGAAGCAGTCAGGGCCCTGAGAGCACACGTCCAGGGGGGCCCTCGTCGATGGCATCCCCCCCCCCCTGTTGAGCGAAGGCCTTGGCACCCCCACTCCCCATCGGTCCGCCGACCCAATCGGGTGTCTTCGAGGGGGCGGGCCGGTATGTGAGCCGCTACGCCATTGGCCGAGCGAGACCCCGCCCCCCTTTCCAGCACCGCCCCCAAGGGACCTGCGCTGGCAGTGGAAGGGGCGGGGCCCTCGATCAATCGATGATAGCCCGCCGCTCTGAGTGGTGTGCCCCCGAGAACACTCCGAGAAGCGCAGTGGCAGTCACACTCCCCTCCCTGGCCTTACCGCGGCCGCTCCTTGGATGACCGCACCCGCCGGGAATGGAGCTGCCTCCCCAGGAGCCGGGTGCCGCAGTGAGTGAGCGCTGAGCATGTTCCCCAACGTGCTGGTGCCGTCGCCCGGGGCGGGCCCTCCGCCGCCCGGGGCGTCCGCCCCACCGCCCGGGGCGTCCCCCTTCGCCAAGATCACGTCGCCCTTCCTCATGGACAACCTGCTCAAGGAGGACGCGGAGGACTGCCCCGGGCCGCCGCCCCGGGCCGCCGCCGCCCCGCAGCCCGAGTACGGCCCCCCGACGGCGTCCCCCGCCTCCTCCACCTCCTCCACCTCCTCCTCCTGCTCCTCGCCCCCCTGCCCCTGCGACGACGCCCTCAAGTGCACCTCGGAGGCCGTCGCAAAGCCCATGCTCAAGTTCAGCGTCAGCGCCATCCTGGGGCCGGAGAGCGGGCGCCACCCACGCGGGGACCACAGCGCAGGTGAGAGGGCCCTTCCATCGCGACCAATCACCTTGGAAATACTTGCGTTGCGTAGACGGAGTTGACGTCCAGTTAGTCTCGGCGGTTAGGACAAGCACCTAACAATTTGAAATCACGAAAATGTTTTCTTCCCTTCTGCTCTTCGCAGTGCTTGCTTCTCCAGTCGGACTACGAGTCGTGAAGGTGCCTGAATATCTGTGAAAGAGCACTGCTTCTCAAAAGTTATGCGAATGTCCACGTGCGATTAAGTATTTTACAGGTTAGAATATAGATATATATATCCGACGCACAGGCGGCTGTGACCTCCGAAATATACCCGATGCATGCGAGTGTGCCTTTAAGTGTGTTTTCTGCCAAAAGCGGTGAACACGTCTAACGCCTAGCAATTGTTGAAAGAGGCGTGGGAGGAACTTAGTGTGGGCATAAAAGTGAGAGAGTCAATTTTCCGACTATTGACGTATGCGTTCGTTCGTAAGCAATCACTTTTCGGTGCTTCCAATACAATACATTTGGCATGACCACGCGTAACATTGAATCATGAAAGTATCGTTTAGAACAGGTGGAATAGTCTTGTTATCTACAAAGGATAATGGACGAATGTGGGCGATGTTCTTGGCAGTAATATCAGGAGACGAATTGCATTGCATTTCAGGTATTTACCACTAGATGAGAAGGTATGGCGAGAACATTGAATATAGATAAAAACTTTAAGGTTATGTGAAGTACTTGGGTTGCATGCTCTAGTACATGAATCTGAGACGTGGACAATGGGACAGGTTGACACGAAAAATGTTAGGTGAGGAAAGTGAAGAAAGAGCGTGGGAGATTATGGCACGGGTGGCACGGCTATTATTTCCAGAAATTGAGTGAAGGCAGATGGAACAGGCGCTCTGGAGCAATGGCATGCTGAAGGTTGCGACTGAAGGTGGGATTCTGGGTAAATGAGGGCGAGGAAGCATGCGAAAAGGTATTACGGACAGCGAGATGAGTGGGAAGGAACGTGCCGACTTGAATATTAGAGAAATAAGGCGGTGGCCGAGATCCCGGCACTATGCGACGTGAAGTTGGGGCACTCCGTGAAAACTACCCTTAGAAAGCAATCAATGAGTGGTGATTAAAGAAAAAACAGAAATATATGAGTCAGAATGTTATTCACCGTAAAATCTGATCAAGTGTTTTTCATTGATGCATATACCATTTCAGTCGATGGAATTTACAAAGCAGCAAACGATTTCATTGAAGGAAATTTACCCGCCAAGAATTGCCTACAATTTAGGTATTAATTGTCAGAAATGATCTAGGATATTAGCTGAAAACTCTATGATTCCATTTTTCTGTGTGGTTCGTTTGCTCCTCTAAATTTGTGGACAGCAAACAACCGTGGGTAATGTCATGCGTGAGCGCATCAGTTCACGAGATTGACTGGCGTTGAAGTTACAACTGTCACTTGTGATTAGCTGCGGATAACCTGGTGAAGATTATATTCTCCCTATAAATCCCCAGCCTTGATAGAGTTTTCCCTGAACACTCGCATCCCCTGGGAGAGATTCCGCTTACCGTTGGAGTCAGACGAAGCATGTTAGCAGTGCAATCTATTTTATGGCGACATGCTTGCGTCCAATGCTTGCTGTTTCACTTGCTCTTCCGACAATCCAGTAAATTGAAGCCCTCCGTTTTCCTTAGCCACAAGGTGCGTTTTTCCGGGATGGATTTCTTGCTTGGAGTGCTGATCATGGGTGCTGATGGGTGCTCGCTTGCTGGAACTGCTGTCCGGCTGCCCTGACGGCTAGAGCTTGCTTTTCGGGGTTAAAGTCCGGTGCTATTTTCCTTGCGTGTTTTGCCGATGGCTATTGTTGCCGGCCAATTAACCTTCAGCTTTGCATCACGTGATCAAAATACAGGTTCTGCCTTTTTCTGCCTTTGATAGCATTGTATGGTTCATATTGTGTTTAAAACTGAGGGCAAATCTATAGACTAGGGATCAAGTTGCGGTGTTTATCAAATTATTTATAGATGAAACTTGTTTATATGCAGTTCGCAATCGGAACTATCACAATGAAAATCTTCGTGCTGAGGCTCTTTAAGAAGAGTGAGCAAAGAGGATAGCTCCTGCTACGTGTGAACCGACAACCATCAGAGAAGCCAGATTAGGGGCCACCGTCGTTGCACGCACGACATCCAGCAATCTAGCACTATTAGGAAAAACGCAGCGTGTGAACTACTCTGGGCATTGCATAACAGAACGTTCTGTCTGCTAACTCGAGATAGCGTGCACACCTTGGAGGAATGGCTTAGGGATAATGAACAGCACCACACCTGGGGATGTGTAAGCGTTTGATGAATGCAGTCGACTCTCAGCGGAAATGCATTCGGAGCATTCAGCTTTCGAGGTGCACTACTGTCAACGCTTGCTTCACAACAGCAAGGCTAGGGAAACCCTGAAACGAATCCCGGAAATACTAGGAGGACCCAAGGCTCTCACGTCTTACCACAAGGGGTCGCCCGCTTGCAGCGAGCTCGGGTGACGATGCTGCTTTCAGGGCCGGCTGCTTCGATGCACGGCCCCTCTTCCTCATATGCACCCTGCGAGACATTCGGGGTAGATTCCTGGGAGTTTAGAGGCACGTGAAGGCACGGAGGGGGAGGACGGCCATGGATAGGGTGCTGCAGCTAATGGCAAAGGAACTCCTTTCAAAGCAAAGGCTTCAGTGGCAGAGAATCCAATCCCTTGGGAATGAATGACAAGGACGACGTAGGCTGCGACATTTCAATTTGCGAATTGTGGTCTTATGAGAAAAGGAGGACTGGATAGAGTCGGGACGTTGCAAGTGGTGAGCCGCGTGGAAAACTCACGAAATAGTTTCAGACGCGACATTCTGAGGAGAGGTTTGGAGGAAGACGCGAAATGGAAGGAGGGGAAATGGCGTGCCTTTTGTCGTTTGGCACACGGTATTGATGATCGTGCCACACGGTCTCCTGCCACTTTTCCCTTCTCACGCCGCCTCACCTCGAGAGAGAGAGAACTCGAACGCCTCCAACACCTCCCGGTCGTCGCTGATCTCAGTCGTCGTCATTGCCTCATTGCCATTAGTTTCCGATGTGACGCACCATTTGTCGCTTTCTCCACGGCTGACGGAATCGTCGCCTGCCTCGGGAGGGGGGCGAGTCCCTTCGTCGCTTGCCCCCGGGGCGATCGCCCCATCAATCACCCTCGGAGCCGCACCGCCGTCCAACAGCTGCTCGCCGCCCGAGTTATTGTCGCCGACGACGACCGCTCCTGGCGCCCCGAGGCGCCGCTTTCAGGCACCGGAGTGAGTGGAGGCTGCTGCTGATGCCGCGGTGGATTCGCTCCCGTGAGCGGCGAATGGAGGGAAGATTCCCCGAGAAGAGAGGGGACTGCGTTCGGGATCATCTCGGACACGTAACCAAGGCGTGGTGCAAGCGAGAACGGTTCGCAGATTCGGTACATCGGTCATTGTAATCTCTTTCATTCCTCTCTCTCTCTCTTGGGTTTTCCCTCATTCATCCGGGGGGTTGGGTTTGAAGCCGTCGGGATTATCTCGAATAGGTAACCAAGGAGTCACGTGATACAAACACGAATGGTTTCAAAATTTGATGTGTCCGAATCGTTCTTTACAACATCATTAATTGTTTCCACTTGAGGTCTTCACTTCTTTTCCAACTAAATAGCCCCCAGTTGAGATATAACACAAGTGTAAACAAAGAATGAGGTTGCAATCAGCGGTTTTAACTCAACAAATTTGCGAATCATTCGTGTTTATACCACGTGACTCCTTGGTTACCTATTCGAGATAATCCCGACGGTTTCAAACACGGTGTATGGAGTATAAGGAGTATAACGCCCCCGGAGGATAGAAACAGGCGCGTAAGCGATGAATGCGATTGTAGCGAGGAACCCGAGCGTCTGGATGCACGGAATGTGTGACCCAATCACGTCTGTCTGCGGTGTTGACCACTGATCGATGATCCCTACGACAGTGAACGGATCGGACGTTTAAGGTTAATTCTTTGCCAGCAACAACAACTGAATCAGCAAATCGAGGTAACGGGGGAAGGAGCGAGGTTCTTAGATGGATCGAGCGTTTCTTGCTGAGAGATCACCTATCGCTGTTTTTTTAGTTTTATGAGTGTCGTGCCGAGGAAAGATTATCATTAAAACCATTTGGAGTACGTTCATCTATTTTATCAATAGAGTGCTTTGAATCCCTGATGGCTCTAATTGCTTGATGTGTCATTTTTATTCTAACCCGGCGAATGGTTTTCGGGATAAGTATTCGTAACGACATTCTCCGAAGTGTTCTTGATTGGATCTCTTAATTTTCACTCGCCTTCATAAATAATAATGACTCTCCGTTAGTTTGTAGCATCGCCCAATGCCGTGGTGTTTGCCATATAGTCCCAATGCTCAAATTTAAAAATCTACGTAACACGGTGGCTTGCGTGACGGTTTATCCCACTATTATCCCATTATTGCACTATGTAAGTGCAGGAGTAGTAATTGCAATTACGATTCTAGTGGTACTCATTGAGCTATCGGTATGCGTAATCTTTTTTCATTTCCTGAAGCCGACTATAACATACTTCAGTTTATTTGAATAACCACGAAATTATTCACTGATATTGCATTACTATCGACGTTCGCTGCCACTTATACCTGAACTATTCCTCTAGATAATGTTTATTGCTTCCAGATGGACTCACGACATAGAAATAAACACAATATATAGCATTTCGTATCTTGGTTTCGGGCTACCATTAAAACCGAGCATTCTCAATAAAATACAACAAAAATATTCCAAGCACATACATTTCACAAAAATCAAACTATTGGGAAAAAGCAATTCGACAATAGGTGCTTTTAAATACAACACATACATTATCAAATACTTTAAACAGGCACATGCATTAATAGTTACATCAAAATGCCTCATATTATGTACTTGATTGATCATATTATGTACACGATAATCTCAAATTGAGATTATTGTGTTTTTCCCGTCATTATTCTGTTATATTATTTCCAGATACATTGACGACGAAGAAATAAGCATAATACAGAAGATTAGGTAGCCCTAAGGTAACATGTAGGCCAGAATATTAGTCGCGTAATAGCTTAAAATTCCCGTCATGACTCTTTCAACTAGTAATTCTGTGTTCTCTGCCAATTCCATTCTCTCGTTGACTAATATATCTATGAGCCATGCCATTAGAGCGTTCTACAGCCAACTGGGATGCCTTTCAATCCGAGGAGTGGCATTTTCCCCGATCCAGTTGATGCCAGCGTTCATCGAAGTATTCACAGATGTAAGTCCGTAATTTGAGACGTAAACATCTTCGCCTAAGCACATATAAACTATAATCTCAGAAGTATTCGAAATATGGCAGCAATGTAGAGATAGCAGAGGCTCAATTAAACAATGTTGCTTTTATCTTCTTAAGGCTTTCGACTGTAAGACAATAATCCATAGTTTCGTAGAGGGAGGTGAAATACGATCCTAACCGGATGAACATGGAGTTAGGAACATCATCGCAAGAATTGAAATTAAAATTCACCAGTTGTACTGTCCTGTCATTTTGAATGTGCCCACAATATACACATGCACTACACGTGTTTCAAATTCCGAGACGTCATCTTCAGGTCTACTCATTTTGAATCTTTAATTATCTCTTTGAAGCAAGAAGTCATACCGTTCCACTTCAAAATGGTTTCATAGAATCATTTGGTGACTTACATGAAATGATAGTGAGAGTTCACCCCCTGCCACACATCTTTATGGTGGCTTGCAGGGTATTATGTAGATGTAGATGTAGATATCAGTGTCTACGGGCGTTTGATTAGACCTTATTTACCTTTCAGCAAAAGTCCTGATCGAAAAAGCTATTTATAGCGGTCTTTGAAAAAATACTCAAATAGCTAAATATTTTATTTCTAATTGCATTATTTTGTGAATATAGATAGTTGCAGTTGTCTCTAAAATCTAATTGTGAATAGTTATTGGACTTAGTTGTTTTATTTAAACCAAAATCATATTCAGTTGAACCTTTGGTATTGCCAGCTATTAAGGTTTAAATACGCCCAAGATGGGTAGGGAGGAGGGGACGTGGGGAGGCGGGGGGGGGGGGGCAATGGGGGTGTGGGGGGGGGAAGTGGGGGGGTTGAGGCGGGGGGGGGGGGGATGAAGAGACGATGGGGATGCAAAAGTTCATTGATGAGAATCACTTTAATCGGCGTGGCACAATATTCCCAATTCCAACCCTCTCATTTGGATCCTGCGCGTGTACCCTTGGGGACGACTTGTGCCTGTTACACTGTGGAGGAAATGTAGGGGTTATCTGGGGGTTCATCGCGGATGAATCATTTCCGCTCTCAGTGCGAAATAACTGGCTGGCCGACGTAGATGGCGCCACAATCGGAGCATTCAATCCGACATAATCCTCCTCGTCTCGTCATCCGCGTTGGATCCTGGGTAATTTTTCAAAGCGCACTGATTGTTAAAACACCCTGCTGTCTCTCCATCTATGGGGATTGGCTGTTACCTGATGAATTGCCGAGTAAGGGGATATAAAAATGTGTGTTGGGGGTTCTACATAGTACACACGCTTTTTGGACCATTCCTGTGAAGTGTGTTTTTCTTAGCACATCGTGGAAGTGCAACCTTATGCCTTCTTCTCATAATTCTACAATGATAGAATTGCGTAAGTCACGCATGACACTGTGTCATTTTTTCTTTTGTCTCATTTCATTGTCGTAGACATGGACTCCATTTGCATATAATATATATATATGCATATGTCACCCAACAATGCGCCGACCGCATCGCCAAGAAAGCAATATCCGGGACAACGAATTCCCCCGCGACCACACTGGGACGGTTCCCGATGGGAGGAGCTTCAATTTGTCGATCCTTCCCCCATCGGGGGGTGCAAAGGCACATGAGGGGCGAATGACATCGTCTGTAAGAAGAGAGAAAGCGGGAAGGCTAAGGAGAAGGAGGAGAAACAGATGCGCTTCCTGTTTTAAAGGTTGCTAGGAGTAGGAAACGACTCCCGGAGAAGAGGAAAACCATATTTCAATCTGAAGAAATTCCGCCTAGATTGAAGGAAAAAAGGTGTGGAAGAGCTTCGAAATACTGATAGCGAATTATCAATAAGAGTGGGGAAGGAAATGATGATCCCGGAGAGAATGTGAGAACGAACAGACTAGGCCCGGGAAAAAGTTAATATTTTAATTGTGAATTATTTTCTTTTGAATGCCTTGAAAACTGATTCCACTTCTCGTCTAACAAGTGTAGGACACTGTGTCAAAGAAGCGCCACGTGTTCCGCAGACGCTGCATTATGGGATAAGTTGTCAGCACTGCACTAGATCTTCCCAATCCAACTTCAATCTTAAGGCCCCAACGGCTCCTGGCAGCATCTCGGGGAGCGGCCGAGGTCCGGCTGAGGCCCGGCCCGGCAAAGGCCCGGACTCTGGCTCAAGTAAACTTGTGTCGCCATGCGCGTGTATTTCAAGTCGCATCAGGTATTTTTCGAGGAGGAAGATCAGTGCGGATTTGAGGGCTATTTTGTTTACGGTTGTGGAAATCAGTCGAGGCTGTGATAGCTTGCATTTTTGAGGGCGTGTAAGATATGAATAATTATAGTATCGTCGAGTTATTTCACTGGGGTGTTCAGGCAATCCATCCTAAGAACTGAATGTATTATTTAACTAAGGACTAACTGAATTCAACTAAAGACTAAATTTAACTAAGATAACTGGACTGAAGTTGAATACGAGGGGGTAGGTTACAGAGAATTAGGTTAGGACCAATCCGGGGGGGGGAGGGGGCGATGATTATTACTTGAGGGGAGAAAATGCCAAAGAGTGTTTTAATTTTGTTGTTCGAGAGAGAAATTTCTCTTGTAGTGGATGAAGGGCCTTTTTGCTGGAATTAAGGTTTTGGAGAACGGGTCAGTTGTGTAGGTCAGAGGTCAATTTTTCCTCCAAAGCCATTCAAAGGAGTGCCACTTCGGTCTCCTGGAGAATGAATTTCCGTGCATTGTCAGGGGAAATACTTTGGCAGTTCCGGTAGTTAAGCATAGCTTGGCGAATTCGGAGTGATCCGTCCTCAATTCTCCTTGTCAAGACATTCTCTACCTACTGCTTTCAACTCTACTTCGTCCACATGCTCGTGTAGAGGGAATGCGTTTTAATTCCATCTGCAAGCAGAGCGCTGCAGTTGTGGTGTCTTCCGCTTATGGGTGGAGTTCCGCAGAGGGTGTGGTCTATGTAATTATGTCGTAAATAAGTCATCTATGTAAATATTGACAAGCGTCGGGCTAAGCAATACTCCTTAGTGGTACCTGGCACTAGAGAAAGAAATTGATTGTGCAATTGGTATTTTCAAGTGTAACTTGGTGGAAAATATTCTTATTGAAATGAAGACTTTTGCTTCGTAAACCCACATTAATTTTTAATTACAACGACAACTGGTTTCGTCGTAAAACGTCATCTTCAGGTGGCACCTGAAGATGACGTCATATCTGCTATCTCCTTTACCCAAAATTCACTTCAGGAATCCCGTAGCAAATTCAAAAAGATTCCTCTGGCACCTGCAAGTGATGTTGTGCATCTAAATCGTTTAAATAAAAAAATCATAAGAATTCACAAAGTAATGTTTTTCGTTTCAAATTGATTTCGTTTAATATGAACTATTCCATTTTGTAAGAAGGATAAAATGATTTTAATGTAATAAAATAGGATAGGCAGTTAGCTAATTTGTCGAAGGAATCCGTATTTACAGACCCAGTCATAGTCCCGTCCTATGCCCATAAAGACGGCTGTGGCGACTATGTTTGAGATCAAAACGGATGCGATGCGCGATGTGTTGTGTCAGTCCACTGATCAGATGTGTCGTACGAGAGGCAAAGCCGAAATTTTCCATATGCCGAAGGGGTGAAATTTTTTACGGTGGTTAAGAATGATTTTCATTCTGATGTTTAAGATAAGGTATTGCTGAAGGAGATGAAGCAACAAAAACAGGATTTTTCGGGGTTTGGCGAGTTGTATGATAATAAAGGTTTTCTAACTGTCAAGAAAGGTGCAAGCCGAAAGAAAAGCAATGAACATTTCTTATAAATATTATTAAAGTTGAATAGGAAAGACTTAATGGATGATTTTAGTGAATTGGTCAGGGCCTGAGGAGATTTATTGGTAGGGAAGAGATTGTGTGATGAAGTGAGTTGGGAGAAGTGCAATGTGGGGAAGGGAAGTGTGGGCTGGGATCTGCGGAAGAGGAGACCGTTGGCCGGCTGAGGAGTGAAGAATAGGGATCTATTGTTGTTGCTTATTGTTAAGGGTGTCGTTATTTTGGCTGCATTGCGCAGATTACGTGTGAATTGTGTACAGCGGATAGGGCAGAGTTTTTCATTCCATGTGTCTTTTATGAAAGCATTTATTTCTCAAGTATTTTGGTGATGGCGCTGATTTTAGATCTGTAGATATGTGACGTGTGTACTGCAGTGAAAAAAGTGATGTTGTCTGTTTTTATCTTTGATGAGCTGAATGCTGTTGTTAAGTAGGGCAGTGGACGTGATGTGAAATTAGATGAATCATTTGGGGCTTGCAAAGGAATTCCTGAAGGGCATTTTGGGCGAAGAAAGTATTGCTGCCTATAAAATATCGTGTGCATTAGATTTGGGTGATGGCTTTTGGAAATTCAGGTGACGGTTGGGAGAAAATTCTTTGGAATTTTTTCCATTTGTGGGTAATTGAGGAGGAAGGGTGGTGAAGTGAGGAGAAGATTGTAAGGTGGCTGGATGACTTTAGATGGGGAGGGGAAATTGAAGAAGGGGAGCGCTAGATGTCTGGAGTGTCAAGTGGTGTGCTCATTCCTGAGAAATACGACAGCGTATGCATCTGCAGAACATTATTTCATGTGTATTTGAGTGGAGAGTGTCCGCTTTGGTTTCTGCCCGACCGCCTCAGTTGAGATGTCTGGAATTAAGTTCGTCAAATAAGGAGTTGGCGGAGGTTGAGGAGAAGATAGTTTTGAAACAGATGTTATTGAGTGTTTTGGGAGCACAGTAAGCGCCGAGTAAGGTATGAGTGGTTCCTAGGGAAGTGGGGATAGCTATTGATTTTCGAATGCTGGCAGACAGCTCGGCATGCCACAGGGATTTCTATAATGGACATCTTCGCAGTTGTTGAGGAGGCGAGGCTCGTTATGGCGGTGACCGCACAGCCCGAGGGTTTCAAACGGTGGTGATTATTGTTCCGCTGCAGTAGGGGACGGCTGTCCACCAGCCATTATCAAGGCAACATATAGTGTACCACAGGGAAACATATAGGGTACACTATATGTTTAATAATCCTTGATACTGACTCTCTAGCCGTCGAAACCGCGGTCGGTCTTGCAATGAAAGTGTGGAATATACCATGTCATTTTTATATTCATGATTCATCAATTCCACCAAGTTACGCCCGAGGGTATTTCTTCGAAGGAAGATCGGAGTTTGGAGGTGTTTCGGAAGCCATTGAGGCATTTGTGTTCAGAAGTTAAAAGGATTCGATCTCAAAGAAATAATGAGGATACGCTGATGACGAGCCATCGTTATGCTGAGAGGAGGAAACGGGAAGTGATTGGAATGGATGCGAACTATTGCTGTCATTTGTGTTTACAATCTTTATCTATATCTACACGATATCCTGCAAGCCAACGCGAGGGTGTGTGGCAGGGGGTGAAGATCACCAAGCATGCACTACTAACATGCAAACTAGCAACTATATTGTCTCATGCAACTTGATTGTTAGTATCTATAGTATTTAAGGAATTAATTCATGCATCATGCACTACAGAATACTCTAAAATATTTCCCCTACTTATCCATTTCCTATGCTGCCTATTCTGTTCTCTTATAGTACGGGGGAAAAATGCCATTTTGAATCTATCGGTACGACAATCTATCTCTCTAATCTTATTTATCTGGTCGAATCTAGCATAATATGCTAGATGAATATTTCAACCAGATCATCATGAATAAAAAAGGATTAGTATTAATATATTAGTCTAAACTGCACTATTTAAAAAGATAAAATAGCAAAGCAAGCATGCAAATCCGGGTTGTATCAAGGAATGCAACGGGTAGATTGGTGATACATCTGCCATACACTCTTGCGGTGGCTTGCAGGGTATCAGGGAGATTATGTCCTTTGAACGAGCATTCTTCGTCTGTTCCCTTTGGTGGTGGACGAATGGATGTAGGAAGGGTCAAGTGAGTGTCTGAGACCGATGGGTCGCCGTTTGCTTCAACTGCCCACGCATTGAACGGTAGCAGTACAGTTCGTTTCTCCAGCTGCCAGAAAGAGCGGGCATTAGCGATGCAGTGCGGAGTGCACACTGTGAAAGGTGTGCTCTAGCGTGCAGGGCAGGGACACTCGGACTATGCGCAGCATCAGATTAGCCGCACATCGGGTCCAGACTCACCGCTTCCACCTTTTCAGATCCGCTGGCTGTCTTAAGGCCGCTTTACACGACACAATTTTTTGTACAATTTCTTGTACAAACGCTTGTATAAACTGAACGAAATTGTATGTTCATCTAAATCTGCATCTAAAAAATACCCTGCAAGCCACCATAAAGGTGTGTGGCAGGGGGTGAATTCTCACCAAACATGTACTGCATATCATGAATAAAAAAGGATTAGTATTAATATATTAGTCTCATTGCACTATTTAAAAAGATAAAAATAGCAAAGCAAGCATGCAAATACGTGCTGTTAGTTGGGTTAGGTACCTTCAAGTCCTTATACCACCTTGCAACTACCTATGCTATGGATTGATTCACTCGTATTGGACATATTTACCGCTATCCATGTCCCTAACTGTACGAGGAAAAAAGAACATTTTGAATCTGTCAGTTCGGAAATCAATTTCTCTAATTTTGTAATTATGGTCCAGTCTACCATATTAAGTTGGGGTTCGCAAAATATTTTTAGCGTCATCACTGAAAATATTATCTTGGAATTTATTTAGGAGATTAAGTCTAAATTTCAACCTGCGATCTGACAATGATTCCCATTTTAATCAATTTAATAGACTGTACATGATTGTCGGAATGAAATTAGAACAGGTTTTATTTCCCGTTCAGTCATTCAGGCAATCGCACAAGCGTTCGTGCAATTTGCCGCTGTACACGGTACAATTCCCTCTTACGAGAGTTTGCACAAGAAATTGTACAAAAAATTGTATCGTGTACAGTGGCCTTTAAAGAAGAAGAGCGGGCTGTAAGTCTGTTCCGGGCCGAATGGAGTTCCCGACAGCTATCTGCTCGGTACAGTGCATAACTCTCATTTGATGACGGAGGCTTTTAATTTCCGGAGAGGAGAGGATCGGTGAAGTATTGGAGATTTTTGGCCTCCGAAGGGGCTCTCGCGATTCTGTGTATAAACTGCGGGGCATTTTGGGTTGATGTAAAGGCAAGGGATATTTCGAATCCGTGATTCATCCTGGGAAGACGTTTGGTCAGGCTCTCCCAGTGATTCGAAGAGGCGGAGTGCAGGAATAGGTTTGGCTCGGAAGGAATATTGGAAGTGGCGTCTTGGGAGGCGACCCGATTGTCGCTGGGAGGCCGGCCCCTGCTGATCCCACGCCTTCCTCCGCGGAATTCATCCAGCGGCGCGCGCAGTGGAGTGTTCATTTGTTCAGAGTTGAGGGCAACTCTTCCGTGGAAGATGAGGAGGGCTGGTGCAGCTGCGACGGCGGCGCCCTCTACAGCACTTTGCCATTTCCTCCAGAAGCAGCGAGCCGTCTCCAAACCGCTGCCACCCTCACTCATATGCAAGCATTTTCATGGACGGTGCTAGTTTTCCGAGAACTCCAGGATGCCCCGGCGACTTGCATCCGTAAAACGGCCTTGTTTCAATTGGACATTCAATGTCCTCTTTGGTGTCTACACAGCAAGCTCTTATATCTGTCATTTTGAAATCGGAATTTCCTACACACAACTTGAATGCAAAGTATAGCTGTTTCATTATTATAGAATTTGTTCACTAACATTGAGAAGCTAGAAGGATTATCACATGGCTGAATGATAATTCTCCACTAAATTGCAAATACCTCAAATATATTTCACTTGACCTGGCGTGACATTATTTGGAATATCTATGTATTATGCCTAATATTTTCCGTAGGTACTAATTGTGCTTTGTAAAATAATAATAATGAAACATATTATAATAATATGCATTTGACAAAAAATACAATTATGGATAACGTATTTGAAAACACCAAAAAAAGCTTAATATCTGTTGTCAATACTGATAAGGTTGTCCATATTTACATTGGAGAAGTGTCAATATGTAAATATGATGTTAGGCCTTGATAAAATGGCTTTTGACCTTTGGCATATTGAACGCAGACCAGCGCACAGAATTCCTGATACTAAGGCAGTAGTCGGAGGATCAATTACTGAAGAAGTATCCGCAGTTATGCTGTCTTTTCCCCATTATCCTAGAATGATGGAATTGCATAAGTTTACGGATGACACAGCGCAATATTTGCGACCACTGGGACGTTCCCGATGGGAGGAGCTTCAATTTGTCGATCCCTCTCCCTCATCGTGGGGCGCAAAGGCACATGAGGGGCGAATGACATCGTCTGTAAGAAGAGAGAAAGCGGGAAGGCTAAGGAGAAGGAGGAGAAACAGATGCGCTTTCTGTTTTAAAGGCTGATAGGAGTAAGAAACGACTCCTGGAGAAGAGGAAAGGCATATTTCAATCTGAAGAAATTCCGCCTAGATTGAAAGAAAAAAGGTGTGGAAGAGCTTCGAAATACTGATAGCGAAATTATCGATATGTGTGGGAGAGGAAATGATGATCCCGGAGTGAATTTGAGAACGAGCTGATCAGTTAGGTCATGCTTTTGTTGCAATATCTGGTGGGCTGAGGGTAAGTGGATTGCAATGCAGTGGTTACTCGTCTCCGACTTGGATTACACTGAAATACGCCAATTCACTGATTCGATGGCGTTCATAGCTATGCGACAAAAAATGTGAAATATTATCGAATTAAGCGCCGAGGGCATAAAAACGAAACACCTGGTCTCCACTTGTCGACGCTTGGAGTCGCATGCATCTTCATCTACATCTACACGATACCCTGCAAGCCACCGCGAGGGTGTGTGGCAGGGGGTGAAGATCACCAAGCATGCACTACCGACATGCAAGCAAGCAACTATATTGTCTCATGCAACTTGATTGTTAGTATCTATAGTATTTAAGGGGTTAATACATGCATCGTGCACTACAGAATACTCTAAAATATTTCCCCTACCTATCCCTTTGCTGTGCTGCCTATTCTGTTCTCTTATAGTACGGGGGAAAAATGCCATTTTGAATCAATCGGCACGACAATCTATCCCTCTAATCTTATTTGTCTGGTCGAATCTAGCATAATACACTGTTTTTTTAATATGTGCCTTTCATCTTCAGTAAAGCTGTCTGATAGAAATTTCTCTAATAGATTTAATCTGTATTTTAACCTACGCTCTGATAATGATTCCCACCCTAATTCTTTTATTAATTCTGAAACCCTACTCAACCTATCGTAACGATTCAAAGCATTCCAAGCAATTAGGAGAAGGTTTGCACAAGAGTAATTATGTATTTAATTTGAAGTGGAAAAACTTGCTGAAAGTAAATTATATTAAGGCGTGCGAGGTAAATTCGCAATATGTTTATGCTTATTTCATTATATTTCAACATATCTCTAATTTCATTGAAAAAGGTTGATGTGAATTTTAAACATGAATAAATTCTTTTCAATGTCTGCCATTGCCTAAACCTCAGAGTGTTGCAAAGTGACCACGACGTTCACTAGAGGTCACTAGTGGTCACTGAAAACTGGATTCCACGACAAATCTAAGAATAGGACACTGCCAAGGAAGCAGCGTCAAGTGTTTCGCGGAGTTGCTGCGGATATGCGTCCTTGAATAGGTTGTCAGCACGATCTCCTCAAAAGAATGATGACGCCAAAATGGATTGACAACGGAGAAGTCCTGAGCAATGGGGAGAAAAGAGAAGTTTGTTGAAAACGTTTACAAAGAAAACTTAGGGGATCACATCCCTTCCACTCCTATCTTTATACCTTTCCTCCCGGTCTGAAGCGCCTATTAGTGCGGAAACAGACTTGAAAACACCCATAAAAAACTTAGCATAAACGGCCATATCTTGTAACTTGATTGTTTGACGATGGCCATCTTCGAGGAAAAATGGAATGTGCAGAATGGAAAAGAAAGGCCTTACGAAAGATACAAGTCATATGGAGGCGAATAATTTAACGGAGAAGAACTTCGATGAAGATCCATAGTCGTGACGTGCTCGCTCGCGACTTCTCTGACGTCGTCGGTGCGTGCGTGCAATGGGAAGAAAGAGGAGGGGGAAAGAAATTCAAGAGAATGCATAGTGATATTCTGGAAGGTGTCTGCATGATCCCTAGGAAGACTGCACCCTTTTTCCAATGGCTGAAGGGCGTGAATAACAAGTATTTGTTCGCGGAGCGTACGCAAAGGAAAAGAACTTCCGCTCGCATGATTCAGTATTCTCGTGATTCCATCAATATAGAGTCAGTGGAGGTTAGTGACAATGAGTGCAGCTGAAAAATGACGAATTGGAAGCTTTAGGGTCCACGTCACTTGAGCAATGCAAGCGAGTCACGGCACTTCCAGCCAACGGACGCGCGGTCGGAAAATCATAATGTATTTTTCGGCGTCGCAAACTTATTTGGAGGCAGAGATCGGGGTGAACGTGAGGAAGTGCATTTGCACGGTCGATCACGTCGGAGGTGTTGTCTGGAGGGGAGTGAAGGCCTCAGGAGCCGCCACTATACACGGCGTTTCCATGGGAACTGCTGGCTGGAAGAGAATGGTGAAAACAGGAACTTACGTGCCACACAAGGCTTTCTCAATTACGTCTGGGGGTTATTTAGTAATCTCACTTTAGTGAGAATACGTCATAAAATGTCACTTTTTCGAAGTTAAACTCCGCCACCCAGGCGGCGTCACCATCTTCGGATCTCAAGCGGTGAACTGCCGGTCATGTGCTGGTCTTCTAGACGATTCATCCGCTCTGATCCGTAACTTTCGACTCTTGATCAGTTTCATTATCTCCGCCTGCCATTAGTTCCCATCTCATCTTCATAAAGAACGTGAAATGGAGCCACCATCGTTTCCACTTGAAGCTTGAGTTGGAAAAAGAGCAAGAGCGAGAAAGATACAAACGATTTTAAATTGTATTTTTGGAATTTGCACAACGTGAAGAACTTCAGCACACCGAGATCGGCAACAGATCGACAGAAGCTTCGACAATTCACGAACCGTTCGTGAGCCGATCAATAAGAGAGCGAAACGGATCTCCCGCCTTCCCGCAAAGAGTCATTCAAAAGGTGAGATTACAAAATAACCCCTCCTGAATCCTTAAGGTTCAACAGCAATTCAATGTCTATTCGTTTACCTGATACTTTGCCATTTACTTGATCGTTACTGAAAGTCGCATCGCAGAAACCATCCAATCACACACATTCCTTCTTTCTTATGTGCCGACTCCTCCTTGGAGAGCTGCAAAATGGCGCCTTTTGCCGGTAGCCGCTCCTCAGACTTGGAGCAATCGATTAACGGGAGAGAGAGAGGGGGGATTATCGACGATTGCTCCCAACCTCACTCATACGAGGAGGGAAGGGTTGTCCACCACTGCCGCCCCCCTCCCCCTAGCAACGCCCCACGCGTCGACGCCCCGCAGGCACGACGCCTCACTCGGGGCGGGGGGCGCCTGTTCTCAGGGCGCCCTGAGAGCAGGCGCCACCCCCTCGACCTGCATTCCGAGGGGCGTCCCGCGATTGGCTCCCCGTCCTCATCGCGAGCTCCCAATTAAGTAATCGACCATGCGCGGGGATAGGGTCGGTGCCCCGTCCACGGTTTGAATCCTGGAAGATATCTTGCAAAGGGAAACCGCCCTCCAGTGCCTTTGTGGAAGGCACTTCTCAGTGCTCAAGGGCAGTTCTCAGGGCACAGTGCAGTACTCCGTCCGTCGGATGGGAAGTTAAGAGGTCGTCGAGAGCTTACGCCGCGTTTCCCTCCCTCCGTTTCTCGTTGTAAACTCCTCTCCCTTAACCCCTATGACACCCACCCCTGGGCACGCCTGACCTCAGCTGTCGGTCGCCTCCCTCAAACACGGACATCGATGTCAGGGGTTCGAACCTGGGTCCACAGCATTTCGCTCGAGAAGGATATTCTGGAGGCGCAGCCCTCGTTCTAAAGGCGCGTTTACACGTAGCAGTTGACTGCTATGACAGAAAGGGGAGATTATGCTCTTTAAAGAATGGGAAGGAAAGATAATCGTCAAATGAATTTATTGCTTGAAGAATATCATGAACATTTAAGCATCAATCACTATTGAAATAAAACTCTTTTTTATTTGTTATGACAACGCCTAAATAGCTGCTTTATGCTGCATAGAAGTTGGTGCAGACGCAGTAGCGATGCATCGATGTATCGCGCATCTCGCGACTGTCATGGCAGTCGACTGCTACGTGTAAACGCTGCTTAAAAGGCTGGATTCGGGGGGGATGGTCTTCAATCCGCTTGAATGTCCGCTGGATTGACCTTCAGGGAGTGGTGTCGTGGACGAGGCGAGCGAATCCCCGCAGAAAGGGCGCGGCAACACGAGCTGCTGCATCATGCGGTGCCGAGAGACCAGGCTCCGGCATATGGGACAGAGGGGGGTGTGTTTGGAATCTCCGCTCTGGCACACTTGTACAAGGTTTGCTCAACCGATCACAGTCGGTCGAGGATCGGTGTCGGAATGCTCTTCGCGGTTATGCCTCTTCCATCTGCGTTGCGAAATTGTGGACATAAAACTTGGTGGCCGTGTACTCATTTTGTGGAATTTGTCCATGACGATAAAGAGAGATATAAACTTGTGCATTCGAACTGTTGAATTTAAACAGGATAGGGGGAGGAATGCGAGAGGGGGTGGGTTGAGGGATTAGGGGCAGGTTGGATGGGTCGTGGGATTTCCGTGGGTAAAACAACTGAAAGTGAGGGTGAATTAGGGTGATGTCATATTCAACAGTCCAGGGTCCTTGCAAATGGAGGCCAATCTATCGTTGCATCCGGCTTTTGGCCCTTGGGGACCAAATTTTGGGGATTTGGGGTTCAAAGGACCCGTGGTGACCCTCCATCCAATCGTTATATCCGCTTTTAAAAGCTATCTGTTTTAAAATTTGGATTTCCGTGCCATCGCGGATAACATTTTAACGAAAAATCTAAGACCAATGGCCATCCAGCAACTTGCTCCGTTGTTATCCAACCATCACAGCCCCAATCAATATTGTAAATTGCCAATCCATGGAAATATGTCTGATGCTACTTCACACGCGATCCCAAAACACTCCTTTAAAATCTTTTTTTATTCCCCCAAAACAATTATAAGTACCTTGACCAACGCCAAGGACCTTTGTGACCCCAATCGAAAGAGTGAAGTGTATAAAATCAAGTGTGACGACAGCTACTACATTGGGACAGGCGGGAAGGAGCTTCTCTAAAAGGATATCAACGAACTGCTTCCGAAACGGTGACATGAACTCCAGCTTTGCACTACACCTGATTGAAGAGGATTTATAGGATGGCATCTTGAAGGAATGGAATTCATAGTTTGAAGACGGCGCTCGATGGATATGTCTTGAACGAATGGAGGATCTAGGCGAATGGAGTCGGAGGGATGAGTTTCTAGCAAGGCCACACCTCACAGTAGGTACAGTGATTTGGATTCAAATGATGAAGATCTCATTCCGCAAGCTAAGCAGTGTACAAGACAGGAGCCTCGAGAAATATACCTTTCAACGGACACAAGGAGTCACTTGAATACTGGAAATATATCGTCAACTCTCTTTGAGATCATCAGGTAACACTTGTCACTGAGTTACTTTACGAAATGAAATCGAAAATGACGGACGCAGTGGGTGTATCACCTGGTGCAGACCTCATCAGCTGGATATACAGACAAGAGGGATTTATTAAGATCGAGTGACGAGACAAAGTTTCGAAAACGAATGTTTATCTCATGCCTTAGTGAATCTCCGTATGAGATGCTTGGTCTCTTTGGTAGGGGCGAATGAGGGATCGCAAAAGGACAGCGACAAGATAGAAGTGGAGCACCATGATCGCCTTACCACCATTGCAGGGCTGCACAAAGCCACAGAGATATTGTAAAATCACGGTCAACGGAATCTGAATGGTCTCCAGATGACTAATAGCATCTCAGCAATTCACTCTTACGCACTCATTCAGTGGCGACTGTTAGAACGCCCTCTTGATTGCCGAAATCACTGCATTCAGGGAATCATTTCCTAGGGTGCAAAATTGGGTTCATCGGATATCCCGAATATATGCACTATTTTAAGTTGCGGGTGAAATTATTGATTGAGCACTGAAGGAATACTCAAACGGAAATGGAAAGAAGCTGTAAACTGAGTGTCTAAAACAAGAGAAAGTTCTTGTGAAGAAAAATGTAATTTATTTTCAATTAATTGAATTTTGTCATTCATTAATTCATGCGGCTCGGGTATGTTATTGAAGGTTAGGAAAATTATTCTCAAAATTATGTCCCTAAAGGTTCAACAGGAAATTCTTCCATCTTCATCCGCTCACCAACCAAAACCATCGCCTCCCTTTGTATGTACTACATACATACTTCCCCAGTGCCCACAAATTAAAAACACATAGTCTTAAGCAAAGTCTGGTTGACGGCTCTGCGTTTGAAGTAACCAAATTTTTCTGATCTTTGAAATTCCATTTAATTTCCAGAGTATCGCTGTTTGAATGGAATGTATTTTAAGTCGCAATGCCGATTGTTTCTAGGCCCGAGTTTGAACAGCATTGCAACGTGAAAATTGGCGTGAATGTTGGATAACCTTTGACGGAAACTTTCGAAGTTCCGAGGGAGCTTCAAGGAGTTGATGCGCTCAGTCGTGCGCGTGGCTTCCCTCGCATCTTGAGAAGCGGCGCACTTCGGGAAATGGGTGCTTGCCCGTGATTGCGGATGAGGATCTGCGTAGCACTGCATTCCGCACGCATGCACGAACGGGAGGATGGTCAGGAATTGCAAGGGAGCGAGAGAGGATTGCTGTCGGGAGGGCGAGGGACTTCCATCTTGTGGAGAGGACTTGGTAAACAAAAAAAAACTGGTACCTTACGGAATGAGCGTTGCATTTTTTCCTGAGTATCCTTTCAAAATATTTCGGTGTGTAGGCATTCCTATTTTTATGTAATTACTTGGAAAATGCTATTTTATATTACGAACTAGAACAGACACGTTCTAATTGGCTGCTTATTCAAAATAAAATTCGTTTGGGGAAGAACACTTCATCTTTATCGGTAAGATCCGTCACTGCCTTCCTAATATCTTCAGTTGCGTGAAGGATCGTACCTTTGGTTCGCCGTTGCGAAGAGAGGATGGACAAGATGAGTCCGCTGTTGGTTACTCCGCTGAGACCTCTCCGAACCTGTGATTCGTTGCTGTCAGTTGTCTTGTAGCGGGAAAATAGCATTCATTAGTGCGCTAGAGATGAATTCGTCCAACGTGAGCAAGCCAGCGTAGAAAATCTGAGCTTCGAGAATTTTCATATGGGCGACACTGGTTTACCAGAGCCCTGAGACGCTGAACCACAACTTTAAGTTCAGTCGACGAATATTCCCTCACCATGTAAACTATTTACCTGTTACGTCATCTACATCTCTATATCTACCGACCACCCTGAAAGCCACCTCGAGGATGTATGGCAGAGGGTTGACCAGGCATATGAACTATTTACTAGATGCAGTAAAGTTTCCTTATGCTACGCACATAAAGAATATTTCTACAAATATCATGTAGGACACAAATTAACACACTTGCAATACACATATTAGTGTTCGATGCAGGGATGCTTTAAACCTAAAATCAAAAGAATTCCATCATCTTAATTTCATTTTTTTGTTTCATTGATCTAATCATTAATCTAATGAGGTATAATTTCATTTTCATGTTGAATAAAAATATTTTATGGAGTCAACATGGATTGAGCAGTCTTAAAGATTTTATGATGAGGAATATTTTGGGTAAGAAGGAGTATTTTAATCTGTCTCTGCACTGAGGAGAATTCCTCTTTTTTATTTGTGGTCCTACCTACCGATGTAGTCTGGGGCTCTTATAATTAACTCAGTGTCGGTTGTATACTTGTCTGTCCTTTAATTCTTCAATATCCGTAGTCTGTCTTAATTTTCTACATCTACATAATACCCTGCAAGCCACCATAAAGGTGTGTGGCAAGGGGTGAACTCTCACCAAACATGCACTACATATCATGCATTTAAAAGGATCAGTATTAATATATTAGTCTAAGCTGCAATAATTAAAAAAGATAAAAAAAGCAAACTACGCATGCAAAAACGTGCTGTTAGTTGGGTTAGCTTCAAGTCCTTATACCAACATTCAGCTACTCGTATTGGATATACTTACCGTTATTCATATCCTTAATTGTACGAGGAAAAGAGGACATTTTGAATCTGTCAGTTCGGCAATCTATTTCTCTAATTTTGTGATTTTGGTCCAGTCTACCATAGTAAGTTGGGGTTCGCAAAATATTTTAACGTCATCACTGAAAATATTGTCTGGTAATTCATTTAAGAGATTAAGTCTAAATTTAAACCTACGATATCTGACAATGGTTCTCATATTAGTTCATCTACCAGAGTGTTTACGTTTATATTGTTGCCACACAGTCCTACAAATCTTGCCGATCTTCGCTGCACACGTTCAAGTTCGTTACTTAGACCGATTTCGTAGGGATCCCATACACTGGCAGCATATTTCAAATGAGGTATAACAAGGGAAAAGTAGCCGATTTCTCGTACATGATCGTCACATTTACCCAGTACTCTTTTAATGAATCCCAGTATACGATTCGCTTGACCCATTTATTCACGTATGTGTTTACCCCAGAAAAGATCATGTGTCAGTCTTATTCCAATATATTTAATGGATTCCCCGTTTGTTAATTGATTATTACTTATTTTGTAAGTGGTAGGAGGAGATCTATTCTTTTTCCAAAAATTCATTACAAGACATTTTTTAAAGTTTAATTCTAACTGCCATGTAGCACACCAATTTTCAATTGCTTGTAGGTCATCATTTAAATATTCTTTATCGTTCGGGCATAGAATTTCCCTGTACACTACTGCGTCATCGATAAATAGACGAAGCTTACTTTCTACCACCTAGTTCTAACATCCCAATGTTTCATCGAAAAGTCTACCGCAGTCCCACCATTTAAAATAAACACTAATTTTCTTGTAAACTGGGATTTATGAATGGAAATAATTTCCGTACGATGAATGCGCTCATTGTGGAGGCAGGGCCCGAGAGCGATGCTCCCTTTGATGAAGGCCCCCTGGTGTCACATCGCGGTTTTCGCCGACGCTGCTGCCTCTTGACCTGCGTAGCCGTGTCCTCCGTGGCTTTCGTGGTTAGTCGACGTGTGAGTGCTCGAGTGACGCTAATTTAATCGGACGACCGACGTGGCCTTCAACCCCCCCTTCGCGAAACGGGAAGGAGCCGTTTGTGCCGCCCCACACGGCTCCAATAGGGTCGACGCCAACAATGGTAGGGTCTCGTCCTCGTAGTCTGGGCGATTAACCGGCCGAGTGGATTCACCCTGGGTGGTCCCCATGGGCGCACATCTTTTTGGTTGGATTATTAGCAGGGGTTCATTTGCCAAAGGGGAGGGGTGCGAAGCTAAAGAGATCCGATCCCTCGACAATGGGGGGCTTGAGAAAATGTTTGCCTTCGCTCCAAGGGGGACTCTGCTGAGCAAACGAGGCGACCGCCGTCGTCGGATTCCTTGGATCCACTGAACGCGCCGAGACTCCGAGGATCGCAACGCCCTCCAGTCGAAGAAAAAGCGAAAAGACAACATGGGCTCCTGCGGTCGCCATCTTGTCTTTGCATGGCGGTTGCGGAAATTGGTCGTTTGACTGAAAATGAAGAGGTTGAAGGTGCTGTCGCGAGAGGTTTCATTTTCGATGAATAATTCTGCTGGCTTCCCTGGCGGAGAGCTCCTTTCGAATGAAATCGAGACAGGCTCGAAATAAGAATGGGGATGGGAAAACTCCTTCATCAAGAGTGGTTGGAATCAGGAAAACTTCTACCCTAGAAGGATAGCGTAAGGGTAGAAACGGGTTCCCTGAGTATCCATTACGAATACATTATGTGGATGTTTTATTGGTAAGCATGAATTTATTCTGCATCCAATGGCGTGGGACACATAATTGAATTCAATGCAGATATTATACGGCCTACTAACCTTTCCAGGTGACATGTTCCGAACAGAAGAATTATTCTCTCCCGGGCTGTGTCAAGATCTCTCCTGGTGGGCACTCCGTCGGTATATATCGGCAGGAATCGCAAAACTACACCTATCGACTTTTTCGCGGGAGACGATCGGTAGTATCGAAATGGAATCAAATCATTGTAGCCGCGGTTCTCATCCCTTGCGGAGTGAATATTTCAAAGAGAAAGGCTGGATTGAAGATTAACAATTCCAAAATCGATTAATTTGACAGCGAAGCAAATATTTAACAAAACAAACAAATGGACGCTGAAGACCACAGTGGAATTTCTTAACATCTTTGAGGCACATCTCCCAAGGCGTGCTACAATTTCGCCTCGAAGAGTAGTTCTAAAGTGGATTGCTTCGTCGCGAGCGTGCGAGACGTCTTGGAAATGGTGTCACCCCCCTCTCATTGCTCTGAATTATGCTCTGAATGAATCGCATGATTCGAGTGTCATGCACGTATCTAGCGAGAGAGGTCACGGAAGGTGGGGTCAATCATTCCGTAAACATTGAACAGAGAGGACACGAGTCGAGAGCATGTAATGAAAGGTCAACTAAAAGAACGACAACTAGGGCAGAACTAGGACATTACTGTTCTCTTCAATATGCTTGACAATGGGGGCGTTTACACTCGGAACAGAAATCGCAATTTTGTACACGAAATATTTAGATAGAAACGAAAAATGATTTTTAGTGAAAAAATTAATCTTCTAATCCCAACCATTCACTCATAATTCAAAAATTAAAATAAGCAAAAGGCGACGCCCACCGAAAAAGCTGCTGTGATAACATTGACGTCATTTTCCTCCCGTCCTTGACTGCTTTTAGGGGAAGGGAAGGGAGTGGAGGGGGGTTCTAGGAAGGTCTACTCGCAAAGATCCTGTCGCAAGTGCTCCGATTGGCAGAGTCAGCTGTATCCCCCCATTACGATAAGGCAAAGTAGCTTCGCGGGCTCAGTTGTGATTGGACGAAGCCGATGTACGTCAGAGGTTGCACCACGCCCACTTTTCCGAAAGGGTTAAAAACATCGCCGCTTATAACTCGAGAAATAATTGACGGATCAAAAAACGGAAAAATACGGGTCTCTTTATTTTAAAAACTCTGTCGCATTCGGCAATAAAAAAATATGGTAAACGACCCCATTCTGAGCGGGAGTAAGGCCATGGTATACCACAATGCCTACGAGTTCCATTTTTGAAGTGTATTTCGCTTGCGGTGCACGGTGGAGTTTTCTTATTTGATCGGCAACGCGCTGTTCTGTAAATCCAAAGGCTTATAATCACACTCATAGTTCGCATATGGGAGATCTAATCAAGTGATTAAGGTGGTGCGACAAAAGTTGCTGGAGTGCCCAATCACCCAGGACTGCTCAACGAGCGCTATTTCCAGCTCCTGGCGTTGTTTTCGGCGTCCTCTCACATCGCTGGGGAATTGCTCACTTCCGGCCGATGGCGATGGTCCCACCGACGATAACCCCTCTGTCAACCCACAGCCTCAATCTCCCGTGTTTTTCGGCGGATAGCGATTTTCGCCAAGTAGCGACACCTCTTCGACGGATGTCCAACCCATTTGTCTACGACCAAGATGGGTGGAAAGACGGATGAAAGAAAAGGAGACGTGATACTTCCTCATGCTCCTACCGTTTCTCTTGTACTCCATCACAAGATGGTTCAACTACGATAAGATCATGTTAATTTTCTCGGAAGCTTCTCTCTAATAGGACAAGCACTATGAAATTTAATGCAAATGCTAGGGGAAGTTTCGAACGAACCGACGGATGTTTGGCTTCTTTTGCGGTATCTGCGTGTTTCAGCTACTTTTCTGGCATGCACTATAGGGAGTTGTTTTTTATCTGGCTATATAAACTAAGGCTTGCTGTTTTAAAAGTATTACGGAGGCCATTATTGATGGCATGTGTACCCTTAGGGACTTGGAATGAGGTTTGGTGTCCTAATCCCAGAGAGGATCAATCAGTTGATTGTTGAGGCGTCTTAAGGAGGTTCCATCGCGACTCCGCGATTCAAAATCTCGCAAAAGAGCTATGTTATTTAATGAATATATACCGATCCGTAAAAATACCTATATGGAATATCATCTATAGGGTGATAACGCATACACAATAATTGCATGGGTACGCTAATATATAAGGGCGTGGTAGTTGCTCTTGCAGAATGCGACTCTAGTTCTATTTTTTACGAGCTCTTTTAACTCAATTTGACTTCGGAACTTGGCTGACGTGTTGTTGCCACGTTTAATTTACAAAGTGAAAATACATGCTCAATCCCTATAATACGTATTCTAAAATAGGTTAAATGTTTTCCTACTTAGTTTTAAACTATTCCCTTGCAAATACAACTCTTTGTTTTGAATTTTATTAATATTCATATTTTTGAAAACTGTTTGGCTACAACGACGCTGCTACCATTTGAAAGCATTGGTATTAATAATGTCAGTAACCAATGAAATATTTAAAATGATATAAAAATGTGAGAAGGACCCTGGTAAGGTATATGCCTTAATTAAGTTAGTAAACAGGCTTGTAAGCACGTTCCGTCACAAGTACCGTTGTAAATGATAAAAACATACTGTACCGCCATTATCATATAACTAAGGCTTTTCTGCTTTTTTTCGAGAAAATATTTAGATAATATCAATTAAACAAGTGTGGTTAGGCGAGCCGTTATTATGCAATGCTAAAGTCTACATAAAATTGCGCATCTTATATTAGTTTTTCGTCATAATTACATTTCTCTTTACATTATCAAACTGCAAATTTTACGGCAAGAGCCATGCTCTGCCGTATAACCACGTATAAAATATCTGATTTTCAACTACTATTTTCTTCTAATATATGATTAAAAGGCCTCATTATTTTATTATCAATCGATAGAAGGGCCAAAAAATGGTGTGTCCTGAAATTTTCACAAAAATAACATCCACTTCATAATTCGGTGGAGCGTCCTTAACGAGTGATTGATTGACTCGGCTACTGAGTGTAGCTTTGGGTACTTTTATATAATGGGCGTTTTATAAAGTTTTGTTTGTTTTGTAAATGTCCATTCCATTCGAACCAGGTAGCGCCCGTAATGACGAGTGAGTGAGTGAGTAATTCTTGGTGAATTAGTTTGTCTTTTCGTAATGGAGCCCCAGGCAGGCGTGCCACACTCAAGTAGAGAACAAATTCAGTGTCCAGGGAAAGTGGTCTCTCTGTCCCTTCCTACACTTTGTCGCGGCACGAGAGCGGATGTTCGGGGGTCGAACTGCTGGTCGGTGGGGCCCGCACCGACAAGGGGCCTGGCCCGGCGGTGGGCCCGCAGTGTTGGTCGACCCCCCTGCCAATGGCTTGTTTGTACAGCGTGCCCCTTCGCAGCCTGTTGCCTTCTCCCCTCCCCCCACAACCCAAATGGTGTTTATACGGCTGCGTTTATATATCGCTTTGAAGCGGGGCTTTGAATGAGGGGCGTATTTGGAGCTGCGGGGGGCTAAACGGCGAAAAATTCGCTCACAATGGAAAAAGGGGGAGGGGGAGGCTGGCTCTCTACACAATGGACCCGAGTAACGTTCTGCCCCGGGACGCTTTTTCCACACGACTCTCTTTTTTTTCTCTCCGGCGAGATGCATGTATCCGTGTGAATGCGGAGGCCCACAAAAGGAAGAAGAGGCCCCGGGGTCCTCAATCACATCTCTCAAAACAGGGTCGGGCCAATTGGCGGCCCGCAGAGCCCCAACGACACACACCTCTTCCTCCTCAGCGCAGCGAAGTAAGAATTCGAACTTGCTCGGTTGCTTTCCGATGAACACAATGAGGTCTTCATCCGAGCACTTAGATGCGTTCGTGAAACGGAAGGAAATAAGCACAAGTCGATAAGTCACTTTGCGCCACTTTTAGTCGTTCTCGCGTATGGCTTTCAATTTTCGCAATTACTGCAAGTTCTCCGCCAATTCCGACGCTTGGAGTTCGATTGCATTTGCATTGTGATGCGATGATATGACTGCTGTAGCGTTATGAAAGGATCGCTTCGTGCTTCTAAGAGAATCTCGCCTGCACTTGAAACTTGGAGCTGGGACCACGTCCTGCTAGGAGATTCCATCCTTTTCTTTTCAGCAATTCGCTGCACAAAATCACATCTTAAGTGAGGCAAGGCCGCTCCGACGGCTCTCTGATAATTCCCTCGTCATTTCTTGTGTTCGATTCACACGAATTACTTGTGATTGATTTCACTCGCGTATGATGCAATGCCATCCGAGGGAAAAATCAACTGATTGAATTTCTTTTCAGTTTATTCTTCACTTCTTAAAATGCTCTCTGGTCTAACAGTGGACTGCATTGAGTTATTACAAATCGTGGGGGATAACATTTCGACCGGTATCCAGAAATGCATTTGATATAACTGCTTGGTTATTCATTTGCAACGTTTCGTTGGTCCACCCTAACATAGTAATATCTACACACCTGCACCACCTAGATGGAGAAAGGGAGATGCGGCGGCGTGTGGCAGAGGGTGATAGGACATGAGCCTCTGAAGGTGATATTTGCCGGAAAAGTGAATTTAATTGATGATGTGATATCGTGTGCAATGTTTTTTAAATGGAAGCACTCTTGCATTGTGAGCGGGAAAAACGAAGTCTGGCATCGCTGGGCAGAAAAGTTGATTTCTCTCAATCCATCGCTTCTCTCTGTCCAGCTGATGAAGTACTATGGAGGCAGAAGAGTGTGTGTGTGTGTGAAGTGTCGAAATCGTCAGATTCGAAGTCACCGAGTCGCTTTTAAATCTTGTTCGCAACCTTTGCACATGGAAGAAGTTCGCCCTGCCAGGGAAGTTGCTTAATAAGCAGCACCTCCTTGCGTAAGAATCGAATTCCATCGCAGTAAGGGTCGATAATTCGATAATTGCTGTAATTGATGCACTATTGACCAATAATTACAGCTTCCAGGGAAATAAACGCGTTTGCTATTTTGCTTGGAGTCGGCGATATATCGTATTGTATCGCACAACATCCGGCGTAATTACGAGGAAAATGGCCACCAGTGGGACATTGAAATGTCTCAAGAGGATTTATATATTGGATAATGACATATTTCATTGTACAGCAAGCTACAAAAGCAAAAGATAGTTTTCTGTAATTTTTATCGTTTGTAAATTGTGAATTTGGTTATTTTTATCGTTGTCTTGAATATGTAAATAAGGTTGGAAATCGACTGTTTTTGTTTATATTGATGTTGCTATGCAAGGGCGAATATTCTTCTGGCCGTGATAGAACAGCACTAAAAAGAAAGTGCAAAGTTTTATGAAGACATCCCTTTATTCCTTAATTAGGAATTTGTGTGGTGATGAATCGCTTGTCGCATCATCAGAGTGGAAGTAAGCAGCGCAAGTTACGGAAGGTAGCGAAATATGTTGGAATATTATCACTGCTGCCATTTCACTTCCATGTGTGTAAAGGACATATTTATAGACTCCAGATTGTCCCTATATTAAGCTCTTCCAATATTCAAGCGACACTTTCTGTACACCCATATTGGAGTTTGTCACGAAGCACACTGCCATTATTCGTATCTTGTTTACTTTCCGGATAAAATTTTTATTCATTGACGATTGAAGATCGTCTCCCTCAGCGGTTTGAAATCCCATCAAGTCCAAAGGGTGTCTTCCTTTTTCCTTTTATTCCACCTTAATGTGATCATGGTTCCTATAAACCATTGGACTCTCCTTCAAAGTTAATCTGTTTTTTCTTTGAATCCCTGTGCTCCGCTGCGGATTTTGATCTAGACGATTCCAATTTATATTAAGAATGAGATTGGCATCACTGCCTCTTATTGGCAACACTTAATATTAGTTAAAAGTAAGTGGTGCCTGTGACTTTCAACCCCTGCCACTCCCCCTCGCGGTGGCTCTTAGAGTATGACGTGGACGTAAGCACCTGAAGATCAAAGATTCAACACTGCGTGTGCATGAAGATCTGTTTTCTAGATGTACTTCCCCCGGATCGCTAGAAATCTTGCGACAGCTGATCCCGTGGGATTGCTAACGTAAACCTTCCATGAAACACTTGAGCATCTATTCTGCAAACTCACCCCTCGTGCCACGAGTTTCACTGACTTCGAACTGGTGTTGTGCCTCAGCAGAATAACCTTCCTACTCCCCAAGTCCAAATATATTTTGGACTTGAGGGGTAAGATCCCTCAACAAAATGACCTCTCCACTGCTTCACACCTGTCAAACAATGGGGGCGTTTACTCGGAACCGAAATCGCAATTTTGTTCACGAAATTGTTAGATGGAAACAAAAAAAGACATTTAGTGAAAAAATTAATCTTCTAACCACAACCATTCACTCATAAATCAAAAATTAAAATAAGCAAAAGGTGACGCCCACCGAAAATGCTGCTGTGATAACATTGACGTCGTTTTCCTCCCGTCCTTGACTGCTTTCAGGGGAGGGGGAAGGGAGTGGAGGGGGGTTCTCGGAAGGTCTGCTCGCACAGATGTTGTCGAAATCGCTCCCATTGGCCGAGTCAGCTGTGTCCCCCCCTTTGCGATAAGGCGAAGTAGCTTCGCGGGCTCAGTTGTGATTGGATGAAGTCGATATACGTCAGAGGTTGCACCACACCCACTTTTCCGAAAGGGTTAAGAACATCAGTTTTTCGACGCCTATAACTCGGGAAATAATTGTCGGATCAGAAAACGGAAAAATACGGGTCCTTTTATTTTACAAACTCTATCAGATTCGGCAATAAAACAAATATGGTAAACGACCCCATTCCCACCGCAAATGAAGAGGGCGGTCCGAGGACGCTGAATCACTGCGTCCTCCGCGTCGCGGATTTCATCGGCTGCGGGCATGGGTGTGGTGCCTCTCATCCCGAGGATATGGGTTTGATTCCTGGCAGTGAAGTGTATTTTTTTTCATTCGTAAACCGACTTCTACTCGAGTGCTTTGTGGATGGTGTTCAGAGCCCCATCCGTCGAATAGGACGTTCAAACGTGGTCCCCTAGTCGGATGCAGGATGGTGCCGATGCCAGGTTTCCCTCCCCCTTTCCTCCGCCCCGTGAGAGCACCCACCAACCAGCCCCTCTATCAAAATGGCGAAAATGCAATTCTCCTCCACGTAGTTTTACGCCCCAAATGTCGGATCGCCTTGGAGCCACTTATAAATGGCCCGCGTCTTAGAATGGCATCACTTGGCACAAAAGAAGCAATCGTATGATGCTCATAGATATGAAGAAATCATGTCCGCTAATGTTGGATGGAAACAAGGAGTCAATCACAATTCGAAATGAAATGCTTTCCAATGCGGTTTATTTTCATTGAGAAGCTATTTCAATTCAGCGCTGAGTAATTAGCAAGAAAAAAAAAAGATTTGATGCATGTTTCTCTCGCTATATTTTCACATGCGCAGTTTTATCTCCCCTTCTGCGGAAACTTTTCGTCCTCAGCAATGGGGAATACGCACTATTCCTCAAAACTCTTTGAATGTGAAGTTTATTAGCTAGAATGTTTTTGGCGAAACTTTTCCTGAAGAATTAAGATGTGTTACAAAAATATGTCTTTGAAATTTGTACCTTTTCAGCAACTTAAAAACACGACGTAATCGCATGACGTCACGGCACGGTATCACTATGGGAGTTGTTTATCTGTTCATGCGTGGAGGTAAATTGTTAAATGAATACTTGGCGATAATGCATGTATTTATCTCATTTGTTTAATGCAATAAACGATTCTATTTCGAGTTTTTAGTTACGTAGTATGGATGGCAACGAGCAAATCGTTCATAAATTTTATAATACCCGTATAGTGCCCAAGCATTTCTACTACGTTAATGCATTCACTGGATTTTTATAAGAAGAACGCCGCCCTAAGGGAGTCAACCAAAGGAAATTGTCGGAATGTGCTTTTTTAATTCGGATTTACTCAGTCGTCGTTTCTTTAGAGAAGCGACTAAAAACCTCAAAACAACATACTCACTCCGTTTTCTTTTAAAAGGTAAATGTCTATCTCCGTAGAAATATGGAACCTATACCGTGCAGTGACGTCAGAAGGCGTTTCAGGTCACGTGACTTTCGTCAATTTTCGAGAACATTTTAATATCATTTAATAATCTTTGTGGTTGACACAGAAAATGTTGGCTGAAATATTTAAACCGGTGAGAGAATTTGGGATCAAGTACATCATTAACCTTCGAGAAACAAATTTCATGCATATTCCCTATTACAGAGAGTTTCTCTGCTTTCCGAATCGTCATCTAAACAGCTCGAATCAAGTTTGATGCCGACGTTGAAGCATTCCGATGGCCACATTGGTATTTCGCTTCGAATTGCCTCCTGCTCTTTTTACATTCGGACAACCCTTCATCCAGAATGTTCATTGCCGCGTATTTCTCCCAGATGAAATAAAAACAAGTGATCCGACCACTCGCCCTTGCTTACTCTCCTTGATGCAACGCGAAATCGTCTTCAATGTGAATTTCATTTCCGACATCAGCGTCAAGGAAAGACAATGTCTCCGCGTTTGAAATCACTTCCCGTCCCTTATGCCGGCGGTTGCAACGATTCCTTCAACGATACAACATGTCAAACTACAAATTAAAGTCGCCGGGTCCGTCTTGATGAAAACAATGCACGGCGACCGCATTCTCCGTGTGAAGCCCATTAAACCTACTTGTCTGCGTTCCGATGTCGCCAGCATTCTAATCAGCTAATAAGGGTCACCGGGTGATCCCTATGTAAGCGACCTTCGGACGCCAGGGAGTCATTTAGTGCGAGCTGGTAAAGGAAGGGAACGAAGAGAAACCCGGCGTCGGATTTAACCTGCTCTTATGATGAAAGGGGCCACAGCTTAACGTCCCATCCGACGGACGGAGTACTGAACTTGAGTGCTCTCAGCACTCTACTGTAACTGCCACTTCCGGGATTCGAGCCAGGGCCCTTTGGATCGGAGTACTGCACTCTACTCGGAGCGAACCCTGCCAATCGGTCTTCCAGAGATGGTGGTTCACTTCGAGCAATACCCTTTGCACAAGCCAAGGAACGCGAGAGCCCTTAGCACCAGGGCACGAAGGGCCTTTTGCGTCGCATTGAAACTTTGAGCGTTGAAACCGGCAATCCGCCTTCATCCTGGCTCCACACTCGAGTTGGGAGAGAAATATCGCCACATTAAATGTTGCAGAGGGATCAGTAGAGATTAGCCAATGAGTGGACGCCGCTAGAAACAGTAATTTAGACAGGAAGACGACACTCGTTAAATTCCGACGAAACTGACGTCAGGATATCAGAAAAGATACGCGGACACAAGACAGAAATCTAAACTTCTCGCACCACCTGAAATTTCACTTCGCAGCCCCCACGAGCACCTGTCCTCCTCCAATTGTTGCTCGCATTCTTAGCACGAGGGATGAAGGCCGTACCCTGTGGTCCAAGCGGACTGTCGGAATGGGATTCGTTTCATTGACCACACTCTAGGCAACGTGTGGATGGACTACGGCGGGTGCCAATATTTATTTCAATCCCTGTATTTACTCCTGAAAACATTTTTAATTACATCTGCATCTACATAATACTCTGCAAGCCACCATAAAGGTGTGTGGCAGGGGGGGAATTATCACCAAACATGCGCTACATATCACGCATAAAAAAGGATTAGCATTTATACAGGTACTGTTCAAACCATCACTATGTAAAAAAAGATAAAAATAGCAAAGCATACATGCAAAAACATGCTGTTAGTTGGGTTAGCTTCAATGTCCTTATACCTGCCAACATGCAGCTACCAATGTTATCCATTGCTACACTCGTACTGGATACATTTACCGTTATTCATATCCCTAATTGTACGAGGAAAAAAGGACATTTTGAATCAGTCAGTTCGGCAATCAATTTCTCTAATTTTGTGATTATGGTCCAGTCTACCATAGTAAGCTGGGGTCCGCAAAATATTTTTAACATCATCACTGAAAATATGGTCTTTGAATTTATTTAAGAGATTAAGTCTGAATTTCAACCTGCGATCTGACAATGATTCCCAATTTAAGCCATTAATAGACTGGTTACGCTAATAAGATTATCGTATCGTCCCTTTTACAAATCCTGCCGATCTTCGCTGCACACGTTCAAGTTCGTTATTTAGACCGATTTCGTAGGGATCCCATACACTGGCAGCATATTCCAAATGAGGTCTTACAAGGGAAAAGTAGCTGATTTCTCGTACATGATCGTCACATTTACCCAGTACTGTTTTGACCAATCCCAGTTTGCGTTTACCTTGATCCATTATTTCACGTATGTGTTTACCCCAGGAAAGATCATTTGTCAGTCTTATTCCAAGATATTTAATGGATTCCACGTTTGTTATTTCATTATTACTTATTTTGTAATTGTTAGGAGGAGAGCTATTGTTTTTCCAAAAATTCATTACAAGACATTTTTTAAAGTTTAATTCTAACTGCCATGTATCACACCAATTGTCAATTGCTTGTAGGTCAGGATTTGAGAGATAAAGGACAACACCATGAGTAGTACTTCGTTTGTAGTCGGTGCATAAATAAAACCCGCAGGACACTATTTTAGCCTGAATTGCGAGAAACGACGAGAAGAATTGCATCTAATCCCATCAGGAGAGGCACCCCTGCCACACATCATCGCGGTGGCTTGCAGGGCATCGCGTAGATGAACATACTCTTAAAGATAAAACAGAGGGATGAATGGGAAAGTGCCGACTCAGCACCTCATATCGGCTCTTTAGTATTCTGGTGCTCGAATGAAATCTTTATTTTTTTAGAAATTGTGTATCATATTAGAGGCATAAATTGATCAAGATTTTCCATTATTGGTATTAATTCTGTCCTTCAATTGGCTAACTTGGAGCGGTGAGATTAGGGAAACAGATTAGGAATTACAGATTAGGAATGCAGCCCCTTCGCATTGCCGTTTGCTCGTAGCTTGAAAAGTATTCGCCATTAAAGCATTCGGGAGATTCTTCCCTGCATTCGACGCTACAAATTCAAACTGTAGACGGGCATTGACTTCGCTCTGTCGAGGGGTTGGAAGCATTGTGGAATGGATCACGTCGGGATCGTTGCATTTCGCGAGGGAACTGTACAGCACAGATCCAAGGCTGACGCGGAGTAACGTGATCAACAACACGAAATCTGATATGGTCCAGCAGAAATCCGACAGTGTGTCAAAAGAAGCATTCTCGCGTTTAAGTGAATCGGAATGAAGTTGTCAAAGGAAGTCGCTGACTGAAATCAAACGTGAGGATGTCCCAGAGAGATGATTGCTTTATCTATGATTCAGTTTCGCGTCAATTCTTGATGAAATTAATTTGCACAGTGCTGGTTACTGGGTCACCGTAAATTGGCAGAAATGCTGTATGTGAACAATTACTTAAATAAATAAATAAACAAGTAACTTTTCCATATCTGTTAATAAAATGGTGTGATGACTCGGCCCTGCATGCTATTGCGGGGACTCGAACCTGTACACATAATTGTGGGTTCTTGCCCTTGGTGTCGGGAACAAGTAATGAAGTAAAAGATTCGTTCTAAAGACAGAATTTATTCGGAAGCAAAAGTTAAACCAATCGCGTCTCGAATAGCCAAAATAGAGTTACCTCACGTTACCTCTAGCTCGGGAGGATAGAAGAGAATGAGCGTTCGGTATGGGTGGATAGCGCGGCTTAGAGCACGGACCCAACGGTCCGCGCATCGGTCTCCAATGATGGACTACATTTTGACTGCAACCGATTCACCAGTCTTCTCCTCCACCAAACTCCTCTAAAATCCACCATACACGCCATTATATAGAAGGCAAAAGGAGGATGTTTACCGGTCAAGGGGAAGGAGAGAAGGGGAAGTGAGAAGTCGAAAGTGAAATCTTACTCTCGAGGCATTGGCTGTTGGCTATTCTGAGAGACGCCCATTAACAGTACAAAAATATCTTATAGGAAAGTGAAATTTAGAATAACAAAATTCTATCAAGATTCATGCGCCCGTCCGGGCCATTACAATGGAATGTTACCTCATTTTTTCCACGAGTGCATACTTGTAATTGAAATAAATTGAAACGTTGCATATGTTATCGGCTACAGGAATCACATTCCACCCGCAAAGAGATTATCAGATACACCATCCCGCTTGGTGGGTACTTTAACGTCTCTTGAACTAATTTAATGTTTCAATCTTTTGTCGCACTTGAGAATATTTCAATTTCATGAAAAAAAGATGGCTGAATTGAAGAGTTTAGCAAGTGTCTACAGGGCCATTCATTCAACTCATTCTTCGTCGACGGAAATGCCGCCTCACACCTCTCTCCGATATCTCCCGCAGGCAACCCAGACCTCATTCACCCATGGGGCGATTTCTCGGGGGTCATGACCTCGCTGCCTAGAGACAAGTTTTGTTCCGTGAGGGGGCCATTCAGCGAGTCCCGGTGGGGCGCCTAGTGTCTCATGAAAAAGTAAATGTGATAAGTTTTCATGCAATGCAATAGCTCTTGGTATCATCTAAGGAGTGCATGCTTGGGGTGATATTCACCCCTTGCCACACACAGTCGCAGTGGCTCGCAAAGTATTTCGTAGATGTAAAGAGTAGATGGGGGTCGTGGTGGCCTAGTGCACTGAGCTACTGACCCACGAGGGTCCCGGGTTCAAATCCCGGGCAAGAGCCTTTCTGGACACCCCCCATCTAAAATCCTCGCGATTCGATTTTCTGCGTGTCAGAACTTACTTATAGGAAATTACAGGTGGCCCAGGGAAAGGAACTGGCTACCCTGAATGTGTGAATTTCACATGCCATTGGCTTACTGCGGGGCGAGCTCTACTCTCACCACCTATCAAAGACCAATCTGAATCACTGAGAGTGATTGAGTGATACGGTAGATGAGGTGGGATCCCACGCAAGCCCCCCCTTCCCCACGCAAGTTCACCTATCTCTAATGTTCAGGGTGACCTCCTTCGATTTGGACCCTGCTATTACTGGAGACGTTTCGACGAAGACGTTCTCTGCAACTTCCCTCCTCCTCATCTGCGTACGCCATTCACTCCTCCAACCATTTCACAGCTCTCTTCTCTAGGATTATCTTGTTTCGCTCAGAATCCGTGCAGGGTAGATTCACTCTTTCGCTCCTCACTCGTGATGCCCACGTGACATGCAATTCACTTAGCGCAATGCTCCGACCACGGGCCGCTTTCGCCAGCATACTTGAATCCAAAACTTTGCTTCTAGTCTCCATTCATAGATGGCATCCCTCAACCTTTGGCATTTCCCACGCATTGATCTGATTCATGACCATATCTCGGCGACCACAACACGCTCCTCCTTTCGGAGGAAGTCAAGAGTGGTGTACATGCAACGTGCGACACATTTCCTCCTTGTGTATCTCCATTGAATCGGTTCGACAGATGTGTGCCATCGACACAGTCTCCTGAAAGTTATGGGTAAACCGCGCGACACAATGTTGTCAGGTGACCGAATGCCGCTGGAATTTTTCCGTGGCCTGAAGACAAGTTGTGGGCGAGGAGGTGAAGGCAGTTGGGCGTTCGCGATTGAAAGGCGTGCTCAGGGAATGGATGCTTGGAATGCAGTTCAGTCCGGGATGGATATTGGACGAGGGAATGGTGGGCTACTCGGGAGGGTGGATCCATAAAATTATATTCAGGTGTGGAATCACGGATCTATCTTTCGCGTTATCGCAATCTTTATCGTTAACGCTTACCCCCTAGAGTAGCGCAGGGTTAACAATAATCGTCTATAACATTCGCTCCACTGATTGTAATAAGCGATTAGAAGTGCTGTAGGAAAAATGAAGAATGGATATAACGTTCTCTCTGAGAAAAGTTTTATCGATAGATAACGATAACGCTAGCGCACGCGTTATGAAGATCCGTGATCGAGGCATGAGAATGGGTAATACACAGGGGTGTCGGGGAGGGGGGAATCCTTCGGGATCCTGGAGTGACGCCCTGCGACTGTTGCATCGTCGAGGGCGGCTAACTTAGGGATTGGAAAATAGATTTCGATTTTAATCGAAACTCGATTACCACCCTCCGATTTTCGATGTAATCGAAGTCGACTTTTTATTTTGAAAAATCAATCAAAATCGATTCTAGTCGATCGATTTTCGATCCTCGCTAAATGAGGATGTGGTCCAAGTGGTAGAAAAAGTTGACTTTATATGCCTGACTACTGACTTACGGACGCATAAGCATACGATTCAGGGTTACTTAGGAGTGACGACCCATTTTGACAACGGTCAGTATTTTCCATCCGATTAACTTATGAGGAGACACACATAATGTCGCAGCGCTAACGCTGATCAGGATCGAGCTGGTGGCGTGCCAATCGAGCTGCGCCAGTTCGTAAACCGCCCTCTAGTCGACCGCAAGTCCAACCCTACAAGCATGGCAGGAGATTAATGGAGAATATCCCCACATATACGAAGTAGCCTGCAGGATTTTATCTATAGTTGTCTCTTCCATGCCTTGTGAGCGACTATTTTCTCACGTCGGGTTAATTGCAACTCAGGTGCGAAATCGATTATCCTGAAAACATTTAAATATGTTAGTTTTTTTAAGGTCCATCCCTGAGGAACACTGGTTCCACGGCTTTGCAAACAAGAAATAAATAAAATTCTGTTTTGCGTTTTGTGGTATGCCCACTTTTCAATATACAATTCTTATTACTACTAAATTGTATGTAATTTGCCTGTTATACCTATTACCGATGTATGTATAAGTATCTGGTATGGATTATTACTTTCCTGCATACCTTATCAATAGCTTTGCAATAATATCATCATCATTGGTCATCAATCCTCATATTGGTTTGACGCAGCTCTCCACTGAGTCCTTCTATCAGCTAATCTCTTCATATTCACGTATTTCTTCTCTTTCACATCCTTCATCACTTTTTCCATATATCTCACTCGAGGCCTTCCTGTGCCATTCTTCCCATCCACTTATGCTTCAACGAATGTCTTCATCAGGCCATCATTTCTCATGATGTGGCCGATCAAGTTGTTCCGTCTTCTTCTCAGGGTATTCAGAAGACTTCTCTTTTCTCCCACTCTTCTTAGGACTTTCTCGTTACTTGCTCGGTCGATCCATTTTATCTTCATCATTCTTCGATAGCACCACATTTCGAATGCTTCCACCCTTTTCATCTTCGCTGCTGTCATCGTCCATGTCTCACTGCCGTAAAGAAACATGCTCCAGATATACGTTTTGATGAATTGATTCCTTATTTCCATGCTTTTATTTCCAGCTGTAAGTAGATTCTTCTTTTCATAGAATGCCCTCTTCGCCTGCGCTATTCTACTAACTATTTCTTTCTTGCTTCGTCCATCGTTGGCTGCTCGGCATCCAAGGTAACAGAACTCTTTCACCTCTTCCAGCTTTTGTTTTCCTAGTTTAACGTTGGTTTTGCCTCTTCTCTCTTGCTGCACACCAGTGTCTTAGTCTTCTTCTTATTGATCTTCAGTTGATATCTGGCCATTGTCCTTTCCATGGTTATCAACATCTTATTCATATCCTTCTCTGTCTCTGCTATGAGTGCTATGCCATCAGCGAATCGCAAAATGCTAATTTTTCTCCGAGGACAGCGTTCCAATCTCCTAAAATAATTAGTTTTTCTTCTCCTCTTACATGTTTTATAACTCCCGTGCTTTCTTCGTAGACGTCTTCCACTTCTTCATCTTCGTAGTCCGACGTAGGCATGTAAACCTGCACCACTACGGTATCTACAGGTTTGGTCTCTATCTTCACCATTATTATGCTTTCATTGTACTGCAGGAAGCTCTTTACACGCATCCCGACGCTCTTCCTGAGGCTTATGCCTACTCCAGCATTACCATTCATTGATCCAGTGTGAATAATTCTTTAACTTCCACTCCTAAAGTCTCCTTCTTCGGGCCATCTCATTTCACTGATTTCGAGGTCCATTATCCTCATTTCCACCTTCAGGTTCTCAGTCTTCCGCAGGTCCGAAGTGATCGCACGTTCCACGTCCCTACCCTAAAATTATTATCACACTTGACTGATGTAAGTACTCTCTCGGGCAGTCCCCGCCTGGAGATCCGGATGGGGGAGTATTTAACCTCCGGAATATTTTACTCGAGAGAGTTCCATCACGGCTTGATATAAAGAAAAGAGTGGAGCAGCTGCGACTCCACGGCATACTAATTGTTTCCCCTTGCCTTCCACATCGCAGTATTACAGCCGTTAAAGTAAATGTTACCACGCCTATAGTGAAATGAGTGTCGCTGTACCGACCACTGTGGTCTTCAGTCATATGAAGAAGAGCTGCTGCCCTCTCCTCCGGGTGATGGGTAATTGTTGGCGGCCTCCCGTCGCCAAGTCACGGCATCTTCACAGGTTTCTGTATCATTTAAAAGGCCTATCTTACCCAGTGATGGACCAATACCCCCTCGGAATGCCGTCATTTTTTGTCCACGACTGCTTATTCGATGAGGAGTAAAGTCGCTTATCTCGCAGCTAACCTCTATATATCTAGAGGTCGACCCACCGTCCGCAACCCGTCGGACGCACTCGGTGGCTTTAAGCCCGCAACTAAAATAATATACCTATTGTAGTTATAAATTTGACCGCATTCATTTCTTATCCCTAGTTCTTCCATTAACCCATATTTGGCATTTTGTTACAACAGCACACCCTATTTCAACAGAGAACCACTTCACTATTTAAAAATATCGATTTCGATTTTTCGATAATTTTGGGTAAAAAATCTAATCTTTAGAAAATCGATTTTTATAACCGAAATCGAAAGTCGATTAATAGAAAATCGATTCTGGATTTAAATTTCCAATCCCTAGGGCAACCTTTCCGCCCGCATCCTGTCCTCTGCGGAGTCTCCTGCCGACGAAGCCAGGATTTTCGAGAACGCGGTGAACGCTTGCCACTTGTTTAGTTTATCTTAAATACCCCTTACTGCATGGAAGTTGGCTTCCAGAGTAGAAGCGATAATATTCCTATATCGATTTATATCGATGTAAATATATGGGTCGTTCCACGTAAATTCGACCAGAAAATAGGGTCCCTTAGGGTCACCAATTTTGACCAAATTTGGAATAACGGATGTTGTTACCTTCGCATGCGATAGCCTCCCAGGCTAAGGCAACACCCTGACATCCCATACTTTTGCTCCCGTACCTTTTTGAATTATTAAATTGTTCACCCTTAACTCATTATTTTAACATTTTCCCAGCATGACTTCACACAAACGAATGACGTAAGTCTTCGAAATCAGTGGAAAAAATTATGTTACGCGAGGCAATGGAATTAGTTTCACATTTAATGTTTCGATGAGTTCGAAATATTATTTTTATCTCTCCTTATTAATAAAAATAAAAATTATTCACATCTTTAAGCGCTATTCGGATTCTAAAGCCTTAAATTAAATAAAAAATGCCTTTTTTTTACCTTTACATACAGTTTACTTGAACGGTATCAGAAAGTTGGCATAAGAAATTTTTGATGGAAACTTTTGCAAATCTTTCATGCAAAATTTATGTTACAGCCAACGTATCCCTTATATTATGAAAGTTGTTAATAATTACAATAGTAATGCGTGCAGTAAAAATCGTAGGGATAATTATCAATGGGTGTCTCCGTTCAACCTGATGACGTACTACTGGAAGATTGGGTTTACGAGGTTGGTTTCCTCCCTGCCGCAGAATTTAAAAGATGGAAGTAAAATATAATCGCGTAAATTGAAGATGACTGGTAAACCAATCGAAACCAAGGTCGGTGTTAAAATAAAAAAATGTGTGGAATCTTACGAAGTGATTGTTCTATTAGCTACTATCATACGGTTCCACCAAGTGAAGGACTGAGGACTTCCTCTTTATATGTGTAAATTAATGTGTCAATATACAATTTCAAATCGGAAATACGCTAATCTTATTACTTTGCCTTTGAAAACCCACGTTCTCCTCCATACTCCACTAATCCTATTTGTACCACAATATTGAAAATTTGGTTTTCGAATTACTGAGAAAGGTAGGTACTTCAACATCAAGTCTTCCTTCGATTGTGGATAGCCGAACGGTAAGTGTGAATACACACTCCACGGCATAAATATCTCAAAAATCTTCTCGTTTAAGGCTCTTCTTTTCTCCTTCACTTGCTCGTTGGTTACAAACTCGAAGTCTTCCTAAGTGGTAAACTCCTTTCACGTTCGATGTGGCCCATTTGTAAAGTACCTCTAGAGTCTGGATTTGTTTCTTATAATTGACCTTCAGACTGTGGCTTGTCTTCAGTGTCCCCTTAAATCCATCACTTGTATCCTTTCCCTGAGATGTGGCATAGAAATGTCATTCAGCATAGACTCCAAAATCTTGGCGATGCAACAATTTCAACATTTTGTAGTGGTTCTTATATTGAGTCCCCGCAACGTCGAAAAAGTAAAATTTTTTAGTAGGTTTAGTACACGTGTTACACCATAGAGCAGCGGCCTTTGAAATGTGGCGTTATGCTTCATGCAGTCTGACATAATAACCACACTGAGGGGCACACACTTGATCGTTCATATTGCTATTGCAACATGTTTTCGACTGAACCGCAGCCTTGCAGTTACTCCAGTGCACACACCTTTCACTGAATCTTGGTACAGAAAAGAAAATTTCTCGGAAAAATTGCCCTCAAAGAAAACTTCCCATGATTTCAGGTTGTCTCTCACTTCCAAGCAATATACAATTTACATACGAGAAATATCGTCATGCCGTCGTACTCACATAATATCCTCAGGGAAAACCTCGCAGAACATTTTTAGATACTTAATATGAGTTACTAAGGTACAGAAATTTTCCTGAGTTCATTGTTTTAAACATTTTTCATCATGTAAAGTGGGCGTGGGAAAATTCAGCTAGGCGAAAAAGATGGCTAAGTAATGGTGTATGGGTTAATAATAATCAGTGCATGCCTCCGAGGACAACTCCAGAGAACCGTTTATGGCGCAACTGCTCCTTCATACGGTGCTACTTTACCAAATACATCTTAAGAGTCTCAGTAAAGGGCATTTATTAGTGCCGCGAAAGAAAGCAGGACTAATGAAATCTTGAGAAGAAAACTGGGAGTCGGTACGTGCAGGAAAAAATCATTAAGCAGTTTGAACAACACTTTGGAATCTTTGGATCAAACATCTGCTATTGCTAAAAATTGTATATATCAATTAAATATCAATTTAGGAAAACGTAAAAACAATGAGTAGCATTGGAAGCCTAAGACGAGACAAGGTTTGCCTATTGTTCTCCGACCGCTATAAAGCCAGGTGCCGCTCTTCATATGGTATTCTAAGGCTGTGTTAACACATGGGCGAAGCAAATAGCGATATTCATGGGCAAAGAGTTGGTATAAGGTTAAAAATTGGTGAGAAGAAGATGAATGAGAAAGTCACTGAGATCTGAAGACACCTGAGTACCATAACGTCGGCCGGTAGGCGGGCCTTCACTCAAAAATGTTTTTCTTTCTTAAATGAAATATTACCTCTGGTAAACTTTCTCAATTTGTAGAGGAGGGTTGTGTCTACAACATGTAAAAAAATGAGCGAAATCTAAGCGATAAGTACCTACATCGTCAAAAATCGATTTGAAAATTTAAAATTGTTATAAACTTTATAAAGTTGTTTATATTTGACAATATAATCCATTATTAAATTTTTAAAATTCAAGGCCTTTAAAATGAGCTCTCAAGGATGTTTGTAGCTCAAATAGTCTCTGAGATATACCGTCAAATGTGTAGTAACTTTTGCAAAGTTCGAATTTTGCAACGTTGCAATATTTCGGAAACGGTTGCGTGTGTTGCAAAACGGCTTTGGGGTTTTCATTTTCTTATAAAATGGAGCCGTTATGCCAAATTTGGTCAAAATTGGTGACCCTAAGGGGTGATCACTTGGTCGATTTGGCGTGGAATGACCCACTTAAAGATGTACCTATATATCGGAACCTTCAGAGACTGGCGCTGCTTAGACGGCACTTCCGCTCTTGTGACGCTCTCGTCAAGTCAATACTTACTTAAGAAATAAAGTGACGTCTTTATTTAACTTAGTACTTCTTTCTAGTCATGTTCCGATCAGAATCATCTCCGCCCTTGCATAGCAACACCAACAAACAAAAACAATCAACTTCCTAACTTATTCACTCGTCCCAGGCAACCACAAAAATAACAAGCGATAAATGTATCAAATTATGAGTTGCGAAATACGTTATTTTACTTCTGCAACTTGCCATAAAAGTCATGGTGTCTTCCTCTGCCGCATATTAATACTCTGCAGACAATTCAATGTCCCGCTAGTGACCATTCTCCAATTACGCAGGATATTGAGCGATACAATAGGGTGTCGCCGACTCCACCTCCGAACAGAACATCAACCCGTTTATTTCCCTGGAATCGTGGTCGTATCGATGCGCAGCACCTTTCGACCCTTGCTGCTGCTTTTCGAGCGATGTGGTGGGGGGCGGACGGATCTCATCAAAGGACCGCTTCCTTCCGCAGACTGTCCGACCGTGTTCCACCGGCACCACAGGCCGCATCCGCTGCTGCCGGCCCCGCACCACTTCCTGCACTACCCGGCGGCACCCGTCGGGCCGCAAGCCGCACCCGCCTCCTGCCACGTGACCGTCGCCAAGCCGATCCCGCGACCCGCAGCGCCGCCACCGGCCTTCGTCTTCGACCACCACCTACACAGCCTGCTGGCCTCCTGCCGGAGCAGCCCCTACCTCTCGGGTGAGACCCTATTATCCCTATCCCTATTATCCCTATCTCTCGCTTAGGGCCCATCTCCTGGACGCGCAGGGAATGAATGGATTGGCGATAGGTATTGCTCCCCTTCAAGTCCACTTGAAGGTGAGAAGAGTCGCTTGCTGGTAATATATTCTTTATGTAACATAAATCACATACACTTATTACATAAAAAACATGCACAACATAGAGAAATCCCCTCACGAAATGCACTTAAAATTTAACCGAACACCAACAAACAATATACACTTCTCTTCAGGCTCGCACTTAACAGGCCATGCACTCTTACACTTTCTTTCGAGCCACTTCATACATCAACACAGACACAACACAACAACATCACTAATCTCTCTTCCCTCACGGATGCTTATCCACCCACGCAGACACCAAATAGCTCACGAATAATGCCCTTTCTTACGCAGGCGTCACTTTTGCGTCTCCACACCACCGCGTCTAGCACACAACAATTCCCCGATTCTCGCTCTCCCCTATTGTTCCTTAATTACCAACGCTTGTTTACTTCCATTATTACAACTTACATTGTTTATCTCAGCGGCTCAATTGCTATGCTACAACTTTTTAAAATTCCCTTTTCACATCAGCTGTGGCCTTCTGTGCGAAATTAACATAAGCCTCTACTCAAAGCACTCCGTGTGCAATACTACCTTGATACAACTGTTGCCAGAATAATAGTTGAGTTGATTTAAGTGATCCTTAAAATATACAAATATCTTAACATTTATGCATGGCTACGAAATATGCATTTTTCTATCAATCGGTTTTGTTTTGAAATAAGATTTTTTAAAAATCATTTCCTAAGGCTTCTCTTCGAAATAAATCGGAGGTTATGGATAAAGTAGGAAATGAGTGATCATTAAAATGTCGAGATTTTGCAAGTCATACATTTTAATATCTTCATTTTTTTAAATGCCTCCCTTGTTTGGCCTGGACTCAATAAAGGATAACTCAATACACGTTCGTTTTTCGTGAGGGGGTTGGGATAAACTTAGCTTTGGCTGAAGCGGTCACTTGCCTTTTTTCCCTCTCTCGTCTGGCAACAGACATTTATTTCATCCGGCATTCAACTGTTTCCTGTAGTCGCCGCAATTATTTGAATTCGCAAATGTGAGGTATTTTGGAAATATGTTAGATGTATCAGTATAATATAAAACTTCCAGACCGATTATATGGAAGCACCAAAGCCTGTTGCTGAGCATTTGCTGATCTCTTTTTCTCTTGATGAGTCGCCATAGGTTATGCTTCATCAGTTTTTATTTCTGGAAACTGCCATTTTTTTCCCAAAAGGTATTTTCATCATAATCGCAACCCATTGTTTAATAGTCTTATTTCAGTTGCACCCGGAATCATCATATGCTTGGATCATCGTGTGAATCACGGTATCTTCGTGGTGCATTATAACGCGTGACTATCCGCAGAAAGAGTACGGATAATATTTCACACCAATTTGATGTCATCCATTCCGATTTTTCCTAATAAGGAGACATCGCGACACCGATGTTCGGGATCCAAATGTCAAAACTATTTTCTGGAACTATAGAGGGGATGCGGGAAAAGTGTCACGGCTTTCTTCCCCATAGACCCGGGTTCGCGAGAAAAACGCTACTGAAGATTTGTCCTCCGTATAAAACCTTTATAATGCACGGAATTTTACAGTAATTCCGTAAAGTATTCGATAGAAAAAAGTGGCTGTCTGGATGCCTGCGGAGGCGCCTTAACCCACTCGGCCACGAAAGATGTTAATAACAATTCGTGCATTATAAAGGATTTGAAGGACAAATCTTCAGAAGCGTTTTTCTCGCGAACCCGGTTCTATGCGAAAGAAAGCCGTGACACTTTTCCCGCATCCCCTCTATAGTTCCAGAAAATAGTTTCGACACTTGGATCCCGAACATCGGTGTCGCGATGTCTCCTTGATAAGATTTAACCAGATGAAGGATCTCGAGGGCTTTTGAAACGGAAGAAGAGGAAGACGCTGCTTGTTTCTAAGAGGCCCGCAATCTTTCACCGTGTGCGCATTCCTCCACGTTCCCAATTCCGCCCTGACCCCGTGTCCTTTGCAGTGGCGTCGCAGGCTGGCGCCAGGGGTGGCGCCGGGCATCCCTCGCAGCACCCCGGTGGCGCCGGGGGCGGCCCGGGGGTGGTGGCGCCCCCCGGGGCCGTGTTCCCGCTGCCAGGGTCCTTCCCGTGGGCCGGGAGCGCCCGGGGCAAGCCCCGACGGGGCATGATGAGGAGGGCCGTGTTCTCTGACCTGCAGCGCAAGGGCCTGGAGCGCCGCTTCCAGATCCAGAAGTACATCTCCAAGCCGGACCGAAAGAAACTGGCGGAGAAGCTGGGGCTCAAGGATTCGCAGGCAAGTGCCCCGCCCCTCTCTCCCTCAGGGTGCTCCTCGCTTTGCTCGAAACCTGGCAGATACCGGGAGTCGGCACAGCGACGCCCATCAAGTCGCTGTTAAGGAGGTTGATCCGAAAAGTGAAAGTCATTTTTTTATATTTTCAGCACTTATAGAACTAAAGTTACTCTATCTAGTAAAGTAAAGATAATTATATCAAACCATACTCCTTTTTCCACAAATTGCATATGAAATTACATACGATTAACGTCGAGAATGGCCATCACATGGAAATATAACGTTTAAAAATACCATAGTGACATGTCATTTTTGCAAAAAAAAAATGATATTTAATGCGTAATTTCACAAGGAATAAAATGACACGAAAAAAAAGGTGTCAACCCACCGTATTTTTCGCGAAATCCACCAATTTCTGCGCTTATAGCGAAAAGCGTTAGTTGACTTCAAGTGGCGCTGCGGTCGCTCTAGCCAAAATGTATGGCGTATGAATAATATCATTACTAATGAGATATTAAAGCATATTTCAGAAAAATATTATAACATAGCATAGTAATATTCTGGTGTTTTGCATTAGTAAATTCATTGAGTACATGAATTTATTTCTCTAAAGTAAATGATGAATTGACTCCATCGTCGAGCTGATTAAAATTCTCATAAAAAATAATTCCTTCGACTTTCCATCGTATTTCTTGTGATACTTATGACCTTCAATAGCTTAGGCAATTTTCTTTGTGAAGTAAAAGGATCACTTAGCAGGCATATACTCGTACTTAAATTAAAAAGATTCCTCAGACATCTTGACTCAAGCAGTGGCGAGCCAACTTCCTTAAGTGTGCGAAACACAATTGCCAAGGTCCTTAATCCAGTCGACGCCGATTTCCTCTTTGTTCCACGAAACATTTCCTCTTCCAGTTAACCGCTCGTATCCCGAGTTTGCAGTTGCGTGGAGCATCGGTGGTAATTACGTTGGCTGTTTTACGAGATATATATTACGTGACGCAGCCGTATGATCATAACCATAGCCTTCCGTGTAATGCATCCACCGCAAAAACGTAATGTCCTTTCTGTTGAAAACTGACCGGAAACATATTCATGTGCATTCATCGAAAGATGTAGTCATTATAGACGCACTCAGACAAGAGCAACAGTGGACCAAGGAATTAGGCAGATTCTTAAAAGAAAGGGTTTGACAGATTTGACAGACTTTTGATGAGACAGTAATTTATTTTAGGACGTTTAATATAGTTCCAGAATCATTGTTGCATAAATACATTTTGGATCGGGCAGGATAATACTTCAAATAAATTAATGGATGTGATTCCGGCCTCGGTGGCGACGGGCTACATCCCTTGCCTGTCTAACTTGAGGTCGCGGGTTCGCGTCCAGCATGGGTAAGATTGTCACCCTCCGGGGCACGGATGTCCTACTAATTGATTACGGTTAATTGTAAAGGCCGTTGTACACGATACAATTTCTTGTACAAGAACTTGTACAATAAATTGAACGGCGAGATTGGACCAAGATATTGTACAAGAAGTTGGTTCACGGTCGTACACGATCAAATATTTTCATGTAATTTGTGCGCCAATAACATGCGCAGATATCGTTTTCTGTCGAACAGCTGAATTGCGATATCCGATCACAATAGTATTTTGGAAATACTAGCATAGTTACTGGGTTACAATGATTTGCTACCATTAATCCTAGCATTAATAAAAGAAATTTTACGATTGGTTACTTGCACTCTTTCATCGGCTCATGAAACCCATCATTTATCCTCCAAACATCATGTTTTTGCTTGTTTCATATTTTTATTTTTGGTTCAATAACGTCACCTTAATTTTATTGAGGTTTAATGTTTTCCAGTGTGTCCAACTCATCTTTTGAGAAATTGAACACAATTCCGACGCGACCGACGAATATCACGATATGCAAGCAACAAAGAATATCATAATATGGAAGCAACAAAGAATATCACGATATGTACAACAAAATGGAAGTTTCGCCATGTTTATAGGAATAAAAGTGATCGCGAACAGAACACCAACCTTACGAATACTGAACGAACGCATCACTACCGTCACATGTCATGCGCAGAAGTTACGGAGTGGATCTTGGACGGTTTCATCCAATAATAAAGAGCATTGTCTAATTTCTTGTACAAGAAATTGTACGAACCCCTCGTACACGATACAATTTGCGCATTGTGCAAGTTCTTGTACAAGCAATTGTACCGTGTACAACGGCCTTAAGAGAAGACTTTATAATCATAAATTCGCTGTTTATAACATCTGTAAGACGAATAAATGTGTGTCGTAAAATGCATCGGATCCTTTTCCCTGATTTGGAGGATTCCTGTGGATGCGAAGTGCGCCATTTGGAGAACAGAGGGGTCCCGGGAGAACCCTTGCGTCCGATTATTGGCACCCACAGCGGTTACCATGACCGCGTGCTCCCCCCTCCCCCCCTCAGCCTCCCCACCCTCCTTACCCTGACCCCGACGACCCTATTTACTATCCGCAGCTGTCGAGGCATGTCATTCGGCGGGGAGCGTCAATGCGGAAACAGGGTTTTCGCTGTTTTGTCAGGGCAGTTAGTGGGCTTGTTGGGCAATGGTCTCATGGAGCAGGGCACCTTTAAGCAGCTGGGTCGGCGACATTCAAACTCGTGCGTCGCACGCATCAAGTAGATGCAAGGATGAGTTGGACGAGAGAGAAGAAGGTGTGGATAGGATCCAGTGAAGCAGTGTGGTACGTAATTCACTCATGAACAATATAACACGACATTCTAGATTTTTTTTCCTGGGGTGAACACACACGTGAAATAATGGGTCAAGCGAATCGTAAACTAGGATTCGTTCGAACTCGAACGTGTGCAGCAAAGATCGGCAAGATTTGTAAAGAGACGGTATGATAACCTTATTAGCGTAACCAGTCTATTACATGAATTAAATTGGGAATCATTGTTGATCGCAGGTTGAAATTTAGACTTAATCTCTTGAACAAATTCCAAGACCATGTTTTCAGTGACGATGTTAAAAATATTTTGCGGACCCCAACTTACTATGGTAGACTGGACCATAATCACAAAATTAGAGAAATAGATTGCCGAACTGACAGATTAAAAATGTCCTTTTTTCCTCGTACTATTAGGGATATGAATAACGGTAAATATGTCCTATGCGAGTGTAGCAATGGATCACATTGGTAGCTGCATGTTGGTATAAGGACTTGATGCTAACCCAACTAACAGCATGTTTTTGCATGTTTGCTCTGCTATTTTTATCTTTTTTAAATAGCGTAGTTTTGAACAGTACCTATACAAGTACTAATCCTTTTTTATGCATGATATGTAGTGCATGTTTGGTGAGATTTAACCTCCTGCCACACACCTTTATGGTGGCTTGCAGGGTATCATGTAGATGTAGATTTGTTTCGGCCTAAGACGGTAGATAACGTGGTGATCTCCTGGGGAGCTAACCATTGAAAATGGGGGCGTTAACTCGGATCGTTTGATGGAAGTTAAAAAAAGACCTTGGGTGAAAAAGTAGACCTTGTAAGCAGCAGAGCCTGATAAATTGAAAATTAATATACGCAAAAGATGACGCCGGCCGAAGGAGCTGCACTGAAGACGCCCACGTCATCCACCTCAGACTGCCACGTCATCTTGAATGTTTTGGCGGGAGAAAAGGAGGGGGAGTGGAGGGGAAGGCCTTTTTGCAGGCCGTGATTGGTCGAAGGAGCTGCGGAGTCTCGTTTGTGATTGGACGAAGTGGATGACGTACGAATCCTTTGCACTCCCACTCAAGCTGAGAGGGTTGAAGACATCAGTTTTCAGCCGCTTGTAACTCATAAACTACGCGACAAATCCAAGAACAGAAAAATACGTGTCTTTTTATTTTACATACTCTATCAGATTCGGCAATTATAAAAAAATATGGTAAACGGCATGGTATACCGTGTAGGTTTGGCCCAATACAAAATTTTAGATACAGAAAACTGGATATCTAATGTCAAATCGAATAAAGAAGTATTCCCGACTTTTTTTTACAATTTATAGAAAGGATAGAGCAAAAAAAGAAACGGAGGAAGAGTAATTGATTGGCTATAAATAACCCGTGCGTCAGTAGAACAGAACTAATTTCCGATGGCTTTGCAAAAAGTATTTGGATGTTCCACTAAAATTACAAAGCGTAAAGGATATGCTCAGGTACACAATAAAACCATCACATGCAGACGCCTACTCATTAGGGGAACTAGAGTCAGAGATAGGCAGAGTACTTTCTCGGAACAAGGATAGGGGACAATGACAGGCGGTGACTTCGACCTTCTTTCGGTAGACCGGAATGCGTTTAGTTTTAGAACAGGAGGCAAGAGTAAGAAACTCTAATATCCACTTGTGAACACATTCTTTAAAACGGGCAGTAACATCACAGTCCAGGGGAAACAATACACTAGATTTATTAGTGACAAATGTAACCGAACAAGCGCAAGCGCAACAACTATTTAAGTGGAACTAATGACCAGAATAAATTCCTGCGAATTATTTTAAGATTAAAAAATGTTAAACCATGAAGGATGATACATTTGTCTCGTGAGGCACATAACGATTGTACGGAAGATTAGTTCAATGTATTTAGCGAACAGAAACAAAGAATTTGAAACAGAATATTCTTGAATGGTATTCATTGTAACTAACTTGTATTCATGCGGTAGTGTAATTGCAGCTTTTAGTGGTATGTTAGTGGTGTATGCATTTCTATCGAGTAAATGTAGAGGACTTTTTTAAGCTACAATCATCCACTTAGGTCGAGTTTTCATACTTTTTTTCATGTTTATGTTCGCTATTTCACATCTTGATAGTATTTTGACACGCGATAGTTAATTTTATGATCTGACTCCTTTAACCCGTGCGATGCAACACTTTCTGAATTTAAAGGTAAAGCAGAGAGACTGCACTGGAAGCAGTAAGTGAGAAGACGTTAGCAAGAACATCGGGATTGGCGTATAAGGCGTATGAATGAAGTGCTAAGCCAAAACAAAACATATACTACGTTCAATTTGTTGATTCGATTCAAGTTGAAAGAGAGAGGGTACAGTAATATGCGACATCTATGGATGTATAACCTCAGTGTTATTTGATAAAAGAAATGGTTGGTGATTTTACGTGGTGGAAGTTATTTTTCATTATAAAAAAAGAAAAAACTTGGTCCTTTTCCACAAATATATTTAAAACAAATCTACCGGTTTCGGCCTCCACAGGCCATTCTCAGGATAACAGTGTGAAAAAATCCATCAATAACACAGCTTACATATTTGGAGAGGTCAGTTAAAAAAAGGGGGGGGGGGGTCAAGGGAGGTGAGTGGTTTCGGGGTGAAAACTGCAAGGAATGAACAAACAAGTTGGTACGCCAGGCTCAAGGACTAAGGGGATGGAGGCACTGAAAGCAAGGGTGAGGGGTTAGTAGGGATTACATCATCATTTAACAACTTAACGCCATGCATTTGCTGATACACTAGAATTTCAAAATTTTCCATCAAGTCCAAAATTTTCCTACCCTTGTCTCACACGTGTAGGAGCTTGGGGGTAAAACTGGATGTGTGATCCTCATCAATCAAATGTTCCGCAAAGTTTGACTTATTATCACCGTTCAGGCTGGATTTTACATGTTCCTTTATTCTAATATTTAATTTTCGACCAGTTTGGCCGACATAAACAGAATGACAATAGGGAGTGTCACACTTGAGTAAATATACCCCACTTTTACCTCTCGTGTCAGTTCGGTCCTTGGAATTAAATAATAATTTTTGTAGTGTCACCGGATTGTACACAGAGATTTTGTACTTATTTTTCGGGAAGTATCTATATAGCTTGTGCGTTAAATTCTTTGTAAAAGGTAACTTCACCCACTTAGTGCAAGTCGGGAGAATGTGAAGTGGATGTCGCCGTGGCACGTTTTCGTCGCAATCGATTTAAAAGGTCGTCTACCAAGGAGTCGTCATATTTCGAGCTATACATTTGATGGTTTTTAATTCAACGGAAAAATCTTCTTGGGAGAGGGGTATTGAATTTAGGCGGTGAAGCATAGAATGGAAAGCTGCCATTTCATGGGAATAGTGGTGGTTTGAATCGTAGGGAATAATGATGTTAGTATAGGTATTCTTACGGTAAGTGGAAAACTTGTGGCTTGTGTCAATTATATAAATTAATTATCAGTGCTATTTAACCTCACTCTGCATATACAGCGGTAACTTCGGCTGTTAACCTACTCTGCACTGTAAAATGTAAGCCTGGGAACTTAAATGTACCAAGGAGGTTAGACTGGAGGCAACATCAAAGCTGATTTGAGGTGTCATGTTGGTAAGGACAGACATACTACGGGCGTGCCACTCTCGCGATGCAATTAAGCGTGGAGAGGCGAATGTTGGAATTAATTTTTAAAAACGGTGCATTACATAGGAGGAAATTTTGCTTCCACGCCAACAATAGCGAATTATAGGTTAAATAGGCTAAATTAGAACCATTCTTGGTAACAAGATCAACTCCCAGGGTCATAAAATGCACAATTGCCTCCCTTAAATAGCCAAGTAGGAAGATTGAATGTCGCCGCTTCGGCGTGATTAGGGTGCCATTTCAATGAATGAGTGAGGTATGAATGACTGCAGACATGCAGTCTCAGTTAGCGGCTGTTTAAAACGTGGGTTATTTTGTATGGGTGGCCTAGGAAACACCCGCGTTCCTCTCCATGGTTCCTCCGGTGCATTCTGGTCTCCTTGGAGCTAGCACTCGACTCGGTTGCCACGGAAACTGCGTTCGCTAGAGGAAGAAGGGGGGTAGTTTTCCAACCATGGTGACGCCGTTAAATGGCGCTCAGTGGAGAGTAAATGACGGCGGTGCCATTAGAAAAGGCGGCAAAGTGGCAATCCCAGCGCCACCCGCGGCGAAAGCGGCGGGAAGAGGGGGCCAGGGGGAAGGGGGCGTCAGAGGCGCCTCTGGAACCCTTTCATCGTGGGGGGGGGGGGACCCTGGAGGGGTTCATGAAAGGGCCCGACGCCCCTGGCTGTGACACCAAGGGCGACGGGGAATTTAATGTCTGGCATCCATTGTCGGGCGAACTCGCCGCGAAGTAGGTGGGTATCTATATTTTATGTTTCAGAATTATGAACAACTCCTCGTCGCTCAGAGCAGTCTTTGTTTGCCGCTTAGGCAAACGGTTCCTGCACCTCAGTTTTGGCCTCATTTGATAAGGTGTTTACAAATCCATTGCTAATCGAAATCGATTCGTGCTCTCGAATGGCTCTTGATTCTCGTTCGCTTCCAGCAAAGCTCTTTCGTGCTGGTCATCGAATCGAATCCGGAACAGAGCCGACAGCGCTGACCTTGCCGTGGTCACTCACGCCGACCTTTGACCGACGCTTTCGTTGAAGTACAGGGAATGCAGCGTGAGAGAGGCGCATTAGCAGTCAGGGGCGTCGGAACTATTGGTCGCTGAGGGAGGGGGGGGCCTTTTCAACAAGGGCCCTCATTTTTTTGTAGATGGCAGGGGATAGAGACTAGAATTTCGCTAAAGGAGCATAATAAGGGGTGAGGATGTGTGTCAGAAGGGAAAAAGCAAGCTGGAAATGAGTGAAATTTAATAATTTTTAGCCCGCTTCACCTGAAATGGCCCGGGGCATATTCTGGGCATCGGCCCCTCCTGCCGCTGTTAGTAGCAGTGGTATACTTGGGTTTTAGTACCCCTGCCACACACCCTTGTGGTGGCTTGCAGGGTATTATGTAGATGTAGTAGCTACAACGTCTAAGGGTATATCGCCCGTCGAACCTCTGGTCTTAACCCTAGGAGGAAGTTGACACCCATGGCTGGGGTATCGAACCCACGACCGGCAGGACAGCGCGTTCCCGACCTGCCGCCCACGGCATATATGAATGAACTACGGCTTGATCCTCATCGCAAGAGAGTAGGCAGGGCATATCCACGAGATTTCAGCGAACAGAATTGGCTATAGCTGGGACGCTCTGCTCAGAGTAGAACAGGAAATGGTCCACCTATCCGAGCCAGCATCCTCTGTGGGCAGTTCGCTTCGATTACCAAGTCTTAAACCTGTCGGGGCTTGACGCATACGATAGGGAAAGCAGTGTGTCTGATATGTTAGCCGAATTGGGATGGGAATCGCTGTCACAACGTAGGCTGAATTATGGACTTAATTCTGAAGATTCAGGCGATATGGAGTGGAAGCGAAACATGATAACACAGAAAGAAAAACACGAGCCAAATCCACAAAAATAAATAATAACAAATTTTTGTGGATTTGGCTCGTGTTTTTCTTTCTGTGTTATCATATAGACTTAATCTTCTGGGTAAATTTAAGGAGGGACATTTCATTAATGACGTTAATCATATATTGCTGGCTCCGACTTATTATGGTAGGCTCGATAATTCTAATAAAATGAAGGAGATAGATTGCAGGACGGACAGGTTTAAAATGCCATTTTTCCGCGTACGATTCGAGATCAGAAGGACAGAAATCGCGTAAATCGGTTAATAAGATTATAGAGGTAATATTCAGAGTAGGTCTATAGTAGGTATATTTTTTATTTCCTGCATGTTCAAATCAAGGTGTGACTCGCATGCATTGCTTTTTTTTATTTTCATGCATGAGTATCTAAGGAATTGGTGTCGGGTTTCAAGTAATGCGTGGGTGTGTCCTGCATGATTGGGATTTGGTAGTTTTTTCCCCTAATTACTTTTAAAGGTATGGTGTTTGTTTTATAGTGTTCATTTTTGTTTGTTGTGTCACTGTTCCTGGTGTGGATGCACCCCCTGCCACACACCCTCGAGGTGGCTTGCAGGGTATGTCGTAGGTATATATCTCAAAATGGAATGTTGGCTGAAGGATAAAGTCATCTGCGTTCCCCGCTGCCGTGGCCTTTGGCGATACTATTACAACGTCCACACGGAAGGAGGACTACTAGATGTTGCTGCGGATTCAAGTCTGATTGGAGGGATCAGACGACCGATGAGTTGGAGGTCCCGCGAGGAATTGAAAGCTAAAGATGGAGAACTGCGGAGATACACAGGCTCAAAAGCACTCCAGTACACCATGCGCCGTTGACTCCTCCGAAACGTGGGAAAGATGACCGCATGGTAGTGTTATGGTTCGATCCCCCGATCCAAGTTGATTGCATTCATTTGGCATGATTGGCATGATTGCATTCATTTGGCATGATTGGGAGTGGGACCGTGCGACACACTGTCTGACGGAACTTGGAATGCAATCCGCAAATCCTCAAAGGGTCAGTTAAAAGGTGTTAAGATAGGTTGAGTAGCGTTTCCGAATTAATACAAGAATTAGGGTGGGAATCATTATCAGAGCGTAGGTTAAAGTACGGATTGAATCTATTAGAGAAATTTAAATCGGATAGCTTTACTGAAGATGTTAGGCACATATTAAAAACCCCAGCGTATTATGCTAGATTCGATCAGATAAATAAGATTAGAGAGATAGATAGTCGTACCGATAGATTCAAAATGACATTTTCCCCCCATACTATAAGAGAACAGAATAGGCAGCATAGCAAAGGGATAGGTAGGGGAAATATTTTAGAGTAGTCTGTAGTGCATGATGCATGTATTAACCCCTTAAATACTATACATACTTAGAATCAAGTTGCGTGAGACTATATAGTTTCTTGTTTGCATGTTAGTAGTGCATGCTTGGTGATCTTCACCCCCTGCCACACACCCTCGCGGTGGTTTGCAGGGTATTGTGTAGATGTAGATGAAGAGTCAGTCACTCTGGCCCCTATGTCACCCTTCCATCTAGGAACTTAAAAAGTAATCAAAATAATACACTGCTTAGCATAGTATCATGTGAGTAGTTTACAAAGACCCACAAATGTGTTGGCCATTCCTACAGAAATTGTGATGATATGAGGGAGTCAGTGGACAGATGAATCATGTCTGCGTCAAACCAATCTAAGCGCTGACGTTATTCATAATATAGGGATGGTTTTTCGTGAGTTTAGGTCTTTTGTTTAAATGAAAACTATTCGACTTCTGGCCGACGTTTCGGAAATTTTATTTTTCCTTCATCAGGGCTATAAATGGGATGAACCACCAGTAACATAAAAATAATAATAAACATGGTTTAAAGGATATTTACAGTGCCAAAAATGCTTTACAATATAATTTTTACAAATTTTAACGTCAAAAGACTACATGGAATAAATTTTACATACCTTCAGTTCAATAATTGAAATTGTTTATAAATTGGTTGTTAAGGTCTATATGTTATGATTTTTGAATTTCGATGTATTAAATTATTACATATTTTGCTTAAATTACAAATGTCAGTTCTTTTATTACATGCATTTGAATCTTTACTAATATGATACATTTCTTTGAATAACCATTTTGATAAATTTTCTTCTGTGTCTACAATTTTTGTTTGGTCGAAATTAAAAGTATGGCTGTTTTCGATTGCATGATTTGTCAAAAATTTTAAAATCATAACATATAGACCTTAACAACCAATTTATAAACAATTTCAATTATTGAACTGAAGGTATGTAAAATTTATTCCATGTACTCTTTTGACGTTAAAATTTGTAAAAATTATATTGTAAAGCATTTTTGACACTGTACATATCCTTTAAATCATGTTTATTATTTTTATGTTATTGGTGGTTCATCCCATTTATAGCCTTGAAGAAGGAAAAATAAAATTTCCGAAACGTCGGCCAGAAGTTGAATAGTTTTCATTTAAATAAAAGACCTAAACTCACGAAAAACGATCCCTATATTAATAATAAAGAGGTCTGGATTTCAACTTACCAGTTAGTCATAATGGTGGTCGAATATAACACATCCATTTGAATAAGTGAAAAGTCTCCGTAAACCTTTCCAAGTAAGTCTGGGGTATCGAGCTTCCCAACCAAAAGACACACCTCCGTTAGAAGATCTCTGTCCAGGAGTAAATGCCGCCTATTAAGAAAGCGGGCCACGTTCACGTTTGAGAGGGAAGTTGAGCCCCCTTCATATTCATCCACATCAAATATCCACACCAGAATACACTTCTAACGCGCACATAAGTTCTAGAATGCGAATTTTACGGGCGAAAACTTCCGCTTAACGAGTCGAAACTTGCGAAACTCGCTGGGACATCACACAAGGTTTCTTACGCTTGAGAAACATGAAGTTGCCGTTGGGAAAACGCAAGGTAGCTGAATTGCCTACCCTACTCGGCAGAAACCTAAGCATTAAGGAAATCATCTTAAGGAAACAACATTTAACATGTTATGAGTGCAATGATTTAATTGGCAAGCAGGGCTGGCAATCTTGGAGTTGTTAAACCTTTGGAAATGCATATTTTTAAGAGTTCACCCACTGCACCCTGGGTATATGCACAATGGCCGGTCATCAGCCAAGGGAACTTTGACATTTATCTGAAAAATGCAAGGCATCAACAATGGTATGCATTGTGTTCGAAAGAGATGTACTTTGTTTGCGTTGCAGACTTGTTTCATGCGTGGGAGTAGCGGAAGGCCTCCACCAAATGCGTCGCTACTGCTTCCGTGAAGACACAGCGTCGGATTCAAACTCATGCTGTTTCCAGTCATGCGAACAACTTCCCCCCAACTGCACACCCCTGCCACACACCCTCCCGTGGAGGCTCGCAGGGTGTTACGTTGACGTGCTAGTCCCTAGGGTTTTCCCCAAACAACCTCTTCCCGTGGAATAGCGGAATTTCAGAGGAATTGGTCACCAAATTGCATCTCATTAAGTTCCTGACTAGAGTCTTTTCTCACTGGACCCCGATTGACTGTTACATCTGGGGGCTCACTATTGCGAAATTACTTCTTCGTTTCACTCTGCCACTTTATCACTTCCCAAAATTCGTTTAGTAAATCTCTTCAACCCTGTGACACAATCATTTGCAGCATGATATGAATTCGAATTGAGGCTAACGCCCAGATATTCAAATTCACTCGCCACACATGCGTCTAAACCACCACCGGTCTTATTATTCAGGTCGCTTTGACTTTTTCTGCCAGCATCACAGGGCATTTTTTTCAGATCTATTTCCAGCCCCCTATCTTGACGACAAGAATGCATAGAATTCAAATAGGTTGTTAACGATTCGTGGACTGCTCTTCGCGATAGCTCTTCATCAACGAATAATCGTAATTATATCCATATTTTGTAAATAGATTTACTTGATTTAGTACTCTTGTGCTGATCCTTTTTCTCAACAACAATCTTCGCATAAATAGCCCACTCTTCTATCACTGTCTCCAAATACTCGCTTTCTTTCGCGTCGCAGTTAAAAAACGGTGCTTGCAATTTCATCTCCCGTCAGATCCCGTCCTCTTTCTATGGGTTATCAAAGCACATAAAAGGGGAACATAAATGAAGGAAAATTAAGGGGAATCAGGACAAAAGGTTGGATAGTACTACTCAAAAACAGCAGACCTCGAAAAACACTCCGGGGTCCTGCATATAACTTCCCTTTGAGTTGTGTGCCCTTTCATGTGGAGATCATCACCCTTCGTCTTCGTTTACTTACTAATGTGTGTCAAAGGATTCAGAGACTTCGGAAGCGGTGAGAATGGATAGATAACGAATCTTCCGTCAGCCAGGAAATCGTTTTCCTTATTCACCGTCAGCCTTTTTTGCAAATGGCTCACATTAGCCAAGGGCAATGTGTTCCCTGCGAGATCGCCACTCTATTCGTCTGTGCATTTGCTAGAAGGTCTTCGAGGCCTCCTTACTACAGAAGTCGCCCCTTGAGGAAGCCTGCGTATGCTGCATATACTCGACTCTGACTCATCGGCCCTTTCTCACGTCGTATTCGGACGTTTGAAAGTTGATGTGCACCACAGAGAAGATGGTTTACCTGGTCTCCTACAGCTCCCTTTGGAACTTAGTTACGGCTATTATTTCATGTATTACGTTAAATTAAAATGCACTTCCTTCTTATTGATTTTCCCACTCCTAAAACTTTCGTTCTTCCTGAAAAGTCCTCTCTCAAACGGACCCAGAAGCTAAAGTCACTTTGCACATTTCCTACAAACCCCGGATTACTGAAATCTTGATCTTGGCTCTCATTTAACATTGAAAAATTTCCTTGGATTTTTGGACTCTCCTAATTCTACAAGGACGTATGTCTTTAAACATTTATTCACAATTTGCAAATATTAAGTTGCGGTCTGGTTTGTTTATCCAATAAATATGTGGATGTTGAACGTCTGGAAATTTGTTTTTAAGTTTATTTTTCACGTAATTTAAATGTCTATTTAAACTTCCCACAACATCTTTGCTAATAGAGTTTTTGTGGAATTTAAATGAAAAGTATTTTATTCAATCCTTTTCAGTTGGAGGGATGGAAATCCTTTGCCACTGCTTGGATGCCAATGCAATATAAAATGCTGACACATGATATGACCGTAAAATCACATGTCTATGGCAATACAATGGCGATAAAGTAACGTATTCGGTGCTAGCCCCAACATTGGTGCTCGTTTCACGAGTAGTACATATTACGTAACTTAAAAGAATTATTGTTTAAACCACGAGTTTCCTCTGAAATCGGGTTTATTACTGTAGTGTGTCTCAAATGAATAAAAAAAATCAAAATTTCGTGTCTACTCTAGACGACCTTTTAAATCCTAATGTGATTTATTAAAGAGAGGGAAGTTTAATGTCTGTGCATATGAGTCCTTGGCGTCTCCATGACAACCGAGTTATCACCGCGTGCGTCGAAATTATCAGAAAAAACGGATTAAAAAGAAAAGCTTTATTTTTGGTAACGTTCGATGACTATTTTATTAAAGTGTTCATACTTTTTTACTGAACTAAATCGGACTCTTTAAGGAGGTATTTATATGTCAGAATTCATTTCGCAAATTATTTGTGGCCCGGAGACACCCGAAGCGGTTGTTGGAGCGATTCTTTGACCCCGAGCAGCTTACAGCATGCTGCACCGGATTTGCCTTTTCACATTCCAGCCACGCGTCGAGGGCGAAAGCAGGGCCGCCAACAACTTGGCAGCTAAACGGTCGCATTCATTCGCATCGTGACGACTCGTTTTTTTGATTGAATATTTGGGTTACGAGTCAATTTAATGAAGAACGAGATTCAAGTCGAGCATGGAGGGTTCGCGAGGTGACGGCGAGGCGGCGCCACCGGAGCCAACCCCCTCCTTGAGCCCCCACCCCTCCCCCTTCGCATCCGACGTCTTCATAATCGAGGCGGAGTCATTGCGCGCCTTCGGGTGTTGTCGGGTAGTTCCGCCCCTCCGAAGGGGAAAGGGCATTGCTTTATGTGGATTAACCGCCGCGTCCCCTCCCCGAGGCGTAATAGCGTCGTTCCGGCCCACCCTTAGTGTCGGGGGGCGTTATGAAGGGGGAGGGGGGCGACCCCTGGGTGGCGCCATCTGCTGGCCGCCGCCCAATACCCTGGCGCCCCACCCCTGCGCACAAGGAGCCTCCACTGCCGCCGGTGACGTCACTTCATTCTGGGCTGGCGTTGACTGCTGCTTAGGGGGAGGAGGGGGTTGTTGTAATAGGGTGGTGGGGGACTGCTCCCTATATGCTCTCTTCTCCTCCTTCCCGGGAGTGAATCGCGAAGGTTTTGTGGAGCGTGAATGCCATTGGCTGATTCAAGTTGGCACCTATGGACGGCAGCGCACCTATCCTAGGTATACAGGAATCTACAAAAATCACTCTCTGTTCGATGCATATCCTACCAGACAGCTTGAACATCTTTAGCCCTCCAGCGTGATTTATCTGTCGTTTGCTATGAATGGATTATAATTAAATTTACAAAGGAATACCTGTGTTCACTCGATCGGAACACATAGTTCCACGCAATTCCCGCTCGGCTACTCTGGCATTTCGGCTCGCACGGTTGCTGCGGGTATGTCCTGGAGGATGTCCAAGTCTAAGAAGAAAGAGGTTCCGTCTTCCCTTGAACCTTCTCGGTACTCTTCGATGCTGACGCCTGGTTCGTCAGTGATGCATATTTATTAGGATTTTTCCGCAGGCGAAGATAGGTCTAAGTAGACGAATTCTTCCCGTCTTATCTGGTGCCCTCCTTCAAATCCGTCATCTTTATATTCTCTTCAGAACCTCCGCTCACAGGACGCCCTTCGAAACACCTTTCAGCTGTGGCTAATATGGCTAATATGCCCGATTATGATTTCCTCTGACTTTTCATCCCTCACACTACCCACATAAGACCCTCCTTCTATTTTCCTTCTCTTTCCTTTGTAAAGCCTTTAGGTGGCCTACTTAAACATCACATTTTAACCAGCCCCTTCTTCATGTCCCTAATCTAAGACAAGTTCAAAAAGGTGTTTATTTGACACATGTTTAACAGTACAATGGTATATGACGATAATATGATTTACAGTAAAGATAATAATTGGATATCATGGTCTCCCCGTTATAGGCATGTGCCTCTTCAGGGTAGCGTTCAGAAAGATTGAATGACATGAGATTTGGAGCACATAGCAGCGTTATTAGAGCAGAAAGCTGGAACTCTTTTCCTCCGGGGATGGCTTCATGGCTCGGCATTCACCCGAGGCGTGAGGGAAACCGGCAAAACCTCATCTTTATATAGTTCTCTTCTACGGGTAGCAACCAATCAAATGTAAGAATACAGTGATTGGAGTGTCCAGGTCATTCTTGTGGTGTCTAATTCAGAATAAGAATTTTGATTCTGGAGTTCAATGGATTCAGATGAGACGCTTCACGAAACATTGTTTAACATTAATAATTAAAATTATAAAAGATTAAAGAAAACCGACAAATATAGTGAGATGTATTTTTTTAAATCCGAAACGATGCCGCATATATCGATATTTCGAGTGACGCGGGAGAAGAGCGATTCGTAAATCGATCGAGAAGACGCTGTGGCCACACAATCAGAGGTCACGGTTTTCCCAAATGCTGCGAAGATGCTGCCCTCTATCGCCCTCATCTGAGTTCCTAGAACTCAGAATTTGTGTCCTATAAACCAGCGTTTACACGTAGCAGTTGACTGCTATGAAAGTCGCGAGATGCGCGATGTATCTATATCGCTACTGCTATGATGCGTCTGCGTTAACTTCTATGCATTTTAAGGCCGCTATTTAGGCGTTGTCATAACAAATAAAAAAAGTTTCATTTCAATAGTGATTGATGCTTAAATTTTCATGAAATTCTTCAAGTAATAAATTCCATTTTCATTTGTTTTTTGTTCCCATTCTTTAAAGAGTAGAATCTCCCCTTTTAGGGAGGGATATCCTTTTTATCATATATCCAAATTCCCGATATCAGACGTCGTGTACTGCTTTACGTTGGCGATCGCTGCGATTGTGTTGGATACATTTCCGCTGGAAAGTAGACGGGCTTCAACTTTGCTAATTGCTCGAACTGGGATCGATAGTGTTCGACATGTGTCGACCTGGACTCGCATCGCAGTTGCTATTTACAGATGCAAGTGGGGCTTAATCGTTGTTAGAAGTTGACTGTCATAGCAGTCAACTGCTACGTGTAAACGTGCCTTAACGAACACATACGCCTTTCTGAAACTGAGCTGCTCATACGCGCTGCTGCGTTATCTCCCGCTATTCGATCGCCACGTGTTCCATTTCACAGGTGAGATGAATTCAGATCAACGTTGATGGTGTCTTTTGGACGGGAGGGGCAAGGGGGAGCCGTGTATGGAAAAGGCCATCGGGAGTCCACGTCGAAGACAAAGGCGGGTGCAGTCGCTCTCGCTCAGGGGGAAAGCCGATGCTCCAGAGCTCAGAATATCCGTAAGATCTTTTGCAAGTGTGGAAACCAGATGCGGTCAAGATCTTTCGCTTTCGTCCTGATTATTCTCAGACGAAGAACAGTGTTTCTTACCAGTATGAATCATTTTTACCTGATGCATTATTTAGGAATGCACGTCCACCATCGAATTCATATTTATTCAAGTTTACCACCATTCTGTGCAAACATCGATGATTGTGTTTCCATGCCACGAGGGAAAGAAAGTTATGCTTTACCTCGGAGATGATCGGGTGGAGTTGGAAAAATTCGCGAGATATAAACTTTCTTAATTTAAACACTTTGGAGTTTTGAGTCCTAAATTCACGATAACATTGGCGCGAAGGCTTTGGCGGCGCGTAGTCAGCGAATGAATCTTTCGGCTTTCACCGCCTCATCTTTGCTTTCGGTACGTTTCGCCTGCATCACAGAAGACGTGTTCAGGTCGAAGTTGTTGTTGTTGTTGGAGGCAACGACGATGCGCTACGAAGCCTAAAGGTGCAGCCTTAACATACAGTTAAATTACACAAAGTTGAAGAAGCGATAGTGAATAGATTTTCCTACCTTTCCAATTTTTGGAATAATTACTATCAATTGCACATTCCAATAAGAATTGATGCACTACTACAGAACCTTCTCGCTGGTAATATGTTACACCATTGGTAGGAATACTGTAACTAAAATTATTAACAGTTGAAAGTGCCCGTTGAGATTCAACAGCAGAGATTCCAGAGAAATGAAAATTATGAGTATGAAATAAATTCTCTTTTTGTATGCGTTCAAAAACCTTTAGAGATTCAAAAACTCACGAATAACTTCATCATAGAGTGCCGCATAGGCGACACCAGAATACATCATTAGCATTTCCACCTCTTTTCTGACTTTGATGAAGATTTTCCACTTTCATACCTATAGTACTCGGTTGCACTTTTGGTCGTGTTTGGAGACCTCAGTTCTTTCCGTGGAATACATCGCGATTGATGAAAGCGAAAATAAACGTGGAGCGTAGGGCAGTGTCACGGAATGTCTTCAAGAGTAATCCGCGCAGCAGAAACACGCAACTTGAAGGTGAGCGAACATAAATTTGAAAATATTTCGTGTGTCTGTAGGGGAGACTAAAATTGGGGACGAGACGGGTATTTTGGCGAGATGGATTTATTTCACTGGCCTCCTCCCGGAGGAATCCGGCTTCAGTCCTTCCTTTGAACCCCTAACTTCCATCACTATAATTCTCTTCCTCCCTCATATAATATTCACCCCTCTTTTATTATTTCGAATGCTCTAATCCCTCTCCTCAATGTTGCTAGTACATATTCCACTTCTGAATTGGCGGCATTTTTACGATCTCTGGTTTCAATTGCGTTTGAATTAAAAGCACGAATCTATCCAAGTTTGTCAAAGGCCAATCTTATAGGTGTCAATTTGAACAATTTCTGACAAACTAAGTGCCCTCATCCTTATTACTGTCTCCTTTTTTTACAGTTTTATGGAAACTTACGCCTTCGACAGCCACAAAGCAAGTTACATTTTTTGCACTGATAATCCACCTCTGCTAAAGCTTCCACAATTGCCATTCCTACAGTTTAAGCAGTGAGTATTTTGTCTAAGTGGTTGCACCCCAAATAATTCTCTAATGTGGCATTTTCAGTAATTAGAGCGTAGTTCATTGGGACCTATCCTCTCACTTTTCCATATGTCAGTAGTGAAACAAGGATTCACGCTCTACGTTAGCTAGTCTTCTCTGTGCCTTCGAAAATCTTTACAGTGAGGTATTTACGAAGCTCTTAGGAGACCGTTGCTTCCACCAAAAATTCGTTTCAAGTTTCAACTCGCAAATCATAAGTTGTATTCTAAGTTTTAGTATCATAAATTTCCTAAACTGTTTTGATAACATTATCCCAATAATTGAAAAATAAATATTATTTTTCAAGTATTAAGCAGCAATATAGTTCACGTTTATTTCATTAATATGTGAATACTTTCAATTTAAGTAATGAAAAAGTACATACTTCGAGGGTATGTGATTTAAGCTATCTATCTCGTGATTTCCACCGCACTAGGGCCTTGAGTTTGCTTTGCGGAATGCGCGCCAATCCAAACACTCCTTCGGTCGCAAAATGAGGAGTGAACGCCATCTCTTTTTCGCGGAAGGCAACACCAGATTCACAACATGGAAAAACACTTCCTTACTTGGAATGTCCACTGCCAAAATGTATATACCAAGATTATGAAATGCTAATATCACTCAAGCTTTCCCTAGACTGGCTCCTGAGGAACAGAAGCCCGACCCTAATAACTTCCCATTCGTGTGGTCCCTTTTAGGATTCTCGAGGCTATAGCGATAACCACGTTGAGCGTACCTCAGCGGTCGAATGTAAACAGCTGTGTTCTTCGAGGTTGGGTATTCATTGGGGTGCTTGTATTCCCTGAGATGGTCTCATTCATTCGGGTACCAGGTATCAATGCAGTGCCCATCCAAGTAGTCATGCAGTCGCGGATGGCTAGCGGGAGCTGAGCGTGAGGAACTCACTTCCAAATTCTTTTTCCCTTGTTAGACCCTTCATTTAGAATACGCTGCCAGCATATTGCGGGATCCTTACGAAGTGAGATCAACTTGAACGTGTGCAGCGAAGATCGGCAAGATTTGTAAAGGTATGATAGTTATGTTGGCGTAACCGGTCTATAAAATGAATTAAATTGGGAATCATTGTCATATCGCAGGTTGAAATTTAGACTTAATCTCCTAAATAAATTCCAAGATAATATTTTCAGTGATGATGTTGAAAATATTTTCCTAACCCCAACTTACTATGGTACTCGTATCAATGGAGCAGAGCACTGCGAGCTATTCCCGCGCTGTAATTGCTGCATTTCGTCAAAATGGCTTGGTGATCAAATTACACTCTGCTTGTCATCTAACTTGAATACGCTGAACCAGCTCGCGAATCCAGTTATTTTGCAAGTAACTTCGAATTAAAAGAAAACATCCCATCGTTTGAGAAAATAACATACTGAGTTGTTAAATATTTATAATATTAAGAAATTAAATACAGAGCTAACATTTAATACTGACTGAGTCTTTTAGAATTATTGACATAAAAACAGGAGCAGCGCGTGTGTAATTATTCAATGGTTAAAGTTGTTGATATTGGTACTGATATTCTTGCAATTGCTATCAGGTATCATTGCAGGATTATCCCGCCGATGGCGTTTGATAACAGTGAGTAGGGTCAAAAGTGAATGCATCCCAACTTGGCCAATAAAACGGCCTCTTGCTTGATCTACGTGAATAGAATTTACTTAATATTGACTCTAACAGAAATAACGATTGGGTAGGGAACTAGATGAAATGAAATATGGAGGAGCAAATATATAAAACGCTAGCTTATCAAAGCATAAATTATTGAGGGGCAAGAATTAAAAAGTTTTTATTGCAGTTTTATTACTATTTATACATATAATTTTTTTACGAGGAAACAGGCAGGTACCTACTTCGTTTCAGATGATGATTCCATTTCTTGACATTGATCTCTCGACGTGGCGTCGCATTTAAACCGTTCCAATTCCGTGCGTCGCGTGTTGCGGTCACACAACCTGAATGCGTGACATGTACCTGCAAAACATAGCGGCGGTGTTGCCTGACATGTCAAACCATTGTCGCACACAACCGCAATTTCCAAATAAATAGAGGAGCTTTCATTCTTGCTCGAGTGCTTGAGGCCGTCGTGATATTCTCGAATGGTAACCAAGGAGTCACGTGACACAAACACGAATTTGCTGCGTTGGAACAACAATCCCACTCATAGTTCACACGTGAGTTTTCCCCGTCCGTCTCGCCCAAGGAGCAGATTTAAAACTCCATTGGAAACAATGAGTGGGATTATTACGAGCGATTCAGACACGCCAAGGGGGTTATTTTGTAATCTCACTTTAGTGAGAACACGTCATAAAATGTAACTTTTTCGTAGTTAAACTCCGCCACCCAGGCGGCGTGACCATCTTCTGATCTCAAGCGGTGAACTGCCGGTCATGTGCTGGTCTTTTAGACGATTCATCCGCTCTCTGATCCGTATCTTTCGACTCTTGATCCGTTTCATTATCTCCGCCTGCCATTAGTTCCCATCTCATCTTCATAAGAACGTGAAATGGAGCCACCATCGTTTCCACTTGAAGCTTGAGTTGCAAAAAGAGCAAGAGCGAGAAAGATACAACCGATTTTTAAATTGTATTGTTGGACCTTGTATAAGGAAATTATCGGACATGAATTATCTTGACAGTTCATCCGAATAATTAAAATGATAGGGACAAACCATTTTCCACTCACCTTCGCCGTATTCCTCCATTTTTGAAGAAAGCGGTAGCCGTTGCAAGGCACTCGTTTGTTTATTCAACGACAGAAGCTTCGACAATTCACGAACCGTTCGTGAGCCGATCATTAAGAGAGCGAATCGGATCTCCCGCCTTCCCGCAAAGAGTCATTAAAAAGGTGAGATTACAAAAATTAACCCCCCTGTAGTATTTGCGAACCATTTGTATTTGTATCACGTGACCCCTTGGTCACCCATTCGAGATATGATCCCGACGCGGGTTCGAACTCACGTCCGTCTCTTTGAGCCCCCGTTCGCCCACGTGACCTGCGACAAGCATAATACTTACATACAAGCATAATAATAACAACGCTGTGCTTTAAGTGAGACGACTGACAGAAGTGCAGGGATTCTCTCGGCATCATTCCTTGGGCGTCGCGGTGGTTCTCTCCGGAGACGGTTATTCTCACGATGAAGACGTCGTGCTTTACGGCCGTCTCGACACGGCCCTCGCAAGAAATGAGAGCAGCCACGATATTAAATTATAGCCGTCATTATGAACCTTCAAATGAATCCATGGGCGCATAAACGTGACGTCATCTGCCCGGAACAGCTGCAGCCAATGACGGCGCGCCGCGCTCTCCCCTCCTTTATATAGCAGAGGCGCAGACGGGCCACCCCAAATATATTAATTTATACGCATCATTTTGGAATGCTTCCGTGGCTTGTACATATATACATATATATATGCATATATATATATATGTATATGGGTGCGCGGTCGTTACAGGGAGCGGGATCATCTTGATAGGGGGCGCCACGCCTCGGGGGGGGGCCCAGAATGAAAAAAAGGGCCCCCCCCCTCCTTAATATATCCCCTCCCCTCCTCCTGTACCGGGGCGCAATGTGCAGCCGGCAACAGTCAAGGGTGAACGCCTTCGTCCCTGGAAGCAGAGGACCCCCGTTCGAGTCTCCGGAAAGGCTTCGCGTTTGAGACATTAAATTGAGCAAAGGGTTTCAAGCTTCACTTTGCGGAACTCTAGCATCTACATCTACATAATACCCTGCAAGCCACCTCAACGGTCATGGCAGGGGGTAAGTTCTCACCAAATATGCACTACATATCATGCATTTAAAAGGATTAGGATTAATATATTAGTCAACTGCAATATTTAAAAAAAAAATAGCAAACTAAGCATGCAAAAACGTGCTGTTAGTTGGGTTAGTTTCAAGTCCTTACACCAACATGCAACTACCTATGCTATGGATTAAATCACTCGTGTTGGACATATTTACCGTTATTCATATCCCTAATTGTACGAGGAAAAAAGGACATTTTGAATCTGGCAGTTCGGCAATCAATTTCTCTAATTTTGTGATTATGGTCCAGTCTACCATAGTAAGCTGGGGTTCGCAAAATATTTTTAACGTCATCACTGAAAATATTATCTTGGAAATTATTCAGGAGATGAAGTCTAAATTTCAACCTGCGATCTGACAATGATTCCCAATTTAATTCATTTAATAGACTGGTTACGCTTATAAGGTTATCGTAGCGTCCCTTTACAAATCTTGCCGATCTTCGCTGCACACGCAAAAGCATGTTGAAAAATAAAGAAAAACTTGAAGTAGTCTGATCCACACTAGTAATTGTCACCACCACCGACCAAGACTTCAAGCGACCAAGCAGATCATCTTCACTTTCAAGATCTTTGATAAAGACGGCGATCCGTTTGTGGTGATGCTGACAACACAATTTCCAGATTTTCTTTTTCAGCGAGTAATTTTTAATGGTCTCCGGAAATAGCAATGCCCTCCGATTGCTTAGAACACTCCCAAATGCGATCCGTGTATCTCTTCGTCTGCCTTTGAGGACCCCCTGCAAAAGTGAACATATATATCGGAATTCCATGCTCGCCGTAATCCCGCCCTACCCATCGCAACTCCCTTCAAGCGACGCAACTTGTTTCGTCTCTCGTATGAACAGCTTTCGAAGAGATTCAGAGGGGTGTCGATGTTGTGGCCCAGGACAAATTTCAAGAGGAACTTGGTTTTGAGAATAGCAGTCTTGACTCCTCGCAAGTGCCATCGTTACGAACAAAAGGAACTGAGGACAAGACAGCCCTGACATGTGACGGTCGATCGCTCCGCGCCAGAGTCCGCTCCAGCTTCGCAATCGAGTCGTGGATTGGCGCCATGGATAGGCGCCTTTCCTCATCAGGGTCTGGGGACACTCGGCCCAAGCAGGGGAGTCCCACAATGATAAAAAATATAGAAATAGACACTCATTGCTCCGTAAAAAAAAGAAACATATTTTAAAACAAACTCACACAATCAATTTCGAGCTAGGTGTCCCCCAAGGGAATAGGCCTGAGGGTGGGGACCGCTTCAAAAAACAAGAAAACTGCAATACTGTTGACACAGATTACAATGGCCTCCAACATAACACTCACACAAACATAGATACCTTGCACATAGCACCAAGCATACGCATTGATACCTTTTGGAAAGACTTTCCAGGTAACACATCAAAAACCTATACATACAATTGGGATATCAACAAGATCTTATTTGGGATAAAAGAAACAATTAACATTTCCTACGTTCAGTAGCCATGCTTTTGGAGAACTTAAGAATCCACTCAACGTTTTTGCACTCTTAACACATGAAATGCCTTTGGCCCTACGTAAATGAAACAATGGTTATATATATAATTAAGTAGAGCTTCGGCAGAACATAAAAAAATCGTTTCAAAGGTAATAGAGTGTGGTTTGATATATATATATATAAATTGGCACATTGTGAGTGCGAATCTGAAAACCTTGAATGCGTAAGCGGTGATATCTTATGAATGGGGAAGGAAGGTTTAAAACGACCTCTTTGGGCAATCAGTCGAACAATACCCTTTAAGTGCATTTTCTGCTCTTTTGAGGGCGTTCTGATATTAGTAGTAATAATAAGAACACTCCTAGCTTGTGAAGAGCGCCTGGCGACCGTCGCTTGTTTCACGCCGCCATTAGCCCTTCCGGTCCCACGCACAATCGCCTTCCGCCACATTTAACGATTACGCCGCGCAGGGTCGCTGGGGGAAGCAGCTTTCTCGGGGACTCGTTTTTTCCGAAGCGCGACTCAAATCGCCGTAAATCACAGATGTTTAAAGCGTCCTCTTATGGAAGGGGAGAAGAGGGCTTGGGGGAGGGGGAGGGAGGGGGGTCGGCCAGGGGAGGGGGGACTGCTACTTTTTGAAACCGTCGGGGTTCATCTCGAATGCGCGATCTCACGTGGCACAAGCGTGAATGGGTCGCAAAATCGAATGGATCTTTGAATCGTTCTTTAAAATTTCACCAATTGTTTTCGATCGAGTTTAATCTCGTCCGCGGGTCTCTTGTGTTCGAACCGGATGAGACAAATATTCGAGTGAAATCAGTGACTGAGGTTCTTACGAGCGATGCATGCCGAATTTGGCGAACCATTCGCGTTTGTACCACGTGACTCCCTGGCTGCGCCTTCGAGATAAACTCGACGATTTCGACCACGCCGCTCCGAGGGAAGGTCCTGTCGCCGCTGTGCGTCACATTCCTTCCTCGTGCAACAACTCCTCAGATGCGAGATCACTGGACAAGTCCTGACAACTTTCCTGTCGGCAGGGATTCGCCGACAGCCCTAAAGCCCACCACACACCGAAAGACACGCCACGCTATGCCACACTACGCAACGCTATGCAAAATCACACACCGAAAGACATGCCATGCCACGACACGTGTCCGAATATGCAAAATATGAAGATGGTCTAAACATTACAACAAACACATGTTTGGATAGACCAAAAGTTGCCAAATACACTGGATCAAATGCTTATCCATCAGTATTTCTGATTTTCCAGCAAATTCCGAAAAACAGAAAAATGGGTGTTTTTGACGGAGTGAAAACTTGTAAATTAAAACTGCCATTTCTCCTTCAATTTTTATCCCAGATAAACAAAATAAGGAGCAAGTATTCTATAAGGCCTCGCCATGAATAATATATTATTTAAAATCATATTAACATTCATGAAAGTTTGCTAGGCTCATTTTAAGAGAAGCGCGTCCGTAAATTTTGGGTTTGGGAGAATGAATTTTCAGTGTGTTGGCAAGTCCCGTCCTATGGGAAAAACATGGGTAATGTCAGCGAATGAAATGATCACTAATATATAAATAAGTTTTTGGTGAAGTTTCATTCACTTACTGCAAATACTTTTAGCGGAAGAGAGTTTTCATTGCGAAGCCGCTTTCATACGGTGACCGCCAGCCATGTTCCCCGCATCACCCAGCCGATTGCTGTCGACGTGCTCATCTCCACGAGCTCGCTGGCTCTTTTGACGGACCGAATAGCGATTTACTTATCCTTTCTTCGCGGGCATGAAAGATATAACAGAATTATGAAACATGCCATTTCTTTCTACGGAGGTTCAATCTTCACCATCAGGCTTGTGAACTTGTGCCGCCTTGATTCAAGTTTTTTTTTTTTTGCTTTCTTTGATTTATGATCTCATGTAATTCTCACACATGCCAAATACGTTAGATCTGTTAGGGAACAAAGGTAGTGGAATATTTTACCGCAAATTACCGATGTCACACGCAATTTTGGAAATCCCACTAGCAGCTAGTAGAGCCAAAAGAGCTCTGCAGTAACACAATTGGTACACATTGGTTTTAGTTGCTACCTACTTAAAGTAAACGGCTAAAAACCTGAATATGGGATGCTTTTCAATAAATTATATATCCTGTCGCACAAATTTTCCAAAATATGATCCCAGTGCAATCATTCATTTATCTTCACATTTCCAGCCTCTTTTAATGGAGCCTAAATTCCGTCAATTATACGTGAATAATGCGGAAACAATTCGTTTGAAAATTAATCGCCTCTTTCACGAAATCCTTTGCATCTAGCTGAGTTTCGGGCTCCTTTGAAGAAACGCATACAATGTGCCCAAAGTATGTTGAATTACAAAGTTTCGTTTTTGTAAAAGTCATTCTGCGTACTATATTTGTTATTTTCGCTTGAAAATATTCCATTAAAAATAATCCCTTTTAATCATATTTTATACCTTTTCGGTTAAACATTTATTTGAAGATTTAACGTCAATCTATATCTTCTATAATATTTCCATCCAGCACAACTCAAAAAAGAGAGGTTCACCAACTCCTTGGCTCGGCTGCGTTTTTCCTTCGGCCAACCTAAGGTGACGACTTGTGTCTGTTATTCCATATTTTATTGACCAGTTCAAACGTGAGAGTAATTGGTGCCACCAACATACAGCTTTCAGTCCAGAAGACGTTCCCCATTACGATGGGCGCTATGACCCAGTGTCAGGCAAATAACCAGGGGGGGGCTGAGGCTTCTGGGGCTTCAGCCCAACCCCCCCCCCTTCCTCCCCGAAATTTATTCCCAATAATTTTGTTGTTCTGTTTTTAACTGGGCATGGTAATCCGGTTAACACTGCGTATAATTCAAGAGTTGTCCTGAAACGTGATCACTAGTTTGATGCACGTGTATGGTTAATAATTGTTCTTTTCAATCTGATATGCATGCATAAGTTGAAATTCTGTTCTGGGGTCGGTTAAATTAACCGCTTCATGACAAGGTAAGCAGTGAACTTTATCAGTGAAAATAGATAGGAATGGGCACTGTGAAAATTAATACCAAGTACTAAAAATTAAGGTAAGAGATGTACAACATATCGGCACCGAACGGGCAAGGCCGAATTGTTTCAAGTTATGCTACACTAGACTAGGCCCCCCCCCCCCACCCCCCCCGAAGCAAATTTCTGGCTACGTGCCTGTAAGTGGTAAACCATTCTATATTTGTTGAGCAGATAGAGGTGGAAGGAACGCAAAGCAACGCGGAAGGCTTATTTTTTTTACATACTAGGTATTATATTATGTAAAAATAATAAACCGGGCACACGGATACCTCTTCACTTCCTCCATTCTCACTGTGAAGCGCGTCGTTGTAAAAATCCAGCTTTCAATGATTCACATTTCCCGCTTCTTTCATCCCATGAGAGCCTACTGCGCATGCGCGACTCAAGACACATCCAGGAAAAATCGCTCGAGAGGCGATCGCCTTCCCACGTGTCTTCCCGTGTCGCCACGTCCATCGCGTCGCTTAGCTTTCGGTCTGTTGTGGTCAATACTTTCGCAGGAAAGCGATCCGGGGACACGCTCGAAGACACATCGCGTAGCGTGGCGTGTCTTTCGGTGTGTGGTGGGCTTTAAGGCGCGTTTACACGTAGCAGTTGACTGCTATAACAGTCAACTGCCAACAACTGTCAAGCCCCACTCGCATGTGTAAATAGCAACTGCGATGCGAGTTCAGGTCGATACTAGACACATGTCGAACGCTATCGATCCTAGTTCGAGCTATTAGCAAAGTTGGAGCCCGTCTACTTTCCAGCGGAAATCTATCCAACACAATCGCAACAATCGCCAACGGAAAGCAATACACGACGGAATTTGGATATAATAACAAGGATATCCCTCCCCAAAAGGGGAGATTCTACTCTTTAAAGAATGGGAACAAAAGATAATCGTCAATGGAATTTATTGCTTGATGAATTTCATGAAAATTTAAGCATCAATCACTATTGAAATGAAACTTTTTATTTGCTATGACAACGCCTAAATAGCGGCTTTAAGCTGCATAGAAGTTGGTGCAGACGCATCATAGCAGTAGCGATATAGATACATCGCTCATCTCGCGACTGTCATAGCAGTCAACTGCTACGTGTAAACGCTGCTTAATGCCTGGGTTGCATTTCGCGCAATGTCGTGCACATCGACCGTGGCGGTAAGTGGAACTAACCAGAGTGATGTGTCGGCGGTGGCCATTTGAATCCTCAGTGGACGGTATACATCGAGAGAGTTTCGACTTCTCGTGATCTGCGTGATTCCCGAGCGAGCGAGCTACGTTCAGTGAGAGTCACGGAACTTTGTTTCAATATGCACCTTTCTAACCCTAACCCGCTCCATTGTCCACCACCGGATGTGACGTCGCGTAGTGATGTAGTTCCAATCCGTTGCAGAGCGCCTCGAGAGAAGACCGCCAGGGCACGTCAGGGTACATGCAAGGGGTGTGGGGAACTCCCCCCCCCCCCCCCCCCCTAGGGTACATCCATGCTCCCTTTTGAACCCTAGCACAGGAGCTTCAAGGGGACCAGATCGTTAAAACTGGATGATGAAACTGATTTATTTTATGCAAACTATTGTTATTTGACGTATTTATGTCATGAGAACTTCATACGAGAACTCATATATTTCGGGATCAGGAGCATAATTTTAATAATTCTACTGAGAGTATATGAACCATGTACCTGATGATGATTCAGTGAAGTGAAACATGATGTTATAAATCCCATTATCCTGTGGAACGCTTAAGTTTTTACCTTTCATCCTACTGCTGGAAGTACACTACTGGTTGCAGATGAACTTTCTTTCGGCGAAGGAAGTTGTGAATAGCAATTCTCGATATATTTAAGGAGTATTTTAGTGTAAGATGACGTCAAAATGCTACGGTAGGAATAGATCTCAAGAAATGAAAGAGTGTTCATTCTTTTCTGAACGGAGTGAGGACCAGGACAGGGAAGTGGAACTCAAGGGGTCTTACGGAACACGGAAATAATTGTTAGGTACACTTTGGTACAAGAATGTTGGTCCAACCCAAGTATTGTTAGTTAACTAACCATACAATTGCATGTTCATGGATTAGTACATGGCGATATGAAAGAAGGGAAAACAGTGCATTTTCCGTAAAAAGTCAATATCCAGGCACCAAATTTAATATTAATGACAGGTAGGTGCGTACCGTTATAATAATAATACTGCGCACTTTACCAAGGACGGTGTAGTGTACAACTAATCGCATTTGTATTCTTTAATGAAATTTAAGCTTTATTTACTCAGTTATAATTCTAATTTTAATGCGCACAGTCAAGTTATGTAAACTTGTGCGGATTTCATGACTAAATAGTATTGATATATTGGCAACGGATCCTACATTGATGAAATTTGTTTAGTGAGACATAAATGACATGTTTAGCTGTAATTGGATATTTCAATTAATGCCTTGTTTAGTAATAATATGCGTTGCCATTGGCACCTGGTTAATATTTGAAACACCAACACTCGTCAACATTATGCCAACACTGTTGCGACTCCTCGTATCATTTCACTAAACACCGTGAATAACGCCTCGCGACAACAGCGCTTAATACTGCTGCATGAAGAAAGAAAACTCTTTTACTTTCACAACCCGTTTGTGCTCAAGGAGAAATCTTTTCCGACGCTACACGCTACGTACTCGTCAACTTTTTACGGCGGCCGGGCATGAGGATATCCTGCAAACCAGTCTCCCAGCGCTCTAGGTTGGGGTTCGAACCTCCGTCTGCGAGGGTGGAGCAGAGGAAGAGATGGGAGAACGTAGAAGGTTCCGAGACTCACGGAAGAGACTTTTCTTGGGGAAATAAGACGGGAAGCAGCGGCCGACGGCGTGCGGTTGATGGAAGCGGGTCAGGGTGACATTGAAGGAAGGACACAGGAGGAACCCCTGACACTTATCGTAAACTGGGATTCGTCAAAAGAGTACTGGGTAAATGTGACGATCATGTACAGGAAATCAGCTACTTTTCCCTTGTTAGACCTCGTTTGGAATATGCTGCCAGTGTATGGGATCCCTACGAAATCGGTCTAAGTAATGAACTTGAACGTGTGCAGCGAAGATCGGCAAGATTTGTAAAAGGGACGATACGATAATCTTATTAGCGTAACCAGTCTATTAAATGAATTAAATAGGGAATCATTGTCAGATCGCAGGTTGCAATTTAAACTTAATCTCTTAAACAAATTCCAAGACCATATTTTCAGTGATTATGTTAAAGATATTTTGCGAACTCCAACTTACTACGGTAGACTGGACCATAATCAAAAATTAGAGAAAATGATTGACGAACTGACAGATTCAAAATGTCCTTTTTTCCTCGTACTATTATGGATATGAATAACGGTAAATATACCCAGTACGAGTGTAGCAATGGATAACATTGGTAGCTGCATGTTGGTATAAGGACTTGATGGTAACCCAACTGACAGCACGTTTTTGCATGTTTGCTTTGTTATTTTTATCTTTTTAAATATTGTAGTCTAGACTAATATATTAATACTGATCCTTTTAAATGCATGATATGTAGTGCATGTCTGGTGAGAATTCACCCCCTGCCACACCCCTTTGAGGTGGCTTGCAGGGTATTATGTAGATTAGATGTAGCGGAAGGCGCCCGTTGATTTTCAACGGGAGGGATTAAAGCAGGAAAAAATAGATCAGTAGTGAGTGATTGTACAGGAGATTACTTCACACCTGACATCGGAAATTGATTTATGTTACAAAGTTGAATTTGCCCGTACCGTCACTTTATTATCATTCTGGTTTCTTTAAGTTTCATTCGCGTTGCATCTTTTTTTTATCAATAGTCCCTTGACGCCTTCGTGGCATTATGCGGCTGAAATTACGTTCAAAGTAAATTTAATTTTCAAATTTCGGTGGGAGAGCGAAGAAATCTACGTATTTACACCGGTGTTATGTTATAAGGGATTATCCAAGAAGAGGAAATGAAATAAATAAATACTTACGAATACAGACTAATATACCAGCAGTGAAGAATCAAATTCAGGTTGTAGATAAAAACACAAACGAACGTCTCAGTCGAAGAGACAGATCAAACTTATTTGTAAACAGCCTTTGGTCACCATTAGCAACGACTGTTTAAACAGTAAAATATCAAAAAGTTACGGAGAAATCTTCAAAGTTCCGGTATTTTTAACCAAAATCAGTATTCGACGATTACAGTTACAATTGTTAATGAATTTATGTGCATCTCAAGTTTGGGCAATGAATAGTTCAAATTAAAATTTCCAAATGAAATATTAATTAAGTCTCAAGGAATTAAGTATTTACTTGCATATATTATGGGAACGCTTTGACTTGTCCGGGGTCAAACTGGGGACTGTTATTTGCATGAAAAGTAGCATATTACCTGCACAAGGAAGACATTTATTGAATTTAAAAGTTTTGATGCCATACTACGATTGGTTCTTGAGTTTTACGCAAATGAATATGCCTATAATCATGACTACATTCTAATTTATAATGCAACAATCCCTTCGGTCGTAAGCGGGATAGGGATATTATAAACTGAAAAAAATCAACAGAAATCGTCATATTTTGCTTAAATACCAGTAATATTGACCCTAAATCAGAATTCGGCGGTAAAAATAAGAATATTCATTGAATTATCTTTCGGCTGCTGAGCGTCATGTCTATTTCTACTTAAAATGTCCAAATTGGAAAATGACTGCAAGCCCTAAGAATGGAGTTTCCCCTCAAGCAGCCTGGAATCTTTTCTTTGGTTGTTGGAGAGAATAGGTACATTTCTCCCGGTTTCCGGTAGATGTGGGAACAGATTTTGGAACTATAAAAAATTACAGCCCGTCGATATCAGGCATTCAGCGCTTCCAAACGCTTCGCCGAGACTGAAACAAGCGACGATTCTTTCTCGGTCAGTAAAAACACTCTGCCATGCGAATTGACCAGCAAAATGGCGTCGTGGCCTTTCAGTAGAGTTTCAGTAACCTTCTATTCGTTTTCATGCTGACACATTGCTTTAAAAATTGAAAATGGTATGGCCATTGTTCCTTTTTGTAGCTATCCTTTCGAATGCGCGAATGAAAGATCCTAAGATCCTGCGCACACCCTATTTTTGAAATAACTTAGCATCACATCCTTTAAATCGCATCATTTGTCATCGGTTCAATGTCTGCAATATGCATGAAATTTATTTATCGAAGATGTACTTCATGCAAAATTTTCTCACAAATTTAAACATATAGCCAAATTTTTCTACGCCCACCACAAAAATAATTAAATGATATTTAAATGTTCCCGAGAATTGACGGAGGTCACGTGATCTGAAACCCCTTCTGACGTCACTGCACGGTCTAGGTTCTGTATTGCTACGGAGACAGACACTTATTTTTAAAAGAAAACGAAACGAATATATATTGTTTTGAGGTTTTTAGCCGTTTCTCGAACGAAACGATGGCTGAAAAATACTTTAAAAAAGCACATTCCGTCAATTTCCTTTGGTTGACTCTCTTATGGCGGCGTTCTTCTAAAAAAAACCAGCGATTGCTTAGACGCAGCAGAAATTTTTGGACAATAAACAGGCATTATATAATTAATGAACGATTTGCTCGTTGCCATCCATACTACGTAAATAAAAATTCGAAATACAATCGTTTATTGCACTAAACAAATGAGATAAATACATACGTTATCGCCAAGTATTTATTTAACAACTTACCTCCACGCATAAACAGATAAACAACGCCCACAGTGATACCGCGCCATGACGTCATGGGATGACGTCGTGTTTTTAAGCTTCCGAAAAAGTACAATTTTCAAAGAGTAATATCTTTACAACGCAACTAAATTCTTCATCAAAAGTTTCGCCAAGCACATTGTAGCCGATAAAGTTCACATTCAAAGAGTCATAAAAAATTGCGCATGTTCCCCATTGAGCTCAGTTCTATTATTGTCACCGCCAGCAATGTTTCGCAAGCACTACTAGTTGTGTTGAGTCCGCTCAGCGATGCCTCGAATGCCCCCATGCGGACGCGAAGGCAAGCTCGGGAAGGCCTGACTTGGGCCTGAAGCAGGGGGGGCAGCTTGGAAAAGGCCCCCGAAATAAAAGAAAGCCCCTTCGAAGATGGAGGCTCGCGCGGAGTAGTAGAGGTGCCTCAAGTCCCACCCTCGGGGCAGCGGGAGGAGCGATTGGATTCGATATGAGTGCGATTGCGCGTGGGGCCGCCTTCCCCCACTCCGAAAACGATCGCTCTGCGGCCATGGAGACGACAACAGCCGACAAGCCACCGCGGTATTCCGTAAGCATCACTTCAAGGTGGCTCCACCCAATCATCAAGTAGATGTCATTCCTGTGAAAATTTCAGGACACATCATTTGTTGGCCCTTCTATCGATTGGCAATAAAATAATGTGGCCTTTCCATAATGTATTTGAGGAAAAAGACGTTGAAAATCAGATATTTTATACGTGGTTACGTGGCAGATTATGGCTCTTGCAGTAAAATTTGCAGATTATTAATTTAAAGAGAAATGTCGTTTTGACGAAAAACTAACATAATATGCGCAGTTATATGTAGAATTTATCATTGTGAGAGAGTGCTCGCCTTACCACACTTGTTTAATTGATATTAATAAATGTTTACTCGAAAAAAAGCAGAAAAGCCTTAGTTACATGAAAGTGGCGCTACAGTATGTTGTTATCATTGGCAACGGTACTTGTGACGGAACAACCTTACAAGCTTATTTACTAACCTTATTAAGGAATATACCTTACCAAGGTCCTTCTTATATTTTTTATGTAATTTAAATATTTCATTGGTTATTGACATGGTGTGATTAATACCAATGCTTCCAAATGATAGCAGCGTCATTGTTGCAAAACAGTTTTAAAAAATATCAATATCAATAAAATTCAAAACAAAGAGTTGCATTTGCAAGGGAATGGTTTAAAACTAAGTAATAAAATATTTAACCTATTTTAGAATACCTACGCATTAGCGGGATTGAGCACGTATTCTCACTTTGTAAATTAAACGTGGCAACAACACGTCAGTCATGTTCCGAAATCAAAATGAGTTAAAAGAGCTCGATAAAAATAGAATGCAACTACAACGCGATAAAATAGCATACTCATACAATTATTGTGTATGCGTTATCACCCTATAGTAGATGATTTTTCATATGGGTGTTTTTCTGGATCGGTATTTACTCATTAAATGACATAGCTCTTTTACGGGAGTTTGAATCACGGTGTCACGGTGGAACCTCCTTAAGTAGAGTGGTTGAAAGAATACTACATTGTTTGAGGGGTGATGGTCGTTTGCTAACGATCGATTATCACATACTAATGTCACAATTGATCGTTAGCAATTGAATTTCACTGTCGAATACTAGATCCTACGAAACATATCGCATTGGCGTCTTGTTGGGGTCAGGAGGCCGCAGTAGCAGCACACTACACGGGCACTAGAAGGCGATTAGTGAAGTTCAGCGTTGAAGGGATGTAGCACACGAGAGCACTAGTGTCCCCTGCGTCCTATGCTCAGGGAACTGCCTTGCAATAACACGGTCATCTACATCTACATAGTACCCTGCAAGCCACCTCAAAGGTGTGTGGCAGGGGGTGAACTCTCAACAAACATGCACTACATATCATGCATAAAATTTGTAATTAAAAATTAAAATAGCAAAGCATGCATGCAAAAACATGCTGTTATTTGGGCTAGTTATAAGTCCTTATACCAACATGCAGCTACCAATGCTATGCATTGCTACACTCGCATAGGACATATTTACCGTTATTCATATCCCGAATAGTACGAGGAAAAAAGGACATTTTTAATCTGTCAGTTCGGCAATCAATTTCTCTAATTTTGTAATAATTTTCCAGTCTACCATAGGAAGTTGGGGTCCGCAAAATATTTTTAACATCATCACTGAAAATATGGTCTTGGAATTTGTTTAAGAGATTAAGTCTAAATTTCAACCTGTGATCTGACAATGATTCCCATTTCAATTCATTTAATAGACTGGTTACGCTAATATAGTTATCATACCTTTACAAATCTTGCCGATCTTCGCTGCACACGTTCAAGTTCGTTATTTAGACCGATTTCGTAGGGATCCCATACACTGGCAGCATTTTCCAAATGAGGTCTAACAAGGGAAAAGTAGCTGATTTCCCGTACATGATCGTCACATTCACCCAGTACTCTTTTGACGAATTCCAGTTTACCATTCGCTTGACCCATTATTTCACGTAGTATGTGTTTACCCCAGGAAAGAAAAATTTGAGTGGGAGAGACTCGAACCAGGGACGTCGACATTGTGAAGGGGACACTTTACCCCTAACCCAAACTGCACTAAAATATTCACCCCAGCAGGTGCTTGAACCCTGGGCCCTTCAGTTAAGAGCCTAATGCTCTACCGACTGAGCTACCCGGGCCCGCTAATCGCGGTCTGGTCAGTCACCAATGGCCAATGGCCTCCTTCCCTGCAGTTTCCTGCTGTGAAAACCCGTGTGTACGAGTGCGAGGGGTATCTACCCTTTCGACACCTCCGGGGAAGTTTCGCTTCTTTGATAAGCCGCGCGAAATGACGTGCTCCTTTTGCAGTGAATTTCTCTGGAAAAAAAACGATAAGTGGTCAACGAGGAGGTTGATTTTGGATAGGTGAGAGCTCACCCTGTGCCAAGACATCTCATCTACATCTATACGACACCCTGCAAGCCACCGCGAGGGTGTGTGGCAGGGGGTAAAGATCACCAAACATGCACTACCAACATGCAAAAAAGCAACTATGCTATGCTGCAACTAAACTATGCTAGCTCTTATAATTTGCGAACTCTCAAAAGAAAGTCGAAGAACAAAGTTTACCTTAAAAAGTGTATCTTGCCTGGAATCAATCTGGTGTACATTCAGATAGCCAAAATACATTTAGCATGACACTAAACGATATATTAGATGTAAAAAATATTTAAATGAAATTGGTTTAAAAAATGCCCTCTTCACGGCACAGGGAGGTAAATATTCACCAAAATCAGGACTTAATGTTTGCATAAGAGGATGATGACATTAATTCATGACGTATTGAAAATCAATTTGTTTGTGTTGAATCATTTTGTGGACATTTGCTGTCTTGAACTTTTTCAGGGGACTTTAAAAAACTTGTTTGAGAGGATATAAATCTTGGTCACTACTTTTCTCATTTTTTTTGGCGTGGACATTGGCGTGTGAAATTCACACATTCAGGGTAGGAGAGCCGGTTTCTTTTCTTGGGCCACCTGTGATTCCCTAAGAAGTTCTGACTCTCACAAAATAAAATCGCGACGATCTTTGGATGGGGTGTCCAGAAATGCTACAGAATCGTCCACGTACACTCCGCGATTTCCGACAGGTTTCCGTAGATTATAAGTTCCGGGCTTCATCAGCCGTGACTCTCCCCGAAAAAACTGCACTGCTGATGTGACTCAGCTTCAGTAATCATGCTTATCCTTACCATCAAAATGATCCATTCCAGGGTCAGCACCCACAACCACAGGGTTGCTCGGCTCACCCATGATCACCATGGCCTCTATTCACCTTCCCTGCGCACATCCGAAACTCACGATGGAGATAGCTCTCAGCTTCCAATTGCGACACATTTCCCCAGCCATAGCCTAGTTGCATGTCAACAGAGCATGTTTTGGCGATCTTCACCCCCTGCCACACACCCAGGCGGTGGCTTGCAGGGTATCGCGTTCATGTAGATAGGTGTTTCCTCAGACAGAGACAACTACTGTGCTCAAAGAACCTACGGCTGCAAGCAAGGAAGCACTTCACCAAAACATTCGTATGGAGCGTGGCACACTATGGATCAGAGACATGGAACATCGGGAAAGCAGACCAACGATGAATTGAAGCCTTCGAAGCATGGTGCTGGAGGATAATGCTGAAGATTAAATGGACAGATAAAGTGACGAATGAAGAGGTGTACTGAAGAGCAAATGAAGAATGGTCAATATGGAAAACCCTACGGCAAAGAAGAACCAGATGGATTGGACGTACCTTGAGGCACACAACGAATTAGTTAGAAATATAATAGAGGGGAAGATTGAAGGGAAGGTCCCGCGAGGAATACCAAGGGACTAATATATAGGGAAAATAAAGAAGGATGTGGAAGAGAAAACATACGAGGGTGCGAGGGAATGAACAGGGCGGAATGGAGGGCTGCAGTGAACCAATCCTGGGATTGAAATGCTGATGACGATGATGGTTCCCTCAGATAGGGCTCCCAACCTGAATACCACCTCTCGGCGTTGACGAGCAAGGCTTCTCAGTGTGCGAAATATCTAAGTGCCCCTTACGTACAGCCAGAGGGAAGAGGAGGATAAATACTGCAGTCGTGAGACAACGGCAGTTCCAAAAGAACATTCGACAGAAGAGGAGTTGGGGATCACGGCTTTCATTGCAAGTCACGAGTGGCGTGACAAGAGTCACGAAAGCAGGGATCACTCTCGTTCCAATCAGCGCCAACGACGCCGTGATCTCCGTTGATGCATTGCTATGCAACCATGGGAATATGACGAGTGCCTCGGATCTATAATCTGTCGAGTTCTGCATCTGACGAAGCGGAAGTGACGCCGTCAGAGAGTTGCCCGGAGGCGTGAGGGTGTTCCTGTGGACTGACAGATCTTAAAAGTGGAGTTGGTCAAGGGGTGTCTAGGAAAGAGTTCTTCTCCTTTGGTGAGAATCCGAGGTGAACCCGCAAATTGGCCAGTTCGGTGTCAGTCGAGGGCAAGGACTTAGATTTGTTTGTCTCCGTCAAGTGTCACAGGAAATGTTAATGTTGTCAAAATGTGTCACAGGAAATGTTTGAAGGACCTGCAGCCACCCACTTGAATGCATGGCAGTCGATGCTATGTAGCTGTGACGGAAATATCGCCGGTCGCTGTAGTTTCTGAAGTTAGCTGAGATTTGAGGTTATTGAATATGAGTCGGTCTGGTTTTATAATCTCTGTTTGAATCTTTTAGTAAATCGTTTGTAATCAGTACAATTATTACGTTCTCCTACCGTTAACGCTTGTGTCTTTCAGATCATCTGCTTTCCATCGTTCAGTACTAGGGTGGCTGAGCCTTCAATGTTGTTTTAATCTCGGTGTAAATTTTGATTTCGAAGGAGATAACTTCGTTTATTCCTCGTTCATTGTGTCACTAGTATTAGGAGATGACATAAATTCAGCAGACGATCAGTGGCCAGACTATTTTAAGCGTTTCACGTAAAGTTCAACAACCAGTAGTTCGATTAGTCATGCTCTAGTTATATTCTCGTAGTTCTAATTTAGCATGGTATTTCAATGGTAAACTATGTTTTAACCTTAAACATTTAGTATATTTCATCCTGATATGATATCCCACTATGCCTCGTACGTTGTGCCCGTTGTCCCCCAGGGCACAGACCCTGGGCAAGGTCCGTCTATTTCAGGTCTTACACGCTCATGTGATCCGCCATGATGTGATTTGCGGAGGGAATTAGAACTTACCATGCACATATACGTAAGTTATTGCTGCAAAGAACCATAATTTGCCGTTTAACTATACGAGATATGGCCATATATTTTTTTGTGGTTTATAAACGACATTAGGACGCTTCAGAAACCGTGGTTTTATTACACCAAAAGGTAGTTGGTTCGACTCCAGAAATCGTAGAAAACTCTACTTTACCTTGCAAATATACGCAGGTTATATTTATAAAGAACCATGATTTGCCGTTTAAATAAGAAACACCGGTGGATGAATTTTTTTTGATGAGTAATTAACATATTGAAACTGCGGGAACCGTTGTTGAATAACACTCAAAGGTTATGAGTTCGACTCCAGAAATCCTAGAAAACTCAATTTTACCACGCAAACAAGCAGGTTATATTTACAAAGAGCCATGATTCACCGTTTATATAAGAGACACATGTTGATGATTTTACTGTGGTGAGTACAAGGCATGAGGACACTTCGGAAACCGTTCCTGCATCATACCTGAAGGTCTTCGGTTCCACTCCAAAAATCCTAGAAAACTCGAATTTACTATGTAACCATACGCAGGTTATTTATATAAAGGACCGTGATTTGCCGTTCATTTAAGAGAGGCAGAGTTGTGGATATTTCGGGGTGAGTAATGGATATAAAGAAACGTAAAGAAAATAGACGGACCTTGACCCTAGGCTTCTAATTGTGCTGCCATCTGTGGTAGAAACTTTAGGAAAGTGACAAAATCGGCGTCACCAGCTGAAATGGCTGGTATAGGAAAGTTGCCGTGGGCTGGTCCGGGGGTGAACGATGTTTGCGGACCACTGCTGTGGCGAGATCAGCCCAGGGATGAATCCCTCTCGAAGGACACGCCGCGACTGCACTCTTGACTCATCGTGTCAAAGGTCACGAGGGATCAAGTGGGAAGCGGTTCATTGCATCGCAGTGTTCTCGTGGGGCCGCAGCCATCGGAGGAACACAAAGTGCGCAGGAGAGGAGAGAAACCCAGCGACAGCAGCGTCGCACAGGGACTGTGGACCGAGATACGAGCGGGGTGGAAATCCTTCCGTCTTGCGGGTCGAACGCAGGCCCCCCTGGTCGAAAGGGGGGGGGGGGCCCAGCACGGTGTGCGCACTCTCGTATTAAGACTCCCTTTGTCCCCCCCCCCCTTCCCCCTTATTCTCCCTCCCCCCCCCCTTCAACTGCAGACTCCCCTGCGGGCCAAAACTCTCTCTCGGGTCTTTTATGATATATATGTGTGTGTACGGAGCCGGGAAGGAATTGGAGCCACCCCCTCCAGATACGAGGGACGCCATCAGATGCAGGGGCGCATGTTTAATTCAACCACCGCCAGTGTGCGTTTTATCGGCGATTCCGGGGGATGGGGGAGGGGGGCCCTCTCTCAAAGAGAGAAGGGGTCCTGAGAAAGGCGCCTTCGGGACATGTGCTTGTCTGCTGCGGCTGTCGGCTCCCCCCCCTCCCCCTACGACCCCTGGGGGTTCGGGGGGGGGGGGGACCCTTTTGGAAGGTGTGAACGGGATAAAGGGAGGGTTGGCCGTGACAGTGGAGGGCGAGGTGTGGCGCCGGACGCCTTCTCGGACACTAGAGGGCGCCGCGCTAAGTGGCGCCAATAACACACGTGTGTGTCGGACTTCCTTGGGCGGAGAGGGTGGCGGTGTCCTCAGAGGAGTCACTGTCCAATCGATGCACCCCCTGCAACAATCGAACAATGGGTGAGAAGGATGACCAACCTTTGGATCATAAAGGATTTGAGGTTTCCCGGCGAATACTTGATATTTCTCGGGTTTCACACCCAGCGAGAGAGTTAACGGGCGATTCGATGACTGAAAAATCATTCAATGTGATAAAGGTGGTGGAACAGGTCTCAGGTTAACGCTATCGCCCGATGCGAAAATTCATCATAACCTTGGGATAGAACGTATTTGTATGTCTTATTAATTTAAGTCACTTCGGGTGTCCCACAAGGTAATGTGATGGGTCCAATCCTGTTCCTTCTGTACATAAATGATAGCAATAAGGTGGTAAAAAGTAAGCTTCGTCTATTTGTCGATGACGCAGTAGTGTACAGGGAAATTTTTTGCTCAAATGATAAAGAATATTTAAATGATGACCCACAAGCATTTGAAAAATTTTGTCATACTTGGCAGTTAGAATTAAACTTTAAAAAATGTCTTGTAATGAATTTTTGGAAAAAGAATAGCTCTCATCCTACCAATTAAAAAATAAGTAATAATGAATTAACGAACATGGAATCCATTAAATATCTTGGAATATAAATGACACATAATCTTTCCTGGGGTAAACACATACGTGAAATAATGGGTAAAGCTAATCGTAGAATGGGATTCATCAAAAGAGTACTGGGTAAATGTGACGAACATGTACGAGAAATCAGCTACTTTTCCCTTATTAGACCGAATTTTGGAATATGCTGCCAGTGTATGGGATCCCTACGAAATCGGTCTATATATCGAACTTGAACGTGTGCAGCGAATATTGACAAGATTTGTAAAGGGACGATACGATAACCATACTAGCGTAACCAGCCTATTAAATGAATGGAAATGGGAATAATTTTCAGATAGCAGGTTGAAATTTTAGACTTAATCTCCTAAATAAATTCCAAAATAATATTTTCAGTGATGACGTTGAAAATATTTTGCGAACCCCAACTTACTATGTTAGACTGGACCATGATTACAAATTTAGAGAAATTGATTGCCGCACTGACAGATTCAAAATATATATTTTTTTCCTCGTACAATTATGAATAGCGGTAAGTATATCCAGTACGAGCGTAGCAATGGATAATATTGGTAGCTGCATGTTGGTATAAGGACTTGAAGCTAACCCAACCAACAGCATGTTTTTACATGTTTGCTTCGCTATTTTTATATTTTTAAATAGTGAAGTTTAGAACAGTATATAAATACTGATCCTTTTTTATGCATGATATGAAGTACATGTTTGGTGAGAATTCACCCCCTGCTACACACCTTTATGGTGGCTTGCAGGGAATTATGTAGAAGTATCAATTACAATTATGTATCTTCAGAGACGGCACATTGTTTTAGTCTTGAATAATTGCAGAAGTTGTACTTATTCGACGTTTATGAGATGCTTTCTATTCACCGGTAGAATGAATTAACGACAGTAGTAATGTACCTGAAGATTATCGAAAGTAATCTGTGAATCGCGGACACGTTTCCCGTCAGCTAGAGGGAAGGATCCTGATCATGATCCCGACTCTCACAAAGTGACCCTACTAGGCCATGCGCAAGGCGGCGCCAGTGTATGTCTTTAGCAGTAGGAGGTCGAACCTCTCTCCTCATGCGCTGGGTCAACCATCAGAACTGTCAAAGGTGACAGCATTGCCCTACAACAAAAATTCCCGACGCTTGTCAATATTTACATAGACGACTTATTTACGACATAATTACATAGACCGTGCCCTCTGCGGAACTCAACCTATAAGCGGAAGACACCACAACTGCAGCGCACTGCTTGCAGATGGAATTAAAACGCATTCGCTCTACACGAGCATGTGGACGAAGTAGAGTTGAAAGCAGTAGGTAGAGACTGCCTTGGCAAGGAGAATTGAGGACGGATCACTCCGAATTCGCCAAGCTATGCTTAACTACCGGAACTGCCAAAGTATTTCCCCTGACAATGCACGGAAATTCATTCTCCAGGAGACCGAAGTGGCACTCCTTTGAATGGCTTTGGAGGAAAAATTGACCTCTGACCTACACAACTGACCCGTTCTCCAAAACCTTATATCCAGCAAAAAGGCTCTTCATCCACTACAAGAGAAATTTCTCTCTCGAACAACAAAATTAAAACACTCTTTGGCATTTTCTCCCCTCAAATAATAATCATCAGGCCCCTTGATTGGTCCTAACCGAATTCTACGTAACCTACCCCCTCTCGTATTCAACATCAGTCCAGTCATCTTAGTTAAATTTAGTCCCAATTGAATTCAGTAAGTGCTTAGTTAAATAATACATTCAGTTCTTAGGATGGATTGCCTGAACACCCTAGTGAAATAACTCGACTATACTATAATCATTCATATCTTAAACGACCTCAAATATGCAAGCTATCACAGCCTCGACTGATTTCCACAACTGCAAATAAAATAGCCCTCAAATCCGCACTGATCTTCCACCTCGAAAAATATCTAACGCGAATACCCGCGCATGGCGACACAAGTTTCCTTGAGCCAGAGTCCGGGCCTTTGCCGGGCCGGGCCTCAGCCGGACCTCGGCCGCTCCCCGAGATGCTTCCAGGAGCCGTTGGGGCCTTAAGATTGAAGTTGGACCGGGAAGATCTAGTGCAGTGCTGACAACTTATCCGATAATGCAACGTCTGCGGAACACGTGGCGCTTCTTTGACACAGTGTCCTTCACTTGTTAGACGAGAAGTGGAATCAGTTTTCAAGGCATTCAAAAGAAAATAATTCACAATTAAAATATTAACTTTTTCCCGGGCCTAGTCTGTTCGTTCTCACATTCACTCCGGGATCATCATTTCCTCCCCCACTCATATCGATAATTTCGCTATCAGTATTTCGAAGCTCTTCCACGCCTTTTTTTCCTTCAATCTAGGCGGAATTTCTTCAGATTGAAATATGGCTTTCCTCTTCTCCGGGAGTCGTTTCTTACTCCTAGCCACCTTTAAAACAGGAAGCGCACCTGTTTCTCCTCCTTCTCCTTAGCCTTCCCGCTTTCCCTCTTCTCACATACGATGTCATTCGCCCCTCATGTGCCTTTGCGCCCCCCGATGAGGAAAGGGAACGACAAATTGAAGCTCCTCCCATCGGGAACCGTCCCAGTGTGGTCGCGGAGGAATCGGTTGTCCCGGAGATTGCTTTCTTGGCGATGCGGTCGGCGGATTGTTGACAACAAATGGCGAACTGACGACAAATCAAGTTCATATATTATATGCAAATGGAGTCCATGTCCACGACAATGAAATGAGACAAAAGCAAAAATTACACAGTGTCATGCGTGACTTACGCAATTCTATCATTGTAGAATTATGAGAAGAAGGCATACGGTTGCAATTCCACGATGTGCTAAGAAAAACACACTTCACAGGAATGGTCCAAATAGTGTGTGTACTATGTAGAACCCCCAACACATAGATTGATATCCCCTTACTCGGCAATTCATCAGGTAACAGCCAATCCCCATAGATGGAGAGACAGCAGGGTGTTTTAACAATCAGTGTGCTTTGAAAAATTACCCAGGATCCAACGCGGATGACGAGACCAAGAGCTTTTTCTAGAGATAACAAGAGCTTTTTCCTCACCAAAACTTTCAGTCTCATATTTATGAAGGAGTCTGTATTTTTTTAGGGTGGTTACCTAAAAAGAAGAGCAGTTTTCTTCTTGATCATGGGTGTTTTCAAGTCTATTTCCGCACTAATAGGCGCTTCGGACCGGGAGGAAAGGTATGAAGATAGGAATGGAAGGGATGGCGGCAAATTAAAATTAAATCAAGTTTTCCTTTTTTTTTCTGATAACTATTTTGTGCTCTCAAAATATATTAGTACATGTATCTCAATTTCTTAATAAAACAATATATTTTTGATAAGCAAAAAATAGTTAAAACTCATTTACGTTTTTCTTATGTATTGAATATGATGATAAATAATTCATTCCAATGAAATTCATTACTCAATGGACTCAGACGTCTTAAATGTTGCATTTCATGTCCAAGAAAACTTACTTGCTAGCGCCAGCTTCTAGCGAAAAGATGTACGTCATTCCCGGAATCCCGGGATTCGTGATGCAACCCTCACGAGTCAAATAGACATGTGGTAAGTTCTCCTTCACATGAGTGAAGGTGGAGACCACAGTGGTGGGTAGGATGACACTCATTTCACTACAGGCGTGGTAATATTTACTTTAACGGCTGTAGTGCTGCGATGTGGAAGGCGAGGGGAAACCACCGCATTATTATCCAGAGGAGTCGCAGATACTCCACTCTTTTCTTTAATATCAAGACGTGATGGAACCCTCTCGAGTAAAATATTCCGGAGGTAAAATAGTCCCCCATTCGGATCTCCGGGCGGAGACTACCCGACAGAGTACATCAGTCAAATGTGATAAACAATTTCGGGTATGCACAAGGAATGTCGCTTCTGACCTGCGTAAGTCTGGAGAACCTCAGGGTGGAAATGTGTCGGCAATGGTTGGTTAGTGGCAGCAAATACATGGTATATAACGAAAGCCGAAGAAGATGCACCAGGAAAATGACATGAGATTGAATAATTACAAAATTGACTGCGTTTTAACGAAGCAGAGATTCAGAAATCAGGTGGATGACAGCAAAGTAGATAAACTCTAAGCAGATATCGAGACCACTCTCAGTGAAGATGAAAGGTCACATAAAATTCAAGAAACAGAATCAGTTAATGAAGAACACGTGGCAAGTAGAAAATTTTAAGGAGATTCAGCTTCCGCTTAGCTTTCAGAAAGTAGTGGAAAACAACTTGGGGAAGCATTGAAATCAGTGGGGAGAAGATGAGAAAACATTAATAGCGGGATAGAAAAAAGGCCGTGAACAGCGAGCAAGAAAATTTATGGTCACAAGAAAAGTTTTTGAGAAGAAGCTTTGGATCACAGAAGAAGTCATAGAGCTGATGGAAGAAAGGAGAAGGTACGCAAACGTGTTTATCTGAAGAAGGGTAACTCCGCTGCAAGAGAATGTGGAATAATAGGGCGCCTGTGATGGAGGAGATGTGTGAAGCTAGGCGTCGTTCGCACGGGATAACATGCGACAACAACGATCCTTAGCAACCCCACCCGTCTGCTATTCAATACATTGAGGAGCTGCGTCCCAAGAAACCTAGCTAATAAGGAATATAGGTATATGTGACGCACAATATCTGCTAATGATGGAAAAAGTATGATATTCGACGGAAGTATAGAAAAAGTAATGTCCGGCTCAGTTCCGATTTTTATCGTGATATTTAATAAGAGGGAGTCTAATAAAATCATTGACTGGAAGGCGAGAGGATTTAAGGAGCTTGAGTCATGATGGCCTGATGAGGACAATCTTTCGGGTGAACGGTAGCATGGGAAAAGGGATTTTTCGCATGAGAAACATGGATTAAGTGTCTGAAGAGAATACTTAAGAAGAGGAAGCGCCGATGATTGGCAGACTTTTGAGTGGAGAGCTGCGTAAAACCAATCCTAGGATTGTCGACCCTTTGAGATGGGAATCAGTTCCAAAGTGTTCAAAGCGTGATCAAGAAAAAATATTTTCGCGAGCACTTTGCACCTACCACTCGATACGGAGCAATACTCGTTCCTTTGGCCGCCCACTCTCTTCCTTCTCGTGTCCTCCTACGTTCTGCCATGTTCTGCCTGCCCACCGTCTTAGACATTCCCTGCCCTACACTTTGCCCTCGCATTTGCCTTCATTCCCTCAGAATTACTTAGAATGTGCACATTCCACGGATGGATAATTGCCGCACACTGGCAGCAAGGGAGGTCTCTCAATCAATCCTCATCCTCTCCTCTTTATGAGCTCAGGGAAGGGAAATGATCTTCCCCACTCGAAGATGAAATATTCTTTTCCTGGTCGCCCTCCCTTAGGCGCCAGGCGCCATCTCATCCAATGTGCTGCTGATCCATCGGGAAGGGAATTATGGGAAATAAATGAATCAACTACTCCTCGCTCATGGGGATCCCCCCCCTCCACTCTCGAATGAATATTTCATGCGCCCCCCCTGCGGCTCTTCTCGAGAGTGGCGCCTTCTGGCGCCCATTCGAGGAATCGCAGGTTGGAGTGGGTGACGTCGCTTCCGCCGTCTCGTGAGGGGACTATTTAGTCACCGCCCCCCTGGTTCGACGAATCGCCTTCACATCGGCCTCTCACCTAATAGTCCTCAGGGAGACCCGTTTCCACTACTAGCGTAAGTACGCGCGTACATGCGCGTGTGACCAAAAGCACCGTGGGAACGCACGTAAGGACCATCGTAACTCGTAGTTCCGAACCATTCACTGGTTAGGCGCTGGCGGCGGGGCGGAAACTAAGAAAAATGAATCACGATATTCTATAAAGTTTGACAAAATGGATATTTGTCAGCTGTACATTGATGAACAAGTGAGAATGAGTGTCTCATAATTTTTAAAACGGCAAAAACATGAAGTACGTGCTGGAGTTCTGAATGTATTTGTAAACTACTTATGTCAGCAACTTGTTCAGTCACATGCCAAGGGAGGGCAGCACTGAGTTTCACGAGTGTCGTGGGAACGCATCGCTGGTTGGTACGCGCGTATTTTTCTACTTGCCATATGTTCTTCATCAACTGATTCAGTTTCTTGAATTTCATGTGACCTTGAATTTCATGTGACCTTTCATCTACACCAACAGTGGAAACGGGGCATTAAGTCGCGAATGATATCCATGGGATCGGGGTGGAGATTCTTATCTCCAGGCGTCTCACTTTCACGTCTGCGGAAATGATCACTCAAACCCCGTGGAAATCCCGAGAACGTTTCTCCCAGAATATTTTCCGGGTAGCCTCTGAAAATTTAACTTTTTGAAAATTATCCTGACAAAGTATAGCGGTATCGTTCCTGTCTCCAAAAAGATGTGTTACTACCAACGGCTGGCTTTAGCAAGCGATCTCAAAAACTCTTAAAAGAGGTTGCCGATCTATGTTGAAAGGGGCGTTAGGGAAATGTTATATTTTTGCATAGCAGAAGGGATATTAGAGGGATCCAATGGTGTGGCTAGCGGTTGAATAATTTGAGTGGTGGGCAAATACAATCAACGTGGATGTTCACACGCTTATTAAAGATAAGATCCAGAATCGCTCCTCGTCTTCTTCGCGTAGGTGTACGCCGAGATGCCTCGGTACCTACTCCTCTTCAATCCTTGCTGCTGTTTATTTTCTCACAATGTACTCGTTGCTGTGGAGACGTCACCGTGTATTCGTTTCTCCTTTGTTAGCTACATGGTCCTCATGACCTCGGTTGCATGTCGGGAAGGCATTTCCACAAACGACCCGATTCCACTTCGCTCATCCCACGTCTTGCCGCTGGCTGCGTTTCGTAATGTCAGTGAACGCAAACTGCGGTTGAATTTCTGACCACGGTTGCCTGACCCCAGCTATCCGATATTTCGCGAGTCGAAAATAGCAATGAGAACACTAGTTGCGCATCTATCAACAAGTGACGAACGTGTTTCGCACATCGCCAACCACATGAGAGAGTTTAATCAGCGTTGGCAGCATTGAGATTGTGGCGCTGGCCATTCCTGGAACTCGGGTTCCAGGAATCCATCATTCCACCCTCTGAAAAAGCCTCCAGCAGCGGAGGGGAAACGCAGTTGGACATCGCGGAGCAACCCAAAAAACCACATCACTGGAACAAAATATGTTGTAGAACGAGAGAAAGCGAAAAGAACGCCCCGTTGGGCCATCTTTATGCAAACAGTGGAAACTTCAACGGAATCTGGATTAAGATGAACGCGTAGTTTTCACTGTCACGCACAATAAAGCTGACACTTATTTAATTAGATCTTTAGCAATTCAAGAGTTATACTCGAAGATTCAGGATATGCGTAATTTTGATCACCAATTAGATGCAATCTCCACATACAGAGACAAAAGTTTTCGGACAAAGGTTTCTTCCAATCCGTTTCAAGACCTTGTTTATAGTTCCAACTTCCAAATATTTGTAGATTTTTCCATGAGCATATTTTTGGGATCAACCTTGGGTAAATAATTAGTATAAATTATTATGCAATTTCTCAATGAACAATTTTAAAAAATGAGGTGGTAATTTTAAAATTTGGAACAAAAAAGTTCACAGACAAGAGAGGACAAGGCGATTTATTATTCATTTATAATTATCTATTTCTTAAATTTATATATTTATTTATAATAATACATTTATTTTTAATTGTATATTTATTTACATCATTTATTCTGAGATATGAAATAATAAAATTCAGTGACCAACATCCCTCAATAAGTAGGTTGGCATGCCCACTCATACCTTCTATGAAGCAAAAACGCTGTTTATCGGGAAACAAATGACGGTGCAGGCCATATTATACTGCATATAAGGAATAATAACATGAAAGAGGCTGAAATTCCTATTTAGAACGTAAGGAATTAGGTACCAATCTTTTGTTTTCAAAATCTGTTTGAAATAACGAACTTTCGTATTGTTATTTGAAGAAAAAGTTATTTGCAAATCACGCGCGCGATAAAGTAACAAAATTCGAGGCATTAACTAGAGCCTTGAATCTCGAGTAGAATTTGTTTATAGAGTTTCCAAAATGTAATCATCTCCGAAAGTATTGAACCCGTGAAACAATTAGTCATTTCCCCGTAATTAATAGCTACTATCTTGAATTAAACCTACCATAATCTTAGTGACAAATTGATAGTTATAATCGGCGTCACCAAATGGAAAGGAATGTAGGAGTTTAGTTAGTTTTAGTTCAAGGCGTCACCAAAATGGGAAATCAATGTGAAATCGTTCTTACGATTTTCATTGATTTTCCATTTTGATTGAAATGATCCAAAGTAGTTTATTCTACGAAAGCAAGGAACCAGCAATTACATGCTTCAGTGAGTAAACTTTTTACGAGACATAAATGGGTACTGGTTATGTAAACACACGCTACAAATGCCTCCTACACTCCTCATTCGCGATTGCCCAGCCACGGAAACAATATGTGGAATTCCTCAGTTATAATCCGAGTGAGTGACCGGATAGTTCATAAGAGTGACCACTCGATATTGAAAAAGCCAGCGATGAGCCAATCGCTAAGCGTGATGGAGCGAACTCCGCCGTGACAGCAGTTCACTTCGTGCATGGTCTGCACTGGAAGAAATGTTCCGAATGTGAAGCGATCCTCAAGAACGAACGCTCAGAATCATGAATCCGTGCACCATCAAAAGTCTTCAGAGCCCTGGAATTGGGCCACGGGACCCCTATCCTCTACTTTCTGATAATAAAGAAGTTATTTGAATGACGCATCCTTCATTAGTGTGTTTACGTTTTCATCAAAGCTACGATAACTTTTCGCCTATTGTCTGGATTAAGGAGTCCTCTAAGGCCCTTAAGCAGCGTTTACACGTAGCAGTTGACTGCTGTGACAGTTGCGAGATGCGCGATATATCTATATCGCTACTGCGTCTGCACCAACTTCTATGCAGCTTAAAGCCGCTATTTACGCGTTGTCATAACATATAAAAAGTTTTTTATCAATAGTGATTGATACTTAAATTTCCATGATAAATCTTCAAGTAATAAATTCCATTGACGATTATCTTTTGTTCCCATTCTTTAAAGAGTAGAATCTCCCCTTTTGGGGAGGGATATCCTTGTTATTATATCCTAAATTCCCGATATCAGACATCGTGTATTGCTTTACGTTGGCGATTGTTGCGATTCTGTTGGATACAGTTCCGCTGGAAAGTAGACGGGCTTCAACTTTGCTAATAGCTCGAACTAGGATCGATAGTGTTCGGCATGTGTCCAGTATCGACCTGAACTCGCATCGCAGTTGCTATTTACACATGCGAGTGGAGCATAATAGTTGTTAGCAATTGACTGTCATAGCATTGAACTTCTACGTGTAAACGGACCTTTAGAGGGCTCCATAGTTTCGATACACTACTATCCATCGACTCGCTTCCATTTCCCTCCGTGACATAAGGTGTGTTCAAGAAGAAGGGTTTTTGATTGCCTTGCCACCTTGGGTGATTACAACTGCGTCTTTTCTCAGTCGACAAAATCAATTGTCGCGGTGAGCTCTTATCGAATGCGAGATGGTTGGTTCTGAGGATGACCGCGGCCCGGAGGCGGCGCTGCCGACGCTCTTTTTAATTAAAGCGGTCGCCAGCAGGAGGCGGAAGTGAGCGAAGGGGAATAAGAGCCGCTTTTTCGCAAGCTGTGTCCCCTAGTCGTCGCAGTGAACTTCACCCCAGGAATTAATTCATAAAATAAACCTTAAAGGGCCAAATGAAACGTGATGTGGGTGTGGGGCACCGAAACTGTAATGGCGGCCGTTGTCATGCTCTCGGGGATGAGTCGCGTTTCGCCCGGCGGCCATGTTGCGCTCGGAGTAGAGCAGCCGTAATGAAGTGATGTATACGATGTAGCTGTCGCAGAGGTCCCTGGTCAGTCTGCAAACCCAGTCAGAAGCGAGAGGAAGGGGCTGTCTTTGGCACCTACTGCCCACGCGAGAGGCTGCGTGGTCCAGATGGGGCACATTTCGCATCTCGGGTGGAATGGGGGTGAGATTTGGACGGTGGATTTGAAAATACCAGAGAGGTTGGAGAGTCATTTGAAGGTGGCAAATATTGGTGTTGCTACATCTACATCTACACGATACCCTGCAAGGGGCAGCGAGGGTGTGTGGAAGGGGGTGAAGATCACCTAGCATGAACTACTAACATGCAAACAAACAACTATAGGGTCTCATGCAACTAGATTGTTAGTATCTATATTATTTAAGGGCATCATGCATCATGCACTACAGAATACTCCAAAATAAATCCCCTACCTATCCCTTTGCTAAGCTGCCTATTCTGTTCTCATGTAGTACGGGGGAAAAATGCCATTTTGAATCTATCGGTACGACAATCTATCTCTCTAATCTTATTTATCTGGTCGAATCTAGCATAATACACTGGTTTTTTTACTATGTGCCTAACATCTTCAGTAAAGCTATCCGATTGAAATTTCTCTAATAGATTCACTCTGTACCTACGCTATGATAGTGATTCCCACCCTAATTCTCGCATTAATTCTGAAACGCTACTCAACCTATCGTAACATATTTTTTTAGGAACCTAGCTGCTCTACGCTGCACACTGTCTAGTTCTCTGATCAACCCTAATTCATTAGGATCCCATACACTGGCTGCATACTCAAGGTGGGGCCTAACTAGAGAAAAGTAACATCGCTCTTTTGTCTTCTCATCACATTTCCCAAGTACTCCTTTTATAAATCCTAGCTATCTCTTCGCTCGGCCGCATATTTCCCAGATGTGTCTTCCCCACGATAAATCTTTAGTGATTGTTAAACCTAAATAATGCTAAGTTTATCAGAGAGGATAGGGAAAAGGTCGTTTAGGATGAGTGACGGAATGCCAGTACTTAGTGCAGAAAGAGAGGTTATTGTTGCTATTGTAGGGAAGAGTTTTGGTGGAGCAAGATTTATAATTTTTTAATTGGATCTGAGTACCGTCTTCGGAAGAGAAGAAGTTATCCCGGGAGAAAAATAGGTTATATCGTGCGAGAATGTAACAAAAAAAGAAAATGGAGGAAATTTTGCAATTTTATTACTTGTCTTCTCATGTTGACCAATCTTGGAATAAGACTGACACATGATTTTTCCTGGGGTAAACACATACGTGAAATAATTGGTCAAGGTAATCGTAAACTGGGATTCATCTAAAGAGCACTGGGTACATGTGACGATCATGTACGAGAAATCAGCCACTTTTCCCTTGTAAGACCTCATTTGGAATATGCTGCCAGTGTATGGGATCCCTACGAAATCGGTCTGAATAACGAACTTGAACGTGTGCAACGAAGATCGGCAAGATTTGTAAAGGGACGGTACGAATACCTTATTAGCGTAACCAGTCTATTACATGACTTAAATTGGGAATCATTGTCAGATCGCAGGTTGAAATTTAGACTTAATCTCTTAAACAAATTCCAAGGTAATATTTCCAGTGATGATGTTAAAAGTATTTTGCGAACCCCAACTGTGTATTGCATGTTTTGTGAGAATTCACCCCCTGCCACACATCAATATGGTGGCTGGCAGGGTATTATGTAGATGTAGTGACGTAGCGTATGCGGCGACGAGAGAACAACAACTAGTCATCCGGGAAGTGTCCAATCCTGTCTTCATCATCGGGTGCCCTTCTTCGCCTCCGCGCCTTCAGTGCACAGTTCCTCATTCCAACCGATCAACCTCTCCGCCTATCCGCCTTGGCCCTCCTTCCGGGGGCGCACGGATTCGACAACGGTTCCTCCTCGAGTGCTGTGTGGGGGTAGACACTTATAGAGGTCATTGTGTCCAACCGCGTGTCCCCCAATGCACTGCCTGTCGGGTGGTCGATTACACCGGGCCTTCACCACTACCAAAGAGTGGTTTTTTTGCTTCGACCGTTGTAGTGGATCATTAGAATGCATTACAAGAATGAATGCTAGGGTGTTTTGGGGATTTACCTCACGCCGTGTATCCTCTAAAGATATTAATCCTTCCTTGCTCCTCTCCAATCTATTATTAACATATTTGATCGAGGATCGCGTCAAAAGTCCTCTCTCTCTCTAATGTGCATCTACATATAATATAATACCCTGCGAATCACGGCGAGGGTGTGTGGCAGGGGGTGAAAATCACCATACATGCACTAGTGACATTCAACTACGACCTACAATGATACAACTAGGTGGAAACAAGGTAGGTATAGGAGAGTCACGTGCAAGCAGATGGCAAGTAGATAGTCTGCATTGTAATAGAGGGATTATTGGTTATAATAGCATTCGCCTAAATACATGTATCTGTACTTCCCTGGTATGCATAGGTTAGTGATATTAATACACGCCTCATGCACTACAGACAACTCCTATAATATTTAATCTACCTATCCATTTGCTATTCTGCCTATTATTAACTCTAATGGTTGGTTGGTTATTGAGGGGAGGCGAACGACAGCTTAGGTCATTTGCGCCATATAGGATAGGTGCATAATGGGTAATGGTAGGAGTTTTTAGGGAACGGAGGAAGGGTGGAGAGAAACCCGGTGTCGGCATTAGCCTACTCTTAACGAAAGGCGCCAAGGGGACCACGGCTTAACGTCTCATCCGACGGACGGAGTACTGAACTTGAAATGCCCTCCACTAGGCACTCAAGTGGGGACCGGTTTTCCACTGAAAAATCCACCACTGCCGGGAATCGAACCTGGGCCCTCGGGATGGGAGGCCAGTACTCTAGCCACCACACCAACCCGATCCCCAACTCTAATTCTACGTGGGTAAAATGACATTTTGAATCTATCGGTACAACAATCAATCTCTCTAATCTCGTTTATCTGATCAAACCTAGCATGATACGCAGGTGTACTTAAAATATAAATCCAACATGAGACATGATGGCCTGATAAAGACAATCGTTGAAGTACAAGTGGACGGGAAGAATGGAAAAGGAAGGCCTCGTATGAGATATAGAGAACAAGTGATAAAGGATGTGAAAGAGAAGAAATACGTGAATATGAAAAGGTTAGCTGATAGAAGAAGAACTCAGTGGAGAACTGCTTAAAACCAATCTGAGGATTGATGACCAATGATGATGAACGTCATATGTAAACAAATACGCTTCGAAATTACATAAAAAAAGGCTTAGTCTAAATTTTAACCTGCGTTCTGACAGTAAATCCCATGCTAGTTCATCTATTAAAGTAGTAACAATAATACAATATCATAAAGGCCTTTAAGTGCTAGTGAATGCCGAAGCATTTCCTCACATCATTACTTCCGTCCATTATACCACTTAAAGGTAAATTGCTTCATTATCTTCTGGTCAAATATACGCTCGGCTTTTTCTTCTCGAGAATCTCATCGCTTCAATTGAAAGGAGAACGTTACCTAACCTGTATCGGCGAAGAGGCCAAGAAACCACCTGGAAGAAACATACACCTGGGCATAAAACTTTTCCCAGGAACACTATATAAGGGCATAAAACTTTGAAAACACAACAAATGAGGCAGGGGTTTTCCAGTAACCATGGTTTCCTTTCAACACTAATTAATCTAACCTCTTACATTAGTGCCACTGAAGGGTGATTTAAGCAGGGTAATATTATTTTCTGTAATATTTATTGATTATTTGGTACTCATAAACATGATATTTAATTCTTTAAACTGATTTTAATAATTCAAATTGTTTCAATTCCAGGGTATGAATCATTATCAGCACAATAATATCCATTTTTAAGTTAAATTTCATCGCCCGTAAAATTTTTAATTCATGTGTATACATATTTAGGTTCCGTATTACCGTTACTCTCTTTAAAAAAACAATTGATATCACTAATGAGAAACAAGGGCCCTTAACAATTCCTCCTTACCTTTGAAAGGAGACTCGATGATCTCAGACCTGAGGCCAAGTCACGTGACGACAGATCTACATCTACATCTACATCTACATAATACCCTGCAAGCCACCACAAGGGTGTGTGGCAGGGGGTGATTGCTCACCAACATGCACTACATATCATACATAAAAAAGGAATAGTATTAATATAGTAGTCAGAACTACACTATTTAAAAAAGATAGAAATTGCAAAGCAAACATGCAAAAACATTCTGTTAGTAGGGTTAGCTTTAAGTACTCATACCAACATGCAGCTACCAATGCTATTCATTGCTACTCTCCGATAGGCCATATTTACCTTTATTCGTATCTCTAATTGTACGAGGGAAAAAGGACATTTTGAATCGGTCAGTTCGGCAATAAATTTCTCTAATTTTATGATTATGGTCCAGTCTGCCATAGTAAGTTGGGGTTCGTAAAATATTTTTACCATCATCACTGAAAATATTGCCTTGGAATTTTTGGAAGAGATTAAGTCTAAATTTCAACCTGCGATCTGACAATGATTCCCATTTCAATTCATTTAATAGACTAGTTACGCTAACATAATTATCGTATCGTCCCTTTACAAATCTTGCCGATCTTCGCTGCACACGTTCAAGTTCATTACTTAGACCGATTTCGTAGGGATCCCATACACTGGCAGCATATTGTAAATGAGGTCTTACAAGGGAAAAGTAGCTGATTTCTCGTACATGATCGTCACATATACCCAATACTCTTTTAATGAAACCCAGTTTACGATTAGCTTGACCAATTATTTCACGTATATGTTTACCCCAGGAAAGATCATTTGTCAGTTGATATGAAGTGGCTGTAGTCGAGAAAGCGATAGGGACCCCAGCGACAGCGACATTGTTTTCGTGTCGTCCGTCGGAAACTCACTCGCACAGCGCACTCTGCTACAGTCACGTTCTCATATATACGATACGCCAAACTTCGAATTCCAACCTTGGATGTTTAAGGTGCGATCCACGCCTACACCCCACTTCCATTCCATTTCTCGCTCTCCCTCTATTTCTCCCAAATTCGATGTTCACATTTTCTCACTTCGCGTACGTGCTGCTAGCACGAATCCACGTCTTCAAACTCTGACAGAGCAATGTCATTTTCCCCATTGTAGAGCAGTTTGTGTGAGGGGGGTTTCTGGTGAGGACTTGAGGTAAGCCATCTTGTCAAGCGCCCGCCTGAATCGTGTGCCCCTGACACTCCCTGATGTCTGATTGGCTGCCTGCGATTTGTCCTTCCGGTTCATCTCCATGCCAATTCTCGGCTACCAAAACACAAAGCCTCCGCAAACGTGAGGTGACGTGGGGATTTGGGGGGATTGCTGTTTTACAACCATTGCCAGGCGATTCTGTGAGGTGGAAAAAAATTCAGCTCTCGTTTGGAGAGAGCTGTGGTTCGCCGAGGAGAACGATTCGCGACCCTTTGTTCACCACCGGCGCGGTTAATCATTCATTAATTGCCAGCTAGAATCACATGCGTTCTCTCTCACCTAGTATTCTGCGCGAAAAAATTAATTTGTCATCTGCTATTATCATGCGCAGCTACGACAGCCGTCCACCACGATCGCAGCGCCAGCAAATGTTTGGCGGCCGGATGTGAACGAAATTGTGATCCGACTCTTGTCGCCGAGACCCGGGACAACCGTTAAGGTAGTCCGTTTGAGATTTAAGCAAGTCATTTTATATACTGATGTTAATTCTTTATTTGATAATTATGAACTTTTAATGTATTGAGAAAAAAATAGCCGCTATTTCTTCAAATAATGTGATTCAGAACACTCTTCATCTATGTTTTTGGTTGTAAAATTTTTTATTAGCCCCTTGAAGAGTTGTGGAATAAACTAATTTCGACAGTGATACCAAAATATGGGAGATACATGAATATCAATGAAGCCTTCAAATAAAGAACATTTTATCGCTCATATTGCCATACATTTTACAACATCCTGTATAATGTCCATATATTATGGATATTATGTATTATATTGGGCGATTACGTTCTTCTTATTGGGTTCTTATGTGGGATAATTTGTTCGAATTTCTACTGCGCAGTGCTGGATTGGACTGTGACGTTTGTTTCATATATGGGTGAAGTTGAGACGAGGAAATCTCGTATTGGACTTCACAGAATCGCCCCCCATCGCATCAGTAGAGGCTGCTGAGCTTCGGAATCACCTTGCCGGTGGAAAAACCTTTCCACTAGTGGTTCATTCAGCTCCGTCATCGTCGAGGGATGGCAATTCCCGAGATGGCAATTTGTGTCTCGCAGCATTTGAGTCACTTGGAGCGCGTTTCTCCTCGAAAGGGCCTCAATCACACTTGACAACTGCACACCACTCAATATGGCGGCGGAGGGCCGTTATTGAGTGCGCGGCGCGAGGGCCAGGGGTCACTTCCGTCGGCGTCATCTGTAACAATATCCCCCCCACGCGTGTTGTGTGCCCCCCCCCCTGCCCTGGGGGGGGGGGAGAAGGGTCGCCGGATGGATAATGGGGCCCTGGGACCCCTCTCCTTTGTATTCCTTTTCCAATCTGGGCGTCATGATACGCGTGCGAATGGCAGGCCCTGACTGCAGCGTCCCCCCCACCCGTCTTCAAGGCTCTCTCGCAGATCGCTTTAGGCTGCTGCACACACTCATCCTTGTCCTGAGATGAAACAAACCCCTTCTCCACGCTCGTATTTCAAACTAGCAGAAGCCAAGTCTCTTTCCCAATCGCGCTATTTCCCCGCGTTTGCAATGTTCCTTAATGTCACCGTGTTGAAGACTGTGTTGCTGCAGTGCTGGCAGAGGATCGCGTTGAGACCAGGGATGTGATCCGAAAAGGCACTTTACGTTTCGTGCCGTACCTGGGAGGCACCCTGAACTCGGGAGTCCAAGGCTTTGAATGAGACCGAACCCCCTTCACCACGGGTGGTTCATAGCACCAACTGACCTGTCAACGCTATAGTTTATAACTTCTTAAAGTTAAACACAAATCGCACAATTATGTTCGTCCTTGTGTTGTACTATTCACGTTGATGAAAACGGTTTTTTAATCACAGTTATACAATATATATTAACCATTTTACGTGTATTAGTAAACCGAGCCAGTTTAATGTACATTAAAATACTAATGCATGTTAAATGGTTAATATATATCGTATAACTGTGTTTAAAAAACCATTTTCATCAACTTGAATAGTACAACACAAAGATGAACATAATTGTGAGATTTGTGTTTAACTTTAAGAAGTTGTAAACTATAGTGTGACTGGTATAAACCACTCGTGGTGAAGGGTTGGGCCTCCTTCAAAGTCGAGGCTTGGACTGCAAGTTCAGGTGCCTCCCAGGTGTATGGCACGAAACGTGAAGTGCCTTTACGGGTCACACCCCTGGTTGAGAGTGAGCAAGCCCTTAGCATCCCCGAGGAATCCTCTCGGGGAACATTCCGAATGCGGCGGGGAGAGAGAGCTTTTGCTCCCGCCTCTGAGGGGGTAGGGGTTAGGGGCGAACCCCTGTCAGCAGGGGCAGGGATCTAATCGGGGGGTGCACCGGGTGCTTCGGACACTTCAGGGGCGGACCCCAAGGGTGCGGCCCCCCCCCTTATTAATGGGACGTTTATCGCAACAATTACCGGCCCCTTCCTGGCTGCATGTGACACGGCCGCCCCTTCAGGGCCCCTGACGCGACACACTGCGGTCGACGTCAAATAAGGGTGCGATTAATTCACGCTCTTTCAATTAAATCAGGATTTGCGTCGGGACGGGGTCTCTCCAGGGGCGACGTTTCGCTCACTCACTCAGCAGCCAGCATTCTGCGACAAGTCACAACCTCGCGAGGGTCCATGAATGGACTGATTGGGGTCCATCACCAAATAGACTCGTTCAAGCTGTGTTAGTATTCTTGACCGATGTCCACAATTGTTTCGAAATCCAACGCAAACGCCGAACACTGAATTTGAGGATGAATCATTAGCCAAAGTAATGCCTAACACATTCCCGACACGGTTGACATTGATTTCTCGAAAAGGTTTTAAGGAATGCAGTTCTTATGCCGAGGGAGCTTCGAAAGACGGCGTTTCTCATTTGTTTGGAAGTATGGCCTCTTCCGGGTTTTCATTTCACGAGCAAAATTCCATAAAGGGATTGCCAAAAGCAACAGAAAAATTAAAGTAAGTCGCTAAGCAGTTTAAAGAAATGTTCCTATCGATAAAACTGGCGTCGGGTCGAACAGTCTCATTGGCACGAAAAAGCATTATTTTATTATCTCCAAAAGTATTTTCGTAAAGCCAAGGCTTTCACAATTTTATATATTTGTCACTATATTCAACAAATGATAGGTGGCAGGAGGTGTGAGGGGCTGAAGAGGGAAGTGTGAAATTTAGGGGTGGGAAGAATTAAATGTCCATTTGAACCTACCTTCACCGGTAGAATACTTATTATAATAATAATATTCAACAAATAAATTGTTCTTCATAATTGCTCCAAATTTAGAAAAATAATTTTTGGAATTTCTCTAGAGCACTTAAATAATAAAAGAATTTTAAGCATTCGTGTCAATGAAATAATTTTAAAACCATTTTTTTTCCCGAAATTTTGAATAATGTAAGGCAAAAAGTAGTTGTCTGCTTACTTTCATGTCTAAAGAAATAGAACCATATGCGTAGCGTATAACAGTTCAGGTTACTTTTGGTGAAGAAGCTGCAACTTTATTATTTATAGAAAGGTAGTTCTAAATTTTTTTATATTAGGTACTAGATATTATTCAGTCTCTTAAATATTCCGCAAAACACTTGCCCGCTAACTTCGATTGCTTCAAAACACGCAGAAGAAAGATTCTTCATATAGGACTGTACGTGAAGAAAAGATTTTTTTATGAGATAAAATACGTTTCTGTGCGTTATGTTTAGTGTAAAGATAATGCCATTCAAATTAATTCATTCTGAGAACTTAACCGACGAAAGCTAAACATCAGGCAAGCATTCAGAAATGTTGGTCAAAGGGGAATAGAGAAGATTTGTTAACATGGGCCACCCTCTCTCCAGAATAAGGAAGAAGTGTATCTTCCCATTTCATATCTTCAACAGATAAAAGGGGGTACCTATAGGGTATTTTCGTAAGTTCCGATTGGAAGGAGCCATGAAGAAGCTACACGAAAAGAACGGCCCTTCATTTTATAGCATCAAAAGAGAGGCGGCGCATAGGTTGTCATAATGTTTCTCGTAGTGAATTAGTGGTTTTACAAGTGTTGCGCTTAAAAAAGAGTAGAACAGTAGTGTAGAGTTTCGTCCTGATCCGTGAGTTGTAGTCGTGGTGTCATCATGTTTGAAAAGGATAGGAGGAGAAAACTGGAGAATTCGTGAAGACGTGATGGGCAGCTGATTTTCATTTTAATGAATCGCTAAGTGCTACCGAAATCTGCAAAGAAACTTCGAAAGCTGCTGGTTGCTTGTGTCTTATAGAGTGAGAAAGGAAGCGTATTATGGTTCAGCAATACAGAAACTTCCATCTGCTAATAGACATTTCCAACTGAAACAAAAACAATAGCCAGTCGTACATGAATGCAAGATCTTTGACTTTCGTTGATTGTGTAAGATCAGGTTTTGGGAGGCAAGCGTTCGTCAGAAATGTTCCGCCAACACTGGGAACCATATTGTTCCAGTTTAAAGTGGACGAAGACCTTCCCAAAGTCGAAATAACTCCCCAAATAGCCTTGGGCCAATATTGGCCCAATGTGTGAGGATACTAGGGTACGCTATATCGTCTCCTGAATGACGTCGGTCCCATGTGCCAACAAAGAAGTATTCAGAGAGTACTTATCAAAAAAGGGGCGACGTATTATGTTGGCGTCTCCGTTTCATAAGAGAGCTTCAGAGATATGGGCGAGAACGAAGGACGATTCTGAAGAGATGTGGATCACTCGCTGTTGAAGTGAAAATGGCACGATGATGAGGAGGAGATTTAAACTATTCGTCAGACTTTTCCAGTTGGCTGGAGCACTGGACTGCAGACGCCCACCTCCCCAGGAAAACGTGTGTCCTAATTCTCTCTGGCACCAAAAGTAATTTCATAGAAAGTGTTAGTTAGTTCTTTGCGAGGAAAACACAGCGGACGAGCAAGAAAAAGTTGACGGAGAGTATTGCGAGAGATGGTTCGAAAAATGCCGAACATACCCAGAGGCTCATTAAATGTTTTGGATAATAAATTGTACTGCTCGCTTAAGCAAGACTGATTTTAGAATAATTGCCTAAAAGAGGTTGGGTTAGAAATGAGTGGCTGATGAATCAAAATGATGAAGACTGCTTTAAAGATGAACCTGCTGCAGTAAATTGAGTGCAGGAAAAATTCTAACTACTGAGGGTCGATGAATTTGCTGTAGGTTGTGGATATACATGGTTCATCTACTCACGTTGTGACTTGAATCTTATTGAAATGATTTGGGCCGAAGAAAAGCAATACGTTGGGAGGAAAAATTCCACTTTAAATAAGAAGGATGTTGAGTGACTAACCGTAAAGCTTCAACATTCTCTCTCGGACAAACTATATTCACCAAATTACAAAAAGAAAGCGGAAACGAGAGACAATTTGCAGAGACAGATGAGTTCGCCTTCCTCGTCATCGACAACCAACCTCTGCTGGTTGGTGATCTAATAACCAGGTGTCCTGGTAGAAGTGTGTATATGCTAAGGGATATACACACATATTGCAATTGCAGCCCTGCAATGTAGCTTCTAGCTGTAACCTAGTTGAGTTAAGTATGCAGAACCGAGTGAAGACGTGTAATAACATGGTATTACATTGTACCGATTATTTGGCGTAAAATATTTATTTCTTTGCAATGGAGTGAGATTTGATGAAACTAATCAACTCTTCTAAAAGCAGACACTGATTTGATCCTGCGTAGAATCCTCCTCTCTCACACTTCTTCACATTTAAAGCCATTTTGAAAACGAGGCAGGGATTTATAAAACATACTAACGAAAGAGAAAGTTGCCGGAAAGAATTATCTGTTGATGAGTTGACGTTGTGGTAAGAAGAGAGTAATAGTTGCGTACTTTGTGCGAATTCCTTCAAGATGAGGGAAAACCATGTCAACGTCTATCGTTGCCTTTCAACCTCGAGCAGTAAACCTCTCATACTTTATTGCACTTTTCTTAAAAGTAAAATGGGGGCGTTTACTCGGAACCGGAATCGCAATTTTGTACACGAAATTGTTAGATGGAAACGAAAAAAGGAATTTATTGAAAAAATTGATCTTCTAACCACAACCATTCACTCATAATTCAAAAATTAAAATAAGACATAGGTGACGCCCACCGAAAAAGCTGCTGTGATAACATTGACGTCATTTTCCTCCCGTCATTGACTGCTCGTACGGGAAGGGAAGGGATTGGAGGGGGATTCTCGGAAGGTCTGATCCCACAGATCCTGTCGCAATCGCTCCCATTGGCAGAGTCATCTGTGTGTCCCCCCCCCATTGCGATAAGGCGAAGTAGCTTCGCGGGCTCAGTTGTGATTGGACGATGTCGATATGCGTCAGAGGTTGCACCACGCCCACTTTTCCGAAAGGGTTAAAAACATTAGTTTTTCGACGCCTATAACTCGGGAAATAATTGACGGATCAAAAAACGGAAAAGTACGGGTCTTTTTATTTTACAAACTCTATCAGATTCGGCGATAAAAATATATGGTAAACGACCCCATTCCAAGCCAAACGTCTGAACGCCCTGTGGAGTGATTCGCTGTTGCAGACGACGATTATTATGTTTTTTAATAGCTGACAGAAAACTAGGCGATTTGCTCCATCCTTAGCTTCTCTCGTTAGCAGATAGCAGATATGTTTTCACCAATTTTATGGCATTAATGCCGACAAATCAATGTAATAGTAGATGTGGTAAGTATTTATTTTATAGTTCTTGTGAACTAATCTTTCACATACAGAATTTTTTCAAAAGTGTTTACAACAACCAATCACCAAATTACAATTTATCATAAATACACCCACTTTGCCACTTACAAAATTTTCTTAAGAGAAACAAACAGTCTGATCTAAAACCTTCACACTAAGTGGCCGGCTCCGGTGTGAGGCAAACTCCTAATCCTGTTCGATTCCCACCAGGGTGGATTGCCTCCTCTCAGGGTATGAATCAACCCTATCGGGATTCCAGGGGTATATGAACAAACAGAATAGTCCTGAATGCAAATATATTAGTTTCTCAACGAACTAAGGATATGGGATTCAAATTCACATGGAGATGGGGTTGGTGTGGTGGCCAGAGTACTGGCCTCCCATCCGGAGGGCCCGGGTTCGATTCCCGGCAGTGGAAAACCGGTCCCCACTTGAGTGCCTAATGAACGGCATTTCATGTTCAGTACTCCGTCCGTCGGATGGGACGTTAACCCCTTGGCGCCTGTCGTTTAGAGTAGGCTAATGCCGACGCCAGGTTTCTCTCCACCCTTCCTCCGTTCCCTGAAAACTCCTACAATTACCCAATTACCAACCTATCCTAAATGGCGCAAATGACCTAAACTGTGGGTCGCCTCCCTTGAATAACCAACCATAACATTCACATCCCTTAGGTTGCCATGCCAGCACATAACCGGCCTGGCTACCGCGTCCACTAGCCTTCGAAACATCGGTGGCAAACTACACTGACTGTGAGACCCGGGGGGTTATTCTGTAATCTCTTATTTAGTGAGAATACGTCATAAAATGTCACTTTTTCGTAGTTAAACTCCGCCACCCAGGCGGTGTGACCATCTTCGGATCTCAAGCGGTGAACTGCCGGTCATGTGCTGGTCTTTTAGACGATTCATCCGCTCTCTGATCCGTATCTTTCGACTCTTGATCCGTTTCATTATCTCCGCCTGCCATTAGTTCCCATCTCACCTTCATAAAGAACGTGAAATGGAGCCACCTTCGTTTCCACTTGGAGCTTCAGATGGAAAAAAGAGCAAGAGCGGGAAAGATACAATCGATTTTAAATTGTATTTTTGGAATTTGCACAACGTGAAGAACTTCAGCACGCCGAGATCGGCAACAGATAGCGCTACCGACAGAAGCTTCGACAATTCACGAACCGTTCGTGAGCCGATCATTAAGAGAGCGAAACGGATCTCCTGCCTTCCCGCAAAGAGTCATTCAAAAGGTGAGATTACAAAAATAACCCCCCCCCGGTGGGACACCCGAGAACTCTATCCTCCTATGCTTGAAAAAACAGCGATCCTTCAATTTATTATTTGATGACCCTTAGATCTTATGTCCAGACCGGTATCAGGAAGAGCGACTAGCCCCAAGCCTATCGAAACCATCAAAATCATGGTTTCAGTGGCATCAGCTAGGAGTCAGTCAGAGTGGGTGCGATACACCCATGGGAAGTACAGTGGGTAGAGCATATTTAAAAAGAATAATATATTATAGCATAAACAGCACCTTGCGATACTCCGGCGTGGCGCGCGGCGGCCATGTTGAGCCCGCCATAGACCCTCAGTCACCTTGTTCCTCAGTTGTTTCAAAAACAAAAATCGCTCGCTCCGATAATGGTTTCCACGCTCGACCGGCCCCGATCGCCATGGCAACCGACAGATCGAACGCACGCACTCAATCCCACTCGGCTGGAAAGATAACGCGAACTGATTTTTTTTCGATGAATTTAACGCTGTCCGAACATTCGCAGAACTCTTAAATTAAGGGTCTGGTCGGATTCAGTCGCGCGCGCGGTGGCGATTCGCAAACGAGATTTTTAAAAAAATTCCGGATAAAAAAATACTTGTGGGGGGGGGGGGGGGGGGAGAGGAAAAACAAAGGAGGGCGGTCGAGGCGAAGAGAGTCGGCAGAGGAAACTGTTTTTCCGCTCTCGGAAATGTAATGCGCTCGCTTGAACTCGAATGCCTCTTTTTCTCGTTCCCTTTCTGTTGGTTTCCGACTCGCTTGCAACGAGATCTGTTTCGATCGCAGTTGGCTCGCCAATCTTCTCCCTCAATCACGAATCGTGCTCAAGGTCACGGTGTGGTTGGCGACGTCACACAGGCGCCGCCGGCGCCACCTCCTCGTGCCAAACGTCGGAGGATGTCCTCTTGCGTCGCGATTATTGAAAAAGTGTGTTCTGATTTGTTAACCGCTTTCATTGACCAGTAAGAAAATGTCGCAAATCTATAAAACGTTCGAAATTTCTTTCTGCGTCAAATGACAAATGCTCTTAGGGCTCTTTCATAGTTCGGCGTTGAGTTATTGCGAACGCGAGCAGACCAAGCGAGCTTTCATAGCTCAGCGTTGCGGAAACAAATGAAATGCGATAAGCGTTTCGATAAATCGGATACAAACTCACTGCATTTCTTTACACATTGCTTTAGTATTTTATCATAACTGTGTTAAGCCATGTCTACATATAGTAAAGTAAATATAAAAGTATTAATGAGTCGCCAACAGAATTCTTGCAGTTCCATCTGCACACTCATTGACGTGGAACACCATTGTTTCAATAAGTAACCTCAATGATTCGAAATATTAACTCGAGTCACCAAATCCGGTCATTTGTAAATTATAAGTTAGTGTGGAAGAAGAATCATACATATTTTAACTAAACTATCTACATGAAGATATTACTCAGTCACTTGCGCTTGAACAACTCAATTGCAAATGTATATTGTATGCGATAGCGTCAGAATTAAGTTGTCTGTGTCATTAAGGATTGGTGAGGGTAAATTCAAAAAGAATATGCAGTGGTGTCAATTAATGATTATTTAAACCTAAGAATTAAATCGTTTTACCGCATAAATCAGGCTGGCGGTTGTTGTAATACTGTTAGGACCCCGGGTCTAGATCCAACAGGACATTTGTCGTAAATATGGATGTTTTAATGATGAAGATACAAAATCGAAGCAATGCAAATCGATAAAAATAAGTCTTTGGCACATATGATGAATAACAACCACAGCAACGACTGCCCAGCTAAGCTTCACTTTTCAAGCGTTGCGGGTTTCCCAACGCAGGGAAGGAATCCGGCCGGACAGAACTTTCTGCGTCTGCCGCCCAGTCGAGCCAACGTATGACGTCATCAGTCTCAGCGAGGCATTTCATTGGCCAACGCCAGCGCAACGCCGAGCTGTGAAAGGGCCCTTAGAACACCGGTGTAATTAGAACACCTCTCTCACCTGGTCACAAATGCTTCTTTCCCGTTCACTGTCGATTCGCGCTGAAGGATTGAGCGGGTGTGCTGCCCAGCACGGCACTGGACTGCGAGGTCACGGGTTCGAATCCAGGCACCGGTGGCTTTGTCACTGGTAAACCGTTCTCTACTTGAGTGCCTTGTGGAAAGCACTCCGTCCGTCGGATGGGACGTTGAGCCGTGGCCTGCTCTTGGCGCCTTTCGCCAAGAGCAGGCCACTGCCCGAGCGCCGGTAGTTTCCCCCGAAAACTCCTCTACACACAGTGCCACCCATCCTCTCCAGCGCCAGTGGCCCCAGTCCCCTATTCACTGCAACATTCTTTGATTGACTGGAACTTGTGATGTCCAGAGCGAGCCATACGGTCTCCTCCCGATCGATATTTATGGATCGATAGGGACACCCATGATTAGAAGATCGCCAACTTCCTTCGGCCAACTCCTTCAAGGGGTATTTTAGTTGATGGTGGTCTTAGTAATTAAGGGATCGGATCCAATCATGAGCGGTTGGGAAGAAAAAAATGTGACGACTGAAGTCTTGATATTGCAAAGATTAACAATAGATCTAGGAAACGGTCTGATCTATGGATGAAACTAAAAATGTTGATTGCAAACTAACAATATTTAAGCAACAATGGGGTCGTTTACCATATTTTTCTATCGCCGAATCTGATAGAGTTTGTAAAATAAAAAGACCCGTATTTTTCCGTTCAATTATTTCTTGAGTTATAGGCGTCGAAAAACTAATGTTTTTAACCCTTTGGGAAAAGTGGGCGTGGTGCAACCTCTGACTTATAACGACTTCGTCCAATCGAAACTGAGCCCGCGAAGCTACTTTGCCTTATCGCAATGGGGGGGACACAGCTGACTCTGCCAATAGGAGCGGTTGCGACAGCATCTGTGCGAGCCGTCATTCCGAGACCCCCCTCCCCTCCATTCCCTTCCCCTAAAGGCAGTCAAGGACGGGAGGAAAGTGACGTCAATTTTATCAGAGCAGCATTTTCGGTAGGCGTCACCTTTTGCTAATTTTAATTTTTGATTTATGAGCGAATGGTTGTGGTTATAAGATTAATTTTTTCACTAAAATTCTAACGATTTCGTGTACAAATTGCGATTTCGGTTCCGAGTAAACGCCATTCCCATTCTAAATGATTAGGCTTACGGTCAATATTAATGAGGACTGCGAAGCGACAGGCGATAGTTACAGCCTCTGCCGTGCCACACGGAGAGTTCGCAGACTTCCGTTTCACGAACTCTCTCACTGGCTGGGGGCTAGAGTGTGGGGGGGGAGGAAAAGACCAGCATCTGATTGGTGCCCACGAGAGAGAGAGTGGGGGCATGTGCAGTATGGCTTGGCTTTTTGACTACAGACGCTGGACATATCCTTCCACAGACTTAAATGTCAACGCGAAATCCCAGGGTTTGGCCCTTATATGTAGGTACCCTAAGATAGACAACTCGTGCTAATGGTATTTATCAATAACCTTTTGATAGGTACTTCATCACAGATATTTCCTCACTAATCTCCATTTTTCCAGCACAGACATCGCCATTGAATTCACTGCCTGGTAAACTGAAATTCATTCTCCATAGTTTTCAAAGTCCTCGAATGCCTGTTATGAGTAATATCAATGCACGAAATATTTCGATCGAACTAATTGGAATAAATATCAGTGCAAAATGGCATTGACCCTTGGATCAGTGCAACTTGTCAGGTGATCGGCTGAACTGCGAGCAATGAATTAAATAATGCGTACTTTGTGCAAGAACGTAGTCATAACAAAGGTGAAAGCACATTCACATATTCTAGTTTTCAAAACCAACGCCAATTAACATAAGCATATAAATAAGAATAAGACACCTACCAGATATCTCAGGACACAGTTTTGGTATCATCGACGATCATTGAGCACAATGAAAATGAGTTATCATAACACTGGTCCAAAACCAAACAATTTGTTACTTGCGGCATTAAGAAAAAATTAGTATATTATGAAACAGTTGAACTATTATTATTATCTAAAATGAAAACCCACCTATAACACTCTCGCAATGTTGTTGCATCAATCACTATTATTTTGGGAACAATCCTTGAAAGAACAATAACTTGTGGTAGCCATCATTGTATCAGCTGTAGCGATGGTGACGTCTCAGGTCAAGTATCGTTTTAATTAATTTTATTTTACCTCGTAGACATGTATTCAACCGGAAAATAGTATCCCTGTTTCTCTAAACTTCTCTGCTGAATATTCCTATGACTTAAGTTGAATGGACTTGAAGCTCTCGAAGGGTGTCTAGGGATGACGTTGCATTTTTAGACTGTGACCTAGGCGAAAAAAAACCTGCAGGGAACTGAGAAGAACGGAGGAGATAATCCCGGCGTTGGCTCTTAACGAAAGATGCCAAGGGGACATCGGCTTTACGTCCCATCCGACGGACGGAGTATTGTACTCGAATGCTCTCCTCGTACCAGTCAAAAGGGTACCGGTATATTGAGGGGAAAAAACTGCCGGGATTCAAAACAGGTCCCTCGGGTCGTGAGGACGGTACTCCATTGGGCACCACACCGACCCGTATGTCCATTTAACGGTAATGTCTGCGGAGACCTCAATCGCTCTCTCATTTCGTCCACAGGTGAAGATCTGGTTCCAGAACCGACGGATGAAGTGGAGGAACTCCAAGGAGAGGGAGCTGCTGGCCCACGGAGGGTCGCGCGAGCAGACCCTCCCCAACAAGAACAACCCCAACCCGGACCTAAGCGACCCCCTGGAGCCCCCGCCGCCGACGGCGGGCCGCGGAGGCCCGCCCGCGGCCGGGCCGGAGCCCCAGTCCAGACGCCAGCCCGGCGGCGGCGCCTTGCCGGCGTCCGAGGAGGAGGAAGAGGAGGAGATTAACGTCACGTGACACGAGTGACGGGTGCGACGTGATGGCGCCCAGCGCGGGGCCCCGCGGATCCCGACGGAGGCGGTTTGGCCCATCTCGGGTCCCACTATAGGAGGGGGGTTGGTTCCCTGGTGTTCAGCTGGTAGAGGGGTGGTTGCGGCTGGGTTGTGAGCAACTTGGCGTCGCTAGGAGGATAACGTCACGTGTCACGATTGACGGGTGCGACGTGATGGCGCCCAGAGCGGGACCCCGCGGATGACATCACCCCAACGATGGGTTGATTGGCACGGGTTGGGTTGTGAGTGACGTCGCAAAGGCTGCGCATCTAAATCACAGGGTGGGTCCGTAAATAACAGATATATGCTCTACTCAGAGAACACTAGCGCCATTTTGGAACTGTATTCCAATGACTTGGATCCTCAAAATCTGGGATAAGTTGTCTACTTAGCAGGTGTTCCTGCATTCTCATCAATATGAATCCATAATTTTGATAATAGCTCGTTTTTTAATGTGAGGAAGTAGCTATCCCGGCGAAGTATACGGCCATTACATGACTCGGATCCGAGCTATCTGAGATCGGGGAGCTGATGTTACCGGTGAGTGCGGAATGAACTGCTCGAACCAGGCGTCAGCCATGCGCGCCCGCTCCTCCAATCGAGAGGCCGGACTCTCGAGCGCCGCGCAGAGCGTCAGTGCCGGTGATATTCGGAACCTCGAACGTTCGAACGTGGCAGCAGCGGAAGCATGGAATTCGTTGTTCGAGCGACCAGCAGACGAGAATCATGGGACTCATTCGTTCGACCGAGCTCGTCGCTTGCATCTCTCAAGGGATAGCAGCGCCACGCGACGGGCTCTTGCGAAACAAATGGCAATCGGTTGCGCGCAAGAGAGTGCTGTCACCTGGCGACTCAACACCCATCGTCGCCACAAGGTGTTACGAGTGGACGCATCGATATTTGCTCTGCACCTGCGGCGCTGTGTTCTGCGAAGTGCACCAGGTCCTTCTTTATTTATTGACATTCCTTCAATCCTTTTGTTTACATGTTGTTGACTGCTCTTGGCATGTCTTCGTCGAATCTCGCAAAAAATTAGAAATAAAAGAGAAACAACCTTTATTCTTAATTCCTTTATTCGTTAAATGTCGTCTTCTTGCTCGGGCTGCCTTAAAGACATTAAGTCCATCGGTTTGAACAAGAAGATGACCGGCGACTACAAGCAGGAAAAGGTAGGTGTTTTTAGCTCAATACAGTCAATGTGAGTATTCTTCAAAAAGTGATGCTGAAGCCATGCTTCTTCCGTTCTTGCGTTTAGCGAAGTAGAAATCATTATTTTGGTATTTAAATACGTTATTTGGACACGATTTACGACGAGGTCAATCCCTATAGTGCTGCACACGAGGCTATCATAGGCTGGCCACAAAATGAGACGCAGTGTGGCAATTTGAGTCACGATAACCGCAAGTTGAATCGCAGTTCCCCAACGCAGTTACTTCAAAGGTGTCATCGTACATTCAACATACTCCAACGCTCATTTGACAGATAGGAAGGTCTATCAAATGCAGGATGCGCGAACATGAACACGCCATGGAGAAGGCAGTTCCGTCTCTCCGCTGTCACGGAGCACGTAGGGCCAGAGTGTGGCCACAAAGTGGAGTTCGATAACGCAGAAGTCATTTGCAATGGAAGTCGATACTACCCCAGGCTGATTTGGGAGACAGTTGAGATCGTTAAATACCCATAAAACTACAACATAAAGGATGGATACATTCTCGGCCACATCTGGAAGAGAGTTTTCCAGTAGTGAGACACAGTGGCTCTAACCAGCTAACCAGATCCAACCTAGGCCCCCCGTGCCCCTACGTAACACGAACTGATTCAGTGCATCTGACCTGAAGTTGCCAGAAGGATGGCTGAGGAAGTCGCCCAGAGACAAGCCAACGGGGTGGAACGCCCGGAAGCCCCCTTCATTGGTGATAAACCCCGCGGAAACCTCTGATCCCAGTGCATCAAGAATGAAGTTGACAAAGAGGCATGCTACGCTACAAAGCGAAGACGCTCGGCTTCAATTACTATTTCTTCCATTTTTCATCCGAAATTCAAATCCACATACGAAGAACCAAACCACCATGAACCCTGGCAGGAAACTGCGGAACAGGGACCGCGACCCGCTGTAGGGTCACTACGAGCTGAAACGTCACGCCAGCCTGCAACTCCGACGTTCGTGGTATTTCCAACCAGTTTTGTGGTTCACGAACACTCACCTCGAGTCAACTCACGTCTCATCTTTGCGGCCGGCCCTTAAGAGCCACGTGACAGCGTGGCAGTCGAAGCGGACCTCCGGCTAATGTTCAGACATTACGTACGCCGCAATGTAATCCTTGGCAAGGCACAACGGGCACGACTTGGGTTAGGTATTTCCTGCAGTCAAACATTCGATAGCCCTGACGTAACAGGTACTCTTAACACAATCTTCGTCAATGCTTATATTTCTATTCATGAGCCACTCTTTGATAATATTTTTCCCCCAACTTGTTGTAGGTAAAGGTTCGGGAAGCCAACAGTTCATACTATAAGTGTGTTAATGATGACTTTCGCGCACCCACTCAAGCTGAAGGGTGAAAAACATTAGTTTTTAACCCTTCAGCTTATAACTCCAGACCAGACGGACGAAGAACGAGAGACTACGGGTCTTTTTATTTTACAATCTCTATCAAATTCGGCAACAAAATAAATATGGCAGACGACCCCATTACGGAGCCTCTGGGTATGTTAGCCTGGAGTCAGTCCACGTCTCGTCAGCGTTTACAAATTTTCCTTTTTGTGCATTTCCATGTTTATTACGTTCTCTTAAATGACGATGGCGTAACCGTATCATGGCATCCCTTCCGATCAGCCCTTGGAAGTGAACAAACTTCGTCCCTTCGATACTATTGCCTCGTCTCATCCCGAATATTATTTCGCATCGCTTTTCGTTTCGTCGCGTCCAGCGCAATACAGTCATTCATTCCGGGATCATTCAATTCTGGTTTTGATTTCGATATTCATCATGTTTTTAACCCTGACTGGTATTTTTAAATTTTACAAGAAACACACCGCAAAGCTATTGTTATAAAAATTTCGTAAACTCATTGGCGCTAAAGGTGTTTAAAAAACTTTAAAACCCTCTGGAAAAAGGCAAAAATCACACATAAAACATATCGTAAATATTAATGTAAAAAAGAAATCCAAGTAAACGGTGGCGAAATATTATTTATAATATATCTATCGTGTTAAAAGCATTTTAGGAAGAAAATAACAATACTTTTCTGCTAAAGATTTATTATTTGATGAAAAAATAAGCGGCACTGAATTTTTTTAAAACAATTATACCGACTCATTTTGCAGAAAGTTAATTAAAATGATCTCAACAATAGCCGTTCTGAATTATTTAAACTTATGCAACACCATCGAATTAAAGTTTTGAAAATATGACTTCTCTTTAAAGCTAAAAATTTGAGTTACTAAAAATGAGTAACATCAAAATATGATAGAAATTTCCAAACGTTTATCGAGAATACATGTTCTAACAAATATCTCATCACGCATGGTGCTTACGTTTCATTGAAAATGATCGCAGTATCAATTTTTCTAATTTTCTTAAAGATCGCAATGGCAGTCATGGTGAAAAGAAGAGTGTTGACGATTTTTGTGTATCGCAACACTTGGCACCTGGAAAGTTTTTGTAAGGATCACAGCACCGGGTCGAAAAATTATAAGCAGGACATGACTCACATCGTGCTGAAAATTGTGTTAGAATACTTCATTACCCATCGTGCTGAAGAAGTTTAAAAATTATTTTTTACACCAATAGTTCAGAATAAATTTTAGAATTCTCGCCAACCCCAATCATGCGGAAAAATATTCCACCAAAATCATCAATGTGATGTGGATGCTACTAGAGCGTCAATTTATGCATAAAATTCCATTCTGCCAATTTAGTTATGCTCTTTTAGTTTAATAATTATTTTTTCTGATTATTTTCAAAAGATCACATCAGCAATCATAGTGAACATTTATTGACATGTATAATTAGCCTAGCGAGTCGGATTGGTGAGCTGAGGGTCACTGGTTCGATTTCCGGTGATGCCAATTATTTTGAGCTTTTGGAAAAATTATATTTTCCTATTTTTCCGGAACGAGACAACATGGACGTCGGCTCCTACCCTAAAACATCTAGATACTCTAGAAATGGTGAAAGGCAGAGATGGTGCAGATCAAGTGGATCGGTCGGGCATCAGATGCCGTAGCTGCAGGCAGCAGAGAGTGTAGTTCACGGAATCGGCTGCAGTACTGTGATGTGGAGTAAGGCAACGGGAAACCACCACCTTTATTATTCTCCCTAGAAGAAGCAGCCTTGCATTCAACATTACGTGATGGAACCCTCTCGAGTAAAATATTCCGGAGCTAAAATAGTCCCCAAATCGGATCTCCGGGTGCGAAGTACTGGGAGGGGAACATCAGTCAAGAGAGTAATAGCTTGAAATTAAAAAACATATTGCCAAAAACAATCTGATGACATATTTCAAAATTGCAAAACATTGCGCCCAGAGAATTTTTTAAAAATAACACACCACGCTGAAAAAAGTTTTAAAAAACACGACTGCTGTTAAGCTGAAAATTGTGTCAGTGTAATGCATCACTAATATTGCTGTAGGAGCTTAAAATGATAGCAACACTAATTGTGCAGAACAAATTTCAAGATCATTATTACTACCCCGATCGTGCCAAAAAATATTTCGCAAAAATGATTAAACCTCTAATATTTTCATTCAAAGATCAAATGCCATTTTGAAATGAACTGGTACACTTACATGGAAAATATTTATAATGACTCGACACCAATTGCACTGAAAATTTTCAAATTACATACTGATACATACATCACATGATTAATAATAAATATTTAAGGGGCTGCGACCTAGCTGCGACCATTCACAGATGTAACGGATTTTTCAGTGTAGTTCTACGATTCCCCGCATAGGTAGCGGTATAGTAAAGTGGAAAGGGAAGGCCCTCTCCCTCCTCTAAATGTAACTTGCCTAGCATCTCTGTTGAGATGTCTCCCCCTCGGTCACTCGAGATGTCTTCAACCAGACATTTTCTTATCTCTGACCTGATGAAGGGGTAGAGATGGGTAAATTACCGTAATTTTCAATTGAGGTAAATTACGGTAATTTTCGGAAATAACCGTAATTTTGCGGTAATTTTAAGTTTTGAGCTGCATATCCTTATCAGAGGATTCAAAACGAAATCAAATAGCATTGAGATACGAATGCCGACGCTCATATGAAACATATCAAGACGTTTATCTATTATAACTCATTACTAAAATCAAAACGAAGTTGGCAGCAACATGCAATTTGCCTCTCTTTTGTCACACTATGAAAATTTTCGTTCCAAAGGCATACCTCTGCGCAATGTGCATTTGTTATTTTATTCTGAATTAGCAACGGACACAATGCAAACAAAATCGTTTTAGCTTCTTAATTTATAACATCACCCATTGCAATGGTTTCTTCGTGAGGAAGAAATTTTCTGAAAGAGAACTTATCTGAAAATTACCGTTTATTACGGTATTTTTCAGGGGTGTTGGTAATTTACGAAAAATACCACGGTAATTTACGAAAATTACCGCGGTAATTGACCAAGTTGCCCTTCTCTATGAAGGGCTCTCAAATATCCCAGTACAATTTCTGGGCATCGTTTTCACTTTTCATAATGGCGGAATTATTCCTCCCGCCCTGCAGTTGCAATGATGCTTTGTTTACCCCCTCCCCTCCCAATAACAATTGAATGTCCCTATTTAGCGGTTCTCGCTGGCACGTGCCAGAACGCCACGAATCGGAAGAAGAGAAGGGAAAGTGGAAGAGAGGGGTCTGCCTGCGGAAAGGCATTAAGCGAAATTTGATTAGCAGTCGAAGCAGATAAGCGACAGGCAAGGATGATGGTGATCTTCATCGGAAACAAGTGTTGTGGGTATTTCATCCTTCCTCGGACTGAGAACAGTGCGGTAAATTTAGAGGTCTGCCTTGAACAGGTGACCTGGTGACCTGTGACAAGGTGACCTGGCTAAATGTAAAATTCCAATCTTGAAAAGAAATTTTAGAAATTGTTTCGAAAATCCATGGTTGCATATTCCCGAAATCTACCTACGCACACTGAGTTACTGAGTTGTTTTTTTAACCCTTGGAGGATACATATCCGCTTTCCTTAGCAGCAGGGGTAACCCTTAAGAATTTTATGCATCCAATGCCGTTCTAGCAGATAACCTAAAATCTTGTTGGTGCCTATGTCCCCATATCGGGTTGAATTCATTTGAGATTGCCACCAACTAACCGTGGTATCACCCGAAAAGCGTCAATGGCAAGATACACAGAAGCGCGACGATGCCGCAGAGGAAAAATCATCTGCCTTTACCAGGAATCAAACTCGGATATCTCTAGATTTTCGCTTGCTCGTCTATACTTTACGTCCATTGTGAAATAATCTTTGTCTGAACTCATGGAACTCTGAGTTAGAATACACAAAGTAGATGTAGGATAAAAAGTGGGCAATATGTAGTATAATTTGAAAAAAGTTTCAATAACGAATGACAAAAATCTGAAAATATTCTTTCATTGGGCTCTGGGCTTCAGTATAGGCCATTCTATGAAATTCCCCCAAAATAAGCCAAGGCAAAAATACAATATGCTCTTCAAACACGGAATGGGAATTGAATGTTTACATATTTTAGAAATGTATAGTGAAATTTAACGGCAAATGTCAACACTGACATGAAAAACAAGGGAAACAAATGGATTTGCATAGTATAATTGTTATATTAGTAATACAAGAAAATATAATAATAGAAAAAAAAATTCATGATATTAAAATTTCGGGAGAACTTGAACCTGCGTTAGTATTTATAACATCACAAATAGTGAGCTACAAAACATGCACCGCTTTGCACTGATGTCTGCCGGCATTAGACATGTGTGAGGCATGATCTAATGACCATATCACAATTAAAATTGGCTGCTGAGACCAGCAGTTTCAAATGTTATGCCGTGAGTTAAGTGGGGGTCAGCGCGTCGTGTGGCCCACTCCGTCATTGTGCACCGCGCCGAATAAATAAGTGAGTAAATAGTGTTCACGGCGTACATAGCCATGCCACATGCATGAATACACGAATGTGTATCGTGTCATCGTTATACATGCGCATCATCAAGTTCACAGGCAGATGGAGAGCGCAAGGTTCAAGCGTGAAGTTGTCTGCACTACACCGACACGTCCCATAAAAGTGAAGCTTGCGTGGACGGCTGAGCAAGCAGGTACACGTGTCATACGATCATATACTCCAGAAGCTCCTTTGTGTGATACATGGCAGTTAGAATTAAACTTTAAAAAATGTGTAGTAATGAATTTTTGGAAAAAGAATAGCTCGCCTACTAGCACTTACAAAGTAAGTAATAATAAATAAACAAACGTGGAATCCATTAAATATCTTGGAATAAGACTGACATATGATCTTTCCTGGGGCAAACACATTCGTGAAATAATGGGTCAAGGTAATCGTAGACTAGGATTCGTTAAAAGAGTACTGGGTAAATGTGACTATCATGTACTAGAAATCAGCTACTTTTCCCTTGTTAGACCTCATTTGGAATATGCTGCCAGTGTATCGGATCCCTACGAAATCGGTCTAAATAACGAACTTGAACATGTGCTGCGAAGATCGGCAAGGTTAGTAAAGGGACGGTACGATAACCTTACTAGCGTAACCAGTCTATAAAATGAATTAAATTGGGAATCATTGTCAGATCGCAGGTTGAAATTAAGATTTAATCTCCTGAATACATTCCAAGATAATATTTTCAGTGATGACGTTGAAAATATTTTGCGAACCCCAACTTACTACGGTAGACTGGACCATGATTACAAAATTAGAGAAATTGATTGCCGAACTGACAGATTCAAAATGTGCTTTTTTCCTCGTACTATTAGGGATATGAATTGCGGTAAATGTATCCAGTACGAGTGTAGCAATGGATAACATTTGTAGCTGCATGTTGGTATAAGGACTTAAAGCATACGCAACCAACAGCAGGTTTTTACATGTTTGCTTCGCAATTTTTATATTTTTAAATTGTGCAGTACGACTAATAAGTTAATACTAATTCTTTTAAATGCATGATATGTAGTGCATGTTTGGTGAGAGTTCACCCCCTGCCACACACCTTTGTGGTGGCTTGCAGGGTAATATGTAGATGTAGATACTTATAAGCGCTATTTTAACCCAATGACGACTTAGTCGACCGGTGGGTTGCTCGTATCGTTTTCTAGTACACTTGTGCTTGAAATCAAAGTGCCGTGGCCCTACGACAGCAAGGTGGTTTAAGAAAATGATTACAGGCGACAAAATGCCTTAGTTAACACAAACGCAAAGTAATGAACGGTATTTAAAAGATAAAAATCATATCTATTTTAAAAATAAGAGACTTAGTAAAGTTTACTTTACTCGGTGTCATCAGAATCGGTTCTGAGTCCTCCAAATAACCATCGGCATCACTTCCGTTAGTGCAAGGCACATTTTGGTGCAGGGTATAACTCACTCCATCCATCCGAGTCCTTGGTGCGGCGACATTTGCAGTCACTTGTTTTACAGCCTTTTTTGCAGCCGCAGGAGATGGACATGTCTTGTAAGTTTTCGACACAGACTCCAGCGTAAGTAATGTTGGCTTCAAACGGTCCTCTTCCAGTCGCCAACTCTTTGACCACGGGTACGGTAGCTTCTGCGCTATGCGCCGACAGCCAGACGATGGTCTTACACAACGAAACCATCAAGTTGTATAATTCGTGTTAAGTATGAGCGCTTTTCGAAATTCAAGCAGAAAATATTCACCTACATCTACACGATACCCTGCAAGCCACCGTGAGGGTGTGTGGCAGGGGGTGAAGATCACCAACATGCACTACTGACATGCAAACAAGCAACCATATTGTCTCATGCAACTAGATTGTTAGTATCTATAGTATTTAAGGGGTTTATACATGCGTCATGCACTACAGACTACTCTAAAATATTACCCCTACCTATCCATTTGCTATGCTACCTATTCTGTTCTCTTATAGTACGGGGGAAAATGCAATTTTGAATCTATCAGTACGACAATCTATCTCTCTAATCTTATTTGTCTGGTCGAATCTAGAATAATACGCTGGTGTTTTTAATATGTGCCTAACATTTGTAATCTAACATCAACATTCTGTAAAGCTATCCGCTTGAAATTTCTCTAATAGATTTAATCTGTACCTTAACCTACGCTCTGATAATGACTCCCACCCTAATTCTTGTATTAATTCTGATACACTACTCAACCTATCGTAACACCTTTTAACGAATCTAGCCACTCATACGCTGCACACTGTGTAGTTCTCTCATCAAACCTAATTCATTAGGATCCCATACACTGGCTGCATACTCAAGGTGGGGCCTAACTAGTGAAAAGTAGCATCGCACTTTTGTCTTCTCATCACATTTCCCAAGTACTCCTTTTATAAATCCTAGCTATCTCTTCGCTCGGCCCCATATTTCCCGGATGTGTCTTCCCCACGATAAATATTTAGTGATTGTTACACCTAAATATCTTATGGTTTTAACGCTTTCGATCTTCGTGTTACTAAATTTACACGATCGCTCTATCTAATTATTCCTCCTCCATAAATTGATAGCTACACACTTTTTAAGGTTGAGTTCTAACTTCCATTTGTCGCACCACTCTTGAATTGCATCTAAATCCTTTTAAAAAATTAACCTTTGGCTTTCCGGGCCACTGCGCAGACCACTACGCTACCCAGGAGCCCTAATTCGAATGGCAATTATACCGAGTTTCAGGTACTAGATTCCCGGTCTAGGTGAATTTTTTCGCATGGCAATTTATGTGAATTTCACCGCCGTTCACGTGGCAGGATTGAAATATCTTATATTAATCCTTATTAAGCGATATTACCTGGCAGTGTGACTGAAGAATATGCTGCTTCAGTGAACCAGATGTTGGAGGTAAGTGCTTAGAGGACTTGCTTACTTTTGCAAATAGTATGTGCCTGTTGCTTGATTGGATGTTTTCACATTTTCTTACTCATACGCCTTAACGACAAAATCTTGTTTTTTTCGGGCATTCTTTTGTGATCGGATGGAACTCTGCCAGTAGATGGGTGTCCTTAACGTGCACTCCCAAAGTACGATGTTCTCCCAGATACCCGCAATGTTAGAGGTGTTGTTTAGGTATGGGCGGTACTTGAAAAAGTACCGGTATTTTAGTGATGAGTATTAAATAGCAATAATAGTACTTCCTCGGTAGTACCGTCGAAAAAATACCGGTATACCGGTACTTTCGTGATTGATCAAATATGTTAATAGATTGACAATTAACGTTCGTCTTACCCTAATTATCCTAATTATTCGTCTTACTCTATTATAAATTAAATCCATGGTTGGATCGACAACAGTGGCTAAATACAAACTCTAAAACAACTGAAATTTAACTCTTTTTTAGAATAATGGAAACTGTAAAAAGCCAACACATTACTCTTTATATTAGGAGAATGGAAACTCCGAAGGAACTCAGATCCTTTCTTCAATTCCGAATAATTTCGCGGTATCCCTTAAGAATCAGTAGAGGCAGGCTACTTGTATGTTTACACCAGCTATGCAATAATACAGGCAATAAGGGTCTAATTACGACAACGGTGCCTTCGTACAGCACATTTTAAATTATAAACGTATTCAACAAATGTAAACGTACTAATGGAAGGCTGAAACTTATACAGTGCCTCAATTCTGGTCTATATAGCGATCGCTAAGTGCACATAGCGACAAAGTTAGTGAATGTCGCTAGAAATCATATTCCGGTTCCATTTTGGCTACCTTCCCGTTAGGGTAGCGGTCGCTAAGACCCCTTAGCAGCGAGCAAACAACAAAATCCCGTTTGTATTTTTAGTAGCTGTGGCCTATCTGCGTATCGCTGATCATGAAGTGGCTGTCTAGGTACCATTCAAGGTTAATTAGTTGATAAAATACGTCACATGTGACTTGGAAGCCCCGATTTTGAATATTTCACGACGCAGAGGAATGTACTATGTTTGAAACACAACGAAAATACGAATGAAATAGCAAATAAAACACTGTCAATTTAAATCTGGGCAGTTAATTTCATATCCATTTTTTCGATGTTTTCTTACATATACAGGTAAATTGTCAATTGTTATGAAGTGCAGACGATTTGGAAAGTACAAGTGCACCATACCAATGCATATATATCATCTTAAAAGTCAATTGCTCAATTCTGCAACAATATTCGAGAAGATTCCACAAACCCGACTGGCCTGTTTACGTCACGTGATCTCGTGACGTTTCATACTACCCGCCCATCATAACACTACCACATTTATTTTTCGGGGAAATATTATTATATCAGGAAAATTATCACAATATCAGAATGTAATATAATCAATCTCAACGTAAATTAAAGGAAGTAGGAATTGAATATCACAAAGTTATAACAAGAGCACCTAAAATAATAATTATAAATCAATACACGGGCAATAATAAATATTATGCATATTCGTAACTTAAGCACCATTTCACATAAAGAACGAAGAAAATTAAGGAAGAGTAATTTTGAAACCAATATTAAACTAAAATAAAATCTCAAAGCCTTTATATGTTTCGATAGAATCCATTTATGCTAATAAATTGTCAATTTCTAAATATTCTCACAATATATTTACGTAAATGTCAATAACATTCGTAAAATACAGAGTTTGTCTATAGTGCAGTCGATCACAATGTGATAAGTGACCCTATTCGGAGGAAGATTCATGGAACATATTTACATAATTACATAGAACATTGAAAATACATGTATTTCAAGTAAGAGGAGACACTGAAAACAAAAAATACATCAGTGTACATCACATATCAATGTGAAGCACTTTCACAACGTCTTCCTGCTCGTGAGAATTTGCATTTAATATTTACATGTTAGTACACAGAAGCACAGAAAAAGTATAATTTATAATCAATAGTCAATATCCAAACCAATTCACCCATTCCAAGAAGTAACCCAAATAAAAAATGTTTGAAACATTTCATTACAGTGCGAATAACTAAACTAATATTTCAATGAATCCACTTCACAAATTAGTAAAGATTCCTTTGATGCCTACGAATTATAGATTATAAATAAGTTAATTCACGTTGAGCAAATGTGTTGATGCATTTAATATTTAGAGGTGAATTCAAAAGAGGTCCCAGGAATTGCAAATACAAAACAAAAATAGATGTTCGAATTTGGTTTCCTAGAAATGGATACACAGAATTGGATTTTGTTTAGGGCAACACGGTCTCCCTAATTAAACTATTAATCACCCTCGATTTTTATTTCATTGCATTCAAATATATAACTCGCATTATTAAAATCATAGCCTTAACTTAAATACAGCTATATTCTGACACTTTATAAAATATTGTACAAGTTCACAACAATTGTTACATAATAATAAACATAGAATCTGTAGAGTCACATCGGATATGAATACATTCAGATGATACGTGACGTTGAATGTAAATTTACATCAACAAAATATAAACTACAAGCATTAAAATTAACAAATGTCTTTACGTACATTGCAAAAAATGAGCGAAACTGTAGATTAATATTAGACATAGATTTGAGTAATTCATGGACATAGGAAAAAGGACAAAATCGTACTTTATTACAAATCAAAATTGATGTTTGTGATACAAAAAGAAAAACAAAATACTAAAAATTAATAAGGAATTAAAAATATTTTATTCCTTCCTTACAAAAGCACATTGCTTTTTTCCATTCTACATTACATTTCCATTAAAAGTACATAAGTAAGATTATGTGCCTCAATGTAAATATTTGCATAGGTAACAGAAAATATGCTATCCGGTTAAAGAAAGAGAAAATTTCTTTTAATATCCAGTGCAAAAAACTCGACTTAATTACGCATTAAATATTGCATTAATTTGTGGTATATGTTTCACTTCCACATGTTGTTTTCTTTTGGACTCGTGAATGTATCAAGTCTGCAAGGAAGAACAAAAAAATTGAAAAAATACTTCACCCACATTTACATTTACGTGATACTCTTCATGACGAGGGTGTATGGCAGATGATCAGCGTACATCATGCATGCATATATTCTTGCACTTCAAAGAAACATGACATATAAGGCTTGTTAATTTTAATTGTGAATTCAGTGGTTGAAATGATAATAAAATGTTATCGCTAATCGCGTCGTCAGATCAGCAGAGAAAGTATAGGACGTCGAAATACAAATCTAAATCAGGCTAAAAGTATTGGTACTATTTTAAGTATTACGCCATGATCAAATTTCAATCTACAGAACAATTTAATTGACGCGGAAGCAGGCTTGTGCAGATCGCTAGTTCTAAGGTATAAGGGATTGGGCTTGGGGGAAGGATGACAAGAGACAAGACGGGATACATTTTATGTAATAAAGACATTTTACTAATCGTTTGACGGTTAGGGTGGACAACATTAAAATGACGACCGAATTTCCTGAAACTGCCTCCTCCTGTGCCTAAGTTTTTCGCCTATCGATCAAAAAGTGAAACTAATATCTGGCATGCCTAGAACACAAGTTCACCATTGTTCACTGTGTGAGTCAGAAGGGGATGTTGGAGGGATGGAAAGCGCTTCCCGCCCGCAAAAAAAAACTATTTTGCTAGACTAGTTGGGTCTTGCAATTTTATCACTTAGCTGGATATTGTTAGTTCCAAGGTAGCACTTAGTGGCTCGTAAATGTTTGGTGATGTGCATATCCGGCCACACACCCTTGTAGTGTCTTGCAGGATATTACGCAGATGTAGATAAGTTTGTGTACATGTACTAACATAGTCGAATAGTAAGAATCTGAAAATTTCTTAAGGTGTCACAATGTCCGTGTTTTTTTGGCAACAATGTCGCCACTGTTAGGTGTAGTGAAGGGCGTCACAGTCGCAGAGGTCAGTATTTACAAAATATACTCTTCCTGGTCCAAAATATACTCTTTTAATAGTTTATAATATCGTACTGTTGGGTAAACAATTAAACTGTGAAAACATGCTTAAAATGTTGGATCAATCACATTGGACATTCACACAGTACACACACACTCACGGGCGTTATTCCATGCCGACCCAAGAGGTTACGCCCACCGGCTCGTTAAACCTTTATTTAACGTGGCGTTTCCCCCTGCGCTCCCCTCCGGGCCCGCAGAGGCATATTCCACGCATTCACTCCCAGGGCCAGGGCAAGAAAGACGCGAGACGAGATCAAGCGGACTAAATACTTTTAGCTAGGCAACTACTAAATTAAGCCCTATGTTCCCCATCCACCCACCCTCTAAATAATAATCTACTGCCTAATTCCCTATTCCTACCTATTCCTTTTTAATTCCTATCGGCGCTGACCCTGTTCATCATCATTCATACACCAATCATCAAAACACTCCCTCAAACATAACATTCGAACATGTACCTGCAAAAGAAAATACAATTAATAGGAGGATACCTGTAAAAGAAAATTTATTAATGGACAAACTGTAAAATAAGTTTATATTCACCGTCAACAAGAAAAGAAATATACACTCACAAAAAAACCTAAACGCAGGCACTAATAGAAACATATATAAAGGTGTTCGAGTGCGTAAATTCGCCAAGAGTTTGGTCCCTGCCTAAGTCAAAAACTAAGAGCCACAAATACCAAGTGAGAAAATCTAAAAACAGGGAGTGATGCAAAAGTATAAATGGTTTAGAAGCGCATAGTGGCGCAGAGAATGTGATTCCTGCCTAAGTCCAAAACTAAGAGTCTCAAATACCCAGTGACCAAAATTTCCTGCCTAAGGCAAAAACTAAGAGCCCGTGCACGAGGCAAATCCGAAGTTCAACAACCAAAACTGGATTGACCCGGGTCAAACGACCGATATGCAAACACCTACACAAAAACTTGTCTACAGACATAATACCTTAAGTATTAAGATATAAATGGCGATTTGTACAAAATAAAAATATATACGCAAAACTCACATAAAAGCCGTTGTATTCGTCGGTAGGCGTGGATGATCTCTTCTCTTTATACACCGCTGTCACCTCGCAGCTATGGGAAGGGTAGGTGGACAAAAGAGCATATAACATACAAGCACACACTTACATAAAATTCAACATACAGAAATCTCTCTAGTCTTTTTTGAATCACACCAACTGATGAAACTGGAACTCACAGACACCACGGTGATTTGGTTCACTTTCTTCACATTCCAAGATCACACCACTTCACTCCACCACAACACTTTTCTTCATCACTTCCTTCTGCATGCACACACACAAACACATACTGCAGGATCCTCCATCTTAAGGATTAGGCAGGCCGGGGCGTTGAGGAGTTTCCTAAGGAGAGAGCGGGTTAATAGCAAACATAAATATAAACGGATGCGGAGTTGCTCACATTTAATTGAGAATTCCAAAAGAGAGAATTAATGCCGGAACAGGACGCCACAGACATCTAGGCTCCCCAATGAAAGGAAGACCGTGTCAGTGGCACCAATTTAATTTTGAAACTTAACACTAGAGCAGTCTTCGCATCCATAAAATAACGCTAACAGCTAAACGATAATCCTAGCTACCCTACTGTTACGATGGGCCAGAAGAGCCTTTGTTTCAAAATACATTGGAAACTGACTACATATCCTACCCTCTAGCAGGCCGGGGCGTTGTGGAGTTACCTAAGGAGAGAGCGGGTTAGTGAACATGATAAACAAGCAATCAATAGGTTGAATGCCAAGTTGCTCACATTTAGTGAAGATAGCCGAAAGTGCATTTTATGAAAATGCGATGAATGGTCACCCAGAAACTAAGTGCACCTTGATGCACGTCGTAACAGGCGATCCAATTCCGTGAATATTGAAATTTAACACTAGAGCAGACTTCGCATCCAAAAAAAATATAGCTAACAGCTAATCGCAAATCCTAGCTACCCTACTGTTACGATGGGCCAGAAGGGCCTTAGTTTCAAAATACATTGGAAACTGACTACATATCCTACCCTCTAGCTGGCCGGGGCGTTGTGGAGTTACCTAAAGAGAGAGCGGGTTAGTGAACATGATAAACAAGCAATCAATAGGTTGAATGCCAAGCTGCTCACATTTAGTGAAGATAGCCCAAAGTGCATTTTATGAAAATGCGAGGAATGGTCACCCAGAAACTAAGTGCACCTTGATGCACGTCGTAACAGGCGATACAATTCCGTGCGTTTTGATTTTTTAATTCTAGAGCAGTCTTCGCATCCAACGAAAACTTAAATTAACGTGGTTACTAACTATACACTAACAAACAGATACGATGGGCCATATGGGCCTGGAAAGATTATGAACTGACTAACTGTTCCTACACTCTACTCTGCATTCGATGGAGGGCCCTCCCTAGGAGTCTTCTCATCTGTGGAAGAAACTGATCAAAGAGGCATAAAAAATAAAAATATTCATTACAATACATATACATGAACAAAACAAAAATAGGTACAATCAAAATACACACATGATAACTCATTATGATATATGATATACAGGACATTAACACACAGAAAGTACAGCATACAACACTTGCAAAAACTTTCCTACCTAGAGTCATGACTCGCTAAACAAGTGGCCACTTGTTGTTGTTGGTGGAGTACTCCACCATTGAATACCAGATTAAACAGGGGCCCCGACATTTTATCGGGGCCTCTATACCATTAATTAACCAAGCTTGGTTTCACGAAATACCTTAACACCATTCTCCAGACAGTGATCACGTCTGATCATGCCTGGAAGTGGAGCAATGGGCTCCCAAGACAAATAAACAATTCATAAACATTCATAAACACCCTCGTACCCTCAGGTCTACCTTGTTTACCTCTGCCGAACCTGAAAGAAAGTTTATTGTGTTACCATAGCGTCGCACAGCCAAGAACAAACCGATGAGCGACACTGGTGTTGACTGACTGCACCATCCTCTTCTGTTCTGGGCACCCAATGCGGAATCCTCTGACCTTTGACCCCAGTCGCCATCCAGAGAGCGATTCTCCAATCGTACCCCTGCCACCAATGACGGAAAGGAAGGAAAGAAAATTCAGAATTGTAGACAAGCGATCGTAGAAACAATCTGAGAATGTACAAACTAAATACTACTAATATTAGTTCACTCATTGCATCTGCTGTAATATCCCTTTTTCCGGACTAACAAATGCCTTTCGTAAAGAATAAAGTTTCCGAATGAGGAGGTATGTGAAGAATGGATAGAATTTTTTCACTGCTTCTGACAAAGCATTCTCAGTTTTCATCAAAATATTATTAGTTTTGTATTATTCTACCCTGAATAAAAATAATTTATACGCCAGCCCAACGGATTACGAGAGCTCCAATGTAGACGTAAACAAACTGTGAAATGGTAGGGATTACTGTCGGCAGGAACCACACTGCTTCTCATAATGCAAGTAAAATAACTGATAAAATGGTCCTTTAAACTTTAAATGTCTTCATATTCATTAAAATGTCTTCGCTGTTTGGTACATACACTTCCCAAATTTATTTCAAAATTTCACATGGACGGCGTTTACTTCAAACACGGCAGTGGACAAATTAATCAAGTATATCAACCAGTTTGGTATTGGTAAAAAGCTGTTACATCAGTAATAACAAAGGCACTATTGCCATATATGTAGAAGACTGGAGAGGACATGTGATTTTTGTAGCTCCTTGCCGAAACTAAAAAAACAAATTCTCGAGGCGTGTTACTCAGTTCATCTCGTTCCGTAATAATAAGACGCTCAAGGTGCCAACAGACATATTAGCACACTTAATCTTCATTTAAACTCTAAGGGTGCCAACATAGCAGATGTTGACAAATATGGTTTTTCTTTCAAAATCGTCTTAAAAAAATAACATATGTTTTATATTGACTCATCGAAATAAGGTTTAAATTAATGTCAACTGTGATTAAATGACTCCTCGTCTAGTTCAAATCTAACAAAACATTTTTAAAGGTAGAGTGAATGTTTTTTTTTTATAGATTTCGCCGAGAGTTGAGGTTGAATGAAGAATTGTAAATGCCGTGAGAGCACGAGGGTTGATATCTCTTTCCTAGCTCAAGAAAAATGACAAGCATATTTCCAGTGGTACTAGCCAGTTCAAGTGGCTATTTCAATATAGATGACAATCAGTAAACTTCAAGTAGAAGTATTTAGCCAGTAGTATATCAAGTCAATGTGATAACTAAAGGTAAATAATAGGACTATGTAAGATCAGTTCCGGGATCCGTTCATTCATTCGATAGTTTCAATTAAATAATTCAATATTTAGTTCATCGAAACTTCGAAGACGTAAGACCCGAAAAGAAGATCGAACTCCTTATAGACAGCGAGGGTCATTTTCTTCTAGAAGTTCTCGTTTTGGAAATGTTTTAAGATAGTCGGTAATAATACAAAATTCTGGATACAAGGTAAAATTTCTATGGAAGAAACTACTAAATATATAACTTTTATGTTTAAAAAGTCGATAAGCTAGATTGAACGATTTATACGTTTTGAATTACGAAACCTTCTTCATAAAATATAACTTCAATATTGAATCAATTAAAATGTTTTATGCAATGCCAGAATCGGCTAATGACATTTCATAATGCAATAAAATATCCCTAAGCTGTAAGGTAAGTGATTATGGTTATATTTCCCCTCGTCCATTTAATTCGGTAACAATGTGGGGAAAATAACCTTGGTTTACGAAATCACTCGAGCAAGATTATTTAGGTGGAGAAAATGAATGTTTTGGTTCAGCTTTACGGGAACTATGAGCAAAACAAGAGTATTTAAACTGGAGGATGCATCATAGTTTCAAGGGAATATTCTCTCAGTTAACTTCTAACTCGTCCAAGTTTTACCACGAGCAGAAACAAACTTTATCTGTAATTAAATCACGAGTAGTAAGCACGTATATATCCGTACCTACCACGATGGCCGTCGGCTTCACCAGTCGTTACCTTCTAACCTCCTTATTAACATCAGTTGTCAAGCGATTCCTTCCCACAACTCGCATGCTGTGTTTACGTCACTTGATCTAGCTTTCCAAAATATACCCCCGATTAATTAATAATGGTAAAACATTAATTTGAAAAAGTTTAAACTATAGCTTGAGAACATTTCTTTTGATCAAAACTATAAATTATACTATATTAACTATAAACTAAATTCAATAAATATTATCACCTGGTAGCCAAGGACATATGTCGCCACATAAAAGATGCAAACATTTCTGCCTTGTATTTAGATAGTACCTAACAGTTGCCACAAATTCCTGTTGTACTTACATAACTGCCTGTTATATTGTTGAAATACCTAATCTATTAATCAGCATTCGTTTGACAGAGGCGATAAGGGTAGCGTCAAAAAATCCTCTAAATGGTGGTGAAGATCCTCGAAGGAGAAGTGGACTGGAAGAAAGGCAAAGGTAATTGCCTTGTTTACAAGATGATATAAGAACAAATGATAAAGGATGTGAAAGAGAAGAAATGCAAAAATATGAAGAGATTAGCCGATGGAAGAATTCAATGGAGAGCTGCCGCAAAACAATATTTTAGGAATACCGACTGTAGATTATGATGAAGACATTTAGAGTCCGTGAATGTGAATGGAAGAGTTGAAACTCGCTTCTGAAACTCACGACATCCAGTCAAGTGGAATTTTCAGTAACTCGCGCTATGTACCAATACCAAATCTTCGTAGAAGCTTCTACTGCGCGAAAAAGATTGGTGAAAACTTTTTTAGGTGTCCATATGTGCTGTGTTATTTGAAACTATTACGGACAGAGTGTGGTAATTAAAATGTGATAATAATTTGTCTTCATTGAAGGTCACTTGAATTAATAGCCTGGCTCTCTTACGGTCAAAAACTCTTTAAGCATGGAATATCTTCGATAGGATAGTGGTAATGCAGTCACTAAATGAAATTCCAATGCTTCCTGTCTCTTGACGCAAGTGAACTATGTCCAATTGAATCAGGAATTATGCAGGCCGTCACAGAAATAGCAGCTACTCTGAAACTTGTGGGATAACCTCAATATGTTATTTTCAACAACTAGTTTCAGGGAACTTAGTGTAAGATCCTTCCTGTAGCTAAAAGTAATGTAGATATTAATTAAAGAATAAAATTATTTTTTTAAACAAATATCTTCAATTGCACACAAACTGATATTATTGAATCCCCTTTGCTGAATCAATGGAAACATATATTATTCTTCGCTTGTGTAATATAGGATAGGGAAAAGGGCAAATCAACCATTGAAACATCCATCAGCAAACCTTGTGTGAAGCGGTATAAAGTGAGGCTTGTGATTTTAAAAACGATATAAAATTTGAAAAACGTAATTGTCCGCCCTCTGGAGCGAAACTGAAATATAACGATAACGTCAGTGCCCGCGTTATAAACATCTGTGTTCGGTGTTCAGTAATTGTGTAGTACTCCTCGCCTAATGCGACAATAGCTGAAAAGCATCGAAATTCAAATAAACAAGCAGGACACTCACTATAGAGTACTATCCGTCGCCCTATCCACGCCTCCACCAATCAACAAGCACTCAATTTCATCTATTCAGTCCAATGATCAGCACGAAAGACCGAATAGTGTATGGGAAAAGTAGAAAGCATGAAAACAACTGCCTGGATGATAATTTATTGCAGCGTAATAGATCCTCAACGGGAATCTATCGAACTGAACACGAGATGGAATTTCGTATAACTTACATTCCTTACCAATATTAATGAACTTGAACCGTGTGAAATGATAGTAAACCTCATGAAAACCCATTCTTAAATGCCTGGAATTAGAAAACCTATGATTTTCCGCCTCATACGGTTGAAAACCAAGTGTACTTTAAGTCAAATCAATGGAAAACTAATTCACATGTAAAAGCCAAAACGTGACCCATCTAAGTAATATTGAAATATAAAAATCAGGAAAATTAATTCAGATGATGAGCACAGACATCAAATGAAATCCATCAATCAGAGTACATTGTGCATGTAATGCTTTGCTATCCTTATCTATTTTTTTGATTGTTGAATTTGGACCAGAATATAGTTCCTAATCTTGTTTAATGAGGTTCCATCTTGACTCCGCGATTCAAAATCCCGTAAAAGAGCTATAGATTTTAATGAATAAATGCCAATAAGCATGCACAATAATTGTATGAGTATGCTACTATATAGCGCGTTCAATATGCATTCTACTTCTTACAAGCTCTTTTAATTCATTTTGACTTCGGAACATGACTGACGTGATGTTACCACGTTTAATTTACAATGTGAGAATACATACCCAATCCCGCTAATACGCATTCTAAAATAGGTTAAATATTTTTTTACCTAGTTTTAAACTATTCCCTTGCAAATACAACTCCTCTTTATTTTGAATTTTATCAATATTCGTATTTTAAAAACTATTTGGCAACAATGACGCTGCCACCATTTGGAAGTATTGGTATTAATTACTCCATGTTAATACCCAGTGACATTTTTAAATTGCATAAAAATATAAGAAGGACCTTGGTTAAGTTTATTTCCTAAATTATGTCGGAAAATAAGCTTGTAAGCACGTTCTGTCACAAGTACCGTTGCCAATGATAACAACATACTGTAACAACATACATACACTTTCATGTAACTGTGGCTTTTCTGCGTTATTTCAAGCAAATAATTATAAATATAAACTACACAAGTGTTCTAAGGCGAGCACTTTTTTACAATTCTAAATCCGCCATAAAACTGCATCTCATATTAGTTTTTCGTCAAAACGACATTTTCCCTTACATTATTAATCTGCAAACTTTACTGAAAGAGCCTTGGTCTGCCGTATAACCACATGATATAGAATAGCTTCTTCAACGTCTTTTTCTTCAAATATATGATGGCAATATCTCATTATTTGAATACCAATCGATAGAAGGATGAAAAAATTGTGTGTCCTGAAATTCTAACAAAAATGACATCTACTTAAGCCACCTTAAGCATGATATGTAAACTAGGTTTGGTGTGAATTCACCCCCTGCCACACACATTTACGGTGGCTTCAAGGGTATTGTGTAGGACTAGATTTTGATATGCGCGGGTTGGTTCCACAATCTCACCCCACAAGTGGCACTTAATTTCGAAATAATGACAATTCAAATGAAACACGCGAATTATAGCGTCATATCATATCACTCTGGAAGAAATCAAGCTATAAAGGATTATTATATAATATTATTTGACCAGAAAATGTCCGCGAATAAATTCCACCATCGCCATCGGCAGCACTACAACTTGCGATGAAAGAAGCTCGGACCGACATAAAGCGAAGAAAAGCACAAGGTAAGGAAGAAGACTCAAAGACTGCTTAAAGAGCCTAATGCTACAAGCAAGGAAGCCATCCATGAAAACATTCATAATATGCATGGAAACATCGCGAAAGCAGATCAGCGAAGAATTGAAGCCTCCGAAACATGGTGCTGAAGGAGAATGTTGAAGATTAAATGGACAGATAGAGTGAGCAACGAAGAGGTGTGTACAGAAGAGCAGATGATGAAGGCTGCTGTGAAATTGATTGAAATACTGATGATGCTCATCGATGAAGTCGTACATAATATTGTATATCAAACAATAATTGATGTTAGTTTTCACTAGTAAAGCCCCACCTTGAATATCCAGCCAGTTTATGTGAATAGAATGAATTAATTTTGATCAGAGTGCTAGACAGAGAGCTAGACAGTAGAGCAGGAATAGGTTTCTTATAAAAGGTGTTCTGTTAGGTTAAGTGGTGTAACAGAATCAATATAAAATCATTTAGGGAATCACTATCAGAGCGTAGGTTAACGTTCAGATTAAATCTATTGAAGAAATTTAAATCGGATAGCTTCACTGAAGATGTTAGGCACATATTAAAAACACCAGCGTATTATGCTAGATTCGACCAGATAATTAAGATTTGAGAGAGATACACTGTCATTAATCATAGATTCAAAATGTCATTCTTCCAGCGTGCTATAAAAGAACATATACAATTATTGTTAGAGCAGTCTGTAGTGCATGATGCATGCATTAACCACCAATAATCCCTCTATTACAATATGTAGATACAAACCATGTATTAGCATGTGAGCCTATAGTATAACATGTTTCCCTACTTGCATGTCAATAGGATTGACTATTACGTATAAGTATCGCGTAGATGAATGTGTTGTCACTAAATTGAATATTGTGTTTTCACTCGTGAAGGTAATAACAACCAATAATCCCTTTAATACTATGTAGCCTAGTTGCATGTCAATAGTGAATGTTTGCTGATCTTCACCTCCTGCCATACACCCTCGGAGTGGCTTGCAGGGTATCGCGTAGGCGTAGATACTGATGAATTAAGAATGCAATTTGTTCCGAAGACGCTAAAACCTTACACAGCGAACGTAGTCAAACAGATGACCAAATATCTTTCGTTCTAGATTGAAAACAGTATCAGTACGGATTCAGGAAATCTAAAAAAACCGTTTGCGGCTGAACGTTAAATCTCATGAAGTACGCTTGTCATTTGAACTCTCTGCATTCAGCAAGAATGACAGTTATTTACAGTTAGATGCTAGAGTTCGACTTATTCTGCCTCCATCTACTCATGCTCTGTGAATTACATGCGATGGAATGAATTCTGAAAATGCTGATTTGGGATTGAACACAGTCTCTTTCGATATGACTACTCTTAAAAATTACCGAAATTTAGAAAATGAATTACAAGATTCCCATCAGACTTAAGAAGGTCAAGAGAATATTCTTTGCACTCGATCGTAAACTCAAGACGTCCCTTTAAACCATGTATGTTGCCACAACGCTGCAGCAACGTCTCACTGCAACCTACTGGGAGTTGCTGCAACGTTATGACAACGTCGTAAAAGCCTCCAAATGTCCTCCCTACTACGTCCTGGCAACGTCTTCACAACGTTATTGCAAACTGACACACAACATTATTGCAACCTTCCTGCAACCTTTAAATAATACTCATAATTGTGCCATTTCAAAAATTATATCCTTGTCATAATTTTTTTTCACTCCAGATGAGAATGAAGTGCGTATAATAAACTTTTTCCAAGTTACTTTCCGGCTCAAAAATTTCAAACTAAAATATTTTTCTGAGTCCTCAACACTATTGGAGACGTAATTACTATGCAGCAGGAACGCTGCAATGCGAATAGCGCTTCGAGTGGGGAAAATACGACGCTAGGTTTCTCATGCAAGATTAAATGAACGACTTAAGTGGAAAATACTTGTGCCTGGGTTTCTCATGCAACAACAAATTAGGCTTACAGCGGAACGCTCTACTGATATCCCGCGAGAATATTTTCAATGCCCCAAGTCTTCTCATATAGGGAGTTAAAAATATATCCTTCTGGCAATTGTTAATTCACTTCATATGACAAAGAAGCGCGTGTAAAACAACATTTTCCAAGTCACTTTCTGCCTCAGCTATTTCGAACTTATAAAAATTTTGTTCTCGAAACTATTGGAGACGTAATTATTACGTTGCAGCGACGTTGCAAAGCGACCTGAATAACGCTGCAACCTCTGCAAGCTCGCACAACCTGTATGCAACGTTGCTGCAACATTTTGTGTTTACTGGGGTAAGGATCTTGTCCCCGGAAGATATTCTGGGAAACAATGATTCGTAATACATTACGACCCCGAAGAAGCTGATTGAAATCAACAAACTCACATCAAATCTCACAAAAGGCCGAAATAGTTATTATTTCTCCCAGAAACAATCGTTGATCAAAGAAAAGAAAATATCTAGGGTAATAGACACGTTAAATACTTGGGCGTCACCATCACTGAAGACTTGGGAAAACAAACCTGGGAAATAATTAGTGTAGAAAACCGTATTATTATTACGATTCGTAAAAAAGGGTTCAATTGTCAAGTTGTTAAAACGTCGTTAACGTCGTCAAGTTGTTAAAACGTCGCAGTTGTTAACGTGGGCTACTTTTTAACTAAAAACGCGGATAACCCCAAAAACAGTCATTAGTCAAGGGTTCAATTGTATAACTTCGATGGGAGAGCACTAGAGAGAAAGACTCTATATTTCGCACTTGTCAGCCCTCATTTAGAAAACATGCAGCTAGTGTAATGAATTGGAATCCTTACGAGGACTCTCTAAGGAATTAGAGCTTGTGCAAAGGAGTTCGGCCTCTTTAAATAACCTTGCCATGGTAATTTCATCACTCTTTACGAGTTTAATAGAAGAAATAGATTGGGAATTACCATCAAAACGCAGGTTGAAATTTAGGCCAAAACTTTTGAGTGAATTCGAAGCTGATTGATTTAGAGATGACGTTAGATATATATTAAGAAACCCGTAGTAATATCCTAGGTTTAATCGGATAAATAAATTTTGAGAGATAGATTTTCGTACCGATAGTTTAAAAATGTTATTCTACCCGCGTAGCATAAGAGAGCCCAATATAGGCAGCATAGCAACGGAATAGGTAATAGGTGAAATATTTCTGGAGTAGGCTCTACTGCATGATGCATGTTACCAACATTACTAGTTACCAACTGATACCAATCTATGAATGACAAGGAAATACACGTAAAAATATGTAGTGAAAATCTTTCTAACGAGAAAACAATTTGTTACCATGTAAACACAAACCATCTAGTCACACTTGACCTTATATTGAAGTTGTTTCCATTCAGTAGTATCTTAGTTCATTTTATTGGAGATCTTCACCCCCTGCCACACACCCTCGCGATGGCTAGTAGATGGCTATAGATTTAGATCCTGGAAATCCCGTCCAGTAAATAGCGGCTTATTCCTATCGAATACCTTCAATTATACCGCGTTCTATGCAAACAGGCACTTCATACTTCGTATCCACTGCTCCCGATCGAAAAATAGTTATGAAAATATCAGTCACTCTTTACCCCTTCCTATTTTCTAGAGCGTCTCCTAACATGAGGTTTACAACTCTTAACAATATTAAGTAATTGCAACTCAATCATCGACCTCAATTTCTAAATTCGAAAATTAACGCGGTAATTCCAGCGGATAAATTTAATTTCACATCGAGTAAGGGAACGTTAACAAGTAGGTAATACTTGTAATATTTTTTGAGTCGTCGACAATGTTGGCCATGTGAAGGGTAACCCTCCACTGAAGGTTTCAAATTGATTGATTGGAAGAGAAAAAGAGAGCTCTAAATAATGGACCACGATGATAATGCGTTGTAAAAATAATTGTCAAGAAACAATATCGATAAACTATAAAGTTACCTAGAAATAACACATTTATGCAATAAGATATAAAGTGGTGATACACGACTTTATGGGGTATAGGTACTATCAAGTTCAGTTTCATTAAGACCGATTAATCTCAGATTTCTAACGACTACAATTAGAACGATATAAGAAAAGGACTATGATTTCTAACAATGCAGAAGCGTTGAGAAGAAGCTAGGTTATTCGTCCGAGAAAATTCTTGACACTCAAAAGATACCTTTTGAGAATTTCGGCGGGAAAATGGCGTAGGCATATCAGAAGTCAATCCCTTAATCATCAAGAAGTACAGAATAAAAGGAAAAAGGACCAACTAAAAGTGAAAGCATAATCAATCAATAATAAAGAACATTAGCAATAAAACTGACTCACCATTTCCCATCTTGAAGATCGTTCCTCACAGGCTGTTTCTCGATTTCCCTGTCATCCCAAAGTCTCGCGAGGCAGGTGATGAAGATCCATGATTCAGTGTCACGTTAACTGGAAAAACTTCTTCCTGAAAGAAATTCACATATGTGAAACAGTCGCTATGAGATCCATAAATTTGCCATAAATATTGCTGAACTACTGCAGTAAAATATCCGACAATTGGGGGAACAAATAGCTGTAATATTTGCAGCCACGCATAACTAAGTAAAGCAAGAGTTTTATGTCATTAATTAATCGGTGTATCTCTCGGAATATATCTCTATTCTTATGAATCCTGAGAAATAAGTTACGAACTGTTTCGAATTTCCCTTAACGGCAATATCCCTTGGTATAAAATCCCCGTAAACTGGATTAACATCAATAATTCCCTCTACCTCAAAGAAAAACTTTCTTCATTAGACCTGAAACTCACCTGTCACTCCGTTACGGCGTCACGACGAATACTGATGACTGAACGCCTGATCACGTGTGTAGCTGTCACGGTCAGGCGTGACGTCACACTAGACGACCAATCAACAAAGTACAATGAGAATCCCTCATGATTAATAATTTTGAAAACGTTTAAAATGCATCGCAGTTTTGAATCTTATTTTCCCAATTCTATTTTGTGGATATTTATTTTTGTTATTAATTTTTCGCTCTAATAGTTACGTAATAAATAATAAAAAAAGTTATCAGCGCCAACTACCATCACTTACGTAAACTACACGTTTTGGCGGTAAATAAGTGTCAATAGGCAATTGACGTTTGGAATTTTCAATTACCTGAAATGCATCTTCAAATGAAATATTTATAATAGAAATTTATTTTCCAACAACTATTGTGACGTTGTGCAATTAGCAAAGCAATCATGACAGGTGTACGCAGACTTTTAAATTTTTAATGACAGACGTTAATTAAAGTCCGATTTCAGTATCCGTTACTAAAATTATGGCGTTCTTTTAAATAGTTGAATGACTAATTTTTTTGTCACATTAACATTGCCACCAACATTCAAGCAATAACGATATCGTATATACGTTCCTTGACTTCCAAACAGACATTTGCATTTGCTAATTGAAACGTTATTCCTGTAGCAACAATAAACTTCGTCGGCATTGATCGTAGAATACTTTAACAATGCGAATCACATTCTGACGTGGGTAGCTGCAAAGACATGGAAAAATGGAATAGAAACAAGTGAATGCTTACATATACGAGACTCGGAAACTCTTGAAACAATTATTCTGCCATCACCACAGCAACGGTAGCTTCTCAACAACTTTTGACGGTCAATTCCTCCCGGTTAAGCACTTATAATCACGAATCACGGCACGGTATTACTTGGTCACGTATCACGTAATCCACACATGGAAACCACTGTTCCTATCTCACGTTCAAGATTATGTCACTGTCTTCACGTCCGTGCACTCTCGAATTGCGCTGGGAAGATCCCTATGCACTGAAGAACGTCTTGTCAACATCTTGAAGAGTCCCAAGTTGCAATTTGGCTTCTTTTGAAGGCAGAATTTGAAGAGTTTACCTTCACGATACATGCGAACATGATATAACGCCAATCTTAGTCACTAAAGCACAATCATAATCTTCGCTTAAGAAACTTTAAACGAAAATCACTTTCTTATTGCAAGATAGGAAACGCCTTCAAGCATTCTCGCTCGGAGTTCACTGATCAGCTGTTCTACCCTCGCACGAAGAAAACAAGGAACTGAATCAAGGAATTGCTTCGTTCTTGAACACCAGGCCGTTGAGTTTGACAAACAATTCCTTCTCACTTTCACTTTCACTGTTGAAGCACTTCGGAAAAATAGCGCATTGGGAATTGAATGCCTATTCGGAAATGTTTCAGCCTTCGTTAGTGAAACAGAAATATCGCTGTAATGTGCCATACACAAGGCTACGAGCTGAATCGGCATTCAACTCAACCAAGAACATTTAAGTTAAGGTGAGGTAAGGGTAATAGATAATTGAATGTTGGTATGAGGACTTTTAGGTAATTACATTAACTGCATGTTTCATCCTCATCTACATCTACGCGATACCCTGCAATCAACCGTTAAGGTGCGTGGCAGGGGGTGAAGATCGCTAAGCATGCACTATAGACATGCAAACATGCTTCTAAAGGGCCTCAGGCAAATAGATTTGTTAGTATCTACAGAGTAATAGAGGGATTATTGGTTGTTGATACATGCATCATGCAATATATAGGGTCTAAAATATATCCCCTATTACCTATTTCCCTTTGCTATGCTGCCTGCTCTGTTCTCTTATAGTAAGGGGAAAAAATGAAATTTTGAAACAATCAGTTCGACAAACTATCTCTCTAATCTTATTTATCTGGTCGAATCTAGCATAATACGCTGATGTTTTTAATGCATGCCTAACATCTTCAGTAAAGATATCCTGAAATTTCTCCAAAGATTTAATCATCTCCTTAACCTACGCTCTGATAATGATTCCCACCCTAATTCTTGTATTAATTCTGAAACACTACTCAACCTATCGTGACACCTTTTAAGGAACCTAGCCTTGAGGTACCTTGTATCGGTGTTAATTGGTGGTCACCTGACCCCCTAGGGAAGCGAAGAAATTAGGGATTAAGATTCGGGGTACGAATTCCAAAGCCAGGCAACTGAGGCACCAACGTCTTTTCACCGAAGTTTCCGCGAACAAATGCCTGACTGAGTCTTAATGGCGTCGAATGGACTCAAGTCGTCACTCACCATAGTACGTACTTGAATAAGTGGCATTTGACCGGGAGGTCTAGCTTTACGCCCAAATGCACATACATATTAGGGCCGGGAAACAGACGAAGCGAAGGATGGGTAATTTATCAAGCGTGGGTCTGCCCTTGAAATTTCCCGCCATGCAAAGCAAAGGTGTTTTGACGCATACTTCGACCCGACTGACTCCTCGGCTTCATTGACGTCACACGTTGCTCAGCGACCTATGCGTCAACAAACCCCACTTGCGATGGGAAATCACTCGTGCACAACGAAGTGGAGATTTCAAAATATGATTCAATGCCATGCCACACATAAAAGTCAATCGGTAATAGAGTGTTCAACGTAGAAATGGTTTAAATAGGTTAACGCCTGAAGTGACTACCACCTACGCTTAATTAATTTCCATCAAAACACTCCATATCGAACCCCTTTACGACAATCTTCGTAATACCCTACAAACCACCGCTAGCGTGTGTGGCAGGGGGTGAAAATTACTATACCTTCACCATTGACATGTAACTGAACTACTACATGGAAACATGTTAGATAATAGGTTCACATGCAACTTGGTGGTTAATATCCATCTAACAATGAATTGATCACTGGTTAAATTAACATTTTTCCAGATACATTAATTAATCGGTACTTCCCTATGATGCTTGTGTTATTAATGATTAAACATCCATCATTCACCAAAGACTTCTCCACAAATATTTCACTTATCACCTATCATCCCTTTACTATTCTGTTTTAGTGTGTGCTCTTATGGTACGAAAGTAAAATCCACATTTTAAAACCTATCGTTAGTGAAAATATGTCTCACTTTAATGTTGTCAATCTGATCAAACCTACCATAATACTCAGGATTTCTTGATATATTTTTAACGTCTTCAGTAAACAAATCAGCTCACAATTCACTTGAAAGGTTTTACATACACTTTAACCTGCGTTCTGATAGTAATTTCTAGTTCTTCTGTTAAACTCGTAACAATTATACAATTATTATAATAAGGGCCTTCAACAAATCTACCTGATCTCCTTAGCAAAAATTCCTTAGAATCATACCTTCCTCGTACGGAACTCATACCTTTATACTATCTACATACATCTACATAGTACCCTGAAAGCAACCATAAAGGTGGGTGGCAGGGGGCATATTTTCTAAATGAGGCCTGACAAGTGTAAAATAGCTTCTTTCTCGTACTCACTTAATGCATTTATCCTATAGAACCCTTTCTACGAATCCTAATCTACATTTTACTGCACTAATAATTTCCCTGATGCATTTCCCCCATGATATGTCTTCAGGGATGGTGATGCCTTAGTGTTCAAAATATTCTACCTTAGATATCTTCGTTTCTTAAGATCAACAAGCGTGCACAACTTTCATGCAACTTATATGCACCAAATCACGCGACCATGCAACTAAGAGACACCATGCAGTTAAGAGCCACCAGAATCACTACTCTTAGTACGATAGTTCACTAATTACCTAATTTGACAGCCCTGACATCCCTGCCACACACCGTACATGTGGCTTACAGGGTAGCTCGCAGATATAGACAGATATCTAGGCGGGATTGGAACCAGCGACCCTTAGAATGTCAAGCTGAACCCGGGAAGGGATTCGTGAATTGTGAATGATTTGTGGATTCGTTATAAATGAGTGCCCTTGCGCGCCAAACATATTTTTATGCAAAGAGTGAGCAGATGACTTGGATCGATCAATCCGGATAGTAACTGGCATTAAAAGTAATGAGAATAAACATTTACATTCATAAGGAGATAAATGAGAAGCCATTTTCCTTAATTCCGGTTTTTTTTATTCCCGATAATTATATGAACAACTACATCGACATAATGCCCTTCAAGCCACCATAGAGGTGTATGGCAATATGTGAGTTCAAACCAAAAAGGTATTGCATATTAAGATAACAAATGATGAGTAATTTACCACTTATTTAATTTACCGCTATTCATTCTAAAGAAGTTAAAATGAGAAGCCATTTTCCTTATTTCCGATTTTTTTTATTCCCGATAATTATATATAGTGTGTCGTAGAACACTAGCTATTGGCCAATCTGAATTTCATCAATTTTTGAAACTTCAATTTGCCTCCTCATCTTGAATGTGTAGCTAGTATGTCAGGGATCCGAATGAATTAGGTTTGATCAGAGAACTATTGTCGCCGTCAAAATGGTATAGACCTGGACTTTGACGAATTCCTCAGTAACATTGGGCGCGTTTGGTTTTACGTATTATACATGGTTGGAAAGAGAATTTATTTGTCTTTAAAATGACACATCGTTTGGGCTGATATCATCTCCCCTCTTGATGTGAGTTGTCATAAATCAGAACAAAACACGGTAAAAACACCCGATTTCAACACTTGGTCATGTTTACAACATTGTGGAACAGCGACAGAGCATCAAAAGAAATCTAAACTTTTATCATAAATAAAACATATAGTCCTAGAGCATGCTACGCATTTTCAAGATTCTTCCGTTTTTAATTGATTTTTTATACGCGTTTGAATTAAAAATCGATTGGAGTCTACAAATGTTTCTTGAGAAACTTAAAATTTAAACGAGCTCTACTTCGTAAAATTTGAAAAAAACAAGCGAGAGCGATTTTTCGTAAACTTAATTGGAGCTGAGATATAAAGGGGTCTTATTTATGACGTCACGGCGGCAGCACGTCATCTCCGTGGATATGACGTCCGAGGCTCCGCGCGAAGCTTTATCTATTGTCGTACAGATAGATTCAAAATGGCATTTTTCCCCCGTACTATAAGAGAATAGAATAGGCAGCATAGGAAAGGGATAGGTAGGGGAAATATTCTAGAGTATTATGTAGTGCATGATGCAAGTAATAACCCCTTAAATACTGTAGACACTAACAATCAAGTTGCATGAGACAATATAGTTGCTAGTTTGCATGTTAGTAGTGCATGCCTGGTGATCTTCACCCCCTGCCACACACCCTCGCGGTGGCTTGCAGGGTATCGTATAGATGTAGATGAAGCTTCCGAACAACAATGACGTCGGCCCCCTTACCGCCGCCGATGTGCGTCCAACATCGTCCTTTTGGAGGATAAGAATAGGAAGGATAGATTGGAGCACTGTAAAAAGTAGATCTGATTTTAAGGTGCAAAAGCGATCTGAATTTCAGATGCAACAATTTTAAGACAGGGTATGTTGAATTTCAGCAGTAATATCTTGTCTAAAAATAAGGCAAGTGAACGACTGTAAATCAGACCATGTGGGACTTATTTTAAGATAGGCCTATGCTGAATTTAAGACAACCCTGGTCTGGTCGTAATGCGTGTTACTACTGAAATTCAAGCCTACTTTGAGGGGATGTCTTATTTTAAGGCAGGTGCAGGACTGAAAATCAGACCAGGTGGGACTTATTACTAGATAGGCCCATGCTGAATTTGAGATCAGGGCTGTCTTAAATTCAGCATGGGCCTATCTGAAAATAAGTACCACGTAACAATGCGGGTTGCTATTGAAATCAAAGCCTACTTTTATGCGATGTCTAATTATAAATACTAGATATTTAAACACTTCACACGAACACAAACCAAAACCCTAACGTTTCATATTTTTATTCGATGATACTGTTTCACTGACTAAATTCTTCAATAGAGCAAACGTAAGTCATAGAATTTCAATTGAAAAAGATTCCAGGACTGAAATGGGAACACATGGACAATAACTTCAAAGATAATATGAAAATTTGTACTTTTATTGGAAACAAAGTAATCCATACAAAGACTTCAATACCACAGATGTGTGCCAGTATCTACAAACCAAGACAGGAACTGTCACTTGATGAGAGCGACTATTTATTAGTTCTTACAACGCTGCCACGTAGACAAAATAAGGAAGTTTAGACTCAGGATGCGTCACTCAGAATGAACTGGCTCCCTTCTGCAAACAAACGAAGTATCAACGCTACATTCTCACACCATTAATTCATAGCACGAAACTTATTCCCCCTAGGTACTTACAATGTAATTTGACAACTTTGAAATCGACATCTCTACACTTCGTAATCCTTGTTGAGTTCCCGCTCCCTGGTTACGCCGTTACGCTCCGCCCGTCAGTGAGCACATTTCTCTGCTATTGGAAGGTTGTATCGTTGTATTTCGCAACCTCAATCATCCAAATAAGTAACGTTTTACGACTCATTTCAGGTTAGGAGTGTTTTGTAAATTAGAGTGTGGTGTGAAAATGTTTTAGTGCATTACAAAATTAGTGAGGCCTGTGGCGTGTTATGAGGAGTGCGTAAATCACGGAGTATTTATGTCCCCTTTTGTGCCTGTTTTGGAGGGAGGGTAATGGAGAGGAAAAGTTTGGTGTTGACTTAAATCATAAGATATATAGCATAAGGGGCTATTAGTGCGTACTGGGGATTATTTCTTATTATATTATTGTCTTCTTTGTGCACGTAATACTGAAGTTAGTGAATGTACAAAGTTTGCTTACATAATGTTTGTTTACATCGTGTTGTTCATGATAATAAAAGTTTTTCAAACGCCTTGTAAACATTTAGGGACACAACCCACATGGCAAAGCAAGCTTGCTGCAACCTTGCAGCAAGCTTGTCATTGCAAGATAGCAACCTTGCATCGGCAAGGTTAAAGCTTGCAGCAAGCTTGCTGCAATCTGACTACTGCACCTGTTACAAGCTTGCTGCAAGGTTGCACTGCAAGCTTGCACCAAGTTTCATGCAAGCTTCACACAAGTCCTGTGCAAGTTTCAACCCTGGCAAAAATAGAGGGTACGCCGAGGGTAGGAAAGCATTCATGAACAACACACTAAAACATTGCCTATGGAATGCAACTGTGCAAAGGAGCTGTAATGCAATGTTCCTAGCGAAACAAATTAGTTAGGTATTACAAACAAATCACTACTTGCATGAGTACCCCTATAGTTTCAAAATTTAAAAAGAAAATGACTTTCCAGCATTTGTAAACGCGAAAGATATAATTCTTAACAATACATACTTGATCTACGTGTCTTATTACCTTATCCTAAACGACCTAACGAAATGCAAATCACGATGGCTAACTAACGCTTCTTCGCTAACAAATGACTGTTGGGAGGCCGTGTATATACAGCTGCTGGCTTGCATGAATTCGTTAGTGATAACTAACTTTACAACATATGGACACGGGTATTTGAATCATTAAAACATTTCACCAATGACCAATTTGTGGCTAAAAGTAAGCATGACCGTTATGAATATGCATAACGGATACTCTTTCAACTCCAGGAGAGATAAATAAGAGTTTCCTCAGTAATATGGCAATCGCCATCTTCATCCGACGGGCCGCGGGATCCTTGGTAGAAACCCTGACGTCAATACCACTGTTTTCTGTACTCAATCAAACTGTATTCACAATTAATCTGTATTCACGACTTTACAAACTTGTTCTTCTTTGTCAGTTAATTTATCGTTACGCATGCTTAAGTCAATTTCGCGCAAAATTTTCCTATTAACTCGCTCTTCTTCAATTTAGCTCGAATTGTTTTTCTTCCACGGGAAATAAGCCGTGCGCGTTCAAGCAAAGGTAACTCTACTCCTCCCTTAGTAGGAACCGTATAGTTGCAATTGCCTTGGGCCTTGCACTATTGCTACCAATGTTGCCAGAGTCCTGCAGCAAAGTTGCCAAGGTTGGCACACTTCATGCAAATTGAGCGTAACTTGCACGGAACGGGTCAATATTGGCAAAATTGCAGCAAGCTTGCATCTAGATTGCCAATCTTGGCAAGCCATATGCCAGCCTCAACCAAACTTGCTGAAATCTTGCATGCTATGTGGGAATATAATGTGATGGGTAGAATAAAATCTCACCATGATTATTAATAGATAGATGAAGAAAATAGTTTTTATAGGTGTTTGCTTTGACCAGTATGTTTGTTGGGTAAATATTAAAGTTATTGTTTACTGGTATGCACTTGATAGTATTGTGTGGAAGTGTTACATTTATTAGGCAATCCTACCATTGATAGTGCTTGAATTTTGTGTATTTGAGTTATTGTCGTTTTTCCTATGAAATTATGTGTGTAGAACCAACCGGTGGCTTATTCTTTTAATACATAGGTAAATTGAGGAACAATGAACAACAACTCTCCACCTTAAAGTTCACAGCTATACATAAAAGATGCTTGTACTATGACATGCAAATGTTTTCATTTGCTTTTGTGAACTGGCTTGGCTCATGGCTTGTGTAGTGTCAAAACGCATGATTTTCAATTTAAATTTGTAGACATCAGGTAACAATCTGTAATTTTCCCTCACTCATCCAGTGTGAAATATTTCACAAGTGATCAATGGCACCTAGTGAAAATATATACTTTATTGTAGTTTGGCAGCATTTCTTTAATGCAGCACCTTTTTGCACAACATATCCCAAAACGAGAGTGCCATGAATAGGATTTACTTATTTCCAGTCTCATTTTGCTTTTATCCCTCACATTGCCCAACTGTATTGATTGGTATTTATATGGAACTTCATATATATAGTACACATATGCCCTCTCACATAGATTGCAATTTCTTTATTCAACATTAGAGATAATGCTCCAACAATCCCTAAAGGAAATGTTTCAAATCAAATAATGCTTAATTTTCAATAAGCATACTATAACTACCCAGTGAACACAATGTGTTGCGGAAACGTCGCAGAAAGGTTGCACGAGGTTGCCGGATGCCACGTCGTTTGGCAATGTTTCTGCAACGTCATAATTACGTCGCTGATACACTTGTTTGGTCAGAAAAAGTTAATTACACAATATTTGAGCCAGAGGAAACATATATTAAAATTCGATTCTTCCTCTTCATGAGACATTGATTGTATGTGGGTGTGGAATATTCACTAGGTTGCAGAAAGGTTGCGACATGTTGCAGGTCGCTTTGAGCTGTATTATTTGGACACAGTTTACCCCAAACATATATTCAAATATGGGGTTTTTATTGCGTTTTTTCATCTTCTGAATCAAATTAGCTCTTTCCAGCGAATTATTTTTTTTCGGTCGTGAGACAATTTTTCGTACTTAGAAAAATTTCATATGAGATAGCGAAAGGGAAGACGGCACGAGACTGGCAAAGGCATATCTCAAGTATTATTTTTAAGGGTTGCATAAATGTTGCAAATATGTTTCACCAGAGGTTGCAGTTACGTTGCCATTACGTTGCAGGAACGTTGTAGAGAGGACTTATGGCTGCTTTTGCGACGTTGTCAATACGTTGCTGCAACTCCAATTTTGTTGCAGTGCAACGTTTCCACAACGTTTTCACAACACATTTGGTTTACAGGGTATAGTTAGATTGAGTGTAAAAATTTGCATACAGTTAACTATCACAAAAATTAAGGATGAAAACTTTTTTTATAGCTGGTGCCTATTTCAGAAATTATCTCCAGCTCTATGACAAATATATTTTTTTCTTTTGCTAAGTGATTTTGCTGTCAGAATTTCAGGTTTCTGGCAACACATACAAAGGTGTATAAATGCCACTACATAACTTTGAATTCCATTGGCAATACTAAGAAGTAGATGACAAATTTTACTTGAAGCAGTAACGTTATATATTTCATATTGTAGCATGGCAATAATATTCTTGGCAACATTATAATGAAGCTTCAAATGTGAATAATGGCTAGCTGCAGACTTGTTTTCACATTAAGCACATATTCGTGTGTTGTTAATGTAACAACATTACATTTGTAGCTTTGTTACTCTACATGAAATTTCAGTTTGACTCTGCTTCACAAATTTGTCTTATCCTATACAGGCATGTCACTTTTTTATATTCATGCTGACAATGTTTTAAAATTTGTCAATCCTTATCAAATTTGTCAATCCTTAACACCTGGATTTAAAAACAAACCTCGAATTGCATTCTACCAGAATATTTTCAACAAGCCAACTAATGAAATCATTTTGCTTGAATTGACTGATGATCTCCTAGCGCTCCTTCCACCGAGCAAATTACTGTTTGCATAATGTTGAAAACACCATTACTGATGTGATGTAATAGCTTGAGATACATGGTTGACATGTGATCTAGGCCATTTATTATTATCATTTCAGTTAGTAATGTTCTGATTACCATGTCATGAACCACTTATCCAGTATGCAGTAAGTACTGCACATTAATGAAGATCTATCACCAGACATTGTATCAATTCCTTCCCAGCATCATCATTCTATCCTTAACCTATGTCCTTCTTAATTCCTCGTCGTAATCCTCCTCTTAAGCAATTTAATAGGAACACCAAGTGTTTAGATAATACCTTTATTGTAAAAGCATAATGCCTTGGCATTTATCATAAAGCAATCATCTTTATAAGGAATGCACCTTTTGTGAGAATTTTTGGTACTAATGCTTGTTCTTACTAAAGTTAGGAATAAAGTTAGATCAGTTTGTCTCTGCTTCACAAATTTTTCTTATCCTATGTCACTTTTTTATATTCATTCTGACAATGTTTTCAAATTTGTCAATCCATTAACACCTGGATTTAAAAACAAACCTCGACTTGCATTCTACCAGAATCTTTTCAACAAACCAAGTAATGAAATCATTTTGCTTGAATTGACTGATGACCTCCTAGTGCTCCTTCCACCGAGCAAATTACTGTTTACATAATGTTGAAAACACCATTACTGATGTGATGTAATAGCTTGAAATACATGGTTGACATGTGATCTAGGCCATTTATTATTATCATATCAGTTAAATTGTCATGGACCACTTATACAGAAGGCAGTAGCAGTGTTATTCTATTAAGTTGGAAAAAGCTCTCAGAAATGGAATTGAATTTTGGTTTCTTGTATTCCAACGTATCACATATGTGCTATATATATTCCAACATATCGCATATGCTATTGTATAAATTCCTTCTCCCAGGATCATCAATCTACTTTATTAACCTTTGTTCTCCTTAAGCCTTTTAGCTATCCTCCTCTTAAGAAATTTAATTCATCAAGTGTTAAGAAAATACCATTATGTAAAAATAGAATGGCTTGACATGTACCATTAGTGTATCATGTTTTCCCTGCTAAAAATGTCTACTGGTTTCAGTAGGATTTTTCTACTGACTCCTACTGAACTCTACTGCACTCTAATGGACTCTACTGGATCCCAACTGTTTTCTACTGTTATGGGTGCAGTAGCCTACTGACTTGTACTGGTTTCTATAAACCAACTGAACTCTACTGTTTTCTACTGTTCAGGGGCCATGTAGCATATAGACATACATTAATGTGTTTGGCTTAAATTAACATTAATGCCATTGCCTTTACACTGATTATCACAGATGGTTAAAAACTTTCCCAATGAACATCAACTATCAGTCCGATGTTGGTCCAAAGTTGGCTTTGTGTTGGCCAACTTAATTACCGACTCAAACCGACGTAGGGCTATGGATGGCCGAGTTTGCCTACATTGGGCCAACACTTCAAGTAGCATAGCCGACACAAATTGCCGACATCGGTACGGTTGTGGCCCGATGTTTCATTTATGAGTTCCATGATTTCTCAAAAATCATATCATGGCCACATGAATTGCCGATATGCCGATCTCCTTGACAATCATAAAAAAAATTCAGCAAAGTCTGGCAATTACGTACTAGTTAAACTTTAAACCATTGCTTTTTTAAAATATTAATACGAGAAATAAAATTCTAGGATCAAGAAGTTCATGTCCGTAAACTACATATTGCATTTTAATTTTCAATGATGTAATTCAAAGTACATACGTTCAAACACAATGCAGTTTAAAGACTTATTTTTTTAATTAGAGCACTATCATTAACGATAAATCACAACATTGGTGCACATGAACATCTTGTCCCGAACATTCATTTAAATGTTCGCGGCTTTGTAAGGTATCGACTATATCGATATAATCGCAATGCTAATCGAGCTAATCGACTTATACCACTTCTATATTCAAAATGGCAGCTCTGATTTGTGTTGTTACTATGTTTGATGGTTGTGAACAAGAACACTGTATAAGTGTTCTTGTTCTATATAAACTATATATTATATAAACACAGTATAAGACTTATATCACTTCTATATTCAAAATGGCAGCTCTGATTTGTGTTGTTACTATGTTTGATGGTTGTGAACAAGAACACTGTATAAGTGGTATAAGTGCAACCAAGAACATTTATTCAGTGTTCTTGGTTGTGAATAATACGATCATGTAAAGTCAACTCGGAGGCAAGCAACTGGAATGAAGATGATCTCGAAGCATAGCGTTTTTATGAAGTTCGTCACCATAGAAGCGTACATTAAACTTGGAATTGACGATTAAGGGACGGTGAGTAAATTTTTTTCTTTACAAAACGAGACTGCTGAAGAAAATTCACGAATTTGTCAATGCTTTTGTTTAGATATGCCCTTCATATAGTCTTCATTGAATTATTAACATAATAAGTGACATCATTTATTTATTTTTACAGGCACGTTATATCAATAACGTATTGGGACATTAGGCCTGAGCTACGGAAAACTCAAATCACCATTCAATTTTGCGATTATTGTGAAAATGTTTTGTGTATTTGTGAGTTCCTCAGTGCAGTGATGACTTTCGATGAAATTTCAAAGAGCTCTCTCTTCGAAAAATCTACTGTTAATTTTGAGTGGGCCATTTTTCTTTTAAAAGACCCTTGGTTACTGAATACCCAGATAAACCTTTTAAAATTAGGTGTTGTGCAAGAAGCAAGCTCGATTGCAAGTGCTGATTCCCATGCCATGTGGTGTGACTTTGGCTCATGTCGCGTTGGATAATACCTGAAATGTGGAATCGTATTTCAAATGTGTGCTATATAGGCAAGTGAATGCAATGATTTAAATTGGAAGTAGTGCCAATAAATATTTAAATATAAAGCTGTTTTTGTTTACAATCGTACATGGTGCTTTCGAGTTGTTCCTGAAAGTTATGTTATGACGATTTTTGGTTGTAGCCGTTGTCTCGTTTTACCACTGTTAAACGTTATCATTCCAACATTAGGCCAGCATCGGTAGCCGGCATTTGGCCAATGTCACCGGCCCGTATTAAAAAGGAGCCAGTTTCTCCAGTCATTTGCCTTCCAGAATTTCCTATCGTCAAGGGATCTTGGAAGCCTTGTTATGCAGTAAGGGCGCTGAATCTTTGCCAGTCTGTCATTTATTTCAGTCATTGTTGCTGGCCTATCAATGTGGAACCGTTCCCCGGTAGTGTCACACCATAGATTGATAGCCTACCGCAACATCCATTTTCATGAAGGAATATAATATTTTTTAACTCTTTTGGTGGAATGTATGTATTTATTATTGTTAAATATGGTACTTTCCGGGCATAATTGATGTTTAAATGTACATCAGCCCTTCTGTACATAGAAAAAGGCAGTAGGTGTGCAATTATCCAAATGCACAGTGATGAGCAATAGATTTACAATAGACCAAATGCAAACAGTAGGATCTGCATAAACAGTAGCAGTGCAGTAGAATTACTGCAAACAGTAGAAAGCAGTAGCAGTACAGTAGACTTACTGTAAACAGTAGAAAACAGTAGCAGTACAGTAGACTTACTGTAAACAGTAGAAAACAGTAGGATTACAGTAGACTTACTGAAAACAGTAGAGTGTTCCAAAAAGCATATAGGCTACTGTAAACAGTAGGTGAAATTTCCAGCAGGGTTTAGCTCTTCCGAATTAGATTTGCATTCAGTAAGTGCACATATGTACATTATAGGCTTCACAGGAAGACTTATGCATTGTTTCCTTCATATATTTCATATTTTAGTAAGTATAAAACTTTCCACTGTTTGCATAGGAAGCATTTAAGGTTTCAAATTTTATGCAACCTAAAGTCTTAAAGTTCAACTTTAAATTATTATGCTAAGTACTGCATTTCCTTCAGTGAACATTCCAGGAGAATAAACATTTCTGCTTAATCAATTACCCACAGCATTACTTCCAGGGCCTATTTGCTTGTTACATTTCCTACATGCACTAAGGTACTGACAAAATATTTGAATAGTATTTTTGTTGTAGAAAAGCTAATAAACTATTCAAATAACAATATTCAGAGTATAGGTTCCTATGCATTTAGGTGAAGTATTGGTTCATCGTTTGTACATATAGTACTATGGCACAGAATAACTATCACGGATTACCCATAGCGTGATTTTTTTAACATCTGGTCATACAATTTCACTTTTCTTGCTATGTTGAATGTTGGTTTGTTGTCTCAACTTTCCCAGGAGCAATCAAGGTTTAGTTACGATTGAAAATTAAATAAATATTAAACTCACGCTTAAGCAGCTGAAGAGTTCTTTCCACATGTTAAGTTACTTAAGAGCTGTTAAAGTTAACGCTGTTTAAGAACTACCTACTTCGCTTACCTTTTTTCCTTCCCAGTTAATGAATTTGTATTATATTCAGATCGCACTGAAAATCAGATCAACTTTTTACAGTGAGAATAAGGACAGGAAAAGGCATTATAATGCTCACTTAAGGCCTTTTAAAGACCACAGTCTTTCATCTAAGAGAGATATTTATGGCATATTTTCCGCTTTTATCAAATATTCCTCCAGAGTGTGGGCACGTTCCAAAAAGCAAACATCTTTTGCCGAAACTACCTGTTTTCAGTAGTCCTTTAACACTCTTACTCAGTTTGTTCTGTTCCTACGGATAGTTAACACGGTTATTTCTTAGTTCTCCAAGACCTTCCTTAGTGTAGATATTTTCACATCGAGGTGTTGGTGACCAATAGTTGATAAGAAGCTAGTGGCGATTTTAACAGCCTACTTCGAAGTATTTCAGAGAGTGCTTAAAAGTGTGCGTTCCAGCATGCCTCCGATAAAAAGGAAGCATTGCCCTCTCCGACCAATCGAGGATCCCGTAGAAGAAGATGATCCTGTATTAAGAGGGCGTAAGAGGCCGAATTTGAGGTGCGGTGAAATGAAAATGGTGGTCAATGTAAAATATTTCTTTGAAAAAGTGAGAAATGGTGAAATTGAAATTGTAGCCAACCAGGTGATAAAAATATGGCAATGTGTTGCGGAGTATCTGAGTGCACTGTTAAAAATGTAAACAAAGAAATTAAAAGTAGTAGTAGTGGGGCACCAATTGCGCCAATCAAGCGTCCAGGAAGGCGTCGAATCGTGTTGGATGAATTTTTTCAAGATGTTGTAAGAAGGCAAGTGCACAACTTTTACTTGCGAAAGATATACCCTGCAGTTGCTAATGTTTTAACGGAATTTCGTGAGGATCATGAAGATTTCTCCGATGTCAGTGAGTCAACCATGTCCCGATTTTTGAAAGCTTTCGATTTCGAAAATTCAATTCAAAATCCGTTTTCTTTGAAAGTCCTAAAATAGTTGACCAGTGTTAAATATTTTTGAGGGTCACACGACGATTAAGAGAGGGAGGTGGTAGAATATTTTACACTGATGAAACGTGGTGTGGTGCAAATCACAAACAGAGTTTTTGATGACGCAAGAATAAGTAGGAGCATCAGACAATAAAGCAGTGGACTGGGAAAGGTCCAAGAAGTGAACGGTTGGAAAGTCAGCATAACAGCTCCGTCAGGGTCAGGCAAAAGGATGATAATTACGGCGATCTGTGTTGCCTCCGGTGATCTAGAAGGGCTTTTTCAGCCAATTGAAGGAACGCTGTTAGTGATTGAGGGACAAAAAGGATCGGCTGGTTATCATAAGGAAATGAATGCTCTCCATTTCTAAGAATGGTTTCTCCGTGTGCCTAAGCACTTGGCTCAAAAATGCGGTCTGTTGATAGATAGTCCCTTATCACACAATGCAAGAGCCTGAAACCAAAAACCGAAGCATAAGGTGGACAAAGGCTAAAATGGGTGCTAATAGAAAATGATATTAAGCCAGCAGTAGATGAGGACGGATATCCCGAAAAATATGAATTTTCAACAAAATCAGAGCTTATTGCTCTCGGAAGGCGAACATTCAGGTCATTTTAATATTGACTTGATCGAATTATCCCCGAAACAGGAAAGGATATAAGACCTCTCTGTACGCCAGTGGCTCATTGTGCGTTTAACGCGATTGAACTAATATAGGCATGGGTCAAGAATCAAGTAGCCAAGGAAAATAAGACATTTAAAATTAAGAACCAGCAAATGCTCAGCAAAGAAAAACTCTGCGGTGTTTCACTTAATCTCTGGCATAAAACAGTCCGACCGGTATTCGAATGAGAAGAAGTGTACTGGCAAAAGGTGCATCTAATTGAAGTTCAGGTAGCGCCTCTAATTGCATGTCTACAAGAGGGCAGTAACCACAGTGATTCATCTAGCGAGAACGAGCAAAGGCAACTAAATATTTATTCATTTAATTAGCATGAATTTTTAATAACCGCAAGTTACATCATCTGAAATCGGAAAATGAAACTTTTACGTCGAATACTGAGGCTTGGTTCGTATAAATACTATTTATTTTGCGGATAGCCGGTCGTAGATTGTACATGCTTATTTCTTTCACGTTATATCCATTTTATTGCTGAGTACGATGACCGCATGGAGTGTTCATAGAAAAAATTTGATAAGTATTTTATTGCATTAATTTATATAAACCATTATTGTGATGATGATTTGAGGCATAACCACGGCGTGAGTTGCACTGATAGAAAGTTTCCACTGCAACACACCCTCAGGTGAGTTGCAGGGTAGCAGAAAAATAGAAAATATAACAGGCAAAAGATCATCCCTTTGGCCACGGTTTTCAATCGCAGGTTGGACACAATCTTTGTGTTCTTGAGAAAAAAATGTTTTATTGCTCGCTTTCTCTTCAAAAGTGGTAAGTTGGAAGTAAAGAAATACTTGCTGTCATGCTTACGATACTGGACGCACAGCGACGGTAAGGGAGCCGACGTCATTGTTGTTCGGAAGCTTCGCGCGGAGCCTCGGACAACGCCACCTAGATGCAGGCCGGGACGCAGGAGGCCGAAAGCCCGGTGACGTCACGGCCAGGAGGCCTAGCCAAGTCCGTTGTTGCTCAATTGTTTACCAGTTTGTTTATAGGACTTTTATTGTTGATATTTGTGTCCTCATGGTTGGGAGTGTGTAACGTGCTGTTTTAATCGTGAGTAGAAGCGTTTTTTGGCCTTTTTTGTGCAATATTAATATTTTACATGTGTCTTTGTGGTTTTGGTATCCTAAGACGGTGAAGTGCACGGCGGAAAACAAAATTAGACAGGTAATCAGCATACCTATATTTACATTGGCGTACTAGGTTGCAAGTTAAATTCCATTCAGTTTCCTCAAAGCCGTTGGGGTTAAATATAACTTAACTTGTTTACTTCATGTTCGCATTAGTATTTTCTCAGTATTCTTCACCTTGGGGTAAGATTGACAGCTACTTCCTTTTAGTTTCTTACCACCTTTTTCATTCACATTGTATTCGTAGTTGAATGGCTGCCGAGAACTTTATGAATGCAGAAAACCTCAGTAGCGTTTTTATTATGCAGTGATTCTCGCTAAGAACTAAATGAGGTTCCCGTCTTCATCGAACATATATCTTTTACCGGCAACAATTTTTATGTTTCACCCTTGTACTGCTTTTCGGTAATACTAATAAAAATTAAATTACTTGATAGATTTTTATATGACGAAGCCGGCAAAAGGGTCGGTGAAAGTTATCCTGTTTTTAAAAGTTCTGTATCCAAGATTGTGTATGAATAAGGAATATTTTGTAGCATTACGCATTTTAGCTGAAAAGCTTGAAATGGAAAATTTCACAGAAAAACCAGTGAATTTTTCCTATATAAATGAAACAATTTTTATTGTCTACGTAAATAAATTTTACTTTCAGTTGTGGAAAAATAAAATTATTTACTCTGTTACGTGCTTTTAGACGGTTTAAAAGGTGTGTAAAAAGTAATTCTTACGTATTCCAGAGCTTGCATTTTTGTGAGACCACGTAGTGATGTGCTGGTGTTTATTGGTGTGGTGATCGAGCCTTTTCTGGTCTTAATCGTTTACTTCGTTAACCTTTTTTAGTGCTTGGTTAGTGAATTCAGCGGTTAATAAGTGCTGTATTCCAAAAGAGCATATTTTCAAGATTCCCTGAGAGGAGAACTTAAAGAGGAAACGGGTTTCTTCAATCCCCAGGGAGGACTACAAAATTACCGAGAACTCTCGGGTAGGTGAATTCATTTTATAACCAATGTGTAGCTTGTTTAACTTGTGTTTACCCGAGTAGAGTGGTTGACTGAGTGATAAGATCTGACCGAGGGTATATTTAAAGGAGTGTGCAGGGACTCCTTAAGTTTTTTTGATCGCAGAACTTCAAATGGAAATGATTGGAAATCAATGCGTATTGAGGTGTAACTTGGAGCTACTCTTCTGAAGAATTATGTAGAAAGAGGGAATATTCAAGTGCCCTTCGGTCATAACTATCAAAGAACAGGAAACTGGCAACATTGGCCTCATTGTAGTGTTTCAGTGGCAATTAGAGTATGAAATATGTCGGTCACCATGTCTATGTCATTCTTTTTTACGTTTTCATCATCAGCTTCACTGAGTTTATACTAGCGATATTATTTATTGCTTAAGTTACTTCATGAATTCAGTTTCAGTCTTTCAGATATGAAAACACTGAAAAGATCTGATCCATCCGTAGAATCTTGCCCCGCCGTACATAAGGCTGAAAGGCCTCCTGCTGATAACGTCACTCCCAAGCGCTCCGGCCTGTATCTAGGTGGCGTTGCCTCGGACGGCCTTCCACGGAGATGACGTGCTGCCGCCGTGACGTCATAAATAAGACCCCTTTATATCTCAGCTCCAATTAAGTTTACGAAAAATCGCTCTCGCTTGTTTTTTTCAAATTTTACGAAGTAGAGCTCGTTTAAATTTTAATTTTCTCCAGAAACATTTGTAGACTCCAATCGATTTTTAATTCAAACGCGTATAAAAAATCAATTAAAAACGGAAGAATCTTGAAAATGCGTAGCATGCTCTAGGACAATATGTTTTATTTATGATAAAAGTTTAGATTTCTTTTGATGCTCTGTCGCTGTTCCACAATGTTGTAAACATGACCAAGTGTTGAAATCGGGTGTTTTTACCGTGTTTTGTTCTGATTTATGACAACTCACATCAAGAGGGGAGATGATATCAGCCCAAACGATGTGTCATTTTAAAGACAAATAAATTCTCTTTGCAACCATGTATAATACGTAATACCAAACGCGCCCAATGTTACTGAGGAATTCGTCAAAGTCCAGGTCTATACCATTTTGACGGCGACAATAGACAGCGTGCAGCGTAGAGGAGGAATAGGTTTGTTAAAAGGTGTTACGTTAAGTTTATTAGTGTAACGGAATTAATACGAGAATTAGGGTGGGAATCATTATCAGAACGTAGGTAAAAAAATAGATTGAATCTATTACAGAAATTTATATCGGAGAGCTTTACTGAAGATGTTAGGCATATAGCAATTAAAACCACCAGCGTATTATGCTAGATTCGACCAAGATAAACAATATTAGAGAGATAGATTGTCGTACCGATAGATTTAAAATGGCATTTTCCCCCGTACTATAAGCGAACAGAATAGGAATCATAGCAAAGGGATAGATAAGGGAATTGTTTTAGAGTAGTCTGTAGAATGCATGAATTAATCCCTTAAATACTATTGATACCAACAATCTAGTTGCATAAGGCCCTATAGTTGCTTGTTTGCATGTCAAAACTGCATTCTTGGTATTCTTCACCCCCTGCCACACACCCTCACGGTGGCCTGCAGGGTATCGCGTACATGTAGATGAGCTCAAGAGCCGACTATGGGGAACTTACCTGCACTATTTTTCATGACTCTTTGTATGAGAATTTTAGTAGCTAAAATGTATGGACGACATATTTTCTGGATAGCAAAGTTATGTGTCAAAAAGATATGTTCCTTATAAATAATTGTAACTCTTCGGCAGCTTATAATGAACACGAAGTCGTCAGGTAACCAAGGCATGACGTCACGGCACGGTATCACTGTGGTCGTTGTTTATCTGTTCATCTACATCTACATCTACACGATACCCTGCAAGCCACCGCGAGGGTGTGTGGCAGGGGGTGAGGATCACCAAGCATTACTACCCTAACCTTTGCAACCTACTAACTTGCAAACTAGCAACTATATTGTCTCATGCAACTTGATTGTTAGTATCTATAGTATTTAAGGGGTGAATAAATGCACCATGCACTACAGACTACTCCAAAATATTTCCCCTACCTATCCCTTTGCTATGCTGCCTATTCTGTTCTCTTATAGTACGGGGGAAAAATGCCATTTTAAATCTATCGGTATGACAATCTATCTCTCTAATCTTATTTATCTGGTCGAATCTAGCATAATACGCTGGTTTCTTTAATATGTGCCTAACATCTTCAGTAAAGCTATCCGATTGAAATTTCTCTAATAGATTTAATCTGTACTTTAACCTACGCTCTGATAATGATTCCCACCCTAATTCTTTTTTTAATTCTGAAACGCTACTCAACCTATCGTAACACCTTTTAACGAACCTAGCTGCTCTTCGCTGCACACTGTTTAGTTCTCTGATCAACCCTAATTCATTACGATCCCATACACTGACTGCATACTCAAAGTGGGGCCTAACTGGTGAAAAACAACATCGCTCTTTTGTCTTCTCATCACATTTCCCAAGAACTCTTTTTATAAATCCTAGCTTTCCCTTCGCTCGGCCGCATATTTCCCTAATGGGTCTTCCCCACGATTTGTTACACCTAAATATATTATGGTTTCAACGTTTTCGATCTTCGTGTTACTAATTTTATAAGTACGCCCTATCGAGTTATTCCTCCTCCAAAAATTGATAGCTACATACTTTTTAAGGTTGAGTTCTAACTGCCATTTGTCGCACCACTCTTGAATTGCATCTAAATCCTTGCTAAGAGATTTCCTGTCTTCTTCTTTTGATATACCCCTGTACACTACCGCATCGTCTGCAAAAAGTCTAAGGTTACTGCTAACTACGGTACCCAAATCGTTTATGTATAAAAGAAATAGAAGCGGACCTACTACGCTACCCTGGGGAACTCCCGATGTGACTTCGATTGTGTCCGACATGATACCATCTATGACAACCCTCTGCTCTCGCCCACTTAAGAATTCTTTTACCCAACATACAACGTCTTTATTTATACCAAAACTCTCTAACTTCAAGATTAATTTATCACGAGGAACTTTATCGAAAGCCTTTTAAAAATCTAAAAATATCGCATCAACTTCAGTACTGCTTCCGCCGTGGACTAAAATATCGTGTACGAATAAAGCTAATTGTGTCTCGCAAGATCTACCTTTCCGGAACCCATGCTGGCTGTTTATGAGTAATCCCTGACTATCCAAATGCCCCATGATCGAACTGACTACTATGTTCTCAAATATCTTACAAGAGATTGACGTGAGTGAAATGGGTCTGTAGTTACTAGGTTCTTCCCTATCACCGCTTTTAAATATTGGTGTAATGTTAGCTACTTTCCAATCCTTGGGTACTGTGTGGTTCTTTAGTGGTTTATTGAATATTATTTCTAGATAGGGGGCTATTTCAGAAGCTAATGTTTTATATACTCTGGAAGGAATTTGATCGGGACCTGGTGATTTGTTTTTACTAATGCTTTTTAACTGCTGCTCTATTCCGCGACATGAAATGTTCATTTCGGGCATTTGCTCACTGAATGTGTTCGGCGGTGGTTCCACTGCGTTTTGTGACGATGAGTTGAATACACTTTGGAAGAAGGTGTTTAAAGTATTGGCTTTTTCTACACTGCTGGTGACTCTGATTCCTTTATCATTTTTAAGTGTGTGCACTGTGGACCTATTTCCCTGAAGCTCTTTCACATATGACCAAAACGCTTTAGGATTGCTATCTAAATATTCTCATAATCATGCTCTTGAAATATGATAACGCTTGCCGACATGATTTCCTACCTAAAGTTCTCGATTTTTTATAGTTTTGAACTAGCTCATTTTTTTCCTCTACCGATAGACCCCGTCCTGCATTTTTCATCCTAGCGTGGCATACCCTTTGTCGCTTTAGTGATTTCCTAATCTCCGCGTTATACCACCTCTGTATTATCACTAATGAATTTACTTGGTATGTATTTATTAACTGCTTTACGGGTGACCTCAAGAAATTCTCTTCACGAATCCTCTGTATCTAATCCTTTGCTTTGTTCGTTAAATACATTAAACGCTTCCCTTAAATCCTCTTCCATACCGTCGTAATAAACCTTGCCAAATAAGTATAGCCTCCTCCTTGGTTTATAATGTGTTTCAACGCCTACGATAAATTTCGCATGCACTATTTTATGATCACTAATTCCTGTGTCTATAACTGCATTTAGAACTCTTTCGGGTATATTTGTTGCTAATAAGTAGAGCGCTGAAAAAAAGTCTTTTGACTTTTTGTAAAAGTGGGACTTTTGTTGTTTTAAATGCAAATCTTCACCAATCTCATCAAATAAAACAGTTTTTAATGACTTTCTTAGAGACTTTTTGGGACTTTTTTGGCGTGGCGGGACTTTTCTGAGTAAAAGAGACTTTTATGGGCCTTTTTATTTAAACCACATGCCTAAGTTAATATTTGGCTGTTGTGATCACATTTGTTCAACTGTGTGTTGGACGCATCTGTGTTTTTCATGCGGTACTACACGGAGCAGAGATGTACTGTAAAATGTAAGCTCCTAAAAATTGTTAATGCGAAATTTTAATAATAGCTCCGGAAACTGCAATGAATTCTTTCTAGTGCTCCACCGATCATGAAATAATCACACTCACTCAGTGCTTCAACCCGAAGGTTGGTTTGGATAGGTGAGGGTAGAGCTCACCCAGTACTTATCCATTTGCATGTCAAATTCACATATTGTTCCTTTCCCAGGGCCACCTCGCACTTCAAGTTTTTTTTGCTGAGAGTGTCCAAAGACTTCACAAAGGGATAGATTGATCTGAAAGAATGCATTGATCTAATTATGAACCAGCTTATTTGAACCCGGGTGATCTGCTGACAAGCCGACAACGCTACACTGTATGCCAGCACTCTGCTTTTATTTAGGAGATTAGTGGAAAAATGATACAATTATATGAAAGATCATCTAGAATTTCCGACGAGGTGAACGCGTCACATTGTGTGCAGATGATCATTAAATGACCCTACATTGTAGCGAGGCAAGCATGATGTAGATGAACCTGGACCCTTGGCTGCGATCCAGCGGAGAAGAAGATTTTAAAATTATCGCGAAAAACAAGAGAAAAAGGTCCTCAGCTTCCCCGAAAATAGGGGTCCAGACCTGTACAATGGACAACAAATAAGTACTTTTTTCTCATTTTCGGTTTTTCATGAGCAGAAAATTAAGTTTTGAACTATTAAATCATGTTTCAACTGCCTTATAACATTATTGATCCTATGTAAAAACTTGTTTTGTATTGTATATTATAAAATTTTCTCCTTTAAATTTGACTGAAAAAACGCCGTTTCCAAGGCTTTACAATGTGAGTGTACTTCCACCCTCTTTGTCATCTAATGCCTTTTTAGTAAGAGGTAGGGTGCTGGGGACTTCCAGATATTGAAATAGAGGAACAATGAGATGGGAGGGTGAGTTTCGAAGAAAATGAACCATGGGGAGACGGGAGAGCGAATATAAACGACGTGAGTGGTTAAGCGGGGTTGCATACCTTGGAGCATACAGCCCCGCGACGCCGAGGCGCATGTTTCAGGGCGCGCTGTTCGTCCTACGTCAAAATGTTAGATTACCTTTTTTGCTGCTTATATTGTCTACTTTCCGATTATCTGATTAGTTTTTCCCAAAATCCAAAGCTAAACGATTTAAAAACTAAAAAAGCGATTTTTTGAGTGTTATTTTCAAAATTTGAGGGGGTTGCGGTGGGAATTTTAGGTGGAAAGTTAGAAATTCGGATTCAGCGACTCAAAAAGCATAGGATAAATCAATTTTCAGAACTACGTCTAATTTTTCCAAGTAAAATCCCCTAATGCCTGGAGTAGCATCTCTATGCTCTTTTCTTCAACAATTCAGTTAAATTCAGCAACTTTCTCACGGAAATAACTCAGACTTTTGAGAGACTTTTTTCAAAAATATTGGTGACTTATTAGGCGACTTTTTTTTCAAAATTGAAGACTTTTTTCCGCGCTCTACTAATAAGTCTAAAATGTTGTTTCCCCTGGTCGGTTCTGTTACTAGCTGTTGTAAAGAATGTGACGTAAAGGTGTTCAACAGTGATTCGCAGAGTTCCTTATCCTTACCTCCTGTAATGAAACTACACGTATTCCAGTCTATCGAAGGGAGATTGAAATCTCCGCCTACTATTATTCCTCTATCATTGTTCCGGGAAAGTAATGTACCTATCTTAGACTCTAGTTCAATTACAGAATTGACGTCTGCGTCCGGTGGCCTGTAATATGCACCTACATATATCTTTTTTACGTTACTACTTTTACTTTTAACGGAACACCAAATACTTTCTACATTTCGCTCTGAAATAAGTTCTCTTCCACTGACATACGGGTCCTTCACAGCTATAAATACTCCTCCTCCGTTTCTGCTTACTCTATCCTTTCTGTATACGGTAAAACACTTCGGAATTACTTCACAACCTGATAAGTCCTTCGAAAGCCAGCTTTCTGTGCCTACGATTATATCTGCATCAGTACTTTTTATGAGGTGGTGAAATACAGCAACTTTATTTCTTAAACTACGACAATTCACTACTATCACAGAAATTCTTTCTCCCAATCTGTTTCTCTCTTGGTGCTCTTTTCCAACTAATATCTTCCTCGATAATTTTTCAACGGACCCACTTTTTGATCTGCCTATCTGTTGTACGTGGAGGTAAGTTATTTCATGAATATTTGGCGAAAACTTATTTGTTTATCTCATTTGTTTGATGAATAAACTAATGTATTTCGATTTTTCATTTAAGTACAATGGATATTACCGATTAAATCGTCCATATATTGTATAATACCTGCATTTAAGTGTGCTGTTCATTTTCACTCCGTGAATCTTTGTTACGGCAAAGCTGTTGCTACCTCTGCTATAAACAAATAAAATATCGCTGTTACTCTTTAAGAAGGTATCAACCGTTAGGGAGTCGGCCGAAGGCAAATTGACGGATTGGGCTTTTTTTTTAATCCCTTTTCTTACGATCAAAGAACGTCTAAAAAAATAGCTGTGAATATGTATGCAATAGCATAAATAAGAGTGTATCAATGGTTGGCATAGCTAGTAGCATATTGGCATAAAGTATAATAAACTAACCCAAATAACAGCTTTTTTTTGAATGTTGGCTTTGTTATTTTTAACTTTTTTAAAGTGTGAAGTTTAGTCTAGAATAATAATTATTAATCCTTTTTTATGCATGGTGCGTAGTTCATGATGTGCATGAATTTATCCCATGCCACACGCCTTTATATAAACAGTAATAGAAGGTCATTGTTAGGGCGATATTGAGACAAAACTTTGTTACGAACTGAATGTGAAATTAGTGGGAAATGGATGACCCAAAGACACAAGTTTCGGTTATAGAATTTCTGAAGCATTAATATTACTTCAAGACATAATGTTAAAAATTCTAAAGTATTCCATTTTAAGAATAAGAAACTCTTTCTAAGTCGAGTCTAACAAATTGATTAAGTACTAATATTGATTTAATATTTTCTTCAAAATAATAGTGTCAGTAATCATAATTTTTTCAATCGTTCACGGTATGACTACAATACGGAATTAAAACAATGCATCACACATAAGAAGAAAAAGAAGGTACCTAGAGCTAAGAAACTATCAAAGCGAAAAGTACTTATGCTGGATTATATAGCTATATTAGCGTATAACAGGTATATTAAATGAATTAAAATGGGAATCATTGTCAGTTCTTATAGGTTGAAATAACTTAGACTTAATCTCTTAAATAAATTCCAAGATAATATTTTCAATGATGACGTTAAAAATATTTCGGAAACTCCACCTTAATATTTTTCACTGGACCATAGTCACAAAATTAGAGAAATTGATTGCCGAACAGACAGATTCAAAATGTCCTTTTTTCCTCGTACAATTATGGATATGAATAGTAATAAGGCAAGGGCGGTACTTGAAAAAGTACACGTATTTTAGTGATGAGTATTAAAAAGCAATAATAGCACTCGTCCGGTATTACCGGCGGAAAAATACAGGCATACCGGTACTTTCGTGATTGATCAAACATCTTAATAAATTGAAAATTAACGTTCGTCTTCCCCTAATTATCCGGTATTTTGACAAATTAAAATACCAGACAGAAAGAATACACTTAAATAGTCATCCACATACATTTTTTACGGAAATTCATCGGAAAAATATGTCGGAGGCTCGATTTATCTAATAGTGAGAAGGTGGATAGCGACGTCGTTGTCAAAGGCAATGTCACTCAAACAATTTCGGTAAAAACATTATAATTTTTTTGTGTTTCCCTGGCGTATTTTAAGTGCAAAGTGGAGAGAGGTGAACTTGGTGAGTCCGACTCGCTAGGAAACTACTTATTATGGAACACGATCAGATATAATAAAGCATTGGCAATTATATACCGGCCTTTATCAAATTAGCCAATTCAATAGGGACTTGACGAAATAACAATAATTGATTCATTCATATTTTATTCTTCTTTGGCACGCATATGGTATTCTTCATACCATGGGATCCAGTCATAACACGTATCAATTCTTACTTTTCAACTTTTTTACAATTATAATTTTTGCTCCAATTCTCATAAAATTACCGTGCATGTTATATTTAATTCTAATGTTTTTATTTCTAATTGATACTTCAAAGTGGACATGGAATTATATATTCATACAGAAACAATCATAATCGTTTACTCAATTCTTCATGAATACTGTTAATCTGTTATTTGTGCCGTTTTTACTAATAGTGCTGTTCATTAACATCAACTTTGCTTGAAATTTTATCAACACTCAATTGTTTTAGTAGTTAGTTGATTGATAAAACATAAGATGGCAGATGTAAAAAAATAATAGTACTCGGTACTACCGAATACCGGTATTTTATGCCCATGCCTAGGCGGTAATTATATCCAATAGTAGGTATGTATGCATGCAAGTGTACAACTGGTCTAGTATAGGGATGTATGAGTGAGGACTGTAAAGCTAACCCAACAAACAGGATCTATTCACATACTTGCTTCGCCATTTGTATCTTTTTTTTAAATTGTGAAGTTTTCTGGCTATAATACTAATCCTTTTTTATGCATGATATGTAATGCATGTTTGGGGTGATTTCATCTCCTGCCAAACACCTTAATTAGATGCTAGCAAGATATAATGTGAATGTAGAACATTTTGAGGCGCAAATAAATTAAATCCATGGTTGGATCGTCACCAGTGGCTAAATACAAACTCTAAAACAACTGAAATGTAACTCTTTTACTGGAATAATGTAAACCGTACAAAGCCAACACATTATTCTTTATATTAGGAGAATGGAAACTCCGAAGGAGCTCAGATCCTTTCTTCAATTCCGAATAGTTTCGCGGTATCCCTTAAGAATCATTAGAGGCAGGGTACTTGTTTATTCACACCAGCAATGCAATAATACAGGCAAAGAGGGTCTAATTACGACAACGGTGCCTTCGTACAACACATTTTAAATTACAACCGTATTCCACAAATGTAAACGTACTAATGGAAGGCTGAAACTTATACAGTGCCTCAATTATGCCCTATATAGCGATCGCTAAGTGAAAATAGCGACAAAGTTAGCGAGTGTCGCTAGAAATCATATTCCGGTTCCATTTTGGCTACCTTCCCGTTAGGGTAGCGGTCGCTAAGACCCCTTAGCAGCGAGCAAACAACAAAATCCCGTTTGTATTTTTAGTAGCTGTGGCATATCTGCGTATCGCTGATCATAAAGTGGCTGTCTAGGTACCATTCAAGATTAATTAGTTGAGAAAATACGTCACATGTGACTTGGAAGCCCCGATTTTGAATATTTCACGACGCAGAGGAATGTACTAGGTATGTTTGAAACACAACGAAAATACGAATTAATTAGCAAACAAAACACTGTCCATGTAAATTTTGACAGTTAATTTTATATCCATTTTGTCGATAATGTTTTCTTTATACAGAGATATTCAGGCAAATTGTTATTAAGTGCAGACGATTTGGAAAGTACAAGTACACCATTCCAATGCATATATATCATCTTATAGCTTCTTCCATAGCAATGCATATATACATCCATTACTCAAGTCTGCAACAATATCCGAGAAGATTCCACAAACCCGACTCTTCTGTTTACGTCACGTGAACTCGTGACGTTTCATACTACCCGCCCATCATATCATTACCAAATTTATTTTTCGGGGAAATATTATTATATCAGGAAAATTATCATAAAATCAGAATGTAATAAAATCATTCTCAACGTAAATTAAAGGAAGTAGGAATGGAATATAACAAAGTTAAAACAAAAGCACTTAAAAATATAATAATAAATCATAACACGGGCAATAATATATAATTATGCATATTCGTAACTTATAATTAGGCACCATTTCACATAAATAACGAAGAAAATTGAGGAAGAGTAATTTTGAAACTAATATTGAACTAAAATAAAATCTCAAAGCCTTCAGATGTTTCTATAGCATCCATTTATGCAAATAAATTGTCATCCGCTAAATATTCTCACAAGATATTTACGTAAATGCCAATAACATTCGTAAATACAGTTTGTCTTTAGTGCAGCCAATCACAATGTGATAAGTTACCTTATTCGGAGGAGGATTCATGGAACATATTTACAGAACTACATAGTACATTGAAAATACAAATATTTCAAGTAAGAGGAGACACTGAAAACAAAAAACACATCAGTATGCATCACATATCAATGTGAAGCACTTTCACAACGTCTTCCTGCTCGTGAGAATTTGCATTTAATATTTACATGTTAGTAAATGTAGTATTAATATTTTTGCTATTATTGTTTATAAAACAATTCTAAACGACCCTTTCACCACTGAGGAATATTTAAAATGTCCTCCAATCGACGGCTGTACAAACTGACGTCCATATAAATATCATGATTTATAAAACATTATTTAACAATTGACCTGAAAATTAATAGCTGATTTTGGGGTGGACATTGGGGTTTGGGGTACTTTAAAAAAATTCCAATACCTCAAAAGTACATTAATATAAACCAATGACAAAGAATCTGTGGAAACATATCGGACATGAAATGCATTCAGAGTATTCGTGAAATTTAATAAAGTTCATAACAAAAATAATCTACAAGCATTATTATTAATTGTAATGGCAGTACATGAAACCAAAAACAATGACCAAAACATTTGTAGAATCGTATCACACATAGATTAAATTAATTCGTGGACATTGGAAAGGAACAAAATCGTTCTTTATTACAAATCAGGTTCAATATTTGTGATACAAAAGCGAAAAAGCAAAATGCCAAATGATATCATGTAATTAATAAGACTGAAAGAACCAAAAGTATTTGATCCATAAAAAATCATCTTAATACACGTATTTCTGGAGTTTATGTAACATTATAACAATAAGGAAAAAATTAAAATCATAAAATATACAAATAGAAAATATAATAGATATAAATATTTTATAAATAGAAGGTTTTACGCATATGAAATGTAAAGTCCACCTCGTTTTACAAATATTTCAAACTATTAACTTTATTATATGGAAACTTTCAACAATAAATGATAGTTATTAATAAAATTAGAATGTACGGAAGAATGATAACAGATTATTTTTAAAAAAATATTCTGTATAAAATTTTTTACAATCTTAATTTGTTGCAAAAATGTTTATTAAACAATTCAAACGACTCTCTCACGTAACACGAATATGAGAAAATACTATAATTTATGACAAATGTTCGATCATAAAAATGTTATTAAATATGAAAACATTTATCAACTTCCTGAAAAATGAATTGGCAATTTTTATTTACTGTCGGGTAATTTACTAATTGGGTAATTTTAACTTTATTACTAATCGACGTACTTAAAAATAAATAGGTAACTTTGGGGTTGGACATAGAGAAAAAAAAAGGTAAGTCAGTAGTATTAAGCTTTGTGTTCAAAGACTTCGGTAGTACTTTATCACAACTAAGCTGAGAAAAACTAATTATTGCGAAAAAAAAAAGAGGAATCGGGAATGTTTTTATGGCAATAAGGAAATAAATCTTCGTATCCACTCCAACGTAATATAACGAGGCAACTGGTATATACAAAATAAGTTCAAAATATCGAACAATAACAACTAAGTACTTGAATGACAACCATGCTTGCGTTAAAATAGGTGGGTTTATCTGTACAATACAAACACGTCATTAATCAGAGATGCTCTAAATATCCCTGTAATATCACTTCTAGCGTACGGCAGAGCACAGAAAAAGTACAATTTATAATCAATTGTCAATATCCAAAACAATTCACCCATTCTGAGAATTAACCTAAATAAAAAATATATTTGGAACATTACATTACAGCGTGAATAATTTCTACCAATATTTCAATGAATCCACTTCACAAATTATTAAAGATTACCTTGATGCCTACGAATTATAGATTAAAAATAAGTAAATTCACGTTGAGCAAATGTGTTAATGCATTTAATATTTAGAGGTCAATTCAAAAGAGGTCCCAGGAATTGCAAAAACAAAACAGAAATAGATGTTCGAATTTGGTTTCCTAGAAATGGATACACATAATTGGATTTTGTTTAGGGCAACACGGTCTCCCTAATTAAACTATTAATCACCCTCGATTTTTATTTCATTGCATTCAAATATATAACTCGCATTATTAAAATCATAGCCTTAACTTAAATACAGCTATATTCTGACACTTTATAAAATATTGTACAAGTTCACAACAATTGTTACAGAATAATAAACATGGAATATGTAGTCTTATCATATATGAATACATTTAGATGATACGTGACGTTTAATATAAATTTACATCAAATAAATATAAACTACAAGCAGTATAATTATAATATGTCTTTACGTACATTGCAAAAAATGAGCGAAAAATTGTAGAATCGTATTAGTAATAGATTTGAGTAATGCATGGACATAGGAAAAAGGACAAAATTGTACTTTATTACAAATGAAGTTCAATGTTTGTGATACAAAAGGAAAAGCAAATACCTAGAAATAATACGGAATTAAAAATATTTTATTCCATCCTTACAAAAGCACATTACTTTTTTTCCATTCTATTACACTTCCATTAAAAGAACATAAGTAAGATTATGTGCCTCATTGTAAATACTTGTATAGGTAATAGAAAATATGCTACCCGGTTAAAGAAAGAGAAAATTTCTTTTTTATCCAGTGCAAAAAACTCGACTTAATTACGCATTAAATATTGCATTAATTTGTGGTATATGTTTCACTTCCACATGTTGTTTTCTTTTGGACTCGTGAATACATCACGTCTGAAAGGAAGAGCAAAAAAATTGAAAAAATACTTCACCCACATTTACATTTACGTGATACTCTTCATGACGAGGGTGTATGGCAGATGATCAGCGTACATCATGCATGTATATATTCTTGCACTTCAAAGAAACAGGACATATAAGACTTGTTAATTTTAATTGTTAATTCAGTGGTTGAAATGATAATAAAATGTTATCGCTAATCGCGTCGTCAGATCAGCAGAGAAAGTATGGGACGTCGAAATACAAATCTAAATCAGGCTAAAAGTATTGGTACTATTTTAAGTATTACGCCATGATCAAATTTCAACCTACAGAACAATTTAATTGACGCGGAAACAGGCTTGTGCAGATCGCTAGTTCTAAGGTATAAGGGATTGGTCTTGGGGGAAGGATGACAAAAGACCAGACGGGATACATTTTATGTAATAAAAACATTTTATTAACCCTTTGACGATTATGGAGTACAACATTAAAATGTCGACCGAATTTCCTGAAACTGCCTCCTAGAGTCCCTGTGCCTAAGTTTTTCGCCTATTGACCAAAAAGTGAAACTAATGTCTGGCATACCTAGAACACAAGTTCACCATTGTTCACTGTGTGAGTAAGAAGGGGATATTGTTGGGATGGAAAGCACTTCCCGCCCGAAAAAAAGAACTATTTTGCTAGACTAGTTGGGTCTTGCAATTGTATCACTTAGCTGGATATTGTTAGTTCCAAGGTAGCTCTTAGTGGCTCGTAAATGTTTGGTGATGTGCATACCCTGCCACACACCCTTGTAGTGTCTTGCAGGATATTACGCAGATGTAGATAGGTATGTGTACATGTAATAACATGGTCCAATAGTAAGAATCTCAAAATGTCTTAACGTGTCACAATGTTCGTGTTTTATTGGCAACAATACTGTTGTATACACTGTTTTGTTTAGTGAAAGGAGTCCCAGTCGCAGAGGTCAGTATTTACAAAATATACTCTTCCTGGTCCAAAATCAACTCTTTTAATAGTTTATAATATCGTACTGTTGGGTAAACAATTAAACTGTGAAAACATACTTAAAATGTTGGATCAATCACATTGGACATTCACACAGTACACACACTCACGGGCGTTATTCCATGCCGACCCAAGAGGTTACGCCCACCGGCTCGTTAAACCTTTATTTAACGTGGCGTTTCCCCCTGCGCTCCCCTCCGGGCCCGCAGAGGCATATTCCACGCATTCACTCCCAGGGCCAGGGCAAGAAAGACGCGAGACGAGATCAAGCGGACTAAATACTTTTAGCTAGGCAACTACTAAATTAAGCCCTATGTTCCCCATCCACCCACCCTCTAAATAATAATCTACTGCCTAATTCCCTATTCCTACCTATTCCTTTTTTATTCCTATCGGCGCTGACCCTGTTCATCATCATTCATACACCAATCATCAAAACATTCCCTCAAACATAACATTCGAAAATGTACCTGCAAAAGAAAATACAATTAATACCTGTAAAAGAAAGTTTATTAATGGACAAACTGTAAAATAAGTTTAATTTCACCGTCAACAAGAAAAGAAATACACACTCACAAAAAAACCTAAACGCAGGCACTAATAGGAACATATATAAAGGTGTTCGAGTGCGTAATGTCGCCAAGAGTTTGGTCCCTGCCTAAGTCAAAAACTAAGAGCTACAAATACCAAGTGAGAAAATCTAACAACAGGGAGTGATGTAAACGTATAAATGGTTTAGAAGCGCATAGTGGCGCAGAGAATGTGATTCCTGCCTAAGTCAAAACCTAAAAGTCTCAAATACCCAGTGACCAAAATGTCCTGCCTAAGGCAAAAACTAAGAGCCCGTGCACGAGGCAAATCCGAAGTTCAACAACCAAAACTGGATTGACCCGGGTCAAACGACCGATATGCAAACACCTACACAAAAACTTCTCTACAGACATAATACCTTAAGTATTAAGATATAAATGGCGATTTGTACAAAATAAAAATATGTACGCAAAACTCACATAAAAGCCGTTGTATTCGTCGGTAGGCGTGGATGATCTCTTCTCTTTATACACCGCTGTCACCTCGCAGCTATGGGAAGGGTAGGTGGACGAAAGAGCATATAACATACAGGCACACACTTGCATAGAATTCAACATACAGAAATCTCTCTAGTCTTTTTTGAATCACACCAACTGATGAAACTGGAACTCACAGACACCACGGTGATTTGGTTCACTTTCTTCACATTCCAAGATCACACCACTTTACTCCACCACATCACTTTTCTTCATCACTTCCTTCTGCATGCACACACACAAACACATACTGCAGGATCCTCCATCTTAAGGATTAGGCAGGCCGGGGCGTTGAGGAGTTTCCTAAGGAGAGAGCGGGTTAATAACAAACATAAATATAAACGGATGCGGAGTTGCTCACATTTAACTGAGAATTCCAAAAGAGAGCATTAATGCCAGAACAGGACGCCACAGACATCTAGGCTCCCCAATGAAAGGAAGACCGTGTCAGTGGCAGCAATTTAATTTTGAAACTTTACACTAGAGCAGTCTTCGCATCCATAAAATAACGCTAACAGCTAAACGATAATCCTAGCTACCCTACTGTTACGATGGGCCAGAAGGGCCTTAGTTTCAAAATACATTGGAAACTGACTACATATCCTACCCTCTAGCTGGCCGGGGCGTTGTGGAGTTACCTAAGGAGAGAGCGGGTTAGTGAACATGATAAACAAGCAATCAATAGGTTGAATGCCAAGTTGCTCACATTTAGTGAAGATAGCTGAAAGTGCATTTTATAAAAATGCGAGGAATGGTCACCCAGAAACTAAGTGCACCTTGATGCACGTCGTAACAGGCGATCCAATTCCGTGAATATTGAAATTTAACACTAGAGCAGACTTCGCATCCAAAGAAAATAAAGCTAACAGCTAATCGCAATTCCTAGCTACCCTACTGTTACGATGGGCCAGAAGGGCCTTAGTTTCGAAATACATTGGAAACTGACTACATATCCTACCCTCTAGCAGGCCGGGGCGTTGTGGAGTTACCTAAGGAGAGAGCGGGTTAGTGAACATGATAAACAAGCAATCAATAGGTTGAATGCCAAGTTGCTCACATTTAATGAAGATAGCCCAAAGTGCATTTTATGAAAATGCGAGGAATGGTCACCCAGAAACTAAGTGCACCTTGATGCACGTCGTAACAGGCGATCCAATTCCATGCGTTTTGATTTTTTAATTCTAGAGCAGTCTTCGCATCCAACGAAAACTTATATTAACGCGGTTACTAACTATACTCTAACTAACAGATACGATGGGCCATATGGGCCTGGAAAGGTTATAAGCCATGACTAACTGTTCCTACACTCTACTCTGCATTCGATGGAGGGCCCTCCCTAGGAGTCTTCTCATCTGTGGAAGAAACTGATCAAAAAGGCATAAAAAATAGACAAATTCATTACAAAACATATACATGAACAAAACAAAAATAGGTACACTCAAAATACACACATGATATCTCATTATGATACATGATATACAGGATATTAACACACAGAAAGTACATCATACAACACTTGCAAAAACTTTCCTACCTAGAGTCATGACTCGCTAAACAAGTGGCCACTTGTTGTTGTTGGTGGAGTACTCCACCATTGAATACCAGATTAAACAGCGGCCCCGACATTTTATCGGGGCCTCTATACCATTAATTAACCAAGCTTGGTTTCACGAAATACCTTAACACCATTCTCCAGACAGTGATCACGTCTGATCATGCCTGGAAGTGGAGCAATGGGCTCCCAAGACAAATAAACAATTCATAAACATTCATAAACACCCTCGTACCCTCAGGTCTACCTTGTTTACCTCTGCCGAACCTGAAAGAAAGTTTATAGTGTTACCATAGCATCGCACAGCCAAGATCAAACCGATGAGCGACACTGGTGTTGACTGACTGCACCATCCTCTTCTGTTCTGGACGTCCAATGCGGAATCCTCTGACCTTTGACCCCCGTCGCCATCCAGGGAGCGATTCTACAATCCTACCACCCTGCAAGGATGGAAAGAAAATTCAGAATTGTAGACAAGCGATCGTAGAAACAATCTGAGAATGTACAAACAAAGTACTATTAATATGCCTTCTGCATCTGCCTTAATATCCCTTTTTCCGGACTAACAAATGCCTTTCGTAAAGAATAAAGTTTCCGAATGAGGAGGTATGTGAAGAGTGGATTGAATTTTTTCCCTGCTTCTGACATAGCATTCTCAGTTGTCATCGAAATATTATTAGTTTTGTATTATTCTACCCAATATAAAAATAATTTATACGCCAGACCAACGGATTAAGAGCGCTCCAATGGAGACGTAAACAAACTGTGAAATGGTAAGGATTACTGTCGGCAGGAACCACACTGCTTCTCATAATGCAAGTAAAATAACTGATAAAATGGTCGTTTATACTTTAAATGTCTTCATATTCATTAAAATATCTTCGCTGTTTGGTACATACACTTCCCAAATTTATTTTAAAATTTCACATGGACGGCGTTTACTTCAAACACGGCAGTGGGCAAATTAATCAAGTATATCAACCAGTTTGGTATTCGTAAAAAGCTGTTACATCAGTCATAACAAAGGCACTATTGCCATATATGTAGAAGACTGGAGAGGACATGTGATTTTTGTAGCTCCTTGCCGAAACTAAAAAAACAAATTCTCGAGGCGTGTTACTCAGTTCATCTCGTTCCGTAATAATAAGACGCTCAAGGTGCCAACAGACATAATAGCACACTTAATCTTCATTTAAACTCTAAGGATGCCAACATAGCAGATGTTGACAAATATGGTTTTTCTTTCAAAATCGTCTTAAAAAAATAACATCTGTTTTAAATTGACTCATCGAAATAAGGTTTATAATAATGTCAACTGTGTTTAAATTACTCCTCGTCTAGTTCCAATCTAACAAAACATTTTTGAAAGGAAGAGTGAATCTTTTTTTTTATAGATTTCGCCGAGAGTTAAGGTTGAATGAAGAATCGTAAATGCCGTGAGAGCACGAGGGTTGATATCTCTTTTCTAGCTCAAGAAAAATGACTAACATATTTCCAGTGGTACTAGCCAGTTCAAGTGGCTATTTCAATATAGATGACAATCAGTAAACTTCAAGTAGAAGTATTTAGCCAGTAGTATATCAAGTCAATGTGATAACTAAAGGTAAATAATAGGACTATGTAAGATCAGTTCCCGGATCCGTTCATTCATTCGATAGTTTCAATTAAATAATTCAATATTTAGTTCATCGAAACTTCGGAGACGTAAGACCCGAAAAGAAGATCGAACTCCTTATAGACAGCGAGGGTCATTTTCTTCTAGAAGTTCTCGTTTTGGAAATGTTTTAAGATAGTCGGTAATAATACAAAATTCTGGATACAAGGTAAAATTTCTATGGAAGAAACTGCTGAATATATCACTTTTATTTTTAGAAATTCGATAAGCTAGATTGAACGATTTATACGTTTTGAATTACGTAACCTTCTTCATAAAATTTAACTTCAACATTGAATCAATGAAAATGTTTTATGCAATGCCAGAATCGGCTAATGACATTTAATAATGCAATAAAATATCCCTAAGCTGTAAGGTAAGTGATTATGGTAATATTTCCCCTCGTCCATTTAATTCGGTAACAATGTGGGGAAAATAACCTTGGTTTACGAAATCACTCGAGCAAGATTATTTAGGTGGATAAGATGAATGTTTTTATTTACAGCTTTACGGGAACTATGAGCAAAACAAGAGTGTTTAAACGGGAGGAAGCATTTCAAGGGAATATTCTCTCAGTTAACTTCTAACTCGTCCAAGTTTTCACCACGAGCAGAAAAAAACTTTATCTGTAATTAAATCACGAGTAGTAAGCACGTATAGATCCGTACCTACCACGATGGCCGTCGGCTTCACCAGTCGTTACCTTCTAACCTCCTTATTTACATCAGTTGTCAAGCGATTCCTTCCCACAACTCGCATGCTGTGTTTACGTCACTTGATCTAGCTTTCCAAAATATACCCCCAATTAATTAATAATGGTAAAACATTAATTTGAAAAAGTTTAAACTATAGCTTGACAACGTTTCTTTTGATCCAAACTATAAATTATACTATATTAACTATAAACTAAATTCAATAAATATTATCACCTGGTTGCCAAGGACATATGTCGCCACATAAAAGATGCAAACATTTCTGCCTCGTATTTAGATAGTAACAGTTGCCACAAATCCCTGTCGTATATACAAAACCGCCTGTTATACTATTGAAATACCTAATCTATTAATCAGCATTCGTTTGACAGAGGCGATAAGGGTAGCGTCAAAAAATCCTCTAAATGGTGGTGAAGATCTTCGAAGGAGAAGTGGACTGGAAGAAAGGCAAAGGTTGTTTACAAGATGATATAAGAACAAATGATAAAGGATGTGAAAGAGAAGAAATGCAAAAATATGAAGAGATTAGCCGATGGAAGAATTCAATGGAGAGCTCCCACAAAACAATATTTTAGGAATACTGACTGTAGATGATGAATAAAGACATTTCGAGTCGTTGAATGTGAATGGAAGAGTTGAAACTCGCTTCTGAAACTCACGACATCCAGTCAGGTGGAATTTTCATTAACTCGCGCTATGTACCAATACCAAATCTTCGTAGAAGCTTCTACTGCGCGAAAAAGATTGGAAAAAACTTTTTTAGGTGTCCATATGTGCTGTGTTATTTGAAACTATTACGGACAGACAGTGGTAATTAAAATGTGATAATAATTTGTCTTCATTGAAGGTCACTTGAATTAATAGCCTCGCTCTCTTACGGTCAAAAACTCTTTAAACATGGAATATCTTCGATAAGATAGTGGTAATGCAGTCACTAAATGAAATTCCAATGCTTCCTGTCTCTTAATGCAAGTGAACTATGTCTGATTGAATCAGGAATTATGTAGGCCGTCACAGAAATAGCAGCTACTCTGAAACTTGTGGGATAACCTCAATATGTTATTTTCAACAACTAGTTTCAGGGAACTTAGTGTAAGATCCTTCCTGTAGCTAAAAGTAATGCAGATATTAATTAAAGAATAAAATTATTTTTTTAAACAAATATCTTCAATTGCACACAAACTGATATTATTGAATCCCCTTTGCTGAATCAATGGAAACATATATTATTCTTCGCTTGTGTGATATAGGATAGGGAAAAGGGCAAATCAACCATTGAAACATCCGTCAGCAAACCTTGTGTGAAGCGGTATAAAGTGAGGCTTGTGATTTTAATAACGATATAAAATTTGAAAAACGTAATTGTCCGCCCTCTGGAGCGAAACTGAAATATAACGATAATGTCAGTGCCCGCGTTATCAAGATCTGTGTTCGGTGTTCAGAAATTGTCTAGTACTCCTCGCCTAATGTGACGATAGCTGAAAAGCATCGAAATTCAAATAAACAAGCAGGACACTCACTATAGAGTACTATTCGTCGCCCTATCTACGCCTCCACCAATCAACTCGCACTCAATTTCATCTATTCAGTCCAATGATCAGCACGAAAGACCGAATAGTGTATGGGAAAAGTAGAAAGCATGAAAGAACCTGCCTGGATGATAATTTATTGCAGCGTAACCTCAACGGGAATCTATCGAACTGAACACGAGATGGAATTTCGTATAACTTATAATATGAGTGAAATTGGACCGTGTGAAATGATAGTAAACCTCATGAAAACCCATCCTTAAATGTCTGGAATTACAACACCTATGATTTTCCGCCTCGTACGGTTGAAAACCAAGGGTACTTTAAGTCAAATCAAGGGAAACTAATTCACATGTAAAAGCCAAAACGTGACCCATCTAAGTAATATTGAAATATAAAAATCAGGAAAAGACGATGAGCGCAGACATCAAATGAAATCCATCAATCAGAGTACATTGTGCATGTAATGCTTTGCTATTTTTATCTTTTTTTAAATTGTTGAATTTGGACCAGAATATAGTTCCTAATCTTGTTTAATGAGGTTCCATCTTGACTCCGCGAATCAAAATCCCGTAAAAGAGCTATAGATTTTAATGAATAAATACCTATAAGCATGCACAATAATTGTATGAGTATGCTACTATATAGCGTGTTGTACTTGCATTCTATTACTTACAAGTTCTTTTAATTCGTTTTGACTTCGGAACATGACTGACTTGATGTTACCACATTTAATTTACCAAGTGAGAAAACATGCCCAAACCCGCTAATACGTATTCTAAAATAGGTTAAATATTTTTTCCTAGTTTTAAACTATTCCCTTGCAAATACAACTCCTCTTTATTTTGAATTTTATCAATAATGATATTTTGAACATTTTAAATTACATAAAAATATAAGAAGGAGCTTGGTAAAATATATTTCCTTAATTTAGCTATTAAATAGGCTCGCAAGCACGTTCCGTCACAAGTACCGTTGCCAATGATAACAACATACTGTAGCGCCACTTTCATGTAACTGTTGCTTTTCTGCGTTATTTCGAGCAAAAATTTATAAATATAAACTACACAAGAGCGGTAAGGAGAGCACTTTTTTGCAATGCTAAATTCTACATAAATTGCGCATCTTATATTAGTTTTTCGTCAAAACGACATTTTCCCTTAAATTATTAATCTGCAAACTTTACTGAAAGAGCCATGGTCTGCCGTATAACCCACATGATATAGAATAGCTTCTTCAACGTCTTTTTCTTCAAATATATGATGGCAATATCTCATTATTTGAATACCAATCGATAGAAGGATGAAAAAATTGTGTGTCCTGAAATTCTAACAAAAATGACATCTACTTAAGCCACCTTAAGCATGATATGTAAACTAGGTTTGGTGTGAATTCACCCCCTGCCACACACATTTACGGTGGCTTCAAGGGTATTGTGTAGGACTAGATTTTGATATGCGCGGGTTGGTTCCACAATCTCACCCCACAAGTGGCACTTAATTTCGAAATAATGACAATTCAAATGAAACACGCGAATTATAGCGTCATATCATATCACTCTGGAAGAAATCAAGCTATAAAGGATTATTATATAATATTATTTGACCAGAAAATGTCCGCGAATAAATTCCACCATCGCCATCGGCAGCACTACAACTTGCGATGAAAGAAGCTCGGACAGACATCAAGCGAAGAAAAGCACAAGGTAAGGAATAAGACTCAAAGACTGCTTAAAGAGCCTAATGCTACAAGCAAGGAAGCCATCCATGAAAACATTCATTATATGCATGGAAACATCAGGAAAGCAGGCCAAGGAAGAATTGAAGCCTCCGAAACATGGTGCTGGAGGAGAATGTAGAAGATTAAATGGACAGATAGAGTGAGGAACGAAGAGGTGTGTACAGAAGAGCAGAATGGAAGGCTGCGGTGAAGTTGAATGAAATACTGATGATGCTCATCGATCAGGTCATACAATATATTGTATATCAAACAATAATTGATGTTAGTTTTCACTAGTAAGATCCCATCTTGAATATCCAGCCAGTTTATGTGAACAGAATGAATTAATTTTGATCAGAGAGCTAGAGAGTGTGCAGAGTAGAGCAGGAATAGGTTTCTTATAAAAGGTGTTCTGTTAGCTTAAGTGGTGTAATAGAATCAATATAAAATTATTTAGGGAATCACTATCAGAGCGTTGGATAAAATACAGATTAAATCAATCACATGTGATTTCTGCAGAAATTTAAATCATCGGATAGCTTCACTGGACATGTTAGGCACATATTAAAAACACCAGCGTATTATGCTAGATTCGACCAGATAAATAAGATTTGAGAGAGATATATTGTCATTAACCATAGATTCAAAATGTCATTTTTCCAGCGTGCTATAAAAGAACATATACAACGTATACAACTATTGTTAGAGCAGTCTGTAGTGCATGATGCATGCATTAACCACCAATAATCCCTCTATTACTATATGTAGATACAAACCATTAATTAGCATGTGAGCCTATAGTCTAACATGTTTCCCTACTTGCATGTCAATACGATTGGCTATTACGTATGAGTATCGCGTAGATGAATGTGTTGTCACTAAATTGAAGATTGTGTTTTCACTCGTGAATGTAATAGCAACCAATAATCCCTTTAATACTATGTAGCCTAGTTGCATGTCAATAGTGAATGTTTGCTGATCTTCACCTCCTGCCAAACACCATTGAAGTGGCTTGCAGGGTATCGTGTAGGCGTAGATACTAATGAATTAAGAATGTAATTTGTTCCAAAGACGCTAAAACCTTACACAGCGAGCGTAGTCAATGACCAAATATCTTTCGTTCTAGAGTGAAAACAGTATCAGTACGGATTCAGGAAATCTAAAAAAACCGTTCGCGGCTGAACTTCATATCTCATGAAATACGCTTGTCATTTGAACTCTCTGCAGTCAGCAAGAATGACAGTTATTTACAGTTAGATGCTAGAGTTCGACTTATTCTGTCTCCATCTACTCATGCTCTGTGAATTACATGCGATGGAATGAATTCTAAAAATGCTGATTTGGGATTGAACACAGTGTCTTTCGATATGACTACTCTTACAAACAGCCGAGATTTAAAAAATGAATTACAAGATTCCCATCAGACTTCAGAAGGTCGAGAGAATATTCTTTGCACTTGATCGTAAACTCAAGACGTAAGGATCTCGCCCCCGGAAGATATTCTGGGAAACAATGATTTGTAATACATTACGACCCCGAAGAAACTGATTGAAATCACCAAACTCACATCAAATCTCACAAAAGGCCGAAATAGTTATTATATTTCCCAGAAACAATCATTGATCAAAGAAAAGAAAATATCTAGGGTAATAGACACGTTAAATACTTGGGCGTCACCATCACTGAAGACTTGGGAAAACAAACCTGGGAAATAATCAGTGTAGAAAACCGTATTATTACGATTCGTAAAATAGGGTTCAATTGTCAAGTTGTTAAAGGGTTCATTAGTCATGGGTTCAATTGTATAACTGCGATAGGAGAGTACTAGAGAGAAAGAATCCATTTCGCACTTCCTTTAGAAAACATGCAGCTAGTGTAATGAATTGGAATCCTTACGAGGAAGGTAGGACTCTCTAAGGAATAAGAGCGTGTGCAAAGGAGTTCGGCCTCTTTAAATAACCTTGCCATGGTAATTTTATCACTCTTTGCGAGTTTAATAGAAGAAATAGAATGGGAAATACTATCAAAACGCAGGTTGAAATTTAGGCCAAAAGTTTAGAATGAATTCGAAGCTTATTAGGTTAAAGATAACGTAAGATTTAGAAGAAACCCATAGTATTATCCTAGGTTTAATCAGATAAATAAATTTTGAGAGATAGATTTTCGTACCGATAGTTTAAAAATGTTATTCTACCCGCGTAGCATAAGAGAGCCCAATATAGGCAGCATAGCAACGGAATAGGTAATAGGTGAAATATTTCTGGAGCAGGCTCTACTGCATGTTACCAACATTACTAGTTACAAACTAATTCCAATCTAAGAATGCCAAGAAAATACACATGAAAATATGTAGTGAAAATCTTTCTAACGAGAAAACAATTTGTTACCATGTAAACACAAACCATCTAGTCACACTTGACCTTATATTGAAGTTGTTTCCGTTCAGTAGTATCTTAGTTCATTTTATTGGAGATCTTCACCCCCTGCCACACACCCTCGCGATGGCTAGTAGATGGCTATAGATTTAGATACTGGAAAACCCTTCCAGTAAATAGTGGCTTCTTCCTATCGAATACCTTCAATTACACCGCGTTGTATGCAAACAGGCACTTAATACTTCGTATCCACTGCTCCCGATCGAAAAATAGTGATAAAAATATCAATCACTCTTTACCTCATCCTATTTTCTAGAGCGTCTCCTAACATGAGGTTCACAACTCTTAAGAATATAAAGTAATTGCAACTCAATCATCGACCTCAATTTCTAAATTCGAAAATTAACGCGGTAATGCCAGCGGATAAATTTAATTTCACATCGAATAACGGAACGTTAACAAGTAATATTTGTAATAATTTTCGAGTCGTCGACAATGTTGGCCATGTGAAGGGTAACACGCCACTGAAGGATTAAAATTGATTGATTGGAAAAGAAAAAAAGAGCTCTAAATAATGGACCACGATGATAATGCGTTGTGAAAATAATTGTCAAGAAACAGTATCGATAAAGTATAAAGTTACCTAGAAAAAAACAAATTTATGCAATAAGATATAAAGTGGTGATACGCGACTTTATGGGGTATACTATCAAGTTCAGTTTCATTAAGACCGATTCTATTAATCTCAGACTTATATCGACTACAATTAGAACGATATAAGAAAAGGACTTCCATTTCTAACAATGCAGAAGCGTTGAGAAGAAGCTAGGTTATTCGTCCGAGAAAATTCTTGAGACTCAAAAGATACCTTTTGAGAATTTCGGCGGGAAAATGGCGTAGGTATATCAGAAGACAATCCCTTAATCTACAAGAAGTACAGAATAAAAGTAAAAAAGGACCAACTATAAGTGAAAACATAATCGATCGAGAATAAATAGCATTAGCAATAAAACTGACTCACCATTTCCCATCTTGAAGATCGTTCCTCACAGGCTGTTTCTCGAATTCCCTGTCATCCCAAAGTCTCGCGAGACCGGTGATGAAGATCCATGATTCAGTGTCACGTTAACTGCAAAAACTTCTTCCTGAAAGAAATTCACATATGTGAAACAGTTGCAATGAGATCCATAAATTTGCCATAAATATTGCTGAACTACTGCAGTAAAATATCCGACAATCAGTGTGGAAAAATATCTGTAATATTTGCAGCCACGCATAACTAAGTAAAGCAAGAGTTTTATGTAATTAAGTAATTGGTGTATCTCTCGGAATATATCCCTATTCTTATGAATCCTGAAAACTAAGTTACGAACTGCTTCGAATTTCCCTTAACTGCAATATCCCTTGGTATAAAATCACCGTAAACTGGATTAACATTAATAATTCCCTCTACTTCAAAGTAAAACTTTCTTCAATCAGGACTGAAACTCACCTGTCACTCCGTTACGGCGTCACGACGAATACTGATGACTAAACGCCTGATCACGTGTATAGCTGTCACGGTCAGTCGTGACGTCACACTAGACGACCAATCAACGAAGTACAATGAGAATCCCTCATGATTAATAATTTTGAAAACGTTTAAAATGCATCGCAGTTTTGAATCTTATTTTCCCAATTCTATTTTGTGGATATTTTTTTGTCATTAATTTTTCGCTATAATAGTTACATACTTAATTAATAAAAAAAAGTTATCAGCGCCAACTGCCATCACTTACGTAAACTACACGTTTTGGCGGTAAATAAGTCTCAATAGGCAATTGACGTTTGGAATTTTCAATTACCTGAAATTTATCTTGCAATGAAATATTTAAAAAAGCAATTTATTTTCCAACAACTATTGTGACGTTGTGCAATTAGCAGAGCAATCATGACAGGTGTACGCAGACTTTTAAATTTTTAATGACAGACGTTTATTAAAGTCCGATTTCAGTATCCGTTACTAAAATTATGGCGTTCTTTTAAATAGTTGAATGACAAATTTTGTTGTCAGATTAACTTTGCCACCAACATTCAAGCAATAACGATATCGTATATACGTTCCTTGACTTCCAAACAGACGTTTGCATTTGCTAATTGAAACGTTATTCCTGTAGCACCAATAAACTTCGTCGGCATTGAACGTAGAATACTTTAACAATGCGAATCACATTCTGACGTGGGCAAAGAAATGGAAAAATTGAATAGAAACAAGTGAATGCTTACATATACGAGACTCGGAAACTCTGGAAACAATTATTCTGCCATCACCACAGCAACGGTAGCTTCTCAACAACTTTTCACGGTCAATTCCTCCCGGTTAAGCACTTATAATCACGGCACGGTATTAATTGGTCACGTATCACGTAATCCACACATGGAAACCACTGTTCATATCTCACGTTCAAGTTCATGTCACTGGCTTCACGATCGTGCACTCTCGAATTGCATCGGGAAGATCCCTATGCACTGAAGAACAACAACATCTTGAATCAACATGTCATGTTGATTCAAGGTGTTGACATGTATATGTCAACATCTTGAAGAGTCTCAAGTTGCAATTCGGCTTCTTTTGAAGGCAGGATTTGAAGGGTTTACCTTCACGATACATGTAAACATGATGTAACGCCAATCTTAGTCACTGAAGCACAATAGTGATCTTCGCTTAAGAAACTTTAAACGAAAATCACTTTCTTATTGCAAGATAGGAAACGCCTTCAAGCATTCTCGCTCGGTGTTCACTGATCAGCTGTTTAAGACGGTGTTCTCGCCTCGTACGAAGAAAAAAAGGAACTGAAGCAAGGAGTTGCTTCGTCCTTGAACACCAGGCCGTTGAGTTTGACAAACAATTCCTTCTCACTTTCACTTTCAGGATGGAAGCACTTCGGAAAAAAGGCGCATTGGGAATTGAATACCTATTCGGAAATGTTTCAGCCTTCGTTAATGAAACCGAAATATCGCTGTAATGTGCCATACACAAGGCTATAGCTACGAGATGAATCAGTCTTCAACTCAACCAAGGACATTTAAGTTTAAGTGAGGTAAGACTCATAATAAATCATAGTACGGGGGAAAAATGAAATTAATAAATTATCAGTACGACAATCTATCTCTCTAATCTTATTTATCTGATCGAATCTAGCATAATACACTGATTTTTTTATGCACGACTACCATCTTCAGTAAAGCTATCCGATTTGAATTTCTCTAATAGATTTAATCATCTCCTTAACCTACGCTGTAATAATGCTTCCCAACCTACTTCTTGTATTAATCCTGAAACACTACTCAACCTATCGTAACACCTTTTAACGAACCTAGCCTCTTCCTCTTCAAGGCACCTTGTATCGGTGTTAATTGGTGGTCACCTTACCCCCAAGGGAAGCGAAGAAATTAGGGATTAAGATTCGGGGTACGAATTCCGAATCCAAGCAACTGAGACACCGACGTCTTTTCACCGCAGTTCCCGCGAACAAATGCCTGAGTCTTACTGGCGTCGAATTGACTTAAGTCGTCACTCACTTAGACGTATTTACTTGAATAAGTGACATTTGACCGGTAGGTCTAGCTTTACGCCCAAATGCACATACATATTAGGGCCGGGAAACAGACGAAGCGAAGGATGGGTAATTTATCAAGCGTGGGTCTGCCCTTGAAATTTCCCGCCATGCAAAGCAAAGGTGTTTTGACGCATACTTCGACCTTACGGACTCCTCGGCTTCATTGACGTCACACGTTGCTCAGCGACCTATGCGTCAACAAACCCCACTTGCAATGGGAAATCACTCGTGCACAACGAAGTGGAGATTTCAAAAGATGATTCAATGCCATGCCACACATAAAAGTGAATCGGTAATAGAGTGGTCAACGTAGAAATGGTTTTAATGGGTTAACGCCTGAAGTGACTACCACCTGCGCTTAATTAATTTCCATCAAAACACTCCATATCGAACCCCTTTACGACAATCTTCGTAATACCCTACGAACCACCACTAGCGTGAGTGGCAGGGGGTGAAAATTACTATACCTTCACCATTGACATGTAACTAAACTACTACATGGAAACATGTCAGATAATATGTTCACATGCAACTTGGTGTTTAATATCCACCTAGCAATGAATTGATCACTGGTTAAATTAACATTTTCCCAGATACATTAATTAATCGGTACTTCCCTATGATGCTTGTGTTATTAATGATTAAACATCCATAATTCACCAAAGACTTATCCACAAATATTTCACTTATCACCTATCATCCCTTTACTATTCTGTTTTAGTGTGTGCTCTTATGGTACGAAAGTAAAATCCACATTTTAAAACCTATCGTTAGTGAAAATATGTCTTACTTTAATGTTGTCAATCTGATCAAACCTACCATAATACTCAGGATTTCTTAATATATGTTTAACGTCTTTAGTAAACAAATCAGCTTGCAATTCACTTGAAAGGTTTTGCATAAATTGCGTTCACCTTCATAATATAATATAATTGTAATTAGGTATCTACCGAAATGTTAGCGTGATCGGGCGAAATGTTTGGGTGCTAGAGAGTTTCGGACCAGGGACATCGCTTGGAAACTGATAAAATACCAGTGGTAACAAATAATTTCGAAGAATTAATGTACTACACATTTTCAGGAGCATGTTAGAATCACCCGAACATTTCGGTAGATGCTTACAATTATATGATTGCAGAGCTTAAGTTCTTTTTTCTCTTGCGATTGTTTTTTCCAAAAAAGCACAGCGCTGGAAAATCACGGCACCAGGCAAATCATAACAAATGTTGTACGTGCGTCTGGACTGCGTGGCCAAAGATATGGAAATTAAAAATCACGATCACACTTCATGCTCTTCCGTTAATTTCGTACACAAAAAACGACAGGGCGTGCGGACGTATTTCCGCCACGTACTAATTACGTGATTTAGGTAAATAACGTAATTAACTATTCTACGTATTAATTATGTAATTTTAGCAAATTACGTAAGAAATACCTAAAAGAGTGGTACGTAAAGTAGCGTAAATACGCAATAAATGGAAACCCGGGTAAACAGGTTAAAAAATATGTAAAACCAGGGAAAGTCGTACAACGAAACTTCGATGAAAAAAATCGGGCGACGGAAAGTCTCGAACCAGGGACGTCGACATTATGAAACGAGTACTTCACCCGTAACCCAAACTGCAGTAATAAACATTGCTATTTATTATGTCCCGTTGTCACTTTCGGTGGCTGCTGCGTCACAGGCATTGTCGTTCTCCAAGCTTTCATACCCGTTGCAGGGCACGTCATCAGGGAAATAATTATCGAGAAGCAAAGATGCTGCTATTTATGGGGGGTGCCGTGTGCCCCCTCCCCCTGTCTCTTGGCCTTGACTGGTTGCCGTTCTCTTTCACCCCCCCCCCCCCCCGCTGCTGACGTCAGTGAGTTGTGCGGGTCATTCAACTAGAAAGAGTTTCTTCCAGACCGCGTTGAGTCGAATGCCGTCATCTCTGTTGAAGTTTTGCGGCCTCTTCTTAATTTCGACGGCCTCTTGAATTAAACGAGGAAAGTATTATTTATCCCTCGAGATGACCTTCGTCTCCTCGGTCAAGATAAGGTGGTCCTCTCCCGAAAGGGCGTGGTCTGCAACCGCCGATTCTTTTCTGTTGCCGTGCAGGATCGCTCTCCGATGTTCCTTTAATCGGCACGCCACCGACCTTCCGCTTTGCCCTATGTACACTTTACCGCAAGTGCACGGTATTTCGTAAACTCCTTCTGTGTGAAGAGGGTGAAGCCGGTCCTTCGCGGATGGTAATATGTCTTTGGTTTACGTGCCGAACCGCGTCTCTATGCCTGCTTTCCCAAGTATACGGGAAATGCGTTCGGAAGATCCAGCAACGTAGGGAATCATAGCATATCCTTTCGGATATGCTATGATATCGGTTGTCCGGTTGTTTTCGGGCAATCTTGGCTCCATCTTCATATGTCTCCTCACGAACGACTCCGAATACCCATTTCCGACGAGAGCGGCAACCAAGTGTGACTCCTCGTCTTTTAGAGCAGTGTTCTCGCACACCACTCTGGCCCTATGCATGAGGGTTTTGACTAAAGCCGCTTTTTGCCTTGGATGATGGTGGGAGGTTGCATGGAGATACCGATCCGTGTGGGTTTTCTTTCTATAGACGGAGTGCCGCAGAGATCCGTCGATCTACGATCAGCTACAAATCCTATTGTTCTTAGAAAATTTTCCTGCGCCAATATCGAAATGTTTTATTTTCTACACAACACCACCGGAGCCAGAATTATATTTAAAAAAAAACATTGTGACGCGTAAAAATTTATCTTTTTATAAAATAATCCGACACCGATATCGAAATGTTTTATTTTCCACATCACACCCACCTAGAAGAAATCATTTGGAAATAGAATTATAATGCCAAGTGTAACATTTTAGTTTTTTTGAGAACTTCCCAGCACGGATATCGCAATGTTTTATTCCACACGTCACCTACGGATAAATAAACGTTTGGAAAAATATGCGAAATGAAAAGCATTAAAATTTCTATTTCTTGAAAATTATCGGCAGCAATTACGAAATGTTTTCTTTCCATTAAACACCAATGGAGCGAGAATCTCTTTAAATATTAATAATAATAATGCAAAGCATAAAATAAAATGTTATCTTTTTTGAAAAATTTCAAACAATATTTTGTAAGTAGGAATTGATGCTTCCCCGGCGTATCTGCTTCAAGAAATTATCTCGGGTTGTCGAAATGAGGGCGAGATCTCACCCTGGAGATGACCCTCGAGTCGAGGATCGAAACGTCGGCCGAAATGGACGCCCTTAACTGGTGGAAAATCCGAGAAAACTTCTTGAAATATTTTCGAAATTATATTCATCCGAGAAAGTTATATTTTCGAAAAACAACCAAGAAGCAAGAACCATTTGGAAAAATATTTCATTGAACCGTATAAAATTTTACTATTTTTAATTTTTCCCTGCAGCTTTATCGAATTTTTTTTCAAATGGAACACATGGAACAGAAATAATTTGGAAAATAAATATATGTATATTGCAACGTTTTAAATTTTATCTTTTATCAAGATTCCCGCCACCATTGTCGTAACGTTATTTTTTAACAACACCAATGGAGAAAGAAACATTTGGAAAAATAAATATCATAAAACATAAAATTGTCTTTTTTGAAAATTTCCCTACAGCAATATCGATTTTTTTTCCAGATTACGCCCACGGAACAAGAATAAATTGTAAAAAAAATATATAACACGCAGAAAAATTCTTTTTATAATATATCGGCACCAATGTTGAAATGTTATTTTTTTAACAACACCAAAAGTAACATTTTGAAAAATAAATGTGACAAAAACACAAAATTTTCTTTTTGAAATTTTCCCGGAAAAATATAGTAAAGATTTCCTTCCATACCCACAGAGCAATTAACAAATAATTATTTTCCAAAATAAACTCAATAAACCGTATATAACTTTATTTTTTTAAATTTCCCTGAAACAATATGGAAATCATTTTTTTTCAATCATCACCAACAGAGAAATGAACATTTGGAAAATTAAATCTAATGTATCGCATAAATCTTTACTATTTTTTTTAAATCTACCAGTAACAAAATCTAAATGTTATTTTTAAAGACACCCACATAGCAAGAATATATTGTGAAAATAAATATATAATAAAGTATAAAAAATTTATCTTAAATTTATTTTTTTATTTCATACTGTTCAACCAATATGATTCGTTTAGTTCTATAAAAATTTCAATGCATTAATATCGAAATATTTTATTTTTAAACAACACTTAATGAGAAAGAATTATTTCAGAAACTAGTGCAACGTACAAAATTTAACTTTTTTATCAAATCATCCGACACCAATGTCGAAATATTTTTATACCATTGAAAACAACCACCTAAAAAAATCATTTTGAAATAGAATTATAATGCAAAAAATAACATTTTGTTTTTTTGAAAATTTCCCATCACGGTTATCGTAATGTTTTATTTTCTACAAATCAACATTAGAGCAAGAATCTCTTGGAAGAATAAATGTGTTGCGACGAATAAAAATAATGATGAATAATCTTTTTAATATTTCCCGTCACCTATTACGAAATCTTATTTTTTGAACAACCCCAATTGAGGAATAGACATTTGGAAAAATAGATTAAATAAAAGCAAATATTTTTGCCTTTTTTTTTATTTCCGTGCAGAATATCGAACCGATTTTTTACGCCCACGGAGCAATAAATGAATTTGTAATAGTCTGGAAAAATATATTCAAGGAACCTCATATAACTTTATCATTTGAAAATTTCCCCGTAACAAATTCGACATGGTTTTTTTCATTTATCAGCAACGCAGAAATAAACATTTAGGAAAAGAAGTGTTTTGTAGCGTATAAAGTTTTTCTAATTTTTTTGTAATATACCAGCAAAATATATCGCAATGTTATTTTCAAGTTAGAGACCACGAAGCATCAAAGATTTGTAATAAATAATGATTAAATATATATCTTATGAATAAAAGAAACTGTTTCCGGGGTAACTTGGTGGAATTTTTCCATAATGGAGAAGAGAAAAAAAATAACGATGCAATTCCACTGTTAGAAATATACTGGTACATAAATCCTACCTTTCTTCGAAAAATCCCTGCACTAATATCGAAATGATTTATTTTCAAACCAACACCACCAGAGCAAGAATTATATTTCAAAAAACAAATATTGTGCAAAGTACAAAATTCACCTTTTTTTTATAAAATCTTCGACACCAATGTCAAAATATTAATTTTTTCACGTATAATCCACCTAGAAAGAAATCATTTGGAAAATGAATTATAATGCAAAATATTTGGATTTTAGAAAATTTACTGGCCCATTTATCGAAATGTTTTTTTCCTCACTTCATACAAGGAGAAATAAACATTTGGTAAAATATGTGTAATGCAAAGCATTACATTTTCTTTTTCTTGAAAACTCCCGGCGCAATATAAACATCTTTTCTTTCCACAAAACACCAATGAATACCAATGAAAGAGAATTACTTAAAAATATAAATTGAATGCAACGCATGAAATATTATCTATTTGAAAATTTGCCAACAATATTATCTAAATTTTACCATTAAGTATAATTTCGCCAAACACCCAAGAAGCCAGAATCATTAATAAATATTAAATCAATTAACCGTAGAAAAAGTAATTATTTTTAATTTTTTCCTATTATCGAAATGTTTTTTTTCCAAAATACACATTCGGAACAGGAATAATTTTATAAATAAATGAAGTGTACATATAAAATTTATCTTATTTAATATTTTTCGCCCGATTACGAAATTTTATTTTTTTAACAACAGCATTAGAAGAAGAAACATGTAGAAAAATAAATATAACAGATTAAATTTTGTCTTTTTTGAAAATTTCCCAGCAAAATATCGAAATCATTTTTTTACACACCCAAGGAGCAATGATAAATAAATAATTTCGAAAAATAAATTCAATGAACCGAATATAACTTTAATTTTTGGACTATTTCGGTGTAACAATATAAAATGTTTTTTTCAACATCAACACCAAAAAAAATATTATGACACAAAAAAAATTTTTTTATTAAATCTTCCGACACCGATGGTGAAATATTTATTTTTCTACACGACATCCAACTGGAAAGGAATGATTTGGAAAAGAGAATTATATTGCAATATAAGACATTTCGTTTTTTGAAAATTTCCCAGCAACGCTATCGTATTGTTTTTATCACACATTAACTACGAAGAAATAAACATATATTGCGTTGTATTAAATTTTCTTTTTGTTGAAAATTTCCGGTAGCAATATCGAAAGTTTTCTTTCCACCGAACACCAATTCGGAAAGAATCTCTTTAAAAAATATATATAAATCAATGCACAAATTTTTATCCTTTTTGAAACCTTTCCGACAATATTTCCTAAATCTTAACATTAATTATTCAGGAAAGTATATTTTCGCAAAACACCCAAGAAAAAAGAATCATTAAGAAATATTAATTCAATGTAACTAATTTTAATTTTTCCCTGCAGCATTATCGTTAAGCTTTTGTTTTCCAAATTACACGCTGGGAACAGAAATAATTTGGAAAAATAATAGTTTTGAGAATTTTAAAAATTAATTATTTTAATAGTTCCCGGCACCTATGTCGAAATGTACTTTTTTAATAACAGCAATGGAGCACAAAACGTTTGGAAAAATGAATACAATAAAACATAAAATGTTGCCCTTTTTGAAAAATTCCCGGCACAAAGTAGATATGATTATTTTACACACCGAAGGAGCAATTAAAAAATGAATAATTTGGAAAAATAAATTTAATGATTCGTAAAACTTCTTTTTCTGAAAATTTCCTTGCAGCAATAAAGAAATCTTTTTTTTTCATTCATCACCAACGGACCTTTGGAAAATTAAATCTTATACATCGCATAAATCTTTAATAATTTTTTTCATCTACCAGCAACAATATCTAAATTTTTCTTTTAAACTACAACCACTGAAAAAGAATGAAGTGTATAAGTAAACATATAATAATGTTTAAAAATTTATCATTTGAATGTGAAAAATCCAAATTGATCGATTCCTTCTTTAAAAATTTCTCTCCTCCAACATCCAATGTGTTTTACTTTTTAAACATAACTATTGTGTAATTAGGCAACTTATTGCGGCTTAATAAATATATTCATTTAATTATTATTATAATTTATGAATTATTACTACAATAATTGCGAAAAACGCAATTATTATATTAAAAAACAAACACTATACCACGAACATAATTTATCATTTTTTTAATCTTCCGACACCAGTGCCGAAATGTTTGCTTTTCCTAACACAACACCGCCCTCAAAAAAAAAAATCATTTGGAAATAGAATTATAATGCAGAGTATAACATTTTGTTTTTTGAAAATTTCCCAGCTAATCGTTATCGTAATGTTTTATTTCCCACAAATTGCCAATGAGAAGGATTGTCATGGTAAATAAAAGTATAGCGACGAATAATCTTTTTAAATGTTTCCCGTATCCACACGAAATATTATTTTTTTAACAACACCAATTTAGGAATAAACATTTAGAAAAACAAATAATAATATGGCATACATTTTTTTTAATATACATGAAAATTTTATCGCAATGTTTTTCTTCAGATTACTCCCACAGAGCAAGAATTATTTATAAATTTAAATATATAATAATGATTAAAAATTTATATTTTTAATGTGTTCGAAATACACTTAAACACTCACATAAATCCTATTGTTCTTTGAAAATTTCCTTGCAATAGTATCGAAATCTTTTATTTTCTAAAATACACCACCGGAGCAAAACTTTTATTTTAAAAACAAAGCAAATATTGTAATGTACAAAAAATGTTTTGGCTGTATTTAATTTTGTTTTATATTTTTTTGTTTTTTATTGAAATAAACAAATAATATAAAATCCTCAAAATGTATGTATTTTAAAAATATTCCGGCATTAATATAGAAATGTTTATTTTTCTCACACAACACCCACCTACAATTAATCATTTGGAAAAAAATTTATTAAAATATTTTGTTTTAAGAAATTTTCCCATTCCCGGTTATCGAAATCTTTTATTCCACTCATCAGCTACGATGAAATAAACGTATGGATAACTATGCGTATTGCATGGCATTAATTTTTCTTTTTCTTGAAAAATTCCGGTAGCAATATCGCAATGTTTTCTCTTAACAAAACACCACTGGTGCCAGAATCTCTTATAAATGACATTATGAAAAATGATTCAATTAACCGTATGAAATGATATTATTTTTAAAATTTCCCCGCAGCATTATCAAAACGATTCTTTTTTTCCTAAATAAATAATTTGAATAGCAATAATTTGGAAAATAAATATATTGCGACGTTACAAAAATTATCTTTTTCGGCACCATTGTCGAAATGTTTTTTTTTACAGCACCAATGGAAAATTAAATACTTGGAAAAATATATATAAGAAAACTTAATTTTTTTCTTTTTTAAAATTTCCCGAAGGAATATCGAAGGAGTTTTTTTACACACCAAGGAAGCAATAAATTGATGAATAGTTTGGAAAAATAAATTCAATGAACCGTATATAACCTTTTTTTAAATTTCCCCGTAACCATATGGAAATCTTTTTCTCAATCATCACCAACGGATAATCAACGCGCAACAATATCAAAATATTATGTTTTTAATGACACCCACACAGCAAGAAAATGAATATATAATATATATGTTTAAAAATGTATCTTAAATTTATTTATTTATTCTTACTGCTCAACCAAAATTAATCGTTTCGTTCTTGGAAAATTTCCCTGCATTAATATCTGAATTATTTATTTTCTAAACGACACTAAATGAGCAAGAATTATTTTTTTTTAAATATATAGTGCAACAAACAAAATTTAAGTTTTTTTATAAAATCTTCCGAAACCAATGTCGAAATATGTTTAATTCAACACAGCACCCACCTAAAATAAATCATTCCAAATAAATTTATAATGCAAATTTACATTTAGTTTTTTGAAAATTTCCTGTAAATATTTTCGAAAAATTATTATTAATATTTTTCCGGGAAATTATATTTCCGCAAAACACCCAAGAGTCAAGAATCATTAAGGACCATATTTCAACGAGCCGTTTAAAATAACTATTCTTAATTTTTCCCTGAATCATTATCGAAATGTATTTATTTTACAAATTACACACAACATTTGGAAAATAAATTTAATGCAACGCAAAAAAATTATATTTTTAATGTTTCCCGCCACCAATCTACAAAATGTTATTTTTTTAACAACACCAATAGAGAATTATACATTTCGAAAAATAAATATAATAAACAAAAAATATTGTCTTTTTGGAAAATTTCCCGTAAAAGACTGGGAATTATTTTCCGAAAATATTTTCTATATCTTACCTTTAATTATTCAGGAAAGTATATTTTCGCAAACACCCGAGAAGCAAGAATCGTTAAGAAAAATATTTCATTTAACTGCATAAAAAATTACTATTTTTATTTGTTGCCTGTAGCATCATCGAAATGTTTCTTTTCCAAATAACACAAACGGAACAGAAATAATTTGGAAACATAATAGTATTGCAACGCATAAAAATTCCCTTTTTTAATATTTCCCGGCACTAATGTCGATTAGTAATTTTTTTAAGAACACCAATACAAAATGAAACATTTTGAAAAGAAACATAATAAAACAAAATTTTGTCATTTTTGTAAATTTCGCGGCAGAATATAGAAATGAGTTTTTCACACACCCTCGGAACAATAAATAAATTAATAATTTGGAAAAATAAATTCAATGAACATTATTTTTCCAATATATCCCTACAATGGGAATATCGAAGTAATTTTTTTTCACACCGAAAGAGCAATAAATAAATTAATAATTTGGAAAAATAAATTCAATGAACGTTATTTTTCCAATATTTCCCTACAATGGGAATATCGAAGTAATTTTTTTCACACTGAAAGGGCAATAAATTAATGAATAATTTGGAAAAATAAATTCAATGAACCATATATAACTTTTTTTTAATTTCCCTGCAACCATATCAAAATTTTTTTTTAATCATCACCAACAGAGAAATAAACACTGGAAAATTAAATGTAATGTAACGTATAAATATTTACTATTTTTTTTAATCTACCAGCAACAATATCTACATTTTTTTTTAATTACACTCATGGAGCATGAATAAATTGTAAAAAGCAATATATAATTAGGTAGTGGGCTTTTAGGTAGATCCACTAATAATTCAAAAAGTAATGACCTCATTTTTTTCAAAATATTAAAATACACACATCTAAAATAATTGAAAGTCATGAATGAAATATGAGCGATGTAGTTCCAATACTTTGGAAATGGTAGAAAAAACAAATATCGAATGTGCCAAAACCAAAATGTGTTTGGTCCTTCTAGTGTTAACTCATTTTACAGTTGTGTTTGGTTTAAACCAAAGGCAGAGTGAAGTGATAGAGATTAAGAATTTATGAGGCTATGGCAACTAATAGATCCTCTTCCGAGATATGATAATGGCGTGCGTACTGTTTATGAGAATTCTGTATTTTCCTGGGAGAAAGGGATTCAGTTTGCGATGAGCATCCCTCACACATCCCAATAGAACTGAGTCGCAGAGACAGAGAGGGTGAACAGATCCGTCCTCAACACAGCCAAGTGCAACGTGATGCAGCTGAAGCATTTGATCCATGAAAACCACCATTTTGGGTGGAGGTAGCAATTATGTACTGCAGTTTATTCAATCAACAACAACAACATCACTGCTGAACAACAAAGGTGGCAGCAGCATGGTTTTGGCATTGTTTCCACCCAGCTGTGAGTTAATTGAGACAATATGGATGGGTAGCATTTGCACCTAAGGATAAAACATTAAATGGATAGCAAATTTGATGCAAGAGGGAAGAAGTATCTTGGTTTTTGTCCTAATGGCTATAGATTATGTAACCCAGTGTCAATATTTCAGTAAAGTTTATTATCACAATGGAATTGATGAAAGCCAGCAGATGTGCTTGTCCTCCCAACCTACTCTCTTTCACTGGAGAGGGCATAATTCAGTCTTAAGTACCTAGTTGGTTGTCAGAAGTAGTTGGATAGGCTATTTAGGAGTAGTGTAGGTTGCAGTTGTACCTGTAGCTGCGAGAAATATGACATTTGTAGTCATTTATAGCGTAAATATTCTACACCTACAGCTTGAATTTATTTTTCTTTCAGTTTGTACAGTGATTTTAGTATTAGCATTGGGTAAGTGTAACATAATACTTACTCTATGATATAAGCCAAATTCATTTGGGTATGCTACCCTCTGCAACATTTTTGCCAGAGTTTCTCTGAGACATCTATAAACCCAGGTACAGTCACTGCCAATAGATACGAGGGCAGTTTGATAAGTAGGTGACTTTTTGAATTTCCCGAGCAGTAGCTTTAAATTCAACACTGCTCCCGTCAACTGCCATCTATTAATAGACTACCGTAAAATGTTGAGCAAGCTGCGCCACTTAGTTTGTGTTTGACAGCCATTGAAAGCAGACAACCTCGTGAATTTTAACGAAAATGGAAAAAAGTGAATTTAGTGTGCTGATTAAGCATTAATTTTTGTGTAAAAAACTATTACCGAAACCAAGTAAAGGCTTGATAAACACTATGGGGACTCTGCACCATCAAATTCAATGGTTAAGAAGTGGTTTACTGAGTTCCTTTGTGATCGTACCAGCACAAGTGACGCCGAACGTTCAGGTCGCCCAAAAGAGATCGTCACACCAGAAATCGTCGATAAAATCCATGGAATGATATTGGATGATCGGAGAATGGAAGTGCGTAAGGTGGCTGAGGCTGTATGCATCTCCACTGAGTGGGTAATTCACATTTTACATGAATATTTGAACATGAAGAAGCTCTTCTCGCGATGGGTGCCGCGATTGCTCACACTCGGCCATAAGCGCAACCCTTGTGACCACTTCAAAGGAGTGTTTGGCAATGTTCAGCCGCAATCAGAAAGAGTTTTGCGCCGTTTCGTTACCGTAGACAAAACATGAATACATCACACACACCAGAGACCAAGGAACAATCAGTGATATCAAAACAGTGGGTTTCTTCGGGTAAACGTGCGCCAAAGAAGGCCAAAGTGGGTCGGTCGGCCAACAAGTTCATGGCCACAATTTTTTTGGATGCACGCGGTATCATTCACATTGATTACCTTGAAAAAGGTAAAACGATCATCGGCGAATATTATACAGAGCTTTTGGACAGATTCGATATGGATTAGAAGCAGAAACGACCACATTTGGAAAAGAAAAATGTGCTGTTCCATCAAGACAATGCACGGATGCACACGTGTGTAGTCACCATGGAGAAAATCCCTAAATCGGGCTACGAACTGCTACCCCATCCAGCATATTCTCCAGATTTAGCCCCCTGCGACTATTTCCCGTTTCCAAACCTGAACAAATGGCTGGGCGGTAAGAGCTTTGGGTCGAATGAAGAGGTCATCATTGACACAAACGCCTGTTTTGAGGGCCTTGAGAAAACCTATCATTTGGAAGGAATAAAAAAATTGGGAAAATGCTGTACTAAATGTATAGAGCTAAAAGGAGACTATGTTGAGAAATAAAATGCTTCTTTGCCGAAAAAAATATATTTTATCCAAAAAGTCACTGACTTATCAAACTACCCTCGTAGTTACGACTTCAGAGCCGAAATTTTTCTAAGTCCTGAGTTGATGGTGATTTGACAACGCTGCATCACAGCTTCCCTCTGGCGGAGCCTTGGGAAGCTCTAACCGAACCCCCTCCCCTCCTCCTTAGCAGAAGGGACAAAGGGATTGTCTTATACCCTAAAGAAGGGGGCTATGGTGGGGGCACTCAATGGTCGTTTTTTCCGACTCACACAGCACAACATTTGAAGTCCTGAATACATCTCTATGCTCACCACCGTCCCACAGTGGTTGGAAATCAAAAAAAGCTGGACAAGATTCCAAAATAGCTTTTTTTTTGAGATACATATACTCAAAACTTCACACAAATACTCAGAAATGATTGCTAATTAAGGAATAATGGATCATTTGTCACGATTCTCATCTGTTAGTCGGATACAATCCACCACAATTTGCTTGTAAATACAATGGGGACGTCGTTTACCATATTTTTTTAATCGCCGAATCTGATCGAGTTTGTAAAATAAAAAGACTCATATTTTTCCGTTTTTTGATCCGTCAATTATTTCTCGAGTTATAAGCGGCGAAAAACTGATGTTTTTAACCCTTTTGGAAAAGTGGGTGTGGTGCAACCTCTGACGTTAATTGACTTCGTCCAATCACAACTGAGCCCGTGAAGCTCCTTCAGCAATGGGAGGGACACAGCTGACTCTGCCAATAGGAGTGATTGCGACAGGATCTGTGCGAGCAAACCTTCCGAGAACCCCCCTCCACTCCCTTCCCTTCCCATAAGAGCAGTCAACCACGGGAGGAAAATGACGTCTATGTTATCACAGCAGCTTTTTCGGTGGGCGTCACCTTTTGCTTATTTTAATTTTTGATTTATGAGTGAATGGTTGTGGTTAGAAGATTAATTTTTTCACTAAATTCCTTTTTTGTTTCCATCTAACGATTTCATGCAAAACATTTCGATTTCGGTTCCGAGTAAACGCCCCCATTCTTTGTTTACAATTTTATTAATAATAAGAGCAGAAAAATATTTGAAAACACTGACGCTGCTACAGCAGCTACCATTTGGAGGCATTGTTATTAATAACAACAACATGCCAATAACCAAATAGCACATTTAAATAACATATAAAATATAATAAGGACCTTGGTTTGGTAAAGTTCTTAATTGAGTGAGTAAATAGGGTTGAAAGCACGTTCCATCACATGCACCATTGTCTATGATAACAACATACTGTGGTGCCACTTTCATGTAACTATGGGTTTTCTGCTTTTGGAGCAAAAATTTATTAGTATCAATTAAACAAGGGCCAATACTTTTTTACACTGTTAAAATGCAAATAAAATTGTGCATCTTATATTAGTTTTTCGCCCAAACGACATCTATCCTTTCATTGTTAATCTGCAACTTTTACTGCAAGAGCTCTGCCATGTAACCACACATAAAATTGCTGATTTTCAACATCTTAGGCTCTTCAAATTTTGAAGGAAGGCCACCTTATTTTTTTTTTTGCCAATCACCAGAAGAGCCCAAAAAATGATATATTCTGGAATGTTCATAAAATGACATTTACTTAATGATTCGCTCTGACCCTCGTGAAAAGTACTGAAGAGGAAAGAGCTTAACCCCAGCCATGAGTAGCCTGCAGTATCTTCCATTAATGCCATACTAGCAACCAGAGAAACAAATAGATTTCAAGTGGAGGGAGTATAAGGAAAGAAAACAATTACCTCACTATAGTCTATTCATAACTAGCGTTCATGAATATTCTCAAAATAATTGCTACTGGAAGGAATTGATTGGTTCCTCATTTCTGAACAGCAATGACTATATATTTTGAACATTCATAACAACTGACAAACTTTCTGTACATCAAATGGTACCATACACCCATTACAGAATACAAACGCACACATAAAAATTCCCATGTGGTCCAAAATACCTCTCAAAAAAGGCCAAATATTCAACAATTATGCACAATTACTATGCCAAAATAAAATACTCTCAGATCCCAGCGGGACAAAAGCCTTTGTTCTCAATTTGGCCTTCGTTTTGGGCTAATTCGTTCTCAACCCTCCTGTTAATGAAACACTTCACTGTTCTTTTTTTTGCATCAAAGTATAAAATATTCTGGTATCCAAAAGTATAACACGTGATCCTTGTACTCCATTGGTCAATGAATGCGACACTTATACGCTGGTTCCTTTGAAGAAAGACTGGTGCTTGACGAGCTTTCTGAAGAGACCATCCTCCAGGGCCATGAGCTCGGCATACGACCCCTTCTCAGCCACTCGACCCTTGTCCAGCACAGCTATCAGATCTGCCAAGAGAAGAGGAGGAGACATGTACGACAAAATGGCTGACCCCTTTCCTACAATTTCCCACAAGGCCATACGCAAAGAGGCGATGGACCAGCATGCAATCTTCCAGGCACATGAAGCTCAACATCATGGACCACAATTTTACTACCAATGAAAACAGTAGACCCACACTTTATGATGTGTTCAATTTTATGGTGGATTCACTTTATGAATTGCATCATTTTGTATTTTAAAATTCCTATTTCAACACTCTTGAACATTTTAAATCACAATTGATTCCAGCACATTTCACAACTATTGTGTACCACTGAATGCACTGGTGTTGATGCAGTAACAATGATTCCTCAAATTTTAATATGCTGGTTCTCTTTATGATGGCATTCACGGCACAAACAGTGCCATGGAAAAACACTAAGCTTCTTCTTCTTAAACACTAGCTTTACTGTCAGTAGGATTTCGCAGGTTTTTCACACCCCCCTTCTTGTGTGGGTGTTTTCCTGCAGTGGGTTTTTGCGTAAAGGATGTAAGCATAATAATCCTCACGTTTTTCCACATTGTAAATTCTTTCACACACTATTAGATACGTAATATTGATATATTGTGTATATATATTTCTTTTGTATTAATTTATCATTCTTTAATTCCTATAAGTGTATTCTTTACTGATTTTTTAACCTCAGATTGTAATTGCTTTAGGTATTGACCACTATTTGATTTATATATTTATTTTGACGAGGGGTTAGATGGCAGAAGGGACATTTTTGTCTCAATCTCGCCCCAATTAAGACCTTTTATCATTATTACTATGGAATGCATTAACATTGCCCATACAGCACATGTTATATAAAATTTCATGTTGGTTGGGTCAAAATCTCGTGGTTTTGGATTTGCAATTTTCAAAATTTTAAACAGTACTAGTGGTAGTTTAAGTGTATACGTTGATACACCGATTTACCCCGATCAATTTACCCCGATTAAACAATACTCAGGGTAAATTGAGTGGAACACATTCAACTCAAATTATCCCTCGTTACACCAATTTCAAAATAAACTTTTAATGAAGATTTTCTGATCAAACACACTAGTTACAATTGTGCATTCTGATTACTTACTTCCTAGACCACACGCATATTTTAACATTTGAATATGAAATGCGATGAACAAGTAACAAGCATATCGCCCCAGGCAAAAAATGCTATGCATTTGTATTGTAGAACGAAGGTGTCCACTGTGATGGCTTGATCTCTGCTCTCTTGCTTAGGGTTTTCTTCCACGTCAGCTGGCTTGTTGACAACGGTTTCGCAGGCTCTCCTGCCAGTGTCTTCAGGCTGAAGGTATCAGCGTGTGGCTTCTGCCTCATTTATATATGGTAGGCTGGCTGCAGGCACATAGCCAGAGATTTGCTTCAGGGGGTCTAACCCTTGTGTAACATGAACCAAATCAGCCTTGCCCATTCGCTGCAGACATGCTACAAATCTCTTCCCTTAATTTTCAGCGCTTGGTATTTACTTTTACAGTGCCCATACTTATCTCTTCTCACTGGTAAAGTTCACTGCTAAAATCAGAACAACAACATTATTGGGAAATAATTTTGGGGGAGGCTGAAGCACAAACCCCCCTTCCCTATCTACGTGCCTGTCTGGGTGCTGCTCTCTGATTGGCTGTCTCTTGGGTGAGTCTTTTCCAGGTGCTGTGAAGGAGATATCCGTCCTCTCTGTTGAAATTCAACGGTGTTTTTTTGAATTTCTATGGCTCTTCCCTGATTTGCCGAGGGAAGTATTGGCACTCCTTTTGTTTAAAGTTTCGTCTCCTCAAATTTAATGTCGTGGCCAGGTTCTAACCACGCGTGTTTGGCGATGGCAGAAAGATGAAATTGCTTATTTTGCATAGGGGCAGGTTTCTCCAATGTAGGATTTTCCGCAGGAGCAAGTAACCTCGCATACTCCCTCGTATAGCTCTTGCGCAATGGTGTCAATGGGTCAACAGTTCCTTATCTTGGCCACACAATCCGGCAGAAAATCCTCGCTCGGCAATTGAATCCTACGAGAAGAAGCAGAAGTTGTGGCTAAGATACGTGGACGACACCTTTGTCATCTGGCCCCATGGTGCACAGGAATTACAGGAGTTGTGAACACACAGCATCACGCCATCCAATTCACAATGGAAATGGAGAAGGCGCAATCTTTACATTTTCTGGACGTCTTGGTGACCAAGAAAGACAACGGGAGACTTGGCCACGCTGTCTACAGAAAGCGGACACACACAGCGACCACTGACCTCAACGCAGCATCTCACCACCAGTCAGAAGGCCTCATTAGTGGCTACACTAATCAATTGAGCCTACAATATCTCCGACGAAGCCTCCCTCTCGTTGGAGGTAAAGCATCTCACGGCGGAATTGCAGAGAAATGGCTATCGGAGAGAATTGGTTCTAAAAAGGACCGCGAGGGAAGAGGAAAAGCGATGATTAACCCACACCGAAAACCATAGAGATGAAGACGGAGAGGCAGAATCATCACGCAAATTGTATGTCACCATCCATTTCATCGCTGGAACATTAGAAAAAATCGCCAGAATACTCAAAAAAAACATGACGTGGTCACTAGATACAATTGTGTGACCAAGATAAGGAACTGTTTACCCGGGCCCTAAGACACCATTGCGCAAGAGCTATACGAGGGAGTGCCTTGCTCCTGCAGAATACCCTATATTGGAGAAACCTTCCGCTCGATGAATGCACGGATAAAAGAACACCAGAGGGCGACGAAAAATATGCAATTTCGACTCTCTGCCATCACCGAGCACGCGTGGTCAGAACCAGGTCCACGACATTAAATTTGGGGAGACGAGACTTTTAACAAAAGGAATGCCGATACTTCCCTCGGCAAATCAGGGAAGAGCCATAGAAATTCAAAAAAACACCGTTGAATTTCAACAATGAGGTATCTCTTCCACAGCGCCTGGAAAAGACTCACCCAAGAGAAAGCCAATCAGAGGGCAGCACCCAGCCAGCCTATCGTATATCACACGCCAATACCTTCCACCTGAAGACACTGGCAGGGGACCCAGTGAAGAAAACCGAAAATAATACACAGATCATTTGTAGTGTATTTTTCTGCAGAAACATACAGTTTCTAAATAGGAATGTATTATAGGTAGTGATGGGACAAATGCAAAACTTGATCGAAACCGAATACCGAATCCTGTTTTTTATCAAATTCAAAGCTCGAATCCTAATCCCAAATCCTAAAGCCAACCCACCTGCTACAATCGAATGGAAACAGACACGCACAGGTGTCTGGTGAGTTTTCACACTGTAACCGGCTTTTTCCTTTAATTGTTTTATGATGTTTTTCCTATTTTAGCTGAGTTTTCACTGGATAATTGAAATCAGAGAGGAGGAATGCTGCTATAATTACAGAATAGCACAGTCACAGCACATTTTAGTGGTGGAAAACAAGCTCTTTAACCCACTGTTAACCTGTTTAACCCAAGTACTCGAAACCGACCTTGGGCAAATTTCTGAGTTACACCCACGGGCGATCCCCCCAATGTGCCTACAGTCTAAATTAGTAACTGGGCGAATCCAAAAGTTGATAGAATCTGAATCCCAAATCCGAATCCTGTTTGTTATCGAATCCAAAGCTCGAATCTGAATTTCTAATCCTAATCCCAAATCCTAATCCTCCAATATTTCATTAAATTCCTATCTTCCTTTTAACTGTAAATTGTTGAATAATGCTTCCTTTCTCGTGAATTCTCTAATTAAATCCAATTGAAGCTGAATCTTATTTCTTACTGTAAATAATAAATGAATAATGGTTGTAGAGTACCCACTCACTGAAATTAAGAACGCAGAGAAACGCAAGCATGTCACTGGCCTAACTGAACATCCGCGTAACTCTGGATCCATGTACCTCGGATACATAGGTACATAGTGTAGGTCGAGGACTTACTATAATTGCTTGTTTTTCGCATTTAAACCGTAAATACCATGGTAGGAAATGTTTAAGCTCCATACTGTAAACAAATAATTCTTGTCCACACATGAATTCTTTGAAATTCCCCAATTTGAAAATTAACACAAAAAATTCCTGTCCATTCTTCCAGCAACAGTATTTTCAGAAAGACCCTTTAGTGCAGCTGAAATTTAGTTGATTAAAAAAATCGATTAGATCCTGACCGAGTGAAAATGCTGTATTTTCTAAACAAAAGCTTTTAATCTGTTTTCATTGAATTTCAGTTTTATTTCAGAAAATTAAACTTTGATTTACTTTTAAAATTACCCATTCCTTATATTTACCCTCGAACATGTTCTTAATTTCAGTGAGTGGGTACTCTACAACCATTATTCATTTATTATTTACAGTAAGAAATAAGATTCAGCTTCAATTGGATTTAATTAGAGAATTCACGAGAAAGGAAGCATTATTCAACAATTTACAGTTAAAAGGAAGATAGGAATTTAATGAAATATTGGAGGATTAGGATTTGGGATTAGGATTAGAAATTCAGATTCGAGCTTTGGATTCGATAACAAACAGGATTCGGATTTGGGATTCAGATTCTATCAACTTTTGGATTCGCCCAGTTACTAATTTAGACTGTAGGCACATTGGGGGGATCGCCCGTGGGTGTAACTCAGAAATTTGCCCAAGGTCGGTTTCGAGTACTTGGGTTAAACAGGTTAACAGTGGGTTAAAGAGCTTGTTTTCCACCACTAAAATGTGCTGTGACTGTGCTATTCTGTAATTATAGCAGCATTCCTCCTCTCTGATTTCAATTATCCAGTGAAAACTCAGCTAAAATAGGAAAAACATCATAAAACAATTAAAGGAAAAAGCCGGTTACAGTGTGAAAACTCACCAGACACCTGTGCGTGTCTGTTTCCATTCGATTGTAGCAGGTGGGTTGGCTTGCTACTTGCTGAACGATTGAGAAAATTGAGCCCCCCAAAAAAAGGTTAGCTGGTCTCACCTGCTTTGCGTATCGTGGACAGTCGATGCGCTATCGTCAAAACAGTCCTTCCCCTCATTATCTTCTCCAAGGCCTCCTGGACCAAATACTCACTCTCTCCGTCCAAGGCACTGAGAAGTGAAAGAATGAACTTCAGGTCAAATGCTGCCTACATCACCTTAGAGACACCAGATAAGTAGATACGACGTGTAGCCACACAAGTATCGAATGAAATTACTGACAAGCATATAAGTATGACATTGATAACCAAAGCTGTGATTCTTTTCCACTATATACAATTAATGCAGCAGTATATTTATGTACGCTGGAAAAAAAATTGTCCATTATAAAATCACTAATTTTTCATTGTTTATAAATTAAATAGGCCTAATACACATTTTACATTGAAAATGAAGCTGGATCTGATCTCTTTCATTACAGGATATTACAAGTTTACATAATTGCATGAAAATGGCGCCACATTGATGTATCTGGTGATAATTTGATAGGTCTGATTTCTTTTCCTGTGTTTAGTGGTTGAGGGAGTATTGGGTTCAATTCATTAATCAAGCAAGAGATACACTCCTAGTCCAGTACCTTACCTTGCATATATATTCTAGAAATTGTCAACTTCATCCACAACAATTTTAACTCCTTTGAAAGAAGTTCTGACTACCGTAGCCATAACACTAGAACAATCAAATCTTTACCCAGGAAATGCCATAAAACCTCAAAAAGACTCCCTAGCATCAGGCACACTGGATTAAACTTATACAATAAACTTCCATTATCAATTATATGTCTGGACATCAATATATTTAAACCTAAGGTAAAAAATATGCTCCCAGGGAAAACTTGTTTTGTAGTACTTAAGAATATGGATACAAAAATATGGAGCACATATTTTTGTAAATTTTTGTGTGATGTTGTTCTTTATGTTATGTATTCTTTATGTATTATTATTAATAGGTATTTATGTTATTATTGTTATTCTTTATGTTATGTATATTGTGTTTTATGCTTTGATCTATGTGTGCTCTATACACTCCATGTTTCTTTTACATTCCTTATTTCCTGTTCTATTCAAGCACAGTGGATATTATTTGCATTTTATGTTATTTCTGTGAAGACTCCATGCAAATGTATTTGCCTATGGATAATAAAGTACTTTTCTCTGTTCAATTCTACTCAAAGAATTAATGAAAACGCTTCTTCAATATTTCTAACTTCTAACCCTTCAGCACCGTCCTCCTGTGTTGTGCACCAATCCCTTTAAACTACCCAAAGCGCCACTAATCCTAATTGCCATTCACACCTCTCTCATGCTTTGGTTTAATGCACCTTTTGAGGAATTTCATATCATACAAATGCAACATTTTTTGATATTCAAATGAAATATGCTACATGGCTTCTTTTGCACTAAATTATTTATCCTTCAGACCTTTCTCTGATTAAGATATCGCTTCATCATTTGGAGCCTTTTTCCTGAAATAAACAATAGACTTCCATCTGAATCTATGGAAAGTATAATGGGAGCAATTTCATATCCACTTGGGAGGATTAGGGAGGGCATAATAGGCCCGTGGATTGAAATTTCGACTGCCAGCGTCAACATATCACCAGGATGAACTTCTTTTCAGTTTGGAAAGACAGCAAGAGAGATAAATAACGGCATTGAGAGTTACAGTATTCTACACTTCATTTAGCCCAGCACATTATCCTGTGGGGCCATTCTCACAAGGGAGACAGCGGATCCCATTCAGAACCATGACTCGTCACACAAAAGATGACGGTGTCCAAAGGTCTGGGTGTTTGGGAAAGCGAATTCAAGAACAGAGACTCAAGAATTATACCAAGAAGTGCAGCTCGGTACATCTACCGCAGTCAGAGTCAGTTGGACCTACATTGCTTGACTGAAAGGAGTATTTTGATAGTTTTAGTTTCTTCTTATGAAATGTTCCGGTTGCTTGTTTTTTCTTCACTTCCTTCGTGACTGCTTCTGTTTGCAAGCCATATGCTTCAAATGGAGCAATATTTGCACGTGTTCATCGGGATTGCTACTAACCTACCATCGATAATGCCATGTGCAGTAGAGAGAAGGTTGGAAGAATTGAGCAATGAGCAGGTTGAAGACGTTTCGCTTGAAAGTGACTGTGAGGAAGATGCTTTGAGTTCTGACAGCGAGAATGACATCAACAGTCGCTCTGAAATTGGTGTGTTGGTGGTGCATTCATGGTTTGGATGAGGTATTCAGATTTCCCTTGGCCAGGCCATGTCTATTTATAGAGGAAGAAGAGGGAATTTCATGGGCAATTCCATTCCTTAGGGCAGAGCAAGCTATGTGCAAACTATTGAAGATATCTTTGATACATTCTTTGATGAAGATTTAGAAGGGAAGATTGTGGATGAAACTAATCATCATGAAATTTAACGAAACCAGCTATAGAACTAGTATATACATATAGCTATATATATATATATATATATATATATATATATATATATATATTCTATATATATATATATATATTCTATATATATATATATATAAGAATATATATATATATATATATATATATAGCTATAGATATATTGCTGAAGTATAGACTTCTTCATCGTGGAGGCCAGTTGCATTTCAAGACATTCACATTGTTTTGGGATTGTTTATGCTAATGGGTACTGTACAGAAACTGATCTTTTAGTCATAGTTTTCAACAATAAGAATTATTAGTGCACCAGGGGGTTTGGAGATCGATTTGAAGATGAGATATTTTTTAATCCATTTGCAAATTCCTTCATTTTGCTAACAATGAATAGGAGAATATTTTTCAGGGACTCTCAAAGTTATATAAAATTTATTCCCTGATTGACCACCTAAACAAAAATTTCAAAAATATTTTTTTGCCATCCAGAAATATTTTCACTGATGAATCACTAAGTCTTTGGTAAGGGTATTTCAAACAATATCTTCCTCTCAAAGCATACGAATTTGGGATCAAATCACGCAAGGTCCATGAGTGCGTGTTTATGGCCAATTTCAGTTTACACAGGCAAGGATACTAATTTTTTTATCATCTTCTATCAATCCTGAAAATAGCAAAATGGCATCCACACTCCTGAAGTTAGCAGAGCCACTCCTAAATCAAGGTAGGATGATTTCGATGGATGGTTACGACAATTATCCCAATTTAGTGAGACATCTAAAGACTTCATGCCAAACAGATTGCATAGGTATGCTGAGATTAGATCAGAAAAATGTACCGATGTCATAGTAGGACTAGAAGTTGAAGAGAAGGGGAAGTGATAGGGATGCATTCCAGTGGTCCAGCATCAGTGATCAAGTGGCAGGACAAAAACATCAGTCTCCATGACATCCAGGTTCCATGATGCCAAAACTTAGATTACCAGCAAGGGGGGAAAGTAAATGATGAAATCAACTTGGTCAGTTATTACAAGCAAATGGGAGGAAATGATATAAAAGATCAGCTTCTTCAAGCATATTTCATTGAATGGAAGCATCTCGAACAAATTTTACATGACAATTTTCCAAAGAATTCTAAATATTACAACTTTAAATTTAATGACAGCATATCACAAAAATTCATGTAGAAGAACAGAACATCTGTCAATCCTAGTTCAATTAGTGGAATGTTTGCTTTTAAAACAAGGCACAACATTTCAGCATAGAGCACCAGATGGCCCATATATCAGACATTTAGCTTCCATAACTAACTGAAAGTTATTTCATAAAAATAATACCTCCTATGGGTGATAAGGCCAGACCTCAAAGACGATGTATCAAACATGGGAAGAGGAAAGAGACTGTTTACTGGAGCAAACCTTGTGACATCAGACTATGCATCGACTGCTTTGAGGACTACACAACCAAGCAGAATTTTGAAGGCAAAGTTATTTTTCCTATCAAGCAAAACAATTTCAACATTAGATTTTTCATTCTGAATTACTTTTGGAAAAGGCATTACTATAGGAGACAAAAAAGTCTCCTCATAATTTACATTTGACGACGAGAGTTATAAGATTGGCCATGGAAATTACTCGTGCAAAAATTTGCATTACAGGTGATGAGATTGAAGTGTTTTAAAGTCCAGGGTTGGGTCATTACACGTAGAATATTATTTTTCTACATACACGTAGAAAATAGTGTAGATTATGTAGAATATTGCGTAGATTATGTAGAATATTATGTTGATTATTATTTTGTTTGTAAAATAATGTTTTACGTTTAATAATATGTAGAAAATTGCAATTAAAAAAAGAAAGAAAAGTATTGCATTGATTAGGTGTTGTGGTGGCTTAGTGGGTAGAGTGCTCAGCTACTGACTGGAGGGTCCCGGGTTCAAATCCCGGGTGATGGAGATGGGTTGGAAGGCCTAGTGAAATTCATCAGAGATAGCAAAGACAGTGTTTTTCGTGTGCTGAGAAATCAGGGCATCAGAAGTCCCTCAACCTTTTGGGAGGTAAATGCAAGCATCCAGGTTTAAGCAATCTTAGAAATAATGTACTTAATGCCCCTGATTCTTCTGCGCAGCTTGAAAGAGTGTTTAGTAATTCAGAATGGCTACTGATATCCAATTTTCAAATTCCCTGACTATTCCCTGATGGCCTTACCAATTTCCCTGACTGATCGTCAAAAGATCTGCTATTATTGGAATATTTTATTTCTGCTGAATTAAATTTTCGTCAAAGCTCAGAAAATTTTAAAAGCTGAAATCAATACATTAAAAGCTATATGAATAAAAAAATACATTAACCCTCCACAAGTTAAGCCCTCTCACAAATTATACACACTTTCAATACATTTTTCACGGCCACGGGTATGCGGCCGCGTATCGTATTTCCGTGGCCGTGTATGTTTCCTTTGGTAAAATTACAAATTGACAATGTCTAATTCTTCAAGGAAGAGGTAGCGTGTCGTGGTAGTTCTGGGAAGTTTAAGATTACTGAAAAGGCATCGAAGGGAAAGTTAATGGCCAATTTAGTGTGGGACTCTGGCACAGGTTGCACGAAAAATACAAACCAAGCCCAAGTTGTTAGACTGGATCAAAATCGGATGGCACGAGTGATGTTTAGAAGCGAATAAAATTTTGATTAACGTGGTTATAACCCCTTGATTGTTAGAGGGAACCAAAAATATAAAAATACTTGTATAAACAAACAAAATGCAATTGCGCCACTTTGAGTGAAAACAGGAGGCAATTTGCATCGGCAACATCATATTCAGGAATATTATATTAGAGGTGGTTTGTGACCAGACCAAATTGTTTTGAGATGGAGCTAAGGGGACTAATCAATAATGACGTCGAGCATGAAAGGAGGGGAGGGGAGAAAGACACTTCTTGCAGTCTCACGAAGGGGGGGATGGGAATCGAAGATGATCTTATGTAAGATTTTGTTTACACGTGTGAACGTACTGTTATTATCGTTTTAATAATCATCGTCTCGTATTTTTAGAACTGTAAGCACGTATTTACTAAAAGTTAGTGTGCTGCAACTACCTCTTGACCTGAGTCTCAGAAGTTAAAAAAAATGCGATGTCAAATCTTCCGAACAACATAGCCTTGGATTCCTTGTGATGAGCGGAATACATGGTGATCATGAATTATAACGCTACTAGGCAAATATCACATAGGATATACAAAAGAGATACATCGTACGACTGATTCACAGCTAAATAACTAAGATTCACAACTTCAACTTCAACTTGAACCCCATTCAGCGAGTTGACGGGGTTTATTCTATGCACTTTGGCGACAGACATTCGTTTTAGTTGGTGAAATAAAGGGTGGGAAAGACTGCCAGATAAATGCAATGGTAGAAAAATAGTGAGAATTTCCTATCCCAGTTTCTCCCTGACTGTTACGAGAATTCCCTGACTTTTCCAGATTTCCAATTTTCCCTGACAATTCCAGGTTTTCCCGGTTTTCCCTGACGATCGCCACCCAGTAATTGTTCATATGTACACTGCCCTGTACATGTAGAACCTTTAAAAACAGCCTTAAGGCTTCAAGAGTAAGTTACCATCAAAAAATGACTTAAGAGCTCTGTTTTTTATGATAATTTTCTCTTGACCTTGATAGAGGTGCAGTAATATACTTCCTATAATGTTTCACTTTGTGGCAATGGACATAATTATACTTCAATTAAAATACCAGTTAATATAACCCTTAATCTTGCCTACTGCATATATAACTAAATGCAAGTACTTGCCATAGAAAATTTAAAAAATGATATGAAGTGGTTAAAAATGACTCAGGCCAACACCAATCAATCTAAAAAATATTGCTTTGACTCATGGATAATTTAGCATTTAGACAGTTGTCTTGGATAATTATTGATTTCCTGGCAGGCCTAGCAATGGTAGGCTTGTAATAGGCTATTTAAGTTGAAACTGCACTAAATATAGGTTTAATTATTAAAATGAGTTGGTATAATGTTAAAATAAAATTTTCCAATAATTGTAATCACTTCTTTAGCAGTATATGTAAAAATAATTTTCTACACGTAGAATATGTAACTATTAGCAATATTCTACATTACATATTCTACGGTAGAAAATACACGTAGATTACACATTTTCTACACAGAATATTCTACTGACCCAACCCTGTTTTAAACCATTCAGAAAAAGTGACTATCATTGCATTGTCAAGTGTTTGTCTTCCTGTTGCATGGCATTTTATAAAATTAAATTCTGACACCATTTCATTGAACAAATTTTTGTACATGGTATATAATATAATTTTTTTTTTTAATTAACCTGACCTTTAAAGCATATATCATCTAAATTAATTGAATTTTTAAATATTTTTAAACTGGATACAAAAAATATAAGGTTGTATAACCTATCCTAAAATCTCTGAATTATTCGTAACTGAAATATAAATCATTGATTACAGGTCTTCGTGAAGCATCAAAACATTTAAATCTCCTTTGGCAACTGAGTTAAAATTAATTTAAATCTCCCCCAGGTCAGAAGAGTTAATATGACATACAAATACACTAAAATTAAAACATGAAATATTAAACCCAAAATGACTGATCAAAACCAAATCAGCACTTTGCAAAATCCCAGTTTTTTATTTGCCTCGATTGCTTTGAATGCTGTGCACAGATTGCAAGGAAACAGCCCTGGATCAAACCAAGGTCGAGTCTGCTGACAGTTGAATAACCGTGGAAACAAAACAAATTTGCCACCAAGCGAAGCTGAGCAGAGATCAAGAAAAGGGATTAGTTGATAAAGGAAAATAAAAGAATGAAGAACAATTATCAGTAAATAACAGTCGTGTGGAGAAGACTATTTAACAATATGCTTTCTGGATAATAAGTTAATGAACAAATTTAAATATCCAAGGTAAACAAAGAAAGAATGGAAAGCAACAATTTGAACAAGAGATGCAGGAGGCAAGAATGGAGAAGTCAGCGTTGGTTGAGGAAAGGAAGAGTGAAGCCAGGCAAGGGGGATGAAAGATGAAGGGCGCTGTGGCATATTGAAGCGACTGACAGGGGGGCACGAGTCCAGGGGAATGCTGGGATTTGAGGGGCCAGGCGAGAGCGGATGCACTCTCGGTGGATCAACTAGATCTGGGTGGGATAGATAGCAGAAGTGGGATTCACATCCATCTGGAACTAAGATCTAATACAGACTCCAAGGGAACGTATCTGGAAAATTATGAAAGGAAAAGAAATAATAAAAGCCGTTCCTTATCCCACTGATTTGTTACACTAAAATTTTATTAATATTAATAATCAATGCATGCTCAGGGCTGAGCTTAAAGCCACCGAGTGCATCCACAGGGTTGCAGATGGTGGGTCGACCTCTAGATATAGAGGTTAGCTGCGAGATAAGCGAGTTCACTCCTCATCGAATACGCAGTCGTGGACAAAAAGCGACGGCATTCCAAGAGGGTATTGGTCTATCCCTGGGTAAGGTAGGCCTTTTATATGATACAGAAACCTGTGAAGATGCCATGACTTGGTGACAGGAGGCTGCCAACAATTATGCTTCCCATCACCCGGAGGAGAGAGCAGCAACTTGTAACCAATCAACATCGCAACATTGAGTTGCCAGGGACATGAAGAAAAAAGTAAATAGGGGGGGAAAACAAGGAGAAAGGGCAAAAGGGAGAAGACATATGCGGATGGAGGAGAGCAATAGAAGAAAAGCAGAGCAAGGACGCAGAAGAAGGTTGAAGAAAGGAGAAAGAAGATTGCTTTGAAAACCGTGATCTGGGTAGATGGTACAAGCTCTTCTTCTTACGAGTGAAGGTGGAGACCACAGTGTTCGGTACAGCGACACTCATTTCACTACAGGCGTGGTAACATTTACTTCAAAGGCTGTAATATTAGTAGCTTCAAAGTGGAAGGCAAGGGGAAACCACCACATTATAATCCTGAAGTGTCGAAGCTACTCCACTATTTTATTTCATATCAAGAGGTGATGGAACCCTCTCAAGTAAAATATTCCGGAGGTTAATAGTCCCCCATTCGGATCTCGGGGCAGGGATTACCCAAGAGAGTACATCAGTCAAGTGTGATAGACATTTTAGGGTAGGAACGTGGAACTTGCGATCACTTCGGACCTGCAGAAGTCTGGAGAACCTGAAATGCGGAGAATGGACCTCAATGTATTAGGAATCAGTGAAATGAGATGGCCCAAAGAAGGAGACTTTTGGAGTGGAAGTTAGAGAATTATTCACAACGGATCACTGGAAGGTAATGCTGGAGTAGGTCATAATGCTCAGGAAGAGTGCAGGACTGCGTGTGAAGAGCTTCCTGCAGTATAGTGAGAGGATTATAATGCTGAAGATTCAGACCAAGCCTACAGATACCATTGTGGTACAAGTATACATGCCTATGTCGGACTACGAAGATGAATGAGTGGAAGACATCTATGAGGATATCACTGAAGTAATAAATAATGTAAAAGGAGAAGAAAACCTAATTATTATAGGAGATTGGAATACTGTCATCAGGTTGGCCGATAGAATAAGGGAGTGGAGGGCTGTGTCAAACCAATCTAGGATTGTTGACCGATGATGATGATGATGAATCAATGCATGAGCTCATCAAATGAATTTTCAGAATATTCTGAAAATTCATTTGAAGATGTTGTTGATAAACACTGCATGTTTCAGTGAATGATAATTGTCAGAAGTTTATTGAATCAACTAATTATGAAGGACAATTATTGATACCCATTGATGTAACCTAGCTCCTATCCTCTCCAGTGAAACAATACCTACACTGCATGCAAGCTGGAGTTAAAAGAGGTTAGAGTGTTTGGAGCAGAATTGTGTAATACTCGAGGAAAAAGGAAAGAGAGACTCTTGCAACTGTCTCGTTTGGCAGCAACACCAGCAATACCAGAATGCTATTAGATAGGATAGAACTGAATAAAATTTTAAATTGTTAAAGTGTCACTCTGAAGAGATCTGGCAAGGGACAGAGGTATGTCAAGAGAAATGAGAGGCAGAAAAGACACCATCAGTTTGATCACCACACTTCCCCAAGCACAAGTGGAAGAAGTGGCCATTCGTTAAGAATTTTAGATCGTAGTTTTCCGTGGCGTTCTGGATTCGTGGATCTCTCCATTTTTCGGGTTTGCGCCGTGTTCTTAGTCAAGGTTGACGAGAGTCAAACGCCACCAGGAGAAACGCCAAACTGAAAAGCCACGAACATACACCACCATGCCCTGCGTCACTGGCACCAGCAAAAAGATCTCTAGGGTCCTGAAGAAGAAGGACATTGTCACAAAATTCAGCTGCGTGACCAAAATAAGACTAAGATAATTCCGAGGCTCAAAGATAGGATCCCACAAAAACTCCACGAAGGGGTATACCGCATACCTTGCTCATGCGGAAAATCCTACATCGGCGAGACATGCAGGTCCATGAAGACCCGACTGCAGGAACACAAGAAGGCAACACAGAATAAGAAATTCAGCCAATCAGCAGTCGCCGAGCATGCCTGGAGCGAACCCGGACACAACATAAAATTTGACGGAGCCAAAATCATCGCCAAGGAAAGGAGATATTATCCTAGGCTGATAAGGGAGTCTATAGAGATCACAAAAACGCCAAGAAACCTCAACCAGGAAGACGGATACTATCTCACTAACGCTTGGAAGAGAGTGTTCCAGAAACCGGCCAATCACAGTGCAGCGGAGAGAGAACGAGGGCTATATAAACGCAGCCAAAATGCCGATATCGGCACTTCGACCTGAAGACGCCTGGTGGAATCCCGGCGAATAGTCGCCAACCTTGACTAACAACGCGGCGCGAACCCGAAAAATGGAGAGCTCCACAAATACATTAAGAATTTTTCCCACAGACTAGTCAACACTCTTCCCAAAAAAAATGTAAAAGTGCACTCCTATAACCCTTTGGTGAACTTGAAAGTTCTTCTGCTTTCCCGGCATATTAACTGAGTAAATTCTTCTAGGGTCTTCATCTGCGTTAGACTCTCCATCTCCGCCTTTGGCAAACTGTTGTGCAACTCGAAACGTAAGCATTAAGGAACGACAATAGGGGAGAGAACCTACTTCTGTGTGACACGCTGAATCGTAAGTGCTATTACATTGGTTTGACTGGGAGGAAAATAAGTCTGAGGGCCCAATCAAGTCTTTCCTTAATAGTGACAAGAAGTTTTTTTTTTTTTAATCTTCATGTGAAATGCCACACAAATCCAAATTTGCCCCCACCGTTCAACACACCTGAGATAAAAGTGCCAAATTAGATTTCCAACAATGTTTCGCAATCCTAACCCACTCCACATTACATGGCCCCCCATTCGTTAACCTGCTGCTCCCCCACGAACCCCTCACCCCTTTAACCATCCCTTCCTGCCGTAACCCCCCCCCCCTGTCCTCCTCTCCACACAAAGAGGGCAAACCTTCCCCATTCACCCTCAGATACGCTGGCATTTGACAGTGCCCCCACGCCTTTGCCCCTTGCCACAACTCTCTAGAATGACCCGTGCACGCCATTGAAACCGATCCGAGGCAAATTAAAAAACAGAGGAATTTTAGAACATGACGTGTTTCATTTTGATCATGCCGCAGTTCCACAAAGAGAATCTGTCAACAATCAACCTGATGACCGAGTGCTCACCTAGTGGCTTCATCCAGAAGAAGAATCTTTGGATTCTGAAAAAAAATTGAATGAATGTCATTAATACAGAGCATTTTTTTAAATGAATGACCCGGTCTTCGAAATATTCTTGCATTCATGATAAAACTTTCATATCTATTAGCAAGTGACATAGAATGCATTATAGTTTTTAGCACAATATTTTGGATCAAGGAATCACTTCCTAATCACGACACATTTTGTGCTTGGTATCAAGAGAGAAGTAACATTTTACCACTGTAATATTAAAAAGTCATCACTCTGCAAACGTTTCTCATGACTTCATTGTAAAAAATATTCTCAAGTTGACTTAGATAATTACATGCCAATTACTGAACATCTAATCGAAAATTCTCTAAAAACATTTAAAAAATACAATACTGAGTTAATTCAAGCCACTTGAACTTATTCCTCCTGAAATGGTTTCAAGAAGGGAAAATCAACCATGCCTGCAGCTCATTAATCATATCACTTTTGGACTCTTTCACCAGAAGGATATCATTGTTTTTTTTCTATTTCTCCAAAGTTTCTGACATCTTAGATAAAAATAACCTGCTAGCCAAACTAAGTAGCACTGACATGAAAAGTAAAGCAAAGGTAAGGCATGTTTTCTTAATTACATACAGCTGGTTCAGATAAGTTTCTAATAGAATCCAAATGTTGTCATTATAAGATCCAACCAAGTAGAAAGAAACTGTCGGGTGCCAGATTTTAACTTGCATTCCCTTGTGTGAAATTTGTTCTGGGATTAACTATTTGGAAAGGTAAACATTCAAAATCAAATAATCTGTTGTAAATAAAGGAATTGCGAATTTATACTCCCAAAAAAGTCCACAACTGACTCTTAAAAATGGAATTTAGCCTTCTGAGGCATTTTCATCTACATGTGACACATACCCCCTTGCCTACACTAGTTAGCGGCAGGCAAGGTTAGGTACGTCGATGGCCCACAATGCTCAGCATGGAGGGAACCACTTCTCTCCAATCTGCTGGGTGCAACAGCACACTTCAAAGTGTGGTGACATTGGGTGAACGCACTCAGCGAGATTTCTACCTTGATGATGGCACGCGCGATGGCGACCCTCTGCTTCTGCCCTCCCGACAGCATCACGCCCCTCTCGCCCACTCTCGTGTCGAACTGCTCCGGGAGGCTCAGGATGAAGTCGAGGGCGTTGGCCTCCCGCGCCGCCTCCTCCACGCCCAGCCCCTCCACACCCAGCCCCTCCACACCCAGCCCCTCCTCCGCACCCCCACTGGGCACCACGCCATACAGGATGTTGTCCCGAATCGTGCCCGAGAACAGCACAGGCTCCTGGGGACGGTGATTCCAACGCTCATGACACCGGACATAGAATCTGACTTATAAGGTAGCTTAGGCAATGGGGGAGCAACAGAGATAACGAAAACTAATTAGTGGGGACCCTGAAAAAGTGGTAAGTATACCCGAGGGAAAGCGGTGTAAAAATCATAGGCCCAGTTGTAAAAAAATCACAAATTTCATGCTCCGGCGGTGAAAAAAATATTGACGTATTTCTCAATTTAAACAAACAAAGAATTGTATTAGTGACATAAATTTATACATCTTACTTTTTCTATCTAATCTTCATTGATAGTTAACAAAATACACAGAGATATATGCAAAATACAGGCCATAACAAGGGTTACTCAATAGCCACCTAGCCTACGGATGGTGTTGTGTGGGTCGCCAACGGCCAATTTCATTGCTACTGCTTCTCTGCGTATTCAAAGTTGCATCAAATATATATCGCTTTATAAAGAAAAGTATGCGATATTTGATGCAATAAGAAATCGCGTCAAATATGGCATCGCTTTCAAACTCCTTTTGGCGAACAAATATGCTGACAATTTTCGGCATTATGGTCTACAGAGATACATTTTCTGATCAACAGTAGCTCTGATCAAACTATAAACGTGTGGTGACACTAGTTCATTCAGAGATACAGAGAATCGGAAATATCTGCCTGCCCAGACTTTCTTACAAAGAAACTATTCTATTAACTAGTCTATTCTATTATTCTATTGTTCTATTTTGGTGTTTTCTTTTCTAGGTACCTCCCTACCGCGGCTTATTCAAAATGATAATGCTGGCTTGCCTTGACTTCGGTGATTTTTCTAAAATATCTTTCCGGAAAAATAATGTGCCGCATCATACGGAAATATTAGTATGTCCCTATCTCGTACTTTTACCACCCTGCAATGCCGTCCTCCGCCACGGGCGCCGAATAAGTTTGCTGCAGTGGGAATGCTGTTGTGCCTGAGTCATATCATAAAGTCGGCAACATATACTCAACATCCGTCAGTGAATTGGATAGTTTATCCTTAAATAAATCTTTTTGTCTACCCGAGGAGTAATTATGACCCATCAGTCGAAGCTTAGGTGGAATGAAATTATTATGTCCATTTGACAAAGTCTTTTCGCCCAACAGCGAAAACATTTAAGGGGCCGTGATACATGATTATTTTTTCGCTTTCGAGTGCTGAGATGATGGAGATAGTTTTTCCGTCGACCAGTAGAGTTACCAGAGTCGGCACCTACCCAACCAGCCATATTTTTGTTCAGTGTCTCCTCTACGCTTTAATTCTTTGCGCAGAGGTGATGAGGCAATAACGACCCTTCCCTCTCAGCCCCTCCGTCCGCGGAGTTTTCGTACCATAGCTGACCACTAGACGCAATGTTGCCATTTCAACACACGATTGGACCAAACTGTTTGGCAGACTCCACATTATACCATGTGGCAACGTGGAATTCGCGGAAATGCGCTCGCTACGATTTTCTAAGAACCGAGCCGGTCTGGCCAGCCTGACCCTAGTGGGGTTCGTAGCTGCAGGAGAACGTGTCCGCGGTCCAAGTCATGAATGGACTTCATTTTTCGGGGTAGCCGCGTTGATTGGTTGTTGTGACAACAGTTTAGCCGTAAGAATTGCAACAAATAGGAGGTGGTCTCAGCTGGTAGCTTGGCTTGCACGTGTTTATGTCTAAATGTGGTAATTTGAAAGTAATATACGTTTGTGCCTACTACAGACCACCCCATTCCGATGTACACTCAGTATTAGAACTCGAGAAACATCAGGCACATTAATTCTCATACCAACGAACGACAGATTATTGAAAGGTGGAGATTTCAATACAACATCGATAGATTGGAAAACATGTAGTCATTAGTCTGGGGGTAGGGACAAAGAAATCTGCTCGTCATTTTTTAACCTGTTCGCATAATACGCAGTACATCAAATAGTAAATTTGCATAATAGAAGGGAGAATGTTCTCGATTTACTTGTCTCAAACATCCATGAAAAAGTCATTAAAGTTAAAAATGTCGATGGAATAAGTGACCACAAGGTAGTACACGTTAAATTATCCCTCAATACTGACAAAAATGTAAAATTAAAAAGAAAGATTTGCCTTTTAAGTAAAGCAGATTTTAACGGATTTAGGCGTGACTTACAGACTTCTTTTGAAAAATTCTAAACATCAGAAAAAATAGTGATACAGACATGGAAAGAGTTCCTCCAAATTACACGGTGAGTGAGTATAAGAGTGAGAATAGGGAACCAAGGTGGTCCAACGCGGAGGTTAAAAAAATGTTTAAAACGACAACGAGTTATCCACGCGAAACTAAGAAAAATGTAGCTAAGAGCGATCTAAAAACTTATCGAACGTTACATATAAAGCAGCCGCAAAAACAGCCCTTAGAAAAGCGTAAAGTGATTTCAAGAGAAAAGTACTTGGAGAACAACTAGAGGGGAATCCGAAAGCATTTTGATCATATGTTAGGGAAGTACAGTGAACTAAAATTTCAACTGTTAATTCCTTGAAAGGGTATAGGGGCGAAATAATTAGATAAGGCTAATTTGTTGAATTATTTTTCCAGAGAGTTTTTAATCAATCTAAGCGTAGTTTGCTCGAAACCATACCAGACCGATTTCAGCAAATAATGCCCCCGATCGATAAATGTATCTTATAGCGGAATCGTATCCTTACTAAAATACGATAGCCCGAACAAGTCCTCAGGTCCTGATGAAATTCCTGCTCGTGTGTATAAAGAAATAGCTCTCGAAATGGCACCGTATCTTAAAGTAATATTTAACAAATCCCTCGAAGAACACGCGGTTCCCAAAGACTGGAAGATAGCAAACGTGATCCCAATTTTTAGAAGTGGCGATAGGGAACATCCATCGAATTATAAACCAATATCAATAACGTCACTGTCGTTCAAAATTATACAGCATATGATAGTTACATCAATAAGGGGACACCTCGATAGCCAGGATTTATTGTAACAAATAAGCATGAGTCCAGAAAGGGACGATCTTGCGAAAATCAAATAGGTCTTTTTGTTCATGATATTTTAATTTCCGGAGAAGGTAACGTACAGGTAGACGCAGCGTTTTTAAATTTAGAAAAGGTTTGATAAGGTTCCCCACTGTAATTTACTCGCGAAGTTAGCATCATACGGGAGACAGTAATATGGTAGGCTGGATAGGAGATTTCCTACATGAACGCGTTCAAAGGGTGGTATTAGATGGTGTCACCTCAGGCGAAGTAAAAGTTACATCGGGTGTTCCCCAGCGTGATAGGCCCAATTTTATTTCCTCTCTCCGTAAATGACTTGAATACAGTAGCTAAAAATAGCAAGCTCCGTCTTTTTGCCGATGATGCAGCAGTCATCATTGGTCATCAATCCTCAGATCGGTTTGACGCAGCTCTCCACTGAGTCCTGTCGGCTAATCTCTTCATATTTACGTATTTCTTCTGATGCAGTAGTGTATAAGGAAATAAGAAATTAAGAGGATAGTCATTCTTTAGCTAAGGATTTATATGCGATTGATGATTGGTGTGATAGTTGGCAGCTAGAATTAAATTTGAAGATATGCGCGATAAAGAACTTTGGGAAAAAGAATGACTTTCCCCAGAAAAATTATTGCATCAAAGAAAAGAAAATATCTAACGTAGAATTTATTAAATACTTAGGCGTCACCAACATTGAAGACATGCTGCGGGGGAAACACATCAGGGAAATAACTAGTGTAGCAAACCATATATCAGGATTCGTAAAAAGAGTTCTAGGCAAATGCGATGAGAGAGTACTAGAAGCTATTTTACACTTGTCAGGCCTCATTTAGAATATGCCGCTAGTATATGGGATCCGTACGAGGAAGGTATGATAAAAGAATTAGAGCGTGTGCAAAGGAGATCCACTAGATTTGTTAAAGGCCGCTATGATAATTGCATAAGTGTTACGAGTTTAATAGAAGAACTAGGCTGGGAATTACTATCAGAACGCTGGTTGAAATTTAGGTTAAACCTTTTAAGTAAATTGGAAACCGATTTGTCGAATATTTTAAGTCGATAATTCTTCTTCCCGTTACTCCACCGGATAAACCTTCGTTTTTCCCTTCTTCGGCAATTGCCATATCGTCAAATGAATCATGCAAAGTTTCATCAGCTACTGAATCGTCAATATTGGACGGGATTTCTTCAATAGCGCAAGAAGTTCCTCCTACGTGCGATTCTGTTCCCATTATTTTGAGACGCCTGTTTCGGATAATAGAAATTTGCATACTTACACATGAATATATCACTACATTAAGATAGTGTTTTCACAAAAAATGACAATATTTACCTTTTTTCTTCCCTCCGCTTGGCCAAAAATTCACCCTTTCTTTTTTTCCTCGCCATCGAAAATGTCAAGCGACTGCCTACTTTAATGTTCCGATATCGGTACGCTTCCGATGACATTTTGAGACTTGACTATTAGTCAGTTTGACTATTACTAGACACCCCGAGAGCGACAACCTAAACAGAGACTCAAGAAACAACCCGTCAGTAAATCAGACACTCCGTCTCACTCGCCTCTGCTTCCCGCCCGCCTGCACTTTCCCTTCCCCCAAGCTCCAACACCTCAAGGATACCGTTTTAGGATATAGGGTAGAGGGACCGTGCCACTTTTTGAGTAGCGCAGTAGGCGGAGAATGTGTGAACTGTTTAGTGATTTGAAGCGTATCCCTGGGCTGGAGTTGGCGAAAAACATAAATTACTTTCAGAATATCTCAACAGCGTGTCTTTTAATAAAAATCAATAATTTTCAAGGATCCAACAGACTAAGCTTGAATCTTGTACTCTATAATAACGAAAGTTAAAAAAATAGCCCCTCTGTCTCCCAATATTTGCAACAAAAGGTCTATTTTTACATCGATATATATTTTTAACAAGGCTTATTACGTAAAATCTAGGATTATAGAGTAATAGTTTGATACTTTCTCTTTTAATTACTGAAAACCGCATTCCGATATCTGGCTTCCTGTTGGAGCAATCTTCCTTGAAAAATAGGTCTGAAAAACAGCTATGTCCCAGGGCCCCTTAATATACTCTTGTCCAACGTACTAGTTATTGGTCATTCTAATGCTATGCGCAAACTTATTGAAATCATCTTTCACAAGCGCAATAGTTTTAATGGCAACTTTTCCGAAGAATCTTTCGGGATAAATACCATGCAAGTCATTCCGGCGGCGCGAATGAAAACGATACGCCTCGACCCTGCCACCATAAATGCGATATACGTATCAGGGTCACGCGCATCACCAGACTGATGATAGCCGCATGGTCACGTAAATAATAATTATGTATTCATTTCACATGATGAGTTTGCAAACATTTTTTCACCATATGGGACGTCTTTCATTACGCGTCTTTACATACATATCAAAATAAAACTTAGAGCATTTCATGTTTTTTTTTCAATAAATATCATACGATAGGTTTAAAACTGTGAAATATCACACTAAAAGCCAAATACGGCTAAATTTAGCAAATAAAAAGCGCAAAATTTTGGTGAATTTTACTAGCGTTAAAATGGCAAATTTTAACTTATTAAGGCTTTAAACATCAAAATTACCACTTTTATGCTCTTTAAAAAAATTTGCGAAAATACCCAATCGCGAAATTCCAGGGTCCCCACATATTAGTAACTGGAGACACGTTTCAACAACTTCTTGGTAAATTTGACTGCAGCACGTGTTATTTTCTCGAACAGCATCGCGGAAAAAAAATTACAAATCTTTGAGCTACCCAATGGTTTCATTGAAACTACATGCTTCAATGCTTATCTATCATCAACGTTCCAAAGAGTGAGAATTTGAGAAATATATGTTTTTTGTTATTTATCCCACATTTGTTCATTTGATGACAATATTTCACAAGGACTTCTGCTGGCTTTGTCACATCTGCCGTGACATGGAGGCTGCCATCCCAGAGGAGAGGGCAGAGAAGGCTCTTCCTCACATGATAAGAAGGTGGAGGCTACAATAGTTGGTACAGCGACACTCATTTCACTACAGGTGTGCTATCACTAACTTAAATGGCTACAGTACTAAGATGGGAAGTCAACAGGAAATCACCACACTCTTACTATCCCAAGGAGTGGCAGGTAATCCACCCTCTCCCACCATCAAGGCAAGATGAAACCTCTAGAGTAAAATATTCCGCAGGTTAAATAGTCCCCAATTCATTTCTCCATGTGCCCTAGAGAGTACATCAATCGAAAGTGATTATCAATTAGGGTAGGAATGTGGAATGTGAAATAACTTCGGACCTGCAGAGGATTAGATAACCTGAAGGTGGCATAGTGAAGAATGCACCAAGACTGGGGATGGTCGGATCAGATCCAAAGAGCTTTGGTAAATGAACTGGAAAATTCTGATATATCGTTCTTTAAGGTGCTTATATGTCCTTTAATCAAACTATTTCAGAAAGGGCATAATTTCTTCTAAATTAGCTGCAATGTAAGCCTTTACCATTATATAATATTTGGAAAATTAATATTGAAATAAATTTATCTAGTTCAGTATAAATCAATGGCAAAAAATTAAGACAACAATGAGCATCATCAATTAAAAAAAAAAAAATTAACTGAAGTTATTTTTGTATCTATACATAATTTTAATTGTTAATTTTTTAATCGCTAATCCCAACTATGACCATGAGCTATACAAAAGCATGGAGAGCCAGGCAAAACAGAGCTGCATAATATATATTATATATAATACATATATAGCTGCATAATATAACCACAAGGTTAGGTTTCGAAAGACATTTTTTCTTCCCAAAGAATCCCTAGGCTCTAACAGTTCTACATCCTCTACATAGGCTGACTTGGAACATGTAAAATAACACACAACTCCATTATAATTAAAGTTTGGGTCGCACTGGCTACCACAATAAATGGCATCAATTTTTCATTACAAAAAGGTTAGCAATATTATTTTGAACAATCCATGAAAATTTCATAGCCAATTCTCATGATGCCTGACCTTGTCTGCCGATGGTGCCATCAAAGAGGTTCCTCGAATATCTTGCTATAGATTTTTTTTCAAATATTTTGTTGAAGCCTGTGCATACTTAATACTGTGCATGCCCTAGAATTCTAATGTTATCTAATATTTAAAATGATTTCTGAATAATGAAAACTCTATTTGAAAAAGGTAAATTTATCAAACTACATACAGTAAAACCTCGCTTTTACGTCCCCGCAATTTACGTTTTCCCGCCATTAACGACTTTTTCTTCATGCCCTCATAATGTCCATATATCCGCAATGTAACGTCTTCCCTTTATTCACGCTAGCAAATTTTTGAATGGTTCGCCATTTACGTTTTACGAGACGATTTACCCGTGATTGTCGTCCTGGTTGCATAACTAGTGGTTGGACTCAACGCTCCGTGAAAGACTCCGTGAAGAAAGTAAAAACTCATGCAGTAAGTTACCACTATGAAAGAGAAATAAAATTTGCCCAGATATACCACCATTTATCGTGACCTCGCTCATCTGTCCAATTGTAATGCCACGAGGGATTCCAGTACACGTACGTCGTTTTTCTCGCGATTGTTGTTCAGGTTGCATAACTCGCGGGATGCCTAATGCTATCGCATTGGTGATGAAATTTTTCATTTATTTAAGAAGTGTATGCTTTTCAGCATTTGTGGTCTTGTCTTTCTTTTTTGGAGGCATTAATACAGATTTTAAAAAATCCTCCAGCCAAATTTCATCCTCATATATCCTATGAACACACATGTAAAATCATTTCATTCTTCTCTAGCTCGATTCTTAAGTAGCTTTGATAGAATATCACTATAGTCTCCACGCCTTCTTTTCTCATAATATTTACCCTAACTTACTAGCATGGTTGGATCAAGACTCCTGGCCTCAGTTCATCCTTATCTATGTCATTCTCCTCTTCTATTCCCAAGTTCCCTTGTCTATCATTAATGCCATGCAGTTCTTTTCACATTTTCCTTACCCCTATGCTGAATCTCGTTAAGTTCTATCAGCAGCTCTCCTGACTTAACAGTAATGAACAGTGTCTTGACCACTCTAGCGTCTACTACACCATCCCCCCCCCCCCCATCCTTTCTCAACTGCTTGCTGTTCTGCATCTTCCCTCATACACCTGTAAACTAATTCCTGATATTCTCTCCAATTTACAACTGTACAATTTTTTCACACTCTGCCTAATCTTGGCCCAACCATATGTAATCTAGTTAATATATCTCCCCATGTCCCCATGCATTTCAAATAAGAGATTTTGGAATTATTAAAGAGTTTTTGTTGGAACTATATTTCAATTTTAAACTTGTCATTCAATGAAAGCAAGAATTAGGCAGGCAAAATCAAGAAGCAAGGACTTATTCTTTCAGGCATAACTTTCATATAAAATTGCATACCCTCAAATTACACTTTCCCGCGATTTACACTTTTTTCTCTAGTTCCCCTCAAAAGTGTAAAAGAGGGGTTTTACTGTATATGCCTTTATCAAAAATATGATAAACCTCTTTTAAGCTATGTAAAATTACAAAATTATTTCCCAAAATGCAGAAAATACAGAGGAGAGACAAAATTTTGAGCTGAATTATACGTTAGGTGTTCATATTGCAGAATGAAACTCTGTATTTCTCATTTCCTCTTAGTTTCACATAGATGGATTTTACAGCATGTGATGATTTCAAGGAACCTAACCTCACACTCTGTGACAGTCTACTGTACAATGAAAAGGTAAAGAGGATAAGAAGACTTGATTATTTTAGGAGACTGGATACTGGAGACTGGCATAGGGCAAGATGGAAGAATAACTGGAAAATATGGAATCAAAATATGAGAGGAGAAAGACTATGACTGTGTAGAATTCTGCACACAACACAAGTTGGTGGTGGCAAACACATTGTTAAAAAGACCACGACTGAAGAAGATAGCCCTGGAAAATGACAGTAGATAGAAGATTATACCAAATAGACGACATTTTAGTGAAGCAGAGATTCAGGAACAAGGTGAAGGGCTTACTTGGGGGCAGACGTTGATAGTGACCACAACTTAAGTGATGATGGAATGCCATCTTATTTATCAAGAAACTGAAGAAAGCAATGAGGAACGCATGGCAAGTAGAAAAATTGAAGGAGGCTCAATATTTACTGGCCAATCACACGGAAGTGGAAAACCTGTTGGAATAGTATATCCGAGTGACATTAGTGGAAGAAAAATGGGAAAACATTCAAATCAGACAACAGGAAGAAGTTAAAGAAGTTATGGGGATAAGGAAAGTTGTCAGGAAGAAGTCATGGATCATGGAAGAAGTTTCAATCTGTTTGAAGAGATCAATTATTACTTTTAAATACAAGAAAGCAAAAACTAAGAGAGTAAACTCTGTTACATTAGAACAAGGAGCAAGATAACAAAATAATTCACATAGCGAGAAAAGATCAAGAAATGCAGATGAAGGAATGTGTGCAAAATTCCCTCTGGAAGTGGAAATGAGGAAGTTCTGTATGAGTGGGATATAGCACCAGAGGGGGAAAGATGCAATGTCATGAGGGACTGGAACCTACAATAGAAAATGAAGATGAGGTGAAGAGCTGGAAGTAATATTTGGAGCAATTACACAATCGAAGCAATCTCTACACGTAATTAAGCCTAATTCTATGGCTACAAATTGAAAAAGACTCAACTATGCAGTTGAAATCCTAGACATAAAGATAGTGTGCATATATGCCTGGGAAATATGATGGCTGAAAAATCTCTTACATCTGCGTTCTACATGTGAGGGCTGAAAAATATATTACTATGGTGCTTGAGAAATACTTGTTGCTAGCACAAGTCTGCCAAATTGGTAACAGGAACCAGATTTTCATCGTGATTTCGAATCAAGAAATATTAAAGTAGCAATACGAGTAAGTAATCAACCATTCTGTCCCTCACTTATGAAAATCAGAGTGCAATACCAATCAACAGAGAAAACTTACATAATGATTTACTTCCTTAGTCCTTATGATTCTGTGGCGTTGAACCATTACACTCTCTTCTGAAACGACAGAGAAGATGAGAGAGGGGGAGGTGTTCGTGAATCTCGCACAGCAGACATTATTAGACAATCGCCAAATATGTAAATACTCATTCCAAGCTAGAATACTTATGACTTGAGATAAGTCAACCTTCTCTGAACTGGTTACTCACAGTAGTTCATACACCTCCAAAATGTGATCATTCACAGTATTTTGTAAACTTCTCAGGTGGTTTCATGGCAAACTATGAACATGTAATAATAATGGGAAACTTTAATATTGATTTACTAAGACCCACACCAGGAAAATATATGCGCCTAGAAATTGTGTCCAGATTTAACATTAATATCATGCAAACAAAGACAGCTTGTCATACTTATTATGAATGAGATAGTGTCAGGCATCACTTCATGGAAGTACATTTTTGGAATGAAAAGATGAACCATGTTTTCCCACACAACTCAATTAACTTCAAGTTTCGATGTGTAGCACCATCACAGGGGCCTCTGCTACATCTCAAAACCTATGTACTGAAGTTAATAAATACTCAAATTATCCTTGCACAATATTGTATATTTTTTGTTTTGATGGCAGAAACAAGGTGGTAAGGATAGACCAGAAACCTGACAGGTCCTACCACAGTCAAATATGTCTCGAGTATTGATTTCCATAACTCCGAATCCAATGACAAAATATATTAGCTCTAGAGGCATCAGGACCTTCGAACACACCAAGGAGCTCACCAACTCAATGAGCAGAGAGAGGGAAACAATGGTGAGTGCTCAGTCACCAGGCTGTAGACTAAAAGATAAGGAGTTCTCCAACTCATGCTTGAAGGAAACACCTGACCAGAACACTCCTATTTGCCTCATTCATGTGCCCCATCCACCAACTCCTTGGAAAACACAAGAAATAAAAGACGCGATTGAGAAAATAAATACGGCCTGAGCAATGTACACAAGATACACAGATTTAAGTGTTTTCTCCAAATGTAAAAATCTGAGGAAGTTTAGCAAAAAAATTATACTCTCACCGAAAAATAGTGACTACCATGCTCTAATTTTGGGGAGCTAGTGTGAAAAGGAGGCATGGAAACATAAAAGGAGTTTGGGATTAATGAAAACAAATGTTCGCCCAGATATTGTTAATAATGACTTCACAGCATACAATGGGGGCCCAGTGATAGACAGATGTAAGAAATTTCTGACAGGAAATTCTCCTCTGAACATGTCAATCACTCTGAAGTTATGAAAGACCATAGAGACATAACTTCAAATGTTAGAAACTAGAGTGAAATTCCTATAGGTTTTATGAAAAAGTAATTGCCAATATTGTTACCGTCCCTTCCAAATATCTTTGATTCACAGTTGCAATTGGGCTTCTACCCAACTATTTAGAGAAGAACTTTGCATCGGCCCATTTCAATGTTCTTGTGTTCTGAGTGACCATTGGCTGATAGGAACAATAAGTTCAGCAGCCAAAGTAAATTCATAGTTTATGATATAATCGATGCCACATTACGGAGCAAAATCTTCTTGATTCCACACAATCTGGTTTTTGCCAGGGATTTAGCGCCAAGATATTTAATCTGAAAAGGTGTTGAATGTTTCCCCTCCCACCATTTTGAAGACTGAATTGGCTCATCGTATTCAAGGCCACAAGTACAAACCTCAACTGGAATGCAGCAATCAGCCTGGCAGCTGACAATGGCATCGCTTTCCCGAGAGAGCCCCACTGACTGAAGCAGGTCGTCCAGGGCACCTCGACACGTGCATTGCCCATCACCTACAGCGGAAGCCCCATACGACAAGTACGGCATTTAACGAGAAGCTCGATGTCGCAAGGGATGGCCTAGGGACCATTTACCACACTATCATGATTTGCACGTAAAATACATCGACAATAACGGGAGTAAAAAGTTGCATTCACATAGGTTCGTTCAATATTACAAGTGCAAGTGCACAAGCTTGCGCTCATATGGCGTCTATATCCTGCGCATTAACCCTTTTACTGCCAGCCCCGTTAATTGGTAGACTGTGCAAAAACTGACAAGCCCATTTCCATGACTATCGTAAGAATATGACTTTAAGACATCTTTGAAGCACTTAATTTTAATGTATGAATTATGCATTTTTCTAAATGTTGATGATATACAGTCAAGCCCATTTATAACGAAGTTGAGGAGGATGAATATTTCCTTCGTAATAACAGAACTTTCGTTATAACTGCAACTTCGTTATAAACGGGTTTGATATAAGTGAGCTTGACTGTATTTCAATTTTTATGAGGATGAAAAAAACAATTTGGCTGTAACTGATTTAAAGGGAATATAATATTACAAATATGTAATACAAGTGGGCTGATACAGTAGAAACTCGAAATTACGATATTATGGCATTACGAGGCAAAATCTTCGGTCCCAACCAAAAGGGTATCTAAATACATGTAAAAGTACTAAATATTGCGAAATAATGACGTTTTGAAATTACAAACCTCGGGTATCAGTCCAGACGTGTAAAAAATTACTCGTTTTTATGAATAATGACGGATCATGGCAGCGTTTTTCATATGTATGCTCCCTGCCAAGGTAAGGCTCCTAATCATTCATCATTGGCATGCACATTATGCATTAGGACCACTTTGAATTGTAGGCAAAGTAGTACATAAAATATGTCACCAATACGACTAAAAATACATTCGGCTTTGCCAACAACAATAAAAAAAAAATTTGTCAAGTACAGATATACTTGCCCGCGAGAAACTAATTGCTACAAACAGCATTTTCCTCTTATGATCCCTGTCATTTTTATTTACTGTCATTTTTTGCTACCTGTTTTCCCCAAACATAAATCCTTGAGGGGTATTCCTAGTACAGTAATCATTTACTGTGCGCGTGTGCTCAAAAACGTATTCACAGGCATCGGGAAGAGATACTATGGCATTCGGCCGATAAATTCAGTCAGGCATATGAAATATGGAAGCATTTTTCTCCCTACATATTTCAGACTGATTACCCAACCTTACTCCACGGCCTCATTATTCCAGCTGACAATAATCATCATCAAAAAAATCAGGTTTCATTTACCGTCCTCATTAAGCATTTCAATGTAGTAATCGAGGAAGGATATCTTCTTCGTAACTAAACATTGCCCTTCCCTTCTTCCATCACTAACAGCCAAAAAAATCAGAGAAAATACGAGTTCGCTTGATTCATACGATCACTTAGTTTGTAGCATCAATTCTATATGATGTTTTGTTCTGGACGCATGCATAATCAACGGTAAAAAATGTTCATACGCCCATACCTATTCATTTCGTATAATAGTGTACATTTCTCGCCTTTCACTTGGAACGAAAAGGATGATGACCAATCGGAGGCACTTTCATCACTCCCTTGCGTTATCGGACGATACATCCCGGAGGACATCAGGGGTGGGAGTTAGTTGGTACCCATCCAGTTCGGAAGCAGGACACTGATTGACCGGGATCTTTGGGTAGGGGTGTTGATGCAAAAGGCTGTGTGTTAACACAGTCAAGGACGTGGAACCCTCTCAGTAAAAGAGAAAAGGAGTAACGTTGGAAGAGAAGGTGAAAATGATCCCTGAACTTGAAAAGTTAAGTAGAAGTGCAGTTGCAGAAAAGTTTGGTCATTCTATCGACAGAAGAGCTGACAACTTTTTTATGATAAACATTTGTTCATTGTATTAATTCTTGAATTATTATTCGCTGATTCCCTTTTCACGCATTGCCAGGAGTGGTGGGAAATTAAGGGAAAGCGAAATGGAAATGCCCGCTCATTCCCAAGTTCTTTTCTCCCCTGGCAGTCCCCACAATTTCCCCAGTTTTCCATCTCCTTTGCTCCAAAACTTTGACTTTCTCTCCCCCACTGCCTTTTTCTTTCACATTTTCAGGGAGTCCAGCAAAGGCTTCCCTTCCCTCCCACACTGGTCATCTCACCTCAAGTGACCCTTCGTTTCACCACCAATGGGTGGGCAAGAGTCACCCCCCCTCCCTCCGAAGCCCCCAGTGCTGGTCCTTGAGGAGATAAGGCCCCTTCGTGAGCCCTTCCCTCCCACTTGCTCAATGGGTGCAGTGTCCCCCGCTGGCTCAGCAGAGGCCTCACAAGCCCACCCCCTTTGGGCCACCCCTTGAAGTACTCCCCTTCGCATATAATCTGTGCACAGGGTCTAACACATTCAAATCTTGTTTTGTGGGCATATCTTGATTCATGATAAAAGACCCCACTCTCCAGTGTCTTGTTTTCCGCAGGCATCGTTTGTAGAAGTAGAGCAGGAAGAAGATAAGATGTGACTATGCTGCATAATGACTTTCAATGTTTATTTCCTGTGCACATCCCTTGGCCTTGAATCCCAGCTGGATCAACCTCCCAAGTGGCATAATATACTCAGAGACCATGAAACTCATAGCTGTTTTTGTGAGGGTGAATGGAGTGATCCCCTCAGTGACAGGTGAAGACGTAAGATTCTGTCTTCGTGCGTGGCCGGAACTGGAGCTGCAATTCTCTGATGAATATTCCCTTGCTTGATCGGAAGCAGAGGAAGAATGATACACAAAAATATTCTCACAATTTTCAGGCTTATCGAATCTTTACATGATGCCTGCAATTTAGTGGAAGAATAGCGGGCAACCTGATTTGAATAGAGCCACAACTGAAGCTCTCGCAGAGTATAGTGAAAAATGTAAATAATGGATTTATGTTACCATCGTTAGTAGCTGAAGAAGTGTACAGGAAATCACACCTATACCATTGAAGTGTGTGCTTTGTACAATCTACTTTTGGAAGTGGGTAAACATAAAGATGAACTCCTTTTTAAGCTCTTCTTTCAAAGCCTTCATCTCGGAAATAACCACGCAAAGATGGTTATGGCCCTTATTTCTCGAAATGAACGGGCATATCATTATTTGTACAAAATACATGATTGACATAGCATCCGTGAGAGAATCTTTTCACTGTTTTAGCTTGATTTAGGTCTAATCCATAATGCCTGATGTGGAGCATATGATTTTGTCTTTTAGCGGAAATATATTCCTCTAAATTCTATATCCAGAGCAGCATCTAGTTGCAAATGATTCCACAAACGCACACTTACATAGTGTATACATACATCAATACAAGCTTAAAAATTTGGATATATCACCCATGCATGCATTATGAATTTTTCAGTAGAAATAAAAGTAATATAAAAAAATGCTCTAATGAAGCTTCGTGGGCCTAGTCCAAACTGCATGAAAATTTTACAAAGACACTCGATTGCCTCTGCCTCATTGGAAAAAAGGATCAAATTAGCTATGTTTAACTTAATGAACCGTATTGACATGAATACACATTTATAGATACATCCATGAATTATAACATCGTACATCATGCTAGTGCGTTGCGGGAGTGCATGTATTCCTGGAAACAAAAAATAGCTTCATTGTGATGTTGGTCAAGGATACTCGTTCATACAATATTTGATATTACCAAATGTCAATTTTTCCAGGTCCCATTGACTGCTCATAATATCGAGTTTCTACTGTATATCGGCCCTTGGCAGTTTTTAACTACAGAGGGCCAATATAGCAGCCCTCTGGCAGTAAAAGGGTTAAAATGAAAAACCATTTTTTCTCCCTGAATGCTCCGCCCAAAGGGTCAAGTGTTAATTTACAACATTCCGGAAACACCCATATACAGGTGCTTGTGGATTTCTCGATAATAACTGTGCTTTTTGTTGCTTATTTTGTTATTCTCCCACTTCTGCCACCAGTTCACTCCAAGGGCCAACTTTGTGGCCGTGGAAAGTGAGTCATTAGATCTAAAAATTAAAACTTCATTTGATCAATGAATACAAAAGTGGCGAGGTGGAAGGGCATTGTCAACAAAAAGATGGCGGTGCTGGCAACAGAAGATATTATTCGTAACTCGATGAAATTCAATTTGGAACTTACAACTGCTTGTGTGTGGCATTGCATGCAACAATTATGATTTTGATACAATATCAAAAGAAAATTCCACAAGAGGTATTATAATTTGTCTGGTTCCCAATGTTTTTGACAACAATAGTCCAACATACTGCTGTATTACTTGCTGCCGCAACGTATTTGGAATTCATAAATAATATGCAGGGTGCTAAGTGATGTTTAATGTTCAGAATAATTACATACAACATGAAATTTAACATCACTGATTCCTATTCCCAAAAAGAAGAGAGCGAAGAAGTGTGAAAATTTTAGGACTATAAGCCTGACAACACATGCATCGAAGATATTGACAAGGATCATCTACAGAAGAATAGAACGAAACAGAGGAGTTCCTGGATGAAGATCAATTCGGATTCAGGAAAAGTAAGGGTACAAGAGAAGCAATATTGGACCTAAGGCTTCTCATAAAGAAGAGAATGGAGAAGAACAAACTGACCTTCATTGTATTTGTGAATTTAGTGAAGGATTTTGACATTGTAGATTGGAATTTAATGCTTAGAATTCTGAAAGGAATTGGAGTGTCCTACAATGACCGAAGAATTATTCACAGTTTGCTTAAGAACCAAGTAGCTGTGATAAAATCTGGACCCAGCTCTGAAGAAGCAAGAATAAGGAAAGGAGTGAGACAAGGCTCACTCCTTTCCTTATTCAAGGCTACTGTCTCCAGTAATTTTTAATGTTTACATCGATAGAGCCATCAACGAAATCAAAGAGTAGTGTTCTGGAGTGAACATCCACGGAGAAGCAATCAGCATGCTACGATTCGCTGATGACATAGCTCTCATATTAGAGACAGAGAAGGATCTGAATAAGATGCTATCAACCATGGAAAGTACAATGGCCAGATATCACCTGAAGATCAATAAAAAGAAGACTAAGATATTGGTGTGCAGCAAGAGAGAAGAGGCCAAAACCAACGTTATACCAGGAAAACAAAAACTTGAAGAGGTGAAAGAGTTCTGTTACCTAGGAAGCCGAGTAACCAATGATGAACGAAGCAAGAAAGAAATAATCAGTGATTTAAAGCACTTCATTATAAAAAAACAGTAAACTTTTAAAATGCATGTTATCAATCCATTTACATATCACAAAGAATAAATTTTCAAAGTGCATGTTATCTATAAATTTAACAAAGGAAATAGAATTTTAAAATGCGTGTTCTCTAGATGCATGTTATTTACCAGAAAATACGGTATTTTCAATAAATTTTTTTTAAACAGAAATATACAAAAGCATTCCACAGGATCCAACTTAATGACTTAACTGATGCCACACAGTTGTACCACAAACCACACACTGCCTTGATATCTCACCGATGGAATTCACTGCCAGGTGAAATGAATAGGGATGTGAATCCATGACACTTTTTAAAGGAAAGGAATTTGATAGAACTAAGGCTGTGAGAGAATAGCTATTCTTGTGGATGGTCAAAGCTTTTCTGTGCACAAGTTGTATCCTGTACCTATTTATGGAATTGTATTTATGTATTTATACATTGTTCTGTCACATCTTGATAAAGGAAAAGAGTGTAATAGCTGCAACCTAACTAACCAGGTATAAAGGCTCTTGGGATTCTTGCTCATAAAAATGCAGGGGAGAAAACATTTATCCAAATGTACAACACCATTAGCAATATGTAATCCACAGGAGAGATACCCATGGACACAAGAAGAGCATCATCGTCCCTATTCCTATGAAGAGGAGGGCCAAGAACTGTGAAGATTTGAAGAAACATATTCCTGATGACACATGCTTCAAAAGACATTGGAAGAAGCATCCTTTGAAGAATAGGACAAAAAGCCAAGCAGTTCCTAGATGAGGACCAATTACGGTTCAGAGAAAAGAAGGGCACAAGAGAAGCGGTTTTGGCAAGTACAAGCTATTTATAGAGGAGGCAATGAAGAAGAACCTGCCAACATTTGTTTTGCCTGTGGATTTGAAGAAGGCATTTGACAATAATGGACTGGAATTTAATGCTGAGGATCCTGAAGGAAATTTGAATATCAAAGAAGGACCAAAGCACTATCCACAGTGTTTATAAAAACCAGGTGGCAGTGATAAAAGCTGGACACTGCAGGGAAGAAGCAAGAATAAAGAATGGAGTTATACAAGGCTGTGCACTGTCTCCTGCACATGTGGGCAAACATTTCATCAAAACTAAAATTCTTGGAGGAGCTTCAACATCAGTTACACCACAGGGGTCCAACATTTATCAGGGATGAAGAAATGTTCAACCAAGTCAACGTGTACAATATACATATATTAGTGTTCACAACATGAGACTGTGTGAGTGCACCCACCTGACTGACAGAGGCAACATGGCGGTGAAGCCACGAAGGGTCCATGTCTGAAAGTGAAGCACCGTCCAAGGAGATGCGGCCTTTGTCAGGGTCATAGAGTCGCAGGAGGAGGGCAGCTAGGGTGCTTTTCCCAGAGCCGCTGGCCCCGACAACGGCGTAAGTCTTCCCTGGCTCAACTTCCAGATCCAAGCCACAGAACACGGGCTCAGTGCGCGACGGATAGCAGAACCAGACATCTTTGAAAGTTATGTGGCCGACCGGAGTGACAACTGGCTTCAGTCCCCCTGAAGCAGAAGAGAGAGCACACACATCACCAGACTGTAGAAACTCAAAATTACAATCCTTGAAATTATGATTTTACGAGGCAAAATCTTCGGTCCCGACCAAAGGGGTATCTAAATACATGTAAAAGTACTCAATATTACAAAATAACTTAGAATGAGAACATGCAACCTATGTAAATTTTCAGACTTTATTTGCTGGTAAAATGTGTTTCGACGCTAAGGCGTCATTCTCAAGTACAAAAGTTTTTTGCAGGACATTTGGATATATATATATATATACACTTGGAGTGCGAATGAAGGGAGAGAGTGGGGTTGGGTTGTGTGACTTTTTTTGTTTGGGAATGGATTGCAGGGAAGGCCCACCGGCCAGGGGGTAGAAGGGGGGGGGGGGGCATGTTCAGTGGGGGGTAAATTGCGGAAGGATGGTGTGGCAGTTAGGAGAGGTGGGTGATTTTTAAAAACAATGTCGTTAAATATCTGGCCCTTACTCAAATCCTTCTCAATCTCCAATTCTTCCAGCACGTCCATCTTTTTCTCTTTCTCGGTCGAATCTAGTGGTTTCGAAATAACGTAGTTTTGAAGTTACGAACCTCAGGTCACGGTCCCGACGTGAAAAATTTACTCGTTTTTAGGAATAATGACAGACCATAGTAACGCTTTTAGACACTCCAAGCCAGGGTATGGGTCCTAGTCAATCATCGTTGGCACACACATTATGCAAGAAATGTGAATAGCTTGGACGATAACACTTACAATTTCAATGCTAAAATACTAAGGACGACTTTGATGATAGGCTAACTAGCATATAAAATATTGCGCCAATACAACTAAAATGCATTCGGCTTTGTTGACTCCTAAGTTCAGAGTTACCAACAACAAGGCAAAAACCCTAAAAAAAAACTTATCCATTAGAGGTATTCCAAGTACAGAAATCATTTACTGCGCGTGTCCTCCCGAAAGTTTTGACAGGCATCGGAAGAGATGCTATGGCATTCAAACGGTAAAGTCAACTATATATATCACACATGGAAGCTTTTTTCTCCATACGTATTTCATACTGATTACCCATTCTTACTCAATGGCCAAATTATTTCTGCGTACAATAGTTATCATCGAAAGAATAAGGTTTCATTTTCCATCCTCATTGATCGTATCAATGTAGTCATTGTGGAAGGACATCTTCTTCACAACTAAACATTGCCCTTCCCTTCTTCCATCGCCAACATCCAAGAAAATCAGAGAAAAGATGATTTTGCTTGGTTCATACGATCACTTAGTTTATCCCACATTCATTCTAAATGATGTTTGTCACGGGCACATGCATAAACAATGGTAAAAAAATGTTCATTTCATATTTATATCATTTATTAGTGTAACTTTCTCACCTTTTGCTCCAACCAATTGCAAAATTATCCTAAAAGAGAGCTTCTCAGCTGCATGCCTGCGGAGTGATAAAGAATCTGATACGGGTTTTGTACCCTAGTCCTTGTTAAAGATACACATAAGACTAGATTATAACTACATCCTATGAGAAAACCTAATTCACGCCATAGGAGAGGGAGCAGAAAGCCTCGTTAGAATCCTAGTCCAATTGGAGGCACTTTCATTTCTCCCTTTCATCATCTGACAATACTTCCCGGAGGACATCAGGAAGGGTGGAAGTAGGAGTGCGCCAAATGTATTCACTCACAGGTATTTGAGTACCCGAATGAATACATGGGTACTCGACGAATACATGAGTACCTCGATGAGTAGATGAGTACTTCTACGGGTAGATGAGTACCCGAATGAATACATGAGTAGCTAAATGAGTAGATGAGTACCTCAATGAGTACATGAATACCGAGACAGTTAAAAAGGCTGGATTTTTTCAAGTTCCAGGAAGCAAGTTTAACTTTGACACCCACTTGAAGAAAAACAAGAAAAGTCTCTTTTCTTTTCTTCGTATAAGATATGGAACATATATTTAAATTTGACTAAACACTGTTCAAAATAGATTACTCAGTCAACAATAATGTTACAATAAATTTTAAATACATATGCTATCTCAGCTTGTGGTAGTCAGAAATACATTGCGTTTTGACAGAATTTTTCATCTTTGAAAACTTAGGACGTGCAAAATGACTAAAAAAATTCAGAGAATTAGGGAATTTCAAATTATGTATATTTATTTTGGAAAGCAAGCTCCACGCGACAGGACTTTCGGCCAGGAGAGATAAGCCGCTCGAGGTTACCAAGTTGTAAGCTACTGTACCACACGCACCAAACACAACACGAGAAAATTTCTCTAGTACGTACAGGAAAAATATCCTTGCCTACAATACATGCTTGAATAGAAGTTAATAACTTGCAGTATTCACCAAAATAAAATCAGTGATAAGTGGGATATCTTTTGTCCCCTCATTTCTTGGCTTCTCGCCAAAAGAAACTAATTGCACTTAAAATTATCCTCAACTCCATCTCCAAAAACTTTGCGTCAGGAGGCATAGTGATGCTATGTTTCCAAACAGTTCTAACACTCAAACTGACTTGCATTCTTAAAAATGATATTTTATCCACTATTGTCAAATCCTCATGAGTAAAGGGTGGAGGAGGGTGAGGGGGGGAACGGAAGGCGGGAAAAGGATTGCACAGAAATCAGTCATCCGTTATAATCATAATAAAGGCCACTCCCTTGTATACACAAGATGCAAGATTGTTCTTCAAATACACTGACAGCAAATACCAATATTAACACACAATTTCAACCAAATCCAGCCGAAAGGTCACAGTTTCAGGTGTAACTTTGTGGAATTTATCCATCATGAAGACAAGAAAAGAAAATACTGCACCATTGCGAAACCCGGGTCGTACAATAAAAAGTTTGAATGTGGAATTGCAGCATTTTCTTTTCTCGTCTTCATGATCTAGTTCATCACAAAGGGCATTATCATAAACAGTGATTTGCAATTCATTAATGAGGAAATAGAAAGTAATTCACCTTTCAGTGGAATCATTGGGTCACGATCAATGAGCTCCCACAGTCGGCTACTGGCTCCGATCCCCCTCATCGCCTCCGAGTAGAAGGACGAGAGACCAGTCACGGAGATTCCAACATAGGCAGCATAGAGCAGGAATGAAGACAGCTGCCCAACGGTGAGAGATTCTTCGGCCACCATGCCCCCCCCATAGCAGAGCACCGACAGGATCATTATATTCCCTCCTAATCCTGTCTGAAACACACAGAGGGATTCAGCCATGGGATTACAATTGACTGCTTATTGTTCACACATGCACGTCAACTTGAAGGTGATCCATTTTTCCAATTGCATGGAAAATATACAATGACTATGGGATATTAGGGATATTTTTACCATGCAAACAAAATTAGAGAGAAAGAAACACAGGTGCCTTTCAAATGCCTTTCTACCCATGAATCATCAGGCACCATAATGATTAAAATGTTTTTAACCCTACTGATGCATACAAACTCCACCCTTACATGCTTTCATAAATTCAAACAATAGCTCATTATTAGCAACAGTGAACTGCTAAACGCAGGTTAAGATGGGCACCTGTCCTCTTGAAAGCATTTCCACGAGACAGGCACCACCTGCCCTTCACTCCTTCCGTTGTTGCGCCCACCCCCTCACGATGCCTATTTACCTAACTACTCACGCTTGATCATCCACAAGCATTATCAACATCATATGCCACGTTTTCTTCTACCTTAATATGAGCCTGACAATTCCTTGGATCCAAAACTCAATGCCTGAAGATGATGGCAGTGTCAGTCCTTCAAAAAGGTCAACAATCACAGAATCCCTCACCCAGTGAGAAGACATCACTGGGAAGGGGAGAGGAAGGGGAGAACAAGAGGAGAGGAAGGGGAGAGGAAGAGGAGAGGAAGGGGAGAGGAAGGGGAGAGGAAGGGGAGAGGAAGGTGAGAGGAAGGGGAGAGGAAGGTGAGAGGAAGGGGAGAGGAAGGGGAGAGCAAGGGGAGAGGAAGGGGAGAGGAAGGGGAGAACAAGAGGAGAGGAAGGGGAGAGCAAGGGGAGAGGGGAGAGGAAGGGGAGAGGAAGGGGAGAGGAAGGGGAGAGGAAGGGGAGAGGAAGGGGAGAGGAAGGGGAGAGGAAGGGGAGAGGAAGGGGAGAGAAAGAGAGAGCCCGACAAGACTTGTATTCCCTGTGCTTCTCTCATTGGTATTCATACTTTTCACAAAATTCTCACGGATCCCTAAAAAAACTGCATTAAATCTTTGCCTTCCGCCTCTAACTCTGACAGAATGATATCAATCCTCAACCACTGTTCATGAGTTTCCCTTAATACCTTCTCTGTCTCACTACCTAGTATTCTTAAATCTAAATCATGCTTTTATTGCATACTTTTTGCTTCTATACCACAAATCATGGGCCTATGATCACTAGCATTAAGTTCTTCCAAATTTTCCTACTGCCTAGAATCTCAGCCACACAATCAATAAAAGTGCCCGAGACACATCACACTATTTTCCATTTCTTGCCGAGGAATGATACTTGGTGTCTATCACATTCACCATGGCCATAACACTACAACAAACAAATCTTTACCCAGGAACTGCCACAAAACCTCAAAAAGATTCCCTAGCATCAGACACACTAGATTAAACTTCTACAATAAACTTCCATTATCAATTATACATCGGGACATCAATATATTACACCTAAGGTAAAAAATGTGCCCCGGGACAACTTGTTTTGTAGTACTTAAGAATATATGGAGCACATATTGTTGTAAAATTTTGTGAATGTTTTTTATCTTATATACTTATTATGTTTTACACTATGATATACGTGTGCTCTACACATTCCATGTTTTCTTTAATTCCTTTTTTCCATGTACTAAGATACAGCGCAGTGGATATTATTTGCCTTTTATGTTTTATTTCTACAATGACTCCATAGCCAACAGTCAATGAAGTTCCTCTTCTTCCTTCCCTTCTTGCACTGCCTCGGCTCCAATCTCGCCCACTTCCCCCCCACTCTCATCCACGGTGGTGTTGTGCCCTTGGCTACTCTTGATCAACAACTGTTTGCTCTTCCTCACTTCCCCCTACCAACTCCTCAAATTCCCTTCACTAGACATTGAGCTGAAACTCAGTAATCCTGAGGCAACATATTGGTTCCATACGCTAGCAAAGAGGCCAACAGTAGTTCGAATAAGTATTAATATCAGCTTCCAAATTGATCAATCGATGCATTAGCAAGTACTTTCCACACACACTGCTAGGAGACCGTGTGACAATTAAAAATATAACACAACCTCAACAAGGAGACAGGCCCTTTTATATTTATAAAAAAGTGCAAAACCCTTGTGTTTGTGTGCAATATACCATGCTCGATAATCAGGCAAGTGAAAGTTTCAATAGACAAATGAATTAGATACCATCCCAAAAAATGTCCCTCTGGCTAGGGCTTCTTTGTAGGCAAGCTGAAGCACTTCCAGTGTTTTCCTTTCGTAGGCAGCCATTTCATGGTGCTCACGGCTGAATGACTTCACGGTGCGAATATTAGCAATGCGTTCCTCGGCCACGTGGGTTGCCTCGGCCAGCGAGTCCTATTTTGAGACGAATCAGGGAGATCAAAAGAAAAACACAAAAGCATTACAATGAAGCCAAAAGGAAAAGCAAAACATATACTAGAAACATATCATTTGTTGGGTAATTAATTCATAATCAACATGAATAATAAATAAATTTATGTACCAATCCCAGTCAAGGTTTTCATTAATAATAATACCCAGAAACTTAGGTTTATTGTCATACCAAATCTGCAGTCTGCAAATTTAATATAAATACTGCAGTCCATTTTTTTCTGGGTATGATGGACAAATATGTAAGAAGACTTGGTTTTATTTACATTCACATTATTAACAGAGCACCAGTTCTCCATGTCAATGTTAGTATTTTGAGCAGCAACTGTAATATTGTTGTTATGCTTTGAAAGATGATTTGTATCATCAGCATACATGAAGGCATTACCATCCAATGATGGAGGTCATTACCATATACATAATAAGAACAGCAAGGGCCCAAGAATGGAGCCTTGAGGAACACCCCTTACCACCTCCTGGTATGATGGAGTATGTTTTATCCTATTTTTCCTTTGCAATAGAAACTGCTTGTGTTCTTTTTGAAAGAAAAGATCTAATCAAATTGTTAGCAATTCCTCTATGATGCTGGCCAAGGCATAAAAAGGTCCATAACAGAGTCAATAAAATGGTAAATGGCTAATTCAGCAGATGAGCCACATGTGAATCCAAACTATGATTTTCTTAGGGTGTTGTTACTCATCAGGAGGACATTATCCTCTTTGAGATGATGCTTTCCAATATTTTTGAGAAAGCTGATAGTTTTGATACGGGTCGATAATTTTCCACCAATTGAAGATCTCCCTTTTTATGTAAAGGGATCACAACTGCCCTTTTTAATTTATCAGGAATGATGCCACTGGAGAGAGGTTGGATAAAGGTGTGTTATCTGGGTGAAAGGATGTTATTTGGGACTGAATGAATATGGGGATGGTTCCCTGAGTTAGAATGAAATACATCTGGTTTTTCCAAGGGCTTAAGAAAATTCTTGTTTAAGTTGGCAGCTATCAGCTCTGGGTCAGAAACTAGAACATTGTAGTTAAAAATTAATTAACTGATACTTAATTAACTAATTAGAACTAGGAAATGATTAATTAACTAATAGGAACTGGTGCTCTGTTAATAATGTGAATGTAAATTAAACTAAGTCTTCTTACATATTTGTCCATCATACCCAGAAAAAAATTGACTACAGTATTTATATTAAATTTGCAGACTGCAGCATTTGGTATGACAATGAACCTAAGTTTCTGGGTATTATTATCAATGAAAACCTTGACTGGGATTTGTACAAAAATTTTATATCATCTTCTGTTGCTCCTGACGATTATTTAATTAGAAGAATGATTCAGCTTACAAATGTACAAACAGCCATAAGAGTCTACTATGCTTATATTTATAGTAGACTAAAATACGGCATATTAGCCTGGGGTCTTTCCCCTAAAGCAGTCCGCATCTATAAATTACAAAAATGGTTGTTAGAATCCTTTGTGAAGCCAAAAAACAAGCTAGCTGTCGTAATTTATTTAAACAACCAATGATTCCTCCTTTACCTTGTATTTTTGTGTTCTGGGCAGTGATGTTAATCAGAGAATTTGAATCTAAGTAGTCCCTTGTCAAGAATCATAGCATTCATGACTACTTTACAAGAAGCAGAGATGATTATGCAGTGGAACAACATAACCTCTCTGTCTTCAATACTGGCTCGATCACAATTTGAGCAGCAGAATTTACAATAATCTTCCAAAATCCTTGAATGACCGGAAGGCACCAGATACATTCACAGCCAATCTAAAGCATTACCTATTGACCAATTGTTTCTATTTTTTGGATGAATATTTCAATTCATGACTTGATGTTATATGCACAAGAGTCATTTTTGTATAATATTATAATCTTACTTTTGTTCTACTTGTAACTTACAGTGTTAGCTGATGTTGTCCAAATGTGAATATTATTTTGTTATTCTCCTTTATATCTTGATGGGTACTATGTATGTAAACTCATATCTCCTGTGACCAATAATTTATTAATATTAATAATTTTATAATACATGATAAAGCATGAACTGGTGTTTATGTTTCTACACTTGTAAAATAAATGTCTTTTGTATACTTGGCCCAGTTGGACTTTATGGCACTGGCATTCAATACATAGAAAACCAAGAGTCCTTGATTGGCCTCATGAAAATACTAACCTGAACAGACTTGGTAATCTTCTTGACAAATCGCCCATACACAACACCCATTCCAGCCATTGGTGGTACAATAGAAAGGCCAACTAAGGCCAATTGTGGGGACAAATAGAACTGGAATGAAAGTAGACACAGCATTATGACATGCCTGGATTTGTTTTCTATCTGAATTCAATAAACTACTTCATACAGTAAACTACTTCATTTGCTTCTTCACAGAGATACCATGAGGGCATTATCATACACCATCCATTCAATAATAGAGTTGCATTTCACAGAGCAAAATTCAACTGCAGCTCAGGCATTAGGTATTTTTAAAATGTGTACATGTATTTTAATATTTAATATTGAAATGGTGATGACATGAAATTGGGTGGTTTACATTCAAACAGGGAAACTGTTTAAATGTAAACCACCTTTATTTAAATTATATTATGATTATATCAGGTATGAATTACCATAACAGTTGACTAAATGAATGAATGAAATGATAACAGGGTGGTTTACATTCAGGTCCAATGGCCTGCCTCCAGCCTCCCATACTCTTATCTTAACCTGTAGGAAATTCTCAGTACTCATGCATAACTAAGTAAAACTACTGGATATGAAGACGTATGAGAAAAGAGTACTAACTATGGACATATGCCATAAACATAGTACAATGCAGGTAAGTTGTACATGTATTTTTGATTTTACTGTTTCATTTTTTGTATTTGGATGAAAGAACAAATTAGGTTGATACAAGAGGAAACTATGAAAATAAGAAACTTTGGGTTAAACAATCATAAACAAGCAAAAAATAAACTTATGTGATGCGTTTAAACCAGAGAAAAGCAGCCATAACTGACTTGAAACAAGTTCAAATGACAGGATGAACTGAGCTAATTACATGGGAATTAAGTTTTGCTTGTGTGGCCATTTCAGATAGGGCGCAGGGAAAAACTTCCTGCATGCTTTCATGTAAATGGTGTGACCATATGTTTTAGCCAAAACTTCATACATTTTACGCACATGCCAGCAAATGTTGATAACTTTGGCATATTCACAAATCAACAATCATTAGTGCAATGTAGCAGGACTGATTTCAGCCACATGGGTTCATGAATTAAAATTACACATATGATTCTATCAAAGTCCCACCACAAATTCAGTGCAATCTCTTTAAAACGAGACCTCACGGTGCCCAAGGAAACCCTCGCTTTAGTGAAGTATTGTCTTACCGAGGTTGGTGTAAATAATTGCCATGAAACCTACTGTAAACAATTTTCTAGGAATCGGGTTGGTGTGGCAGAGGAAGTATTTCCATCCAGAGAGTCTGAGCACAAATTCCAAAAGAAGGGGAAAGTTTTTGCAGCAATTCATATCCCTACTTAATTTACCAACTAACCATGAGATCAAAAAGCACCGTACCTGCTACAAAAAATGCAAAACGCCTCGGATTGCTGATAATTTTCCCAAATGCACAACTGACCAAGCTACTCTTTTCTAATACTCGTTCTATTTTCTAATGTTCATTCCATAATTTTGATTAGTTTCGCCAAAAATTTAAACCGTAACCGATAAATCAAAATTGTATCGCCTTTATTACTAGCCTTTACTCTTTCTATTGGTTGGTCTTAATTTTTATGATCTGTATATTCATGTTCTTCATGACATTTCGCAGAAGCCATTTGGAATAACGTATCGCATTTGTTTCTGCAGACGAAAAGAGACCGTGGAAGGGATCTAGCCTTGAAAGGCGTTTTCCTCCATCTGATGTGATGTCCATATTGAAAAACAATCTGCTTTAACATGCATAACAATTGTAGTGAAATAGCGGTTGTATCACAATAAGTTCTTTTTAAAGATACAGTTAGGCCCTCGACGTTCTTACAGTAATTCTGTCGGGTGTATATGCACGATGGTAGTTTGATACAAAAGACTTAAGGGTCTAATGAAGAGCCCTCCTATACCAACAAATGTGTAAGTATTAATCTATATAATTGTTCAATAATGGCAGCATAACAAAGGAAGGAATATAGACGTATTGGAAGTCGATAAATTAAGAGCGCTAGTCCTTTGGCACCGCATTCATCACATTACATCAAGTATAGGTAACAAATAATAATTAGCTAACTTCAATGATCTCGTAAATTATAAAATTAACTAACGAAAATATTCAACATTGATAAATATGGAGTGAAAGAAAATATGAAAACAAATTTAGGAGAGACAATTGAGTGGCTTGCCGTTTTTCCCTTCCGACACTTATTGTTTTGCTTTTTTGGGCCATGGTGTCTATCTTTGAAATGCTCTCAACTCACAGACGTACGAGTGTGCTCTCGACCACCTGGGAAACAAAAGAAGATCAAATACGTATTCGTAACTGCTAATACTGCAGTATTTCCACCAATGTTAACAATAAACTAATTGGATGGTGATTTATAACGTGTAGTTGATACGCAACAGTTCATATTAATTGCAATGCTAACAGATCGCAAGCTATGGCAGAGGTTGGCCACTTTTGGTGTTTGTTTTCGGGTGACGGAAACTCTCGCAATGGCAGGGGCCAATACCAAAAGGGTCTCGTAAAAACAGTATTTATTTACATGGCAATCATAATGTCAACTGACCTGCAATCTCTCATAATGGTAGGGGTCTCGCAATAGGCCATACTCGTACTACCGTGGTTCCACTGTGTGTACTAGAGAAGGGTTGAATAGCAGTTTCTCAAATTTGAATATCAAATCATTACTTAAATATCTCAAATTTTGAATACTAGAATTGCAATCAATATTATTAAATGTTATTCTTTGTATGTATTTGTTGCCTGTTGTAGTACAGAGCTACAACTTGATTAAAATTAAAAAATTTTATTCCGATTTTAAAATTCCAAATACATTAATTAAATAATTTTACTACTGATTATGAACAATTACCTATATACCTTAACTTTTATAAGCATTAATACGTGAACCTAAATTGTTCACATGCCTTCAGTTCCTGTGATCCGTACGCATCGTGCTAATAATTTGAGATCTTGCATACTGAATACTTTCTAGTGTTCAAGGTATTTGAGCATTCGCGGGAAGCATTCACACATCTCCAGTAAGTACCATTATTTCCCATTGGTTTCATAATGGTGTCTGATTTGTGCACGAAGAAATTACTAAATGTGCACTTCCAAGCTGAACAGCCCACCAATTCTCTAGTGAAATATGAAAGCTCTCAATTCTTGAAATTCAAAACTATGTACCTTGAGTTACACTTTGCATTTGAGGTTATAATGACTATTTTAATGAACTGTTGTACAACTTATTCTTTAGGTATAGATTACTTGCCATCATTGAGACTCCAGCAATGACCATAACAGAAGAACGCAGGCCATCAGATATGTTCATTGTAACAGACTGACTGACAAGGGAGGTATCAGCAGATAAGCGGTTGATTAATTCACCAGTCTTATTCTTATCAAAAAACGCCACCTCTTGCTTCATTATTGAAGAGAACACCTTTGTTCTTAGAGCCTGAGTTATTCTTTGACCTGAAAATTAAAAAATGTTACTTTTTAGTATTTTTCAAACTTAAACCATCACTAAACCTCTAATGTATAATCATCCTTGTGCAATGGACAGTTTTGGCTGACGCTTTGTGGAATTCCAATTGAAGTACCTGACTGAATAATACTCAGTTGCTACACTTCCTTTGAAATATTAAATGATTATGTACCTTTAATAGAATATATTACATAATTTCATACGTAGTTAACAAAATAAGGGTGTACACATATTGTTTGCGCCAATACTGCGGCATTCTGTGCAGCTCCCTGGGAGCAATTCATCGCTCACCGATTCTTATTGTTGCTCGGGAGGGTTCCACGGAGTTTGATTGGAGCATGTTGTGGGTGTTCGGAGTCCCGCTCTGTTGCGAACGACCATGGACATTGGCGGGAGCCTCAGCAGAGATAGCCAACGGCAACGCAGGGCTAGGGAGCCAGAGTGAAAGTGTGAAGGTTTCCCAGTGGAGCTCCTTGGTGCGTAATGAAGGCTTTAAACTCTTGTCTCGTCATACAGTCCACAAGTATCATCTCAGTTCACAAGAGAACACATATATTGACATTAATTGACAATAAGAATGAAACTGTAATTTTCCACACAACTGTTAATCACCCAACTGGTTTCAACACACCCGTGTCATTATCAAGGGTTCCTTAGAAAATGACATGGCTACGTTGATTAAAAAAAGTTAAATTACAAAGTTTCATTCTTATTTTCACCTAGACGGAAAAATGCCACAAGATAAAGGCCAATGTTGTTTCTATGATTATGCATTAATTTGCAATTAAATTCCAGCAAGCGTTTCCAGCAAGCGACAACCATCAGCAACCATGATCAGTACTCCACGCAAGGAATCCACCCGGGAAAAACGCACCGTGTGAACCAGGCCTTAGTTACGAGGATGCACCGGTATGAGATGGACGCTCCTAAAATAAGGGTGCGTAGCAGGAGTAAGACGGATGCTGGGAGAGCATGGATGCATCAGCGATATTAAGACGGATTCCCCGAGAGTAGGACACATCGGGCAGATTAAGAAGCGAGGGCAGGGAAAGGAGCTTGATGATACAGTACGGGTGAAAGCGAAGAGGCGCCGGTGGGAGTCTGATACGTGAAGGCGCACTACGGCCCAGTGGTCTCACGGAGGGAGGTCTCCCAGATACCACAGATCACGATGAGTGAAAGGGGACCGGGACATTTAAAATTTTATTCAAAGAGCTTACGCACACCTTATAATACTATTCAAGGATATTTTAATTGATTAATATAAGTGTATTTGTATAAATTCTGTAAATTGGGCCAAATTCTTTATTTGAAAAGAAGTAAAAATATCTATTATGCATGAATATTATAAGTAGTGTTCTGAAATCAAATGATTATCATTTATTGCCAGTGATTTATGTGTATGTGTCGTAAAAGTGTGTGGAAGGTAAGGGCAATTGAGCTAGCCAGACGACAGATATGTAAAGGTGACCGGGGAAAGGGTTACAGTGCATGTATCTTCATTGAGGTGATAGAATACTGTCACCGGGGAAGATGAGCTTTTTTGCAATGCAAAGCAATAAAGAAATAGTCAGTTGAATATCCCAGACAAACAACACATTTCAACAAAAGAAAAATCCACTTACAGCTGGAAATACGAGAATACATTTCATTGACAGCAGTGGAGAAGAAAAGAATGGAATGGAATTTGAAATGTGGTGCAACAGAAGAATTATGAAATGGACCAACCGAGTGAGTGATGAGGAAAGAAGAGTGGGGGAAAAGAGAAATCTGCTGAACACCCTAGGAAGAAGACGAAGGGACTTCTTAAATCGGCCACATCATGAGACACGATGGGTTGATGAAGAAGGGCGCTCACTCGGAACCGAAATCGCTCTTTTGTGGAACACGGAATCGTTAGATGGAAACGAAAAATGAATTTTGGTGGGAAAATCAATCTTCTTGACCAGAGCCGTCAACTCATAAATCAACAATTAAAATAGGGACAAGGTGATGCCCATGGAACGAGCTGCGTTAAGGATACTTCCCGCCCCTGACTGATTTTAGGGAAAGGGAGGGGAGTGAAGGGGGGTGGATCGGAAGATCTGCTCGCACAGATCCTGTCGCAACTGCTCCCATTGGTGGAGTCAGCTGTGTCCCCCCCCATTGCGATGAGGCAAAGTCTCAGTCGCAGTCTCAGCTCTGATTGGACGAAGTGGATGACGTAAGAGGTCGTATTCACGCCCACTTTTCCGAAACGGTTCACGACATCAGATTTTCGCCGCATCCCAGCCAGCACATGGTAAGTCAGTCATCACTTGAAAGGAAATAATAGGCTTACAATAGAAGTGGCTTACATATTACTTAGGTTACATTTACTGTAGAGCAGTATCCCCCTACCAGACAAAACTTTTTCAATACAGCAATGAATGTAAACACAGCGTCATGGCTCATGGAAATCATGAAAAAGTAATTTTTCTCTGGCATTGTCTTAGCTTGGAGCCAACATTATAATATTAAGGTGAGTGTCATTAGTTTCCTTAATAATGAGTTTGTTGAGTTATGTACGCAAATATCAAAACAATTTTAACACACTGCTTCGCAATGTTCCTCTAGCATGTCGGAAGGAATTATATTAAATGTATTGTAACTACTTGCAGTTAGTTGCCTTAATTTATAAGAAGAGTGCATACATTACGTTATTTTTATAATAGTCAGCATGTATTACCAGTTGCAAGTATAAGCACTCTCTTGGGTGCACGTAGTATTTACTTGTATGTTGGTTTTAATTATTGAAATATCTGGTGGTACATTTTACAGTGAAAAGAAATACAAAGGGAAGTGTGTGACGCTAATGAAACTGAGGGACGAAGCTTCCAAAAAGATTTGGCTCATGGGAGGAAAGAAATGCTACTGCTCTACAGTCTTGAAATGCAATTCTCGAACATCATTCTGGGTAAGTAGGGATTGTGGCAGTACAAAATATGGTTGGACTGAATCTCCGAGGTTTTTTCGATTTTAAATCCATAGAAAGAAAGGCTTTGTTCCAACAGTAATTGGTAATATGTTGTTAATAGTATGATAAAGGGTATTTTTCTATTCTTTATACAGCTGCCGGTAAACATTAACAGTGGATGTTATGTTCAGAAGCCTGGAAAAGAAAAAATCGACCATTGGACCATTGATCATGTCTAATTTGGGAGTATAACGGCAATCAAGATTAAACCAGTGTTAGCTGAGTATGTGTATAATATATTTGCTATTTTTTATCACATTGTAAATTGCAAATAAAATAAATGTTGTTTACATTAAAAGTGCTATGTTCATTTCGCTATCAGTAGCCCCAGTAATGATAATGATCGCCGAAAGATGCCACTACTGTCTGCCTGTAGGTCTGAGTTCGAAGATACACCACACACAGCGCTCAAGTAGGTAGGAGAGCTTACCTATTGTTGGGAATGTTTGACAGTTAGTTTGATCTATTCCTTACCTATTTATGACCCATGTCTTACGTACGGTACTTACCTTATGGTAAGCTTCGTACCAGTGATTTCTGTAAGTTTTATGTAAGAGGAAGGTAAGCCACAAACTCTGTGCTAGCTGGGTTATAACTCGAGAACTAATTGAGGGATTGAAAAATGGAAAAATACCAATTAAAAAATATGGTTAACCACCCCATTGTCGAAGGACAAGTGGACGGGAAGAATGGCAAAGGAATTTCTCGCATAACGTACCTATATGGAAGAAGTATAGTGATGGATTTGAAGGGAAGAATTATGTAACATGAAGAGGTAAGCTGATAGGGGAATCCAGTGGAGAAATGTGCCAAGCCAATCTTAGCATATCTTAATATTAGGTATTATTTTCGAGGACTTTGGTCGTGTTTCTCGTGTTCCCGACAACAGTTTCTCTCATCCAGGGAGTGTCTTTGCAGGAATACATTTGATAGATACAATAGTAGGATACACTTGCAATTATTTGTTTATCACTTGCTGGTATGTATTTGGTTGCTATTGCACCTATTATGTTAGACTTCTGGACTTTGATTCAAAATGCACCCCGACCGGTTGCTCCTTAATGTGGTCCAGTACCACTCTATCCCAGGTGTCTATCTAACTAGTGTCTCACTCAGTAGTGTATCACTCTATCTAACGAGTGTGTATCCACTTTTCAAGACCACGTTACCAATCCAGGGATTGTGGACTGATGATGATGAGATTCCCCAAGATAAAATTACTTTCAAAGACTCAGAAAGCACCTCATTATATTCCAGCAACAATTTAAAGGTGTCTAAATATATTTTCAAATACATTAAACAAGATCATATTTAGCAGTCTTGTATAACTAAGACTAACTTTAAAACTCAAGTAAGACTAATATGAGTTCCAAATACTACTAGAATGATGAGAAACATTTGGAAACACTTCTACAAGCCTCTCTCATATTTTGTGCTTTTACACATTTTTCACAGGAGTAAAGTAAAGCTCAAGGTTCTTGAACTAAATGAGTGACAGTGGTGCGTAAAGGATGAAGGGTATTTGATAAAGAAGGGATGCACTGAGAACAAAGCTTCCTGAGAACTCCTTACTTGGTAAGCAGGTTAGGGAGGAATACCTCACCTTATAACATTGGGAAAATGTAGTGCAAGGAAGGATGATGATGATAAAAAATCCCATTCGATGAAGATTACGGCAGATCATGTGTTCAGCAGGCTGAAGGATTATTCTCCTCCAGTCTACTGAGAGGTAATGGTGCTTATAAAAATAATGTGATAATTACTTCTGAGCTAATGCTAGAAGCATCATAAGTTACCCTCAAGAGCACAAAGCTCGCAGTGTACTACCTAATATAAACCATATTTTAACGTCTTCATCTGGTCTACGTTTGTTATATCAGATGTTGACATTAAAATTGGGATTACATCCGGTATACTGCAAACTTTTTGCTAACAGGGTATGCAACATTGAAATACACAAACTAACAGAAAAAACCAAACCACACCAACCTGAGATGGACATTAGATAGACTCTTCCGAAATTGCAGAGTCCTCCAACGACAAATACACCAATCAATGCTGCAGCTAAAGTATAAAGTTTCTCTTTCATAAGTCCAGATTCAGACGTATATATTATGTCAATCACCTTTCCCAGGCAGAACGGCACAGCCATTGTCACAGACGACGATACAATGAGTAATAAAACTGCTCCTGTCACATTAGAGGGAAAATTTCAATATATTTCCACGAAAAATCAACATTTTGACCTATAAGGAACCCAAAAATAGAATTCATTATATCATCAAACATACCAGTGATTCGCCACTTTTCTGGTTTCGCTAGAGAGGCCAGTCGCCTAATTTCTGAAATTTTGGCTTGTTTACTGCGAGATGATTCCCTACTATAATCAAACTGTTTTGCTCCCCTTTGCCTTAACTGTCGACTAAAACAGAAGACCCTAACTCTGTCTCCAAAAAGCGTTAATGTGCATGGCCTTTTGCGTAAAATGTTAGAAAAACCTAACCGACGTGCTGCTATAGAGGAACCCCCACTTAAATAGTTTCGATATTTAAAATCACAGACGCGGATACGACTGGGATAACCCCAATTTACAACGTTATGTACATAGACTCCCCGAGACTTTAAGAGAGAGGAATCGTAGAACCACTGAGCTGGTCGTTGGTAACATTTTACCGAACTCTTACAGAATAAACCTGGAGTAATAATCATTTTTTGTTTACTACTACTCCGGCAGGATTGTAAATACCTCGACTACTTTTCATTTATATAACAAATAAATCATGACATGGCCAGTTATTAAATCAGAACCTTCCTCGATGAACGTTATAACGTATTTCTAAGATCCAAACGACCAGTAGCAGAAAAACACATTCCTCGAAGCCGAAAACCTTGCACACGTAAATAAAGCGAATTGGAATTGCGCTTACAATACATCCTTTGTTCGCTTGTCGTCTGCTTCGTGTCGTGAGCTTTCCAAGAGCACCACGAGCCAAGGTGCGCTCCACGCCGGAGCAAGCTAGAGGCCAGGGATACTATATTAATAGGATTCCCGAGTCCCGCGAAGCCATTGATACCAGCCCAGTCGCGTAAAATAGGTTCCACCAAAGTGGCGCTCGCGTCGCGAAGCGTCCGGCAAACGTGTCTATAAGCCTGTCGCAAATACGTTGCGAGAGGAGCATTTTCGTTCGAAAACAAGTAGAGGGACTGCAGAATAGAATTTAAAATATTGACAAATCCCTGGTGCTATGCTCTTGTAAAATACAGGCGAAACGCACTAAATGATACGTTAAAAAAGACACTGCTCGAAAGCCGCCTAACATTCCGGCATCATACTCATACAAAAAAACCTCTTCGTCAAAACAGTAATAAAAAGGCAACGAGAACATACTACGCTGGTTACTTGATATTGTAAGTTAAAGAAGTGTTAACCAAGGTACTGTCAAGGAGACATACACTCTCACAACTTTAGCACTGCAGCTATAGGAAATGAAAAACGGTAGTGACAATATTGGAAGATAGAGTAACTTAAACCTTAGTAAAACCACAGTCTGACCCGCTAACATAAACTGGGAGACGCCAAAGATTTTTTACACAAAGACCTAAGCAATTAACTATGAAAAAGAACGCATTTTGCAAACTGTAGCTATATTACTCCAAAAAACCGGGAAGAACAGTACAACATGAGCAAGTTAACAGTTGGATGCATTTATTGAAACACCAAAGAAATTTTACACAATGACTTAAACAATAAAAAATAATGCGTTTTGCAAATAGTCAATATTTTTAAAAACTTCAAAGAACAGTACAACATGAGAAAGTTAACAGTTGGGTGCTTTTATTGATAGGAGCACAAGGTTAGAATGAATAAATATTTAGGAATATTTACGAACAATCAATTCCAAAGATTAAGTCAACATAAACACAGCCTTAAAATAACTAGCATGTGTCACAAGGTGCCACCATTTGGATGAAAAAAATCTGCAGAGACATATGCCTGGAAATAAAATTAGAATGAATTAAAAACAATGCTTATAATAGTGCAAACATAAATTAACAGGGGAAAATCGAGACATTAATTTAAAACTATCATAACAATTTTATAGCAGTTGGTACAGTAATGCATTCACTGATGTTACCTATATGGATTCCTATAGTGATCATTTTAGTTATTCCTCTTCCAAACATTAATAGCCACAAGCTATTAGTTTTAGTTCAAACTAGCATCCATTGCATCAAACTTGAATTCCTGCATTGAGCGATTCACTATCTGTTTCATTTGCCATTTCCCTGTAAATTACCGCATCGTCTACAATAACTCTAAGCTTACTACTACTATGGCACCTATATCGTTGACGATCCTTTCTTGGCGCCCAATAAACAATTCCTTTACCTAACATCTGTTTTAATAACAAAAACATTTCGCGAATCTGCCATTGTAGCTTGTGCTTTTAATATATATTTAACACCTTCAGAGAAGCGGTCCGCCTCAAATTTCTACGAGAGAATTATTCTGAGTATTATTCCATTATTAATACGATTGAATTATTAGATTAAATGGGTCGTTCTACTCAAGCCTTGGTGAAGTTAAGTTACCTCAAACATGGACACCCGTGACTAGGTGCACATAACGTAATGAAAATACATCGGCATGATATAATTTATATTGTTCGGCTATATGAGATAAAAGAACAAATGCAAAAATGCATGCATGTTAGCTAGGGACTAGAGACTTGATTTCCAAAATGGCGTGTGATGACGCAGCCCAGCCGTGCAGTACACAATGCGGTCATCCACATTAGTTAGGAGCCCATTATCAACCAATCTTGAATTAAAGCCCTAAAATAATCGATACTGACTTAATAATGAGACGTTTGAAATGCATTACATGATATATCCCACAGTGAAAGACATCACAAGTGCAGCCCAGCCATGCGGTACACAATGCGTTCAACCACATTAATTTTGAGTCCTATCTCAACTGATCTACAATTAAAGCACTAAAATAATTGATACTGACTAAACACTACGACGCTTGCAATGCGTTACATGATTTTTCCCATTTTTAAAGATATCACACTAACCTTTTCATTGAACAAACTTTTGTTCCTTATCCCCAACTTCTCATTCTCCTTTGTGGTGGATTCGTATCCTGAGGTGCAGCCAGGCACAAAACAACACAGTGATTTACTCATCGTTTCTTCAGGAAGTTACTGGACGGAATCACTGAAAAATCTCGTAGAACAGCATTATTCAGTCCTCCAAAACTGCAGCTACCACAGGCACTTTCACATACACTTTGCGAAGAAGCCGGACAGCTGGAATAGGTGGCGCCACGATTGGCGAATTCTGGCAACTCGATTAAATGCGCGGGAATTTTCCTCAAAAAACCGTTCGGCCTGCCACCTAGTGGGCCCTCCTATTTACACACTCCCTGCTAGAGGCACTGTATTGGGACAAGCCAGAGTCCTCTGGATGGCATTCCCACCACTACTCCCTCACACATGTCTCACTTCATAGTTATTATTTGACAATCCAGAGGACTCTGGAGCAGGCTCCGGTCGTGACACGCATTTGTAATCATGTAATCCGCCATTTTGGATCGAATTCGCGGCGGGCATTCGAATTTCCCATGCAAACAAACGTATGTAACTGATGCAAAGAACCACAATTTGCCGCTTAACTGTTTTTAAAAAAATCTATGATTTTTTCCCATTTAAACGACATAAATACCTTTCGGATGCCATTCTTGCATCTCGCCCAGAGGTCTCGGGTTCGACTCCAAAAATCTTAGAAAACTAGCTTCCACCGCGTCAACATACAATCGCTATATTTAAAAAGAACCACGATTTGCTGTTTTATTATGGGAGGCAGGTCAATGAATTTTTTAACCTTTGTAAGTATAATAAGTACCCTTCCAAAGCTGCTCTCGTATTTTACCCGGAGGTCATGGGTTTTGCTCTAAAAGTCTTCGAAAACTCGATTCGAAGGTGCCAACGTACGATCGCTATGTGTACAAGGAAACAAAATTTTTTATAAGAAAGAAGAAGAGTAATGAGTCTTTTGTGGTGTGTAAATGACATGAGGACAATTTACAATCGATTCCCCAATCACAACCGAAGGTCATGGGTTCGACTCCAAAAATTCCAGCAAACTCAATTTTACTATGCAAACATTCGCAGGTTTTTTTTTGCAAAGAACCACGATTTGCATTTTAACCAAGGGAGACAGGTTTATCGTCAAACGATAAACTTATCTTCATATTCCAATAAATTGGGTTCAGCAGCAGCAGCAGCCTTAGCTGCTAAACCCAATTTATTGGAATCTGATCGGTTTTCCGACGCATTGGAATCTAATCAGTTTGTTGACGTATTTATTTTACCTAACTTCTAGTCTTTATTGAAAAGAAACATCGAATATGTAAGACCTCTATTGGAAGTTTCTGTGTATCCTATTACAAGTAACCAGGGATCATTACGAGGGCATGATGGTAATTAATAGGTTTTTTAAATTGTGATGTTTAATGCTTCTTTTCCATTACAATGAATGAAGCAGAGCATCTCAGAGCACTTAGCAAAAATGAGACGGTCATGCGGATTTAACCTATCAAATGTTTATCTATAATCCAGTCTCCTTGATCATTAACAATTTTGAGGAATTTAAGAAAAGATTGGAGCTTCAGGAAAAGGTACCATTTAAAACCACATTTCATCTGCAGAAAAATAATCTCTTTAATAAGGAATGGGGGCCGTCGCACAGTGGTGCAGGATCCCTAATACTTGGTATTTACGAGTCTAAAAATATTTTCTGTATAGGGTTTTTAAGTATATATGTTGGATACACCGATAATTGATGAATTCAAAACCATCTCCGGAAAGTTATCGCTAAAATTACTCCTCTGGTAGATAAGATAAGAAAATGTTGCACTGATAGCAAGTGCATCATTTGAAAACGAGCAGGCACAGCTTCACCTTCAATTCTCTCTAATATAATTGTATTGCCCCGATTCTTGTTCTGAAAAGTGGATTATGTAACTGAAGGTAAGCGTTATTGAAATATGTATTAATATATAGCAAATATAATTTGCAAAATTATTTTTTTTGCATAATTTCTTGTTCAAAAATAAAGAAAAATTTTATTGAAAATTCACGTTCAAATTCACAAAAGTATATATGTTTTGTGATATCCCGTTAAAAAATATATTGTACCTCATAAAGTATACAAATATGCATATACCAGATCTGAAAAAGGTTTCCCCAAACCTCCCCAAAAATTTTAAATCAACATTATACTTTTCCTAAAAACCAAATTCAAAACAATTTTCTTCGGAAATGAACAAAAGTGCAATTTATTTTCAATATAAAGGGACCAAACTTTTTTATCCTTTTCTTGAATGCTTTACCTACAAGAAAATATGCAAAAGTTGTCAAAATATCCTACAAAAAAATTATGATCAAAACTTGGGGAAGTTTCCATTTTCTGTGTATAATAAATTTTTACCTTTTAGAAAATCAAAAGGGCAATTTATTTTCAATATTAAGGAACGAAACCATTTTTATCCTTTTCTTGGATGCTTTACCTACAAGTAGATATACAAATTTTGTCAAAATATGCTCCCAAAAAAAACTTATGATCAAAACTTGGGGAACTTCAAGTTCTTTTTACAAAGGATACAAATATATTGTAATGTACGGCCTGATACGACCGTAGTCAAGGTGAGATATTATGTTCGTAGTGAAAAAAACATTATAAATAAACAGGGGGAAGATCAAGTTTGTGTGATTACAGAGCAAATAAAGTTAAAAGAGAATTTGAGGAAGATCGAGAACAATGGAGAAATAGCAGAGAAGAAGAGTATTGCATTATTTTATTGGTGGAAAATAGAGAACCGATTAAAAACAAAATATCGCTGGAGGAGCATATTTGCGCCTTTTTATTTGCTGTTGTTTTCACGAAAATTGTATTAACTGTAAATATTATTAATAATATCAATGACAGATTACATTGTAAATATAAGTTGTTCGTTTTTGAGTTGTCTATATGTAGTAAGTGGGGTTTGTGTCAATAATAAATATAATTGTATGCATATAGAAATGGGGCAGGGTAAACACGAGTAATTTTCAATGTAAAATTGGTTTGTAATGTTTATTTTTGTTTAAAATTATATCAATAGTTAAAACCTAGTTTAATGTCCATTTATTCATATAATCTATAAGATTCATTGAACTTTTTAATTTCTGAAAATATAAGTATTTAAACAATTGCATAATTTTTACGGGAAAAAAGGTATATTATAATTATACATTTTTTTCCCGATATGATAAATAACTGATGTATATATGTGTGTGTGTATATATATAAACACATAAGTTCTATACGTATAATATACCATAATCTATATGTATAATCTGAAATTGTTAAATATGAGTCAATTTAAGTAAAGAAATTGCTACATTTAAAAAAAAAAAATTATTTTGCAAACTTTTAGAATCCAAATTCGTATTCAGCGACCTCGAATACCTATATATCCTAAATTTCATATAAATTGGACCTTTTTTAATCCAAAATACCAATTATTAGGGTTTCTGCACCACTGTGCGTCGTGGCCTAGTGGGTAATGAGTACTGAGCTACCGACCTCTCTTCCGGGTTCAAATCCCGGGCAAGTTTCTTGACTCCCCCACCTAAATCCCTCGCGATTCAATTTCATTTTCTGCGTGTCAGAACTTCGCAGGAAATCACAGGTAACCCAGGGAAAGAACTGCACCCCCTCCTACCTTGAATGTGTGAATTTCACACGCCAATGGCTTACTATGGGGTGAGTTCCACTCTCACCTATCAAAGACCAACCTTCGGGTTGAGCACACACTTTATAATAAGGAATGCTGTTAAAGCAAATACAAAAGGTTCAACACTTCAATCCAAACCTAGTAACACTGCTTTTTTATAAATCACCACTATTGGACCTCTTATCTATTGATGAGACTTTTATTATCCATTTTCCAACCCCTTGTCTCTCTTTCACCTACTCCCCATTAGCTAACATCCAAAAATCAAAATCCTTCCTCACCGTGCTAACGCAATTTCTTTCTCAATCCCACTAAACCTTATGAAGTGGTAGAATTTGTTCAAAACTTTGTCAACAAATAGATATGCGGGCCTAATGATGTACCAATACCAGTAGTCAAAGCTGAAATCAATTATTTAACATTCCCTCTGGCTGACATTATCAACCAGTCTTTCTTCCATAGCATCTTTCCTTAAAGGCTTCAAATTCATCCTTTAATACCATACCTAGTTACTTGTAATAGAAAACACAGATTTGTTGAATAAATTCTGGCATATTCGACGTTTTTAACAAAGACTGTTAGGATTGGCAGTTACGTTGGGTCAAATCAATATGGCAACATGGACAAAATCATTAGATTCCAGTAGCATGGGTTGAGCTGCTATCGCACTGGCATGTGAAGATAAAGTATCATTTTTGTGGTTGAACTTAAGACATTGAGTTGTGATGCAAGAATGGCCCCGAAGTATTCTCGTATTGTATACAAAACACAAAAAATCATACCCCATCTCTCATAGATAATCGGCAAAAGTTTGGAAATTTAACCTGCGTATGTTTGCACGGTAAAATCAAGTTTTCTAGGGTTTTTGGAGTCGATCTCCAGACTTTTAGGTGTGAAACAAGAATGGCTTCCAAAGAGTCCTCATGTTGTTTACACACCACGGAAAATTCATAAATATTTCTTTCTTAAGAGGGCGCAGGAGTGGTGTCTAAATTTTCTTCCAATGTTTTTGAACTTATTATTTAATAGATCGCTTTCAAATTTTTTGTACGTAACCAAGGCCAGATTCCCGAGGTTCTGTGAGAGCTACTTTGACAAATTGTGTTTTTAATTAATTTTTGTTAATTATATTAGGATAACTACGCATCAACGCGAAAATCGGACTCTCACAGGACCTCTGAAATATCATTTGAATAAAGGAGAAATAAAAAAATATTATTTAAACCCTTCGGTTTAACGCACAATACTCGAATATGTTTTGCAAAATATTTGCATCTAGACGTGGCGGCTCCTGCCGGCCGCAGGAGGAACAACTAGCTCATTCGATCGCTTCAGCGGTTTCGCAACACGGCATCGACAGCGGAGTGACTGCTACCACTAGGCTACCTTTTCACCCTCCCCTCTCACCTTTCACGCTCCGTCTTCACATTCGAGTTGATCACGTAGTGGATAGCGCTAGGACAAGGCTATTATAGTGTCGTCTAGGAATCTATCTGCTTATATGCTTTGGTAACAATGGGACGAAAGCGGGTTCCTTACTCCAAGTTATCCCGCAACAAATTGAAAAATTTCAAGAAAAAAGACAAGGTTAAGAACAGTGCATCAAGTGAGCAATACTCTTCCAACAACATCAATTTCAGTGAACATTTCCATGACGTTGAGAGGGTATGTGGTGATTCTAGCGTCGGCGTGGTCTCAGGGCGATCTCATGATGCAGAAAACACGGCTCAGAGGAAGCCGGAGTTTTCTCTAACTGGAAGAAGAATGGTGGATATTGCCTTTTTTTTCAAGCAGATCGCTCTGCTTGAGAGCCACAGTCCGTGGAACTGTCGATTTTCAGACATGGAGGCCCAGTTTGAAAAACGGGAGGGGCTAAGGTCAGGGTTTACACTTAAGTGCAAAATGTGCCAATTTCAGTCTGTGGTGTGGACAGATAACCCTGAGAAAGCTGGTGGAAAAATGGACGTCAACTTAGCTGCAACTTCTGGCATTATTTCAATTGGGGCAGGTCATTCACAACTAGACGAATTTTGTGGAAGCTTAAACTTGCCTTGTATGTCAAATAAGACATATATCAAACATGAGAAAGAACTCAGTGATGTATTTTTTGCAACTGCCACCGAGGAAATGGAAGTGCCTGCTTTGGAGGAGGCTCGTATAGCTAGAGAAATGGGGGATCTTGATTTCGACGGAGTGCCGCTCATCCCTGTGGCAGCAGATGGGAGCTGGGCGAAGAGATCATACCGCACCAAGTACGACTCATTATCTGGCCTGGTAAGTGCTAACTTTGCGCTTAACATTTGACAGTTTTTCAAATTTTTTGTCTGCTACTTTCAACGAAACAAGGAAAACGTTTTGTCTAAACCAAAAATTTTATTGATAAGCCTACTAGTCGTGTCGGAGCAATATTGTTTCGAAAATGAATGGGTGAACATTCTAAAGTTAAAGAATAATCCACCAAAAAGAACTATTTTCGGTATGAATGCGAATATCTAAGAGTTCAAAAGACCTCATAATAACTGAAATGGCCTTGTGCATCTATATGAAGGATTTTTGGTGGAATTTATAATAATAATTTAGATCTCTTACATCTGGAACATTTTTTAATCATAATTGATATTGAATTGAAATTATCTGACTGAGGCAATGGTCACTCTATTCTACTTTCTGTTCTTTACAGGCTGTGATAATAGGATACCGAACGAAAAAAGTTATTTTCATTGGAGTGAAAAATAAATACTGCACCCTCTGTAAACATGCGGAAGTAAAAGGATTGGAGTCAAAAGGTCATGTTTGCTATAAAAACTGGCCTTCCATATCTTCCTCTTCCAGTATGGAATCTGCAATTATCTTAGAGGGTTTCAAATGCAGTGAAGAAATGTATGGTGTTCGCTACAATAAGCTAATAGCTGACGGAGACAGTAGTGTATATGCAAAAATTGTTAGTTCTAGGCCATACAAGAACACTCCAGTGGAAAAAATTGAGTGCATTAATCATCTAATGCGTAACTACTGCAATAAATTACGTGAGCTGTCAAAAGATTCAAGATGTGGACCTTCAGCTATGAGAAAGGTCATTGCATCCAATGTAATGCGATAAAGGACTGCAGTAAAAAAAGCGATAGAATATCGTAAAGGGGACCAAAGCGCATGTGATTTTGCAGGAAAAATTGAGAAACTACGCAGAGACATTCTCAACAGCCCGAAGCATGTTTTCGGGGACCATTCCAAATGCGATGACTACTTCTGTGATAGGCAAGACCAGGATGAATCTATTATAGATGGACTTGTAGCAGAGGGTTTAATGCACAAGATAGAGAGGATAGTCGGAAATCTCGCCCGTAACAGTCGCAGTTTGATTCAAACTCTTGACAGCAACTGTGCAGAACATTTTAACTCTATCGTTGCCAAAGTGGTTGGGGGCAAGAGGGTAAATTACTGTATGCGGGGGTCTTACAAAACAAGAGCAATGGCTGCGGTGATATTCCATAACACAAGATTCTTTCACTCTAAGGTGCACAAAAACTTGTATGCCTGCAGTCCAGGGGCTTTCACCAAAAGAATGGAGCAGGCACGAAGGCAGAAAGCAATTCGTTCTTATCGCAAGAAGAAGACCCCTTCGAGGAGAGAGTTGTTCCCTACAAAACGAGGGGCTGATGCTGACTACGGTCCCATGGCAGAGAAACCAGACATGGATGATCAATGTTTTGAAGCCGAAGCGCAGGAATTTTTAGCGTCTCTTAAATTAACATATTTGGAGAGAGACACTTTAGAAAAGGCCACAGTAAATCAAGTAAGCTGCCCACTTTGGAAGGAGGAGCGTAGAAAGCGGTTGACTGCATCCAATTTTGGTAGCGTATGCCGCCGACGAAAAACCACCGGGTCGGCCAACTTAGTAGGCAAAATGCTATACAGTGACATGAAAACTGCAGCCATGCAATACGGACAAGACAATGAAAAGCGCGTTATAAAATTACTGCGGCAGCAGGAAGGTGTCGATGTACTTCCTTGCGGCTTCTTCATTGATCCCGATCTACCTTTCCTGGGAGCCTCTCCTGACGGCCTTATTAGCCACGAAGGACTCGTTGAAATAAAATGCCCTTACTCAGTGAGAGGCCATAGAAGAAGCTATAAGTACCAGGAAAATTAAGTGTTTAACAGCAGATGGATGTTTCAACAAAAACCATGCATATTATTATCAGGTAAGTAAGACTTATTTATCCAGAGAATAGACTTTAATTACTGTCTGGTGATGAACTTTGCCGGAGGATTATGACATTGAAGCTATTTAATCACCAGCCATGTACAAGTGAGGGATAATAAGGAAAATGGGTTTTAAATAAGGTTAAGAATAAATCTTTCGGCACAAAATTGTACAGTGCATACATTTTGCATCCCTACCATTTCTCTACGCTGAAATGCAAAAGTCATTTAAAAAATCTCGTCTTTCTACTGCCGTGAAAAAATTATGATGCATCTATATGAATGTCACATATCTTCATTCTATTTCAGATTCAAGGGCAACTGCATATTACCAGACGCAGCTATTGCTTGTTTACGTTGTTCACAGAAATACCTCCATTCATAAAGACAACAGAAATTAAGAGAGATGACGACTTCTGGGAAAAAATGAAGCCGAAGCTGGACTCATTCTACCACGAATGCCTTTTACCCGAGTTGATCGATCCGAGAAGAAGCAGGAGTATGCCCTTGCGAGAGCCTCAAAGTGTTATTGAGGCTCGTAAAGCCCCTGCTGATTTAAGAAAACGTCGCAGAACGTCGTAAGAAATCGCCAATGAATACGACTGTGGTTCCGTCAAAAGAAGCAATACCACAAAAATAAATTTGATACTCAACGAATCTTTATACTTCATTACATCTCACTATAATTTCTTAGATATTAATTATTGGATAAATATGTACCCTCAGCAATGTGATTAATTTGCTTTATGAATTAAGGTGAGAATCTCTCCCATATCAAAAGGCTGAATATTTAACGTAAATTCGAAGGACTTTATTTCTGACTGTTCAGCGTACTTTACCAGCATTCGTTTTCTGAGGTAGAAACTATCATATAAAATGATTGAAGAGCAGTGTGTCATTTCTTCCAGAAAGTATAGGAGACCGTTTCAGTTGCTATAGAGATCTTAGGAATTACTACCCTCGCCAGGCAGTGTCCCTAAGGATTTGGATTTCTGTCTGATTCAGCATAAAACTGGCTTCATTGTAGCCCGTGTTCAATTGGTCTGATATTTGCAGTGATTGCAATCGCAAGAATTCTCTTTATCGATTAATTTGGATTAAGAGCAGTTTGCTGATTTCAAGATAATCCCTAGGCACTCGAGCCAATAGGAAAACCCATGGCCGTATTTTCCCCCAGACTTCACAGGTAAAAAGCAAATGGGTCTCATACCTAGAATCGTTAGAAATTCCACACTCAAAAAATCTGTTTTTGTGACACATGTAGCACTTATGGGAACAATCCAAAGTTAGTTATGAGATGTTTTTTTTTTTTTTATTTATTTATCATTGACCCGAAAACAACACGTGCGGTCTTTACATCGGGTACTTCAACTGACAACAATGACACAAGAACAGACATCCATGCCCCGGGGAGTGAAAAACCTCCCCGTGCGGGATTCGAACCCGCGACCCTTGGATTGACAGGCAAGGGATTTACCCCGCCGCCACCCGGGCCGGCGTGTGAAAAGATGTTGAAAAACGTGTGAAAGCAACGACTTTGGTGTTGGACTCACTCAACACAAAGCTGTACGATCGGCCCATTACGAGTAACTTCCCCACTTTCTCCCGCATTTCTCCACCTTTACTTCCCCAACGACTGATATCGCTCGTGTTTGTTCATTTTCGCTTATGACAATACCGTTAAATGTGACAGCGTTCTCCGTGCATATTTTCATTTCTGTAGAGGTCAGCTGCGGGTCTAGTATGAAAGTTATCATGCTCTCACTTAAGCACTTAACTAAAACTTGCTGTCTATTGCATATTGTATGGGCCAATTCGGTGAGCACCCAAAATGACACTGCCTAGCGAAATTTCGCTGGCCCGATGAAGTCCCGATAGTGAGAAGGATGGTTTCTGCTGGGATTGTAATTTGAGAGGTCACTCCGCTGTCTTTTGTCTTCCGAGAAAACGAAAGACGGGCAGGCAAGTTGCGACATAAGGGGAGGGGGGGGGTACCCCACTCCCCTTCCCCGCTCGCCAGTGACGTGTTCTCGGCGCGACTGTAGGCGAATGTAGGAACTACATCCGACGTCGCGGGCTGCGAACAGAGCCATCTGTTGAGAGAAGGCTGCGGAAAGCTTCCTCTCCTGCGCCCTCTTAATGAAATTGCCAATCGTGGTTATTTGTAAATTTAACCCGCATATGTTTGCATGGTAAAATAGAGTTTTTGTATGAATTTTGCAGTCGAACCCAGGTCCTTTGGTTCTGATTAGAGATAGGATTTTATATAGCCTTCATGTCGTTTACACACCAAAAATATTCATTACTCTGCCTTTCTTATTTCATTGGCAAACGTGGTTCAATGTAAATATAAACTGCGTATGTTTGTATGATAAAATCGAGTTTTCTAGAATTTTTGGAGTCGAACCAATGCCCTTGGGGTACAATTCGAGAAAGAGTTCTAATAGATCTTGGTGTCATTTACGCACCAGAAAATATTCATTATTCTGTCTATCTTATTTAAACGGCAATTTGTGACTCTGTGTAAATATAAAATGCGTGTGTTGACATGGTAAAATTTCTAGGATTTTTGGAGTCAAACCCAAGACCTTCAGGTGTGGTATAAAAACTGTTTCCAGAGTTCCTCATGTCTTTTACTTGCCATAAAAAATTCATAAACCTGTGTTTCCTATTTAAACGGCAAATCTTGGCTCTTTGTGAATATAACCAGCGTATTTTTGCATGGTAAATGCGAGTTTTCTAGGATTTTTGGAGTCGAACCGAAGACCTTCAGCTGTGATACGAGTACGGTTTCCTAAGTTTCTTTATATCCTTTACTCACCACAAAAAATCCACAACTCTGCCTCTCTTATATGAACGGCAAGTCATGGTTCTTTTTATAAATAACCTGCGTATGGTTACAGAGTAAATTCGAATTTTCTAGGATTTTTGAAGTCGAACCGAAGACCTTCAGGTATGATGCAAGAACGGTTTCCAAAGTTTCCTCATGCCTTATACTCACCACAGTAAAATCATTAACATGAGTCTCTTATATAAACAGTGAATCATGGTTCTTTGTAAATATAACCTGCTTGTTTGCGTGGTAAAATTGAGTTTTTTTAGTTTTTTGGAGTCAAACCTTTTGGTGTAATGTGACAAGGGTTTCCAAAGCAATCACATTTTATTTGATAGCAAAAAAATCATCACCCTATCTTGTATAGTTAAATGGCAAATTATGGTTTTTTGCAGCAATAAGTTACGTATGTTTGCAGGGTAAGTTCGAATTCCCGCCGCAAATCCGAGCCAATATGGCGGATCACGACCTGGTCGTCAGCGATAGTGCTGCTCTCAGACGGTAGTGACAATTCCCTTCAACCCCGTTGACAGCAGTTTGGCGGGATTCGGAATTAAAACGAATATTTATTATTTATAATATTCTTTATAATTGTTTCTCTTCCTAACCTAAATCTCGGGAATTTACGCGATGAATTTATTGTGACAATGCTTATATAATCAAAACGCAAATTAGAGATTTACCAAGGCCGTCTGCATATTGAGACGGCATAGGGTTGACTGTGGTTTTACTCACTCCAACAATTGAGATTATATTAAAAAATATTTTGCGTTTCAAGCAATATCCTCCAACGCTATTAAAACAGCCCCTTTGCTGAAATATATCTGTAAAGTCAAAGCATTTAATTCCTCAAGGAAAACTAAAAGTAATATTTGAATTAGTTTCATACTGATAAATCAACCTAGACAGCACATAAGCTTGCCGCAACGTTGCGTTAAGGCTTCAGGAACCTTGGCAATGTTGCCAATACTACTACAATGTTGCCGGAACATTGAAAGAATAAGGATACAATGGCAATGTTAAAATAAGGTTATAGCAAGGTTGTTTCCACAAGCTCTCTTTTGCGCATGCGCGTCGGGGCTTAAGATGGTGAGAAGTTGCACATTAAAAAAAATAGCTGTTCATATTCCTCACGTACGCGAGTTCTTTGGTCATTCTTGAGAGGTGTTCCATCTAACGGGATCTTTGTTGATGGGTAATAATTGCTGGAAAAAGACAAACCTTTGGGGAATTTCATTATTCCTTGTCATTCAATATTCATTTTGTCCTTGTCCTTTTCAGGACAAGGACAAAATATGGGTATTCTTAAATTAGATAACTTCAGTTAGAGGGCGTAAGACTCTTTACCCATGTAGCATAGACGGTTGGGCCAACGTTGGGAAACGGTGTAAGGGGACTGCCTATTTACAGCGAAGTTAAGCTGGATATTATCTAACTTAGCACATTCTTAGGTGCATGGCGTTCGTTATCCAAGAGTTTTAGCCGAGTTGTAGTGAATCCGTATGGAACAACTCTGAATAATGACCCTTTAAGTACTAATTTTCATGCACCTATTTGCACGTTTCTCTTCATCCCTCCTATATTACTGGATTTTACGCATCCGTTGCATAGCTTTCCTCCCTCGTTGACCTAATATATTCTACCATTTACCTGACCTCAGTTCCATTCAACGAACGTACTGTGTATGCGTTATGTGTAGATCACTATCATCATTATACCCATATAGCACAAAATATCTACTAGATAACAGCCAAGGGCGGATCCAGGATTTTTTTCTGGGGGGGGGCACAAGGGTCTGACGGGCAAACGGTCTTCTCATATTTGGGATTAAAAAACGACATACAACAATTACTGTACGAAATATACTCTTTATTTTAATATAAAGGTTATTAATATGAAAATATTATTAAGTTACATATATAATAACGACAATTTTCTTTTATGTTTCCTGCTGAAGATGTCCAGTACTTCATAAACGTTCATTTTTGATACAATGTCTTGATGGATATGCATTAAAGCCAATCCATTCAAACGATCTTCTGTCATTCTGCTGCAGAGATATGTTTTTAATCGGCGTACGGTGGAGAAAGATCGCTCGGCAATGCAAGAAGTCACAGGAAACGTGCACAACAATTGACATAGAGTTCTAATATTTGGCAGCGCCATTGCTGTTTTGTAGGCATCTGCTGGAGACTTTGGCATAATATTTTCTCTCATCTCTTGCCAAATCTTCAGCTCTCCCTTCAAAGCTACAAAACAAGGAAGGTCCTCTTTATATACTTCAGCACCTTGCAAAACATCCTCAATATCTTCGTTACTGAAGTTATGAGACAGCAGCTTTTGCAACTGTCCGATTTTTTGCAGCTGAGCGTTAGGGAACCTGGAGGATATTTCCTTTAACAAATAATCTAGAAAAGGAATATATATTGTAAGACGGTACTTAATAGTAAAAAAATACGCGCTTAAGTTATTTTGTCTTTTTCTATCTTTTTCACTCATCATAGATAATATCAATCGTTACGCACTAAATTACATAACTTATGTAAGTATGACAATCAATTACTGAATTGGTTAATAAGATAAAAGATAAAAATCTAAAACCTTACTTCAGAAATTATAGCTACTACATGTAAATTGAATTTTTCCAATCAATGTTATCATTATCTGTTTAGTTGTCTATTAATTATACACTCTTGTGGGCAAGACAAATCTAACGACAGCTCAAAATAAGTATTACCAACCAAATATGTTCCTGCAGCTTGTAACTAGCGGTGGCTGACGCTGCCGATGGATGTGTTCCATGCGTTGACATTGGCGTAGTTGCCGCAAGCGAGGATGGATGCACATGAGAACCATCACATTCAATCCCTTTACCAGTCTCCGTAACTGCATCGTCCGTTTTTTGTTTTTTTGTATAGAAATATGCACTTAATTTATTTTGTCTTTTTCTATCTTTGTCACTCATTTATAGGCAATATCACTCGTTAAGCACAAAATTATGTAATCGTAACAATAACAAACACTTGAAACTAACTTGGCCGGACGTTCGTGACTGACTGCGTAGAAGTCGAAGCCTCACCCCGTCGTCTCGCGTCCATCAGTCGGACGCCTCATTCGCTGATTTCTACCGCTGGTGCTCTGCCGCCGTGCTAGATGCATCCTTTGAATAGATCGCTACATTGTCGCAACTACTAGTTCTGTGTCTTCCTTTTCTCTGGGATTTTATCTGGGACGAAGACCGCGAAGTTGACGATGAGGAGGACGAAGACAATGTTTTTAGGGACGCAGTATATAAGGACGGCGACGTCAATGTGTTTAAATTAAATTACGATAGAAGAATGAGCGTAGGCGCGCGCGTGGTCTTCCCTCGCATTCTGCCCCCACAGATATTCTCACGTTCTGATTTTGTAGCGGCAAGCAGACGAAGCTCGGGTGTTTTGAAGTGCACTACAAAGCTCACGGTCCCCCCATGAGCCCCCAATTCCCACTTGGGCGATGTTTTTTTTCGAGCGCCGACTATCGAATGACCAATGACCGGCAAATCTGTCTTCTTGACTTGGGCTCAAGGCTCAAATTATTGAGGCCCCGTAATACACAAAAGTAAACGAATGTAATTATAACGGGACCGTATTAAAAATCTTGTCTATTTTTTAAGCTTCTGGGGGGGGCACGTGCCCCCGTGCCCCCCCCCCCTAAATCCGCCTATGATAACAGCATATCTTCAACGTCTTAAATATCTTAAATGTTTACAAGATGTCTAGAAAATATCTTAGACGTCTCCTAGATCTGAAAATTATATTTTTTATTCATCTCAAATAGATTCAAATGTCGTATTTATCTCATGTCCATTCAAATGGATATCCATGAATGGATGATTTCCCTCGTAGACGGTATCGGACTTGGAGAAAATACGGGTGCGCTCGCCGGAAAAATCCAAGGCCAGGATCCTGGCCTCATCGAGGATCGGTGAGAGTGAAAGTACATCTGAAATGTGGTTTTAAACGCGATTCTTCATCTTTAAGAGCGATTGAACATTGGTCCACGGATGTTGTTTCTCAGTCCCTCGTAGACGGAATCGGAGTTAGAGAAAATACTGGTGCGCTCGCGGAGAAACAGGTTCTCAGCATTATGGAGGAAACTCTTATTTATCTCTCCTGGAGTTGTAGGAATATCAGTTACGCATATTTACAATGGTCATGCTTATTTTTACCACAAAATTGTTATTAGGGAAATGTTTTAACGGCGCAAATTATGCGTGTCCATCTTTTAGTAAAAGTTAATACTACATAAACGACTTAATGCCAACCAGCAGCTGTAGGTGTGGCCTCCCAGTCTCCTGCCTGTAATTGGAAAATGTGTCAGGTCGTGTATCAAAGGATGATAGGATACAGAGGAGTTAAGTGTAGGTTGTTAGGTAGGCGTATCTGTAGTATGGAAGGTACATCTAGTGATCATTCATTAAGTGAGAACCTCGATCATTTCCCTTTTTTTCAATGTTGTCCCGTTGGAGAACAGTTGGGCCATTGGTTGGGGAACAGTTGGGCCAACGGTTGGAGAACAGTTGGCAAAACGGACATGAATAACGGTTGGCCAACCGTTGCAGCTAACCGTTCCCCAACGTTGGCCCAACCGTCTGTGCTACGTGGGTATATAACCTCTCCTTCCCGACACCAATTCACTCGCGAGATCTAATTGCAAAAGACTAGTGAAGTCTTCACCAACACTATACGCCGGGAAAACACCAGATCTTTCATACAAAAGACTAATACTAGGGAGATTTCCCCCTTTATAATATTCCTCGGAAGTCATTTCAGGGATTAAAAGAAGCTTGACCGGTAGGTATATTCATAATTAATATTCTTTCGATGCTGATAGAGATAAATAAGTGTTTTCTTCAGGTACGTAGCTGTTGCTGACAAGGTCAAGGACAGAAAGGAGAAGAGACTCGATCACAACCAACAAGTCAGGTTTAACCGCGATCTGAGTCGTAGGGCGACGATTCCCTAGCAGCGCATAGCTCCCTTCTTTTTTCATTCCGCGCTTTTCGGAGCTACTTTTGGTTCCACCGCACCCAACTACTTCGTGCCGCTATCCAAGAAACACGGCGGGAACTGGACAACCTAGGGAAAAAACTTTTCGAGACCCATTTATTCCTCGCGAACTCTATGAAGAAAGACGATTTCGACCGTCTCGACCGAATGACTGCGGGACACATGGAAGCCGTCACAGACATTAGAAAGGAGAAACACCTAAAGAAATTCAACGCACTCAAAACAACATGGACACCCGACAAGCCTCCAGATGACACAAATTTCATTGTCAATCTGTGTAAGTTCCCGCTAGACACCGATTCTGAGTCCATCTTGAAGATAGGACTTAATTTTGCCTCGAATCCAACGAGAATACCCGTGGAAGACATCATTTGTGGAGTTGAGAGCGCCATTGGCCACCTACCACCAGACGAGGCAGAGATTGCGCGACAGGACACATGCCGTATCCTGAGGAAAGCCACTTCCCAACAGCAGAGATACAGCGTCACCAAGAGGGAGAGGATGGCTCTTAAAGAACTTCAAAAGAACGAGGACCTAATCATCCTACCAGCAGACAAAGGGAATGCGACGGTAATATTAAACAAAGAGGACTACAGTTCAAAAGGGGTTCTACAATGGCCGTAAAAGTTGGCACCACTTGTCAAATCAAAACTTTCTCTACCAGAAAAACCCTCCTGTGGTCGTTTACGGGAATGCACTTCCTCGCCAGGGACTACCACAGCCACACACGCACCGCCACCGAATGGAAACCTTTGCAAGGCTGTAGGGACCCTGCCAAGGTAACCTCGAGTTGTAACCCTGGATCCTTCGTAGAGCTGATGGGACCCTACTAAGGATGCCGGGTATTTGCCACAATCACACTTCTGTGGTGGTTTACGGGAAATGTTACTTCCACGCCAGGGACCACCACAGACCAAGACAACACCGCCCAGATGGTATCCTTCGCGAGGCTGAAGGGACCTCGCTAAGGTAACTTGGGTTGCAACCTGTGGTCCTTCGCAGAGCTGATGGGACCATGCTAAGGATGCCAAGTTATTACTACAATCACACTCACAAGCAATCAACGCATTCACTCACACACACTTGGGCACAATTTACTGGGAGAACCGCTCAGAGAGAGCGTGGTCAAAATAACACAAACTCAGACACAAAAGAACGAGGGTGGGCGTCGGATACGCGTATTTCGACCACAAAGTGGCCCTCTTCAGCGAGCTGAAGGGAAGGAATTCACTTGCAACACGAGGTTGTAAGTGAGTGGTGCCAAATTTTACGGCCATTGGAGAACCCCTTTTGAACTGTTGACCTATAGAGGTCGTAGAGCTCATTCCCGTTTATTTAAAGAGGACTACATTAAGAAGATGGAAGAGGTCATTAGGGATGGCCCGTACAGGAAATTGGAACGCGACCCAACCGCCCGCTTCAAAAGGATAACCACAGAAGCCATCAAGAAACACATAGATGAACCAGAAGATAGAAAGAAGCTAACACCACAAGACCCTAAAACGCCTTGCATTTATGGTCTGCCCAAAATACACAAACAGGACGTACCACTAAGACCTATCGTCAGCGCCATAGACGCCCCAACGTACAAGCTGGCCAAATACTTAGCGAAAATACTGCAACCAAAAGTAGAGGAGGCCCAATCTTACGTAAAGAACTCGCAGCATTTCCTACAAATCATAAAAGACATACGGGGAAACCGGGAGGACATCCTCGTCAGTTTCGACGTCACGTCACTTTTCACGAATATACCTGGAGAGGAGGCAGTCAAACTAATAGAAGAAAAGTTTAACAAGAGCATTGCTTCTCTGACATCAATTTACCTGCACAGCACATTCTTCCGATGGAGGAACAATTTTTACGAACAAGTTTCAGGGGCGGCGATGGGATCGCCCATTTCTCCAGCAGTGGCGAATATTTACATGGAACACCTGGAAACATTGGCAATTAAAAACGCAGAGCATAAACCCAAAATTTGACTTCGGTACATAGATGACACTTTTATCATTTGGACGCATGGTCGACAGAAGTTAGAAGAATTTTTCGTATATTTAAATAACCGGTTAAAAGTGATGATCTGGGACCTTGTCTCAGGTAGTCACCAGAAGGGTGTGTCCCTCCTCGGGAACGGTCCTAATCCGCGACCCTTTCCCGAGCTCCGAGGCCCTAGCTGGCCTCTCTCCTCGACCCACGCGGCGGGGGGCTACCACGGCGAAAAGTGACCGTACCAAGTATAGTTTAAACTTTAACAGCTACGCCATATTGCAATAAATACCAGTTTTCATTGTACTCCTGATAATCGTGCGAGTACGCACGTCTTTTAAACGTCGTTCTACGATGAAAAATAACAGTTTTATAGATTTTCGTAAAAATGCTGTGGGCGACTGCCGGAAAAATGGCAACCTCGCAGTGAAATGGAGGGGGTTCCGCGAAGTTTGAATATGTCTGGATGATTTTCTGACGCTTTCCTCATTATGTAGGGAATATTTCCAACATTATCTATCGCCCATGTCTATACGTAAAGCAACACATAGTCCGCGATCGATTAAGAATTCCCTGATACAAGATTTTACGTCGTCCCCCAACCCCTGAATGTTTTTTAATAAGTTATTTTCTGTTTGACAATTTACCAAATATATTCTCACAGTCAAAGAAATAGGCGAGGTTTCTCTTGAACTTACTATCTGTACACTTGGTCTTGAATTTCTTTTGGACCTGGAGATTTATTTGGACGTCATCTACAACTACATAATATCTTCGAGACACCACAAATAGCGAAGAGAAAGCTAGGTTTATAAAAAGAGTACATGGGAAATGTGATGATAAGATAATAGAACGATGTTACTTTTCACTAGTTAGGCCCCACCTTGAGTATGTAGCCAGTGTATGGTATCCGAATGAACTAGGTTTTAACATCTACATCTACACGATACCCTGCAAGCCACCGCTAGGGTGTGTGGCAGGGGGTGAAGGTCACCAAGCATTCACTACTAACATGCAAGCAAGCAACTAAATGGTCTCATGCAACTAGATTGTTAGTATCTATAGTATTTGGGGGGTTAATACATGCATCATGCACTACAGAATACTCTAAAATATTTCCCCTACCTATCCCTTTCCTATGCTGCCTATTCTGTTCTCTTATAGTACGGGGGAAAAATGCCATTTTGAATCTATCTGTACGACAATCTATCTCTCTAATCTTATTTATCTGGTCGAATCTATCATAATACGCTGGTGTTTTTAATATGTGCCTAACATCTTCAGTAAAGCTATCAGATTGAAATTTCTGATTTCTAACGAACCTAGCTGCTTTACGCTGCACACTGTCTAGTGTGCAGCGTAGAGCAGCTAAAAGAGCGTTAAAGGTGTTACGATAGGTTGAGTAGTGTATCAGAATTAATACAAGAATTAGGGTTGGAATCATTATGAGAACACTAGAACCGCTGGATTGTACAACATTCCTAATACCGCTGAGGGGACAAAAATGTCCCATCGGAAATCTTAGGTGTCTGGTGACTTAACTTGACTTTTTAATTGAGGAATCAATTGTTTTACTAAGAAGAGACTTTAGATTAAGAGCATTATTCATTTTAACTACAATTTGTTGTAGTGTAAATACTACAATATTATGGGATTCCATATTACGAGCAATAAAGCCAATATTTTTTGTATTTTACACTGTCTATTACCTTTATATTTGGTGCATAGTTTTGTTGATATTTTGAGAAGGGAAACATTTTTATGACTTCTTGGAAGTAGTCAAGTGTAGAAGCTTTTATCGCAAATTAAAACAAACTACAGTTAAGTAAATATAATATAAAAATAAATAAATAATGATGCAAACAAATATTCGTATTGAGTACCAATGTAACGACATATCTTATCTTTGGCACCAATTTACGGAGAGTTTGATATTACATTTTGAGTAGGCCACTAAATTACTTGCAGGTATCTATATGTGTTCTTCGTCTCTAGACTGTGTATTACTCGAAATACAAACGTAAGAAACAGCAGCGACACATTTCTTGGACACTAGCTAATAACATTATGCACAATTATAAGAATTTTTACCTTATATACAATATTTTCGCACCTGACAGCGGCGATGGGGACCACCAACCTTCGATGGATCCATGCGATATATGAGAGCCTCAGTATTATAAAGTTACTCTTGAGCTTTTCCGGTACTCCCCCTTTAACTTTGTTCATTATGCGTAGCAAAATTGTTCGTTTGTTTTCAAATAATTTGCTAGTGAAAGTGAAGTAAAAAAGTAGGAATTTGCTTAGGAATGGGCCGGCAAGTTTTCTGACTTCAAATTCTCTAAGACGTTCACCAATAGGACCCATGATAAGGGATGGCATTCAACATACATTTTGAATCCTTATCTACGGCCATATAGTATTTCTGCCTATATTTGTCAGGCTAGGAAGCCATGAATTTTATCAATCGACACCTGCACATTGACGGTAAAAGCTGCTCATCTACGGAAATATATGGACCGGGAATCCACATGCTTTGATAGTTTGCTATAAATCTGATCCAAACCTCTGATATCAGAGCAAACTTGTCATCTTTCAAACGCGAATTTGGCAGCGTATTCCAAGTGATGTCCAATAAGGGAGAAGTAGCGTCGTAACTTGAACAGATTAGATAATCATGTAATACTTTGGATTCGAGAATTCTTAAGTGATTGTGTGCAAAAGTTTGTTCAGACGACGTAACCTCTAATGAAGTGAAAGTCACTTCGGGAGTTCCTCAGGGAGGTGTGATAATTCCACTATTGTTCCTTTTGTGCATAAATGACATTGAAGAAATAGTTGATAGTAATCTTAAATTATTTGCAGACGATACAGTAGTGTACAGGGAAATTCGCGGATATAATGATAGCTCTCACAAAAGACCTAGATGCAATCCAAAAGTGGTGCGATACGTGTCAGCTAGAATTAAATTTGAAAAAAGTGTAGTAATGAAATTCTGGTAGAAAACAACTCTCCTGATTACACTTGACGCATAGAACAAAGCAGTTTGGATACGGTAGAATCTGCGAAATACCTCGGAGTTTAACTGACACATGATCTTTCAAGGGGTAAACATTTTCGCGAAATAACTGGTTAAGCTAATCGTGAATTGCAATTTGTAAGAAGGGTTCTTGTTAAGTGCGACTAAAAACTTAAAGTAATAATGTTATTTTCCCTAGTTAGACTTCGGTTACAATACGCTGCCAGTATTTTAGATCCTTAAGATGTATGACTAGAAACCGAGCTCGAACGCTTACAGTTAAGATTTGCACGATATGTAAATAGTCGACATTCACGACAGTATTGTAAGGGTAACAACTTACAAGCCTTCTGCAACTATGTATTAGAATAAAAACGCTGTTCCACCGACACGTCGGCTAAAGTGTAGACTTAATTTTTTGTACAAATACCAAGACGATATCTTTTCTGACGACACTAAGGGCATTTTACGAAACCCGACATACTACGGCAGGCTAGATCATGAGAAAAAAATGAGAGAAATAGACTGCAGAACGTACTGTTTTAAAATATCATTTTTCCGCGAACGATAAGAGACCATAACAACTGTAAATGACTCTGTACAGTTTGGTTTGTCGTCAGGTAGTGTAGCTGTTTAGTTTATTATCTTAGTAATGCCTGCTTACTATCATGCTATCGAATACTAACAGCACGTCTCGTTTGTTCTCCATGATCGTTTTTGATCGGTATGCATTTTCACAGCTGTCAATTACTCTCGCACTTACTATTTCTATCACTTGTAGCATATCTGAAGGTAGTGAGTGCATGTTTCTACGTAGGCATGGCTGTCATTCGATTGTCTTGCTGTTTAATTAGCTTTGTTTTATATATTGTAGTACATGATTGTGAGAACTCACTCCAGAACAGTTACAGAATAACCCTAAAGCCTTTTGGTCATACGTGAGGGAAGTTCTAGGCAATAGATCAACAAGCAACACTAAGAAACTAAAAAGGTGAAACAGTATCAAGCAATTTGGACAAAGCTAACTTGTGAAACTACTACTTTAAAAGGGTTTTCACTGATTCATTTGAGAATACATAAATCACGGTGAATGACAATTTCCAGCAAAAGATATCGCCACCGGCAGAATATATATCGTTCGCTAGAAATTATCATTCACCGTGATGGATGTGTTCTCAAATGAATCAGTGAAAACGCTTTGAAAGTAATAAAGCACCAGGTTAGCCTTCCCCATACGCCTTGATTAAACTCCGCCTTTTTCGTTTCTTAGCGGATGAAGAGTCGGTTTTTTTTCCTGAACAGACCTCACATATAACAAAAAGGCTTTCAGGTTATCCAGCAATTGTTCAACCAGAGTTTTCCTTTTAAAATCCGAGAACATATTCCGAGAAGCTTCCTTTTGTACGACTTTAGATCATTTATACTTTTCAATAAGTGAATTATGGTGAGCGATGGGCGAATCTGAACCCAGTTTTTACAAAATACATATTAGTAATAACTTCAGTATGTGGAACCTCTCCATATCGGATATAAAAATTACACTTCGTAATGGTCCACTAAATTGATTTCTCTTTTACGACCCGAGTTTCATCACATGGTGACATCTTCAGGTAAGAATGATAATTTTTAATTCCCAATGCATACAAAATCTGGGAGCGTAGCGGCAAGAGGGGAAAGGAGGGGGGGAATGGGAGGGGAGTAAGGAGGGGGGGGGGGAAAGGCGGGCATTTGAGTAGGGTTGTTGTAGGTAAGGAGGCAGAAGGGTAAGGGGTTGGGGGAAAAGGGCAGCGTTACCCTGGGTAGGGATTTTCCGGCGTTAATGGGCCTCCGAGCAACAGGGGGTGTAGCAAGAGAGGAGAAGGGAAGGATTGGCAAGGAACAAATGCTCACAATGCATTTTCTCAGAACTTCTATTCACAATGGTCACTGGTGTTCAGCAAGTCAAGGCTCTTGATGAGGGTGCATGTCGTTTGGAGGAAATTTTTTTGTGAGTTCGTCAGTAAGAGGAAATGCACTTGGCATAACTATTTCTTGGATCCTGATAAAGGCTCACTGATCGGTCAGCTACTGGAAATATCGGAGTTGAGGGAGGGGAATCTCCTTCCTTTTCTTTTTCTTCGGAGTGCAGTATGTCTATCAAATGCAAAGTACACAGGAAATTCAGATGTACTGTAAAAAATCGCGAAATTAGCGTTGCGTACTCGCAACGTTGGACAGAAATGGGGTTTTAGAACTATCGTAACAACTTTTAACATATCTTGCCGATCTTCGCTGCACGCGTTCTAACTTCGTTTTTCAGCCTCCTTCAAAAGTAGGGAGAAGTAGTTTATTTCTCTAACTTTTTCGTCCAACTTGCCTAATGATCTTTTTACAAATCTCAATTTATGGTTTATATTTATTCCAAACACTTTTGCTTCGAATTGTAATTAAGTACAATTATACAATTCAAGGCATCTACATGTACCCAATACCCAGGAAGCCACAGTAAGGTGGGGGTGAATTCTCACCAAACATGCACGACATATCGCGCATAAAAAGAATTAATAATAATAAACTAGTCTAAACTTCAATCTTTAAAGAGGATAAAAATAGCAAAGCAAGCATACAATATAATGCTGTTAGTTGGGTTAGCGTAAAGTCCTCATACCAAATTGCAACTGCCTATACTATGGTCACATATATTTTTTATATTTTTTCCATGCAACCTCACCGCGATCGAGCAGCAAAAGTGTAGGGGCGACCATTTTGATTACATCTTGAGAATAAAATTTTGGATATATTTAAATCTTATTTCTCCTGCGAACATTCATAAAGCACTAGTGGAAAGTGCTCGTTGACTTTTAACGGAGGGATGGGGGAATCTTTTAGTACAACAAATGTACAGATTGTACAAGAAATTAAATCAAACAAACAACAAACTATTAGCTCTTTAAAACAAATGATCAAATATCAAGCGACTCATAGGACTAGAAGGTGAAAACACCGAGTTTTCCATTCCAGTGTAGACACTATAACTAACTATTCATGTATTTTAATATCCATATCTGTGCACTTATGCACCCAATTATGAATTAACATAAAGTTCACCACTGGAAGAGCTCATTCAGATGTACGCAAAATAAATGCCAGTAAGGGCAGGGTAAGTTATCATCCAGCGGTATTAAATTTCAATTGATTGCCAATTATTTTGAATTAATTTCAATGTACACGTGACGCGTACACGTAGGGGCGGCTGGCATTCGATTGACTTGCTGCTTCAATAGGTTTGTTGTTATATATGTAGTGCAGTACATGTTATGGGAACAACCCCATGCTGAAAGTTTATGGGTAAAGAATTGTAATAAAAAGTGATGCAATGAGATGAGACAGTTTTTCATCTTCGTTTTAATGTAGACTTCTTACATTTTGTAATTATTCAGCAAAGATATATAAACAAAATGGCGGACGCTCATTTATGGTTTTTTTAAATACGTAGAGAAAAAGTAGATTGCATCGCCGAGCATCACGAAGTAACTTATTTGGGGAAACTATATGTACAAAGCTTCCACACTACAAACCAGATGAGAGTTATGCTGCGACCGTTTGCGACTCCGAGTTTCACATTATTTTTTCAATCGCGCAGTCGAGTGTGGTACAACCTGTCTGCAACGGGGCGGCAAGTGTGTGGAATGGATTGTAGCCGCATTCACTCCGCTATGTAGATTTTCGAGCTTACTCTTTTTGAACTTATTCCCTGCCACACACCCTTAGGGTGACTCGAAGGGTATTATGTAGATATATTTTGTAGTTACCAAATGCTCAGATATTAAGAGTCTCTATGCTATTTGAGGCAAATGCATTGGTAGCGTAAATCACTATTAGAAATAATCACATCCTGAAATGTATTTTCATGTTTCTGCGGATACATAACTGTTATTTTATTAATTTGGTTTTTCATTACCTTTTTAGGAATATAATATATGGAATGTCTATGAGAATGTACCTTGGAGGTGTCTCGCAGGTATTATGTAGTTGTAGATGTAGTAAGTCCAAATAAAACTGCAGGTTCAGAAGAAATTTAAGATCAAGTGTATAGTTAGGAAGTTCAAGAGATGCCTCGCCTATTTCTGTGACTGTGAGAATACATTTCATAAAGTCTCAAGCACAAAGTCACTTATAAAAATAACATCTTAGGGGTGGACAACGAGGTAATGTCTTGAATCAGGGAATTCTTAAGCGATCGAGAACAAAGTGTAGTTTTTCCTATAGAAATGGCTGACAGATAATGTTGGAAACATTCCCTAGGTAAAGACAGTCTACGTCTACGTAATACCCTGCGAGCCACAAGGGTGTATGGCTGTGGGTGAAGATCACCAAACATGCACTATTGACAAGCAACTAGGATATTAAATTGATACATGCTAGATAATACTGCCTCAAGCAGCTACATGGTAGCATCTGCATAATGAGAATAGGATTTTTGGTTGTTACATCTATACATCTACATCTATACGATTGTTATTACATGCATCATGCACTACAGATGTCTCTGAATATATTTCACCTTTGCTACGCTGCCTATTGTTCTCTCTTAAGGTTCGCAGGAAAAATGACATTTTAATCTATCGGTACGACAATCTGTCTCTCTAATTTTGTTAATGTGATCAAACCTAGCATAATACGCAGGTGTTCTCAATATATATCGAATGTCATCAGTGAACAAATAGGATTGGAATTTTCTTAAAAGTTTCAACCTAAATTTTAACCTGCGTTCTGACAATAATTCCCTAGTTCTTCCATTAAACTCGTGACACTTATACAATTATCAAATCGGCCTTTAACAAATCTAGCGGATCTCCTTTCCACACGCTCTATACCTTCTTTCTCGTACTCTCTCATCGACAGTGTTACATATCATTCATTGACGTCAATAACACCAAAATCAAAACTAGACACGTAATACATAATGAGGAAAGCGTCAGAATATCATCCAGACATATTCAAACTTCGCGGAACCCCCTCCATTTCACTGCGAGGTTGCCATTTTTCCGGCAGTCGCCCACAGCATTTTTACGAAAATCTATAAAACTGTTATTTTTCATCGTAGAACGACGTTTAAAAGACGTGCGTATTCGCACGATTATCAGGAGTACGATGAAAACTGGTATTTATTGCAATATGGCGTAGCTGTTAAAGTTTAAACTATACTTGGTACGGTCACTTTTCGCCGTGGTAGCCCCCCGCCGCGTGGGTCGAGGAGAGAGGCCAGCTAGGGCCTCGGAGCTCGGGAAAGGGTCGCGGATTAGGACCGTTCCCGAGGAGGGACACACCCTTCTGGTGACTACCTGAGACATGGTCCCAGATCATCACTCTTAACCAAATAACCTAAATAGCCATATCAAATTCACCATGGAAATAGAATCAGCAGGAAAACTGCCTTTCCTCGACGCCTTGGTGGAGAGAAATGACAACGTAAGCCTAGGACATGCCGTGTATAGGAAACCGACGTCAGCAAATCGGTATCTCCATGCTAATCCTCATCATCACCCGGCCCAACTTAACGCGGTTATGACCTCACTTATCGAACGATCAACCCGACTGAGTGACCCGAAGAATCCACCTTCGGAAACAAAGAAGCTGAAGTCCATCTTACGTCTTAACGGTTACGACAACGGAGCTATATCCCGCAATTTTAAGAAGATTACAGACAAGGACAACAGGAGGACAACCGAAGATACAGACATCATTAGCCAAAAGAAAGCCTTCCTCCCCTACGTTAAAGGAACCACAGATAAGATCGGCAATATCCTTCGTAAGTTGGACATAAAGGCCATTTTTAAATCCCACATCCAAGTACGTCACCTCTTGGGAAATGTGAAGGACAGGGCACCACTCCAAATCGAAGGAGTCTACGAAATGCCCTGCCGAACTTGCGATAAGAAATGCATCGGGGAAACTGGACCCACAGTCAAAACTCGATTAGAAGAACGTAAACGGGCCATTCGACTGGGGTACTCGACGAAGTCGGCCGTAGCGGAGCACGAAGCCACGGGACACGCGATCGATTTAAAAAAAATCTAAAGTCATCGCCAAGGTAAGACATTTTAAACCAAGACTCATCCGTGAAGCCATCGAAATAAAGAAAAACAAGAACAATTTTAACAGAGACACCGGATTGAGAATCACCAGTACATGGAACCCAGTCGTCCACAGTCCTCATCTTCCCCCTCCAGTCCTCACCCCCTCCGCCCACCTCACCCACTTGAAATGAATAAAAAGCCAGCAGCGCCAAACACTACCATCATTCCTTTGAAAAAGTGACCTGCAGTTGGTCACGAAACGTCGGGGCAAGATCCGATATACGACGCGGCATACACCCGTATGTCCAATTATTTATCATTATTTATGCAGTTGATTAATTTAAAATGAGTTAGTATTCCTTTCACAAGCATATCATGTAGTTCGCCTATCGCCGCACGACCTTCACGCCATGCTTCGTCGTAGCAGAAGACACAGCGAGCAGGACGTCCTTGAGCCTATAAAATGACTAATAATACCATGTTTAACTGAGAATTCTTTTCCAACATTGATAGTTTTTACAGGTTAATACTAATAAATATTCACTAGAGCTAAGGGGCCCTGAAATACAATGGTAAGTTCAGGAGACGAATTCTCCTATGCTTCGCAACGTAAACTACATACCTGTTACGTCAGCATGAAGGCAGCGCACCCCGCCATTTCAGAGCCTTTTCAAATGGCCTTAAAATTAACATTTAATTCTCTAGTGAACTGGGATTTCTCAATACAAACTTTTTGCGTAAATTAAATACATTTATGGCAGGGCACAAATCGCAATTATTGAAGTCTGATTTCTTTGATGAAGGAAACTACCCTATGATGATGAATTCTATCGAATGCCTCTTACTAAGCAAGTCTGCTGCATTAAGTGGAGGCATAGAGAGCGATAATTATTGCTTTTACTATCGTCTGCAAGAGTTTATTACTCACGATCCGATCGTGTTCAAAATTGGTCACTCTTGGTCATTGTAAAATGTGCCTTCGGAATCCTGAGCGGCGTAGTGGCAAGCCAAAGATCCTCGGTTCGTTTCCGGGTGCAGGACACCTTGTTCCCGTCGTTCCCTCTGCGGGAGCAGATTCCCGTGGCCATCCAGTGACAGCGGCGTTCGATGCACCGACGGCACGTCGAAAACTGATTGAAATTCAAAAATCACTCCTATCTTCTCCTCCTTAAGTCTCCATTTTGGTTTGCGCTTTGAGGACCACAGAGGACCCTTGTAAACGTGGAAGTCACTTAATAAGCAGAACTTCCACGCGTAAGCATCGATTTCCCTACTTAATAAGGGTCGATAGAACTGTAGCCGATACTACCTGCTATCGACCAATGATTCCAGCTCCGTGGGAATTGTACGTGTTTGCTATTTTGCTTGAAGTCGGCGATATATCGTATTGTATCGCACAACATCCGGCGTAATTACGATGAAAATGGCGGCTAGCGGGATATTGAAAGGCATGAGAATAATGATACGTCGGATTAAGGCGTAATTAGATTCATAGGAAGCTGTTGAAGAAAATGAAAGCTTCTTTTTATGCTTATCGTTTGTGAGTGGTGAAATTTGTAGCTTGTTATTTTTATCGTCGCCTGGAATGAGTAGTGCATAGCATTGGAGGTTGATTGCTTTTTTGCTGATGTTATTAAATGGCAGGGAAATTCTTCTGACCGTGATCGGAACAGAATCGGAAATAATGCGCGAAGTGATTCATTCATTCGGGGTTAATCACAAGAGCGGAAGTGCGCAGCGCGAGTCTCAGAAGGTTCCGATTTATATCGAACATTGTCGCTTCTGCCATGGAAGCCAACAACTTCCATGAGTAAAGGCGCGTTTACACGTAGCAGTTCACTGCTATGACAGTCAACTGCTAACAACTGTCAAGCCCTACTCGCATGTGTAAATAGCAACTGCGATGCGAGTTCAGGTCGATACGGGACACATGTCGAACGCTATCGATCCTAGTTCGAGCTAATAGCAAAGTTGAAGCCCGTCTACTTTCCAGCGGAAATGTATCCAACACAGTCGCAACAATCGCCAACGGAAAGTGATACACGACGGAATTTGGATATAATAATAAGGGTATCCCTCCCCAAAAGGGGAGATTCTACTCTTTTTAAAGAATGGGAACGAAAGATAATCGGCGAAGGAATCAATTGCTTGATGAATTTAATGAAAATTTAAGCATGAATCACTTTTGTAATAAAACTATTTTTATTTGTTGTGGCAACGCGTAAATAGGGACTTTAACCTGTAGAGAAGTTAACGCAGACGCATCATAGCAGTAGCGATGTATCGATATATCGCGCTTCTTGCGACTGTCATAGCAGTCAACTGCTACGTGTAAACGCTGCTTTAGAGGGGCCCTAATATTGCGTTGCATCGTCGTGGCTTCGACGCGAATGTCGCACTGCGTAATTGGATCACGCGGCGCCAGGACTGCAGATGCCAAAAGATTGGCATACGGGGGGATATGAAGCCGGGCCGTGAGGACGTGAGGCTTCAGGGTGAGGAGCGACCGTGCATCGCCAACTGGCATTCGGTTGCCATGGGGAGGGGGATTATAAATAAACACGCGCGCGGGCGTCCGACGCCAAGGGAGACTGCTGTCCGACGCCGTCCGACGCTGCTTCACAGGGACGTCTCCCCAACAGGTAATGAGTGTCAGGGAGTTCCGGTGTTCGCAGTAAGTCTCAGTTAACTGAAATAGAACAGCGATATCCGAAGCAGTTAGAAGACCGTGTACTTGGGAGTGACGTTCCGAGGGAAATAGCGCGCCCGAGCAGACATCGCCCGGCCTGCGAATCGAGTTTACGAGGCCCTCTGTCTATAAGCGGATGGAACTATTTTCGTGAGAGCGTGTGCATCATTTAAACTCACGTTTAATGCTTGTGCCACAGGATATTTTTTGTAACTATTTTGGGGTATGTTTTCGCAATAATGATGGAAAATGGTCCCGTTGTTTGATTGTCGTGAAGGGAAGAGTCACTTTTGGCGGTTTGGAACAACAACAATGCGAGATGCACGAATGACGGGAAATTAAGATAGAATACGATTAGTGCCTTTTTCATCATGGACGCGAAATTTCAAGCGTTTGATTACGTTCGTTTACGTCATTTTATTTAATTTTCGAGACGAAAAGTTATCTCCTAAGTAGGTACGCAATTCGGAGGCACGCGACAAACACCATCGTCTTACTTTTTAAATTTCTACTGCAAATCCATTAACATTTCAAAACTACCACAATATGAAATATCGAAGTTAACGTATATTTTTGAAACGAGTGCGTAGCGAACGCGGACTTCTTATGGTTGCACGGCGTTGCCAAATCGGGCGCATTGCCTATTGGCCAATCGGAGTTACAGCGCCCTCTGCAAGGCCTCCGGATTGGCGGTCGTCACACTCAAGGCGAAGAATCCCCAAAGGCATTATTTTAAGAGTAAAGAGCAAAAAATGGTCGTTGCCACTTAAGAATCTGTATTATAGCTGGGCTGCGGAATATGGCTAAATGCGCAATTCTGCCACGCCCCCTTGGCTACCCTCCGTTACGGAGCGCCGCCACCAGTAAGCTCTGTGATTTCTCCTCTCCCCTGCTAGCTTTCTCCGGCTAAATGGTGGCCAACACCATTGTAATGGGCACTTGTAGCAGTGGATGCGAAAATTAAACCATACCGATCCATCATTTAGAGCTCTACTTCACTTCCGATAAACTTAAACCTCAGTATCTAGAAAGCTTCGTTTAATGAATATTATAATTACTAAACATACACCATACTTTATTTAATCTATCACGTATATCCGACGAGGCAGACGACGCAAACAAACCATTCAGACCAATTTCGAACATCGATACAGCTGCGTTGGTCGGAAATCTCCCGTGAATCGATATGTAATATCGATAGGCCTACCACTGCACATCCTTTCTGCATATAACATTCAAGGAATTAATTCGAATGATCATTCACCGTGTAAAACAGCCTCTTCGATTACACGACGCATGAACTTCATGCGCATGATCATTCGCCGTGTAAAAATTCCTTACGAGACAGGAATGGAGAACTTTTGATTGAAAATGAAGAAAAAGTGAAGAGATGGAAGAGTTATACAACGGGAACAATCTCAGCACAAAAGTTGTTGAAGAGGAAAGTAAAGTCGAGAAGGATGATATGGGAGCATCAATATTGAGATCGGAATTCGACGCAGCAGTAAGGGACCTTCGGACGAATAAGGCTCCTGGAATTGATGATATCCCCGCAGAACGGATAAGGAACGCGGGAGAGAGGACATTGGACCAACTTTATAATGTTATCTGCGACATGTACTCAACAGGAGAAATACCCAACGAACGAAACGAACGAAAAGCAGAAGAGTTCCTGGATGAAGACCAATTCGGATTCAGGAAAAGTAAGGGTACAAGGGAAGCAATATTGGCCCTTAGGTTACTCATAGAGAAGAGAACAGAGAAGAACAAGCCGACTTGCATTTGTGGATTTAGAGACTGCTTTTGACAACGTGAATTGGAATTTAATGCTTGGGATTCTGAAAGGAATTGGGGTGTCGTAAAATAACCGAATAATTATCCACAGTTTGTATAAAAACCAAGTAGCTGTGATGAAATGTGGACGCAGCTGTGAAAAAGCAAGAATAAGGAAAGGAGTGAGACAAGGCTGTGCACTGTCTTCCGTAATTTTTAATGTTTAAATCGAGAGAGCCATCAATTGAATCAAAGAGAAGTGTTCTGGAGTGAACATCCACGGAGAAACAATCAGTATGCTACGATTCGCTGATGACATAGCTCTCATAGCAGAGACAGAGAAGGAGCTGAATAAGATGCTAACAACCATAGAAAGGACAATGGCCAGACATCAGCTGAAGATCAATAAGAAGAGGACTAAAATATTGGTGTGCAGGAAAAGAGAAGACGCCAAAACCAACGTTATACTAAGAAAACAGAAACTGGAAGAGGTGAAAGAGTTCTGTTACCTGGGAAGCAGAGTAACCAACGATGGACGAAGCAAGAAAGAAATAGTGAGTAGAATAGCCCAGGCAAAGAGGGCATTCTATCAAAAGAAGAATCTACTTACAGCAGGAAATAGTGGCTTGGAAGTAAGGAAGCAATTCATCAAAACGTATATCAGGAGCATGTTCCTTTACGGCAGTGAGGCATGGACGTTGACAGCAGCGGAGAAGAAAAGGGTGGAAGCATTTGAAATGTGGTGCTACAGAGGAATGCTGAAGATAAAATGGATCGACCGAGTGACAAATGAAGAAGTCCTAAGAAGAGTGGGAGAAAAGAGAAGTCTGCTGAAAACTATAAAAAGAAGAACTTAATCGGCCACATCTTAAGACACGATGGCCTGATGAAGGCAATCGTCGAGGGAAAAGTGAACGAGAATAATGGAAAAGTCAGGCCAGGAATGTAAGATATATGGAGCAAGTTGTGAAGGATGTAAAAGAGAGGAGTTACGTCAATATGAAGAGGTTGGCCGATAGAAGATTCGAGTGGAGGGCTGCGTCGCTAAGCAACCTTAGAATTGTTGACCGATGATGACGATGAGTAAGTTTACAGAGGGGCATGGGACGGAATTCCGTGGGTCTGCGGTAAGTTTATAAATAACACTTTCCAGAAACCCTTAACAAGATTTAATGCTTACAAAATTAAGTGAACATGTCTGACATTTTCCAATACAACTTCCACCGAAGCTAAAACAGGCACCACCAACGACAACGAATTATATAGTACACAACAGTCCACTGATCCCACAATAACAAACACATATATAACAAACACATATATGTCTCACTTTCTCTAATCGTAATTCCTACCCCAGGCTTCTACATATGCAATGAAAATTGCCGAAACTTGAAATGCAGACGTCCAGTCATTTCAATTAGTAAACAAACATCAACTATATACCCGATACTACTCGAAGTAAACATTAGAAACATCTGAGAGGCATTCAGCGAGCTGATTTACGTCGCTCTATCCAGATTGCCCGGTCTTCAGAATCGGGGAATAATATTACGACCCGGCCGGTCGCCATCTGCCGTTCAGAATAGCATTTTGCGACCGCGCTATGGGATATCTGTATAATAGCGACTTCCGGTGACTCTTCGGCATTCATAATAGCAAATCATGACTGGGTCGTAATAATCTTGAAGACATCGACTTTTTCCGCTATTATGACGTATAAGGCCGTCGCTATCTCGTTCAGAATGGGAGCCATAGAGCAGGCGAGGACGGATGTGTAAAAGAGAGGAAATGTGTTTAACATGAAGGCGGACGAACCAACGTTGGGAATGCTTGTAGTGCACACGTGACAAAGGTGAAGTTTGATCCATCGTTTGGAATGCGCGTGTACCTGTTTCGCGTCAAAACAACTGCGTTCCGACGGCCGCATCCGAGACTCATTGTTTTCTCGTCTCCCTATCACCTTGGGAATCCGTGTTTTACACCACCATTGTCAATTTCAAGTGTCTTCGACGATATCTATGCGACAGCAAACACAATTGTCAGCCATTCCACCACGCCAGTTTTCCGCGGTTCTTGCTTTATCTTTCTTCGCGACGGAGGGAGAAGAGGTTTTATCGGGTCTCATTCCCAGAGGCCACTCTGGGAATGAGACCCGTCAAATCGTCAAACGCTCAACAAAATAATCGAAATCGAAACATACGTAATTTCATTTCATGCTGGTGACGTCTTATCGCAAATCCTCATTTCGAATACGACTCTTAAGCAGCGTTTACACGTAGCAGTTGACTGCTGTGACAGTCGCGAGATAAGCAATATATCTATATCGCTACTGCTATGATGCGTCTGCACCAACTTCTATGCTGCTTAAAGCCGCTATTTAGGCGTTGTCATAACAAATAAAAAGAGTTTTATCTCAATAGTGATTGATGCTTAAATTTTCATGAGATTCTTCAAGTAATAAATTCCATTGACGATTATCTTTTGTTCCCATTCTTTTAAAGAGGAGAATCTCCTCTTTGGGGAGGGATATCCTTGTTATTATATCCAAATTCCGCCGTTTTTATCTTTACGTTGCCGATTGTTGCGATTGTGTTGGATACATTTCCGCTGGAAAGTGGACGTGCTTCAACTTTGCTAATAGCTCGAACGTGGATCGACAGTGTTCGACATTGGATCAGTATCGACCTGGACTCGCATCGCTGTTGCTATTTACACATGCGAGTGGGGCTTAATAGCTGTTAGCACTTGCCTGTCATAGCAGTCAACTGCTACGTGTAAACGCGCCTTTATGGGTACAGAATAGGGTGGTTTCCTATTATTTTTTTATTGTCTTGATCGATAGTTTATAACCTCTGGAGTACGTGTTTTAAGCCGTTCGATTTTTAAATGACGTTAAGTATTTTTCCTCATTAATTAAAAAGTGAAAAAAAAATCAATGGCGCGAAAACGCGACGGCAAACTATTGCATGCCGGTTAATCCTACGCGTGACGTCAAACTATTTCCTTTACCTGCCACCAGGTGGTGCTGCGGGCGCTTCCAAATAGACGCCGCACTCCGTTAAAGCTTATGAACAAGTATTGGAGGCATATTTATTCCGTTAATTAATTATAATTAACTTTTATTTAACATTACTTATGCAGTTGATTAATTTAAAATGAGTTAGTATTCCTTTCACAAGCATACCATGTAGTTCGCCCATCGCCGCACGACCTTCACGCCATGCTTCGTCGTAGCAGAAGACACAGCGAGCAGGACGTCCTTGAGCCTATAAAATGACTAATAATACCATGTTTAACTGAGAATTCTTTTCCAACATTGATAGTTTTTACAGGTTAATACTAATAAATATTCACTAGAGCTAAGGGGCCCTGAAATACAACGGTAAGTTCAGGAGACGAATTCTCCTATGCTTCGCAACGTAAACTACATACCTGTTACGTCAGCATGAAGGCAGCGCACCCCGCCATTTCAGAGCCTTTTCAAATGGCCTTAAAATTAACATTTAATTCTCTAGTGAACTGGGATTGCTCAATACAAACTTTTTGCGTAAATTAAATACATTTATGGCAGGGCACAAATCGCAATTAATGAAGTCTGTTTTCTTTGATGAAGGAAACTACCCTATTGGAATAAAAGGCGATGTAATTAATTGGTACAGTTTTTCATCTTTGTTTTAATGTAGTCTACTTACTGTTTTACCAAAGATATTAAGCTAAATGATGGACCCTCATTTTTGGTCATTATTTAAATATATGTAGAGAAAAAGTAAATTGCATCTCCGAGCATCGCGGAGTAACTTACGTGGGGAAACTCTACATGTACAAAGCTCCCAGACTGTGTCCAATCGTCACGGCAACGGATTCCGCGCGACCAGAATTCTCGCTCGAGTGCAAAGGCGAAAACAGCGGTCATCGTCACCGGTAGGCGACTGGCCAGGCAAATTTTATCTTTAAAAACTTTAAAATTATGGTATCAATCTATTTGCCAGGTTGCGTCGAAGTCTCCGAGGCAAAGGAAAATTATATTTAGACCAAAGTTCCGTGATGATGCACTCGTTAATGTTCCCAATATTATGAGATGGGGTGATGTGACTCTTGCCTAAAGCGATGGGTTCGAAAGATTCGAGGACAACCATCCGCGACAGCCCTATAGAGGATTAATTCGATTGCGATTTCATTCGTGTCGTGAGCCGTTCTTGAAACTCTTGTCCAGTGATTCTACTCGCCAATTTCCGAGCATTTCTGCACTCTAAAGGTGCGTTTACACGTAGCAGTTGACTGCTATGACATTCAACTATTAAGCCCCACTCGCATGTGTAAATAGCAACTGTGATGCGAGTTCAGGTCGTTACTGGACACATGTCGAACACTATCGATCCACGTTCGAGCTATTAGCAAAGTTGAAGCCCGTCTACTTTCCAGCGGAAATGTATCCAACACAAAAGCAACAATCGCCAACGTAAAGCAATACACGACGGAATTTGGATATAATAACAAGGATATCCCTCCCCAAAAGGGGAGATTCTACTCTTTAAAGAATGGGAGCACAAGATAATCGTCGATGGAATCTATTGCTTGATGAATTTCATGAAAATTTAAGCGAAATTCAGTATTAAAATAAAACCCTATTTATTTGTTGTGGCAACGCGTAAATAGCAGCTTTAAGCTGTATAGAAGTTGGTGCAGACGCATCATAGCAGTAGCGATATAGATACATCGCGCATCTCGCGACTGTCATAGCAGTCAACTGCTACGTGTGAACGCTGCTTAAGATTTCCGGTGTGATCGCAGCGTCTTGACGATACGAGGAATGAAAAACATGAAGATATTCGCGCATTGAGGACTAAACCACAGATGAGATGTTTTGCCTCTTGACGTAATCAGCCACTTCTCGTGCATCACATAATATATCTCGAAATCTAAGGACTGAAGGCAAACAGGAATCGACCTTTGTGCTATCGATAACGTTCTGTTTCGAGGGCTCCACACGCTCAAGGTGATAGAATACTAGAATCCTTTAACACCTTGCCACACGCCACCTATCTGCGCGCATCTTTCGACCTGCTCGGCTCACTCACTCACTCAACGGTGGAGAGGGCTATAGTGGGAGTCATTCCGACCGATATTCCGACCGCAGGGATGTGGGCGATTTCTCGGGTGCGGCCCTGCATCCGGCTGCGGCGCTGCTGCTCGTCTGCGGGGCACCTGCTGACCCGGGAGTCGCCGTCGGAGGGCACCGTGGTCATGTCTCCGCACACGGGAGTGGAGGTGGTGCAGAACAGGACGGTCACGGAGTACCTCTGGCACAGGATGGCACAGTGGGAGTCGAGGAGAGCGGTGGTAAGTTGGCACCAACCAACACACTCGAGCTGAAAGAGACGGGGCGAAAACCTGGACAATTCACAGTAATATACACAAGTGTGTTAGATCGTTTTGGCTTTTCCCACGTGTTAAAATGGACGACGACGCGGACGAAGTCTAGATTGCTCAGGAAAGCATGCGAAATGTTTAAACAACTATCACCAAATGGCAAATAAAACAACGTCTCTACATCCCAAATAACACTCCGGAAATAAGGTCCGTCAATTTAGCTTTTCTACCAGTTCCAAAATATCGCATTCATCCTGAATACAAGACGACCCTCATCTTGGGATGCTTGTGAAAAGAAAATGACGAAATTTAACATTGTCATCGCAATAATTAACCCGTTTCGCGACATATTTTTCCTAGACTTTTCTTGAAAACTTTGACCCCAAAACCCCAAAACTTTGACCCCAAAACTTTGACCCTTTGAAAGTGTTTCGAATGCAACCGTTCGGGTTTAACAACGTACAGCGTAGGATAACAAAAACTTAAATTACATATTTATTGCACTTACCGTAAATACGTTCCTGGAAATTTTGTTGGAGCGATTGCTAAAGCAATTTATTTCTTGCTGCGCTCGTCGTGCTCACCCGGCTAAGTTCGGTATCAAGTGAAGAAGACAAGTCGTAGAGTAGATTGATTTCTCCGCATCAGGGTTGACCTGATTTAAATGCGTGTATTGACACGTTTAACAACTTCACGAGCTTACAGGAGTGATGTCGTCCATTGAAGCGTGGCCGCTGAGGACCTGGTAGATGCCCTATCTCGACATTCACAGATTTCTCTTTGCCTCTTGCTATACCCTCAAATACACCCATTTCATTTCTTGCGGTTTGGCGTGATGCATGAAAAGAGGCTGAAAAGTTGCAGCCAACTAAAGGGCCAGTTTCAACAACGACGGTAAAATTTCTCATTATCGCAGTTTAAGTTATCTCCGTTAACATTATTATCTCGATAATGTCTCGTTTGCGTTCCACCACTGTTATTATTATCTCGGTTTTTTAAAACCGAGATTCCTCTGATAACGTTTGGTAAATTTCTCATACTCTTGACGTCAACAAACAAATAAAAGCTCCTAACCGATTTGTAATTCAGCTGATTTAACTTCGTGCTTATTGTAACTAAAGGCATTTCCAATGGACCCATGAAGGACAAAATATTAACTAAACGTCCACGAAACATCTATATTATCTTCTACGTATATCTAGAAAACGTCTGTAATCACTTTCAAAAATCGTCTTTATGTTTATAAGATATTTCAATTCCCGCTTTTCCTAATCCTACTGTTCGAGCCGGGCTTAGGCCACTCATTTCTTTTGTTTCCTCCGTTCCTTTTGAATTTCCCCCTTATTCCTTCCTAGTTTGTCGGTGCTCACTTGTTTTGTGTAATAGTGTGTGGTAGCGTCGACAGGTGTCGTTTTGTTTCTTTTAAAATTTGAACCTCGAGCCGAGGTCAGACGAAGTAGATCTTTGGTTGAGTGCAGTTGGAGACCAGTGCAACCCCGGGCCCGGGAGCGATGAATTTCGAAGACGCTAAAGGTAAGTGAGCGCCTTCCTTCCTTTTTCTGCTCCCTCCCTTTCCTCGTCCACATCACGACTCCTTCATTTCTCTCTATCCGATTCACGCCAGACCCATTCCCTTTCTCCCTTTTTTATTTTTTTTCAAGTGGAATAGTAGGCCTATTCTGTAACTTGAGGGCGCTATATTACGCATCCGCTATTTCTCTTCGGAAATTACGCTTTTTCCGATTCTGTAAATACCGCCACGCTATGTTACGCCCAATCCAAGGGCGTAACATAGCGCTGTGGCGTAATCTCTCGAGAGTATGAGAAAAGTAGTAGGGCAGATTCCAAGCGGCCAATAGGAGGCAGCAAGAACAAACAGTTTTAATTAAATCTGTATTATTAGGGTAGAATTTATTGAATTATGCCTCAAGAATTTCTTAAAACTTTAATAAAAACTTTATTCTTGATATAGACCCTCAAGAATGAAATATACGCAAAATATTGTTTGCGACCGGGACAAAGTAGAAACAGTTGAATATCGTGAAGCAAATGTTGACGAAGTTTTTGTTCAGCGGACGACAGAATTCGGGTTGATGTTAATGTTTTTCAATCGTGAGTTAGCGGTGTTGATGTGCTCAATTTTGATTTGTGAATGGTCTTTTATATTCATTTTCATAGTTTGACAAATTTTTCTGATGATAAATACATTGAAACCCTTCATCATGCAAAGTTTAGTTGTTTACGACGTTAAAATAATGTGAAGTAGCCCATTGAAACGTTAGTAATTACTCATTGGACGGGGAATATTTTTTTTACTGAACCGATGATTGACATACGTGTTAAATTCCGTTAATATTTTCATGATAGCATGTGAAAAATTGTATGAAATCCTAGAATGACAGGATGTAGAGAAGGGATTTAAAAAGGGACCTCCTCTGACTTAAAGGATAGTAGCTGCAACGTTGCTGAACAGCAAGCAGCCGAAATATCTCCTATGAGAAATAGCCCTTTTATTGAGCTAAACAGCTCGAAATAATTGTCACCTGCACAGCTTATAACGTTATATCTCTATAAGTTTGATTGTCACCATGTCATTTAATACCTTTTTTCATATTTTCCTATTTTACATTTCGCACCAGCTAATTATGCAAAAATTAATATTGATACGTTTAACATATGGAGTAGATATAAATACAAAATTAAATTTTTTGTGCATTCTATCCAAATATATGCCACAATGTAAAAGGTTATAACGCTATATTAGCAATCAACTCATCTCATATATGTGTTTATAGATGTTCATGATTGCTGAATTTACGGCTTAGCTTTAGTATTATGTTTTGTAGGGTGAAATAAAGATAGTTCACATATGTTCGTATATGCGAGTGTATGAAATCGCTTAGATACATGGAAATTTCTTTGGATACCAGGTAAACATCGAATAAGATACGTTTAACCAAATTAGCGTCCTTTCTGAAGTTGAGGAATCAAATATGAACGCGAAGACAATATTTTTAGGTTCATGGCTACAGTAAAATAAACTACAGGGTGATTTCCAAGTTCAGTAAAGTCATTGATGGGGTCTCTATCTGAGATAACGCGAGCCATAGGCTGGCGTTATTTTTGGTGCTATATAGCGACCCCCAGGGGCCGCTATTTAGCTTACAGAATCAGGAAAGCGTTATATTCCGCCGATCTCTCCAAAATAATGCCCTACGTCATAATAGCGCCGGCGTAATCTCTTACAGAATAGCCCTATAAGTCCCGTGATCGAACACCTACCAAACATCTCCCTTAAGATATCATTTATTGTCTTCACTATTACGTTTAGGAGATACAGAAATAAAATACTGGAATGAACTTAAATTACATTGCCTTTATTTACAGCGTCTCGAAAACGTACAGTAACTGCTATTATAGGTACCTTTCGATCACTTAAAACTTAGCATTTCCTTCGTCGTTGTCAAGGCCGTTTTACACGGTGAATGATCATGCGAATGAATTCATCCGCGAATGAACTTAAGTTATGACCTGAAATTGCTTCCGCTTAGGGCGTTTTACACGGAGAATGATCATGCGAATGAATTCCTTGAATGTTATGTGCAGAAAAGATGCACAATGGTAGGCCTATCGATAGTACATATCGATTCACGAGATATTTCCGACCAACGCAGCTGTATCGATGGTCGGAATGGTTTGTTTACTTCTTCTGCCTTTTTCAGAAGTGATACGTGATAGATGAAATAAAGTATGGTGTACATAAAGCTTTCTAGATATTGAGGTTTAAGTTCATCTGAAGTGAAGTAGAGCAATTAATAATGGATAGGTATTGTTTAATTTTCACATCTACCCCTATAGTGTCCATTACAACGGTGGCAGCCACAATTTTGCCCGAGAAAGCTACGAGAGAGGAGAAATAGAGGTCGAGGTACGCTAGGCGTGATACAAAATAAACTGTTTTTATAGGTTTGTGAGGCCTATCGAAATTTATTTAGGAAGACGCTGGAGCAATTTCATACTTTATTAAATCTCACCAGACGTGGTTATGAAAGATCGGACACGACGACGAGAGAAACAATTTCTGTGACAAGAGATACTTGATCAACCTTAGGTATAGGTACATGTTTATAATTATATTGATATTTTTACAATTCGATTCCGGCTGGCTGTCACGCTAAGATTTTATAGCGACGGGCGAATCGTATCCATGACCGTATGCGGCTATAATGTTCCCTGATTACTCAGCAAGAATTCATGAGGGTTATAAAATATGTTTAATTGTGCTTGAAGTGTGTAGGAGTAGGTATATATCGTGAGAAGTGTACTATTTACATTTAAATAAGATAGTGTTTTAGAGGTAAGATACAGGCTATTTGTTTTTATTTATCCTTTACATAACACCAACGTTTCCACGGACGGCTTGTCCATAGTCTTCGAGGGTGAGTGAAGATGCTCTCACCCTGAAGACGATGGACGAGTAGTCCATGGAAACGTTCGTTGGGTGTTACATGAATATGTAACCCGGTGGAAATCCCGAGAAGACCTCACCTGAATTGTTGCTAAGTGCTTTTCGTAGCGTTTATTAACTCGGGATAAAAAAATCTCAGCTTTTGGTTTCATCTCAATTAGCGCGTTCCTTAATCCGCCTAGTAATTACCTTAAATAACGATAATTGAACTCAAATGTCTCGAAAATGTCACTAATATAAAAAAATAGCTCACTAAATCGCTTGGATGCCATGTTGCTTCTACAGAATTATCTCGGATAATAACCTTTCACCTGGCGAAAACCTCCGGTAGAAATACTGACCGAGATAATGCCCCAAAACCAAGTTGACAGTACTGGTGAAACTGGTGAAATGGTACTCGGTTAATCCAAAAATTAATCGAGTTAAAAAGATTATCTTCGTTGGTGAAACTAGCCCTAAGTCTAGTTATTTTCGATGACGTTCCCTTTGCACTCACGTGATGCATATCTCTCGTATTAAAGCATGATCAGTCATTTTTTTCAGAGCCGAGTGCGTCATTCGTGCATCAACCACGAATGTTAACCGCACATATCCATAACCGTTAAAGCGACGAAAGTGAAACTGCCAAATGAAATCAGACTTCGCTTCGTTAATTTGTCAAAGATTGGAAGAGATTACGCGCTGGATTGAAACACTGGCCTTTAACAATATAACTCGAAACAACGGGGGCGTTTACTCGGAACGAAATTGTTAGATGGAAACGGAAAAAGAATTCTAGTGAAAAAATTAATCTTCTAACCACAACCATTCACTCATAAATCAAAAATTAAAATAAGCCAAAGGTGACGCCCACCGAAAAAGCTGCTGTGATAACATTGACGTCATTTTCCTCCCGTCCTTGACTGCTTTTAGGGGAAGGGAAGGGAGTGGAGGGGGGTTCTCTGAAGGGCTGCTCGCACAGATGCTGTCGCAATCGTTCCTATTGGCAGAGTCGGCTGCGTCCCCCCCATTTGCGATACGGCGAAGTAGCTTCGCGGGCTCAGTTGTGATTGGAGGAAGTTGATATACGTCAGAGGTTGCACCACGCCCACTTTTCCGAAAGGGTTAAAAACATCAGTTTTTCGCCGCTTATAACTCGGGAAATAATTGACGGATCAAAAAATGGAAAAATAAAGTTCTTTTTATTTTACTAACTCTATCAGATTCGGCAGTAAAAAATATGGTAACCGACCCCATTGTAAATGACTGGAAGTTGGAGTTGTACGAAGATGCTGCAGAAGGAAAGAAAAACAAACCATGGCCAACTGAAAATACTGTCTCGGGTTTCTCTTGGAAATGATCGCGCTAGATTCGGGCTGGTTGGAGTTTCTTAGTTGAAGACATTGGTGATTTTTTTTTCCTTTAACATTATCCTGTTTTTTAAAAAATAGAATCCATTGCCTGTGAGGGGGGATCCTTTCCACCCGCACACTCCTGTCTAGGGTTATAGGGCTGGTCCATCTGAAGTTGGGTGACAAAAAACTATTTGTAAGTGCTAGTCACCTCGTCTGAAGGGACAGCAATGAGTTTCATTCCGCTGAAGGGGGCCGAGTGCATGCAGAGGGATCAAACAGGCTTCCCATGTTCACATAATGCTGAAGTCTTCAAAAGCAGGCCCAAAGTTGAGCAATGTGCGATTTTATTTAAATTACAAACGCTCTCTTCCCCACTGCCACGGGCGCCAAATATCCGAGGTACACTCTTCTCAAAATGGCGGCCCACAATTGTTGCGCCATGGAGACAGTTGTACACACCTAGCTATGCCACCGTTGTTTACTTCATGCTTCGTTTCTCGTGAAATGCGATTTAATGAGTTAAATAATCATACCTTATGTATTTAGTTCGCAGCACCGCTTCAACAAGTAGGTATGCTTCGTACTCGAGCCTAATTGTAAGACGAGATACTTTCTCTTAAAATTTCGTCAAAAAGGTCGTCTAATACTCGGGTGTATACGGTAACATTGCCCTTGGTGCTGAACCACATTCCACAACGCTGTAGCGGATGTGGTTCAGTCGCAAAGCCACTATCAACTCCACCCTCATCACCATCGTGATTGAGGCTCCAATCACCTCTCCCTCCCTTACTCCTGATTGGCCGCAACGAAATGATTGAATTACGCATGCGCACCTTCAAGCAGTTTGGCAACCCCGCACTCTGCAATGTGCTCTTGGTGGAGCGAGCGTGCTATGTGCAGAGTCACCGAGGGACTGACAGCACCAGTGAGTCAGTCCTAGCCACAAACAGCGTTCGCCGGGTGGACAGCCTGTTACAGGATAAATCTACTGATCATATCAGCCTATCTTTGTAGCGACTGGTTCAGTGATGCGATATCAGAACTGTTGTTCTGTCAGCACAACGAAAATAATGATATGAGAGGAAAGCTTTCTGTGGCTGAAGTAGAGCTTATTCTGCGGCTACCAAAATTAAAGTTTTTAGGATCCATGTATTGTAGGAGACTTCTTACCTTTTTAGCAGTTCAGTTGAAGCCATTTCTATTGTTAGGCATACTTTTTGATTCGATATATGCCAACCTGCATTGACAAACTGACACCATTCTAGTGCGTTGTCAACACTAATATCAAATGAGATCTCAAGAAATTTGTAGCTTTTAAAATCTTCAATACTTGGAAGGAAATATTGTTCTCCTCACATTACCATTTTGCACAAAAATACAGGCATCGAGGAAAGAAGCGAGTAACGCACAACATTTTATGAACTCCTGATTGAAATGTTTTGTGGTTATGGCCGCTCTGGCGTTTTTTAGACCGTGGGAGATGTACCGTTAGCATAATTGCTAATTTAAGCTCAAAATCGAAATCGAAGCCATTTTCATGTCGTGTCCTTTGAGCTGAGTACATTTGCATTAGTATTACAGTTTCGAAGGCGCTCCTGGCAAGGTCATGAACCCTGCCAGGGCACTGTCGGCTCACGTTGGCTTTAACCCTCTCCCTCCCCCCCAAACACATGCATCTCCAGACGTGCGCCGTGTCCGGTACGTCGTACACGTACAAGGAGCTGAGGGACCTGTGCCACCGGTTCGCGTGCAGCTTGCGGGCCCCAGCGTCAGAGGGCGGCCTCGGCCTGCGTCGCGGCGACGTCCTGGGCATCCTGATGCACAACAGCGCCGACTACCCTGTCGTCTTCCACGGTGCCATCGAAGCGGGGCTGGTCGTCACGGCAACCAACCCCACCTTCACAGTCGGTAAGCCACTTTCCCTCTGCGGTCAGGAGATAGAGGCAGTGATGCCAGATTGTGCGGGTTCCCGCCAATTGGGCGGGTTGAGGGGCTCTGCTGCTGGCGGGTTCCCACCAACTTGGGCTGGTCGTGCCATTCTCCCCGGAAATTGGGCGGGTACCTAAAAACATCCCTAACTTCCCTATTTTATACCGATAGATACCGCAGAACTCACGAAAACATTAGAATAAAAAATAGTATGACCGTTTCCCCCTGCCAAACACCCTTGAGGTGGCTCGCAGGGTATTATGTAGATGTTAAGTCAGATTGAAGAGCAAGCTCACATGCTACTCTTCCTTAACTGATTGGGTGGTAGTCTGAGTGCAATTGGTCCCACGGTCGGCAGATATCCGCTATCGATAGTAGATAGGCTGGAGTTGCATAGAGCAATCAATAAATCAGAAATAATTTAGTGTCAACTAGTTCTACTAGTATTTCATAAATTATTTAAAGAAGGAAAAGAAGAAAGTAAAGATAACGAGAATACTGGTTGGATCACATTTGAAGAGATAGATTGTTCCAAGGAAAGCTTCACACACTCCATTTCAAATGTGGACTCATTTCTCTGGAATTATCAATAATACTGTCAATGAGCTTGATCCAGCTACAGCAAAGTATCACTGACTGGAGTCCAGACTCGAGACCCTACCAAAATGATCGAGCAGTTAGGAATATTTTTAATTTGTTCAGAATTGGAAAAAATAAACTATTTAAGCATTGATTCAAGCACTTTTAAAATATGTTTAGCATTAATAGAATGCTCTCTTCATTTCCTGTACAAAAAAAAGAATTTTCAATGAAAAAATAAAATAATTTTCTAATGGAGCATTGCAACGTTAGAACTTACAGTGAAGTTATTCCTCATTTGGAAAAGGAAAATTAAATGAGGTAAAAGTCGGTATTCAAATAAAGTATTTGACCATAAACATGTCGCATGTTTAGATATCATGAAAAATACGAATAATTGATTTTCAAAACACTAAATGCAATGGTTAATATTCTTGTCAATTTTGCTCGTAATGTTTCATTATATTTCCTTTGATGCGACAAAATAAATAGTAATTGATCATGTTACCATGTTATATAATTATTTTTATATCTAAATTAAACCACCTGGTCGTTATACGTTAAATTTTGTTTAAATTTTAGTTAGCGTGCGGCGAGAAAAGAGAGGTATTGGGCGTGTTTAGGGCGCGATCTGGTGGCGGGTCGAAAAACCACTGGATAGAGGAGGGATAACATGGATATCTTAAACCTGTTTACTTTCCGATGGTTCCTTAGTATGCATCCTGTAAAATGGAGTGTGCTGGTGATATTTAAAGTTATTTTCAGAGGTAAATAATGTGAAGTTGGGATGACACAAAATGTTATCCCGGACTAATGCATTGATCACCGTCATGGCAGGTGAAGTATCCAGACAAATGAGCACTACCAACGCAAAGATCTTGGTCGCGACGCACGAGTACCTCGCCAAAGCCAAGGACGTCGTGAGGAACTCTCCTTCATGTGAACGAATCGTCGTCGTTCGAACACCAGAGGATGCATCCGATACCAGCATCGACTGCATCGACTACTCGCACCTTGTATCGAAACCTGCCATGTCCGAATGTGAGTATCTGGAGGAATTGGAGGGTTGTTGTAGCTATTTGAAAAAGGCGTGATATCATTTTTAAAATATAAATACATCCAATTGCCCGATTGGTATCACTGTAACGAGGTTCCGATCATTCCAAGTTAATTAATGCTTCAGACAAGTCTAGTTGATCTCTCAGATTGCTGCCAACTTTCCTTTTTCCAAATCTTGATGCCTATCCACGAATCTGATTCATGTGTACTTTGGAATCATTAGAACTTGCGCTCCAGCGCATTGGCATTCTGATGGGACTCTGTTTAGTCAGCTAGTTCTTGTCGTGCCGCAGAATTTCAGGCAGAACCCAGAAACGAAGTGTCAACATGCCTAGCTGCATCATTATTTCCTCAGGGATCACGCTAAACCAGGAATTGTTCCCTCTCCATCTGGAGTTCCCCTCTGTTGAAACTCAGAGAAGCCAGTCGGTGAGGCACCAAGATTTGGTGCCGTTAAGGATCCCGACTTGCCTCCGCCCAAGAGATAAATCTCAAAGAAGTGGTCCTTTTCAGATCTCGACGCCAGGGAGTCCGTGGACATGAGTGACACCGTGGTGCTCCCTTTCTCGAGTGGCACCGAAGGCATTCCGAAGGGCGTGATGCTCTCCCACCGGTGCATCGTCTCCTCGATGTGCATGGTCGAGCACCCTGACGTGCTCGCCACGCCCTCAGGCGGTGAGTCCCCGCGACGCGGAACAATAAACGCATCGGTCGCCCACTTAAAGGAGGCTGGTTCGAAATTATGAAGTAGATGTCATTTCTGCGAAAATTTCGGGACATGTCATTTTTTTGACTCCTTCTATCGATTCGCAATAAAACAATGAGGCCTTTACACCATATATTTGAATAACAAAGATGTTGAAATTCAGCAATTTTATGTGTGGTTATATGGCAGAGCATGGCTGTTGCAGTAAATTTTGCAGATTAATAATGTAATTATAAATGTCATTTTGACGAAAAACTAATATAAGATGCGCAATTTTGAGTAGAATTGAGCATTGTAAAAAAGTGCTCGCCTTACCACACTTGTTTCATTGATATTAATAAACGTTTACTCGAAAAAAATCAGAAAACCCTTAGTTACATGAAAGTGGCGCTACAGTATGTTGTTAACATCGGCAACGGTACTTGTGACGTAACGTGATTACGAGTATATTTATTCACGTAATTTAGGAATAAACCTTACCAAATTCCTTCTTATATTTTTTATTTAAGTTAAATCTTCTCATTGGTTATTGCTATGGTGTAATTAATAATAATACTTACAAATAATAGCAGCAGTAGAATCGTCATTTTTGCCAAACATTTTTTAGGAACATCAATATTAATAAAATTCAAAACAAAGAGTTGTATTTGCAAGGGAATAGTTTAAAACTAAGTAAGAAAATACTTAACCTATATTAGAACACGTATTAGCGGGATCGAGCATGTATTCTCACTTTGTAAATTTAACGTGGCAACAACACGTCAGCCATGTTCCGAAGTCAAAATGAGCTAAAATAGCTTGTAAAAAATAGAATATTACTATAACGTGCTATATATTAGCGTACTCGTACAATTATTGTTCATGCGTTATCACTCTATAGATGAATTTCCATATAGGTGTTTTTCTGGATCGGTATTTATTCATTCAATAACAAATAGCTCTTTTACGGGATTTTGAATCGCGGAGTCACGATGGAACCTCCTTCAATTAGTGTTTCAACGTGAACTTCGTCGCCTCCAAAACCGAATTGAAATTGATAGCCTAACATTGGTGTGTTGGCATCTCCTCTCGTACAACATACGAATACTCTACCAGGTCATTAAATTTTTCAAATCTCTATTTTACACTATCAGAAAGATCTGCTTTGCAACTGGTTATAATGTGCGTTGAAACTGCCAAATCTGGATTGCAACTGATTTGAAACTCCTTTGCACTGTGCTGAATACAGACGTGGAATCAATCACTCGCTTTCACATGTGTTTCAAACTGTGTTGGCAATGAACTTTGTTGATACTGATTTGAGATGTGTTGAAACTCTACAGCCCTGTGCTGACACTACACTCCATTTAACGTGAAGTTAACGTGAATAATTGCTTTGAACTGTAATGCTGCTAATTTCAATTCTAGACTAAACTGTTATTGATTCAGTAATTAGTGGTCATAAAATAGTGCATGCGAAATTTATTGTAGACGTCGAAAGACATTATAAACCAAGGAGGAGGGTATACTTATTTGGCAAGGTTTATTACGACGGTATGGAAGAGGATTTAAGGGAAGCGTTTAATGTATTTAGCGAACAAAGCAAAGGATTAGATACAGAGGATTCGTGGAGAGAATTTCTTGAGGTCACCCGTAACGCAGTTAATAAATACATACCAAGTAAACATATAAGTGATAATACAGAGCCAAGGTGGTATAACGCGGAGGTTAGGAAATCACTAAAGCGACAAAGGGTATGCCACGCTAGGATGAAAAATGCAGGACGGGGTCTATCGGTAGAGGAAAAAAATGAGTTAGTTCAAAACTATAGAAAATCGAGAGCATTAGCAAGGAAATCATGTCGGCAAGCGTTATCACATTTCAAGAGCAAGATGTTAGGAGAATATTTAGATAGCAATCCTTAAGCGTTTTGGTCATATGTGAAAGAGCTTCAGGGAAATAGGTCCACAGTGCACACACTTAAAAACGATAAAGGAATTAGAGTCACCAGCAGTGTAGAAAAAGCCAATACTTTAAACACCTTCTTCCAAAGTGTATTCAACTCATCGTCACAAAACGCAGTGGAACCACCGCCGAACACATTCAGTGAGCAAATGCCCGAAATAAACATTTCATGTCGCGGAATAGAGCAGCAGTTAAAAAGCATAAGTAAAAACAAAGCACCAGGTCCCGATCTAATTCCTTCCAGAGTTTATAAAACATCAGATTCTGAAATAGCCCCCTATCTAGAAATAATATTCAATAAAACACTAAAGAACCAAAAAATACCCAAGGATTGGAAAGTAGCTAACATTACACCTATTTTTGAAAGCGGTGATAGGGAAGAACCTAGTAACTACAGACCCATTTCACTCACGTCAATCTCTTGTAAGATATTTGAGCACTTCGCAGTCAGTTCAATCATGGGGCATTTGGATAGTCAGGGATTACTCATAAACAGCCAACATGGGTTCCGAAAAGGTAGATCTTGCGAGAAACAATTAGCTTTACTCGTACACGATATTTTAGTCTACGGCGATAACAGTACTGAAGTTGATGCGATATTTTTAGGTTTTAAAAAGGCATTCGATAAAGTTCCTCATGATAAATTAATCTTGAAATTAGAGAGTTTTGGTATAAATAAAGACGTTGTATGTTGGGTAAAAGAATTCTTAAGTGGGCGAGAGCAGAGGGTTGTCATAGATCATGTCGGACACAATCAAAGTCACGTCGGGAGTTCCCCAGGGTAGCGTAGTAGGTCCGCTTCTATTTCTTTTATCCATAAACGACTTGGGTGCCGTAGTTAGTAGTAAGCTTAGACGTTTTGCAGACGAAGCGGTAGTGTACAGGGGTATATCAAAAGAAGAGGACAGGAAATCGCTTAGCAAGGATATAGATGCAATTCAAGAGTGGCGCGACAAATGGCAGTTAGAACTTAACCTTAAAAAGTGTGTAGCTATCAATTTTTGGAGGAGGAATAACTCGATAGGGCGATCGTGTAAAATTAGTAACACGAAGATCGAAAGCCTTGAAACCATAACGTTTTTTAGCTGTAACAATCAATAAAGATTTATCGTGGGGAAGACCCATCCGCGAAATATGCGGCCGAGCGAAGAGAAACTTAGGATTATAAAAAGAGTACTAGGGAAATGTGATGAGAAGACAAAAGAGCGATGTTACTTTTCACTAGTTAGGCCCCACCTTGAGTATGCAGCCAGTGTGGGATCCGAATGAATTAGGTTTGAACAGAGAACTAGACAGTGTGCAGCGTAGAGCAGCAACGTTCGTTAAAAGGTGTTGCGATAGGCTGAGTGGTGTATCAAAATTAATACAAGAATTATGGTGGGAATCATTATCAGAGAGTAGGTTAAAGTACAGATTAATTCTATACGAGAAATTTCAATTGGATAGCTTTACTGAAGATGTCAGGCACATATTAAAAACACCAGCGTATTATGCTAGATTCGATGGGATAAACAAGATTAGAGAGATAGATTGTCGTACCGATAGATTCAAAATGGCTTTTTTCCCCGTACTATAAGAGAACTGAATAGGCAGCATAGCAAAGGGATAGGTAGGGGAAATATTTTAGAGTAGTCTGTAGTGCATGATGCATGTATTAAACCCTTAAATACTATAAATACTAACGATCTAGTTGCATTAGTCCCTATAGTTGCTTGTTTGCATTTAGTAGTGCATACTTGGTGATCTTCACCCCCTGCCACACCACCTCGCGGTGGCTTGCAGGGTATCGTGTAGATGTAGATGATTCTACAATTGATACGGCTCCTTGGAAATCCGAACAATTTCAGAGTTTACCTAGGAAGAAGTACTGAATTCACAAACACAAAATAAAAGTAAGGACTTCTACTTTTTCCATACAGGTTACAAATAGTTCAAAGCATAAACTTTTGCCTCTACTTAAACTTGTTTTATTTGCACCCTTAAAGCAGAACCTACGGCCTCTTGACTGAAGATAAAACACATGACTATCGAGGTTTTGTACCATTGATATAGGAAGATTGTACAACTTCATCAATTTCAAATTTGTAAACGTTTGACGGTACTCTGTAAACAAAAAAGCTGCAGTAGCGTAGCACAAGTAATTTTCAACTTACACTCATTCCTCACCACATTTTAGCTTCTCGTGAAAAAATATTCCAGTGGATGCAATATTTCTCGATTTCAAGAAAACTTTTGACAAGATGTCTCATAGCAAACTAATCGTGAAATGAAAATCTTATGGAATGGACAGTAATGTTATATCATGGATTAATGATTTCCTACATGATCGCGTGCAAAGGGTTGTTTTGTAGGTGTTATCTCCCTGGAAATTAAAGTCACTTTGGGTGTACCAAAGGGTAGTGTGATAGGTCCACTCTTGTTCCTGGTTGGTTATTTAGGGGAGGCGACCTACAGCTTAGGTCATTTGCGCCATTTAGGATAGGTGGGTAATTGGGTAATGGTTGGAGTTTTCAGGGAACGGAGGAAGGGTGGAGAGAAACCCGGCGTCGGCATTAGCCTACTCTTAACGAAAGGCGCCAAGGGGACCACGGCTTAACGTCCAATCCGACGGAAGGAGTACTGTACTTGAAATGCCCTCCGCTAGGCACTCAAGTGGGGACCAGTTTTCCACTGAAAAATCCGGGAATCGAACCCGGGCCCTCGGGATGGGAGGCCAGTACTCTAGCCACCACACCAACCCAATCCCCCACTCCTGTTCCTTCTGTACATAAATGATATCAGTAAGGTGGTAAAAAGTAAGCTCCGTCTATTTGTTGATGACGCAGTAGTGTACAGGGAAATTCATTACCCGAACGATAAAGAGTCTTTGAATGCTGACCTAGAAGCAATTGAAAACTGGCAATATTTGTAAATGGACGGTATAATCTAGTGATGGAAGAATCGATTTCGATTAAAATCGAAAATCGAGTGTTAATAGTCAAAGATCGAGGAAATCGAGACCGAGCCATGATTTTCGAGTTTCGATCCAAACTCGATTTTTCAACTTCGACCTTGACCATTTCGTTTGATCTCAGCAGCGCGTTGTAGTCTGTAGAGGTCCTCGAAGAACTGCCACTGAGGTCACTTCTTGTTAGAAGTAGATGCCAGTAGAAGTTAGGCAATACCTCAACAGACCACCCGTCGATAGGAAAGTCAACCCCAATCCTCTGAAAGTCTGGGAGGAGATAAAGGGTGAATACCCCAACACGTACCGTTTCGCGATCAGAGTGCTCAGCATGATAAAGTCATCCGACCCATGTGAAAGACGTTTCTCCAATGGCGGTAAAATTGGAGAGGCACTCCCTAGTTCATCAAGAAAGCATCTCAATCAGTTGATCTTTCTTAAGAATTTTAGTGAAGCCGAATGGTTCCAAGCGGTGATCCACATTAAAGTAAATTGTAAATTTGTACGACTAATAATTCAAGAATATTTTCTAAGTACATTTTTAGGGATTTTTTATATTATTCAAATATGTATTATGAGCTTTTTCAAATGAATAATAAACATGTTTTTGTACCAACTGCATTGTTTCCAAATATGAACCTTAGATTTTTTTCGATTAATCGATATTTTGGTTCAAATTTCGATTTTTGCTGAAAAGTCGAGCTTTTCATTTCGTTCAAATCGATTGCTCGAAAAATGATTTTGACCGATATTTTTCCATCACTAGTTTAATCACCATATTAGCGTAACCAGTCTATTAGGTGATCTAAAACGGCATTTGTTAACAGACTAATGTATGAATCTGAATGAACTGAAATTTAGATTTAATCTCTTGACTGAATTCCAAGACATTATTATTACAGACAACGTTAAAAATATTTTACGAACACCAACTTGCTCTGGTAGACTGTCGCCCCATAGTCATAATACCATCGTGCACGAGGCCAATTGTCACCGCACGCCACTGCCGCAAGGTAGCGTCATGGGCCCTCTTTTGTTCTTCTGTACGTAGAATGATATCAGTAAGTTAAGATAAGCTTCGTCCTTTTGCCGATAAGGAAAAATGTACCAGGAAATTCATAGTCCAAATGATAAAGATCTTTAAATTATGACCTTAAAAACATCAAAAACCAGTGTGATAATTGGCAGTTGGAATAAAATTTGAAAACATGCGTGGTAAGGAATTTTTGAAAGAAAAAAATAGTTCTCCTGAAAATTACTACATTGGTAATAACACATTAGCAATCAGCTACTTTTCCCTCGTAAGACCTCATTTGGAATATGTTGCCAGTGTATGGGATCCCTACGTAATCGGTCTAAATACGAGTCTCGTAATTATCTTGAACGTGTGCAGCGAAGATCGGAAATCTTTGTAGAAGGACGGTATGACAACTATATTAACGCAAACACTCTGGTAGATGAACTAATTGGGAATCATTGTCAGACCGTAGGTTGAAATTCAGGCTTAACTCTTAATCTCTTAACTTAATTCCAAACAATATTTTCACAGATGACGTTGAAAGTATTCTGCGAACGCGAACTGTGGTACTAGGTAGACAGGACCATGATAATAAAATTCGAGGAATCGATTGCCCAACTGACAGACTCAAAATGTTTTCCTTTCCTCGTACGAATATGAACCAGGAATATGAATAGTGGAATATGAACCAGGGCCGGCGACAAAAATGGGGACAGAGGGGGCAAATGCCCAGGGGCCCGGGCCAAAAAAATTATTGAAAATAAAAATTTAAGGTATGAATAAATTTAAATGCCGAAATGAATACAATTTGTTGTTTAAAAAGTGATAAAAAAATGAAGGTGGTGCGTGTGTTTCAGTATGCAATAGGGAAGTATGATTGCTAGCGTTGGTGTGTTGTGGTCATCGAGGGTTTTTGGGGTGATGTGGGGGATGAACAGAGCGAGAAGCGCTGTGTGGACACTCCCCTCCCTTTGGCCCGCGAACATTCGGCGACATGTTGTAACCTGGACGACAAGACACCCCATCCCCAGCCAAAAGTCTGTTGTTCACTTGTTGGTAGACCGTAGATAATCGTTTATTCTACAGTCAAAGTCACAGATTGGCAGTAGCAAGCTACACATTCTCTAGAATTGTGCCATTGGTTTTGCACACATGATACACGGGGGCAGGGAGGGACCCCCAACCTAGCCTCTCGGATCCTGGAGAGATATTTCAATCCCTGGATTACGGGATTGCGATTTCCTCAATCCCGGGATTTAACTAAAGTAGGTATCACAGGCTCATGTAGAATAAAAATTTAATAATAACTAAAATATCACATGCCCATATGGAATCCATATTAAAATTACTCAAATTTTTAGCAAAATTGATTGATAACAAAGTTAAAATTATTATAAAAGAACACCACACAAGGTTTAGAAACAGGGAGCATCTTCACTGATGATGATGATGCTGAACCATTGGTATTCGGGTCGTGCGGTTGTTTTAATTTTTTTGTGTTTTTTATTGTTTTATCTTTGGTATCGAAATTGTAAAAACGCCGCAAAGTTATTAAAGAATTAGTTTTACTCAAACGTAAAACAATACAGTTTTTCTTAGAAGATAAAAAATAAAGCGCCAAAAGCAATAGCAATTGCTCTTAAATTGAAATAAATTGTAGTTTTAAACAATCAAACAGAAATTCTATATTTAGGTTATCCTCAATGAAAAGTTACTTATGATTTTTTTTAAATATGCCACTGACAAATAACGACTTATTCACGCTAAAGAAGCTTGTTCTTCCTCCACGATCGCTGATTCAAATGCTTTAGTAGCATTATAATTACGAAATCTAAGCAAGTTTTCCTTGAAAATGTTTTTAGGTTCCCTAGTATTAGCACAGAATATGAATTCCCCAAATCATGGCCTCTTGCCCATGAACCGCAGTGATGATACCGCAAAAACCGCTGGTGAATCAGTTCGTCTCTACAGTACTTGCTTCTCCAAGGCAGTGTTCATATTTTCCCAACTCTGTATTCACATATTTTAGTTTTCGCATCAAAAATTCCAACGCAGCCTCACACTTCAAAAGATATGGATCCCTTCGGAATAGCGCCTCCACAGTAATTTTCACTGGCTGCAGTGTTACCAAAGTGGAAGAAGCAATTTCACACTCATTGAATGATATTTCGGAATTAATATCAATTAAGGCCTTCGTCGCGCAAGTTTTAAGCGTTAGAAAGCGTACCATCATGTCAACTAATGTGTTCCATCGAGTTTTTGCGTCAATAACAAGAGCTCATTCCTCAACATTTTTTTTTCAATCACGTATATTTGAAGGAATCTGTCGTTTTTTGAGAGTGATTTTCTAAATAGAGGAACTGCTTCTCTTATTTTTTTTCGATCAAAATCTTAATGTTTTGTTTATACGCGCCCCTCCGTCTTCAAATGGATCATCCCTATCTGTTTCATCACTCGAAGGAAAGTCTTCATCTCTGAATTCACTTTCTTCAGATTCCCACTTCTTCTCCTTCTTCAAATTAATTCCTAATTACATTTACTCTTCCCTTTGATCTGTACATACCATAACTAGGTAGTTACCATGAGCATGGCAAAGGTGATGATTTGTTGGTATTTACCTACCAACCTTTGGCATTACACTTGCATCGTCAGTGGTGATTGCGAAAATGTCTTTTTCGAAAGAAAGTTAATATTCTCTCAATTTCTTTCTTATAAGTTCAATAAACACTTCACAGGGCATATTCCCATTAATTTAGATAAGCTTCAACTTCCAGTCTTTGATTCTCTTTCAGAGGAGTGAACGTTAATATAGCTTCTGTTGCGTGGCGAAGTCCATTCGTCGAAAGTTAGACAACATTTTATGGAATTGAGTCAATCTTGTTTAATACTGGCGATCATTATGTCTTAAACACGCGCACCGTAAGCTCATTTCCGTTTTGATCGTGTATTACATATAATAACAAATTACTTATTCCAATAAAATGTATTAGTCGATGACCTCAGACGTCTAACGTGTTGCATTTCACGTCCAACGAAACTTACTTACTAGCGCTGCCTGTTAGCGAAAAGGTGTACCTACGTCAATCCCGGAATCCTGGGATTCGTATATGGGTCATTCCACCTCAATTCAACAAACGTTTGTCCCTTAGGGTGTCAGATTTTGATAAAAATTGGTGTATGAGAACAAAATCAACTCAAACTAAGTAATCTCAAACAGTTTTTTGAAAAAAATTTTTTTGAGTGAATTATGCATGTTTTAATTTTTTCGCATTTTTAGCAAAAAACCGAGCCTTAAATCATATTATCACTTATATCTCCGCTTGTAATTGTCATACAGCAATGATTAATAGCTCTTCTTAAAGCTAAATCTTTATTGAATGCAAATATATCAATAAAAAATTATTTTCTTGTAAACCCTATTGTTGTTAATTACTAATGTTTAAAAAATTGTTAATAAACTTTTCTCAAATACTCCATCTCAGAATCGACCGAAACTTTTTTTCTGTAATTTCAACATACCCAGCTAACTATTCCAAAAATAAAATTTAGTGGCAATTCATAAATGCGTTTTTTATAAATATTTAAACATTTACAATTTTCTCTCTCGCGGCCCGTCGGCTCCCCCATTTGGAATACATGCAGCAGACACGCGATGCAAGCCTAAAAATTCCCTAATTGCTCAAGGTCGTGGCTATATGAGATAAAATATATTATAAACTATAAATGTTAACAACAATTGTTATTTGTTCTGTTAAATGGATGTTTGAAGAGAAATTTACCATTGAGCCCCACTTAAGTTTCCAGGCGAATTAACTTTTAATTGAGGTAAAAATCTGTGACAATTAATATGAAAAAACTTTTACAGAATCTTCAAGTATAATTCATTGATGAAATGAAATGAAAATAAATTACAATTTTGGAATTTTTGCATCATTTGTTCTAGCAGAAAAATTTCTTCGTTTTTGTTATCTCACTCTTTTTATCTCTACAGACAAATTTACTGCAAACTCGGATTTTAGTGTCCAAATATTTTTTATCCATGAAAAACATATCATTTTCAATTCGAGTCGAGAGCCTGCAGCTGTCGCTTTTCGTGCATTGAGACGTATTCCGTAAACGTTGCTCTCTCTAAAAAGAAATATTTTATGGCACCTACGGATTAGGGCAAGAGGGTAAAAACCTTTCCACTTCCTTTCAGAACCCTATTTTTATGACAGCGTTGGTGGCCAATTTTGCCCATTGCGCTATTCGCCTAAAAGCTTGAAGGAAGACCATCTAGCTGCACATGTTTTTGTTGACAGCCGTGTTTATTCACCGAAGAAGTCTCAGTTTGTATTGGTCTGTCACCGCGTGTCCATCTCCTTATTCAAGAGCTGTCTGCCTTCTCTTTTTTCTCGTACATAGTTTTTTAAACTAATTGTCAAAATTGTGTCAAAATTTGCTCCATCGGCGCAGTGAGAGGAGGAAAGTGTTCGCGAGACAGTGTCTTTGAATGTATCGAAGAGATTTGCAGCTCATCGAGGATAGAAGTGGTGTCAAAGTGGAAACCGTGTGCGTTAACAATGAAAAATCGTTTCTTGCTTTCTTTTAAAAGTGTCAAAAACATTGTTGTAATCTACTGAAACTACATTGCATTATCCGTAGTGCTAATTTATATCACTAGAGCGATGTCTTTGGTCGAGGGCAGAAAATTGTGTCGTCAGTGCAGAGTATTTCTGAATGAGGGAGTCGCGAACGGTGACAAACCAAGGTATCCCATCAGTCATCAAGAAGACGTTCCTGAGCAGCTTGACGCTGCAGAAGCAGTACTGTCACAGCCGGGGCCTTCTGGTTTGCAATTTGCGGAGCCTCATGTATCCCTACCTACAAACAACTCCAGCGATGACAGTGACTCACAAGGAGAGAGCGATGGTGCACCTTATTCACCTCGTCAATCTGTGCTAGAAACAATCAACCTGAGTTTATCCGAAATCGGTACATCACCAGTAAACAGAAAAAGTTGAGAAGTAGAAAATACTCTAAAGAAAAAATTCATAAAATTACTTCTGTTTATCGAAGAGCAATCGGGAAAGTATGGGGAAAAGCAAAAACTTCCTTCGGCCCATAAGAGTTAGTAGGGTGTAAAATGCTAAGTTAACTCAAGGAAAAATTTGCTGAAGCTAATTCCTACACTGAAAAAATTTTAGTCCTGTCTACACTGCCTAAAAGCTGGCGTGTGGCAAAATTTCAAGAGAAATTTGGATCAACACAATATTTAGCTCGAAAAGTAAAAGAACAAATAACAATTGTTGTTAACAATTATAATTTATAACATATTTTATCTCATATAGCCACGACCTTGAGCAATTAGGAAATGTTTAGGCTTGCATCGCGTGTCTGCTGCATGTATTCCAAATGGGGGAGCCGACGGGCCGCGAGAGAGAAAATTGTAAATGTTTAAATATTTATAAAAAACGCATTTATGAATTGCCACTAAATTTTATTTTTGGAATAGTTAGCTGGGTATGTTGAAATTACAGAAAAAAAGTTTCGGCCGATTCTGAGATGGAGTATTTGAGAAAAGTTTATTAACAATTTTTTAAACATTAGTAATTAACAACAATAGGGTTTACAAGAAAATAATTTTTTATTGATATATTTGCATTCAATAAAGATTTAGCTTTAAGAAGAGCTATTAATCATTGCTGTATGACAATTACAAGCGGAGATATAAGTGATAATATGATTTAAGGCTCGGTTTTTTGCTAAAAATGCGAAAAAATTAAAACATGCATAATTCACTCAAAAAAAATTTTTTCAAAAAACTGTTTGAGATTACTTAGTTTGAGTTGATTTTGTTCTCATACACCAATTTTTATCCAAATCTGAGACCCTAAGGGACAAACGTTTGTTGAATTGAGGTGGAATAACCCATATACTAAATCCCGGGATTTCGGGATTGTCGTTTCATCCGGGATCCCTGGATTGCAATCCTTACCTCAAAGGGTAAAATAAAAAAGGTAAACGAAAAAATATTTTATATTAAAAATGTTGTGAACAATTATACCTATATTTCAGAAAGTTATTCTCACACATGATGTTTAATTTATACTTTTAATATTTTTCTTAATTTGTTTCCTTGTTTTACTTAAATAAGTTTAAGGCCAACGCACGGTCATGATTTTGCTTGCATTTTGTTAATAGAAAGGAGAGGAAGGATAATTTGAACGGATGATACACAGTGTGCTGAAATCGAAAAAAGCCAAACTAAATTCCAAAATGGCTTTTTTGGAGTTAGAATCATGAAACTTGGTACAAATACTCATAATTGATTGGCAACCAAGGAATGGCATGTCATTGGTCATGTTATGTCGCCGTTACCGAGATACAGGGGCTCAAACATTCCCAAAATTACACCCGACTTCAGTTTTCTACGAAAATCTTCCTATTTAAGTTGAGTGTGACGCTGTGGGAGGAATTTTGTCGGGTAAAAAACATATAGTTCTGCTAAAACCACACTTTTACTTTACTGTGCTTAACTTGGGTAGGTTTTTTCCTAAATTTAGGTGACATTACGTAACAAAATGGCGGATGCTATTTTCACGCAAAATTCATATTATTGTAAGAAGTAAAAATCTGGCATGTTACCAAAGTACCTGAAAAGTGACTCATGTCAAATCAATTTTTGATGCTTTGTAAAGGTATTTCTGAAATAAAATTGAAAATTCGTTTGCGACGCCAATAATTACATTTGATTTTTCGTACGCGCGTCCGGAGCTTGAGACGCGCGCCGGGAGCTGGAAATGGTGTGACGCGAGTAAGTTTTTTCAAGCCATAAGGAACATAAGGCTTCTTATTCGCCTTTTTTTAATATGTGTGCGTTGCTACCGATCTTCACAGGCTTTGAACGGATAAAATCATGGGTAAATAGAAATATAAAGGTCTTAAAGTGTACGCGAAATCGTGTTCACGGTTTCTCCTCTCAAAAGTAAACTTCTCATTCACATTCTCAAAGCCTTAAAATTTCTGTATTTTTCACATGAAACATTATTTTACGTTCCAGAGGGACACTATTAAGGACTTCTTTTCGTTTCTTTTCCCCTTCGCCCCAGCAGTCCAAGCTTTTTGACCCTACCAGTAGGTTCATGCAGATAGGGAACATTTTGGACACCGCGGAGCTTTTGGTTGTTCATCGAGAAAATCTACTCAAATCTTTCATTTTCCCTGCATTACAATATGTATATCCCTGATTTATATGTCACATTGGACTTTATTTATCTGGGAAAGCTTTAGTTTCTACTTAACTTGAATTATTCACACAGGAAGGAAACAAATTGTATCGAAAATAGCTTAATATTGAGGTACAACAAAATGCATTCTGTTCATCAAAACCCTTAACTTACATTATTTTTACTCACTCCCTCCTGTTATGCTTGATTCAGAGAGTTGTAGTGAAAGCAAAGCTTAGTAGAAGTTGATACTCTTTGCATTCGTTTTAATTTGGGGGGATATAATTATCTCCGTGTCTCCGAAAAGATGGGAGTATTTGTGGATAAGCCAATTGTAAAAAAAGTACATTTTATTATGACTGTTTTTAAATTTTCAAGGTCAAGTAAGTCCTAGTTTCTATTACTGCAAAATGAAAGTGTAAAGTGTGTCACACCGTCAAAAAGTTTTCATTTTGAAATTGCTTCCCCATCCCTTTCCACTGAAATGTGTTTATTTTACATAAAAAGTACAATTTATAGCAAATCAAAAGATAATGCATGACCTTGTGCACATTTCTTCTGCAGAAAAAGCTGATAATCAAGTAAGTCTTGGTTATAAAATAACCCGAAAGTTCGCAGTTCTGGTCTAAATTGAGTGAGGGATTTTAAGGGCCCGGACCACTCAGTTGCCCAGGGGCCCGAGAATCCCGTCACCGGGCCTGATATGAACAGCTGTAAATATATCCAGTAGTATAAATACGAATGATTCATTGGTTATATTAGGCATAGGTATCTACTAGTTACATGTTGCTATAAGTACCTTAAGATAACCCCCAACTAACTCCATTCTATCGTATGTTTTCTGTGCAATTCATTCTTTTTTGAATGATGAAATTTAGACTAGAATATAATTACCAATCCTTTTCATGCATGATATGTAGTGCATGTTTGGTGTGAATTCACCCTCTGCCACACACCTTTATGGTGGCTTGCAGGGTATTTTGTAAATGTATGTAATTGAAGGAATTCAAGGTTTCATCGCCGTACCGTATCATGTGGCACTGCCCATAGGCTCTCTATTAACTCTTGGAAATTATAATTACGTCATCAGAACAGTCTGTATTGAAACTGATTTGAATTTGTTGTCCGGCATTTGCTGCAATACCGATAAGACTCGCCATCTCGCCCTTCATTGAAATCGAATATCAATTATGTTTATTGATGTCAGTCATGCTTCTTTTTATCCATAAAAGGATATCGGTAGAATGCTACAAGAGTAGAAATCACCTTAGTATTAATCTTTTGAAGATAGCCCCCGTTAATACTTCAATCCAAGCGAAGAGCCTTAATTACTCTACAGAATCCTACTGCTCCCATATGATGCGACAATAGTTTGGCCGGCCTATTTAGCCGTTGCTACAACAGTAAGGTGACGTAATTCCCCTTCAGCCGTTCTCGAAGCAGTTAACCTTATTACAAAGTACATTTAATAAAAGAAAGAGTAGGTGAAGCAAAGAATTCTCCGATTCGATCGAAAAGGCGGAGAGCTAATCTCTTGGCGTTATGGACGCATGCCTCAAGAAGTTCGTGAACTCCTACAGAGCACGAGTCTGCGCTGGAGAGCGAGGAGTACTACGATTCCCGAGAATCTGATTTAGAATTATAAGAGTTATGAAGATAATAAGGTCATGCAATATCCTATTGGTTTACCTTCTCGCATATTCACACCCATTAGCAATGGGCTCTTATTAAAATAAAGTAATTGATTTATTCAATTGCCATTTTTATATTTATTTAACAATGGCTTTGTTTTTTTCCAACTGCTCTTCTTAAGTCATCAGATAACCGCGATTCATTCTATCTTCGATTTATATTGTCCAACTACCTTAATCTACATCTACGCGATACCCTGCAAGCCACCGCGAGGGTGTGTGGCAGGGGACCTTCCCTTCGCTTGTTTTTTATTTTTTTATTCTTTCATTAATTTTAAGTTCTAAAGGCCGTTGAACACGGTACAATTTCTTGTACAAGAAGTTGTACAATGCGCAAATTGTATCGTGTATGAGGTGTACGTACAATTTCTTGTACAAGAAATTAGATCATGCTCTATATTATTGGATGAAACCGTCCAAGATCCACCCCGTAACTTCTGCGCATGACATGTGACGGTAGTGATGCGTTCGTTTAGTATTCGTAAGGTTGGTGTTCTGTGTTTGCGATAACTTTTATTCCTATTAGTGTGGCAAAACTTCTATTTTTGTTGTACATATCGTGATATTCTTTGTTGCTTCCACATTATGATATTGTTTCTTCCATATTGTGAAATTCGTTGGTTACTTTGGAAGTGTTCTATTTCTCAAAAGATGAGTTGGACACACTGGGAAACATTAAACCTCAATGAAATTAAGATGACGTTATTGAACCAAAAATAAATATATGTAACAAGCAAAAACATGATGTTTGGAGGATAAATGATGGGTTTAATGAGTCGATGAAAGAGTGTAAGTTACGAATCGTCTAATTTCATTTTATTAATGCTAGGATTAATGGTAGCAAATCATTGTAACCCAGTAACTATGCTAGTATTTTCAAAATACTATCGTGATCGGATATCGCAATTCAGCTGTTCGACAGAAAAAATAATATCTGCGCATGTTATTGGCGCACAAATTGCATGAAAATATTTGATCGTGTACGACCGTGAACCAACTTCTTGTACAATTTATTGGTCAAATCTCGCCGTTCAATTTATGGTACAAGATCTTGTGCAGGAAATTGAACCGTGTACAACGGCCGCAATAGTCGTAAATAGGTTGTGTTTCCAAGTACACAGTAACACAAAATAGCGTTTTTGATGCAGTCGTTTCTTTGCTGGGTGGTCTATATAAATCTACTCTCCCCCCCGAAGTGCCGTTAAATAATGGATTTAAGGCGAAATTAACAGCAGAAATGAAATCTATAATATATTTTCCGACAAACACATTGGGTACAATTTTAAATGCAACCGGACAAAAGCATCAGTTCGCCGGAATTCAAATCGACATATTCACCCACGCTGTCCTATGTCATTTGCAGATGCGACGCACCAAGACGTGGTGCTCGGGGTCCTGCCGCTGTACCACATATTCGGCATGAACGGCGTCATGAACGTCTGCCTCAACATGGGCCGACACAACGTGTTCATCCCGAAGTTCGAGCCTGCCTCTTTCATCAACGCCATCAGGAAGTACAAGGTTTGGGAGACTACATCGGCATAGTCGAGGCGTTCGCCAAGTTCAAAGATAAAAGATGGCCCACATCAGTGGCCTGCATGTACTCTAATTTCAAAATAACAAGCTATGTTGAAACAAACCTCATGGTGTAAGCATGAGAAAATACAAGTGTAAATAGGTAGTCTCAATCACCATTGAAACATTGCTTTTTCAGTCAGCAACAATTTGGCGACATTCGCCATGAATCTAAGTTGAAATCGAGCACTTTTTCACATATTTCCTTCAAATTCTATATTCCTGTAATGACAACAAAATTCTCAAGCACATGTATGTAAAAAATACTAATCCTGTCAATTACAATATGAAATTATTAGCTTCTTTCATGATTTGGCTTAAGTTCATTTGAAGTCGTGATAAAATTTATTATTAGTTTTCCATTCACTATGGAGGGATTCGTCCTAACACTTATTCCAACTGCAAAATTTCCTTCACTTCTTACTTTCCCTTACGTCTTACTTTAGACCAAGAGTTGTTGTTTTTATGTGGTGATGGTCGTATCGACGATTCTTCCTAAGTGGAGACAATCAGAGAGATGTCTTTATGCTTTAATCACCGAGATGATTGCTTTAATCACTGTAAATTGCAGCCGACGATCCTGTACCTGGTGCCTCCCCTGCTGCTCTACCTGGCCAAGCACCCCGGCATCACGAGAGAAGATCTGTCCAGCTTCCGGCAAATAGTGTCCGGAGCGGCAACCGCTTCACCGCCGGTCATCAAAGCCTTCTTGGAACGGGCCGGAAGGGACGACATAGACTTCCGAGAGGGTAAGTCGATGGATCTTGACATTCCAAACTTCTTCCAAGTCTTCTGATGATGGGTTTGTTCAGCACTTGGTTTAGACACAGAATAGAATGGAAAATTCCGTCCCTGTCGTGTAGGTAACGCCATCAGATGCGTCTTCCAGGGTGAGAGCAGGTGGTTGCCAGACTTGTTGACGGCCACCTGCATCCCGAGGAGGACGCATTTTCAAGTGAAAACATTGCTCTCGTGATCTGGGAATTATTGGACCGGTGCATACTTCAAACAGCGCGCGAGTGGTGTCAAAAGTGCTGCTAGGCAACGCGATGAAACAATCGCAGGGAACAAAGGAGAGGCAGAAAGAGGGGGGGCGGTCACGCTGAGCCAGCGATAATGGAAGGAGCCAATGGTATGGGAGTTGTAGTATTGGTGTGGGGAAGCGTGGAGATGAATGTGTTCCACGTACTATTTTAGATAGTAGTTATTGATTGTATTTTCGGTGGGGTTCTCTCAAGGAGGCCATAAGGCACTTACAAGGGAAGGTTCCCAACTGTAACCGGTGGATCTCGATCTAACTTCGTAGGGTGGTAGAAAACGAAAATTCATTTGATACTTGTCTTCGGAAATGCGTCAAACAGGCCTTAGATTTCGAGATATTTGCATTCGAAAATATTTTTTTAATACGCATGACGCAACCCGACACGTACCCGCAGCCTCTGCTCCTTCCTCGGGGCAATCTTCAGCCAGCCAGCGATGGAGGAGTGGAGATGGGTCTCTCCGTGTGACTCATAAACAAACTAATGCTTTGTGTGCGGCATTGCCTGTATTCACCGCTCTTCAGAACATTTACCACGACTTTAGCATCGGTACACGAGTTCGTATGCTGAATGGACATTTGCCTTGATGCTTTCACCTTAAAAATCACTGCCCTCCCCTTCCCACAGCCTTCGACCCACCAGCTAATTTCCTTACTCTGGCTGCGAGTATTCCTCCACAGCCAACAACCTTGCAATGAATCCCCTTCCATTCCCGTTTCACCCCAACCACTCCCACCTTTTTCTCTCACTCTTACCTCCTTATACCCAACCGCCACATGAACATGTACCTTGAAACTGGCACTGAGTTGCCGAAACCCGAGTCGACTATCATTAAACTATTGTGGAGTATTGTCATTGAGTTTCATTATGCTTATTAAAAACTTCCACAAGGTTACGCCTGACGCGACTTCTCATATTGATGCTTTCAGTTGCAGACGAAGCTCGTTGAATAAAAGCTGTAATAAAATTATTGCATGAAATGGGCATCCCTCGACGTTAGATGGAAAGGGTTCTTCACTTTTTTCCTGAATTGGTAAAAGACCTTGAAAAATTTATAGTCCCCGAATTTCGTTCCTTAATTTTCCTAATTTTTTTGATTAAACCTCAGCAACTTTACCTCTATTTTCCACACACCATTATCAATCAGTTGTCTTGGAATGCGCAGCTTGAATTTTGAGGATAAATTCTGGGTAGGAGTTGGCTCTATATTATGCAGAACCTACCCAGTCAGCAAAGGTTTGTGCTGGCACATGCTGGCACATGTGCTAAGGTTGTGCTGCCGAGCATATGCTATAAAAACATTCTCAGCATATGCTCAGCATGTGCTAAGTTTGTGCTGCCGAGCATATGCTGTGAAAACATCCTTAGCATATGCTCAGCATGTGCTAAGATTGTGCTGCCGAGCATGTGCTGAGAATGTTTTCCCAGCATATGCTCAGCATGTGCTAAGATTGTGCTGCCGAGCATGTGCTGAGAATGTTTTCCCAGCATATGCTCAGCATGTGCTAAGATTGTGCTGCCGAGCATGTGCTGATAATGTTTTCACAGCATATTCTCAGCATGTGCTAATATTGTGCTGCCGAGCATATGCTGAGAATGTTTTTACAGCATATTCTCAGCATGTGCTAAGATTGTGCTGCCGAGTATATGCTGATAATGTTTTCACAGCATATGCTCAGCAAGTTCTAAGAATGTGCTGCCGAGCATATGCTGAGAATGTTTTTACAGCATATTCTCAGCATGTGCTAAGATTGTGCTGCCGAGTATATGCTGATAATGTTTTCACAGCATATCCTCAGCAAGTTCTAAGAATGTGCTGCCGATCATATGCCGTGACAACATTCTCAGCATGTGCCAAAAGTGTGCTGCCGAAAAACATTCTCCGCTAATGCTAAGATTTGAAAGAAATCCGATTAACTACATCATATCATCTATTTATTTCATTTTTCCATAGTACATGAAACTAAAGCTAGTCAATAGGGGGGAATAGATAAACGGAAAAACTTAATAAAAACTGTACTATACAAATAGGCTATAAAACAAAACTTCATATTTAAGAATCTAGCTAAAATCAAGGTTATCTAAGAGAAATTCATCTACAGAGTAGTAGATAGATTCCACTGTGTTTCCTTGGCATTTGCATTAAAAACATTTGGACTAATTTGGATTATTCTTTGGGCTGTCAATCCATAAGCCCACACCGTCTTTGTTTCACGCGGAAGGGTTACTTTCCAATGTGTGTGTGTGTGTGTGTATTGGCCCAATGGCAGCAGTCCCTGGGTGTTTGAATCCATTCAACTCCTTTTCAGGTTTTTTCTTTGAAAGTAATATCCGGGTCGGCATCCACGGTCCCTTTGCTTGGCATTGTCCTTACAAGTTGATGGTTTTTCCCCACATTTTCGTCGTCACCAATGTTTTGGACTCTCACTCAACGTTCTGTTTATGTTTAGGAAACACGATTTTATTGCACGAATTTATTGCACAGGCCTACAATAAATTATATTACAATTCGGAGACCAACCGATCCTCATACTTTGATAAGAGTTCTTCACTTGTATAAATATAAGTTTTAGCTTTTTCGTACTCAAAGCTAACTCTTTTCCATTCGTGGTAGAAATCAATCATTAGTTTATCATCCGTTTAATATTTTCTTAAGTCTTTGGTGAAAAAGTTCATTAGTTGGGTTAAAAAAAGGCTGCAATTGGTAAAGCAGAAATGTCAGATCTAAGTGGTGAAGACAGCTTTGGAGAGTGCGGGTATTTTAGTGTCTGTTAAAGGAGTCACTGCACCGAGGACCGTTGATTCTGCTATCAGAATGAATAGCAAGCAGCAGCTCCAAAGAGGACAGCAGCGTTGAGGAACAAACGCGGTGCGGTTGGCTTCAGAGTGGATTGATAGCGGTGGTTCTTGACCGCGGTTTCAAGCAAATTTACACCGTATATTGAATGTCGAATGTCTGAAGGTCTGAATGTCGAGTTTTTGTGCAAGAGGATATTTTTGGTGTAAGCGTGGGATAAAGTTAATGTACACGTCTTTATAAAACCGGCTCTTTTATGCGATTTTTCCCAAAGACACAAAAATCAAGGGCGATTGTTATGTTGTTTGTTTATCTTGCTGGTCACTCTCCATAACTACGGCGTGTAAATACATTTGTTCAATTAAAAAATTCGTGTGAACCTGACTAAACAGACGCTATCCAAAATTTACCACCGCATAAAATTTTGCTGGTTTGGGATCAGCAAGAAAGTCGAAGAGATCTGGTATTTTTCAGCGAGGGCTTCTAGTTAAAGGCATTTGTAAGCATTATCCAGCAACAGCAATGTTCTGAAGACGGGAAGAAATCCTTATTTTTTCTTCGCTGGCAGAAATATGTAAGTACTAAAAAACTTTTACTTATTGATGTCTTTTTCTCATATAATAGTCAACAATTACTCTTCCTTTAAAAACGTGTTTCCTTTTGACATTTATAACATTTGTCATAAATTCCTAAACATTTTATGAACATGGAAAATTGTTTTTTCATCATTAAGTGTTTAGCTGGTAAAAAATAAAGCTGCTTAATGAAAACCTCTGAAATCAGTAAAGAGTAATATGTGAGGCATTTGTATAAATACGGGGAACGCTATTTATCATGAATTATTGTTAATTTTCGATAGGTTTTTGGTAAATTTCTTTGCAATTTGGGGAATCATTTAACACAGATCATGGGTCAATTTGTAACCATTGCTTCTAATAAACAAAGAAAGATAACTATGATTACGCGGAAAATTCCACAAAATGAAGCATGTAACTTGGTGTCTTTTTTGCACGAAACTGAGTTTTCTTTAATTATATTTAAGTTTTCAAAAAACATCGCAATTCTACAAGATAGTAATCACATTCATCAACTCCGATAAAATATTTTATTTTAAAAATCTTTGTCAAGGGTTATGCAGAGATGGACCGAAAGAAAAATTTTTCGTTGGTTTTTTTTACGAAAATTCTTCCTTCAGTCACCACTGAGTTCCCACAGCATTAATTAGTACAGTGATATTTATTTTCATTATTTTTGATTTTCATCATTTTCCAAGTTTTACAATTATTACAATTATAGATGTATTAAAATAGTAGTTTTATATTGTCATAATTTAAAAATTAAAAATTATCTTTTCAGAATACATGTTTAAACATATTACGAGAATTGCAACTAAAATGAACATGAGGCTTAAAAATACAGAAGCCCTTTTAGAGGGAAAGAAGAGTAGAGGTAATACAAACAGCAGCTAGTGTTGTTCCAGGTGTTATACTATCATGCAAGGACCTTGATACATTGCTTCTGGTAGAAGAAGCCCTATCTTTAGCAGGGTTCTCAATGATCTGGTATGTAATTTTACCCTCTTAGGCTATGAAATTCTCTTTATTATCAGGAATGTCAGTGTCAGTTAAGTTGTCTGTGATTTCCAGGTCAATTACTTGACCAAGAGAGGGAGTGGCAGGAAGACACACGAAAGAGCCCATGGAGTGATGTCAGCTCTTTTCACAAATTACTGTGGTGCTGATTTGACTTGGGATGGGCAGCATAAATCATCAAAAAAATTGGCTTCATGATAAATTTCCCAAAAGGGGAACAAGTTCGTCAGGGTGAGTATTTTTATTAAAATGTCGTAATCTTTCCTCATCTTAATCTGTGAGAAGATTTTTACCTAACTTGTAGAGTTATAACATAATTATGATTATATTTATTTAATATATTTCATGCACTTACTTTTTATTCATTGCTCTATTGCTAATATGCTTAATCTAATAACTTTACTTGAAAAAGTATGAAGCAGGGTGAAATATCCCAAGGTCAGGATTTCCAATCGTGCTCGGGTGTCTTTTTTTCTGGCTGATTCTTAGACATATGTGATGTGTTGAGTTCATTGTGGGAGAGGTCTTTATAGTCCTACCAAAGATTTCATTTTCCATTCCATAAATTCCATTAATTCATTGACTAAAAACATCAAAATCAGTGCTGATCTTAAATTGTGTTTTTTTTAGAATATTAAAAAACAAATTAAAAAAAAATTAAAAATAATGTAGCCAAATAACTTCCTGGAATAGAGATATAGTCAAATGCAAACTGTTGAAATTCTAAACTAGCATACACGTAGCACATATAGCAAAAGGGAAAATTTACAACCTTTCAAGTCCGTCCTGCCATTTAGTCATATTATATCAATTTTCACATTGCAGATACTTTTGCTAATATCACTGAAGATCCCCTGAAGACTTCCAAAGAAGAAATCAAGGTCAAGGAAAGCAGGTGGCTTGTGGTGGCCTCTTAAAATATAAGTGGAAGCCCTAATGTTATACTTCCATGGAAATTGCACAAATCGGATGAGGAAGAGTAAACTTTGTTTGTTGAATAAATTTCTGAATTGATTTTCCATGAAAAAATAAATGTTATTATGTTAAAATTATTTTGAAAAGTTTTTCAATGAAACAAATCAACAGTATTCGTAGGTCACCTATTTTATACTGGTTAGTTAAATCTCGAAAAGGTACAATGCTCTATGCAATCTTTCTGATGTATTCGCTCAATCTGAATGGAAAGGATTTACAGGTTGAAAAAGTCAAACTAATTTTTCTAAGCCAACAGGAATCCCCTGTCCCCTCAAAATGCATCATGGAACATAATTGAGATAAAACTACAACTCCATAATAGTTGATGATTTTTGTCTTCTCCAGTTTCCAGTGATACAATTACCAAGACGTTTCCTATGAGGAAACATGAGGTTAAATAATTATGTTGATCGTGAAGGACATGGAAAATAGAAAAAGTAAAATTAAAAAAAAAAATAGATTTTATGATTTCGTACATTTCGAATCAAAGCCTGTGTTTCACAAACAAAATTAGAGCCTCTATTTCGTGGCTTCTCTCATGGTAACTATCTTCACTTCAAGGAGATTTTGTTTTTAAGTACATTTTATATATGAATGAAAGCCTTTAAGGGATAGAATTGAATATACATTTGTAATAGACATCATTCTGGCCGACTCGCAGATTATCCTAACACCAATAAGTAGGTGGATTTAATGCAGATATTTTTTTAAGATGCAACAGGCAAATACAATGCTGGAGGTAAAATAATCAAATATCTGTTAAAGCAGTGTCTGTGCCAGTCATGATATATTTCCACCAAATATGATCATGATGGGAGTAGGCCTAGGGAATATATTGATTCAATTCTTTCAGATACTTCAGACACTTCTAACATGGAGATGCTCTGTACACATCATTAGCACCCATATCAAGTATATTCCTAAAATCGGCCCAAACCTTATTCTTAGCATATTCCCCAAGAATATTCTTAGCATGTTCCCTAACCATATTCTGAGCACATGTGCTGAGAATATGCTCAGCACATGTCCCAAGCATATGCTTAGCACATGTCCCAAGCATGTACTGAGCAGTGCCATTTGTCATGTTCTCAGCATGTTCTGAGAGAACATGCTCAGCATATGACAATGTCTTCTGAGCATGTGCTAGGCATATGCTGAGCACATGTTTTTGCTGACTGGGTACCCTCTACCCCAGTCAATCGATATTATAGTATTTGACATTAGCATTTAGAAACAGGGTCGTAGAAGGAACGCACATTAGAGAACACATTCACAATGCCTAAAAAAATGGGTTTAAATGGGTCGAGAAAATGATTGCCGAACTGACAGATTCTAAATGTCCTTTTCTCCTCGTACAATTAGGGATATGAATAACGATAAATATATCCAATACGAGTGTAGCAATGGATAACATTGCTATCTGCATGTTGGTGTAAGGACTCAAAGCTAACCCAACTAATAGCATGTTTTTGCATTTATGCTTTGCTATTTTTATCTTTTTTTAAATTGTGTAGTTTTGAACAGTACCTATATAAATACTAATCCTTTTTTATGCATGATATGTAGTGCATGTTCGGTGAGAATTCACCCCCTGCCACACACCTTTGTGGTGGCTTGCAGGGTATTACGTAGATGTAGATGAATGCTGAGAGGGGAGCCATGGGAGAACACGAGCGTGGGTTTGGTTGGGATCCATGCAAACATAATTAATGACATCTTGCATTAGCTGCTCAACACTCCGCCCATGGTTCATTTATGTTTTTTTTCCACTCTTTCACAGCCTGGTACAAATGTTGCTGGATACAGTTTTGGCGAGTTAATTTCTGGTTAAATTTAATCATTAGCTAATGCAGAGGGTATTGAATGTTGTAATAACATACACTTATTCAGGCTTCATACTTCACGTATATTCTATTGCCATTTAGCCTAGAGCATTATCATTGGAAGAACTTTTCAAAGACAACTCTCATGCAGCGAAAGTTTTTAGGTTGGCTTCTAAGCTAGCAGTTTGAGCTGAAATTTCATTCACTCAACATTTAATGATGACAAAACTACAAACATATGCTGGCACTGAGATTATTGTACAGGTGCCTGATTCAATTACACGTTGTGCGCCTTAAAAGTAAGAAAGAGGCCAATCAACAACATTTCATGGAAGATGTTGCTTGGATAGTGGAAAACCTCATCATGAATACCAATTTATGACAGCACCAAATCTCTTTTGTATTCACAGGATATGGCTTGACGGAAACTGCTGGCGTGTCTACGCTTCTCCCAACTAACGCCCGCCACAAAATTGGGTCCTGCGGCATCCTGGCGCCGTTCACGGAGGCCAGAGTGGTTGACGGTGACACGGGGAAAGGCCTGAAGTCGAACCAGAGAGGGGAGCTGTTGCTCAGGGGACCTCAGGTATCGTATCATCCTTCACTTTCTGCAACAGGGTAGTTTCCTATTATTTTTTTATTGTCTTGATCGAAAGTTTATAATCTCTGGAGTACGTGTTTTAAGCCGTTCGATTTTTAAATGACGTTAAGTATTTTTCCTCATTAATTAAAAAGTGAAAAAAATCAATGGCGCGAAAACGTGACGGCAAACTATTGCATGCCGGTTAATCCTACGTGTGACAAGCTTATGAACAAGTATTGGAGGCATATTTATTCCGTTAATTCATTATAATTAACTTTTATTTATTTATATAATATTACTTATGCAGTTGATTAATTTAAAAACAGTTATTATTCCTTCTACAAGCATACCGCGTAGTTCGCCCATCGCCGCGCGACCTTCACGCCATGCTTCGCCGTAGCAGAAGACACCACCAGCAGGATGTCCTTGAGCCTATAATATAACGACTATTAATACCGTGTTAGCAGAGAAGACTTTTCTAGCTTTAATAGTTTTTACGGGATAATGCTAATAAATATTCGCAAGAGCTGAGGGGCCCTGAAATACAATGGTAAGCTCAGGAGACGAATTTTCCTATGCCTCGAAACGTTAACTATCTTACCTGTTACGTCAGCAAGAAGGCAGCGCACCCCGCCATTTCAGAGCCTTTTCAAATGGCCTTAAAATTAACAATTAATTCTCTAGTAAATTGGGATTTCTCAATACAAAATTTTTGCGTAAATTAAAAACATTTATGGCAGGACACAAATCGCAATTATTGAAGTCTTTGATGGAGGAAACTACCCCATTGAATGCCTCGGTCTGCACAGCTAATTGAATGTTCAATTCCTCAGATCATGGAGGGATATCTGAGCAATGAGGAGGCCACGAGGAAAACGCTGGATCCCGACGGATGGCTCCACACCGGAGATATTGCGTACTACGACGACGACGGATTCTTTTATATCGTGGACAGGATAAAGGAGCTCATCAAAGTCAAAGGAAATCAGGTCTGTATGAAAATATGCTCCAATTTGTTGTAAAACATTGGAAAACACCGAATGGTTGGGAATTAGGAGATTCCAAGATAAAGGGTCTTGCGAGAAGTATGTGTTCGCAGAAAAGTCTTGTGAGAGGCATGAAAGCATTTTTTTGATGAAGAAGATGATGAATCAATCCATTAAAATTACTTCTAGTATACCTACCTCAAGCGTGAAAGAATTAAATAGCTAGTCTGTTGCAACTTAGTATATTACTTATTCATGCTAAACACTTTTTCAAATATCAATCATGATAGTTTGAAACCAGGCTTAAAAAAATGAAAATGCCTTGAAGATACTTCATCAAATCATTAGATTGAATGCCATGTTTTTGGTTATTCACCAGCTGGGGAAGGAGTGGAATGGAGTGTCCCCAATCATCTTTGTAATTCTGCATCTCCTTTGCATGTGCGGCAATTTCCTCCTTCTCCAATTGTTAACCGTTTCCACCAAAGTGCTGGCTCACAACATGCCCTGTTATGCCTTGAACTCCTCTCATCTGCCATCCTTACTTGATGTGATGAGGTTAACAGTAAACATCGGCCCGGACTATCATCTTCTCACTCATCATCAAGGGTCAACAATCCTTAGTTTAGTTTGACGCAGCCCTCCACTCGATTCGTCTATCGGCCAACCTCTTCACATTGACGTAATTCCTCTCTTCTACATTCTTCACGACCTGTCCCATATATCTCATACTTCCTACTAAGACCTTCCTTTGGAGTTCTTCCCGTTTACTTTTCCCTCAACGATTGTCTTCATCAGGCCATCGTATCTTAAGATGTGGCCGATCAAGTTGTTCCGTCTTTTTTTAGTCTTCAGCATACTTCTCTTTTCTCCCACTCTTCTCAGAACTTCCTCGTTACTTCTTGGTTCTAGATCGATCCATTCAATCTTCATAATTCTTCTGTAGCACCACATTTCGAATGCTTCTACCCTTTTCTTCTCCGCTGCTGTCATCGTCCATGCCTCACTGCCGTAAAGAAACATGCTCCAGATATACGTTTTGATGAATGGCTTCCTTAATTCCAAATTTCCAGCTGTAAGTAGATTCTTCTTTTGATAGAATGCCCTCTTTGCCTGGGCTACTCTGCTGACTATTTCTTTCTTGCTCCGACCGTCGTAGGTTACTTGTCAGCTTCCCAGATAGCAGAACTCTTTCACCTCTTCCAGTTTCTGTTTTCCTAGTATAACGTTGGTTTTGGCCTCTTCTGTCTTGCTGCACAGTCTTCTTCTTATTGATCTCCAGCTGATATCTGGCCATTATCCTTTCCATGGTTATTAGAATCTTATTCAGATCCCTCTCTGCCTTGTATCGCTCCCTTCCTTATTCCTGCTTCTTCACAGCTTCAGAATATAATGTTTTTACGGGTCTGAATTCCACTTTAATTGCCACGGAAAAAACATTATCTCTGCTCTAACAAAAAATTGAGCATCGCGCACCGCTTATTTGAGAGAGGTTTGATTTTGATTGGAGCACGGTCGTCTCCAAACTCTCTCTCCCTGCCGGCAATAGTTCTTAGTGAGACCTTGGTTCGCGAGTAGGCCGCAGTAGCGCATGGAATTGTAGTCCTGACGAACGGGAAATACATTAGCTCAAACTTCATATGTCTCCACAGACGAGAGAAATGTGTCTAACAGAATGTTTAACAGCTAAAGGGAGAGAGTTCCTCAAGGTGAATAACATAGTCGAAGGGCGAAAGTCAAATAGTTTGTGTGGGAACGACTTTTGAAAATGATCGATAAAGTGGGTGTGTTACTGGAGTACGGCTGCTCTCTGTGGTGGGGCAACGGAATGCTGTAACTTGCGGCAGTGAAACACTTAACACCTTTTCTTACATGAACTCCATGCATTTGTTAATAATGACCCAATTAAATATTTTGTTTGAAAACGTTTGACAGCAGTTTTTAATTATTACTTTCCGTTAAACTTGATCAGTTAACGGTTCACTTAATTGGGAAATATGTTCCAATTCACTTCTGTATAACTTTTGGAGAAGTTTCCGATCCATCTCGGATGCGGTTCGTGGTGTATTTCGAGTAAGCGCAGTTTGAACTTTGTGTGTCGCCGGCAGGTGTCGCCGACGGAGCTGGAGTCGTTGGTGCGGCAGTGTCCGGGTGTGGGTGACGTGGCGGTGGTGGGCGTGGCCGACGAGAGGGCAGGGGAGCTGCCGGCGGCCTTCGTGGTCAGGGCCGCCGGGGTCGCCGAGGTCACCGAGGGCCACATCCACGACTGGCTGTCGGGCAAGGTGGCGCCCTTCAAGCGCCTCTCCGGGGGCGTGCACTTCGTAGGCGCCATCCCCAAGTCGCCCTCTGGCAAGGTGCTGAGGCGCGAACTGCTCAAGATGCTGTGACGCCCGTCTCGAAGGAGCTTCCTGCCGCTCGCATCGTGACTCACCGTGCACTCATCTCCTCCTGCGGGAACTCTCCCGAGACTCACGCCGGAAAGGAAGACATCGACCACGTTGTACTCATCTGCATAATACCCTGCAAGCCACCAACAAAGATGTTGACGAGTGCTTGCCAACTATTCCTCACATACATTTCCAACAATGGCACGCAGATTTGTTTTCCAAAAATGTTCGAAGCGATCGAATCGCTGTGGTTCCTTGCATCTGCGGATTCCGTTATCGATGCCATGCAGTAATCTTTCGAGTGAAACGAAGGAGGCGGTCTGCACAACGTTGAGTGTTCAACAGTCGAGCGCCATGTCTTCGCAAGCTTCATCCTGATAGGTGGAGGATTGAAATGCGTCGTCGAGCACCTGGTCGTATAAGGTCAACGACCTCAGCGAGTGCCCTGGACACTCGAATCCAACTGGATGAACACCACGTTCGAAGTGGTGGTCGCTGGCCTCGGGAACCCTGAAGGGAACAAGTGAACTCCAAGTTCTCGGGACAGACACGTGCTCAAGGCGTTCAGGTCACCCTTCCCTCTCCCTGGGAAGGAGGAGGCTCGCAAGACGTAACAACGCACGAGCAAGATGATCGTATTCTTCATCACACATTTCTTACATAATTTCACAAAGGTTTGCCAAGAACTATAGTTTCCAGAAGGTTCAATTCCTTTTTCAATAAAATCCAATTCTCCACGGCCGAAGTATTCATTTTCCACTTTTTACGAAAAAATGTATTGTAAAAAAATTGTAAAACTTCTGCTGGCGACGTTTCGCTCACTTTCAATCGTGCTTCAATTATCTCACTGAGAGGTTTAAAAAATATATATGAAGGGAAAAAGAACAGTCAGTCAGAGGCGCGCTGATGTCGAACCTGAATATTTTATTCACTTCAGATATGTGAGCAAGTGGCGGAAAATATCCCTATGTACTGCTCACTAATTAGTGAAAATGTCGCGAAAGAGTTTTTTTTTTGGAATGCGAAAACTCAGATAAAATACAAAATGCTTCAAAATTAGGATCCGGATGAACTTGCCAACTATTGCTACAGTGATATGAATACTGGGGTTGGTATATGTGGCAAGAAACAATGAATAAGTATGGTTTAGGTTTTTCTTAAATGCTCATACTTTTTAGTACCAGTCCAGATAAAATACGATATCATTTGAATAGCAGTGCGAAGCTCTCCACCAGTGAAGTAAGCCGCATGACGTCACCAGCTTCCCCCTCCTCGCCAAACACACTGCTAACTAGAGATGGGCAACTTGGTAAATTACCGTGGTATTTTTCGTAATTTACCAACACCCCTGAAAATTACCGTAATAAACGGTAATTTTCAGAAAAGTTCTTTTTCAGAAAATTTCTTCCTCATGAAGAAACCATTGGAATTGGTAATGTTATAAACTAAGAAACTAAAACGATTTTGTTTACATTGTGTCCGTGATTAATTCAGAGTCAAATAAAAAATGCACATTGCGCCGAGGTATGTCTTTGGAACGAAAATTTCTCATAGTGTGGCAAAAGAGAGGCAAATTGCGTGTTCTGCCAACTTTGTTTTAATTTTTTAATGAGTTATTATTGATAAACGTCGGGATATGTTTGATAAAAGTGTCGGAATTTATATCTCAATCATATTTGATTTCGTTTTGAGTCCTCTGATAAGGATTCGCAGTTCAAAACTTAAAATTACCTGAAAATTACGGTAATTTTCGAAAATTACCGTAATTCACCTCGGTAATTTACCTCAATTTAAAATTACGGTAATTTACCCATCTCTACTCATAACTACCCCCCGTGAGACTCGCCTAAGCGATTTGAACCTTGAAAATTTCCACATACCTAATGGATAATATAGTCAGGAAGGGAATGAAAAAGGCAGAGTATAGTCGGATAGTTTACTATCTGATAGTTAATGGTCATCGTGGAATAACTCAAATGAGGTGTAACACATGAGCACTGAATATATGTAAGTTGTACGGAATGCGAGTTGCCAAACCCAAATTCATAATTTTATGTCTAGATTCAATCGCAACCCTTTTGGAGCCATTCAATGGACAAGCAGATAATAGGAGTGGCCTCTAGTATTTAACCAGTTACACGCCAAGTTGTGCGTATGGCTTTCATGTGGGATGAATAATATTAGTTTGCATACAATTCATGCGTTTTAAACTCAGGTCGAAGTTTTGTAGAATTCAACCAATTTTGAGAAGTAGGAGAAGTAGAGAAAACAGGTAGAGACGCACTATACTTTCATCTTTATGGTTACAGTCTATTTCTTTGGCGAGTTTTTTACAGTTTTTTCGTGGTTCATTCTCTCAACGGAGCCGTTTTGTATCGCAACTAACATTACTGCCTGCGCCAGGGCCTTTTAATGAATATATTCTGGAAAATCAGTCGTAAACTTTGAAAAGAACAATTGCCTAGAACGGTCAGAAGATCATTCGTATTTCAAAACTAGTTAGCATGTCAACATTCGACGAGGCTGACTTCTCATCGTGGAAGAAGAAAAGGAAACCACATCTTGGAACTGCTGAATCTTTGAAGAACTACCTTCCAGACATTACAGTCCGATAGTCAAGGCTGGGTGGAACACACTCGCGAGCTGGATGAAATTTCATACTTCTTTTTATCGAATATTTATCTCCCACGGAAAGAATTGTTCTGCGTTCAGGCGTCTTACCAGGTAACCCTTAACCCTTTCAATGCGGCACCGTATGATGGTATCTTTGCCGGTGTCGGAATGTTTTTTTGCCTAATTCTATTTAGTTTGCCTAATTTAAGCATAACATACATATAAATAACGTGTACTTGCCTTTTTTCATCTCTTTTTAAAAAATTTTTTTTATGACATTCAGGAATGTCATCCGCTCCTGGCGAAGTTTCCTGACTTATGCAACCCGCACAACTGATGCAGTGATTCGTTTCTTTTGCGAAATTTTAGAGAAAAACTTCAAATTACTGTCTTGGTTAAGTTCAATAAGAGGTTAATGGATGCGTTTATCTAAGCAAAGAAGTTTTCACACAGGGATTTGTCTGCTTATATTTTAAATTTAATTTTTGTTCTGTAAGAATGCATTTAATTTGCACTTATCTTGATCGCATTTTTTTGCTGTAAATATTTCGGCTTTGAGTTGAGTTATATGAAGATAAAATGTGTTCTCTATTCGTAATGGTTAAATACATTTTACTCAGCAGTGTTTTAAATTTTCCTTCTCCTTGTACTCAAATTTTCCTTCCCTAATGTACAAGAAAAAACCCCATATCTCTAGGAGCTTCAAAGATTTTGCCTCCATGAAAGCTACTAACAACTATAAAGTTATATTGATCGTAGCTCAGGCAGCAGCACTATCACTATAGTTATACGCGCTAGCCTAACTGCATATACTCTCTGGTTCGTATTTACCATAATGTAATTAGCGATCACGCCAAATTATTTTGGAATCCCATGATATCACTCGTCCGCTGGGTGTCGCCCGCTCGTAGCATGCCTGAGAATTCGTCATGGCAGACATTCTGAAATTGTCTCTATGAAAACCCCACTGATTCTATTAGTATCCTTTGAAAAACCCGTCCTCGGTAAAAATGTTTATGAGCCGCTGAGTGCCTCGGTCTATTGTACCCTTTCTGTTGTCCTATCCCCTGCCTCTCCCCCCTTCGGGTTTCACTTGTCGCTTCCTTTTTCCCAACCCCTGCCAAGCCACCACTTTCTTTGCTCTCCTCTAGTGGTTCCTTTTCTAACCCCTGACCATCCAAATTCCTGTTCCTTCTATCTCTTTTCCTCAATTTCATTGTTCACTTCCTTTTTTTACCAATTTAGAACACCCAGTTCTCTGAATTTTAAGCTCGCGTATACACTTCAGAAATACGGAACTGTAACGAACTCAGGGAGCTACGTTCACTTACTAGTGATTTTAAACATTGGATAAATAATTGCATTACTTACAATAATAATAAATCAATCCGATGTGCATCGGATAAACTGTATTTTATCGTAGTATGCAAAAATGCTCGATGCAGTACAGTATTCTTCCAAACGTAAGATCTCACAAATGTATGTATACATACATTTACACACTCATTCAAACATAGCAGTTTTGAATAATGCAATGGTACACAATAAAAAAAATAAAAAATATATTCTGAAAAATAAGTCTATAACAGCAATGATAAAAGAGATGTCACCAATAATTAAATGAATTACAATATTTGCTACAGGAAAAATGTCTTTACGGAAAACCTTGAAAATCATGAATTATTAAATATTATAATAACGAAAACAATATTTAAAGACTAAAGAATGAATCTAAACTTAATACCTTATAAAATGTATTATATTGGAATCCACAATTATGCAAACAAAAATCCTACGAGAATAGTTTTTCACGAAAACTAAAATATTTTTATGAAATTCCTGTAAGCAAGGGCGCAAGCAAAGTCACGGCTCGCCCTCAGAGTTAGGACAAATGTACACCACAGATTTCCGTATTCCCTTAGTGTGACATACTCTGCATCTCTCCTGCTATTTTTCCCTTTCTTCCCAACAGCTGTTATAGCGGGAAAGTGGGCGAGACCCCTTTTTGGTTGCGGAAAAGCAATCAAAGCCTTTGTCCTACTGGAAAGTAAGGACTCAATTAACTCAAACCTAAAAGCATAAAGGCTCTTTTTATTCCCGCTATATTTGTTATAAAGCATATAGCTGTTCACCAGCATAATCTGAAATATGTGGATTCCTACCTTCTTATACCACCTGAGCGTTTTGTGCTTACAGGTGTAGTACGACAACAGCTGGTCGCAATGATCCACCCCCTCCCCCCCTAAACTTATTCTAAGTAGCTACGGCTTCTCCTCTGCCTGATCGTGAATTTGGTACAAAGTTGCTTCCAAATAAAGACAATCATGGCAACGTCTGTCTTGTCTTTCCATCGAAAGACGCAAATTCCATACTTATTCCAGCGAGTAATGACCTCTCCCTTTGGCAATTTTCGGCCGAAAACCCTTTTACATTTTCTTTCCTGTTCGCTCGCAGGGTTCCTGTGTTGTACGTTTCACTTGAAAGCAGATCCCTAGTTAAACGTACATTGTTATAATAATTGTTCAGATAAACACTGTTTCCATTACGCTAAAAGTTCTCTAAACGTTTATGCACAACTTGATCTCCATGTCCTCGTCCACCCAACTCATCATCTCCGGAGCTCGCGTAAATAATCAAGCGGTGGACTAACCCTGCAGGTTCACAAAGCATATACATTTTCATGCCATGCTTGTGTTTTTTACCCTGAAGGTATTGGCGAAAAAGTAAGCGGCCTCTCCAGAGTAGCATCGACTCGTCGATGCACAATTCCCTTCCTCCATCGCCTCCTGGAAGCAGTTTAGAAGTATAGTTTAGTCCCCTGCCACACACCTATATGGTGGCTTGCAGGGTATTATGTAGATGTAGTTGTAGAAGGGATCTTATTTTATATACACGATCTCTGGGAGCAGGATCATTCTCATCAGGATTTTTAGCAAAGTACAGTGCTTGCAATACCCCTAGGAAACGATCCCTCGGCACGGAATCCCGGAATATTTAAAATTGAAAAATATCGATGTTTTTCAATAATCGGACATCCGGTTTGTTCTGATTGTCCCCATGTGGAAGAGCAGGCCCAACTAAACATTAAACTCCTCCCTATCCAATGGCTTCCAGTCCGTTATCCTCCCTCTAGGAGATGGGTTGTTCAACAATATGCACTCCGCATTCCTCTCCGTCTCCCGAAGGATAAGGACATTAACCTCATCGTTAAACACCAAAATACTGACGAAGAATAAAACGCTACACTGAAAATCAATTGGCAAAACTCGAATGCCAGTAGTAGTTCAGTAGTCACATGTAACACACAAAAAAACAACGTACATCGGAAAATATCACACTGGAACTACAGCGAAAAAGTAGCAAAAACTCAAAAAAAATCGTAAAAACGCGAAAAACTGCAGAAAAGCTAAAATTCGGTGAAACCAGAAACGAAGCACACGACAGGACGGCCAGAACCCAACTGCAGAGCGGAGAAAAGAAAGCACCCCAAAACGGCCACGCGTAGTTCCGTTATAACCATTCAAAAAGATCCCAAAGGCATGACTGCCCTGGCTGTCATCCGCGCCGGCGGCTGGGAGCTGATGACTGCCAGGGCAGTCATCCGCATTGAATGGGTTAACTATGGCAAGAGCTTCTTCAAAACCGTACTTCTGCATCTATCTAGGTAATACTGTGTCAGGCATCACACAGTGGAAGTGGGACATACTGGGTGAGTAAAAAACTGTGGAACCTTTCCTCAATTATATATTTTTTGAAATTATAACACTGCCAAACCTGCATAAACTGAACTGAAACCGGACTGCCAAAATCACATTAAGAGGGTGTACCCATTAGACCGGTAGTCTCAAATATTGGAGCCCCGACCCATAAACTGGCCTCAACGACGTTGACGTTGAAAACGAAAAAAGACGTTGAACATCATATATTTGATACGTGGTTATATTTGATACGTTATACTCTTGCAGTAAAATTTGAAGATTAGTAATGTAAAGAGAAATGTCATTTTGACGAAAAACTAATATAAGATGCGCAATTTTACATAAAATTGCGCATTGTAAAAAAGTGCTCGCCTTAACACAGTTTAATCAACTTCAAGTCAATTGATATTAATAAATGTTTGCTCGAAAAAAATCAGAAAAGCCTTGGTTACATGGAAGTGCTGCTACAGTATGTTGTTATCATTGGCAACGGTACTTGTGACGGAACGTGCTTACAAGCCTATTTACTAACTTAATTAAGGAATATACCTTACTAAGGTCCTTCTTATATTTTTTATGTAATTTAAATATTTCACTGGTTATTGACATGGTGTATTAAAATACCAATGCATCCAAATGGTAGCAGCGTCATTGTTGCCAAACAGTTTTAAAAAATATCAATATTGATAAAATTCAAAACAAAGAATTGTATTTGCAAGGGAATAGTTTAAATATGAGTAACGTGGCAACAACACGCCAGTCATGTTTCGAAGTCAAAATTAGTCGAAAGAGCTTGTAAAAAATCGAATGCGACTACAACGCGATATATAATAGCACACTCAATCAATTATTGCGCATGCGTTATCACCCTATAGATGACTTTCCATATACTGGTGTTTTTCTGGATCGGTATTTATTCTTTTAATAACATAGCTCTTTTGCGGGATTTTGAATCGCGAAGTCACTGCGGAACCTCCTTAACTAAATGCTTGCTACAGGATTCCGGGTCAAATACAGTCATAATAGAGAACATAATATCGCTTTTACAAATGCGTACGAACCAAAATTACTTCCTCTTTAACGGCAGATACTACAAAAAGGTAAGAGCCATGGGATCTCCCCACTCTTGTCGGAAATTTTCATGAACAATTTCGAAAACAATTTATTCAAATCTGCAAATCCACTCTTAAACACTGTGTTCTACTGGTATAGGTGCGTGGATGATATTCTGTGCTGCTGGACGGGGAGCGATCGTCAACTGGATTTCTTCCTGAGAGTGCTAAACTCCCAGCACCCTAGAATCCACATGAGCATGGAAAAAGAGGCAGAGGGACATTTAAGCTACCTGGATTTAGAAATCTCAATAGTGGACAAGAAACATTGTTTTGGTATCTTTAAAAAACCCTCCTTCTGCGACCTAGTAATCCCAGCAGACTCATGCCATCCCATGTCACACAAGCCTGCGGAATTCCAAACGATAATCCATAGGTCAGTGAGCCTACCCCTCTCCAAAACAGAATACAGCAAAGAGCAGGAAATCATATGCCACATCTAATGGGTACAGTCGAGATATTACAAGCTACCTCCTGCGTAAAAAGCTCTCAAAAATAGCCACTTCGGAAATAACTGCTATCCCAGCTGTTGAACCCGATGAAAGAACTTGGTGTAGGCTACCATTTGTTGGTAACCTCTCCCACTAACTTAAGAGAATAATCCTAAAGGACAAATTTATATTATGTTTCTACAATCGGTGTACTTTATCGAACATTTTGTGCAAAAGCAAGGACGTAATTGATTCAAAATTCCATCCAGACGTCTACAAAGTCAAGTGCCTCAGCTGTGATAAATATTACGTTGGACAGACGGGCAGGGATTTTACCACCAGACTTTAAGAGCATCGAAGGTGTGTGGATAAGGGAGACGAATCGTCACTGCTGGCCAAACACCTCCTGGAGACATCGCACCACTGCCTCTTTGTCCGGAAATGCTGCATATTGGCAGAAAAGGCCCAAGATTAGACGCATGGGAGCAGTGGGAAATTATGCATAGCGACAATAACCTGTTGTTGAATGACCGACTGTTCCGGATCCATTCCCCATTGTTAGCTATTCCTTTTTCAAATAACCCACCACTTCCCTAATCCAGTTCCAAGGACAAACTCCTTACAGTTCTTTACACAATTCTTTCTTTTCCATAATTCACTCCCCACCCCACTCACCATCTAGTCATTCCCCCCCCCCCCCCTATCCACTTTCTCATATCCACTTTAACGTTTCATTTATTAATGCGCTGCTGCCACGGAAAGTTTGTGAGTGTACACCTGATGATGGCTTAGTAAGCCGAAACACGTGAAGTGTAATTTTATAATTAAAAAAATATAATTGTAGAAAAGTGATATAGTTTTTCTACTCACTCGGTATCTATATAATACCCTGCAATCCACCACAAAGGTGTGTGGCAGGGGGTGAATTCTCACCAAACATGCACTACATATCATGCATGCCACACACCTTTGTGGTGGATTGCAGGGGGTGAATTCTCACCAAACATGCACTACATATCATGCATAAAAAAGGATTAGTATTTATATACTAGTCTAAACTTCAATTTAAAAAAAGATAACAATAGCAAAGCAAACATGCAAAAACGTGCTGTTAGTTGGGTTACCTTCAAGTCCTTACACCAACATGCAGCTACCTATGCTATCCATTGCTACACTCGTATTGGATATATTTACTGCTATTCATATCCCTAATAGTACGAGGGAAAAAGGACATTCTGAATCTGTCGATTCGGCAATCAATTTCTCTAAAGTTATAATTTTGGTCATGTCTACCATAGTAAGTTGGGGTTCGAAATATATTTTTAACAGCATCACTGAAAATATTATCTTGGAATTTGTTTAAGAGATTATGTCTTAATTTCAACCTGAGATCTGACAGTGATTCCCATTTCAATTCATTTAATAGACTGGTTACGCTAATATAATTATCGTATCGTCCCTTTACAAATCTTGCCGATCTTCGCTGCATACGTTCCAGTTCGTTATTTAGACCGATTTCGTAGGGATCCCATACACTGGCAGCATATTCCAAATAAGGTCTTACAAGGGAAAAGTACTTGATTTCTCGTACATGATCGTCACATTTACCCAGTACTCTTTTGACGAATCCCAGTTTACGAATCGCTTGACCCATTATATCACGCATGTGTTTACCCCAGGAAAGATCATGTTTCAGTCTTAGTCCAAGATATTTAATGGAATCCACGTTTGTTATTTCATTATTACATATTTTGTAAGTACTAGGAGGAGAGCTATTCTTTTCCCAAAAATTCATCACCACACATTTAAAAAAATTTAATCATAATTGTCAATTAGCACACCACTTTTAAATATCCCGCGAGCGCTGGGGGCCTTGCAAAAGAGAGAAAATGTAAATGTAGTTGTAAGAAACCTGGCACCTATTAGGAGAGTATCGATATTGATAGATATAGTGTCTTAAAATGCAACGAACAGTCAAGCTGCCAGGTTGCAAGACTATAACATTGGGGGCCTCATTATAGATTCCACCGGGGGCCTCAGGGGCCATAAATACGTCCCTGTTTGCACCCGACCATGTAGAATTATGTAGATTATAATGGTGAAGACTGAGACCAAGCCTCTATATACCATTATGGTGCAAGTTTATGTGTGTGCATATATGCAAGTTTATGGTGCAAGGAAGAGGACAGGAAATCGCTTAGCAAGGATTTAGATGGTGTAGTGTTTGTTTTGTAGTGTTCATTTTTGTTTGTTGTGTCATTGTTCCTGGTGTGTATGCACCTCCTGCCACACACCCTCGAGATGGCTTGCAGGGTATGTCGTAGATATAGATATAGAACCAATTCAAGAATGGTGCGACAAATGGCAGTTAGAAATTTACCTTAAAAAGTGTGTAGCTATCAATTTTTGGAGGAGGAATAATTCGATAGAGCGATCCTATAAAATTAATTTTACGAAGATCGAAAACGTTGAAAGCATAAGATATTTAGGTGTAACAATCACTAAGGATTTATCGTGGGGAAGACACATCCGGAAAATATGCGGCCGAGCGAAGAGAAAGCTAGGATTTATAAAAAGAGTACTTGGGAAATGTGATGAGAAGACAAAAGAGCGATGTTACTTTTCACTAGTTAGGCCCCACCTTGAGTATGCAGCCGTGTATGGGATCCGAATGAATTAGGTTTGATCAGAGAACTAGACAGTGTGCAGCGTAGAGCAGCTAGGTTCGTCAAAAGGTCTTACGATAGGTTGAGTAGCGTTTCAGAATTAATAAAAGAATTAGGGTGGGAACCATTATCAGAGCGTAGGTTAGAGTACAGATTAAATCTATTAGAGAAATTTCAATCGGATAGCTTTACTGAAGATGTTAGGCCCATATTTAAAAAAAACAGCGTATTATGCTCGATTCGATCAGATAAATAAGATTAGAGAGGTAGATTGTCGTACTGATAGATTCAAAATGGCATTTTTCCCCCGTACTATAAGAGAACAGAATAGGCAGCATAGCAAAGGGATAGGTAGGGGTAATATTTTAGAGTAGTCTGTAGTGCATGATGCATGTATTAACCCCTCAAATACTATAGATACTAACAATCCAGTTGCATGAGACCCTATAGTTGCTAGTTTGCATGTTAGTAGTGCATGCTTGGTGATGTTCACCCCCTGCCAAACATCCTCACGGTGGCCTGCAGAGTATCGTGTAGATGTAGATGTAGAAGAATTCAGTGGAGAGCTGCCTCAAAGCATTCTCAGGATTGATGACTCATGGCGATGATAATGAGCAGTCGTCAAGAAATACGTAATCCTCAACTCCCAGGGAAGGTAGATGAGAGATCCCTCACAGCCCGTGAAGGGGAGGTCCAGGGGTGCACGCATCTTTCCCTTGGCCCTCTCGAGGCCAGGGGAAAAAAACCTCCCTCCTCCTGCGTATAGGATAACAAGATGACGCATGACGACCATTGTGCAGAGAATCAGAAAGTGGCCATCACGCCTTAGAATACTAGAAGATTCTAAGATCTTTGTGGCTATTGTGAAGTGACCAGTCCGGATCTCTTAGCACATCAGCCTCGACGGTGCATTCCCTGTTTCCGGTGAGCAGGAGCGGAGTACACCGCGAATCGAAAAATCTATTTTACTTTCGGCTCCAGCGCAACATTATAAGGATGAATCTAAGCCGAAAAGGGCAAACCCTTTCTCACAGGGTGAATGAGAGAAATCAAGGGAAAGTTGCCCTACTCCAGGGAGGGAATATCTTGTTGATCCTATTCCGTTGACGATTTGTGATATGCCAAAAAAGTTAGAGCACGCTTAGGAAAGCATGCAGTTGCAGTGTGAAAGAATGAAGGGAAATGAAAGAGAGGAAAAGTTCCCCTAAACCTGAGGAGGCGCAGCTAGTCTTTCGGCTTGTCCTCCTCTGCGTCGATTCTTCTTCGAGACGAGACACTCCCGTCGCATTTAACTTATCATATCGCGGGTAAAACTTTTATTCATGATTTTACTATTTCAATTTTTGTGACTGCATGAAAGAGCTTACTTAGTTGACAGAGAAGGAACAGGTTGAGCTTAGAAGCACAAATGGAAGCAGTTAGAGTCGGAAACGATTATCTTATGCAAGTTGGAATCTTCAGTGTCACTGCCGCGTGACCACTTAGCACCAAGCCATTACTTATCTGTCGGCGTGTGCTAGGGGAAATCGCTCAGCGCATACGGATGTCTCCAATGCACATTCTAGGCACGTGATTCTGCTGACTGCTATGGGAAGAGCACTATGCCATCAAAACCTTCCTTAACCGGCAGAATACTAATAACGAGGGATGCAAGAAAAGGTTTCCCTTGGTTTCTTCTGCTCCTCCTAAACATCAGCATCTTTCATAACAACGACCTTCCCCTGGGATGTCGAGCCTTTGGTCTCCAAGTGAATGATCTTTGCAATCACTCCTCTCACTGGCTGGTGCTTCGAGAATAATGGTTGCGTCATGTTCTGCGTCTCACAATATCTGCTGTTTTCCTTGGTTTTTTCATTTTAAACGACCCTCGTGTTAGACCAACGTGTGTCGCGTCGCATTCTTGGCACTGCAGGAAATATTTCCCACCCCTGTCGAGTAACTCCGTCCTGTCCTTAGTTTTGTTGATCATCTTGTTGACTCTGCAGAGGAGCCGGAAATCAAGAAAATTTCAACCCCTTGTCGTTTTGTGATTGGGCCATCGTCTTCCATCGACCTCTCCTTCCATTGGACCCTCTCCCGCCAATAAAAGGTCAAGGACACAGCCACCTGACGATGTTCCAATCCCCACGACGCAACTTGAGGGCACGTTTCGTCGACTTCTGAAAACCGTTCGAGAAATTTTTTGAAAAATAAAGGAAACTCCACCATCGACTGAAATTCCCGCCAAAAGCCGAAATCCAACCGACCAATCAGAGCAGTGAAATTCCATAACTTCGCCCGTCCGCGAGGAAGCGGCCGGAGAAACCAAGCACCCCAACCAATCCTTCATCCTCTTCAGCACCAAGCCGCACCCGCCGAGATCCTCCACCTTGCACCATCCCAACAATGGCTTCTGCATTCACGGATAATAAGAAATGGATAAATTTCGTCCCGTTCATCCGATACGGCTTCTCTTGAGCTCACGCCGGAGCAGAGAATCGCGCTTGGCAAAGCGCTGGCCACCGGAGGGGTTACTTTGTAATCTCACCTTTTTAACGACTCTTTGCGGGAAGGCGGGAGATCCGTTTCGCTCTCTTAATGATCGGCTCACGAACGGTTCGTGAATTGTCGAAGCTTCTGTCGGTAGCGCTATCTGTTGCCGATCTCGTCTACTTTGAATAAACAAACGAGTGCCTGGCAACGGCGACCGCTTTCTTCAAAAATGGAGGAATGCGGTGAAGGTGAGTGAAACATTGTTTGACCCTATCATTTTAATTATTCGGATGAACTGTCAAGATAATTCATGTCCGATAATTTCCTTTATACCAATATTGGAATTTGCATTTGTTTCTCTCTACATTTTACGTTAATAGTGTTTTTAGAAATCATTTGTTGATAATATACAATTCGTGATTTAAGAACTTTGTACGAGAAATCAGCTACTTTTCCCTTGTTAGACCTCATTTGGAATATGCTGCCAGTGTATGGGATCCCTACGAAATCGGTCTAAGTAATGAACTTGAACGTGTGCAGCGAAGATCGGCAAGATTTGTAAAGGGACGATACGATAATTATATCAGCGTAACCAGTCTATTAAATGAATTGAAATGGGAATCATTGTCAGATCGCAGGTTGAAATTTAGACTTAATCTCTTCCACAAATTCCAAGGCAATATTTTCATTGATGATGTTAAAAATATTTTACGAACCCCAACTTACTATGGCAGACTGGACCATAATCACAAAATTAGATAAATTGATTGCCGAACTGACCGATTCAAAATGTCCTTTTTCCCTCGCACAATAAGAGATACGAATAACGGTAAATATGTCCTATCGGAGAGTAGCAATGAATAGCATTGGTAGCTGCATGTTGGTATGAGTACTTGAAGCTAACCCTACTAACAGAATGTTTTTGCATGTTTTCTTTGCAATTTCTATCTTTTTTAAATAGTGTAGTTCTGACTACTATATTAATACTATTCCTTTTTTGTGCATGATATGTAGTGCATGTTTGGTGAGCAATCACCCCCTGCCACACACCCTTGTGGTGGCTTGCAGGGTATTATGTAGATGTAGATGTAGATGAACTTTTAAGTTCTTCACGTTGTGCAAATTCCAAAAATACAATTTAAAATCGTTTTTTATCTCTCTCACTCTTGATTTTTTCCAACTCAAACTTCAAGAGGAAACGATGGTGGCTCCATTTCACGTTCTTTATGAGGATGAGATGGGAACTAATGGCAGACGGAGATAATGAAACGGATCAAGAGTCGAAAGATACGGATCAGAGAGCGGATGAATCGTCTAAAAGACCAGCACATGACCGGCAGTTCACCGCTTGAGATCCGAAGATGGTCACGCCGCCTGGGTGGCGGAGTTTAACTACGAAAAAGTGACATTTTATGACGTATTCTCACCAAAGTGAGATTACAAAATAACCCCCCGGAAAACCCGTGCCCTTCACCTCTGAACCATCTCCTGCATCCCTGATCCAGCACCCAGCACCGCTTCCGCACCATTTGCCGCACTTCCGAAATGTCAGCCAACCCAGTTCCCAAGATCCTTCTCTTCCGGAGCACCCAACGGAACCTGATGTTCACCTGCTGATCATCCGGTCACGAATTAGCAAACTGGGAGATGTGAACGACGGACGCGCAACTCATAATCTCCCCTCAGTGAAAAGATTTCATCAGTAAATCAGTCAGTTATTTTCAAACCCGGCTCTCTCAAAATCCGAATCCACTGCTCAAAAATATTTGGCCACATAACACAAAAAAGAAACACAAACAGCCTGAAGATATTTTAGATCGCCTAAGATTCTTTCCTATAATCTATTTTTGTCTTCTCACTGATATTTCAACTATATTTAAGATTCCTGTTGATGTTTTGATGTACCAACATAACGCTCCTGTTGGGCGATATCAATTTTTGTTTTCTTTTTGCTGCAACAACCCGGCACTGTAAGCCGATCAACATTTTCATGTTCATGATTTCCACGACAAGGCCTCTTTCATCTACCTACTTGGGCAAAAATTTTCATTTTGATATCGCCGCGCCCGTTGCGCATTATCGGAGGTTTTTGTTAATTGCTATGTTTCTGGATAGTTTTCTTTGTTTTTTTATAGAAAAAATGCTGAAAAATTAGTCAAAAAAATATATAAGGAAAATATTATTAAAAAATTGAGAATATAATAAAATCTGAGGAAAAAAGAAAAGAAGAGAAGACAAATAAAATGTTTTTTGACTTTATTTATAATTTTTTTAAGGTCCCAACACGTTTCGGCACAATATTTTCAAGTGCCATGCAAATGGTATAAGTTTTTCGTTAGATTTAAGTTTCAATTTCACACAAACAACGCAAATGCAAGATACGGAACACTTCAAAGCCATTTCCCCCCAAATTGTTCCCAAAAACCCGGATTAAGGTGAGCAATTCCCGCCGGGACAACACTTTGGTCAGCAATGCAAGCGAGCGTGATTCCGCTATGCAAGCAAGGATGACGATGTTCTCTCGTAAATGAAACTGGTCGCGTTTCACTATTCAAAAGTGGAATATACGAAGTTTTCAATTCCATTGAAGATGGGTTTCCACAAAGTTGACCATAGAGGTCATTCATTGCGTTTACCAAGCCTGTAATACCACTCACGCTAGTACTTCGGAATATCGTCAAGAAAATGTAGAATGGGGTCGTTTACCATATTATTTTTATTGCCGAATATAATAGAGTTTGTAAAATATAAAGACTCTTATTTTTCCGTTTTTTGATCCGTCAATTATTTCTCGAGTTATAAGAGGCAAAAAACTAATGTTTTTAACCCTTTCGGAAAAGTGGGTGTGATGCAACCTCTGACGTATATCTACTTCGTCCAATCACAACTGAGCCCGCGAAGCTACTTCGCCTTATCGCAAAGGGGGGGACACAGCTGACTCTGCCAATCGTAGCAGTTGCGACAACATCTGTGTGAGCAGACCTTCCGAGAACCCTCCTCCACTCCCTTTCCTTCCCCTAAAAGCAGTCAAGGATGGGAGGAAAATGACGTAAAAGTTATCAATGCAGCTTTTTCGGTGGGCGTCACCTTTTGCTTATTTTAATTTTTGATTTATGAGTGAATGGTTGTGGTTAGAAGATTAATTTTTTCACTAAAATTCTTTTTTCGTTTCCATCTAAGGATTTCGTGTTCAACAAAATTGCGATTTCGGTTCCGAGTAAACATTCCCCCATTGTGGGCAAGATCTTCTTTTACGCTGAAAAGCAAGATTGTCTTTATCAGTAGACAATGATTTTCAACAGACTTTTGTCATCCGCGGAACGTGCTATCATTTACCTTCTCTGTGCCTTCTAAAAGTAAAGCAGGAAACCTTTAAGGTTAAGATTCTACTGATTCAAATATTCAGTACATAAGCGTAGAAAAAGAAATGGTTGGCGAGTTTACGTTGTGGAAGTTATTTTTCATTTTAGAAAGAAAAAACTTAGTTCTTTTCCACAGATATATTTAAAACAAATCCACATCCACAAATATATTTAAAACAAAAAGATTTGTTTTAAATTTATTTTTTGGAAAAGAACTAAGTTTTTTCTTTCTTATAATGACATATGTGTAGGTTTGTATCAAATGTCAATCACTCATCAGAGTAACTGTTTCCGGGCATCGGTTCCCATGGCGACTATCTTGCGCTCGGCCTCCTGCCTAAACCCTAAAACCACTGGTCGAAACTCCTCGAAGGAAAGACCATTCGCAGAGAGATGTATTCGATGACATGGAAATCTTACGAGAATGTTCGTGACGCCAAGTCGCTTCGAGAGGACTCGGTCCGGCATTATGGAGTCTGTGCATCCTTAGGTGGCGACGTCATCCGTGCGCACTTGTCGGTTTTCAGACAAATGAGAAACGATATAAATCGGGCACTTTTCCAAGTTTCTCGTCAACTATTAAACAATCGACGTTCGAAATAGCTAATCACGGCAAGGACAGCCACGGGCAGTTTTGGGCGACATTACAATTGGAAAAAAAATTTTATTTCTCTAGGTTAGAGAGAAAATCAAGCTGAACTTCGGCTATTAAAACTTTCTTCGGAGACAGAAATTCAAAAATGGAAAAAATCAGGATATAGCGAAATCTTTCTTCTACAAGTTCGTTTAGGCACATGGATCAGAATTAGTTTCCAAACCCGCTATCTTCAAAGCGGTGGACCCCTGCACGCCGAAAATCTTAAATGTTCCGGTGGCTGATGAGGCGTACTAGGCCGTTATGAATTTTATCCTCGCCAGCGCTGACTCTGCGGCAACGCGACGTAAGGGGGTTTGGTCGTCCTCTCGCCGATTTCGTCATCCGCTCAAGGTTTTCTACTGCCTTTGGTCATCAACTCTGTTTCTAGGAATTCGTGAGGATCCTTTTGGACGGGTATTCGAATTGGAAATAAGCTAACCTTTTATCATTACAGGGTGTCTCGGGGTGGCCTAGTGGGTAGAGCACTTAGCTACCGACATGTCTCGGGTTCAAGGGGCTTTCTGGACGCCCCCCCAGCCTAAAATCTTCGTGATTCGATTTTCTGCGAGTCAGAACTTCGTAGGAGATCGCAGGTGGACCAGGGAAAGTAGGTGGCCCCCCTTATACCCTGAATGTGTGAATTTCACACGCCAATGGATTAGTACTCTACACTCGCCCATCAAAGACCAACCTTCGGGTTGAACACCGGGAATTAGTGGGGAATTTTGGGTACATATCTAGAATTTCGAAGAATTTTCGGAAATTTTCTTATCTGAAAGGGAATATTTTTTAAAATTATTTTTCAATCATTTAGTAAGAAAATTCAGTTATGATTTACTGAAATACGTTTACACTCGCTTAAGAATAAGAAATTACCCATTTTTATGGTAAATTGCCGAGTTTTCGTATTGCAACATTGCAGTAGAGAGAGTAAAGTGGTTCGTGAAGCAAGGTCGGCCATGTTTTTCCGCACAAGGATACGTGCTGACTGTTAGCGCTACACACGGATTTTGAAGGTTTTCATTCTGTTAAAAATAGGAGTATTTAAATGAATACTTCAGCTGTGTTCACTTTGTGAATGTCATTTATTTATTTCTTTGGGGGTTTTTGCATTTGAATGAACTTGGGAATGAAAAGAAGAGATGGAAGGCTTTATAAATCGTCTTCGATGGAGATAGCTTGAGATTTGAGGTACTTCAACAAAACCATCGATAAAATTCAAATACCAATGGAGCATAATGTCTCATTACGTATCCGTGGGATGTTCATTGATGTCATTCCAATGTTGCTAAAAACGTTCGTCTAAAAGCGATGCCGTAAACAGCATTGTTCTTTTCTTGAAGATACTGGAAGGCACTAAAAGAGGTATCGCAGCTAATTCTTGAATCTAGATCGGCCATTTAATTCGGAAAAATCATACGGCTTAATTTTCCCGCTATTCCAGGATCGAGTGGGTTTGCTTTCGGTAAAACTTAAAGTATTTAAAGGAAAGTTTATGTGGGGTTCAAAAGGTGAATATTTTATGGATATATACCATATTCCGAAGTGGACCGCTTTCAAAACATATTAGATGATTAGATTAAGTATTTTAAGACACAAGATTTTGATCAGAAACTTAAATGAAGTCCAACTAAGAATAAGAGTAGCATTTTGAAAAAAGATTGTCACATAGTATGCGTCAAATATACGTGAGAAGATGTGAATATACGCAACCGGGCGACAAGTACCATGTTTAAATCTGTACTAGGTAATATGAATAGAGTCAACTCTAATTGGAATAAAATGCATTGCAATACATATCCGTAGGTAGTTGACTGTCATGAAGTTGAAGAATTGAGAAAAAACATAACAAGCATTAAAGGCCAGAGGAGAATTCTTTTGTCGAAGAGGAGTGCCCAACCATTCCGAAAACCCGAATAAAGTGGCCTCATTGGCAATAATGTACAGGCATTCGTATGAACTTCTAATCCCCTCTGATTCTTCGTGCATGAAAGTTTCTAAATAATATTCTTGTTTGTGCAAAGGCCCAGGCTCGATTCCAGGCAGTAATTATGTGTTTTATTTTGTTTATAATATATCAGTGGTTCCAATACTAACGTGGAACTCCGAAACACAAGTTTGTTTTCGCACCGTAATGAAACATGTTCCCAAATACAATTTGTATTCATTATATTTCTCCCTCCCGATAAATTTCATCATGGCACCTTCAGAAAGTTTTTCAATAATTGTTAAATTCAATATATTGGAATACATCAAACCATCGCTATTATTCAGATACTAAACGCAATGACTCTTGTCGTCCTCCCTTGGTACGGAAGGAGGATTTGCATTGAAGATACAAGGGGCTCGTCATATCAGCAAGACGACAGAGGAAAATATGACGAAAAAATAATTTCACCATACACTTATTAATAAAAAAATATTTATTCAACAATGTATTATTATATTATTTTATAAATGACTAGGGGGCCATCCCCCTTGTATTGATATGGCGGGCCAGCCCCCTTCACCTTACGCAAATATTTTTTTATCGTTCAGCGAAAGAAGTTTTTGATGGTGTGTCGGCACCATGCATGCATTTCTCATAGACGGAACGAGATTAGAAGGTGCAGGAGAGGGCATATAAGTACATGCTAGCCTACGAGTGACAACGAAGGCAGAAAATCGATTAGGCCCCAACTCCTTGGGACTAAAGCAGGTGTTTTTTTGGCCTCTTATGGAGATTTTACGCGTATTAGAATGTGAGTAACAATTGTTGTTGATGGATTGTTTGTTTGAGGCGCGTCAAAATTATTGTTATTAGCGATGAATAACAATTGAGATAGAAATTGTGTGGTCATGATAGACTGGTCTTCACCATCAGGGATCCGGTTCGATTCCCAGCTGTAGCAGAAATTTTTCCAGTGGTTTTTCGGTCCCTACTTAGTGCTGTGTAGAGAGATCTTCAAGTTCTGTACTCCGTCTGTCGGATGGAGCGCTACACCGTGGGCTCCTTGGCGCCTTTCTTTTGGAGAAGGCTAGCTCCGGGCTTTCCTCACCCAGCTCCCGTTCAATGAAATATTCCTCTCTCTACGCAATCACTCACGTATTCTGAATTGCGCAAATGATTATAGCTGTCGGTTGCCTCCTCTAAATAATTATGACTAATATTACCGTATTTTGTCCGAAATACATTTCAGCGGCGTCATTGACTAATGCTAGTCTTTGTAAGGAAAAGATTAGAAAAGTATAAAAGTATTTTATTCCACTAGAAGATAATTATTTCCTTAACAGCTGGTATAAATTCAACCTCTTGGAATTACATACGTTTGCCTGGTTTGTCACTTTTCTATTATTTTCGCGAATTTTTGCTACGAATTCTATCTACTCCTAGTTTCACCGCGTGCATCGACAAAGTCATCCGCGAAGAGTGCGAGTATAGATTCAATATGTTTGTGCCAATGGAAAATGGTAATCCTTGCCTCGGGAATCAGCTGCGAAGCCGCCTCCAGTACCTTCTAACCTTCTTTGCATCTGCTTACCTTCCCCAAACTGTCCGTGCCTAACAAAATGGCCAATCTTGCTTCACAAATCACCTGTGATGTTGCTTCAAGTGCATCTAATCTCCTTTTATAGGCCTATTTTCTGCATGAATTGTTGCGATAGCCAACTTTAACCATTCATTTGGTTTTGAAGATGGAGGTTACAAAAACCACAAAATTGATTTCTATTTCAAAATAATTTCAAGATTTTTATTTTTATTTAATTTTTGTTTACGACTCAGCAACGGAATATTTTACGGAAGTTTAAAGTTATTTGAAACAGGCAACTATATTTTTTGTCGTGGATTAGATTTTTTATGGTATTTTCCCTCATCTGGTTCATGCCTGACGTAAGACAATAAATACTACTAAAGTTTTCGGGGAGAGAATACGATTTTAGATAGTAAGACAAACAGCGAATATATCTGTTGCTATTTTTTTTACAAATTTATTGATATGCATACTTTGTGGTTGTTCGCAATGAACTAAAATCAATCACTTTCACGAGGTAAAGTCGCGAGTGAAAAATTAGTGATGGTTTCGAGAGAGCACGAGAAGCGATTAATATCAATCTTAGTTATTTAGGTAGCATCTGCTCATTTCACAATCAGAATATTGCAAAACGCCAAAAAAGAACTATTTTAATGGTTGATTACGTATTTCTTAGGGCAGCATTTTTATTCCCGCCTGTCATTGTGTCAGATACATCTCGTCGCATCCTACATCTCGCCCATAGACATAAAATGTCATCCACGTAGCGGTACCAGTATAAAACATTATTGAGTAAACTATTGCCATGATTAACAAGTTTTTTTCTCCCATTAATCCATGTCGGCAAGGAGGGGTGAAAGGGGGCAAACCAATGGCTAGCCTATCTTTCTGGCAACGGTATATTTGGTGCTCAAACGAAAAATAATGTTGGCTGGTACATAATCGCATTGGTTTCAGAAGTTTGATGGCAGCGTCGGAGGTGTCTAAGAAAGTTTCTGCTACTTTAATTGCTTCGTCAACTGATACACAAGTAAACAAACTAGACACATCAATGGATACCAATTTTGAATTAGGGGTAAGTATGATGGGCTCCGAGACATCTCGATGCAATGCTTTTGATTCCAAATGTAGAAGGGTAGTAAGTTGACGAGTTGCGATAGAGCGTATTTCACTCTATATATCATAAATGTTGTGGAAGTGACTGAGTTAATTCATTAATAGACATCATTACAAACTTCCACCATATCAAAGCTTCAAACTTTGATTTTTTCTTGTATTAAGGTGAATTCCTCCGGAATATTCTATTCGGGATAGACTCCGGAATATGATGGCCTGATGAAGACAATCGTATAGGGACAAGTGGAAGGGAAGAATGGAAAAGGCAGGCCTCGCATGTAAGGTATACGGAGAAAGTTGTGAAGGATGTGAAAGAGAAGAAATACGTAAATATGAAGAGATTAGCCGATAGAATGACTCAGTGGAGAGCTGCGTCAAACCAATCTGAGGATTGATGACCAATGATTAAGGTGAATTCCACTGAAATTCAATGGTGACGGGTGTCCCTTGTATCAGATAGGACTGAAGGCGTCACTTTGTGGAATAAAGTTATATTTCATGGTAACGGATAAAATAACCTTTAGTCTATTCCACACAACTTTTTAATGAACCGACCTCGGTTTCGACATATTTTTGTCATTCTCAAGGTGGATCTTCCATGTTGTCCGTCGTGGTTGACGTCTTTATTGTTGAATCCGGTATCCGCGTCTTCTATCTTCTTTTCTGGATGAAATTTCTTGATGAATTCCTGGATAGTTGTCTTTCCTCCTTGTTCAAAAATTCATATGATCTGTTTTAAATATTTTTTTTGCTTATTCCTGACGGTAGAGTTCACAGGAATACATGTATTTGCTTCGACAAGAATGCAAACGCGAAGAGTAAGTATTGCAAATGTTAACCGGTTGCGGGGCATCGCCATATTCATCGCCTGAATTGTATGTTGGCGCCAGTGCCTCTAAAGCCGCGTGTATGTGTGTATGTATATGTGTACTGTGGCCATTTCGACCTCGAAGGCGAGCTCGTGCCGTCCTTGGGTGCGTGTCGTACGAGGAGGAGTCGCACGCAATTACGATCCGTCATTTCGCACGATCGCCATGATGTGTGAAGCAACACGACAGAGCAGAAGGGGGAGGGGGTGTTTGTTTGGAATCGCCGGGACCATGGAGACCATAAAAAGGAGATGAAACTCGTTGTACGCGAGTGAGGCAATGTGCGTCACTCGTGGCGCTAGTGTCACTTGTTCACTAGCCTCTCCTCCATGGGGCAGCCGTTTGCTTTGAAACCGTGCATTGTCGTTATTCCAATCGGATCTTGTTTTAGCCTGGTTAAGTACATCCAGTGGTAGAGTAGCTCTAGTTAAGTACTCTATCAAGAGTATTTTCGCAATATTTTGATACCGGTCGGCCAGATATTAAAATAAGTCTATTTGTAGATATAGGAAGTCAGCATTACTGATTAGTCTTCATTTGAATTTAGCATTCATAGTTCCAACTTGACTCCATTAGCGTCGCACGGTATTCCAAAATCGACAAATGCTGCCCGAAGGTCAATTTTTCGACTATTTACAAGGAATGGTGTTTAAATGGTGTTTTCATATAGTGACTTAAGGCAATCCACACCTAATACAAAAGGTTTTTACGTTCAATTCCGTCAAAGTTTTGGTATTGATGCTACACATACAGCAAATGAAATTTCCAAACTTATAAGACACTTAGCAAGTAAAAAAAAACGATCACATCTTCCTACTCAGACGTAAGAAAGCTATTATTTTCCCACCTTCTTAATAATTATAAATGCACCTCCTCACTTCTTAAATCAAATCATCCATTTTATAATTATATGGAAAAAAATAAGTTACAAATGCAAAAGATGCATTTTCATAGCTGAAATAAGCATCTACATCTGGGAATGGGGGCGTTTACTCGGAACCGAAATCGCAATTTTGAACACGAAATTGTTAGATGGAAACGAAAAACGAATTTTAGTGAAAAAATTAATCTTCTAACCACAACCATTCACTCATAAATCAAAAATTAAAATAAGCAAAAGGTGACGCCCACCGAAAATGCTGCTTTGATAAAACATTGACGTCATTTTCCTCCCGTCCTTGCCTGCTCTTATGGGAAGGGAAGGGAGTGGAGGGGGGTTCTCGGAAGGTCTGCTCGCACAGATGCTGTCGAAATCGCTCCCATTGGCCGAGTCAGCTGTGTCCCCCCCATAGCGATAAGGCGAAGTAGCTTCGCAGGCTCAGTCTGTAGACAATTCCCATTGGCTGCAAAATTTTACCTTCATTTGAATACATACGGATATATCTGATTTTCTCAACATCGGACCGAAATTTGCTCTTCCATACACTGTTGAAAATTTTCCAATGAATCAATTATTAGCAGGCGTAGACTGTATTATATCTGAACTAAAAATTAATATAGAAGTAGTCAAGTTCAAGCAGAATGAACAAATATAGTTACTAACTTCATACAAAAAGAAAAGCAAAAGTCACAAAAGTCTAATCTATTAAAACTATTTCAGAAAACTCAAATCATTTTGAAAAATAACCCTGACATTATTACACTCAACACAGATAAAAAAACAACACAACAGTTATGTATGAACAAGACTATGACAAGAAAATACTTACTTGATGATAAAGAAACAGTTATGTATAAACAAGAATAGGACATGAAAACACAAGACTTAATTGATGATAAAGAAATCTATACTGAAGTATAGATATAGTTTATCCAAAAACAGAAACCTTGCCTCATCACTTCAAAATAGAGCAAATACTCTCGTGGAAAAACTTTTTAAAGAAAAGAATATCGATTTTAAAACAAAATGCAAACCAGTAAAAACAATTTCATCCAACCGTTGAGAGCGATTGGTCGACAGAGCAACCGTAATTGGCAAGGCCGGGATTCGAGTCCCGGCTGCTGCGATATATTTTTTATCGATATATATCGCTGGAGTCTTTTACTTGGGGTGGGGTCCGAGAGGTGAGAACATTTAACGGGCCCTTCAGAAATGCATCCTCATCTATCAATGCGTGGTGATGAACTTTTGCAAAAAAGGATACCTAGCTTTTACAACAATTACATCAAAGAAGAGAAAATATCTAACGTAGAATCTATTAAATACCTAGGCGTTACCATCACTGAAGGCATGTCATGGGGAAAACCCATCAGGGAAATAAATAGTGTAGAAAATCGTAGATTAGGATTCGTAAAAAGGGTTATAGGCAAATGAGATGGGAGAGTACGAGAAAGCAGCCGTTTTATTCATTTAGAAGATGCCGCTAGTACATCTATGGGATCCGTACGAGGAAGGTATGATAAAAGAACTAGAACGTGTGCAAAGCAGATCCGCTAGGTTTGTTGAAGGCCTTATTATGATAATTGTTTAAGTGTTACGAGTTCAATAGAAGAACTAGAATAGGAATTACTATCAGAACGCAGGTTAAAATTTAGGTTAAACCTTTTAAGTGAATTCGAAACCGATTTTTTCACAGATGATGTTAGATATATATTAAGAGCCCCTGCGCATTATGCTAGGTTTGATCAGATTAAAAAGATTAGAGAGATAGATTGTCGTACCGATAGATTTAAAATGTCATTTTTCCCGTGTTCCATAAGAGAGAACAATAGGCAGCGTAGCAAAGGGATAGGTAGGTGAAATATAGTGAGAGTAGAGTGTAGTGCATGATACATGTAATAACAACCAATAATCCCTTTCTTATTCTGGAGATACTAAACCATCTAGCTGCTAATGACCCTATTATCTAGCATGTCTCCATTAAATATCCTAGTTTCATGTCAATAGTGCAAGTTTGGTGATCTTCACCCCCTGCCACTCACCTCGTTGTGGCTCGCAGGGAATTGCGTGGATGTAGGTAGGTTCAATTGCATCTGATGAATGATGTCGGACGCCCAACCCCCGCGGCAGCTGCAGCCTCTAATACGGAGACACACCGGAAGTAATGAAAGGAAGTTCACAACATTGAATGACTCACTCTTGGAATAAGGGACAGAACTGCAGGATGCGTTGAGAGCAGGCAGGAAATTCCCTTTCCCTCGCAGCAAATTCCAAAGACTGCTAGGGTGTTCTGTTCCGCCATTCACGTCGGAATCAGATCTATCCGATAGGTTGATACATAAGTATGCACCAGAATTAAATGAATTATAAAATGAATTTTGAGAATTAAATTTTTTTTAATGTCTTGTAATGAATTTTTGGAAAAATAATAGCTCTCCTCCTAGCACTCACAAAATAAGTAATAATGAATTAACAAGGTAAAGATGGTAAAAAGTAAGCTTCGTCTATTTGCCGATGACGCAGTAGTGTACAGGGAAATTCTATGCCCAAATGATAAAGAATATTTAAATATTGACCTACAAGCAATTGAAACTTGGTGTGATACATGGCAGTTAGAATTAAACTTTAAGAAATGTCTTGTAATGAATTTTTGGAAAAGAATAGCTCTCCTCCTAGCACTTACAAAATAAGTAATAATGAATTAACAAACGTGGAATCCATTAAATATCTTGGAATAAGACTGACACATGATCTTTCCTGGGGTAAACACATACGTGATATAATGGGTCAAGCGATTCGTAAACTGGGATTCATCAAAAGAGTATTGGGTAAATGTGACGATCATGTACGAGAAATCGGCTACTTTTCCCTTGTAAGACCTCATTTGGAATATGCTGCCAGTGTATGGGATCCCTACGAAATCGGTCTAAATAACGAACTTGAACGTGTGCAGTGAAGATCGGCAAGAATTGTAAAGGGACGGTACGATAACCTTATTAGCGTAATCAGTCTATTAAATGAATTAAATTGGGAATCATTGTCAGATTGAAATTTAGACTTAATCTCTTAAATAAATTCCAAGATAATATTTTCAGTGATGACATTAAAAATATTTAGCGAACTGAATACTTATGGTAGACTGGACCATAATCACAAAATTAGAGAAATTGATTGCCGAACTGACAGATTCAAAATGTCCTTTTTTCCTCGTTCTATTAGGGATATGATTAACGGTAAATATATCCAATACGAGTGTAGCAATGGATAGCATAGGTAGTTGCATGTTGTTGTAAGAACTTGAAGCTAACCCAACCAACAGCATGTTTTTGCATGTTTGCTTTGCTATTTTCATCTTTTTTTAATAGTGTAGTTTAGGACAGTAGGTATATAAATACTAATCCTTTTTAATGCATGATATGTAGTGCATGTTTGGTGAGAATTCACCCCCTGCCACACACCTTTATGCTGGCCTGCAGGGTGTTATGTAGATGTATGAAGCAAAGTAGCACACATTTCAAGTGTTCACCTCGGAAGTGGTGCTCGGCTGCTCGAGGGTCCTTTCTTTTCGCGGCAAGCGTTACTCTCTTGTTCGTCCGCGTGTTTCCTTCCGTGCCTCCTTCTCCTCTCGGGACTGCGCATCATTCGCTCTTCAATCATGATCTCACTCCTCAATCCCAATCGCTCCCTCAGAACGTGGTCGGAATGTCACCTCTCATGGCCATTGGCGAAGCTGTGTACACTCTGAATGAATACTAATGCTTTACCCGTTTGGTTACCCATTCAGTAAAGCCTATGAGAACGCTAGACACAAAACAACGAGCATTTCACGCAGACAGAGCAGGATGACAAATCGATAAGAACGTGTTATATTATTTCGACTTAGTATTGCCACAGACACGCAACTTAAAAACCTAGGATCGTGTCCGAAAATGTGTTTCAGGGAAATTGTTCATAGACAAGGATGTAACGTGCTCAATCTATTGGTAGACTAGCTGTTAATTCCACAGAATAAGGTGAAAATATAATTCTGTGACTATACTATTAAGTACATAATCTGCGCTTTGGTGACGTTCTGGCAAATTGCGCGAGGGAGTGCTCCTGGCTGGAGGATGAGTTTAGAGCTCCATTGTCCGTTGATTGCTCTGGAAGTTTACGACGACGATGAGTCCAGCACATTTCGTCCCGAGGCTCGAATTCTGCAGTGGCTGAGGCGATGTGTGCGCTCTCTGTTGACGCAAGCGAAGCGGCACAGGAGTGAGGCAGCGCTGACGGCTCGAATGCAAACTCTCATTAGGCGTGATTCGTTCTGCAACGCAGTGGCACTCCGTGGAATCCGAGAGGAGACAACAAACCACTGATCGCTTCAATTTGCGATAAAAGCACCGAACAAAAGAAGCATCTAGAGGGATCTAAGTTCCGCTGACAATTCCAAAAGAGAATGGCGACCGACTACGAAGCAGGCTTGCAAAGGTGATTAATCACCCAACAGTGTCCAGAACTCGTCGATTCGGTGGAAAATAGAGTGCGCCCTTTCCAGCAAACGCTTCGCACCTGTCGTTCGACAGACGACGGCCGGGCTTCCCTCTCAATTGCTTGGCGTCCTCCGTGAGAGAGGTGCCGAGTTCGAGAGTGGAGGCCTGGGGGTCTACGAGAGGGCTCGAGGGACGGGGAGGACAAAAAAACGTGAGAGGCCGAGAGGGGCCCTTTTCGACCCTTCCTCGGGAGGGTGGGGGGGGGGGCGGGTCTCGCCAGGGTCCCTCACGGGCCCCTAAGGGGCTCTAAATTCCTGGAGGGCGGTCGGTAAGTGGCGGGGGGTGTATACCTCCGGCGTCAGTCTCCCAGCCGACGCGAATAGCAGCAGGACTCCGTGAAGCACGCTCCCAGGTAAAGTTCCTCCTGTCGTCCGCCTTCTTGCGCGACACACACTCTCTCTCTCCTCTTCCTGATACACATATTAATTAATCTCTCGTGTCCTGCGCCCGGCAAAGTCTCCGAATCGGGCGACTTCATCCGCGTGCGTCGCCGATATCTTCCACATCTTCACTCGACGGAGAGCATCTTCGCTTCTTTTCATCTGCTTCCTTGATTTCAAGCTGAAATCACCGACAAGTTCCCGCTTCTGCCTAATTTTGTTCGATTGATGAATTATTCCAAGTGCCGTATCTACATACCTTGCGACGACTTGCTTCATTCATGAATTAAATAAATTAAAAGAATATTAGGGAAAAGTGAGGAGAGGGTGAAGGAACGTTGCTATTTTTCAATTGTTAGAACACACTTAGAATATGGTGAGAGCATATGGGACCCTTATGAAGCAGGCCTAATTTACGAATTAGATCGAGTACAACGAAGAGCAGCGAGATATGTAAAAGGGTGTTACGATAGGGAAAGCAGTGTGTCTGGTATGTTAGCCGAATTGGGGTGGGAATCGCTGTCACAACGCAGGCTGAATTATAGACTTCATCTTCTGGGAAAATTTAAGGAGGGACATTTCATTAATGACTTTAATCATATATTGCTGGCTCCGACTTATTATGGTAGGCTCGATAATTCTAATAAAGTTAAGGAGATAGATTGCAGGACGGACAGGTTTAAAATGTCATTTTTTCCGCGTACGATTCGAGATCAGAACGTTAAACATCGCGTAAATCGGTAATAATTGTAGAGGTAATATTCAGAGTAGGTCGATAGTTTTTTTTTTAATTACCTGCATGTTCAAATCAACGTGTGACTTGCATGCAATGCCTTTTTTTGCATGCACGAGTATCGATGAAATTGGTGTCGGGTTTCAAGGCATGCATGGTATTCGTGGGTGTGTCCTGCATGATTGGGATTTGGTAGTTTTCTTCTTTTTTCCCCAATTACTTTTAAAGGTGTAGTGTTTGCTTTGTAGTGTTCAGTTTTGTTTGTTGTGTCATTGTTCCTGGTGTGGATGCCACACACCCTCGAGGTGGCTTGCAGGGTATGTCGTAGATATAATGTTTCCCGTCCCGCATTCCCTTACGTCTTTTTCCATTCAACTCCATCCCACTGCTTGTCGAGCGATTAACTTTTTCCCACAATCCTCTTGCTACATAACTGCCCTAGATCAGACACACAACCTCATCTTAAGGTCCACGCCGGGCGTCGCTCCTCAACTGTCAGTTTCGCCGTAGGCTTCACCGCCCCTCTGGGATTCTGCGCTCCGAGAATACTTCCTTGCGACATGACACTATCGCCCCCGTCATCCTGCTTGTTATCCAAGCGAAGCGCATAATAGGTTGCAACTAGCCTCACCTTAGCAGTCCGCATCAACGCCTCAATGTTCTATTTCCAACCAATTCTTCCGTTTATCTCTAGTTGAGGAACAAAAGTATTTATCCACTCATCGATCCTGTGTAAGAAGTTGCTATTGGCAAACGCAAAAATGGTTTCCTCACAATGGCGAATACTTCACAAAAGTATCGTGCTGTTGGAATTGAATGTTCGTATTTCATTTTATTTGATCTACCTATAGCTTATTAACAACTTTCACGTAGTCATTTATACATGAGTCATGGATTATAGTTCCCTGGTCCGTAGCATGTCCAGATTCTTTGAGGAGCGCCCTGCATATTGCACGGAGGACGTCGGGAATCGCAGTTTGCCATGTTGGCTACTAATCGCCTGGGCCCTTAGCACGTACCTACGTACACTGGGTTCCCTTCCAATATGGAACGGAATAAGAGGGATGGCGATTTTACGCAGTCACAGCATAATTTCATTTTTTTTCTCTGACGAAAGGAGAACCGCGTTAAGTTTCACAGCGGTCGGCACTTAATAAACTGAAAGCGTGATGAATGGTGAATGCAGGGTGAAAAGTGCGCTCGTGATGCATGAACGTGAGCTCATTTCCGCCGCTGAAAATGATAGATATGTTTTGAAAATCACTTTCGTGAGACTGAAATAACCTCAAGCCCAAAAAACACTTGTCGCTGCAGAGAGTTCATTTCCCACCTCCGCCTCTGCGTTCATCCCTCTGCTATTCAATTGAGGCACTTTACCCCCAAAATGACAGTTTCCGCGAAATTGTACGACAAATTAAGGGTGAATGTATTTAGGCCCCTCTCACTACCTGACTTTGGAATATTCCTCAAATCTTTTTTTGCCCCTCCTTGTACACTCGAGGGTCAATCGGAATCCAACTGACGTTTTTTGAAATTTCAAAAAAGTTGTTTTTTTTTCTTGGACAGCCTATCGCGGCGTGCAAAAGTTGGCTGGTGCAAAAGTTGGTGGTCAGGCTCAAATGAAGTCGCTATTCCGCACCAATCAGATTACTCTTCTACATCTACATCTACATAATACCCTGCAAGCCACCATAAAGGTGTGTGGCAGGGGGTGATTTCTCACCAAACATGCACTACATATCATGCATAAAAAAGGATTAGCATTTATATAGGTACTGTTCAAAACTACACAATTCAAAAAAGATAAAAATAGCAAAACATACATGCAAAAACATGCTGTTAGTTGGGTTTGCTTCAAGTCCTTGTACCGACATGCAGCTACCAATGTTATCCATTGCTACACTCGTATGGGATATATTTACCGCTATTCATATGAGATGAGGGGGACGTGCTGGCGACTCGAGGGTCGCGGGATCGATTCCAACCTCGGCCTTGAGTGCTGTGTCTGTTGTTAGATAATTGTTCGGTGGACCGAATGGAACGCCTTAATCCTCCTTCCGTTTCGCAGTAACCGCAAAGGCTCTCGGGATCAGGTGTGGAATCACGGATCTATCTTTCGCGCTATCGCAATCTTCATCGCTAACGCTTACCCCTTAGAGTAGCGCAGGGTTAACAATAACCGTCTATAAAATTCGCTCCATGGATTGTGATTAGCGATTTGAGGTGCTGTGCGAAAAATGAAGAATGGGGATTACGTTCTCTCTGACATAAGTTAAATAAAAAAATGACGATAAGGCTAGCGCACGCCTTATGTGAAGTTCCATGTGATCGAGGCTCTTCCTTTTATTCGATGGAATTCCTTCCAGTCCCCGGATCGCATTCGCAAGCTCCTGAGCATATCCGCTGACGAGTGTCATCCCTGTGTCCCGCAGGCATGGGTGCCGGGTGCCGTTCGCCGGCGCTGCCGTTGGTGCTGCTGCTGCAGTGCTGGTGCTGGGCGGCGGCGGCGCTGAATGTGTTGGTGCTGCACCCGCTGCACGGAGCCAGCCACGAGGCCCAGCTGCGCACCCTGTCGGGCGAACTGCTTTCGAGAGGGCACCACGTCACCACGGTGCGGTTCCAGCCGGCGAGGCGCCCACCGGGAGGCGACCGGGTGAGCCGGGCCATCGGGTGCTTACTAAGATGGCGGGCATGGATGGGGGTGATCACTCGGGACCGAAATCGCTATTTTATTCACGAAATCCTCGGATTGAGACGAAAAATTAATTTTCATTTAGAAATTATTCTTCTAACCACATCTTTCACTCAAAATTTTAGAAATTCCAATACTCAAAAGGTGACGCCCAACGAACGGGATGCAATTAACACTTGTACGTCATCAACCTCCCCTATTTGACTATTTTGGCGGGAAAACTGGAGGGGAAGTGGGGGAGGGGTGAGGTCTGCGTAGTACACACATATCCTGTCGCATCCTGTACATAACCCGAAACAACTTAATTACAAAATATTTCGCATATATTTTGGCGTTACTAAAAGTGTGCTGAAGTTATTTGCTTATATACAAATGAAAATGTAGTCAGATATGCAATGCCCGTCGAAATAACCTGAAGTGAGTCTCAATTCCATTGGCATACTAGTAGTCAGTAGTAGTTTATTTTAGTAGTCAGCTGTGCGTTTTCACCGTCATCATGGGTCAACAATCCTAAGGTTGCTTAGCGACGCAGCCCTCCACTCGATTCTTCCATCGGCCAACCTCTTCATATTAACGTAGCTCAACTTTTTTACATCCTTCACAACCTGTTCCATATAATATCTCATACGAGGCCTGCCTCTTCCATTCTTCCCGTTCACTTTTCCCTCGACGATTGTCTTCATCAGGCCATCGTGTCTCAAGATATGGCCCATTAAGTTGTCCCGTCTTCTTTTTAATGTTTTCAGCAGGCTTCTCTTCTCTCCCACTCTTTTTAACACTTCTATCTTCTATCGGCCAACTTTTTTATTGTGACGTAATTCTTCTCTTTACATCTCTCCCAACCTGTTCCATGTATCTCAACGAGGCCTGCCTTTCCCACTCTTCCCGTTCACTTTTTCGATCCGATCTTACCGTTTCACTTTCACGAAGGTCTTCATCAGGCCATCGTGTCTTAAGATGTGGCCGATTACGTTGTCCCTTCTTCTTTATAGAGTTGTCAGCAGACTTCTCTTTTCTCCCACTCTTCTTAGGACTTCTTCATTTGTCACTCGGTCGATCCATTTTATCTTCATCATTCTTCGGTAGCTCCACATTTCGAATGCTTCCACCCTTTTCTTCTCCGCTGCTGTCATCGTCCATGCCTCACTGCCGTAAAGAAACATGCTCAAGATATACGTTTTGATGAATTTCTTCCTTACTTCCAAGCTTGTATTTCCAGCTGTTAGTAGATTCCTCCTTTGATAGAACGCCCTCTTTGCCTGGGCTATTCTGCTGACTATTTCTTTCTTGCTTTGTCCGTCGTGGGTTACTCGGCTCCCTAGGCAACAGAACTCTTTCACCTCTTCCAGTTTTTGTTTTCCTAGTTTGACATCGGTTTTGGCCTCTTCTTTCTTGCTGCACACCAATATCTTAGTCTTCTTCTTATTGATCTCCAGCTGACATCTGGCCATTGTTCTTTCCATGGTCATCAGCATCTTGTGCGTTTTATAAAATTTAATTTTTATTTGTTTCGATGATTTACGTCGACTGATAGCACAAATCACTTAGAGGAGAGCTTAGCCATTTACGTTTGGTCAGCGTTGAATGCATCTCCAAAACACAACAAAACCTCTTCCTTTGTTTTCTCCGTGAAACTCTTCAAAATCAGTCTTCATAGTGGTGTGGGATGGAAAGCGAGGCCTCCGACATGTTATTCTGATTCATCGTCCCATTGCCACGCCTCATTCTCCCTCTCTTTGTAAAGCATTGAGGAAATATTTTTCTGCTCTTTGACCGTTTACAGAAAAAGTTACCGCCATACCATCTTAAGGAGGTTGGCTCGCGACTGCTTGAGTCAAGTTGTCTAAGGAATCTTATTAATTTAAGTACGAGCATATGCCTGCTAAGTGATACTTACTTCAAAAAGAAAATTACCTTAGATATTGAAAGTCAAAAGTATCCCAAGGAAAACGATGGAAAGTCGAAGGATTTATTTTTTATGATAATTTTAATTAGCTCGACGATGGAGTCAATTCAGCATTTACTTTAAAGAAATAAATTCATGTACTCAATGAATTTACTAATGTATAACACCAGATTATTACTATGTTATGTTATAATATTTTTCTGAAATATTCTTTAATATCTCATTAGTAATGATATTACTCATACGCCATACATTTTGGCTAGAGCGACCGCAGCGCCACTTGAAGACAACTAACGCATTTCGTCTGCTATAAGCGCAGAAATTGGTGGATTTAGCGAAAAATACGGTGGGTTGATGCCTTTTTTTCGTGTCATTTTATATCTTGTGAAATTACGCTTTAAATATCAGTTTTTTGCAAAAATGACATGTCACTATGGTATTTTTAAACGTTATATTCCCATGTGATGGCCATTCTCGCCGTTAATCGTATGTAATTTCAAATGCAATTTGTGCAAAAAGGAGTATGGGTTGGTATAATTATCTTTACTTTATCAGATAGAGGAACTTTAGTTCTACAAGCGCTGAAAATATAAAAAAATGACATGACTTTCACTTTTCGGATCAACCTCCTCAGTACCTACTCAACGAAAAATGAACTTAGCGCCCATGGGGAATTTCGAAAAAAATAGTTAGCGAGTACTGCAGCACGCCATTCATCCGTCTTTTTGTTTGAACCAACCGTTTTAGCGCTTGCACGCATGAGTTGATTTCATTTATTATTAATAACAATTGTTATGGCAGATATATGCATCTATTTTTTATTTAATTCGATAGTTAACATCATAACAAACACGTTGCACTATTTTTAAACGCACGAATCTACAGGAATATTTTAAGTTTTGATCTTTGATAAAGATTCTTTTCATGAAATTTTCATATTTTCGATAGCTATTACTTGCGCAAATTAAAATAACTTCCTTACATTATGCTTACTAATATATTATTTATTGAATTCGACTTGCTATATCCTGGTGATTACAATTATCAAAATAGAATTCGATCGAAAAATACGACTTCCACATGATTTTGAAGTATCCGTTGCACTCTATTGACCTCAGTCCACGGACTTGCCACCTCAAAAACGCTTTCTTTCAAAATGATTATATCCAACTGGTGCTCGCTTATCACTCAACTGACTGCCACTCGAGGATAGTCAGGTATCCCTTTGGACAACCCAATACTCAAAATTCCCTGAATAGTAATTTTATTTTTACTTGCCACGACCGCATATCGGGGATTCTGCGACACTGTGCGGCGTCATGTCTCAAATACACACAAGAATACCCTTTTTCCACACGGCGTCACCTTCAAATAAAAAAATACCCTTCTTTCCAATGATTAAACTTTATCTGAAGTCCACTAAGTATGACGCATAGCTGGCGATCTTGAAATACAGGGGCTTGTGATCACGGAGACTAGTCCAGAGATGCCAGATGAATGAAGCCAACCATAAAAGCAGGCTAGCCGTGAGTGGATCGGCGTTGGTCGAGAGGGGGGAGCAACGGGGGGCGGGAGGCAAATGGCACGTGGCGACAGGAATTCTTACGAATTCAGCCCGTGTGAAGTCTCTTCCTTCGGAGATCCTGGGAGCTGATGCAGGGTGGCGATTACAATGAGGGGCTCGCGATGACCCTCAGCACCTCGTAGCCCTTAGAAGAAACTCCGAACCTCGGAAGACGTTTCCCATGCGCCTCGGCTTTCTCCACCTCTCTCCTCGACAGTCGGTCCTTGCCTCCGACTCCCTTCTCAGATGATGGCCACCTTACTTGGCTCTGGCACAATGCTCACACTAGCAGCGTTCAACCAGCAATGTCTCTCCAGGCAATCCGTCCAAGAGTTTGTTCCCTTTTCGTCGGTCTCGGGCGAGCGTCATATGCCCCTTTTTCTCCACCCAGAATGCCCCACTGTGTGTCGTCTGCTATTACGATGTTCTGTTCCAATCACTTATTCGATGGTCTTTTCAACCGGGATTTTTGAAACGTAGTTAAAGGCACTCACTCAAACTATTACTCGTGTTTTTCACTTATATTCACAAATACATTTTTTACTCACACATTCACACAACCCTAATCATTCACTCATTTACATTTTTTTTAATTTACACAAATAAGCCCTTAAAAAAACCATTTACAAATAGTTTGCCCAAATCGCGAACTTCCACATAGCAAAAAAATAGACGGATGGACATCACGGAGCCTTCCGTGGGCCATCACAATATTAAGGGAGTAGACCTGTATTCCATATTTTTCATCCCCTGATGTTTTCTTCCCTTGATGTACGGCAAATATTGACAAAACACTGAAGGAGGGCGCTGGAAAAAAACGATTGCGACACTGCGCTCTTAAGCAGCGTTTACACGTAGCAGTTGACTGCTATTGACAGTTGCGAGATGCGCGATATCGCTACTGCTATGATGCGTCTGCACCAACTTCTATGCAGCTTAAAGCCGCTATTTAGGCGTTGTCATAGCAAATAAAAAGAGTTTTATTTCAATAGTGATTGATGCTCAAATTTTCATGAAATTCTTCAAGCAATAAATTCCATCGACGATTATCTTTTGTTCCCATTCTTTAAAGAGTAGAATCTCCCCTTTCGGGGAGGGATATCTTTGTTATTATATCCAAATTCCCGATATCAGACGTCGTGTATTGCTTTCCGTTGGCGATTGTTGCGATTGTGTTGGATACATTTCCGCTGGAAAGTAGACGGGCTTCAACTTTGCTAATAGCTCGAACTAGGATCGATAGTGTTCGACATGTGTCCAGTATCGACCTGAACTAGCATCCCAGTTGCTATTTACACATGCGAGTGGGGCTTAATAGTTGTTAGCAGTTGACTGTCATAGCAGTGTTACTGCTACGTGTAAATGCACCTTTAAGTTGATTTCACGCTAACTAAAATTCGACCAATCCTTACGCCGTTTCCGTTCCTTGGTAACACATGTTTCGCGCTTATTTTTTATCGACGCCATTGCCATTCTCGAAATTCTCCACGCTAATTTGTGTGCAAGACCTCCTCCCAAATCAACCGACCGATAGTTCCTCTCTCTGTTTGCAGCTTCTCCATGGCAACCTGACGCTGATCTCTCTGACGGTGGCCAATGAGGGTGGCTCCGTGCCGTTCGTCACCAGGGGGCGGAGGGGCCGCTTCCGGCTGCCGGTGGGGCGCCTGTGGCGCCTTGGGCTCTGCCCCTTCCAGGTGCCGCTCTCCGCCTTCCGCACCAACGACGCCCTGTGCGCCGCGCTGCTGGGGAGGGGGCGCCGGCGCCTCCGACGCGGCGCCTTCGACGTGGCGCTGGTGGACGCGCTGGCCAACGAGTGCGGGTTCGCCCTGGCGCACGCCCTGGGGGCGCCGGCCCTCGCCTACTGGGCCCTGCCCCCCAGCGGGGGCGAGGCGGACTACCTGGCGGGCCTCTGGAGGCCCCCGCCCCTGGCCCACGGCCCCGCCATCCTCACGGGACTCACGGACACCATGACGTACGCGCAGAGGGCGCAGAACGCCTTCTACAGGCTCATGGCACACCTCCTCATGGCGGTGAGTGGCAGCCGGAACAACACCGAACACAATTGCCGCTCCCCCAACGAATGCGTCGAGGCAGTAGAATCGGGTGGAGAATTGATTAGGTGTTGGTTTTCAGTTTCTTTGAAAAAGTTCAGGAATGGCGGGATAGGCTGCCTTGTTGCTGACGTCATGATTCGCAGGATGTACGACGTACGCCGTACGTCGATCGAAGTGCGCCCGACTACGGGTCAACTTCACGGTATGCTTCGTAATGAAAATAAGTCACTGAAAATCCAAACTATGGCTTAAAGAAATAAATATTTACTCAGTAATCCATTTAGTGCAAAGATAAAAAAATTAAGGAGATTTTTCTTGCTTTCATGTTTGAAAATTCTTTGATTGTTGAATCTGGGTCCAGTTCATTGGTCAAATCATTCTCGATGGCCATTGTTGCCGATCCACTCAAACGCACTTGGAAAAATGCTGATCTTAAATGAATTTTTATCGGTCCTAACTTTGAAAAACTTCTTTAGCCACTAGCCGCTGAAACATGGAGCGTTTGGATAATTCTTAATGCAACAAAAATATTAGGAAATGTGTCCATATAACCATTCTTTTGTTGTAAATGACAAGGCTTTAGCAGGAGAGCTTCTAGAGGGTAGCCAGCATTGGAGCAAGAATTTGTAGCTCGTCAAAGAGTCCATTTATGTGACATTCTTCCCCATCACTTAAAACACTGTAAAGATGCATACAGGAATCAACTCATTCCCGCCCCACGTCAGTAGATTGCTGATGCCGTTTAGAAAACTGAAATTCTTGCTGTGATTATTCTCCATGAGTTCCAATCTCCCACCAAGCGAATATCGCAGAAGAAGAAATTAACTTTTAACGATATTCTCCCAGCTTTAACGGGTTCATCTTCACTCTCGTGGGCATTTTCATTTTTCGTTTACGGGATTTGGTTTTTCTTTTCAAACTCACTCGCAAACACCGGTTTGTCCTTTGCAGGTTCTTTTGCGTCAGTGATTACGATATTGAGTCCTTCTTCAAATCTAACCTTTTATAGAAAAATCTGCACACTTTCAAATGATATCCATTGAGCATTTGAGGTCGGATGTGACTTTCTGCAACGCCTTATACACCACGTTTATTTTAAAGAGGATCTCGTGCCAAGTTACCTCGTAAACACAGAAACTTGAAACTTTGCAGTTTTTTGCAATTCCTAAAAGAGTGTTCCTTCCAAATGCGTTCTGATCTTGAGAGGCTTTGTAGACAGCATCGCACATTTCCCCAATCTTACAGGCAATAAGAGCTCAATCCCACATCGAGTATTGCTGAGAGGTTTCACTGTTGGTGTGCGCTTCGTCCAAATATTCCATCGATGAGTCAAACTTGAAAAGAAGATTTTTTTGAACAATGATAAAACATTCGACTGCTACGGGGTGGCCTCGTCAACCAATAGATTAAGCGGAGGATATCCACGTGGCACGAATAAGGCACCGCAGTTCAAGTCCAGAGTATTCTTTTCTGAACTCCAGCATGCTTTCCTTTCATGTTGGAGCCGTTATCATATCCTTGTCCTCTCCTGCTCTTTAAAGCGATGTTTCGTACGCACAACTAACTGGTCGAGTAAGATTTCTGGGAGGCCTGTAGAATCCGTAACAGGAACGAAACCTAAAATATGTTATTTAATTAACACTTCCTCGTTCTCCGCAAATTTCACAAAACTCACAACCTATGTCATATGACTAGTGTGACTAACATCGGGTGTACAGTACAGTAGTGTGGAATGAAAAAATGTTCACTGCTTTCACTCATTTAAAATACGGCGATGAATCTTTGTGGACAAGAGACTATTTAACTCGTTTTGAATAGTTTTGCTGAAAAAATGAACATGTGCCTCTTCATGAGTGACTCTTCTCAGTTCGTTAATTTCCGTTCATACGATGAGATGCTTCTATTGCAGAGTGCATCATGTGTGTATCGATACATAGATGACGTAGAAATCGTACTCAAACTTCATGGCAGTGACGTCAGAAGGCTACTTTAACGGTGAATGGGTGTATTGGCTATTAATGGCTATTATTATCTCTCTCATTTTATTTATGTGAAAATAACAGTAGGAAATTGAATCAAATGTACATAACATTCTCATCCTGCATTGTGGTCAGCGGTTTTACAGTGTGATCCTTCAAGTGTGAGTTCCTTTGATGTATAACGGAGACACTCCTTGCTTCCCCATGCTTGTGCACTACATTAAAAGGCGCACATAATTCGTTCACGGGGAGTTTTTGTGCGGAACGCGCACAATTCCCGTGTGTATCATTTCCTGCAGTTAAGCCTCCAACCTCTAGAGGTATCAACTGTTCAAAACTTTACAAAATTCTTTGTTCAAACTTTCGAAAGTCTTTCTTCATTCCAGAGGTATTCACAATCAATTCACTTAGATATCTTCCTCAAATGTTGTTTTTTAAGAAAAAAACGTTTTTGAAGTATTTCAGCTGTCCTGCAACATCTTGTATGAATATAGCCAGTCTTTATAGTCACCCCATCTCAAACAATCTCCATGGTTTCATCTACATCTACACGATACCCTGCAAGCCACCGCGAGAGTGTGTGGCAGGATGTGAAGATCACCAAGCATGCACTACTAACATGCAAACAAGCAACTATAGGGTCTCATGCAACTAGATTGCTAGTATCTATAGTATTTAAGGGATTAATACATGCATCATGCACTACGGAGTAACATATTTCCCCTACCTATTCCTTTGCTTGCTGCCTATTCTGTTCTCTTATAGTACGGGGGAAAAAATGCCATTTTGAATCTTTCGGTACGAAAATCTATCTCTCTAATCTTATTTACTTGGTCGCATCTAGCATAATACGCTGGTGTTTTTAATATGTGCCTAACATCTTCAGTAAAGCTATCCGATTAAAATTTCTCTAATAGATTTAATCTGTACTTAAACCTACGCTCTGATAATGATTCCCACCCTAATTCTTTTATTAATTCTGAAACTCTACTCAACCTATCGTAACACCTTTTAACGAACCTAGCTGCTCTACACTGCACTGTCTAGTTCTCTGATCCAACCTAATTCATTCGGATCCCATACACTGGCTGCATACTCAAGGTGGGGCCTAACTAGTGAAAAGCAACATCGCTCTTTTGTCTTCTCATCACATTTCCCCAGTACTCTTTTTATAAATCCTAGCTTTCTCTTCGCTCGGCCGCATATTTCCCTAATGTGTCTTCCCCACGATAAATCTTTAGTGATTGTTACACCTTATGGATTCAACGTTTTCGATCTTCGTGTTATTAATTCTATAGGATCGCTCTATCGAATTATTCCTCCCCCAAAAATTGATAGCTACACACTTTTTAAGGTTAAGTTCTAACTGACATTTGTCGCACCACTCTTGAATTGCATCTAAATCTTTGCTAAGCGATTTCCTGTCTTCTTCTTTTGATATTCCCCTATACACTACCGCATCGTCTGCCAAAAGTCTAAGCTTTGTACTAACTAGGGTACACAAATCGTTAATGTATAAAAGAAATAGAAGTGGACCTACTACGCTACCCTGGGGAACTCCCGATGTGACTTTGATTGTGTCCGACATGATACCATCTATGACAACACTCTGCTCTCGCCCACTTAAGAATTCCTTTACCCAACATACAACGTCTTTATTTATACCTAAACTATCTAACTTCAAGATTAATTTATCATGACAAACTTTATCGAATGCCTTTTTAAAATCTAAAAATATCGCATCAACTTCAGTACTGTTTTCGCCGGAGACTAAAATATCGTGTACGAATAATGGTTAGTAGTACTACTACTCTTACTATACTTCAATAGTTTCTACCATCTTGAGTCTGGAATTCCTTGACAATGCCCTTCAAGTCGCCGCCGGAAGAGTGTGTGAGATAAGTAAAAACACATCACTGAGCACTCATGAGTACCCAGAATACAAAACTATTTTAAGTTACTACATTAAGGGTTCCGATGTTAAACTTCAATTGTGTAATTAAACGAAGCCACCAACGAAATTCACTAATTTCGCGTAAAAACGGCTATAAAAAGAATCTCCTCGGATAAAAATATTTAAGGTTTTGCGGCAATCGTGAAAATAAATAAAATTCTCCCAAGCAGGCATGAAACACACACGGGGGAACTTCGATGTCATCCATTAGTCTCCCAAATTATATTTGATAAATGGTTTTAAACAATGAAAAATAGTTTCATGACATGTTTCGATGCGAAAGAAGTAAGGGGTAAATTATTTAATTTGCTCACATTTCATGAAATATCTAAATGAAGATCGTGAACACTCTTCGATTATTATTCTCCCTTATGCAGGGAGAAAAATCAGAGCAGTATATGAGTGGCTCTCTATAAAACAACGCTTTCAAAAGTATAACACACTCATCATCACGCTGCAGCAGACTGAAGATGTCTTTTCGGAGTCCACGGAATTAATGGGGGCGTTTACTCGGAACCGAAATCAGAATTTTTTACACGAAATTGTTAGATGGAAACGAAAAAAGAATTTCAGTGAAAAAATTAATCTTCAAACCACAACCATTCACTCATAAATCAAAAGTTAAAATAAGCAAAAGGTGACGCCCACCGAAAATGCTGCTGTGTAAACATTGACGTCATTTTCCTCCCGTCTTTGAGTGCTTTTGGGGGAAGGGAAGGGAGTGGAGGGGGGTTCTCGGAAGGTCTGCTCGCACAGATCCTGTTGCAACTGCTCCTATTGACAAAGTCAGCTGTGTCCCCCCCTCTACGAAAAGGCAAAGTAGCCTCGCGGACTCAGTTGTGATTGGACGAAGTCGATATACGTCAGGGGTTGCACCACACCCACCTTTCCGAAAGGGTTAAAAACTTCAGTTTTTCGCCGCTTATAACTCGAGAAATAATTGACGGATCAAAATACGGAAAAATACGGGTCTTTTTATTTTAAAAACTCTATCAGATTCGGCGATAAAAAAAATATGGTAAACGACCCTATTCTGTTCCAAAGCTCCCTTCTTCCCGTCCTTTCCTCCTCCGTCAATTCGTGTCTGAAGGCATTCCATTCGTTCTTCTTCCTCAAATCGCCAGCTTTGCGACTTTCCAGAGGAGCCCTGCCGGCCAATTCTTACGGCTTTAGGCCTCTCTTCCTTCACCATTTCTCGGATTGACTCTTATTCCGACGCATGCACTCTCAAACATCGATTTACTGTTGGCGTTCTTCGATCTCACCAATCCTGAAGTAGGAGGATCTGATTTGGAAGACTCGGAATCAGTCTGGATTGGTCCAGGGCATATCGATGCCCTGGACATTCATATTTTGGAATAAGATTGACACATGATCTTTCCTGGGGTAAACACATTCGTGAAATAATGGGTCAAGCGAATCGTAAACTGGGTTTCATTAAAAGAGTACTGGGTAAATGTGACGATCATGTACGAGGAATCAGCTACTTTTCCCTTGTTAGACCTCATTTGGAATATGCTGCCAGTGTATGGGATCCCTACGAAATCGGTCTGAATAACGAACTTGAACGTGTGCAGCGAAGATCGGCAAGATTTGTAAAGGGACGATACGATAATTATATTAGCGTAACCAGTCTATTAAATGAATTAAAATGTAAATCATTGTCAGACTGAAATTTAGACTTAATCTCTTAAATAAATTCCAAGACGATATGTTCAGTGATGATGTTAAAAATATTTTTCGGACCCCAACTTACTATGGTATACTGGACGATAATCACAAAATTAGATAAATTGATTGCCGAACTGACCGATTCAAAATGTCCTTTTTCCCTCGCACAATTGGAGATACGAATAACGGTAAATATGTCCAATCGGAGAGTAGCAATGGATAGCATTGGTAGCTGCATGTTGGTATGAGTTCTTAAAGCTAACCTTATTAACAGAATGTTTTTGCATGTTCGATTTGCTATTTTTATCTTTTTTTAAATTGTGTAGTTTAGAACAGTATATAAATACTAATCCTTTTTTATGCATGATATGTAGTGCATGTTTGGTGAGAATTCACCCCCTGCCACACCCCTTTGTGGTGGCTTGCAGGGTATTATGTGGATGAGAGTTCGCTCCGGATCCCAGTGTTCCATTCGAAGGCGAGGTCACTCTGATCCGCAGGTGCAGTTCTGGTCCACCCACGCCGCGATTCAACGCCACCTGCCGGGAGCCCCTCATCCGCGGACCCTCCTCGAGGACGTCGCCGGGGTCCTCGAGAACTCGGACGTGGCCCTCGACTACCCAAGGGCCCTGCCGCCCAACGTCATCAACGTCGGCTGCCTACAATGCCGACCTCCGCGGCCACTGCCTCCGGTAACTACACTCACATCCACTCGCATAACCCGACTTCGCTCGTGGCTTCGAAGTCATCGTCCATTCGGTTCCGTTGGACTCACGTGTGCTCTGATTGGTCCAAGTCTTTTTTCTTCCTGAGAACACGTATCGGGGCTCTGAAAAGCGTGTATCTGTCGTCCTGTGGAGATTTTCTGAACGATTCCAACAGCTCCTCTAAATATTCGTGGGTAGTACCGACTTTCTTTCCTCATCAAACTTGACTGACCCTAGGATACGCGTGTTGCAACGCAGGCGAAGTGGACGAAAAGGAGCCCCTTCATCGCCTCCGTTCCTTGCCGATGATCATCGTCAAAATAGGACGCTTTTCGCAGTCGTGCATGTTGGATTCCCTTTTGTCGTCGGGAGGTGGAGACGTTCGTTGATGCTCACTTGTTTCCAGGAGCTAGAGGAATTCGTGGAGGGGTCGGGGAGTGCCGGCATCGTGGTGTTCTCCATGGGGGCCACGATAGACGCCTCGGTGGCGCCCAGGGAGTTCCTGAGGCGCCTCTTGCGAGCCTTCGGGCGCCTCCCCCAGAGGGTGCTCATGAAGTTGGACGGCGCCATGGACGGCGAATCGATCCCGAGCAACGTGAAGGTCATGCCGTGGCTGCCCCAGCAGGATGTCCTGGGTGAGTGACTTCCATTTGTTATAAGGGCTGTATACTGAGGAAGTAGTCCCGTCAAACCACTGCTTAAAGCTTAAAAAAAAACCACTGCTTAAAGCTTAAAAAAAACCACTGCTTAAAGCTCAAAGTACCACTGCTTAAATCATAAAGTACCACTGCTTAAAGCTTAAAAAAAACCACTGCTTAAAGCTTAAAAAGAAACCACTGCTTAAAGCTTAAAAAAACCACTGCTTAAAGCTTAAAATATTGTCCATGTAAATAGTTTTTCATGCTCAAGCCGGAAGAGGCCACATTCGCCTAAAACAGAGTGGCCACGCTGTAAATCCATTCAATTTGTATTGTATACTATTGTATTGCAATGACTTCACAGCGCTGGCTGTAATAAACACCTTAAATGGAAAAATCACGTCAAAGGCGGATGAACACTAAAGGGTGTCCCATATATGACAAGTCCGTTGGGCCGGACGGACGGAGTTCAGTACACAACTGCATAACACCCGGTGCAAGCCACCAACGGGGTGCATCGATAATTAACTTAACATTTGCTATCGTGGCAAAGTTTACGTAACAAAGTTTACAACTGAGATTTATGATTCTACCACTAGGTGGAAAATGTTTCGTATGAATTCATTGGATACGTGTAACTAAGTCTTTTGTGGATACAACGTAATGTGATGATAAATGATTGGCCAGGAATATCTATACTACAAGAATTGATTTATTTTGATTACCCACATGAGTCATCATTGTTTAAACATGAATATGTTTTTTTTTAATCACTACCGACTACCCGCACGTTATAAACGCTATCATCCCTATGCTTGCTGTCCACGGAGGTACCTTCTTAGCCAATGCCGCTAATCGTGGGAGGAAAACATGCATTTATGAACCACTCTACCTTAAAATCATTCCCTCTCTAATTCAATCGAATAATCCTTAGTACGCTGATTTCCTTAATAATACTTTCAACATCTTGAGAGAACCTGCCCGTTTCACATTTCTCGAGGAGATTAATCCTGTACATTGACCTACGATCAGATAATGGTTCCCAACCTAACCCCTCTAATAATTTCGATAAATTGCAAAACGCGTCACTAATCCTTCATGTTGAAACATAGATGTTCTTGCGCTGAAGGCTGTCTAGGTCTGTGATCAAACCTGATTCGTTTGGATCCCGCTGGCTCGATGCACATTCAAGATGTAACGCTTAGCAAACATTCCGCTCCATATTGGACCAAATTTCTCTTGTCCCCTCTTGAAACATATCCTGGCTCTCCGTTGGCTTCATCGCACGTTACCCGCATGTGCTTTGTTCTCTACGACGAATCGTAAAGCGATTTGGTCCGCACTCCGGCAGAGATATCGGAGGAGGGTCGTTCCTTAATTTTAGAGCCCCCCCTACTGTACCAAGTTTTACACACCAAAATGCCGAAATGCCTTACGGACGACTTTCAAAAACTCAGCACAGTTCATGGATCCAACACACGTTGGAATCAAAAACTTGTGATACCTCACCACCGAACCGTCATATTCAATAAATCATATACAGTAACTGCTTGCCGTGAATGGAATAACCTTGATTGTACCATAAGAAGTTCACCATCGCTCACTAATTGTAACTTCAAGAAGTCACTACGTAAAATTCTCCTCCAAGCTCAACAGGGAGACAATTAACGTACGCTGTGTAATCCCAGCAGAGTGACACGTATCACACTGGCCAAATACAAATGCACCACGCCAAATACACGCAAAGATTATTTCACCACATTTTCAACTGTAATTTACGTACTATTTTTGTTCTTAATCTTAATCACATTAGCCTTCCCTCAGTTGGGTTTTCGCAGGTTTTTCACGCCTCCATTCATGTGTGGCCGTTTTCCTGCAGTGGGTGTTTTTTCCGTGATCGACATCAGCTAATATACTCACGTTTTTTCCCGCAACTATCTTTATCTATATCTTTTACACATACCTTTAATGTTACTATTTGCATCTTGTTGATTTTATATGCTGTTTTCCTAATCGAAACCTTATGTTCATATTTTTCATATTGTATAACTATATTAATTTTTTTCTATTGTCATATTAAGTTACTTATTTTTTCCTCATTGTAATTTTAATTATTTTTCTATTGTAATTTTATATATATTTTTAGTATTTAGAACAACGTTAATATGTGCTATATTTCATGCATTGACGAGGGGTTAGATGGACGAGGGGACTTTTTAGTCTCAATCTCGCCCCAATAAAGACGCTTATATCTATCCATCTCCCTGGACGACAGGTCACCGTAAGACGCGGGCCTTCTTCTCCCACTGCGGCCTCCACGGGGCCCTTGAGGCCGTGTACCACGGCGTGCCGGTGCTGGGCATGCCAGTGTTCGGGGACCAGAAGGACGTGGCGGCCATGTTGGAGCACCGTGGCATGGGCATCACCGTTGCCAAGGGCGCCTCGGCAGACGACATCTTCCGGGCCCTCAGCGAGGTCATCGGGGACCCAAGGTGAGTGTCCTGCATTTGCCCTTTCTGTCGAGTGCACAACGCATCCAAGGGGAGTGAGACACCAAACAGCCCTTTGCACCACTTTTTGAAAAGGGCTTCCGGCATCCTCTCCGACATTCCCAGCAAACCTCCTTCCTACATTCCCAGGAACACACCCGAACACTCCCTCCACTGCCACCACCCTAAACGGAGGAGTCTTCCTCCATCGCACGTCTCCAATTCACCGGAGTGAGAGCGGAATTCGCTTCCGGGCGAGACAACTGAAGTCTGTCATATTCAAAAGAAAGCAGTTAATCTATCTTTTAACTCTAATGCTCTTCACTTACATAGAAAAAACGTTTACCACTTTTCGATCGCTATTTCCATCAACATTTTCAGCTTTGATGATTTTTCAGGGTTGTCGTTGGCAAGGCGATCGAGACTGTTGTCCAATCCATTGGGTAATTCGATGTATAGAGCGTTTGATGTTCACAAGTTCGGCAGAGACACACAGATTCTTTGTCCCTATCCCGAGGGTTATGGCTACACGTCTTCCGATCTTTCGATCGCAATCTACGTACACTTAAGGGAATGTATTGAATGGATTGGTCGAAATGCGAAAAGGTGAAAATCTAAACTCAACGAAAAAGTGTTCCAATTCAATAAGTACCACTCTTGAGGTATTTACAAGAACTGAACGGAACAATGCGGCACAGGTATATTGTCTGCTACGCATAGGTGCATGTATTGTTCGCCGCACGTCGATGCCAATAATAGTTTCCTTAACAATGACAGAATTAGCAGTCTTTGTAGCAGTAACGAACCTTCATGAGTCCACTATGAATGCACTTTCACTTCAAATCGAGGGCCCTTCTTCTTGGGGGTTGAAATAGATTTCCATCGACTAATTCGAGAAAATATCCATGATATTGTTATTCATTTTAAAGAAAGTTAGTCTTTACGTTATTTAGTCTTCTAAGGCAAATAATACAAAGGAAGTAAAAATGGTTAAAAATGAATTTAAAAAGGAGGCAGCAGGCTGTTGCGAGAACACTTGCGCAAGAAATATTGCGCCGTGTAAAGCGACGACTTGCGAGGACAGGCAGCGCCACTGCGCGAACGCTGGCGAGCAAATTAGAACATGTTCTAATCTGATACATGCGTTCGCACATGTTTGAAGTTTATTTCTCTCACTAGATGGTGCAAAAGTAGCGGCAACTAACTGCCACGGGAATTCTAGCAATTAAATAGGTTGTTGGCGATTGAGTTGGGTGTTTTTGTTTGCACTCAACTCCTTAGGTAGTGAATAAAGTGCAATAATGATGACATGGGCGATTAATCACGTGGAAGCTTAAATTTCGTTCGTAACCCATGTAGCACAGACGGTTGGGCCAACGTTGGGGAACAGTTGGCCAACCGTTATTCATGTCCGTTTTGCCAACTGTTCGCCAACGGGTGGCCCAACTGTTCCCCAACGGGTGGCCCAACTTTCCCTAACCGTGGCACCGTTTCCCAATGTTGGCCCAACCGTCTGTGCTACATGGGAAAAGAAGAATTCATTACCTTGGCCCACAACCGTTTGTTCGTGATGCAAATTTCGGACTAAGTATACGGGACTAGGATCTCCACTTAGACGACGGATTAAATACAAATTTTAAAGTGGTGGTAATTTATCGCTTCTTTCACGTCCAATTAATTGCTATTTAACTGATCTTGACTTTATGCGATATATTGACGGTATTACTGCTACTGAATGGTATATTGTCACTGAAATAATGCACCGTAGATTGCGCCGTGTAAAGCTGTCAAAAACAAGCGTCCTTGCAATTTCCTACGTCACGGACTTTCGCAGACGACTGCTCAAATGCAATCAACATCAACTTGCGCAGTTTCAATGACCGTGGCGTAAAACGGCCTTTACCACTGCCCACGACAGTTTAGTATGAAGAGTGTTTCACTGAAAACAATGGTTTTTATTACTGAAGACAAAATGCAGTTTTTCAGAGGCTAATATCTGACTTATCGTAAATACTTCCTCAGTGACTGGTTGCTATTAGAAGTGCGCAAGAAGAAAAATAACGAGTCAAATCGATGTTTCTATACATATCGATGTTCCATCAATTGTGTTTAATTTTTGACCTTGAATTTTAGACACACTTATTAGTCACACGTTGATGAAATTTGGTACGAGGAAAAAAAGGTCGTATGTTTTGCGCAGTTTGGACGTCATTTAAAAAATTCAATTTTTGATCCCAGAATGAAGGTCCAAAGCAAAACCAAATTTTGTCTTATGGAGTTTAAATGTAAAAACATCGAGATACAGGAAAATCAGAATTTTTTTGCCGAAATTTTAATAGATAGAATTTTGGGCACGAGTAACACGATGGAATAACTTTTAACGTGATGACGCATGACAGGGCACACTCAAGGTCACAGAGATTATCAAAGCGAATCCAACAAAAGCATGGCGAATCGGGGCAAGAAACCCTCATAGTCATACACTGTGCATTTTTGCTTAAATGGTTGCCGAAGTGGATGGTAAGGTCATCAGGTCACTCTTGTCATCTCTTGACCTTCAAGGATCAAGCGGGGGTCAAAGGTCACGAGGTATGGACGGAAATATCAGGGGTGTATTGCTTTATAGGCTTAAATCGATTCCCTAATCGATGTCCCAGAATCCCTCCCGGCCTCCTCTGACCTCCAAGGTTACGCAGGGATCAAAGGTCACGAGGAAAGCAAATTGGGGCAACGGACGTGTTGTATCGTAGGTTTTGGAAATGCCACCAGCATCGATTCTACAATTCCCTGCTACTGCTATGATGCAGTTGATAGATAAAAAGGACGCCTATTGTGACCATTCGTCTTGAAGTGTTCAATGTGGAAACAAATGTCTCCCTAAACTTGATGTACTTGCGTAAAAATTGTGCATTATTAGAGGCAGACACCGTGGTGCAAAAACAAACCTTTTCAAGCTTTTCTTTGGCTTTTCCTTTCAATGTGTGAATCTCGATTTTATCATCCTTAGACTGTTACAGTCTTCATCTAAGGAACATAGTTCTCAGGGTGAATTTAACCATCGTGACCAACCCTGAACAGAAGCCAAAGAGAAACGGAGTGGCAAGGTGAGGTTGCTGAAAGTGACTCCGGCGTAACCCTTGGATGGAATAGGGTGAAAATTGAGGAATCTTGAAACATTATCATCGACTTGGCACCCATTTAAAACTAAGATAAGCCCCGAATTGCTCACACAGACCTCAAGATCTTTGACCCCCTTGTAGCCCCCTTAGAGGTCAACAGATGAGAAGATGTATATTGGGCCCCTACTTAGTCAACCATTTACGTCACATTTGTTGCCCCTATTTTCCTGCCTATACCTCGTGACCTTTGGCCCCTTCGCAACTAGAGAGGATCTTGGGACTGTCGTTTGCATGGAAAACGTATTCAAACCTTAGATGTCATTGGTCAACTTGTTGCTGGGCTACAAATCATCAAAGTCGGAACTTTCTTTGAAGACCGTCGAAAACCGGCATTTTTTACCTGACACCCTGTGAAAAAATATTATAATGCACGTCAAAAATTTCAATTTACCGTCAAAAAGCGCAGAATTAATTAAGAAAAATTACGATGTGCTTAGTTTTTCTGTGGGGCCCTCCTGTTATTTTTTTTATTTGTACCCAAACTCGAGTGCACATAATTTCTGCATCGGCACTAAGTCAGAAGCCGATACTCTTATGTATCTTTAAAATGGGATAACTCTCTAAGCTTGAAGTTTGCTGAGAAAGTCTTTTTCTATCACTAATTGAAATAATGTCAAAGAAATTGTTCACTGTGCCTCCTTAATAAATAAATGAAAAAATTTAATTGGGCTGCGTTTTCAAAGCTTTGAAAAGTTGGCCGAGGTAAGATGGCGGCGCCGCGCATCGCAAGGCTTCAAAATTTAAGGGGAACCACCGTGCCTCGGGTGAGCGGGGATGCGTCTATTATGATTCGTACATTCGAGAAGGCAACTCCTGCGTCCAGTACAAGTGCCTGATTGGCGACTTGAAGGTCACAGCTTGGAAGTAAGTGGACTGTCCAAAATGAAGAACTCCTTCATTGCTTCATCCTTCACCCGTGAAACCACATTCGAAGCTGTTACTTTCCTGGTCACAAAGGAGCGTGGCTCCAGGGCTCGGCAAACAACGAATGGCAGAGAGCCAAACTGCTGCCCCCTTTACAATGACATTCATTTTTCTATTTTTTTAAAGTTACGAATTTTCAGGAAATATTATTAAAAGGCTATAGTATGGATATTTTTTCATTTAAATAAATATGTCACAGAAAATCACTCTCCTTGTTTTTGTCTGAGCTCGTATTTCCTGGGGAAATGCATTGATGTCCGGTTCTTAAATAGTGTATTTTTTAAACAAACGATTCCCAGTTGGAAACAGTCATTGAAATCATGCTAGTTGCATTCGCAAGTTCCGACGCAAGCGAGTATACATTGGAATATACAAAAGTTAAACATCGCACCATTTACTTGAAACTAGGTTTTCAACTTAACTCATCATTATCAAGGGTCTAGGATTGGTTGGACGCAGCCCTCCACTCGATTCTTCTATCGGCCAACCTATTCATATTAGCCTAGCTCCTCTCTTTCACATCTTTCACGACCTGTTCCATGTATCTCATACGAGGCCTGCCTTTTCCATTCTTCCCGTTCAATTTCCCCTCGACGATTGTCTTATTCAAGCCATCGTGTCTTAAGATATGGCCGATAACGTTATTCCGTCTTCTTTTTAATGTTTTCAGCAGACATCTCTTCTCTCCCACTCTTCTTAACACTCCTTCATTTGTCACTCGGTCTATCCATTTAATCTTCAGCATTCTTCTGTAGTAGCACCACATTTCGAATGCTTCCACCCTTTTCTTCTCCGCTGCTGTCATCGTCCATGGACTCAACTGCCGTAAAGAAACGTGCTCAAGATGCATGTTCTGATGAACTGTTTCCTTACTTCCAAGCTTATATTTCCAGCTGTAAGTAGATTCTTCTTTTGATAGAATGCCCTCTTCGCCTGGGCTATTCTGCTATTTCTTTCTTGCTTCGTCCATCGTTGGTTACTCGGCTTCCAAGGTAACAGAACTCTTTCACCTCTTCCAGTTTCCGTTTTCCTAGTTTAATGGTGGTTTTGGCCTCTTCTCTTTTGCTGAACACCAATATCTTAGTCTTCTTCTTATTCATCTTCAGCTGATATCTGGCCATTGTACTTTCCATGGTTGTTAGCATCTTATTCAGCTCCTTCTCTGTCTATGCTATGAGTGCTATGTCATCCGCGAATCGTAGCATACTGATTGTTTCTCCGTGGATGTTCACTCCAGAACACTTCTGCTTGACTTCATTGATGCTCTCTCGATGTAAACATTAAAAATTACGGGAGACAGAGCACAGCCTTGTCTCACTCCTTTCCTTATTCTTGCTTCTTCACAGCTCGGTCCATATTCTATCACTGCCACTTGGTTTTTATACAAACTGTGGATAACTCTTCGGTCATTTTAGACACTCCAATTCCTTTCAGAATTCCAAGCATTAAATTCCAATCCACGCTGTCAAAAGCCTTCTCTAAATCCACAAATGAAATGAATGTCGGTTTATTCTTCTCCATCCTCTTCTCTATTAGCAGCCTAAGGGCCAATATTGCTTCTCTTTCAACTTATCTCCCGAGCCGAACTTGCAAACGTCCTCGGGAAAGGATTCTCCTCTGTAGGGACGTATTTACGACCTCTTGAGGCCCCCAATGTTATAAGGCTTGTAACCTGGCAGCAGGCACGTAGCAGGCCTCTGGTTCGCAGCAGGCACGATTTTTTTCAAATTTCCCCCCGAAATTTTTTCCAAATAATTCTGTTGTTCCGATTTTAGCAGTGAACTTTACCAGTGAGAAGAGATAAGTATGGGCACTGTAAAAGTGAATGCCAAGCACTGAAAATTAAGGGAAGATATTCTTTACATGTCGGCTTCGAATGGACAAGGCTGATTTGCAAATTCAAAGCTCGCGAGCTAGCCGCGAAAACATTAGCGGAGTTACCCGCTGAGATGCACGAATGCAAGATATTCCACAGAGAAAAAAATCATTCGCCTTGACCGGGACTCGAACCTGGACCCCCTAATTTCCGGCCAGGTGCTCTACCAGTTGAGTTACCAAAGCGTCTTCTTTCTCTGTGGAAATTCTAGAGGCTTTAAAGGAGCTAGTTGTTGCCGGATCTAGGAGCTAGATGTCCAGCAGTCCGGCAACAACTAGCTCCTTTAAAGCCTCTAGAATTTCCACAGAGAAAGAAGACGCTTTGGTAACTCAACTGGTAGAGCACCTGGCCGGAAATCAGGGGGTCCGGGTCCGAGTCCCGGTCAAGGCGAATGATTTTTTCTCTGTGGAATATCTTGCTAAAGCTGATTTGTTTCAAGTTACGCAAGACTTGGCCCCCCGAAGCAAATTTCTGGCTACATGCCTGCCTGGCAGCTTGGCATAGACGTTTCCTTGCAATTTAAGACAATACGCAATGAGTGAAAATAACAATCGCCATTAATGGGTGCTTTCCATTCAAGCGACTCATGCGTCGCTTTGAGTTAACTCGCGGAAACTCAAGTCGACTTGTGTCTTCACGAATGGAAAGCAAGTTTCATATGCGCAGTAGCTGATGCGCTAAGGACTTTCGCGGGGACTCGTGATTGGTGCGTTTTTGTAGGAAGGAAATCAAGAGCTTCCTTCTATTTGACTTATTGTTAGCAGTGCAAATATTGCTATAGCAAGATCGTTATTAATGAACAGAAAAATGAGTTGTAGGATGATTAATTAAGAAAATACTTTACTTAAACATTTGTTCTGAATTATGGGTTATTTTCAATATGTCTTTTGCAGACGTATTGTGATTTAAAGCTTGCGCCGCCCTTTCTTCTTTTTTCAGTAACTCACCATTACCGGTGTGTCACCGTGTGTCGACTCGCGTTTGACACACTAGCGACACACACTGATTGGAAAGCACTACACGCGACACAAGTTGACTTGTGTCGACTTGCGTCGATGATTGGAAAGCACCCAATACTCTGCTAGTAGGCGCCAGGTTACTTACAGCTTCATTTACATTTTCTCTCGGCCGCCGGGTACGCCATATATGGCCAATACGTCCGCCGCATCCCTACAGAACTATGGGAGATTTGCATTGTGTTCACGCGTTCGTGACGAACGTTCGAGCGTCGTTCGAGCGTTGTTTGAGCATCGTTCGAGCGTCGTTCGAGCGTTGCTCGAGCGTTGTTCGAGCGACTGTCGAACGGACGCGAAGTCCCATCGGAATATGCTTCCCCTAGTGCCCCTTGTTCGACATACATTCATGGCGTCTCCGGTAATAGAAGAACAACTTCGAAGAAAGACTTCCGTTCCAATCGAGGAGGATATCGAGTCCTCTGCTCTCCTTGGTCCCAGCATCCCTCCCGAGCACTCTGCATGCGCACTCGTTCCCTTAGAAGAGGTGGTTCTTATCTCCGCAGGTACTTGAGGAGTGCCCTCCGACTGCGGTCCATCCTGCTGGACGCACCAAGCACCGCGATGCAGCGCGCGGTCTGGTTCGTCGAGTACGTCGCCCGGCACCAAGGCGCCCCGCACCTCAGGCTGGCCAACCGACACCTCTCGGACGTCCAGCTCCTCGGCATCGACGTCCTCGCCTTGGCGCTGCTGGCTCCCTTGCTTCTTCTCTTCCTGTTCCTCAGACTCTGTCGGCGCCGGCGCCATTCGCGGCCCGCACCGCGGGAAGCCGCCAGAGGCGCGGTGGTCGGCATCACGAGGACCGCCGAGGTGGACGGCGAGCGCCGCGTGGGCTGAGCAATCCGTTGGGGTGGCCACACTGGATTCTCAGGCGCGCGAGGAGTATTGCGTCTGACGAGACCCAGGGAACACAAATATTTGGCTGTACAGTGCCATCTGCTGATTTCACGAGGAAATGCGCTGGGGATTGTTGCCCGCCGCTCGGCATTTTGTGAACTATCTGTTTGAATTGAACTCCTATCATTTAAATGTCGACGAGAACTGATCATTTCCCGATGCCATAGAAACACGGCAATTGGGCGATCGCGAAAAGATGTCCGGAGATTCCGGAAAAGGAATGAGACTGAAGAGAAAGCAGCTTCCTGGAGGGAAGATTGACATCATTTCGATGTAATTTATCATTGCATGGCATTGTAACAATGTAACATTGCATGTTGGGATTATCGATTAAATAAATTAACGATTAAAATCAATCGTTAAAAACGTAGTTAACTTTTTAATTTAATCGTTACTTTTAAGAAGAGTTAAATATTAATCGTTAAAAATATACATTTACTGATACAAAAATAACTTCAGTTAATTTTTTTCGCTAATTTTTGGCCACTGTCGACTTGTTCGAATTTGGGCGAAAAGCTTGCCCAACACACAAATGGGAAAATAAAACGGTATCTAAGAATTCAAGGTTAGTTGTGCAAGAATCCAATGAATAGGTCCAGATGAATACATCCAAACAAGAGCGGGGCTGACCGCCAAAGTTTAGGAACGCACCCTCAGACGAGAAAACACGAAACCACGCGAAGACAGTGTCCTGGAGGGCTCGTCTTCCTTGCTCGGTGACATCATGTCGTCAATACTAGGAAAGCTGACCAACAACACTGGACACTAAATGGAACTAAAACGAAAATCCCCAATTCAAATATTTTTATACAAATGGATACGGATGGGAGAAATCACAATGACAGTTTTCAGTGTTTGCTTCGTTTGTCAAAACAAAAAACCATCAAGGCCTCTATCCCCACAGCATCCAATTTACCAAAGTATTTGAAAAAGTAACTTTTAACGTAAAAGTTACTTTTTTTTAAACTTCAATCAGTTACTTTTTCAGAAAAGTAACTTTTAACTTTAACTAGTTACTTTTTACAGAGATTGACGTTCACCAGTTAATTTTGTTGGTAAATTTCCCAGCTATGTTGCATAATGATGGCCAATAAAAATATAACCGGAAAAAACCAATACGCTAATTGCACGAGCATTTTCAATCATTCCGTTTGCTTCGCAGTGGAAGGCCTTGGGGTGAGTCGCGAAATAAATATGTACTACTACTGAGACGTCTGCCGAAATGTCCGCTACCAACCGTCCAGACTTTTAAATTCTGACTGCTTTAAAAACATATTTTCTTATGGACAAGACTCCCACCATAGTCTTCGGGGACATAAACTGCGAACATAGCTATACGGACTGCGGCTGTCGGACAACTAACCTTAACGGCAAAATTCTGAAACATTACACAATCACACACAATTTAGAAACACACGCACCGGTCGAATACAAACGCATTGTTTCTCAAACAATAAAGACGCGTCAGACATTTTTGTTGTTTTCAATGTTCATCCGATCATGTCGCAGTTTCATTCTCCCTTTCCCCTATCATTCAGCAATTCCCAACCAAGTTGAGTGGGATAAATCCCTACCACCATTTGGATAAATTTGAAAAACTCATTCTAAATCTATCTTCCTCCCATTTCACCAAACACGACTTCCATAGAAACGGCAATATTCACCACACACTCTCTCTCTCTCTCGCCAAAAACAAATGGCAAATCCTTCCGCTCATCACATCAACACTCCCAACACACATTCGAAGTGTAATTGGAGACAAGTACAAATTGAGACACCTTTTCCAACACACTCGCCGCAACATTTACAAATCCAGATACAACGCAATCACCAAATTGGCCAACACCGAAATTAAATCCTTCAGACAAGGGAACAAGAAAATGTCCTCCCTTTCAGTCACAGGTAACACTCTTCGGAATTCGTTATGAATAAACTTTGTATTTCCACATTTATTTATCTCGCACTACCACGACCATGCGTTCGTCGATTAACGTCATCCTCAGGTACAGATTACAGAAGAGTTGTTGTTTATATACAGTCGAGGTTGGTGGGGGGGGAGGTGGGAAGGAGGAAGGTGGTGGGGGGAGGGAGATTGGAGGGGAGGGGTGTGGAAGTAGAGCCTTCAGTGCCAGTGGGTGGGTGGTGGTGGGAATTAGGATTCAGGGGTTGAAGATAGAGGAGCAGAGCAGAGGTTGGGGGGCTAATGTGGAACAGAGAGAGAGAGGTTGGTTGGCGGGGAGGAGGGAGCGGGAGGCACATGCAAAAGGTCAATTACAGTGTTGCAATCAGCGTGCACACATTTTAGGACTTGTTCTAGAGCATCTCGCCGAGAGGGCCATCTAGCCTTTCCTTCCAAAATGTAACAAGTTCGAGCAACAAAATCAATTTCATGACCGTTGTCCAAAAGATGCTTGGCAAAGTTCGAGTTTAAATTTTGGGTGTTTGAAACATGAAATATGTGCTCTCTTTCACGCTTCTCTCCTGGAACTTCCTTCCCGTTTGGCCGATATACATCGCTGAGCACTCACACTGAAGTTGGTACACACCACTCCTTTCCAACTTCGGAATAGTCTTTGGATTTGGATAATAGATTTTTCAGGTTACAATTATTGTAAATGGCGGGTCTGATATGCTATGTTTAGGGAACACCTTGGTTGCTTGGAGGGACAAATTACCCAAGTGAAGAATTATCCTCCACTGATCAACACTGTCACACTGGGAGGGGGTTCCATAAATGGTTTGGACAGCAATCTTTTCCACTTTTTCCGGTATAATATACGGATGAGCTGTGCTTGGTATCCACTACTTAATGCCATTTGTTTTATAATTTTGAACTCTTTTTGAAAATTATCTTTGCACAAAGGGGATAGTGAGAAGCCAGCGGAGCATGGAGCGGAACGCTGACAGTTTTTGTGCGAAATGATTCCTGGATTTAGCATGAATCACTTGGTATGTGTCTTTTCTGAAAATGGAAAATACAAATTTACATAATGCTTTAGACACTGTCAAATCCAGAAAATTAAGCGATCCTTTATTATCTTTTTCCATCGTGAATTTTATGTAATTGTCCAGAGAATTTAAGAGGTGGAGGAAAGTGTCGAGCTGCCCTGTGGATCCTGACCACACACACACACGAAATATCGTCCACATAGCGATACCAAGCACAGACATTTATCACCAAAGGGTTCACAGATGTAAACAGTTTGTTCTCGAAATTGTCCACGTAGATGTCCGCAAGCAATGGGAACCCATAGCCAATGTGCTCTGCCCTTGGAACATGTGCCGCACAAAACTATTTCAAATTTAAGGAACAAATATACGAACGACGCGAAGGTTTGGCCATGGGTTCACCCATGATTGATGCAATTCCGTCTCCCTCCCTCCCGACCAACCCATCATGGCCACCATGGATGTCACTTCGCCCCACACCACAGCATTCACAGGGTCTTTTGCTGCTCTCCGCACCCATGTTACCTCTCCCCCGATGCCATACACCACAAACGCCTAGCACTGAATTTCTTCTGGATCTCTTCATCCTCACACACAATGCCTTTTCATTTGACAACAAACATTATCTCCAGGAGACCGGTTGCGCCATGGGAAGTAGGTTTAGTCCTTCCTACGCCAACCTTTTTCTACGCCTCTTTGAAGATAAATTCTTGACTGACTAAACCCTCTCAAACCCCTTTCTGTGGCTTAGATGAATCGATAATATTTCGGACCCACGACACCAACTCCCTGGCACACTTTTTTTGTTTCTTCCCTGAATTCTTTCTCCTTCACTTCATCTTTTTCCAGTTCCAACATCACCTTCTTGGACGTAAACATCTCCCTTTCCTGCAGTAAATTCAAAACTTCTGTGCACATCGGTCAAACGTTTCAAACAGCAAATAGTTCATTGGTTTATTTTAATTCATTGTGTTCAAAGTTTTTCTCCCTCCATTGAAATTCAACTGGAACCCTCCGCTATTCTATATATAAAAAATGAAATGTACTGACGGACTAATTCAATCACTCATCAACGTACGTACAACCCAAACTGCTGGTGATAAAAACGCGACATTTAGAGGAAAAAATCCCTCTAGTGGTGTAGGCGCGCACTAAGAAGGGATTCTTGCGCAAATCAACTGAACAGGGGTTGTTCTCACTCCTTCATTGCTAACTTTTACTCTCTTTGGGAGAAGCATCGAATTCGGAGCAGATGTTTCCTTAAACCCATTCTTTAAATTAGTTGTTGAAAACTTTGGATTGATAATTTTCACCCTCATCTGACTTTGCACGGCTGAGTTCAAAAACGACTAGCATCAAGCGTGCATTGAAATTGTTTGGAAAGTTTTGATAATCGCATGGACATTCAATAGCGCAGGGTGATAACTTACTGTACCATTACTGGCTTTCATTTTTCGTACATCTGCATTAGCTGTGCCAGTGGTGCTAACACGCCATTGGGTGGGTCTTCGTGGGAGGGAGGGAAGCAAAGGGGATGGAGGTGTCAGGGTGCAAGAGGAGAGGTCGAAGACCCTCCCGAAAACAAAGGACGCCGCATCCCTGACCCTCCCCATTCCACTCAGCACCCGAAGGGCTTCCAATCAACTACCCTAGGGTTGACCAGAAGAAGAGAGGAAGGGACGTCACGGATGTTCCACGATGCCATTCCCCCTCCCCCCCACCCTCTCCCCTCCTTCAAGCAAGACAGATAAAGATACTCCCGCATCTTCCCTCTCCACAACCTTTCCCCCCCCCCCCCCCCCCATGCACCGTAAAACACAAACTCCCTGGCCGTCATATAATCCTTGAGGAAAATATGCCGAATCATGCCCCATTTGTCATCAAGGTCTTAGCAGCAGAAAAGAAACGAAATTACCTCCCAAGATCGTTCATTCCACTGACGATACGGAAGACGCCTCAAATAATAACCAGAGAATGATTTTTTTTCCGGAAACGGGCTTAGTTCCGTGCTTTTTTTATGAACTGCGTAGGTATTTGAACTAAACGTCTATTTTTAGCATCCATACTAGTTTCGCCCGCAACTGGCACCTTCCCTCTCCACAACCGGACCCTTTCCCCACACGCGCCGTGAACCCCCAAACACCGTGGCTGTCATAATCCTTACCCCCATCAACGCAACCCGCTCAAATTTCGAAACGGAATCACTCACCTTCACCTACACACGCCCGTGCTACAACATTATGATGCGGGCAGTCCCTTCTCGGAGAGCTGAGCTAGGATTGATCGCCTTAAAGGATGACGTAGGGTTCACGGAGAATTTGAACTGCCTTAATTCCAGCCGCACACCGCGTGGGAATGCGAGCGTGGTATGTGGCATCACACGTCAGTTTTAATAAAAAGTGAACAGTGCACATCATGAAAATGCTGGTAGCATTTAAAACTAAAAATAGCCAGGATAAATAATGGCAATTAGCTACGATTTCCACATTACTAATGGTCCAAATGATAAGCGGAATTACATGCGGAAAATGATGGGGAGATACTGGCACATGTGAGAGATGAATGCACTACTATTCACACATTTCATTTTTGATGCACCGCAATCAGCAGCACTGATTTGTTAGGTGTCTACGCCGTCAAAAATAGTTGTACTGAAGCAGTTTCTTGCCGAGGTTCGTCAAAACTAGTGATGGCCGGATCGGATCCGTCGGATCCAAATATCCGCGGATCTCTCATTTTTTCGGTTCCGGATTCAGATCCAAAGACACGGAGTAAAATCGGATCCGGATCGAAGATTTTAAATTTTCGCGGCTTAGCGATCGAAGCGCCCCGTGAATGGAATGCAGGTGCGGTAGATATTGACAAGATGAAGATGTGTAACTAAGGTCACGTAATTAGATGAAAACGATCCCGTGCAACTAGAAGCAAAATAAAGAAATATGACTTTTTTCCCCATTACCCCGGTATCGCGAGAAAAAAAATACGTAGGATGTCACGCGGGTAGCCTACATTCACCGGGATCAGGCGGACGACGAGACCTAGTGTACCTGCTGTGATAAGTTCGACCCCTATCGCAATTTAAATTTTTCTTTCAGTCATTGTATCGAAAATGTTATCAACTTCAATTTCGAACCCTTTACTCTGAATACTCACTTTATGTGTATACTTTTGTCGTTTAAATTAGATTTACAAATGTACCATTAATAAATTAAGGATGGTCGGGTCGGATCCACGGGTCTTTCATTTCATTCGCTACTGAAATCATATCCGAAGACAGTATAAATTCAGATCCGGATCGGAGATTTTAAAATTTCGCGACTTCGTGATCGATGCGCCCCGCGAATGGAATGTACGTATGGTAGATACTGACGAGAAGAGGTTGTGTAACTCGGGTCATGAAATGAGAAGATTTTTTCCGTGCCACTAAAACAAAATAAAAAAATACTCGTCTAGAATTTTTTCTCCGTGCGCGAGAAAAATATTAAGCCGAATGTCACGCAGGTATCCTACATTCGCCATATTCCCGTGAACCTATGTGAGCGTAGTTTTTAAAAATGAGGACAAGTGTACTGCCGGTCGCGAGTTCGATCCTTAACACTGTCTAGGAATACAGCCAAGCTGTAGGGTAATGCAAGTAGGCAGTTAAAAAAAAGTTGATTATCAGAAATTTCATGTTAATTCAAAAGTCAAAAAACAAAATTTAGTGTTGGTGAAATGATTGGACAAATATTTTATTACAGAATTAAATCGTGGAATCATTACGTTAACTTTACAATGTATATTTGACTGACGCATTTGTAAATCAAGTTGAAGCGATAGAAGTACAGAAAAGTCAGTATCCACACAAAAAGCTTAGAAATGAAGGATGATAAAGTTTTTGATTCAATGACTGAAAGAAAAATTTTAAACAGCGATAAGAATCAAATTTCATTACCTGCAGTCCACTACCCCACTCTGCTACTGTCAGCTTACCCGAGTTTGGAGAATGCAGGCCATATGACATTCTACTTTTTTTTCTGTAAACCCAGGGCAATGGAGAAAAAATCAGAAACATTTTTAAAAATTTGATTTTCGTAGCATGAAAAAAGACTAATCTCATTTCAAGATCAGAGTTACACAACCTCTACTTAGGAGTTTAAAATTCTCAAATTTCATTTTAAAGGTTATTATTAATAAGACATTGCAAAATTACTAGTTAAGCAATATTCTATAATAATTTTTTCATCTTAAAAATGGAATCCACAGTTATTCCATGAATGGGATGTCTTGCCCGCACTTAAAAATTTTTTTGTGTTCCTCAAAAAGAATTTGAAAGCGTTCAAGGATTTGATTAATAATTGGAAAATAATTCCTTTATTAATGAAAATGAACTTATAATGTTTCTTTTAACTGCACTCTAAAGAATAGTTGTACAGGTTTCAAAAATGTATTGCTTGATGAGTATGTGATAAAGAAGGTGATCTTTATATTAGAAGTAATAAGATATAGTTATTGCATCCATAAATCTTGATCCAGGAAAATATAATCCGCATAGATGATAGGAAGTTGATCTTTGCTACAGTAAATTCACTTGTTTTCTGGTAATTCAATTGTTGCTGCTTTTTTGTATACCTTTATTAAAAATCTAGGATTACAAAATGAATGAAATTCAGAATCGAGTATCTGAAACTAAGGATCCAAAACCGAGATGAAGATCTGAAACCCAGGCAAGGATCCGGTTCTGGATCCGACAAATCACCTGGGTCCGTCCATCACTAGTAAAAACGAATTCCATTTCTTCCTTGGGACCAGGCCTGAGGTTCGCAATTTCGAAGAACTCGTAATTTCATATTTTCCAGTACTGCCATGTTATTACTATAGGCTTTTTGTCGGGACCGCAAGTTTTGCTTCTTATAATCGAAACTTCGTATTTTCAAGCTTCGTACTATCAAGAGTCTACTGTAAATGAACTATGAGGGAACATAAGAAGAAAATCAGAAAACATAAGAATGTTCTTATCCCTAGCTGCACTTAATGATTGGGACATTTTTCACTTATGACTAAAAAAATGCCTTTTTGAATGGAAATCTTTACATGTACAAACGTTAAATTTTTCTTGAAAAAGGGACCAAGGTTTGTCTGTTGCAGAAGGCACTGTCATGACTTCATAATTCATTGGTCAATATTGGACCAAGGCAGAGTCAATTGGAACCATGAGCATACACATATATTTAAAGGTGACGGTAAAACACATTCTGCTTTTTATGGGGATGACATGTTAATAGTTAGCAGTAACCGAGTAAGACCATTCAACTTAAAAAACGCCAGATGTGTGTGAAGCTAAGTACAGTTAGGGTGAGCGCATTAGGCGACAGACAAGAAGGTAGAGTGATGCCAGATATGAGACCAAGTGCATACAATGAAGAGCTATCGCTGCTCGTGAAATAAGGAATTAGCGAATGAAAACCATTTGGTGCCCCGACTGAGCCAATTATGAAGTTGGGGTGTGATACCGTGGTGTGCCACATCAACAGACGAAAGGTTCGCTCTGGCAATGACTCTCTCCACTTGTCACGATATTGTTCTCACAGTGTTGATTCAGTTCAATTTGCGTTCCCTAATTGAGCACTGCACAGGTGTATTTAGAAGAGAATGCTTCTGAAGTGGACAAAGGAGTTGTGCTCCAGTCCAGGTGGGAACACCAAGTGTCCCGCTGCCTGCCTACGTTGGCACAGGTCAAATGGACAGATATTCCCGTGCTGGGAGCACAGAATCAACGCCTCTTCAACATATTCCTGTGGAACTTGTGTTTTCTTTTCACCATGAACATGTCAACGCAACCCCACAGCCTGCATCTCTTAATTTAATTCCACTACAGGTTACACACTTCTACTCCTGGAGGCACTGTTGAAACAGTTTCATAGTTGGGAAAGGTACCAAAAAAAAAGTAACTGATTAAAGTTAAAAAAAAGTAACTTTTACGTTAAAAGTTACTTTTTCAGTAACTTTGGCGAATTGGATGCTGTGGGGATAGAGGCCTTGATGGTTTTTTGGTTTTAACAAACAAAGCAAACGCTGAAAACTGTCATTGTGGTTTCTTCCATCCGTATCCATTTGTTTGAAAATATTCCAAGAGGGGATTTTCGCTGATTCTTCCATTTAGTGTCCCGAGTATTGAATGGGTCTGTATAGTGTCTGCTGAAAGGATTTGGTGATTTTTCTGAGGTGGGGCTCCGATCCTGGGATTTTTAAGTTGTCGTGAATGTAAGAATATCTGATGAACCATGGTGCACTTGTGATTTGCCGCAAAAGATAGTTCTGAGAGGTAGAAAATACTTAAAGGTTACATTTTGATATCGATCCCCACATTGCGATGTGAAGCATCACTTCACAACTGTAAAATTTCAGTGGAAACTACTTAGTTACGTAGAGTTACAGACAGTAGATGCTGGGGGTGTGCCTGGACATCCTCTTTCGCGATTCACTGATGTATTGACGATGCGATGTCGCCGAGTGAGGCATAACGTAGATTGGCGCATTGTGACAGGTATGTTACTTTGAATGAACCCCTCCTTCTTGTTTTCCATCATAGGTTTTTAGGTGACCCTTCTTCCTCGGCTTCAACTATGTCGTATTGACGACATGATGTCACCAAGTAAGGAAGATGAGCCCTCCAGGACATTGTCTTCGCATGGTTTCTCGTCTGATAAGGGTGCATTCATAAACTTTGGCAGTCAGCCCTGCTTTTGTTTCGATGTATTCGTCTCGGCCTATTCACTGCAACTACCCTTGCATTCTTAGATACCGTTTTATTTTCCCATTTGTATGTTGGGCAAACTTTGCGCCCAAATTCGAACAGGTTGACATTTTCCAAATATAAACGAAAAAAATTAATCGAAGTTATTTTTGTATCAGTTAATGTATTATTAAAAGATTAAAAGTTAACCCTTCTGAAAAGGAATGATTAAATTAAATAGTTAACTACATTTTCAAAGATTAATTTTTTGAAATCAATAATCCCAACTATGGTCAGTGTGAAACAAAGGAGTACTGAATCCGAGTACACTGGGCTCGCAGCAGAAGCTTTATATTTTTATTCAATTCTATTTGAAATTCTATACTGTCACAATTGCCCAATCTTTTCTCAATGATAATCTAAGTTCTAATAACTATGCCATTCATGATGTATATCACAGCAGAATAAAGCATAATGACACTTGATTTCACATCATATGTAAAAGGATAAACTGTAAAAAGACTGATTTTGCAGTATATGCCAGCCCATGACATGACAGCTGACATTCTAACCAAAGCCTAAAGATATTAAATGCGTTAATTTACTATACGAGTGTCTCACGTTTAATGGGGAGTGTTGAGAAATTCAAATGACATGCACTGCTTAACACGTGGGCTTCCTCTGGCTCATCCTATGACCTTCTTTTTTAGTACTTAACCCTTTCACTGCTGTGAACGTACAATTAGTACGATCACATGGTAGGCTGCTGAGAACAGTACCTTTTCGTCCTCCCTGTGGCGCTTTAACCCTTCCGCTGCATTTGATGAGAAGCTTCCAGAGAGTGAGCCGCAGCAAAAGAGTTAAGTTACAGGATTCAATTATCTGCACGTCAGAGCTTCGTAGGAAATCGCAGGTGGCCCAGGGAAAGGAACTGGCCCCCCTGAATATGTGTGAATTTCACATGCCCTTGGCTTGGTACGGGGTGAGCTCTACCCTCACCCATTAAAGACCAACCCTTGGGTTGAACAAAGAAACAATACAAATCTAGTGAAACTACAACAAATAACAGTTCGACAGCTTCCTGCCTTTAATTCACTCTCAACAGATTTTTCATTTCGCAGAATGTCCCCTTAACCTGGGCTACCATACTGACAATTTCTTCATTGCTTCATCCATTGCTGGTTACACAGCTTACCAGATATCTCTTTCACCTCTTCAAGTTTTCTGACTTCAGCATTTATTCTCTTCTCTCCAACTGTGCACTAATACCTTAATTTTTTTGTTTATCTTCCTTGGTGATATTTTGCCATTGCCCCTTTCCATGGAAACTAGTCTTCAATCCCTTTCCCTCTCTGTCATCTAGAGATGGGTAAATTACCGCGGACAATTACGGTAATTTTCGAAAATTACCATAATTTTCCGGTAATTTTAAGTTTTGAACTGCAAATCCTTATCAGAGGACACCAAACGAAATCAAATAGCATTGAGATATAAATGCCGATGCTTATATCAAACATATCATGATGTTTATCTATTATGACTCATTAAAAAAATTAAAGCGTAGTTGGCAGCAACACGCAATTTGCCTCTCTTTCGTCACACCATGAGAAATTTTCGTTCCAAAGACATACCTCTGCGCAATGTGCATTTGTTATTTTACTCTGAATTAATTGGAATTAATCATGGACACAGTGTAAGCAAAATCGTTTTAGCTTCTTCACTAATAATATCACCCATTCCAATGGTTTCTTCATGAGGAAGAAATTTTCTGAAAATTACCGTTTATTACGGTAATTTTCAGGGGTGTTGGTAATTTACGAAAAATACCACGGTAATTTAACAAGTTGCCCATCTCTAACGACACAACATTTCACTTAATTCAATGCATCCTCCCAAAAAAGCACAGAATCATCTCGCATCTAACGCAAGACACCAGGTAGAATTGATTGAAAGCCTCATTTTAAAAAGTTATTCCTTTACAGGTTTATATATTTTACCAGAAGTCCTGCAACTTCTAAAACAACCTTGTAAACAGTATTTACAGTTGTATTTTTTTGCTGAATTTTCCAAATGAAATGACAAAAATTCAGTTATATTTAGTTTCAACATTGATGGTAAACAAACTAAATGAAGTATAAAATATTTTGATAATAATAATTAGTAAATAAATATATTTTCAAGCAGTCATGAGTTCATTCATTCAAGGAAACATCAACTGCAACACCTCTTTAACATTTGATAAGTAAAAATTTAAAACAAGATATTTCCCATTCGCATAAATACCCCAGAATTACACAATTTACACACAAATACCACTGCACTAAAATGAATTCAGGAATGAAATCGCCTACAATTACAAAACAATACTGAAAATCCACAAGAGAACACAGTAGGAATAACCATGGCTAAAAATATTGCATTACCTCAATATCACAAAATGTGGTTTTCAAGACAAGAAACTTCAACAATAGGAGATTCCACAGATGTAAAAGAGCCAATTGTTACATTTTGTACATTCAAATTAAAAGTTGTGTTATAACAAAATATCAACAAACTTTTATCAAAAGTTTAAAATGCCATACAAACTAAAAATACACAAAACATTCGAGGTCAAAGTATGTTTTTCAAATCTTAACTGGTAATTTGGATATATCTAAAAAATAGATTTGGTGGTCTACGCATGCCATTGCATGATCCAGGGCTGAAACTCCACAAAACCTTAACTCTGTTTTGCCAATAATAATTAAATGGAACTGTTGGTAAAACCAGAGATAAAGTTTTCCCAAGACAAGAAAATAAATTGAGTTCTGTGTAGAAGATAGCTTCTATGGGACCACAATTAAACAAATTCCGTCCACAAGCAGAGCTACAAATTAAAGTCTCCCAAATTAAACAACCAACAAAGTGATGAGAGATGCCTCTTTCAACATGTGATAACAACTAAGATTTAAACTATCGTATGCCACCAGACTCTTACATTTGCAGTTTCATAGTGCAGCCCGATACGTACAGAGGAAGATTCATTCCGATAAATGAAAGACCACAAGATAAGCAAAAGTGACCAGTGGATCCACTCATTAGACGAGACCCCAACAACCACAAACACATCAAAACCAAAGACACAGCTAAGTCTGCAATGCGTACAGATGGTAGTATTAAAACAATTCTTAAGCTTACACTCATGAACTGCGTCACAGCCCTAACATCTGTTGCTCAAAAAGTAGCGTAATAACATAAATGACAATGGTATGTACACCATGAGGCATGAGCATGCCACCCTAAATACAATTGCAGATTCCTCAGGAATAGGCTTTCACTTCACACAGCCATCAATTTCACATTCTACCTTCATCGGGGGAATTTATATCTTACAGAGCTCTCTCTCTCTCTTTCAGTCTGATAATTAAGGCATCCTGTGAAATCATTTTCAAAACTGTACAATCAGTAAAAAAGCTAAGTTCACCCCAATAATTAACCCTTTGTTCAAAATTGGGACAAGTAACAATCCATTTCTTTCATTTGGTAATAAATAATAAATATCTAAGAATTTTCTATGATATCTCCTTACATTCGCATTTTATACTTCTCACATATACACTTACAAAACGTCAATAAGCTTACACACGTTTCAAAAAACATGTGTTTGTAAAAATGTTTAAGTTGCAAGCCACTATCCTTTCCCAAAATAAATGTTGTTTCATTAACCACTTCAGACACACAACAACAAGCACTCACGCACCAATTAAAAATGTCAACAAGCAAGTTATTTCTTACATTCATTGGAAAGGATAACACACGCAAAGAGAATGAATTAACCCTCTCATTTCCTCCAAAAGATTTCATAAAAAAGCATAATGAAAGTACATTTTTTGGGAATGGGAACCAGTGCTCAGGAGAGCACTCGGCTATGACAAGAGCACCAAAACGCAAAATGCGTGCCGCAACCCATCCCGCCACTCGATCGTCCCTCGGCTCCCCCCTTTGACTATCCCCACGAAGAAGAATACACCGTGTCCCATTAATATAATGCGCACGCTCTCACACAGAGGGGAGTGAGTGGCAGAGACCACTTGAAGACGTCGGCCTCCTTGGCGACGAGACTAAACCAAGGCGAGACAGAGCTTCAAAACTATACATGACCAGATTTCTTCAGGAGCACCATTCACTTTCACGATGAAAACAATTGAAAATAACAGCACTTGGGGAATGAAACAAAGCACGAGTCACAAAGGGCAAACCTCCCACGCAAAGCCACTCGGACCTCGACTGGAAAACCATTGGACGCATCAAGAGTAAATACTTGTGTTTGTTTGTGGCGTACCAACACTCTTGCAGAAGGGGAGGCCAGACTCGCTGGTGGACGAGAGGAGGCCTACACCTCCGCCCCCAGGTCCTGCACCCCGCTCTCCGCTATGGGCACGTATTTGTCGTCCACTTTCACCAACAAAATGATCCGGTCCACGTGAGACCGCTTGCTCGGATCCCTGTGGCACGGTACCCATCGGTGCACCACCTGCAGACACACAAAAGGGTCGTGAGAGGCAGCATGCACACCACGGCAAATCAATCAGCGCACTCATTCACAAAGGGAGGACACCTTCATTTGGTTCCCCAGCACCTCAAATGGAACGATCGTCGAGGGTTTGCGTTTGGGCGGAGGGTGACAAAGGCGAGGGAGGAAGGGGTTCAGGGTGCAATCGAAGAACCCCTGACAGCGGCTGCGATGCTGAAGAGGCACACAGCGGAAACGGCGACGGCAGGAAAGACACAAACGCCACTTGGCCACGACATAAGAGCAAGCGGCAAGATTTGCAAAGATGCTATCACTGGAGGCAAGCGAAACCACTCACCACGGATGGAGGAAGCTAAGTGAACCTCAGTACGCTTCAACCATTCATGTACACATGCCAAATGACTCAAGAACTGACTTATTAAGTTATTGTGTCTCCTTTTTCAGGCTTTCAACAGACTCCAAGTCTCTTCCACGCTCCTTAGGACTCCATTGTCACTCACCCAATCTGCCTCCTATCATGTTTTTGAAACAACACATTCCCAACACTTCAAGTGTCACTTTTCCTGTGGCTGCAGCCAGCCACTACGCACTGCTGTTTAACAACATTCTACAGATGCTGGTTCTCATCTATAGAATGTTCTTAAATCTGGTTGGGCAATATTTCAAATACATGTATTTTAAATACCTACGTATTTCAAATACATTTGCATTTTGTACTTTCGAAGGAACTCTATGATATATTTTGTGTTTGTATTTAAAATACACAAGAATGGGAGTATTTTGTAATTGAATTACTTAAAATACTGAAAGATATGCAGAATGCGCAGTTTATCTGCAATTCAATTGACAATGTAAGATGGGACATTGGCTTTTTGGTACTTCACTGTGGACATTTGGCAGAACTGCTTATTAGTCATCTTATTACATATTTGTTGGTTGGTATCAGTGTAATGTGAGGATGCATGGGATCACATGGGTTACATTCTGGTGCACTCCTTCAAGTTCACTTGGCGTAAGATGAGACAAAGGTTAAGTGTGGGTATTTTTTCATGTACTAAGTGGCTCATTTGCATTAGTTGCAATCTTTTCTTAGAATTATTCATACGCCAAGATAATGGACAAAGGAAAATTAGACAACCTACCACTCGTTTTATGTGGAAATAAGTTTTTTAAAGTGACGAGTACCAAAGGAGACAAAGTTAAAGCTCAGTGCTTGAAGCGAATCATTAAAGAATTACCATCATTGGTGGATTTTTGAAAGCTACTATGAACTTCAGGACTCACTAAAAAGGTAATCTATGAACTAAATGGTAATCTATGAATGAATACATGATTAAATGTGGTAAAGGTTCATCTGACATGGACAATTTTCCAAAATTTTTTTCTACCCCTTGAAATTGCCGTATTTTGACGATATTTCAGGGAGACAACCTGCTACCAACACTACATTTTCATTTCAATGTATATAGAGAAAGTGTAAAATTCACGTTTCAACAACACTTCAATCCTTAAAGTTGACGAACCCTAAAATACACAAATTTGTGACAAGAAAAAGGTATGAAAATGTTGTGTCATCCTTCCTTAGTAGTACATAGTTCACAGAAAGACGCTGGAATTCATAGTTTCAAAAGGAAAATTTTGGAAAAATGAACCCGTCAACCGAACATTAACCACTCAAACATTTGGAATTTAAGTATTTTCCTCATTCACTCAGTACTTTAATTAATAGATACCAGTTATCAGTTCAAGAAATTATAAATTCTCTTTCTTTAGAGACTACATCCAGATGCAGTCCATAATTTGGAGAAATGGAAAGCTGAAATGAGAATACATGGTGAAAGACGTACAAGTACATAGTAGCGAACAGCATCCATCCCTGAAACATCTGAAGCTGTGTGATATTCAAAAGCACATAATCACAGACAATTCATCACTGCAGAAGAGACTGGATCATAACATTTACAACTACTTACATTGCTTGTAGTATGACACCACTTTCAACAGTTGAGGATCCACATTTCATTAAAAGTATTAAAGGTAAATTTTCAAAATTTATTAGGTAGTTTTCCTGTGTTTAGCACCATAATTTATAATACAGTTTATTTCTAATCGCGCCGAGATAGTAGTGGTAATAAACGTTAAAGATTTATACTTATTTTATTGTAGATCTAAATGAGAAGTCATTTCACATCAAACTATTGGCAGAAAAATCAATACCAATTTCAAAGTGACCTTAGAGAGAGATTAAAATCGGTGGAGTACGTGTGCACTACTGTTGATACATGGTCCACAAAAACATAGGGGTTTCATGGGTTTCAACTGCCTATTGGGTAAGTTTAAATTGAAAAGTTGAAATTTTCAGATAGCTTGGAGTTTTACAGCCACTTTTCAAGGTAGACAGTATTAAATTTCAAGGTGCCAATCTATTATGAACGAGTGTTCGATGCCATTTATGAAGTGAAGGAAGGCATGTTAGTCATATTAAGTTTTATATAGATTATATAGTTCAAAAATATGCATGACTCTATAATTTCAAATAAGGTTTTAAGGCCGTTGTACACGGTACAATTTCTTGTACAAGAACTTGTACAATAAATTGAATGGCGAGATTGGTCCAAGATATTGTACAAGAAGTTGGTTCACGGTCGTACACGATCAAAGATTTTCATGCAATTTGTGCGCCAATAACATGCGCAGATATCGTTTTCTGTCCAACAGCTGAATCGTGATATCCGATGACGATAGTATTTTGAAAATACTGCCATGGGTTACAATGGTTTGCTACCATTAATCCTAGCATTAATAAAATGAAATTATACGATTGGTTACTTGCACTCTTTCATCGGATCATTTAGCCCATTATTTTTGCTCCAAATAACATGTTTATGCTTGTTGCTAATATTTCCTTTTTGGTTCAATAACGTCATCTTAATTTCATGGAGGTTTAATGTTTTCCAGTGTGTCCAACTCATCTTTTGAGAAATAGAACACTTCCAACGCGACCGACGAATATCACAATATGGAAGCCACAAAGAATATCATAATATGGAAGCAACAAAGAATATCACGATATGTAAAACGAAAATGGAAGTTTTGCCACGCTTATAGGAATGAAAGTGATCGCAAACACAGAACACCAACCTTACGAATACTAAACGAACGCATCGCTACCGTCACATGTCATGCGCAGAAGCTACGGAGTGGATCTTGGACGGTTTCATCCAATAATATAGAGCATGATCTAATTTCTTGTACAAGAAATTGTACGAACCCCTCGTACACGATACAATTTGCGCATTGTACAAGTTCTTGTACAAGAAATTGTACCGTGTACAACGGCCTTAAGGAGTTAAGGATTCACCATAAATTTCAATTCCTAATTCTTAGATAATGTATTAAACTTAATTATTAACCAATGTCTTTTACAATCTGATTTAATTTCAGATCAGTGAAATGACATTGTAAAGACAAAGTGCTGTTTTATCTTGCAGAAGGTTTAAGGGAACCCACAACGATGAAAGAGTGGCAGATATTCCATTGGTCATTCAAGGTGAATATGGACTTAAAAATGGTCAAATTGTGTCCACAATAACGGACAACGGTTCTAATTTTGACAAAGCTTTCAAGGAGTTTGGCATTTCATTGGAGAATGCATTTGCTAGTAATATGTCAAGTAAGTATTCATAACTGAACTTGGCTGTGTTAACAAATATATGTTAACAAAATATCAATGAGGGTGCTTTATTTGTGTCACTATTAATATTTATAGGTACCTCATACACTAATTCTGGCAGTGAGGAGGATGATGATACTGAAACTTTGAATGACGTTCTTTTATGGACATATTACATGATCCACTGAAACCTGAAACAGAAATCAACGACAGTTCTGCAAGAGATTATTTGGCTTGGCATTTGAGGCGTGCTAGCCACACTCTCAGTCTTCTTGCTACAACAGACTTCACAAACGCTTTGAACAATTCATGTACTACATCCATCACTCAGCATTTGCCAAATGTTCTGCATTGTGGAATGCATCTAGGCTTATACATCTGAAATAATTTCAGAGATCCTGCAGTGTACTTTTAAATTTCCTTGCCATACACGATGGAACTCACTTCATGATTCTGTGCCACAACAGTCCAAGAATAAACTCCACACAGTGACTGCAAAGCTGGAACTGCCTCAACTTAAAGAAGTTGAGTTAAGAATACTTAGAAGAGTACATCACAGTCTTAAAACCAATTACCGTGGCTCTGAATTCAATTCAAAATGAGAAGACATGCTTTTATGGGGAGCTGTTAACTACATTAGTCTCTCTCAAAAACAGACTTTGTGTGCTTCTAGAAATAAATATCAGACACATCTCTAATGTTGTTACACTTCTAATCAATTCACTCACAGAAAGGTTTAAATTTTTTTTTGATCTGGCTCCCCAAGCAAATGATGCCATGTATTAGCAGCTTGTTTTCACCCAGCGTTTAAATTGCGATGGTTTCCCAACACTGCTTCCGAAAATGATAGGAGGAGGATATGTAAATTATGTGTGAACTCACTTGAACAATTCTCTTCTACTTCTACTGAGAGTTCAGAAGAAGAAGTTTCAGAAAACGATAGTAATTTCTATATTTTTAGTTCAACAAAGAACTGACAAAGAGAAAAAAAAACTTTCAAGTGTAGAGTATGAGCTGGCACAATTCTTTAAAGATAAAGTGAAAACAATAGACATCCTAAGTAAATAAGCGGTTGTCAAAGAGGCTTTTGTTCGGTACAACACGAGCTTGAGTTCTTCTGCACCAGTGGAAAGACTGTTTTCTTTGGCAGGATTTATAAATTCACCTTCAAGGGGTGCTATTTCTGAGGAACTCTTTGAAGAATTAATTGTGCTAAATATGAATTATTGTAATGACTAATTTTGATTAAAGAAAACTTTGGAGAACTGACAAACTTGCTTTATTTTGTTAAAGTATTTTTAGTATTTTAAAATACTAACATTTCAAGTATTTTGTATTTGTAGTTAAAATACTGGAGAGCAAGTATTTTGCCCAACCCTGGTTCGCATGAAATGTTCACTCACTTTGAATATTCCCAGCTGTTGAAGCCCTCCAGCAATATGCCTGCAACACTCTACACGTACTCTTCCCTCCATGCTTCACTGGTCATCCCAGAACAGAGCAGCAATCTCCCGCCCCCTCCAACCTACTGTTCCTCTCCGAGTTTGTCCCTGGTCTTAACCTACGCCATTCTAATGCATTACATTACCAATATTTGCTTCTATTGACCATTTTTCAATAGCAAAGTTACCTATTTATTGGATTAGAATACACTGTTGAGTTCTACACATTTGTAATACTTTCTCATGGCAGACATTGGAAAATCATGGGCGAATGCAAACACCCTTGCCTTACACTGCGAGAAGAATGAATCTGTTGCATGTGGCAACGATGGAAGACGAATTTCCTGGAGTCGTAAACTAATGTGGGAGAGGGGGGTGGGTGGAAAGCAAGGGAGGCAGGAGGGGGAGGCATGGAACACTGCCAGCGGCAGGAGTAGAGGAGTAAACCCCCCCTCTGCAGTGGGCCAAGCCAAACTTCCACCCCCTGGGCATCCATCCATCGCAGACCGTTTGAGGGTCACTGTGTGCACACGTGCGAGGACTGGGTGATCCCTTGTACGTGACCAATCCCTTCTGAAGGTGTTCCTAAATTATAAAATGCATCCTACACGCATTCATCTCAAAGTACGAATCTTTCCCTGCGAGGATCGTGGGGAAAGATTCGTACTTTGAAATGAATGCGTGTAAAGGATCGCGAGTGTAAATATTTCATCTTTCCGTCACCTCTGCCACTCTGTACTGCCTTGCTATGCCACTAAGTTCAAATTCTCCCATAAAACAGAGCACATTACAGCTCTCCTGTGTTTTTTAAAGTGTATATGCACGAAACAAGGTAAAAAAGTATTTTATATACACTGGTATGTATGGCTAAATGCCATAGAAGGGAATTACAACCCGCATCTAATGCAAACAGCAGGAAAAGGGAATTTTGTTTTTTTTAATCTTTAAACACATTATAACCCGCATCTAATGAAAACAGCAGGAGAAGGGAAAAGTCATGGGGAAATACATACGTTGTAGGGTTCTACATACGTTGAAGATATGGGAAATTGGATGGGACCAGACTGAAACATAAACCGTGGGAAAACGTAAATTCCGATAACGCAAATATGAATGAAATAATTTCACTCGTAACTTTGTGGAAATTCATGACAATAGATTTACTACAAACTTTTACAAACCACAATAAAATTGCAAACTCACCTGATGATGGTGCTTAGCGCCAAAACCTGGGTCGTGAGTTTGCAATTTTATTGTGGTTCGTAAAAGTTTGTAGTAAATCTAACGCAAATATGAGATTGTACTGTACTTACCTTAGCTGCTACCAATCGTGAAAGTCACCCAATCCCTCGAAAACACTACATCATAATTAACATGTGAGCAGTGCAACCAACACTTTAGTATCAGTTGTACCACTGCCATGAACGCTCCCCTCCAGCACTGGCAGGCATGACGATTAAAAAGGCATCGGAAAGTCGATAGTAATTGATAGAGAGAAACATGTGGCAATGCTATATGATTTTGTCCTTTCTTGGCGAATGATATTTATAAATAATTCTCGGGTTTCCAGCTGAGTAAGATATTGCGTTGTTGACGTTTCGATGGAATACTCCTCCATTGTCCTCAGAGCAATAAAGCGGGCAGGGCATTCTGCCCGTGCTTATTCTATTTATTTTATTCCTGAATAAAAGAGCACAGGAGGTGTATTAGGTTGTTCCACCCCGAAAAATCTGCCTTGGTTGAGCATAGCTTATCGGAAGATCACATCATCTCCTTCGATGAGGCTCGCTTGGTGTCCAAAGCAAATGGGTATTGGGATCGTCTCCTTAAAGAGGCTGTAGAAATCAGGCTGGAAGATAACACGTTAAATTGAGACTCTGGGTACATCCTCAGCAGAGAATTGAAACTGTTAATTCGAAAAATAACGGAAAAAAGGAGACAACAATGCCCCCTGGATGAGACGGCTATATAAGCGCGGGCGGAATGCCCTGCGCGCTTTATTGCTCTGAATAAACGATGGAGGAGTATTCCGTGAAAGCGTCAGCAACGCAAAATCTTACTCAACTGGAAACTCGAGAATTATTTACAAATATGGCAATGCTTTCCAGGAACCCTGGGTGTAAACAGGAAATGTCCTCCATAACTTGAGGGATTTCACTGTACAGTAAGGAAAAACTATATAACCTCCACACAACATGTATTGCACAAGCAGGATTCTTCAAGTGGAGACATGATCGGAGGAATAGCTGTCTCTCACCTGTCCCTCCATCCCCTTCTCGGGCAGCCAGTCCCTCCAGTGCGATCGCCCACCACGAGCCCTCATTCTCTCGTCCGGCCACGCCACGTCGATTCTCCGACCCAGGTTGATGGCATCATACACCTGATTCACATCCACTATCTGCAATTCAAGGAGCACAAGCAGTTCTATACAGTCCAGCCCACTTACGTCAAACCCGTTTATATAACAAAGTCCTGTCTATAACAAAGTGAAGGCTATTCCCCATCAAAGAGAGGCTCTGAAAAACTGGTCCATATATAACAAAGTTCGGTTATTACAAAATAAATATTTGTCCCCCTCAACTTCGTTATAAACGGGCTTGACTGTAGCCTTATTTTTGGAGACTGTTGCAAATTGACATCTGGTGGACGAGATTGCTTCAATTTAAAAAAAGGATGAGTCTGCAGGTACGTATGCAAGGGGAGTGAAACTTCAACAGCCAAATATTAAAAAAATGTAGTTAATTGTATTGAATTGTTTATTATACTAGAGTTGGCAACACTGCATTAATAGGCAGGCAACTTTCTTGAAATCTTATAATTTTACGTAATTTGAATTTTTTTTTTCATTACATAACATAATTTTGTGTTTTTATTATGCAAGCTCTCTTATTTTAACTGGGTAAATGTCAGTGGGGGTCGTGGTGGCCTAGTGGGGGTAGAGCACTGCGCTCCTGACTGGAGGGTCCCGGGTTCAAATCCTGCTCTCTTTCTGGACACCCCCCCATCTAAAATCCTCGGGATTCGTTTTTCTGCGTGACAGAACTTAGTAGGAAATCGCAGGTGGCCCAGGGAAAGGAACTAGCCCCCCCACCCCTCCAGGAATGTGTGAATTCCACACGCCATTGGCTTACTACGGGGAGAGCTCTACTCTCACCTATCAAAGACCAACCTTCGGGTTGAACACAAGAAAAATGACAGTGAAAGTGAACAAAGTGCTGGGGACATATGTTTCACACTTTTATACCATTGTGTTTACAACTCCAAATCAGTGACTGCAGGCAAAATCGTGTGCTTGGTTACATCCTTTGTGTTTTTCCTAGGGATGGGACATTCGAATCCCTTTCTCCTCGAATCCATTGAATTTCACCTCAAATCCGAATCCTCAAAAATCCCTGTCACTTACATCCTCAGCACACAAAAACAATTGCGTTCCTTCCACTTTCCTGCCACCATGCAGGCTGGAAGACCACTGGACATCAATCATCTACAGGAAGCAAGCGTAAGTGAATTCGCCATCCCTACTGAACACGCATCCTCCAGGACCAGGGTTATTCCCTTCCAACTTCCAAGTGGCCCGAAGTGGCCGATATCACTAAGCTACGCGAAAAACACAAACCAAAGCCAAGTTCATAGACTGGATCAAAATCGGATGGCACGAGTTTTAGAAGCGAATAACAATTTGATTAACATGGTCATAACCCCTTGATTGCAAGAGGGAACCATAAATGTAAAAAGTAAATTTATATACAAAACATAATCACGCCACTGTGAGCGAAAACAGGAGGCAATTAGCAACGGCAGCGTCATTTGTAGGAATGTTATATTTGAGGTGGTTTGTGACCTAACTAAATTGCTTCGAGAGGGAGCTAAGGGGACCATTCAATAATTACGTCGATTGTGAAAGGTGGGGAGGGGAGGAGGACTCTTCTTATGGTCTCGCGAAGGGGGGTATGGAAATCAAAGATGACCTCACGTAAGATTTTGTTTACATGTACTTGTATTACCGTTTTAATAATCATCGTCTCGTTTTTTTAGAACTGCAAGCACGTATTTACTACTACAAGCTAGTGTGCTACAACTAACTCTCGACCAGAGTATCGGACGTTAAAAAAAAGCGAGGTAAAATCTTCCGAAAAGCATAGCCTCGGAATCCTTGTGATGAGCAGAATATGTGGTGATCATGAATTTTAACACTACTTGGCAAATATCGCATTAAGGATATACAAAAGGGATACATTGTACGACTGATTCACAACTAAATAACTAAGATTCACACCTGAATGTTCAACGAATTGACGAGGCTTATTCTATGCACTTCGGCGACGGACATTAGTTTTAGTTGGTGAAATAAAGGGCGGGAAAGACTGCCCGGTAAACGTAATGGTAGAAAAATAATGAGAATTTCCTATCCCAATATCTCCCTGACTGTTACAAGAATGCCCTGTGTTTTCCAGATTTCCAAAATTCCCTGACAATTCCAGGTTTTCCCTGACGATCGCCACCCTGATGAACCAAGCCTCGGAGAAGGAAAGAGATGAGGAATACTGATGGACCAGTGCCATGGTTACGTTTCGAGGACACAAGTCCTGCTGCAGTGGCTCCCTCGCCCACTCACCCTCACTCTTTGGTAGACGGGCTCTTTCTCGGTGGCTGCCTCCTTGTCGTTGGGGCCCACGGCCGCAAGGGCCTCCCGGTCCTTGCAGCCCATGGTGGCCTCCTTGGCGGACACAGCCGCTGCCGCTCCCTCTGCCAGGAAACCAGCCAAACTGGCGAGGGTCGAGCTGGAAGGCTTCCCGAGGGACGCGTTGGACGCCACGCTGCCCCTGTTGGTCGTCCCACCCCTGCCTAAGCTGCCACCCCTCCCCCCTCCAATCCCCACCTGGCCCATGTCCATCGACTGGCTGCCCATCGTGCCGTGGCCATAGCCTGCGAAATACGAGAGGCACAATGCAACCCCCCTCCCTCTCAGGGGAGGCTCCCCTCGTGCAGGGGCAGGCCGAGGAGTGGTGAGGAGAGGTGCCATCCGAGTGAGCAACGCCCACGGAGTGGGGGAGGGAATACTTTGCACACACACCTCCCTCCCTCTCCTCACAATAAAAAAGGCACTCTGCTCATTGGACTGCCACATCTCACCTCCTCAGAACCCATCCTATTCTGAGAACAATGCTACAGAGCCAATTATAGCAACAAGGATATTCTACATGGTGAAAAGAAACACTTGGTACATCCATCATCAGGCACTTGGCACTTCCATCAGAATTCATTATTGCTGGACATGTGCAAACAATACCTGTGAATGCTTGAGCGCTAGAAAGTATTCAAGATCTCGAATAAATATGATAATAGATAAAAGTTCAAATACCTTAAATATCGCGCCATACACCACTGGGCACCTATAAATCACTATACTTGGCATTTTGATGAAATAAGTCATATGCACAGCGAGAAGACAGCGAAGATAATAGTCTGTTGATGGGTTTCCCCACCTAATTTATGGCAGAAAGACAGCAGTTTCAACAAATGGAATCATGGGAAAACTGTTGTCTTTTCACCGTAAACAATGCTCTGAAAGTAGTCACTGCTAGTCACACATGAAAACCGAAGGCACTTCATAAACATCTTCAATGGTAGCCACTTCATAGAAGCACTTCCTCCCGTTACACATCATTTATTTATGAGGTCTCAAATTGCATCTATTCTTCCATATCAACTTTCACAAATAGCAAATGAATTTAACCTAAGAGTTACTGAGAACGTATTTCGCTGCTCTGCAATCACTGTGAGCCATTGTCACTAATTTCCGTTGAGCCATCGTTAAGAATACGCCGAGATACCCAAGTTTGATAAGCTATATCTTCTGGAAAAGTCAACTAATTTTATCTTCCGGAGGAGGAAACCAAATTTAATGCAGTAAAATGAATCTTGTTGAAGGTTCACTTCTACATTTAATTATGTGATCAAAAAAGTTTTTGTGTTACCATAGATTAACTTTTACAAATTTTATTTGGATTAAGACTGTTTTCATGACTTAAAAGAAGATGACCAAGAATTACATGCCCCTGTCTTCATCAGGCCATCATGTCTCATGATGTGGCTGATTAGATGGTCCAGTCTTCTTCTTAGGGCATTCAGAAGACTTCTCTTTTCTCCCACTCAAGAAACATGCTCCCGATGTACGTTCTGATGAATTGCTTCCTTACTTCTACGCTTGTGTTTCCAGCAGTAAGTAGATTCTTCTTTTGATAGGATGCCCCTTTGCCTGGGCTATTCTGCTGAATATCTCTTTCTTGCTCCGTCCATCGTTGGTCACTTGGCTTCCCAGGCAACAGAACTCCTTCACCTCCTTCAGTTTTTTTTTCCTAGTTAAACCCTTTTAGGGCTAACCTTCTTCCTGGAGTAATAACGAAAAATGCAGAGGGTAATTCAATAAAATGTAGCACCTTAGGAAAAAAATATTATGAAATTAATGTTTTATATGTACATAAGTGGTTTTTTTCACATTATTTAAGTTGAACTAATTCATTATGATACAATTTTTTTACATTGACTGAAAAATAAACGTTATTGTTTTAGTGTCATAAAGTTGCACAATATTTTTATATTGGGCCGAAATATTGGCCTGCCGAAATAAGAGGGTTGGTATTAGCCTCTTCTCTCTTTCTGCACACCTTTGGTCTTCTTATTGATCTTCAGATGATGTCTGGCTATTCTCCTTTCAATGGTTATTAGAATCTTATTCAGATCCTTCTCTGTCTCTGCTATGAGTTCTATGTTATCAGCGAATACTAGTTTTTTCTCCGTGGATATTCACTCCAGAAGACCTCACTTTAATTTCATCGATGGTTCTCTTGCTGTAAACATTAAAAATTACAGGGGACAGTGCACAGCCTTGTCTCAATCCTTTCCTTAGTATTGCTTCTTCACAGATGGGTCCAGATTACTTGGTATTTATACAAACAGTGGATAATTCTACGGTCATTGTAGGACAAATCAATTCCTTTCAGAATTCCAAGCATCGAATCCCAATCCATGTTGCCAAAAGCCTTCTCTAAATCCACAAATGCAAAGACCGTCGGTTTGTTCTTCTCCATTCTCTTCTCTATGAGCAGTCTAAGGGCCAATATTGCTTCTCCTTTACCCTTAATTTTCCTGAATCCGAATTGATCTTCACCCAGGAACTCCACTGAGTTTTGTTCTATTCTCATTTTGTTCTAGAATGGCATCAAAATGTCATTATTTCGAGGATCGTAATTTTGAGTTTCTACTGTATTTGAATATTTGAGTAACGATATAATATTAAACTTTGAATTGGAGAAATTTGCTATTTGACCCTCTCATATTATTACCTAATGCTTGTGTGTGATCTTCATGGTTGGATGACCAGCTCTACAAGGCAAGGGCAACAAATGTACTCTCCATTGAAGAGGACTTAAACGAGAGGTGGGAGAGTGTGTTACGCTAGCTGGAGACTGAGGGAGGGAGGGAGGTGGTGAACTGCATATCACGGCGAGGACACTATTGAATACCTGAAACTTGGAGGTAGTTCAATCAATTTTCTGGACCTGACAATCTCCTTACATGATAAGATAAACACGAGTTCTTGATTAACCACAAAGATGCTTTCTCGGATTTAATTATTCCTCTGCCCTCCCACCACTCTTCTCCTCTACAGATATGGCAGCTCTCAATTGTTTTGATTGGCTCAAGTCAACACTCCTCTCCATAGAATCATGTCTATTCTTCCCATTCACCTCTTGATTTTCCAGGGATATCTACCCTTTAAACTCTTATTTAATTTTCCGAAAATTTTCACTTGGATTTATTTTTTACTTCTTTGGAAATTAAAATTAATTATACATTAAATTTTTCAAAACTTACTTTCACTGAAGGAAAAAAAAAAAGACTTGTGGTACATATCACTGGGAAAAAAGAATGGCATTAGAACATTGAATTCCATCACCAGTGACGGGGGTGAATTGCCAGCTCTTAAGGCAAAATAAGAGGTAGACTTTGGCGAATATCCGGCACTTTAACCCAAGGGTTTGTGATGTTGACTTCAAAAAATATTGCAGTAGCAATAGGAAAAATAGCAATAGTGCACATCTAATCAAAAAATTGTTCCACAAAAGAGTCAGCCAAAGTCCAGTCCAATCTCTGACTCGTCTCCAAGCCATCCAACGAGATAAAATAGTGATGCAAGCTATGATTTGTGATTTTTTGTTTCAACTATTTCAACTAGAGCAAAAAATGGACACACTACGTGCAAGACAAACATAAATAATGACAACCATTGGCGTTCTATTCCCCCTCCTATGGCAAGTCAGCAGCTCTTTCAATTCATGCAAAAACATAACTCATGAAACTACAAGGGCTCTCACGACAAGCACTACAAGCGAATAATAATTAACTAATTATAATATGCCTCTAACAAGGAGACATCACTGATATTCGGGATCCAAACGACGCAATTATTTTCTGAAACTAGGCATAGGCATTGTTTTGTCTTCCGAAGGATAACTAATTTTGTCATCAATTTCTTTTCTCACTGAGTTAATCAACTCCTCGTCCCTCAAATCCTCCTGCACTGGCAAACTTTCTTCGGCACTAACATAGAGGCACGAAACTCACAAGGTCCAAAGAAAGGCGAGCAGAACTCCGCCCCCTACCCACACCATCGCTCTCCACTGTCGTGTGATTGGCTGGATGCTTTTCCGCTTGTCCATCTTCCGGCCTTCCGCTCCTATGTGAACTTGGCTAAACAAAAGAACAACTAAAAAGTGTGAGTGTGCACAAGGAACACCAGGGCGGGCCGTAAATCGTTAGTGCATGGACTTGATTGGAGTTTAAATAATGTAGAGATGGCACAAATCTCATATTCTAAGCTGTAGTTGACTAATAATGCGACCGAAGATAAATACCATGCTTTAACCCTTTTACTGTGGTCTGAAATTTCAGTGCTTTTTCTAAAAATGCCATTGATGTGATTTTTAGAAATGGCGGAACAGCAAAGGTCTGAGGAAGTGCTGACACAGAAAGCAAAAAAAAAGAAACATGCCAACACACATGAGTCAGAGCACTAACATCGACGTGTTTCAGAAGCCGACACACACCACAGATAACGAAGGCCTTGAGAAACATAACCTAACTCCTTCCCTAAGGGATTTTCGGCCAAGTGGAAAAACTCGGACGAAAAATCCGCCCTCTGCAGTTTTCGCATGAGTTAAATAGGCTGATAGATCGGCCCAACCGCAGTAAAATGGTTAATTTGCACTTTGCAGTGCATCGCCCTCAATAAATATCACTCGTAATTATTAAAATTTGTAATCTGAAAACATTCATTTTATAAATTGTCATAGTTCAATTTTATGCCACTTGTGTCGCCCTAACCCTCCTTATTGTTATTTTTCGTACTTCCAGTTTATGCTCTCTACCGGTGTAACACATGACTGTCTTCGTAATTAAATAAGTGTGTTATCTCGTGTCATAATCCACATTTCATTTCCTGATCCTGAATAATCCTCAACAGTAGTACTAAGCGTGTACCATGGCAGGAGCTTCTTGGCCTCGCTATATCAATTTTCTTTTGCATTTTAACTATGGGCCTGATGATGATACATTCCCATCACTCATTAATGCGAGATCCTCGCTATACGCTGTACTCACTATAATAGGCTTCAACTGTATTCATGTAGGACGAAAGGGCAGAAAACAGAGTTAAGTTGTAGTTGGGAGTATGCACAAACCAACACACTCTTACACGGCATAGTATGCGATCTCTGCATTGGGGAAATTACTTCCGCAAGTATTTTGTACATGCAGAAACCAGTGGGTGAAATTGGTCCAAAGGAGACTGTTAGGGTAATAGAGCATAATCCATCGAGAAGGTCCCACGAACAATCAAAGCCCATTCTATTCATGGAGGTATCCTTGTATTTTCAAAATTTAAACATATTAGGTAACTGTCGACATGTGAAGCTTCTTTTTGGGCAAATATATAGAACCCCGAAATTTGCTGCAAAAGTCTCCCAAGGGAGTTGATTGAAAATACAGCAAAAACATAGTTTGAAAATTGAAAAAATATTGATGTCACTCTGCCGTAAAAGGGTGGGATTGGGCATTTCACAGTGATTCCGTAAAATATTTGAAAGGTAAAATATTTCCCTGACTGGGACTCGAACCCACACCATGCTGCATGAACAATTTTCACAGTGCCGTAATGGACTTGGCTATTAGTCATGAAGGCATGCTCTACGAAGGATTTATAGGGAGGAAAATTCTATAGTTGCATTTTTTCACCAACCTCGGCCTATGTGGAAGGAAGCCATGATACTTTTGCTGCATTCTCTCTATTATAGTTACAGAAAATAATTGCGTCATTTGGATCCCGAGAACATCAGTGTCACGATGCCTCCTTGTAAGTATGGCTCAAATATTTACGTCACGCCATTTACCCATCCTCTCTCTCAGATTCAAAGTGACCACAAACACCACCGTCTTTTAAGGTATTCAATTACGACTGACCAAAAAGTTTAAATTAAAAAATATAAGATGGCAGCAGCATCAACCTACAAGTAACACACAATGCGTTACGCGAACCAGTACGCTTGCGGCGATTGAGAGGCCAGATCCAGATCGCGTACCAGTGCGCTTACGGATGCGAATGGGTTAAGATGGTGCGGGTACACAGCATGGCAAGCACATCCAATCAATTCAAAAGAGCGTAAACAAGGTGGGGAAAAAGAAGAGTGGATGCCAACAGACTTTGAATGAATACGAAATGAGTGGATCAAATCACCCAAATGTATGTTGCACGTGTTTGGTGAGGTGGTGGTGGTGGTCATGGGATAGGAGAGGATCCCGTCATGACCAAACCCACCATCGTCCTGCGGCACCGATCCTCCACTCGAGCACCCCTCCCCACAGCGCCTTCGGATCCTGCGGAAGAACAACATACCTTCAGTCGAGGCACACAAAGAAAATGGGCGGAAAACAACTAGCAGCCGGGCTCAATTCTATACTTTTTCTATTCATTTCAACAACACTGATGGCAAAGGACATTTACTTTTTTAAAATTTTGCCAGACTAAAGGCCATTGAAGGGTCATACACTCAGAAGGTCCCAGAATGGTTCCCGTTTGCTGACGCAAGTGTCGTCTCAACGGCAGCTGAGCCACTGCAGGTGATGACCAACCTTTGGATTCCAGATTTATTTAATCATTTATGGGAAATTTCCCATTTACAAAAAAGAAAAAAATTACTATCATGATAATTACGATCAATACATTTTGTATACCATTGAAAAAAAACATATATTAATACAATCTCAAGAGGAACATGTACCTGTAATAACAACTAGCATAAATAAACTACCAGATTGATAAGTTGTGGGCAGTGTGGTAGTCACACTCCCAGATATAGCAGCAAGTCTAGTGTCCCTAGAGTGCCCCTCAAATAAGGAGCCGTGGAAAGAACATTCAAATATTTGCGAGGCACAGATGATGATCATAGACTGTTTCATTTAGTGAATTCCAGCTTTGCAAGGATTTAGTGGTGCAGACTCTGCTAGCTACTTAAAGACGAGACATTCACAAACTGGGGTGGTTTGCATCAGGAAGGACCAGGTTTAGTCAAAAAAAAAAAGAAGGGTTGTATTATCCACCACTGACGCTGAGTGCGTGGCAGCAAGTGAAGCAGCCAGAACTACAAGAACTTACATGGTTACAGAGATTGCTTTCTGATATATTTAAGGGATACATCAAAGTAGATAATATGAGTAGTGATGGATGGATATGGTTTTTCCTTCCAATCCAGATCCGGATCCTTGCCTTGGTTTCGATTCTTTGTCTCGGTTTTGGATCCTTAGTTTTAGATACTGGATTCTTGATTTCATTTCTTTTCTAATCCTAGTATCTCTTCAAAAAAAAGTACATTAATTGTAGAAAAAAAAATCAACTTCATATCATCTATCTTCTCGTATTGATGATGTCCCTGCAGAACTAATTAAAAATGCAGGAGAGAAGACATTAACTCATCTTTACAAAACCATCTGCGACATGCACTTAACAGGAGAAATTCCAAGGGACTTCGAGAAAAACATCATCATTGCTATTCCCAAGAAGAAGAGAGCAGAGATCAGGACTGATACTGACCAGGATCATCTACAAAAGAATAGAACGAAAAGCAGAGGAGTTCCTGGATGAAGATCAATTCGGATTTAGGAAAAGTAAGGGTACAAGGGAAGCAATATTGGCCCTTAGACTGCTCATAGAGAAGAGAATGGAGAAGAACAAACCCACGTTCATTGCATTTGTGGATTTAGAGAAGGCTTTTGACAACGTGGATTGGGATTCAATGCTAGGAGTTCTGAAGGGAATTGGAGTGTCCTACAATGACCCAAGTATTATACACAGTCTTTACAAAAACCAAGTAGCTGTGATTAAATCTGGACCCATTTGTGAAGAAACAAGAATAAGGAAAGGAGTGAGACAAGGCTGTGCACTATCTCCCGTAATTTTTAATGTTTACATTGAGAGAGCCATCAATGAAATCAAAGAGAAGTCTTCTGGAGTCACTATCCATGGAGAAAAAATAAGCATGCTGTGATTCACTGATGACATAGCTCTCATAGCAGAGACAGAGAGGGATCTGAACGAGATTCTAGTAACCATGAAAGGACAATGGCCAGATATCAGCAGAGGATAAATAAGAAGAAGACTAAGAAATCGGTGTGCAGCAAGAAAGAAGAGGCCAAAACCAATGTCAAACTAGGAAAACAAAAACTTGAAGAGGTGAAAGAGTTCTGTTACCTAGGAAGCCGAGTAACCAAAGATGGACGAAGCAAGAAAGAAATAGTTAGTAGAATAGCCCAGGCAAAGAGGGCATTCTATCAAAAGAAGAATCTACTTACTGCTGGAAATACAAGCATAGAAGTAAGGACTCAGTTTATCAGAACATACATCTGGAACATGTTCCTTTACGGCAGTGAGGCATGGACGATGAGAGCAGCGGAGAAGAAAAGGGTGGAAGCATTCGAAATGTGGTTCTACAGAAGAATTCTGAAGATTAAATGGATTGACTGAGTAAGTAACGAGGATATCCTAAGAAGAGTAGGAGAGAAGAGATGTCTACTGAATACCGTAAAAAGACGACGGGAAAATTTAATAGACCATTTCCTAAGACACGATGGCCTGATGAAGACTATCGTTGAGGGAAAAGTGAACGGGAAGATTGGAAAAGTCAGGCCTCGTATGAGATACATGGAACAGGTTGTGAAGGATGTAAAAGAGAAGAATTACGTCGCAATGAAAAGGTTGGCCGATAGAAGAATCGAGTTGAGGACTGCGTTAAACCAATCCTAGGATTGTTGACCAATGATGATGATGAATCTCTTGTTTGCATTCCACCACTTTTATTATTATCTTGGTTTTATAAAACCGAGATTTCTCTAAGAACGTTTAGGTTAGTTAATTTCTCATGCTCCTGATGTCAACAAACAAATATAAGCCCCTAACCGATTTGTAATTCAGCTGATTTAATATCGTGCTTATTGTAAATAAAGGCATTTCCAATAGACTCATTAAGGACAAAATATTAACTAAACATCCACGAAACACCTACATTATGTTCTACGTGTATCTGGAAAACAGCTTTTGAAAAATCATCTATATGTTTATAAGATATTTCAAAGCCCGCTTTTCCTAATTCTATGAAACATCTCCCCTAAGATATTACTTATTGTCTTCACCGTTACGTTTAGGAGATAGAGAAATAAAATACTGGAATGAACTTAAATTATATTGCCTTTATTTACAGCGTCTCGAAAACGTACAGTAACTGCTACTATAGGTACCTTCCGATCACTTAAAAATTACCATTTCCTTTGTCGTTGTCACTGGTGTCAGAGCGAAGACTTCTTTCCCACCACCAAATAAATTTTTTGGGCCACTTTGTTCGTGGAAATCCCTACACTTATGGCTAATATCACTCACTTGACGGCAGTACCATGCACTGGACTAACTGGACTGTACCGCTAACGGTTCAAAAATGGATTGTTAAGTTTTCGACTCACATGGATTTCTACTTACGCAGAGCTTTTTGGAACGAATTAACAGCGTAAGTCGAGGACTTACTGTATTGCTAGTGAAGAGTCATCATCATAGAATTTTCAGCTTGAGAGCGAGACAACTATTCATCAAAAAACTAAAATATTATGAAGAGCATTTCATGATATTACTGAAAAAGGATCTCAAAAGGTATATGAAGTAAAAAAAGATTTGTTTTCGCATGCATTCTCAATCTAAATTAACAATGATGAAAGCAAAAAAGAACTGAAGAAATATCCAAATTAATTTTCATTCTTTCGTAAAATCTATAGCACTTAAATAGAGCAAAACAACTAGGAATGTATCTGCAGTTAAACAAATTTGCACTCCCTCAAGGGTCTTGCTGTCAATTGACAGTGGCAAATAATAAATCTCTTTCACTTTTTTAATGACAATACATCTATTTCCCCTTCATATTTTTGCTAGAAATATAACCTCACATTTGTTAAGTTCACACTTCATTCTATTGAGACACTATTCAATTACATTTGGCTCTCTACTAAGAGATACAACAATACATTACGAATGCAGTGCAGCCTAAAGAAAGCAACAGATTGGAACCCATATGCAAGTCCAAATTAAAACGAACACACCTCATTGGTCAGAACTCACCTGAGCCACTGTCTTATCACAGCTTCCTTCATGGCAGTGAGGCTCACTGGTCCTCCCAGAATGCTTTTCAGCTGAACATTTGTCTCAGCGTAAGACGTAGTCAAAGGTGACACGTAAATTGGATAGCCAATTGGTTGATCACAGGATGAGTTAATAATGTTTCTAAGGGCCTGAGGAGAAGATGAAAGCCATTGAATAAATATTTAAAAAACAAATTACTTTTTCCACAATTTTAAGTCTGGGGAGATTTGGACAGAAAAACCATTTCCCAAATGCTGAAGTATCACTCAGTAGTAGTGTGGACGGGCTTACAATGGAAGGAATCATCCCAAATAGCTATTGCACACTAAAAATAAAATGCTCAATGCCATAATAGTGAAACATCAACAATAGTTGCTGCATTATAAAATTAAATGTAATTACCTAATAACCCGCAAACCTAACCTGACCTAAGAGGTCACTTAGGTGACCAGTGACCAATCAAGGGTTAAATCTCCTGAGGCCAGTGGGATGGACTTTAATTGAATGTCGTCCACACTTGAGGGGTTGACTGGATCTAAATGTTATTGATGCAATCTTTACATAATTTCTTTGATCATAATAGTAGCACTAACAATAGTTGTTAATGAAACTATTATCATTAAAGAAATCTTTACACAGTACATGGAAAAAATAAGTCTTCAATCTGCTCACATGAAAATGTTGCATTTCACTTACCATGCTTCGTAAATAATCTCAGAAAATTTGCAAAAAAATAGAAAGTATGATTATTTTTTAAATAATAACACCCCTCTATGAGAAACATGTTCCACTTACAGAAAAATTATTACTTTTCCCAAGGTGGAAAATTATAAAGTTCCAACTGTAATGATAAAGCTGTTATTGGGAAATAACATAAGGATCTGCAGTGGCCTTTTAAGTCATGGGGACTGGTGGATCTTTGAAGGTGTGGTCTCCAACAGAAAATGACAGAAAACATGTAAACATCTTTGCCAGGGTGAAAGTGGTTAGGATTTTTTACGCTACCATAGAGCCCTTGCCTTATACAGTCAAGCCCAGTTATATCAAACCCGTTTTTATCGAAGTTCTGGTTATAACGAAATGAAAACTCCATCAAAAATGGCAATTTTATCATGTTAAAAGTCCCACTTTTAACAAACGTTTATTTATCGGTTGTCCATTTTTAACGCAGTTTTTTTTGCTCAACAGGTTACCCATTTCTTTCTGTAGTACCCCCCCCCCGTTGTTGTTAACATATTTTCAGTATTGTCTGCAAGCTAAACTCAAACGAAGGCATACATTTGATAATTTCTGTCCATAAATACGCCTGCCTGCACCTTACTCTGGCTCCCATGAATGCACACCACGAAAACCTTCGCCGCTCTGTGATTACGGTTGAGTCAGGGTGGCCAGATGACAGGTACAGTAGAAGCCCGTTGTAGTGAGTATGGCATACAGCGAGAATCTCACAATAACGAGCGATTGGCAATGTACCATCGAAAGGCCCATGATTAACATGCAAAAGAAAACTGATATAGTGAGGCCAAGAAGCTCCTGCCACGGTATAAACTCGGTATTGCGAGCAATAATTCTTGAGGGTGATGCACTGCCAAGTACAACTTAACGCATGGTATTTATCTTTAGTAGCATTATTTTTCAACAACAACTTAGAATTCAACATTTGCACCATCTCTACATTATTTAAAGTCCAATCAAGTCCACGCACTGACGATTTACGGCCCACTATGTCGCATCTTGCACACGCTCACACTGCTTAGTTCTTCTGTTATGCCAAGTTCACATAGGAGCGGAATGGGCGTTAGATGGACAAGCGGTTAAGCATTAACCAATCACACGACAGTGGAGGACGGTGATGTGGGTAAGAGGCAGAATTCAGCCCGCCTGCCTTCACCCTCCAACCTCCACCCGCTAGTTCCCTCCAACTCCGCCCGCCCACTCGTTCATGCCCCTTGACTGAAGCAGACGACGCTTGAATAATTTTTCAGCCAGGAATATAAATTGAACGTACTGTGCTGTTGATGTGAAGCGTGTGTATGTGTGATACTAAAGGTCCAACGTTTGTTTTCTTCTGCTTTTTATTCTCGCGAGGAAGTTGTCAAAGTTGCCCAAGAATTATAATTTCCTTATAATTTTACAATTCATATACCCTGGTTTCGATTATTTTTCCTGTTAGCTCAAATAATGGGAATACTTATGTTTTCTGGTACATTAGTTAATTTGTGCATATTTTTCAATGATTTCATAAATATTGCCAGGGCCAATTTTATGCAAGTAATTAAAATTCAACCTGTTCAACATATTTTTATTTCACAATTCCTGAATTCAAGGATACATATACAGTTGAGCACCCTTAATCCGGGAACCCCTAATCCGGGAGCACCTATAATCCAGCAATTTTGCCATGACTATCTGGTACTTAGTGGAAAATGCCGAAACGTTTTTAACCGGAACATTGCTTCATAACCTGCCGAGATATTATTCATATATTAATACCGAGATACCATTCTTAACGTTAATTTTCCCATTTCGAGAATCAGAATAATTTAAACATATTAATTTCTGGTACTTCGCCTACACTGGAATTATTCTGGAACTTGAAGTAAACATATAAATTTGACAACATCGCCGAGACGGAATACGACTAATTTACAGATCGGCCACTTTCAATGGCGCACGCATTTTTGATTGACCACAAGACATAATTTGATAAAATTATTGTTATATTCTAATATTTCGCGCAAAACATGTCTCATCCATACAGTTGTGGCAACAGCACAAAACGTTAACCATCACAGAAAAAGTGCAAGTTGTGAAAAAGCTTGATGCCGTTGCCTCAGTAAAGCGTTTGACTGAAACATACTACTGGGATCTTCAACAATATAGCACATTAAGAAGCTGAAAGAGAAAAATCATCAAAATTTTACTGTTAAAGTGACACGAAGAAGTAGATAACAGAGAGAAAAACTATGAAAGAAGATTTAGGTGCTGATTTAGATTGCGAAGCTTCGATTGCGTCGGAGTGAAGGCCTTGGTTAGTATTTCTGGCCAAATGCTAATGGAGCAGGATAAACTCTTTTAGAAATAGACGTGATCAATCCAAAAGACGTGATTCAGGAAATTTCACGTGCAGGCTATAGCATTTCACCATCTGTTCTAAAAACACGCGTGGTTTAAATATTGGACTTCTTTAAGGTTTGGTATAGACGAAATAATTGGGGATTTAAAAAATTTCATGTTTCTGAGGATAAAAATATGATGATGGAGTTTGCAAACATCATCCATAACCCTGGATTAAAGGAAATGGAATTGGTAAATTTAGACGAAAGGATAGTTAGCAGCCACGATATTCTCACCACACAACATATCATAGATGATGAAATCATTGAAATGGTAATTAATAACAATAAATCCGAGTGGGGATGACGATGATCAGCCTGAAATTGTTGAAGGAAGACTACTCTTGATGATGGTCTTTAAAGAATAATCCGCGGCGACGTAGTGATGGGCGTACACACGACACTCACGCGTTGGCATCGCGCTGAATCAGCTGATAACAAATCGAGCGCAGTAGGAAATTAAGTTACGCAAATTACAGCGTAGAAATATCAATTTCTATACCCTTTTCCAATAACAATATGAAACTTTTATATGTGCAGCAATATGCACAATGCTACGATTCCGTTATTTTCACTCACTCCGCAACTTTGATAATTTTAAATAATAACTTTGTGTATTAAGAAACCATTTCTTTCTGATTATTCTCAGTAACTCTTTTTACAATAATGTTCAGTAAATGGCAAACAAATATATTTTGTTATAAATAATTGACTCCTTTCAATGAAAACATCCCGGACGTCAGAAATAGACCAGTTGCCATGCATGACCCATAGTCCGGCAAAATCCCTAATCCGGCATCACTTCGGTCCCGACTGTGCCGGATTAAAGATGCTCAACTGTAATTTGAGTGAATGCATCGATAATTCTCGGCAGTAGTACTTCATGCGGGTTACCTCTGTTCGCTCTAGATCCTCCAGATGGCAGCACTAGTATGACACATGATGTGCAGCGCAACCTACAGAGGCATTTGCTTGAGTAAATAAATACTTGCTGCAACTAATTTTTGAGAGAGAACTAAATGTGAATATTAAGAATGGCTAGGAATAGGTAATTACGCAAGAAATATTTTCGACCGCCGAAAAAACCATACTTTGGCGAGTCATTACAACTTTCCTAACCAATGGACGTACTGGTTAACACTAGAAGACTTCAGCAACGTGTAAATTATTGTTTTGGAAGATTTGATTCGCAAAATGATAGATGAATAAGCAAATGCGCACGAAAACAGCTCTTCCACCTGTTTCTAATAGCATGGTAACGAAAGAAAAATGGGAAGTAAGAATTACTGTGGGAATGGAGAGGCTCAATCCAGCACCTTTGGATATAACGAGCGCTTGCTATAGCGAGTGATTTCCCAGCCATTGAGGGGAGCACTCATTATACTGAGCTTCCACTGTATAAGGATTGAGTGAGAGGTAGGGGTCAAGGTTGCTAGGCTGGAAAGGACAACGCCCATGGCTAGAGATTGACCCAAAAACGTCTTGCGAAGAAAGAAGGTGGGAAGGAAAGGCGGAAGGAAGGAAGGGAAGGGTAATTCTGGTGATTCATGGACGACAACGTTCTAAAACGAGGAGAAGTAGACGTTTCACCAAAATAGATGGTGTTCACCACAGACCACGGTGACTGAATGTGATTTTTTTATATGAATAAAATTTATAAATGTTTTTAATAATAAATTTTGCTTTATACTAGTTTGATTAGTGTAAAAGGAGCCTTTTGTGTTTCATTAACAATAGGTTTTGTAATTATTGGAAGTTTTCATTTTACAGAGGGTCTCTATGTACCTCTACTTCTTGCACAGTCTGAGCCATAGCTACATTTTGCTATTGGGAGGTTTTCACTGAAAATGAGGTCATATGATAAACAATAACCATAAAAATATTAGAAAATAGGTACAGTAAAACTACAGGTTTTACCATGGCTGTTTTTTTTTTTGCAGTGGAGACACGTGAAATGAATTCTTGTAAGTTACTTAATCATGCACACATACATTCATAGTTCAAAATCGCTTAAGTGCATAGTAATAATTCATACTCAACTCCATGGGGAGTCATAGTTTTCAGTAAAATTTTGTCAAAAAAAAGGTCATCTTAGATTAGAAATGAATAAGGTACCTAAGTGGAAAAAATACCAAAGAAGCCTAGAGATGCAGCGGCTTTTGGCTGCTTTCGATGCAATTGCATGTGGAAAGGGAAGTGTAAGTGCAAGAAGCAGCTGTCTTATTCTCATATTCCATTCTTGAACTAGGGAATTGAAAGGCAGCAATCACGGTCGTATATACAGGTCCGGCAACTCCCTATATTACCCTATAGGCTGAGCTGGCAGACCCTTGAGGCTGAGAGAGTAGTTCCTGCTTAGTGGCGCTGGTAGTACATACCCCATGTGTTCCGCTAGGAATACGTGGTGAGAGAGGCGAATGATACGGTGCTCAAGTAGAAAAGTGAGAAAATCTTTGTCCATGAGTGGCTTTCAGTTTTCCTTGGATTGCAAATGATTCATCGGTGAGTATAGATTTTGATTATATACCGATATGTGACTTACTTTCGAATATACTGAGCATAAAATGCCATTTATCATGCAGGTGTTCACAATGCCGAGCAGTTGCGAGGCTCTGGGTGGCAAGGAAGGATACGGGTCGAAAAAGTCATCATTGTCTTTTTTTCCATTCCGAAAGATCCCGAGAAGCGTGCCAAATGGCAAGCTGCTATTCCAAGGAAGGATTTGGTATTGAGGGCAAGACAGGTTGTCTGCGAGAAGCACTTTGCACCATCAGGACATTCTAGGGAAAATATTTCTTTAAAACGGCGATGGAAATATCATTGAAGAGCTAAGTTTTTCATAAAGAAATTTCTCTCGGGTTCTCCACCGGGTAAGTTGGTCCATGGCCGACCAATGTTTCTCCACCGGGTATGTTAACATACCCGGTGGAGAACCCGAGAGGAATTTCTTCATTCAATTCGCCGGGAAAGCATACGCTCTTATTTCAAGTTGTTCATAGTTTTAATTATGATTATGCCCCCTTATTATTTTCATGTTAATGATAGATATCATTAACGAAAAGCCGAGCAACGATGGCTTATTCAGTCTCTTCAGCTCCATCGGACAGATACTGTTAAACCGTCAGGTCACGGTTTACGTATGTGAAAGTAGGATATCTGCAATGAATTTATTAATTTAATTAATCTGTTATTATTAAATTTCTAAAAAAAGATTTATCTCGTTATTGTTATTTTGTCATTAATTTTAACTGCTTCAACAGGGGCATCGGAACTTGTTCCCTGGGAGGAGCCAATCTTGAAGCCCGGCCCGGCTCTTAAGAAAAGGGCCCGCATTTTTTGCGGATGGGAGGGGGTAGAGACTGGAATTCCGCTAAAAGTGCATATGAAGGTGGTAGAATATGCATCAGAAGGGAAAAGCCAAGCTGGAAACAAGTGAAATTTAATTAATTTATTAATGAAGACTCATTACTCAAGGGCCCGGGGCAAATTCTGGGGGGGCGAATGCCCCCCCTGCCCCCCACTTCCGACGCCGCTGTGCTTGAATGTATGTAACCCTGAACATTTTTTAATAGTTTTTCAGGGGATACTTGCAAGTGTCATTGGTCCTTATTCGAAGAAATTTCTGGAAACCTTTGTCTTTTAATTTCCCATACTCGAGAATAAGGAGCGGCAGTTTCTGTCTGGAATCCTTGTGAATCACATCAGATTTGTGTTTCTTGTAGATGTTTTTGGAATTTTGAGTCACTGTTGCAGTGAAAATTTTACTAAATTTGTTTGGCCAAATAAATTTTATCTTGCTCTTCAACAATCTTACTTGACATTGTATGACTTAATTTTTTTGTATTTGCTTAATAAACGAATGTTGATTCTTGAATTTGTTTTCCTTTAATAGTTCGAACTATATGTAGATATAAATCTATATGCAATTACAGTTGAGCACCCTTAATCCGGGAGCCTCTAATCCTGCAATTTTGCCATGACCAACCAGGTACTTGTTAGTGGAAAATGCTGAAACATATTTAACCGGAACATTGCTTCATAACCTGCCGAGATATTATTCTTATATCAGTACCAAGATACCATTCTTAACGTTAATTTTCCCATTTCGGGAATCAGAATAATTTAAACATATTAATTTCTGGTACTTCGTGTAAACTGGAATTATTCTGGAACTTGAAGTAAACATAAAGTTGAAGACATCGCCGAGACGGACTACGACTAATTTACAGATCGGCCACTTTCAATGGCGCGCGCATTTTGATTGACCACTAGACGTAATTTGATAAAATTATTGGTTATATTCTTATGTTTCACCCAAAACATGTCTCATCCATACAGTTATGGCAACAGCACAAAACGTTAACCAACGCAGAAAAAGTGCAAGTTGTGAAAAATCTTGACGCCGTTGCATCAGTAATGCGTATGACTGAAACATACTGAGTTGGATTTTCAACAATATAACACATTAAGAAGCTGAAAGAGAAAAATCATCAAAATTTTACTGTTAAAGTGACACGAATAAGTAGACAACAGAGAGAAAAACTATGAAAGAAGATTTAAGTGCTGATTTAGATAGCCTGGTATCGATTGCATCGAAGTGAAGGGCTTAGTAAGTATTTCTGGCCAAATGCTAATGTCCGTTCTAAAACACGCGTGGTTTAAATTGTGGCCTGCTTTAAGGTTTGATATAGACGAAATAAGTGGGGATTTAAAAAAATTTCATTTTTCTAAGGATAAAATATGATTATTCAGTTCGCAAATATCATCCATAACCCTGAATTAAAGGAAATGGAATTGGTAAATTTAGACGAAAGGATAGTTAGCGGCCACGATATTCTCACCACACAACATATCATAGATGATGAAATCATTGAAATGGTAATTAATAACAATAAATCCGAGAGGGGATGAAGATGATCAGCCTGAAATTGTTGAAGGAAGCTTGATGATGGCCTTTAAAGAATAATCCAGTACGGTCGCTGGCGGCTCGCCGCGACCGCGTTACACGACACTCACACATTGTCATCACGCTGAATCAGCTGATAAGAAATCGAGCTTGGAAGGAAATTATGTTACGCACAGCATAAGAAATAACAATATGAAACTTTTACATGAGCAGAAATATGCTCAATGCTTAGATTCCGTTATCTTCACTCACTGCGCAACTTTGATAATTTTAAATAACTTTGATTATTAAGAAACCATTTCTTTCTGATAATTCTCAGTTACTCTTTTTAAAATAATGTTCAGTAAATGGCAAATATTTTGTTGTAAATAATTAACTCCTTTCAATGAAAACATCCGGAAGTCAAAAATAGACCAGTGGCTATGCACATGTCCCATAGTCCGGCAAAATCCCTAATCCAGCATCACTTCGGTCCCGACTGTGCCGGATTAAAGATGCTCAACTGTACCTTGTATTATCTGTGTAACTTAGTATTTTTTTAGTTTCTCACAATGTACAGCATTGTGCATTAGTTTAGGTGGCATGGTTCCTATTCAGGGGGCTTTGGCAGTGGTAACGGAATTAGAAAACTAGTACCTACCTAATGATAATGCGGCATCATGACACTTCACTTGCGGTTAGCACTTTCTGCGAAAAATACCGATAGTCCGGGTAGGTAATGTCAATGGGGCTGTCAATAAAAATTGGGAGCCGACTTTATTCGCATGTTCTGTTCATAGACGGTACGTAGGTACGTATATATCGATGCTTATATGTGGGAAATTAAACTTCGTCTTGTAAAGACCGTCTGATTCCAAAGCGGCAACAAAAGCTTTTGAATGCTAGTATTGCGACCAGTAATAGGTACTGGAGAGACTGCCATCCCTTAATAGTAATAAAGTAACGGAAAATTACTTCCACGCGATATTAAGATAAGAATACGAATTCATTTACTTCCAAATTAACATTAAATTTCCCCAGCAGACGGAGTTTTCTGGACAAGGTGACTACCAGCGCCACGTAGTTCGCCAATCCGCCACGGCCTCAAGAATGAGCCAAACAAACCCCCCGAGTGTCACTGGCGTGGCAGCAATTACCACGAAAGTGAGGAGTGCAATATAGGTACATGAAACAAAACACTCTGATACTCCTTTGGAGGCTAGCAGAGTAATAAGCAGGGAAACTGGTTACAAATATAATATATTTAAAATATAACATTAAAATTACATTGAAACAGTTTGGCAAAACACAGTTTCCTTCAACCAAAACCTAAGATTGTATGTTCTATAGAAAAGAAGAGTAAAGTAAACCCACCAAGCTCCATGACATGCCTTCGTGACTTTGAAGAAAGCTATTTTCTTCCATTGTGCCAAAGCCAACTAATATCCCCAGAAAGCCCTAAAATTGCATGTGTGCAACCTGCACTTCCTCAGAGGATGTTCAAGGGTCCACAATTCAACCCTGAAACCCTATAGTTGAACACTCTAGCTGTGCCATGACAATTTTTGGCATTAACATTCACAGGAATCATAATTTAGGAAAATTTTAGTTCATTCACTCTGACAGCCAAGATTAATTTGGGCAATACACATACTATGAACATGCATTTCCAGATATGATAAACCAAATGGTTATAAAAAAATACTACACCTGTTTGGCATTCTGTATGCTGCCTCTTTCCGGATTACGGTTCCTCAGGTAAACAAGTTCTTGCTGCTGTCCAGCCCACAGTCCACGGACACACTCGCGGTTCACTTTGATCACACGGAAGTTCAAAAAGCGTTTATTGAGCATAATTATTTTGTACTCATCGGATCCATCATCAAGGACATGCCTACCAATCAAAATTTGAAAAAATTAATTTTAATTTCCACAAACGTAAATAACTATCATGGAATATGGCACTGCAATTGTGATAACAAGGGTGATATATGCACAGTAGGTACACAACACTTAACGGAATAAAAGCATCAATGGACTACACTTATGATGGGCCACAGAATGTCTACCAAAGTGTAAGACAAAATTAGAGGCTTTAATCAGATTTCCCTGGCTATTCACCAAAACCTTTTGATTCAAATTTACAAATATGAGAGCAAAGACATTTTATACAGATATACATTCTAATGGAATGGCAACTTCACCCAATCAACAGTGAATTAAAAAAAGGTCAGAGATTCGAAATTAAGATACATAGAAGTTAATATAAAATGTCAAGATTTTATAAAAATAAAATCAGGAATTTCAAGTTCAATTCAATAAAGCAATCAAAAACCCAAGGAATAAACGTGATATGCCATAAAAAGTTTTGTTATAGTAAATTCAAAAAGGGTACAAAAAAGAAAATTAACATACAGTAGAACCTCTATTTTACGAAGTTGAAGGGACCCAAAAATTTGAGCTTTGTAAATCAGAGGGTTTGTAAATTGGAGGTTTTCTTCCACTAACTCCTCTGTCTCCGGAAATGATGTGTCACCAAAACCAGCTGATTTCCAACAGTAAGAAATAGTTTTTGTGGTGACACTCCCATACTCTGGAAACACATCGCACAGCATGGAGCAATGTCCAGTGAGGCACATCATGCACATAAGAGGCTTGATCTGCGACAAATGTACGTCTACTAAAACTCTACTGACAAGAATGCGAGTTGCTTTCAATGCAATTAAACACTATGCTGTACTTAACTTGTTAAATAGTTATGTTAGGGTTGAAATCAAACTAATTACTATAACAAATAATAGTCATCTGCTCATTCTGGGAAAAAACAACATATATTACGTGAAATTCTCTATGTACAGTGTATCTACATCAAATTGAAAGGATTTAAAAATTACACCTCAATTGTATTGATTCGCTGTATAGCATAGGTGTTACTCCTAAGGCTAGGAGATTCACTTTAGTAAAAGAGAATGAAACAGCCATGAATTAAAAAAAAACAGGTGAATATTTTTCTACAAATTTATAATGGTATGAACTAGGCTGCTGCAACTGAATTAAGTTCTTGTAGCTGTTCAGTTGGTAGATCTCAAAATAAGGGGAATAACTCAGAAGAGAATTAACTCATCCCATGGATTATTTTAAGCATATGCAGTTATGCATTAATTAACGACACTGGTATATTTAGTGCTAGTCGATTTGTGTTTAAAGAAGCCAGCTTAACATGGGAAAGCCAGGGATGCATTTGAACTAGGAAATTTCAAAACAAAGTTCCAACTGACCCAGTATATTTCAGTGAAAAGAGCATAAAATGCCTTTTTTGAAGAAAGCGTATCGTTTGAAATACATTAAATAATATTTCGCAGCTGATGAAAGTCAATCTTAGAAATTCACTCAGTTAATTTGAAATTCCCTTTTTTTTTTATAAGATGCATTCTACAGTGCTGACATCTAGCGGTGATTAACGAGAACTATTTACGCGTGGCTACAGAAAGCGATAGCGATCGCAAATTCTTACCTAACGACGTAAAACACTTGGCTGAACAAAGTTCTGAATTGGGGTTGCGGCGGCTATCCTTAAAGCTAATTTTAAATAATTCCAGACAAAATATGGATCCTTTGTGACGACGAGTTAGGTATTCACAATACACAAAATGATAGAAAAGGAATAGAAATTACCATGCACTAATCCGATTATTTTATGAACTGGGGCACTGTTTTCGAGAAGTAGGCATCGTGCCATGCGTCTTTGAACATTTTTTCCTTGGATCATATAATTAGGATTGAATTGCGATTTGGATGATCAGTCTCTGGGATTTTTGCTACAGTTTAAGCACTTCAAAAAGCACTATGCTCACATTCGATTTTTCCACATTTTCCCATATGAAATACTTGGACCGAGGGCCCTCTCAACATGACCTATCTGGCTTCAGCTGCTCCTGTCGTGGTATACAGCGATCGTTATTCCGTTGTACTGAGTTCAGTGCTACAAAATCATTTCAAAAAGTTCATAAAACAGAGGTCCTAGGGACCTAGGGTCCTAGGGAACTCCTAGGGACCGGCCTCTCACTTCGTAAATCAGTAAAATCGAGGTTTCGTAAAATAGAGGTCATTTTACATGGTTTTCCTATATACAAAGATCGGGACCGGCGGAATGGTTCGTAAATTGGTGTCATTTCGTAAATTAGAGGTTCGTAAAAAAGAGGTTCTACTGTATTTCCCATTTTCTGTGGCATGTAAGCATCCACTCTTAATGTAAGTCCTTTCCAACAATTCACCAACAAAATAAAGTTCCTAAGAAGGAAGAAGCTTTACTTAGTTCATCTTATGGCAAATTAAAATTGCAAACGATTAAAATTTAAAAAATATGATTAAACTATAGGGATCCTGGAAAATATTTTTGTGTATTTTCCAATGGTGCACCTATTTCTGGACAATTAACCTATGTGCACCACTTTTCACTGTGATTGAGTGTGGCTTGTATTGCAGGATAGTCGAGATTTAAAAACAAATTACACAAATATCTTATACCATAAAAACAAGCTGTATGAACTAGGAATGGACAGATCCAGGTTTTTTGTTGGATCCGGATCCTTGTATGGGTTTCGGATCTTTATCTCGGTTTCGGATCCTTAGTTTCAGATACTTAAATCTGAATTCCATTCATTTTCTAATCCTAGATTTTTAATAAATATATAAATACAGCAACCATAAAACAAGTAAATTTATTGTAGAAAAAATCAACTTCCTATCATCTATTTTCCTGGATCAAGATTTACGGATGCAATAACTATATCTTATTACTTCTAATATAAAGATCACCTTCCTTATCACATACTCATCATGCAATACATTTTTGAAACCTGTATAACTATTCTTTAGAGTCCAGTTAAAAGAAACATTGTAAGTTTATTTTCATTAATAAAGGAATTATTTTCCAATTATTAATCAAATCCTTGAATGCTTTCTAAATCTTTTTTAGAAACACCAAAAAAAATGTTTAATGCGTCCAAGAGATCAATGAATGTATATCAATATCTATCAATCAATATCTATGGAATATCTAGGGATTCAATTGTTAACACAAAAAAATTTTTATTGAATATTTCAAGCTGCTAAACTAGTACTTTTGTAATGTCTTATTAATAATAACCTTAAAAGTGAAATTTGAGAATTTTCTACTTATAAGGAGAGGTTGTGTAACTTTGATCTTGAAATGAGATTAGCTTTTTTCATGCTACTATAAGCAAAATTTTAAAAGTCTCCGATTTTTTCTCCATTGGCCCGGATTTGCAAGAAAATACAGGTGGAGAGCATGTATTCTTCAAAATCAGGTAAGCTGACAATAGCAGAGTGGGGTAGTGGACTGCAGGTAATGAAGTTCGATTCTTATCGCTGTTTAAAATTTTTCTTTCCGTCATTGAATAAAAAACTTTATCGTCCTTCATTTCCAACCTTTGTGTGTGGATACTGACTTTTCTGTACTTCTATCGCTTAAACTAAAGTTACAAATGCGTCACTCAAAAATACACTGTAAAATTAACGTAATGATTCCACGATTTAATTCTGTAATATAAATTTTTTCCAATCATTTTCTTTCGTCAAATTTAATTATTTTTTTAAATTATAAATAGACATGAAATTTCTGATAATCTACTTTTTTACCTGCCTACTTGCATTACCCTAGGAATACAGCATGGCCTGTATTCCTAGGCAGTGTTAAGGATCGATCTCGCGACCGGCAGTACACTAGCCCTCATTTTTAACAACTATGCTATCATAGGTTCACGGGAATCTGGTGAATTTAGGCGACCCGCGTGACATTCGGCTTAATTTTTTTCTTGAGCATCTGGGCCTATAGAGAAAAAAGCCACGACTAGTATTTTTTTATTTTGTTTTTGTGGCACGGAAAAAATCTTCTCATTTCGTGACCCGAGTTACACAACCTCTTCTCGTCAGTTTCTACCAGTACATTCCATTTGCAGGGTGCGTCGATCCCTAAGCTGCGAAATTTTAAAATCTCTGATCCGGATCTGAATTTTTACTGTCTTCGGATATGATTTCAGTAGCGAATGAAATGAAAAAAATCTAGCTGAAAGATGTCGAATGGAAGAAGTGGCCATGGGGAAGAGTGGTCAGCCAGATGGAGGGTCGGCAGGGACGAAAAGGAAAAGTCGAGAAAATCAAAGGTGGCAACTGAAGTGGATGGGGGACGATTTGCTCGGTGATGGGGAGAGACCAATAGATGGAGGGAGAAGAAGAGGGGGGGGGGGGGACTGCTGCGGAGGGGGCACAAAAGAAGAAATATTTGAAGTTCGATGAAATGCAGGACATGACTTGGCTTGAGAGTAGGGTATTCCCTGCCTGGTGTTCTCACTGACAAGGGTGAGAATTAACAGGCAGACCCATAAACCAACCATTGTTAGTTGAATGCTTATAGAAATGATGACAATAGCTTTCATCATCAGGTCACACGTTTAAATCCTACGAAGGATTTATTTCATCATTTTCAAAATCCTTCTCCGTCTGAGTTCCTACATGAGCATCTGAATTTTAGCCAACACACCCATCAATCAAGACAAAACTCTCGAGCTGAACGTAAATTCAGGGAGGGCAACACGAGGGCACACCAAGCGGGCTCACCTGAGGGCAAGCAGGGACGGAGTCCCGGACAGCACTGCGTTGCGCCACACAGGGTCACCCTCGTGGGATATGACGAGGGATCGGTCGTGGGCCGAGATGGCGGCATGCAGCGCGGCTGGGTTCTCGTACTCATCCGGAGCCATGAAGTGGTCCTGGTGGAGCTTCAGGGACATCCGAACCCCTGGGGCCACCACGCGACGGAGCAACTCCATGTCCGAGAAGACCCACTCGTCCCTCGCCGACGTGATGCGGAAGTCTCCCTTGAATAGCGCATGCAGTCCGTAGAGGAAGAATTCCACGCTGTACGCATGTACGGGGAGAAAAAGATAACTGCTGTAACTCACAAAACTCAAAATTTATCATGCATGTAATACACCAGTTAAGGCCGTTGTACACTGTACAATTTCTTGTACAAGATCTTGAACCATAAATTGAATGGTGAGATTTCACCAAGAAATTGTACAAGAAGTTGGTTCACGGTCGTACATGATCAAATATTTTCATGCAATTTGTGCGCCAATAACATGCGCAGATATCGTTTTCTATCGAACAGCTGAATCGCGATATCCGATGACAATAGTATTTTGAAAATACTGCCATAGTTACTGGGTTACAATGATTTGCTACCATTATTCCTAGCATTAATGAAATGAAATTTTACGATTGGTTACTTGCACTCTTTCATCAGCTCGAGAAACCCATCATTTATCCTCCAAACATCATGTTTATTCTTGTTGATAATGTTTCCTTTTTGGTTCAATAACGTCCTCACTGAGTTTTAATGTTTGTCAGTGTGTCCAACTCATCTTTTGAGACATAGAGCACTTCCAACTTGACCGACAAATATCACAATATGGAAGCAACAAAGATTATCAAATATGAAAGCAACAAAGAATATCACGATATGTACAACAAAAATGGAAGTTTCGTCATGCTTATAGGAATAAAAATGATCGCAAACAGAACACCAACCTTACGAATACTAAACGAATGCATCACTACCGTCACATGTCATGCGCAGAAGCTACGGAGTGGATCTTGGACGGTTTCATCCAATAATATAGAGCATCGTCTAATTTCTTGTACAAGAAATTGTACGAGCACCTCGTACACGATACAATTTGCGCATTGTACAAGTTCTTGTACAATAAATTGTACCGTGTACAACGGCCTTTAAAGGTATACACTCAAACCTCCCACACAGTGGACATGTCTGGGACTGGCAAAATAATTCTGAAGTCTGGCACTCTGAAGAAGAAGAAGAGGAAGAGGCGAAGAAGTGGCAAAATAATCTGCTTTGGAGAGGTGGCCACTAGTGATGGGTAAAGTCGGTCTTTTGAGAGATCTCGGTCATGCCTATCACTCCCACTTGTGATTCGCTCGTGAGCTTAAGGTCAGAAGTGAACGATGTTCCAGCTAGACATCTGTTCAAGTTGCCTACGATCAATGATCTCTCAGGAAAGTCGTGAGCGATAAAAAATCTGGTCGTTCGTGATTTATATACTGTAAGCATGACCGATGTGTACAGCTACCTAGTTTAGTGCCGGTTTCCGTGGAGTTTTGGGTAATTCTTCGAAAACAATTGAAGGCACAATTGTGCAATACGTTCCAAGGTTTGTTTTGTTTTGTTTTGTTTTTACACAATGTTTTTGGTTTGTGATTTCAAGTATAGTTATGAAGAATATTAGAAATATCTCACTTGGTTACAAAACTATTGAAGAGTGACATATTTTATGGACTAAAATCAGTGAAAGGATAATGACTGATTTGTGTACCTCAGCAATGTAGGTATTGTAGACTGATATTAGTGTATAGTTTTTTTTACTGTACTTCTTTCAATAAATTTTGCCACCTCAGAGTCATCTCTTTATATTATCTCATTATTGTATTGGAAATGAGATTGTGTTGACTTAATTAATCACGACCAGGAAGTTGGCCCAAGGTTACTCCCGTAGTTTGCCCGTAGTGATTTCACCATTAAAAATCGTAGAATTATGAACTTCTTGTATTCATTTTCCAACTTACAGGAAATACAGTAATTACTGTACTAATTACACTAATAAGATGTTTGTTTTGTCCCTTAATTCATTTTCCATTTTACTATTGTATTTATTTGTGTTATTATTAAGTCAACTGTTTTTAGATACATATTTGAATTTTGTTTTGAATTAATACACTTAAATTTTAATCCACCATGTAGGTATAGCTTGTTTATTTCCCTTTTATTTCCTTTTATTGGCCTTCATAAACATATTTTTAGACATTTCCGTATAAGCTTCTGGAAAAAAATTAGGGCTCAATAGTAGGATGTGACCCGACCCGTGGGTCAAAAGAAATACCAGACCCGAACCTTAAAATTTTTACCCGTCCACCCCTATACTACAACAATAACTTTTCTTATTCCCTATTTACATCATTGTTCAACTGAAAAATACATTTCGATATATGTCATAAGATGTTATGTTCCTTATTTGAAAACCAATTGTGGTTAAATAAATGAGTCCATAGAACAAGAAAAGTTACCCTTTTCTATGAATCATGACACAGCATCGAGTTCTTTTTTTTACGAGTCCACGAAGTGATCCACACACGAATTCACACTCGGATTACAGCACCTTACCTTGACACAGTGTTGTGGGATGCAGCTCCGAGAGTCCTCCGCCCCAAGAGACTCAATGCAAAGCAGAGGGACACAAGAACAGAGTCTCTCCCGCATTCAATGGGCTGCAAAACAAAGTTAAGAATAAGTACCGCACAAAGGATTACCATACCTATTGAGCTAAAGACTTTGGCTGCAATGTAAGGAATGAGTTAATGAGAGACCAAAAGGCAAAAAATCTGCATCGTGTATCACTAATGAAAAGCCATTATCACTATTTCATCTTGAAACTAACCTTTTCTCGCTTGTCAGAACAAAACTGAATCCAGTCTAGATACACATTGCAAAAGCTAGCCCTTGTCACACCAGAGGCTCGAAAATCATAGTCTTCATCTATGTTCATGTTGAAAACTGGGTCCAAATCCACAAATCCTCGATCCAGGGTGGGGCGCAGTGCATCGAGAATGGTCGCAGAATTCAGCCACTCCTCCAGCCTTGCAGATCTCACGGCATAGAAGATGATGCTCTGAAGAGGGAGAGAGGAGAATGCTCACTTACTACATGCAACGTCACCACTCACTCACTTGGGCATTTATAGTCTCGGCATCAAACCCATGGTTTAATCCACAATGGAGACGAAAGCAACCCGCAACACAATTACAAAGTTTTGGTAGGAGATGCAGAGCGCCACAGAACACCAAGTTGGATCCCATATAATGGGGGATGATTAAACTGAAAGGATGCCTTGAGGAAAGGCAGTAGCTCCGTGGTGGAATATTATGGCACACCCATTGCAAATAGACCACAAAATGGCAGAGGCAAATACGAATGGCAGATCCAGATTAGTTGCTAAGTTTAAGATTGAGTTGAGGACAAAACAAGGCAAGGGGGAAGAGAGGCAGGCACATGATATGAGCCGTTAGATCAGGGGTTCCCAAACTTTTTTGTACTACGCCCCCCCTCCTGTTAAAATGGAAACCTTCCATGTCCCCCTTCACAGTAAAGTTTGTGGGCATGTGAAAAAAACAAGTATTACATTGAAAACAAAACAAGTATTTTTACTATCACAAAATACAACATTATAAGTTTCAATTTAAATAAATACTGTAAAGAGAAAAACATCAAAAAAAGGTATGTATTTTTGCTATAAAAGAGTTTTACACAATTGGATTTTTAAGTTTTCTAAACATCAAGATTGATTTTAAAAATCTACAACATAAAATTAGTTAAAGAAACTTAAGGATTATTTGGGAACCCCTGAGTTAGATGCTTAAGCTCATCACTGGACAGGTTGAGTGGGAAACACATCTTTACAATTATTGACAAAAAAACACTAACCTTGACATAGTACGTGATGAGCACCTTTCGGAAGTCGAACACCTGGAGCATGGACACAGCTGAATTGTCCGAGATACTATAGCCCTCCAGAATGTAATTGGCTGCAGTGACTTCCCACGCCAGCCACCGCTGACTGAAGGCAGCATTCATACTTAGCATGTGAGGCAAATGCCCCAGCTCACAGCAACAAAAGCCTGCCAAAAGAGCGACAGTTTGCAGTAGTACTGCTGCTGCTGGAGAAGTGTCACAGGCCACAAAACTGTCAAGCACATCAAAACTCCCTTTTTTTTCATTTTTCTACTGGAGCATTAGGGCAAATTTACTGCATTTAACATTTTGCTTATCTGCTGCTTCATCATACTTTTCAGTATGCTCCAAGCATATTTTCCAAAATGTTCACAAAAAATGGGTTTTACTAATGTATTACTGGTAGCATAACCTTTTGCTTGTGGCCTTAATCATTAAAACAGTCACTAAACAGTAACAGGGGGGCCTCAAATTTTCCCTCGTATCTGCATTTCTAATAAAAAACCATTAATTACGAAGGTTACTTTGAGAAGACGAAAGAAGGTAAATAACACACGTTGCTTTCAAGAAAAAAATAAAACAGGATATCAGGCAATGAAATTGAGCCTCAAAATAAAGGATACTATAGGTCTTAGCAAAGGACTAAAGAAAATGAAAAATTTAGTCCAGTATAATTTGAAGATAGGAGATGAGATCAGAGTACATAGTTTGATTAAAGAAACTTACAAATAAAAGATGTCAAAGGTTTTTCAACGATTGCACTTGCGATTCAATCCCAGCAAAATTTTTTTCGGCATATTCAAGAAGTTTGAACTTTTAGGCTAGCAGCTCTTGAACCTAGAGATGTGTGAATACCAGCCACAAATACTCAAAAGAATTCAATGCTCAAGAACTCGAATAGTTAAGCGAAAAAAAATTTCCAAAGAGAAGGAATACCTCGAATATCACACCACACACCATTTGCCACCCATACAGCCCGATACAGTGGAATCCCGGTATAACGAGTGCTCATAATCCCTCGGAAATCACTCGCTAAATCGAGCGCTCGTTATATCCGATTGTGTTGAAAAAACCCACCTAATTCTCATAGTCGTTCGTATTTAGTTTTTCTTTGGTTTCCGTGGTATTTGACAAATGTAAACAGCAAAAAAGTCATTTCAGGCACAATCTGGTAGAATATCAACATATTTCATGAAAGAAACAGGACATTTTCCATTATATAAAATATTAATTCCCCTAGTTTCGATGTTTTTCTTCCAGTTCCAGTATAACGAGTGCTCATAATCCCTCGGAAATCACTCGCTAAATCGAGCGCTCGTTATATCCGATTGTGTTGAAAAAACCCACCTAATTCTCATAGTCGTTCGTATTTAGTTTTTCTTTGGTTTCCGTGGTATTTGACAAATGTAAACAGCAAAAAAGTCATTTCAGGCACAATCTGGTAGAATATCAACATATTTCATGAAAGAAACAGGACATTTTCCATTATATAATATTAATTCCCCTAGTTTCGATGTTTTTCTTCCAGTTATTCTTTCGATCGCCGAAGAAAGCTGTAAAGACAGCGTAACTAGTCGGAATTAAAATATTAGGTATACTGTAGAAGTTTTTGGATAATTTTGCGAATATGTCTTGACGATAATATCAGCTTTGTCGATTTTTCGAATGTTAACCAGCATGTCCATCACTTGGGAAAATTGGCCTGAAGGTTCACTGAAATACGGCATGTTTCGGGGGTCGTAGATATTTTTCAAGCTTAAGCGAAGGCCAACTTACGGCTGTCTTTTTCCGACTCGATTATCTGGAGCAATATCACGATAATTCATCGGGCGCGAACACACTATGTTTGAACGATCGCAATATCACGATCTTTTATCGCGATATTTATCGTGATAATATATCGTGATATTTTATCGGGGCGCGATATCATGATATTTTATCGCGATATTTATCGTGATGTTTATCGTGATAGTTATCGCGATACCTATTTGTAGCGATATTTATCGCACCCCGATATCTTATCGTGCCCCGACATCTTATCGTGCCCCGACATCTTATCGTGCCCCGACATCTTATCGCGCCCCGATATCTTATCGTGCCCCGACATCTTATCGTGCCCCGACATCTTATCGTGCCCCGACATCTTATCGTTCCCAGACATCTTATCGTGCCCCGACATCTTATCGTGCCCCGATATCTTATCGCGCCCCGATATCTTATCGTGCCCCGATAACATATCGGGGCATGATAAGGCGATGTTTATCGTCACGCTGAGTTATCGTTATCGCTTATGATATGCTAAAATTATCGTATCCCGATATTGAATTATCAATATCGCCCATGCCTAGATCTAACTACCTCTCCTACTCTCATCTTGCTCGTCGTCTGCCCACTCCCACTGATGACTGGGCCTAACAAAAGAAGAACGTAAAATGGGAGCGCGCAGAGCGAACTGAAGGCTGTAAATCGTTAATGTTTGGACATAACTGGCTTTAGGTGTTGTGGATATGGCATTCATCTTGTATTTTTAGTTTAATTAGCAGATAATACAAAACCCAATAGTTTATTTTTGCTAGGCGGTGCATCGCCCTCGAGAGATATCTGTCGTAATACCGAGCGTATACCGTGGAAGGAACTTTTTGGCCTCGCTATATCCGATTTATTTTACATGTAAAACATAGGCCTTTTGGCGGTACAAAGACAATCACTCGCTATAACGCGATTCTCACAATAAGCCGTACTCACTATACCAGGCTTCTACTGTATTTGGTGTGTGGATGACCTACATCATAAGTGCCGTGATAGGAAGGCAGGGATAAAAGTCTGTTGATGAGGTTCGCCATGTAATTTATGGTAGAAAGGCAACAGTTTTGAAAAATTGAAACCTGGCAAAACTCTTGTCTATTTACAACAATTAATGTGCCAAAACTAGTCACCACTAGTTACAATTTCAAAACCAAAGAAAATTCCTAAACAAGGAAGCTTTCTCTTCCTTCGTTATATACATTTTATTCGGCATCTTCTTCCAAAACAGTCCTGTTTCATCCGCATTAAATACCTGTTGCGGGACGTACTATCCTTCTTCTATGATTTTTTTGAATTCTAGGAGGAACTTCTGTGCCCCTGCCTTGTCGGAACTAGCTGCTTCCCCATGCCTTATGACACTGTGGATGCCTGTTCTGTGCTTAAAATTTTCAAACCAGCCTCGACTGGCTTGGAAAACAAAATCACTCGAAGCACTTGTCCCTGGGGTTTTCTTCTTCAAATCTTCGTAGATTTGCAGCGCCTTCTCACCAATAAATGCCTCACTGATGCTAGCATCTTCTAACTGTTTTTCATTTATATACAAAAGCAACAACTTTTCTACTTCGTCTATTATTTTAGGCCTTTGCTTTGTTATAATACTTACTCCTTTTGACACATTAGCTTCTTCAAGCTGCGCTTTTTTCTTTAAAATCGTCGAGATTGTCGACTTTGATATGCCGTATTCTCTTGCGATATCCGATACACGCATGCCTCGTTTATACGTGGCAATCATTTCCTTCTTCAATTCAATTGTTGGCCGCTGCCTTCTCACTGAACTGCTACCATCTCTCTTAAACTTCTTTGGTGCCATGATTGAAGGCTTGATGATTATTAAAATAAAGTAAAAAAATCACTAAAGAGGAAGGATGCACGATCGTACAGCTTACTTTGTATCCATTGGGGATCGCACAGCACCGAACACAAACATGGCCACTACACATCTGTTCGCTAACCGACATTTTGTTCGCTATCCGAGGCAAATTTTTAGCAAAATTTTTGGTCGTTATCCGAATTGTTCGTTATCAGAGGCGTTCGCTAACCGAGGTTTCACTGTATTACAATTTCATTCAAGTACCATCTTAATATCTAAATGCATTGAATTAACTAGCCAAAACATATTACCATCGTTTTCTTCCACTCCTTCAGAAATAGCTTCCACTTCCCTCTGCTGGCAGTATGTGCCGTGGAACTCCAAACCACGCATTTGAAAAGTAACCAATCCATTTCCAAGTTCAATGATGTGAACCAAACAATTGAGATAGTCTGATGCCAATACAAAGCAGTCGCCTTGAGAGACAGGACCCCATCGCCCTGAAAGAGAAAATAACAAGGGATGCACCTCTGTGATGATAACAGTCCAAAAACAAGGGAATCCAAGGTTATAACAACAATGCCTGGGCTGAATCCTCCTCAAGACGTAGTTCACTCACCCATGATGAGGTCACCGCAAAGAGACTGCTGTAAAGAGCGCGTCAAATGCTCGTAGAAGATGGAGTTGAGGTTATTGTCGTCAGCGCCCAGATTCCTCTCCAGGTGGGAAGAGAGCCGTGTGTTCGAGTGGTCCACTCTGCGGGTGTTGTAGTCCCGCTCCCAGAACTTGATGGGCCTCACGTACGAGGTGAGGAAGATGGCCGATCCAAGGAAAGGGTTCAGCGGGGTGGAGAGGAGAGCCGAGAGGGCGGCTTGAACAAACAGCATGGCAGAGTGCGGCACGCTGAATGGCTGAGCAAAGGCGTGGAAGGCTGACCCCCAAGTTATTTGCCAAGGGGCTATGTAAGTGACCACAAATTGAACCTGGAATGCAAACGCACACACGTCTCACAAACCATATCGTGGGTATGACACTGTCCTTCACAGTAATGATCATCAAAGTCAACTAAGTGTAACACCATTATTGAGTAATGAATGACTTCTACCACTTTACCTTCACACAAATCAAACAACAGGTATTTGACAAGAACAAATAAAGAACATTGCTTACTAAACAAAAAGTTACAATATCACAATATGAAGACAAAAATTGATTCCGGAATTCTAAATTACTATCACAAAAACAATAGAGCCTTATTATTTCTTGTATTAGCAGCTGGTAAAAAATTTACAATAACATATCCCCAGCAGACATCCAGGGCTTGAAATATTCATATTAAAAAACATCTCATGCATAGGGCGATTAGAATTACATACTTGCCTTCAATAAAAGTTCCTGGGCTTTGGAGAAAGCGATTCCAGTAATAAAATAATCAACAAGAAATGTTTCCGAAGTGTGGCCCTTAGGATTTGAGGCAAAGTCTACACGGAAGAGCAGAGCAGTGAAGGCAAGCACCAGGTGCTGAGGTGCAGGGTCCGAGAAGGCACGCCGGAAACACTTGAGGCCGCACACTGTGATGATCAGGGGGCCCCCAAGTGGACCCCACTTGGAAACCAGGGGGAAGGCATCCTCAGTCAGCGCTGCCAGGAAGAGCACCGGATACAACAGATTCTTCTCCAGGAAGCAGAGGAGGACGTAGACACGCTCAAACCACATGACCCTGGCTGCACCTTGGGCTTCAAAGCGATTCTTCTCGGCTGCACGACATATAGGGTGGGCGATGCACAGCCACGGCAGCTGCTTCCTCAGCTGCGGAGTTATGTAGTGCAGGGCTAGTCCCAGGGCACACGCGGCAGCCCACAGGACGGGGCCCAGTTCCGGGGAGAGGGCAGAGAACACAGTGCTGGCATGGACGCCAGTGACAAAAATAGCTGTCAGCGCGCACACCACCAGGTCGGAGCGCAGTCTGGTGTGAACGGTGGCCCTGAGTCGGGCAGGCAGGGGGTCGACGGGGTCCTCCTCCTCGGGGCTCTGAGCTGGAGGAGGGGTGCTGCAGTTTGGCGGCATCACTGCAGGGGGGGCATCGCCCATCGAATGGTCCACCGCCCCCACGCCCGCCTTGCCCCCTTCCTTCGATCCCTGGTGGCCGTCACCATTCTCGCACTTCTGCGGCCTCTCCTCCTCCGAAGACACACCTTCCGAACCCGTCTCCGACTCATCATCTTCAGGCCAAAGCAAATTCTTGACAATACTCCAGATGACGGATGGATCGGAAGCACTTCGGCTGAGATGATATGCTGTAGCGACGAGGAGTCCACAAAAAATGGAAAACAAAAGGTGCTGGGAACCCTTTTGCTCCGAGAGTGCCCCAAACGCAAAGCCATACAAGAAGGCCACAGCGAGAGTGGATCTCAATATGCAATGAAAGGCCGCCAAGAGGCTGGAGGCAGCATTGCCTCCAAAAACATGCATCTCAATCTGCTCCAGGAGATACATACAAAACGTGTCAGTCTGCGGAAGTAAACCCAAGCTGAAGGTGATTGGGAAACACAAGAGGAAGACAACAAAACCATCACGAAACACTTTCATCAGTTCGGCCCCACTGAAAGTGAAACCATAAAACGAGGGCAATGGGTATGGGCTGCTGCCCGACATCTCTAATCCTACATCTAGCAATAGTGCAATGCTTGCGCAGAGACAAAAGTACACAGGTCGACTGAAAGCCACAATTCGATTGTGACCATGAGTAGGTGATGCAGCATCAGGCTGAACGCTCTTCAGGAGGGAATACTGACATCCTGCCATGACAAAACAGAAGAGGAAGACTAGGAGGTCTGCAAACAGACCCCTTGCCAGCAGTGCCGATCCCAAAGCTGCAACACCCACCGCAAGGATGGCTGAAAGAGCGGCCTCAGTCCTCGTCTTATTGCGATCCAGCAGAGCCAGCAACGCTAAACGGTCAAAGTGAACTTTGAAAGTAGCATTATGAACAAAGGGTATAAATCTCATGCGATAGAAATGCTTTGGGCGTCGATGCATCCCTGAGGAGAGGGCAGAGGAGGCAGCCGGTGCCTCAAATCGGAACTGATTGCGGGACATGGTGATGTCAGTGTCCGTGTCGGCTTGAGAGCTCAGTGACCGCCCTCCGTTGGTCACACCCACTGCCGAGGAGCCCACACCAATGCTGTCGTTGCCATGGACGGTCACAGCTTGCCTGAGTGTCTCGGCAAAGACATTCATGGGGTTCCGGGAAGGCCTCAACACTCCACCCATGGATGACGACCGCAGTGGAGGGCCAGACTCAAAAATGTACATGCAGCCCACGGGCCTGCTACTGCCGCTGGGCCCAGTGCTTGTGGACACACCAGGAGGCAGGGAGGGAGAGGGAACACTAGGGGTGGGGACCACTTTGGCAATGGGCATCCCACGGCCCATGGCACGAGCTGCCGGGCTATCAAGCACAACCGTGAGACTTGAGTTCAAGGAAACCGAGGAATTGCTGCGGGAATCCACCATGGCAGTGGCAGACGTGGTGGCTGACACAGACTGGGACGACTTGGCATTCCTGGCTGGAGGCATATTGGACTCACTGAAGTGAGCCTCCAGCCAGGCAGGATCGTTCATCAAGTGCAGTAGCCGACCCTCAATGAAGGCCGAGACGGTTGATGCAGTGCCAGTCCCACGCTCGTCGAAGGTGTAAGTCCGCCAATTACCAAACTCGTCCTGGAAAGTGTGCATGGCGCCCTCCGTGGTGTCATCGTGGGAGGTGGCAATGTGAGCTTTGGGGTTCATGGGGACGGCCAAAGTGGAAAGGGATGGACCCATTGTTGGCACGTCTTCCCTACCTCCTCTACTGCCTCCACCACTGCCCCTGGATGTTATTGAGCCTGCCCTGAGGGCGCCTCCATGTGCAGACCGCTTCAAGCGCCTGTGTCGGGAGCGTGTGTTTCGCAGATCACCACTGCTCCTCCTCTCAGCACTACTTTGTCTAACTAGATCAGTGGACCCTTCCGCTGCGGACTGTGTCCCCAAGGACACTGGCAGTAAGGTGCTCAGTTCATTGTTTGAACCCGAAGAAGAGGCTTCATTGTTGTTGGTGTTGTGGCTACCACTGCCATTACTGTTGTTATTATTGTTGCTGTTCTGATTGTTCAGTGGGATGACAACAGTTTTGACAGCAGCAATACCACTAGGGTGCGACAGATAGTAGTTGGGGTGGTGGTGATGGTGGTTCTGGCAGCTGCCAGAGGGGTGGTTTGAAGAATGTTGGCGCCTTCTTTGCATGGTCATGACGGCACGCTGGTGGGGAAGAGAAGGGGATGAGGCAGTCACCAGACACTCCAGACCCTCCATTGGAACACCTTTGGACAGCTTCAGGTACTCCCTTGCACCAGCATTTGCATCTTCCAAGCTCTCTTGCAGCTGGCCTTGGGGACGGCAAGCAAAGAATCGCTTAAAACATTACCTCTCATCCATTACTGAGGAGTGTATAGCAAAGCATTTAATTATGTTTAAACACAAATATGATTAGTCTATGGATTAAGGTTTTAGAAATACGTACTCATAATTATCTAACACCCTCAACAGCACACTTACGAAGAAATCAGGAATTCTATAAAATGTGCACCAACACAAAAATTTTTCCCATGCCATTAAATTATTTTTGAGTGCTTATAAAAACATTCAGGATGGACTAAAAATAGAACAACTAATTAATGAAAGTGTTTACATAATATCACAACAGGTACTTCATCTACATAAATCTGATCCCAAAATACCACTCTATGACTACCTCTCTCTCCTCCACTTGCCTCTCCACCACTAATCCAGTGGAAGCTCTATATAGCGAGAGCCTTTTGGGAACTGAAAAATCACTTGCTATATAGAATTGTCATTGTAACCAAAGGTAATTATATACTCACCCCACAGCTATATTTTGGGCTATTTATTGCGAGTGGTGAAAATATTCTAATGAGATTGCAATTAAAAATCAAATTTTCAAACCTTTCATTTATCCATGATATTATCCACTTTCAATTACATACATCAAATTCTATGCTCTGGTTCATATGCTGTAATATAATAAGTCGAATTTTTACACTTAAGCCCATGCCTCAGACACATGTACTGTACGACATGTTAATTATATTGTCATTTCCCCGATTGTTCGGATGCACCAATTACGTATGTCACGACTGCAAGTAACGGCAATGCAACAAACTATTAGCTTCAAAACCTTCGGAAACCAGAAAAAAGTCATACCTTCCACCTCTCCAAAAGTAGTTGAAAATGGTGAGTGATGGCTGCTAGATAAAGAAATTACTGGGATGATAAAACTAAAGGGGATTTAGTACCATGCAAGCACTGGATTGCTATCTTCTCCAGGTGAGCAGTGGAAATAAAGGAGAGGACAACCGTCATTTGCTGTACGATTGCCTCCTTCAAAATGGCCTAAATTGTCTCTGACAACAGCTGACTTGGATTCGTCAGAATCTTAGAGCCAATTAAAACCAGCATTTACGAATGCAAAAGCATTGGCTATGAATTGTCCTGGACCGCAATAATTACGCATGGAATACCATCCTGAATTTATGGAAACGTACCTGTGACAATTAAATCCACAATTTCAAGCAATTGCAAGTTCAAAATTGAATTTCATTGAGATAGGTATGGGTGAACGCAATATCTGCTGACGTACCGAAATCCAGTGGCAGCATCAGGAACTTTTTGAGAATCAGGAACTACGAATATCAATGGGAGGCACGGGAAGATGACAAAAGAACAATGAAATGCACGGACTTATAAGAAATTAATGTTTAATTAAAGAGGGTGCATACGGGCGTTTCGTGAATGGTCGAATCAAACATTTGATCATCAAAGTGGGCGGAAAAATTTACTGTTTGGCATTTAATGCCATTGAAAAGAGCACGTGAGCACAACAACATTTACCTCTCGTAATAGGGAATGACCGCAGTTGAGGCAGGTCATTGTCCTCGCTATTACCGATTTATTTTACATGTAAATCATAGGGTTTTGAATGGTTCCTTCCAAATCCCTCGCTAATTCGAGCTTCTAGCTATATGCCATACACGTTGTATGGGGCTTCCACTGTACAAGCAACTCCTTCTGTTTCCCTCACACCTTCCTCTCTTCCTATCTATTCCAACTCTACAAACCTAGGCATTTTCCTGAACTACACAATACACACAACACAAAACGCAAGAGTAAACAATGAAAGTGCTCAAAGCAAGGGATTAGGAAGGACACTACTACATACCGCCTGGCATGAGAAGGAAACCTGCCATTATGTGGTAACCCTTTTTGCTTTAAGTCTTATCACAGTAACAGCAAATGCTGACTGGATGTACATAATAAAAAATAGGTTTGTCTCAATATATATTTTTAATGGCTTTAATTTTTGTGACTAATTATGTATTTTAGAAATAAATGCTGGCATTTTGTACATTAACCCCTCAACGCCATCCTGCGTACCCAGTATGCATGTTTAAATCACCATATGTCGCCATCAAGTGTATCCAGTACACTTCCTGAACTGCCAAATATAATAATTTTTCTTGGTCTGAAATTGCATATTTAGTCCAATTTTTTTTACTGCATATTGTGTAGATGAGTTTATTCTTCGCATAGTAAAATACGCAACATTTATAGCCCTTCAGTTGTTTTTTAATTTTGTATTTAAATTTCCTTCCAAACCCGAGAGTATATGAATTTGATCTTTCCAGCCCTTATGTCCCTCCTTCCTAACTATCTTGAAACCATATGCCTATTCTAGTGGTGAGACGTCAAGAAGGGTCAGCTACTTTCGTGCATGAGAGACGATATCTTCCTCATGAATTCTCTGCCTTCTCTCGATGGCCTTCCCTTGTGCATCATCACCTTGCAGTAGTGTATTCTGTATGTGGCAGCAAAGCATGGACAATAACAGCAGCAGAGAAGTCCAGGCTGGAAGCATTCGAAATGTGGTGCTACCGAAGAATGATGAAGATAAAATGGATCAATCGAGCGACAAACGAAGAAGTGTTAAGAAGAGTGTGAGAGAAGAAGTGTCTACTGAAAACATTAAAAAGAAGACTGGACAACTTAATAGGCCACACCTTAAGACACGATGGCCTGATGAGTGGCCTGATTCGTCGAGGGAAAAGTGAACGGGAAGAATGGAAAAGGCAGGCCTCGTATGAGATACATAGAACAGGTCGTAAAGGACTTGAAAGAGAGAGGAACTACGTCAATATGAAGAGGTTGGAGGATAGAAGAATCGAGTGGACGGCTGCGTCAAACCAATCCTAGGATTGTTAACTGATGATGATGATGAAATATACAGTAACTTAATAATAAATTAAGTGAATTAGAAAGGCTCACAATAGATGAGAAACCTCATATTACATGTTTGGTTGAGCATAGGATGAAAAAAGTTTGTGTAAGAATTCCGATTTTTTGTAAGGATTCAGTTGATATCTGTAAAATTAGTATTGATCTATCCAAGATCAGATGGTTGCAGATGACCTTTTTGAGTGCACTGCCATTGAAACTGGAGTGAATAATGTTGAAATTGGTGCACTTTTGGTCTATAGGCTCCGTGCAGTCAGAGACACCTGGCGGCCAAATCTGCATAACTGTGAGGAGTCAGTCGGTGGGATATTTATTCACTTTAAATCCAACTCCACTTCGAATGGCTTCAAACTGGTGTATATCAAAGTAATTTACAAGTAGAAACGACCTTTAATCGATCTTTTGATAACAAAAATATCATCAACTCCATTCATCACATTCTTTTCCCTGAAAACAGCATTACATATGTATGGTTCAATCATATACAACTTGAGCCTTAGATGCTAGTTTTAACTGAGAACAGGCATAATGTTCATTTAAATTCTTAGATCGGCGGCTGTGATAGAAATAATGAAAATGGAGGCAAACAGTACATTAAAAATTGTGTAGCAGAACCTGAACCATACATTTATTTTTGTATATATATGCCATAATCGTCACTTTATATTGATTGTCAAAAATTACTAAACTTTGGCTTTCATGATATTACATAAGTAGCCATAAGATGAAACAGAATGTAAATCATTATTAGAAGTCCTTTTACTTGCAATCTGACAATGTTAAAGACTCGAAATATGAGTTCTTCCAAACAAGGAAAGCTAAGAAACGTAGAAGGCTCGAAAAACACAGGGAAAAAATATTATTAGGAAAACTTGTGTTTCCCACTACCTGGTAAAAATCTGCTATGAAAAACTTCAGACCTGAAGACGCGAACTGAAACGTTGGCGAAACTGTTGTCACCCCAGGGGGGTTATTTTGTAATCTCACTTTAGTGAGAATACGTCATAAAATGTCACTTTTTCGTAGTTAAACTCCGCCACCCAGGCGGCGTGACCATCTTCGGATCTCAAGCGGTGAACTGCCAGTCATGTGCTGGTCTTTTAGATGATTCATCCGCTCTGATCCGTATCTTTCGACTCTTGATCCGTTTCATTATCTCCGCCTGCCATTAGTTCCCATCTCATCTTCATAAAGAACGTGAAATGGAGCCACCATCGTTTCCAATTGAAGCTTGAGTTGGAAAAAAAAGCAACAGCGAGAAAGATACAAACGATTTAAAATTGTATTTTTGGAATTTGCACAACGTGAAGGACTTCAGCACACCGAGATCGGCAACAGATAGTGCTACCGACAGAGGCTTCGACAATTCACGAACTGTTCGTGAGCCGATCATTAAGAGAGCGAAACGGATCTCCCACCTTCCCACAAAGAGCCATTATAAAGGTGAGATTACAAAATGACCCCCCAGAATGGACACACGTGGAAGAAATCCCGAAACGAATCGATCCTCAAAGCAGACACTCCACGGAAGCCTCAATATAAAGGAATATCGCTGTGTTCACCATGACGCAATATTTTTAGCTGGTCTGCAAGACGCGAATGTCAACAATCGTACCAATCGTACTTATTTCAGTGACTGGATTACTATGCATTACTATTCTTGTGCAGTGTCCCCTGGATTTTGAGAAGCCGGACATCAATTTTACCTGTGACCGGAATCAGTATTTGTGTTGGCGTACTTGCGATGAGAAACGTACGGATGAAACCGCTGGCCAAGGACAAAGGGTGTGGAATTTCAGAACCAATTAGCTCTTTTTTGGGATTTCATAGTTGTGAGTGCGATAGAATGAGAACTGTTGAAAAGAAATTACAGGAGTTGCATGAGGTGTGTCCTTTTTTCCTTCTGACACTTTTACCCAATTCTTCGTCAGCAAATATAAGCAAAGAGAATTTGTTGCTATTAAAATGAATAAAATTAAAATTATGGTTGAATTACTGAACTTCAGGGAATCTTTTTTGATCCAAATAACAAGGGTCAAAAGGATTTTCTTCAATGTTTTAAATTGCCGTCTGTGATTTCCCTCGAAGTTGTGACAATCAGAAAATCGCACCACGAGAATTTTAGGTGGGAGTGTCCAGAGACAGAGTTACACGGATATGATGCCGGGACCCTGCCTGGGTCCGTAGCCCAGTGCTCGACCCTCCAGACCACCCCATAGTGTTGTTGATATTTTAGAGAGCTGTAAGAAATATAAGCACATACAAAAGATTTGATCTTTTGGCCCAAGAACACAACTGTGGTAAACACACTGCGCGCGGCATTCAATAGAAGTTACCCTCAAACTAGGGTCATCATTGACCTTCAGCGTAACTTCACAAGGTGGCAAATTCACTGAAATATTATGAATTACTCTTGCTTTAATGGTGCTGGATTTTGTAAGTCATTCCAGGCACATGATTGCTCAATAAGAGCTTTGTTCCTTTTAGTAACTGTGATAGTCTCTCAAAATTGTAAAATATGGGCTCAATTCTATATTTTTCACGATGACTGGATCTCATATTTCTCCTGATTCAATTTTATTGACTTTTATGGTAGCTCATATCCTTTAAAAAATAATGAATATGGCTCAGGCTCTATAAAAAGTCTTTTGGCAGTTGTACGGTAGCTTGATTTTATTAGAAAATACATTTCAAGCAATGTAGGAGACATTCGTGGAACTTCCAATGCTGTCATTAAAAATTTCTTCAACTTACATCCAGGCCATTAGCAGAGCGAGACCCCCGCTGATGACTTCAGGTTGGGATCGACCAGGAAAAGGTGGTATGTAATTTGTGGATTTACATACCATCTTTCTCAAGGGACCCTTTCACCCTTTTTCTTTAACCTTAATACTATGTACCACCTCTATTAACTGTGATACCAATGACGGATAACGAGGGGGAAAAGTTCATTCAAACTAACATATCTGTTACAATGCGCCAGTCTACGTATGCGTTACTCGGCAACTTTGAGTCGTCAATACATCAGCCCCCAGTGAGTCGCGAGTAAAATGTGTGCAGGGACACCCACAGCATCTACTGTCCATATAACTAAGCTGTTTCCACAGCAATTTTACAATTTTGAAGGGATACTTCACATTGCAATGTGGGGATCGATATCAAAAACAAATATTATATCACATTCTACCGCTCAGAACAATCTTTGGTGGCAAATTACAGACGCACCATGGTTCGACAGAAAGTCTTACATTCACGACAACTTAGAAATCCTGGAATTGGAGCTCCACTTCAGGAAACTCGGCGAATACTTTCAGCAGAAACTAGGAAACCTGATCAACAACACTCCGGACACTAAATGGAATTACAATGAAAATCCCAAATTCAAATATTTTCAAACAATACGGATGGAAGAAACCACAACGACAGTTTTCAGTGTTTGCTTTGCTTGTCAAAACAAAAAAAAACCATTAAGATTACGGCTTTGGGGATATTTTAATTTTCCTTAAAAAAAACCATCAAGACCTCTTATCACCACAGCATCCAATTTGCCAAAGTAACTGAACAAGTAACTTTTAACATAAAAGTTACTCTTTTTAAACTTTAACTTAATTCAGTTACTTTTTCAGACCATTAGCATTAGCACCTAACAATACTGTCTGACATGGATTATCCCTAAATCTAATGGCTGTAACTGGCAGGTACAATTGGGTGGGAAGAATACCAGTTTTATATTCCTCAAATTAATATTGTTTGGGTGGGCTGGGCATTGGTCTAAAAATACTATCATTTTTCGGTTTTGTCCACCCATCTTTGCATCTGGAGCTTGCATTTGTTCCTGAAAGACATGTGACGTCATCCAAGCTTTGGTATTAGCGTCATAGGTTGTGGGAAATGTCTTGATGTTTTTAAAACATATGGGATTTTTGACTCTCCAATGACAAATGGCCTTAACTTCTCACAACCATTAGCATTTGCACCTAACAATACTGTCAGACGAGCTTTACTATGCTTTCCCCCATGGCAAGATTCACCTTTAAAGTCTTATGAGGAAGCACATTGAAAAAAAGGCCCGTTTCATCTGAATTGAAAATGTCTTTTGGTGCATACCCTTCAATATGCTGACTTAAAGAATGTTCCTTCCACTGTGCAACTGTCTGGGGATCAACACTGTTTGACTCACCACAAATTGATTTACACACAACATTGTACCTAGTTTTAAATCAGCTTAACCATCCGTTTGAAGCCTTGAAGTCTTCAATTCCTAACCTCATTGCCCCATGTTGTGCCTTTTCCTTACGAATAACTCCACTGATGGGTATGTTAGATGCTCTGGCGCACTGAAACCATTCCTTCAAAATTTCTTCCAGTTCATTATTTCCAACCATTTCTTCCAGTTATTACCAAGTGTTAGATAAAATATCTCCAAAATGTTAAACCTCTTGTATTTGTACTAGTATTTGTTAAGTGATGAGAAATGGTGTAAGTAATTTTTTACCTCTGGCATATTACCAAGTTTACGGTAAAATATCTCCAAAATGTGTAAACCTAAAAGTGACACCCAGGAAGTAATACTTATTAGGGTGGAGGTTGGTGCGATGGAGGCAGGTGACGAGGATTGTTATTTTTTTGGTACCCCGGCCAACCTTTCACTCATTATTTCATATATGTCGTTATTTATTTCTGTAATGGTCTTCTGTACTGTTTGGAAATGTAACTGTGTAATTTTAACTGGGAGAGTGCATTTATTTCATAACTGTAACATATGTTGAACCTAGAGTCCGAAGGACTAGGTTCTTGAAATAAATACTATTCTATTCTATTCTATTCATCATATTTTGAATACTTGACGTATTTTCGCCTCCTTGAACTGGGTCCGCATTCCACTGCACTGGTTTCAATGGTTTTGCGTGTTTTAACAACAGTGTTAAATTGGAATTCCAAGTTCTCTGGCAAGGGAAACACGTGAACCTACATGCGAGTCAACTCTTCCCAAAATTTTTATCTTGTCTTCCATTGACAACGTTTTCCTCTCTCATTTGTGGGCCATTTTTTGTTTTGTTCGCGATACTTGACGCTGTCACGGAAAAAGCAGGGAAAAAGTTATTACGATTAGAATGACTTTAAAATTAATGGCAGAACTTCGTAATGCACGAGAAGAATAAAACTAAGTGCGTGGATCATCATGAAAACACCCACGAATATAAACACGTAGTGTCTATATTCGTGGACACGACGCTTACAAGTAAGGTAGAATTATTCGCAGGCATGACTGTTAAAGAGAAGTGCATATCATCATTTTATTTCACATAATTACAGCCAACTTCTTCCCGGAATAGAGTTTTATGATGGAAGATACATATCCTTCATGATTTTACCACATAATTGCCACTTGTAACGTAATATATGGCATTTGGGGAACTAGTACAATTGGTAAATTGTTATAATTTTACCTGATTTGCCTCTTGAAGAATTAAAACGAGTTTATTACGAAAGTATGAGATGAACCCAGAAATAGAAGGAATTAGAAAATTTATTGTAATTCAAAGGTCTTTCGCTTGCAAATGTCCCAAAACTTTTCTGCCGATTTCCATTTCGTTCCTCATATGGTTGTGATACGCTATCCGCCATGCTCCTTTTGGCAGCCTAGCGCAAATGGCGGGCCATTTAAAATGTCGTAAGTAGGGATGGGTGGGTTCGGTTCTTCGGTTCTCGGTTCCACTGGTTCTTGAGCTTAGAACCGGAACCGAGGCCAAAAATAATCGGTACCGAAATAAATGGTGCGAAAACCAGTTTAAAACCTACTCACACTCCGAAAGTGGAGGCTTCACATTAAAACCTTGTGAAATAGTGTACTTAGATGCTTCAAAGTCGCGAATTATTCTAATTCAGTCTCTGAAAATGAATATTGATTACCTTATCTTACCATTGAGCAATGCAAAGTAAGTGGTAAATTAAGAACCGGAACCGAGAATCGGAACCGAGAACCGAAGTTAAGAACCGAACCGGAACCGAAAAAAAGTGGAACCGACCCATCCCTAGTCGTAAGTGTAAATACAGGGAAGACTTTACACTGTGGAGATATATAAATCATCGGGACTCGATGAAAATGTCGTAAATTGCGGAAAAACGTAAATTGCGGGGGTGTAAAAGCGAGATTTTACAGTATATCTAGAGTAACTCTATAAGTTTGGGCATTAAGCACTTTTCACTGGCTTTGATCATGATCGACATTCTACGAACCGGCATTTTCCGAGGCTGGGCACTTGACAGGGCCTGCATATATACAATGTGTGAGTGGAGCGGATCAACAACCCATTACTCTTTCGTTACCTGAAAGAGAAGTTGGTCCACGTCTCTTTGGTATAGCACCTTGGCTCCGCTTCGAATCACCATCTGGAATATCTCCACTCACCACAGCACCCTTGGCAACTGCTCCATCAGGCAGAAGTTTCATCACTTCATTTTCAATGCTCAAGGTGGTTGAACTCCCAGAATCCGTTTCCTTCACTCCACGTCCACCTGTCAGAAACGTGATACCTCAATTCTCAATGTGACCGTTACCGTGCACACACCAGTTACCCACCACCACCCTGGGCTGGGCAGCCCATCACATTTCCAAGACCTGGCGGGCAAAAACAAACCAATACAAAAAAACAAAGCATATCTATTTTCCTTAAATTCTGCCAGCTTCCCTCCACGCAAAATATTTCAACACCAATCCAATAACTGTCTTCAACTACATTAAGTAATGCTGCAAATTATCTCATCTAAACACTCGACAACAAATGTGATTTCTTTGAATACATTTGTAAGGAAGCAACAACTGGCCCACAGCCCATTTCTCAGAGAGCTGCACGCCTCAGAATATTGCCTTGGTAAGAAATGAATTAGGACAGAGGACTGGGCAAAGAGGGGGGGGGACATAGCAGCAAAACAACAAAGTAAGGTGGAGACACCAAAAGGGTGCTCAAAGAAAACAAATGACAACTGAGTGAGTTGAAGAGTGCTACTCACAATCAGTGCCACCACTAGGGCAGTCGGGACTGGTGTTGCTTTCGTCATCAGAATTGGTGTAATTCCAGAAGGCAGTGGTGCTTCCGTCAACTGTTTTTCGTCCTGAGTCGTGCATAGAGCAAGAAGGGAGCAGAGGCAGAAAGTCGGAAGAGAAAGAGATGCAAGCAAGGCAACAACATTTAGACAAATACAATAACAAAGCCCACAGAGAAAGGAATTTGATGCAGCAAAACTTCAACTTTTTTCCACTTCAAAGAAATAAAATTTCCCAACCAATACAAAACTTAAATTAACAAGAAAAATCATTTCTCAAACACTGAAAATAGGCCTTGCTCTTAATTTCGAAGATTGTAAATTTTTGGGCTCCTGAATCCCCTTAATCCATGTGGAGAGTTTTGCTGAATCCACAAGATAGTATGAGAGGACAAGATGGTTAAGAGTGACTCAAGGGGAAAGGTTGGGAACAATTTCATTGCATGGGATTCATATTTTTTCTACAGGATGAGTACAACAACTAGTTAAACCTTCTTGCATTACTGGTTTTTAGAACATAAACCAAATAAGCAACCCACTACTGCGATCATATAATCCCACTAAAGACCAGCACTGGCTATTAATTATTTATTTTAGAATTTTTAAGCTGGAGTTTCAACAACAGTAAAAATCTACATAGCATGATACACGGTCTATAGACCTTGAATAAAAATAATTATCTCTCATTTCCCAATATCCACCAAATGTCCAGTGTGTGACATCACAAAGGGAAAGCAATTAACTAGTTGCCACATTCTATCACACACACAATAAAGCTGCAGACAAAAAGCAGACTATGACTTCAGTACAAGCTGCATTGTGACACCTAAATTGACGACTATGAATATGCAATGGATATCTGGGACTGCTGATTGTCATGTCAATTGATCTAGCAGGCAAACAGAAATGCCAAAACTCTCATACATTCATTCACGTTATAATGACTCCATTAGCACACACAATGGGATGTCAATACGTGGGGTTGTCAAGTTGCTACACATGTAGTATCCCATTTGTTGACATTTCATGTTAAACTGCAATGTATGCGAACAATAATTAAAAAAAATAAAATTAAACAGGCACAATATATATGAACAATGAAATGTAGTCTGCAATTACAATGTAAGGTAGATGTACATTAGATAAAATTTATAAAAAGTAGAGATGGGCTCTCCCCTCCCCCCCCCCTGAATTCACAGAAATTACTGGATTCAAGGATTCGATATTTATGACTGGATTCAATCGAATCCAGTTTGAATTCAAAAGAGGTGTTTTATTTTACCAAACCTTTTATAAATCTTTCTTAAGAATATTACAGTAACCTTCATTGCCATAGCCACATAATCCATCGTTTTCACTGTCTCTCTTAAACACGCCAATTTTTACTGCATCAAAGTGTAAGATGCAATTTTCATCATAAAAATGTGATTTAAATGTAGATAAATGCATGATGAATTTCGCTCATGAACTTGTAGGAGGAGATAGTTCTCCATTGGCCGTAAGATGGCAGGCACAATGCAGTCGTTAGTGTTAATACAGGTTACTAATATAATTATTTTCTAATAATTTAGAAATTTTTTTTAGCTGCTAAAGAAGGTCAAACGTTAATAACGTAAAATAAGTAAAAATTATTTTTTAAAATTCACATTAATTTTTTTAATTTTAAATTTATTTGGAATATGTATCTGATTGATTTTGTAATTTAAATCACCTTGTTGGTAGCTGCACCTCGCCTCGAGTTGGTGATCGTGTATCTGTTAGCATCGCATCGGAGCAGAGAATTGAGAATTTGGGACGAGTTGTGGTTACGTCTGTGATAAAATGTCAGAGGATATTTTTGTGAAACAACATTGTTATGCCGGAGGTTTGGAAACATTTTACTGTCAGTGAAGACAACAAAGCATGTGCAAAATGTGTGCATTGTAGATCGCGTATTGCAAGAGGGAAGAGTATGATGACTACAGCCATGAAGAAACATTTAAAACAACATTTTTGTCTAATTGAAAGGCAGATTCAAGTGAAGAACAATGTTGTAAGCTCACTAATCGATATCAGTAAAGAAATGAATGCAAAAGATGTTGATGACCCTTGTGCAAGGTCTTCAATTGCTTCCTCATCGAACGGTTACGTTAGCCCTTCAGATTCCCCAAAGAGCAAAACTACATTTTGTAGGCAACAAACAGTTGCCAAGAAAATAAAATGTGATGCTAAACAGCAAACATTAAAAGAGGCTTTCTACCGCTACCAAAAATTTGAACTTGGGAACCACAGGGGTGAAATGATTACCAAACTTATTGCACAGTTGATATGTGTGGACAATCAGCCATTCCGTATTGTGGAGAACAAAGGATTTCCTGCTCTACTAGTTGCTTATCTTGAGCCTCGGTATACTATTCCTTCTTTAAAGCATCTATCCACTTCAGTGATTCCTATCTTGTATGAGGAAGCAAGGTGTGAGGTTAAGGCTCTTTTGAACTTTGCCAATAGCGTGTCAATCACTACTGACTTACGGACTTCCACTGCTAACGACATTTGAGCATAACTGCACATTTAGTGAGTGACATGTACGAACTTAAACATCTTTGCCTTGATGTTGTTCCTTTCCCAGAAGTTTCACATAATGCGGATAACATAAGGAACCTTTTGATCGAAATCCTAGAAGAATGGGGCACTGCTGAAAAAGTGTCTTTTGCAGTTCACCACAATGGAAGAAACATAGTTGCGGCTGTCAATAACTCCCCTTATCAGGGCGTTCCATGTTTGGCTCATACCTTCCAGCTGACAATAGAAGACGGGCTTTTGAAACAAAAGGCAGTAAATAATCTTGCAAGTTCTGCTCGACGGATTGTAGGCCATCACAAGCACTCTTGTCAAGCAACTCATGAACTTAAAAAATGGCAGGAAAAATATAGCACATAAGTTCACCGAGTCATACAAGATGAACCTACTTATTGAACTTACTGGAATTCCACTTATTTCATGTTCAATTGATTACTGGAGAGAAGGAATGCAGTGACGCTTGCTGCAGCTGAAACTAAATTTCCATCTGAGCTTGCAAAGTCCCAGTGGGATTTAATGAATGAAGTAGCACAGCTGATGAAAATATTCCATAAGGCCATTAACACTGTGAGTTGTGAACATTTCACAGCCTCGGAAATCATTCCTATAGTGAACAGCACAGCTGAAGGTATTAGGAATGGAAACTACAAGCAAGCATCAGGGTTAAAAAACAAACTCCTGTCTTCTCTGAAAGTAAGATACAGTGATCTGGAAACCAATGAGGTATATACTACTGCTACTCTTCTTGATCCTCGATTGAAGGGAAGCTGCTTCAAATCTACTGATAATTTCAATCAAGCCAAATCCAAACTTTTGCAGAGAATGAAGCAATATATGAAGCAGAAAACTACAGAAAATGATAAGGTGGGTATTCTTGAAACTAAATATAGAGCAATCTCTTTAAAACGAGACCTCACAGTGCCTAAGAAAACCCTCGCTATGTTGAAGTATCGTCTTACCGAGATTGGTGTAAATAATCGCCATGAAACCTATTGTCAACAATTTTCTAGGAATCGGGATGGTGTAGTAGAGGAAGTATTTCCATCCGGAGAGTCTGAGCACAAATTCCGAAAGAAGGGGAAAGTTTTTGCAGCAATTCATATCCCTACTTAATTTACCAACTAACCATTAGATCAAAAAGCACCGTACCTGCTCCAAAAAATGCAAACAGCCTTGAATTGCCGACCATTTTCCCAAATGCACAACTGGCCAAGCTACTCTTTTCTAATGCTCATTCCATTTTCTAATGTTCATTCCATAATTTTGATTAGTTTCGCAAAAAATTTAAACCGTTTCTGATAAATCAAAATTGTATCGCCTTTATTACTAGTCTTTATGCTTTCACTTGGGTTGGTCTTAATTTTTATGGTCAGTATATTCATGTTCTTCACGACATTTCACAGAAGCCATTTGGATTAATATATCGCATTTGTTTCAGCAGATGAAAAGAGATGGTGGAAGTGGTGAAGGGATCCTGCCTTGGAGGGCGTTTTCTTTCATCTGCTGTAATGTCCGCATTGAAAAACAATCTGCTTTACCATGCATAACAATTTTATTGAAATAGCTGTTGTATCACAATAAGTTCTTTTTAAAGATTTCCTTAGGCCCTTGACGTACTTACAGTAATTTTGTGGGGTTGCATAGGGCAGTGACTCGCCAGAGTGGTCGGTCGGTGAGGGGCACGTCAACATGCAGCCCCCAATGAAACAGGGCGGAATTGCACTTTGCTCACCTGGCTGCTTGGATGGGGGCAACTCTGACTCACTGTCAGTGTGCTCGAAGAGCCAGTCAAGGCCCATCAAGCTCTGGTTGCTCGGCGGTTCCGCCAATGCCGCTGCCGAGGACGATGGCTGCTGGCCCGAGGCTGACCTTCCGACCTGTCGCTGCTGCACCAAAGGGCTCCCCCCCCTCTGCCTCCCGCTCTCCAGCTTGCCCCCCCCCTCACCCCCTGCCGCCCTCCTTTCCCGCATCGGCACCCTCCGCCGGTGGCCCCCTTCCGCGGCCGCCTTCCTCGAGAGGCAGCACCCACGGTGCCCCTCCCCCCCTTCATGCTTCTCCTCCGGGGGACCATCACCACCTGCGACACGTCACAAACATGCACTTCACTTGCCGAGCCCCGACTGCTAACGGTAACATCTCCTCTTGCCATCATATTTATCTCAAGATGTTAACAGTTGTTACTTCAATTACTAGCCTTTAATACTCTATTATAACTAAGATTTCAAGGACAAAGGTATAATCTACAGAACATCCATCAGAATGGTTAAAAAAAACCAGTTCTTTTCATGGTTTTCAAGTTGTATGGACGAAAATAAAAGAATGAAAAAATTATGTCACCTACACACTAATTTTCATTTAGCTCACAACAATGAAGTCGCTCAATGCTAAGCAAATACTTATTTCTATAAATCAATATAAACCAAATCCAGAACATTTAGTATCTCATCTTTCGGTTCATTTTCTGAAGTTAAAAATTTATAATTTTCTGCTCCCAGTGTTCATAAGCTGCGAGGTTTACACATCAGGGGGTGAATCATGGACCTTCATAATGCATTCAATCAAGTTTTTATATATATATGCAATAATGTCTTATAATTCAGCCTCGCTGAAATCAATTGATGGAGGGAGGGAGGGGGTGGGGGGGGGGGGGGGTGGGGTGAGAGGTGAATATGTCACCTTCGACCACCGCCTTCCCCCCTCCCCTCCCAATCCATGTTAAGAGAATGCGTTCATTCCGTTTCCACCCTTCCCCCCTCCCACTTCCCCAAAGGCAAATTACATATGTACATGCAGATCATAGTTGGGATTAACGATTTAAAAAATTAACGATTAAAATTAATCGTTAAAAATTTAGTTAACTATTTAATTTAATCCTAACTTTTTAGAAGAGTTAACTTTAATCGTTAAAATTATACATTAACTGATACAAAAATAACTTCAGTTAATTTTTTCGTTAATTTTTGGCAAATGTCGACCTGTTGAAATTTGGGTGCAAAGCTTGCCCAAGAGACAAAGGGGAAAATATAACAGTACATAAGAATGCAATATAGCTGGGTAGTTGTGCAAGAATGCAATGAATAAGCCGAGACGAATAATTCCAAACAGAAGTGGTGTTGAGGGGAGTGACCGCCAAAGTTTATGAACGCACCCTCGGACAAGAAAATATGAAAACACGCGAAGACAATGTCCTGGAGAGCTCGTATGCCTTCTCTGCGACATCATGTCATCAATAATACAAAGTTGAAGCCGAGAAAGAAGGGTCGCCTAAAAACCTATGACGGATAACGAGAAGGAGGGGTTCATTCAAACTAATGTATCTGACACAATGCGCCAATCTACGTATGCTTTACTTGGCGAAATCGCATTGTCAATACATCAGCCCCCAGTGAATTGCGAAAGAGGGTGCACAGGCACGCCCCCAGCATCTACTGTAACCCTATGCAACTAAGTCATTTCCACTGAAATTTTACAATTGTGAAGGGATACCACACATCGCAATGAGGGGATCGATATCAAGAACTAAACTTAAAGTACTTTCTACCACTCCGAACAATCTTTTGAAGCAAATTACAGGTGCATCATGGTTCGTCAGATATTTTTACATTCAAGACGGCTATCCAGGAATAGAACCTCAGCACAAAAACCACATTTTTCAGTGTTTGCTTTGTTTGTCAAAACAAAAAACCATCAACGCCTCTATCACCACAGCATCAAATTTGTAACTGAAAAAGTAACTTTTAACGTAAAAGTAAATATTTTTTAAACTTAAACTTTAATCAGTTACTTTTTCAGAAAAGTAACTTTTAATTTTCACAAGTTACTTTTTACAGAGATTAACTTTAATCACTTAATTTTTTGGTAACTTTCCCAACTATGATGCAGGTGCACTTCTGGCGGGACACTGATAATGACAGTCATCCAATGATGCCTAAGTCAGTGGTGGTAATATTTATTATTCATGTGGATATCAAGGTTTTGTTTCTTTTTCAATATACTAGAGTTCCAGAAAATGAAACCTGAAACTATTTTTTCAAGCGATTGATTTATCATTTAACAAGTTGACCGTACAGTGTTTTTCATATATATTTCCTGGGAGGCCATCGGTATTTTTGTTCGCAGATCACTGTGTCACACTACTTCGAAATATCATTGCACCTGAGCATAAAATCAATTTTTCAGTGTTGCCATGTACTACTGCCACAATGACTGGTCACATGGCACCATCGCGAAATTGGGACGAATATTTTGGCGTGCAAAAGTCAAGCGAGGTGATCGCTGAGAGTGCCCCAACAGCATATGGGAGAGCAAAACATGCAAAATATGGTCACATTGTTACAGTGAGAGGGGGGTGAGAGCATCGTGTGATTTTTAGTGGTGGGAGAGGGGTGAATGGGTGGGGAAGATGGGGTTGCATGGCACGATGCAGTGGCAGACAGTTATTATGCGATACTTGTCCTTGCACCTGTCGGATCCCGACTTATTATCTTAGCAGCCTGGATCCTGATTTTGGTTCTTCGTCGTTTAAGCGTTGTCAGTTTTAACTTTTTATTGCCCCAATTTTCCCCAGTAATCCCTTCCCTCCTTGTCCTCTAAAAGGATTTTAGATTGACGTCATGAGTGAGCCGACACCTGTAAGAAAAAGGCAGTGCTACAAAGTGGTCTACGCAAAGAGTGACTGCAACAGTGACTCTGATAATGAAGCGTCAGGAAGTGATTTTTCGCCAGTGGACTCTGAAGAATCATGGAACTCAGCAGACTAAAAGCCGTTGGACTCATTAATTCCTACATCAGGTCTTTTGAAAAGCATGCGGCTTCAGCAGGAAGGGAGCTTCCACGTCAAACGTTCCGGTCTCGACAGCGAGGGCCCCACGAGGATGAAAATGTGGAAAAGGATGGTGTGCTCCAGTGTTCTGAACTGAGCAGCCACATCTGATTTTGTAGAACATTTTGGAGTCAGCCCAGCTTTAGCCAACAAAATTCTCGACGGTGTAACCCAATTGCCCACCCTCCGGGGGTCCCAAACTCCCAGGGGGGGGCGATGTGAATTATGACAGTCGACTGTTTGGGTTTGCAGGACCACTAGTTCAAGCCGGGAGAAGAGGTTTTAAAAGGGCGTGCACGGGACAGTCACTTTTTACTCTGGCCCTCGCTTGTCCTCTGCTCGGATCGAGTGTGTTCCACTTCAGTTTTTTTTATTTTGTGTTGTGCCAAGTTATCGGCCACACTATTGGACTGAGTGAGTACTTTTGTAATTCTGTCATTCCGATCAACCTGTCCTTTTGTGTTCAAGTGAGAATCTATTATTTATGTTATGTTTTCGCCAGTGGCCCGAGTAGGACTGAATGATGTTTCGTTCAGGCCAGTTTTTTGTTGTTGTGTGTTAGATTGGCAATGTTTCTTCGTAAACTATTCACGCTAATTTATGTTATGTTCTCTCTAGTGGCTCGAGTAGGACTGAATGACGTTTCGTTCAGGCCAGTTTTTGTTGCTGTGTGTCTGATTAAAAATGTTTTTTCACAAATTATTCGTGCCAATTTATGCACTGAAGTATCTCCTCGCAGCTGTGTTTCCTGTCAACAATAAATCCTGTTGTTCAATTTGAAGTGATCCTTGCTTTCTCGCATGCACGTACACACCCCAAACGACATCGGGAACCCTAGTTTAGATGGGATTTCTTCCCGTTTGTTGGCTATTGCCCGAGTGAGGTTCGCCGCGATAGTTTCATTACAATGGCGAACCCACAGAATACTTTTTGGCCATGGTAGATGAATAAATTTTTGTTCACATCACTGACCATACCAGCATCTACACGACTCAAACGATTAAAGCAAAACAGGATGTTTCGGCTTCGTCAAGGCTACACAAGTGGACTCCTATGCCAGTGACGGAGATGAAGACATTTTTTGGACTGGTGCTCTACATGGGTCTGGTGAAAATGCCCACGATAGAATTTTAGGAGATTGGAAAGCGGTCATCGGCGAAGGTCAAGATGGAAGAATAGCTAGAAAATACAGATTGGGAAACCGAAAAGAAAGAGGAGAAAGACTGCTGGAGTGCTGACAACAACGTAAGTTAGCGGTTGCCAACACCTTGTTTAAAAATCACAACCGAAGAAGATACACGTGGAAAATGCCAGGAGACAAGAGGAAGATTTCAAATAGATTGCATTTTAGTGAAGCGGAGATTTAGAAACCACGTGAAGAACTGCAAAAGCTACCCGGGTGCAGACATCGGCAGTGACCATAATTTAGTGATGATGAAATGCCATCTAAAATTCAAGAAATTGAAGAAAACAAAGAAAAATAAATGGCAAGTAGAAAATCTAAAGGAGGTTTAATATCAGTTGGAATTTCAGAAAGCAGTGGGAAACAACATAGGAGAGGCCCTCAATGATAAATCAGTGGAAAAGCATCGGGAAAACATACAATGTTGGCTACAGAAAGCCACAAAAGAAGTTCCTGGAAGAGGAAAAGTTGCCACGAAGAAGCCATGAATCTCTGAAGAAGTCTCAAGACTATTGAAGAAAGAAGAAAGTGGAAGAATGCAAAAACTGAAGAAGGGCAGCTCTGCTACAAAAGAATAAGGAACGAAGTAAGCCGCAAAGCCAGGAAAGCTAGAGAAATGTGGATGAAGAATCTGTGCGAAGATGTACAAAACAACCTTACCATTAGAAAGGTGGAAGCTGCCTATAGGATAGTGAGGAACCACATCAAGGAATGGAACACAATATGCAATGCCATTAGCGACAAGAATGGAGGAATTTTGATTGAAAAGGAGGACAAAGTGTAGAGATGGAAAGAATATCTGGAAGAGTTATACAACGAAAACAATCTCAGCACGAAAGCTATCGATGAGGAAAGCGAAGTGGAGAAGGATGACATGGAAGCATCAATATTAAGATCGGAGAACGATGCTGCAGTGAGGGACCTTCAGATGAATAAGGCTTCTGGTATAGACGAGGTTCCTTCAGAACTAACTAAAAATGCAGGAGAGAAGACATTAACACATCTTTACAAAACCATCTGCAACATGTACTCTACAGGAGAAAATTCCAGGGACTTTGAGAAAAACATCATCATTCCTATTCCCAAGAAGAAGAGAGTGAATTGTTCAGAGTGCCTCGCAGTAGGCAGCAGACGAAAATCGGCTATTCGAAAAGTGGAGGCCTGCACACGGAATACATGCAAAAACTCTCGCACACGGGTCGTCCACCTGTGTGCGAGAGATCAAGAGAGCAACCCGAAAGCATTTGACGGACTTTTCCGAAGTGTCACAAATGTGGCCTAACGGAGAACTTGCCGAGAAGAGGCGATCACCTGTCTGCTGGGCGGGTGCGACATTTGCAGGCCTCTAGCGGACAGCACAAAACCTGAGCACTAAGATAGCCGGAAATGATAGGCTATTGTTTTATCAAGTTTCTTCTTCCCATGATGCAAGGGTCATGTAACCATCAATCGTTTGCCGTTGACCATTCAGCTTTCTTGATTACTCTACTATAAATATGCGATCATTGTGAAAACAATGGGTTAACTGGTGATTTTTCATCTTAAATGTTTTTGTGTGTAGAAACATGAAGAAAAACACATGCATCGGATATTAAAGCTGACATCAGCATAATCTTCCAATGGGAGAGAGTAACTAAGTATTTGCAGTAACATATGAATTAAAATATATTATTTCATGAGAAACATATTCGTAATGAAAAAAACCATGGTCCAAAGTACACACTTCGTTTACCTTAGTCAGATCATTCTTAATAAACGTATCGCCATTAAATAAAATCATGGCATTGGAGATACTGCATTGATTCTGAAACAAAATTGAAAAGCAGAATCTATTGCAACAATGGAAATGGTGCACGTAAAGTTATATCAACGCATGTCACACAGATGGTCTGAGCTATAAGCCAATGGTGAATAAATCAATCACGCGAGGTAGTGCACAGCTAGTGCATTGAGAGTCATGGCATACGAATTAGCACTTCGTATATGCCAAGCCGAATGCTTCCTTAGTCGCATGTGAAGTGATATTGAAATACACATACCTATCGATATTGTATCATACCTATCGATACTGTAAACATATCGATAGATGGTAAGATTACGACTTACTTTACTTGATTGAAAATAAGAATGAACTTTGTAATTTTCCACACGTTTTTTATTAACCAACCGGTTTCAACACTCACGTGTCATCATCAGGGACTCCCTGATGATGACACGTGAGTGTTGAAACCGGTTGGTTAATAAAAAACGTGTGGAAAATTACAAAGTTCATTCTTATTTTCAATCATGGAAAAATTCCACAAGGTGACGGCCGAAGTTGTTTCATCGATTACTTTACTTGCACGGTTGAATCCTTCGTAATGCCCTCTGAAGTGTGGAAATACGTTACAGTTGATGTAGCAAATGAAATTTTCGCAAAGTGCAATATTTGTCATTCCCTGATTTCCAGGGGTGCATGTAAATTCACTTCTAACCTGAAGAAGCATGGACAAAAGAAGCATGACTTAAATTTTCGTGGGAAGAGTCCAGCCATGTCTCCTAGGAAACTGAATACTTCAATAAATACGATGAAAATATTTGTGACCACCCATCCTAAGCAGAGTGCTATCAGAAAGGAAGACTTCAGTGAAGTAGGTGATCTTTCAACTGGTAAAGTTGCAACTATGGCTGAAACACTTCTACTTGAAGAAGCTCCGGTCTCTAGTAGGGTTAGGGCAGGGATTCGAAGATTCGGTCAAATCCTATCGAATCCATGGATTCGAGATTCGATAAAATCCATGGTTAAAAGATTCAATTGAATCTTTGGATTGTTTGAAGTTAAGTGTTTGATAGCTCATATTAAAGAAACTTCAAGAGCTTTAATTGGTTACGCTACTTAAATACTTTTGCTGAAACCTATTTTAATGAGTTAACTAAAATATTTTTGAAATTAGTTTTAAAATAGTATTTTTTCAAATGTTCAAAATTATACATTTGGCAGTGTTACGAAGAGCAAGTCCAGAAAATTTTAGAGCGGGAACTGAAAAGGTTTAAGAGTTGAGGCAAAAACAGATGATATTAAGAAATGGATTAAAAACTTATTTTCCAAGTTTTGTAAACTTACCTATTGTGAAGAGTCATAAGGAAATAGAAAGATCTACTAACTTTAGATCATATCATTTATTGAGATTGAGTCCACTTTATATGGAAAAAAAACCCTTCAATTAAGCGTGCACTAAAGATGGGCGATTACGATAACAAATAATTTTGTCGATTAATTGAAAATTTGGAATGGAATGCAAGAGCCGCTATTGATTATATCGATATGTATACCAGACTAATTTGACCGATTATTAAGGACTTTTGTGCCTGGTGAATTGTGATGGCTAAGGTGGCTCACGTTTGTCTTCAGTTCGAAAATTCAACTGTAGCTGAACTCTGCGCAACAACGCGATGCCATATAGGTATTAAAGTAGAATGTGCATAACGTAACTCTACGCAGCACCACCTTTTTCCAGCCACTCACGTGTCATATGTCAGATGTCGCAGGCATAGCCGTGTGTTATTTGCACTTGTTGTTGTGATAATGAAAGTTGTTACATTTCTACACGATGCTGGACCCACAGTTCAAAACTGCTCTACAAGAGCCCAATCAATGAGCACCATTATCGCTGTGATGGCTAAGATGTTCCGCAAGGAGGATGAGGTGAGCGCCATGCCGATCTTTTCACATGTGGAACATGATGAAGCACCATCAGATGACCTCTCTAGCTTCCATGACACTGAAGCTGCATCACAGACGATGCCGTATTTTGAAGATGTAGCAGGTGGGACGCCATTCGAGTAATGGCAATTCATCAACCGACTTATTGCCGACCACAATTTGAAACCTTTAGTGAGTCAATGAAAACTGAATTTCCTCAATTACATCAGGTAGCCTGGAAGTACCTGCCGCCACGAGTAGTAACACAGACTCTTTTGCGAGCTGAGACTGATTCAATCTGACCTGAGAAGCCGCCTTACCACTATCCACTTATCAAAATTGCAATTTTTTGCTTCAGTTCCTGTAAACATTTAGCAATCGTACAAAATGTAAATCAAATTAAGAAATTTTTCCCAACTCTGTTACTAGACATGCCTCCTGGAGGTGTATCTAGATTTTAAAATTTGTACTCAAGATAACATTAACCTTGAGCAAATATTGCACTTTATTTATGGAGAGATCATAACCTCAGAAACTATGTTTTGTATGCTGTAATAACCTAATCGATTAATTGATGTATTGATTAATAAAAGCAATTAATTGGGTACAATTAATCGGCTGCTTGCAATTAATTGATTTACAAAATATCGATTAATGTTTTATAATCGCCCATCCCTAGTGTGCACCACTTTTCCCAAAACTTTTTTCAATTTTCCCTGATCTCCAAAATTGTGGCAACCCCGTCTTCTCTCCACATCAAGAGTGAAGTCCAACTTATCATGAATAACATTATAATGAACAGAAAAGAGCACTGAAAGAGCAGCAGAGTCAGCATATTAATATGCTGAAAGAAATCATGTATTTCATCTCAAAATATACATTCACATGTATAACTAAAAAGCACAGAGCAATTGTTCAATTTAGTTCTAAGTAATCATGCCACCAAATGAGAGATTGCTTCTATCAAAATAAACCACAGTAAATTACAGGTTAACACATTTAAATTGTGAACACAACTGCGTACACATGCAAATGAATGGAAAAATGTGAAGGCTAAAGTGATAACACTTTTTTTACTATCCTTTAAGAGGCCGCTACTCACCTTCAGGCTCTCTATCCATTCCCTGCGAATAATTGGGGGCTTCTAAATCGGGAGGACAGCAGCTGGAAGCCACATTCCTGCCAACCGCTCTGCCACTCCCACAACTGGACTCGCTGCTGCTGCATTGAGAGCCACGCCTCGCCAGCTTCCCACAATCCCCCATGAGCTCCTCACCACACGACTCCTCCAACGCCCCCTCGCTCTTCGAAATGCATTCTCCGCCACCCTCCAACGCCTCACTCCCTCCTACTTTATCTGTGGAGGAAAACAAAGCAGAAAGAAGCGATTGAGCTGTGCGTGTGACTCACAACATTACAACTGCCCCCAATCAGTTCACAACCTCTGGCTTCCACAGACACTTGTTCCTATGGCAGCCCTAAATGTATCAATATTATTCCATAAGACGGAAAACATTTTGCACCCACTTCATTGTAGTAGATCTTTAACTCAGGGCGTCAACCAAAATGGAAAACCAAAATTCTAGGTCTTGTCACAGCTTTCAAGGCTGATACCAACGTTTCAACCTTTAAACACAATATAAGTCCCTATAATGAGTGCTGATTACATTCTCAAATCTGCTTGTTTAAGGTTTTTAGACAACGATATTTTTCATGCTTCCCTATCATCATGAATTATAGCGACTATTTGGGATAATAGATGAACTATTTAGTGTCTTTGTAAATCCATCAGTAAATGCATTGGAAATCATGCACTTGAAAAAGAAATAAAATTTCCCCATCAATGCCATACCTTCAGCTGGTCCGTGAGTTATGCAACCGGGGAGACAATCACTGCGTAATCAACAAAATGCAATCCCTTGAGGCAACAGATGAGTGAGGTGATTTTAACTAGTGGTGATTATGTGCAAATTTTTTCTCTTTCATTGTGATAACTAGCCGCATAAGTTGTCACTTAGTACTTCACAGGGCGTTGATTCACGCGAGTTATTCCACCAGGATGACAATAATGTTAAAATTGACTCGTTCTGGCTGTGTGACAATACTGAGCACTCAAACTCTGTATGCTTTTCACCGTGGACTGACCGAGTATAAACAAAACATCTTGCTATGGCAATACTCTCATCATAGTGAACTACTTCTGTGTTCAACTCGTATATATGAACAAAAACATCTCATACAGATATTCTCTCCCGTGGAAACATAAAATATGGCAATAAGTAACAAACAAAACTGAATTGCAAGAAATAAATACGTAAAATATGATAAAAATGTTCAGGAGCTATTACAGAGCACGAGATATGGAAAATGAATAACGTATAATACATAAAAGAGTCATTCCTTCTATTGTAGGGAAGACTCTCTGCAATTATAACAACAAATACAAACTGATATATTCAGATACACCATATTTCCTTCCTGCAGCTTAATTTCCTATTTTTTCGGCATCGCTTATAATATGCAGTTTTGTACTCACAGGAAACGATCGCAATTTCACATCTAAATTCATTTTAGGGTGATAATGGCAAATTATTTTAACATGCTAAATGATCGATTTGAACTCATTCAATACTCTCACGCACGGGGAGGATAATACGGATAGTAAGAAGGTATAATCTCTGAGCATATGACTCTTGCCAATTCTTTGTCGTGTCTTTGCAATGTAGCTTTAATGTGTACGCAATATTGTGTGAAAATGTTGCTACAGATACGTGACACCAAAACAAACTCCACTTACAATTTTGAAAAGACATAAAGACCGCCCCTTGCGGCAGCTTACAGGATATGTAGATTTAAATACATATCAGTGCTACAATGTGTTGTCCTACGTTACGATCTATACAAGATAAATCCATTGCTTTGTCAAGTAGTGTTTCTGATCTAGCATTTCTTCAAGTACCTTTGTACGCTCAGACTTTGTTAAACGTGGATTTTTATTACTAATTATTTCGAAATTTCAGAATACTTTACAATGTACGATTTACTACTGACCATACATACCAATTAACGTCGAAATGTTCACAAAATGTGAAACTTAGGAGAAAAAAACAACAGGTATTTGAGGAAAATGGTGTGCGGCTTATGCGAAAATCTGGAGGATTCCTGTAAGCCACGCATCCCCATTTCTTCACCGGTGTTTCGGGAAAAAAGGTGCGCGGCTTACACGAGTAAATATGGTACTTCCTCCACTGCCTTGGATCCAACTTCCTCCCCCCTCTATTATATCAACCCGTTTTTAACAAATTTCCAGTTTTAAAGAAGTGAAAAGGCTATTCTCGGTCAAAAATGGCCGTTTTAATACGTTAAATATCCCACTTTTAACTAATGTATATTTATCGGTGATCTGTTTTTAACAATCTTTTTGCGCAATGGGTAACCAATTTCTTTCTGTAGTACCTCCCAGTTGATGCTAACATATTTTCAGTATTATGTGCAAGGTAAACTCAAACGAAGCCATACATTTGATAACTTTCATCCATAAATACACCTGCCCACCAACTCTGGCTGCCATGGACGCACACCACAAAAGCCTTCACTGCTCCGTGATTACCGCTGAGCCAGAGTTGCACGATGACAGGCAGAAGGGTTGCGTGAGAGATAGGAATCAAGGTTGCTAGGTTGGAAAGAACAACGCCCATGGCTAGAGATTGACCCAAAAATGTCCTGCGAAGAAAGAAGATGGGAAGGAAAGGCGAAAGGAAGGAAGAGAAGGATAATTCTGGTGATTCATGGACATATGACAACGTTCTAATACGAGGCGAGGGTGTTGGGTACAATAACGGGACAGCGATTGGCTACAAAACATGCAGGCGTTGGGGTTTTCCACCCCCTTGACCTTCTGTTTTGCCCTGCTATTGGACAAATTTCTACCTTTAGCTCTTCCACTGCCTTCAGTCTTTAGTCATCAGCCATCGTGTCAGGCAAGACCGCGTTAGATTGTGTTGGTGTCAATTAAGATTGCATTTGTCTTTGTATTAGCTATGATGGTGAACGAAAAAAAAGAAGAAAAATTTTAAGCTGAATTCAAAGGTTGATATATTCAAGGACATTGACAATAAAATGCCCAAGATCTGTGTGGCAAGAAAGTAAGATATATCTTTGAGTACTTTATTGACAATATTGAAAAATCGACAGAAGATCGAAAAGGCTAATGAAAGCTTTGCTTTTGGAAGTGATTGCAAAAAAATCCGTGGATTGAAGCAAATTGAAGTAGAGGATGCTGCATTCAAATGGTTTGGTGACATCTGTGCACGAAATGTTCTGGTTAGTGGCGTACTATTGAAAGCACAAGCAGAACACCTCAGCTAAACTGCAGCCTTTAGATCAAGGAATTGTGAAATCCCTAAAAGCACACTAAGGATGTCGATTAGTCGATAGAACTCTAGAAAACATTCATGCGGAAAGATCCACTGCCATCAGCCTCTGGGATGCAATTCAGATGATTAATGATCATAGGGAAGTGTGTCACAAGCAACGACTTCCAACTGCTGGAGACATGTCGGTTTCCATTGAGGATTCCGATGATGCTCAGGAAGACGACGCTTCTTCTCACTCTAGTGGCTTGAATGGGGGCGTTTACTCGGAACCAAAATTGCAATTTTGTACACGAAATTGTAAGATGGAAACGAAAAAAGAAATTTGGTGAAAAAATGAATCTTCTAACCACAACCATTCATTATAAATAAAAAATTAAAATAAGCAAAAGGTGACGCCCACCGAAAAAGCTGCTCTGATATCATTGACGTCATTTTCCTCCCGTCCTCGATTGATTTTAGGGGAAGGGAAAGGAGTGGAGGGGTGTTCTCGAGAATAGGTATTGTGAATCAACACATCCCTACTCAGAAGCTATTACGTTTTCATAATAGTTCCAATTTTATGTGTTAATTCTAGGGATGTGCGAGCAGCTCGAAATTTGAGTCGAGTCGAGTTTAAGAAAAAAGCTCGACTCGGCTCGTGCATTTTTATAAACCTCGAGTCGAGTCAATAGATTTTTAAGTGGATGAAAAAATGGGGTATTTAATTAAGATTGCCAACAATTTCTTCACATTCAATCCTGTTCTAATGGTAAATGTCCTTAGATCAGTGATGGTGAATGTTTTACTTCCATAAGGTAGGTAGCAATACTAAAATTTTTTCTGTTATTAATTTACAATACCTACGTAATTAGTATGTACCACATATTACATAATCTGCCTAAACATTAATGAGTACTTTAGAAAATTCGTTTCAGTGAACTAAATCATCTTCAATGACGGAATACTGAGATGTTTGTAGTGCCTCAAAATACGTAGGTAGATACGTGATCGTTGCTCGGAGATTAGCATGTAATTTAATCAGAATAGTACTCATATGAGTGTTCACATACGATAAACGTATGGAAAGTTCAACCAAAAATCTGTGGTTTTACATTTTTAACGTTGACGGTAACATTTCATGTACCGAATTTACCAAATATACAGTGTAATATTAATTTTATAACTACATCACGGAAGCAACTGATTACGTACTAAGTGAAAATGCGACTCATTTACAAGTACATGATAAATTGTACAGATTTTTATAAACGGAAGAAAATCTTCACTGGTTCATTGTGTAGTTCAACTGGTAAGAAAAAACATGTCCTTTCCACATGATAGATTCGAGCAAAGATTAACGGAGTCAGAATTCTTTAAGTATGCACTAGTCGCTTTCTTTTGCTTGGATTTTGCGGTATCGAACAATGTTTAACTTGACCAATTTTGACAGATACTTATTTCGTACTTTTGACAGGTAATTAACTATACATATTAGGCTATATTTTACTGAGGTAAATGTTCGCGAAGAAGGATTCACAGTCAAAATTATTTTCCTAATATGATGCCGAGATTCAGTGAAATTGGTCAGTTCAAATTAGTCATGTTTTAGTTAAAATCGTGAGGAAACATTTGTGATGTAAATGCAATACACATCTTTAACATAAAGTAAAATGATGGCTGACGTTGGTATCCAAGTTGTTGACGGAAGAAGGTGGACCCAACTCCGATTACAATTACCTATTTTGTATTAAACATCCAAATCGTCTACCGATGAGTTCATGAATGCTACCTCGGACTGTTTCGTTTAATTTCATGGCACGTGTGAGCCCTCCCACTGTCCCTACCAATTAGTATTTAATTTAGTGACCTAGAAAAGTGAAAATATGTTTAATTTTTTAAATAACAGGAGATTGGTTATGATTTTTTTCCCAAATTAAGATTTTTATTTGAATTCATTAAAGTTTAATTTATCTTTCAAAAGACCATTTTTAAATATGATCTGTTACCTTACATTATTGAGTTGACTGTAAAGGAAGTAAAATTCATTCTCTTACAAGATATATAAATGTTGTAATTGAACATTAAAAATGTTCTCTGATGTATACAAATAGTATTATTTTTTAATTAATATTGTTATTAATAAATAGTTCTTGTGGATTATAAATAAAAAATTAACAAAAAGCAGTGTATCATACGTTTTTATTTTTAATGCCGAACTTAGCTTGTTGAATTTCAAAATGAAATATTTTTTGTTTGTTTAAATGATGACAATTAGGAAATTTATCTTGAATTAAATAAGGCTTTAAGGAATTTTATTTTCTCTAAAAAACAGAAAATGAAATATTGACAGTCAAACTCGACTCGAATCGAAACTCGATTTTTTTTTGCAATGATCGACTCGAACTCGACTCGAATTGAAAATCTGGTGTTCGCACATCCCTAGTTAATTCTATATATAAATATTGTTTGATAGTAAATCCTTTGAGGAAAAAAATTATTTTCTTCATAAATTACTATTAGAGTATGATTATTATTTGAAAACTAATAAATTACTCTAAAAACAATTAAGTTTCAAAACACAAAATCAAAAGAAATTTTGAAAAATTCAAGTGTTCACATACATTCAGTTCCATATGCTGTGTTTTTTCCCTATGGTGTCAAGCCTTGTGCAAGGTACCTCCATAATCATGATTGACAGTCTGCAAGGAGCAGTGAAAAGTATGGCTCAAGTTTTCATAGGCACCCAACAATCTCAAGTTTTCGTCGTAGATCCAATGCATAAAGCATTATGGCAGAAAACTTATCTGAATTTGCATGACACACCAAGCGCATGAGAGCAGGCTGGCTTGCTCACAAAACTGCGTGAACGAAATGGGAGAACACTAAACCTAAGGGACCTCAAAGAGAAGTCTCCAGGATTCGTGTGTGGAATGATTCCCTCAAAGAGACAGACCATAGACTCCCCAACAGCCCCACCGAGGCAACAATGGTGCAAGCCACCTCCAACGCACAGAGAGGGATTCCATACCTGAGTTGTTCACTGACACCTGGCTCCCCGTCGTCGCTCCTCCCCCCTTCCTCGACGTCCAGAACTTCTTCACCTTCGGCTTGGGGCCCTCCCCTTCCACAGCAGCCGTGGGCCACTCGTCTCCCCTCAGGAGCAGGGGGGAGTGGCTTCCACTGGCCCCGTTGGCCACTCCCTCACCCCTCCCTCCTCCTCCTCCCCCCTCCTCCCCTCCCTCTCCCTCCTCCCCTCCCCCCTCCTCCTCCTCCTCGCTCTCGTGGACGCAGAACACGTCCGCAGAATCCCCGTCCGCCAAGTGCCGCATCACGGTAGACTCGCTGCCATATGACGACAGGTTTCCGTTGTTGGTGCCCTTGCGACAGCCTCCAGAGAGGGAACGGCCTCCCGGGAGGGGTGACTGGGAGCAGGCGGTGGCGCTCCCCATTGCCATTGGACCCTGAGCGCTGCCACCCGACGACGAGCCACCGGAGAGGGAGAGGCCTGCTTCCAGGGCACTGCAGATCCGTCTCACCTGCTTCGAGTTCTGCTTCTTCCAGTATATCAAGCCTAGAGGTGATGCACACTTAGTTTCCCACCAGATCTCTCTCTAACAGTACAAACAGGATATGCATAGACTATTTTACACACAAGTACGCATTTTGAAGGCAAGTGGAAATTGCCTGGTTGATGAAACAGAACAATACAAACAGAAAGGGCTTTATTCCATTTCCATATAAATTTTCATGAGGTCATAAATACACAGTAGAACCTCTATTTTACGAAGTTGAAGGGACCCAAAAATTGGAGCTTTGTAAATCAGAGGGTTTGTAAATTGGAGGTTATCTTCCACTAACTCCTCTGTCTCCGGGACTGATGTGTCACCAAAACCAGCTGATCTACAACAGTAGGAAATAGTTTTTGCGGTGACACTGTCCCATGCTCTGGCAACACCTCGCACAGCATGGAGCAATGTCCAGTGAGGCACATCATGCACATAAGAGGCTTGATCTGCGACAAATGCACGTCTACTAAAACTCTGCTGACAGTTATGCGAGTATACTTTAAATGCAATTAAACACTATGCTGTACTATACTTGTCAAATAGTTATGTCAGGGTTGAAATGAAACTTATTACAATAACAAATAATAGTCATCTGCTCATTCTCGGAAAAAACAACATATATTACGTGAAATTCTTTGTGTGAGGTGTATCTGCATCAAATTGAAAGGATTTAAAAATTAGACCTCAAATGTATTGATTCGCTGTATAGCATAGGCGTCATTCCTAAGGCTAGAAGACACTTTAGTAAAAGTTAATGAAACTCACTGCCATGAATTCCAAAAAAAAACAGGTGAATATTTTTCTACAAATTTATAATGGTATGAACTTGGCTGCTGCAACTGAATTAAGTTCTTGTATCTGGTTGGTAAATCTCAAAATAAGGGGAATAAGAGAATTAACTCATCCCGCAGTGTATTTTAAGCATATGCAGTTAAGCATTAATTAACGAAAGGGGTATATTTAGTGCTAGTCAATTTGTGTTTGTGGAGCCATTTTAACATGGGAAAGCCAGGGATGCATTCTAACTAGGAAATTTCAAAACAGCAATAGCTTAATGCAAAATGAGCTTTTAATGAGATCCAAGCAACACTGCTAAAAATACATAGGAATGAATTAACACGCATTTCACAATATGTACAACATGTAAATTATAACAGCGGCCAACAAATCAAAATCCAGTATCTCTACAAACGAATAGTTCCCTACTAATATTTTATTTCATTGTCTTGATCAGAAGTTAACATATATCCTATAGAGCACGTATTTCGAGAGATTCAATTTTTAAATTGACATCAAGTATCGAGAGTTCGAATAAATATGTCTCCAAGGGATTTCGGATTGTACTTGTTAATCACCCGATAACTTAAACCATCTCAGCCAGCGGCGAGGAACCGTATCTCTGTCGCGTTGAGGACCATATCTATATTGCCTCGTCTTCAAGTTCCTCTCACAGCAGATGAAATGCGCTCTCAGCTCTGCTCCATCAACGTAAACATTCATTATGAAAAGAATGAGGGGGCCAATAATGAATCGTTCATTGTTCTTTTACGGCTGTGGTTAGTTCCTTCTCTCCAAGTGTCTTGAGCAGTTCGTTCTCTTGAGTCCAAGTGAATTGTGATTTTTGTTTCGGGTTTGTCTTGCGAGAGGTTTTCCTCAACCTGTATTTATTGAAATATTCAGTGCAATGGCATCGAATAGGAATGACAGTGCTTTGCGCGAGGAAGAAATTTTCTTAGATCTGTGCGCCGATGATTTATCAGATGTGCCATTACAGTGTGAAGAAGATAGTGACAAGAGTGGAAGTGATTCCGATATTGTAGTGAAGGTCAGAAATAGAAAATCCACTCCTCTCTTGATAAGTGAAAGTGACTCGGATAGGAGCGCAAATGAAGGCAATACTTCACCAGGAATCTCCACTACATGGGAAAAAAAAGATTCTGAGAGGAATTTAGAGCAATTTTTGGGCCAGCCTGGAGTAAAACATGTACCAGAAAATTCTACCAGTATCCTTGATGTAGTCTCATTGTTTATTGCCGATGACTTGTTCGAAATGATGTGCATTCAGTCAAATCTGTATTACCATCAAAACCAACACAGATACAAAGATTCACCAAAAACAGGAAAGTGGTCTGACATAACCATTACTGAAATGAAAAAATTCTTTGCTATTTCGATTCTCATGGGGCAGGTGAGGAAAGATTCACTGAAGGAGTTTTGGAGCACTGATCCTTTTATAGCAACGAACATATTTAGAGAATTGCTGACGAGGAACAGATTTGAACAGATTTGGAAAGCGTGGCACTTTAGTAATAATGAGAAAATTTTGGACGTGACGGACAGGCTATACAAAATAAGACCGGTCTTGGAATACTTCATCGAAAAATTTCAAAATGTATACAAACCAAAGCAGGAGCTCTCTCTTGATGAAGCAATGATTCCATGGATAGGAAGATTAAAAATTAAGACCTATAATCCAGCCAAAATCATAAAGTATGGCTTGCTAGTTCGTATGGTTTGTGAAAGTGATTCTGGCTACATCAGTAATTTAGAAATATATTCGGCCGAGGGGAAAAAATTAGAACAAACCATCCTTTCTCTTTTGAAGCCTCATCTCAATCTTTGGCATCACGTATATCAAGACAATTATTACAACAGCGTAAAGATAGCAGAACTGCTCTTTGATAATAAAATTAGAGTTTGTGGAACCATCAGACCAAATAGAGGGCTCCCAGCCACATTGAAGAGTGAGGCGAAAACATTGAAAAAAGGACAATGCACGTTTTCTCATAAAGGTGAAGTGTTACTTGTGCTGTGGACAGACAAAAGAGAGGTGAGGATGATTAGCACTATTCACAGCGCTAAGATGGGTAATACAAAGCTGAAAGATAGGATCACAGGACTTCCGATCAAAAAACCTTACTGTATTTTGAAATACAATGAGTGTATGAAAGGCGTAGACAAGGCAGATATGTATTTATTATATTATACAATCATGAGAAAAACAATGAAATGGTCGAAGAAAGTAGTCCTGTGGCTAATAAACTGTGCCCTTTTTAACGCTTTTAGAGTTTATAAAACACTCAATGAATCAAATAGCATTCGATTCAAAGGCTTTCTGCTCCACACAGCCAAAGATTGGGCAGCAAGTAGAGAGGAGCCAAATGAGCAATTCTCGGACGAGGACAGAGATAAGCCGACGGAGCGTGCTCCTTCGAGGGATCACCCACATCGTCTCTCGAGAGACCTTTGTAAACATCATCTCATCCCTATCGTGGGAAAGGGGAAGAAGAAATACCACACCCGAAGATGCAAAGTGTGTGCTTACAGAAAAATTAGGAAGGAGACGAGGTATGTCTGCTCAACTTGCGGTGTTCCACTCCACAAGGGAAAATGTTTTATGGAGTATCACACAAAGAGGAAATACTGAGATTTTCTGTGAGTATTATTTTCCAAATTCCTTTAAAAAATTTTCATTTAAAAATAAGTTACAGAAATTTTACTCATGCAATGCATTTCCAAACAGTGAGGTTTAAAAATCCGCCGGAACGGAGGGTTAAAAGGCATTTAAATACCCCGGTATGCAACGTGTTAAGGAGAGGTTGTGTAACTCGGGTCACAAAATGAGACGACACTTATTTCCACACCACTTGAACAAAACAAAGAAATACATGTCTTGGCTTATTTCACCACAGGCCCAGATGTGTGAGACAAAATAAGGCAGAATGTCACGCAGATTGCCTACAATTGCCTGACTCGTGTGAACCTATGATAGCGTAGTTGTTAAAAATTAAAGCTAGTGCACTGCCGGTATGAGTCCAATTCTTAACACTGTTTAAATCTTTTCTCTCAGTGACTGCATCTAAAATTTTATCATCCTCAACTTATTAATAGGAGCAAAAGAGCTTTGAGAAGTATTGTTCCTTTCCTGAGAATGTAGCTTCTTCCAAGGTCTAAACAAACCTCCATGGTGAATTTCATATTGATACAAAACTGAACAATACTTGGACTTCCTATTTTCCTTTCAATTCTGAATCGAAACAAAACATATTCGTTTAGCCACAAGTCAGTCAAAGCATTACATATATATACTTAAACATTTTTTTTAGTTCAACAAACTCTACTTTTACAACACTTCCCAATGAAACAGCACCTTGAAAACTTCCGTTAATCATAGCAAGCAATATACACCTCTGTCTTAATACCCAAATCACAGTTAGTTATATTTTCTCATAATAGAATTGAAACTAACTTTCTAGTAAGTTCAACAATAATACTATAAAGTAGGTTTCCTATACAAAATTTCTTGGCATGCACCTCAGTGCCCCAACCTCTCTTGGGAACTACATATTGACACTCTCATGGAAAAACTTAGCTCTGTGTGTTATCTTGTGAGAACTTTATGTACAGTAGAACCTCTATTTTACGAAGTTGAAGGGACCCAAAAATTTGAGCTTTGTAAATCAGAGGGTTTGTAAAATGGAGGTTATCTTCCACTAACTCCTCTGTCTCCGAAACTGATGTGTCACCAAAACCAGCTGATCTCCAACAGTAGGAAATAGTTTTTGCGGTGACACTCCCATGCTCTGGCAACACCTTGCACAGCATGGAGCAATGTACATGAAGGCACATCTTGCACATTAGAGGTGACAAATGTACGTCTACTAAAACTCTGGTGACAAGAATGCGAGTATACTTTAAATGCAATTAAACATTATGCTGCACTTGTCAAATAGTTATGTTAGGGTTGAAATCAAACTAATTACTATAATAAATAATAGTCATCTGCTCATTCTGGGAAAAAAACAGATATTACATGAAATTCTCAGTGTGCAGTGTATTTGCAAGAAATTGAAAGGATTTAAAAATTACACCTCAATTGTATTGATTTGCTGTATAGCATAGGCGTTATTCCTAAGGCTAGGAGACTCACTTTAGTAAAAGAGAATGAAACAGCCATGAATTAAAAAAAACAGGTGAATATTTTTCTATAAATTTATGATGGTATGAACTTGGCTGCTGCAACTGAATAAGTTCTTGTAGCTGTTCAGTTGGTAGAATTCAAAATAAGGAGAATAAGAGAATTAACTCATCCCGCGGAGTATTTTAAGCATATGCAGTTATGCATTAATTGACGAAAGGGGTATATTTAGTGCTAGTCGATTTGTGTTTAAAGAAGCCATTTTAACATGGGAAACCCAAGGATACATTTTAACTAGGAAATTTCAAAACAAAGTTCCCACTGACCCAGTATATTTCCGTGAAAAGACCAGAAAATGCCTTTTTTGAAGAAAGCGTATTGTTTGAAATACATTTAATAATAATTCGCAGCTGATTTAAGTCAATTTTAGAACTTGAGTCGAGTATATTTGAAATTCCCTCTTTTATAATATGCGTTCTACAGTGCTGACATCTGGCGGTGATTTGCAAGAACTATTCACTCGCGGCTACAGAAAGCGATCGCGAACTCAAAGTCGCGATTGCAAATTCTTACCTAACGACGTAAAACACTTCAAATGAAAAATTAAATAATCAAATTGCATCAATATTTGAATATATGTAATTTATTATTGCAAAATTAGTATTTTTTAATGAAACTAAGCTCCACGACAGCTGCAGCAAAGAACTTCCTACGGGAATGCTATTTTCAAGTGAAAGGCTGAAGTAAGATCTGAATTAGGGTTGCGGCGGCTACCGTAAAGCTAATTTTAAATAATTCCACAGAAAATATGGATCCTTTGTGACGACGAGTTAGTTATTCGCAATACACAAAATGATAGAAAAGGAATAGAAATTACCAAGCACTAATCCGATTATTTTATGAACTGGGGCATTGTTTTCGAGAAGTAGGCGTCGTGCCATGTGTCTTTGGACATTTTTTCCTTGGATCATATAATCAGGATTGAATTGCGATTTGGATTGATCATCCATCATGATCTCTGGGATTTTTGCTACAGTTTAAGCACTTCAAAAAGCACTATGCTGAATCGATTTTTCCACATTTTCCCGTATGAAATACTTGGACCGAGGGCCTTCTCAACATGACCTATCTGTAGAGGTCCGTGAAAGTGGTTTTATTTTTTGCTAAAATTTGTTTTAAAACTATGTGATTTCGGTGTTATAGAAAATCTTGGCGGTGTTATTATAATGTTACAATTTTTGCGCATTACTAGGCGTTTTATTATTTTTGGTACATATTTTGTGAATGCTTATACTTTTATTAAGCATTTTACATAACAAGAAAGGCAGTGAAAGAAGCACGCATAACTAAACACAATCGGAAACAAGGAAACTTGAACTGGGGGTGTGTCGAAATGATTTTTTTTTGCATTGAAGCTCAGTGGAGCGCCGAATATCCAACGATCAACCGCCAATAAGTAGCACCCCCTCTCCTCCTATCATTTCTGTTACTTCCCCCCCTTGCCTCAACTGCTAGCGCTTCCGTTCCCGGCCAGCGGCCGTGTTTAAGTCTACAAAATTGTTACATTAGGCCCACAGTAAAGGTTTTCCTGCAACAAGTTATCCAATTACGCTGTCTACTGCGTCGCGGTGAGTCACCGGAATTACTGCTCGGCATTGACGTGTGCGCGCGGGTGCGTGAGCTTATATTTCCGATCTTCCGCGGCCGTGTTCAGCACATTATTGGTTCAGAATATCTAATTCTTCAGGAGAGGAAGCGCATCATTCTAGATATTTCCGAGAATTTCAGGATTGATAAATGTGAATCGAAGAGAGAGGCGGTGATTAATTTAACGGCAAATTCCGGCGGAGACTCACTACACTGCGCGATATTACGCGAATGCGATATGCGCGAGACAAAACAAGCCAATTGACCTTTGAATCGTAATGAGATAGAGCGAATGAACGTCATCAGCATTAAACAATAAAGGCTTAGACATTAAACGATTATGACTCTTTACATGTGATTTTTTCGCTAATTCACGTAAAAATCGCGAAAAAGACGAAATTTCGTTTTATTTCCCGCTTTTGCGATATTTCGCGTTAAACAATGAAGGCTTAGACTTTAATCGATTATTACTCTTTACATGTGATTTTTCGCTAATTCACGTAAAAATCGCGAAAAGGCGAAATTTCGTTTTATTTCCCGATTTCGCGTTATTTCGCGACATCGAGTCTCGCGAATTTCACGGATCTCTACATATCTGGCTTCAGCTGCTCCTGTCGTGGTATACGGCGATCGTTATTCCATTGTACTGAGATTAGTGCTACAAAATCATTTCAAAAACTTCGTAAAACCGAGGTCAATCACTCCTAGGGACCGGCTTCTCACTTCGTAAATCAATAAAATCGAGGTTTCGTAAAATAGAGGTCAATTTATATGGTTTTCCTATATATCAAGATCGGGACCGGCGGAATGCTTCGTAAATTGGTGTCATTTCGTAAATTAGAGGTTCGTAAAAAAGAGGTTTTACTGTAGTTCAGTTAGTCTTGATGTCCTTTTAATTCTATAATATGGTATCTTTTTCTCACACATGATATACAACATAATACTTTGAGGTTCATCCATGCTTGCAGTAAAGATGTTCAAATTACATTATGATTATTACATTATTTTTAGATTATGATAAAAAAGCCATACCATTCCCTATCCAGACAAATCTTTGAAAATTTAAACATTCTTCCTTTCCCTGAGTATACAACATGTTCTCAGTGGTATATGTTTGACAAAACCTGTCCAAATTCTCCATAAATGCTGACTTCCATCAATATGAGACCCAAAGATCAAAATACCTCCATCAAGGTACAGTTAGGACTAGTGTATCCAGCGTGTGCCCTAAAGAAATGGGCATCAAACTATTTAACAAACTACCCATTCGGATAAAAAGCATTAAATCATTCTGTGCTTTCAAAAATAAGGTTCACAGTTTCCTTTGGGAGAAAATGTTCTGTTAACGAATATTTATATGACTAATCAAAATGAGTGATTATCAGCTTTGTGCTCCTTGTGCCTAATTTGACATTCATAACTTTTTTCTTTGGTTTTTCATTTCTTCTGTATTAGGATTGTACATACATCATCTTGACGTGCCTTATATCATGTGAAAATGTGATCTTTGGACAAAGAAACTATTATTATTATTACAAAAACTGATGGCAAAATCTCCCACATTCATTACCTTTAAATTTTCAATGTTTTTTTTCAAGTAATATTTTTTTGCCTTCGGCATTACCCTTTGTATCCTTGATCAATCGAAGATGAATGGGCTTTCCATGTCTAGTCGACGACAGTAGAAGATTTATTCAAAAACTTTTACCTAAATTAATACGCTTGAATCATATGGCAATTTTTTAATGTAAAGGACAACGATACAATACAATATGGCATTACTAGAATTTTATATTTTGGCAAATAATTCAATTATTGATGGAAATGAACTACAGTAAAACCCCTTATTTACGCATTGCTAGGGACCGCTAGAAAAAGTGTAAAATGCTGGAAAAGGTCAATTTTCAGTTTCACATGCGTAATTTAACAATATAAAGTAAATATATAAATAAGAAACACTGATAAACTGAATTAAGGCTATATTATTAATTATTTCTTAAAGCATAGAATCGTCCTGATTAATTTTTGTATGATATATTTCTACCCCAACCAACCATTGGAGGTTGTCAAATCCATAATTCCCAAACTTACACATTCTGCAAACCATTTCTCTTATGACAAAGTCATTTTCGGTGACATTAGACAATCTAGAACTTTTTAAGTTGTCATTCCTTCGTACCATAATTTCTGGACTTTTCTCTTTTTCGACAGGTGTCTGCAGTAGCTAGCATGATTCGGAATCACATCGCGAATTTTCATAATTGCATCCAATGTAGAGAATGGTAATCTTACATTTTTCACCATATCATTGCGAGTTGCATCACGAGAATCCACAATTTCAAATTACTCCCAAATTTAAAATATTCTAGTTGCTGCGAAGGCTCCTGTGGTGATCAGATGATAACTCGAGGGTTTCCATTTTTTTCCCGCATTGGTTCATCTCACTGCACGACAGTTTCGCCGGCATTCCAGACGGCATATTCAGGTCCAAAGTATAGGAAATATATAGTACGAAGATATAGGAAATATATAGAATGAAGATATAGGAAATTTGATGGGACGTGATCTTTGGACATGAAGATGGCATCTAGAATGCCGACAAAACTGTCATCCAGACAGATGAAACAACGCGGACGAAACCCAAAAATCCTTGAGTCATCTCAAAATATTGTGATTCACATCCATTTCCCATTTCCAAGTAAAATAAAATTTACATTCCGGAGTAATTAAGGATAACATAAAGACACATGAGAATATTGAGCTACCTCGCTAGTTGGTCAGTTATCCAACGGCAAAAAATTTCTCAAATTATAATTTTATCTATTTAATGCAATTTTCATGCAATAAAATTAGTTAAAACACGATAAAGCTTTAGTTGTGGCTCTATTCAAATTATGTCGCTTGCTCTTCATCCACTAAATTGCTGGCGGGTCATTCCATGTCAATGAGACCTTTACACCCACCATTTCAGATTTTCATGAAATTTGCTGTGGACATACATTTTGATAAGAATAGTGACAAAATAAAATTTAAGCCCCCTACTGTATATAGTTTCTGGAATGTGGACAATTGAAATCTGGGCATTGTCCCTATAGTGCCACAACAGATGTTGATGTTTGTTTTCACCCGTAACTCCATTTCTATTGCATAAAAAATCATAAAAATTTTTCCTGGAGCTAAGAAGTCCAAACAGATCCCAGGAATATCATTAAATATGCCATACATGTAAATCTTCAGCAGAAAAAAAAAATTATTCAACAAAAGAATCCAAAGTGTACCAATTTCAATTTACTGTATCCACCGTGAAAGGCAATGGGAATCCAGACTAAATGTTTTGTTTAAAATAATCCTTAATGCATGAACTAAGTTACTGTGAAAAAAAACTTATGAGTCCTGCATTGCTTTTAGTAGAAAAACTACATTCTTACTCGAGCAAAAAAAATGGCATATTTTTCAAGGGACACACAATGCAAATGAAATTACATGATATAGAAGGGAGAAAATCATCTATTTTTGTGAATTAAACACGCATCTTCACACCATAGTCAATGGTAATGGCTAGCAGAGTAGCACACCCATCAGCAATTATGTGAATGTGCACTCTCTTATTGTTAATTTTATGCCATCAGGAGTATTTGAACTGAGGAGTTTTGAGAACTAAAAGAGGATTACTTGAACTATAGTACGCTATTATGTAGTTAACTTCTTGTAATCTTGGGCCATAGTCTTATTTTGTTGCATTCAGAGAAGTGATCTCAGCCATATCCGGCATGATGCTCTCTCTTCCATTTCCAAGAATAAACTGAATGGCATGATAGAAAATGTAAAGGCAGCAGAGCCTGCCAGCAAGTTTTTTTCTCAGTAACTAGGATTTAAAACTACAATGAATAGTCATTAAAAAGAAAAAAATATGTGAAGACAGTTTTCAGATTACATTACCTTCACACTGTACTGTTTAATGGTTTTTAAGTTTTGACTTTTTATTCAGCGGATCTTAACTCCTGATTTAAAAAAATATAAATATTTAAAATATGATACAAGAATAACCATTATTAATTTACTCTATTCTCAGATTCAATTCTTTCAATATCTTCTTTAGATTCAGCAACAATGTCAATACACCTTATCTCACCGAGAGATGTATCAATCAATGCTCTTGAGTACGTTACGATTATTCACAGCTATGAAACCGAAAACACACAGTTTTTCCCAATCATGCAGCATATGGTGTCCGCCTTTCTGATGTCGATCGACACTCACCTTTGTGAGGTGCCCCTCGGGAGGCCTGAAGAGAGTCCCCGCCCTCCAGCATATGCCCCAGCTCCAGGGAACCCGTGCCCTTAATGGCCGACGTCGGCGGAGGGGGCGTGGTGCTCCCTGACAAGCTCCCACCGCCTCCTGCGAGGCTCGACAAGTTGGAGAAGCGCCTTCCGCCAGCACCACCACTCCCTCCATCCCACACCGAACCCGCCAAGCCCGACTCCTGGAATTGAAACAATGGAGACAGATCACAATATGACCAAGCCCTATAAACACATAGCAGCAGCCTTACAATTGGTCAGTTAGATGAGCCTCATGCTAAAGCTACTGCATTAAACTTTGATGCCCAGAGTACTGATACAGGTACGCTATATTTGTACGCATACACAACCTGTAGTTTTGATTACAGATTGTTGGCATTTTAAATACATTTTTTTTAACTTCCCTGATACAACTCTAAAATGTTTCATGCTAATGATATGAATTTTGATGGCTCAAAGGTTTTTCAATGATTGTAAACAATGACATAAGCACACGAATATCTCCTCATAAAAATTAGTGTTCAACCCGAAGGTTGGAAGGTTTTGATAGGTGAGGGTAGAGCTCATCCCGTACGAAGCCACAGGCGTGTGGAATTCACACATTCAGGGTAGGGGGCGCCACTCACTTTCCCTGGGCCTCCTGCCATTTCCTACGAAGTTCTGACACGCAGAAAATCGAATCGCGAGTAAGTTTCGGTTGGGTTCTGGCTTCTGCCCGGGATTTGAACCCAGGACCATCTGGCTGGTAGCACACCATTCTACCCACTAGGAACTTTGAATTAATAGTTGACAGTCTCGAACGTTATCAGCACAAAATTCTAAATACTCTCGGAGATTCCCATGGCAAGGTACTATTGTACCTAGCCATGGGAATCAGTGCCACAAAAATAACCTCTTAGGTTCATTCATAGACAGTGGCAAGTATGAAATGTGTCGGCAATAAAAAAGTGAATTCCTTGAAATTTTCACAAATTATATGATACAGCAATCCATACATGACACCAACATGAAAGAATTATTTTTCTTATTTTGGTTATTTATCAGAGCAATGGTTGCCAGCACCAGAAGGATTGAACCTGCTTTTACAGGGTCCACCTCCATTTTGGTCCCACAGTTCCATTCTTGATGCCTGTCGACACTGAGAGGCAAGAAACCTGCTGACTTGAAGCGTGTGGCCTCGAGAAATGAACTCAAATGGATTGCACTGTCTAAAGCACAATGGAAAATCCACTCCCCACAATCCTAGTACAGGGTGGCTACTGATACACAATTTTTAAATTCCCTGACTTTTCCCTGATTATTTTATTTCTGCTGAATTGAATTTTCATCAAAACTCAGAAAATGTTAAAAGCTATAATCAATGCATTAAAAGCTACAAATACACTAATGAAAAAATATATTAAATCTTCATAAGTTAAACTCTCATTCAAAATATAGGCACTTTTAATACATATTTTTACCCTCGTATTTTTCATTGCAAGGCTCTGGTGAAAAAGGGTAAACACAATGCATGTAGCATATACGATAACATCACTCGTGATTATCATTTATCAAAAATCGTGATTTCTTTGTCTTTAATAACACTGTGTTGGCTATCATTTTCATTTACTTGGTTTTTCATTTCAATTTATTTAATTTTTGGGTAACCAAAAACCATTTATCTAATTCTGCTTAAAGCTCTAGATTGGGAAAGTACAGACAACGCAACCAAAACAGATCTATCCAGTACATGGGAAAGATGGTGAGTGAAGATGTTTCTACGGGAAAATATTATTGCCAAGTATTTAGCCGAGTTTTAGCCATGTGATGCAATCAGTTGTGATGTTTTATATAATACTACAAGTCACGTATCTTCCCAAATACCTCAGCTGTCGGCATTGGTCGAAGACAAATGTTCTCCATACTTTATTTGCTCAAAAATGCACACCAGTGACACCAGTATCAGGACATGCCTGCTCGCAGGCGACCCCAAAGCGAGAATCATCTCATCACTCGGAAGAAGTGACGGGGTTCCTATCTCAAGGTCATAAAGCAGCTTTGCGTGAGCGTTCCAGCGCAACTGTCAGAACAAGTAAACACCTTGAACCCATAACTTTTCGTGCTGAAAGATGGGATAGTAAAATATACATGTATACCATTAAAATGCCACGCATTGATTCGTTACAGATGAATTTCACAATAGTATGGCATTAAATTGAAGATTTCCTTTAAAGGTGGGGAATAATCTGCCCAATTTTACGTTTCTTTAAGATCTGTTGTTTCATTTCGTAACATCGAATTGATACCTTCACCGTGGACCAAAATAGACTTATGTAAAATCATTACGATGAATTCACGTAAAATCAAATAATGATTCCATAAGAATACTCTAGGAGTCAGCCTCTAATTCACTGGTGTAAAATCAAATTTAAGTAAAATCGAAATCCTACTACAGTAGAAGCCCGGTATAGTGAGTACGGCTTATTGCGAGAATCGCGTTATAGCGAGTGATTGTCTTTGTACCGCCAAAAGGCCTATGTTTTACATGTAAGATAAAGCGGATATAGCGAGGCCAAAAAGTTCCTTCCACGGTATACACTCGGTATTACGACAGATATCTCGCGAGGGCAATACACCGCCTACCAAAAATAAACTATTGTATTTTGTATTATCTGCTAATTAAACTAAAAATACAAAATATGTGCCATATCTACAACACCTAAAGCCAGATATGTCCAAACATTAGCGATTTTTCGGCCTTCAGTATGCTCTGCGCGCTCCCATTTTACGTTCTTTTGTTAGGCCCAGTCATCAGTGGGAGGGGAGTGGGCGGACAATGAGGGCTATTCCGAACGGCTCACCGCATGCGGTAAGACAACGCAAGCGGAGTCATACCGCCAGAAATCGGTCTCACCGCCCGATGCGATTCCGAACGAGCTAGAGGCGGTATCATACCACGGGAAGGGGTCGGTATCGTACCACGAGCAAGGACCCTGCCTTTGAAACTCCGCCTAGTCGTATAATCAACATGGCTGCCGTTTGTTTACGTTAGTTGGCCTAGTCTGACGTGTTTATAAGTGTTGTATCCATTGTTGAAGGACTTTTAATGCTTTTGTAATGAATGAAATGCAATTAGAAAATCTGAGCAAAGGTAAGGAAGGTAAATGTGATGCAGTTAGCTGGCAAAATTATCTCGTTGTGATTCTCTGGTAATGCCCGTTGTTATAAGACGTAAGATATTTTATTGCTTTGTATCTTTCTTGGCGTTTGGAAGGCGATATATTACTTATTATATTATTTTATGTATTGAGTATAATGTTATTTTACGTGGTTTATAGCCATCGCTTCCTTTATTTGAGCTACTTTGCCATAATGCGTCGCTTGATAATCAAGAAATGGCCAATTTCAGTGGATACGATAATCTTAAAGGTGGGTGACGATTGTACTGCCATATAATTATATTTTTTAAATCTGTGTCCTACAGGTGCTGGTGAGATATTTTATGCTATGCACTTCAGGCAATCTTATCGAAGAGAGAACTTAATGCAGAAATTTTGCCTCATTTGCAATCCACTATGATATACTTGTCATAAACAACGTACACTAGAGCGGCGGTGATGAGGAATTTCAGTATTTCTTGAAAACAGTATGGAAATTAAGCGAGCAGAATGTTGCTGATTCACATCTTTCTCGGCCGAAAACAGTTGTGACAAGTTTACATTGTGTGTTCCCTAAAAGTTTAGTGGTGGCCAAGTGTTTCCGATACCCTTGTTTACATTATGTGTCCTCTAAACGTTTACCCTTGTTTACATTGTGTTCCCTAAACGTTTAGTGATGTCATTCGAGTGGTGGCAAAGTGTCACCGATAGATAGTACCCAGTGACTGTGAAATGCTTAACTAATAAGGTGTTCTACTTCGTTTTGTGTCTCTGAAGTGAAGATATTGGCGTTAAAATCGGTTTGACAAATCTGAAGGCTTCACACGGCGTTCAAAATTTATTTATTGAGCTTGTATATGATTGTGAGTACGTATGGATAATGCTGTCATTTGAGTGAAACGTGTATTGAATCGTCCTAACCTGTCATAACAATTGGTGCACTCACGATGGTGAGTTACATAAAACTTAAACGTTAATTTATGATCAGTTATGATAAGTTAATATGTACGGTGTACTGCTCAAGGTGTTGAGAAATGTGCAGTACTTAACTTCCCAATCATCCAATGCTAATTGTATAGATATTTTCATTTTTGTCATATGTATGTCCTTAAATGATATTTTACCCTAATAAAATTATATTTTTACCAGCGCAGAACTATTGTTTACATTAATTATGCGCGTATCTCAAGCTTGGTCTAAGGTCATATTAACAATGATTTACTGTAACTTATGCTAGCGACAAATTTGACAATGTTTTCGCACCCAAATAATCTTATATCAACGCTATAATTTAATAATAGTGTTATATTAAAATGCCCTAGGGTTTATTCACTGCATTCCCAGTTTGTTTTTTTAACATTCTTCTTTCTTCCGTTCTTCTTTAATGAGGCATACCTTTGTGTTACAAAATTTCCTGAATTGTTAAGAGCTATGCTGTCAGTAGTGATCCACCCAAGGTATTATGCAAAACTAAATTTCTTTCCTAGCGTAAGTTAAAAAAATTCACTAGTTAATGAATAATACTGTGATTACGTGGTATCTGACATAGCTCCCACAGCATCGTAGTGAGATTCCTATTCTTTCCCATGTCCATTAGTATAGCGTATCGGATCAAGATGACATTATTCGTCTTTGTTCTGCAAAAAATTTCATGCTTACTTAATCCGATAATTTTAAAAATTAAAAGACATATATTCAATTGCAGAGCTATGTTTATTTGGTTTTTAATGGTATTGGATATGTAACGATATATCTGATCAAAAGGAGTGATAATGTGCTACATGTATTATGCTCCGAATAACGCATTTCATTTGAAACTCTTTCCCGGGGATTGCGTCTGAGGACCTTGCTAATCATTGGTTGAATCCTTTTTTGGAGACCTCGAACGCGTTATTTTTCATAGCAACGTCACATCCGCCGCATGCAATCACACCGACCCCTTGGTCTCGCTCTTCGCCTGGCGTTGAGACTCCGACCACCCTTTTCGTAATCGCACAGGTCGGAGTTTCAACGTCGGCGAAACGGAAACTCCGCCTGGCGGTACGAGACCGCCCCTCAATTCGGAATAGCCCTCAATGAGCAAGATGAGAGTAGGAGAGAGAGTTAGGTCTAGGCATGGGCGATATTGATAATCGGGGAACGATAAGATAGCGGGGCATGATAAGATATCGGGGCACAATAAGATATTGGGGCACGATAAGATATCGGGGTACGATAAGATGTCGGGGTGCGATAATCGCTATAAATATCACGATAAACATCACGATATCGCGCCCCGATAAAATATCACGATAAATATCGCGATAAAAGATTGTTATATTGCGCTCGTTCAAATGTAGGGTAATCACGCCCGATGAATTATCGTGATATTGCGCTGGTTAATCGTGTCGGAAAAAGACAGCCGTTGAGTTGGCCTTCGCTTAAGCTGGAGCTAGTACCTACGTTTGAAAACTTACTATTCTGCTAATTCAAATTCTCAGCAGTTCTCTCACACTCTCTCTTTCAATTTCAGTGGTCTGATAGGTGACGTACTTGCTCCAGCTTAAGCGAAGGCCAACCCAACGGCTGTCTTTTTCCAACACGATTAGCCGGCGCAATATCACGATAATTCAACGGGGGCGATTACACTACATTTGAACGAGCGCAATATCACGTTCTTTTATCGTGATAGTTATAGTGACGTTTCATCGGGGCGCGATATCTTGATATTTTATCGGGACATGATATCATGGTATTTTATCGCGATATTTATCGTGATCGAGATATTTATCGTTTCCCGATATCTTAGCGTGCCCCGATAACATATCGGGGCAGGATAAGACGATATTTATCGAGCAACGATATATCGTCAATTTTAAAAACTCAAAATTAACTGATGGACGTACCGGTTAACATTCGAAAACTCGACAAAGCTGATATTATCGTCATCACATATTTGCAAATATATCCAAAAACTTCCACAGTAAACCAAAATTTTAATTCCGACTAGTTGCGCTGTCTTAACAGCTTTCTTCGGCGATCGAAAAATAGAAGAACTGGAAGAAAAACACCGAAACTGGGGGAATTAATATTTTATAAAATTCTTTCTTGAAATATGTTGATATTCTACCAGATTGTGCCTGAAATGACTTTTTTGCTGTTTACCTTCGTCAAATACCACGGAAACAAAAGAAAAACTGTAAATACGAACGACTATGAGAATTAGGAGGGTTTTTTCAACACCTTCGGATATAACGAGCGCTCGATTTAGCGAGTGATTTCCGAGGGATTATGAGCACTCGTTATACCGGGATTCCACTGTATATAACAGCGTTGCATTACTGAACCATTGAGTGCGTTGGCGCGACCCAGGCGAGCAATCTCCCACGCCGCATATCATATTTCCGTGGCCGTGTATGTTTCCTTCCGTAAAATTACAAATTGACAATGTCTTCAAGAAAGAGGTAGCGTGTCATGATACTTCTGGGAAGTTGAGGATTACTTAAAAGGCATCGAAGGGAAAGTTAATGGCACATTTACTGGCGGACTCCGGCACAGGTATCACTAAGGTGCCTGAAAAATACAAACCAAAGCCAAGGTATGCACTACTTCAAAATTGGATAGCACAAGTGACCTTCAGAAGTGATTAACAGTTTGATCAACATGTTATAACCCTTTGATTGTAAGAGTGAACCAAAAATGTAAAAATATTTGTATAAACAAAACGTAAGCATGCCACCGTGAGCAAAAACAGGAGGCAATTAGCAACAGCAACATCATATTCAGGAATAACATATTTGAAGTGGTCTGTGACCTGACTAAAATGCTTCGAGAGGGAGCTAAGGGGGCCATTCAATTACATTGAGCATGAATGGTAGGGAGGGGAGGAGGACTCTTATTACTGCCTCAAGAAGGGGGGTATGGGACATGAAGATGATCTTACATAAGATTTTGTTTACATGTATGATCGTACCTGTATTACCAGTTTAATAATTATTGTCTTGTATTTTTAGAACTGCAAGCACGTATTTACTACGAGCTAGTGTACTCCAGCTACCTCTCAACCAGAGTTTCGGAAGTTAAAAAAAACATGAGGTAAAATCTTCCGAACAACATAGCCTCCGATTCATTGTGTTGAGAGGAATATATGGTGATCATGAATTTTAACACTACTAGGCAAATATCGCATTAAGGATACACACAAGGGTACATCATATGTCTGTTCGCAACTCAATAACGATTCACAACTGACTGTTCAACAAAAAGACGGGGCTAATTCTATGCACGTCAGCAAAGGACATTAGTTTTAATTGGTGAAATAAAGGGTGGGAAAGACTGCCCAAATAGTAACTGAATGGAAAGCAAGCAAAAGTTACCCTAGACAAAATTGCAAGAGGTGAAGAAACCCCGGGCATAAAAAGTTCCGAGATTATACAGAGCTGCACTTATCAGAGGAGGGTGTAAGATCCCACCTGAGCTCATGTTTCATAACTCGTGTAATGTCCCGGACGGGAGCATGAATCTTGATAGAATTTTGTTATTCTAAATTTCACTTTCCCAAAAGATATTTGTGTACTGTTAATGGGCATCGCTCAGAATAGCCAACAGCCAGTGCCTCGAGAGTAAGATTTCACTTTCAACTTAGCACTTCCCCTTCTCTCTTTCCCCTTGACCGAAAAACATCATCCTTTTGCCTTCTATATAATGGCGTGTACGGTGGATTTTAGAGAAGATTGGTGAATCGGTTGCAGTCATAATGTAGTCCATCATTGGAGACCGATGCATGGACCGTCGGGTCCGTGCTCTAAGCCGTGCCATCCACCCGTGCTGAATGCCTATTCTCTTCTATCCTCCCGAGCTTAAAGTAACGTGAGGTAACTCTCTTTTGGCTATTCGAGACGCGATTGGTTTAACTTTTGCTTCCGAATAAATTCTGTCTTTAGAACGAACCTTTTACTTCAATACTTGTTCCCGACACCAAGGGCAAGAACCCACAAACAAATATGTTGGAAGATTCGAGCCCCCCCCCGGGCCCGATCAACAACACTCGTACGCTATCTTTTGAGATAGCCATCAAAAGAAATTCAAATGATTTGTACATCCTCTGAGGAGCAGGGTAAGGTGCAGCATGATTCATTGGTAGAGAGCCACGTACTGCATGCTCTCCTCATTGCTCCAATAGCTCATGCTTCCATCTTCCTCATGCCTATGCCTTCCATTGGGTGACTTTCAACGTTTACTCTCCCTCGACAAAAGACTCGATCATCAACTCGATTGAAATGTCAACTGGGAGAATATCTTCCAATCCAATGAGATAATTTCCCCTGATGTAGTTGATGGATGCAGCCGATACTTTGTGGAATAACAACTGTGGGATTTGAGAGGCTCAATCCAGCACCTTCGGATATAACGAGCGCTCGCTATGGATCGAGTGATTCCCCAGCCACTCGTGAGCACTCGTTACACCGAGCTTCCACTGTAATTCCAACTTTAGCACAAAAAGAGTTGATTGGTGTTTGGCAGTGGGCTGAGAGGCTGCATAGGTTGCAATTTGAAGGAGGTGAATCATCCTGAACACTTCCTCCCCCACGTTTATCTGGCACATGGTTTGCCGAAACGTTTCCTGCACTTCCATTCCAATTCTTGGTGTGTCTGACTCAGCTACATCTATTGTGAGTTCAGAAAGCACAACAGCCTGTGAGATAATTCCTAGTACTGCTTCTCGTTCGTCAGGACTTCAAGGGCTAAGTAATGATTTATTGGCATCTCTGAAACTTCGGTATGCTAACTTGGAGGATGAGAAGCTGTATGCTTTTGCAACTCTCTTGGACCCACGGCTGAAGTCGCATCCGTTCAAAGATCCATTAAAGCTAGCAGCTGCTAAGGAAAACCTCATTACTGAAGCAAGACATATTGTTATAAATGAAATACAATCCTCCAAAAGACATAACTTAGTGTTCCATCAAAGGACGCAACATACTTCAACACCACAAAGCTCCATTTGGTCCTGTTAGGGTTCAATCTTCAGAGAGCTTGGTTGGGAATCACGTGAAGTGGATGGTGCAGAAAATGAGGTTACATCTTTCCTTTCCGAAAATACATTCTCTTCAACTTCTAACACTGTTTAATATTGGAATGGATGCAGTAAATTTCCACCATTGCAAAATATTGCAAAGAAATATTTATGCATATTTGCAGCCACTGTTTCTTCAGAAAGGCTTTTTAGTACCGTTAACATCATTGCTGACAAAAACGAAACAGACTAGACCCAGAACATGTTAAAATGTTGCTCTTTCTGAACAAAAACTTGTGAAGTGAAATCCGAACTTATGGTATACCGACTCAAAAGTATCCTACAGAACATCATTTATTTTACTGTAAACCTCATTCACTCTTTTTTATGAAGAAATTATCCGGGTATTAAGGTGGAGAACGAAACTCTCTTTTTGTGAAGAGCATTAAATCTGATTGATAAGAGCAAAATGTTCATAATTCTAGGTGTTTTGCTTTCAAAGTGGGTTTATTTCGTATAGCTTTGTCAATGAAAAAAGTTATTTAGTAATAAAGTAATACAAAACAAATAAAATTTCTGACTGACATACATTGTAAAACTTAAGAGGGAAGTTATCTAGAAAAAAATCAAAATAATTCCTAATTGTACTCTCTTTTCTTGTACCTACAGATGTGAATGTGGTCCATTTACTTTTGATTAACTAATTAATTAGTAATTAACACCTACTTATTCTGGCATATTATGACATTTATTTCCATTAAATAAAGTCATTGAAACCTTACAGCGCTTTAATAATTAATAAAATCATTTTGTGTACAATTATAATTCTATTCCATTAGTGGTATAAGTGTCATTAGTAGGGACACCGAAAAATGGTAAATAAAAATCATCCAAAGCGGTGTTTAAAATGACAAATGCGGTAAATAAAATCGTTTTAAAAAGGTGAAAGCTGTGTTTAATGTTGGGAAAAAGGAGTCTTAAAGGAAGGGTTTTTTTTAATATTATTAATAAATACTTCATACCAATGTGAACAAATAGTTAATTACATACATTTGAGATCCAATACAGAAGTTACGGCTACCCTACGCAACATAAAAAACACAGGCAAAATTAAGTTAAAGGCAAATTAATGAGATAATGGTAATAACAATAACAGAGTGGAGTAGAGGACTGCAGGTAATGAAGTTCGATTCTTATGCTGTTTAAAATTTTTCTTTCAACCTTTGAATAAAAAACTTTATCATCCTTCATTTCCAACCTTTGTGTGTGGATACTGACTTTTTTGTACTTCTATCGCTTCAACTAGATTTACAAATGCGTCACTCAAAAATAAACTGTAAAGTTAACGTAATGATTCCACAATTTAATTCGGTAATATAAATTTTTTCCAATCATTTCCTTTCGCCTAATTTAATTATTTTTTTTACTTATAATTTGGCATGAAATTTCTGATAACTTACTTTTTTAACAGCCTACTAGCATTACCCTAGGAATACAGCACGGCTGTATTCTTAGGTAGTGTTAAGGATCGAACTTGCGACTGGCAGTACACTAGCCCTCATTTTTAACAACTACGCTCTCATAGGTTCACGGGAATCTGGCGAATGTAGGCGACCCGCATGACATTCGGCTTAATTTTTTTCTCGCACATCCGAGCCTATGGAGAAAAAGGTCAATACGAGTTTTTTTATTTTGTTTTCCTCGTTTGTGGCACGGAAAAAATCTTCTTCTCATTTCGTGACCCGAGTTACTTAACTCTCCTAGTTGGTATCTACCATACGTGCATTCCATTCGCGGGGCGCATCAATCACGAGGCCGCGAGATGTTAAAATCTCCGATCCGGATCTGAATTTTTACTGTCACTGGATATGATTTCAGTAGCGAATGAAATGAAAGACCCGTGGTTCTTTGGATCCGACCCGACCATCCTTAATTTATGAGTCGTTCATTTGTAAATCTAATTTAAACAACAAAGTCTAATAAAGTGAGTATTCAGATGAAATGGTTTGAAATTGAATATGATAACATTTTCGATGCAGTGACTGAAAGAAAAAATTAAACTGCGATTGGGATCGAACTTCGCACAGTACACTAGCTCTCGTTCATGGCTCTTGTTATATGCCTGATCCCGGCGAATGTAGGCTACCCGCATGGCATCATACGTATTTTATCCCGCGATACCGGGTTAATGGGGGAAAAAAGTCATATTTCTTTATGTTGCTTCTAGCTGCACGGGAACGTTTTCATCTAATTACGTGACCTTAGTTACACATCCTCTTCTTGCCAATATCTACCGCACCTACATTCCATTCACGGGGCACACCGCGAAAATTTAAAATCTACGATCCGGATCCGATTTTACTCCGTGTCTTTGGATCCAAATCCGGAACCGAGAAAAATGAAAGATCCGATCCGGTCATCACTAAAGAAAATATTTCATACTACAAAAATTCGGCACTTGCAAAATATCTCAAATTTCATTTAAAAAATCGCGTTTCAAAGAAGACACGGTTATTTCGCGATTAAACCCAAAAAGTCGCTTATTTCGTGAATCCTGTCGCAAAAAACGTTTCGCGAAAATGTCATGTCCCTAGTAATAGAGTAGAAGTGGAGCTGAGAACCGGGAACCGAATGATAGAATCGGAACCAGGAAATAATGGAACCAACCCATCCCAATAAATTATGTATTATTTCCCAATAACATTATCTTTTTTGGATGCATATACATAATGAAACTTGGTAGTGCCCGAAAATAGTCCCCCCCTCACTTTTTATGGCCAATAGTTTGACAAGAAAAGGGTGGCTTACATTCGCACAAATACGGTAAAAAAATTTCCAATCATTTCACTAATGCTAAATTTTATTTTTTTTACATGAAATTTCTGATAATCTACTTTTTTTTAACTGCCTACTTGCATTACCTTAGGAATACAGCATGACCTGTATTCCTAGACAAGGTTAAGGATCGAACTCGTGACAGGCAGTACACTAGTCCTCATTTTTAACAACTACTAGAGCCATGGGAATCTGGTGAATGCAGGTGATCCCCCTGACATTTGGTTTTAATTTTTTCTCGTGCATATGGAGAAAAAAGTCAAGAAGAGTATTTTTTTATTTTGCTTCAGTGGCACAGAAAAAATCTTCTCATTTCGTGACCTGAGTTACAAACCCTCTCCTTGTCAGTATCTACCATGCCTACATTCCATTCGAGGGGTGCATCGATCACGAAGCCACGAGATGTTAAAATCTCCAATTTGGATCTGAATTTATACTGTCTTCAGATATCATTTCAGTAGCAAATGAAATGAAAGACCCGTGGATCTTTGGATCCGACCCGACCATCCTTAATTTATAAGTGGTACATTTGTAAATCTAATTTAAACAACAAAAGTATAATAAAGTGAGTATTCAAATGTAATGGTTTGAAATTGAAGATTGTTGGATTAAGTTTTTATTCAAATCAATGATACAACCATTCTCTTTCGTGTTCAATATCGTTATGCCCCGAATCCTCGTTATCAACAAACTATTTCCCCCATGACAACCATGGAAAAACAAAACATTTATTTTAATTTGATCCGCGATTATTATTTAACAAATTTACTTTGCTTCAAATTCCTCCTTTCGCGTGACAAATTTTAAATAATTAAACTCAAGTTTGGAATGTGCTTCTTCATTAATGCTTCGCTGACGTCCTTGGTCAAAACATCAGTTTCCAAGTCTGCTGAACCCACGTGATGAAGAACCACCTCACCATTTTTGATTTCATCCTTGACAAAATGATACATTCTTCTGATGTGCTTGTTTTCTTTGTTGATCTTCTCATTGTTATTCCAATTCAATGCTGATTGACTGTCAGTTCGAACTTTTATTGGTCGTTCAACAACTTCAAATTGTCCCAGCTCTTCTAACAACTCTGTCAACCAGATGCCCTCACAAACTCCATCACATAATGCCACCAACTCCGATTCCATAGTTGATAAAGCTACCATCTTCTGCTTTCCGCTTCTCCAACTGATCAATGCGTCTCCAATCTTCACTGAATATCCGCCAAATGATTTCGAATCCAAAGTGGTACACCAACTGGCATCTGAACTAATCTCCAGTCTTCCAACTTCTCTGCCAATCTTCAAACGATACCCTTTGGTCCCCTTCAAATATCTCAAAACTCTCTTCAACGCCTCGTAATGAATCATCCTTGGATCTTTTGAGTACTGCGATAGTTTGCTGTAGGTGTATGCCAAGTCCGGCCTCGTCCCTCTCACCAAATATCCAATACATCCAAGTATTTCTTGGTACAAATCCTTGTTTGCTTTCTCCGAATCTTCGTAATCGTCAAGTTTGACTCCACTTGCTGCTGGTGTCTTCACTCCATTGCAATTCTCCATTCCGAATCTCTCAATAACTTCTTCGATGTAGCTTGATTGTTCCATGATAAATCCTTCTTTTTCTTCTTTGATTTTTATTCCTAGGAACTTCACTTCATCCTCCTTTGACACCTTAATCTTCAATTGCTTTTTCAGTTTTTCCACCAGTTGATCAATCTTCTTTTGACTGTCACCAACAATTATACAGTCATCCACGTAGCATCCAATTGCCAAAAATCCCTTCTTTGACTCTTCGACAAATACACATGGATCTGCTTTACATGGTTTCAATCCCAATTCCTTCAAAATTCCAGATAATTTCTTAAACCAACACCTTCCTGCTTCTGGAAGTCCATATAAACTCTTCTTTAGTCTAAATATCTTCCCTTCTTCAATGTTTACTCCTTTTGGTGGATTCATGTACACATGCCTGTCCAATTCTGCGTTCAAGTACGCTGCTTCGACGTCAATGAACTCCACTTTGTAATTTTTCTTCGCTGCAATTGCCAACAGTGTCTTCAATGACTCTTGCTTCATCACTGGACTGTAAGAGCTTTTGTAATCCACTCCCATTCGCTGTCGTGAACCATCAGCTACCAGTCTTGCCTTGTATACTTCTGCATCTTTGGTTCCCTTTTTCTTGAAAACCCATTTGCTTTGAATTAATTTTACCTCTTTTGGCTTGTTAACAATTTCCCAAGTCTGATAATTTTTCATATTTTTCAATTCCTTGTTCATTGCTTCAATCCATTTGATCTTGTCCTTGGACTCGATTGCTTCTTTGTAGTTCCTTGGATTGATTTCTTGCACCATATTGACAATGCAATCGGGCTCCTTCTTCTCTCTCGTTGACCTTCTTACTCCTTGTTGTCTTAATTCATCTTCTATTCCTTTTAATTCTTCTTGGTGTCTCTGTTTCAGGACATCGTTCGTGTCACCTTTTTTTCTCCCTCTTCTTCTCTCTCCAGCTTGAACAATTACCAACGGATTTTTATGAGATGAATCATCATCACTGTCGAATTGTCCTTGAAAATCTTCAACAACGTCATGGATAATTCCTGAATTGTTTTCTTCCTCGTGTCGTTCGTCTCGATTCTCTTGCCTCTCAATTGGGATAAAAACGTAGTTAGTCTCGTCATAACCAACGTCTTTTTCCTTCTTCTGAAAACTCATTTTTTCTTCAATGAACTTTACGTCTCGACTCTCGTGAATCTTCCTGTCACTCAAGTCAAATACTCGATAGGCTCTCCTGTTCTTCGAGTATCCCACGAACACAGCTTCCTTTGATCTCACGTCAAGCTTCTTTTTTTGAACATCTTCATTTCTGTAGAAGACCTTGCAGCCAAAAACTCTGAGATGTCTGACCGATGGTTTCTTGTTTTTCCAAATCTCAAGTGGAACTTGATCCCTCTTCTTCGTAGGTGAAAGATCATGCAAGTAGCTCGCAGTCCACACGGCTTCTGCCCAAAACATCAGTGTTAATCCAGCTGCAATGAGTAACGTTCGAGCCATTTCCACCAACGTTCGATTGGCTCTCTCAGCAATTCCGTTGCTCTGTGGAGAATAGATCGTCGTTCTCTCGTGCTTGATGCCTTTCTTCTTGAAATATTCTTGCAATGTGTCGTTGGTAAATTCCGTACCATTGTCTGAGCGAAAATTCTTGACCTTTTGTCCTGTCTCGTTCTCTTTTCTCTCAATAAACTCGATCAGTTTATCGGCAGTTTCACTTTTACTCTTCAAAAAATCGACGAAATATCTTCTGCTGTACTCGTCCACAATAGTCAGCATGTACCTACTCCCTCCAATTGATTCTTGTTGCATTGGACCACACAAATCCGCGTGCAGTCTTTCCAAGATCTGCTGTGCACCTTCGATTTCGACTTCTTTGAATGGTGCTCTCGTCAGTTTCCCTTGAATGCAATCCTCGCAGTTGTCGTCCTTGATCGACACATTTTCGAGTCCTCTGACAAGATTCTCTTTCGCCAATCTAGAAAGATAATTATTGTTAATGTGACCAAGCCTCTGGTGCCATAAATTACTATTTATTTCGCTTGTGCTAAAGCAAACTTCTTTCTTCAGCTCTCGTTCATCGCTGTCCGTGCTCATTCGAAACATAAAAGCATCTGCTTCAAAGATCCCCTGTGCAACTAATTCTCCTGTTTTCTTGTCATAAATTCCAAATCCATCTTCATCAATAACTATTTTCTTGCCCATCTTGACCAGACTTGGAACTGACATCAAGTTGCTGTTTAAATCTGGAACATAAAGTACGTCTTTTATAGTTAATGCTACCTCACCATCGTCAAGATAGCTGGTTCCTTCAATTTCTCCTCGAAATTCAGCGTGAATCTTTCTGCCTGCTTCAGCCGTCACGATCTCCACATTGTCTTTCCTCTTATTAATCAATAACTCCTCTTGATGAGTCATGTGAGATGTGCACGCCGAATCAAGCATCCAAGTGACTCCATTTTCTGCATTTATCTTGTGATGCTCCCTCACTTCAAATGCATGTTGATTCTTGCCTCCTTTGAAAATTCCCTTGAATTTGCTCTTATTCTTGTAAAAATCCTTTGAATTTTCTTTAGTCTCAATTGAATTCTCCTTGTCCTTGTGCCAGCAATCACGAGCAAAATGTCCAATTTTGCCACAACAGAAACATTTTTTCTTAGTCTGCACCTTCGCCTTAAAAGCCTTGACCTCTCCTTCATTGGTTGATTTCTTGTTTTTCTCCTCATATCGCAAAAGTGCTCCTCTCATGAATTCGAAATCCACCGTTGGATTGGAAGAAATCGCTGTTGCAACTTCACTGAAACTCTTTGGTAGACCCTCGATTACGTACATAATTAATTCATAATCTTCAATATTATTACCCATTTCCTTAAGTTGAGTCTCTAATGTTTGAGCTCTAGTTAAATAACCGTCAATGCTTTCTTTCTCTAATTTTTCTAATTTAGCCAATTCAATCATTAACTGAGTCTTTCTATGTTTCTCAACACCGTCATGACGTTTCTTTAACAAAAGCCACAACTCTTTTGCATTGGAAATACCTTGACATGCTAACGCCTGCTCCGCCGAAAGTGTCATAATGATCAGCATGTTGACCTCGTCGTTCTTCTTTGACCAGGCTTCCCACTTCGCCACAGCCGCTGCATCAGCACCATTCTTCTCTGGTTCATCACCGAAAATGATATCTTGATACAATCCTTTCGCCTTAAGAACTGCAACCAATCTCATGCTCCAAAGTCCATAATTCTTGTTTGTTAGAGGCTCGATTCTTGAAACTCCAAAGTCTGACATTTTCCCTTGTCACTTTTCTTGACCTCCTGGAAATTTCACTCGTGTATCTTATAACCACGCTCTGCTACCAAATTGTTGGATTAAGTTTTTATTCAAATCAATGATACAACCATTCTCTTTCGTGTTCAATATCGTTATCCCCGAATCCTCGTTATCAACAAACTATTTCCCCCATGACAACCATGGAAAAACAAAACATTTATTTTAATTTGATCCGCGATTATTATTTAACAAATTTACTTTGCTTCAAAGATGATAACATTTTCGATTCCAAGACTGAAAGAAAAAATCAATCTGTGATAGGGATCGAACGTCATGCAGTAAACTTGCTCTCGTTGTCCGCCTAATCCCAGTAAATGCAGGCTACCCGCATGACATCCTACGTATTTTTTTCTCACTATGCCAGGGTAATAGGGAAAAAAGTCATATTTCTTTATTTTGCTTCTAGTTGCACGGGAACATATTCATCTAATTTCCTGACCTGAGTTACACATCCTCTTCCTGTCAATACCTACCGCACCTACATTCCATTCATGCCGCGCTTTGATCACTAAGCTGAGAAAATTTAAAATCTACAACCCAGATCTGATTTTACTCCTTGTCTTTGGATCCAAATCCCGAACCGAGTAAAATGAAAGATCCGCGGATATTTGTATCCGATGGATCCCATCCAGCAATCACTAATTTCAATATGAAGAGGTTTTACTGAACTTAAAAAATAAGCAATAGCAGGCCAGTTCATTTTATGGGATATCAACATGCTTATAAATAATATAAACCAGGCAGTATTGCAAACAATTATAATAATTGTTTAATTCAGCAGTTTCTTTCATTTGCAAGCATGATATATTCACTTTGAACCATACCCATAAAAACCTTGGTTTCAATGAATAGTTGGTTGTCTGAGCTGTCTTTTGAACTACATCGTAAACTTTGTAATGAATGAATTGATGATCAAAGAAACAAAGTATAAACAGGGACTTGGGAAGTTTCTAGGCCCAGTGTACAGCAATGACGTGACGAGCAGAACAAGAGAAGAGGTCAAGGCGAAGAGGGTCGCACAGATGTGCAGATGCACAATCAGCTGTTCGCCACTCGTCACCCACCCTACCACCCTCCAGCCATTGTAATAAGTCAACTCTCTATGCAATGAACGCAATGTCTTTTACGCCTTAATTTCCAGATTATAACACGCATATATTTTTACAGTACATTTTTACGCAGAAAATGTGGAAATTTTCTAATCACCACTTGCAATGCGCATTCGACTTTTTGAGAATGGCACTCCTCGTTATTATCTGCCGCTCTGTTCAGTGCCCAAAAGAACATTGTGCAAAGAAATGCTGCCTATATATAACTTTGCCCTATTCCTTTTGTTTTCCCTATATAATGGTCTATTTTTAGCTGTGAAACGTCCATTAGTGTCTATGGAAATATTTTATTCAGTAACTAACTGAATTGTTATCACTACAGAGTGATATCAGTATTTAATTCGCTATACTTTTGTCCGCTCGTATCGGGCTCCATGCAATCTACTTGCGAGAGATATGTTATTATGCAAGTTCGAGATGCTACTATTCTGAGGTTCTAAATAATAATAATAATAAGTTTATTGTCATAGACCATAGGTTTAAACCATAATTTTATTGTCATAGACCATAGGTTTAAACCATAATTTTATTGTCATAGACCATAGGTTTAAACCATAAGTTTATTGTCTTAGACCATAAGTTTATTGTCGTAAATAGGCATTTATCAGAACCTTTGTGGGTTTAATTGCTACTGGGCTTTGAGCTATCACACGAGGAGAATATTGTGGTGGCCCATGAGTGCGTACTGGCACTCCCCACGAATCAATGGCCCGCAAAAAGGGCAAGATTGTTACAGACAATGATGTAGAAAAGTTTATTTTTGATCGTGACATCAGTGTTAGTGATAACAGTGAAGAAAGTGACACCGATAACTATGATTATTCAGAAATTGTAAAGAACACAGTGCAGAATTTTCCAGCAACAATGAAAGCAGTTTCTGGTGGATCCTATAAAGGCTAAGGTAGAAAACATTTGGCATTGGTGTAAAAGCAACCAGAGAGTGAAAGAATTTAGATTCTCTGTTAACCTGGCATAAATGAAAGAATTCTCAGGAGCGTGGGCAACAATCCTAGGAAGAGAGACTTTTTCTTGCAGTGTCTTGAAGGTGATTTCTGGGAACTCATTGCAACCGAAACCAACAAGTATGCAGATGCCTTTTTGAACTCCGACAAAAACAGAAAAAGTGATCTTAGGAAAGGGTGGTTCAAGAACAACTAGAGATGAGATTCAGGCATATTTCTCATTTTGTTTGATTATGGCACAAGTAAAAAAAAAAAAGCCTCAAAAATACTGGAGTGCGCCCACCGTGACAGAAACACCTTTTTTTTGGCAGAGTTATGGCATATAAATGTTTTTTGTTGCTATCAAAATTCTTGCATTTTGTTGATAATTCAAAAGTGAATGAAAATGATTGGCTGAAATATATATCTCCAGTGATCGACTACATGAATACAAAATTTAGGCCCGTGTGGATGAAGTTACAGCCGATGATGTAGAAAAGTTTATTTTTGATCGTGATATCATAACAGTGAAGAAAGTGACACCGGGGCCTACTGTGTAGATAGACCTAAAAAATACCATGGGCCTCGTCCTATTCTTGTACCCCGCATTCACACCACCCAATGCAACACGAATTTCGGTCACTAGTGCCTCATTCCCAAATAACGGTAAGTTACAACAACATCCTACCATAATATAAGATGTTTCCAGATGAAGTGATGCAAACTCATTCAGTGCTGTCCAGGGAAATTGCAAACACCAACTATAGCATGATTGAAAGAATAATGAGAGAAGATTTGAAAAGTATTGAGCTCACAGATTTTTATGCATATTTATATAGTAGAGCACCGATAATCGGTTATCTACTGTTTTCCTTATTATGCATATTTTTTGAATTTACTACTATTGAATTTTCTATTTTGAATTTTCCTTTCTTCAAGATTGCTGTGGCCAACAGAAAATATCGATGAGAAATTTTTAGAGCTAATAATGGATAGCGCATCATATATGTTAAAAGCAGGGCAAGCATTGAGTCTTTTCCCCCATGCCACATGCGTCGCACATGCTCCACACAGATTAGTAGAGGAGATAAGATCCAAGCTTCCCCATGTGAATGCCGTGATTTTAAGCGTACCTAATAAAAATATTTTTGAAGGCACCATTGCTGTAATCAAATTGATTATCAGGGACTTTGGTCGCTCCAGGATGCTCCAAAGATGACAGCAGCATCTCATTTAAGCAATGCCCTATCACCTCCTTTGGTCGCTCCAGGATGCTCCAAAGATGACAGCAGCATCTCATTTAAGCAATGCCCTATCACTTCCTCGCGTGAGGTTGAGAAGACATTTTCATTCGAAAAAATAATCCTGATGGACTCTCGGCATAAGATTACAGGAGAACATTTAGAGAAATATATTGTAATGTAACTTGAAATAAGTAAATCTTTTGTGTTTCTTCAATTTATAAGCCAATTTTATTTGGGGTTATATCCTCTTTGCTCTTCATCAGTTTTACCAAAAAGTAATCGTGTAATTAAGCCCAAACTTTAGATTTCAGTTGCTTCTTTGTGGCAATGGGCTGCATTATGTTTCCAGCTGGCCGCAGAGACGGAGGGGTAAAGTGCATGCTAAACTTGGAATTACAGGTTCGAGTCCTGCCTGGGCGGGTATTTCACCACCCAACGTGTAGTAGATATATGTCAAGTTCTGTTTGTCTGGTCCTTGGAATAACTGATTACAGGCTTAGCCTTTTGGGATTCAGGACCGACAGAATTGTCCGAAATGCAAAAAATATTTTAAGCGAATATTTTGAAATTTTTAGTGCCTATTTAGGCTGCCAATTTCCTTATTTTTAGTGCCTAAATGTCCTCAGCTTAATTATAATATATCTACAGAAACCTTAAGTGCATTTCAATGCAATTTTCAAGAATCAAAGAAGATATAGTTTACAATAAGAATACTAAAAATTAAATAATTAAAAAAAATATGCTAAAAAAAAATTGTTTATAATTTGAAAATATTGCATAATTATTTATAATAATGTTCAATGAAAAATATTTATCGATTACTAACAACAAATTATGACTGGCAAAATATTAACTTAGATATATAAAAATTTTCAATAAAATAAATAATAAACTTTACAATTTATAGCATTTTTATCAATAGAATATTTTCTCAAATTAAATGGTATTTCTGAGGGAGCGGTTAAGTAAAAATTGAATTGTAAAAAAAAAATTGCAATTGGGATCTAAATTATTGTAAAATACCATAATTATAACAACACAATTCATAAAATGATTGTAATTTGGCTTGAAATTACAAATATAATACAGTTGAGCATCTTTAATCCGGCACCGTCGGGACCGAAGCAATGCCGGATTAGGGATTTTGCCGGACTATGGGTCATGCATGGCAACTGGTCTATTTTTGACATCTGATTTCATTGAAATGATTCAATTATTTATAACAAATTATATTTGTTTGCTATTTACTGAACATTATTTTAAAGGGAATCACTGAGAATAATCTGAAAGAATTGGTTTCTTAATTCACAATTTTATTATTTGTAAGTATCGAAGTTGCGATGTGAGTGAAAATTACGGAATCTAAGCAATGTGCTTATTACTGCACATGTAAAAGTTTCATATTATTATTGGAAAAGGGTACATAAAATTTTATATTTCTTATGCTGTTCTTTGCGTAACATATTTCCTACCGCGCTTGATTTGTTATCAGTTGATTTAGCGCGATACCAAGGCATGGGTGTCGGTGTACAGCCACCCGTCACTACGTCGCGGGCGACAGGACTGGATGAATCTTTAAAGACCATCATCAATAGTTGTCTCCCTTTCAATTTCAGGCTAATCATCTTCCACCCCACTCCGATTTTTTGTTTCAATGGTTTCATCATCTATGAAATATTGTGTGGTGAGAGTATTGTAGCCGCTAACTAATCCTTTCGTCTAAATTTCCCAATTCCATTTCTTGTTGTTTAGTGTTATAGATGACGTTTGAAAACTCCATCATCATATTTTTATCCTCAGAAACATGATTTTTTTTAAATCCCCACTTATTTCATCCACATCAAACCTTAAAGCAGACCACAATTTAAACCACGCGTGTTTTAGAACTGACTGTGAATGCAATTGCATGCTCGCGAAATTTCCCACATCACGTCTTTTAGATTGATAACGTCTATTTCTGAAATAGTTTATCCTGCTCCATTAGCATTTGGCCAGAAATACTAACTAAGCCCTTTACTTCGACGCAATCGCAACCACGCGATCTAAATCAGCACTTAAATCTTCTTTCATAGTTTTTCTCTCTGTCATCCATTTCTTCGGGTCACTGTACCAGTAAAATTTTGCAGATTTCCTCCTTCAGCTTCTTAATGTGTTATATTGTTGGAGATCCCACGCAGTATGTTTAATACAAACGTATAAGAAATTGCTAGGCTTGACTTCGTGGAACCACATATTGATAATGTAAATGAATTCACTTTGTAAAACTCCACAGACTTTTATTAAAACCGACCTAGGTTTCGACTTATAGAGTCATTATCAAAGTCTGATAATGACTGTATAAGTCGAAATCTGGGTGGCCGATCTGTAAATTAGTCGTAGTCTGTCTCGGCGATGTCTTTAAATTCATATGTTTACTTCAAGTTCCAGAATAATTCCAGTGTATACGAAGTACCAGAAATTAATATGTTTAAATTATTCTGATTCTCGAAATGGGAAAACTAACGTTAAGAATGAGATAATATCTCGGCGGGTTATGAAGCAATGTTTCGGTTAAAAATGTTTCAGCATTTTCCACAAAGTACCGGGTAGTTGGTCGTGGAAAAATTGCCGGATTATGGGTGTTACCGGATTAGGGATTCCCGGATTAAGGGTGCTCAACTGTACAATTTGTATATCACTTGTATTTTGGCTCTGTAATACGACAGTAATTTAATGGTATTAGAGGACATTTGACACTGTATTGCAGCAGTTATACAAATACCCCTGTTTTTTTAATACAATTGCAATACAGTAATAATACCAAATCTGTGCTGTCTGGGACATCCTTGGCTTCTAAGGATGTCGCCTACATTGTATGTGATGCACCATTTTTAACTACTCTTCGCATATTACAGGCACAGTTTTTAATACGTAATTGCTGTCCAAATAGGGGTTTTTAGTACACCTCACCCAAATATTTTTACTGTTGCCTGACAATGACATAAAGACAGTAAAAATGTAATGGTTGAATAGAATATTATATCTTACCGAGCTTACAACTGAATGCAGCGAAGGACGTCCTTCTGGGATCTGTGATTTCACAACTGAGGCATTACGATCCTCTTGAGAATCAGAGGACCCCTGCCTGGAGGCAGAGGGAACTTTGCGTAAGCTAGGAGTCCTCCGCCTTCCATTACCACTGCATGAGCCTTCACATCGACCACTTAACTCTTCAGCTATTGAAACAGCAACACCACTCCGGTGATGACACTTGCTTTTACATTCTGTAGGAGAGAAATACTATTAAATGCTAGGCACTGCAAAATAGAGACATTCTTTTGAGCTTCATAACATCTGTTCAATTCTGATGACAAAATGAAAGATAAAAAGAAGATAAAAACCTTGCAGTTTAGCTCTATACAATTCCCTTTCCCCTTGTGCACACTGCTCTGCTTGATGAACACTCACTTTCTCAATAACTGGTTTTAGGGTGACCTCTTCACTACTTTCGGAACTATTTTTGCGATGCACATCGACTTTTAAATCTGTAAGTCAAAATTTCAAGTGAAACATATACGTCCACAAAAATTAAAAAACTTTTAAATTATAAATCAAATGAAAATATGACACACAAGAAAGACTACACTAACTAGGATATTATACGAATGCAATAAGGCATGCAAACCACTGAATTTACGCAATAATTTAACCCTCTTCTAAATAATGGACATTTCATATGATCATTATCAAAACAATAACAACCTTTTCATTCGAATGCTAGGCGATTCCAGGGAAAATGAATTTTACATTTGCGCGAATTTTTTAGTCTTGTGCAGCTTACCTATTATGCTGTTGGCGGTTTTGAAAACGGCTTCATCTTCGACAGCCGATTGAATAGCTCTATTTATACCAACATACTCTGAAGAACCAATACTTTCACCATCAGTACAGGCATGAGGCTCCACATATGAAGTTCGAGAACTACAGCCCATTGGTGGAGTCTCACTTTGATGTTTACTGTTCAAAACCTGAAGTTCAATGCCTTCTTCTTCCCTGCAATCGAAAAGACATGGAAAAAATAACAACGAGCAAAGTACCATTTTGACAACAACATTAATTAAGAGTACAGTGAACTCATTCGTTTCACTCAAGTGCTCCTTTAGTTTGTAGCCCATTTGTTTCCATGCAATCGTTCATCAGTTGCATATGTATAACGCTTAGTGTAAACCAAATCCATAAACAAAGGAAAAAAATTACAATATACTACATAAAATCTGCAAACCATTTTTGTTTCACTCTTTGCGATTGCTGATGCCTTCTTCTTTCACTTTCTGGTCGGTCATCGTCATCTGACACCTGAATGCATTCCGATGTATCGTACATGTGATGTAGGCGGTAATTGGCAGCCTTTATGGTAGCAAAGATTACCGCTACCGTAGTAATGTATGTTACCCATACAAGAAGTGATGGAGGGAAGTACTAAAATCAAATAAGATGATATTATCAATCACCTATATTCATTTTAAATAGGCGACAACAAGATGACATACACATGACTCTATTACGAATATGTCAATGGCTACTGGTTCGTTGTGGTTAGTAAATAACGCAAAATCAAACATGATGCTACACTGAAAACAATGGTTTTCATTTCTGCAAAATTCACTACCACTATATAACAAAATCATTGGCAAACTCGTATTTGCCCCCAACAAAGTATTCGTTCACTCACAACTTCGTTCCATGATCAAATCTTAAGCAATGAGAAATGGCACACTACACTAAAACACATCGACATATGAACCAGCCTACTTACTAGTGTACTCACCAAATAGATTGTGAAAGGCAAGCATAGGAGAAATAGCCAGATATACAAATGAAAAGTGTTGCAGAATATTTCTTGATGGGGGTCATAAAACCAGCCGCCAGTTAGCGATGCCCAGACACCCTGGCGCAAAATTTCAAGCGTTTGTGATCCCATACTTATGTGTTATCATTTTGGTGTGTATTACACACTCTTGCTTAACATGACAGGACGAAAACGCATAATGTTAATATCATGCGCTGATACAATCAATGTCTTCCAAGGCAGCCATCTTGAAATTTGTTTAGTCACGTGACTTGATACCAGCCAGTCAAAATGCTCGTCACACCCTGTTTTGATCAGAAGACCAAAACATGGCGGATGGTGGTGACAGGATAGAATGAGTGCTCTACAAAGTTGTGCCATTTCTAAGGATATTTTGAAGAACATTGGTTGATGTGCTCATGCTTGAGTTTCTTTTGTCGTGAAGTGTTGTTTCTTGATCAGTGTTTCATGTGAGTGGTTATGATACGGGAATGTAGGCCATGAGAAGTGGGTTAGTCTGTGGTTTGATTGTTTCGGTGCCCAGAGGGAGCTCTCTAAATAGCAAGTGTCATATTTGTGACCACCTGGCTTTTACGACGACTTTGTTGCCGGTTACTGGCGAAGAAACATTCCCATCCAATTGTTGGATTCCAACGAGAGGGTCCCTAGTCCATACCACACGCAACGAATGCCTCCACTATTGACGTCCATGGAACACAGCAAGTCGGCTTTCGGGAACAGCAATGGCCGAGATGAAGTGTGCAGCAACGACAACAGTCGCACCACCTCGCCTACCCCGAACACGACGAGCACGGCGCAACAAACTAGCAACAACAGCAGCCCCGTTAGAAACCATAACAATAAGGCTGGTGGTCGATCCAATACCAACAACCTGTCCTTGTGGACGGCGCTGTACGACTATGAAGCGCAGGGAGAGGACGAGCTCAGCCTTCGTCGCGGTGAGATCGTGGAAGTGTTGTCTAAGGATTCCAAGATCTCGGGAGATGAGGGATGGTGGACGGGGAAGATTGGGGACAAAGTTGGTATTTTCCCAGCCAATTTCGTTACTCAGGAAGATCACATTTTCAACCACGTGTCGGGTGTAATAGGTGATGTGCAGCCCGTGGAAATTGACTTCTCCGAGCTGGACCTCGGAGAAGTCATTGGTGTTGGAGGTTTTGGGAAAGTCTACCGGGGATTTTGGAGGGGCCAGGAGGTGGCAGTCAAGGCTGCTCGGCAAGATCCTGATGAGGATATAAGTGTAACGATGGAAAATGTGCGACAAGAGGCTAAGCTTTTTTGGTTACTTAAGCATGAAAATATCGTTAGTTTGGAAGGAGTATGTTTACAAATTCCGAATTTGTGCTTGGTGATGGAATATGCTCGAGGTGGGTCTTTGAACCGTGTACTAGCGGGCCGTAAAATCAGGCCCGATGTGTTGGTGGACTGGGCTATCCAGATCGCCAGGGGGATGAACTACCTTCACAACGGGGCACCTATATCACTTATCCATCGGGATCTCAAGTCATCTAATGGTAAGGTTATATTGTGTTTTATTGATATCATTTATCTGTGAAAGTTTTGTTGCTAGGGAAACCAAGATTCATGTTCAGCGTGATGTCAAGGTAATGAATCGTGAAATTGATCTTTTGTTTTGTTGTGTGAAGTATATTTTGGACCAGTTGTCTAATAACGTCAATATATTCAATGAGTATGACGGTGCATAAAAAACCAGCTGATATTGTGTACCGTCTTATTGGAGGAAAATGTTTATTTTTGTCTTTCCATGACAATTTGCCCTTTCGATGAAGAAGTGTTATTGTTTGAGAACTTCAGTGGATACGGTACCCACCATCATGGATGGGTAAAAATGTTATGTACACCTTTTAGAAACTCGATATTATTTTTATTAATGTCTTATCGATTTTAAGACTTTTGGCTAGTGACGCAGGACTAAAAACCTTGATTTGCATTGATTTAGATTAGAACATATAGTTATTTACCTTGGATTTTTTGTCATAACGATAGTCAGATGGTCAATACGAATATTATCAGTTTCCTATCGTAGATAGTGTTCCCAATTTTCTTCTCCTTTCTTTCGAGAGTTTTTGGTGTACCTATAATTCCTTATTTTTAACTCATCGTGGAGATGGAATTTCCATCGTTCAACTTATATTATTCCTATTAAAAGGCACCAGTATCCATTCGTTGTTGGGCAAGTCATTGAGAAGGCATAAGACACGCATTATGGGTTCTCCTGAGATCGTGCAATGAACCGCAAGAAAATTGATATGAGTGACGATATGCTAAGGTAGGGTCCTGGATTCTATCGAGTAAGATGCCAGTCGATATTTAAATAACGGATTGGCAAGTGAAAAACTGGTGCTTGTTCCCCGAAGCAACGATTTTATCACGTGCGATCTCTCTCCCGTGTTTACGACCAGTCTTCTGTTAGCACTGTGCTGCCCCCCCTCCTACCTGCTTTTGCGTATCCAACTGGTGTTGCCTTTTGGTTGCCGTGTCATCTTCTTCTGAGGCACTACCGCCGTCGACCGCTTCAGTACTGTATTCACACCGGCCTGGATACTGACTCGTGGCCTTAAGTGAATTTTGGTAGGAATGCTCATGGCATTGCTAAACTGCACATTCTGTCGGTTTGTATTGCACGTTCTTGCTACAGTATGGATGTCGTCGACCCTATGGGTCTTCCACTTTTTTATGATTAAGAAGTTATTTTATGCTGCTAAAGTCACATGTATTGGCCTTCTTAAAGTGGAAAGAAAGGAAAGGAAAAGCACTGTTATAAAATTATGTTAAATACCTGGGAGCCTCACCTACCGCCCAATTTGCGTGGGGAACATAGACAAAAAGAATTTGCTGGTCCGCCGTAAAAGCAACTTTGTTTCATTAGAAGGGTAGTGGGGAAAGTGGGACTTAAAATTTATGGAGAGGTGTTAATATGCGTTACTTTGGCCGAAAGTGTAATGGATATCTAAAGTTTGGTATCCTTAGGAAGAGGAATAGGGTAACATTCAAAGGAGAGCAATTAGATTTGTAAGCGATTGTAGTGTCGATGCTAGGCAGGCGAGTTTACCCCTCCGACCCCCGGAATAATAACAAGGATCACTGCACTGCTCACAAATACGCTGCACCTCAGATAGGGTCCAATAAGCGTTCTTTCTTCAAACAATTCGTGACCATAAGAACTTCAAGCCTTTTAACACTATTATGCCTTCATAAAATAAATTTACGTAAACATGAAAATGAAATAGCACACACTAGTTTGATGCGGATAAACAAAAGAAACAGACTGAGTTGAAGTTAAGAAGGTTGGATTTAAGCATGTCTGCATGAACCATTAGTATGTATAATTTATCTTCGTATCACGTCTCAAATGTTTCTCTGCGGATTGAATGATAATTGGAATATGTGGTGTGCCGCGCGTGATATTCGCAGTAATCTACATCTACATAATACCCTGCAAGGCACCATAAAGGTGTGTCGCAGGGGGTGAATTCTCATCAAACATGCACAACATATCATGGATTAAAAAGGACTAGTATTTATATGGGTACTGTTCAAAACGACACTAATTAAAAAAAGAGAAAAATAGCAAAGCATACATGCTGTTGGTTGGGTTAGCTTTAAGTCCTTATACCAACATGCAGATACCAATGTTATCCATTCCACACTCGTACCGGATATATTTTCCGTTATTCATATCCCTAATTGTACGAGGAATAATGGACATTTTGAATCTGTCAGTTCGTCAATCATTTTCTCTAATTTTGTGATTATGGTCCAGTCTACCATAGTAAGTTGGAGTTCGCAAAATATCTTTAACATCATCACCGAAAATATGGTCTTGGAATTTGTTTAAGAGATTAAGTCTAAATTTCAACCTGCGATCTGACAATGATTCCCATTTTAATTCATTTAATAGACTGGTTACGCTAGAAAGGTTATCATACCGTCCCTTTACAAATCTTGCCGATCTTCGCTGCACGCGTTCAAGTTCGTTATTTAGACCGATTTCGTAGGGATCCCATACACTTGCAGCATATTCCAAATGAGGTCTTACAAGGGAAAAGTACTTGATTTCTCGTACATGATCGTCACATTTACCCAGTACTCTTTTGACGAATCCCAGTTTACGATTCACTTGACCAATTATTTCACGTATGTGTTTACCCCAGGAATGATCATGTGTCAGTCTTATTCCAAGATATTTACTGGTTTCCACGTTTGTTGATTCATTATTACTTATTTTGTAAGTAATCTCTCCATGTAGGCTGTATATGCATTTACTGGTGCGTAGTGAATAGCTTGTGATAACTCACCTCCTGCCACACACATTCTAGGTGGCTTGCAGAGTAGACTGTTTTTTATCGAATCGGTCTTGGATGCTGGCGCGTTAGAGCGCCTTTTGGAGTATCGGTGGTGGTGTGTCTCGAACGAAACAGTGCTTAATGGTCGCCCCCTCGACTGTAACATCTGTGAACTCCGATAAATCCCCCTGAAGAAGTACTTTTTTTACTTCAATTCCTCGGCCGCATGATTGTGTCGGCGAAGATGGTGTTTCCATGTTGCTCTCTTCGAGTGTTTTGGGTGACCAATTGAAATGTAATAAAGGGCGCTCAGTGGCGAGTAGTGTCACACAAGTTGGACGAGCACTCAGGTCCTCGCCCAATTAGTGTACATATAACGCTTTCGCTCTGAACTAATGCTCAAGTCATCGACCACAAGAGGCGTGCGGAAGGGAGATGCTTATGGACACCAGGCAATGGTTGCGTATGGATAAAATGACGGTGTTCACGATGATGCTGCACCGTACCGCTTAACAGTTTCGGTAGCTTTAGTTTGGCAGTAGCGCCGCGGATCGTGTGAATAGATCGTCTCTGTTAATGGATTCCTATGTGGACCTGCGGTATCAGGCTCTGAGAGCGAATGTTGTGTGCGAGCCAGCGCGTGCACGGTCGTTTTTCAGCCAATCGGGGAAAAACGACTAGAGTACGCGCCGTGCGTTCACGTGAGAGCGGCAGCGGGGTCGCTTGCACCCACTGCAGTTAAAAATAAGTGGATTATAATTCCAATTGCCCTCAGACCTACTGTCGACCAAAATGTCACGTGAACTCGAGTTTGCAGGGTGTTTATGAGTTAACCAAAATGTCCGCAGAGAATTCAATCATATCATCTTTCTCGTTATTCCACCACACACAGCAACGACCCGTTTCAAACAATTTTTTTTGCAGGATCTAAAACGGTGATAAAAGTTATCTCACGGGATAACACGTTCAGAATGTGCCTTCAATTAAACGTTTCCTGCGTAACGTTTCTTATACATTTGTTTCCGATACCAACAGATGTCAATTAACAAATACAGGATAATTGCGTGATACAATGCATTAGGAAAATGTTTTGAAAACGTTCCAACACGGAAATACCGCCTCCGATATCAGCAATGTTAGATAGTGACTGTCAGCCCTTCCATGCTTTCACTCCCATGATCCTTTTAAGTATGTTTCTTAGGTGCTTTGCCCATAAAACCTAGGCTAGAAGGTAAGGAATAAACAACGAAACCGCCCTTGCCAGAGTCAAGTCGTCAATAATAAGAAGCCCTTAAACCACTTATTTAATACATTTACTTTAGCTTTATACACATAAATTTTATTTATACATATATAGTTTATACTAACTCTGTAGTTTGCGTAACTTATTTTAACCTAGTAGATTCATATAGTTGATTTTTTTATCGCTTATTGTTATTGAAGTTAGTTGGTGATAGTTTTTTTTTAGATATATTTATATTTCCTTGACTAGTGCTTAATCTAGTTCGTCTTTTTCGTTGCTCCTTTAGTAGTAGATATTTAATACATTTACTTTAGCTTTATACACATAAAGTTTTATTTATACATTTATAGTTTATACTATCTCTGCAGTTTGCGTAACTTATTTTTTAACCTAGTAGATTATACAGTTTTTTTTAATCGCTTATTGTCATTGAAATAATTCGGTAATAGTGTTTTTTTTTATAGATATATTTATATTTCCTAGATTAGTGCTTAATTTTGCTCGTCTTTTTCGTTGCTTCTTTTAGTAGTAGATTTTTAATACATTTACTTTAGCTTTACTGTTGACACTTTTTGCTTCATCTCTTCGTAATCGCTGGTCTTGCGCATCCTACAGCCTACATTCCTCTCGTATACATTCCAGAGCTCCCCCCCCCCCTCCCCCCCCGTGGTTCCCTTCCCAAACCTCAGCCTAACCAAGGTCAACCGTGACCCACCTCCCATCGCGACTCCCTACCGAGCGCTACCCTTGCAACCACTCACCCGTGTAGTTTTTCTACCTGTGTAGTTTACTCCTAGTCCCTGTCCCCTTTGGGTTAATTGGCTTCTGGTGATAATCTGTGGTCTGTATTTGCTTGCTTGCTCGTTTCTTCAAGAGCCTTGTTAGTTATTTATTAGTGTGTAGTAAATAGTAGATTCTTTTACCAGATAGCTCCGCTGCGAGTCTAAGGGAGAGAGATAGTTAGAGTTAGATTAGGATGACTCCCATTAGGTCAATTGTCAACCTCTTCCGTGACTCACCCGATAGCGAGCCCTTGCGGGCTCGAGTCGATGAGCTCGAGAAGACGGTGGATAGTCTTCGCTCTCTCGTGAAACGGCTGGTGACTACGTTGGAACGGTCGAGGGGGAGTGGGGGTCGGCCAAGGCCTTCCGCACGCGTTGGTGCGGGGGCGAGCCCTTACACTGGCGTGGGTTGGAGGGTTGAGGACGTTCCCCGCACACCCGAGCCTCTAGCGGAGCCTACCTCCGAATCCGGGGGAGAGTGGGAAGTGGTCCGTAGGAGGAGTCGTGGGGTCACACTACACAAACGGGGAAATGCAGAGGCAGAGGCTGAGCCTTTCCCCGTTAGTAATAGGTTCGATGGGCTGGCGGAGGTCGGCGCATCGAACGCTCCGCCTCAGGAGACTTCGCCGACTGGGAGTCGGGAGGGAAGGGAGGGAGTATTAGTGATAGGTAGCTCCAATGTCCGCCGAGTAGCGGACTCGATGCGTGCCAGGGCCCGTCGGGAAGGAGGTGGTGAATCCCGAGGGAAAGGTGACGAAGAACGGGTACGTTCCTGGTGTATACCAGGAGGTACGGTGCCCCAGGTGACGAAGGCGTTGAAAGCAACGGTCAGTGCCACTAACTGCTCCAAGCTGCACGTAGTCGCCCATGTCGGCACTAACGACGCCGCGAAACGGGGGTCCGAGGATGTAATGGATTCCGTAAGGGATCTATGCACCGAGTTCCACCGTGTTCGTGGAGGTCTGGGTATCGATATGAGGCTGACTATATGTAGCTTGGTACCTAGGACGGATCGGGGGTCGATGGTTTGGAGCCGAGTTTTAGGCATAAACCGGAGACTCCGTGAAGTCTGTGGGAGCGAGGGAGCTGAGTTTTTGGACCTCGGGCCGGAGCTGGAAACGTGTCGGGTGCCCCTGAATCGCTCGGGTGTCCACTACACGGACGAGGCATCGTCTAAGGTAGCGAGTAGGATACTGGAGCATACACGTAGGGTTTAGCTCAGGTGGTAGCCCAGAGTGCAGGTCAATCCGCGGGGGAAAAATCGTGCAAGAATTTGACAGAACATGCAGAGTAGTTTTAGAAGGTCAGAGAAAAACACATGGAGAGAACGAACATGATAATTCATCAAAGGTAAGAGGTAGACCAAATAGTTTGTCCGTCAAAAAATTATCGAGGAAAATTTTAGTTGGAAAGGAGCACCAAGAGAGAAACAGATTGGAAGAAAAAATTTCAGTGATAGTAGTGAATTGTCGTAGTATAAGAAATAAAGTAGCAGAATTTCACCACCTCATTAAGAGTACTAATGCAGATATAATCGTAGGTACAGAAAGCTGGCTTTCGAAGGACATATCAGATCACGAAGTATTTCCGAAGTGTTTTACAGTATACAGAAAGGATAGAGTAAGCAGAAACGGAGGAGGAGTTTTCATAGCTGTGAAGGACCCGTATGTCAGTAGAAGAGAACTTATTTCAGAGCGAAATGTAGAAAGTATTTGGTGTTCCGTTAAAAGTAAAAGTAGTAACGCAAAAAAGATATATGTAGGTGCATATTACAGGCCACCGGACACAGACGTCAATTCTATAATAGAGCTAGAGTCAGAGATACGCACATTACTTTCTGGGAAGAATGATAGAGGAATAATAGTAGGCGGAGATTTCAATCTCCCCTCGATAGACTGGAATACGTGTAGTTTCATTGCAGGAGGTAAGGATAAGGAACATTGCGAATCACTGTTGAACACCTTTACGACACATTCTCTACAACAGCTAGTAACAGAGCCGACCAGGGGTAACAACATTCTAGACTTATTAGCAACAAATATACCCGAGAGAGTTCTAAATACAGTTACAGACACAGGAATTAGTGACCATAAAATAGTGCATGCGAAATTTATTGTAGGCGTTGAAAGACATTATAAACCAAGGAGGAGGGTGTACTTATTTGGCAAGGCAAATTACGACGGTATGAAAGAGGAATTAAGGGAAGCGTTTAATGTATTCAGCGAACAAAGCAAAGGATTAAATACAGAGGATTCGTGGAGAGAATTTCTTGAGGTCACCCGTAACGCAGTTCATAAATACATACCAAGTAAATATATTAGTGATAATACAGAGCCAAGGTGGTATAACGCGGAGGTTAGGAAATCACTAAAGCGACAAAGGGTATGCCACGCTAAGATGAAAAATGCCAGACGGGGTCTATCGGTAGAGGAAAAAAATGAGCTAGTTCAAAACTATAAAAAATCGAGAGCATTAGCAAGGAAATCATGTCGGCAAGCGTTATCACATTTCAAGAGCAAGATGTTAGGAGAATATTTAGATAGCAATCCTAAAGCGTTTTGGTCATATGTGAGAGAGCTTCAGGGAAATAAGTCCACAGTGCACACACTTAAAAATGATAAAGGAATCAGAGTCACCAGCAGTGTAGAAAAAGCCAACACTTTAAACACCTTCTTCCAAAGTGTATTCAACTCATCGTCACAAAACGCAGTGGAACCACCGCCGAACACTTTCAGTGAGCAAATGCCCGAAATAAAAATTTCATGTCGCGGAATAGAGCAGCAGTTAAAAAGCATAAGTAAAAACAAAGCACCAGGTCCCGATCAAATTCCTTCCAGAGTTTATAAAACATTAGCTTCTGAAATAGCCCCCTATCTAGAAATAATATTCAATAAAACACTAAAGAACCACACAGTACCCAAGGATTGGAAAGTAGCTAACATTACACCTATATTTAAAAGCGGTGATAGGGAAGAACCTAGTAACTACAGACCCATTTCACTCACGTCAATCTCTTGTAAGATATTTGAGCACATAGTAGTCAGTTCGATCATGGGGCATTTGGATAGTCAGGGATTACTCATAAACAGCCAGCATGGGTTCCGGAAAGGTAGATCTTGCGAGACACAATTAGCTTTATTCGTACACGATATTTTAGTCCACGGCGAAAGCAGTACTGAAGTTGATGCGATATTTTTAGATTTTAAAAAGGCTTTCGATAAAGTTCCTCATGACAAATTAATCTTGAAGTTAGAGAGTTTTGGTATAAATAAAGACGTTGTATGTTGGGTAAAAGAATTCTTAAGTGGGCGAGAGCAGAGGGTTGTCATAGATGGTATCATGTCGGACACAATCGAAGTCACATCGGGAGTTCCCCAGGGTAGCGTAGTAGGTCCGCTTCTATTTCTTTTATACATAAACGATTTGGGTACCGTAGTTAGTAGTAACCTTAGACTTTTTGCAGACGATGCGGTGGTGTACAGGGGTATATCAAACGAAGAGGACATGAAATCACTTAGCAAGGATTTAGATGCAATTGAAGAGTGGTGCGACAAATGGCAGTTAGAACTCAACCTTAAAAAGTGTGTAGCTATCAATTTTTGGAGGAGGAATAATTCGATAGAGCGATCCTATAGAATTAATAACACGAAGATCGAAAACGTTGAAACCGTAAGATATTTAGGTGTAACAATCACTAAAGATTTATCGTGGGGAAGACACATAAGGGAAATATGCGGCCGAGCGAAGAGAAAGCTAGGATTTATAAAAAGAGTACTTGGGAAATGTGATGAGAAGACAAAAGAGCGATGCTACTTTTCACTAGTTAGGCCCCACCTTGAGTATGCAGCCAGTGTATGGGATCCTAATGAATTAGGTTTGATGAGAGAACTAGACAGTGTGCAGCGTAGAGCAGCTAGATTCGTCAAAAGGTGTTACGATAGGTTGAGTAGTGTATCAGAATTAATACAAGAATTAGGGTGGGAATCATTATCAGAGCGTAGATTAAAGTTCAGATTTAATCTATTGCAGAAATTTCAATCGGATAGCTTTACTGAAGATGTTAGGCACATATTGAAAACACCAGCGTATTATGCTAGATTCGACCAGATAAATAAGATTAGAGAGATAGATTGTCGTACAGATAGATTCAAAATGGCATTTTTCCCCCGTACTATAAGAGAACAGAATAGGCAGCATAGGAAAGGGATAGGTAGGGGAAATATTTTAGAGTATTCTGTAGTGCATGATGCATGTATTAACCCCTCAAATACTATAGATACTAACAATCTAGTTGCATGAGACCCTTTAGTTGCTTGCTTGCATGCTAGTAGTGAATGCTTGGTGACCTTCACCCCCTGCCACACACCCTCGCGGTGGCTTGCAGGGTATCGTGTAGATGTAGATGTAGATGTAGAACCAAATAAATCAAATTCAATAATTCTTAAGAAGGTACATCTACGAGATACCCTGCAAGCCACCGCGAGGGTGTGTGGCAGGGGGCGAAGATCACCAAGCGTTCAGTGGTGAGGTATGGGTCATAGTGATGTATTTATTTACATGCATATGATATAATTCAGTTTGTTGGCAATATTTGAAGTTGCCACCCAACGGCGCTGGTGTCAACAAGTACGGCAGTGGTCTTGAAAAGAGGCGTCTACGAGAGCCGAAAAGCAAAAGCTGAGAATGTTTACTCGTTTACGTAGATGACGTGAAGGCTTCGGTGGGGTGGCAATGTTAATGCTGCAGTGGTTTCCACCGCGTACGTCGTAAGTCAGGTAACGCAGTTTTAACGGCATTCCAGCTGGAGAGTTCTATTTGACCAGAACACCCCAGTTATGATGCGGGTGAAACTGTTTTTGCCTAAAAATAACTACCCGGTAGCAGTGCGAGAGAAATGCTGCCTAAACAGGTTTACCTAAAGAGAATTGGACATTTTAACTATGGGAAAAGAACGTCTTTCGTATACCAACGTCATGTAACCGAACGAACCATCTAAGAAACATACTACTAACGTTTTCACAAGAGAACAAACAGTTTTGAAACGTCATACAAACAATATCGAAACAAATTTATACGTTTTCGTAGCGTTGGTAATACCATAATGAACATGTTTGTAACCGAAGTAAGATTTCACGCTTTCCAGGCGAATTGCGGTGATGAACTCTTCACGGGCTCTACACCGGGTGAGTGAGAGTAATGCTGCCGACGTTTCGAGTAGCGTCTCGTTACCCATCCTCAAGGCACATGTAAGTGTTTGTAACAGTTCATAAAACTTTTTTATAAACGGAATCTACACTCTTTTGAAGGGACATGTGAACCATTCTGCAATAATTTTGAGACGCTATCGTTCCATTCTGAAGCGTTTTCCGAAAACGAGAAAAGCACGTTACTTATTTCGCTTTGTGCTCAGTGGGACGTTGATGATTGTAGGTACATACAATTTATTGTACAAACGAATGTATGAAACTGAGCGAAATGGTATGTTGTCTGAACGGAATTAGAACGGGTTCTATTTTCCGTTCAGTCATTCAGACACTCGCACATGCGTTCACACAATTTGCCGCTTTACACAATACAATTTTCCTCAAGTTTGTGCAAGAAATTGTACAAAAAATGTACCGTGTAAAACGGCCTTTGCACTATTTTTCCTACAGGCTGCAGCAGACTGGTTTTACGTGACATACACATGTAAAAGGTGTCAATAGAAAGCATATGAAGTCTACATGTTATTAGAGGAGTTTTAAATGGACTTTTCGGGAGAATAAGTGTCATTTGTCGCTGTAAATGCAAATTCCAAAATTCATTTTTTTCACAAGTTAAGCCTAAAACTTTACCAAGAAATAATCTTGAAAACGGGCCAGTTCTTCTAACGGTACACTTTACAGCGACAAAAAGGCACTTATTCTTCCGAAAAGTCCATTTAAAACTCCTCTAATAACATGTAGACATCATATACTTTCCATTGACACCTTTAACGTGTGTGTCACGTTAAACCAGTCTGCTGCAGCCTGTAGGAAAAAAGTGTAAAAAGACGATTTTCAGGCATTAACGCAATGCGTGCCTGCCTATAAGTTAGGGGCGAATTTTTTTCTGCGAAAAGATAGAACGGCTTTTGGCTCAGGAAGGTTGACAGGATCTATGCACCAATTTTTGTTGAAATGTGATATGGTGAAGCTCGGACCATTTGTTGATTTAAAATGGAATGACTCTACTGTAATCGTTTTTATCACAAGCGTTTTTCTCGGCTCTGGATGGTCGAGCAAACGCGTTCATAGACGCGTTGTAATCCATAGGTATCCATATGTTTACGTGCAGCAACGTGTGCAGCGGAGATCGGCAAGATTTGTAAAGGGACGGTACGATAACCTGATTAGCGTAACCAGTCTATTAAATGAATTAAAATGGGAATCATTGTCAGATCGCAGGTTGAAATTTAGACTTAATCTCTTAAATAAATTCCAAGACAATATTTTCAGTGATGATGTTAAAAGTATTTTGCGGACCCCAACTTACTATGGTAGACTGGATCATTATCACAAAATCAAAGTAATTGATTGCCGAACTGACATTCAAAATGTCCTCTTTTCCTCATACAATTAGGGATATGAATAACGGTAAATATATCCAATACGAGTGTATCAATGGTAGCTGCATGTTGGTATAAGGACTTGAAGGTAACCCAACTAACAGAATGTTTTTGCATTTTTGCTTTGTAATTTCTATCATTTTTAAATAGTGAAGATCTGACTAGTATATTAATACTATTCCTGTTTTATGCATGATATGTAGTGCATGTTTAGTGAGAAATCACCCCCTGCCACACACCTTTGTGGTGGCTTCCAGGGTAATATGTAGATGAATATGTAATCCTTAAGAATGTAATTTAATCAATTCTTACGTCAGTTTACATATATGTGTGTGTTAGCGGCTGTTTGTTTGCCGTGCGACGTTGCCGCATTCACTTGGTCCATCATGCCGCGCCGTGTCCTAACAATTTTGCCACCTCACTGTTTCGCACCCTGTTCATTTATCCTGTGACTCACTGGACGCTAGAACTATAATGAAGCACAATCCAAAAAAAATGTACTCCTTCCACCCATAAACTGAAAGCGGAAGCATTGTTTACGTTGCGTTGACATTTGTATTTGATCTGGTGACGTGTTTTTGGGAAATCAATTTTTTTTAATCGTCATTTTTTCCATTCCAACTGTTTTAAAAATAATGATTGTATCGTAAAAATTAATTTAAATAAATAAAGTAGAGTTAAGCTAGACAAAATATGATATGATTGAATTTTCTGCAAGTAGGCATTTTGTTTATTTCATAAACATCTTTCGAACTCAAGGGCACATGATATTTGGTCGACAGTAGTCAATATGCCAGTGACAGTGACTCTTCTTTATTTTGGCCGTAGTTGGACTTTGAATTTTTGGAAATGACAGTAGAGAATATAGGTTGTTTTGTATAGCGTGAGAGATAACATGATGGGAAGTAAATATTTAACGGTTGCTTATTTTGTTGGCAAGGTAATCAGTTTGGAAGTGATTCCCCACGTGTAACGAGTGTCGCCTTGGAGCTGTGAACGCAATGAGCTGCTTGGTCCTTATCGAGAGAGCGAGGCTGCGACCACAGTGACCGTGCCGGAAAGGTTTTGCGTGTGAAAATGTTTGGCCGCCACTCATTAAGTCTCGAGGGTGATGTGGGAATCTGCCAATGTTTTGGCCATCCGGTGATCACTGAGTGATACACGGCGGAGCTGCTTGATATTCTATTCTGGATCATACTGAGTTTTTGAGTTTTCCAGATGTTCGTCATTTCCTTAAACCCCTTTCATTTTCTTCCATTCAAGGTAGAGAGTGCATTCTAGTCGTCAGTTGTTTTCCCGTCTCGCTTCTCTTTGAGGACGGGTAATGGCAATTTTCTTCTTGTCTATTTGACGACCGAACAACCATCGTTACCCCGAATACTTGTAATGTGAATTTTGCAGCATTACTTAGTTAATTCTTCCTTTTTCATTGTAAAAGGTTGACGCCAGCGTGGCCCAACCAAGTGTGCTTGAGTAGTTTTCAGTGTGTCACATGCTTGTATGTATGTGACCTTGAATATTGCAAGATGCTCTGATTATGTTGAAAATGTTGGCACGGTTGCATCTTCCTTCCTTGAATCTTTTTATGTTTTTTCCATTGTGTTTCACTTTCATATCCTTCCAGGTTATGTTACTGCCTGCATATTGTTGAGCAGGTCGCACTTCTCATTCCCTTTTAAATGTCGCCCGCGTCTTGAGCCAACACTTGCTTTCACTTGCGTTGCATTCAGCAGAAGTGACTGTCATCTCCACCCCTGCACCCCAATCAGAGTGCCCAGTGAACAAGCTCTTGGTGGTGTCATCAACGGTCAACAATCCTAACATTGGTTTAAGACGCAGCCCTCCACTCAATTCTTCTATCGGCCAACCTTTTCACTATGACCTAATTCTTCTTTTTTGCATCCTTCTTAACTAGTTCCATCTATCTCATACGAGGCCTGCCTCTTCCGCTCTTCCCGTTCACTTGTCCTTAGACGAATATCTTCACCAGGCCATCTTGTCTTAAGATTAAGTTGACCCGTCTTCTTCAGAACACTTCTCTGTCCTCTCTTTCTTTTCCACTCTTCTGAGACCTCTTATTTTGTCACCTGGTCTATCTTCATTATTCTTCGCTGGATACACACTTCAAATGCTTCCAGAGTGGACTTCTCTGCTGCTGTCATCGCCCATACCTCACCGGACTGCTCTTGCTGTATGCAGGCATAGGTTTTGCTTCAAGTTGTGGATCGTTTGTACGGCATACACCATGAACACTACTAAATATCAGAATCTTATAATTAACGGTACATATTAAAGGACCAGGCATTTGTTTGGAGTTATTGAAATATTTTGTACATTAGGCTCGCTAATGATTGCGTGAATTGGAATACTAGAGTTCAGACCTATTTTCAGTTGCACTACGAGCAATAAACAACCGGTACCTATTTGTTATAATTTTGCATATTATTGCATCAGTCAATATTCGCGGGGAGAAAGGCATTTTAAATTTATCCGTACGACAGAGGATCTCGCTAAATCTTGTTCTTCTGATCGAACCCAGAGTAATATTGGATGGAGGTTTATATTTCTGACGACGTCGGAAAACGGTCCTCCTTCCGATGTCCTTAAAAGATTTTAAGCCAAGATGTGATAAATCAAAAGTTGTTTCAAAAATCTCGCCGATCGCCTCTGTAAACGTCCTAGCTCCACCTGAAAGCATACACATCGTATTGATCTGATATGTGCAGTGTTCGAAGTGATGCCGCGGACTATGCAGTGTATCGTGGCTTCCTTCCTTTCCTCGGCCGTCGAATGTTTACGGATTGTGGTTCCCTCCCGCGCTCATCGGAGTGACGCCCATCCAAATCGAATGCGGACATCGAAGATCTGCATCCTGTGCTCGTGATTCCCGTTTTGGCACTGTGGTTCTCTCGGTGGATCGTCCTCCGCCAGTCCTCTTCATATCATTCCTTCGCCCCTGCCAGGCGTTTTCCATCTTGCGAGGCTCCGCATCCACACGCCGATGGCGTAGGACATACAAGGATCAACCTATCAAACCAACCTTATGGTTGTGCAGTATGGAGTGACAGAGTTCATACACGCTACTATATACATTGGTTGTGTAATTTTTCCAACTCTCTGTTGTAATCCACTATCACATATCCTGGTGAGAGGTGATTTCTCGCAGTTGTTTGCATTATACCCTTTCCTCACAAATAGTTATCATAAAATGCCAAAAAATACTCCGCCTTTCCGTATTATTTATCTCGTCCTCTTTTTAATTACTGTGTGCGGTATCATGTTGAATTTTAAATATCATCGTCTCCCAACTATTGCTCGAATACTACACTTATTAGCTAATCTTCCATTATACGATTAATTTTTAACGTGTGTTATATCTTCGGAGAACCGACCAGCTTAGCTTCGCGGTAGATTCAGCCCGTACTTACTCTCTGATTGTGATTCCTGGGGCCGTATTCTGTAACTCGTATCACTGGTGATGAGCCTTCAAGCGGACCTATCACCGCTCTTCCGATTCTGTAACGCGACGAGGTGATGTTCTTCACCCCAAACAGGGTGATATCACGTCACCTCGTCAATAGCCGCCCTTATCACCCCCTAAATACATTGAGGTTCCGCCATCATGTTAGCGAGAAATTAACATTGTGAGTTAATTAATGACGTTAATGTAGTGACTCTGACGAATTTGTAATGGAAAAAATGGCAAGGGCATATAATAATAATAATAATTACAGTTGTATATTTATTGTCATACAAATCTCAATTAATGTGTTTTGACGTAAATAAGATAATACCTGTGCCAGCCTATTCCAAATGTTGCATACCATCCGAAATTTCAGGGGCAAAAAGACGCATACGAAGATAGGAAATAGTATTAGGTACTATACTTTTCACGTTGCAAAACAAAGAAATGCAGTCGATTTCCTATCAGGGATCCCAGAAAAATCGGTAAAAGGGGTGTATTTGTACTTTTTGGAATTTAGCGCAGAAATTTTCCGTGAGAACGGTCAAGGTGGCTGGTGGTGAACATCCCCATGGCCGACCGCTTGGGGCGAGGACCTGCCTGCGTAGGACAGTAGGCCCGTGGACCCCGGTTCCCGTCTCAGGAAAGGGCGATTCTGAGACCCATGGTAGTTGATTGCCGTAATTAAGAAAGCCGAATTTCACCACCACATTCAATGCACAGAATGTATCGGACAGAAAGATAGGTATCGAAGGACACATCAGATAATGCAGTATAGCAGAAGTAGTGAAATAGAAAGAATAGAGTCAATAGAAACGGAGGAGTGGGCTTTTATAGCCGTAAAGGATCGATGAGTAGAATAGAACTGATTTCTTAGGGCAACGTAGAAACTAACAAATCAGACTTCGTACATAAACTAACAATTTCTCAACGCTGAAACAGCGCTACGGCAACTCTGCGCTGCGCTTAAATAACGAGATAGATCGTATGCAGCGGAGATCGGCAAGTATGCGTCGGAGATCGATGTAAAGGGACGGTATGATAAGTATACTTGCGTAATCAGAGATTAACTAAAATGGAAATCATTATCAGACCGTAGGCTAAAATTTAGACTTAACTAGCAGTCTTTCATTAGCTAAATACTAAGGCAGTATTTTCACTGATAACGTTTAGTAATTTTGCGAACTGCAACCAACTTTGGTGAAGTGCTTAACATTTTCCTCGGAAATGGTGGCCTCTCTGTAGTGTATGGACGGAGTAGTATTTTTTGCATGCCTACGTGGAAGTAAGTGTAATCTCAAATTGATGGAGTTCAGCGATACGTTGTGAAGCCATAAGGCGTACATAACGAATACAATACCGCCTACTTTTATTGAAATCAAATCGATTTCGACGACTATAGCGTTATTGTCAAGATTAAAAATGAATTTTATGCTGCTCTAGGTAGTCCTCGACATGGATTGTTTTTAATTAAAGTACTGTGGTACTGTACAAGGTTTTTTCTGTATAAATGTAATATTCTTCCCTTTCATTTGAAATGCGATGGTTCACCCTCTGCCACACACCCTTACAGCGGCTTGCAGGGAATTCTGTATGTGTAGAAAGTAGTTGTTCTTCCGCAAAAAGAATATTCGTGGGTCATTCCATGTGAAGTCAACACAAATTAAACATTTATATTTGGCGACCTTCTTCAATTACTGTGATATTTGGTACAGTTGTTCTTACCATAAAGTAAGTAACAAATGTGATTTTTTTATGTTTTTGGGAATAATCGGATAAGGATTTATGAGGGGGTCAAAATTTGACCTTTCGGTGGCCTTTTCGTGCATTACTTTAGCTTACTGGCAATAAGACAGCTTCTATCAGAGCTAGAGAGTTGGGTTTGCGCTCATTGAAAAGGTAGTTATATTTTCTATGAAAAGGATTGACTTTCAAATACTCATTTTAAATGGCAACACCTCGTGGACATACATTCTAGGTTTGGTCAAAGGTCAAATACACCATCTTCGATTTTTTTTAAACTTGTTATAATCAATCTAAATAAATGTAGGTATACAAGCACACATAATTTGGAGATGCTTTATTGTTAGTGTTGTAGATATGTAATGTTTTATGCTAATTATTTCACAGATTTCTCAGTTCCAGAATCCATTCCCTAAGGAATGGATTCTGGAACTGAGAAACAAAATTGGTTCTATTTTCTGTTTTTATAACTGGCCTAGTGATGTTCAGTCCAAAGAGGCACGTGACCTCTTCCTCCCGTCATGTACCGACACCTTGAACAAATCGCTGTTTTTACTTGGTGAATCTCCCATCTTTTGTAATAAGTTACGGGGAAAGAATTACCCAAAAAGGAAGTTACACAAAATAAAGACCAACATAATGAAAAAAATTAAGATTATTTCTTCTGGAGAATCGGTAATTCAAGATTTTTCATCTTCATCTGTTGAAATCAGTGTACACAACAACGTGTCAAATGGCTACCAGGCTATGATGACCCAGTTGAAAGAGGTATAACTACCCAGACAGTATGAGACAGGAATGATTTATGCTTTTGTCCAGCTGGGCAACAGCGATTCTCGGATTCAGCATGGTCGAAATACGAGGAAATGGGCTGTTGCCCTATTGTTACACGAAATACCTCTAAATTTATTGAATTCTGAACTGGAAAGGCAAGGACGCAGCAGGGCGGACTCGGTCGCTTGGAAAAAGCAGCGCGATACACGCCTCTCTTGTAATTGACGAGGCGCGGTTACTATTCACCGTTTGAAGCCGAGTGTAGATTTAAATAAAAGATTATTAAATTTACTAAAACTTTTGTTCGAGACATTATTCTGATTTGTGGCGCTGTTTTCCGGAAAAGATGACTTATAGGCAGTAGACACTTAGGGTATTCCGTGAAACTTAAAAATATCTTGAAAAATAAGGTCCAAATGTCATTTTTGGTTCAAGATTCTGGTTTCTGACTAGAAAAATCATGATAATAGACGTTGTAACTATCAATTTACTCCAACATGTAAGAGAAAACTGCATGTTTTTAACGTAGACGACATCTTGGCCGCCATCTGGAATATCTCACTTCTGGTCCATTTTGGGCAACAGCGATTTTCGGGTTCTGCGGGGTCGATACCGGGAGAATAGGGCTGTTGCCCAATTGTTATCTGAAATGCCCCTAGACTCATAACGGAGGCCCTTTTTGAGATTTTAGCCTAGACTATATGGGCCATCCTTTGCATACCCCCCAAAACATGATGACCTCGTTCTTCCGGTAAGCCATGTGCTGACAAGAGTGTGAGTGTCCATATGGGAGGGATGTCTGGGCGCACATACAAGATCACAGGAGAGGACAGTAAAGCGGCCAATTAGATGGCTCGCAATGAAATGAGATTACAGAGGAACCAGTTCTTACTTGTATGTGCAAGTGCAAAATGATGAACCAAGCAAAACTAATTATTGGTCTATTTCTTGGAATAGCAGACAGCAAAAGGAGAGGTGGATTGCCGTTCACCTAGAAGAAAATTATTGTTCACCATATCACTACATATCTCGAAAATCAAATTTGTAGCCACTCCAAATTTTGCGTGTTTGTGCATACAAAATTTGTGTGCCAATATATGTGCAGTTTAAAAATACAAAGTTGAAAAAAATCAAAGATGGTGTATTTGGCCTTTGATCAAACCTAGATATAGGTCCATACTGTGATGCTATTTGAAATGATGAGTCAAATTTCATGAGTCATTTGGAAGTCAATCCTTTTCATAGGAAATTTAATTACCTTTTCAATGAGCCTAACCCAACTCTGTAGCTTTGATAGGAACTGACTTATTGCCAGTATACTAAAGTAATGCGTGAAAATGCCACCGGAAGGTCAAATTTTGACCCCTTCATAAATCCCTATGCGATCATCCCAAAAATACGAAAAAGTCACATTTGTTACTTACTATGGTATGAATAACTGTACCAAATTTCACGAAAATCCAAGAAGGTCAAAAGAAATGTGTTGGTTGATTTCATATTGGAATGACCCACGTAGGAACACATTATAGATCACTGCGCATAAAAGTGTCGACGTTGTGTAGTTATAGACCAATATCACTAACGTCACTATCATTTGAAATAAAAAAATACGCAGCATATATTAGTCACTTCAATAATGGGCCTCCCCTCTATAGCTAGGATTGCTAGCAAGCCGGCATGGGCTCAGAGAAAGGGTTGCCAGCTTAACTCGGGTCTTTTTGCCCATTTTATCTCCAGTGTTTGTTTAGTTTCGGGTGCAGGTAACATTCCTCTACTCAGCCCCGAGCCATCTTCTTGCCTCTAACATAAGTTGAATGGTCTTCTTCGCCAATCCACTGACTTCAAGTCGACATGTGGAGTCGAGAACTCGGGAGGGTTGGCGAATAAATTAAGGGGACTTCACCCACCCCCAACAGCAAATTAATGTCATTTGTCTTTAAAAAGTTGTTCACTTCCGTGTCCGCAAAGAAAAAGGAGCGACCCTAACTGTAGCCTGTCTAGAGACGGCTAGGAGTAGTGAGTTAATTACGAGATAAATAGAAAAACCTTAAACCCTGTGCATTCATTTATTTTATGTTTAACTGTTCAATCTACTCGTGGTCTGGCGATGGGTTCACCTTTATCACCGATCCTTGCTGACATTTTTATGGATAGTCTAGAATCTAAGCTTTTTTTGTTCCCGAAACCATATCATTAAGTATGTATTTTACTATTTTAGATATGTCGACGATGTGGGGTGTCTACGGACGGTAAGTCTTAGGCAACCGGGCCAATTCTTGAGGTTTTTGAATTCTCTTCATCCCAAAATAAGTTTCACGGTTGAAGTTGTTGACAGTGAAATTGAATTTCTTAGATGTGACCATATCCCTCAACGAAAGGAGAAATTGCTTCGTCATATATGGAAAGGACACGTTCTCAGATGTCATAAATCCCAATGATTTGCACCACAACCACTCCCACAAACCAACAGTTTTTATTCCTGCGGCGTGAACGGCGGTGAAATTCACATTAATTGCCATGCGAAAAAATTCACCTGGACCGGGAATTGAACCACGGACCTTTTGGCTTTCCGTGCCACTGCGCAGACCACTACGCTACCCAGGATCGCTAATTCGCAATTAATGTGATCCCAATTAATGTGAATTTCACCGCCGTTCACGCGGCAGGATTGAAATATCCTACATTTACCGCCAAGCGCGGCTTTAGCGCTGGATGGGGTTCACCTTTGGTCGTGGCTTCCATTTTAGCCCTTTCTCCCTTGCGTTGCCATCCTTGATGGACCGCGAGGGCTCAACATCTAGTATGTACCTTAAACCTCGGTAAAATTACCATGTGAATTAGGGATCCTGGGTAGTGTAGTGGTCTGCGCAGTGGCCCGGAAAGCCAAAAGGTCCGTGGTTCGATGGTCCAGGTGAATTTTTTCGCATGGCAATTAATGTGAATGTGGACCGTCTGCTATTGTGCACTTCATTTCACTCTCGAACACATGAACTTCCTCAAAGTGCGACCCATTGATGATATAACATGGATCCGAGGTGTCCGCGGGGTTTATCATCAGTGAATGGATATGGTTTCCGGATGTCCCTCCCCGTTGGCTTGTCTCTGGACGACAACGGTTTCTCCAGCCTTTCTGCTGGCGTCTTCTGTTCACTTCAGGTTGTCGCCCAGAGACAAGCCAACGCGGAGGAACACCCGGAAGCCCTCTTGATTCATTGGTGATATACGCATTGTTTGTTTGGGTAAGAAGGCGAGGCATTTAAGAAGCTATCCATCAGATGTCGAGTGGCAAGTGTTAAAATTTTCTTTAACACCTCCTGCCTGAAATTGGGAGTGATCCCGATAGGGTGCTATTAGTTGTTGTTGTCTCAGGATACGGTGGGTGTTACTTGGGAAGTGTGATAGGCCCAATTTTATTTCTTCTTCACGTGAATGACTTGAATTCAGTTGTTGTAATTAGTGAGCCTCGTCTTTTTTTCCGGTGATACAGTGGTGTATAGGAAAATTATGAATGAACGTGACGGACAGTCGTTAGCTTAGGATTTAGAAGCGATTGATGATTGGTGTGTTACTTGGCAGCTTCATTTAAATTTGAAGAAATGTGCGGTAGTGAATTTTGAGAGAAAGAATGGCTTTCCCCAAAATAATTATTGCATCAAAGATAAGAAAATATCTAACGTAGAATCTATTAAATACTTAGGCGTCACCATCAATGAAGACACGGGATGGGGAAAAACATCAGGGAAATAACAGGTAGCGCTAACCGTACATTAGGATTCGTAAAAAGGGTTCTATGCAAATGCAAAGTGGGAGTACGAGAAAAGTTTACTTTACCCTTGTCAGGCCTCATTTAGAATATGCCACTAGCATATGGGATCCATTGGAAGAAGACACTGTAAAGGAATTTGAGCTTGTGCAAAGGAGATCGGCTTGATTTGTTTAAGGTCGTTACGATACTTGTATTAGTCTAGACCTGAAAATGACATAGCTGTCGAAACTAGTCGTCATTACATGTACTACAATCCAAGTGCAAATTGCTTTTCATTTATCCATCCCACAAACCTTTTGAGTAAATTCGAAGCTGGTATGTTTGCTCATGACGTTAGAAATATATTAAGAACCGCTGCGTAGTATACTAGATTGGATCAGATAAACATGAATAAAAAGATTGTCGTAATGTTAGATTTAAAATGCCATTTTTTCCTCGGACTGTAGGAGAACGCAGTAAAGGGATAGGTAAATGAAGAATTGCAATAATCTGTAGTGTACGAAGATTGTTTTAACCGCGGTCCTTAGATCTAGTACTAACCGATGCATGATAGGGAAATACAGACTGACAATGATCGGGAATCAAATGACTGGGAATAAGACTGACACATGATCATTCCTGGGGTAAACACATGCGTGAAATAATGGGTCAAGCAAATCGTTAACTAGGATTCGTCAAAAGAGTATATTGGTTGAATGTGGCGATCATGTACGAGAAATCAGCTACTTTTCCCTTGTTAGACCTCATTTGGAATATGCTGCCAGTGTATTACGGGATCCCTACGAAATCGGTCTAAATAACGAACTTGAACGTGTGCAGCGAAGATCGGCAAGATTTGTAAAGGGACGGTACGATAACCTTGTTAGCGTAACCAGTCTATTAAATGAATTAAATTGGGAATCATTGTCAGATCGCAGGTTGAAATTTAGAGTTAATCTCTTAAATAAATTCCAAGACCATATTTTCAGTGATGATGTTAAAAATATTTTGCGGACCCCAACTTATTATGGTAGACTGGACCATAATCACAAAATTAGAGAAATTGATTGCCGAACTGACAGATTCAAATGTCCTTTTTTCCTCGTACTATTAGGGATATGAATAACGGTAAATATATCCAGTACTAGTGTAGCAATGGATAATATTGGTAGCTGCATGTTGGAATAAGGACTTAAAGCTAACCCAACTAACAGCATGTTTTTGCATGTATGCTTTGCTATTTTTATCTTTTTTTAAATAGCGTAGTTTTGAACAGTACCTATACTAGTACTAAGCTTTTTTATGCATGATATGTAGTGCATGTTTGGTGAGAGTTCACCCCCTGCCACACACCTTTATGGTGGCTTGCAGGGTATTATGTAGATGTACAGATAAGTATATTTTGAGAAATGCCTGTCTAACCAGGAATCGCTTCATTGCTATGTAGATATTAACCATCTAGTTGCTTGTAACTCTAACATGTATCTCTACATGACTGTAACTCTGTATCTAACATTGTAGCTCGTATCAGCTCGTCAGTAGTGCATGTTTGGTGACCTTCACCCCCTGCCACACTAATTCGCGGTGGCTCGCGGGGTATTACGTAGATGTGGACAACGACGCCAACTCAACAGTGGAACTAGAGTCAGAGAGATAGATACACTGCTTTCTCGGATGGAAGATAAGTGAACGTCAATCGGAGGGGACCTTCCTTCAGTATAGACTGTAATACGTACGTGTAATAGTTTCATTAGCAGGAGGTAAGGGACTCGGGTAATCACTCCTGTACGCATTTACGTCATATTCTTTACACCAGGTGGTCATCACCATCCAAAAGAAACAATATTTGTTGGCTACAAATCTTACCCTAATACACTCTAAATATAGTTACAGATACTGGAACTTGTAATCATAAAATAGTGCATGCGAAACTTATCCTTGGCGTAGAAAGGCATTACCAAGAGTTACTTCAGAGCAAATTACGACGGTGAGAAGAAGTGAAGGGAATAATTCAATGTGTTTCGCGAGAAAAGTAAGTGATTGGAGGAGAAGTATTTCTCGAGTTCAGGCGCGAAGTAGTTAGCAATTATGTTACAAAGTGAATTGAAAAGGGATGATGCTGAGCCAAGTTGGTATGTCGCGGGCTTTAGGAAATCATTAAATGGCACTCTAGGATTAAGAATGCAGGTTATGGGTTAAAAACACTTAGGCAATTCAAAATAATAAGAAATCTAGAGAAGGAATGTCGGCGAGCAAATTTAAAGGGCAAGTAACTGGTTCAATCGCAAATCCTAAAGCGATTTGGTCACATGTGCGAGAGGAAACAGCACTTGAAGGCGATAAAGGAATTAGGGTCACTAACGGTTGAGAAAATGTCAATTCTTTTAATGCTTAGTTCCAAAGCGTATTCAACTCGTGCTCACGTAACACACTCAAACCGCTGCCGGATACTCCGTCAACAAATCCCCGAAATTGTAATTACTTGTCACGGAATAGAGGACATATTAAATAGCATGGATGAATAAAAGCCTGGCCAGGCCCTGATCAAATTCTAGCCAGAGAATGTGAGACTATGGATGGTTGGATCGGATCCAAAGATCCGCGGGTCTTTCATTTTATTCGGTTCCGAATCCAAAGACTCGGTGTAAAATCCGATCCGGATCGTAGATTTTAAATTTTCGCGGCATAGCGATCGAAGCGCCCCGTGAATGGAATGCAGGTACGGTAAATATTGGCAAGGAGAGGTTGTGTAATTATGGTCACGAAACTAGATGAATAATTTTCCGTGCTACCAGAAGTATAATAAAAAAATGTGACCCTTTTCCCCGGTATCGCGAGAAAAAAATACCCAGGATGTCACGCGGGTAGCCTACATTCGCCGCCATCTGGCGGACAACGGAGCTAGTGTACTGTGCGAAATTCGATCCTTATCGCAGTTTAATTTTTACTTTCAGACTTCGCATCGAAAATTGTATCAACTTCAATTTCCAACCCTTTACTCCGAATACTCACTTTATTATACTTTTATTGTTTAAATTAGATTTACAAATGTACCACTCAAAAATTAGGGATGGTCGGATCAGATCCAAACATCCACGGGTCTTTCATTTCATTCGCTGCTGAAATCATATCCGAAGACAGTATAAATTCAGATCCGGATCGGAGATTTTAAAATTTCGCAGCTCAGAGATCGATGCGGCCCGCTAATGCAATGAAGGTATGGTAGATACTGGCGAGGAGAGGTTGCGAAACTCGGGTGATGAAATGAGATGAAGATGAGACTAAAACAAAATAAAGAAATACTCGTCTTGACTTTTTCGTCCATTTTTCGTCGGATGCGTGAGAAAAAAATGAAGCCTAATGTCTCGCGGGGGGCCTACGTTTGCGTGACCCTACGATAGTGTAGTTGTTAAAAATGAGAGTTAGTGTACTGCCGATCGCGAGTCGATCCATAACCTGTTTTTAATTTTTCTTTCAGTGATTATATCGTAAATGTTATCATCTTCAATTTCTTTCTAGGAGCGAAGGAGCTTTGAAAAGTATAGTTTCGTTCCTGATAATGTATTTTCTTCCAAGGTCTAATCAAACCCCCATAGTGCACTTCATATCGTAACATAGCCGAACAAAATGCGGACCTTCTCTTTACTTTTTAATAGCAGATCGAAATGAAACATATTCGTTTAGTTATAAACGTCAGTCAAGGCACTTTTATAACACTTCCTAATGAAGCTGCATGTAGAAAATTTCTGTCAATCATAGTGAACAACATATAAAAACTGATGACAAAATCTCCCATGCTCATTACTTGTAAATTTTCATTTTTTTTACAAGTAATAGTCTTCCTCCTTCGCCACTACCTTTGGTCTCCCTGATCCATTGAAGATGAGTGGGCTTCCATTGTCTAATTGACGATAGTCATGGATTCATTCAATTTTTTACCTAAATTGAAACGCAAGTAGGTGCACCTGAATTTTACCGCAATTTTCAATGTAAAGGACACGATTTTGGAGTTTTTTCCCTAGAGATACAAATCAAGTACAAACTAGATTGCTATAATACATTAAAATTAGTACTTCTTTCGTCACTCCGCCATCAAAGAGGTACCAGGGAGCCATAAACAAAAATTCATGTGACTTTGATTCTGTGCTGTACTAAGAATACCCTGTACTTCCGTCATCACCATACTTGAGATTCGTGATGCCTTTGCAGATTTACTTCCAAATGCACCAATAGGGACCAGTTTCACCAGCGACGGTAAAATTTCCCATTATCGACGTTTACGGTATCTCCGTTAAAATTATTCGATAATCTCTCGTTTGCGTTCCACCACTGTTATTATTATTTCTCTGATAACGTTTAGGTTAGTAAATTTCTCATACTCCTGACGTCAACAAACAAATATAAGCGCCTATAGTCTGTGCGGCCTTAGATGGCAGTGACGCCATCGAAATTGATAATGACACATCGATTTTCCCCCAATTAGAGTAGCTAAATATCACATACGTTGCCAAGTTTCTTTGCCAACTTACGAGGTACAGAACAATTTACTGTCGCCACAGCGAATTACCCTGCGGGAATTTCAAGTCGTTTGAAATGGAATTATTTTCCATGGCACTGTAATGCATTATTAACGGTTTACAGCGCGAGATTTTAACGGCAACGGTGTACAATAATGTAATTGTTTCACGTCTTGAAGGAATTCTTACCAAATACTCAACTGGGTACTCTTATTACAACACCCTCAACCCTCTCCTTGACTATTCCCTCTTGCTATTTGAATAAAGCCGCTGTCTCTCCTTAGAAATGGTTATGCACGTGCAGAAGCGAGAGCAAGCTTACTGAGGAAAGCAAGCAGATCCAAGCTCTTATCCTACGAGACTCCCTATGACAAGTTTATTGAAATTGAAAAACTGGCTTGAGATAGTTAACACTGAAAAGCAAACATAACACTGAGTTCAAACTTTGATCCCTATGAATCTGATAACTTGCCCAAGACATTAAAAATCGTCAAATATACTGAAATAAATGTGTTAAACCATAACGATAAGTCTTGGTGCGCCTACATTCTTCTCTTTAGTTTGCCTTAGTCTATGCATCTTGTAATGATTCCCTCACTCACCAAGCTGATTCTACATGTTAAATTAATTTGCTCAGACATTCTACGCTGAACTAAAGTCAAGGCTTCTACTTTGTATTAACACAGTTATTCCTCAGAAAATCAGGTTCACACCCTAGGCATTCTATTCATCATGGGCATCCACCACATAGGAACTACTCATTTCTTACCATATGACTTAAAAACCTACTTATGACACTATCATTTTATTTTGAAAAATAAATGCAATACCACAAAATCACCAAAACATTTACACCATAACAACAATGAGGATTTGATTGACACGGTGTTACAACGACACAACATATGTTTAGACTGTGACACGGTAAATGTTTTTTACAACAAGACTCATCTTACGGAAAACGCCATGGTTTTTGCTTTTTCACTTATAATGTAGTGCACGACGACCTATCACTCTACCTTTGTAGCGTTTGTAGCTTTGGCTGCATCAGCTGCCCTTTAATATCATAAATATACCTGTCGTCATGCCGAGTATGAATTCGTACGTCACCGAAAAAAATTTTACAGTTCTTCATGCTAAATCCACTTCCTACCATTTTTCCTACATTAAATCAACATCACAAACTTTTATTACACATTATTTGTTATTTTCGAAGCCTTTGTCAGAGGAAAATAGAAAAATATGAGAGCACGTCACGAGCTCATGCGTCTGCTTTACACATTGACATAGAAAAATTCTAATTTTAACATCACTAACCACTCCAATTAAACAGCGGTGGTATTACATATGACTCTAACACACAAATATTGCTCATAAATGCTGAACTCCGCAGAAAACTTCGATAAAAACAAAGTACACTCCACACGAGAGCAGAGCTCACATTTAGCAATTTTTGTACGAATTTCACCATCAATGACACTGCCGAGGTTATTAAGTTCCTTGGTATAACTCACTCAACCCTAATAACTTAACTACATGGCACTTGTTTGTTTGATTCTCTGAAATTGAACTTTTTGCTGAGGTATGCTTCCTCCGATTACTCATGAGAGATCACTTGCACAACTCGTGGCGAATACGCTTTCATAAATAAGAGATTGAGGACGCCTCGAATTTCTGACAAAGAATTCACGGGAAACTAACGGAAAATAACTTCACTTCCAAAAAAATATGCTGGTAGAATATTTAATTAAAGAAAAACTTTTGAATATACACCGGAAAACGTTAGTCAATTGTTCATCAAACTGTGCGAGAGAAAACGAAGTAGAGAGCATCCAAAACAATCTGGCAACTCAGCGGCGTGACGTCACTGCCAAGATATAAAATACTGACTATAACCGATTTGTAATTCAGCTGATTTCATTTCGTGCTATTGTAAACAAATATTTCCAATAGACCCATTGAGGACAAAATATTAACTAAACGTCCACGAATCATCTACGTTATGTTCTACGTGTATCTGGAAAACAGCTTTCGAAAAATCATCTATATGTTTATAAGATATTTAAATGCCCGCTTTTCATAATTCTACTGAACATTTCCGCTAGGATATCACGTATTGTCTTCACTGTTACGTTTGGGAGATACAGAAATAAAATACTGGAATGAACTTAAATTACATTGCCTTTATTTACAGCGTCTCGAAAACGTACCGTAACTGCTATTATAGGTACCTTTCGATCACTTAAAACTTAGCATTTCCTTCGTCGTTGTCAAGGCCGTTTTACACGTTGAATGGTCATGCGAATGAACTTAAGTTATGACCTGAAATTGCTTCCGCTTAGGGCGTTTTATACGGTGAAGATCATTCGAATCAATTCCTTGAATGTGCATAAAGGATGCGCAATGGAAGGCCTATCGATAGTACGTATCGATTCACGGGATATTTCCGACTAACGCAGCTGTATCGATGGCCGGAATGGTTTGTTACGTCTTCTGCCTTGCTCAGAAGTGATACGTGATTGATGAAATAAAGTATGGTGTATATTTAGTAATTATAATATTCATGTACAAAGCTTTCTAGATAATGAGGTTTAAGTTCATCTAAAGTGAAGTTGAGCAATTAATAATGGATAGGTATTGTTTAATTTTTACATCTATTGCTACAGTGTCCATTACAACGGTGGCAGCCACAATTTTGCCGGAGAAACCTAGGAGAGAGGAGAAATAGAGGTCGAGGTACGCTAGGTCTGATACAAAATAAACTTTTTATAGGAATGTGAGGCCTATCGTCATTAATTAAGAAAGACGCTGGGACAATTTCATGCTACATTGACTCTCACCAGACGTGATTATGAAAGATCGGACACGACGACGAGAGAAGCAATTTCTGTGTCAAGAGAAACTTGATCAACCTTAGGTATACATGTGTATAATTATGTTTGTTGGTGATTTCTTCATATTCCATATGTCTCTTTCTTTCTGCCTTAGAGAACTTACTTCCGTATTGCTTCAACCATTTATTCTCAGTCAGTGAACAATACAATAAGCAGATTTGTTTGTTTGTGCATTGGTACTCCACATCTCTCCCTCAACGCACACATCTCATACCCAAGTCTTTAACAAACTTTACAAATTGATTCCCTTGCAGTGGTTTTGATTGATATTTACTTAAGTGACATTCTGCTGTGGCTAAATCTGGTCTCGAACCAACTGTGGCATAAATGAGAGACCCTATTAATGACCTACACGAATCCATAGCTCATATCTTTCATTTTTTTCATCAATCTTAAAGTTTAAATCCATAGGTGTAATACTACCCTTGCCATCCTCCATACCGTAGCTTTTTAAAACCCTTTGCATATACTTTGGTTGATTAATATAAATATTTCCTTTCTCTTTAGTAATTGAAATTCCTAAATATGTTAACTTCTCACTACCCATGTCCTAAATTTTCCTGACAAAAATTCTTTTACTTTTGCTATCTCTAGTGACTCACCTCCGAGTATCAGCATATCGTCTACGTACATTAATAAGCGCATATCTCCCATTATATACAAACAGCTCGTGTGTATTCTCTTTCATGGGAATGTAGGCATTGTGAGGGGTTTCTCTCATGACTCCTATCTGTAATTTCTCCTTGTAAATTCTTGTGAAGTGTCTCTGATTGCCCTTTGTACTGTTCACAATGCAATCTAGGTGGCGGGGGTGCACCTATCACAACAATCCACAGTTTCCGCAATGCTCGTGCAAAGTACAGTGAAGCGTTAGCAGAGAGGAGGGACGCTAACAAGACCTCAAGGGAAAATGAGAAGGGTAGGAAAGAGGTGGTACTACAAAAGCTTTAAGAGATGCGAACCGAAAAAAATCCAACTTCTCAAAAAGGCCGAGAAAGTTTTCGCTGGGATTGAAGCGGACGTGTAATCTTTGAAAAGGCCATATCATTTACATCTTTTATTTGTAAGTTTTTTAATCAGACTACACTGATCCAGGGCTCAGAATAGTCTGGAATACAGGAGATAGGGCTATCTCCTGTATTCAAATTCTACCGGACTAAATTTTATAGCCTGAGTCGTAATTCAAAAGGCATTAATTATGAATTCCTGATAATCAGCTTGTATTCGGCCTTCGTGGGTCGAGCTTCTTGCAAAGGAGAAGTGTTCTAGGGCCTCCCAGCCTCATAACACTCCAGAGGACGGCGTGAATCGGAGAATGGAGATGAGCGGCCGTTGAGCACTTCGGAATAGATATCCTACTCTCGGAAATAATTCCGATCCGTTCGGAAGTCCATCCTTCGTCTCGGCGCTGCAACTGAGGGTGAGCTCCTACACAATCCGCCCCCACTGCTCTCTGTGGTCCATCCTTCTCCTCCAGCCACTTTTCTCTTTCATCCTGCCGTACCTTCGTAAACATCTTCTGACCTCATTAGCCCGTCTCTTCATTGGTTCACATATTTTCCCATACGACCCTCTCTTTGGCATGGCAGTCTCGTTCATTCTTTGAATATGCCCTAACCGCTGTTACCTCTGAGCCTTTACGGACCTTGCTATATCTTCTCATTGTAACGGATTCTGTACCCGCCTTTTTCTATGACATGTCCGATTATCTTCCTTAGTATTTTTTTTCAAAGGTTCTCTTTCCCCTATGGGTCAATCTATACCAAGTGGTCCAAGTTGGTAGCTCGACCATTTTAGAAAAAATTCATTTTTGAGGGCCGATAGCCTTATGTTTTGATAGCTCAAAACAAGTTTTAAATTTTTTTCTATTTTCCATGGCAACCGAATGGCGGTCATTTTTCCATCCCCGTGCGGATCTTTTTTTAGCATTTTCAAGGCTTGAAATTAACTTCTGTTTCTCATATACCATCAGTTATAAGAAAATGAAATAAATTTATACGCATTACGCATACTTGGAACCACAACTTTGTGTATGTCATAACGTGGAATTATTATTTCTTCGTGACTAATTTTACAGCCAAACTTTGAAGTAAAAAACTCAAGGTTTAGTATATTTCGGATTTTTTTTGGGGAAGAAGAAATTTTCTTCGATCTTTAAAAATTACTCATAATATACAGTGACATTAGATCTCTATATTAAAATAATTTGAAGTCAGTATATTGCATATTTTTAGTTTTACAGAGCCGACAAATTGTAACTTTTTTAAATATTGCAATATTCCAAGTCCAATATCTCTGGTGGGCAAATGTTTAAAAATTTGAAAATGACAGAAAATAAAGATCTGTACAAAGTATAACTATGGTATAAAACTGGACTTGCAGACTTTTCTAGTAACGCAGATACAGGTGTGTGAAAAACGCAAAAATTCAGCATTTGCGAAATTATGTAAATGCATTTATCATGCCCATCTTATAAAAAAGAAAAAGCTCCTCTTAATTTGAGGTTAAGGACCATATTTCTGCACCATATGTGATCGTATGAATGTTTTGTATGCCTGAGTTTTTGAGCTCTCTTGAATATTAACTTGCGTATGAGATGAGGGTTAACATAAAATGCTTTATACCTGTATTCTTTCAAGTTCTAAAGTCGGTCGGTTATTTTTTCACCCGAATCACATGCGACACGTTTTATAGCACCCACAACCCCATCCACCCGATATCTCACGAGTATCCATTCTCCGAGTTCAAGTCCGTCCTCTCAGGAACCAAACTCGGGTGTAAAAACAAGTACACATTCCCAGCCTTTCAGTTGGCTATAAATACTATACGCTATAAATGCTATTGTCATGCCGTAAATGTATGGCATCTTCGTAGAACAACCCCTCCCGGAGATAGAGATATTGGAGGGAGAGACGGAAGCTTGCAAAGTAATGTTGTTGTGCAACGCTCGATTATTTGAAACTTGGTAAATCGTTAAACATTGTCATCTAAAGTCTCTGATAAACATGGTAAACATGGAAATAGCCAGATAACGGCTGAGCGTCAATATAAAAAACACTATAGGCAGTGGTGTGCAGTATGAAAGAAGTGGCGGAGACGAACGCTAAACCAGGAAAACAAAACTTCGAGGAAGCGAAAGAGTAGGTGTTGTTATTTAGGAAGCCGAGAAACGATAGGTGGATGAAACCAGAAGGAGTAGTCCGTCAGTAGAATGGGCGAAGAGGGCTTTTTGCCGCAAGAAGATTCTTCTTGCAGCTGTAAATACAAGTGCAGAAGTGAGGAAGCATGTAATCAGAACCACGGACGTAGATCGGAATGTGGAGCAAACATCTCCGTGGCAATGGGAAATGATATCAGCAGAGAAGTCAAGGCTGGAAGCATTCATAATGTGGTGGTGCTACGGACGAATGGCGGAGATGAAATGGATCGACCGAGTGACTAAGAAGAGTGGGAGAAAGCAGAAAAAGGGTTTCAGACTTGATGTGGCGGAAATAATCCATTATACGGAATAAATACGGAGAACACAGAAAGAAAAACACGAGCCAAATCCACAAAAATAAACTTTACTACGACCCGGGTTTCACTGTATTTACAGCATCGTCAGGATGCTGGCGGACCTTCGTCAGGACCTGACGATACTGTAATGCAGTGAAACCCGGGTCGTAGTAAAGTTTATTTTTGTGGATTTGGCTCGTGTTTTTCTTTCTGTGTTATCATGTTTCGCTTCCACTCCATATCGCCTGAATCTTCAGAAAATACGGAGAAATATCACTGTGAGCTGCAAACGACCTCCGGGTTGATAACTCCAGTGCCATGGCGATTCAGTGCGCGTTGATGTGGTAATTATGCGTATTTTTTAAACTTCCATCCATCTGAAATCCTGCTAGCCTTGCTCGGAGGGGAAATGCAAGGTCGGCCTTACTTCTTTTATGTTAACTGAACATTTAGATATATTGTCATTACGTAATTGACAACTTTGCTGCACCTCAGCGGGTTTGACAATATTAATGATTTGACTGCGTTCATCACATAGTTGAAACAATTCTTATTTGGATAAAATATAACTAAAATGGTCCTCACATTATCAGAAGCTCATGAAAGTAGTAACATTACAATCGCAGACGAAAATCTTTCGAAATATCTGAAATGTAGTTCAAAATTACTTCCTTTAACGTTTCCCGATGAATATGAATGATTGAGTTACCTGCTTTTAAATGTTAACCCCTCAAGCCTGGAGGTGATTAAAATGACTGCGTCCCTTAGGTATGTATGTATGTACCTCCTACGCGAAACGTTTTTAACTTATAAAAAAGGCTCCTATCTATATTACTGAAGCTAAAAACAAAGTCATTAATAAATAAGCTTTAAAATGGTATTTGATTGCAAATCATTGAATTTATTTCGAGAAAGTCACATAAAATACCTTATTATCTCCATAATCAAATCAGATTCTGCGTCATACTGCTCCTCGTACTCGTTCGTTGAGTCCAGAGATTCTTCTAAGAGTCCACGGACACTTGAGAGGCACATATGCCACACCTAGGCATTTATTTAATGTGAAATGCAAGGAAATGTGGCGTGGAAATGCATTCCAGCGGCAACCCTGCCCATCTTAGAAGTAAGCACACGGAGGGTGTTTTGAAGCGACCGATGTAAAACCCTTATCTGCCAAAACGTGCAGGTTCAACTGTAGTTCAAAGACACAACCCTTGGGCATTTCCAGTTGTCTCTTTCGGGATCCGCCGCGTAGGTATATGGAGCTTCGTCACCCAAGCTGTCGCGTCCGTGTACCTGTAGGCAGGCCGCATCACAGGTCAGGGTAAATAACCGGTTATTTACCCTGATGATGCAAAGGCCTGCAACTGACGCGAAAGCTCGGGCGACGAAGATCCATACGCGGCGGATCCCGAAAGAAAAAAACTGGAAATTCTCCACGCTGCGAAAACCTACGCTCCACTGCCACCCATAGGCAATTAACACGAGTTGGGTAGTGCACCATGGAGAGGTAGTGCAATGTACTGGGTGGCGATCGTCAGGGAAAACCTGGAAATGTCAGGGAATTTCGAATTTCTGGAAAAGTCAGGAAAAGTTAGTGAATTCTCGTAACTGTCATGGAGAAACTGGGATAGGAAATTCTCGTTATTTGTATACAATTACGTTTATATTACCCGCCCTTTATTTCAACAAAACATTTCATCATTTAAACTAATGTCCGTCGCTGACGTGCATAGAAGAAGCCCCGTCAATTCGTTGAGCATTAAGTTGTGAATCGTAGTTATTTAGTGCCTAGTAGTGTTAAAACTTTAGGATCACAACGTGTTCCGCTCATCACAAAGAATCCGAGGCTATGTTCTTCGGAAGATTTTACCTCGCGTTTTTTTTAATTTCCGAAACTCGAGAGGTAGCTGGAGCACACTAGCTCGTAGTAAATAGGTGCTTGCAGTTCTAAAAATTCGAGACGGTGATTATTAACATGGTAGTATAAGTACGATCGCACGTGTAAACAAAATCTTTCGTAAGATCATCTTCGAATCCCATACCCCCCTTCTTGAGACAGTAAGAAGAGGCCTCCTTCCACCTTTCACGCTTGACGTGAATATTGAATTCCATCAAGCGTGAAACCCTTAGCTACCTCTCGAAGCATTTTAGCCAGGTCACAAACCACCTCAAATATGATATTCCTGAATATGATGCCGCCGTTGCTAATTGCCTCCTGTACTATCTGTGGCGCGCTTACGTTTTGTTTATACAAATGTTTTTACATTTTTGGTTCCCTCTTACAACCAAGGGGTTATAACCATGTTAATCAAATTGTTATTCGCTTCTGACGGTCAGTCGTGCTATCCGATTTTTGAACTAGTGCAACAACTTGGCTTTGGTGTGTATTTTTCAGGCACCTTAGTGATACATGTGTCGGAGTCCGCTAGTAAATTTGCCATTAACTTTCCCTTCGATGCCTTTTAAGTAATCCTCAACTTCTCAGAACTACCACTACACGCTACCTCTTTCTTGAAGACATTGTCAATTTGTAATTTCCCGTAGGAAACATGCATGGCTACGAAAATACGATACGCAGCCGCGGAAGAACACTCGCCTCGGTCGCGCCAACGCTCGAAATGGTTCAGGGGACTCACCGTAATGCAAAATTAGCTGTTATATAGTAGGATTTCGATTTTACGTAAAAATTTAATTTTACACCAGTGAATGGGGACGTTTACCATGATTTTATTGCCGAATATGATAGTTTTTAAAATAAAAAGACCCGTATTTTTCCGTTTTTTGATCCGTCAATTATTTCTCGACTTGTAAGCGGCGAAAAACTGATGTTTTTAACCCTTTCGGAAAAGTGGGCGTGGTGCAACCTCTGACGTATATCGACTTCGTCCAATCACAACTGAGCCCGCGAAGCTACTTTCCCTTATCGCAAAGGGAGGTAAACAGCTGACTCTGCCAATAGGAGGGATTGCGACAGGATATGTGCGAGCAGACCTTCCGAGAATCCCCCTCCACTCCCTTCCCTCCCCTTAAGAGCAGTCAAGGACGGGAGGAAAATGACGTCACTGTTATCACAGCAGCTTTTTAGGTGGGCGTCACCTTTTGCTTATTTTAATTTTTGATTTATGAGTAAATGGTTGTGGTTAGAAGATTAATTTTTCACTAAAATTCTATTTTCGTTTCCATCTAACAATTTCGTGCAAAAAATTGCGATTTCGGTTCCGAGTAAACGCACCCATTAGAGGCTGATTCCTAGAGTATTCTTATGGAGTCATTAATTGATTTTACGTGAATTCATCGTTACAATTTTACATAAGTCTATTTTGGTCCACGGTGAAGGTATCAATTCGATGTTACGAAATGAAACAACAGATCTCAAATAAACTTAAAATCGGAGATGATTATTCCCCATCTTTAAAGGAAATATTCAATTTAATGCCGTACTACTGTGAAATTCAAAAGGTGTTTACTTGATCACGCTCTGACAGTTGCGCCGGAATGCTCACGCAAAGCTGCCTTATGACCTTGAGATAGCAACCCCGTCACCTCTTCTGAGTGACGAGATGAATCTTGCTTTGGGGTCGCCTGCGAGCACGAGTGCCGTGACACTGGTGTCACTGGCGCGTGTTATTGAGCGGAATAAAATACGGAGGACGTTTGTCGTCCACCGATGCCAACAGCAGAGGTAATTGGGAAGATACGTGACATTGTAGTATTATATAAAACATCACAACTGATGGCATCACGTGGCTAAAACTCGCCTAAATGCTTGCAATAATTTTTCACGTAGAAAAATCTTCATTCACTATCTTTCCCATGTACCTACTGGATAGGTCTCTTTTGGTTGCGTTGTCTGTACTTACGCAATCTAGAGCTTTAAGTAGAATTAGATATACGGTTTGGGTGATCCAAAAATTTAATAAATTGAATTAAAAAACCAAGCAATATGAAAATGATAGCCAACACAGTGTTATTAAAGACAAAGAAATTATGATTTTTGATAAATGGCAATCGCGAGTGATGTTATCGTATATACTACATGCGCTGTTTTTACCCTTTTGCGCTGGAACCTTGCAATGAAAAATGCGATGGTAAAAATATGTATTAAAAGTGACTATATTTTGGATGAGAGTTTAACTTATGAAGGTTTAATATATTTTTTCATTAGTGTAGTTGTAGCTTGTAATGCATTGATTACAGCTTTTATGAGTTTTCACGAAAATTTGATTCAGCAGAAATAAAATATTCCGGTAATAGGAGACTTTAGGTTAGGTTCGGTCAGGGAAATTGTGAAGACCATCAGGGAAAATTCAGGGAATTTAAACATTGGATATCAGTAGCCAACCTGAATTTACCTACTACTACCGAACCTTTCCCACTTCGCGTGAGTTCGGCATGTGTGTGAATAACGGGTCATCAATTACACATGGGCTTTGGCTCTTAGGGAAGAGGAGATTCCAGTGGCGGGTTCACCCCGTAAAAATCTCCGTGTACTTTTCTTTATAATCCTTCAGTTACACAAAATTTGTTGGAAAATATGATTTATCTTCACAAACGCCTTCAATGATAATCACATTCACTGAAGCATTGAAACCTACATTTTCCGGCAGCATAATGTCCATTTATTATGTTTTGTAATTATTCCGCCAATTTCTATGGTGAAATAGAATAGAAAAAAATGTTGAATAGATGCATTTTGCGAATAAATTGAAAGAGCGCGTGTAAGTGAAAAATATCGCTTTTTTGAAGTAGTGTGCTGAGCTTAGTAGTTTATTCTGTGCAAAACTATGCTCACTGTAGAGTGTCCCAGACAATGTACTACAATAAACGCATGTCCAAGTAGAGTTTCAGGAATGTCGAAAAAATGACTTTCGTTTTCCGGACCCGTCTGGTTGAAGTGTTCACTCCTTGAACCTGCAGTCCGGTTGGTCTTGGTATCCGCCGCAGTGCACGCCTTGCAGCTCACGCTTCACGCACGGCTCCCACTCCGCGCGAATTGCATATCGCGCAGGATGCGCCCCCGCGGCCTCCCAACGGAGAGAGGGGGGCGTGTGTCGTCACCAAAGCTGATCACTTGTGCTTCGTTCATTTCCTGAGGATCGAGTCGAGCCACTCGTCTCCGCGTGCTGTAAAGTTCGGCTGTCGGGAGTACCATCTGTCCACTCAGCCTCGTAAGCAAGCATCCTCCTGTCGCCCCACTCTAAGAAATACTAGTCTTCCGCTGGCGGTGGAAAGAGCTTCTGAAGAATTATTCGGCGAAGATTCCGCCTTATAACCGGGTCGCTCCCCTCTGCAGGTCCTTCCTAGCGATGATCTCTCTACCCGCTGTGGTCTCTGCGTCAGACCTTTGAGCCGAGCAGCGTCCTGTCTCCAGAGAGGCAGTTCCTTCGAGTGTTGCTGCCAGGACGTTTGGGTCCACTGTGAGGGTCTTGCGGGATTGCGAATATATTGGTCTCCCCTTAAAAATCGAAAAATAGTCTTTCTGCAGAACAGAAGAGCAAGTCGTTTGACGGAAGTTGGCTGTGGGTGGCAAAGATCCCGTCCTTGCTCCTTCATGCTCAAGGCTAACTTGCAGATGCAGATACTCTGTAAATCATAGCTGCTTCACAGTTGGTCTCCAAAGCTAAAACTAACATTTCGTCCCTTATGCAGTCGGGTGATTACCCCAGTAATGGACATGTTAAGGTCAAATTATCTTCAGTTCAAATATACTAATCGTCAATCACCTTTGCACACATCCAAACAAAGTATCGAAGTCAGAGATGTGAAATAACATAGTAAATCAAGAGAGGAATCAATGGTCGCGTTAAATTTACCTGTTCAAGAAATTTCACGAGAGAGAACAAACCTTGCCGACTCCGGTAACTTTATCCGCGCGTATTTCCGTTGTCACTTGAGCAAATGGTTTCCGCACGGATGGTGCTTAGCACCGCTCAGCGTCCCCATGGTGGAGCAGCACCTACGGACGACAGCTCTCGAGAAAGCATCTCGTAGGTTGAGCACCGCCGGGTAGCGTCCGACTGGACCCTTCTCTTCCCCCAAGACTGCTGAATGCGCTTCAAAGCATCACTTGAGCATCGACATTGTGGTGAAAGAAAGCAAGTGACATTGTCTCCAGCTTTTGGAGTTATACCTAGGGCTCCAGGAATGAACTCCTCGTTAGTCTTTCTACCACTTACCTTCACCTTATTTTACCACTTATCTCCGCCGAGGGCATCACGGACTGCCTTCTTGATGTTTCCTGCATTATCAGTGACCACCAAGGCGACCCTATCATTTCCTGTCCCCTCCTCAATTGTCACGGAGAGAATTGTTTCATCTCGCATCCTTTCAAGAAGTGAAGGGAACCACTCAAGAAGAGAGTGGCCAAGGTGAGGCTGCCCACTTCTAGACTCTATGGATGGTGTTCTTGTGCAGCTCCTCGTACTTGAGGAGGCGAGTGACAGTCTTTGCGCTGGAAGGCTTCCAGAGCGGCACTGTGCTATCTTAGAAAAATAGCGGAAGCCATCATTTCTGGAGGAGGCATGTGTTCCTTACAAATCACGTGGACAAGTCCATCACAAAGTTCTGCGTCATTGTCTCCCCCCTCTGCCGAAAAAAAATATGTGGGCAACGATTAATAGTAGAGGAACGTGATAGTTCGAATAAAAGGTATGCAGCTGAAAAATTGTGGCGATCCCACATAGCAGAAATACCGCTCATTCACGTTAGCAGTGAATGATTTTTTTCTCTATGGAATTTCTGCTATTGTGCTATTTCAGCGGGTAAAGCCGTTAAGGTGCTCGCGGCAAGTTTGCTCATTTACAAATCTCGAATATCACATGTGATGCCTCAAGTAACCTTCGGAGATGTCTCTGAGATGTCAATATGTCCAGAGGAATTTGGCATTTTGAAAATAAAAATTCTATGGTAACTGCATGTAACATGGTAATAATATTAACTTCAGGATAGCTCGGAAACTATGGTAACTTGTTGGTTACGTTTAAATGATGTAGAAATTAATTTTGTAAATATCTCTCAGCGGTCTCGGTCATTTAGACGTTCGTGATGTTCGAGACGTGATGGTGAGACATCGATTGCTATGTGGGAAGTGTGTACTAGTTTGTGAGGAAAATTTTCAACTTATCGCAAGTAACCGTCTGAAGGACACCTACCGGAAAATGACTTGGCACGCTTCCAGTTACATTCCAAAGGTAGGTAGGTATATGTGGTGGCTCAGCAGAGGTTGAGCCATTTCCGCCCTTCTTTCCCTTCTTCCTGAAGAAGCTGCGGAGTGGGAAGGGCCACTTTCGTAAGGATCTTAGGAATACCCTGCAGAGAAATGATCCAAATCCTAAAAACATGGAGGACGCAACCTAAATGCGAATGATTTTCGATGGAAAGTGATTTTGGTACTGCCAATCAGTGGGGGAGTTCTGTAACTTTTGTCGACCCTCAAGAAATGTTAAATGTCTTCTCAGCGGGCTTTTATCTACGGTAGCAAGTCTGTAAGCCTTAAATAATCTATTTATACGGGCGATATGTACCTAAATTAATTGACAGTTACCGACGATGAAAAAAGGAAAGTTTCGGGAACTTGAATAAAATACCTTATAAAACACCAAAATGCTCTTTCTTTCATTTTCAGACAACAGAGTCGGATGGATAAATACTTGTATATAAGTAGCCACGAGTTTTAATAACATTAGCAATTTTAAAATGTACTAAAAGAAACATGTATTCAACCAACTTCCAGCTGCTTAGCAGTTTTTGTTAGGCCGCACAGTGGGCTGGGAGGCCAATGCACACGGACAAAAGTCATAACACACTCAAATCAGTCTGAAATTGTATTTTTATGGGTTTTTGTTGACCGCGGGACCAAATTTGATGTTTTCTAAGCATTATTCCGTCTCTTGATAGCTAATATTGGCGTATGAAAGTTATATTATGGACTCCTCGAATTTGATAGAAAACGAAGGAAAACAACCTGTAGAGTAAAATTAATATGTATTTATGTTCTTATTACATCGTTAAAAAATTATCTCATACTCATCTTCGTCACTCGACGGGCCATTGTCTTCCATTTAAGTCAAAGACACACAGGGCTCTTTAAGAAGTTGGAGAACTTGGGGTGATAATTGCCCTCTACTCTTAGGATGCTTACATTCCTGCGCATCTTTGGAATTCATTCCTATAGGGAGGGTGCCAGTTTGGATTGGCACCATGCAGGTGCATCTGGTGCACTGTGAGTGGCATTTTGTACCAAGGTTATACAGTTACACTCCTTCCTGGTGTTTCTAAGGCATACTTCTCCAATGCAAACACATCCATTTAATAGCCACTTGCCATTGCATGAAGTAATACCGAGAAGCGCTGAACCAGATCATCGTCTAAGCTAGTGATGGAAGCTGTAAGCGAAGTATTATCGAATAATTTGGAGATATATTCCCATCATTAGAAGAGCCAAATCCCTACTTCGGTATATGTATGATTAAACCCTTTTTTGTTTGAATACCTTGTGAATATTTTGTTTCCGAAGTTTAACATTTTCTTTTCTTCTGTAGTTCCAACCTGTCATTTTCCGACGCCCAACTGATAAAAAACATGTATCAGGTACTCAAAAGAGCGGATCCATTGGTGTAAAGTGGACAACCGAAATCTCTGGGTATCTTTGCCGGCATTGTCAAGAGATACTGGATGGTGTTCATTTGAGAAGGATTCGCATTGCACACACAACACGACTGCGATAATTTTGTGCCAGTTAATTCGCTTGATACTGTTTTCCATCGACCATCGGTCAGGTGCATTTCATGAGATACTGACACTTGGCCCCCGAAACCGATGGAAGGCGTGATATTTCCTCCTTAACACGAACAGTCTCCTGCAGAATCCGCGCTGTGGTTTTTTTAGTGAACCCTAATTTTAACGTCCGACAATAGCGTTGCGACGATGTCCTTGGATTTATGTTCAATGGATCAATGGATCTATTTTTGATACGTATTCTTGTCTGACGAAGAATTGTATCATACTGATGTGATACAAAGGCTCCGGTCATCAAGGCGAAAACCTTGAGCCAGTTGCATTGAATATCCTGAGCTCCCATTAGATCCATCCCCATTTAGAAATTAGCGCCAAATTCGACAGGTGGTCGGGGAAGGGGAGGGGGGGGGGGAGTCGAGAACAGGTTTGAGAGTAGTAAGTAGTTGAGTAACTGTGAGATCCATCAGTGTTTCTGCAGAAGACTCTGTAATGAGCAGAGGCATCACAAGGGATTCTTAGCCAATTGCATGATTTCATAGCTCGGATACAAATTGGTGGCACTGGCACCATCTCTCGAAAACAGATACTCTCCTTTCGTGAGTTTAGCGTGGAAGATTAGATTTAGCGCCTTTTCAGGAGTATATGAGCCTATAATATCGGTATTTACCTGCTCAGCCGTCCACGTAAGCTCACTTTTTTGGGACGTGTCGGTGTAGTGGAGAAAACTTTGCGCTCTCGCCCTCTCTTCTGATGTATAACATCGAGATAAACTTGATGATATACATTAGTACCGATGGCACGTGCCATGACTACCTATTTATTACGCTATTTTATCTATTTACGCCGCCAAGACTGCTATGTATGCGGCGCGGTGTACTATTGCGGAGTGGGCGAGACGAAGCGTTGTCGCGCACTTATCGTCACGGCATCAAAACCGTAGGTCTCCGCAGTCTATTTTTGTTGCGATATGGTCAGTAGATCATGCCTCGCATATCTCATGCCGGCAGACAACCGTGAAACGCGGTGAATTTTTTGTAGCTCACCTTTTTTATGTAGTAAAACTTTGTGTATTGGGATATAAAGTTGTATGTATCTTTATAAAATTGCCGCAAAACCATTAATCCTGAAACGTTAGGTGAAAATATAATGCCCATAGTACAGTTATCCGGAAAAATATTGAAACCGTATCAAGTTACGATTTTGATCGCAACAGGAAAATTTGCAAGTTCGCCACGTCGCGATGGAAAACCACGTATCGAAAACCGGCGAAAGGAAAGGCCTATGTCTACAGAATTCACTTTCCAACTGTCTAATTTCTTCTCAAATATGTTACTTGGGATACTTTGCTTTAAGTTAACGCAGCTTTTGGGATTTTTCATTAAATTCATAAAACGACTTCTGTCCGCCTAAATCGTCCTCCCAGCCCACTGTTGAGGGTAATGTCTTGTTTTAATTTCGTCCATCGTCACCTTACTATGCATGTCTTTGAACGTCTACTGATGCTTTGCTTCATCTCGCGTAATTAATCATCTCCTCCCATTTGCCATTCTGAAAGTATTTACACGTTTATGTTGTGGATATTCAAACAATCAACTTGAAGAGTAAATAAATCACACTTTTAAGAACTATGAGTCACACTCCCCTATAAATTTCCCTTACTTACAAAGGTCTATTATATAAACCCCCAGTCTTTTGTCTTTTAATGTAAAATGGGCGACATGTTGAAGTTATTTCTTCTGTTGTACTTCCCTCACATAGCGGCTTTAAACTTTGTTTCGAGTTGTTGACTGATCTCCGTGGTTATTCATTTCTCGAGTAGTTGCGTATTGCGTAAAATTGAGTATTTGCGCTGGAAAATGAGGAAAAGGATTTCATTGGCTCTAGATTATTATCTTACGAAAATTCTCATGTTCGTAATAGTCGACGTTTCTGGTCAGTTGACAATTTTGACCAATGGCAGTTATGGACTCGCAAACGTCGACAAAAATAAGCAACAAAAGTTTACAGCCTTGCCCTGCAAGAAACACTTATTGACGAAATAGGAGGAGTATCCATTGTTGCGTTCAACATAATTAAAAGCCCGAATGGGTTCAAAAGACTGATCAGACAAACGTTCAGAAACGACACGACGCACTGTGGTCTGAAATCGGATATAGCCGGACAAAAGTCCAAAATTGCTTCTTTTGAGGTACACACTTGAAACTTGTCATAAACGCTCAGAATTGATCACTGATAATGGAACAATAAGCCATTTTTGGATGATCTCATCTGTTTTTGAGGTACAGAGGCCCAAACTTGGCCAAGTTTCCAAAAACACACCCGATCTTGCTTTTCTTCAAAAATATTTGAAGTTAAGCTGCTGGTGGAGTTTTGGAAGGATTTTTATGAAGTAAAAAACATTATATTCCGGTAATATGGTACTTTATCTATATTATCTGTTAGTTTCAAAGATTTTGGTTAATATTAGTGTGGTATTACGTCGCAAAATGGCGGACCCTTTTTCCGGGTAAAATTTGACATAAAGTAGACAATATCTTTATTTTAAGAAAATTACCACCGCAAAAACTTTCATGAAAGTATTTAATAAAGATCTTTTAAGAATGTAAAGCAAAAATCTTGGAAAAAAGTTTGCGGCTGCGAAAATGAACGCAATTTTTCGATCGCGCTTCACGGCACGGCTCCGCGACGCGGGGCGTAGAGACTCGGTGACTCCGTTGGATATTTCAAGTTGTTTGGAACTAATTATTGAAAATTGTCATTTTAACCATGGTATACAGTCTCTATTGACCTGAAATACTATATTTAAGATATTACGAGGATATTGGATTGATCGAATTGATCACTGAACGCGTGACTCTGGTATACATGCTCTGGTTTGATACTTTACGGATTCTTGCCGCATGTTGGAACATCTTTTGGTGTAGAATTTAAGTTTTCACGCGAAGGGTACCCTACACATTTACCAGGAAAGGCAACAGTCAGAGATTCTTTTTCTACTCCTTACCCTTTTCACACTTGCCGAGGAGGAACGTGCGAAAAGGGGCTTTTTTATGACACCGCGCAGCCTTTGACGGTATTTAACGGGTATTTCCGAAGGGGTTTTTCCTTTTCCCTTCAAAAACGCATTTTAGCTGGCAGTTCTTATTTGGATTCGGTGGATGAGTGTTGTGCCTGTAGTGATTTAGTGATTTGCTAAAATCTGTGTGTGTCTAGTGAATTGATTCGTCATTGAATATATATCATATACACGTACATGGAATATACATATGTATCATTGAATTAGTTTCGCTGTTTATTTCCTGTGTTGGTCAGCGGTGTTTCTGGTTTACTCAATAGTCGTTCTTTTTCATGGTTAGTATTTTGAATATAATTTTCAGTATCGCTATTTATTCTTAGCATTTCACTTCGACGCTTATAATGTTCCTTTTTATAAAGCTTCACGGCGTTTTTTCGCCGATCTTATATTATGGAAAATATAATCGTGAAAGGTATTCATCGTGCGACTTTCATTACATAATATTATCTGTCGCATCCATACACAGATTTTTTGTGTTGTCCAGCTCTGAAATGACATCATATCAGATCACACGTTTGGAGCTACACAACAAGATAATTGAGATGAAAGGAAAATCATTGCACGATAAAAAAATATTCTTGCTGGATTTGTTATCTCGGACTTTGAATTTAGAGAATCATTTCGATGCCCTAGATAGTCTCCGTGAATTTTTATGAAGGTTCTTGGTATATTACCAGAAAAAGTGGGAAGAGTGTTTTCGAAAAAACGAGCAATTTTTAGCTCGCAATAATGCATGGCTCAAAGAGCCAATTATTTTCCCGGAAGCAGTCCGTGAGTACCTACCAGGTACTTCTACAATGACCGGAATGTATTTTCTGATTTATTTCTTTTGCCCAATATCATGGACGAAGGTTTTTACATGGAATTTATATCTTAACATTATTGATTCATTAGGTTCATTGGGGCGACCAAAAAAAGGTTTTAGGACTTCCTCAGACAGGTCAAAAAGAAGAAAAGTCCAAAATATTGAAAGTTCTTCCTCTGCTGCCGAGCTCGCATTGGCAGCCTCTTGGCAGAGAGGAAGGAGATAGTGCTACCGCTCAACTTCTCACGGAAGTAACGACTACCACTCCCACTAGAGCAAGAAGAATTCTCACTAGGTGGAGGAAAAAAGATGAGATGCAGTCGGGGATGTCGCCAGAGGAGGCTCTATCTCTGATGATCACCACTGAGCTGACAAAGAATCAGTATAATTGCTCCGCTCTTAGTTACGGGCACAACCTGTACCCTATCTATGTGCGAGTGTTAAATGCAAAAAGCGCTGCATACCCCGAAGGGATACACATAACAGAAAACATTAGCGAAGTGAGTTTACAAGATCTATTGAACAATACAGAATCGCGGATACTGACATGCGTTTCCACGACTCTAGCATCCGGCAACAAAGTAAATTGCACATTAATTTGCAAATATGGATTTGATGGGAGTTCGGGCCTTTCGCAATATAAACAGTTGTGGGAAGAAGCAGATACTTCAGATGAATATTTATTTATGAGCGCCATGGTGCCACTTCGTTTGCTGAATGACGCAACTGGTACGAGCTTAAGGCATTTCTTGTTTCATACCTTGTTTATCTTTGGCCAATCTGATAGCAGTACAGTTGAGTACCAATAATATATGAACTATTTTAGGTGAGATTATCTGGAAAAATCCTCGCCCGTCGTCAACCATATTTTGCCGGCCCATTCGCCTTCAGTGGCTAAAAGAAACCAAGGAAGTTGCTATGGCGGAAAGGAATTATGTACAAAAGCAGATAGATGGCTTAAAAAATTGTAATTGGGGAAATTATTCTGTTAATTTCAGCTTGCTTCTGACCATGATAGATAGAAAGGTAAGGATTTTTCCTATTTTTATAGTGATGGACAAGTAAATGCTGGTGGATATTGTTAAACAAATCTATAAAAACATTTTTTAGGTATGCAATGCATTGCATGATTGTGCTACTATGAGGTGCTACATCTGCGGAGCGAAAGCTTCCCAGATGAATGATTTAAGGGCAATGAAAGATCAACCAGCAGATGTTACTAAATATTCCTTTGGTCTGTCTACCCTACACTGCTATATTCGGTTTTTCGAATGCGTATTGCACAAATCGTATCGACTGGAGTTAAAACAGTGGCAGGTGAGAAATAATCCAAACAAGCTGGAAACTGATATTTAAGGTAAAATAAATATCTTTAATGATAAATAAATAAATAATGATAAATCTCTTAATAGGCCCGCGGCAACCTAAGAACACAGCTAACAGAAAAAAAGATTAGCATTCAGAAGGCATTTAGAGAAAGGATGGGGTTGATAATGGATGTGCCAAGGCCTGGATCAGGAAACACGAATGACGGTAACACGGCAAGACGTTTCTTTGATTCTCCAGAGCTGGCCGCTGATTTAACTGGCAATTGTATAAAATGAACCCAACTTCTCAGCAATAGCCACCAATAGGAAAATTTTCTTTCCTTTCTAAGATTTATGTTCTGATGGGATGTGCAAAGGTAAAACTTACAATAGCAAAATTAAATTTCAATGTCGTGTTTACCAGAGTCACGCGTTCAGTGATCAATTCGATCAATCCAATATCCTCGTAATATCTTAAATATAGTATTTCAGGTCAATAGAGACTGTATACCATGGTTAAAATGACAATTTTCAATAATTAGTTCCAAACAACGTGAAATATCCAACGGAGTCACCGAGTCTCTACGCCCCGCGTCGCGGAGCCGTGCCGTGAAGCGCGATCGAAAAATTGCGTTCATTTTCGCAGCCGCAAACTTTTTTCCAAGATTTTTGCTTTACATTCTTAAAAGATCTTTATTAAATACTTTCATGAAAGTTTTTGCGGTGGTAATTTTCTTAAAATAAAGATATTGTCTACTTTATGTCAAATTTTACCCGGAAAAAGGGTCCGCCATTTTGCGACGTAATACCACACTAATATTAACCAAAATCTTCGAAACTAACAGATAATATAGATAAAGTACCATATTACCGGAATATAATGTTTTTTACTTCATAAAAATCCTTCCAAAACTCCACCAGCAGCTTAACTTCAAATATTTTTGAAGAAAAGCAAGATCGGGTGTGTTTTTGGAAACTTGGCCAAGTTTGGGCCTCTGTACCTCAAAAACAGATGAGATCATCCAAAAATGGCTTATTGTTCCATAATCAGTGATCAATTCTGAGCGTTTATGACAAGTTTCAAGTGTGTACCTCAAAAGAAGCAATTTTGGACTTTTGTCCGGCTATATCTGATTTCAGACCACAGTGCGACGCATGGATTTCAACGAACTTCAAAACAGACTGCCGAACGTGAAAGTAGAATGTGGAACTCCAACTGTCTGGATCTCCTCCTGATGGTTCTGTTGTTGCTGCCGCTGCTTGCTACTTTGAAAGTGCCTCTTGAAGTGGCTTTAGAAATTAGTTTTATTTCCACTGGTGGCAATCTTTCTCAAGCGCTTCTTGCATTTGGCCTCTGCCACGGTGATACAGTTCACTACCCGCCAAGTCCGCGGGCAGGTTAGAAGCTGCCCTCGCCCTGTCCAGTGTGACCAGAACGTTTTCCACCATTTGGGCTGATCGCAAAGCTCAGTACGCAGTACAAAGTAACGTTTTGTGGAAAGAAAGAAACGAATACGAATTTCTTTGTGGCGACCTTTGTAAATGCATTATTGATAGCATGGAGAGGACTCCAATGAATGCATTCTACATCTACATCTATACGATACCCTGCAAGCCACCGCGAGGGTGTGTGGCAGGGGGTGAAGATCACCAGGCATGCACTACTAACATGCAAACTAGCAACTATATTGTCTCATGCAACTTGATTGTTAGTGTCTACAGTTTTTAAGGGGTAAGACATGCATCATGCACTACATAGTACTCTAAAATATTTCCCCTACCTATCCCTTTGCTATGCTGCCTATTCTGTTCTCTTATAGTACGGGGGAAAAATGCCATTTGAATCTATCTGTACGACAATCTATCTCTCTAATGTTATTTATCTGGTCGAATCTAGCATAATACGCTGGTGTTTTTAATATGTGCCTAACATCTTCAGTAAAGCTATCCGATTGAAATTTCTCTAATAGATTTAATTTGAACTTTAACCTACGCTCTAATGATGATTCCCACCCTAAAAGTAACCAATAAAAAGAAATAAATCCTCATTGTACCCACTAGTATCATCAAAGTAACAAGCGCCAATGACACACGGCTTTGCCTGGCGAAGAGACGAGACGTGAGACGTAGGGTTACGTCATTCTACTGTAATGCCTCTATGACGTCATCACACCTCAGTTCAGCCTCTGTCGAATTTTCGAACTGAAGACGAACGTGAGCCGAACTAGCCATCACAGTTCAGCATAAACAAAATTCCGTGGTTAACATTTAAATATTATATTATATATTATTCCGAAACGCCTACGTATATTGATCCCCAAGTCATTATTTCACTCAGACTCATCCAACATTCTAATCGCCAAGCAAGGAAGTGTAAAATGAAAGTCATGGGATAAATATTACGTAAATAGTTTGCAATATAGCACTGCTTCAGCCACTTACGTATTACGTATAAATGTAATTTTATTGGCTGTTAATGCGATCTTCAGAATTTTTATACCGCTTGAGGAAGAACTGGAACTTAATTTAAAAGCCATTATTTTTTTTTTAATCCAAAGCTATCGGCCTTCGTGTGTCGAGCCTCTTGCGAAGGAGAAGTGTTCTAGGTTTGCCGTTGAGCATTTCAGAATAGATATCCTACTCTCGGAAATAATTCCGATGCTTTCGGAAGACGGTCTCGGCATACCTTTTCAGCCTCGGAGCCGTTGTCTGCCGACACGTTTTATGGCACCCACCATAGTTGGGAAAGTTACCAAACAAAATTAACTGATTAAAGTTAATCTCTATAAAAAGTAACTACCTAGTGAAAGTTAAAAGTTACTTTTCTGAAAAAGTAACTGGTTAAAGTTAAAAAAGTAACTTTTACATTAAAAGTTACTTTTTTCAGTTACTTTGGCAAATTGGATGCTGTGGTAATCTAGGCCTTGATGGATTTTTTGTTTTGAGAAACAAAGCGAACACTGAAAACTGTCATTGTGGTTTTTTCCATCTGTATCCATTTGTTTAAAAATATTTGAATTGGGGATTTTCGTTGTAATGTCATTTAGTGTCCAGGGAGCTGTTGGTTAGGGTTCCTAGTTTCTGCTGAAAGGATTCGGCGAGTTTTCTGAAGTGGAGCTCCTATTCCGGGATTTTTAAATTGTCGTGAATGTAAGCTTTCTGACGAGCCATGGTGCGTCTGTAATTTGCCGCAAAAGATTGTTCTGAGCGGTGAAAAGTGCTTTAACATTAGTTTTTGATATCGTTCCCCACATTGCGATGTGAATCATCCCCTCACAATTGTAAAATTGCAGTGGAAACGACTTAGTTACATAGGGTTAGGGTAGGTGCTGGGGGTGTGGCTGCGCACTCGCTCTCTCTCTCTCGCGATCCTCACTGGGGGCTGATGTATTGACGACGCGATGTCGCCGAGTAAGGCATGCTACGTAGATTGGCGCATTGTGACAGATACATTAGTTTGAATGGACCCCTCCGTCTCGTTATCCGTCATAGGTGTTTAGGCGACCCTTCTTCCTCGGCTTCAACTATGTAGTATTGACGGCATGATGTCACCGAACAAGGCATGCGAGCCCTTTACGACATTGTCTTCCCGTGGTTTCGTGTTTTCTTATCTGAGAGTCCGTTCCTAAATTTGATGGCCACTTCCCTCAGCCCCGGTTTTGTTTGGATGCATTAGTCTGAGCCTATTCATTGGATTCTTGCTCAACTACCCTGTCATTCTTAGATACCGATTTATTTTCCCATTTGCCTGTTGGGCAACCTATGCGCCCTAATTCGGACAGGTCGACATTCGCCAAAAAATTAACGAAAAAAAATTAACTGAAGTTAGTTTTTCATCAGTTAATGCGTAACTTACCGATTAAAAGTTAACTCTTCTAAAAGGTAACGATTAAATTAAAAGTTTACCACATTTTTAACGATTACTTTTTTAAATTGTTAATCCCAACTATGACACCCACAACCCCGACCACTCGATACCCAGACGGGCAGGGGCGAGGGGGAGAGGTGTACGAGGGCCCCCTTATCACGATTGTACCCCCATGCATCAGGGGTTGTGGCCCACTTTTCAATTCCCCGATTTGTTAAATTACTATTACTAGCGACTCCGCTCTGACTTTGATCACTGCGCAAAATTGGCACAGTCTGCAGTGAACTGATCTCGTTAGCACATTCCTCGATACAGCACGTCTTCCTCGATAGCACTTTCGTTTCCTCAGGTCTGCATCACAGTGCATGTAACTGGTTAGCACGTTTTGCTTACCTTTTTAGCACGTTCAATGGAGGTCGAAATTCGTCCCGGGAAAATAGTCGCCGTGTAGGCTGATTAGACGATGGATATCTCGCAATAGGTTTAAATCTTACATTGAAATGATTGTTGTTGCTTGCAAAAATATTTAAATAGGGATAATATGGTGAAAAAATGTTTATGTAGAATTAAAAGGGCATCCAAAAGCCCCGCATCTTATCGCGATGTTCGTTTGTTTGACAATGGTCGACTTGATACTAGGCCGTCTCAATATACAGGCCTGACACTCACTCCTACGACGTCACGATAGTGATCCGGCGAGAACTCGCAGCGCGGAGAAATGCGAGATGTATTTTGAACACGTCGACTCATTTAACGTGGTAATTTGATCTGTTTTCATTACACTAATAATATCCCATCGTTTACCTGTTATACACATCCCTCCCTCATCCCAATTTGAATAAAATAACCTAAATATGATAATTATTGAGGCGTTTACGGAACACCACTTTTCATAGATTTTGTAACATTTTGCCATTTTATTGCATCACTTTTATTTTTACATTACTTATTAAAAAGATTGTTGCTCATTGTCCCGATACTTTTTCTTATCAGCATTGTAAGTGGCACTGAAATACAAGCCGCTCCGACTCAAAAACGTACGGCACACAGCGCTTTTCCCCCCAATACGAAATACGTAAGAATACTTTTTACTCGCCATCATTAATTTAGAAGCATACAATAGAGTAAATTATTTTATTTTTCGACGTGCGAAACTAATAATTTACTTAAGTAGACCATAAAAATTGTTTTTGATTTACCTTAGTTTTGCGGTGTATTTTTCATTTTTCAAGTTTTGTTCTCCTAAACTTCGTATTGTTATGCAATATAACTTATTCATACACAAGCTTAGATAGATAACGTTCTCGATAGGGCAGCTTTCACCGCGACCCTTTTGCCGGCTTCATCATTTAAAACGCTAGCGCTTCATTAAATTTTGATTGATGTCACCGAAAGGCAGAGCAAGCGTAAAATATGAAAATTATCATTACTAAAAGTTATATGTTCAATTAAGTCGGAAACTTAATTTAGTTCTGAGCGAGTAGCACTGCATGATAACAACGCTACTGAGGTTGTCTTAATTCAAAATGTTTTCGGCTGCCATTAAATCACGAATACAATGTGAGTGACAATGGTGATAATAAATTAAAGAAATCCAGCTGTCAAGGTAACCCCAAGGTGAAGAATACTGAAAAAATACAACCGCAAACATGAAGAGAACAAATTACGTCATACTAAATGACAACTGTTGCCAGGAAAATGAAAGGAATTTAACTTGCAACCTAGTACGCCAAGAATGACATGTAGGCATGTTACTCACCGGTCTAATTTTGTTTTTCTGCCGTGAACTTCACCATCTCAGGATTCCAAAACCACAAAGAAACATGTAAAATGGTAATCATCATCATAAGCCATCAATCCTCAGATTGGTGTGACGCAGCTCTCCACTGAGTTCTTCTATCGGCTAATCTCTTCATATTTACGTAATTCTTCTCTTTCACATTCTTCATCACTTGTTCCATATATCACTCGAGGCCTTCCTTTGCCATTCTTCCCTTCCACTTGTCCTTTAACGATTGTCTTCATCAGGCATTCTTGTCTTAAGATATGGCCGATTAAGTTATTCCGTCTTCTTCTTAGAGTTTTCAGCAGGCCTCTCTTTTCTTCCACTCTTCTTAAGAATTCTTCGTTTGTCACTCGGTCCATCCATTTAATCTTCAGCATTCTTCTGTAGCACCACATTTCGAATGCTTCCACCGTTTTCTTCTCCACTGCTGTCATCGTCCATGCCTCACTGCCGTAAAGACGCATGCTCCAGATGTACGTCCTGATGAATTGTTTCCTTACTTCTACGCTTGTGTTTCCTGATGTAAATTCTTGCTTCGTCCATCGTTGGTTAGTCTGCTTCCCAGGTAGCAGAACTCTTTCACCTCTTACAGTTTTTGCTCCCTTAGTATAACCTTAGTTTTGGCCTCTTCTCTTTTTCTGCACACCATTATCTTCGTTTAATTCTTTTTGACCTTAAGATGATATCTGGCCATTGTCCTTTCCATGGTTATTAGAGTCTTATTCAGATCCTTCTCTGTCTCTGCTGCGAGTGCTATGTCATCAGCGAATCGCAGCTTGCTAATTTTTTCTCCGTGGATAGTCACTCCAGAAGACTTCTCTTTGATTTCATTGATGGCTCTCTCGATGCAAACATTGAAAATTACGGGAGACAGTGCACAGCCTTGTCTCACTCCTTTCCTTACTCTTGCTTCTTCACAGCTGGGCCCTGATTTAATCACAACTACTTGATGTTTATGCAAAATGTGTATAATTCTTCGATCATTGTAGGACACTCCAATTCCTTTCAGAATATCAAGTATCGAATCCCAATCCGCGTTGTCAAAAACCTTCTCTAAATCCACAAATGCAATGAACGTCGGCTTCTTCTTCTCCTTCAGTTTTTCTACCTTTGAAATGTTCTTTACTATTTCTTCAATTTCTTGAATTTTAGATGGCATTTCATCATCACTAAATTATGGTCGCTGTCGATGTAGCTTTTGCAGTCGTCGCTGGGGTCGCTGGTCGTTGCAGGGGTCGCTGTCGATCGACCCCGGGTAGCTTTTGCAGTCCTTCACCTGACTCCTGAATCTCTGCTTCACTAAAATGTACAGTCTGTTTGAAATCTTCCTCAGTCTCCTGGCATCCTCCATGTATATCTTCTTCGGGTGTGATTTTTAATCAGTGTGTTAGTAACCCCTAACTAATGTTGTGGGCAGAACTCCAGCAGTCTTTTTCCTCTTTCGTTTCGGTTTCCCAATCCATATTTTCCAGTTATTTTTCCATCTTGACCTTCGCCGACGACAGTGTTCCAGTCTCCTAAAATAATTAGGTTTTCTTCTCCTCTTACCTGTTTTATAACTTTCGTGATATCTTCGTAGACGTCTTCCACTTCTTCATCTTCATAGTCCGTCGTAGGCATGTAAACCTGTACTACTACGGTATCTACAGGTTTGGTTTCGAGCCTCACCATTATAATCCTCTCACTGTACTGCAGGAAGCTCTTCACTCGCAGCTGTGCGCCCTTCCATAGCATTATGCCTACTCCAGCGTTACCATTCGTTGATCCAGTGTGAATAATTCTATAACTTCCACTCCAAAAGTCTCCTTCTTCGGGCCATCTCATTTCACTGATTTCTAATACATCGAGGTCCATTATCCGCATTTCCACCTTCAGGTTCTCCAGTCTTCCGCAGGTCCGAAGTGATCGCTCGTTCCACGTTCCTACCCTAAAAAGTGTTCTAAAAAGGGGGCTATTTTACCTCCGGAATATTTTACTCGAGAGGGTTCCATCACGTCTTGATAAGAAAGAAAAGAGTGGAGTAGCTGCGACTCCTCGGGATATAAATGTGGTGGTTTCCCCTTGCCTTCCACATCGCAGTACCACAGCCGTTAAAGTAAATGTTACCACGCCTGTAGTGAAATGGGTGTCGCTCTACCGACCATTTTGGTCTCCACCTTCACTCATATGAAGAAGAGCTGCTGCCCTCTCCTCCGGGTGATGAGAAGCGTAATTTTGTTTGCCTCCCGTCGCCTATTCACGGCATCTTCACAGGTTCTGTATTATTTAGAGGCCTACCTTACCCAGGGATAGACCAATACCCCCTCGGAATGCCGTCGCTTTTTGGCCACGACTGCGTATTCGATGAGGAGTGAACTCGCTTATCTCGCAGCTAACCTCTAAATCTAGAGGTCGACCCACCATCCGCAACCGGTGGACGCACTCGGTGGCTTTAAGCTTAGCCGCTAGAAAGCAAAATAGTAATATTGCACAAAAGGTGCTAATACTATCCCGAACTATTACTACATACGATTAAAAAGGCACATTTTACACTCCCAGCAGTGAACATACAAATGTCAACAGTAAAAGTCCTATAAACAAGCCGGTTAACAATTGAGCAACACCTTTCGTTCAGATTTCTTTCGTGACGTAACAGAGATTTTTCGTCCCATGTAAATCGAGACGGCCTTGCTAGATATCAAAACTCCGCGAGTGCCAATATTTCCCGACATTAAATGTTCGACAACTGCTTAGCATTGGCATCGGAAGGTCGGAGGTGAAAAGAAAACTATTAATTGAAAAGCTCAAACTTCTTAGAAAAGTAGACAAAAACTACGCATGAAGCGTGTTGAAATAGCGGCAAAAATTGAAGTACTGCCTCAGCGCATACGTTGTACTGCGTTTCCACCTTCGCTCCCAACTTTTTCCCAAAAAGTATAAAATTCAATTAAAGTATTGCGGCTTGGTCAAGTCTTATGACGTTAATGGATTCTCATTAGAAATATTAAATTGAAGACTAAATAGGTGTTCGCGGTGCTTCTAATGTTGCATAATTACGAAGAAAACGCTGTTTCGTAAACGTCGGTGGACATGGACGCATTAACCCGGTGGAGGACCCGAGAAACCTTCACGCACCTGTTTCGTGACTTTGCTAGAATAACTTAAATGAATATAAGTAAATCAATTGAAACTCTAAGGATATCATGACAAAAGTACAATTCATATTCTATCGAAATTCCATTTCATTTGTGCATTTCATATTGTTATGACAACCGCCAATGTGACGCTGCCCTCTGCGACTCGTAAAAAATAGTGCAATTTTTCATCCTCACTGCCAAGAGACGCCACAAAAATAATTACTTAAAAAAGTCTTTGACCTGCAGTAAACGAAAGACTGAATTATCTACACGCTGTTGTGCTTTGTATATCGCTTCTCCCGGTTTTTGAGATATAAACCTTCCTTCTTCTTGTGCCTTTTTGTGTGGACTGTATATAAAAAGCGTGCTCTTTGTTCATTATCGCCGTAATTAATTATTGAGTGCACACCAACCTAAGGTATCGTACGTATTTTCTTGAGAGGCGTGGCAATTGCAAATGAAACTTGGTTACAATAAATGAACACCAGTGATCTACAGAACGAACTAACTTGACGGCCCACGCACATATGTTCCCCTGGGAGTTATCCCCTCCCCCCACTTTTACAGATTTTGCAAGGAGTATGCCCCGCCCCCCTCTACGTTTCGGGGTGTTGTTGCCCTGCTCTGTCTCTGTCTGTCATCTCTGTCTGCTCTGTCTCTGTCATCCTCCTCCACACCGTCTCGAAAGCTCTAGGTCTCTTTTCGCCTTATTTAGTGCATATTCTCGTGCCATACAGTGTATAATTCTATAACTTCCACTCCTAAAGTCTCCTTCTTCGGGCCATCTCATTTCACTGATTTCTAATACATCGAGGTCCATTATCGTGTTCGTATTATAGTCACGAGAACCTAGGCGACGCATCTTCGAGGCACCCCCTCGGAGCAGCAAACGATAAGAAGGCTTCTTTTTCGGGAGGCCGCACTCCGTGGATATGCCGCAGGGCACCTTTGAGGCCTCCCCCCTCCTCTGCATAAGTGCAGGTCGTTGAGGAGGAGGGCCCGTGGCATGGTCCCTCACCGGACTGTGCCGTGGCCTTGCCGTTGCTCCAGAGGTCTTTTGCGTGCGCAGTGCAACAGTCAAATCATCATCATCATCATCATTGGTCAACAATCCTAGGATTGGTTTGACGCAGCTTTCCACTCGTTTCTTCTATCGGCCAACCTTTTCATTGTGACGTAATTCTTCTCTTTTACATTCTTCACGACCTGTTCCACGTATCTCATACGAGGCCTGCCTTTTCCAATCTTCCCGTTCACTTTTCCCTCGACGATAGTCTTCATCAGGCCATCGTGTCTCAAGATATGACCGATTAAGTTTTCCCTTCTTCTTTTAAGAGTTGTCAGCAGACTTCTCTTTTCTCCTACTCTTCTTAGCACTTCCCCGTTACTTACTCGGTCGATCCATTTAATCTTCAGCATTCTTCTGTAACACCACATTTCAAATGCTTCTACCCTTTTCTTCTCCGCTGCTGTCATCGTCCATGATTCACTGCCGTAAAGAAAAATGCTCCAGATGTATGTTCTGATGAACTGTTTCCTTACTTCTATGCTTGTATTTCCTGCTGTAAGTAGATTCTTCTTTTGAAAGAATGCCCTCTTTGCCTGGGCTATTCTACTCACTATTTCTTTCTTGCTTCGTCCATCGTTGGTTACTCTGCTTCCCAGGTAACAGAACTCTTTCACCTCTTCCAGTTTCTGTTTTCCTAGTTTAACGTTGGTTTTCGCCTCTTCTCTTTTGCTGCACACCAATATCTTAGTCTTCTTCTTATTGATCTTCAGCTGATATCTGGCCATAGTCTTTTCCAGGGTCGTTAGCATCTTATTCAGCTCCTTCTCTGTCTCTGCTATGAGAGCTATGTCATCAGCGAATCGTAGCATACTGATTGTTTCTCCGTGGATTTTCACTCCAGAACACTTCTCCTTGACTTCATTTATGGCTCTCTCGATGTAAACATTAAAAATTACGGGAGACAGTGCGCAGCCTTGTCTCACTCCTTTCCTTATTCTTGCCTCTTCACAGCTGGGTCCAGATTTAATCACAGCAACTTGGTTTTTGTACAGACTGTGTATAATTCTTCGGTCATTGTAGGACACTCCAATTCCCTTCAGAAATCCAAGCATTGAATCCCAATCCACGTTGTCAAAGGCCTTCTCTAAATCCACAAATGCAATGAAGGTCGGTTTGTTCTTCTCCATTCTCTTCTCTATGAGTAGCCTAAGGGCCAATATTGCTTCCCTTGTACCCTTACTTTTCCTGAATCCGAATTGATCTTCATCCAGGAACTCCTCTGCTTTTCGTTCTATTCTTCTGTAGATGATCCTGGTCAGTATCTTTGATGCATGTGTCGTCAGGCTTATAGTCCTAAAATTTTCGCATTTCTCCGCTCTCTTCTTCTTGGGAATAGGAATGATGATGTTTTTCTCGAAGTCCCTTGGAATTTCCCCTGTTGAATACATGTCGCAGATGGTTTTGTAGAGATGAATTAATGTCTTCTCTCCTGCATTTTTAATTAGTTCTGCAGGGACATCATCAATACCTGAGGCCTTATTCATCCGAAGATCCTTTACTGCAGCGTCGAATTCCGATCTTAATATTGATGCCCCCATATCATCTATTTCCACTTCGCTTTCCTCTTCAATAGCTTTTGTGGTGAGATTTTTTCCATTGTATAGCTCTTCCAGATATTCTTTCCACCTCTTCACTTTGTCCTCGTTTTCAATCAAAATTCCTCCATTCTTGTCCCTTATGGCATTGCCTCTTGCGCCGAGTCAGTCCTTCAAACAGTCAAATGTCCTTCAAAAATGCGACTTGGGAAAATTCGGCCTCACAAGATGTTTAGCGTGGACCTCCTCGTGCCCTCTTATCCTCCGTGTGCTTGCCCCCACTGCTGCCCCCCCCCCCCCTTCGATTTCCTTCGAGCCCAGTTCACTCGGCATCGTGTGTCGCGAGTGAGTGGATCCCCGTGCGGACCGAGCACTTCCTCATGTGTTCCTCGTGCATGGCCGTTGATCTTCCAGTGGGAACGTAAACTTGATCGTGTGCAGCGAAGATCGGCAAGATTTGTAAAGGGACGGTACGATAACCGTATTAGCGTAACCAGTCTATTAAATGAACTAAATTGGGAATCATCGTCGGATCGCAGGTTGAAATTTAGACTTAATCTCTTCAATAAATTCCAAGACAATATTAGCAGTGATGATGTTAAAAATATTTTGCGAACCCCAACTTAACAATGTTACACTGGACCATGATTACAAAATTAGAGAAATTGATTAATGCCGAACTGACAGATTCAAAATGTCCTTTTTTCCTCGTACAATTAGGGATATGAATAACGGTAAATATATCCAATACGAGTGTAACAATGGATCACATTGGTAGTTGCATGTTGGTATAAGGACTTGAAGCTAACCCAACTAACAGCATGTCTTTGCATGTTTGCTATGCTATTTTTATATTTTTTAAAAAGTGAAGTTTAGAACAGTATATAAATACTAATTCTTTTTTATGCATGATATGTATTGCATGTTTGGTGAGGATTCACCCCCTGCCACACACCTTTATGGTGGCTTGCAGGGTATTATGTACATGTAAGCGGCGCTCGAAAATGGGCGTGGTCAACCAATATACCCACTTAAAGCGGAAGCCGTGTTTTTTGGTGCTGAACCTAATACGCCAGCCTACTGATGTTGGTGCTGAATTTTCCCTCCCATAATTAATTGCGTTGCTTGAAGGAGGCTTCATTCCTGGTGGCACGCACCTCCTCATCCGGCCATGGACCGTTGGTTCCGTTCGCGGTTGAATCCGCCTTCGAACTGTGGTCGGGGGGGGAGGGGGATATGGTATCGATCCGCGGCCCAAAGGAGGGAGTTATCCCGAGGGGCGATTTGTTTACTGATGCCGTGGCAAACCTCATTTGGCAAACTCCTACTTAATATGGTAGACTGGAGCATTCCCCGAAAATAAAGGAAATTGTTTGCCGAACCGACAGTTTTAAGATGCCTTACTTTCCTCGTACTACAAATATGTAGATCAGAATGGCCGTGCATATATTCAATAATATATGGATGCACAATATTATCAGCCTTTAGCCTTGGTACTTTTATGCCGGTATCTACATCTACATAATACCCTGCAAGCCACCATAAAGGTGTGTGGCAGGGGGTGAATCCTCACCAAACATGCAATACATATCATGCATAAAAAAGAATTAGTATTTATATACTGTTCTAAACTTCACTTTTTAAAAAAATATAAAAATAGCATAGCAAACATGCAAAGACATGCTGTTAGTTGGGTTAGCTTCAAGTCCTTATACCAACATGCAACTACCAATGTGATCCATTGTTACACTCGTATTGGATACATTTACCGTTATTCATATCCCTAATAGTACGAGGAAAAAAGGACATTTGAATCGGTCATTTCGGAAATCAATTTCTCTAATTTTGTGATTATGGTCGAGTCTACCATAATAAGTTGGGGTCCGCAAAATATTTTTAACATCATCACTGAAAATATGGTCTTGGAATTTGTTTAAGAGATTGAGTCTAAATTTCAACCTCCGATCTGACAATGTTTATGCCTCTTTAAAGGCATTTAGCTGATAAAACTAACTTCTTGATTATGCTTGCTTCCTCTGTTGTTTAAATCTTTTTTTTATTGTTATAATTTGCTTAAAACATAACTACTAACCCTCTTTAAGCGTAATAGTGCATGTTTGGTGAATATTAACCTCCTGCCTCGCATCTTCATAGTGGCTTGCAGGATATCATGCACATGCAGAAAGGATTGTCCTCGGCTGTAGTCGGCGTCCGTGTATAGCGCTGTCGTTTACTCTTCCTTTCCCGGAGGATTTAGTCAACGTGTAAAAACGTACGTAGGTGTGTTTTGTATGCTAATCATTATAGGTGATCCGTGTGCTGTCATGTCTGAAGATCCAATTTACATGTTTCTACATTCACTACCTTTGGTAATGTCGTTTTATGTATATGTCTTCTGAGGACGTAGTCAGTAAATATTTGCGAAGGAACTAATTGAAGGAGGTTTAATAATCCGATGTGTGATCCACTGCGACAAAAACTTTTCATCATTCGGTACCCATTTATTATCTAGGATGGATTTCACGTATAGTGCGTTCCATAATTAGTTGACAGCATGGGCGACACAGTTTCAGGCTTTGTGGAAGTCAATCATACTGGGAGTAACGGATTGAACACTGCGGCTTCCACTTAGATATTTATTTAACACGACCATGGTTTCGTAGCAGTGCTACATCATCATCAGCAGTGCTACATCATCACCTGATGATGTAGCACTGCTACGAAACCATGGTCGTGTTAAATAAATATCTAAGTGGAAGCCGCAGTGTTCAATCCGTTACTCCCAGACAGTATGGGCTCTTTCGGCATTTCAATTCTCATGTGAATCTCACTGAGGATCACAGTGAGGAGTTGCCAAATAAAGCAGAAAAATTAACATTTCACTAAGCATCATAAAAAATGTTTCCTTCGGGAAAAACAGGTGCCAGATCGAACAGTGATCTAAATCTTGTTTGTCTATATTATTTTCAAATTAATGTTTTTTTAGATGTCCAACAATTTCGACATTTAAGGTTGAATTTCCGATTTTTAATTATTAGCGCTGTTTTCAACCAACCGTTCTTCATATCAGCTCAAAAATTGCAAGGGTAGTCTTATTATTTTCTCTTTAAAAATTTTTGTAAATGTATTTTAATTATTTGTAGCAATGAAATTATTTTATAATATCCTTTGGGCCATAAATTTTTAATAATGTAGGGCATAAAGTTGTCGCCTGCTAACTTTCGTATCTAAAATAATAGGTCTGTATGAGCAGCGTATACATTTTAATAAACTACAAATGTATTTTTGGTGGAAAAACTATGACTTGATCCGATTACAAAGGGAGTTTTGAACTCATAATGTTTTTCCCAAGCCATAAATCTGTCGAATGTTACTTTCTCGTCAAAGTTGATATCTTCAGTACACACGTAGGAGGAAGGAAGATACTTAGAATAAAAGCCGAGGTTTGAGAGAGGCATTTTCAAGTATTTTTTTACAATCATTACGATTGTTCTTACAATATGCGAAAATTATTTTTAAACGAATAACCCTATGCACTTGTAGCGTAGATGTCTCTTTGGAATGTTCCTATTTATTATTTCCCAAGTCGATGAGTTGTGATGGTCTCAAGGGCCAAATTATGTTCAGAAAGTGGAAACTATTTAACGCGTTTACCTAATTTATTCACTCAGTTTTGTCTTGCTGCTTTCTGACATCCTATCAGAGGTAAAACTGAGTCATCTGTAAATCATCTAGGAATTATAGTAGTCGTAGAGGGTGGAATTATGGCTGTCCATTTGGGTGCTTGGGGTCATTAAATATTGTTCATATTGTAACAATATGTTTTTAAATATTGGCTATAGTAAAGTTGTCTCATGGTTAAGTAATCTATTGTGTGTTTAAAGAACGCTTCTATGCCTAAATTTCATCCATTAGATGAGAAGATGCGGGCTTGGCCAATAGCAATGGAATGATGGCGTTGCTTTCTCCGGCCCTCATTTTAAATTGTATCCTGGCCTAGCCACTCTCGCATATCCGCAATATGCATTATTATATGACCTCAACTGTCGATGAACCCTGAATAATTACTTTAAACTTTTTTTAATATCTTTGGATTGTTCACCCTATAATTATGTATATGTTGGGCGAACGTTAAACACATTAAATAAATAAAAACTGAATTATAATCTATGTAGTAATTCATAATAACATTTCAAAATCCCTAATAAACCAAGTAGATGAAGTGTGATTTTGTGTTTTGATCTGATGAAAAAATAACAAGTACATGGGTGATATCCGAGGACAAGGATTCCCTGCCTATTAATCAAATGTCCTTTTTACATCGAAGACAAGTCATGGAAATATCATGTGAGACAACAATAAGTCCATTTATTATTTCTTTAAATTTTAAAGCAAATTAATAAGCATAATTGATACTATTTTGATTGACTAATTTACATAACATGAAATGAACTGTTATTCATAAAAATGTTATAGTAAATCATGAAAATAGTCTTCATAAGATTACCAATTAAGGAAATTCCCTGCGTCGATGGCAATGCCTTCCATTTGATATACTTCAATTGTGATTTTAGGCGGTGAGTCACATTCCTATGCGTGAAGAGCCAAATTGTGTAGAACAGGGCAATATCGCGAAGAACAATAGCAGTTATTTGCATAGATGTTTCCAACAATGGTCTCTGTACCCAAAGTAGGGAAGCGTTGCTTCCATTCGTCAAGCAATATTTCTTGTTTTCTTATGACTGTTGTTAAATATGATCACTAAGTAGGTTTTATTTCTTCCTAGGTTGCCTAGTCACCTTCCTACTTGAAGGAGTACTAGGTCTTGGGAATTGTGCTTTCTGTTGCTCCTCCCGCTTCTCTCAAGGGGTCTCTCCTCCCTCTCTATTATTCACGACGCAGCAGAAGACCACCTGATCTGCTTTTGTTTCGCCACCCACAACTCCCTGCGGGTGTGAGTCCACCTCCTAGGAAAGGAGTCCCTTTCACGTTCTTTTCGCGGCGCAGCTGCATCAGGGAAGGGTTCTTGTGAGCCCGAATGAACGCAGTTTATAAACCGGCGAATGACGGGAAAAGGTCGCCTTTGTGGTCTTCGTGTCGCGTTTCCACGGGTCGTCGAGCATATGGTCTGACTTCGTGGCGATGATTTTGTCGGTTTTTCACCAATTGATAGGTAGCTCCAGGAGGATGGAGAGGCGAAACCGAAGTGTAGAGCAGCCGTCTTAGAAGCGACGTAACTTAAATGATATCGATTGGAAAAAATATCGAGAAAAGTTCTTATATTTCCCAATGACATTTTAACTAAACTGCGCTTCGTTTTTAGTAGGAATGCGAGGTAACTTCTTCTGGATAAGATGGAACAGATATTTTCAAGATCTACTTAACCTCCTTCATCAACTTACATGTACCTATGTATTTGGATATTTGTCATTTCTCTGTGTGGTCTTATATACTGTTTGGTAACTGTCCTGCAGTAATGCGAGAATTGATTTGGAAAACGATGACATCATGATAAGTTGCGCCTTTGTAATGCTCTGTCGTTCACTGACGTAGGCATTTCTGTCGGGTTTCTCTGATTCTCATTCTTTTTTTTTTTTCTTTTTTCATGCAAGTGAAGTTAAAAGTGGCGTCAAAAGAGTGTTGGTGAGGAGTTGTCTCATCACTGGAGTGTGTCACTAGTCAACGAAGTCCTACTAAGCAACTCGTCTTGTGTTTGGCTAAGCAACCTTAGGTTGGGGGTTAGGTTAGGATACCTTAGGTAGGATCACTTAGGTTTTTCCCTTTAAAACTCGGGAATTTTCAGCACTAACAAGTACCTATCGGCCTACAGTTTAAGCCACCTGAAATATTTGAATAAAAAAAGTGTAAGGCGATGCTTAGTGGCGTTAAATCCTGGTGCTTATCGTTCCTACTTTGAAATATACCTGTTATCTTTGTCGTTTTTTTTCCCCCGAATAAGGCTCTCTCATTGGCGTTCGAAGTTGGTTAAGACAGATAACCCCTTTCTTCAATCATGTCAGAAAACTCTGGAATAACATTTTGGGCTGTTTGATGATTAGCAGATGCACTTTCCCCATGTTCCCCTAACATCATGTTATGGTTATTGTACCGTTTTATACGCTCCTTAAACCATTCAAAACTCGCAATAAAAGTTGCACTGGTAGAGGACTTCGGATTTTGCGCAAACAAGGTGTTGTGTTTCACCATTGCCTTAGCACGCATCACTGCTGAACTCAGCATCACCATTATTTGATTTTTGTCACAAACATTTCTCCACCGTACACAAATTTACATTTATTTTAGAAATCCTTTTATTCTTTCGCCACCAGAAGTTCCTGCACTGAAGTCAGCTCTTATTTTTCCTTAATTTGTTCGTACACTACGTATGTTGACTCGTTTATCCCGAGTTTTCTTCCTATGGATGAGGTTTTTAGCCCTGATTTCAGTTTGTCTGAAAATTTAATTTTCCGGCCCAGCGTAATGGCCGTACGTCAATTCCTCCACGGTGGTGCCATCGGTGCTCTTGGAGATTGTCTCGAGGAACCATGTGGTAGCATCGTTTTGCGGCTGCGAAGATATCACGAAACTAATCAGTTGTTGGTAATAACTGTTTGATGCAGTTGTCTAAGCGAAATAGTTGCAGCTTCGGTCATTTTGCTTGGGCAACACTTTGTTTCACCGCTAATTCCTAATCGCGAACCTTGAAGGAAAAGGGAACCAAGGCTTGGAGGACATATGCATGGGAACGTCGAAGACATGCAATGCCGATGAAGTCACCAACACCTAGTAATGGGCAGAAAGTTACATGTATCGTAATGAAATGATGAATACGCAGCGACGTTATTTACTCACATTGTGCTTTGATTCGAGAGGTGCACTTCTTTGAACATTACTCCTAATCCTTGAACAAATGCATAGAGTCATGATGGAGAGTGATTCCCAGGTTTGCTCCGATGGAGATGTGTGAAACCGCGTCTTACCGAAAATAAAGATCGCGTCTTGTGAAATTGGGTACCTATGACCGCGTCTTAGAACTTGATCTTGAGACACTAGAAACTTGAGACACGACGGCCTGATGAAGACAATCGTCGAGGGAAAAGTGAACGGGAAGAATGGAAAATTCAGGCCTCGTATGAGGTATATGGAGCAAGTTGTGAAGGACGTGAAAGAGAAAAATTAAGTCAATATGAAGAGGTTGGCCGATAGAAGAATCGAGTGGAGGGCTGCGTCGCTAAGCAACCTTAGGATTGTTGACCCAGGATGGTGGTGATGAAATATGTCCAATACGAGTGTATCAATGGATGGTCTAGGTAGATGCATGTTGGTGTAAGGACTTTAAGCCAACCCAACTAACAGCATGATATTGCATGCTTGATTTGGTATTTTTATCTATTTTCTTTAGCATCCATTTTTAAAAATTGAAGCTTAGACTAGTATACTATTACTAATACTTTTTATGCCTGATGTGTAATGAATGTGTGATGTGAGTTCATCCCATGCCACACACCTTTATGGTGGCTTGCAGAATATTATGTAGATGTTGTTGGACCGCTGTGGCATCATTTCACCTCCGGAAGTGACGTCGGAGATGTGTGGCAGAGGGGGAGAGCAATAACCAAACATCTCTAGCGAATGTCTTGAACACGTTATGTCATGAAGCTAGAAAACTGATAGTAAGTCAGAGAGGTTCAAAAAAGCATTTTTTTTCTCAAATAGGGGTATTGATAGATTACAACCATATACCCGTCAACCCCATGTTCATCTACATCTACATAATACCCTAGAAGCCACCACAAAGGTGTGTGGCAGGGAGTGATTGCTCACCAAACATGCACTACATATCATGCATAAAAAAGGAATAGTATTAATATACTACTCAGAACTTCACTATTTAAAAAAGATAGAAATTGCAAAGCAAACATACAAAAACATTCTGTTAGTAGGGTTAGCTTTAAGTACTCATACCAACATGCAGCTACCAATGCTATCCATTGCTACTCTCCGATTGGACATATTTACCGTTATTCGTATCTCTAATCGTACGAGGGAAAAAGGACGAAAAAGGACATTTTGAATCTGTCAGTTCGGCAATCAATTTCTCTAATTTTATGGTTATGGTCCAGTCTACCATAATAAATTGGGGTTCGCAAAATATTTTTAACATCATCACTGAAAATATTATCCTGAAATTTGTTTAAGAGATTAAGTCTAAATTTCAATCTGGCAATGATTCCCATTTTAATTCATTTAATAGACTGGTTACGCTAATAAGGTTACCATACCGTATTGTAACGGTACGGTTTGTTTACCGTATTATCGTCCCTTTACAAATCTTGCCGATCTTCGCTGCACACGTTCAAGTTCGTTATTTAGACCGATTTCGTAGGGATCCCATACACTGGCAGCATATTCCAAATGAGGTCTAACAAGGGATAAGTAGCTGATTTCTCGTACATGATCGTCATATTTACCCAATACTTTTTTGACGAATCCCAGTTTACGATTCGCTTGACCCATTATTTCACGTATGTGTTTACCCCAGGAAAGATTATGCGTCTGTCATATTCCAAGATATTTAATGGATTCCACGTTTGTTAATTCATTATTGCTTATTTTGTAAGTGCTAGGAGGAGAACAATTCTTTCTCCAAAAATTCATTACTTCACATTTTTTTTTAAATTTAATTCTAACTGCCATGTATCACACCAATTTTCAATTGCTTGTACGTCAAAATGTCATAGGTCAATGTTATGGTGCTTAATAATGTTTTAGGATCAGACACCGTTTGAGGACGGCGCCTCTGTCTCCGTCAACGCCGCGAAGCTCAAATGCTGCAACACAAAACCGAGAATACGAAAGCAAATAACACAATGCAATATACGATCGCCACTTAAGCTTCATGATCATTGGGATAAATGATATCACTATACACGATTTCAAACATTCAATGAATGACTCACGATGTTACATACTTCAGCGTAATATGCAAATAATAACAAAATGCACGTATGAATATGGAAATCGAATAGTCATTTGTTAATGTTACTAAGTAATGTGATCCACAGGGCGTCCGCAAACCTGGAAAACTGACGTTTTCCAGGTTTTCCAGTTTTCAGAGAATTTGGCGAGAGTTCTGGAAAAATCTGTTTTTGTCGCAAATTTGGAGATTCCTTCCCGTTATCTAAAGCTGCGTAATGAGTCGAGTTAAGTAGCTGCAGTCCTTATGGTGGAAGAAGATGGTGGTGATGGTGGTGGCGGCAGGCAAGGCGTTCACTGAAGAATGTGAAGGCTTTTTTGCCTGGTCCACAATGGACGTAAGACGTATACCGTAAGCCGTAAGGGTTTTCTTACGGCAGCCTCTCTCTGCAATGGGAGACGTAAGCCGTGAGACGAAATTCAAAATCAGCTAGATCAGACGGGAAACAGTTTGAGTTTCGATGTCATGCTCCGTCATCGTGGATTGTGCTTTCATCATGTTTTTTTTCACTTTATGGACTATTTTACCGCGTTATTTTACGAAATTTCCTTTTTCTAAACTCTCAACGACTTTTTGCGATGCTCTCTTCGTCTCTGCGCCATATTTTTCAATGTTTTGAACGAGCGACCTGAGACAAACGTAAGGTCAGCAACTCGTTGGCCTCTACCTGATGTCTTTATATGCTCCTTTCTTTTCTTGGCAACTTGTAGCAACAAAATTTCGCTCTGCAGGTATCAGCACCGGGAATGTCTCCTGCTCCTGCAGTTATCAGGATATTATTATTATTGGCGCCAAATCAGTTCGCTGCGGCGGCGTGAATGCCGTCGCTCCATTGGAGTCATGTGTCATAAAGTCGGCAACATACACTCAACATCTGTCTGTGAATCCGATAGTTTATCCTCAAAGAACTCTTTTCGTCTACCCGAGGAGTAATTACGCATTATAATGACTCTACCAACTATTCCTGATTCCTGGAGTTAATAATTACTGCCCCATGAGCAATATTTAGCCAAAAATGCGTTGTTTAGGACAGTATAGCACCCTGAAAAACGAAAAAATTCCCCTGGAAAACTCGGGGAATTTCTAAATGGCAGTGGACACCCTGGATCCACCAAAAGACTCACATCTGAAGTAGCGAATATCCGAATAGACCAACGCAAGAGGTGTGCTTGGTCTCTTCTCTCCGTCTTCAAATTTCTAACGTCTAAACTGTCCTTGTTTACAAGTAATGCACTCATCACTCTTACCTTTTGGAATGAAGTTACAATCTGGGATATTTTCTGCCTGACCAAGTCGTTGCTACTACACTTCTTTCGTTTCCACCCTCCAACATTTATTACTCACAACTCCATTCCTATTACGTTCGAGTTTTACATTATTGGACACTTCATGCCTATCAAAACTGATTCCTGATGCATGGTACCAATTTCTCTTCCAATAAAAAGTATACCATCATCATCACTCATTGATCATTCTTAACCCCATCCTTAATTCGAATCGTAACACTTTTGTCCTCAAACTATGGTACTGGCCAAAGATTATATTTCAAGTCTGGTGCATACTGTTGTGTATTCATTTCTGTTAGTTTGTATTCATTTCTGTTGTCACCAGGATGTCTTTTTTCATGCCTCGACAGTTTGTATGAGCCTTGATGCTCGCTTGTTTTGTGAGAGTATTTAAGGAGGTTGATCCGAAAAGTGAAAGTCATGTCATTTTTTTTATATTTTCAGCACTTATAGAACTAAAGTTCCTCTATCTAATAAAGTAAAGACAATTACACCAACCCATACTCCTTTTTCCACAAATTGCATTTGAAATTACATACGATTAACGGCGAGAATCCCGAGGTAAATAGCAACAGTATTCCTATGGTATTTATCAGTACTCCGTATTCATGTATTTATTAGTATCGCAAAAGTATTTCCACTGAGACGCAGAAATACTACCCAGCAGTATTTATTGATATTCATTATGCATCAATCAGTATTCCACTGGAAGTATTTATAGCTATTGCTTACGTAGTATTCGGTTTTCTTTATGCAGTATTTATATGCATCTCTTTAGTATTTATAGATATTTCTACGTTGATTTGCAGCTTGAAAAATGAGACAATTAAATGTCTGAATTTATACATTACTAATCACATGTTAATGACAAACTTCAAATTCAGGGCGCCAAAGGAAATATACATACCACCAAAATAACAGGAAGTATCTACTGTAGCAACTCAAAATTACACATTCTCACACGTTTTCACATTTATGGGTCAGATGTGAATAAGATATTTGCTGTGAAACCAGTCAACAAAGTGGAGATTGATGATTAAATATTGATGGGATCCACACAAATGAAATACAAATTTAATAATTTTATTCTCTTGTTAAGACTTATTTATTTCTTAATCATCGAGTTTTGATTACAGTGTATTATGGGGTATCATATTAAAATTAACGCCAAAAATTAAAAAGTTATATGTGAAAGTCCACCACCCCATAACATTATACAATGAAGTACCTCGCAATGCACAATACTTTTACATTTGAATGCAAATACATATGCTCATCAAATTTCTAGTACCTAACATTTACTCAATCATTCCAGCTTATGGTATTATCAATGTCACTGAGGAACTGCTGCAGAGCTGAAGAAAATTTAACTTTTATCACAACACTTTCTGTTTCTAATCATGAATGGCAACTTTCATTGGCACTTTCCACTACATATGTAATGTTTATTAAAGAATATAAAAAATTCAAATCCTTGGGGGGACACATTTCATCTTAGGGGTAGTAAGTATTAATGGGTTTATTTCAATTTTGCAGAAAATATGTAAAATGACAATGAAAAGGGAAACAAATTTTTCTCCCGCCAAATGAAATATCTTCAAATTTATAGCCTATAGCATCCAACCGAGTTTCAGACATGATGCACATGACGCAATTATATCTCTACAGTTAGCTATCAAAATTTTGAAATTTATACTTCAGGTAGAATAATTTCCTCTTCCATTTAAGATTTTAGAGCCAGTAGTCATTGGTGTTGAAGATATGTGCAAACCATTAGTGATTCCCAGTACTGATAATGAAATACCTGCTCCACAACCTATATGTTATCCATATCCATTTCATTCATCTGTCATACAATTTCCTAGGAAAATGAAGAAAACCGAATTAACTCATAACAAATAATAATTAAGTAATTAACTACAATTGTTTAGAGAGAGATGTATATTTTGCTTTGAATTCCAATTGAAAAACAAGGAAACTTCTTCATAGCAGATATTTATGCCTCAATTTTCTCAATTTCTATTCTTCCAACAGGTAATCATATACATTTTTGGGAAGTTATTATTCATTTCTATACTTAAATCTTGATACTCCACATTAACCTTCATGCACCTGATTTAAATAAAGAAAGTGGTGCACCAAAACCTACCATAGAATATACTAAAACTTCTTATTATGTAAGAATCTTATTTATTGCGAGCCATATTACGTAGCTATTTGGTTGTGTCCACAAAAATCTAACCTAAATCCAGAATCATAATCAAAGGGGAATAGAAGTAGACCATAAGAAGCAAGTAATTTTCTCCCTCCTTCCACAAACTAATTTTGAGGCAGGTTAATCAGCCCTTCTAAGTGAAGGTAAGAAAATCTCAGACACCCCTTGTGCCCCTTGGGTAGTTGGGAAGCACTGTGTGTGTGGAGTATGATGGGTGCATGAAATACTTTGCCATTTTGGATGTATTGCCTATTTTTTATTGGTTTATTAAGTATGTAATTGGTGTCTGGTGGTATAACATCCTTCAAAACATCAAGGTGTTAAAATATACATGTTGTCTGCCAAGGAATTATGTGGATTTTTTAAATTAATTTTGTTAGGCATTACTCTAACTGACAATAGAGAGACAGTGGCTGAATGTGTATGTGTCGATCCCACTGGAATCCATTCATAAAGGCTGGGTTTCTTGAGGGTTATAAAAAAAAATACATATATACATGGCAAGGGATTATGTCACACAAACACAGCACCAGAAATGTCCTGCAATTACCATACCCTCAACACAGACTTAAACTACGTATATGAAAAATGTCCATATTACATGGGTATTAAACTCTATAATAAGATACCTACACACTTAAAATATAACTCGATCAATTTCTCAAAACAAATATACAAGAAATACTGATCGATGAACCATACTACTCTATTCAAGAACATTTGGATGATGAAGAACATTTATGATGTACAAAATGTCAAATTGTATCCATGTACCTCATATTATGTATATCTCTGTTTGGTTTTAATTTATGTACCAGTGCACTAAATGCCTAATTATATCCTAATATTTCAAACTATGTATATCTCTGTAGGGTTATAATGTATATATCCCTAATACTGCATATATACTTCCCCAATATTATTTTATACTTTGACCAACTTACCCTAGCCATAGTTAAACTTTTGCAAGTGCAATGTGACATTAAATTATATTATTATTATGTGCTTTCCTGCAGTCGCAGAATAATTACAGCCACAAAACAACAACATAAAATCACATAACTAAACAAAAAAAACATGATTGACAAAAAATGTAAACCATGTAAAGAAGAAAGGACCAACAAAGAGTCTAATTATGGAGACATCAATATACATTAATAGGCAAAACTATATTTACATCATGTTTTTGCAACATCCATAAAACATTTTATAATATATATATTTCCACATATATGCTAAATGTATTGCAAGAAACAGTTTCTGTTGTTTTATAGGTATTTATTTGTTTCTTTTTTCTGTTTACTTACTGTATTAATGACTATAGAAGCAGTTGGTGTTGGTGAAGTACATATATTGCTAGGAAACTTGTATGGGGAGTCCAAATGCCCCATCATAGCTGATCTTGTCATGAACCAATTACTTGATGAAGTCATATCCTGACTACATTTTATGCTCACACATATATGTAAATATGTAGATGACATTGTTCCAATTTTCCCCAACATAGCAATCCTGCACCACATTAAAATAATATTAACCTAGTGAGAAATACCCTTCCTAAAAATAATTTTCCCAATACACACATCAATACCATCCTTTGTAACAACAAGATCCCCATACAGAATAGTCAACATACCCAACATTAACTACGTTACCCTAAATATTGTAACAACAAGATCTCTATGAAGAATAGTCAACCTACCCAACATTAACTACGTTGCCCTAAATATAAAGATAACAGTAGACAAAAGCACAATTTCCCACAGTAATTCCACACATGACAAACCTGGCAATGAATCCTAAAACTCACCATATGCAACAAATCCAAGACTCACAGTAGCATACCATACATCAAAGGCTTGTCAGAAATACTACCAAAGCACTCAAGGAAAAAACATTGACTCATTGCACATTCTAAGAATTGCTCACCTAAGTTGTATTTATGTGAATTTCATTTAATCTGTTTAACGAATTCCTTGGTCAACAAATCTTAATTGGGTGATTATCACAAGTTGCCTGACAACATATATAATAAAACATCACCTTCTGGTTCTATAGGCATTAAAACTGAACCTAAGCAAAAAGAAACAAATATGTAAACTAGAAAATGACAAATGAGAAAGTTTTTGCAATAAATTTGTATGTATGTATATTTAAACACCTTGATGCTTTGAATAATGTTACACCACCAGACACCAATTACTTACTTTATAAACCAGAACAATTCGGCAAGACATCCGAAATGAATTGACAACGAGACAGCTACCGCTTTGAGAAACAAGTCAAGGGATTTGGTTTTTATATACAATGTAACTAACCACCGTGGGTCCTCTGGGTAGAATTGTAGAAGTGACCTCTAATCTTCTGTAAGTAAAATTATTACTTAACGTCGTTCATCAAATAGCATATTATTCATAATGAATGACCACTCGGTCAGGTTAATGTTTCAACGATAACCACAGTCTAGCATCAATACATACCAGTCACACTACATTGTATGTAGGAAATCTAGACAAAACTCTCGATGTCTATTTAAACCAATTCATACGGAAACACTCACCCACATACCCACACAAAATGTTTACTAAACGTAAATAAGATGCAAGAATACTTCACACAATATCACAAGCCAATAAGGTATCACCTCAAATTAACATGCTTAGGCAAAAACATACAAAATGTTAGACACTTGTGAATTTCGCTTGTGCAATTTTCGGTAAGGATCAAAATGAACATTTGGCGTGAAACTATTTCAAATATATTCTTAACAATAGAACAAATATAACTAACATAAAGCAGGAACGTCAACAAATAACTTGGGCAAACACACACAAAATCCTGGCGTGTACATTAATAAACTGCCCACGTTCACTTCAAACAATCCAATCCAATGTACATGAGTAATAATAGTTAAATAATCATTTAACGTTAACAACTAAAATGTTACGCGAACAAAGCCACCAATTATTCTCTGCGACCAAAACCTCGCGGTGAACTACTCGCAGCAGCTGTTCGCCGACTGACGACGATTTTCTCTTATTTTCACTGCAATAGCCCGCCAAATTCAAACACATCGTTCGTCTACTAAAATGTATCTTACCTTATAATTTCCCGTTTTATGGTATCTAACTTTGTAAGTGGCTGATTTATTGGTGATAGAGGATAAATGCATTTCTTCAGCCTTTGTATCCCATTTCGAACAGAAGCTAAAACGGAATAAACACTCTGTACAAGTGTTCATATTTCCTTCGTACCTTCGTACTCATCTTAAGGATAATTTCCAAATGGCTTTGAATGACCTGAAGAAAAAATAATAGAGAATTACTACGAGTTCTTCGTCAATTGAATACAAGATTTCCGCCATACTGTTTGAATATGGTTGTCAAGGGAAATACGATGCTATTCTCTAGGAATTCTGTGCCTACCCAACTACTGATAAATACGATACTTTTTCCAAGAAATACTGCTATGCAGCGCTGTTCGTATTCCTTGCATTCCGTGAAATACGGAAGTAGAACTAATAAATACTGCACCCTGGACGATGAATAGGATCGAATAGCGTAGGAATATGGAAGGAAAGGGGATAAATACCAATAAACACGAGAGGGTTACTAATAAATACTGTTGCCATTTACCTCGGGATGGCCATCACATGGGAATATAACGTTTAAAAATGCCATAGTGTCATGTCATTTTTGCAAAAAAAAACTGATATTTTATGCGTAACTTCACAAGGAATAAAATGACAAGAAAAAAAAACATCAACCCACCGTATTTTTCGCTAAATCCACCAATTTATGCGCTTATAGCAGACGAAATGCGTTAGTTGTCTTCAAGTGGCGATGCGGTCGCTCTAGCCAAAATGCATGGCGTATGAATAATATCATTACTAATGAGATATTAAAGCATATTTCAGAAAAATATTATAACATAAAGTTTGATAGTAATATTCTGGTGTTATACATTAGTAAATTCATTGAGTGCATGAATTTATTTCACTAGCGTAAATGCTGAATTGACTCATTCGTCGAGCTGATTAAAATTATCATAAAAATAAATCCTTCGACTTTCCATCGCATTTCTTGTGATACTTATGACTTTCAATAGCTTAGGTAATTATCTTTGTGAAGTAAGGATCACTTAGCAGGCATATACTCGTACTTAAATTAATAAGATTCCTCGGTCAACTTGACTCAAGCAGTCGCTTGCCAACCTCCTTAAGAGTAGTGCGGTGACCCACTCTCTCTCTCTCTATGTAATGTGTCACAATGAGGAAGTCAGAATCGGGAATAAATGCGTTATTATATGAGCACGTGTTTGAGATTGAGTACACATTAGGAAATGGCGACGAGGATGGGATTCTTGGGTCATGGTAACTGTCCCAGAAAACATTAACAGTTTTGACGCAAAAGTACAATGAACTAATTATGGCCTAAAATCCACAAATCGTAATAACGTGCATAGGCAACCTTTATAAGCTAAATCAGACATATATAAATCTGTACACAAAGTTAACCCACGAGGCAGTATAAATCTTTGAAAAGCATGGACGCGAAACAGGCATGGGGATGCCGAACAGGCAAGGAGGAAATCAGCTTCTATAAATACGCCAAAAAGGGGAAAAATGTATGCAGTTCACAAAAATAAGGATCACAATACTTTACGTTCAGAGTCCGAATCTTCCTCGTAGCCACTTCCTAATATGTTCTCAGTCAGACACGTGCGCATATAGTAACACGTTTATTCTTGGTTCTGACTTCCTCCGTTCATTGTATCACATTACAATGAACATCAACTATTATTTTTTAATTTAGTATTCTCTGCCACCCAGTTTCAATCACATTGCACAACAGGAGTCCACAGGATTTTGACCCTTATCCTTCTTCCACATATAAAGGTATCATGGATATAACTGTTAATTGTAAACGTTAGCTTCCTCAATTTCGCGAGTTCAGTTTTTGAGAGGAATTCAAATGCATCCTAGCAGCCATCTTAATTCAGTGTTGGCTTGATATGATTATAAATAAGCCAGTCCGTGACTGCATACTTTGTCCACTCCATGTTTGGACTATTTATTTGGGGATCTTGAATCTTTTAGGGGATTGAGTCGCTCGAGTACTGGCTTCCCATCCCAAGGGCCCGAGTTCGATTCCTGGGACTGCCGATTTTTCATTGGTATCCCCCAGTGATAGTACACTGAAGTGCGTCGTGGAGATCACTTCGAGTCCAGTACTCCATCTGTCGGATGTTAAGCCATGGTCTCCTTGGAGCCTAAGAGGAGGCTTATGCTCCCTCTTGTTTCTCTCCCATTCCTCCGTTCCCTGAAAACTCCCACCCTCACCCACCTCTCTGGTCTCAGTTGTCCATCGCCTCCCCCAAACAACCACATCAAAGCCTTCAAGTTTTTAGTTTTCGTAGTATAAGGGCACTTTTTTCAATGAGGTATCTTGCTCGAACTGAATTTTTAGAAGAATTTAAAGAGCAATTGCTTTAGAGACGCCTTCTCTGCAGTGGGTACTTTTGGTGAGTTGGGATAAGTGTGATTGGATGTAGATTGTTTGGTAATTGTAAGGTTAAATGTTCTCTATTGTAAATGTCTAAGAAGCATTGAAGCCATTGGGTAGCCAAAGATAAGAGATTATGGTCGGACAGGTAGGGTCTGTAGGCATGGTTGTGAGGCGGATGGCATGAAGGGAGCTGTGCGCAGAGAGGTAAACAAAGGCATAACCTATCAAAAGGAAAGGTTTCCAATGGCCTTCTCCAGTTCAGATCCAGTAGAAATATCATGCGGTTCCCAGAAGACACAACATCCTCCTTTCAGTGCATAGGGGCCTATCATGTAACGTTTGCTCTGCGCTGGAGTTATCCGTAATTCCACTCAGATTTGTTTTGATTTTTAGCTCCAACCCTATTACTTACCAGCTCGAGTTATGAGACAACTCATCCACAAAAATAAAAATTTTTATTACGACCTGGATTTCACTGTGTTGTGGCGTCATCAGGTATACGAGACAAAGTTTTTGGTAGAAAAAGAAGTTTTGGGTAATTATACTTATTTTATATTTTAATATCCAGTGAAAGAAAGAGGGATTTGTGGTACTCAAGGCTTTCACGTTTTATGTTAACTTGAAGGCCTCTCAAAAGATGGCGTTTGCTGTAATCGTCGCCGATTGCCGACGTGAAAGCTAATGGTCCAAAAATGGATATGTAAGTTGTGATGTTTCGACTTACTCGGATGTCTACTTCTTTTTTTACTGTAGCTAGAGGCACTGTATTGGGATCCCAATACAGTGCCTCTAACTGTAACGGACAACAGGCGTCATCTATGGAGTTGTTACTTAACTACGCAACGACTTAAGCGGGAACGTCAAACTACGCCGAAAAAAGACGTTGATGATACCCGATCACATAAGACTTTTTCACCATCACAATGATCAAATATCACCTATCAAACTATGTAATGCCTTGAACTAGAGTTGGCGTTCCGAACACCCGTAGTGTGGCGTCAGCTCTTGCGCAATGAGTGGCGGGTCGTCACGAAGTTGAATCTGTCGCGGCCATAGAAACGCCGAGAAACGCAAGCATGTCAACGGCCAAACTAAACATCCGCAAGGACTTACTATATTCGTTCGTTGTTAGCATTTAAATCGTACATACCATGGCAGGAATTGTTTAAGCTGCATATTGTAAACTAATAATTCTCGTCCACATATGGATTCTTTGAAATTCCCCAATTTGATAATTCTAACAAAAAAGTTCCTCTGCAATCTTCCAGCCACAGTAAGTTCAGGAGTCTTTAGTACTGCTGGAAATTTAGTTGATAAAAAAAGAAATCGATTAGATCCTGACAGAGTGTAAATGCTGCATTTTCTAAACAAAAACTTGGAATCTGTTTTCATTGAATTTTCAATTTTATTTCAGAAAAATTAAACTTTGATTTACTTTTGAAATTACCCATTCTTTATATTTGCCCCTGAACATGTCCTTAGTTACAGTGAGTGGGGACTATATGACCGTTATTCATTTATTATTATTTTAAGAAATAAGATTCAGCTTCAATTGGATTTAATTAGAGAATTCACAAGAAAGGAAACATTATTTATCAATTTACAGTTAAAAGGAAGACTTCAATTTAATACGGAGGATTACGATTTGCGATTCGGATTCCTAAAATTTGATCGAATTCGGGATTTGGATTTCATCATATTTTAGATTCGCCCCATCACCCAAGGTTTTGGAAGGAAAGATCTCTCCGGATGAGATAAGGGGAGAAGGTTGGAGGAAAGTTCTCGGTGAGAGTTCTGCTCTGCCTTTTCCCTCCAGTACTTCCAGCCTGCCCCCACCCTCTTACATTACATTACATGTTTTGTCCCATAATTCATTTTCCAACTGACTATTGTATTCATTTGTGTTATTAATAAGTCAACTGTTTTTGCAAACACTTAATAGTTTTGTTTAGTTAATTGTTTTGTTAAGCCTATAGTCTTGCAAGATTTATGTTTTCAAAACCATTTTGGCTGTATGCGAGTAATCCGTGACTATCCAAAAGCCCCATAATGGATTTGCTGACTACGTGTTCTAATACCTTGCAGGAGATTGATGTCAATGAAATAGGCCTGTAGTTACTTTCTTCTTCCCCTCTCTCAGCTTTTAATATAGGTGCAATGTTTGCTACTTTCCAATCTTTGGGAACTGTGTGATTCTTTAGTGTTTTATTGAATATTATTTTTGTCAAATAGTGTATTTCAACATTAAGACATTTACCCATGACTCTTCAAGCCCGTGCAAGGGGTGAACCAATACTGGGATCTTAAAATAACATTAATGTTGAGAATATGAAACTTATTTTTATCACTTCAATCCAGTTAAAGCATTTGTATGGTTTTAACATTGTGCCAAATAATAATTACCGAAATAGTATGCTTAGTAATGTATCAGGGATTTATTAGGACTACCGTGCGGCACATTGATGCGCAGTATGCCATGATGCAGTAAACACCATGTGATGCCCAATATACTTTTAGAACATTACTAATTCTGTTAATTGTAAAATTTTCATTGTCAGTCTCTGCCGCCAACTCAAGCCTGGTACAGTGAAAATTCACTGTTAAATATGTATTTGTGCTTATGCGCCATGTGCTTTCAAGTGTGTCAATTTGAAGTTCTGAAGACTGGAATGTTTCCTTGCGTTCACGTGGCCTTGTGTGCTTGCTGATGTGGGAATTGTTATTTCCATTTCCTCATAGCTCCTTCTCTCCTTTTCAGTTCTCCTCAGTGAACCTATAGAGAACGACGACCTGCAGTTCAAGACGCTGAAGATCACGGACTTTGGATTGGCGAGGGAAGTTTACAAGACGACTCGAATGTCGGCCGCTGGGACGTATGCCTGGATGGCACCGGAGGTCATCAAAACGTCCACCTTCTCCAAAGCATCGGATGTGTGGAGGTGGGTGCCTTGGGCTGCGGCATGTTGGTTGCGCAGCACACTCGGTTCCCTCCCTCAATTCTCTCCTCGGGGCTCATTATAGACAGCGGCAGAAACAACATTTATTTCACCCTGAAATACGACTGTAGCAGGAGAAGCGATTGGTCCTTATTGACCTCTTTCCTGTGAAAACTCCATCTCTACCGATAATATCAAATTGAATGAGACAATAAATGTATAGTACAAAATAAGAACTTTTTATACGTTAGATTGAATACCTATTTTTTCAGGGTACATTTTTAACATTGGCATGATGGAGGCATTCCATTGCAAAATTATGTATTTAATATGTACGCTAAAGTTTCATTTAAAATATGAATATCTCAGTAAAAAACAAAAATTGTTTTCAGGACTAAATTTTTCGAGTTTACAATAAATACTTGGGTGGTAAAAAAACAGCAGCTACACTTGACCCCTCAGCTGGGTCCCAACAGGAAAAGTTACGTATGGGCCATCGGTGATATTTGCTTTTGTTGTCACTTCTCAGTGTAGGATGGTATTTGTTCTCTTGCCTAGCTATACCTCCATATACATTTGGTTCAAAGGGTACTAAATGAGCATGTTTTCCTTGTCCACTCAACAACCCTGTCACTAGTCCTGTTTTATGATAAATGCATCTTTTGTCCATGTACTTCTCCATCAACTTTGCGGTGGCTTTTCCTCCACCCAGCAAGCTGAATGGCTCCACTTTTTCGAGCTTGTGACCTACTTTAAAATTTAGCCTGGCCATATTCAAAGTTCGCGAGCTAGCCGCAAAAACTTAGCGGAGTTACCCACTGAAATTCACTATAGCAACATATTCCACAGAGAAAAAATTATTTGCCTTGACCAAGTCCCGGTCAAGGCAAATGATTTTTTCTCAGTGGAATATCTTATTAAAGTTGGTATTTAAATGTCAAGTTATAGCTAGTGAAAAAAGTCAGTACAAAAGTTCTATGCACCCATATGAATAGAATGGACAACCAGGTTTTTTTTGGCAATAGGAATATGTTCAATTGGTTATTCAGATAGAATTGGGAACAAGTTTGATGAACTGGGTTATTTTATTAGAACCAATTGTATTTGCATTCATCATCGTGGGCAGGGAATTCTGTGAAAATTGATGATATGATATTTATTCCCTTTTGCCTTGTTAAGGATAGGATTTATTTGGAGTGATTTTTCTACCAAATCCTATACTATCTTACGATCAATGATTACCAACATGCCTACGCAAAACAGTACACCAGGCTTACACCGAAGGTTGAGCTATCCGGAGAAACCATCACACACTGAGCAAAAACGTACTGCTTATTCTTTCTTCAGCTTGGGCAGGGATATATGTGCAAGGTCCCGTCAAATCGGATGAATAAGATCACCCATCTTTTCCACATGGATGAGCTGAAACTTTATGATTCGAGTGCGAAAAACCTGCGCTCGTTATTGGACACGGTACAAAAATACAGTGAGGATATAGGGATAGAGTATGGATTGGTCAAGTTTGCGACCCTCATTTGGCATAAGGAAGAATTCCAGATAACTCGGCAGATTTGCAGCTTGTGGATGAAAACATCATCCGCCACCTTGATGATGACGAGACAGACAATGCAGGAGGGGGTCAGGTCAGTGAAGGGAGGACTCAGTGCCAAGTGCAGGCAGACTCTCAGGCACATCTGGTGTTCTGACCTGTCTGTCATGGTTCTTGCAATTAACATGTTTGTAGTTCCAACACTTCTCTATACTTACTGTTATGTCGAGTGGAATGTTAGCATGCTTCAAACCCTCGTCAGGGGGACATGGATGATAACCATACATCGAGTCTTCTGTTGCCAGATTGTATCTCCCGAGGCAGCCAGGTGGTAGAGGGCTAATAAGCCTGTAGTGCCTTCGCAACAGAGTTAACACAGCATGTTGTGTGCTCTCCCTTTCCAGGCAGCAAAAAAAGGCAGCAGACAGTTTGGACTTGGACCTTAGCTCCAGCGGAGATGCAAGATAAAATGGAAATAAAGAAAGAGGATTGACACACCCTGCTCCACAAACACATCGAGAAGCCCTAGTAGATTGGCTATCGAAGGAACACATGTCGGCCTTCCTGCATTCTGCTGGTCGGAAGTCTAAAACCGAGGGATTCGTGTTCACGCGCCCAAATGGTGTCATCAATACCCTCATGTAACGCTGCCTCAATTCTGGGGAAAACTTGGACACGAGATGTAGAGTGTGACAAGGCCAGACGGAGACATTAGTTCATCTACTCTCTGTCTACAGCTTCCAGGCAATGAAGGGGAGGCATCGACACCATTCGGCTCTGTGAGTGTTGTATTATCACCTCGGACACCATTATGGCATCTGCACACTTCTGGTTCAGCCTTAAACCCCTGGAGATATTGAGTCCATCATGGAGAACGATAAGTGTAAGATCTGGTGGAATCATTCCTCGCCCACCACCACGATGAAGCCTGATATCATTCTCCTCGACAATCTTTTATATGCCATGTTCATGATAGTTTTTTGCACCAGCTGAAACGAAGATGCAGCAAAGGAGATTGAGAAAAGGACCAAATATTAAGATCTGCAGTGCTGGCAAATGTGTGTGGGCTAGTCTGTGAAACTGGTAGTCCTCATCATAGTCATGCTCAGTCAAGAGGTCTCAAGAGCTCTCTGGTTGACAATCTCGAGTGCATTCCAGCGGTGCACGCAAGTGCCCATGCTGGAGCAATGCCCAAGGCCATCCCTCTCGGGTCCCTCCACCTGCTTTGTGGGCATCATCCTAAGGCCGGGTAACCACCAGTCCGACAGTGGTGGACCTGCACGTGAAAACCCTCTTGAATCTCTGGCCAAAATGAAAGCAATGAAACCCAATACTACCTGGAGACTCGGAGGAGGTGGAAGTTATAAAAAGTAACAAATAACTCTGTTTAGTCGGTATTCGATAGAGGTGGCCAACTAATAAGGTCATTCACATAATTTAGTCTTTGTTGTCTTTTGGTTAGGTTTGTCTCGTACTGCACTTGGAAGTGCTCCACTCACTGCTAGCCGTATGCATGGAGCTGAACAGGTTAGGCCTTCTCTTGGGTTATGTTGAAGATGTGTGTGTGGGTTGCATAACTCCCAGGGGACAAATACACGTGCCCTCAAATTAGTTCATTGCTGGCGTTAAATTATTGTGACAAAGTTTCATTTTCAATGATTACGCCTCCCAAAAAAATACATCCAATACCTTGTGTTGATGTGCACTCATTAATTAATGATCACTGCATGACCAAATAGCATGTTTTGTGTGTAGTACTCATGCAAAAAGTACATATAACTTGACTTTGAGGCTTGATATCCCAAAAAAGGAATATGTGAAATTCATAGAGAACATATCAGTGTGTAGATAATTTAGCCTTTCGTTTAATGCAGGTACCACACGTATTTTAACTATTACTTTGGTCTGTTTTAGCAGTGAGGATGAAAAATGGCACATTTTTAAGAGTCGCAGAGGCTTTGGAGATTGTCATAACAGTATGAAAAACACAAATGAAAGGAAATTTTGATAGAATACGAATTGCACTTTTGCCATGACTTTTGACGTGACAAATACATAGTTACTTTTTTCGTTTAATTTATTCTAGTCAATTTATAAAACCGGGTTTTCTCGATAAGTATGCAACATTACAGGCACACGACAAACACCTTCGTTTCATTTTAAAATTTGTAATGCGAATCCATTAACGTCATAACACTTGACTATGCCACGATATTTGAATTTTATATTCTTGGAAAACAAGCTTGGAATGTAGGCGGAAATGCTGAATAACATATGCGTTGAGCAGAACGTTCAACGTTGACCCTCAGGAAATATTCCTCCTCCTTCACCATTCGAGCCCCTTTTTTCACCTAGGTACGTTAAACACATCATCAGACTCATTCTCTACATTATTGTTAGGTTCACAATTATAGTAATGTCATTTATAAATCTAATTTCATCGAATATCACCTCTCTACCAATTATTATTTTCTGCTCCACCTGACTCCGAAGTCCGTAACCATTTGCGCAATACCCTACCATAAAGCATTGTTTTGTACGAGAATCAAACTTTCCTCTCACAATTTCCTCAGCGATTTTAGATAGCCTAGACTTCCAAACACTTAATTTTCGCAAATTTGGTTTGTTTCCATACCATATTTCAGCAGGAACAATGTTTTGTAGAGTTACTGTAGGGCTTCTGTTTACTAAGTATGCAGCTGTTAATATAGCCTCTCCCCTTAATCTCTTCGGCAGTTCTGAGGCTAATAACATGCTGCAGGCCTTTTCCACTAATGTTCTATTTCTTCTTTCAGCAACTCCATTCTGTTGAGGGGTGTAGCTTACTGTAAATTCAAACTGAATTCCAAGGTTCACAGAATGATTTTGCATGTGAAGATTTGCGTGGAATTTGGGTTAAGTTTTTTAGCAATTAAAAAATGGCATCCGCTTGGTCTTTTATTTTCACACTCAGTAACTAATCAGCATCATAAAAAGTTTACAACATTGTTGTCACAATGGCCACCATCAAGCTACATCAAATATTTTTCATCATACATACATTTGCATACCTTGGGAGATATTATTCTCTTCCATTGTTGCACTGGAATCTGCTAATTTTACAATTAAAATGTGCAGTAGCCAAGGCCTCATATATTAAAAAGAAACTAAACACTTTTGAGTTGGACTGAAGAAGGTATTCAACAGAAAAATGAGAGTAATCATCTATGTATGTATGTCACACGTATTTCTTTCCATTGTATGCAACTGGATTTACTGACCCTATGAGATCACTATGTATCAATTGAAGGTGTTTACTAGCTCTTACTCTTTGTTAATTATGAGGTAACTTGCTTTGTTTTCCTAATACACAAAATTTACATGGTTTATATTTCTGTGGTATTTCTTTTGCCTTGAGTTCTATCCCATCTGCAAGCCTTGTAAGTTTTTCTAGCCCATTACTACATATGTGCCCCATTCTATCGTGCCACAGTTCCGCATGGTCTATTGCTGCACAGGCGCTATCACCCAATTTATTTATATTTATAATCTACCTTGTACAGCACGTCATTCCTATGAGCAACTGCACATTCCCTTTTCGAATTGTAGCCTTGCCATTTCCTGTAACAATGACAAACCCTTTCATTTATAGTCATTTCATTTCATTAATAGTGATGGAATTGACTCTGCCCATTATCAAAGTACATATATATTTTAACTTGGCCTTTTTTGGTTGCATACATTACTTTGCCTTGGCTACTTTTATGGGTCTAAGCTTTTCAAGGTCCACCACATTTTCAAGAACAGCATCATTATTAGTCAAATGTTCTGATGCTCCAGAATCCAAATGCCAACTAGAACCAGCAGAATTTATTTTACTCACTTCACAAAACTCACACTCCGGCTCTTCTTCTGACTCAGTACAGTGCACCCCATGACCCACCACTTCAGGAAGTTTCCTGCACTCCCACTTTTTATGGCCCTAACAGTTGTGGCATCGGAAGGGGAAACTCCTCCCTCTCTCCCCAAAGCACGTCCATTTCCTCTCCTGAAGTCCTGTGATGTTCACTCCCTCTCGGATGACTGGCATTCTCCTCCCTTTGGTCGACTTGTCTTGCTTCGCCTCTTCATCCAGAAGATGACTCTTCGTGAAGGACAGGGACAGATTTTCTTGGGGCATCGTCTCTATCGCTGTCACTACCATTCGTCAGACATTGTCAATATCAGGTGACATACTACCTTGATTTCTTCCAACTTAGCACCAGCCGCCTTTAACTCACAGACCTGTCAAATTTCACAAAATGAGATTCCGTTGTGTCCACTGCTGGATCAAACTTCACAGTCAGTAATTCTCTCGTTACTCTCAACCGGCTTGCCACCATCGAACACTGAAATATGCTTTCTCCAATTCGTGCCAAATGTTGTGTGCAGTTTTTTCCTTGTGCATGCTCAAGATGGCCGTCAGATGAAAAGCCATACAATTTGACCTTTAGCCTTCTTATCTCGGAGTTTCCTCTTGGTGTTTGCTGCGTCGATTGCTGCTCTTTCTTCTACAGTCGCTCTGGCACCAACGACTTGCTGTGTTAACCATTCCTCAATGCAGTCAAGGAAATCTTTTTTGTCTAGAAAAGTTTCTACGGGAAACCGCCAACTGTCGTAATTTGTTCCATCATACAATGGTATCTTTTCCTCTTATCATTGTGTATTCCTTTTAGACAAACTTCTGCGAAACTATTGAGTACAATCTGGGCCCATAACCTTATTAAAAAAGCAGAAATCCATGTGACAGTTTATTACACACTCAAGTGATACAGACCGCAGGCTACATGTATAGCTGGCACTGAGATACAAAAAAAGAATATCGCTTTTTCAAAACAAAAGATTATCAATTAGAAATTTCTGTACAATAAGAATACAAAACTACATTAATTGCAATAATTTGAGAATGGTGTGTGTGCTGTATAGCAATATGTATATGTGCTAGCGACATTCTAGTGCTCATCTTGAATTGCCACTCAATTTTAACTAGTTAGTCAATGAAAATCTATCAGGAAATAACTTAAATTACTGCCATCTTTGGCATTGTCATTATCAAAACAATAAATGCCTATTTGTGGTTGGGAGTGGAAGATTTTCAAGCATGATCTTGATTCTATATCTGTATGATTTATTTTAATTTTCATCAGTTAAAGCAATTCAATGAGGATAAAATTATTTTATCAATATTAACATTAGTATATATAATATCCTAATATTGTCATGACAGTATATCTTGGATGCAGAGCACAGAGACCTCAGATAATTTCGTGAAATCTACTGAAAATGTCTGTACTCTGTTACAGTTTCTTTATTGTTCTTGCTCACAACGTCTCAAATTCTTTAATTGAGAAAACGAGTTATTTACTTTGTTCCAGCATAATTGGCAAGTAAATGAACGTTGTGGCATTTCAGTGCTCATCAGTATGTGAAACAATGTTTAACCCTAGCTTCATTATGCTTATCAACTTAGTGAACTATTCAGGTAGTTACCAATCATTTAGATTTACATGGTGTCCTACTTTCCTTTATTCAATTTATAATATCAATTGAAGTAATGTGCATGAGTAAAAATTGAATTTTTTTGCTGTCATTTTTGTTTTACTGTACAAAATAGTGGTATATTTATGTGTGCTTTTTCATTTTTCATCAGCTACGGTGTATTACTTTGGGAGTTACTGACTGGAGAAACCCCTTACAAGGGAATAGATGCATTGGCTGTTGCCTATGGGGTTGCTGTGAATAAGCTCACACTGCCAATACCGTCAACCTGTCCAAGGCCATGGCGAGACTTGATGGAAGGTTAGTTTTGCTGGGAAAGAAGTGGAGTGTAAGAGTTGTTACTGAACATGCGTTGAGTATGGTAAACTCTAAGAGTCTTTGAGTGCATGCCTGTGAATAGCTCTCTTTTCCATTGTAAAGCTCTGTATGAAAACCAAGCGGAGACAGGCTTATGTTTTATATTGCTCATTCTTTAACCATAAGTGAAACACCCCTGCAGATGTGTATTGCATTCTTACTTAAAGTGCAAGTAAAGTAAAGGCAGGGTTGTAAGAAGAATCTGGTGTATCAAGAATATTAATGTTAGCAACATACTACATCTTGAGAACTGCAGTCTGTGGTGAAGTCATCTATATTTAAACTGAATTTTTGATGTACAGCAATCAGACCCTAGAATTTGGAGATGCATGCCCTTTGCGGTATTCGCCTCGCTAAATTTTATAGTGCCTGTGGATAATCTGGGTGAAAACTTAAGTCATTTCTTCATTCATTGTTGCCAGTGAATGTCGTCATTGGTATTGCCAGAAATTTGGCCTCCCAATGATGAGTGACTTGTTAATTTACTCAATTTGACTGTGCTCGGGTCTTCACTTGTCCTCAGCACCAACGGCCATTGACCTAAGATTGATTTGATACAACTCTCTCCTCAGTTCATATCTCAGCTGACGCCTTCATTTAAACACACGTTATTCTTCTCTTTCTCATCCTTCACAACTTGCTCCATACAACCCATGCAAATCCTTCCTTTTCCATTCTTCCCGTTCACTTTTCCCTCGACGATTATCTTCATCAAGCCATCATGTCTCAAGATGTGGCCCTTCCCTCCTTTGTCCCTTCTTCCTTTCAAAGTTTCCAGCCAGTTTCTCTTTTCCCTCACCCTTCTTAAGACTTCTTTGCTTGTCAATTGGTCAGTCTGTGTTGTCTTCATCATCCTTCTATAGCACCCCATTTCCAATTCTTCAACCCTTTTCGTCTCCGCTGCTGCCAAGGTCCATGCCTCTCCACCACAAAGAAGCGCGTGCTCCAGATACAAGTTCTAATGGAGTGTTTCTTGACTTCCAAGCTTGTATTTCCTGCCGTAAGTGGATTCTTCTTTTGGTGGAATACCCTCTTCGCTGGAGCTTTTCTTCCGAGTGTTTTCTTCTTGCTTTGTCCATCTCTTAATTTTCTATTTATTTGCATGCAGGTGTGATATCTAGCCATTGTCCTTTCCATGTTTACTAGAGTCTTCTTCAACCCACTGGCTAACAAAGATGGCGAATTGCCAGTCTTGTAATTTAATTTTTTTTTCAAGCGATGTTATAATATAACTTAATTAACTATAACAATTATATAATAATATAACGTATGATATAATTATAACATCACTTAATAATAATTGATAATTATTGATTAAATATTTATTAATAGATGACTTTGTAGAAAATAGATTGGTATTTTTAAGGATGAGCATTGAGAAAAAATGGCAAGCCAGTGAGTGGAGGCTTTTTTCTGTCTCTGCCACTTTGTCATCGGCGAGTGGCAGCATTCTGATTTTGTGTGGAGTGCATATTGTGGATGGATTTGTGTAGTTGTGTTAATGCCTTCTTGTCTGCATTTTTAATTAACTTGGCAGAAACAGCATTAATTCTGAGAGCCTTATTAATCCATAAGTCGGTTACTGCTGTGCTGAATTCTGATTTCAAATCTGAATCTCCCTCCTCATCCATCTCCACAGCTTCCTCTTCAATAAACTTCGACTGCGATTGCTACTGTTGTATAATTGTTCCAAACCTATCTCTTCATTTTCATTTAAGCGTTTTCTATTATTTTTCGTTATGGTATTATGTGCATTGTTCCTTGAAGTGGTAGCAAACTACCCTGTAGGCAGCTTCATCCTTCCCATCTGTGAAGTGGTTTCTTATCTCATATATAGCCTTCATGCACATTCCTCTAGCTTTTCTCACTTGATGAATGACTTCGTTTATTCTTTTGTAGTAGAGTTACCCTTCTTCAGATGTGGTACTCCTGTATTTTATTTTATCTTCAATTAGTTCTTAGACTCCTGCTGTGATCCAAGGCTTTTTGTTGACTACTTACATTCTTCCAAAGGCTTTGTCCACAGCCTCTTTGAAACTATTTTAATATTTTCCTCTCTCTCTTTCGCTGAATTCCTGGTGATATACTTGATCAACTGGTTTCCCAATGCCCGCTTAGGTTTGATGTTTTTGCATCCCATTCAGTGTTTCTACTTGCTATATTATCTTCATAGTTTAGTTTAATTCATTTGATTGGAAATGGTACTAATTTGTAATCACTGGTGATATGTTCACACGGGTAGCTTTTGCAGTCTTTCACCTGCTTCCTGAATCTATGCTTCACTAAGTGTAGTCAGTTTGAAATCATCCTCTATCTCCTGTTATTTTCTTTGTATATCTTCTTTGATTGTGATTTTTAAATCTGTATTGGCCACCACTAAGCTGTCCTGAATTGCAGAATTCCAGTTTCGTCACTCTCATTCCAGTTTCCCAACCCATATCTCCCAGTTGTTACCATCCTGTACTTCACTGACAAAAGCATTCCAATCTAATTATTAAATCCCTTATGTTCTATACATAGTTCTCTCTCCTTGTACAGTTTAATCCACTTTTTAAGTTTATATATTATGCTAATGAAATATCTTACAATATGCAAATGAAATAAACTCCATGATTTATTTTGTGTTAAATAATTTATCCTATAAATCTTTCTTTTAAAAGACTTCACTTTGACTTCAGTTCCTTTGGAACATCTATTCAACCTTCCTAGTGAAATAAGCAATTGACTTGCATCTCTTGAAATCATAAGAGTAATTTTATATCTACTTGGGAGGATTTGGGTAAGCATGGAAGAGCTCCTCTCCTCTGCTAAATATAAGCATAATTGGTGCTAAGATTTGATGAATTCTCTGTCATTGTAAACATTTTCCTCACTGATATGTGGGCTTTCCTAGGCCCCCTATTGGACAAGCTTTGTTTATGTTTGACTGAAAGACTGTAATAGCTGGGGCTGGGGGAGTCATGCAGACCCAAGCGCTCACCACAAAAGATTAGGATGTCGAAAGGTGTGAGTGGAAATGTTGTGTGGGAAAGCAAATTGTAGAGACTCAAAAAAGTGCAGTTCGGTATATGTATGCACCTCATAGTTCGAGTCATTGGAATGTAAGTCACTCGTCTGGAAGGAGGATATTGGGTGTTTTTTCTTATGAAATATTATAGTTGCTTATTTTTTGTTGCTTCCTTTGTGACTGCTTCTTTTCACAAGCTGTGTGCTTCAAATAGAGTCATTGTATGTATTTATGCGTCTGTTGTTTAGTGTTGTTGGTGATTGGCCTCTTATGGGTGATTCACCTGTAGGGTGGTCGGCAAAATAGGTATGGCCTCGTTTATAGGAGCTCTTCCAACTACATGAAGTACCAACTACTAAATGAAGAATATTTTAAGTCATTTAAGTCAAAACAAATATCATGACCATGTAGAAAACTCTCTCGGTTTTTAGTTTTGATTAATACGTAATAATGCGATGACAGATACCTACTTCATGATGCAGCAGTAGTCACTTTTACTGAATAGTTTAAAATTCCCTGAAGTTCCATCTCATCACCTCTACAACAAAGTTTTGCATGCGTTATTTTAGAAGCCAACCTTAGCTATTGTTGTCAAATGTAAATTATGAACAGAATTTTTTTTTGTGTTTTATACTGATGCCTATACAGAGTAATTTGAAAAAATCTAATGTTCAATAATTGTATTTGATAGGCAAGGAAAAAATACCTAACCTTGAAAATTGTGCTTGGTGTGTTGATTCTTAAAGCAATTGAAGCATAGTCCATTGTCTCAAGGTTTGCACCAGTTAGCTGTCTATTTTCCCTCTCCCTGCATTTTGTAGAGACTGCATCTTTGAGGTCTGGCCTTCTTACCTTCAGGAAGTATTCTTTTAATGAAATGCCTCGGAATCAGTTGTTGAAGAGTACTGTCTGATATACTGAGGCCTGGCATTCTTTCTGAACTTAACTGCCTTATTTTAGAAGCAAATATTCTACTATTTGGACTCTGCACAATAGAAGATTGATTCTTTTACCTAAATTTTCCTCAAGTATTATTATTGAATTTAGTATCGTAATATTTAGAATTCTGCAGAAAATTGTCGCATAAAATTTGTTCAAGATGCTTCCATTCATTGAAATATGCTTGAAAAAGCTGATCTTTTATGTAATTTCCTCCCATTTGCTTGTAATAATTGACCAAGTTGATTTCATCATTTACTTTCCCCCCTTGCTGGTAATCGAAGTTTTGGCATCATGGAACCTGGATGTCATGGAGACTGATGTTTTTGTCCTGCCACTTGTCCACTGATGCAGGACCAGAATGCATCCCTATCACTTCCCCTTTTCTTCAACTTCTAGCCCTACAATGACATCGGTACATTTTTCTGACCTAATCTCAGCATACCTATGCAATCTGTTTGGCATGAAGTCTTTAGATGTCTCACTAAATTGGGATAATTGTTGTAACTATCCATCCAAACCATCCTACCTTGATTTAGGAGTGGCTCTGCTAACTTCAGGAGTGTGGATGCCATTTTACTATTTCCAGGATTGATAGAAGATAATAAAAAAATTAGTATCCTTGCCTGTGGAAACTGAAATTGGCCATAAACACCCACTGGTTCATTCGCGGAGCTTGGGTGATTTGATCCTAAATGCGGATGCTATGAGAGGAAGATATTGTTTGAAATACCCTTCCAAAGACTTACTGATTCATCAGTGAATATATTTCTGGATGGCAAAAAAATATTTTTGAAATTTTTGTTTAGGTGGTCAATCAGGGAATAAATTTTATATAACTTTGAGAGTCCCTGAAAACTATTCTTCTATTCATTGTTAGCAAAATGAAGGAATTTGCAAATGGATTAAAAAATGTCTCATCTTCAAATCGATCTCCAAACCCCGTGGTGCACTAATAATTCTTATTGTTGAAAACTATGACTAAAAGATCAGTTTCTGTACAGCACCCATTGCATAAACAATCCCAAAACAATGTGAATGTCTTGAAATGTAACTGGCTTCCACGATGAAGAAGTATATACTTCAACAATAATGTTCTACTGCTGGTTTCATTAAATTTCATGATGATTCGTTTCATCCTCAATCTTCCCTTCCAAATCCTCATCAAAGATATCTTCAATAGTTTGCACATTGCTTGCTCTGCCCTAATGAATGGAATTGCCCATGAAATTCTCTCTTCTTCCTCTATAAATAGACATGGCCTGGCCAAGGGAAATCTGAATACCTCATCCAAACCATGAATGCACCACCAACACACCAATTTCAGAGCGAATGCTGATGTCATTCTCACTGTCAGAACTCAAAACATCTTCCTCAGAGTCACTTTCAAGCGAAACGTCTTCAACCTGCTCATCGCTCAATTCTTGCAACCTTCTCTCTTCTGCACATGGCGTTATCGATGGTAGGTTAGTAGCAATCCCGATGAACACGTGCAAATATTGCTCCATTTGAAGCATACAGCTTGCAAAAGGAAGCAGTCACGAAGGAAGTGAAAAAAACAATCAACCAGAACATTTCAAAAGAAGAAACTAAAACTATCCAAATACTCGTTTCAGTCAAGCGACGTAGGTCCAACTGACTCGGACTGCGGTAGATGTACCGAGCTGCTCTTCTTGGTACAATTCTTGAGTCTCTGTTCTTGAATTTGCTTTCCCAAGCACCCAGACCTTTGGACACCGTCATCTTTTGTGTGACGAGTCATGGTTCTGAATGGGATCCGCTGTCTCCCGTGTGAGAATGGCCCCACAGGATAATGTGCTGGGCTAAATGAAGTGTAGAATACTGTAACTCTCAATGCCGTTATTTATCTCTCTTGCTGTCTTTCCAAACTGAAAAGAAGTTCATCCTGGTGATATGTTGACGCTGGCAGTCGAAATTTCAATCCACGGGCCTATTATGCCCTCCCTAATCCTCCCAAGTGGATATGAAATTGCTCCCATTATACTTTCCATAGATTCAGATGGAAGTCTATTGTTTATTTCAGGAAAAAGGCTCCAAATGATGAAGCGATATCTTAATCAGAGAAAGGTCTGAAGGATAAATAATTTAGTGCAAAAGAAGCCATGTAGCATATTTCATTTGAATATCAAAAAATGTTGCATTTGTATGATATGAAATTCCTCAAAAGGTGCATTAAACCAAAGCATGAGAGAGGTGTGAATGGCAATTAGGATTAGTGGCGCTTTGGGTAGTTTAAAGGGATTGGTGCACAACACAGGAGGATGGCATTTTCAAAGGTTAATGTCTTGGTTATAATTGCCATTATTGGTTTTGCAAGGATGCTGGGTTTGGGGATACAAAGAGTTTTAAGTTATTTTAAAGGATGTGCTGATGATATATTGTGGAACTATTTCCATTGGAGATAAGATATCAAGTGGAGTGTGAGAAGAGCCCCCTCGCACATTGTCAGCTACATTTTTAAGTAAATATATTTCACATCAAAATTGAAGTGTTTATTTGAGGTTCCAATGTTCCTACTCTGTGCATTCCAAAAGAGTGGAGTTAGTTTTTATGACTTTCCTTCTTTTTGTTTTTCCTGCCAGGATGATAAAAGCTTTGAATCGCTGGGTTAAAAATGTCCGTGATCTTCTGTTATTTATCAATCAGTTCTCAGCCAAAAACGTGCATACTTCAAATTAATACTCAGTCTGCATCTTACTTACAACGGTATTAATGTGACTTATTTTATGTCTACAGCTTGCTGGGATTCAGATCCCCACTTGCGGCCGTCATTCGAAGATATATTACTGGCACTAGATGACATTGTGCATTCAGCCTTCACGCAAACACCTCATGAGTCATTCCACACTATGCAGGAAGACTGGAAGCTAGAAATTGAAGAAGTGCTCCATGGCTTGCGCATGAAAGAAAAGGTGAGTTTTTGAAGTGCGCTTGTGTGTCGCAACGAAAGCTTAAATCCTTGGCAATCATCATATTACTGGATAGCAGAATATTTCATTATTCATTGTTAACCAACATGTCCCTTCATGAATCATTCTGCATTTTATTTGGTCTTTCCTTATGTAATCTGCCGTGTCTACTTTGCTCTGCAGAGACTGTGGCTATCGTTACTGTGTTTGCCAGCCTGTAGGACGCATCGGCATGTAAGATGCACCCTCTTTTTTAAACACATTTTTAAGAAGAAAAATTGTTCTTCACACCTACAGTTTTTGCTTGAGCCTAGATTTCCTATTGAAAATCAGAGGAGGCAATAATTTTATTCCATCTGCACAGCAAGACAACAACAAAGTGTGTTGTGTTTTCACTTGTCACCAAGTATGAACAATGACAATTCCAGAGGAATCTACTGTTTCATTTGAGGGCACATTGAACGTCGATGGGACTTCATGCATGTTTGATTTTTTTTAAGGTTCTAAATTTTCTCTTTTTCTTGTATAAACGACACATATGAATAGAGATGGAACAAATAGCAGATTTATCAAATTTGAATTTTAATCATAGCTCAAATATTCAAATATCTCAAATTTCGAATATTATGATTGCAATTTATACATTAAATATTATTCTGCTAAAATCTCTGCATAGTGAAATTTACAGGACCCAAAATTTATCCATTTCACTATATTGAATTTCTCTATACAGATGCAAATTGAAATCTTATATTATTATGTATGTAATTTATTAACCAAATGGAATGGTTATGCAGTCAAGCCCACTTATATCAAACCCGTTTATAACGAAGTGAAGGCTATTCCCCGTCAAAGAGAGGCTCTGAAAAACTGGTCCACATATAATTTTTTTCTTTCAGCTTTGCTTTATTTTGCAAAGGAAGATGGCAAATATCATTAATATGGAGCCTTTTTAATATTAATGAGTTAAAATATTGTGCTTTAATAAATATATAATGAAATAAAAAATACCTTGTAATTTTTAGACTTAAGGTCGGGACACAATCAATGGAAACGGATGACGTGAGAGAAATGGTCATCTCCCATCGTTCATGTTTCACGTGCACGGAAAACCAATGAAAATTGTCCCAGGAGTTGGCGATAAGGATAAATTTGAGTCTCAAATATTGTAAAACTTATTTCTGTCTTTTATTTTAGCATTGAGAATTCCCTGGCTCTTTTTAGTGAGCGAATGAATAGTTACTTGAAGATATTGTGTTTAGTGAGATTTTTCAAGGTAACTAATGATACGAAAAAGCTTGTTTGCCATTGTTGACATCGGAGATAGCGAACATTTCATTAGGAAGGATTACATACAAAGTTCACGAATTAATTTTTGTGAATTATAAGATACTTGACTGACCTAGATTAGCAATCTGGTGACTTCATCAACGGCATGGAATACGCAAGTACATCTACAGTCTTGTAAATTAATTGTTTGCTCCTGTTTACATTCACTATGGATTCCCTTTGCATCAGATTTTGTCAGTCAATTGTTCCGGACTCGCGAGTCGCCAGATGTTGATTGTGTGTCCTAGAGAAAAAGTTCCCGTCTCACGTCAGCCGCCTTACTGTGTCCCGGCCTTGAGAAAATCTCTCAGAAATTTATGAAATCAAAATTTATTTTCAATTGCTCATGTTTTGAATGCATCGAGAAATGCTTTTACCAACTTAAGAGTAACATTTTGAAGTGTAAGTATGCAAAATATTGTTTCAACGTTTTCTCTCCAAAAATATATTTATTATAACTAGGGATGGGTCGGTTCCACTTTTTTTCGGTTCCGGTTCGGTTCTTAACTTCGGTTCTCGGTTCCGGTTCTTAATTTACCACTTACTTTGCATTGCTCAATGGTAAGATAAGGTAATCAATAATCATTTTCAGAGATTGAATTAGAATAATTCGCGACTTTGAAGCATCTAAGTACACTATTTCACCAGGTTTTAATGTGAAGCCTCCACTTTCGGAGTGTGAGTAGGTTTCAAACTGGTTTTCGCGCCAATTATTTCGGTACCGATTATATTTGGCCTCGGTTCCGGTTTTAATTGTAAGCTCAAGAACCGGTGGAACCGAGAACCGAAGAACCGAACCGACCCATCCCTAATTATAACATTTGAATGAAGTGAAATTTTCAAGTTTATTTTTTTGAAAATTTCATCCACTTTTTATGTCAGTTAAAATGGTTATAAATTTACATTTTTTTGCAAAATAAATATAAATCATCACATTGTATTGGAAAGAAGTTAATTTTTCACTCCAGTACAGGCAGTAGACAGATAACTTCTAAGCTCGTCGCACTTGGGAGTGTTGTATGATGCGCTCAGTCATAAGCTGCATCGAACCTTCCTTTCAAGTACGTCTCGTTGCTGCAATGCAGGCCCAACAATTTGTAGAGTTATTTGTTGATCGTGTGGTACTCATGGGGTGTGTAATATTTCTTCCATTAAGTCTTCCCAAAATTTTCACGAATTGTTGAAAATTTATCAATCCACCACAAATATAATCAATACAAATCCACCACTGCTGGGAATCGAACCCGGGCCCTCGAATTGGGAGGCCAATACTCTAGCCACCAAACCAACCTGATCCCCTTAATTTTGTTTATAAAGTTTAAATATTTAAACATTATGATTATAAATAGAAGATACCATTTAATACGAAACATAATAACTGTTAATTTAGTATTGATAGTGCAGTCTCTGACATTGTGAGGAGGAAATTCTCGGTGCCTCTGTGGTGCCGTAAATCCAACAACGTAACTTTTTTCATTAGAGGCCAATAAAATGAAAACTATGCACACTATGTGTACCAAAATATATTTGTAGCCCAAAAAAGCAGAAAAAATAGACTTCTGAAAGTTTCAGGGAGATCCATGGGAATGTTAAATTTTAAAATCACAAGCGCCACCAAGGCGCAGAAGGTTAATGAAAGGACGAAATGTTAATCTACTTGTATATGTTTATTGCTTTAAACCAGAAATTGTAGATCAACTGGATTTTCAAATCATGATTTTAATTACAGGCACATAAGGCTTGCTCTGTAATTCAGGTGTGTTTGGTGGGGAAATAAATGTGTCCTATATGCTGGCAAACGTGGTATGTGTTTGAATGTCATTAAGTTCCATAGAGATTTAGTATGGCGTTACAGCTGTCAAAGTTGAAACTATTCTTAGTTGAAGCTGTTCTTAGTTTCAATGGTGCATCTTTAAAATAGTGAGTTTATACCCTATGCTTTAGAATGTATTCTCATGTTAGGAATACTTACATTTAGTTAAACTGTAAAGCAGAATAAAAATATAATTACTCTTCTGATGTTAATAGTGTGGAATTACATTGCTCTTAAACATGTTACTCATAATATTGAATAATTGGTGACATAATTAAACTATGCCCTTTCTCTTGTTTTAAACCGCCCCAGGCTTGTAAATCTCTTGAAGAGGTGAGTTAGGTGCTTGGTTGGGATGAAGAGCATGCTGAACTCCATTTCCCCTTTGCCTGCTCAAAATCCATCTCCTACACTATTATTTGTGCTTTTTTGAGGCAACTGAATGTTTTATTATTTTAAGTAAATCTCTTTTTTTTTATTGGGAAAAGCACACACTTCTGAACCCATATTGGATTGCTCCAGCTCTTTTATGTGGATTTTCTATAGCTTGAGGTGCTATTCCTTTATTAAAATTGAGGTTTATAGTTTTGCATCTTGTTTAGGACACTTTCTACAAATTGATAGTCTGTTGGTGGTTGAAAATTGTTCAAATTTCTGTTGTTTTCTAGTGCCCTCTGCATGCATTTCTTTATTTTAAAAATGTTGAAGTTTTTGGTTCAATTTTAATGGATTTCATTCTTTATAATTTATTTCAAATTCCACTTGACTGATTTCTGTGCATTTTTTATAGCATTGTGCTGTCAGTGTAGGCTTGGCCATCACTGGCTTGTACGTTTGTGTAGTTGTAATTGCATGTGCATATATGGTATTTCTCCTCCCATAGATGCATTTACTTGTCTTAAAATAGCATTCAAGAATTGGCCATTGCATCTTATGGGTAAAGCTGTGTACTCTTGCTCCTGATTTTGCGTCATCATATGTGTGACTTCACTGCTGATTGTGTTTCGAAAATGAGCTAATGGTGCACTCTTCATGATTAAATTGTCCTTTCCTGTACGCAATCATGAATAGCTGAAGTACAGTTGCTACTTTGGAAAGTAAATAATCCCCTATCATTCCTATGAATTATTAACATAATCAGATAGATTATTACTTCATTTCAAATCTAAATCAATAAATCACTGTACTTCCTCCGTGTTGATAAGTATGGTTATGTGTTTATTGATGTTGTGTATCCTCTTTTATATATATTTTTCGGTGCTTTGTGCCCCATTTCTCTTGCCCAAGGAACTACGGTGCAGGGAGGAGGAGCTGACCAAAGCGCAGCTGCACCAGAAGATGATAGAGGAGCACCTGAGGCAGCGGGAGCAGGAGCTGGCGGCCAGGGAGATTGACCTCTTGGAGCGTGAGCTGCACATAATGATCATCCAGCAAGCCTCGACGCCTACGCCAAAGAAGAGGAAGGGGAAATTCAAACGCTCCCGTCTCAAGTTACTGAAGAAGGAGCCTGGGCAGAATATAAGCTTTCCTTCTGGTGAGATATATTGCCATACACTCGTTTCTGAAGGGACAATGTCTGGGAACATTTTGTATGAAATGCCGACCATTGTTGAGGCTTTGCCGGCAAATGAAGGTTGCCAAGTCCATTCAGAATCTCCAACGGGTCAAAGTCTCCACTGCCGCTGATGCTTTGATGTTCGAGTCATCTTTAGAATCAAGTTTCGAGACTAACAAATGTGGTCACCGTTATTGCCCAGTTCCTCCTCATTTCTGGTTTCCTCTTCTCCACCTCTGGTTTTCTGGTCACTCCTCCGCACCAGTTTCCAGGCGTTGCTGAGGGAGTAGCCTGAATGTGCGTTAAAGTTGTTCTTCTCAAGCTGGACCTCAATAGATTCCTTTATTACCCTCCCTTAATATAGGAGCTTTTAATCAATGACACTAGATTCAAAGGAGCTGATGTAGGAATCCACATTTTATTAATCGTGCTCGCATAGTACATAGCCCTCGAGGGTAACCAGCACCTCATTTTGCCATTCATTTAAACACATATTTAAGGGATTGCGCAGGAGTGCGTTACAGTTTTGCTGATATGGTGCAAAACTTTGAATCGTACAGAATTTTGGAGAACATCAAGAAGAGATGATGAAGATTCACTATGATTGGTTACTAAGCAAGAGGATTTCTGCTATCAGTACAGTAATTCTGCTGTTACATTTTTTACTGCTGTTTCCTCGACCTCGGTGGGGGCGGTGTTGAGTCCTCGCTCGCTAACCTTAGGTTGATGGTTACTTTACCACCTTGGTCGTAACTGTAAGAGATTTTCCTACATGGCAATAGCTGGCGAGACCTTGATCGATCTACATTCCCATGCATGAATGAAAGATCGAAATATACATCGCCGGGCAGCATGCAGCGACAAGTAGTATGGCTCTAGATTTCCATAGGTCAAAAATCTATTTTAGGGCACCGATCTAACTATGACAGTGTTGTGTTTTCCACTTTCATCGCTACCATCCCTAACACGGGAAAAGATGGAGGGTGTTTCACCACAATGTAATAGTGTCCGTGCTAAGACATCGCCTAGCGACGAAGCCAACCATAGGGTAGGGGGGACCTAACTCCCTCTCCTACTCTCATCTTGCTCGTCGCCTGCCCACTCCCCTCCCACTGATGACTGGGCCTAACAAAAGAAGAACGTAAAATGGGAGTGCGCAGAGCATACTGAAGGCCGCAAATAGCTAATGTTTGGTAATAACTGGCTTTAGGTGTTGTAGATATGGCACACATCTTGTATTTTTAGTAGAGATGGGTTCTCGAATCCATTGAATCTTACTGGATTCGAGGATTCGAAATTTTTGGCTGGATTCGATCGAATCCAGTTTGAATTCCAAAGAGCAATTATATTTTATCAAACCTTTTTTAAAGCTTTCTTAAGAATATTACTGTAACCTTCATTGCCATAACCACATAATTCATCGTTTTCACTGTCTCTCTTAAACACGTCAATTTTTACTGCATCAAAGCGTAAGATGCAATTTTCATCATAAAAATGTGATTTAGATGTAGATAAATGCATGAGGAATTTCGCTCGTGACCTTGTAGGCGGAGATAGCTCTCCATTTGCCGTAAGATGGCAGGCACAATGCAGTCGTTAGTGTTAATACGGGGTTTACCAACATACTTATCGTATTTACTCGTGTAAGCCGCACCCTCGTGTATCCCGCGCACCCCTATTTTCGGGCAGGTTCGTGAGGAAAAAATTATTTCTATTGAAAAAAAAAATTTTCCCTTGAGTCTGCATCATTTTGTCATAACATGAATGCACGTTCTTAAATAGAAATGCTGTGCCTTAATTACGTGTACGTCTTTCTCATTAATTGATTCAATTACGTGTTATTATCGTCACGATCGTCATCAATGCACGGCCTCTTTTACTGTGCATCTGTTTCTCGTAGCATCTCACAGTAATCACAGTTTCATACGATCACATCATCCAGCTATAAAAACGGCATTTGTTCAAAAGAACATCCAACTGAAATAATAGGGTAGTTTCCTATTATTTTTTTATTGTCTTGATCGAAAGTTTATAACCTCTGGAGTACGTGTTTTAAGCCGTTCGATTTTTAAATGACGTTAAGTATTTTTCCTCATTAATTAAAAAGTGAAAAAAATCAATGGCGCGAAAATGCGACGGCAAACTATTGCATGCCGGTTAATCCTACGTGTGACGGCAAACTATTTCCTCTACCTGCCACCAGGTGGTGCTGCGGACGCTTCCAAATAGACGCCGCACTCCGTTAAAGCTTATGAACAAGTATTGGAGGCATATTTATTCCGTTAATTAATTATAATTAACTTTTATTCATTTATTTAACATTACTTATGCAGTTGATTCATTTAAAATCTGTTAGTATTCCTTTCACAAGCATATCATGTAGTTCGCCTATCGCCGCACGACCTTCACGCCATGCTTCGTCGTAGCAGAAGACACAGCGAGCAGGACGTCCTTGAGCCTATAAAATGACTAATAATACCATGTTTAACTGAGAATTCTTTTACAACATTGATAGTTTTTACAGGTTAATACTAATAAATATTCACTAGAGCTAAGGGGCCCTGAAATACAACGGTAAGTTCAGGAGACGAATTTTCCTATGCTTCGCAACGTAAACTACATGCCTGTTACGTCAGCATGAAGGCAGCGCACCCCGCCATTTCAGAGCCTTTTCAAATGGCCTTAAAATTAACATTTAATTCTCTAGTAAACTGGGATTTCTCAATGCAAACTTTTTGCGTAAATTAAATACATTTATGGCAGGGCACAAATCGCAATTAATGAAGTCTGTTTTCTTTGATGAAGGAAACTACCCTATTGCAAAAATATATACAATTTCAACCCGTGATTACTCTATTATTACGGAAATCGTTGGCATATCAACAAAAAAAAGCCAAACGCCATCCGTACCTGATAGCGGTGATCTCGTCTGCTCTCTGCGTAGTAGCTGTGGACTGGGACGATATAACAACACCGAAAAGTCTTGGGAACACACGGAAAAAACTAAGCTCAATGTAATAACAATTATAATTCTTATAAAACTAAAGAAAAACACATTCCCGGAAATATAATCATAAATCACTAATGAATATTCATATCATAACAGTTCTCATTCTTAGTTTTCGTCACTGCTAGATTCAGATGCACCATATTTCCTTCATGGAGCTCGATTTCCTATTTTTTCAGCATCATTTATAACATGTAGCTTTATACTCACAGGAAACTATCGAAATTTCACATCAGAATTCATTTTAGGGTGATACTTAATAGCAAATTATTTTAAAATGCTAAATGATCGATTCGAACGCGTTTACTACTCTCACGCTTGGAGCGGATAGCACGGATAGTAAGAAGGTATATTCTCTGAGCATACGACTATTGCCACCACGTAACAAATTTTTTGTTGTGTCTTTGCAATGTAGCTTTAATGTGTACGCAAAAGGAGCTATCTATTAGTACGTAAAAATGTTGCTACAGATACGTGATACCGAAACAAACTCCGCTTACGATTTTGAAAAAACATAAAACTCCTTGCGGCAGCTTACAGTATACAGTATATTTAAATACATATCAGTGCTACAATGTGTTGTCCTACTTACGATCTATACACGATAAATCTATTGCTTTGACAAATGGTGTTTCTGATCTAGCGTTTCTTCCGGTACCGTTGTACGCTCAGACTTTGTAAAACTCGGATTTTTATTTTTAATTACATACTTATATATAGTTACAGAATACTTTACAAAGTACGATTTACTACTAAACCATGCTGCGAAGACTAGTATACCACTACTACTAGACAGAATGCGAAACTTAGGAGAGAAAACAACAGGAATCTGAGGAAAAATGGTTCGCGGCTAACACGAAATCTGGAGGATGCGTGTAAGCCGCGCATCCCCATTTTTTCTCCTGCATTTCGAGAAAAAAGGTGCGCGGCTTACATGCGTAAATACGGTCGATATTTTAAAATAATATAGAATTTTTTTTTACTGCTAAAGAAGGTCAAACGTAAATAATGTATACTATCTTAAAGAAAAAAATATTTTTTTAAAATGTAGTCTTCTGCTGAGTGATCATGTGAAATTTCTTTTGTTCTATGTGTAAATTGGAACAAAATGAAAAATGCATAATTTTGTCGGAAACACATTAGTGTATCCTGAATGAGTTAATTTGTTTTGGTTTTCCAGCAATAAATGTTAATAATATGGTCAGATTCGATTTAGATTTTTTTGTAGTGTTATGTTGTTTATTAAACTGCAGATATAACAAACACTTACTGCACATGCATTCACTTTTGCTTTGCATGATAACTATTTGAAAAGGAAACATTGTCTGTCATCACAATGTTCATAAACGGAAAGGTAGATTCGGGATTCGATTCAAATCTTAGTTGGATTCGATTTCGGATTCGAGGGAAAAGTGGATTCGACCCACCTCTAATTTTTAGTTTAATTGGCAGATAATACAAAACAGAATAGTTTATTTTTGCTAGGCGGTGCATCACCCTCAAGAGATATGTCGTAATACCGAGCATATACCGTGGAAAGAACTTTTTAGCCTCGCTATATCTGCTTTATTTTATATGTAAAGCATAGGCCTTTTGGTGGTACAAAGACAATCACTCGCTATAGAAATGGATATAAGATATGTCAAAGTATAGAAAAATGTGCAAAACACTGTACAAACAAGAGTAGATCCAGTTAGTTACAAGCAATCATTTAAATATTCATTAATTGAGTAATATAGTTAATCAATCAAAAAACGATGTACGTTTTGCTTGAAACCCTTCACAGAATTTCTATTTTTAATCCAGTTGGGCAATTTATTGTTCACTTTGATACCCAATTCCCTATTGGGCCAGAACTAGAAACACTACAGTGGAACCTCTTTTTTACGAACCATTCCGCCGGTCCCGATCTTTGTATTTTGGAAAACCATGTAAAATGACCTCTATTTTACGAAACCTCGATTTTATTGATTTACGAAGTGAGAGGCCGGTCCCTGGGAGTGATTGACCTCTGTTTTACCAAGTTTTTGAAATGATTTTGTAGCACTGAACTCAGTACAATGGAATAACGATCGCTGTATACCGTGCCTGGAGCAGCTGAAGCCAGATAGGTAATGGTGAGAGGGCCCTCGGTCCAAGTATTTCATGTGGGAAAATGTGGAAAAATCGAATGTGAGCATAGTGCTTTTTGAAGTGCTTAAACTGTAGCAAAAATCCCACAGACTGATCATCCAAATCGCAATTCAATCCTTATTACAGTAAAACCCCGTATTTGCGTTATCGGAATTTATGTTTTCCTGCAAATTGCAACATTTTTTTTGGGTCCCATCAAATTTCCTATCTCTGCAACGTATGTAGAACCCTCTATTTACACCGCGTGTTTCTCCATTTTCCCGCTATTTGCAACACGATGTGCCGACTAAAAAAAATAATTTCCCTTTTAAAACAGTTACTCGTGCATATCAGCCCTTGCAAAACCATCTTTTGGCGTCCTTTCGTACATATGTACTTAAAAATACAAGAGTGAGAGAGTGGTAACGAGAACTATTTTCGGGAAGAATTTGAATTTGGCGGGGCACAACGCCACCAGTGTCGGAAATTTGAACTACGTCATCTCGTTATCTTCCGCGAGGAAAAGATTCACGATATGAAATGAATGTATTGTAGGACTACCCTGCTAATAATAAATACAATGTTAAGAACTGCTGTCGGAATGTTGACAATATTGATTTAGTACAGACTTTGATATGATTAAGAATGAAAGCGACTTCCGAACCAGACGTGATAAATGGCGGAACTATAAAACGTGACCGATAACTGGGATCATTTACGCCGACTTGTTTCAACAGTTATAACAATGATGGGTTACTTAAATATAAAACTTATTGGAACTTGCATTATCCCATTCAAGCCACACTGCATCGCAAATAACCATAATATTTAAAAATTATGAAGTTGCACGACAGTTTGCACTAGTAGAACGGCGAGGTAGCTCGTGTTCTAAGTTAACTTAAGGGTAATTCCGTACTAATTGAGGGTAATTACCCTCAATTACTACGGAAAATAGAATTTATCGTGCTTAAAAATGGAAAAGCGAGGTGAAAAACGGACATTTTCAATTGAGGACAAAATGAAAATTTTAGGGCAAGTTGATGCCCATATTGGAACCCGCATTTGCATGGCGAAGCAACTCAGATTGCCGGTCTCGACATTGAATACCATAGTGAAAAATCTTGATGCGATTATAAAACATGCAAAACAGTGTGGGCATTTGTCAAAAAAGAGAAAACATGTAAAGAATTCTGCGTATGAAGAATTAGAACGAATGCTGAAAAGATGGTTTTTAGGTGCAAGATCATCAAATGTCCCTGTGAATGGCGTCATCTTACGAGAAAATACGTTTCATAGCGCCACATGATCGGGAATCGAAGATTTTACGGCATCCTATGGTTGGTTGGATAGATTCAAAAATTGGTACAATCTTGTATACAAGACTGTGAGTGGTGAAGTGGAAAGTATCTGAACTGATTAGACTTCTGGGAGGCTACAGCCCAAAAGATGTTTTCAATGCATACGAGACAGGATTATTCTTTAATGAATGAATGAATGAATGAATTGAATGAATTTATTTTCTCCAGTAGCATTACATAAAATATAACAAGACATATATGCATACACTTAGCACGTGGAGATAATTTAGGGTGTCAGAAGGGTACCTGTATATGACACCCTTTCAAACATTGGCACATGTGAAAAATGAAACAATTTTAGTTTTTAACACTGACAGGGTACTTATTCCTCGCAACATAAGGTAAGCAAAATTTTATGAATGTGCTGCCAGCAAAAACAGTGTGCTTCAGAGGGGGACGATTTCATGGAGGGTCCCTTAGTAAACAAAGACTTACTGTCTTATTAACCACAAATGCAGATGGAAGTGAGAAACTTCAGCCACTAGCGATTGGCAAATCAAAAAGTCCTAGGAGTTTCAAGCATGTAAAACAGTTGCCCACTAGATACACCACAAATACCAAAGCATGGATGACCTCAGCAATATTTGAGGATCAGCTTCATGATCTGGATGCGAAAATTCTGGAACACAGAACAGGAAAATTCTGCTGTTTATTGATCAGTGCCCAGCCCATCCACAGAATGTGCACTTAAAAAATGTACAGTTAAATTTTTTTCCAGCTAACTGTCACAGTGAGCTCCAACCATTGGATTTAGGAATAATTCACTCATTTAAGGTGCATTATCGAAGAATGGTTGTACAGAAATTGATATCTCTGCAATTGTGATAGGGACATAAAGACAATCAAATTGAGTGTACTGGTTGCCTTTCACTACACTTCATGGACCTGGAAACAGGTTAAGAAGTCTACAATATATAACTGCTAGGAAGCCAAAGACTTAAGACAAAGAAAATATCCGACTTTTTTGCTAAGTAATATACATTACTAGGCAAAAAAGTCATAATCATTAGATTGTTTCAATGATTCCTGATAGCAAGCAACACTGAAATGACACTGCCATCGTAATTCTTGATTATATTTACAATATCTTCTTTCAGTATTCTCAACTCAATACATTGTGTGTAGGATCCACATAACCTGAAAATTGCATTATCATTAAGTTCTTTTTTTTACATTTGATCATTTTTTGCTTGGTTTAGTGCAATATGACGTAGTCCTAATTTATTTTATATTATGGCAATGAAAGAGAAAAATAGTTTGCTTTTTATTTTATTAATTTAAAATTTTTAATGTTATATTATTCACAGTAAATTAAGAGAGCTGTAGTTAAAGAAATAAATAATACAATTCCTCTGTTTCTGTTTATCAGCCTGCTTTTTATTTTTGACATTTCCCAAGCTAGTATGTATTTAAAAGTGAAAAATTCTCCATTTCCCACTATTTGCATTTTCACGCAATTTGCACTTTTTTTCTGGGGTCCCTAGAAAAGTGCAAATAAGGGGTTTTACTGTATATGATCCAAGGAAAAAATGTTCAAAGACGCATGGCACGACGCCTACTTCTCAAAAACAATGCCCCATTTCATAAAATAATCGGATTAGTGCCTGGTAATTTCTATTCCTTTTCTATCATTTTGCGCATTGCGAATACCTAACTTGTCGTCACAAAGGATCCATATTTTCTCTGGAATTATTTAAAATTAGCGTTAAGGTAGCCGCCGCAACCGCAATTCAGGACTTTGTTCAGCCTTTCACTTGAAAATAGCATTCCTGTAGGAAGTTCTTTGTTGCAGCTGTCGTGGAGCTTAGTTTCATTAAAAAATACTAATTTCGCAATAATAAATTACTTATATTCAAATCTTGATGCAATTTGATTATATAATTTTTCATTAGAAGTGTTTTACGTCGTTAGGTAAGAATTTGCGATCGTGACTTTGAGATCGCGATTGCTTTCTGTAGCCGCGAGGGAATAGTTCTCATATATCACCGCTAGATGTCAGCACTTTAGAACGCATCTTTAAAAACAGAGGAAATTTCAAATTAATTGAGTGAATTTCTAAGACTGACTTTCATCAGCTGCGAAATATTATTAAATGTATTTCAAACGAAACGCTTTCTTCAAAAAAAGGCATTTTCTGATCTTTTCACTGAAATATACTAGGTCAGTTGGAACTTTGTTTTGAAATTTCTTAGTTAAAATGCATCCTGGGCTTTCCCATGTTAAAATGGCTTCTTTAAACACAAATGGAATAGCACTAAATACACCCCCTCCATTAATTAATGCATAACTGCATATGCTTAAAATACTCCATGGGATGAGTTAATTCTCTTATGAGTTATTCCCCTTATTTTGAGATCTACCAACTGAACAGCTACAAGAACTTAATTCAGTTGCAGCAGCCAAGTTCATACCATTATAAATTCGTAGAAAAATATTCACCTGTTTTTTTTAAATTCATGGCTGTTTCATTCTCTTTTACTAAAGTGAGTCTCCTAGCCTTAGAAATAATGCCTATGCTATACAGCGAATCAATACAATTGAGGTGTAATTTTTAAATCCTTTCAATTTGATGTAGATACACTGCACACACAGAATTTCACATAATAACTGTTGTTTTTTCCCTGAATAGGCAGATGACTATTATTTGTTTTAGTAATTAGTTTGATTTCAAACCTAACATAACTATTTGACAAGTTAAGTACAGCATAGTGTTTAATTGCATTGAAAGTAGGGATGTGCGAGTACTCGAAAATTCGAGTCGAGTCGAGTAGTTGGTACTCGACTCGAGCACTCGAGTATTTTTACGAAAGTCGAGTCGAGTCGAGTAGTTTTTGTCGACGGAGCCGCCAAGGCCAATACGTTCAGAAATCTGCCGACAGGAAGCGCTATCATCAAAATCGAGTAAATCTCTGGGTTACACGGTAGATAACACGTACGAACATGTACATACGTACGTTCATTTACATTTGCGTGAACGGATTCATGTACGTTTGCGTGAACGAATGGATGAATCGGTGGTTTGACGGTTCATGAAACCGCATATGTACCGTATTCCTCCGAATATAGCTAGGCCCCCCTTTTTGGCCAAAATATTCGCGGAAAAAGTCTGGGGTGGGGGACCTCAAGGCGAGCTCAAAGCACCTAATGTCCGTTGTAAAATTCCATCCCCTGAGTTTGAAGGTTTAGATCACAAAAATGAGTAGTTCAATTTTAAAATAAAGTAATTCGAACTAAATCTTGTTTATTTATACGTTTAATAATGTCAAAAATATATTTTTAGCTTGTTATATTAATAAATTTTTCGACTGAGACAGATAAAACGCCGGATATTATTCAAGTTCCGGGAAGCAAGTTTGACGCCCACTTGAAGATACACATGAAAAGCCACTTCTCTTTTCTTCGCATAAAATATGGAAAATATATTTACCTTAGACTAAACAAAGTTTAAAATAGATTACTCAATTACTAATTACGTAACGAATAATATTTCAAAATGCTCTATCTCAGCTTGCGGAAGTCGAAAATTTAGTTCGTTTTGATGGTATTCTTCGTGTTTGAAAACTAAGAACGTGTAAAATGACTTAACAAATTGGGAGAATTAGATATTCTTTCAACGTGTATATATTTATTTCGGAAAGCGAGCTCCACGCGACAGGACTTTTGGCCTGGAGAGATAATCTGCTCGAGGTTGTCAAGTTGTAAGCTACCGTAGGTACCGCGCGCACCAAACACCACGCGAGAAAATTTCTCTAGTATGCACAGGAAAAATATCCTTGCCTATGCTTGAATAAAAGTTTATAAGTTGCAGTATTCACCAAAATAAAATCAGCGATAAGAGAGATAGTTTTTGTCCCCACATTTCTCGGCTTCTCGACGAAAGAAACAAATTGCATTTTAAATTATCTTCAACTCCGTCTCCAAAATCTTTGCGCAAGGAGGCATAATGACGGTATGCTTCCAAAGATACCGTCAGTTCTTAAACTGACACTGACTTGCATTCTTAAAGGCGATACTTTTTTTCGCTATTGTCGAGTCCTCATGACTTTTTCACAGCGATAGGCGATCTGCTTGCAGCAGATCATTCCGCGCTACCTTTCCAGGCATGCTCTGGACATTTGAGCGTGCTTTTATAGCCGAAAATAAATATATATCGTTCTCAAATAATCAACGAATTCTACTGAGATTTCATAAGTGGATTCATATTAATCACCCGAGAGCAAGAGAAATGTCCAAACGGTGATTTCCGGGACGGAAAGCGTGCGGGACGGAAAATAACGCAGTCTGACAAATTCATCAATAACAAAAATATTGATGAACGTAATAGTATGAAACTTCGTATAACTATTAAAAAAGCCCTTAGCTACAATATGTGAAAAGGAAGTTTGATATCTCGATCTGTGTTGTACTTACGATGCCCGAATTCGATGGATCCATCTGGTATTAAAAAAAAATCGCTAAAAATCCGTTCTTAAACACGTACTTAAGTAAAAAAAATTGTAAAAATATTTTAATACTACCAGTAAACGTAGAAATAAACAGGCTTTAATTTGATATACTTTATTTTAGAATCGCTTTAGCCATCTTGGAGATATTGGTCTTCAAACTCACGGGTGAAGGAAATTTTGTAACGGATGGTAGGCATCCTATTATAAGGGCATTACGGATGATATAGGTATCGTATAAAACTTATAAGTTTTACTATTCCAATTTTTTGTTTCCTATTTAGGATTATTAATTACATCATTAATTTCAAGTTCCTAGTCATATCTTAAGATAGATAATTATAAATATCTATAGATAATTATCTATAATAAATTTTTGTTCAAATATATTTCCTTAGAAATCGAAAACTTTAATCCACAGGACTCTATACAAAATTCATGTACCTGCTCACATTCATCCGTGAATGAAAATTCATTGTTCAAACATTATGAGCTTGCATTAATGGAAAATGGAAATAACCCGTGCTGATATTGGGTGTTCATGCATCGTGCAAATGGGAGTGATTGACAAAGGTCATTTTTATGATTCTAAGTTCTATCATGTTTAAGCAGAAATCATCAATTTTGAAGAGATGGTGCCATTAATTGGAAGAGGAAGAAAAGTATATGTTAAAAAACTAACTATGTAATTAACGGCCAATCATAAATTTGAGGTGCGAGCTTATCAAATATTTACTGCACAAATAAGGCATATAGTGTGAAATTCACTGTACGGTTGGACTAACCCCGGCATACACGACATCACTGACAAAGCGTTTAGCTCTGAAAAGAAATACATAGGAATGCGAAATACAAGGAATGCTCTTCTAATTAGGCTTATGTATTCCTTAAGAAAAAATAGTTTGCTTCCTGGCTTACTTTCATTACAAGTTAATAGGGCATGTCACTCATATAGGCCTCATATTATGCCCGAGTACACTCTAGGTACCGTACTGCAAGCTAATTTACACATTTTTGAGTAATCCTAGGAATGAAGGTAATTTTCTTTTTTCGAGAGCTACCGGAAAATTTCCATTGTCTTTTGGCCTGCGCTACGTGCCATATTAATTTGACTGTTTATAACTATGCATTAGGTAGGTAGACCTGCCATTTGATGGTCAGATTGCTGGCTAACTTTAATTGCGATGACTTAAGTAAGAACTGGGTCTCTTCACTCATGTACAATAATGTACAAACTCGACTCGACTCGACTCGATACTCGCGAGTACTTTACAACTCGACTCGATACTCGACTCGAGGTCAAAAAGTGCTACTCGCACATCCCTAATTGAAAGTATACTCGCATTCTTGTCAGCAGAGTTTTAGTTAAGGTACATTTGTCGTAGATCCAGCTTCTTATGTGCATGATGTGCCTCCATGGACATTGCTCCATGCTGTGCGATGTGTTTCCAGAGCATGGGAGTGTCACCGCAAAAACTATTTCCTACTGTTGGAGATCAGCTGGTTTTGGTGACACATCAGTTCTGGAGACAGAGGAGTTAGTGGAAGATAACCTCCAATTTACAAACCCTCTGATTTACAAAGCTCCAATTTTTGGGTCCCTTCAACTTCGTAAAATAGAGGTTCTACTGTAGTTCTGACCGCACCTTAGTGAAAATTTTTTGAACTACGTGTAACACATTGATGAAAATCAGCATTCATAGAAAGTTTTGCAGAAAAATGTCGGACATGCACAACCGAAAACATAATAAACACTCAAGGGAAAGGGAGAATATTTAAATTTACAAAAATTGGTCTGGAAGGAGAGTGATATGATTTCCGTGCAATAATTCTGATTAGGCATTTTTGCATTTGGAAATCTTCATGGCGAGGGTGGAAGAGCCCCAGAAAATTATGCTGTAAGTCATATGAGAGAAAAAGATACCATAGTATAGTGTCTTAACTAGACTACAACGTATGGATCTCATAAGATAGCAGACTGAGCCAAGTTTTTTCGTCAGGGAATCAATATGCATTTCCCAGGAAAGGTTGCCGCTGATGTGAATGCCGAGAAATTTGGTCGAGTTGACCTGCTGTATGGATTTATCATTGAACTTGACCAAAAAGCTTTCATTGATTTTTTACGAGAGAAAATAATTAATTGTGTGTTCTGGGAGATGAGGCAGAGGTAATTTTCCTGACACCAGGTATTGAAATTTTTAGAGATGATATTAGCCTAATCAATCAAGTTAGGGTGGGAAGGAGAGGAGAGAAGGAAGTTCGTATCATCAGCATAAAGTAATAGATTAGAACTAGAGGTGTCAGTACTATAATGATCCAAATCATTGTAACTTCCTTACTTTCCTTTGTTCCTTTCCTTGGTGTACGATAAACTTCCTTACTTGACTTTGTTCACTTCTCTCTTCCTTTTTCTTTTTATTGTCCCCTAGTTTTTTAATACATCTCCTTCTTTCTTTTTAGGACTCCCCATTGTTCTCCTGTTTACTTTTTGCTCCCTTGGTGATCTCGTTTATTTTTTAGCAATATTATTTAATCCCCATTTACATTTATAAATGTCATTTAACCCGAAATCCACCTTATAGCACAGTGAATCCAAACATATTCAATTCTATAACTTTTAGAAATATTACATGAATTTCAGGAGTGATTAGAAATCGTACTGTTATATCATTGATGTAAATTAAGAATAATATTGGGCCAAGAGTAGTACCTTGGGGAACTCCAGAAGAGACACAAATTGAGTGAGAGTTAAAGAGCATAAGCCCATCCAGGGTGAACTCACGAGGTGGAATTCCCTTTTGCAAATGATGAGGCATCTCCTGGAGCAGAAACAACAATCAATAGCATTAGCTGCCTCTGACCTGAGCAGTAATGTAGACATAACTCCAGTGGCCTACCTTAACACGTTCACTGCGGAGCTGTTTAAAGCCCTACTCCTCACAGCGCGGCGTGACCCACCGGTGGGTCACACTCAGCCTTTTGCATGGGCGGTGTGACCCACCGGTGGGTCACAGTCCTTCCGAGCTTCTGGCCACTGCCGAGGGATGGTGGTTGAAGCGGCAACACTCAGCTGTTTCCTGATATTAGAGGAAGGCTGGGGGAGGCTACTCCCAGCTTCCCCCCCAGCCCACCCCTCCACCAGCCACGTGGGGCACGCTATCTTCTAGACCCTGGCGTGGGATGGGGGAAGCGAGGGGCAACAATACAATGCATGTGGTAAAGATTTGCTGACGTTTGGAAAACCCAGGAGACTCCCACCCATCTCTGTTTATTGCACCTGCCCTTGTTCGCACCAGTCTGTGAGACGTAGACGCCCGTCCGTGCGTACTGATTCCCCAGCCCTGCTCACACTATGAGAAAAGGGAAGGGGGATCCTTTGGAAAGAGTACATAGTGGTTTGTCTCACTCAGAAAAAAGTAGTGTCTGCAATTCGGAAGACGTTCACCCGGCAAGGGCACGGTCACTCATCCACCACTGAGGGATTGGCTCAAGAACGCTACGTGACTCTTTCCCAATTGCCCTTCCGTAGAGGGGGGGGGGGTGTGAATGGAAGAGAGAGAGTCAATCTCTCACACAGCCGGGCGAGTGCAGTTCGGACTGTTTAGTTTACGAGCAACTGACGGACAGCCAAGAGGTTGAGGAGAAAAAATTGTCCTAAACATTTTCATTATTATTAATAAGTTGATATGTTTTACTATATCGAGTATTGTTCATCCTTATGTATAAAAATCGCATAAACATGAAAAAAAAACAAAAAGAAAGCAAAAAATATACGTATTTTGGATATAATACGCTAATATGTAAATTTGTTCGTGACCCACCGGTGTGTCACACTGAGTGTCACATAGTAGTATATTATTTGAACAGTGACTAACCTCTGGGTGAAGTCACTTGAGAAGTTCTCGATTCCTACTCTCACAATACTCCTCGCAAGTTACGACAGTTCACAGAATTTTATGGCCGCGGCGCTAGACGCATCTGCATGACCCACCGGTGGGTCACGCCGCAGTGAACGTGTTAATTGGCATTTGGGTATTCTGGTCTTTGGACATTTTCACTGGGTTATCAATTGCTGCTCAAGAGTGAAGTGTTTGAAAATGGTAATGCTAAAAACGTTCAAATGCATGCTCTTTCTAAATAAATGTATCTAGTTACTTATTTGAATTTTGTGAAGGCTTGTGGGAATATGATTGCAATAATGAATTGCCTCTCACATTCAGCCTCTCTCTTGTGAACAGATTTCCGCCACACAATCACTGTTCAGCACACAGGAGCAATGGAGAGGAAATCCCGAAATCCATCAAGTCCCAACAGTCCACCTGGCAGTCCCAGTATACCAAGGCTCAGAGCCATTGCACGTAAGTGTTTTCATAGCATATAACTTGTTCATTCAAGCCCTCTCTCTATACTGATGAATTGATAATGGCTTGCAATTGGTACAGACCCCAGCTGAAATGTTATCAATCAGTCATAATGATGTGTAATACGGACCAATTTCAAGTATGAGCACTTCTGTTGTTTCCAATTATCATTGGAAATAAATCCTGTTTTACTCAATCTTCTTGTACTTTTAACATTAATTAAAATCCAGTTGTTGGATGAAGTTAATGAAATTTTGTATCACAAATGCCATGTAATTTTAAAAAATACATTATGCAGATCTGCCTTCATGCAGGTTACACTATTTTTAGTAAATCAGCTGTCTAGTTTCCCCTACATAGAAGTGTTGTGCCTATTTTGCTCACTAGGATTGGCTTAAATAAAGCATCTGGTAGTGTTTGCATTTGCAATAATTCTTTATTAGAGTCCAGATAGCATTATGGAGTCACAGGTCTGATTATAATATGCCAAGCATAAAGTGTTTTAAAATGTAATATTATGCAGAACATTATTGGTAAACTTAAATTCTGTGTGGAAAAAGATGCATATGTATAGAATCATTGGTTTAATCAAATAGTATCATGTGATCTAATGTTTTTCATGAGCCAGTCATAAGACATGCAGTTGATCATGGAATGCTTCTATATTAATGACGCTACTTTAAAGAAGCTTGTTAATGATATGAAAGAGTTGATTCCAAAATCTAAAATTTCATCCTTTCATCTGCGCTAAAACAATTAATGATGAGCATTATTGAGGTGTTCATATGAATTAAATTATAATCCTTGTGCCCTAATTTTTAAGTAACTCAAATTCATTGATTGACTTATTTCTTCATAATGAACTTCAATATAAATTGCTAAAAATGAAACCAGTGTTCAAAAAGTTTTGGCATTTATATTATCATATTTTTCGCTTGATCTTCATCATAAGCTAGCATATGAGTCAGTGCCTTCAACCATTCATAATTTCATTAGTTTGGGCACAGTTAGTGAAATTAATTGATTTCACTTTTATTTTGTAGTAGAGCACTTAAATATCATAGTGTAAGGCATGTTTGTGATATTTTCATGTACTTTCCTAATCTTTTGGCATGAACATATGAGTGTAGAAGAATTTTTGTTTTGTTATTTTGTACATGCTATGAAAGCCTATTGAATGCTTACTATTTTCCTTTATTTCAAATTCATTTAGCTGATTTAATGTTCTTGTGCTGTATGATTTTTTTTACTTCTTTCAATTTCATGTTTTTTTGTTATTAGTTTCAAAATTTGTATGGGCACGAAACATTAAACAGTCTGCCCATTTCATCTGGTGCATACATGAAATTTTGTGAAAGAAGTTTCAATTGAGTTCATATGTACCCAATATAGCAGGAACATATTGTTCTGTTTTATTTCTAATAGGTGTTATTGTTGATATACGAGTATAATTTTTAAAGGAGATGTTTTCCTTTATTCGACCCCGTAGAGATTTTTGTTTCCTCAGTTTTATTTTTCTTTTCATTTTATTTTTTCTGCCCCCTCCATGCTGCCCCCGCCATCCCTTCATCACTTCCGCCTGAATCTCAACCCAACTGGGGTACAACTACTAATCCTCATCTCCATGCATTTTGCTATTTGCCTCTCCATCGATCCTCTTGTGTGCTCCCCCACTACTCATTGAACCCCCTCTCTGCAACAACGCACCATCTCAACGCCCCCCCTCCCCCATCCTCCTTCCCCCCCCCCCTCAACACTCCCCCCCACACGACGCAGTCCCAGCCGACGGGGTCAAGGGCAAGACGTGGGGCCCAAGCACGTTGCACCAGCGTGAGAGGGGGCAAATCATAACTCACGTGGTAGACGGAGGAGGTCAGAAGAGGTGGAGCAAAAGCGCGCCCAACGTTCGCAATGTGCCCCCGAGTGGTGGCAGCACCGGTGGCGGCAGCGGCATCCTTCACCTCGGAGTGGCTAACATTGGGACGCTGCAGGAAATAGGTATGCGCTCCACCCCCTCCACGCCCCCCCCTCCGCCCCCTCACCCCCACCCACCCTCGCACAGGTCCCTCTCCCCCCTCCTTGAACCCTATGGCTCTCTGGATGCGCTCTCGGGTCACTCCGATGATGCCACTCTGCTGCTGTTCACGAGACGGAATTGATTTGTGCAGAGGAGAGAGAGAGTGGTCCATTCCCCTCGTGTGGACCCCTCTTCCCCTCTTGCTGCCGACTGAGCCAATGCACACGTTCATGCATTCCCCTGTGCATCTATAAAATGTGTGTATAATGTATGCATGGAAACGTGCGAGCATAAATGTGTGTGTGCACGCACCACAGTCCTTGGAAAACAGAACTTGTCTATCCTACAATTTTGAATCTGAGAGAGAGAAAAATTATTGACTTGGCTCTTCAATCCTCTCAATTTTTGTCATTTCTCAAGTGGTTTATCAATTTTTTTTTTCTTGAAAAGTTATGAAAAATTTCTGAAGTTGTATTTGAATACTTAAAATTCTTCCCTGATTCCCAAATGAAACTTGTGGAAGGAAGTGTCACCCTTTGAAGTCATTGATATAAATCTCCCTTCTTGTTCAGGCTATTCTGAGGAGTACCTTCACTCTTCGTGTAAGTTTTCGTAGCCCAAAGCCATGTTTTAGTGTGTGTGTGTCGTTGTATTGGAATGCACTTCTCATTGCATGAATCAGATCCAACTTTTTGTTCATGTTCATTCAGCTGATGTCAGTTTCTGTTTGATTAAATTTTGTAAAAGAATCTTATGCATTTTATTGATGTAATTCTTTTACCATTTTAATTGGTTTTTAGTTACTAGATTAGATTTACTTTTATATGGTGATGGCAAAAAAATTAATTTATGATTTTTAATATCATTTATGATGATGAATTTGTTCAATGACCAACTCTCTTGCTTTTTCAACTGAATTGATACATGTAATGTATTGTTACAACCTGTGTTGTTACCAATTTTGTTAAATTTTTCATCATGACAGTTGTGTAAACAAAGAAATTAATTTGCTTAAAACTTTCATTTGTTTCATTATGTTTCATATATAAGGCTAATGAGAGGTTGTTTTGTCATGAGTTGCTGCTTCATAATATTTTGTTGCATTTATGACATATATATGTATGTAGCACTAGAAAGGTTTCGGAATGCATTACTAGAGTACCTTGTGTATTAACATGAGCATTAACTGCCTTAATAAATACACAAAAATTATAAAAAGTTGTTTCCTTGTATTTAATCATCCTGCATCATATTATAGTTTGGAAAAATCCCTGAGAAGCCTGATGCTCCTACCTGAATCCTGTATATGGCTGCTGAGTTAGCCCAAGCATTGTTTTCTTTATGTTTTCCCATAAGTTGCACTCATGTCATAATTTGAGAAGCTTGCTCGAGTAGTTCCTCTCCCCACTCCTTGACTTGTCCCTGTCATTATGTCTTAGCCCTTAAGGAAATGCCTCGCCATGGAGCATTGTGGATACATTTTTTGGTGGTGGTTTGTGCTATGGCATTACGGTTGGTGGTGGTTGTGGTGACGGTTGTGTGCTCTTCTTGGTGGTTGGTCCACCACGGCCTGGGAGTCGTCGGAGACCCCCAACGGGCCTACCACTCTCCCCTCCCCCCTCTTCGTCTGTCTTTTCGGATGCTTGTCGAGAGTGAGTGACGACACCCTCGCTCTCGTCAAGCAATCACGTTGAGAGAGGGAGAGAGGTGCCCTTGGTGTTGGGGGAGAGGGTGTTGGTGCCCGTCTCCGTGGCATCCATGCACCGACACTCGCACCCATTGGTGCCCCCGTTTGCAGACTACGTCGGGGCGGAGTGCAGTGACGGAGGAGGAGGAGGGGACTGGGTCCCGCCACTCCCTCTCGATGGAGGCCCCCTCCCCCCCAATGCTGTCATCCCCATGCCGACGCTCTACAATGGGGATAGCCTCTCGAAACGGGGCCACGGGGGCCCTAAGCTCACCCTCATCGAACTTGTGCTCTACAACATGGCGGCAATGCTAGCGGGTGTCGCTGCCGGCTATGATGTGCGAGTCTCCAATATTTCCCCTCTGCACCCTCGACTGCACCCAGAGAGGTGAGTGATCCCTGCTTATCCCTTCCATCCCTTGGTTATTCAAACGGCAGTGTTGTTCTCAGAAAAAGGGAATAAATTGTCATTTGCAGGTCAAATTGAGGGTCTTAATTAGTAGGTCATCAGTCACTTGAATCTCCGTTCAGCATGAGTGAATCTATAGCTTTTCCTTGATTTATCCATCCATGCTTTAATTTTATCCTAACTTCCCCTGTCGATGCTTTTTCAAAGCATTGGCAGTGCCCTGAAGTGGAGTGCATTTGTAGTTCATGGATGTAGAAGCGATGAGACCCAGCGAAGCCCACTGATATTGTACCAATGTTCAACAAATTTAAGGCTATTCCCTGTCAAAAAGTGTCATTTTACATGATGAAAGCATCACTTAATACAAATGTTTATTTTTCAGAGATCCAATTTTAAGTTTTTTTGCACAGTGGGTAACCCAATTCCCTTTATGCCAATCTTCAATTGTTGTAAATATTTTTACATCACCATATCCATGTCAAAAGTTAAATGAAGGACAGTAGCTGATTATTTTCATGCCTATGTGTGTGCTTGGGTCGAAAGCTCCTCCTGCCTCCCCATGTGTGACTTTGTCACTTTGTCATATATTGTACTCGCCTCTTTGCCTCCAGCTCTTCCGGTGGTGCTGCCGTGATTCTCGGGTGATCGGCCATCACGTGGAGTAAGCCAACTTGTTTGCATCGCCAATGCGTACAATTTTAATATCAACAATTGTTTACAGATACATTAATGCTGATGACAATCATCATTTAAGTCAATAATATTTTTAATTATTTCCTACCATAAAAGAAAGGCAAAAACTGAGTTTTTGGTACGTTTTTAGTCTAATAGAATAATGCTGATAAACCCGTTGTCGTAGACTAAGAAACATCGACAGTGTAAATGACATCTCGTTCTGCATTTAGATTTTGGTCATTACTCTCTCAAAAGCTGTAGTCACGGACACCTTGGTAACACATCTTCGAGGGCCTCCTTTCGAGCAGCATTCAAAAAAAAGGCTACTCATTCAGAGGAGGCTGCACTCCTTGGAGCCTGCTAATTGCCACAGGGCACCCTCGAGGCTCTCCTATGCAACAACCCCTGTCCACCCCCAAACCTCGGCATGCGTAGAAGGGCAAGGGGCAGATCTCTTAAGGCCGTTGTACACGGTACAATTTCTTGTACAAGATCTTGTACCATAAATTGAACGGCGAGATTGGACCAAGATATTGTACAAGAAGTTGGTTCACGGTCGTACACGATCAAAGATTTCATGCAATTTGTGTGCCAATAACAATCACAGATATCGTTTTCTGTCCGACAGCTGAATCGCGATATCCGATGACGATAGTATTTTGAAAATACTGCCATAGTTACTGGGTTACAATGGTTTGCTACCATTAATCGTATTAATAAAATAAAGTTTTATGATTGGTTACTTGCACTCTTTCACCGGATCATGAAACCCATCATTTATCGTCCAAACATAATCTTTTTGCTTTTTGCATATATTTATTTTTGGTTCAAAACGTCGTCTTAATTTCATTGAGGTTTAATGTTTCCCAGTGTGTCCAACTCATCTTTTGAGAAATTGAACACTTCTGACGAGACCGGCGAATATCACGATATGTACAACAAAAATGGAAGTTTTGCAATGCTTACAGGAATAAAAGTGATCACAAACAGAACACCAACCTTACGAATACTAAACGAATGCATCACTACCGTCACATGTCATGCGCAGAAGCTACGGAGTGGATCTTGGACGGTTTCATCCAATAATATAGAGCATGATCTAATTTCTTGTACAAGAAATTGTACTAACACCTTGTACACGATACAATTTGTGCATTGTACAAGTTCTTGTACAAGAAATTGTACTGTATACAACGGCCTTTATAAGATCATGCCCCAGTCTTGTGGGTCATGCTCAAGCCAAGGAACAGTATTGTGAAATCTCCTACTACTTGCTGCTTAGAGGAAATTGGTCTCCAAAGTGGTAAGATTTTATTTTGGACGTCTATACTTATCATCAACCTTTGGCTTCCAATATAATTTACTACATACTTCTTCTTTTCACATTGACATGATCTACCTTATGTTCTGACGGTATGAACAATATATCTCTCCCTTCACGCCTTTTGAAAATCACTTGTCCTCCTTGGAATTCATGGGGTGTGATTCTCCCTTCTTCAGTTTCTTGTTTGCAACGTCTTCCTCTCTACTCCTTACAGTATCATTGCTATGCTCTATCCCCCTTACCTGACAGACAAATGGAAAAATAAAACAGTATCTAAGAATGACAGGGTAGTTGTGCAATGGTTGCCTAATGAGTTGCAGAAATTAGTTTAAAAAGAAGAGAAAAAGAATGTGCAAAGCAGCAGGTTCAATTCCAATTCTTTGTTTAGGCAAAACCGTTTCGTTAATCTCATAATGAAGAGAAAATGGGTTGCCTTTCCCGGGACATAAATTTTAAAATAAAAGTAGCTTCATACCTTGTATCTCAAGAATCAGAAAGGCTTTCAACTCCCTCCGTGTAACTAGATGTGGTTGGGGTGGGTTATCTGACGAAGCAGATGTCGAAGGAGATGATGAGGAAGATTTGAGGCAAACAATTAACTTGTCAATATCATTCTTCAAATTGTCTGCCTGCCACATTTCCTTTTCCACATTCTTTGCTTGACGAGTATAGTTTTTCCAATTTTCTTTGGAGACAGTGCTGAAGCTTTCCGATATGAGACGTTCGACGTCTTCCTTCTTAAAAGTTGAATTATTCATCCCAACGTAATGCTTTGCTTGGGCCCAAACCATTTCAATTGGATTCAGTTCACATTCACATATTCATAATATACTATGCATCCATACGCCTTAGCAAGTTCATCAACCCTCAGTTTCTCAAACTTTTCCCGCACTTGACTGACTAAATATATCACGTCTCTTTTTAAGCAGTCTTCATCAATGCTTATATTTTTACTCATCAGCCACTCTTTAATTTCGTTTTTCCTCCAGCTTGTTGTAGGCAAGGGTTCTAACTTTCTTGAATGGTAGGATGCATTATCCAAAGCAATAGACCTCTGGACAATTTTTTAAATCTCCTTGAAATGCTACTTAAAAAATTGTTAATTATACTAAAACACCTTAGCGATGAAAACTAAGCATTTATTTAATGTATTTTTCGAGAAATAAGCAAAAGAAATACCCAGAAAACACGCCCACTCTAAAACGTATTGTGATTGGCCGGCTGAAAGTGACGTCAGCTCCTGCAATGGAGAGGAAAACGGCGGAACGTACTGCACCTGTGGACGTTGTTTTCAACATTTGTTGTCGGATTTAGATATCTTTGGTGTGGTTAAGGAAGGCTGCGAACATATATGATTTCTTTAGAAGGTATGGAGTCTGAGTTTGTCCAAGCTGAGGCAAGAAATCTTCCGAAAATCTCAACATTAGCAATGTTTTCATACGTATCAACACCGTGTTTGAGTGTAACTTCGTTCAATCTTCGAAGAAAACATGATTCAAACGGAAATCCAAAGAGTTAAGATGGCGAGGTAAAAGCATGTCAATGTTTGAAAATGAATGTTCACATTTGAATTTTGTAATATTCATAATATGGCGATGATGAATGTTTTGGTGTTAGGGTCGTTCGTGAGGAACACGACGATGATGCCATCGGCTATGTGCAGGTTAAGCTCGATAAAATGTTGTTCGTGCTCGTGTATGCCCCGAGCATAAACTAATATGTTGTGGAAGCACATATTTTGATGGATGGCGAAGACAAGTAGATATACCTACTTGTCTTCGCTATAGACTATAGTGAGCATTTCGTGCAGGGATTGCGTACGTCAAGTTCGGGACCACAAAAATAAGATGTATTATGGGCATCTACTTTATCCATTTGTTTACTTTGAATTACTGCTCCAATATGTGTCGACATCTCTCTATTTTCAGGCACATTATATCATTAATGTATCATTTGGGATGTTTTCAAGGATTTGGATTAAGGCCTGGTTACACGATACATTAACCCGTACGAGTTAATGTGTATATGCATGAACGCGAAAATTCCCCGTGTAACCACACCAAAATGTACAAATGAATGAATGCGTGAACAGAAAATAGATCCTGTTCTATTTGGTTCATGCACTAACGAACAAGTTGAGCAGAAACCATTCACGCAAATGTACATTAACCCGTACGTGTTAATGTATCGTGTAACCAGGCCTTAAAGGCCTAAATAAAAAATACAATGAACGTGAAAATCTTTTGTTTGTAGTGGCATAACCTTATGGTGCAGTTATGAGTTTTGATACGATTTCCAAGAACTTCCTTTTGGGGAAATATATATTGGGCTATTGAGACAAAGGGGGATTAAAAAACCCTTGATTACCGAATATACCGAGGAACTTGAAAATTTAACCTGTTGCGCAGGAAGCAAGTGCGATCGTGATCCTAGATTCTAATGTTGTGTTGTGTAATATTGGTGTATTTGGCATATTAGCTGATCTAGACGCAGACGCGGTATGTTGAAACGTGAATCTAATGTGTTAAATCGTGAAGGTAATGCAAAGAAATAAATATTCCCGTCTACAACTACTTTGGTTTAATAAATTGTTTTTATGCGCACAAGTAGCCATTCATGCATCCATCGTTCACGCTGACCTTCGAAAATTGAAATTGACCGGTGAAAATTACTGCTTGCGATTAATAAAAGTTAGGACATCTAATCTTGAAAAGTAAGCAGCGATAGGTTCAGTGGGTTCAGTCTTTTAATCATAATTGAATGTTGCTTAGCGAACTTTTTCAAACATGGCATATTGCCTGATATGGAAAAGATTTTACGTGACATATGTCTAGCACATTTCCCTCGTACTCTGATTACTGATTTGTGCATGTATTAAATTTCCTAGCAGTTTTTCAACCAATGAAAAAACTTTACCGAATAATATTGAGCCCATATGTCAATCGCATCAATACTACTACTGGCGGCGCTTTGTTTTGACCTAGTTTCTGCACAATTAAGATACAATTAAGTTTAATTTAGTTTCCAGAATTGGTAAAATGAATATAGACAGAGTGAACGTTCAAAAATGCACACGTTTGATCGCATAGACAAAGTTTCATTTCGCCTGCACTTCTTTCTTCACCCATATTATCCTGTTTCGGGTAATTAAAAAAAATACTTTTTGGGAGGCATTTCCGTTGGTGTCATTATATTTTGGCACAAGACAACATTTAAAACAACGCTTTGGCATATTAAAATAAAGTGCGTTCATGAAAGACATTTCAATAGTGATCTCCTAAACGCTTCAAACTTCGCATAGAAATATACGCACCGCGACCGCTGTTGCAGGACCTGACGTCATTCAAGATGGCAGCGATGCGAATTACGTTTTTGCGAGGGACCAGCTCGTGGCGATTCAAATGCTTATATTTTAAAAATTAAATACTTTCTGTCAAAACTGCTTTCGCAGCAAGTAATTTTTTTGTTTAAACTCTATGAAAATGCCTTTATTGGAATATGTGTCCAGAGACCTATTACGGATCCTCTAAGAATGTTGGACAGGAGACAATTTTCGAACCAGCTCTCGTAATACTCCCGTCAACTTTGTCGTGCTCTTCCGCTCTGTTTTTCTTGCAAAGAAAGAAGTGCAACGCACCTTCAACAAAACCATTTTCCGTGCCCGCGTGAACTATAGCAAAACGTCCTCCTCGAGAGGTGGATGCTCTCAGTCCAGTGATCAGGCCAGCAAGAAAAGCCTGATGAGGAGTTTTAATCTCAATATCACTCCAAGCCTTTTTCACTGTTTGGCCAACATTGATCCACATCTCGTCAGTATATACAATTGTCCTTTGTTCTTTCTAAGTTCTATTAAATAACGGGTACATCAACGAATTATGTCGTCTCATTCGATAAACTAAGCTATATACTATCACTAGGCAGAGTCTATATAAACTATAGACTCTGCCTACTTCTTCGTTCGTACACGAAAACTATGTCAATCAAAAGACGGTAGAGCGTAGTTCTTTTGAAATGAGGAAGGTCGTCGTCTATATTCGTGGAATTTAGGATACCTAGTTTTCAAAGTTGGCAGAACTTTTCTTATGAACATTTGAGGCACTTTCTGTCTATCTCCCGATCTTATAAAATCATCATAAATCAAAGATTTCGCATTCTTGTATGGCTTGCTAATCATCTTGGTTTTCGATGGAGTTACTAATGCACCGTGAGATGCTTCCTTTCTGACCCTATAAACAGTGGATTGCGAGCACCCAGTAGCTTTCGAAGTTTCGTTGCAGGCTTCAGTAACACTATATGTTTTATGAAAATATGTAAATATAATAAACACAGCTGCCTCTCACGGCTTCTCCCCTTTTCTCCTCCTCTTCTCTTCAGACATTATCGCACCACGCTTGCAACACGTGGACTGGGAAGAAAATCCACAACACTGTTCAACTCTTTAAACACACCACTTTCAAAAGCACTTGCTCACTCAGAGGATTCTTATGACAAACTAAACGCCGCCCATCACTCTCACTTGATGCTTCAGGTTGAAGGGTCGCATCCCACCTGCAGATGTTTCATTGCTCCTTCCTAACGGAACTTACAAAAATACCCTCGGTACGCTATTTCTGGAAATCTGTTGTAAGGTCACACCCTGGGAATTTTTATGCCTCAGTGAAACGAAAACACCCATTTCTTCTTACTCTCAGAGAGAGTGGCCGATGCTGAGGGTCATCTCTTCCACATAAGCCCTTGAGACACATTCCCGAATGCTTACTAAATTTCCAGTTTCATTGGCAGAGTTCTCAAAATTAATTTATTACCTTTGCATTATCTTTGTATGTACTAAACAATATCCACAGAAGCGTCTTTAAGCTCATATCAATAACAGTGCCTCCTTCAAGCGCAGCCCTATGCGAAGAATCGACTTTGGCGGGAAAGTGATATGCAGCCGATTTATGGCGTGGGATAATCTCGTAATATTAAAAATTCATAACTCCCTTGGTTATCACCAGAGAGTCCTCATTTTATCACTAAAAACAACTTAAAAGTTTCATCAACATTTCATACGCTGCACATATTGACCTATCTCTTTAGATACGAAAGTTAGCAGGCGACCACTTTGGGCCTTACATTTTCCAAAACTTCCGGCCCAAAAGATAATTTAAAATTAATTACATCACTATAGAGAATTAAAATCTGTTTATAGCTTGAATGTTGGAAAGACAAACGTGTAGGAAATCAACCCTCCAATTTTGGAGCTGTTCTGAAGAATGGTTTGTTTAAACAGCGTTAAGAAGTGAAAATCGGATAAGTTACCTTATTCGCTGAAACCGATGAAAACATTTTTTATAACTTTTCTTTAAAACAATATTGACAAACAAATGTCACTGTTCAATCCGGTACCTGTGTTTCCTGCAGGAAACATATTTTTACGCTGCTCAGCGACATGTTAACTTTTCTGCTGCATTTGGCAAACCCGCACATTGCTCCTTATGGAGATTTACTTATTGGGAAATGAAACGCCATAAGATCCCATGCTGTCAACTAAATGTGGAACGCCCTATGGTGTGTCGCGACCGGTCATGACTTCGCCTTGTGTCGAGGCAGGTTCATTGGTATAGTTTGTTTATTTCTTGGTGCTGCGTAGAGGTCTTAGGCTGGAGCAAAGTACGGCAGTACTAAGTGACATTTCTGAAGGCGTGTCCAAGAAAGGGTCTGATCAAGATGTTGAGCTTTTGTGAAATTTTACTCTATCTTCTGTATGACGAAAAGTCAAGTCGCTCTGCATGATTGCAAACAAACAAAGTTGCACTGTTTTCATATGCATGGGAGAAATTTATTAATAGCTATATTGCATGCTATAAGCTTGGACCATTCATTACTATTGACGAACAGCTGTTTCCAAGCAAAGCTAGGTGCCGCTTTATGTAATACATATGGCATTGAAGCCTGATAAATATGGGCAAAAATACTGGCTTGCAGTAGATAAGGACAGTAAATATTAGATAAACTGATTTCCCCACCTTGGCGAGGATGACTCTCGTCAAGCTGTCAATCGCGCTGCAGATCATGTGTAATGAAACTTATGCAGTCCTACTTGAGCAAGAGCCGAAATGTCACAATTGACAATTATTTGGCAGCAATTGTGCTCGCCAAAGAGCTGGAAAAAAGGTACAAGCCTAGTGGGAACCATAATTAAGGTAAGAGGAGGGATTCCTGCTGAAATGCAAGCTTTTCGGGAAGAGTTGTATTCAACTAACTAACTATAAAGAATATATCCCAAAAGATTTTTTTTTAAAAGTTAACAGAGGAGCTAAGAAGTCGTTACGTTGCATCAAGAAATGTTTGTCAACCTTCTGACCAGTGTGATGAAGTGCGAGAGCTAGGAACTTTCAAGTTAATAATATAAATGTAATAGAAACAGAACTATTGGATTTTATAAGGTGTGTAAAAAATCAGTATGTGGCTCATGTATGGCTAAAACAGAGCGAAGGTGCCAGAAATATGAAGCAGTTTAGACGAAGTTTTTTGTAACCCTGTACGAAAAAGGCATTTGATTTCTTTGTGTGTTCCTGAACGCAAATTTGTAGTTGTTGGATCGTAGTTGGATCGAAGCAAATTTGTAGTTTATGTATAAATTACAAATGATTTTGTATAAGCAACAAATTATTGTAAAAAGTATTCAATGATTTTATTTATTTACCACATATGAGCACCTCCAACGTTTCAGCACAATTTTCAAAAAATAGTGCGGAAGAGGAAATTTTTGCAGAAATTGAAAAAAATTATTTTTGTTTGTAAAACAGCCGGGCAACAAAACAAAAGAAACAAAGTTGTCACATTTACACTATCAGCCATTGTGCATAAAATAATCCGCACAAAAACACCATTATTAACCAGGGATGTGACCCGAAAAGGCATTTTACGTTTCGTGCCGTACACCTGGGAGGCACCCGAACTCCGAGCCTCGGCGTTGAATGAGACCGAACCCTTCACCACGGGTGGTTTATAGCACCAACTGACCACTCACGCTGTAGTTTATAACTTCTTAAAGTTAAACATAAATCACAAAGCTATGTTCGTCTTTGTGTTGCACTAGTCACGTTGATGAAAATGGTTTTTTCATCACAGTCATATGATACATATTAACCAATTTACATGCTTTAGTAATTTAATGTACATTAAACTGACTTGGTTTACTAATGCACGTAAAATGGTTAAGATATATCCTATAACTGTGTTTATAAAACCATTTTCATCAGCGTGAATAGTGCAACACAAAGACGAACATAATTGTGCATTTTATGTTTAACTTTAATAAGTTATAAACTATAGTGTGACTGGTCAGTTGGTGCTATGAACCACCCGTGGTGAAGGGGGTTGGGTCTCCTTCAAAGCCAAGGCTCGGACTCCGAGTACGGGTGCCTCTCAGGTACGGCACGAAACGAAACGTGCCTTTTCGGGTCACATCCCTGCTATTAACACATGAACAGACAAGTGTCAAAATGGCACCCTCCCGGCATTCTCAAGGGGTCCAATGTGTCCAGCATTCTTGTGTTAAAACAAAAAAATTACTACTTAAGAGTGCATAAAAGTGCATTTACTTTAGGTTACCATTATATGTAGAGCCAGTTTTATAAAAATTCAAAATTAGTTTTAAGAACCTCAGAATTAGTATAATATAGTTTTATGCTTATTTTTGCTATTTCTGGTGCAAATAAGGTGGTAAAAGTAAAAAATTACTACTTATGAGTGCATAAAAGTGCATTTACTTTAGGTTACCATTATATGTAGAGCCAGTTTTATAAAAATTCAAAATTAGTTTTAAGAACCTCAAAATTATTATAATATAGTTTTATGCTTATTTTTGCTATTTCTGGTGCAAATAAGATGGTAAAAGTAAAAAGTAACTACTTAAGAGTGCATAAAGGTGCATTTACTTTAGGTTACCATTACATGTACAGGCTAAGTTGAATGCAAGCACATTGTAGTTAGCACGTTCCCTGCCACCCCGTGATCTCGCCAATTTTTCCCTCTGCACCAAATTAGTTTTTCTATACTTAAACCTTTATTATAATGAACTTTTTCATTTTATATCAGTTAAAAACATGTGCGACCCTCAAATTATTTGTTTATAACCTTCGGTCATAATGACCGACATAATAGGTTTGAACTTTTATGGCGAATGGTCCACTTCGCAAATGATGAAAACTGTCCAGAAGTCGATTGGCTACACTAAGTCCAAGATCTCACAGTAAAACTATTGGACCGTTTCCTATGCTTATACCACCCCAGCAGTGAAACGCTGTTAAATGATGAATCACACATTCCTAGAGATGGGTCTACTACCGTAATTTTCAAATGAGGTAAATTACCGTGGTATATTACAGTAATTTTCGAAAATTACCATAATTTTCCGGTAATTTTAAGTTTTGAGCTGCAAATCCTTATCAGAGGACTCCAAGCAAAATCAAATAGCATTGAGATATAAATGCTGACACTTATATCAAACATATCACGACGTTTATCTACTATAATTCATTAAAAAAATTAAAACAAAGTTGGAAGCAACATGCAATTTGCCTCTCTTCTGTCCCGCTATGAGAAATTTTCGTTCAAAAGACATACCTCTGCGCAATGTGCATTTGTTATTTTACTCTGAATTAATTGGAATTAATCATGGACACAATGTATACAAAATCGTTTTAGCTTCTTAATTTATAATATTACCCATTCCAATGTTTTCTTCGTGAGGAAGAAATTTTCTGAAAAAGAACTTTTCTGAAAATTACTGTTCATTATGGTAATTTTCAGGAGTGTTGGTAATTTACGAAAAGGGTGACTCATCATGTGACTGTACATGAAACAGAAACGCCGTAAATATGGGATAAAACTCTTCTAGTTTTGCACAGGCCATCGTTACTGGTACCAGATGACAATTTATTCTGGGAAAAAACATTGAAATAAAAAATACAACACCGACAGACGTTGTTATGAGATTGTATCAGCCAATTTTGAATGAAGGTAGAACTATGTATACTGGCAACTTGTACACTAGAATTGAACTAGCAAACAAATTGTTAGATTAAAAAATTCATTTGGTTGGAAACTGCAGAAAAACTAGGAGCACACTCCGAAACGCGACACTCAGAAACTTCTTGTGAAAAAGGGCGACATTGTAGCGAAGGAGAATCGCAGGGGAATAACTGTCCTAAGGACAAACAAAATGTTATAAATCTTTCCACCAAGCATTCGGATGAAATAATTGACATTACTCGAAAAGGTGGTGCTAAGGCTTCAAAACCGATAGTTGTCTTCGACTGCAGCGAGGCAAAATCATCATCTTATTCTTCAGCACTAAGGAAAGCGGTGAAGTGGTACCCCGAAAGTTGGCAGTGGAGTAACATTTATCAACACCCGTGGTATATGCCCATAAATTGCACTAGAAATGGACAGGAAATAATACAAGCATAATTGTATTTGGGAAGGAAGTGATTTGAAGATTGACTTCCGAAAATGGGAAAACAAAGAAGAGACACGTGGTGTAGAAAGACGAAGAACGCTCCATGAGCTTGAAAAAAAAAAGAAGGAAGAGCCGTGGAAGTAAGGAAACACTGCAAGGGGTGGTTTGGGAAGGCAGTGAGAGAAGGGAAAGAAGAAAAGGTAAAAAAAGAAGTAACAAATGTTTGTTCAGGATGTCCTCCAGAACCATTTATATGCCTAACATGTTTTAACACCTCTCACAGAAAAAATAATCCTTTTTAACTTTTTTAAAGATTGTCTTAAATTCATAAATAAAATACTCTATTACTGCACGTGTAAAATATTTAATAACAACCTTTTTTCAGTCATAAATTATAATTTAGCGTATGTGTATTATTTCACAGTGAATAAATACATTTCAAAAACATAAACTTTTAAAATGCATATTTCAAAAAAAATTATAATAATCAAAAAGTTTTTAGGTGCACTTGATGCCCTGTGCCATGTAGGTCAAGCCTTATGCGCGGGGTTGCCATAATCGCGACCAACGGGCTGCTACGATTGGTGGAATGAATGACTAAAGTTACAGTCATAGTGACCTATCTGGCACGAACGCATGGGGCCTGTTTAGGTGTTTATGACCGAAACGGCAGGGAACGTGTTCAAGTCACAGCATTTTCTGGTTTCAATCTATGTCAATGTACGCTGACTAAAATGGAATACTGAGAGAATGACCTCTCGTTGTCTGTGTGGGTATCCACAAGGATTACCATAATGACATAATGTCTGTGCCTACGTTTTTCGCATTTGCCAGCTCATCTTGATCAGTTTTCCTGAAGCATAATGCTAATCAGAGTGCCAAGATATGTACTCGACCAACAAGAGGAATTGATGACTGAATTTTCTTCAAAGCATCCTGGTTAAGAGGTGTTTTGAGAAGAGATTGGCCAAAGAGCAGATTTCTCGAATTTGAATATTAAAGTGTGACTCAAATATTTGAATATCTCGAATTTGGAATAACTGGAATACTAGAATTGCAATTCATGCATTGAATTTCATTCTACTGTAATTATTTGATTAAGTGTCTGGTTGAGGAAAAAGCTAAAACATGATTAAATTAGGAAATTTCATTCTAGTTTTAAAAAGTCAAATTTATAATAAAGTAACGTGACTACCTATCATGGACCATTGAATTCATTAAATTTTATAAGTGGGCAGAAAGCTTTAATACGACTTCAAGTTCTGGCCAGTTATGAATTAACCACAAACTAGAGTCAAAGTTCAAGTAAATTGAAAATTTACATGATTGATTAAGGTTTGAAATATTAACATCAGATCTGATGTATGGTATTACTATGACTAGGTAAACATTTTGCTTGTAATTCACACACGATTCTGTAAGGATCTGTGAGTAAAGTATATTGGTGTCCATGAGTATGAGAAGCTCTCCTTTCCAAAAGAGAAAACCAGCTTTAATGCAGTTAGGTAATACTGATGATTATTATTTCTCTCCTTCTCTATACTTTTCATGCTGAAAAACTTGAGACTGCAGTGGTCCCACCCAAGTTTCAGTGAATCGTAACCAGTTCCATAGTAAGGCTTTGCGAATTTCATAATAACTTTTGAATATTGGAAATAAATAAAAATTTGTCATTTGCTTTATTTAGATAAAATTTCAAATTAAATTAGGGCAGCTAACAGAATAAAAAACATAATTCTTGGCCATTTGATTTTAAGTCACGAAAACAGTTCTAATCCAAATAAAATTTTGTAAAAGTTTAAGGTGACAAAAAAATTATTTACATAAATTAATGTAGAAGTGAAGATAAAATACATCTTACTGCAATAAAATTGGTTTCATCTTTCGGAGGGTGTAACTTCTCAAACTCAGGTATCTAGAGATGGGTAATTTTCAATTGAGGTAATTTACCAGTTATTTTGAGTTTTGAGCTGCAAATCTTTATCAGAGGACTCCAAACGAAATCAAATAGCATTGAGATATAAATGCCGACGTTTATATCAAACATATCACGACGTTTATCTATTATAACTCATTAAAAAATTAAAACAAAGTTGGCAGCAACACGCAATTTGCCTCTCTTTTGTCACACTATGAGAAATTTTCCTTCCAAAGACATACCTCTGTGCAATGTGCATTTGTTATTTTACTCTGAATTAATTGGAATTGATCATGGGCACAATGTAAACAAAATCGTTTTAGCTTCTTCATTAATAATATCACCCATTCCAATGGTTTCTTCATGAGGAAGAAATTTTCTGAAAAAGAACTTTTGTGAAAATTACCGTTTATTATGGTAATTTTCAGGGGTGTTGATAATTTACGAAAAATATCTCGGTAATTTACGAAAAATACCATGGTAATTTACCCAGTTTCCCATCTCTACTGGTATCTCAATGTATTCTCGATAATGTATCGACGGAAAAGAGCGACAATGGTTCTTAGTGAGAGTAGAGGCATGAGTTCTCAGCAACTCTTAAGTAAAATTCATTAGCTATTTGCAAAAGTACAATATGGAAGAAGAGGCACATTGTGTGACTGCTCATGTGATGAATATTGTATAACGGGAGTAAGCATAGCTTCCATCGATCAGCAACCATTAACTAGTTCACCAACTTTCTTCGATTTTGAATCGTGAATAGTGGTGACTATAGTTTTGTTGTATTATTTGTCGTGAATAGACAAGAGTTTTGCCAGAATTCCATTTCTTAAAACTGTTGTCTTTATACCAAATATTAATCAGTGAAACCCATCAACAGCCTCATATCTCCGCTGTTTTTTTTTAAATCACTTTATGTTTGGTTTAATAAACCCACAATTTTTTTAGTTCTTATATTTAGTTAAAGTTGTGCCACCTGCGAATTCGATAAAAATTTGCAACTTTTTTCGATAATTCGTCCAAAACATAATGAATACGTGTTGTATCATTTTATGGCCACGTTTTCGTGCAATGTTTTGTAGTGGAATTGAAGCGATTTCTGTGGACCCCTACTAATGCCTTCTAAAAGTCACAAGTTGATGATTCTCTGCTGTGCTCTTTTGAATTCCACTCCAAGCAAGGGAGTTGCAGTCGGTTTGCTGGCAGAAATGTTCCAATGCACCCAACTCCTCTAGAAAGCGATCGACTTCCGAGCTGACCCTGAAGACTATCAAAATATCCTTGGTGCTGTGCCTTGAGGCATTGTTGGTGCTGACATGGACCACTGGCAACAACAACGCGTCAGTGTGCTAGAAACATGCATAGACATATATAGATATGTAAAGTGCAAGTAATGCTGATAGAAATTATATTCTATTGCCATTCAAAAATTCATCAGTGCTAACCATAATTGCCTGATGTGATCCAAGAGACATTTGAATTTATTGGAAATCAGAAGTTAGGTTCATTCTGAAAAACAAAAATTTAAGCATCAACGTTTCCTTGGATATTCTTGCTTATGTCAAAGGAACAGTTTTACTCCCATGTATGATTCTTAAAATCTCAGGCTTTAATGAATATCTGCATAAAAATGGAACAGATGAAATGTGCATAGCTTCAATATTCCATTGATCTGTGATTGCAGTTGTGTGTGCAATGCAATGTCAGAAGCTGTGGGTTTGATGTGGTAGCTAGTGTTCCTTTTAATTACACAAGTTGTAGTGCAGTAGTGTTCCTAGTGCTTGTGTGGAAAGCCCTCTCCAAGTTCAGTACTTTGTCTATGGAATGGGATGTGAAACCCCTGAAACACCAGGTTCCCCCCCCCCCCCCCCCCCCCCTCCAAAATTCCAACATCTTCCCTAATCAAATGATTTGCTTTCGATATGCTAACCAGATGATAATGCAGAGTGCCTATGGATATCCTCATGGTTTTTTCATGGAATGAATTGTCAATGCACAGAGCAGGCCAACTGATCAGCTGAATCGAAGTTGGAATTTCAATTCAGTGTGTGATGCTTCTTCCACTTTTCAGTCCTGTATTACAGCTGTGTGACTCATTCACAACAGCTCATTCTCAGCACTTGTGTGAATTGATGCCCAGCATTTTTTTATTGCTCTCAGAGTGGACTCAATAAAGCCATCCGCCTTCTAACTGAAGCGCAATTTTCCTAGCAAGTAAGCTTTCCCAGCCATTCCATTGTGGCACCATTTTGTTTGTTTTACGGCACTCAGATTGTCAGTGTTGTACTCAGTGGCTGCAATGTGAAAGTGAAAAGAACAACAAGAGGAAAGCACACTGGCTGCTTCAGTATGGGGCAGGGTGGTTGATGAATTCTCCCTGTGATGAGGACACAAGTATTTGCCACAGGCTTGGGCCCCTTTTCAGTCAGAGATAACAGCCCTCCATCCAAGCCACCAGCTGCCAGTGCCTCATGTAATGCAGTGAAGCATTAAACTCACAAGACACTGGAGTAGAGAGATGTTTGTTCATCCCACTCCTTATGACCCTTGAATGATTTATATGAAAGGGTCGTCCACTGGGTTCAATTAGCGGTTTTACTACTTTCCCCACCTTTGTAACTAAAATTTGTAGTTGCACTTTTTCTGTCACTGAAAATATTTGTGCTTTTTTCTCAGGAAAATAATAATAATTTATTTGTTCTGTGGGATTTCTACAAATCATAGAACACGTCATACATAGATGTGAGTTTAAACAACTTTTACATGTGTTTCAAACTCAGTCAAGGAATAAGACCTCTCCTTTACCAGAAATGTACATAATTCTTTCTTACATTTTATTAAATTATCAATTTTCTTTATTTTGCTCAGAAGATTATTGTAGACTGTTGAAAGCCTGTATGTGGGACTTTTCTTATGATGAGCACTATTATTAGGAAATATATGCATATCACAATTTCTTCTTGTACCATAGGAATGCACATTATCATTTTTTAGAAAGCATTCAGAGTGTGTTTTTACAAATGAGGCACAATACATTACATAAATACATGGAAGAGTCTAAAAGCCATTTTCAGTAAAGACAGGCTAGCAACTAACTCTTGGTTTTAAATTAAAAATAACTCTCAGGGCACTTTTTTGTAATGCAAAAATCCGTTTAGAGATGGTGGAGTGACCCCAGAAGATGACATTGTTGCACAAATGAGTATAGGTATAACTAAAATACACCATTTTTAATGTATTAAATGAAAGTGTTTCTCAAGGATCTAAGAATGTATATACCACGAGACAATTTTTGTGAGATAAAGTTAATATGACGCCTCCAATCAAGAGTTTCATTTAGTTTTAAGCCTAAGAAAGAGACATAGTCAGGATGTCTGATTGTCGAGTTATTAATATGGAGGAAAGGTAGCTGGTCATGTTAAGTATAATCAGTATAGAAAATCAGTGGACATTTCAATTAAACTTTTTTCATAGTTAACTTCAAGAAGATTTTTAGCTATCTCAAGTAATCATTGTAAACCTTAGTAAAATTGCCATGGGAATTAAGGATCCTGGGTAGTGTAGTGGTCCGCACAGTGGCCGGGAAAGCCAAAGGTTCGTGGTTGGATTCCCGGTCCAGGTGAATTTTTTCGCATGGCAATTAATGTGTAGTTTCCGTCACGTTTGCCCCAAAGATGAGGCGACGGTACACGAGGGTGTTGATGGCACCATCTTGGCACGTGAGTTTCCCTCGGTTTCGGACTCAGAAACACATGTTTCTTTACGAACAGCATAAGGGGGTCCGTGCTGTGGAACACGTGGCACGCAGCTTTTCAAGACATGCGTCTTTTTGAATGCTTTCACGAACGACCGCATAAGGTATACAATGCTGCTGAAGAGGACAAAACGTAGAGAAAACAAAGATAACATTTTTTCCATGACTTTTTAAAAATGTACCAATTTTGAAATCACCAAGTGCTGATTTTCTGTTCCCGCTCACTTCTTACTATCGAGAGTTTACTGTATAGGGCACAGAGGGACAGCAGCATTGGTGAAAATATGTAGTCAAGTAGGTATTAGCTGCAATAGTAATTGGCCATCATTCCAGGTGGCTGAAGAAAAAACTGTTTAAACTTTTTGATTTGATGGAGTAAAAGACAGTCATTAAAGATGATTTTCAGGCTAAGTGAGGCAGATGATGAATGTCACCTATAAATACCTTTAAAAAAACTGAGCATTTAAAAATAATGTCATGTATACGTGTACAGTTACATGGATTGTACAAAGTTGGGCTGCTGTAAGAAAACTATGCTATAAATGGTTTTATGCTCTTGATGAAGTATCTTCTGAAATGGAAGCAGAAAAAATGATGGTTGAAATTTTCAAGGAAGAATTATTTATATGCACCATTCACGTTCAATAAATTTTATTTATTAGTCGTACTTTAACTTAGTTTTGTTATTATTTCTGAATTGGCTCTCATATCTTAACATGCAAAGCTAGCATGTACATTTTAACTGATTCAGGATTTTTATATGGATAGCACTATTTATCGAAAAATATGCTATGCATATAGTTTCTCTGTGATGGTGATAGGACTTAATTTGTGATTCCTTCTTCTCTTCCAAATCCTGCCTGTTTCTAATGTAGGTAACTCGTTCTTTTTTTATTTCATCCCCTAAGTCAATCAAGTGTATTCCACTTGGGTGTTCTCTTTCTGCTAATTTTGCTTTTGGAAGCCCCACATACGCACAGTTGCGTACATCTGGAAGCTGCTCATGGCTGACATGCTCATCATTTCATGCTTCACATCAGATAGAGATGTATAGTGGTACCTCGTTGGGCAAGCCTATATTTGGAGGTTAATGTGCAAATGTATACATTTTGTTTTTGCCAGCTGCATTATAATATAAGCAGAAAAAGAACTAGTTTCTGCTCCATCTGAGTGGCTCTAATTCAAACTGGAAGTCCTCTCAGCCACCACTTCCTCCCTTTGTCCTGACGCAAAAAGACAATCTGAAGCATTTCAAGGAAACATTGTAGCATAGGCAGACATGGAAAGCAAATTGGCAAAAGGCATGTGGGTGGTGTTTACTTGTGTGGGTCATTTGCCCCTGAAGGGAAAGGTAAGTACATGTTTAGTTTAATTAAATTAAAATTAAGCATGTCTTTATTTGTTCAGCAAATTTAGGGCTGTGAAATCCTCCCTTACAATTAACTGAGTGCACTATGTACTGATATGTGGACTGAAGGTGGAAATCCACCTTGGCCCAGGCTCATACCTGTGACCTGTTGCCACTGAGGCTGGAGGTGGTTGGGAGGGCATTTTCAGGGAATGACGATTTAGAGAGAGCCATCATCACTGCTAGCTTACTCTCGACAAAAAGCACCAAGGTTGAAATTAATGCCTGGCAAATATCTTCTTCCTTAAGCCCACACATTTGGCTTCATAGAGTAGGATTTCTGGGTAAGAGTTGAGATTACAATGGTCTGAATTAAAAGGTATGGTGGAATAGGGTTAAAGCAGCAAAATAATATTATTGTGCATGATGTGAACTATATTTCATCCAGTCGGTACGGAGGCTTCAGCTGTGTGATAGCAATAAAAGGCTGCACCTCATGGGTTTCATCGCATGGGCACTGAAATGAGCACAGTTTTGACTGCATTCCAGCAGGCCTGAAATTGTCTGCTTGATGCTGTTAGAAATGGTGTTATTGAGTAAGTGAATCAACACACTCCACAGGCACCACCATCTATCCCTTTGGCCTTTGCTCATCGGTGACGGCTGTTGTCTCTCTTGCCCAGGGCGGAAGCCATCGGGCACAAGCAATGAGGTAATGCCTTTCCTGGGATGGGTGCAGGCAAAACTGTTGCCATTTCAATGACTATGCAGTGGAATGCAGAGGACGCAGCCGTCATTATCCGTGCATACCCACAGCCTCTTCCCTTCGGAAACACTATCTTTTCTCACGTCACACTCCAATGCTTTTCGACCCTGCTGGGAATGGCGTGCTTGAGGTGGGCAGAGTCTCCACGGAGAGTGAGCATATTGCATCCCTTTGCAGGTCGGAAGAAGAAGGGGAGAAGAGACCTCGGTGGTGGTTTGGAGAGGTGGGCCGCGGTCTCCCCTCGCCTTACCTTGGACCGGATTATGAGTTCTCCAGTGCCTCAGGTTATGCTCACAACACGTACCACGGTCCCACCCGGCACCACAGGCACCCACTCTTTGGCCTTGTGGGCACAGAGCCGAAACCCCTGCGGTTCACCGACTCTCCCCAGCACTATGCCACAGCCGTTGGGCGAGATGGGAGTGGACTGGCGCCGTCATCGTCATCGGCAATGGTTGTGGCCTCCCCTGCCCCCTCCCCACGTCGGAAGTCGTCGAGCACAAGCAATGACGGGAGCGAGGTAAGCCTTCCTCATAAGCTTTGGGCTCTGCCCTGTCCTTACATTTGCTTGCAGCCACACTGTTCTCTTGAGCGTGCCTCTCCAACATTCGACAGGAAACACATAATGAGATAAATGCTTGGGGGATAAGAGCCATAACTCGAGTTCATTCAAATGTCAGTTTCTCAGTATCTGGAAATTGAAAAGAGAAATTATTTATTTGGCTCTCAAAGGATCAACCCTTAAATTTAAACTTTTGCAGTACTGATGGACGAAAAGAATTGAATTTCTGATATCTTCCCCCGTGTACACAGAAGTTTGGCTCCAACTTAAGACAGGGACCTCAGAAGATTAGAATGAAGTCTATATGTAGAAGAAGATATATATAGAATAATGTAAGATCTAACCTCACTTATGAAACTTTCAGCGGACAACCAAAAAAGGTTTCATAAGTGAGGAAGTTTCATAACTGAGGTTTCATAGTAAGGGAACATGAAACCCTTTTCAAATGTCCAATTTAGTCTTTTTTGTTTCATGTTTGAGGTTGCATGTTTAGATGCAGGCAAATGAAGCCTAATAATTTATTGTATTACAAGCAACTATGCAAATAAATGTATGTTCAAGACACCTAGACAGAAACAGTGTGCATTTGCAAACCTGAAAAAATGTAAGATCTGTTCCCAAAGTTGATCTTCTTGGTCTAATAGTTAGCATTCCTGGCACTTGACCAGCAGGGCCTAGTTTCCATTAATGCTTGGCACATTTCGTAATGGTGTTTCTTGTCAGTTCATCTTCTACATACAAGCACCAGCTTATGCTGCAGTACTGATTATTATAAACTCGGCTGTGAATAATAGGTAATGTTTTCCTTTACCAACTATTTTTCCTCAAACAGAATATCACTAGGTATGAACAGAAGGCGAACTGAAAATAGTTTTAAGTTTCTATTAAGTATCAGAAAGATTTTGGTATTAGATGTTAGATATTGTTGTTCATTCGGCCATTTTGAAATTATTATTTAATTACTAAGTCGGGATTGTAGGTCTCACTGATTCGTTGGTGAAAGAAAAGATTTTTGTTGACCGAGCATCATTTGTTTTCACCTTGTTGTGATCTTTTTCGGATCCGGATTCGGATCCTTTCCTGGGTTTCGGATCTTAATCTTGGTTTTGGATCCTTAGTTTCAGATACTGGATTCTGAATTTCATTCCTTTTCTGATGCTACATTTTAAATATGCCTATATAGAAAAACAGTGACAGTAGTATTTCCAAAATAACAAGTAAATTTATTGCATAAAAAATCTAATTCCTATCATCTACATGGATAATATTTTCCTGGATCAAAATTTACGGATGCAATAACAATATCTTGTTGCTTCTAATATAAAGTTCACTTTCCTTATTACATACTCATCAAAAAGTACATTTTTTAAACCTGTTCAAGTATTCTTTAGATTGCTGTTAGAAGAAACATCATAAGTTCAATTTAATTAATATTTGAGTTATTTTCAAAAATATAATATCCTTGTGATGCCATATTGATTGTGAGTGAGTCTTGATCAGAGAACCCTCTATCCAGAAAGGTTTAAATGCAGTTATAGAAAAAAGGCTTCTTAGCATATCACATGCCAAGAATAATATAATATAGAACATTAAATAATAAACAAAATCAAAAGCCTAAAATTAATTCAGCACACATTAATTGTGTCAGCACACAATTGCCATTAATGATTTTACATTAACTTGAGATGCTGTTGTTAATTAAATCCTTGAATGCCTTCCAATACTTTTTTATCGCTTTTTCAAATTTTTCTTTCAGCCATTGAATCAAAAATTTTATAATTCTTAATTTTCAACCCTTGATTGTGGATACCACCTTTTCGTACTCTTATAGCTTCAACTAGATTACAAATGCATCACTCAAAAATACATTGTAAAGTCACGTATTGATTCCACGATTTTAATTCTACTATAAATTATTTTTCCAATCACTTTCACTGATGCTAAATTTTATTAATTTTATGTTTAATATATTGACTTATAAACTGACATGCACTTCCTGATGATCTACTTTTTTTATGCCTGCCTGCATTACCCTAGGGATACAACATGGACTGTATTCATAGACTGCGTTATCATCAGTTCATATCATGAGTCTGTCGAATGTAGGCGACCCGCGTTACATTCTTCTTATTTCTTTTCCTCGCCTATGGAAAAAAATCTAAAACATACATTTCTTTCTTTTGCTTTAGTGCACGGAAAATATTACATCTCATTTCGTGACCGGAGTTGCAAATTCTCTCCTTGTCAGTATCCATTCCATTCATGGGGCGCTTCGATCGCTAAGCCGCGAAATTCAAAACTCTCCGATCGGGTTTCGAATTTATGCTGTCTTCGGATTTGATTTCAGCAGAATGAAATGAAAGATCCGTGGATCTTTAGATCCGACCCGACCATCCTTAATTTTTGAGTGATACATTCGTAAATCTAATGTAAACAATATAAGTATAAACATGTGAGTATTCAGATGTAAGGCTTTGAAATTGAAGATGATAAAATTTTCGATGCAATGACTGAAAGAAAAAATTAAACTGCGATGGAGGTCGAACTTCGCGCATTTCTCGTTGTGCGCCTGATGCAGGCGAACGTAGGCCACCCGCGTCACAGTCTACGTATTTGTTTTCTCGCGATACCAGGGTAATGGGGAAAAAAGTCACATTTCGTATAAATAATTGAAATGGTGCATATATGAAAGTACGAGACTTATAACAGTCGTTGACAAAAACTCAAATTCGACGTCTTTCCGTAGGCCAGTCACAGAAAAGTCATAGAAGTGAGGACTTCCCTACCAAAGGACTGGAAAAAAAACTGTTTATAACCGATTTCGTCGTATAAATGAAAAGTTTCATAAGTGAGGTTGGAAATACATGGGGTCTTATGGAGTTATTTACCAAAACAAAAAACGGTGCATAAATGAGGTCGTCGTACATATCCGAGGTTCTTCCTCGTTTATGCGAAGACCTCATTTATACATACACCTTATTTTCAGTCCGGTAAATAACTCCATAAGACCCCATGTATTTCCAACCTCACTTATGAAACTTTTCATTTCTACGAAGAACTCTGTTGTAAACCGTTTTTTTTCAGTCCCTTAATAGGAAAGTACTCACGTATACGACTTTTCAGTGACTGACCGACGGAAAGACATCCACGGTAAAACCTCGGTTTTATATAAATGGCAACGTGGACGACCCTTGGTGTGGGCGAAAAGGATAGTACTTTTCTGAGAACTGCGAGTTCGTTCGCCTCCAACACATGAGAGGTTAACAACTTCGTGGTCGGGACTGAGAGGGTCTGGGGGCGGTCGAGGCTGTGGACAACGCTTCGGGAAAATCTCGTGAGGGTGGGGGAAGGTTGTAGTAACTCCCAAGTTCTCGAACCTCTCCTGTGTTATATATTGATGACATTTTCCTCCAATGGCTGTGTGCAAAAAGCAGACAGCCGTGTATGCATGGAAGAGAAGCACTCACAGTTGGTGAGTCACTGGTTTTCATTTCCTACTCTCTGGCAGATCTCAATCATCTTCTCATCAACTCACATCCGCTTCCTCTCTATTCACAATTTCATTGAACAAATGAACTCAAAATTTCATCCTAGAACATTCATTCCCTCTTCGACATGCAATTGAATCCCTCATTCACACCCCTGACTTTTGTCTAAACAAAGTGATGGCTTGTGTCCACAATTATCAGTTTGTATGTGACTGTCGTAGCTAAGGGGGTTGGAATGTGCTAATGTAGGGGAGGCATCGCAGCTGATTTGAGATGTCAGTGGCCATCTTGGTAGGCACGGGCTTCCTGTTCACGATAGTCATACGGATGAGAGGCTGCTTTTCACGGGATAAAAATTAAGAGTGGTATGACCCTCCCCGAAATGGCACTGGGACAATTAACTGATGCTGCCGAGATAAAGTTTGGGTATGATTTCATTGTTATTTCAATGAACGAATGCAGTCTCGGTTTGAGGTCATGTGAAATGCAGTTCTGTATGGAGCTGGTGAGTAGCTTAATCCTTCCCAATCGTGGCTTCGTCAGTCGCTTGGCAATGCCGAGAGTGTTTAGAAAACCGAGGAGGAGGGATTAGAAGAGAGTCTTTTGCATAACCGTGTTTTCCTCCGCAGGTGACGTACCCGATGGCGAGTGGCTCGACGGTGGCGATGGAGCGCAGTGCCACGGGAGTGTATGTGCCGGTGGTGGACTATGTGCCGAGTGGCGAGGGCCACTACGTTGTGAGCCAGTATTGTGCCCACCCCGAGCAATATCGGACGGAGCCCCCATCCTACCCCGTGTACGCCAATTGCTCCGACCCCTCCCCCTACGCCATCTACGCGGGGCCCTCGGGGGAGTACTACGCCGACTACGGCGGGGGCCCCCCGCCCCCGCACCCGCCGCCCCCCCCTCCCGCCCCCGACAGCGGCGCCAGCGGCGTGCGCGCCTACCACGCCTACGACAACCCCGGCAGCGGGGAGCAGCACCTGCTGCCCCCCCCGCACCTGCACCCCGGCTACGCCTCGCCGCTCTCCGTGCACCACCTGCTGCACCACGTGGGCGCCTGGGCCGCCCCCGGCGCCGCCGCCCAGGGCTCGTCGCGCCTGCACCGCCGCACCCCCTCCAACGTCTCCTCCGCCTCCTCCAGCTCCAACGTCAACCCCAGCTTCCGGCTGGAGGACGAGGGCGACTCGCAGTACAACACCCCCACCCACCGCAGCGGCAGAGCCGGCGGCTACGACTACGAGTACTCGCCGCCGCCGCCCCACTACTACTCGCGGCAGAACTCGCTGGAGGCGGAGGCGCGGCCCTCCTCGCTGGAGATGCCGCGCATCCTGCGCTCCAGCCTGCGCCGCTACAACAACACCTTCGCGGCGGGCAGTGGGGGACGGTGCTCGCCCAAGCCAAGTTGGGGGGTGGGCGGAGGAGGAGGCGGTGGAGGTGGGGGGTCGTCGGGCGGAGGCACGCCTACCAACCCCACGCCGCCGGAGAGCGTGACCAGCGAAGACAGCAGCTACGTGTCAGCCAAGGAGAACAGCTCGTCGTCGGTGAACCGGGTTCGGTTCTCGCCGTCGCCGTCGTCCACGCCGTCGGGTGGCGCGGAGACGCTGCTGGACATGCCCACGCACGGGCAGACGCAAGACAGCACCGTTCCCTTGCAGGCGGCGCGGGCTCTGGGGGCCGCAGCCAGCAGGGCGGCTGCAGCAGCCTACCACCAGCAAGCGCCGCTGCACGTGACGCCAGCACCCTACCTCCTGCACCCGCTGCCGCTGCCCCAGGAGCAGCCGCCTCCGGTGGGGCTCCAGCAGCGGCACGGGCGGAAGCCTTCCATCAGTGAACTGGAGAGGGAGTTCCTGTCATAGCAAAGGAGAAGTGCTGCCGAAGAGACGTGGCATCGGCAGCAGGATTGACTCGAGGGAGGAAGTCTCTTCTTCTTCTTTGCTCCTCCACGACTTCTTCTTTTTTTTCATCCTTACGTTGAGGCTTTTCAATTATTTCTCCTCTCCCAACCCTACTTCCATGCCTTTTTTTTTAGTATTCCCTACACACGTCACAGCTTTAGCAGAAATGGAAAAAAGACGAGAGTCTAAAATGTTAACTGCTACCATTACATAGTGCCTGAAAATACTTAAGTGTACATTTGGGAGAAAAAAAATCTCAAAGCCTTGAAAATAAAATGCTGAGAAGTGAGTCTACCTGAGCTGACCCTTGTTGATTGTAGTTCTGCATTGGAGCGAGTGAGAGTTGAACTTTTGTCTCTCCCACGGACAAAATGTAAGCATTGCACACTGAAAAGCCACACATGTACCATAAAAAATGTATTTATGAAATCAGATGACTTAAAAATGCATTGCATTATGTGCAATACTTCTTTCGAACGATGGTTGATGATATTTGCTGGTGGACTCTTACTGAAGTATATATTTGTGACTGTTTAGTGCCTGTATTAACATTCCCCATGCTTTGGTGGAAATTCCATTTGAACTTGAAGTTTGAATGAAATTTATTGGACTGCTGCTCTTCATAAGATATTTGCAGGTGTGAAAATTTTATTCCAGAATGTTGTCTGCTCAAGGACAATGGTATCATCATTATCTAAACTAATTACTGTCATTGCCATATCACAGTGTCATGAGTATCATGAATGGTAAGATATTAAAATAATATGGCATAGCTTTCCATTGGTGTTAAGACATTAACATTCCAAATTAATTCCATTTATGATGCAGTTGGTTAACTGCAATTTTTTTTACTTCAAATTTTATTCCATGGTTGAAGACAATGAAAGACATCCCACAAATTTTTTTTCATCCGAGCACAGTGACTTGAATTTGTCCCACATTGTATAAATGACTGTGCCTTTGGTGCTATAGAGATGCTTGTTTCATTGTCACACTCATATCTTGTTTTTGTATTATTTCTTCATGTTTTGCTCAATTGAGTGCCCTTGGGCTCTCGTGTTCCCCCTCATGCTCTGTTGCTAATGAATCCGACTAGGTGACAAAGAGAACTATGGGAGATGCATATACTATGTGTTTCAAGGCAATTTGTCATGTTCTTTGCAAGGTTGCCAGAGTCTGTTGCCTATTATTGGACATATTTCCAAAGCAGTCACATTCTGGGTGTCGATGGGTCATGCTGTCTCCAATGGATGATGACAGGGCATGCACTATAAATAATCATGTTATCATAAGACTTTGTACAAAGAAGAGAGAGAAAGCAATTCTAAAGAAACAGGTGTTGTGTTTGTTACTTATTCATATGTACGTTGATATATATATTTAAATCTTGCTTTTCCAACTCCACGAGTGGGCAGCACAGTGAAAGATGTTTATCCCCCTGCCACAGCATTCTGACCATGGAGCACCAATCAACTTATGCTAGTCTATTTATTTAAGTTTAGCCTTCTCATTCCTTGCTCCTTCCACAAGATCTAGGCATACAACCCTGATTTTTTTCTCTAAATTGTTGCATGTGGTTAACATTCCAAGATGATTTTTGAAAGACTGTACAACTTTCATTATCCATATAATTAAGGTCTCAGCCATCTTTCTGGCTGCCTGGAGAGTGGAGGTACAAAGAGGCCTATTTTTCCAGCCCCCTCCTCTTTCAGGCAAATTGTGATAATGTGTTTCAAGTATATTTTTGAGTGAGTTAAAAATCATCCTTTAATATCAGAAAACAACTTTTTTCTCTTGCCTGAATTTAGGAATATGGAGTGGGTTGTGTTGCTAAGCTGTGCAATCATGTTGAATAAGTGGAGTGCATCCATTTTGAAAGAGGGATTGTGCTGTCTGCTGACAATTTCTTCTTGTAAATATGCTGTTGTTCAAATTAAGGTCTTGTACATTCCCTGATAAAAGATGGCCGCAGCACGTAATTTAAAGTTGAAGGTGATGATGGAAACAAATTATGTTAATTTTAACATTAATGAAATGCTTTTAATGGTGATTTTCTCATGAAGACACTACTTACAAAATTAAATAATTTTGATGGAATTTGTCTTTTTTTACTGCCCTGTTGTCATGTCAAATAACTGAATCTTATCCCTTGTCATGGACTGATTTTTTAAAAATGCTTCTTGAGGTGGATACCTGAGGAATTCAATATCCCAGCTAGCATGAAAGATGCTTTATACATGTAATTTCCTATGCGTGTGCACACTACTACTGAGTTTCACCATAAATATAGTGCCTCAAACCACCAATAACTGAAGTTTGCAAGGAGCAAGTCACTATCTGTTGACCAAAATATTATTTGCACTGGAGTTTGAAGGGTATTTATTGCGTAACCAAAGGACCTACGGAAACTTTAATTAAATTTATTTTTTCTTGAAGTGAAGGCTATTCGGGTGCTCCACCGGTTCAAATCCTCCATCGCTCCCGACGTTTCAAGGAACGAGTCGTTCCCCATCCTCAGGGCTGTATGTCGTGCTACGTGGTGAAAATGGCCTCTATATACGTATACCCCTCGCCGAGGAGTCAGGTGCCTTGTGATTGGTCCGTCGATTCTCTGCTTTTCCTGGCCAATCGGATCCTCCTCAATATGGGTTTCCACGCGTTGCTGAGAGAGTACCCGGCATCTCTGTTGATGGAATTGTCCTCGATTTCGATTGCTTCAATCTCTCCCAGTAATGGTCATCTCGGCAAAGGACTTTCCCCTGATCCCATTGTATAGCGTGGTCTTCGTCTATGCTCGGCTGTCGCAGATTTTTCGGGCTGACACAGCCTGCGATGCCTCCGATGCTCCTTGTCGCAATCGTCCTCCCGGTCTCTCCCACGTACGCTTGCCCGCAGGGAATGCGATAAACTCCCGGAGTGTAGAGTCCACAGGGATCCTTTGCCTTAACCAAATGGTCTCTCAACGTAGTGCTGGGTCGGAAGTAGGTGTCAATGTCATATCTCCTCAGAATCCTGGATATTTTGCCGGTAACGGTCGAGATGTAGGGTAGTGCGGCCCTTGCTACATGTTGACGCTGTTCCTCTTCCCGGCCGGCGGGCCGAGGATTAAAGGTCCTTTTCAGAGTCAAAGAAATTTCCTCCTTTCTGTATCCGTTTTGGTGGAAGGTCCTCTTCAGGTGTTTTAAGTCTTGCGGAAGGCTCTCCGAATCCGCTATGGTCCTGGCCCGATGGAAGAGGGTAGAGAGTACTGCTCTTCTCTGCGGGGGGTGATGGTGGCTCCGACCGTTCAAATAAAGGTCCGTGTGCGTAGGCTTTCTGTGGACGCTGTGTCCCAGACGGCCATCCTTCCTCCTACGGATAAGGATGTCAAGGAAGGGGATCTGGTCGTTTTTCTCCATCGTAAACTGGATGTTGGCTGTTCATGTGCTGAAGAAATTCGTTCAGCCTGTCTAGTCCGTGCGGCCAAATGATGAATGTGTCATCCACGTAACGAAAAAAGCACTTTGGTCGAAGGGAAGCTGAAGAAAGTGCTTTCTCCTCAAAGTTCTCCATGTAAAAATCTCTTTCTCACCGGGGACAAGGGAGATCCCATGGCAATTCCATCCGACTGCTCGTAGAAATGGTCGTCGTATTTGAAGTAGGTGGACGTCAGGGCGTGGTGAAAAAGATTCACTGTGTTCTTGTCAAATATGGTGTCCAGCAGCTTCATCGTGTCCAAGAGAGGGACACGAGTGAAGAGGGATATGACGTCAAAACTGACCATCATGTCCGTTTTATCCAGGTGGAATTCGGCTAGGGTCTTCACAAACTCCGAGGAGTCTTTGATGTGATGTTCGCTCAGGCCAACGTGCTGGGGTAGAATTCCCGCTAGGTGTTCCGCCAGTTGGTATGTGGGTGACCCGATCGCACTCACAATGGGTCTCAGTGGAACTCCATCCTTGTGAACTTTCGGCAGCCCGTATAGCCTGGGTGGAGCTGGAGGATGTAGGCTCCTGGCGATCTCTACTGGGAGACCGGTTTTTTTAATCAGGGGGATGGTTTTCCTGGTGATAACATCAGTGGGGTCCCGGGTCAGCTTCCGATATGCTGGATCTTGGAGAGTTTCTGAGATTTTCCTGCGGTAATCCTCGGTATTCATCAGAACCGTGGCGTTCCCTTTGTCTGCTGGAAGCACCTTTATTGCTTCATTGTCCCGTAGAGCACGAATGGCAGCGCGTTCCTCTCTGGTGGTGTTGGGTCTAGGCGGGACGGCCCTTTTCAGAGCCAAGGCAACTTCTGCCCTCGCTTCTTCCGCCAAATCTCCGGGGAGTCTACGGATGGCCGGTTGTATTCCACCCAGGAAGTCTCGATAGGGTATGGATCTCGGTGCAGCAGCAAAGTTGAGCCCTTTTGACAGGACCGCAAAAGTTGGGGAATCGAAGGTCTTGTTGGTTAAGTTGATCACCAACCGCTTGGTGTCCACCTTTGATGATTCTATCTTGGAGGACGGTAGTCTGCTGTACTTTCTCTTCTGTCTTTCCGTATCTTTGATGAGAAGTAACTCTCCCATGGCCGTTGTAACACGATCAATGTACTCCCAATCCAGAGGTGAGAGCGTTTTCCTTGTTCGCATTTTTTGGCGCATTCCATTATCCACCTTACAACACTTAGTTTTACCGTGCGCAAAATCCACTTCATCCGTTGGTAGTGCAAGCAGTGAGCTCGAATGTATGTGCCGAATAATATTAGCAATTTTTCTTCGCAATTCATTTGCGATTATACCTCCAGTACCTTTCAATATCATTTCAGAAAAATCAGTGCAGGTATCTCTCAAGGAGAACTATTGAAGTTTCATCAATTTTTTTGCTCGGAGGGGACAAAGGCAATTTCCTTAGCAACGCTCGGATAAGAACCGGAAAAAACAGTAAATGTTGATGCAAATTACGGATTATAGAGGAACCCGGATTGCAGAGCGTAAAATGATAGCAAGAATAAGAATGCTTGAAGCCTTGTCCGTTGAATTTAGAAAAAAAAGAAATCCATCGCTATTTATGCATATAAGTGAGTAAAGAAAAATGTATTTTAAACAAATGTAAACTCATAATTGCCGTCAGACGGTTACAACAATAGCTATAGATGCTCTGGTTCTCTCAGGATGCTAGAAGCAACGAAAGTTATGCATCTCTGTAGAACAAATTGTTTCCGAGATGGATGCACTGTGATGGCACAGACGGGCAAAAAACACCATCCGCTATTTCTTATTATAGATAGATAATAAGATAACGTGTTTATTCAAAGTTACAACATTCGTTGTTCTATAACAGGGTGTTAACTGACCTGGAAAATCGGGAATTATTCGTGAATTTTCAATGCAGGGAAATGTTCGTGGATTATTCGTGATTTTTCGGTCTGACACTGAGTCGGGAAATTTAAAAATCCTCAATTCAAGACAAAAATCTTTATTCCGTAAATAGGATCAACAACGATGACTTTGTGCAAGAGGTAATGGATTTTCCGGTGGTATGACTGAATAAATAAACGACGAAAAAGTAGTTAGGCTCAATGTATCGTCAGCGCTGTGTGGATCGGAGACGTTCAACTGATCGACTGTCGTCGAACGGATGCCTTTAGCGTCACGTCAAGTGCCCTTTGTTCTCATTCATTGCGCATCGGACGAAGCCAAGGACATGATACGCAAACAAATGCCTAACGTGATATTTAAACCAATACATGTACCCAATATTTTCGGGCCCGTGTGATTAGTACTTCTCCCAGTGTCTTGTACAAGTTTTAAAATATCGGTTACGAATACAGTAGTGCTGATTATCCGTGATAATGAAGGGGGTAAGCCCAAACACAAGGTCCGATCACATTCAACTGTGTGGTAGTTATGGCCTTGGTTTCAGCGCCATGCGTTCTTAAACGCTTTTTGTGGCGAAATCTGCCATTCTTTCATTCCATTTAGTGCTCATAAACATTTCGCCGCCTAAAATTAATGACTATCGCTTGTATGCAATATATATATTTTCAAAAAATTTGTGGAACAATCGGAGGTGAACCGTATTTTGTGACTAGCAATGCGTTCCGTTCTATACACGCGGCCGCCGGCTGCGTGTTCGAACAAAAACGGTAGTAGGAAGAGGGGGGCGGATAGTAAGAGTAGGAGGGGGGGTTGTTGCGGGATGATAGAGGAATAGTCGGCCGATACCGGAAATGTGGCGTTCTGCGTTCTACCCGGCATCACCAGCTATTCTTTTAGGTAGGCCGGCCTACATAGGAAAAATACTATGACATAGTTATAAAGGATTTTTAAAATCATGTTCATGATTTAGCCTACTTTACTGAAAGTACATTGCAGTGGTTGACATGAATATGACCGCGTATTAATAGAGACACATCCACCCATCTCCTCTCTGATCAATTTAATAGCCTCCCTCATGCACATTTCTTACACGCATTGTTCCCACGCATGCGCGCACTCCTCCTCGGAGCCTTCCGAGAGAAGTCACCGTCTGCTCATCCGTCCGCTAACGACACCATCCAGCGCGTGGTCAAGGTACAGTCTCTCTGTCGTACTTTTGTCCTTTTTTCATTTCTTTTCCCATAAGGCACTGCGTCTCTCACCTTTTTCCACGCACAATTTTATCTTCCCCACTCATAACTCCATTCACTCAGTTATAATCATTTCTTCCTATACGCACAACTTTAATCATTTGTTTCCTCCATTTTGAAACCATTTCCGCACAGCGTCTTGCATTTGTTTTCCACGCATAACATAGATCCCACGCATATCCATATTTATTTTTCCTATACGAACAACGTTATTAATTTGTTTCTACCATTTTGATTCCATTTGCGCCAAGCTCCTTTCATTTGATTCCTCCACTTTACTTTTACTTCATTCCATCCATTTTTATACCATGTGTACACGGCAATATTCATACGCAGTCATTTTCATTTATTTACATGCACAGCGAGTGTCATTTGTTCCCGCCATTTTTCATTTCAAATTTCCCTCTATTTTATTTGCGCACAGTGGCATTCATTTGTTTATACGAATTGCGTTATTCATTTCTTTACACGCCCAACGATTTCGGTTGTTTTTACGCAGAGCTACAGTCATTTTTTATAGCACATCGACAGTTATACCCCGTTTCCACTACTAGCGTAAGTACGCGCGTCCATACGCGTGTGACCAAAAACCACCGTAGGAACGCACGTAAGGACCATCGTATTTCGTAGTTCCGAACCATGCCATTTGTAGTAGTGGAAACGGGGTAACCCCGTTTCCACTACTAGCGTATGTACGCGCGTACCAACCAGCGATGCGTTTCCACGACACTCGAGTAACTCAGTGCTGCCCTCCCTTGGCATCTGACTGAACAAGGTGCTGGTAGAAGTAGCTTACGATTACCTTCAGTATTCCAGCACATTCTTCGTGTTTTTGCCGTTTTAAAAATTATGAGACATTCATTCTCACTTGTTCATCAATGTACAGCCGACAAATAACCATTTGGTCCAACTTTATAGAATACCGTGATTTATTTTTCCTAGTTTCCGTCCCGCCGCCAGCGCCTAACCAGTGAAAAATGGCATGGTTCGGAACTACGAAATACGATGGTCCTTACGTGCGTTCCCACGGTGTTTTTTGGTCACACGCGTATGGACGCGCGTACTTACGCTAGTAGTGGAAACGGGGTATTATGTGATATGTCGTCATAACTTCCCTGTTATGAACATTTCGATCGTCTTTTGTTATGAAGGCATCAATTGTCTCACATTATGTGGGCATTTCGATAGTCTTTTGTTTCTATATATCAAGTTAGAAAAAAACAAAATGACGGAGCTACAATCGCAAAATCCAAGATGGCGAGGTCTAGAACCACCTTTTGACCCCTACTCATGTGTAAATAGATAATGGAAAATCTCCAAATGAGACTCGGAGTGACAAACTGCACTTCGGTGTTTGCCTCTCGTGCGTTAAACTCCCGTATCAGTGTGTGAATCTCGCACGTGGCCACCTGATGACACAGTTATTTATAGCAAAAACAAGGATTGGTTTTAACTTTTGTTAGTGCCAATCTTTGGGTGCAATCACGTTCACAAAATTATCTTTGTGAATGCCCTGCTAGTTGTATATGCCATATGGAAGCTTTCTGAGGCACAAAATAATATCTCGACCAGAGCCCCAATTGGGGCATTTTGCCACTTATCTATGTATCCAAACAATTACTAGTTATTATAATATGGTAGCAAGGGTAGAGGACTTTATATCTCAGTGTTTTCACTTTTCTGTGTCAGTTGTGAATAGAGATGGGTAAATTACCGTAATTTTCAATTGAGGTAAATTACGGTAATTTTCGGAAATTACCGTAATTTTAAGTTTTGAGCTGCAAATCCTTATCAGAGGACTCCAAACGAAATCAAATAGCATTGAGATATAAATGCCGACGCTTATATCAAACATATCACGACGTTTATCTTTTAAAACTCATTAAAAAAAATTAAAACCAAGTTGGCAGCAACACGCAATTTGCCTCTCTTTTGTCACACTATAAGAAATTTTAGTTCCAAAGACATACCTCTGCGCAATGTGCATTTTTCATTTTACTCCGAATTAATTGGAATTAATCATGGACACAATCTAAACAGAATCTTTTTAGCTACCTAATTTATAATATTACCCATTTCAATGGTTTCTTCGTGAGGAAGAAATTTCCTGAAAAAGAACTTTTCTGAAAATTACTGTTTATTACGGTAATCTTGAGGGATGTTGGTAATTTACGAAAAATACCACGGTAATTTACGAAAATTACCGCGGTAATTTACCAAGTTGCCCATCTCTAGTTGTGAATAAGATATTTGCTGTGGAATCATGAGTCAACAAAGTGAAAATTGATATCATCAAAATAGTTTTATCAAATCAAAATTTATGAAAATAAAAAAAAAATTTATATAAATATAGATGGCACCCACAAAAATTAGTTAAATTTAATAATATTATTCTCGAGAGAGAGACAAGATCTTGTTAGACTTATTTTTTTAATTGAGTTTTCATCAGTTCAAAGTCCATCACCTCATAACATTATACAATGAAGTACCTCGCGATGCACAATAATTATGCATTTGAAGGCAAATACATTTGCTCATCAAATTTCTAATACCTAACATTTACACAATCATTCCGGCTTATGGATCATTATCGATATCTCAGAGGAACTGCAGCAGAACTGAAGAAAATTTTACTTTTATCACAAATTTTGCTGTTTCTAGTCATGAAGGGCATCATTCATTGGCACCATCCATTGGCACTTCCCACTTCATAAGTAATTTTTATTATAGAATTAAAAAAATTCAAATCCTTGGGGGGACACTTTTCATCTTAGAAGTACCTACCTACTAAGTATTAATGGATTTATTTCAAATTAGCTGAAAACATGGCAAATGAAAAGGGAAAAAATTTTTTATCCCGCCACATGAAATATCTTCAAATTTATAACCTATAGCATATCCAACTGAGATACAGCTGTATCTAGCTGCGTCTAGACGTGATGCATGTGTATCTCTACAGTTTGCTATCAAAATTAAGAAATTTATGCTTAACTTAAAATGATTTGCCTTTTCTATTTAAGATTTTAGAGCGCAGTAGTCATTGGTGATGAAGATATGTGCAAACCATTAGTGATTCCCAGTACTGATAATGAAATACCTGCTCCACAACCTATATGTTATCTATATCCATTTAATTCATCTGTCATACAATTTCCTGGGAAAGGAAGGCAAAAGAATAAGTAACTCATAACAAATAATAATTCATGAATAACTACAATTATTTAGAGAGGTGTATATTTTGCTCTGATTTTTAATTGAAAGACAAGGAAACATCTTCCTAGCAGATATTTACGCCACTATTGTCCATTTATATTCTTCCGACAGGTAATCATATAATGTTTTAGGAAGTTCTTATTCATTTCTATAATTAAATCTTGACACTCAACATTAATCGATGCATGCAGCGCTGTTTTAAATGAAGCAGATGATACACCTGAAACTACCATAGAATATACTAAAACTTCTTATTAGGTAAGAATCTTCTTTATTGCGAGCCATATCACGTAGCTATTTGGTTCTGTCTACAAAAATCCAGAATCATACTCAAAGGGGAATAGAAATAGACCTGAAGAAGCAGGTAATTTTCTCCCTCCTTCCACAAACTAATTTTGAGGCATGTTAATCAGGCCTCCTGAGAGAAGGGAAGGAAATCTCAGAGTTGGATAGTTGGGGGAAGCACTGGGTGTATGCTAGGTGCAGGCCAATACTTTGCCATTTTGGATGTCTTGCCTACATGTTATTGGTTTGTAAAGTGTGTAATTGGTGTCTGGTGGCGTAACATCCTTCAAAACATCAAGGTGTTGAAATATACACGTTGTCTGCCAAGGAATCATGTGGATGTTTTGAATTACTTTTGTCAGGCATTACCCTGACTCACAATAGAGAGACAGTGGCTGAATGTGTAGGTATGTGTCGATTCCACTGGAATCCATTCATAAAGGCTGGTTTTATTGAGGGTTATCTAAAAAAATACATACATGCATGCATGGCAAGGGAATGTGTCACACAACCACAGCACCAGAAATGTCCTGCAATTAACATGGGTATAAAACCGTACATAATAAGATAACTTCTCACTTAAAAAATAACTTGATCAATTTCTATGCTTTCAAAACGAAGATACAAGAAATACTGACCGATAAAGCATACTACTCTATTCAAGAGTATCTTGATGACGAAGAACTTCTATGTTGTACTAAAATATTTCAAACTATGTACCTATATCTCTGTAAGGTTCTTATGTATATATCCCTAATACTGTATATATATTTCCCCAATATCATTTTATACTTTGATGAGTCACCAACTTACCTTAGCTTAACTTTTGTAAGTGCAATGTGACAATAATTCATATTATTATTATTATCATCATGTGCTGTCCTACAGTCACAGAATAATTACATGCCACTAAACAACAACATAAAAACACATAACTAAACAAGAAAAAACATGATTGCAATCATCATTGATTGACATGACTAAAAATTTAAACCATATAAAGAAGAAAGGACCAATATAGAGTTTAACTATGGAGACATCAATATGTATGCATTAATAGGCAAAACTATAATCATGACATATATGTGTCTACATATATGATAAATTTATTGCAAAAAACTGTTTCCGTTATTTTCCAGGTATATATTTGTTTCCTTTTTTGTTTAGTTACTATATTAACAGCTATAGAATCAGGTGGTGTTGATGAAGTACATACATATATGGTCAGGAAACTTATATGGGGAGTCCTATATTGTCCCATCATAGCGCTGATCTTGCCATGAACCAATTACAATTGATGAAGTCATACCCAAACTACCTTTTACGCTCACACACATACGTAAATATGTAATGACATTTTTCTAATTTGGCGAATGACAAGATAATTATTGTTGTTGTAGAATTATTCAATAGCTTCCACCAAAAATTGCATTTCACAGTTGAAATAGAAAACCATTTATGCCAACTTCCTTTTCTAGTTCTCCATCACCATGGGAAACAAAGATGGTGCACTTAGCATAGACTGCAGTCCATGGTGGAGGAAACCCATGAAGAGTGACAGGTACATGTCAATTACTAGATTCCCACCACCCCTTAAAACATAAAATTAACCCTACAGCACATAGAGCCCTGCAGCTAACCAATACTGCACCACATTAAAAGAACACAAAACTAGTGAGAAATATCCTTCCAAAACATAATTTTCCCAATACACTCATCAATCCTTAGTAACAACAAGATCCCCATGCAGAATAGTTATAACATACATCACATTAACTACATTGCCCTAAACATAAAGGTAACAGTAGTCAAAGGCACAATTTCCCACAGCTATTCCACACATCACAATCCTGACAATGAATCCATAAACTCACCATTATGTAAAAAGCCCAAGATACACAGAAGCTTACCATACCTCAAAGGCTTGTCCGAAATACTAGTAAAGCACTCAAGGAAAAAACATTTTCTCATTGCACATTATAACAACAACAATCTGAAAAATTTTTATTACTCTCCAAATTAAAAAATCCTATCCCAAAATATTTCAAGAGTAATCTGATGTATTCAATATATTGTAATGATTGCAATGTAAATTATGTAGGTACGACAAACATCAAAATAGGTACCTAAAAAGCAGAATATCACAACACAAATAAGATGTAAAAAATCAGACAACTTTCTGTGTACCTACTAACATGCATGTAACTACAAACACAGTTTCAATATTAAAAACACAAAGGTAATAGATAAAAGGTAATAAAACACCACAGGAAAAGATTAATGAAAGAGACGATACATACTGTCAAGGATCCAAAATTGAAATAAAAGATGTGAGATTGCTCATCAAATTAGCATTTATGTGAATTAGATTTAATCTGTTTAAAGAATTCATTTGTCAAAAATCTGTATTGGGTGATTATTACAAGTTTCCTGACAACATATACACTTAAACATCACCTTCTGCTTCCATAGGAATCAAAACAGAACCAAAGCAAAAAGAAACAAATACATAAACTAGAAAATGACAAATGAGAAAGTTTTTGCAATAAATTTGTATGCATGTATATTTAAACACCTTGACGTTTTGAAGGATGTAACACCACCAGACACCGATTACTTACTTTATAAACCAGAACATTTAGGCAAGACATCCAAAATGAACTGACAACGAGAAGGCTACTGCTTTGAGAAACAAGTCAAGGGATTTGATTTTTATAAACAATGTAACTACATATTAACTACAGTTTGTTCTCTGAGTAGAATTGTAGAAGTGACCTCTAATCTTTTCTAGGTAAAATTATTACTTAATGTCGTTCATCAAATAGCATATTATTCGTAATGACTGAGCATTAGGGCAGGTTAATGTTTTAACGAGATCCACAGTCTAGCATCAATACATACCAGTCACACAGCACTGTGTGGAGGAAATCTAGACAAAACTGTCGATATCTATTTAAACCAAGGCATGCGTGAAATACTCACGCATATAAACACACGAAATGTATATTAAACTGAAATAAGATGCAGGAATGCTTCACAAAATATCCCAAGCCAATACGGTATCATCTCAAATCAACAGGCTTAGGCAAGGACATACAAAATGTATGACACTTGTGCATTTCTCTTGAGCTTATTTCGGTATACCAATATCTGGTATCCCTATAGGGATCTAAGTGAGCATTTGGTGTGCAACTATTTAATATATATTCTAAACCAAACCCTTTATCTCTTCATAAAAGCTAAGATCGAACAAAAATGACTAACATAAAGCCGTTGTGTCAACAAATAACTTCATGGTTACACGCAGAAACTCTTGGCGTATACATTAATAAATTGCCTACGTTTACATCAAGCAATCCAATGCACATGAGTAATAATAGTTCAATAATCATTTAAGGTTAACAACTAAAATGTTATGCGAGGATCTCTTCAAGCTCAGTCATGTTGTCGCTAGCAACAAGATAGTTATGATCATTTCCAATATACTTCAATGATTCGCTGAGCAAATTAAAATGCAGTTGTAGTTGAGGTAGAACAGTAAACGATTATACAAAAGCCACTGCCGGCTCTTTCCCGATAAGCCAGCTTCGCATGTGAACCTACAAATCTATGCAATACCCTGTGAGACACCGTGAGGGTGTGTGGCAGGGATATGTTTGATAACAACTTCCTCCCTGAATTCCACCCTGTTCACCTGTAATGGCTCTCTTGTTAGGCCACTTGCAACGCCAGAACTAGCAATGACCTTCTTCGAGACTCCAGCATCAGACAGTCATCACAAGTCCAGTATTTAAAGCAAGTCATGCTTCACTGATGAAGGTGAGGTTTTTGTGAGACCTAAGTTTGTGACCATCTTGATGATAAAAAAAAGACAGCCTGGTGTATAGCACTCATGGTTTGCATGACCTTGAGTTTCGATGGCGGTCTTAGTAAATAAAGCGAGGGAGGTGACCATCAGCATCTGGGGCACACACCTTGCTCTACAGATTCGAAAGTCAAATGTAATCAAACATTGACTTTTCACTCTGGTAGTCGATAACTTTAAGGCTGAATTTTGATTTTCATACTCGAATAAAGCCACTGACTTTCCTATGACTGCAAATTGATTTTCTGAATATTTCATTGACCGCTTCTCACCGCTCCATTTTTATAGGACACATTGGAAGTACCGAAAACACAACATATTATTTGATAGAAGCACAGGAGGAGAGTGGTTCCTTTTTCAAACTTCCAGAAGTGCAATTTCTCAGGGAGTCATACAAATAGTCTTGATCCCAGTTTTAGGGAGGAATAATTAAAAGAAGAAAACTGGTCAAGGGTATCAGCATTAAGTTCACAGATTTTGTGCCTCCATTAGAGAACGATAAAAAGCGTTCCCCATGCCCTTCATTTTTTTAAATACTTGTTGTGTATCCGTGCAAGGTAGGAAAAAACTAAGCACTCCATACAGGTCTCATCCATACTTTTACAAGAATCTTGGACCTCCTCTCTACTGTGGAAAACAAAGGCTGCATTTCATTGCACATACATATATAGTAAACTCTTGATAATTCGAAGTCAGCGGTACCGGAAAATTGGCACTTCGTAATTTCGAACATCTTAAAAAAGTCGTGAAAAAATTCTTTCTTTCAAAAATCTTTGTTTCCTCTAACTTTTGCTCTCTTCGGAAACTTTTGTGGTCGTTCATGAAAGCATTATTAAAAGATGCATGTCTTAAAAAATCATTAAATAAGTACCTACAATGTCAATGCTTTTAAGTCAGCGGTCGTAGTGCACACAAAATTTCATCCCAGTATCGAAAAAATATATAAAACAAAAGTTGAAATTTTGTAATAAGAATTTTATTTTTGGAATAGTCAGTAGAGACTGGAATCTAGTATGGACGCTAAAAATAGACATTCGTTTCAAACATCTACGCTGTTATGATGGCAGCTGGTCCAACCGCACTTTCGAGTTCTTCTATCGAATTCTGAGGGGTTAGATGGCAGAAGGGACAGTTTTGTCTCAATCTCGCCCCAATAAACACCTTTTATTATTATTGTCGCCCAACCATAGCTATGAAAAAGCATGCAACTAAGCCCTTTTCCTGAAAAAAAATCATTCACAGGTTATTACTTGTAGTGTCTTCTGTCTATCGCCAGTGGAATAAATGATCTTGGGAGGTCATTTTGTTTCTTTTCTACTACTAAGACCTTGATGACAAATGGGGTGTGATTCAGCATATTTTCCACATCGTCTCCTCAAGGTTTATATGACAGCCGGGGAGTTTGGGTTTACGATGTATGGGGGAAATGGGTCGAATTGTGGAGATGAAAGATCCCAGTAGCAGGAGTATCTATATCTGTCTTGCTGAAGGGGGTGGGGGAATAGCATCACAGAACGTCACAGATGTTCTGCGATGCTGGGGGTTGCCCAGAAGAAGAAGGAGGAACCTGAGAGACGTTCCATGATGCCATCCACCCACCCCTCCTTCGAGCTCGGCAACACAGATAAAGATTCTATAGAGGCTTGCACACGGGCACAAAAAAGGACGAGGGTCGTCCGCCGGTGTGTGAGAGATAAAGAGAGAGGCTCGACCCGAAGACGTTTGACGGACTTTTCCGAAGTTTGTCCGAAGAATGTGACCCAACGGAGAACTTGCCGAGAAGAGGCAGTCACCCATCGTCAGCTGGGCGGGCGACCGCAGCCTAAGATCGTCACATCCACGTATCTTTCTCAAGGGTCTTTGCCGTTTGCAATATTTTTCGCTCCCTCCTTTACCACCCCTCCCCTCAGTTTGGGTGAGCAACACGGGCACCCGGGGCGAACACGGGTGAGGACGCCCGGCACGGGCAGGCGAGGGTCTCCCGGATTTGGCGCCTGTTTGCAGGAGGCCTCTTAAAAGATACTGGGCCGCAACTGGGACCTCCCCTCTCCCCAACCGGACCCTTTCCCCCCCCACACACTGTAAACCCAAACTCCCCAGTCGACATAATCTTTAGCCCCACCAACACAACCCGCCCTCATTTCCTAACGCCATCACCCACCCTCACTCAACCCGTCCATGCTACAAGATTTTGGTGCGGACATCCCCTTCACAGAGAGCTGAGCTAGGATTGCTCGCCTTAAAAGGATGAGGTAGGGTTCACGGAGAATTTGAACTGCCATAATTCCAGGTGCACGGCAGCGAGCATGGTATGTGCCGTCACACGTAAGCTTCAATCAAAAGAGAACCGTGGTCATTATGTGAATGCTGGTAACAGTTAAAACAAAAAAATAACCACTCTACAGGATAAATAATGGCATTAACTACAACTTCCACATTATTCAAGGTCTGAATGGTACGCAGAGTTACATGCGGAAAATGATGGGGAGAGACTGGCATACCTATGTGAATGCACTACTATTCACGCATTTCATTTTTGATGCACCACAATCGGCAACACTGATTTGTTAGGTGTCTACGCTGTCAAAAATAGTTTTCCTCAAGCAGTTCTTTGCCGAGGTTCATAAAAACGAATTTTACTTGTTCCTGGGGACCGGGCCAGAAGTTCATAATTTTGAAAAATTCGTATTTTCGAAACTTCATATTTTCAAATATTGCCATGTTATTACTATGGGATTTTCGTTGAGACCAGCCGTGTTGCTTCGTATTCTTCGTAACATCAGGAGTTTACTGTGCAAATTATGCACTACATTGAGTGTGCACACCCAAAATGAATCCCTTCCAGGAATGGAAGAGAATAACTAAGGAATTTCCCAAACTCCACCAAATATCCATGAAGTATTGATATTTGGAAACACCAGTGCCATGTGGAAGACTCTGCTTCAAAGTACGAAATATATGCAAGAAAGAAAGGAATTGCAAATGGAGCTATGTATTTCTTGGCTCCATCACACTTTGTTTCGGGGAAGAATAGGCAATATTTAATCAATGATATTTTGCTCAACTTGCTAACAACTTTGTATCTTACTACAATTGTTTAGTTTATTTTAAACATCACTCAGTTCCAGTTAATTTTATCCAGTCTTAACTGTACGAAATTTTTTAGCATAAAATTATTCCATTCTATGTACAATATTTTTGCTGTTAATGCTGACCTTTAACTATTTCAATCCGAATGCAATTGCACCACTATCACCTAATAAAATAGTTTTGGATTACTTTTGCTCCATAGAAGTGTGAAAACTCATTCTTCGGAATTTGGGCAGAAGTTTCTAAAATTCGATGAATATGGACTTTTTGTGTAAACTAGTCAATGTTCAAAGTCAACTATTTTGGAAAGAATCGAATCAGAGCTACAACAGAGCCACTTGACAGTGTCTCAGCATAAAAGGCAACTTCTTTCCTCCTACATGAAGAATGTCATATTCCTCTTACTTCCCCAAGCGTGTTGCAATTTATCACCCAAATCCTATGCAAGCATGAATTTGAATAAGGCGATACTAATTCAACTGTTGGGAGCTCAGACATTTAAAACTCTGGCAAAATAGTCTTCATTTGTTGTGGAGGAAACACACTATCATAGCTTCATAGAACAGCAAATAAATTATTAGAGATAGATCGTTAAAACTACATATGCCTTGGAAAAAAATTATACTGTTTCAATTTCTCTTATTTTTACAGTTATCACTCATATATTCTAGTGAAGATATTTTCTTAATTTCAGCATCAAAAATTGGCTGCCAAAGTTATAACATTTTTATAAATGGGCAAAAAATAGTCTAAGTCTGCAAAATTTCATTCTTGCAAAATTCGACTTCAGGAAATGCCAATAATTTCAGTCCCATGGATTTTGTAATGTCAAGTTTTTACTGTGTCTGCAATCAATTTTTCATAAATTTATAATTGTAAAAAAAGAATATAATATTTATTATATATAAAACAATTTACAACATAATCATGGAAATGTATCAGAATGAATTTGTAAGGGTAACTGACAAGAATGACAAACAATACATGTTTTATTGGGTTCTCGATTGTCTCCACGTGAGAAGAGAAAAACTGAACCATATTAAACATTCAGCTTCAATGACCAGAAGTGATGATTCGATGCCTCATTCCTGTGAATGACTGCTTAAGTTAACAAACCTCACTTGCACTCATCAAAACCAAATTCGGGGTGGAAGTAATGATAAGATTTCAAATAACCCTAAAACAACCACATCAATTTACATTAAAAGCTGGACTCCGTACCCTCTTATTCTAGGTTAAACACGTTAGTCTTGGCAATGGAAATGAAGCACCACATCTCAGCCCCATAGATCTTCTGACCTTCCAAATTTATACACCAGGGAGCCAATGAAAATGAATGTGTTCTGGAGAAAAAGCCCAACGCCTGGCCAGTGCGCCTTGTTACCTGCGCAAGGAAGAAAAACAGAAGATGAAAACGCATGACAAGAACTAAGTACACCAGGAAGACAAAAAGTGAATCCCCTACACGGACTCATAAAGACATAGAATTTCAATCACAGAAGAATTGCTACATTTGCAGTGCATTGGATCCATCTGCACTGTGGATAAATTGAATAAACCAAGTATAGCCTTTCAACAAAATGCAGTTCGATTACCCTCTTATGATCGTCAAATCTTCCCTTTCACATGCTACGGATCTTTTCACAAAAACTGCCTACAAATGCAACTCGGGTGCAATCCGTTAATTCTTAAAAATTATTCCCATCTGATTCATGCAGCTGAATCACAATTGTTTCTAGACTACAGGAAAGTACATAGTAGAAAATGATCTGTCATCATTTTCCAGTACTTTTGTTAAGACGTTCCTTGATAGCATATGTTTTCCTTGCCAGAACATCCATTTCAGAGTCACAGTGCGTGCAAATAATTATGGTTGGCATGTTTGGAGGAGGAAATTTGTCCCAACGAAAATAACCACCCTATGGACCAATTTCACAATGAATATCACTCTAAGAGGTTTAATTATTGCATTGAAAAGACAGTTATTGCTTACAAAGCTATTTAAATAGGTATAATATGGTAATAAGATGTTTATGAAGAATTAAAAGGGCACCCACACGATGCAAATTTCATTTGTTTTATAAGTATTGACTGGACATCAAAATTACGTAAACACCATGCAACTTTAAAGGTGAGACAAATGCGATTAGACTGAGTGCCTCGGAAAAAGCCCGTGGTGAAAAGAAACAAATCAAATGTATAGCTCAACCTCCCCCGAAAAGTAGACAAAAATCCTTGTAAGGATCATGCTGAAAAATTAAAATTCTATCGTCAACAAACTCGAGTTCAACCTACTCGGAGCACTTATGCTGGTCGGCATTTCAGCCTTCGCTCTGAACTCTCCAAACTAAAAACATTCAAATAAAGTATTGTGGCATGGTCAAGTGTTATGATGCTAATCGATCTGCACAAGAAATTTCGAAATGAAGGCAAAGGCTTTATTGTGTGCTTCCAAATCAGATACTTATGGAGAAAACCCTGTTTCATAAATTAAATAGAATAACTTAAATAAAGCAAATCATTTGAAACTTAAAAGGACACAATGACAAAAGTACGACTCTTATTCTATCAAGAGGGGGAAGAGGGTTAGAGGGTAGGTTGGGGGGAGGGATTGAGTCGTATAGGGTGAAACCAACCAACAGGTGGGAGGGGGATGGTGTTAACGGGGGAGGCTCACTGTTGAGGGTCAGGAATTCTTATCCCCCCACCAGGAAAGGGAGGCCTCTTCTCTAGCAGTTGGGTTTGTGATTCACAAACACATTTTCATTCACTGTGAGTCCATTCCTTGGGTGTCTCTCCTTATCTCCAACTCCTCCATTTTGCACCCCTTTACGCGTTCAGGTGTAAAATTTCCAGCTTAAAGTCACTTGTGTGACCCTCCTCCAGCAGATGTCTCGCGAAGTGGGACTGAGACAAATTTCCCTGCCGGAAACTTCTCCTGTGCTCCTCTGCACAGATACAGAAAGGACCTTCCCGTTTGTCCTACGTACACTGCTTCACAATCTCTGCACTTTAATTTATACACTCCACTTCTATCCAATGGGTTTGTCCTGTCTTTAGTTTTGTTCAAGAATGACCTTAAACTATTATTATTATTGTAGTAGGCCACCCTGAATCGGTCTTTCGGGAAGAGCTTTCCAAATTTTTGTGAGATGACTCCATACTACGGTAGTTTAGACCATCGAATGTCCCCATCTTTCAGTCCTGTTCGATTATACAGAGTAGCTTTTGCCTTGAGCGACATTCGTTTTCCAACATCTTGTCAATTAATTTTTCATTGTAACCATTATGAGAGGCAATGAATTTAATGGTTCGTAGCTCGTGATCGAAGTTTGAACTCGAGAGGGGGGTACTTAGCAGCCCATTCAACGTGAAATGAAATGTGGAGAGTTTTTGTGAGATAAGAGACTTGTGGGGGATAATCTGGTCTGTGGAGGTATCTTTTCGAAAGATTGAGAATTCAAATCCCTTCACTGCCTTTGATACCGTGATATCCAAGAAGTTGAGCTCTCCAGCCTTCTCTTTTTCACATGTGGAAACTACATTGTTGCACTGCGAGTTCAAAGTCTTTTGGGAATTAACAAGTTGCCTTTCCATGCCTGTCCGTATCACAAAAACAGCGTCAACGTAGGGGAACCAACTATGACTATTTTTAGTGTTCACTTTGTTGTTTCCAAATAAATTTAGATCAAAGTAGTTCATGAACAAGTCTGATATGAGAGGGGATAATGGGGAACCCCATATCTATGCCGTCCATTTGCCTGTAATAATCACCATTAAATTGGAAGTAGTTTTCATCCAAACATACCTTCAAAAGAGTCACAAAGTCATTGAAGAAACATGGTTCTGCTCCTGCACTTTGCAATACTATCTATATGGCTTCCAAAACTGGGTGGGAGGGAGGCCAGTATGCCCACCTTGAAACAATTGTTGAAGTTGGAATTGTGGGAGGAGGCATGTATGGCTGCCGGGAGAGAATAAGAGTGGGAGGAGGGATTATTGCAGGAGGAGCGGTGACCATTCATGCGGATGCATAGCGGGGTGGTGGAGAGGCCCATGTAGAAAGCGGGACAGAATTGGCAGAGTAGAAGGTATAGACAGTATTTCCAGTGGTGCAGGAGAGTGAAGGCATGGAGGGAAGCGGAAAAGAGAGGAATTGTTTGGGGAGAGGCTCGGTGATAAGGATAGGACAGGTTTTGCATATGGAGCGATTGCAGGGGGAAAGGGGTGTTATGGGAGGGAGATGGGATTTGGGCAGAGGTCTGGTGGTGGTTGGGGGGACGAATGAAGGTAAGAGATGGGCATTTAGGGAAAATATTGCTAGTGGTAACAGGGTGTCCACAAAAGTCAAAATTCAAGCACAATTCCAGGATTTCAAGGCTAAATTTATAAAAATTTCCAGGCTATTATACTGCGGTTTTTGTGTGAGTCATAGTGATGTTTTTCAAGGTCTATGTAGAATATGGATTTTTTCTAGCTTAACCCATAGCATAATATAGATAATGTAATTAAATAAGAAATATGTGATAAATTAAAGTAATTAAATACGCAGTTTTATTGGTAGTAAGAGACTCTCTTTGTTGGTTTGGAAAGATACACTACTTGTTGATTAAAAATCCTCTTTCTAAATTAGCATTTCCATGGGAAATTACACATTCTTCTACAAGAAGAACTTCAAGAACCCATTGGCTAAAGTCTTCATCATTCAACCACTGTTTTGGAATGATGATTTTCCACGTTGATATTTTTTAGCCATGCTTTTCTATTTTAAGGCTCAATTATCCGATCACTCGGAAACTGAATGTAACATTTTTGTACCACTAGACTACATGGAAAAAAGTAAAATATTAACAGCCTTCAGTACCCACATCATCTTTTTTCTAGCATAAAAATAATGTAATAAAACTCCTAATTCACGTGAGCACATCCTGAATATATCTAAAAAAAAATATCAGCAACTAGATTTCTCAAACAATCATAGAAAAGTTTGTAAAAAATATATAACATAGCCCACCAGTAAAGCCGCCTTTACACTATGTAGCAAAACCTGCTATATAGTAAATTTGTATAACATTTAGCATTTGCTTAAAGTAGAAAAAGTCATTTCTGAAAAGTGCTATATAACATTGCTATATTTAGCAATTCTGCTATATATTGCAAAAATTGTGCTATCAATTGGGAGTCAGTAAAGATCAAACGAAATCCGTGCTATATCTACCTTTTTCTGTTACATAAATTTTTGTCGTATAGCAAAAGTTATTAAACAATATTATACAGTAAAAGTTATATAACAATGTTATATAGCAAAAATTACATAGCAGGTTTTGCTACATAGTGTAAATGCGGCTTAAGCCTACTTACAATGTACTTATAGTAAAGTAGGCTAAATCACGAACAGGATTTTTAAAATACATTTGCAACTAAGTCATAGTATTTTTACTATGTAGGTCGGCCTACCTAAAAGCTGGGGATGCAAGGTATTTAAATTTGGCGAAAACACAGAATGCCATATGGCCGGTATCGGCTGACCATTCGTCTATCGTCCCACAACAACCCCCTACCCTCCTGCTCTTACTATCCATCCCCCTCCCCTCCCTACAATCGCTTTTGTTCGAACACGCTGCCAGCGGCCGCGTTTAACTTGACAAAATTGCTACATTTTGCTCACAGGTTTCGTGCAATAGGCTCTCCAACTAAACAGATGAAAGTGTCGCATTACTTTTGAGTCTCCTGAATCACTGCTTATAGTAAGCGTTCCACAAAATTGGGGTGATCGGTGACCTTGTTTGCTTCGACAGCGGGATGAGTAAGAACAAAGATAAGGGAGCTCGGAGTTCTAGGGGAGGCGATCACTGCAGAAGAGACGTGTGCCTGGGTTACTATAGTTTCGGGTGAAGGAACCTGACTTTGAGGAGCTGTTGCCAGTCAAGTGTGAATTGACTATCTTGACGTGTCTCGGAAGTTGAAAAAAAGTGAAGCAAATTTTGCCAATCTGCACGGTCATATTCCTCACAATGAGTATGAAGCATGTTTACACGACGCATGTAATCACCAATTATGTGGCTGATCAGATGTGTGAACAAATGTTCCAAATTTTATTTCATGGCCACGCATTCAAGTATTTGCGCAATTTTGCATATTTACACGATGCTAATTTTGATGGTGAATGTGTTCACGCATCTACTCGCGCAAGTTATGCATCGTGTAAACACGATTTAATACGCTGCGATCTTGAATTTATATATATGCTTATTGATGGCAAATGAACAGAAATTACGGGCAATTACCACAAGTAGGTAAAATAATAGTTACGCGAATTTATAGAACGGAACGCATTGCACGTCTCAAAATATGGTTTACCTACGATTGCTCCACAAATTGATTGAACATGTTTATTGCATACAAGCGATAGTCATTAAGTTTAGGCGGGGAAATATTTATGAGAACTAAATGGGATGAAAGAATGCCAGATTTCGCCACAAAAAGCGTTTAAGAAAGCATGGCGCTGAAACCAAGGCCATAACTACCACACAGTTGAATGTAATCGGATCATCTTTTTGGGCTTCCCTCCTTCATTAGCACGGATAATCAGCACTCTACTGTATCCGTAACTGATATTTTAAAACTCTTACAAGACACTGGGAGAAGTAACTACTACACAGGCCCAAAAATATTGGGCACATGTATTGGTTTAAATATCATGTTAGGCATTTGTTTGCATATCATGGGCTTAGTCCGATGCGCAATGAATGAGAACAAAGGGCACTTGATGTGACGCAGAAGGCATCCGTTCGACGATATTCGATCAGTTGACCTCTACGATCCATACAGCGCTGACGATACATTGAGCCTAACTACTTTTTCGTCGTTTATTCATTCATACCAATGGCAAATCTATTACATCTTGTACAGTTATCAGATAATATATATGTATCTTAAAGAGATCGTTGTTGATCCTATTTCTAAAATAAGGATTTTTTGTCTTGAATTAAGAATTTTTAAAATTCCCGACTCAGACCAGAATATCAAGAATAATCCACGAACATTTCAAGTAAGGTTTATTGGAGATCTTTTGTTGAAAAGTTGCTCAAGGTATCCTCTTGGGAGGAGAGACAAGTGTAGGTTAGTGAGGAATCTGTTCCGAACTTAAGAAATATTCTCAAATCCACAAACCTTGTCTATCGCACTTCTGATTCTCCTCCCCCATGGCCTTCTCCATGCAATCGTCCCAGATGTAAAACCTGTCCTTTAATGTGGTCCGCACCTACATCTCCACACCCCCTCATCACTTCTTTCCCCTCTTCCCAAGCTACTTGCCAGTCCAAGAATATTGTGTACCTTCTAACTACATTGGTGAATGCACTACACCCTTAGCAATCCCTATGAATCCACAAGATGATCTTCCACAAAATCCGCCACATTTTTATCCTTTCCAATCACTACACACACTAATTCCCACAGCCTCCCTTTCCATAAGTGCTTTTCCCTCTCAACACTCGAATCTCTACTGGACCATGCTAGCAAAATAGAGGTCAGGACTCAAGACTCAGGCTTTTACCTGGGCTCTCCGTGCATTCTACATGGAAAATATGTAGAAGAAAGAAAGAGATATCCTAATAAATGCTAGCAACAAGGTGTTGAGGGTGGGGGTGAAGGGAAGGATAATCAGTGGACACTTACACCAGTAGACGACCCATCGAGAGTATGGTGTCCACTGCGCTTTGTAGCTTTCGAGTCACGAACCCTCCTTCAGCTGGAGGAGACCACTACTCAAGCTCCAGCTGAAGAAGGGTTCGTGACCCAAAAGCTACAAAGCACAGTGAATACTAAGCTCTCCATGGGTTATCTACTGTTAAGTGGTCACTGATTATCCTTTCCTTCACCCCCACTCTCAACATCTTGTTGCTAGCATTTATATATATACGTATTTATGTATATATGATAATTTTTCAACTATGCCCATGATTTCTCAAATGCTACAGCAATACCATTACCTCCAAAGCCCTCAACAAGTTCATACCCATTATTTGTTAATACTGTTCCTGAGAATAACAATTACCCCTCATACTGTTTTACAAAAAAGATCACAGTCTTAAATCTGAACCTGCCAAACCTGCTACAGAAAAGAAGTCATGAAATTTTCTACATTAAACCAATAAGGGATCAAACTTGCCAGGGAAGTACTTTCACCTTTTGGAAGCTATGATCCTGTCAACATTAGAGGAAATATAACAGCATTGAGCTGAAAGACCTTGGTCCAGAGACTAATCAAAAACTTAACTGGTGGTACTACAATAAAAAATCATTAACACCCAGCCAGCAAACATGCTGCATCCGTGTGATGGACAACAACTACGCAACAAGGTCTGAGTCATCATCATTACCATCAGCCACAAAGTCAGCAAATAGTATCCAGCAAGCAGCTATCACGGCGGCAAAGCCCAGGACAAATCCAAGGAAGAGCCAAGCCCTGGCTCCTCTGGGGCCAAAGCAGCCGTTAGAATAAGCATCCCCTCTCACCTGGGCGTTGGACACAGCGTTTATCCTGCAAAGACGATGAGTCATATCAATGCACTACTCACAGGGTAAAAGCTGGAAATTCCTAAGGCTGGCAGTTAGGACTACTTCTGATGATCTACAACACATCTACACAAAGGCACACTATGCATCCCAGCTCAATTTCATTAGACTACACTTGGCAAATTTCAGTAAGCGCCATAAAGGTAACATCTCATGCAGTGACAGGTTTCCACTGGCTTCAACACACTGGAAACCAATTGACCCAGGTGAACAAGAATGGGTACATTAAAACTTATTTTATGTATCTATTATTGAAGTGGTTATTGAAAGCATTTGCAGTATTTCATAACTAAAGTTAAAATTAGTTATTGACATAACTTGACGGTAAAAAAGTGCAGAGCCATACTTTATCATTGACAGAGAGATGGACACCTCATTGTGGCTAGTGAATTTAATACTAAAGCCTGTTTCACATGGTACTTGATCCAGCACAAGGTCGAGTATTCTAGCTTTCCAGTGTCGTGTGAACAAAACCAGTATGCTGGCTGGCAAGCATGCTAGCTAGTATACTCGCTGAGATACTGGATTTCATATTTGATGCGGTACTAGATTTCTAGTAGCCCAGTAGCCATCGACCAATCAAGTCACGTTACAGACGCTGTGCGAACTTGTCTTTTTTTTATGGTATGGAATCATATGGAATAACCGCTTCATGACAAGCATAAGGTCAATGATCATTTGAAACCTCCTAGGAAGGTTCCAAACATGCTAGATTATGTCTTCAATATCAAGTAGTGGCTAGCACACTAGGTCTTGTGCAGGAAGGAGTATCATGTGAAACGGGCTTAAATTGAAGGCTGACAAATAACTTTAAACAGTTTATTGTGTTGCTGACTTCAACTGCTTTCCAACACTATAATTTAACTTGAGATAATATCCATTTCTAAGAAGACCGCCAATTTATATGTAGCCTGTGAAATGCTTCAAAAGTCTCTACTGCCAAAGTTTTGGTGAAAAAAATTTCATGCAACCCAAGTGGTTCCAACTAACAAATTTGTTTATCTAGTTTCACTAGATTCTGAGCACAAAATGTTGAAGTAGTTACTCACAGCTATCATACTGTCAGATTACAAACGAATATAAAATATCAGTGGTGAAATCACTAATGAAGAATTTCCAAATGCAATTTAGATATATTTTCTGAAATTCTGTGTTATAGATAATATTCCAGAGAATAACTACACTAAAGCATTTCAGAAATAATATTACATTTTAAAAATCTTTGACAGTGTATCTAAGTAAAAATAGGCTAATATAAAAGCACAGTGATATCTTGAAGTTTTTCGAGATACAAGATGTCTGTTGGTAGTTATTTTGACTTGAGTTGTGAGCCAAAATTTGGGTAACGAGTGAGCTTCATATGCACCACCACTAGAGTGACAACAGTACACTCCATTTCATCTGCCCAGCATTCCATGTCTCGCACCTTGAGAACCTCATCGTGAAAGCATCCCTATTATGTTTCAAGTAGTTCTATGCCAAATTTCTTTAATTTAACCATGGTTCATGAGCAAAAGTGCAAAGGATAGTGCAGAGAAGAAGAAGAAAAGGATGGTGTCTATTGAAATAAAGTACGAAATGATAGAAAAATACAAGCATTGTGTGCAGGTAGATGAGACTACTTGAGACAGTACAGCGTAGTACTTCTACAATCCTGAATTAACAAGAGTCCATAAAGGATGTATCTAATGCCAGCCAAGGACATTAAAATAATTTCATAGCTGCAGATCTCTGTCCATGAAAATATAGAGAAGGTGCTGAGTGCACGTTTGACAGAAAAGTAGCTTTCAAGTGTCATATAGTGATGAAGAGTATTTTCTGCAAGAAGGTAAGGGGCATTGATGCTGATTTGCAGCAGTACACCCCGGGAAATTCAATGAACCAGGCATGGGAAGAGACATTTTAAGCTAGTGTTCTGGTTCGATAATTTTAGGAAGGGGACCAGCATTCACTTTATCGTCAGGCACAGCGAGCTCTGATATGTGAAGGCAGCTGAAGGTTTTCTGAAAACTTTAGTAGAGTTAATAGATGCAGAAGGATACATTCTCCAGGGCGTGTTTAAAAGTGACGACTAAGGGCTCTTCTGGAAGAAGACACCAAGGACTCAGATAAATGCAGAGTGGATTAAGATGCCAGACCACAATCCCATAGAGGATAAATTAGCCCTTTCACTCTGCACCAATGCAAGCAGTGATTACAAGATCAAGCCAAAGTTCACGTATCATTCAGGAAACCACAGAGCCTTTAGAGCACATATGGTTCTAAAAGAAAAGCTTCAGGTCATGTGGAGGTGAAACTCAAAGGTTTGGGAAACCTGGCAGTTCTTTGTGGAATGGGTAAACCTGGTCTTTGGTCCAGCCGTTAAGAAGTACCTATTTTCAAGAAAATAGATTATCTACACAATCCCATGCCATCCTGGATAATGCACCTTCTCATCCACCGAATTTTGAAGATGACACTTGTGAAGAGTTCAAATCCATAAGGGCTCTCTAACTTCCACCCACCATTTTTCAGCCTAAGGTCCTAGCAGGGGATCTCTGATTTCACCAAGCACCTCTTCCACCAATGTTTTGACGGGTCGGAGGGCACAAACTTCACGCTTAGAGAATTTTGGCAAGATAAATCTGATGCTCCACAAGGCACTCAAGTACCTAGAGATTGGTTTACCAATGAAAAATCCACTTCGGAATGTCGAGATCACTTCGAGTCCAGTACTCCGTCCATTGGAAGGGACGTTAAGCCATAGTCCCCTGGGCAACTTCCATTAACAACAGGCTAATGCTGAAGCCAGATTTCTCTTCAAACTTCCTCCGTTCTCTGATATCCTTTCTGGTGCAAATGGCCACAGTTGCCGATTGCCTACTCCAAATATCTCACCTCTTTAGAATAAAAGCAATGCATGCACTTGGAAGTGGAGAACTTGAATTCAGGGAAATTTGAACAACCATGTGTATGCAAACAGAAATTCCCCCTCAGGACCCTTTAACCCTTAAACCCACCATCACCGATAGTTTCCTCTTCCTAAATAATTGAATAAGTATCTTAATTATCATCTATTATTTATCTATTAGTAGTATTTATTTTTATCTATCGAATAAGTACACAATTCATTTGGTAAATTTCTTTACAAAATATACCACAAGAGGTTTGATGTGATATTACATTTTTAACTTCATTCCATATCGTGGTACAACTCCGCGATAATATAGGAAATCTGTACTTGAGAAAATTACATAATAGTGTGATGTATGTACCTGATCAAGTTTAAAAATAGATCTTTGTACGATGCAAAGTCTAAAGAGACCTGAATTTTCCCTAGATTAAACCTTTATTTGCCATATTTAGATTTGATAGGTATCTTTAACATGGTTTTATGAAGGATTTAGAAATCTGGATTAAATGTCATAGATATTTCCTATAAAATCTCGATTCAATCCTTTCCTGCACTGCACCTGCGTTGACAAACAATTCATCACTTTGGCGTAGTATCTGCCTTGTCTATACATGAACTTATATTACGTCCACAATCACAGTAAAATAAATCTGTGAACTAGTTAAACACTCACATGAAAAGTGAAATAGTTCCAACAACACCACATATGTGGTACGCGTGGTTGAATGAAGCCATATCTGGATATGTAGAAGCAACATCGATGATGAACCACCAGCCCATAAAAAACTGTAATAAAGTAATATGAGACATAAACATGGAGAAATGCAAAAGAGAGCACACTAACACCATTGCAAAATGTAATCAACAGAAATTTCTCGTTCACAACTATCGGAATGCACATAATATACAAATTGAAAACAAAATGAGTACAAACCATTATACCAGCTACAATAGAAGCCACAGCATTTCTTTTATCTCCCCCTTCAAACCACTCACAAGCAGGAATTTGGACATTTTCAAAACAACCTGCCATTTTTCACATGAACTAGATTCACACAAGTATATTATTGAGCATGAATTTTCATGCACTTATTCTCTTTAAAATACACTTCGATCAAGGACGCCAAAATCAGCTGTCACCTTCTCCGATTTTTGGAGCAGGGCACAAAATGGTTAAGCCCACAGAAACGCAGGTGAAATAAATTTTCATGAACGTTTGGGTTTGTCGTTCATGAGTGAATCGTTCAATATGAGCAATTCATTAGCATCAACCGATGCACGAAAACCGATGAATTGCATCATGTTGTTCGAACAAGTGAATACAGAATCAAATGTGATTTCAGTAGAAAAATCATGGATACTATATTAACATTTCTACATATATTACTCATTCCCTGAGAAAAATCTTTTCATCTGTCATGACTGAGAACGCTGAGAACGGTGGAGAACAGTTTGAATCATGATCGTATCAGCAGAGGCAGAGGGCATCAGTTTAGAATCACGAAATTCAAGAGTGATCGAGATTCATGGTAAACAGCGCAAATTTGAAACTTCTAAAACCAGGGGCTTCTTCTTATGGTTACTTCTTATGCTGTGAAAATCGGGCAACGGCACTGTTCGTGTCACCACATTTAATCCTTGATAGGAGGAATAGCTCCGAACTGATGACAATACTGGGGATACTGGGCATAGAATTTCTGAGAACCGTTGAAAACGTAATATAAACTTTTAAGTTCACTAGTATTTAGTTACCGTGTGCGAACCATAGAGTTTCAATAATACAATACCTCTATAATGCAAACAGGGGGCATATTCTGTAAAGTCGAAAGAATTTCGACTCATATGGAGAGTCGTGGGTCACGGGGACGAACCGGACGAACGATTCGCGAACATCGTTCACCGCCGAATAACAGTTGACTGTTCATCCAGCGTAATGTCTATTCCACGGAGATTATATTAATTATTATTTTATTATCCATGGTCTATTCAGCGCGGCATTATTACAATGGAGGGGTCAAGCTGAGGTAATTAACTATAGTCAATCAACATGATGTACTGTTGATGTTTGTAATCAATCTATTCGTTTTAAAATGTAACAAAGATGCTGGTATGGAATAACGGCGGACTTATTAAGAAAGTGAAACTTCTGAAAATTGAAAGTGATTACACCTTAGGAAATTAAATCACGAATCATCATGTTTTGGTTTTATCAATTGATTGTGTCGACAGCTTCTGTAATGATATTGTTTTTCTCGAGTGAATCATCACATCTTCGTGCATATATTCCTACGTCCGCCTATGTTTGTATTTAGATAGTACATTGATTTGGAATGGATACGTTGATGAATTGAATGAATACATTGATTAGGTAATGTGCGAAGACCAAAGGACGTCTATGTCGTTGTTTCAATTAACTCATAATCACTCTATACTTTCACAGTTTATAACCAGTCAACTCAACACTTCATTTTATTACATTCGTCTCTCTTGACTACGTGTAAGCAACACAACAAACTACTATTTAAACATAAATTATTTGTTACATTAAATAAAACTTTCAATACTCCCCCTTAACAAATCAATTTTGAACATTTTAAATTTGACAAAAAAATTAATAACCTTTTCACAAAACAGTGTCAAATTCAACTAAATCCTAATTCATTAAAAAAATTGGAAGTCATTACTCGCCCTAATGCCTTGGTAAACAAATCTGCTAAATTGTCAGCTGATTTTACATATTTAAATGTGACATCTCTTTCAATACATTGTTGAATGAAACAGTACCTTACATCAATATGTTTCGCTATTTCAGAACTAAGTCCAGTTTCTTCTAATCTTATGGCACTATGGTTGTCACTCAAAATTACGGTAGGATCTTCTACAAGTTCTAAAAATTTTAATTCTTTTAAAATCATCCTTAGCCAAAGAACCTCCTTAACAACTTCACACATGGCGTAATATTCAGCTTCTGCTGTGGATAGAGCTGTCATTGACTGTTTTTTGCTAAACCAAGATATTGGTGCCCCTGCCACTTTCACAACGTATCCGAATCTTGATAATCTTTCTCCTTCTACCTTCTTCTTCCTCTCTTGCTCCAAACGCAACTGCTCCAGCCCCGATTGCTCAGCCTCTTGAGGTGCTCCTCCTCCTCTTGTGCCAACCGCTTCTCCTTCATCTTCTTCAGAGCCTCCTGCATGGCTGCTATCGTCCTCTTTCCAGGCCCCTTCTTCTTGTCATCCTCTTTAGCACCCTTTTTCTTCTTCTTGTCCTCCCCGTTGCCATCCTCTTCGGCCGCATCTTCTTCTCCCCTTCGTCCACGGCAGCACCCCCAGCCTTCCCTTTCTCCTCTGCTGCCTTCGAGGGTGCCTTCCCCTTCTCCGCTGCAGCCTTCTCCACAAAAGCCTTGGATGCAGCTGCCACACCCTCCTCCACCATGCTCTTTCCGTCTTCCTGACCCTCTTCTGCAGGTTTCTTGACCCCTTCCTGCTTCTTAAGGGTCAGCTTCTTCTGCTTTTCTCGTTCCTTCTTCTTCTGCGCATCGGTCTTGACGGTCCCCTCGGCACCCTTAGCCCATTCCACCTTTGGTGGTGCCGCGGCATCCGCCCCCTCCTTCCCCTTCTTCTTTGGCACTTCCTTCTCCTCAGCCTCCCCTTCTTTCGTGGTACTCTCCCCCTCATCCTTCCTCACGCCCGTGTACTCAAACTCCAGCTCTGCCAGCATCTTCTCTACATCCTCCTCATCGTCCTTCCTGCGCTTCTTCTTGCCCTTCTTCCCAGCGGCCTTGCCTAAATTACAAACCTCACAGCTGTCATCTAATTTCCCTTTTATTTCTAATACCGGGATATCTTTGTACCCTCTTCATACCAATGTCCAAGTCTATTATGCCATTCCATTACTCTACTTAATGCTACTGCATTGTGAATTTCATTTTTGTCACTATCTCCTATCATTTTTTGATTCTTCACACCCTGTCGACAACATGGCCTTGTTTGACATTGCTTCTAGTATATAAAGTCCCTCTCTCTCTGGAGCTTTAAAAATAACGTCTCCCTTCAACCTTCCCACACAGAAATCAGCAAAAGTTTCACATGAAATTCCCTTTTTTGCCAACTTTGAGCAGGATATAAGGTTATAATTGAAATCTGATACATACATATAAAACAGCCGTAAGTTCCAAAATTACGTTACCACACTTATTGTTAGGTGCTAACTCTACTCATACCGTTCCCGTTCCTTCCACTTCAACACTGCCCCTTCTCATATGTACGTAGCCTTTTATTGGTTTTAATGTAATAAATGCTGATTTATCCTTGCAAATGTAGTCAGTTGATGCGTTGTTCAATATCCACTCATTGTCTTTCATTCTCATAGTCGTCAAATTCCCTGCGTTTATACATCTGCGTCTTCATGCCGCTACATACCGATTTAGGTTCATAATCTTCTTTCCCTTTTATCTTAATGTCTTTATCTCTATTTTCCATGCAATCTCTAGCGATATGACCACTCTCTCCAAAATCGAAACATTTTCGATTTCGCAATCTCTGGAAATGTGTCCCTACTTGTTACAATTATAACACTTCCTATCATCATTGCTTCCATTTTTCTGCTCCATCTGTGGCCTGGTTTGGGTTGGGTGATAACCGCGATAGCTGCCCCATTGTCCCTTCCATCCTTGGTTGAAATTTTGACATCAGCACTCCGTGTACCGCCTTTTTTTGTCACAGGCCATCTCGTCTTCCTGCAGTAATACAGCTTTAACTTTTCTTGTTGATAGCTCCTTGTCGCCACCCAGAATTGCAATGGTGATTCCGTGGGTATCGGAAAGATCTGCCAGGATTAGGTCTGCCTGCTGCTTGTCGTTGAGCTGTCTGTCGTCAGTAGGAATGCTAGAGCCTTGCGATTCAGTCGTGCTTGATCGATATTTAAATCATCAACTCGTTCTTCATCAAACCCGGGGTCAATGGCATTCCAGCAGTTCTTTTCTATTAATTCAGCTTTCGCTACTTTGGACCAAGAATAATAATTTGTAGTATTTAGCTTTTCCATTCCATATTTCGTTGTCTCTCTGTCCACCATCTTGATCTTTCTTTTATATTTCTCGATGGCCCTCTCTTCTTTCGTTTCCGCACTTTCTAACAAATTTTTTTTCTTCTCAATTCTTTTTTACTCTTCACTGAGCGCCCTGGACCCATAACTTGTCGTTGTTTCAATTAAATAACTCATAATTACTCTATACTTTCACAGTTTATTAACAGTCAACTCAACACTTATGCCCGTATGCAGAGACGAACCTCCACCTCGACCTCATGCTCAAAACGCGTCATAGCCTCCTCCATCTCCAAATTGCGTTGCACAGTCGATCTCGAGGTCGCTCAAGAGCTCCGTAACCATGGAGGTTGACTCTATCAATGAAGCTTGGTCCAGGGTGTCTTCTAGCTCGGAGGAGCCGATGGAGGAGGCGATTTGTAAAAAATCAAGATGGCTGACGCTATCGCCTGGATAGTTATATGGCTAATTCTGGACGTATATCACTCTATTACGGCGAATTTATCATGTTGAATTCCTAGTTATTGTAGCAGCTTTTATTTGAAGTACTTTTCAAGGTGATGGAAGAGGTTTTTAAATTTGCCAAATTTTGGTGTGTTGTTCTCATGTTGGTCGTCGTAAGTATTTCGAATAAATTGGTTCTGATAGAAGTAGACGAGGATATAATTGTTATGTATTAAAAAGTAATGTTCTATCTTCAATTTTAAGTGCTTATTATGCCCACGAACTGTTTATTTCTATTTTACAGACTTGGCAAGTGATCGTCATATTGTCTTATGGAGATTTCTTTTTGAATTACAATGTTTTTATGAATTCGTGATGAAGATATTACAATACACTATCAATCAGTAATGTGCTATCATCAATGTGAAGTGCTTACAATTCCATGTTAGTGGCTAATTCTATTTTAAAGACTTAACAAGTGATCGTCATTTTCGCATACGGAGATATTCTTTCTGAATTACAATGTTTTTATGAATTCATGATGAAGATATTACAATACACTATCAATTAATAATGTGCTATCATCAATGTGAAGTGCTTTCTTTGCCATGTAACTGGCTAATTCCATTTTACAGACTTAACAAGTGATCGTCATATTGGCTTATGGTGATATTATTTCTGAATTGCAATGTTTTTATGAATTCATGATGAAGATATTACAATACACTATCAATCAGTAATGTTATACTATCAATTAGTAATGTGCTATCATCAATGTGAAGTGCTTTCAATGCCATGTAACTGGCTAATTCTATTTTAAAGACTTAACAAGTGATCGTCATTTTCGCATACGGAGATATTCTTTCTGAATTACAATGTTTTTATGATTTCGTGATGAAGATATTGCAGTACACTATAAATAAGTAATGTTCTATCATCAATGTGAAGTGCTTTCAATGCCATGTAACTGGCTAATTCTATTTTATAGACTTAACAAGTGATCGTCATATTGGCTTATGGTGATATTAATTCTGAATTGCAATGTTTTTATGAATTCATGATGAAGATATTACAATACACTATCAATCAGTAATGTTATACTATCAATTAGTAATGTGCTATCATCAATGTGAAGTGCTTTCAATGCCATGTAACTGGCTAATTCTATTTTAAAGACTTAACAAGTAATCGTCATATTGGCTTATGGTGATATTCTTTCTGAATTGCAATGTTTTTATGATTTCGTGATGAAGATATTGCAATACACTATAAATAAGTAATGTGCTATCATCAATGTGAAGTGCTTTCTTTCCCATGTAACTGGCTAAGTCCATTTTACAGACTAAACAAGTGTGTGTCATATTGGCTTATGGTGATATTATTTCTGAATTGCAATGTTTTTATGAATTTATGATGAAGATATTGCAATACACTATCAATCAGTAATTTGTCATCTTCAATGTGAAGTTATTTTCATGCCCACGTACCACTTTTATTTACATTTTAATTACTTTTGCTTGCGAGATAGGTTTCTTATGCGGTTTTTAAACTCATACACATGTACCAATAATATTTGAGTTGGATGTCACGGTTAAACACACTGTTGGCAGTTTTCAGGTTAGCTAGCTTTCTTATCTTTTGGAAATCATCTATTCTGAGAATATGCAATGAGGCACTCGTAGTCATACGACAATGAATTAGCACCATGAAATGTTTCCCTGCTGGCTGTCTGTGGAGATTTGCAAGGAATGGATCAAAGCAGCAATTTGCAAATTACAAATGTATGTAGTTTGTTACTTATTTTGTAATGAAGTTGAAGTGAAAGATACGTTGACAGCACACCTAATTTCTTAACATCATGTGCAATTGCCATGTAGGTCATAAGTCAGCAACTTGTGGGCCAGCTCCACAACTTTGCGAAATTTCCCAGGAATGAAGAAGTCCTTGCAAGATAAAAGTAGCAGTTTTATGAGATAGCAGAATTTCCAGATGTGATGGGGGTTATTGAGTACACTCCATGGGTATTTGTTTATCTTTATGTATCTCTTTGGCAAAGGCATTTAAAGCTTCAAAAACATTATCACTGAACTCAATTCCATAAGAAATTAAATAATTATTAACTAACAAAGCCAGTATTTCATTAGATTCTTATATTAACTAAAAGACTGCCTCTTTTTGTTTCAAATCACTAATAAACGCCTCAAGCGCCAGTGTAAGAGATGAGGCACCAGGATCAATGCTGGTTGTGGTTATGATTGGAGAGGGGAGATAGCTGCAAGAGGCAGGTTGGGAACTTGGTGAAAATTTTTGGGGAACCAGAGGGATGTTGAGCAGTCAGTGTGGAAAGAAAACTGGGTAGACCAGGAAGAGGATGAATAGCATATTAGATGGGATGAGCACTGTGAGGGATGAGTATGTACACTGACTTGAAAAGTGAAATGGTGTAGGCACATGGGCATTCAGTGAAGGATGAGTATCGAATATGAGGCTCTAATTCAGATTCAATATGCTGCCCAGAGAATCATTTAAGTATCCCTCATTGGAGAGTTGGCTGTAATGAGAGAGAATGCACAGAGAGCATATTGCTGATAAGGAATGACAACAAGTGATGGTTTAATATGTATGTTATAACATAGTCTCAAGAACAGTTTTCACTGTATTCCTCCCATTTCGTTGATGGAAATGCCAACTGCAGTCTTGTGCCACACCTGTTTTATCACACTTGAGATAAAAAATTAGGGGGAGCCACTAACTTGTAGCTAACTAGTTCGTTTTAGTTGCCACATTGCTGGTTTTGAAAGAATTGACCTTAGAACATACATACATACAATGACAAATAATGATGCTATCATTTATGCAATGGCCAAAATCTCATCATTCACATGGGTAAATAAATACATTTCAATATGTTAAGAAAGAATTGTCAACATTTATAACATGATTATTTGGTTGAAATTACATCGGTTGACTGAAAAGGTATCGACAAAATCAACATTTCCTTTAATTCCAAGATCATTAATTTGTCATACGTGAAGTTGTATAAAAATGCATTACAAAGTGCTCAAAAGGAAATGTGGCTATTAAAAATGACACTTTCACTTATCTTGGTTGAGGCAACTCTGAAATAAGAGGAAATCCTAATTAAAATGAATTACCTTGCAAATAAAGGGTACTCATAAGTATTCCCGAACATTGTTGCTTTACGTTAACCATAACCAGGAATGAAATTGGGCATGCACAAGGAGGAATAGGTTCGACCCAAAGAATAAACATACACAAAAATTTGAGTGGAAAAACATTTTATTTTTTCAGATTATAAAACAGGAGAAAGCGTTACTGACTCATTTGGTTTTGGAACACAATGGTATTTTAGAGAACAAAAAAACATGCAGTGTCATGAGAAACAAAAGCAAAAAGCAGGCAAAGTCTTGGAAGCACTACCACAGGCCTGGGACAAGTCAAGAAAGGAGCCCTTGCCACTAAGAATGGGTACAGGCAGCTCAATCATTCCACAAAAAGGGGTAACCATTCCATGCAACCACCCAAGATGTTGAAGACAGCGACAGCTATCCACCGCAAGCGCAGAGGAGAAACCGTTGCTCCAGTTGAATGAAGGAAAGAGGCCACTGCACAGGAGGACATCACCTCGAGGGGTTGAACTTCTCACTAAGGGAAGTGGATGAAAGGCTGAAAAAGAGAACTACATGTATTACAAAGGGAGATTGGTGAGCTTTACTGGAGGAGATCACTGCTGTAGAGAGCGCCGGAGAACCGCCATTTGCAAGTCATGTAATTCCTGAAAAGAGAAAAATGAGGTTTTAGTTGAAAAATTGTACTGTTGAGCACAAAGTGCACATTTACTTCAATCCATTATAACACACTTGTTTTCTCCGGGCCTCTGCGCGATTCTCCTCCAGTTGCTCCAGGTGTATTTGGAGCTTAACCTCCGCCGCCCTTTTTTCAAGGGCAACAACCTCCCTTCGTAATTCATGTAGTTCCCTGGCGGCCACCATCGCCTCCTCCACTTTCTTCAGCCTTTCCTCCAGTGCCCTCATTCGAGAGGTTCCACCCCTCGAAGTGTGTGGAGTTGGAAGATAACCAGTAGATTCTGGAAAATCCACCAACTCCACAACAGTGGTTCTGTTCTCTTGTGCAACAGCTTCTCTGGATGCATGGCTAGGCCCTGCATCCTCTGTATCAAGAAATGAACGAAATAATAAACAAACAAAATACACACACCACTATTTAACAAGTAAGATTAATATAGGTAGACTGGAAGACCTGTGTTAAGACTAACATCAATTGTTTTTTGATTGTGCTCAATCACTCTTATTATTGCAAGAATATAATACCTTGGTGCAATTATAGATGAATCTTTACAGTAGCATATCCTCTAGGCTTTCTTTAATTAAAATCCAAGACTACATTTCCTGAACCCTTATGCAGTTTTTGCTTTTGTACAAAAATACAGTAATAATTTGTGCATCTTAGGTCCTGTATGTAGAACATATTTTTTAAATAATGTTAAATTACGCCCTGGCGAGGGAAAAGTTTTTTCCATAAATTGCGGGTAGGAGGTACATGAAGCAGGCACCCTGTATTTCCACTAGTTATTCTTTTTTGATGGTAAACAGCCGGTTTAAAAGTACGTATATAAGCTCCACCTTAACTAAAAATTGCATATCTTCGTCTGAAATGGACATTACCGTCCAAAAAATGCAAAGGACATTTATTTCTATCGAGTTACACATTTGTTTCAGTTAGTCGCATAGTGTTTCTTATACTCTCAATTTATATTTGCCACCACTAAGACTCATCTATGACTACACCTAAGAATTTGAAGCTGGTTACCCACTCACTTTGGTTGCAATTATGACATAAATTCGTCAGACACCTTTTTTTAAGATAAATTAAATTCCACTTAAACTTGTCCCTGTTAAGACCTGGTTACACGATACATTAACCCGTACGAGTTAATGTGTAAATGAATGAACGCGAGAATGAACGCGAAAATGCACCGTGTAACCACACCAAAATGTATAAATGAATGAATGCGTGAACAGAAAATAGAACCTGTTCTATTTGGTTCATGCATTCGCACAAGTTGAGCAGAGACCATTCACGCAAATGTACATGAAGCCGTACGTGTTAATGTATCGTGTAACCAGGCCTTAACACATTGACATAAACATCATCTAACGATTGTCGATGAAGAATTATTTCCGATGCTATTACGTTAACATTTTTTACTTATGCCACTTCTAAAAACATCACAGTAACAGATACCTTTTCTATATTTACAAAGGATGAAGATATGAAAAATCTCTTGCCACTTAACATGGGCATAGAGCAAGATAATATTTAAGATAACGGGTGATTACAAGTTACTTTGCAACACATGTAAAGACATTGAAAAGAAATACAAAACATATTACAATACCTTCATCCAACGGTCGCAATGATTCCACATCCTCTGCACCCACGAGTGTGTCGGACAGCATATCGCTATCTTCGACACCCCTCACACAATGGGTGATTGAAGGAATGGTTACCTCCAATTGTGGGGTGATTTCGCTGTCAGGGTCCTCATGCGGAACATAAGGACCCCCTCCTGTACCCATTCTTTTCCTCGTCTCCTCGGCATGGCTCCTTTTCCTCCTCATTTTAACATTGTCCCAGGCTTTCCGGAGCTGCTTCCAAGAACGCTGTTATCACAAATAACATCCTTATATTATGATTTGGTAACAATATTTTGATCAACGCAACTTAAGGTACCGTACGTGTAACACAGCTTTTAATACGGTCACCATTTTCACTACTCAAAATTCATGACCGAGACACTTACTTGGCTGACATATCCGTGGCTGTTGAATTTGTCAGCCAACCTCTGCCAACATTTTGCCTTTGTTTCCAAAGACACTGCATCAGTTTTTTTGTTCTCCAAAATTCCTTTGTGTTCCAATACCAACTCAATCAGTAACGCTTTCTCCTGCGGCGACATTCTGCACGCACCCTGCGACGCCATTTCGCGTGAAGTCGAGTTTACTTTCGCCAGTCTTTTTTTTCGGTGAGACGTCACAGAAAACGTCATCGTCGGTATGAGAAATTTCTGTGAACGTCGCGACGATTGTTCGAGGCGACCTCCGTCGCAGCTCCTAGGAGCTACGATAGAGGTCGGAATGTGCAACGCGATGGAGGTGCCCTCTCTTGCTCGCTCCTCCTACGAGGAGGAGATGAAGCAGGAGGTGGAGGTTCGTCTCTGCATACGGGCCCTAATTTTATTACCTTTGTCTCTCTTGACTACATGTAAACAACACAACAAACTATTATTTAAACATAAAATTGATTGTTACATTAAATAAAACTTTCAATAGTCTACACCCACATATACCATGCAAGCCACCACAAAGGTGTGTGGCAGGGGGGAGATTGCCACATGGGGGACGTACCATACAATGTCAGAATTTGTTGGTAGAACACAACCACACAAAGAAAGGTACTCATACAAATCAAGGCAGCATAATGAGATTTGCTCAAACTTATGTGATTTCCAACATGATAACATCTCTCTGTATAATATAGATTGCCCCTGCAGTAGCATTAAAATATTACGTAGAAGTTTTACACGAATAAAAAACCTATAGAGTGAAGGAACCTAATTTGGTGATACACCTATGTTGGTGATACATTTCGTTTCCCCTCTCACAATGAATGGTGTCGCTCAAAAAACTTACCATGTGGATAATAGTAGGTTGACTATTTTTATCTGCTGAACGTGAAAGCGCAATTTCTTTCAGTCAGCATTCTGTAGAGGAAGTGAAAGCAATTCTACTGAAGTGAATAGAGCATATTACATTATTTGTGAGTATCTTCACTCTTTATTAAATTTAAGAGTTGTATATCAATTCAAAATTAGTAACTGGCCAGTATTATCCTCACAAGACCTTAGAGAAAGTGTAAATTAAGTTATTTTATTAGTTTTCCTGGTAACTATGCTTTGTGTAGTCTTAGCAATCTAGTGAAAAAATAAGGTTTCTAGAGCTCATCTGGATGACATGGTTATCCAGACAATATTTCAAAAAATTATAGTAGGCATGTTTAATTAATATTTTTGGTTCTCAGTACCACAGAATGTTAGACCACACTCTTAACTATGCTTTTACATAAAAAATATTGTCGTACAGCCTATCACCAAATTAGGCGTACCACGAAAATAAATATGTACCTATATTTATGGTAATTTTTAATAACTCTTAAGGCTGTTGTATGCGGTACAATTTGTTGTACAAGATCTTTTACCATTAAATTAAACGGTGAGGTTTGACCAACAAATTGTACAAGAAGTTGGTTGGTGGTCATACACGATCAAAGATTTTCATGCAATTTGTTTGCCAATAACAGTATCATTTTCTGTCGAACAGCTGAATTGCGATACCCGATGATGACAGTATTTTGAAAATACGGCCATGGTAACTGGGTTATAATAATAATAATAATTATATTTTATTTGTTCAAGAGATATTGCATGTATAGAACAAGTCATAATTTAAAAAAATAAAAATAATCATATTTACACAGACTAATATAAATAAATCCTCCACTGTACAGACATTTCTCAAGGAGAAAGCTATGTTAGAGTCTTTTGAAGGCATTCAAGGTTGTCACTTTATTAATATGGCATGGAATTACATTACATAACTTTATCCCCATGACTTTGGGACCCCGGGAGCACAATTTAAAATTCTGTAGCATTATATGCAAATACTCAGATCTCCTGGTGTAGGGGCAATGATTTGCTACAGTTAATCCTAGCATTAATAAAATGGAATTATACGATTGGTCACTTGTACTCTTTCATCGGCTCATGAAACCCATCATTTATCCTCAAAACATTATGTTTATGCTTGTTGCTATTTCCTTATTGGTTCAATAATATCATCTTAATTTCATTGAAGTTTAATGTTTCTCAGTGTGTCCAACTCATCTTTTGAGAAATAGAACACTTCCAACAACACCGACGAATATCACAATCTGAAAGCAACAAAGAATATCATAATATGGAAGCAACAAAGAATGTCACGATATGTACAACAAAAATGGAAGTTTTGCCACGCTTATAGGAATAAAAGTGATCGCCAACACAGAACACCAACCTTACGAATACTAAACGAACGCATCAACACCATCACATGTCATGCGCAGAAGCTACGGAGTGGATCTTGGACGGTTTCATCCAATAATTTACAGCATGATCTAATTGTACAAGAAATTGTACAAACACCTCGTACACGATAGAATTTGTGCATTGAGCAATTTCTTGTACAAGTAATTGTACCCTGTACAATGACCCTTAGTTTTTTTGAAATGTGATCTGTATGATCGCGTTGTTAATGTGCTGGAGAAACTTAACTTGACACTTGCAGGGTCTAATCGTTGGTTTAATTGCTATTTCATTAGTTACACGTTATGGCATAGTGTTTGTCTTGAGTTTCTTATTTTCAGTTGAGCAATATGAGCAGCAAACCCAACCGTCCATTTCCACATGAGGGAAACAAAACATACCGTCAATATAGTTGTAGTGATATGATAGGGGCTGCAAGGATGGTCCAACAAGATAATGTTAGTATTTAAAAGGCTAGTAAGGAAAACACTGTGCCTTGTAGCTCTTTAAAGAGGTTTTTGACCAAAAATGAAGATGCTAGTGCAGCTAATGTAATTAAAAAATTAGGTCGCCCATTTGCCTTGGAACCTGGAATAGAACATAGAGCATTAAATGATGAAATTCAAATGCAGGAACTGGATTTGGACTAACTGTAAAAAAAGGAAGGGTGATTGCTTACCAGGTGGCCGAAGCATCTGGTCATGAACATTATTTCAACAGACAGAAAAAGTGTGCAAGCAAGAAATGGTGGTTACATTTCCAACAACAGTACGGATAAGCTTTGAGGAGTCCAGAAAACCTGTCAGCCTATAGGGCTTCCATGGCCAATCCTTGGATGATCAATGATTATTTTGACAAGCTTACTGATGCTATAAAAAATTAGGCTTACCTACTCATAGAAAGCTGGAGAATCACGCGTGGAATGTTGACGAAACTGGCTTGATGTATGTTGTCAAGCCTAACAAGGTTGCGGCTGAAGTAGGAAAAAGTTTGTATACGGACGTAGCTACGGAGAACGAGTGGAAACTATGACTTTAGTTGGCTGCGTTTGTGCTAATGGCACCTGGATACCCCCTTCCATTTTTTTCAAAGGAACGACGACTACAAGAGAGACTGTCTACCGAACACCCAAGTTCATCTCTCTGATAGGGGTTGAATTATGAAGGAATTGTTTCTCCAGTGGTTTCTGTTTTTCCTTGAATCCAATAGAACTAGACCCATGCTATTGCTTATGGATTCACATGGGGCACTCATAACTCCAGAAATCATAGAACTTGCTCGTCAGAATGAGATTCACATCTTGACATTCCCTTCCCACAACACCCACATATTGCAGGCTCTGGATGTTGGAGTTTACAAGGCACTTAAGGGTGCTTGGCGAGATGAAGTCAATGATTACATGGAGATACACCCAGCAGAAAAGCCAAGAAAAACGAACTGTTCACACTATTTTCAAGATTCCGTTTGTTAAAGCAATGTCTGCATAAAACATCAAAAATGCTTTTAAGTCCTGTGGAATCATACCACTGGATAGAAGTGTCATTCCCCGAGAGAAACGGACTCCATCTGTGCTGACTGACCGTCCATATCTACAGGAAGACGTTTCTGCGATTGAAGAGTCACCAACTCCACCACCCAAGCAAGGTGAACAAACGTCATCGTGTCCAGTTGATAACATCCTGAAAGTTCCAACTGCAAATGTCATCAGGAAGCCTACAAGAGCAAGGGTTACCAATCCAAAGGCGCGAGTCCCAACGGAGACGCAACCAACAGCTCCACCAGTGAGTAAACTTGATTCAAGCAATGGCAAAAGAGGCAAATTTCCTGATTCAGCTGGACAGTCAGGAACATCAAAACGACACAAAGCATCTAAACCCAAGGACTATGATGATGAAGAATGGACTTGTGATAGCTGTAATGCGCTATTTTCTTGGGACAAAAGAGAAAAAATGGCAAGAAATGGGTGGAGTGCTCGTTCTGTCTCACTCCCTACCACGAACTTTGCCAGAGTGAACCTGTGATTGGCCATGTTTACATGTGTGATAATTGCAGTTGCTCTGCAGTCTAAGATTCCAACATTGGAATAACTTAAAAGAATTAATATAAATTTAATTTGTACATTTCAATGTGTCAAACATCTTACAAATACAAATGTAACATATTCTATGAAGCTTTTTTTGCGTTACCCATGTTATTTCAAGTTTGTCAAGTAAGACAACTTAATTTACAAATCATATTGTTCATTAATCTCCATAGTTTGTTCATGTTATGAAAAGTGCACTAATATATCACTTATTTCACAACTTTATTGTCTTGTCGTATAGTATCACCAAATTAAGGTACCCATATCACCAAATTAGGTGCCGTGTCACCAAGTTACGTAGCAATGTAATAGAAGCATGAAAATATCCACAACTCCTCTTTTATGGCTCTGAAAGATATTAGTTTTCAAAAATGCAGGTTTAATTATAATATGCATTTTCCGCTAGATTTTATGATACAGAGGTTGATTATTTATAAAAATATACTCACCAAATTAGGTTCCTTTACCCTATGTCTAGTCTACCTGACAATTTTTAATCGACATTAAACAAACATTGCAGGGCAACATTTGAAAACAAATAGTTTTATATACTTCTAACTGTATAAGCGGCAAGGAAACGGAGACATGAAAATCATTAGCTCAAATCATTAATCATTAGCTAGAATTAGATGCATTCTCACCTTGTATCCCGCGCGATATATATAAGTTTTCGCGCCAGCAGGCGATATTTAGTTATGAGTTGTCAAAAGGAAAAGGAGACACGTAGTAAAGTATCTCCCTTTCTTATTCGGCGTTTGCTTTCCAGTTCCGTCCCTGGCGAATTGAAAAGCACCAAGATATTGAGAAATGGCACATTCTTAATTGAAACTGTGTCCGAAATTCAAAGCGATAAGTTTCTGTCGATGGAAAGATTAGGTGCAACTCCAATAAAGGTTGATGTACACCGCACTTTAAATAGTTGTCAGGGCGTAATAAGCCACTTCGACCTCCTTCATGTCAATGTTGAGGAAATCAACCAAGAAATGGCACCACAAGGCGTAACTGACTGTCGACGCCTAAAATCAAAGCGAAATGGAAAGACGATAGACAGTGATTAGTGAGTGATTCTTACTTTCGCATCAGATGAGCTTCTCAAGAAAGTATTTATCGGTTATGAGTCTGTACCAGTTAGGCCATTCGTCCCTAATCCTCTTTGTTGTTTTAAATGCCAACGTTTCGGCCATATGGCAACTCGTTGTGAGGGCAAGGCCACCTGCCCTTGCTGCGGTAAAGGTAAACATGAAGAGGATGAGTGTAGACCCAAGTTGTGTGAACTGTAGTGGTGACCATCCGGTGTTTTCACCGAAATGTCCCAAATAGGTAGAAGAACGAGCAATTATTGGAAATAAAAATCTTGGAGAAAATACCTTATTTTGAAGCGAGAAGGAAGTACCAGGCTAGTGCTCCCCCTATTTTATCTCGTTCCTTTGCGGCCACTGCAGCTAAACCTATTTCTAAGCGCACCATCGCCAAACAGATGCACGATACCCATACTGTTAAGGGAACCAAATATCTAAGGAAGATAAAGTAAACGTACCTGGTAGAAGTACTTCACAAGCACCAAAAGAGAAAAAGAGCCCGCGTTCTCCCACGAAAATCCCGATCAAACAAACTAAAACTGCAGTGGTGCCCAGGGAAAACACTCCTTCCCCCAGGCCCTCAAAGGGGGCCAGCTCAAATAATGGAGTCCGTGGTTGAGGACGACAGTCCATCTGAAACCGAAGTCCTCTCAGCCCGGCAAAAGGGAAGGAAGCTTCGTTTGAAACGGTGATCCCTTTCCACTTATATTTTATTCCATACTTTATATGAATTTTATTCTGCAATGGTTTTATGCGGCATAAGGAGGAGCTGGCCATTTTAATCCTGTGTGCGTGTCTTCAGGAGATCCCTTTTAAAGTGACGGACCAGGGTAAAATGAGGGGATACAACGTATTTAGGTCTGACGACATCATTGGCCAAAGAGCAAGAGGAGGAGTTGCAATTGCTATTCGAGAGGCCCTATGCACCTCTGAAGTGCAGCTCGCCACACCTTTCCAAGCTGTGGCAGTAACAGTCCATGTACCGGAGAAAATAACGCTGTGGAATGTTTATTTCCCCGAGAATGCCCCAGTCTCACTGCAGAACCCGGAAAACTTAGTAAAACAACTTCCTAGACCTTTTATCCTCCTGGGAGATTTTAATGCCCACGACCCATTATGGGTAAGCAGCAGGAAACAAAGCAAAGAGGACGGATTTTATCAAATTTTATTGATGATTTTAACTTGTATTTGTTAAATTCTGGGGAGGAAACCCATTTCAGCAGTTTTAATGGGGAAATCTCAAGCATCGATTTGTGCATCTCTACCAGCAATCTGATTACGAAATTATCCATGTCCGTCCATTAGGACCTATGCGTGAGCGACCATTTCCCTATTTTAATTCACATGGAACACTTGAAGAACGTTGGTTATACAATAACCAGCAACTGGGTTATTCGAAAGGCAGATTGGGTCAAGTTTAAAAGAAATTTCATTTTTTTATGACGAAACTAAAAACGCCACGACAAATGTAGCAGCACTCACTACACCAATATTGGAGGCCGCGGAATCCTCCGTGCCACGGACAAAGGAGAAGACGTCCCGTCGGTCAGTCCCCCTGGTGGAACGAAGAAATTGCGGATGCTATCAAGAAACGGAAGCGAGCATTGAATATCTTCCGGAAATGCTTATTTTCGTCGCCTTAGGGCTGAAGCTCGTAGACTCGTGAAAGAGGCGAAAAAGGCTTCTTGGATGACGTTTGTGTCCTCAATCAATAACAGAACACCAATAAATAACGTGTGGAAGAAGGTTTAACCTCTTTCGGGAACACAGCAACCGCAGAGTATTTCTTACCAACAGGTTAAAGGTGGTGACCTCACCCTTCGAGATCTCTGAGATTTTCGTCCAGGCCTTATCTGATTTCTCCAGCGAGCATATTTGACGGGTCCTTTCTTAGAGTAAAGAAGGTGACTGAAGCGAGATCTCTTAACTTCAAAGACACCCACGATGCTGCTTTTTTATATCGATCCGTTCTCCATGTGGGAACTAGTCTGCCATTTTAGCTTCTCGAGACTCTGCAACCGGGGCAGATGGCATCCATAATGCCTTTCTTCGGAATCTTTCGAAATCGGCCTTATGCGAAATCCTTAAAACTTTTAACAAAATTTGGTCAGAGGGCATCTTCCCCAATAGCTGGCGGGAAGCTATTGTCGTCCCCATCCCCAAGGTGGGTGACGCATGGGGCCGTAGCGCTAAAAAAAAATGGGCCCTTTTTTTACTCTAACGTAAGAAACAGGTCCAAAATTTGTTTTTTAAAATTATTCTAACGATGTATTCAGTCAACAGCATAATTATCTAAATTAATTTTTAAATAACGTGAAAATCCGATGAACTGTTTCGGTGTTATTTAGGTTTAAACTCGAGTCTACAAGATTTTGAAGCGGACAGCAGTCCAACGACAACATGAGCAAGTTGTGTTCCTTTCTAGAACCGAGACGAAAATTTTGTGTACTGTATAGCAATAAGTGACTTCCTTCGGCAGCGAATCACGGCACTATTTACAGGGAGCCCCACCGAAGATCGTAATCATCACTCACCTCATCTGCCCCACTGCTCGCAAACATATGGCGCGAACAACCCGCCCACCTTGGAACACTATTCCAAACAAATAACTAATTAACACTCGCCCGAAACTAAACCAAATAATAAATCATCATAATTTAATATCTCTATCGACCTAAATTAAACTAATGACCTTACCTGGTGTGCAACTTTCTTCAATTAATGAATACAACCTCCGGGAGTAGGAAAGGTAACTGGAATTGGGAAATGAAATCTTCACTCCCCAGGGGTTTTTGGAGAGGCTTCACAAAAAGGTAGGAAGTCCACGGAAAGGAGAACAAAACAAAAACCTAACCTAAAATGTAAGGTGCACACAACTCTCACCTACTCTAGTGGTACCGGGCAAAGGTTTCTCACTCCTCTCGAAATTACCCCTTGCACGGTTTTGCTGTAACGCAATGGTGGTATATTTTCATCTTTCACCAGAACTAATCTACCTTCCATGAGGTTCGGTGGCGTTTTGAACCATTTTGTCCTTTCCTGTAGGGTCCCAATGTATTCCCTTTGCCATGTTTTCCAGAATGACATAATAATTTGCTGTAACAGCTTCCATCGGGTTACATTATTGACCAGTTTCAACAATGAATCCATATCGGTTATTAAGTCCTGCTGCCCTTGCAAGAGAAAATGCCCAGGAGTTTTCTCCTCCGGGTTCAAACGAATTGGCGTTAGGGGCCGAGAATTAAGGATGGCGTCGAGCTGAGTAAGTACCGTGTAGAATTCTTCATGCGTCAACAACTGTGTGCCTATAACTGCCGTAAGTAATCGTTTCACACTCTTAATTCCCGCTTCCCGAATTCCTCCAAAATTCGGCGTGTTGGGGGGAATCAAGGTCCACTTAATACCCTTTTCATTTAGACAGCCCGCAATTTTGTCATGATACCCTTGAGTACTGGTGAATTGCTGTCCCTCCGCTAACTTGCGTTTTGCCCCAACAAAATGCGTACCACAGTCGCTAAAGATTTCGTTTACTTACCCTCTACGAGCAATGAAACGGCGAAACGCGGCGAGAAATGCTTCCGTTGTGAGCTCGGAATCCATTTCCAGATGGATAGCTTTGGTGGACAGGCAAACAAATATAAGCTTTGTTCTTGCGAGCGTTACGGGGTCGTAACAGGGTGATATCCTAAGGTTCCCCGTAGTCCACTCCTCAGGCATTAAATGGCTTAATCTGCTGAAACCTTACTGATGGAAAATTTACCATTTTTGGTTCAATGGTAGTGGGATGTGCGCGGAAACATACACCGTCTTACCCTTTGCCGAATGGGGCTTCTGGCCGACAAAATCCAGAACTGCCGTTGTAAAATGGTGTACAGATTCAACGACCCGGGATGAAGGGAAACCTCGTGAAAATATTCCACAAGTAAACTTGTGAACTAATGGCGACCCGGCAACAAGATTGGATGGTTTTGCCCGTACGCCAAGAATGGTTGTTCTATCCTTCCGCCCACCCTCTAAATACCATTCGAATCTATAAACGGACTTAACTTCCTTAAACGGGAGGAATCTCCTTTTCGTAGCGCCTTCAGGTCCTGCGGAAATTCCTGGTTCTGGACCCGTTTGATCCAAATCGTCATAGCGTTCTGTAATTACTTGGTGGAGATAGCACCACTAAGCCGAATTTTAGGATTACGACAATTAAATATGAATCTTAAGCACAAGGCTGTTATTCTCTTTAGCTTCGAAAATGACGAAAATTAATTTTACGTCCTCGTGGTCATCAATTAGCTGCGAATTAGATACAATTACTTCTTCTAATTCTATATATTGACATAGGGGGTCGTTAACACCACCCTTTGATGGTCAGTTTCATTCGGGACCCGACAACCAGTGGGGACCTTTCAACCAAAGGTTGCAGTTCAGAGGGCAACAAACCCCTCGAAGCACAGTCTGCCGGGTTCGACTCTGAAGGCACGTACCTGACATTTACCGGGGAAATCAAATCCTGAATTTCACTAACCCTATTGGCGACATTTTTACCACTTATGCGGTGACGACCTTATCCAATTAATCACCACCATAGAATCACTCCATTAAGTCGTAGATTCCCTCAAGACAGGTAATGAAAACGCTTTGGTGACATGATCTAATAATCTCGCCGTGAAAAAGGCACCACAAAGTTCCAGGCGTGGCATGTCACCCTCTTTAGTGGGGCCACCTTCGATTTCGCCATCAGTTAATTTATTACCACCTCCCCGTCTTTCAATGTCACCCTGGCGTACACCAGCATAGCCCCTCTCGAAACTGTCGGAGAAGCCATGAATCTGAATATTCCATGCAGTATCAAAATTCAAGCATCTTGGAAGGGTAAACCTGGTTATCATAGACATGTCTTGACGAAACACTTCCCATCTTTTTGTTACATCATCCGGTGGGACCTCATCCCATCCTACTCCTAATTGCCACAAATATTGAATGATGCATTTCCCAACAAACACCACTGGCGCAATCAATCCCAGCGGGTCATACAATCTTGAAATCTCTGACAAAATCGTTCTTTTTGTTATGGGCCCAGGGTCATACTGGACATCGAACGAGAAGGCATCTGACGGCCAAATCAGCCCTAATGTCTTCCCTGCACAGCCCTCAGAGTTTTCTTCAAACGAAAAGGAATGTAAATTCTGGTTGTCCGATGCTCCACAGGAATTCCTTCCAACGCTTCCAAACAGTTCAATTTGCATAATGAAAATCCTCCCAGAGACAACATCGATATCAATTCGTCCCTAAGCTTCACTGCCTCCTCCTTCGACTCCACCGATACCACCACGTCATCCATATAAGTGGACCGCGGACGATGCCGCCGGGAAAGCAGCCCCTTCATCCTCCTAATTTTCCTAAAGTTGGGATTGCCAGGTAAGTATGGGGAGGATGCCACACCGTAAGTTACGGTCGTGAGATTATATTCTCTAAGGGGAACCGCCAGTGCTTGGCCGCCAAAACACTCCCTGGAATTCATAATGCCTTTTGCTGATACCGATATTCCGGTACATTTGTCGAATATCCGCGATAACGACCACATCGTGCACTCTAAACAACAACAAAATATCGACAATAGGTAATTGTAACTTTGGCCCGATGTGCAATATCTGATTCAAAGATGGACCCCTTTCTGTAATCATGGAAGCATGGGAGACAACCCGAAATTTTTCGAGTGTGTCCACCCCACGATGAATACAACGATGTGGTATATAATAGGGTACGGGAATTGTAGGTGGCTCCGCACCATATGACCTTGTACTTCATGATCCTCCATAAACGCATTATAGCGTTGCCTTAGCTTCCGCTGCTTATCAATACGCCGTTCGAGTTTGAGAATCCGACGCAATGCAACATTGCGACTACTACCTAAGAGCGGTGCATCACTTTGAGAGTGCAGCTCAACCATATAGCGACCAGATGCGATCCTACTTACGGTTGACCGATAGTGAGCTTCGCATTTTTTGTCATCCTCACTCAGATAACGGGCGACTGGATTTTCTTCTACCTCCAAAAAGTTTCTAACAAGGGCATCCATGGAGAAACAAAATAAATCTAGTCGATCGGTCGGCTGCTGGACCTTCCCCACTAAACAATATCCCCACAGAGTGTCTATAGCACTCGGAGTTCCTTATGAACCCGTTACTGCATTTCCAATCATTACCGTGCCCAACCATTCAGCACCCAACAAAATATCAATAGCCTCGGGCCTATTATACCGCGGATCCGCCAGCGTTAGATTACGTAGGTGCGGCCACCGGGTCTGTTGCACCTCCATCTTTGGGCAGCGCGCAATATTTTCTATTACTATGGCTTCGACTTCCAATAACCCACCTTTTGGGGTGGGTTCATATACGATCATCATTTTTCCGTGAGCGACGCCAACCGCTCTTTGGCCTAAACCGAAGATCGTTGTATCTCCACTTTCAATAGGCAACCCCAAGCGTTGTGAGCGCATGCCTTAGTGATGAAAGACCCTAGGCTCGCGCTGTCGATCAAAACATTCACACTTTGACATTGCCATCTATGTCTCGCACCAGACCTTGGGCTAAACATAACAATACAGCGAATTTTGAATTTTTTACAAAGGCTAAGACATGACCGTAGATGCATCAAAATTTTCAACCTCCGATAATTCTAAAGAATTATGAATCACAGCCTCAAAATGTCGTAAAAACCCTGCCATGCCTTAAGGTCCCCATCAAAATCCACCAAATGCAACTAAGGAAGCGCAACTCTCGACAGTCCAGCCTCGCTTACATGGGTTGGCGAGGTCAAGCCCAACTTATTTGACCCCGATCCTTCTGAATGACGAACCATGGCCATTATCGCCTCAATATTATAATAAATAGCTTCGAATTGCGCAATATTAGCCCGAAAAATCTCAGCTTGTTCCACGTTTTGTTTCCCATAATGCAATACAATTTTCGTAACAATTTCAGGATAACGATCCCATAACTCAACTATTCCTTCCGTCATCGCCTGGAATAACGCCACGTTTTTTACGTCGGTTGGATTCGTTTCGACCCTGCCCGCAACTTCCTCAATACGAATTATTTTCTAACTCTTCCTTAATTAATAATTCGTCGATCGGAGCCATATTAAATGAACGACTATCCAAATGCTCCTTAAACACACCAGCGCGAGAGTCCTCAACAACACGATACTGAGATTAGCTGAAAACCTTTAACTATACCACGAAAAGAATTACTATCGACATTAATAAAGTAATCCACAGGCATCCGGCCCGAAGGACCCAAAATTGTTCCTTTCTAGAACCGAGACGACAATTCTGTGTGTACTGTATAGCAACAAGTGACTTCCTTCGGCAGCGAATCACGGCACTGTTTACAGGGAGCCTCACCGAGGATCGTAATCATCACTCACCTCATCTGCGGCTAGCACCGCGAGGTCGTCGGCTCCCTCCGTTGAGGAGGCAGCAGAGCGTGGAATCGAACCACGGACCTCTGAGTTATGAATCCAGCATTTATTAGCAGCTATGAATGCATTTATTGATAGGACCACAAGGTTATAATGAAGAAATATTTACGAATATACACTAACAATCAATTCCAAAAATTAAAGCAACATAAACAGCATAAAAATAACTAGCAAATATCACAAGGTGTCCCAATATACTACGCCTTATTGTGGTGGGATTGGGGCTTGCGTGTTCCCGTGACCCCTAGAGCTACACTGGCGGGAGCGACTAATATTGCTCCTGGTAGGGTCACCCATGCCAGACAGGTCGAAGGGTAGGAGCCTGATGAAAGGTAGTCCACGTACCGTACTCGCAGCGTATGTTCCTCAGTGAGCCGGCTGTGAGAAGGCGTCTGACCCCAGTGGGGAGGCCTAACAAGTGATGGTTTCACGACACTATTGAGGCAGGCAACTGGAAAGCACCTCAATTAAACTCTCCCAAGAACACAATGGACTCAAACAGTAGATGATTGAATTCTGGCAACTACGAGGCCCGGGACCAAATTAGTGAGACGGGTGTCGTGCCCGGCAGCAGGGTAAGCAAGGACTCTGCGGTCGTCATCTCACGAAATCCTTGCACGAAAAGAAAGACAGCAGCAGCGGCGGCGAAGAAGAAACCAGAGAAGAGAGAAACAATGCTAAGGATCGGGATATGGAATGTTAGGACGATGTTAAGGGCAGGAAAACTGGAAAACGTCAAGCGTGAAATGGAGAGGGGAGAGATCGATTTGTGGGGATTAAGCGAAGTAAGATGGAGAGACCAGGTGGACTTCTGGAGTGAAAAATACAGGATTGTATACAGTGGATGGGAAGAGAGCCAGCGGGGATTAGCAGTTGTATTGAATGCAACATTAGGAAAAAGGGTATTGAATGTGGAACAGGTAAGCGATAGAATACTAGCTATCGAAATCAAAGCGAAGCCGGCGAATGTAGTCGTAGTACAGGTTTACATGCCAACAGGGGGACATAGAGAAAAGGAAGTAGACGAAATATATGACCAGTTGGAAGAATTAATCGGGAAGGTAAAGGGCAGGAAGAACCTAATAGTTATGGAAGATTGGAACGCTGTAGTAGGGGAAGGGAGGGACGGAAGTGAAGTAGGGGAGTACAGGCTGGGTGTAAGGAATGACCGGGGCGAGAAAGCAGTGGAGTTCTGTAGAGGAATAATTTAGTGATTACAAACACGTGGTTTAAACACCACCCTAGGAGTAGGTACACGTGGAAAATGCCGGGGAATACTGGAAGGTACCGACTTGACTACATCATGATTAGGCAAAGATTCAGGAACTGCCTTAAGAATTCGCACAGTTTCCCAGGTGCAGATGCAGACTTCGACCATAACTTAGTGGTGATGAAATGTGAGATGAGACTAAAAAGGTTGAAAGTAGGAAGGAAAATAAAAAGGTGGGATGTAGGAGCACTGATTGGAGGGAAGGGGACGGAATATCAGGAGATTGTGGATAGATACATGAGGGAAGAGGGACAATAGATGAAGGGTGGGAAATGGTGACGAAAAATTGTCATAGTCGTTTCATAGACGAAAAATCGTCTATGAAACACATCATGTACAAATCACCACCATCAGAGCTCATCTGTGAAGTAAGTCACTGTGAACCAGTGCTAGGGGATATTCAGTCTTTATTTAAGTCTTTCTAGGAAAAGGATGATAGGCCATTTTACCTTGAATACAATTCGAGCAATGATCGTTTCCAGTACAAATACCTTTAAGACTGGGAATTTTTTTCATTGCATCTCCATGCAAATGAGCCTACTCGCTGATGCCATACTGTAGTCATTAATGCTGTGGCGTCAATTTCGTCTGTATTTTCGTGACATTGGTCATGTCTAGACACAGTTGCGGCCGCTGCAACCTCATCATGAACACTAACATCATCATTGCTTTCCAAGATAAACAATCCATCTTTTGCGCTTGCAGAAAATATTGTCTCATCATTCAGTGTACTTTTGGCACAAACGCTATCGAAGGTTACGTTAATGCCATGAGCCGTCAATTTTGCGACGGAGACTAAATTTAAATTCAGAACAGATACGTACATTGTATTTTTCATCAGTAAGCGGTTGCCACCACAATCTTCGGAGAGCAGGAGAATAGTTGGGAAAGTTACCAAACAAATTAACTGATTAAAGTTAATCTCTGTAAAAAGTAACTAGTTAAAGTTAAAAGTTACTTTTCTGAAAAAGTAACTGATTAAAGTTAAACAACTAACTTTTACGTTAAAAGTTACTTTTTCACTTACTTTGGCAAATTGCATGCTGTGGTGATAGAGGCCTTGATGGTTTTTTGTTTTGACAAACAGAGCAAACACTGAAAATTGTAATTGCGGTTTCTTCCATCCGTATCCATTTCTTAAAAATATTCGAAGTGGGGATTTTCGTAGTAATTCCATTTTATCGTCCAGAGTGTCAGATTAGTCAGGATTCCTAGTTTCTGCTGAAAGGATTCTGCGGTTTTTCCGAGGTTGAGCTCAGAAATTCGTGGATTTCAAATTGTCGTGAATGTAAGAATATCTCACGAACCATGGTGCGCCTGTAATTTGCGCAAATGATTGTTCTGAGCGGTAGAAACTACTTTAAGATTAGTTTTTGATATCGATCCCCACATTGCGATGTGAACCCTGTGAAGCGCTGCAAGTGAAGCACATGTCAACTGAAGCGCGCCAGCAGTGACTCAGCAGCGCTCTCATAGAGCGAATTATTGAGATATGCATTCAATGTGCATTCGCAGCTCGTGTTTGAAGCGCTGCAGCCGCAAGTTGCGGACGCGCTGCCACAGTGCTGCAGGTAGTCTTTTGAATAAGGCGCGAAATACTAGTGGCGCTACGTGGTGACAAAAAGTCGTTAAGGGTTGACCAGGGAGGCAACATGAAGTTTTTTTGCCAGTGAAAACTGTTTACGTCTTCTTGGCAAGTATTTTACGGTGAGGAATAGCCGTCATTGTTGTGTTCTTGGGTGCGACGCTGGGTACAAAAGGGTCAAAAAGCGAAATAAGGAGTTAGGCTTACGGAACAGAAGCCTGTTCAATGTATGTAAGACCCTGTAAGAAGAAGGTGAAGTATGATAAGGTGAAATTGTTTAAATTGTATCTAATATTAATTTTTCTACGCAAGGTGAATAGTATGTGGTCATTAGATGATTGTACTGGTTAGCTATCGCCAGTAAAAGTAACGCGTTGTAAAGATATTCTGTGTGTAAACATTGAGATGGTTGCGATGATCCTCGTGGTATTAATATTAAAATATCAATTTCTAATGGTAGAAAATTAATGATTTTCCTCATAAAATTACATTTCGGCGTAATCAAGGCTATTAAAATGTGTTCCTTAGTTACGACCCTCGTGTCCATGTGTGTCCGCCTTGCTCTCTGGCGTAATTCATGGACCGCGGGGGCGTGGGGGGTTTATACATTATATGCATTTGATGTAGACGTAGATGGGATCTCCATTGGTGCCATAGATGAAATAATTAAAATTTTCAGAATGATGCCAATGGTTCATAAATGGCGCCGGGTTATTCCGCGCCTAGATAGAATGTTTTCCGAAAGGGATGTTGTATGCGATGTCCGCTTTTCGGAGGACTCTATCGTGAGGAGATGGCATTGGTTCCATCGTGCAGTGGGGCAGGGAACGACCCGCACTGAAGCCCTTCCCGCAATTTTACCCTGATTGCCCGAGAAGGAATACACATGTGAGCAAGAGGATCTCATCTCGGAGTCCTAGACCAAGGGAAGGCGATCCATCCATCCTGATCCAGCGGCGACTTGCCGCAATGAGCTAGTTCCAGCCGTGGGTTACCCGAATTTCATGACTTGGCGTTGCTGGCCGAAGAATCTGGGAAGAAGACGCCGTCGGAAGTCGTGGTAGAAGCGGTGGGTGCCGATGGAAGTGGCGTCGTTGGGAAGGCTCGAAGAAGCTGCACCTTCCGCAAATCCAGTTTGCGCCCTCAGCACCATTGTCGAGGGCATTACAACATTCCTGGGCCAAACTGGGCGACTGCCACTTTCAGCAAGAGTGCTGTTTTCTTGTGTGTGGGACGAGGGTTCGTATGTGAGGGAACGGTGGATGTAAGTGACAGCAACAACCTCCTGGAAGTCAAGGTGAAGTGTTAATTTGCATATAACTTAAGCAGTGTTCAGCCAAATTACCACAATGCAATCAATGTACATTATTTCATCGTATCATTCCAAGTTTCTGATTTTTGTTTATATCAACCTGGCTTTATTTTACAGGTGCTATTCCATGATAGAGAGGTTTCTGTTCCCGGCCTGACTAAAGCTCTGTATTTAGAGAAATACAGAGCTTTAGGCCTGACAACTTTGATGAGCCTCACAGACGTTTCTCATCTACCCAACATGGTGAATGAGTTACAGGTCTGTGCTGGTCTCTCTGCTGCTGATGGGAAAGGTAATGTGTGTTTCGTTCTTTTCGTTTCTGTCGTAACTCGTACGGTCAGATTGCCACAGGAGGGCGCTTTTTTGGTGGTTTAATTCAAAAAGGAACTTATTAGGCTGGGGCTTCGGACCCAGTCGGCGAAATGAAGTGACTTGGATGCAGCTCATGTCTGATTTATGTGCTTCCGGAACGGAGGGTTTAAGCGTGTGCCAATATTCCGCCCTCCTCCCCCCACCGCCTTTGCCTGCTCAGGAGCCCTCACAGTGAGGCACAGACTTAAGTACAATCCAGTTATTTATCGTTTTGTGAAAGTGTTATGTTTCGTATTTTTTGTTTCGTTTATTAATTAGTTTGTTAATTAAATTAGTGATCACTTTATCCTATTGTTTCATTACGCACTTAATTGAGTGATCACTTGGTCCACCAAACAGAATCTTGTGCCCCACATATTGCAGTATTGGGACAAACTAAATTTTGTTACAGAAAATGAATCATCTCAAATTGCCTAATTTTTCTTGTGGTGGATACAACTAATTGTGGTCTAATAATTTTTTTATGCAATGCCTACTAATTCTGCTGGTATACCGTGCAACGAACGCCGGATCTACTGTTTCTCGCTTGTCCTATGCCTTCCTTGCCATTCATTTCTCCAAGTCTCTCAAAATGTCATAATGTGGAGTAATACTTTTTGAGTAGGATGAAGTATCTTTTCTTAAATTTTCTACCTTTGTTAAGAATTTATTATTACTTCATTAATGGGAGTGGAAATGCTAACTATTATTAAATCCTTACATGGATTGCTGAAGATAAAAATTTATATAATTCATCATTGTTTCTTTCATTTTTATACAGTTGTTAATGATGCCTGTTAGCTCTGGCCTAATTCGATATGTGTAGGCATAATGCCCTTATCTCTATTACAAAGTACTCACTTTGTGTTGGTAGGAGACAAATTATAAAAACTGTGATAATATTATGTACCAGCCATGAAAATTCCTCTCAAGACACTTCTAGGTCAGGTTCTTAGGCTCAGGTAGCGAAATATAAATTAGTATTTTCATAATTTGAGGTAGTTTACTTCCTTAGGGAGATAATACTCCCATTGCAACCTATTCATTCCATTTTCCTCACTTGATACCTTGCCATCACATGGAGTATTGCCAATGGAATATCAATTTTATGATATCACTGGGGAGAGCACTTCATGGTGTGTGAAATAGATACGTAATCTTGCCATAATAGTTTTTTCTGGAGATAGTGCACTGCAATTCACGAACATAAATGGTTATTGCTTTGCTAATCTAGATTTATCATGTTGACATGAGAATTCAAGTTTGAGAACGTGTAACCCATAGCTCTTGCTAGCCATGGGGTGATCCGTTTCCCCTAAAGAAGTACAAAATCATATTAATATCATGAGTGAGTGGTGCACTTATTTCAGTACTATGCTGTACATCACCTATAAGCCAAACTTTTGGCAAGGGTTATATTTTAAAGGATAGAATATTTTTGTCTTATGCTCTGAGTTCCTTATTGTTCCTGTTTCTAGTAAGGTGTTTGTTGATATTTTTATTTATGTTCAGAGTTGCTGCCAAATGTCTGGGGTTTGCAGCTCTGAAACCTTCAACAAAGAGGGGTAGAGGGCCCGTTTTATGGTGTGAACCCTACAGGGCATTAAGAAAACTCCTGGCTGACAGGACCAGGAAGAGACTGGGGTGCAAGAAGAGTAGTAGGACCAGCACCTTAAGATATGCACTGAAGATCTGTCGGATAAGGGCTACTCGGCTTCAACGCAAGGTTCGAGCACCTATCTCATCAAATAATATTTCTTGGCTAGTGTTTTTCGTTGCCTTAGTTCTATGACCTTTTGAGAAATGCTAATATATTTGATTTTATTTTGTTGCTGAAACATATTATGAGAAAGTGATTGGTGTGAGTTTTTGTTGCCCCTAAGAGGGACAACATTCACCAACTCAAGTGTTTACCTGTAATTTTTAAACGCCCAGGTCAATTTTCTCAAGGTGAAAATGGAGGCCATGAAAAAGGAGCCTGCTCGTGTTTCCGAGGAAAGCAAACTTCTGCTCTGTCATTGTGTCAGCAGGAAGCTGTGAAGGCCTGCTTTCCTGCTTCCGGAGCCCGTGGTGCCAAGGGGAGGAGGTGCACTCGTGACTAGGAGTGCCTCCTGCTTCGCATTAAAAGTAGAAAGGCGTATGAGCACATCCGGGCTCATGGAATTCTGGCCCTTCCATGTGAGACCACTCTGCAACAGTATTCGGAATCTGTGAAAGGCACTTACAGTTTCCAGGAGGCCACCTTCCGTTGCTTGAAGCAGAAAGCTGGCGGACTTCCGGAGGAGGAGAGAAGGGGTAAAAAATAACCAAAATGATTGTCCTATTTATTCTGTATGACATTACCATGAATTATCTTTTCTTCTTTTGCAGGCACTCTTCTCATTGATGAAATGAAGTTATCGACATGCTTGTCTTTCGATAGGCATACCCTACGCATCGATGGGTTCACCAGCTTAGGAGACCACACCCCAAAGCACCAGAAAACCCAGAGAGGGGACCATGGACTCGTGATGATGCACCAGCCGTTTAGGGACAGGTGGGTGCAGGCTTTTGCTTTTTAAGCAAGGGACTTGCATCCAGCACTGTCCTGCACCACCTGGTGATAATGGAGTGCATCATCCTCATGGAGAAGGCTGGCTTCTACGTGGATTTGGTCACCACTGATGGGGCAAAGTGGAATCGCTCCACTTGGAAGCTTTTTGGGATTGATACCAACAGGGTTAGCTGTGGACATCCCTTTAGTCCCTCCAGGAAATTGTGGTTTGCCTCAGATTTCCCCCATCTGGTGAAGAATCTGAGGAATTTTACTGTATCCCGCTCAGAAAATTGGGTGAGTTGCCTTAAATTCATATTGGAGTCATTTCACTTAATATTACATTGTAATTGATCTTCAAATTACCAACATTGTTGCTATTGATCCTCCTATCCTGATCATTGTTTTTTTACCCTGATTTTCAGACTCCAGATGGTGATGTGAAATTGCAACACGCAGGTTTCTTGTGTTCACATTATTTCATTGCCATTTTGAGCCAGAAAAATTAAAATTTCGCCATAAAAACATAAGCAAACCTTTGAAACGTTAATGCAAAACAAATTGTAATGCTTGGTGTGTACTTTAAATTTGCCATTTACGGCATAATTTTCCCATGTTTTGTAAAGAGAACCACTTCCTCAAAACTATAAATGTCCGTCCTTTTAGGGATCATTTTCTTGGTTGAAATCATTCGGAATAGATTAAATTCAGTAGTTATTAATCAGGTTATTTAGTTTTGCGTAATTTTTCATGTTCTTTGATGTTTGTGATCATAGAGATTATATAAATTATGGAAATTATATTATTGTAATATTCATGGTTGTGATAATTGACAAGTTGCTCACTGACTACTTAACTCGTAAACATACGTTTGCATAGACATGACTTGACTAAGGCAGTGTGTACATTTAATAAATTTGAAGGTATACGCATGTATTTCATTACTTTAGTATCCCATGACATGATTTCTTATCATCACTCTGTGCGTTTGACGACATATTAATGGGTAACAAATGACTACGCTCATTTTAAATAGGGGTTATTGGTCACTTTAAGTGGAGGTGGACTTTAAGTAACCTGCTGACATTAACGCTTTAAAGTGACTATAGTCACTTAAAGTGGACATTAAAGTGCTAGTGTAGACCCGGCAATCGTCCAAGCAGAACATCCTAGCCACCCAATCTGCCGTGTATATCAACAGCGTCGCATAGCTAGCGGACGAAATCCACGAGGTTGCCCCCCGATCGCAGGTGGCCAGCGGATCGGGGGATCGAGGCCCTGACGCGGCGGATGGACACGAGCTCACACGCCAAAGAGCCTCTCTCTCACACCCAAGCCCTCTGGGATCGTCGAGTCCCCGTTCCCACTCACGAGGCGGAGCCTCCAGGAGTCGGAGCAAGTCGGTCCCCCGAAAATATTCCTGGTGTTGGTACCACGATAAATTTGACGCCAAGATGCAGACGAAGTGGAGATCGCCGTGCGGCTACGCAACGGAAAACGGGGAGGGCGATCACTGATGGCGGCCAGTGACATTTGCCCCTGAGCTCGCGGCCTCTTCGTGACCGATTCCCATACCAAAGTACAATTTTTGGTCGACACCGGATCTATGCGTGTACCCGCGCACTTGCGGCAAAGGTAAGACACGAAAGTGACGGACTACCACCTTTTCGCGGATAACGGGTCCACAATTCACACGTACGGTTGGCTACTGTTGTCTCTGAATTTAGGCCTCCGGCGTTTTATTATTGCCGATGTGGATAGGCCAATAATAGGAGCAGATTTTCTATCATTTTACGGACTGATCGTACACATACGCCAGCAGCAACTCCTTGATGGAGTTACCTCTTTATCGGTGACTGGCCGAAGTGTAAATAGTTTTGGGCATAGCGTTTCTTACTTTAGTAATAGTGTCTCGAAATTTTCCGAAATATTGTGTGAATTCCCGGGGATTACGCGCCCAGCAGGGGTCCCGAAGGGCCGTAAAAACGCGATTTAACACCACATACGGACCACCCCCGGTCCGCAAGTGTGTCCTGCCGCCCCCGATGCTTATCTCCTGCAATGCTTCGCGCCGCCTAGAAAGAGTTCGAGGACATGGAGGTGCAAATGGGCATCGCTAGGAGCTCTGAAAGCGCCTGGTCATCCCCTCCACACATGGTGTACCTAAGGAGGGAGGTGCATGGAGACCATGCGGCGATCACCGCGCCCTAAATGCACGAACTATTCCCGACAGATATCCGGTGCCACACATTGATCACTTTACAATGTCTCTTTCGGGAAAGACTATATTTTAGACCATACACCTAGTGCGGGCGTACTATCAAATTCCCGTAAATGCGAGTGATGTGCACAAGACCGCTTTAACGGCTCCGTTCGGATTATTCGAATTGCCGGCAATGGCGTTCGGACTGCGCAACGCGGCGCAAACTTTCCAGCGCTTCATACACGAGGTGTTACATGGGTTTGACTGTGCATATGTATATTTGGACTATATATTGTGTAACATAACGCAAGGCCGCCATAGTAGTTCGCGGTCGCTAGGGGAGAATCAACAACTGGGAGTCGAGGAAGAGGAGCGAGAGCGGCACGTCGCACGAGTGAGGCGGAGATTGGTGTTGGAATTTTGGCTGTTTTATTGGGGGAAGGAGGAAGTTTTGGAGGTGGGAGTACCAAGTGAGAAGTGCATTGACTGGCAGGAGTGGGAAGGCGAAGTGTGGAACTGTATGGACCGATCGGTGCTGTGGCGGAGCATATGGTATTTGGGTTGATAAAGTGACGTGGATAGTTTTGGAGGTATTGAAGATATTTTGCTATGTTTCCGCCATCGGAACATGTATTGATTTGTAGCTATATGTTGTTGCATGGATGGGAGAGTATATTCTATAATTTGAATTTGTGTGTTGAATATCTGTCCTTTTAAATCGTGTTGCATACTTGATTGTATAAATAGGTCCGTGTCCATATGAACTCCGACATAGATTACATTTTGGCGCCCAACGTGGGGCACGATTTATTAAATTAACGTTTGCGAGGAAAATTAATAAGGGAAACGTTAGTAGTATATACCACGCGGAAGACCTGAGAAAGCGGAATTTATGGAAGCGTTTTAATACGGGAATTTAGCAACCATTAGGCGAGTCAATAATATCGGGACAATTTGTCAATAAGGACGCTTAGGTTCGTGCGCGTCCAGTCAACAAAAAATTGCATTCACAACAATTAAAGTAAATTCTCTCGTCGAGGCGTTCGTTTTGGGCAAAATGGCCACGGTTGTTAAATATTTGGGTGAATTAAAGAAGACAGAAATTGTCGAGGAATTAAAACAACTGGGTTTAGATACCGTGGGGATTAAGAAAGAATTAATTAACAGATTACGATCGGCATTTGAGGAGAAGGGAATAAATATCGATACTCATCAATTTAAAATAATGGAGTTTCCCGTAGTCGGATCTAACATTATTGCATGGTTAGAAGAAAAAGAAAGAGTGAGGGAAGAGGAGAGAAAGAAGGAAAGGATGGAGCGAGAAGAGAAAAGAAGAGAGGAGCTAAGAGCCATGTTCGTCGAACAATCCGAACAATTGGGAGAGAGAATAGAAAAAAGGCTAGCAGCTCATTTTGAGGAGAGAATAAAGGAAGCGAAAGCCGAATGGAACGAAAATGTCTACGCTTACATAGCAAGAGTAGAAGAGGGGCAGAGTCAGATTCGCACGGAAGTGAGGGAACTGCGAGAAGAGAATAGAAAGGAAAATTATGAGGTTCGTACAGAAATAGAACAATTAAAGGAAGGGACGACGAGAAGGTTTGAAATCATGAAGGATGAATCAAGGGGAATATTTGATATGATGGTTGAAAGGTTCAAGGATAACGATGAGAAAATAGAACAACTATCAGCAATGGCGTATACTACAGAAGGGGAGAGATGGGAAAAACAAAGGCAAATGGTTGCACAAAAGGAAGCGGAGAAGATCAAGGTGCAGGGAACCAGAGGAGTGAACGTGTCACAGGTCCCGGCAGTCAGCATGAGAATACCACAATTTGATGGGAGGCGAGGAGCAAGGCCGATGCGTTATATCCGCGAACTAGAGGAGTACATGGGAATCTACCAACTAACGGGAGAAGATATGCTGAAGATCATCAGACAAGGCATGATAGGACAAGCTGGCGAATGGATGGCCGCCACAGCGCATCTACACACAGACTTAGATAATTTCAAGCGGGTATTCTTGGCACAATACTGGGGTAGACAACAGCAGATGGAGGTGAGAAGAATGCTCGATTCTGGCCAGTATAATACGAGGGGATCTGCAAGTAGAGTGGAGTACGCGACCAAGCGAATTAGTGCGGCAAAGGAATTGCAACCCGCGATGGAAGACGACGAAATCATATACAGACTGGAGCATCATTTCGGGCCAGAGGTCAATGCAGCCATCATTGCGCAGCACATAACGTTATTACCACAATTTTTGACGTTATTGGGAAGATATGATAACATAGTATACGAGCAACCGCATGAGATGAGATCGGAACCTCAAAGACGCTGGCAGTATCAACGGGAACGTCGAGGCTAGACGAGCTTCCGCGGATCACCTGACGATAGAAGAGGATATAATATGCCGAACCGTCTACCGGAGAGACGAGGGCAACAATGGAAGGAAGAGCGTGGAAGGGGACGCGAAATGAGGAATGAACAAATGATAGAACGAGATGACCGCCGTGGACCAGCTGATCGAGTTAATACTATAGTCGTCGAGAGAGAAAGGAGTGAGGTGAGCGAAGAAAGACGACAGGAAAACTAATAAGGTCGCGATGTTGGATGAGTCCCAACACATCTAAGACCAAAAGGACAGGGACGAATGTGAGAGAGGGGAAGGAGAGAAAGGAAGAATTAAGAGAAGAAAAGGTAATAGCAAGCATTTTACTGTCACCCCAAGAATTATTGGAGGAGGAGAAAGTGGACGTGGAAGATACGAAAATAAGGTGTCCTGAAATAGAAGTGGAGATAGGCGGCAAGAAAATCAGAGCACTAGTTGATACAGGGTCAGAAATTACGTGTATTAATGAAGAATTTTACGAAGAAAACAAAATTTATTTTAAGGAAGTGATGGAACTACCAGTCAGAGGGATTCAGGTAATGGGAGCGATTGGCCGAAGGAGTGGCAGAATAAAGAAACAGATATTCCCATCAATAAAAATAGGGAACATCCACGTGGAATTAAATTGTACCGTAGTCCCCGGTTTAATCAAAACAATGATTTTGGGAACAGATACTCTAGACATGTTAGAGGTTTTAGTTGATTACAATGATCATGAAGTAATTTTACGGAACGGGAAGGAGAAGGTAGTATGTCCATTCAAAGATCCAAAAATATATTCACAACAGCTGGTGATGCACATTGAAGAAATAAGGATGAAGGAGAACCATACAAAGCGAGAGAAAGCGAGTATTTCGAAGGAGGAAATAGAGAGCAGCATTGAACAAATACCGGAATTGTCCGGGGAAGAAAGAAGATTATTAGCGGAAATAGTAAAGGAGAGGAAGGAAATATTTTCGAGTACGCCTGGGAAAATAAAAGGGTATTCGTACAAGTTAGAGATAAGGGAGAAACGAGAATTTAATAATAAATATTATAACATACCGCTAAATCTACGTACGAAGGCAAGGGAAGCCATTAAGGAGCTGCTAGTCGAAGAAATAATTGAAAGGAGCACGTCGTGTTATATATATATTTTGTTTCACAGGAAAGAAGCTTCTTGGATCCTGTAGTACTTATTTAACTTTAGTAAGACCTTGGTTTCAATTCTTGGTATCACAATCCAGTATAAATTCATAATTTTCTTTCCAAAGCATACAAGTTTGGGCATGGAAGTAGGGGGCAGGGGTGTGGCTGGTTGGTAAGAGAAGGGGAGTGAGGAACAGCATTCTCAATGCCCATTTGTTTTTAATATCTCATTCTATGGTTTTGCTGGCTTCACTGAGAGGGATTTTAACAATTTATTGTTTAACACGTGGAAGACTGCTGTCTTTTATTGTAATGGGTGGAATGAATATGCTGGGATAATTGCATCAGTTGCAGTAGGTTTGTGGAAAATAATAAAACGAAGCTTGCCTTCTGTGAGTTCAATGGCTCGTATCACAGTGGAGTATTGGTTGATTGTCTGTTTCCAGGGATTTCCTTTTATTTTGGAGTTGATAGATGAATATGTAGGATGTACAATGCCATATTTTTAGACGTATTTCCTGTGGTCCTTCATAGTAAAATTCCATTTTGAAGCCAATTTCCATGTTGGAGAGGATGTGCTGGATATTACTGGCCTGAATGGTAATTGGGATAATTAAAATCCTCCTACTTCATCCATAATAACTCGCTATCATCACCCTCTCCCAGCTGCTGTTTCTTCAAACAGCTGCTAATTTGATGACCACAACTTTGTGGTCATGGAACTGAATGGAACTACTTGGATTGCATTTAGTACAGTCCTGGTCAAAAAACTCACAACACTCGCTGCATCCAATTAAGGGGATGGGTGTCGTTCTTTGTATTCTCTGAACAGATTTATAACTCGTTAGATTAAATATTTTCATGAAATTTTTTATTATTCTAACATAATAAGGAACTTGAGTTATACTTATATGATTCGTCATTGCATTTAAGATCAGGTTTGATTACAGTAATCTGGTGTTGATAATTAAACTTTGCTTTTGATAGGGTTATTCTTTTATAGGATTCTTTGACAAAATTATGACCCACCTGTCGACCCCCTTCCCATTCCTCTTCTATTTGATACCAGAGCTTATCAGCATTGATAATTCTCACAAAAAATCTTTGGACTTCTGGCTGGCCATGTCAATTGTCGTATATGATGTCATAGATGTTGTTTCTGGAAGTGTTTTCACCAGCCTGCAGGTGTGCACCTATCCACCAGCGAAGCATACTGATACCCATTTTATTTTCCTAATATTCCACATCTGAGCTTCCTACTCGCACATGCTGAGGGAATAATTGGAGTAAAGAAATTTATTTAATAACAACTAGAACATACCTTCATTGAATGGATTTAAAGCCTGAATCACACGATCATTTTTTACGTCCCTTTTCAGGGATAGCTTAAATGATAGCTCAAATGATAGCTTAAAAATGATCGTCTGACTTGATCACTTCACGGATAGCGGCAATGATAGGGATCGCTATCCCTTTTTTCGTCATTTGAGCACGTCCTTTTTTCCGTCCCTCGGCCTGTCATTTAGCCAATCACAGCGCACGTTCTTAAAGTATCGTTTAGCTGCAGCCAAAAGCTGTCGACGACGGTGCAAATAATCCATAGTTACGAAGTTATTTACCGTACAGAAATGATATGAGAAGGGACGGCAAAAATGATCGTGTGAGCGGCGAAATGATAGCTTGAGCTATCATTTTTGCGGTCCCTGAAAGCTATAGCTTAAATGATCCCTTTAAAGGGACGAGAAAAATGATCGTGTGATTCGGGCTTAATATATTTTATCCATCCCCCTTCATTTTCAATCACCAATAGCATCCATCGAGGCATAGACTGAATCACACTTCTGCAGAGCGAAACCCCTATATTTTCCCATTCCTCTTCCATTTGATACCAGAACTTATCAGCGTTGATAGGTCTCACATTTTTCTTTGGACTTTCGGCTGGCCAGACCAATTGTCATGTATGATGTTCCTCATCCGTGTTTTTGCCAGCCTGCAGGTGTGCACCTGAGACTTTTTCTCGGTTAAGATAATATGATTAGAGTTATCCAGATGCACAACATAATAAAAATTTTCAGAATATTATTCTCTTCGAGCTTGTAGAGTATTTTCAAACGCAGATGAGCAATAGCATCCATTATGTTTTGAATGAAAAAAATTCAAATATTTTCGTATAAATTGAGATAGTTGGAAAGCTTGCTTATCTGTTTATATGTGAAATCTTGATCGTATACTGATGTTATGGATGGGAGCGTCATATTCGATATGTCGATGTATTTCTCTCCATTTAAGTTACTATCCACTCTCCAGCATACCCCTAGATCAAAAAACTTCCAGACCTTGACCTTTCATGGGTTAAATCAGGTATTAGGAGGATGATAAACCAGCACTGGACCAGATGATGTGGAGGAAAATTTCTTTTCGGCCGTAAATATTATTTTACTCAAGAACTCATCGTCTTTTTGCTCGAATCGTGATCCAATTGAAGCTGCGTGGCTACATAAGATAGTTACAATTTCCTTCATGCCCACTCTTCTGATATGCAAATCGATCCTCAAAATCTTTAGTCAACCATTCTCTTGACTTGTTGGTTGTAATTTGTTTCATTGGATGTCGTGAATGAGTTAACTGCCACGTAGTGCACAAGCCACTTGTTATCTGCTAGAACCCTCTCCTCTTTGAACTGAGTGCTCCTGCTCCCACCTTGCATATCATCTATATATTTTTGAAGGATCAACATTCATTCTTCTGGCAGTCTCTGTGCATGATTAATCCGATTCCAATAAGCCAACCACCTAATTCCTTCTTCTCAGAGTGAGAGGTGGCATTTAGAATAAAACTGACTTTGAAAAACATTGGTGTGGAAATAATTGTGTGGTTGGAAATCACTCAGTATGCCTCAAGCACATTCAAGCAAGCAATGGGTGACAACTAGTTCAATGCTTAGCAAGCGATGTCCTTTATCTTGAGCCAACAGGTCCTTTATATGGAGAATGTGACAATATCTAATTCAATTTTAATGTTGCAGAAAGTGTAAAAGCGAAAGCAGTGCCTGGCGCCATCTTCGATGTGGTGAGCATAAAAAGGAGCATTGGAGAGTGGTTCCGGGTGTCCAAATACAGAACTGAGGAGGGGAAAAAGCTTAGAAAAAGTTGTCTTGAGAGGGGGCCAAGAGAAGAGAATGTCAATGAATGAGAAACTGGAGTGAACAGATGTGCAAGTTTTGTTTCAATGTGCAGTTGGAATAAATGTATTTTAATAAATTATTTTGGCTGAATCATTTTAAGTGCCTTGATTGAGTAAGTCCTTTCCTACGCAATAACTAAACTGAAATTAAATTTTAGGTGATTTTTTTTAATGGCCTCTCTTATAGTGTTTTCCTTTCAGGAGGTATTGGTCTATTAATTTGATAAATATTTATTCTCTTTGCTGATGTTTTGCATTTTTTATATCTTCAGGGCTACATTGAAAGTTATTGGACATATTGCATATCACTGGAATATGTTGTACAATTAATGTTTGGCTAAAGTAACTTGACAAAATCAAATAAACTTTTTAAAGTACAGGAATCATAAACAGTTTTCCATTAATGTTCAACACGCCCAACAATTTTCATTTTAGCGCAGCATACAAGTGCGAAACGAACAGAGAAAATATTTTTCAAATTAATAGAACTGGCTCACGAAAGCAGTTTTACAATTTTGTCTGTGGAGGGGGGGGGGGTCGTAGCTTCTTGCAATGCCGAGTTAATTACGGAAAATTCCGAAAGATGGCGCTGTGCTCGGTTTCGTGGTTAATCCTCTTGCTACATGGTGGCGCCACTAGTGTGTGCCAGTACAGTTAGTTCTCCTAAATGCCTGTAGATGTCACTCTTGTTGGTTAGCGCAACGGTTGCCCTTAAATTGGCGCCGTTTTACGATGATATTGTACTTTTGTTGCACCTGTGTTGCCGTAACGTCGACGTCAACGTCTGAGGCCGTTGCCTTCCCGTTGCTGGCATATTAACGTCAATTTCAAGTCAACGTGCAATTTTGTGCTAGCTGGGATCTCGCCATTAGTTTGCATTATTAAGAAGGATAATTCAATAAGATTGTGTATGGATGCCAGAGCTGTTAATAAGATAATCAGGCCAGACTATGCTACCTCCAGGACACCGAAAGAATTATTTCAAGAATATGCGAATGCTAAAGTCATGACCTCATTGGACCTCACGTAAAGTTTTTATCAAATCCCATTGGATCAAAATTCACGCAAATACTGTGCTTTTTCATTTGAGGGAAAAATCTATCAATTCACCAGAGTACCTTTTGGATGTGCCATTAGTAGCAGTGCATTGGTGAGAGCTCTTGATCATGTTTTCGGGGATGAAGTCAACAATTTCTGTTTAAACTTCGTTGATGATTTATTAATAATTTCCCGGAATTTTACAGAACATTTAAGGCATTTGGAAATTGTCTTGGATAAGCTTAAAGCTTCGGGAATTACAATGAATTTTAACAAAGTAAAGTTCTGTAGACAGAAGATAGAATTTCTTGGGCATGAGATTACTACAGAAGGAATAACGATTGCGGAGGAGAAGTTTGCGCCGATCCGAAATTTCCCACGCCCTAGGAGCAGGAAACAAGTAAAGTCATTTCTAGGACTAATAAACTACTACGCAAAATTCCACATGGATCATGCACAGATGACTGCGATGCTGAATGATCTCACCAAGAAGGACCGAAAGTGGGAATGGAATGGGGACCACCAACGAATATTCGATGAACTAAAAAGGGAATTCTGCAGATCAGTGATATTGCATCACCCTGACCCGCATAAACCGTATTATATTCAGACAGACGCCAGCGGATACGCGATCGCGAGCAGACTCTACCAGTTGAACGAGAAGGAAGAAGAACAGACTATTTATTTCGCAAGTAGATGTTTACGGGGTGCGGAGCTTACATACAGTACTACATTAAAGGAGTTAATAGCAATAACCCATGCTCTAGGAAGGTACAGAAGTTTTATTCTGGGTGCCAAGATCATAGTGATCAGTGATCACAAGTCACTATCATACTTATTTCAATGCAAGTTATTAAATACAACCTTGGCGCGATGGATTCTGAGCATCCAAGAATACAACATTGAGATCCGATACTGCCGGGGAAAAGACAATATAGTGGCGGATATACTCAGTAGACACCCGTATGATGCTCAAGAAAAGGAAGGAATACTTATTGACGAGCCCTTGATTGCGATGATACTCGCGGAAAAACCCTCGAGAGACTTAGAAAATGGTTTGCGGAATATTAAGGAAAGACAGCGGGAGGATCCGAAGCTACGAGATATCATTAACGCATTGGAGAGAGGAGAACAAAGGAATCAAGAATACCGAATGACGGAGGCGGGATTAGTGCGAGAAGAAAGGGGCAAACCGCGGATCGGTGTCCCGGAGGAAATATTCCCGAGATTAATAAAGGAAACACATGAGATGTATGGCCACCTGGGGGCAGCTAAATTATACGCGATGATAAAGGAAAGATTTACTTTCCCCAGATGCCATCGGGAGATAAGAAAATTGACGGCGAAATGTGAAGTTTGTCAGCGTTTGAAGGCACCCACTGTCAGTATTTATACGGATCTGCAGACAGTAATTCCAGAAAGGAGTAATGACCTCCTCTGTGTTGACTTAGTAGGTCCATTACCGAAAGGCCAATATGGTTATCAATACATATTATCAGCCTTAGATGCATTTTCCAAATACATTAAATTGTACCCGCTAAGAGTTGCGACAACCAAGGGAATTATTAAAGCCATTTTTGAAAAACACATGCCGTGCCTGAGAGCATATAAAAGAATATTGAGCGACAGGGGAACACAGTTCACTAGTCGGAATTGGGTGAGAAAATTGGAAGAGAACGAGATTAAACCAGTATTCTGCAGCATTCGCCACCCACAAGGAAATCAGGTGGAACGTTACCATCGAACAGTAAAAACATTGTTGAGGATTTTCTGTCATCGCACACATAATCGCTGGGTAAAATGGTTACCGGCAGTAGAAACATGCATGAACGATTCTATTAACGATACGATAGAAGTAACGCCTACAGAGGCACACTTCAGGAGGAAGCCTGAGCGCGTATGGGATAAGTGGTTGGCCTCGGTGAACATGCGGGAAGAAGAGGACATCCAAAATCTTATTGATTCGATCCGAGACCGTATCACAGCAAAAGGAGAAAAAAGAAGAATGAGGAATGAAAGAAAACAACGAAGAGGGATAATAAACTTAAAAGTAGGGGACAGAGTGTTGGTCCGTACTTGCCCAGTATCACACAAAGAAAATAAAATCTACCAGGGTTTCTTACCATTGTACGAAGGACCATATGAGATAAAAGACACACGGGGAAAATTTTCATTTATGTTGCGACATCCGGAGACTGGAGCAGACCGAGGTGTTTTCCATGTATCTAATCTAAAGCCGTATCGCGGGGAGTTCAATCGCACACACCACACAACACCCAATGCATTTTGAATACTAGCTATTCGCGTGAATACGTCACGATATAGGAAGGGGAAAGACGATAGAGAAAGAAAGAATATAGAAAGAGAAAGAAGATAGTAAGAGGGGCAGGACTTAGGCAGCGAATATGTAGCGGAAGAAATAGTTACAAGGTAATTAGAAATGCCTTTCGAGATATGTTTTAAGATAAGGAGTTCATTTTGGCACGGATAGGAGTTGATGTTGTAAGGGTTGAGACATGTCTTAGAATGTATACATTGTCCTGGCTTACCTCTGAGGCTTGTATGGGTGTATGAACATGTAACTGAGGTTGAGGTGAAATGAAGGAGATTGGTGAACTGTGGTGATAAAAGTGAGGTATGTCAAATGATCAGCTGTACAGTGGACATGAATGAATAGAGCAGGACAAAAGGTTACCTTGGTGACCACTGAAATTTGTGAAAGTAATGATATGTGGTGATGATGATGATAAAATGGAAGTGTTTATTTGGTGTTTGTAAAAATTAGAAAGTAAGGATTTACGTTGCTTATTATTTGATGTTATTAGTGTATACATGTTTGTAAGATGCACAGTCACGGACCATAAGGAGGTTTAATTTATCTATGAAATTTAGCCTAAGTCAAAATTAGAGGTGTCGGGGCCACCTTTCATAGATCATTTTAGAGGTTTCGAAAGAGAATTTCTCAATGTTTTCTAAATTTCTTTCAACGGGGCAAATGTAACATAACGCAAGGCCGCCATAGTAGTTCGCGGTCGCTAGGGGAGAATCAACAACTGGGAGTCGAGGAAGAGGAGCGAGAGCGGCACGTCGCACGAGTGAGGCGGAGATTGGTGTTGGAATTTTGGCTGTTTTATTGTGTGAAGGAGGAAGTTTTGGAGGTGGGAGTACCAAGTGAGAAGTGCATTGACTGGCAGGAGTGGGAAGGCGAAGTGTGGAACTGTATGGACCGATCGGTGCTGTGGCTCCTCAGTGTGGCTGTTCAGACTCCTCATTGCTTTTTAAAATTGGAAATATCATAGGAACCAGGCAAAATGTGCCAACTTGGCTGATGGGTGTAATGCACTAACTTATAAAATTCATAATTAATTATCAACAAAAATATTGCCCACTCTTTTTGCATGGGCTTAATGCTCATCACTCTTGGTATATTTTAGCCAATTTTCATAATTTTTAAAGATGGGTTTTTTGAAATATAGCCTCTTTTGTTTATGCAAAAATGGCAATTGTTCATACTTTGAAGGCATATTTCATGGAAATGCAACATTATCAGAGCTATTGAAAAATATGCTGTCACTAATATGACTAAATGATACCTGTAAAACTGAATTTTACTCTTTTAACACATTTCATAGCTGTAAAAAAAATTGTTAAAGTTAGAACAATTTTCTGATTTTTAAACAATTGTGAAATTTATACTCCATTTCCCATTTAACTTCCAACTTTTTTCAAAGCATGGAATACAAATACAAAGAAAGCACTGCAAAACAAAAAAATCTTCAACATCCTAGCTTCATTATTGGCCAAATCAGAGACATTTGAAAATTCACAGTTTTCCCCTTGCTTGTTAAAACGGCCATTTTAGGTGATTTTTTTAAATGGCTGTAAGTTCATAAAAAATCAATATATAAAAATAAAAAAGGCAGATTTTTGAATGTCTCTTATTGGTCTATAACATATATTTTTTTGAGAAAAATCCATGATGGTCATCCTGCACCTCCTGCATGATTTGAGATGGAAATGGCCTGGAAATGGAAGGTACCTAATTGCTATACAGCAGTGCTGCTGTATAGCAATTAGGTACCTTCCCACCAAATGAAATTTTGAAATTAACTCTTTTCCCCTACCATTTGCTAATCACTAATTTCTTCGAGTTATATCCAACACCGAGGAGATTCTGGAAAAGGCTAAATATAATCTTTGCAACAAAACTTCATATGGCTCTGCTGATATCCCTGACAACACTTAAAGTATCTGTGCCATTTATATGTCAAGTTGCCGTATATTTCTCACTGGTGATGGGATATTTTTTAACCATGGTTTTGGAATTATGTAATGGAATACCTATACATCTCATTGCAAATGGGCATATTTCCACAACCTTTGAAGATAAGCCACCATAAAAATGGGAGATATCACCAATGTCGCAATCACAGACCTATCAGCCTACTTCCAACCTTTTCCCAAAATTTTTAAATGATGAAAAAATTTGAATTTTTGGCCGTCAACCTCACAATTTGAATTCAAAAAAATCTAACCTACCTCATCAGCTAGTACACGAGTAAATCAGTATACGAGTTTCTAATTAGTGCTATTAGTTCCTTGAAAGTGATGCACGGATCCAGGATTTTTCCAGAACTGGGTCCTTGCCTTGGTTCCAATCTTAAATTGTCTCGGTTTTTGATCCTTCGATTCAGATACGTACCGGATTCTGAATTCAATTTCTTTTCAAATCCTAGATTTTTAGTATATCCCGAAAAACAGTAACAATAGTATTTCTGCAAAAACAAGTAAATCATAATGTAGAAAAATCTCAACTTCCTATTGTCTGTGTTGATAATATTTTCCTGGATCAAGATTTGCAGATGCAATACGTATCTTATAACTTCTAATATAAAGTTCACTTTCCTTATCACATACTCATCAAACATAACATTTTTTAAATCTGTACAGCCAATCTTTAGTGTATGTACAGTTAAAAGAAACATATTTTAATTAATATCTATTTGAAGGCCCCACTGCTGCACAGAAACGTTGCTGCAATGTTAAATGAACGTTCATCAATCCATTGCATGAACATTGCAACAATGTTCAAATAAGGGTTTCCAGAACATTCAATATGTCACGATATGTTTCTGCAATGTTCAAAATAGACATTAAGTGGACATTCCTGCAACCATTCTGAAGCATTCAATGAATGTTCCTGCAAACATTCTGAAGCATTTGCAATGAATGTTCCTGCAACCATTCTGAAGTGTTCTGCAGCCATTTTTAAGCATTCCATAAATGCTCCATTAACCGTTAAGTCACATCCACTGAGTGTACCCAAAATAATTTACGATTGTACACATTTGTAGATGGGAGAGCAATTTCTTAAGAAATCGCTCTCCCATCTCATTGGGTTTTTATTGAATGATCAAAGATTGCACTTTCTCTTTGTTCATAATTCTCTGGGGTCAATCAATGTTTACTGTCTGTGGCAATAAAATTTTAAAGAGGATATCTATTTGCTCTAATAAACAAAACAAAAGTCATTCAAATAACCATTTCATTAACTTTTAACCTTTATTTCATTAGCATTATGCCCTTGGTATCTACCTAAATATAAAATACATTTACTGTAATATTGTTATGCATGAACCAGGCATGCAGGACCAAGGAATAGCGTAATAAAAAGCGATTTATTTAATGACTTTTTTCATTACAGTCCATTACCATTCTGTTACCATCTCTAACAATGGACTTTTATTTAAGACATCCATAGTAGCCGCAACCTTCACTTAGACTGAACCCTTGACCAGCGTTCCACCAACAACAGTACTTTATTTCTATTTAAATGCATTACACTCCTCCCTCCTTAATCTTAAACACAATTAACTATTCAGAAAAGCAATACAAAACACAGTCAAGCCCACTTATGTCAAACCCGTTTATAACGAAGTTACGGTTATAACAACGTGAAGGCTATTCCCTGTCAAAGAGAAGCTCGGAAAAACTGGTCCACATGTAATGAAGTTCGGTTATTACAAAGTAAATATTCAGTCCCCTCAACTTCGTTTTAAATGGCCTTAACTGTATCACTGTTACATAAACTGAACATTATGACATGTAATGAAAATTAAATGATATAATTATAACAAGTCACTATTCCAATTGCACCAAAATTAAAGTTAAAAATATAACCCAAAATACATAATCATTGTATGAACTATTGATTGCAAGTCCGAGGACATTTTGTAATTACAAATTTAATTTAATCAGGTTTCCTAATCTGGGTAGTGCATCTTTTGACTATTCGCTGTAGCTGTAGGGTGATACAGCTATAAATTGGAGTGTGGGTGAGTTATGTGCATATCCGAACTATTAGAAGCACCTACTGCTATTAGGCCTGTCAAATGTATTGGAATTGGTAGGACTACTGGTGCTACAACAATTGATTACAATCCAATTAACTGGTGCATGTGCCGCTCCCAGTTAATTCCCGATTCTAATTGCTCTAAATAGGTAACGCTTTACAATTTTTGCTTCAATCCATTTATAATTCCCCCATCTTTAATCTCTTGCCAGTACCGGTTTCCCTATTACCAATTCTCTGGTTTCACTCCCTCAAGCATTAACTATCTGCTAACTTTGTTTGTCAGCTACTGTATCTGAGACACAAGGTCTAATTAAATCTAGTCTAGTCCTAAGCTGCCATTTAAACATTAATTTGGCAAGACTCATTTGTAGTGGAGTGAGTAGCATGCCAATAAAAATCTATTTAAAGCTGTATTCACATCCTGGTTCTCCAGTAAAATCAGTCTTTTTTTCAACTATCTTAATTGGATTTTCAGCTCGCCCATTAGTGGATATGGTGGAGATAAATTCTGTTCAATACCATTTTGCTTCTAAAATCTTGAGAATTCCTCAGAAGTAAAAGGTGGTCTTGCATCGCTTGCAATCAGTTTTGGAATGCCTAACTGGGCAAACATGGTTCTTAGTTTATTCACAATTTGGTTCGCCGAAGTGGAGGTTACCGGTTCTACTTCCTGTTCACATCTAACACAATTAAAAACAAATTCACTTTAATATTGTTGAAAGAAATCTAAATGAATTCTTTGCCATACTCATGCGGGAAGGTCCCACGTATGTAATCTACTTTTTGGAGGATTATCTCGCAGAGCTATAGACATGTTTAGCAGCTCCGAGTAATGTCTTCATTATCCATGTCACCACAAATAGGATCTTGCTAGCGATTTCATTTTAACAATGCCCAGGTGCCTTTCATATTTGCTCTCAGACACTTAGTTGGAGCTAGGATGCGGCCGGGTGATAAATAATACAACAGCAGGTTCATTGAACGTGTCTATATTCTCCAGAGGGGGGCCATACCTCCGGAAGTTACATTCGTGGGAGGAGGGGACAGCGGAACAAAACAGTTGAGGGGGAGTTAGTGCTAATGAATATGGTGGCAACTTCAAAATACATCATACCCTCTTCCTAGCAAAAAAAAAAAGCTTTACATGCAGAAAAAAAGAATTCTGACATTTCCAACAATAAAAATTGCACAGAGATGGATATGCTCTCAAGGTAACACAATAAAAGAACTCAAGATACCACTTTGTGGCTAACAAAAGTTATTTAACTGAAAATCAAAAAATCTCTCTGGTAAAACATGTTGTCCCTGAGAATGTCGTAATTGTGGTGGCTTTTGAGCCTGAGAGGTAGGAATCGCTCTTTGATGCACTGGGGGAGTACTCAGTGGGGATGACAGCCCTTCTGTTTCATCTTGTGCCGCTGGTAGCACTCGTGCAGGTGCCTCTAACACCATTGGTGGTGGGGAAGGCACACCTGAGCCAAACACTGGCGACTGCTGCACCATCCCAGGGGGTGTTGGCTTCTGCACAAGTGGTGGTAGGACTAATGAACTGTCGTGCATTGCACAATGGTTACCCTCTGGAGTGCGAGTCTGCACCTCCTGGATGGTGCTTAGCTGCAATTGTGACATCGTACAATGGGGTCGTTTACCATATTTTTTATTGCCTAAGTAGACATAGGCTTTGTCAGAAGGAACTTATTCCAATACATTTTAGAGTTAAAAATTACACACTGTAGGTTTTATAAAAAATGGAACATTTTTATGAAAAGCAACAACAATATGAATGATAAAATTTTGTTTTAATTTGTTTGTTAATGTTTGATAAAAATTAAATCATCCGTGGACCCATGTTCAAACGCTCTTAAATATCGTGAATCGCGTTTAAAACCACATTTCAGATGTACTTTCACTCAGATCTGTTCTCAGATCAGATCAGGAACGCCTTATTCAAAAGACTACCTGCAGCGCTGTGGCAGCGCGTTCGTAACTTGCGACTGCAGCGCTTCAAACACGAGCTGCGAATGCGCATTACATGCGTTTCTCGATAATTCGCTCTAAGAGAGCGCTGCTGAGTCACTGCTGGCGCGCTTCAGTTGACATGTGCTGCACTTGCAGCGCTGACATCCTTGCGAAGCGCTGCTGCAACTACGTGTGTTTACCCTGTAAACACAAAATGCTGCTGACGCGCGGCAGCAGCGCAATGTCACAGCGCTGCAACAGCTGCGGACTCGCTGCTGCCGCATGCCCGACACCGTCAAATTTCCGATATTTCCATGTCAGCAGTGCTACAGATGCGCTGCAGCACCGTTATTGAAGTGTCTCCACAGTGCTGCAACAATGCATTCGCCACGCTGCAGAACCGTATCAAGTTACGCGCCCATAGCGCTGCCTGCCAGGGCCACCGCAGCACGTAATTAGGTTAATAACCTTAGGGTTAATAATAATGGGTTTTGACATTCAGACCTGAGTCCTCCCACCGAAAAATATCGCATTGACCAGGCAGCCTGGATAATTACCGAAGTAAGTGGCGACTGAAGTCATCCTTCAATCCAAGACGAAATTACAAGTTTTAATACATTATAAGTGCGTTATTTATGAACTGTGGGCGAACATCTCGCTGCTTCTAACGCATCCCAGCCCCAAAAACACGAAGCCTGGGCAGCGCTGCCCTGTTGGCCAAACCTAGCCACCCGCTCCAGAGAAACTTCAAGGTAAAAAACGTCCAATAGAAAATGACAGCAAAGCTATTCACTTGCCCAAAATGCAAGAAGTCCTTTGTAATAATAATTTAAAGTTAATATTTGCAAATACACTATTGACCAACAAATCTACAACTTAGCTCATTTAACGCCCGCCTCGAGTGTTCTTTTTTAAATTCTATCCTTGTGCAACTAAGCACCGGAACTGCATAATCATTCCAGTATACTCACTATAATGAATCAAAAAGGCTTCGCAACGAATTTCTTCCTCATTGAACCCACGTGGTCCCGCTCAGCTGAACAATTAAATAACTTATATATTAAGATGCTTAGCCACAGCTTTAAAATGCAAGCAGTCCCAGTAAACACACACAGCTGCAGCAGCACAACACAAGGATGTCAGCGCTGCCAATGCAGCACATGTCAACTGAAACGCGCCAGCAGCGCTCTCTTATAGCGAATTATCGAGAAACGCATCTAATGCGCATTTTCTCGTGGTTAGTTCCGGTTCTGCAAGTACCTACGCTTTGAATAAAAACTTCGTACTCCTCCGTCGGAAGTCCAGCGAGTAGGAAATTCACGATAATTTCATCATCGAAAGTGATTCATCCTTTATTCACTTTCTTATTTAACACTGGTAACGGCTTTCGGGCGTTCCTCCGCGTCGTGTGTTGTCAGGGTGACGACAGTTTCTCCAGCCATCCTGCTGGCGTCTTCAGGTCAGAAGTGTCGATGCTTCGAAATTGGCCGTCTTATATAGGGGCTTGGGTGTCGTAGGTCGTCTCTGATTGGATGATCCATGAATATGTTCGCCACGACCGGAGAGAGCGGGGAGCCCATTGCTGATCCCTCGGTCTGCTCGTAAAACTTCCCATTCCAAAGGAAGTACGAATTCTGGAGACAGAATTCCGTTAGGTCGGCGAAGTCCTTAGGTAAGTCCTCACCGGTGAGTTTCCTTATGATTTCCATCGCTTCCTTGATGGGAATGTTGGTGAAGAGAGATACTACGTCAAAACTGACAAGGAGATTATCTCTTGCCACCTTGGTAGATCACCACAGAGAGAATCGCCCGAATCCTCGCAAAACACAATGTGAAGACAAGGTTCACTTGCTGTGGAAAAACAGGCGACCATCTGCCTAGACCGAAGGACAAGATCTCCCGTTTACTTCACGAGGGAGTATACCAGCTCCAATGCTCCTGCGGAAAATCTTACACAGGACAAACGGGACGATCTATCAAAACTAGAGTAAGAGAACATGAACGCGCCACTGAGAAGAAGCAGTTCCGCCTTTCCGCTGTCTCAGGGCACGTGTGGTCCGAACCCGGCCACACGGTGGACTTCGGAAAAGCTAAGGTGATCTGCAATGAAAGCCGCTATTACCCCAGGCTAATCCGAGAGGCAATAGAAATCACGAAACAGCCGGAAAATTACAACAGGGAAGACGGCTACACGCTGGCAAACTCTTGGAAAAGAGTTTTCAAAATCGACGACCAATCAGAGCCCACTTGAGACCACAAGAACTCAGAACCAATCAGAGACGACCTACGACACCCAAGCCCCTATATAAGACGGCCAATTTCGAAGCATCGACACTTCTGACCTGAAGACGCCAGCAGGATGGCTGGAGAAACTGTCGTCACCCTGACAACACACGACGCGGAGGAACGCCCGAAAGCCGTTACCAGTGTTAAATAAGAAAGTGAATAAAGGATGAATCACTTTCGATGATGAAATTATCGTGAATTTCCTACTCGCTGGACTTCCGACGGAGGAGTACGAAGTTTTTATTCAAAGCGTAGGTACTTGCAGAACCGGAACTAACCACGAGAAAATGCGCATTAGATGCGTTTCTCGATAATTCGCTATAAGAGAGCGCTGCTGGCGCGTTTCAGTTGACATGTGCTGCATTGGCAGCGCTGACATCCTTGTGTTGTGCTGCTGCAGCTGTGTGTGTTTACTGGGACTGCTTGCATTTTAAAGCTGTGGCTAAGCATCTTAATATATAAGTTATTTAATTGTTCAGCTGAGCGGGACCACGTGGGTTCAATGAGGAAGAAATTCGTTGCGAAGCCTTTTTGATTCATTATAGTGAGTATACTGGAATGATTATGCAGTTCCGGTGCTTAGTTGCACAAGGATAGAATTTAAAAAAGAACACTCGAGGCGGGCGTTAAATGAGCTAAGTTGTAGATTTGTTGGTCAATAGTGTATTTGCAAATATTAACTTTAAATTATTATTACAAAGGACTTCTTGCATTTTGGGCAAGTGAATAGCTTTGCTGTCATTTTCTATTGGACGTTTTTTACCTTGAAGTTTCTCTGGAGCGGGTGGCTAGGTTTGGCCAACAGGGCAGCGCTGCCCAGGCTTCGTGTTTTTGGGGCTGGGATGCGTTAGAAGCAGCGAGATGTTCGCCCACAGTTCATAAATAACGCACTTATAATGTATTAAAACTTGTAATTTCGTCTTGGATTGAAGGATGACTTCAGTCGCCACTTACTTCGGTAATTATCCAGGCTGCCTGGTCAATGCGATATTTTTCGGTGGGAGGACTCAGGTCTGAATGTCAAAACCCATTATTATTAACCCTAAGGTTATTAACCTAATTACGTGCTGCGGTGGCCCTGGCAGGCAGCGCTATGGGCGCGTAACTTGATACGGTTCTGCAGCGTGGCGAATGCATTGTTGCAGCACTGTGGAGACACTTCAATAACGGTGCTGCAGCGCATCTGTAGCACTGCTGACATGGAAATATCGGAAATTTGACGGTGTCGGGCATGCGGCAGCAGCGAGTCCGCAGCTGTTGCAGCGCTGTGACATTGCGCTGCTGCCGCGCGTCAGCAGCATTTTGTGTTTACAGGGTAAACACACGTAGTTGCAGCAGCGCTTCGCAAGGATGTCAGCGCTGCAAGTGCAGCACATGTCAACTGAAGCGCGCCAGCAGTGACTCAGCAGCGCTCTCTTAGAGCGAATTATCGAGAAACGCATGTAATGCGCATTCGCAGCTCGTGTTTGAAGCGCTGCAGTCGCAAGTTACGAACGCGCTGCCACAGCGCTGCAGGTAGTCTTTTGAATAAGGCGTTCCTGATCTGATCTGAGAACAGATCTGAGTGAAAGTACATCTGAAATGTGGTTTTAAACGCGATTCACGATATTTAAGAGCGTTTGAACATGGGTCCACGGATGATTTAATTTTTATCAAACATTAACAAACAAATTAAAACAAAATTTTATCATTCATATTGTTGTTGCTTTTCATAAAAATGTTCCATTTTTTATAAAACCTACAGTGTGTAATTTTTAACTCTAAAATGTATTGGAATAAGTTCCTTCTGACAAAGCCTATGTCTACTTAGGCAATAAAAAATATGGTAAACGACCCCATTGTACGATGTCACAATTGCAGCTAAGCACCATCCAGGAGGTGCAGACTCGCACTCCAGAGGGTAACCATTGTGCAATGCACGACAGTTCATTAGTCCTACCACCACTTGTGCAGAAGCCAACACCCCCTGGGATGGTGCAGCAGTCGCCAGTGTTTGGCTCAGGTGTGCCTTCCCCACCACCAATGGTGTTAGAGGCACCTGCACGAGTGCTACCAGCGGCACAAGATGAAACAGAAGGGCTGTCATCCCCACTGAGTACTCCCCCAGTGCATCAAAGAGCGATTCCTACCTCTCAGGCCCAAAAGCCACCACAATTACGACATTCTCAGGGACAACATGTTTTACCAGAGAGATTTTTTGATTTTCAGTTAAATAACTTTTGTTAGCCACAAAGTGGTATCTTGAGTTCTTTTATTGTGTTACCTTGAGAGCATATCCATCTCTGTGCAATTTTTATTGTTGGAAATGTCAGAATTCTTTTTTTCTGCATGTAAAGCTTTTTTTTTTTGCTAGGAAGAGGGTATGATGTATTTTGAAGTTGCCACCATATTCATTAGCACTAACTCCCCCTCAACTGTTTTGTTCCGCTGTCCCCTCCTCCCACGAATGTAACTTCCGGAGGTATGGCCCCCCTCTGGAGAATATAGACACGTTCAATGAACCTGCTGTTGTATTATTTATCACCCGGCTGCAATCCTAGCTCCAACTAAGTGTCTGAGAGCAAATATGAAAGGCACCTGGGCATTGTTAAAATGAAATCGCTAGCAAGATCCTATTTGTGGTGACATGGATAATGAAGACATTACTCGGAGCTGCTAAACATGTCTATAGCTCTGCGAGATAATCCTCCAAAAAGTAGATTACATACGTGGGACCTTCCCGCATGAGTATGGCAAAGAATTCATTTAGATTTCTTTCAACAATATTAAAGTGAATTTGTTTTTAATTGTGTTAGATGTGAACAGGAAGTAGAACCGGTAACCTCCACTTCGGCGAACCAAATTGTGAATAAACTAAGAACCATGTTTGCCCAGTTAGGCATTCCAAAACTGATTGCAAGCGATGCAAGACCACCTTTTACTTCTGAGGAATTCTCAAGATTTTAGAAGCAAAATGGTATTGAACAGAATTTATCTCCACCATATCCACTAATGGGCGAGCTGAAAATCCAATTAAGATAGTTGAAAAAAAGACTGATTTTACTGGAGAACCAGGATGTGAATACAGCTTTAAATAGATTTTTATTGGCATGCTACTCACTCCACTACAAATGAGTCTTGCCAAATTAATGTTTAAATGGCAGCTTAGGACTAGACTAGATTTAATTAGACCTTGTGTCTCAGATACAGTAGCTGACAAACAAAGTTAGCAGATAGTTAATGCTTGAGGGAGTGAAACCAGAGAATTGGTAATAGGGAAACCGGTACTGGCAAGAGATTAAAGATGGGGGAATTATAAATGGATTGAAGCAAAAATTGTAAAGCGTTACCTATTTAGAGCAATTAGAATCGGGAATTAACTGGGAGCGGCACATGCACCAGTTAATTGGATTGTAATCAATTGTTGTAGCACCAGTAGTCCTACCAATTCCAATACATTTGACAGGCCTAATAGCAGTAGGTGCTTCTAATAGTTCGGATATGCACATAACTCACCCACACTCCAATTTATAGCTGTATCACCCTACAGCTACAGCGAATAGTCAAAAGATGCACTACCCAGATTAGGAAACCTGATTAAATTAAATTTGTAATTACAAAATGTCCTCGGACTTGCAATCAATAGTTCATACAATGATTATGTATTTTGGGTTATATTTTTAACTTTAATTTTGGTGCAATTGGAATAGTGACTTGTTATAATTATATCATTTAATTTTCATTACATGTCATAATGTTCAGTTTATGTAACAGTGATACAGTTAAGGCCATTTAAAACGAAGTTGAGGGGACTGAATATTTACTTTGTAATAACCGAACTTCATTACATGTGGACCAGTTTTTCCGAGCTTCTCTTTGACAGGGAATAGCCTTCACGTTGTTATAACCGTAACTTCGTTATAAACGGGTTTGACATAAGTGGGCTTGACTGTGTTTTGTATTGCTTTTCTGAATAGTTAATTGTGTTTAAGATTAAGGAGGGAGGAGTGTAATGCATTTAAATAGAAATAAAGTACTGTTGTTGGTGGAACGCTGGTCAAGGGTTCAGTCTAAGTGAAGGTTGCGGCTACTATGGATGTCTTAAATAAAAGTCCATTGTTAGAGATGGTAACAGAATGGTAATGGACTGTAATGAAAAAAGTCATTAAATAAATCGCTTTTTATTACGCTATTCCTTGGTCCTGCATGCCTGGTTCATGCATAACAATATTACAGTAAATGTATTTTATATTTAGGTAGATACCAAGGGCATAATGCTAATGAAATAAAGGTTAAAAGTTAATGAAATGGTTATTTGAATGACTTTTGTTTTGTTTATTAGAGCAAATAGATATCCTCTTTAAAATTTTATTGCCACAGACAGTAAACATTGATTGACCCCAGAGAATTATGAACAAAGAGAAAGTGCAATCTTTGATCATTCAATAAAAACCCAATGAGATGGGAGAGCGATTTCTTAAGAAATTGCTCTCCCATCTACAAATGTGTACAATCGTAAATTATTTTGGGTACACTCAGTGGATGTGACTTAACGGTTAATGGAGCATTTATGGAATGCTTAAAAATGGCTGCAGAACACTTCAGAATGGTTGCAGGAACATTCATTGCAAATGCTTCAGAATGTTTGCAGGAACATTCATTGAATGCTTCAGAATGGTTGCAGGAATGTCCACTTAATGTCTATTTTGAACATTGCAGAAACATATCGTGACATATTGAATGTTCTGGAAACCCTTATTTGAACATTGTTGCAATGTTCATGCAATGGATTGATGAACGTTCATTTAACATTGCAGCAACGTTTCTGTGCAGCAGTGGGGCCTTCAAATAGATATTAATTAAAATATGTTTCTTTTAACTGTACATACACTAAAGATTGGCTGTACAGATTTAAAAAATGTTATGTTTGATGAGTATGTGATAAGGAAAGTGAACTTTATATTAGAAGTTATAAGATACGTATTGCATCTGCAAATCTTGATCCAGGAAAATATTATCAACACAGACAATAGGAAGTTGAGATTTTTCTACATTATGATTTACTTGTTTTTGCAGAAATACTATTGTTACTGTTTTTCGGGATATACTAAAAATCTAGGATTTGAAAAGAAATTGAATTCAGAATCCGGTACGTATCTGAATCGAAGGATCAAAAACCGAGACAATTTAAGATTGGAACCAAGGCAAGGACCCAGTTCTGGAAAAATCCTGGATCCGTGCATCACTTTCAAGGAACTAATAGCACTAATTAGAAACTCGTATACTGATTTACTCGTGTACTAGCTGATGAGGTAGGTTAGATTTTTTTGAATTCAAATTGTGAGGTTGACGGCCAAAAATTCAAATTTTTTCATCATTTAAAAATTTTGGGAAAAGGTTGGAAGTAGGCTGATAGGTCTGTGATTGCGACATTGGTGATATCTCCCATTTTTATGGTGGCTTATCTTCAAAGGTTGTGGAAATATGCCCATTTGCAATGAGATGTATAGGTATTCCATTACATAATTCCAAAACCATGGTTAAAAAATATCCCATCACCAGTGAGAAATATACGGCAACTTGACATATAAATGGCACAGATACTTTAAGTGTTGTCAGGGATATCAGCAGAGCCATATGAAGTTTTGTTGCAAAGATTATATTTAGCCTTTTCCAGAATCTCCTCGGTGTTGGATATAACTCGAAGAAATTAGTGATTAGCAAATGGTAGGGGAAAAGAGTTAATTTCAAAATTTCATTTGGTGGGAAGGTACCTAATTGCTATACAGCAGCACTGCTGTATAGCAATTAGGTACCTTCCATTTCCAGGCCATTTCCATCTCAAATCATGCAGGAGGTGCAGGATGACCATCATGGATTTTTCTCAAAAAAATATATGTTATAGACCAATAAGAGACATTCAAAAATCTGCCTTTTTTATTTTTATATATTGATTTTTTATGAACTTACAGCCATTTAAAAAAATCACCTAAAATGGCCGTTTTAACAAGCAAGGGGAAAACTGTGAATTTTCAAATGTCTCTGATTTGGCCAATAATGAAGCTAGGATGTTGAAGATTTTTTTGTTTTGCAGTGCTTTCTTTGTATTTGTATTCCATGCTTTGAAAAAAGTTGGAAGTTAAATGGGAAATGGAGTATAAATTTCACAATTGTTTAAAAATCAGAAAATTGTTCTAACTTTAACAATTTTTTTTACAGCTATGAAATGTGTTAAAAGAGTAAAATTCAGTTTTACAGGTATCATTTAGTCATATTAGTGACAGCATATTTTTCAATAGCTCTGATAATGTTGCATTTCCATGAAATATGCCTTCAAAGTATGAACAATTGCCATTTTTGCATAAACAAAAGAGGCTATATTTCAAAAAACCCATCTTTAAAAATTATGAAAATTGGCTAAAATATACCAAGAGTGATGAGCATTAAGCCCATGCAAAAAGAGTGGGCAATATTTTTGTTGATAATTAATTATGAATTTTATAAGTTAGTGCATTACACCCATCAGCCAAGTTGGCACATTTTGCCTGGTTCCTATGATATTTCCAATTTTAAAAAGCAATGAGGAGTCTGAAATTCTGAATTAGTCCTAAAAGAGTTAAGAATTCATGACTTTATTTTAGTTATTACTTATTAGTTACTATGGTTTATTTAGTTGCCGTTCATTATATCTCAGATTGAAGCTCTGAGACAATTCATTTTCAAATGAATTGCCTTAATTAAAAAATTAACTTGATAACTTAGTTTGATCACTCCATCCATCCATCCATCATTGAAAATAGGATCGTCCACATTTTACTCCTTGCGTCCAAAGTGGGTAAAATGTCAGCCAGTGAAAGTGGTATGTGCTTGTGTTTACTGCAGCAACTTGAAGCTGATATGTGGAACTTTGAAAAACTTGACAGGCCAGAAGACTGAAGAACGGAAAATTTGTGGAAAAATCAAGTTTATTCATTCTTATTATGAAGAAAGGAGCTTATTTATGTTGTGTTTATGTGAGAACCACAAAGAAGAATGTTGGTAGCAGGAGTGTGGAGAATGTCCAGGGGCAGAAGGAATTACAACTGAAGCAATTACATTTAGAAGACACAGGAGAAGAAATAACTTATGCTCTGTGGGAAGCTGGTGATTTGATAAGAAGGATAGCTAGTGTGACGAAGTTTGTATCTGATGCAAGAGTTTGGATAACAAAAGGAGTCTTCCATAGTTACATTCAGAAAATACAGAGAGATGGAATAGCACAAATAAAGAATTCTGCTATCCATGGTAGTACCACTTCGACATTAGTCCTTCATTTTGACTTTGCTGAAAACTGGTCGGTTGTACTTCCAAATGAAGTTCAAAGCTACCACTGGAATGATTCCCAGGTTTCTTTATTTACATGTGTAGCCTACTTTTCTGGGAAAACAAAGTCATATGCAGTGGTTTGTGATGACTTAATTCATGATAGTGCGCATGCACTCTGTGCATTGAATGTGGTAAAGCAAGAAATAATTCAAAGTTACGCAGAGGATTTTAATTCGGTAACATATATATCAGATGGAGCAGCTTCCCATTTCAAGAATAGGTATCAAATGTATGAATTAAGATCAAAGATTCCTGAAAATATTACAAGGAAATGGGTTTTCTCTGCCACCGGTCATGGGAAAAGTGCATGTGATGGTGTAGGAGGCCTTTGCAAGCATTATGCTACAAAGTTCAACCTGCGGAATGACAGTATTGATGCCATTAGAGAAGCAAGAGGGTTTGTCAGATCTGTATCAAACTTGCTTAAAAATACAAGTATTGTCCTTTTAAATCGTGGCATAGTAGAGAAGTTTCACCAGGAGAAGAAAAAAGAATGGAGTAGTGTCAAAGCTGTAGTGGGAATACAATCAACTCATTACTGGTATGTGGATAAAAGAGATACAATGATAGCCAGAACAGTGACCCACGTGATGCAGAAACTCACTGTTAGTGACAGACAGAGATTAGTGTACAAAATAAGTGATTTTACCATTGGCGACTTTATTTCGTGCATATATGACAATCACTGGTGGATAGGTTGTATAACAGTGGTATCAGATGAACTTGGAGATATCACTGTGTCTTTTATGAGTCCTCATGGTCCAGCCAAGGGATATAAATAGCCACTTCAGAAGGTTGAGTGCATTATACCACTTAGAAATATTCTTTTAAAGATAACACCACCTTCTCCCTGTGGCCGGTCAGGACATTTGCACAAATTTGACAAGAACGAAGTGAAGGCAACCGAAGAAATATATGCACAAAATTAATTTTTAAGCATGAGTAGTTATTTTCTAATGTCATTATTATGTATATAACAAGTGATCAAACTAAGTTATCAAGTTAATTTTTTAATTAAGGCAATTCATTTAAAAATGAATTGTCTCAGAGCTTCAATCTGAGATATAATGAACGGCAACTAAATAAACCATAGTAACTAATAAGTAATAACTAAAATAAAGTCATGAATTCTTAACTCTTTTAGGACTAATTCAGAATTTCAGACTCCTCATTGCTTTTTAAAATTGGAAATATCATAGAAACCAGACAAAATGTGCCAACTTGGCTGATGGGTGTAATGCACTAACTTATAAAATTCATAATTAATTATCAACAAAAATATTGCCCACTCTTTTTGCATGGGCTTAATGCTCATCACTCTTGGTATATTTTAGCCAATTTTCATAATTTTTAAAGATGGGTTTTTTGAAATATAGCCTCTTTTGTTTATGCAAAAATGGCAATTGTTCATACTTTGAAGGCATATTTCATGGAAATGCAACATTATCAGAGCTATTAAAAAATATGCTGTCACTAATATGACTAAATGATACCTGTAAAACTGAATTTTACTCTTTTAACACATTTCATAGCTGTAAAAAAAATTGTTAAAGTTAGAACAATTTTCTGATTTTTAAACAATTGTGAAATTTATACTCCATTTCCCATTTAACTTCCAACTTTTTTCAAAGCATAGAATACAAATACAAAGAAAGCACTGCAAAACAAAAAAATCTTCAACATCCTAGCTTCATTATTGGTTAAATCAGAGACATTTGAAAATTCACAGTTTTCCCCTTGCTTGTTAAAACGACCATTTTAGGTGATTTTTTAAATGGCTGTAAGTTCACAAAAAATCAATATATAAAAATAAAAAAGGCAGATTTTTGAATGTCTCTTATTGGTCTATAACATATATTTTTTTGAAAAAAATCCATGATGGTCACCCCGCACATTTCATAGTGCTCTGCATGATTTGAGATGGAAATGGCCAGACTTGTTTTATTCTCTCTGGAGCTTCAATGAAGTAATTATTCAGAACATTCACTAATTCATGAGGGTTAGATTCTAGGGGGCCAGCATTTTGTAAGTTTTTAATTGTTGGAGTATAACCAATTCTAATACATATATGTAAAGAGCTGTTAGTGTGGTTTGTGACCACAATAAATAAAAGCCTAGATACAGCTAAGAAGTAAGTATCTTGAATATTGTTTTGACACTCAATGGATCTGACTGTTCATTTCTTATACTTTTCTTTACACTTTTAAACTAGGAAATGGGATTCAAAATAATGTTTAAATATTGCTAAGAAGAGATTAATTTTGTCATCAAAGACAACCGCAGAATAAACATCCTCCCAAGTTTAATTTTTTTATCTGAAGACAAACAGATGTAATTATCATGACAAACTGTTTAATAAGTCCAGTAATGGCCCTTAAATTTGGGCATATGAACTGAGGTAATATTCACTTTAATTGTAATGTATCAGAAACCTGGATTTGATACAATTGTATGAAGTTCATTCACAGGAATATTGGTTATTATTTCGGCTAAGGCAGTAGAACTGCCTCTGAATATTCTTGTTTCCCTATTTACAGCGGCATATAGGCTAAATGGTTTTTAGCAGGGAAGTTAGGCTGATAGCTTGGGGCAGGAAACATCAAGAAAGTTGATATTAAATTCACCACAAAAATTGATAAAACTTGGTGTGTGTTGGATTGGAGTGATAGGTTATCCATGAAAGTGTTGTTAAAACCACCATTTGGATATCTATTGATGCATGCCAGAATTATTTTGAGGGTCACGCAGTTTGACCACAGTGAATTCAAATTGCTTATCTATCCTTATCACATTTTTTTGTTAACAGGTTTGGAAGAAATATAATATTTTACACAAGTGCACATACCGCCACTTTTGTAATTTATTAGATCTACAAGAAACATCACTGCGAGAGAAACCTGGTGTTTTCACACTCAAGTTCAGATGTTTTCATTCAATGTTCATTAAAGCACTAAATATGAATGTTTTTTAAGTCAGTACAGAACATAACACTCAGGCCTTTAAGTTTATTTCTCAGACTTTGCACATTTGATAATATAAGTTGAGAGAATAACTCACTTCAATTATTTCACTATTTTTCTGCTGTTGAGAGGTGAAGTTTCTAAAAAGAATACCGTCCAATGAATACATTTCTTGGCCAGAGACTGGGGTCTCACCCAGTTTCAACAAGATCATTGCAGAGAGAGAGATACGAGAAAAGGCATAGTTGCCCCAAGTTACCTTAAGTTGCACCAACTTGATTTCGACTCAGTTTTGAATATATGTATTCCCTCAGAGATTCCACAGATGCATCCTGCTTGAAATTCCCTATGTGAAGGAAAGAAATCCCATTGAGTGCACAATCTTCAAGGAATGAACCTATTTTTGTGTGAGCATTTAACGGGGTGAATAACAGGCCTGAATATGATGGACTCAAAGCAAGTGAAGGATCAATAAAGAGACGAAAGGTGAAACAAAAGTTGAAAACTTGGAAATATCTTTGTGCATAAAATTCAGTGTTTCCCAGGGCAAATTATTGTGACATGGCAATATGCTGCTGACTATAATTTCTGAATTCATACCTATCTATTGGACAATGAAGTAATTGATTTCATGATTTTCAGTCATGCTGCATTGCAAAAGTACCTATATCCTAACTTGATTATTGCATCAGCTGCTATGGTCTTCTAGGGAATTCTGATCCTCTCTGGTTGTGAATGATTCCCAGTGAATGTGATCACTACAATTCATTAGGTGACTCATGAAATTAATTTGTCATGAATGCTATTTGCAGGAATAGGTTTTTGCAGATGTCAAAGTTTTTACGCATAGCAAAAATAATTCTCAACAACTTCTAATTCCAACAGACTGTCCAGTCATGCCTTCAAAAGAAATCTGAAAGAAAAAACATGTTTCTTTTAAAGCAATTTAAGCAAGAAGACCATGGTACAGTAAGGAAGAGCCCATCCTACAGGTCGAGTGGGTCGAAAATCCCACTCACCATTGTGACTTCATATCATACCATTCAGCCCATAGTTCTTGCATCATGGCTTTCCGAAGCAGAAAAGAAGACTGGACACTTGTCATCCACCTGTGATGGTGGAATACAACTGCTACTCAACGGGACTGATAGTAAGGGCGTGTCCTACTATAGAATAGGGATGAGATAAAAAATGGAGGTGGTGCATATTTACACGATTAGTGGATGTGTCATTGCACATTATGCTGGTTCTTCATAAAGAAATCATGAAAACACTTCTCACACCTAGAATTTTTTCACAGCCTAGTTCAAATCTATCTGAAAATACACAGAAACCCTCCATTGAGTGTGGGGTGGCCACTGATGTTGAGTACTATTAGTATACATGCCTGAGTAAGTGATGAAATTTGCCTGGATGGTATTGTCCATTTGATCGAGCCATGCGATGAATTCTGTCAAAGTACAGTTCACAGCCAATATGTAAAATGCTACTAAGGACAATGTGTACAATGTTTTATAAATTTTCACTAAGAGATAATTTCCTGATTATTCAGTACACATGTATGTGTTTAAAGATAATTGTATGAATGGTTAATGAATAAATATCCAAAATGGTCAAAAGAATCAATAAAAAGAGATTTGGCATAATGAAATATTTTTATTTAAAGGCTTGACACAAACTAATACATACTTAATAATTTGCATTTTTTTGAAGAATTGAAAGCATGCACACGAAAACGTTACCTTCACAGAATCCACCTAGCATGATCATAAGGGCACAGGACATTTCTAAAAAAACACTGAATATTTTCATCTAATTTGGACAATGGGTTTTAAATACTGTGAATCTCACCTAAATGGCCAACTCCTTACGCAGCCACTTTTTCCTTGAACCGAATATATTCCCCATACAACCAAAGTAAATTTCCCCTCGTTTCAGCGGCCAATCACAAACATTTCTTTTGTGAAAGTATTTTGGAAAATACTAAGAGAATTATTCTCTTCTATTCCTAAAACTGTATGTTTTATGAAGCACACAGTTATTACTAGAGCCTTGCTAGCACAGCGTGTGCCCCTGGTTGACAGATAAATTACCACTCAATTTTCCAGAAGCGGCCACTACTCCATGGCCAGTTCTGTTTCATTCATGCCACCGACCGGACAAATCCAATCCAACGGGTGATTATCATGTGGGTTTTTAAGTCTGTACCCTCCTTTAGAGGCACCTCAGACCGAGAGGAAAAGTATAAGCTTGGGAATTGAAGGGTGGAGAGAAACCCGGTGTCAACATCAGCCTGCCCTTAACAAAAGTCGCCAAGGGGATCACGGCTTAACACTCCAGCCGGCAGATGGTCACTAGCCCCCAGGGAAGGACCATTTGGTAGACTGATATGGTAGTCGGCATGGAAAATCAACAGACAGGTTTTGTAACACTAAATTCTTGCCCTCGGGAGCTGTAAATGCATTTTTTTCACACTTTATTATCCATATTTATGCAACGTTCATACCACAAACTCATTTACTTTTGGGTAGGAAGAAGGATGGGCCATGCTTGCACCAAAACAATGATCTAAGAAGAAATGTACCTAACAGAAAGTCTGTGTTGGATGTTCTCCAATATTGGAGAGGAAAAAGAATATTGAAATGTAAGGAAACCTCTAGGGTAATATATGGAGTGGTAGGATTCTCGGTTGGCAAGGGTCAATTGCTTCCGAGAAAGTAAGCTTCAAATTACGAGTCTGTGCTGTAGTCAGTTGGGTGTTTATTTTTATTTCAGTGGTAGAGAAAGGGTAGAAAACGGATGTGGTGGTTGGCATGTTTCAGGAAATGCTACAATTTATCTTTCCGTGCATATACATACATAATTGGTTATCAATATTGCTGTCAATATTGGAAGGTTTCCATCCTAGCCATGCATTTGTTAATACTGATCAAGGTGGAGTATTCTATCAACTAATTTTTTTTAATCTCCAGCCTTCAGAAGGGGTCTTGGTGGCCTAGTGGGTAGAGCATTGAGCTGCTGACCGGAGGGTCCCGGGTTCAAATCCCGGGCAAGAGCCTTTCTGGATATCCCCATCTAAAAGCCTCGAGATTCGATTTTCTGCATGACAGAAATTTTTTTTTCTGTGTGTCAGGAAATCACAGGTGGCCCAGGGAAAGGAACTGGCCCCACTACCCTGAATGTGTGAATTTCACATGCCCTTGGCATATGGAGTGAGCTCTACTCTCACCTATCAAAGACCAACCTTCGGGTTGAATCACTGAGTGAGTGAGTGAGCCTTCAGAAATGAGGCATGTAAGGTGAGACTTAAACAGCAGCATAGTAATAGAAATCCATTGGCCATTTTACCACCCAAAATAAATAATGAATAAGTTAGTATGTGGACTGCTTAGTATTGGATTGGAAGGAGTTTAACTCCATTCTGTGGTCACCTCCATATGTGGCCACATTTCTTTTGGCCGCCTAAGACAGGTTTCACTGTACAGTGAAGATCAATTCCTGTAAAGATGAAGAAAATCAGAGTTGAACAACATGGCCTCTTCTTTTCCAAAATTCCTCTATTACCCGTAAGGAAGTACAGCAATGAAACATTAACAACTGGGACATGCCCTTTTAAATGATACGCTGGTGATAATTATCAAAGGGCTTCCTCTGACCCAGCCACGCGCTCTCATGGAAAACACCATCTGCTGAAACACCACTTCTGTCCAATATTCTACACAAGAGACAAAACTCCCAGGCGAGGCCCCATCCATCCTTAACCATCCCTTCTCATTATTTTTCTTTTCTTAAGATTTGCTTTCATTCCAGATCAATCAAACGGGATATGCTAAGCATCTATAACTACGATTGCCCTTCTTAGGCCATCCCACTTACTAACACACGGTAATCGCCAAACCTAACAGATTTAATTACCACTCTTATGCATGCCATTAAGTTTCACCCATGCCTTTTAACCATATCCTTGGCATGTGTATTAATAATAATAATCTTTACCATGGGCAAAGCCCAATTTCCAACAAAATAGTTACAAAAATGTAAAGTAATTACAATGTAAAGCATACCATGAGACACATCAAAAAGTAGAATTTAAAATACAATGTAGAAGTGGAAAACAAGTAAATATATATACAGTAAAAATGTGAAATACACCTAAATATGTTTAAGTACATTTGTGCTATATGAAGAATAAACAAGAACTACAGTAGTTTTTAAAGACTACAACAAGTACCTAAGATAGGTAAAAAAAATTAAATAAACAATATGAGTCAATAATTAAAGGAACACCTGGGTTCATGGTGGTCCTCTAACATCAGGTGACATAATTAAGTCTGTTTATAAACAATAAGTGGGTCAAGAAATATATCTACACCAACTTCATTAGATATTTTGTTATAAGACCACATTTACTATACTATTGGATGTTAAATTATCTCAACAGCATTTGATAAAAAACATTTTAGAACTTCTTGTTGTAGTAACTAGACAGTTAAAATGAATAAATTCAAGGCAATGGGAACAGCATAACATATTATTACACAATTTATACAAAAATAAGAAGTCACATAATTGTCTTCCGGCCTCTAGTGGATTTAAGCCTAAAATCAACATTGCCTCAACATCAGGAGTGCACACCTAGTGCTTATCGCACTGAGGAACTCCGGAGAGTACATGAACGTCTTGTGAGCACACATTTGTTACATCTGCAGTTTGCGATTTAGTAAACAGCTTCAATACAGTTTAAAATGGGACCATGAATATCTATGGAACAAAAAAAGTAAAAGTTCAAAGTTTAACTTAGCAAAGATCTTGGCAAAGTCTGTACATCACACCTGTAGATTTAGTTCAAAGGAATCGACAATAGAAAGATGAAAAGTCACCAGGTAAGTAACGGTTGAATTACCTGGTCTAAAACCATTTTGTTATGGAACAAGAAAGTGACTTAGCAGTGGAGATAGTGAACTACGAATTTTACTCTCCATAGCTATTGCTAGTACCGAATGAGTAGTTATGGGTCATCAAATGGTTATGTCACATTAATGGCTGGACTTGTGTAACGGTACAACAAAACTAAGTTTTAAGATAATTGGCAAGAAACCATTAGAAAATGATTTGTCAATTTGGATGCAGAGTGGATAAGATTTAATAGAAGCACACATTTTCAAGATTACAGCAGGGACATTGTCTGGACCACAACCTATATCTGTGGTAAGACCTTTCAGCTTCTGTTCTATTTCGTTCACTGCCACTGATATGGAACCAAAATTAATATGAGAAGACAAAAAATAACCTGAGAGTACATATGGTCGAGAATCAGTAAGTACAGAAGAAAAGTTACATGCAATAAGGTTTGAAACACCATAACAGTGATCAGCTGCTGATTCATGCAAATACATACTTGTAGGTAATGTATTGTTTGCATAGAAAATTAAAATTATCCAAAAAACTATTTAAGTTATGTGGAATTCAGTCATCCATGTTATTCATGTACCTAGTTATCATGACAGGCTTTCAGGGATTGCAAACTAGATGTGAAAGCCTCAGTGGGGTCACCCCCTGAAATACAAAATAGCAGAATTCCCAAAAGCAAAAAACTCAACCTTAACAGGGACTGAAGCCAGAACCACAGGGGAAAAGGAAGCATTGATAACTCAGGAAAGAAATAAAAATTTGGCACGTCCTACACTATTTATTATTATCAACCATGGTTTGGACATGTCAAAACCATGGCCGATAACAATAAAATAGAGCGGAACATAACAAATTGTAATTTCTTTCCTCTAAGTGAGTTCCATAAAGTCTAAGACTATTATATTTGAATCATACTTGTTAGCTCAATTGGCAACTGGCAAGAAATCAGGGGGTTCCAGGTATGAGTCCCGGCCAAGGTGAATTTTTTCCTTGAGGAAAGATAACAGACTTTGGCTTAATTCTTGCTTTTAGCTGTATATTTTGAGAATTTCTGATAGTAATCACCCGTAGCATGTGTGCATTTATAAATGGAACAGTGCAGATGCTTAGCTTTACATTAATTAGTTACGGGCACAAAACATGAGGACAACCACGTTTCAACCAATACGTTGAAACCTACTATCATATTAAAAGAGGTAAGTTTGAGCATCTAAGTCCCTTTCATTTTTGTTCTCGGGCCACGTGCTACTCTTGCACCAAGGCATTGCAAAAATTACAGTCAGCAACCTTAGACTCCGATCATAAAAGTAGCTCTTTAAATTATTACAGAAAAAACCTTGTTAATGCACTTTAATTGCATTACATATGCATTTGAAAAATAGAATTGCAATGGAAAGACAAAAATAAGTTTGTAAAGACCACTTAGGCTGCATAGGCAACTATTTGGATGTTGGTAGCACTGCCATGAAACTTTGACAATTATATCCAAGTGGTGTAGGTCAAACAACTTGTAATTAAATGAAAATGAAACGTGTTTCCTTCATTGTCAAAATAAAACAAATCCACCAACAACAGAACTCTATTCTTAAGAGCCGAGTCTAATAAATCGATACTTCAGTGTAACACTACCAAATTCTTAGGATTATCACTTAATGTGAATCTTGATTGGCAACCACATACAAATGGAGCAATCACAATAATGGCTACTGGGATTTACATGATGAGAAAACTTACCCCAATACAGTGTGAGTTTTATATACCACGCTAACATTTATTCTTAATTAGCTGTGGGATTGTCGGCGAAACATTACTGCTGCTACCAAGGCATTTTCTATGCAAAAAAAAGTGCTGTCAATTCCATGTTGTAGGTTTCAACAAGAATGCCAGGAAGGCCATTATGTAGGAGACTAATGGTAATCACTCTGCCTGGTATATACATAATTATTATTCAATGTTTGTCAGAAATAACTGGCACTTGCTTTTGCCTGATTCTATCAAACATAGCGACACTTGTCGTAAATAAAATGTACATTAGGTAATCAGCTACTAAGCGTTCTCAAAAGAGGTTCTTATCACTAAGGCTCAATAATTTATGACAAGATTCCAGTGTGTTAAAAATGTAGCCAGCCAAAATGTCTTTGACACTGAATTCAAGAAACAACTTATTCAAAAGATCTACTAGTGTGGAGGAGTTTTAAAATGACAGATTGTTATATACTATTCATCCTAGCCTTTTCCTACGTTGTATACATGTATAACTGACATGAAAATAAAGATTTCTTGTGAAAGCATGAGTCATCGACAGGTTAGTACAAGGTGCAAAAAACTAGCACGCGCTCAGAATCAATCACTGAGTGGAAGCCACAAAGTTGTTTTTTCTTTCCGATTAGGACAAGTTACACGAAGTCAGCCCGAAACCATTCGATTAGCTGAGACCCGACTAATTTATTCTGTGATGAACAATTAAAGCAACTTAATTTCTAGCTTACTATGTTCAGCCTCGAAAAATGTACCAAGAGAGTTCGATGAAGGCGCTCGAAATACTTGCTGAAAGAACAGGATTGAAAAAAATTATGTAGTCAAAAATGTTCACATTGATACGTAATAAAATATCTGTCAGGAGGATAAAGAAAGAGATCGGCATTTACATGCCATATATCATTACAAAAAAGTGGTCTCTTTAAGGGCCTCTAATATTGGCACTTTAAAAGATGACTGATGGAAAACACCCCATTGGATGAATAGGAAGAGGGTTAATACACGATCAAGGGATAACAAGCAATCGATGGATAAATCCGCTACGAGAACCAACACTAGTGACAACACCTTTCAGCACTAATCCTTACGTAGAACCAAATACAATCATAGGAAATCCGTCCTCACTGGCCAATAGTATCGTTCCTTTATTCATTTGTCAAGAGAATAAATTTCTGGGTGTATCCTGAGCTGTTAGCGGAAAAATCATACCTAGAGCAAAGGCATGTAATTCATTGAAATGCTTACCTTGGAAATTAATTGTTCAATACACTGTAACTGTGAAAAAGGGAACGATAATACTTTCCTCAGTTACGCTCGTTACGCTAATCGTTAGGCTTGATGCGCTGAGCGTCATGGGAAGGAAGCCATTTTGGTTGACGTAAGAAGGAGCTCTGTGACGTCAACTTCGGATGGTTTCGGGCTCTGACATAGGGATGTGATTGGTTACGATTTTAGCCGAACAGGTCAATGTCTGAAGCATCCAAAATTTTGTGGGTGAAGTGAGGAATAATCCTAGTTTTTCCTAATGTTATATCACGTAATATTTTAAGTTTGGGTTTGAGTAACCCTCAGGATATTGTGAGGGTACAGTAGCCCTAAGCAGTGAGAAAACTGGTGCATGTACGAGAGCAGTGAACGTGAGGAAGAAGAATTGTAGGACCGTGCACTTGCTGCCATCCCCCGTCGGTTTCGTGTGCAGGAAGGTGTTCGCAAGAAATGTGATTAATCCATGAAGTTCATGAACACGAACGGAATATTTCAGCGCCTTTAGAAATGAGTGGACGTCCAAGAACCACGTCCTTTGCTGAGGGTAACAAGCAACCTCCTCATCCTCCGTTAGGAGGCATGAAAATAAGTAGTAAGTGGAGTTACTCAGCAGAGCTTCAGTAGCAGTGACGTCGGTTAGGCCTAATGTTGGTTCAACATGGCTGCTGATGCTTTCTGCTTTATCTGTGAACTGTATATTTATTGTCAGCTAATTTTTCTAGTTTCGTAAGTTATGAGGGTCAATAATTCATTGCTTGTAAGGTTGCCCCTAAGCTTTTCGTTAACGCCTTCATGGCTGAGGATAGGCGGCGTTGACTCTCAGCCCATTGAACATGTTTGATTCTCATTTTAGTGATTATTTATGTGCCCTTTTGGTTTATTGTATTCGCGAGTGTTATGAGAATGGTTGTGCCGTGTCTAGTAAATTTTTTACAGTGTTCTGCGGCGGAATACTGATTATAGTGTAGAAATTTGGTCGTGCATTTTAATGTACGGCGTAGTATTTTAAATCTTTGCTGGTGAGTAATGTCCGAATTTACTTGCATTCTTTGATGAAAAATAATCGCAGTGAAATTAAGGATTTACATTTGGAGTGGTGCAAAGGCAGCCGTTAATATTAACGTACATTATTAAGTAACGTAATTTAGCTAATAAATTCCAATTTTTTCTATTGAAAATGATGGCCTTGATAATAATTTAGAGTTATTTTAATTAATTATTGGGGTGTGTACGTACTAGGAAGCCTCATTATTCGATTACAACCATTTATCTAATTACCTTGTACGTACTAAATGTTTGAAAAAATTGTTTTGCTAAAACGTTTCCTTTGCCTTGCTGAGGTAGTGCGAGGAAAGTCAATTTCTGCTATCATGTTTTTATATCGTTTGCAGCCTGATTTTGAAGGAATAGGACGGAGTATCCTATTGTGGTTAGTGCTTTGTATTTAAAAATTCTCTTTTTTCTCGAGGTTAACATTTGAACCTTTTCAAGTATTGTGATTCGCCCTATATATTCGCTGAGAGCAATCCTGAATGGTGTAGACAGCTGGCTGACCCTATTCATGACTCTCGTTAATGGCTGTTCGGTTGAAAGTTGTTGGGTTTTATGTAATCATTTTGCGACCAACAAGTAAGTTTAGTAGAGATTTAATTAAGCAACCGGAAAGAATTTATTATGATTTAATATTACTCTGCCCATTTTTAGTGTATTTATTGATATGGTTATTTTCACTTGTTTTTTGTAACTATTACGACATCCTCCCTATGATTTAGGGAATATCTCCAGGCAATTTTGCCCCTTGGTACATATATTAGCACCGATTCCTAGTTATTGCTCGATAACGCGTGTCATTTTCGTATGCGCTACAGTGTTAGTAATTTTCCATCGGGTACTCATGACACGATTAAATGTTGAAGTGAGTGCGGGACGGCAGCTGTCGTCGAGGGTTACTGTGGCAGCGATCACTTGTGGACCTCCTTCGTCCTTTTTATCGTCTCTGGCGGCTCATGCCATCTCGCGAGCGTAGCTGGAAGCGTCCGAGGGAGGAGGGGGTGGGGAAGGGCCCTCGCCCTGCTTTTGTGTCCGGAGGGTGGGGCGGTGTGCACCTGATTCTGACCATTACGAATTTTGGGAACACGTGCGGGCTGTAGTGGCGGTAGCCGTCTGTGACTCTTGCATTCCGCGTGATTTATTTGCCTTTCGGAAGCAATGGGAAGATGATTGGTTGTTCTGTCGCGGGGTGACCGCGAGGGCTCGGGAGTCGTGCTCTCTCCGTGCGCGCGCCGCTCGTCACCGAAGCTGCGTGTTCGTCGCCAGCCTTGTCCTTCCGCACTTCGTCGCGAGTCTGTCGTGTGCCATTTTCTGTGTGGAATTCGCACATCCTTGCCATTCGGTTGAACTGGCTACGGAGGTGTTGGGGGGAACAGTAGTGGGAGCATGTTGAATTATTCTCGGTTGGGGCCTTGCGTGCGTGGCAGCGATGGCGATGTGTGATCGCTGTTACAGGCGTGGCGGTCCCACTTCTGCCCCCGTGCCTTCCTCAATCACGCTGCTTCGCTAGTACGCATTCAATGCGATATGTACCCAATGCATTTCGTGTGTGATTGCCGACGCATTCCATTCAAGCTGTCTTTTCGGGAGTTGGCGCGAAGGGGAGAGGCTTTCCCCCGCCCTGGGCGTTGTTCATCGATTGCTTTTCCCGGAGCGCCTCCATTCGGCGCGGTTCGTCGATTCTCTTGCGATGAGCGGGTCCTCACATCGCCCAATTCTCGGTGCATCGAAAGGCGTTGCAATTCAAGTCTGCCGATGTTGCGAGACATTTCTCCATTGCAGGACTCTGTCCTTCCTCATCGCGGCACCAGCTGCCTACTTTTGCTGGATCGACCTCCTGCCACCCTACGCGCCCCCTATCTCACTCTCACCTATTTCGTATCACTCCCCCGCCTTTCCTCTCCTGCATGTGCCTCGTGCCCCTGTCTTCACTTGAACCATCACTGATTGTCGCTAGTCTGCGTCTTTTACCATAAAATGAAACGCACTAGCCTAACTAAATACTTCCAACTTCTCTTTTCGCTCCGGGAGTGGTTATGCGAGTCGTAATCGCATTCTTTTCTCGACGTATAACCAAATGATTTGGCCGTTCGTCATTCCCGTCAATTCTAAAGATCGGCGTGTGCTCTTCCTCGTTTCTCCTGCGATCTCAAGTAGTTGTGCCCGGATAAAGATCCCTTTTCGTTCCCGTAAGCTGTTTCTGTTCTCTCCCCAGTATCCTCTCCCTCGCATACTGACTTTTTTACCCGCCCATCATTTGCAATGTCGGGCTTCAATACCCTGCTGGATGAGTTGTTCCGACTATTTCCAATGTCTCGACTCCAACCACTGCTCCAGTGCGTCTCTGTCTTGTCGTCGTTTCTCGTCGTGCTCCCCTCTGTGTCTTGTGTCAGCCGCCGTTAGGGGCCACGTCTCCCCCGGGTGCACTCCTACACCCACCGTCCATGTAATTCGTCCATTTCTCCATTCACATGTTTGCAATTCATTATTTTGCCCTTGTTTCCTCAAAGTCCCATGTCTTACAACTTCCGAGCAATCTTCTGGTGCGCACTACATGTTGTGAACCCTAAAAAGGCGAAACCGGTCGAACGAAATGAAAAGCTCACGTGGAATCGCGTAGTTTACCATTATTGTGATCTAGCATGTCGTAATTTCACCGAGTGACGCGGAAGACTAATGGAAAGACATTCCTGGTGTGTCGTCCCGGGATGGGCATAGAAAACCTCTTTATTTAGTCCTGTAGATTTCTAGTGACATTCCTAGGCGTTAACTAGTTAACTAATTCCTAGGCTTAACTTCCGTTCCGTCTCGGCGTCTGCACTCTACTAAATGTCTCCTAATCGTCTTGTAAAGCCTGCACTTTACTTTCAACCAATTGGATGGCTGTGGTTCGAAGGAAAATGATTCATGTCCTTTGGTGGCTTTCCCGCAGCTGCGATCGAACCTACATAGTTTTGCATTTGTTTTACAAGTATTTCCCTGTGCACTTCACAGACACCCTTAGGTCTGCTAATTCGAATCCCTGCCCAGCTAATCGGCCGGAATGCCCCACCGAATGTCGCTCCTCCCTTCCCTCTTTCCCTATCCTTTGGGCGAAGATGCGTGTATGCTTGCCCACGTCCTTTTCGCCTCCTCTCTACAGCGTCAACCACCTTTTGTTCTCATTGAGGACGTAGGCAATTTGTTTCCTTTCGACTCATCCCACAGTCTCGCATTTGAGGATGTGAGTAAGTTCCTTCGGAGCGGTGCCGAAGCATCCCAGTCGCTCTGCCGCTCAGTGAGTAATCGCGGAGTGCTCTTGCAGTGTTCTGGGGAACGCCGCAGGAGTTGACTCAAGGGCAGACGGATGCCTTGCCGGCAAAGGTAGTCGAGCCACTTACCTCCAGAGATTGCGTTTATTGATTTCTTGCGAACACGAATTTCAGACTCGAGTTGTTGTTGTGTGCGCAATGGCAGGTGAAGTAGGGCACGATGTGTGACCTACTCCCCCCTGAATTCCGGGCCCTGGTATTCCACCCCGAGAGCTAGGATTCGAACCCCGGACGGTGGATTCAATGGAGACTCTTGTCCCAGCTTGAGGCACTTTGTGGACCCCTCGCGCTGTTTGTGCTGGGAAAGAGGCTGTGTGTGGTGTTGCCCTCGTGAAGTGCTTGCACACACCACCACTCTGATGGGGAAGTTTTTTTTTAACATGGTTAAGATAGATGGAAAATTCGATTTCTGTACCGAAAAGGAATCGTAGGTAGGCCCAAGTATGGGTTGATGATAGTTAAGGTGCGGCCTTTATTTATTAATGTCCCGAGGACACGAATTGCGGCAAGAGTATGTCACCGGCCGTGATGGTCTTTAGTTAAGAATGCATTAATAATGAAGTATTGTTTGTGATGTTCGGAAGAATTGTGCTTAGTCTACGTTGTAGTCTTGCACTGTGCAAGGGGAAAACGAATCCGTTATCGCTTTTCCATCTGATATATGATGTGCGAGGGAGTCTCGTATGTCTCTACAGTGTCGGATTCGAATTCGTGGGATTTGAACTTGTCGAGTAAATTTTATCTTGCCAGAAACCTTTCAATACTTAGGCAAGTATGCCAAACTTGGGACTTTTAATCAAAAAATCCTACAAGGGATCTGTAGTTCTAATTACTGCTTCATTTTTATGAGTTTGTCGGGTACATGGTTTGCAAACTTTTAACTTTAAATAACGTTACATCTTATGTATAAGTACCAGCGTCATTTCAAATTTATATTCCGAACACAGCATAGATAAGGCACCAATACTTTAAAATACTCGTGAGCGTATTTTTATCCGTCGTATATTGGCATGTTTTTTCATTATTAAATGGACTTCTTTCTATTTTTTATTGGTAACCGCATCCTGTAATGGGAAAAAGTATTTCCTGATGTGCCGCATTTTTACCGCTTTAGGATTGATCTTGCTGATTTAGTTCACATTCTAACCCACTTGAATACACTGGGGAAGTTCGACGATGGAGTCATTCAGCACTTACTTTAAAGAAATAAATTCATGTACTCAATGAATTTACTAATTTATAGCACCAGAATATTACTATCAAACGTTAAGTTATAATATTTTTCTGAAATATGCTTTAATATCTCATTAGTAATGATATTATTCATACGCCATACATTTTGGCTGGAGCTACCGCAGCGCCACTTGAAGACAACTACGCATTTCGTCTGCTATAAGCGCAGAAATTGGTGGATTTAGCAAGAAATACGGTGGGTTGATGCCTTTTTTTCGTGTCATTTTATTTCTTGTGGAATTAAGCATAAAAAATCAGTTTTTTTTGTGCAAAAATGACATGTCACTATGGTATTTTTAAACGTTATATTCCCATGTGATGGCATTTCTCGCCGTTAATCGTATGTGATTTCAAATGCAATTTGTGGAACAAGGAGTATGGGTTGGTGTGATTATCTTTACTTTATTATACAGAGGAACTTCAGTTCTATAAGTGCTGAAAATATAAAAAAAATGACATGACTTTCACTTTTCGGATCAACCCCCTTAAGCTCATTCGAAGAAGCCCAGAACCAGGTGGAACCGCGGAAGCCTTATTGATAGCGTCACAGGTAATACATGCGTGATTTGCATTGAGAGGGGTAGGGAATATTCGTCGCCTGTACTTACAGTCGTATTCTAGAGTCCCTAAACTCAGGTAAACATTTATTAATAATCTCGCATTAAAGCTCGAAAGTCTCCTCCGGTTCGAAGGGCACTTTTCTCTTTTAAGTTTCTATAAAGTTGAACTAATTTTGCATTGCATTAGAGCCACAGTATTTATGATTTCTAATCACTTTTCAATATGGCCTCCGTCTTTTTCCACAGTTATTGACCACATTGACACATGAGCATGTATTCCACCGCGGTAAACATCACGGTCGTTGTTTAACAATTGTCGCACGGACGTGTTCACGGTCTCCTCGTCTTCAAAGTGATGCCCACGAAGAGCTCCTTTTAACGGCTCACACGGATGCAAGTCTGATGGTGCTAGGTCAGGGCTGTATGGTGGATGAGGCTGGACATCCCAGCCAATGTTTGCAAGTGGTGTAGTGACTGGTGTGTGGTCTTGCATATTGTCGTGCAGGAGAAGAACATCTGCCATTGCTCTTGCTGGGCGAACTCGCCGAAGACGTGATTTAAGCTTCTTAAGAGTGTTTACGTAATGGACAGAATTTATTGTACACCTCTGCTTCAAAAAATCCACGACAATCACCCCCTCAGAATCCCAAAAGACTGGCCTAAGCTTTCACCGCCGATTGCATGTTTTGAATTTTTTCTTCCTCGGAGTGAATTCTCTTCCTTTTGATGATGGAGACTATGCTGTTTCTTTTTAGAAGAAGCTACCGCTGAGAGAAAGCTGTAAATACATCCACGTTGCTACCTTTATTATCTCCATGCATGTTTCCATGTAGTCGCATATTGGCATGTCAATAGGGGAAGAAAAAGGAAGTGGGGTGTGATGCCATTCCATCGAGTGCCTCTTTGACTCGGATTGAAAACATTGAACCCTAGTCTCGTCTCCAGTCTCAATTTTCGCCAAGAACTCATCCCTTTCCACATTGAAGCGCTGCAACAGATCGGAGGCATTTGTTGTCTTTACTCTCCCCTTTATTCTGGTCGGTCAACGTTTTCGTAGGTGCCCCGCGGGCGCAAACTATTGAGTAGCTCCGTTTATCGACAGTGACCGTCTCACTGCCTTTCCCGATGGAGCACATGGTGCAATCAGTTGTCAGCCGGCGGTCATCACAAATGATCTCGTTGCGTGGTGTCACTGCAGACACCGGCCTTTCCTGGTGTTTCCCCTTCTGTGCGGCGACCAACACATCATCTTACATCCTCAGCCAGTGACGTCCTCTCTTGTATCTTCGTAAACCTTCTTCAGCCTTTCATGAATGCGAATGGGTTTTCTCCTTCCGCATTCAGGAATTCTATCTCAGCACGTTGTCTTATACGTCGCTGTCAGCCATTTTCTGAACTGATTCAGAGCAGACACCGATCGACTCTGAAAGCTCTTACCGCAGGAGACTTTAGAAAAAGGCCTGACGAATTGCGCCAGATGCAAAATCTTCACATTACTAACTTATATAGAGAGAAAGAAATAGGAGACATTACTTTCTGGCTGCCCTCGCATTAATAGTGGTTTTCTAAGCTTCCAAACTTCCTCCTCTAGGGAAGGGTTCCACATGTATGGGCTCTCTCGGCTTTTCAATCCTCCACAAGCATCATGGTGCGGATGTGCGAAATGCAGCAGAAAAATGTCACTAAGCAGTGCAAAAATAAGTTTCTGTTGGAAAAGCAGGTTGAACGATTACATTGTTCTTTTTTAATATTAGACAAATTAATCGTGGTTAAAATATTTCCTTCATTTTTAGCTTATTAGGTGGCTTTTCCAATGTTAAATACTTAACGGTCAACAAAACCTGTTATACAGAACAGCTCAAAATCGCGAGGATAACTTCTTAGACTTTTTCTCCACATAAGTCAAGTTATAAACTCATTTTCATTGTTTGAAGCCATGCTATGATTGTACAGCATTTTTCTGTGGCCGAACATTTTCAATTTAAGGCACAAAGTGGTCGCCTGCTAATTTCCGTATCTTTAGCTATAGGTCCATCTGTGCAACGTATAAAAGTTGATAACATTTATATTTGGTGAATAAATATGAAATTATTGTGATAACAAAGGGGTTATGAATTTTTGAATTCGAATTTTATTTTAATTTTCCCAAGGTTTCCCAACCTGCCAGTGTTTTGCGGCAGATTTATACCTTGGGGATATGAAAATAAAATTCACAATTAAAATAACACTTTCTCGACCATCGGTAGCTTCAAAACACGTTAGTGTGGGACTGAGCTTGAAGAAGGCACTTCTCTTAGCTAAGCTCTCCAAGATCTCACCAGGAGCTGAGATAAGTTTTCGTGGTTGGTGTACCTGTAGTACAGAGGCAATGCAATTGAATTTCGTCAATGTGAGAACTCGGCGGACGAGAATCGGAAATTCGGTTGGAAATGTGTCTCGGAATGCCAATACTGAAGAGGTGACCCTCTTGTTGGGCTGCTACCTTGAAAATGAGGAAAGATTGGCTTTTCCCACTCCACTGAGCCGTGGACAATCCCAGGGTGTGATCTTCAACAGATTTAAGTGGGTGCCTATAGGGTATTTCCGTAAGTTCCGATTCGAAGGAGCCATGAAGAATCGACACGAAAAAAACGGCCCTTAATTTTAAAGCATCAAAAGAGAGGCGGCGCATAGTTTGTCACAATATTTCTCGTAGTGAATTAGTGGTTTTACAAGTGTTGCGCTTAAGAAAAGATTAGGACAGTACTGCGGAGTGTCGTCCTGATCCGTGAGTTGTAGTCGTGGTGTCATTATGTTTGAAAAGGTGAGGAGGAAAAAAATGGAGAATTTTTTGTGAAGCCGTGAGAGGCAGCTGATTCTCATTGTCTTTTCACATTTTATCAAATCCCTAAGTGTTACCGAAGCCTGCAAAGGATGCCACTGGGTGCTCGCAATTTATTCTTTATGGCGTGAGAAAGGAAAAATCTCGGGGTTAGCTCCATCGAAAACAGGAAAATAAGCCAGCCATACAAGAAAGTGAGATCTTTGATTTACGATGCTTTTGTAATATCGGTTTTAAGAAGAGGAAGGTTCACAAAATTTAATGAGAAATGTTCGCCAAATTTAAAGACTATCCGTGAACACGAGATAATATCTACCTTCCCAATTTCAAAACCACTCCGATATATCGTCTCCTGACTGACTTCGGTTTCGTGTACGAACGAAGGGGTACTCAGAGAGTACTTGTCGAAAGAGACGCCATAATACAGTGGCATCATCGTCATTTACGGGATCTTAATAAGTACGGAAATGCAGAAAGGAAAATTGTGAATGCTGACGAGACTTGGATAACTGCTGGCCAAACAGTGAAAATGGCCTGGCGTGATAAAGAGGTTAAAACTCGTAAGGCTTATTTCTAGCTGGCTTGAGCTCTGGACTGCTTAGCACCCACCTCCCTAGTAAATAATGGGGTCGTTTACCATATTTTTTTAGTTGCCGAATATGATAGAGTTTGTAAAATAAAAAGACCCGTATTTTTTCGTTTTCTGATCCGTCAATTATTTTTCGAGTTATAGGCGTCGAAAAACTGATGTTTTTAACCCTTTCGGAAAAGTGGGTGTGGTGCAACCTCTGACGTGTATCGACTTCGTCCGATCACAACTGAGCCCGCGAAGCTACTACGCCTTATCGCAAAGGGGGGGACACAGCTGACTCTGCCAATGGGAGCAGTTACGACAACATCTGTGCGAGCAGACCTTCCGAGAACCCCCCTCCACTCCCTCCACTCCCTCCCCTTCCCATAAGAGCAGTCAAGGACGGGAGGAAAATGACGTCAATGTTATCACAGCAGCTTTTTCGGTGGGCGTCACCTTTTGCTTATTTTAATTTTTGATTTATGAGTGAATGGTTGTGGTTAGAAGATCAATATTTTACACGCGCTTCCTAACTACTTACAACCCAGCAGAAGATTAAATCATTTGTTTAGGGAAAGGTAGTATGTCCGAATGTTTCGCACAGTTTTAAAATAAAATAACACAAAATTATGTTATCTATACATACAAAACGAAGAAGTGAATCATTTACGATTTCGGGATACTGGAAATACCAAGTTTAAAGTGCCAACACAGAGTGTAATCGTGAGTTCTTTCGACATTTTTGCGTTTCCTTGCGTACAAAAACCCGTTGGCTGACTGGGAGTTCTACTCTCGTGAAATTATTCTGTTGGCAATGCCTCCTATTTATGAGAAACTCAATATTATATCTAATGCCATAACGAGACATGAAAGGTCATAGGGACACATTCCATCGTTTGCTCAACTTCGGCAATATCCGCTTTGAAGCACGGAGTCATTCCCACTTCCGCGCAAGTATAAGGCGGCATAATGAAACTGGCCTAGAACAGATGTAGAGATTAATCGACACAATGCGCCTTTTTGCCGTTCAAGAGCTTCCATTTCGAGGAGGTGAGGTTGAAGGTTCCCCGCATAAGGGTATTTACTCTGCGATTTTAAATCGTATCAGTAAATATGACCCAACTTTACGACATCATCTCGTGAATGCAACGCCTTTCAGAGGAAGAAGAAAACGCATTAAAAACGGCTTGGTAATACCTAATAGCACAATATTGGGAAATAAGATAAGAGATGAAATCGGTTGCGCAATTTTTGTAGCGCTATTTCTATACTATCTATTTCATATATTAGTAATAAATCCCAGCCTAAGATACTTCCACGATAACGCCTCGGAAGTGCAGCAATTTCGTCCACTGATGTGAGTGCCGATGGGTCTGCCACTGCGTTCATGCAAAGCATGTAATTAATTCTTATGGACTGAAAGAAAAACTCGTTGCTCCGACACATACGATGGGGCAGCACAGTCTTGTCTGGGGAATTGAACAGGGGCGGCAGATCCAGGGAGCGCTGTGGCCCCCAAAAAAAATAGTTTCAATAGTACACATCGATGAAATTTTCAATAATTCATATCGATAGGTCTTTTCATTGGAGCTTTTATTGCAAGGGGGACAAGACTGGTGAATGCTTTTTTGCCTATTTCTATTCTCGCATTTGTCTGCAAATCAGCGGGTGTCCCCTCTGAAGTAACAATCGAATGCATTGCGGTAAATGTATAACGGCATTTCCCGCAATGCATTCGATTTTCTAACACCGCCTAATTTTATTTATCTTATAGATTAAATTTATATGCTTTTCTGCATCCTGTATTTTACCTTACGTGAAAGGGTATATTATCTTGACATACCTTTCCAATATAAATTTGTGAGTATTCAACGTTCTCTAAATTTTCTATCATGTTTCTAGATTTGATCGATTTATTTACTTCATGGAATTTTATGTTTCTAAAGGCAAGCTATGGAAATGAAACATCAAATGACTCATAAAGTCTCAAACCCAGAGCGGCTTCCTTCATCTTTTTCCTTATTCTGAAGTCGTGCTGGTAGGTGGGCCGTTTCTTAAAAATCAGCGAATTCGCACATTTTCTGCACATAGAATAAATATCAATATGTGTATTTTACGCAGGCATGTTTTTCTTTCGGAATGGTTCAAGTCAGATAGCCAATAGTTTTTACGCAAGAAAGTTTTCGATGAGAAAACATTTGGGGAATATTTTAGATACTTGATGAACGTGCTGAAAAGTGATTTTTATGTGCATCGTAGGTGATTAACCAAAGAAATTATCCAGATTTCTTGCACAATTCATTAATTTAAATAGAATGCCATTCTCGGTAATAGTTATCCAGTTTTTGAATGAGGTTACGCAAGTGACGTGGGGGATGTGCCCTGACGTGCGAGAGCCCTTACCCGAGGCTAATTGTCACAATGCACGCCACTGATTACAAGAGCAGGAAACTGTCTCCAGAATAACATCCCCTTCGTTGGAATATACTCCCCTCCTGCGGCCAAGAACATCGGTTTATAGTAATAGTAGAAGTTTTACTGTCGTAGACCAACTGGGTTTTTAGACATTCTATGTACATACACCTGACACTATGTACTTCATACTTGAGGGAGTTAAAAATCTTTCGGGTTCTTGAGAGGAAAGGTATTTAGCAGGATAATTACTGTGAAATGTAATTCCCTCTAACAGGAAAGGTAAACCGTTTTCTCTTTAACGTGAAGTACATGATACGGTATGGCCCAAACAAGCTTCAATTCAACGTGCTTCATGCACTCAGCATTTTTTTTTCAAGCACATTTTAACACTCTTAGTTATGGAAAATTAATTGTGGGAGTAAGACAACTTTTCGAAGCCACACTTCTTTTTTATCGAGTCAATTTATATATATATATCTCTCGTGATAACCCCCAAGGCATTGGTGACTTTCATCTCGCGATTTTACTGATGTTTTTGCAAAAGCAATGATTACTAGTTCCTATTATTGTGTCACTAATGATACTTCTCTGTGATCACTCAAGGAAAAAAATATGTTGCAGTTGTCATTTTGATGTTGAACATTAGGCTGATTAATTATTCAAGCTATTGAGCAGTTCTGCGGTTTATTTAAGATTTCTCGATTTTGTAAATAGTATCTTGGTGGATGATCGAGGCAGAGGGCTTTAATATGTGCCCTTGGGGGCATGGCCCGGGACAGTAGTTCGAAATTCGTCGCTGCGGCCTCCGAAAGGGTCGGCCGAGGCCCCTTCAGACCAAAAGAGATCCATCCCCATGGAAATGGAGGGAGACCCTGTGCATGACGAGTGGAGACCGCCCTCGAAACGGGTTCTGCGTCCACGTAATACCCTGCGATCAGGATGTGTGGCGGGGGGTTAAGATCATTAAACGTGCACTGCATACCATACAACTATGAGATTCAGTGCGACTGCTGCGCGCGTGGTTCAGCCCGGCCCAGACGAGAAGCGAAGCGAGGACCTGTGCATTATTTCAATTCATTGCTCTACGGAAAAGAGTTGACCTTGGGAACAAAGAAGGAGATTCATAGGCGGAATTTTGAGAGCAAAAAGCGTACCAGAACGCGAAAAAAGAATGTTTTGTCCCCGTAATCAACAGAAGAGGGCTTACCACAGGAATAGGCCAACCAACCAAGGAATAGTCATGATCCTCCGTCGATATTGTTCAAGGCATTCATTGCATAATTTTAATGTGAAAAAATGGAAACACATTATTTTTATTAGTAGTCTTTTTCAGTTTTAATGATGAGTGTTGACAATCTTGAATACGAAAAACAGTAGGCATTCACGGTTTCATTCTCCTGTCTAACGGAGTGGCCAAGGCGACTTCTGCGTCGCTGCAATACAAATCGTCAATCTCGCTCTCATGCATGCAACTGAATGAACTGGCAACACGGCATGCAGATCCACGGAGAGCGACTGAATTTCCGACAGGCCACGCTGCCTACATGTACAGCATCCTAGTTCCCTCTGAGGAAGTCACGTGACGAGAGACTTTCTCATCACTCACCCCCAAATGTTTGAGGTCTCCTTCTCAGCCCCCTGGATGTTTGAAATGCATAATGGTGTCGTTCAAACATGTAATCGTTATTAAAAAAATCAATACCTTCTCAGTTCTACAACATAATCTTAGAGAACTATATCACCAGGTGCCTTCGCTGTGCTGTCGCCAATGTGAGCGGAAAAAATGTACTCTTGGACTTCCCAGTTGTATCTGTCGAGGAGAAAACAGTCCTATAACTGCGCCTTCTTACTCTCCCTCTCTCTAATTTTATCCTCACTGTCTAACCTGCCGTAAGTGCGCTGGCATTTTTATCATATACACGAAACATGTTCTCAGTGAACCTATCCGTTGTAAATTCCTGCTGGAGAGTTAATCTGTTTGCAATAAGCTCTGATGCAATAAGCTCTGATGGTTCGTCCTACCCCGGAAAGCAGTGGAGGGGAAACGATCGTGGAAACTACGATAATACGGAACTGCCCAAGAAAACTATATTGCCGCGATTCCCTACCTAATTCTAATATTGTTGAAACACTGCCTAACCTATCGTAGCACCTTGCTAACAAACCTAGCTGCCCTACGCCTCACACTCTATTTCTGTGGTCAAGTCAGCCCTTAGATCAATCCCCACCCGCATCATGCATGCATCTTCTAAATGTTTTAAACGCGCTCTCTCCCTCAATTATTTCCCCGACGTGTCGCGACGTCTAGAAAACATAAAAAATGATAAGCATTCCCAAGCCTAACAAAGATCTCACTGGCCACCGACCCCTAAGAACCACTTCACTACCCCTCCCTTTTTAACAAACCATCCAGCCAAAAGTTTTGAAAAAAGTAATACATAGTCTTAAACCTTTTTTCCATCCCCGCCATGTTCCCCAACAAACTGGTTTCATTCCAAAAGCTTCCACTTCACACAAACTTGCCCGCCTCGTAGATAATGTTTACTTCTAAAGAACAACAATAAAATGACTTTCACTATTAATGGATAGCAGCATAGCTTTTGCCAAAGTTTGCCTCAATGGCTTAATTTATAAACATTCATCTCCGCATTTCCCTCTATGCCAAAATCTTCCATTCCTTTCTTTGCCCCCTCTTTTTTGTTGTTGACCCGAATAACCCTACTTCCTCTATTCAACCTATTCTCGCTGGCGTTCCGCAGGGCGTAGTACTCCCTCCGATCTTGTCTACACTGCCGATGCCCCGCTAAATTCCATTTCCCAAACTTATCTTTTTGCCTACGATCTTACCATTGCTGTCTCCCCTATTGTACCCTTACCAACAGGAAAATGCCATGGACTCATATGAATAAATACCAATCCTGTTCTTATAGTTGAAAAATCGAGATTAACCAATTCTCCGAATTCATTTTTACCGACAAAAGACGAAACATCACGCCAAACCGGACCCCGCTTTGCTTTCGTAATATGGTGGAATATGTTTCCTGTAGTAATATGTAATAGCTGAATCCTAAACCTACTTTTATCTACTCTTGCAAAAAAATCTTTAATAAATTTCACATGGGTCGAACCTCTCATCTCCCTTCAGCGAAACAGGGAAAGCACACTCTCCCTAAACCTAGCTACTGTTCGGTAGCTACATTAGTTACACTGTTAGTAGCTACATTCCTGGTCTCATCCAAAATTGAAAACCTTAAAAAAAAGGGAAACATACTTGGAGATCATTTCGGCTCTGAAAACTGGGAATTAGAGTGGTATTGTTAAAACTTGAATTTAGAAGAATTTAATGAAATCTTCTTTCCCGTGCAGGAATAATTTTAAATAATTTTTCGACGTCTTTTGGTATGGAAATTGGGTTGATAGCTTGAAACTCATCTGTTCCCGCTTAAGAGCTAGACAAGATGCATTGTAATCCTCAAGGAGGTTGAGTTTTTAATATCGAGAGAGAGAGTAAAGTGGTTGGAAAGCGGCGACATCAGTTGTGTACGAGTGACGTAAGATTTGTAGGTTTGAACTAGGGTATTATGACTTATCTAAATTGGCTTCTTTTCTTTTTATGGGGCCCTATAATCGTAGATATTTTACGGAGGTGCAATTTTACTATCTCACCCCCTTTAATAGCTCATGAACATTTTCATCGTATTTATATATTGATTTTTTTCGATTCACTGTTATTGATTTTTTGTCAAATTTTATATTTCCACTAGAGATAATATCTCTATGAGGAGTTGTCGTTCCTATGTGAGTTGAGTGCAGAGGCAGAGTTCTTTATAGCGCGAGGATCGCCACGGTTCCTCTCCTCCGGTCCTCGGTGAAGAGCGCACATCAGATCTATCACAATTCTACATCTACATAATACCCTGCAAGCCACCATAAAGGTGTGTGGCAGGGGGTGAACTCTCACCAAACATGCACTACAAATCATGCATAAAAAAAGGATTAGCATTTATATAGATACTGTTCAAAACTATGTTATTTCAAAAAATATCTCAATCTCAAATACTATAGATACTAACAATCTAGTTGCATGAGACCCTTTAGTTGCTTGCTTGCATGTTAGCAGTGCATGCTTGGTGACCTTCACCCCCTGCCACACACCCTAGCAGTGGCTTGCAGGGTATCGTGTAGATGTAGATAGATGAAAAAAGATAAAAATAACAAAACATACATGCAAAAACATGCCGTTAGTTGGGTTAGCTTTAAGTCCTTATACCAACATGCAGCTACCAATGTTATCCATTGCTACACTCATACTGGATACATTTACCGTTATTCATATCCCTAATAGTACGAGGAAAAAATGACATTTTGAATCTGTCAGTTCGGCAATCTATTTCTCTAATTTTGTGATTATGGTCCAGTCTACCATAGTAAGTTGGAGCCCGCAAAATATTTTTAACATCATTACTTTAATTCATTTAATGGACTGGTTACGCTGGTAAGGTTATCATAACGTCCCTTTACAAATCTTGCCGATCTTCGCTGCACACGTTCAAGTTCGTTATTTACACCGATTTCGTAGGGATCCCATACACTGGCAGCGTATTCCAAATGAGGTCCTACAATTGGTCATTTCTGTCGAGGTGCGTACACTCGCACTAGTTGACTGTTGATTGCTATGAATGTCAGCTGCTAATAACTGCCCCACTCGCACGTAGCGACTGCGGTGCGACTTCAGGTCGATAGTGGACACGTGTCCAACACTATCGATCCAAGTTCGAGCTATGAGCAAAGTCCGTCTACTTCCCAGCGGAAATGTAGCCAGCGCGTTCGTAACATTGGAAAGCAATTCATGGCGTGTGACAACGGGAATTAAGATACAGTAACAAGCATATCCTTCTCCGAAAGGAAGACTCAACTCTTAGAAGATCGGTCAGTCGAAATAAATGTCAGTGGAAATTATTGAATGATCTTCTTTTATTTGGGCGAATAATGCTGGTTATGAGTTCACCAGCAATGGAAATCACTGGCTTGAAGAATTGCATGAAATTTTAAGTGACAGTCACTTGTGGCATCGAACTGTTTTTCTTTGCCATGACAAGGTAGCAGCGGCGATTGCGATACGTTGCGCCGCTGTCATAGCAGTCAACTGCCGAGTGTGCAAACGCTGCTTCACGCGGTCGGAATGAGTCGACTTTGCATTCGTCCCCGTTGAATAAGTCGCGGGACCCGACGCCCCGTGAAAGACTTACTACCAACTTATGCGGCAAGTTACGGGAATGAAAGCGAAATACAATTTGCGCTACTAGTTAACATAACCTCACTCATCTGTTGCAATTTAAAGCCTCGAGGGATTGCATATCGTCGATTATGCAGAGATTATCGTCCCGGTTGCGTAACTCTAACGTGGACCGGCTAATGGTAGGGCATTGATTACGAAACTTTATTTCTTTATAAAGCGTGTTCACCGCATTTACCAATGGGGGCGTTTACTCGGAACCGAAATCGCAATTTTGTACACGAAATTGTTAGATGGGAACGAAAAACGAATTTTAGTGAAAAAGTTGATCTTCTAGCCACAACCATTCACTCATAAATCAAAACTTAAAATAAGCAAAAGGTGACGCCACCGAAAAAGTTTCTTTGATGACATTGACGTCATTTTTCTCCCGTCCTTGGCTGCTTTTGGGGGAAGGGAGTGGAGGGAGGTTCTCGGAAGGTCTGCTCGCACAGATCATGTCGCAATCGCTCCTATTGGCGGAGTCAGCTGTGTCCCCCCCCCCTTTGCTCAGTCGTGATTGGACGAACTCGATGTACGTCAGAGGTTGCACCACGCCCTTTTTTCCGAAAGGGTTAAAAACATCAGTTTTTCGCCGCTTATAACTCGAGAAATAATTGACGGATCAAAAAAACGGAAAAAACGGGTATTTTTATTTTACAAGCTCTATCAGATCCGGCAATAAAAAAAACATGATAAACGATTGATTATTACATGTACTCGATAGTCCCAACTGGTTGTTATGAGACATGATGATAGGGAAGCATAAAAAAAACCACGTTGTCTATAATGGGTGCACCTAAAAGGATCGGATCTGCGATTTTCATCAGCCCTCGCTTATGGGGGACTTGTACTGCATATAAACCTTGAAAAACTAGTTCTCAGCCTTGAATGCCTCGAAAACACCTGGGATGTTTTATTTCCTTTATGGTGGACACCCTGTGCATTTTAGTCGAACAATTTATAAAATCTTAAAAGGGCAGAGTAAGCATGCATGCGCGTATGCATACTGTGTTATTGGGGTTGGCTGAATTAAGTCTTAATACCTAAAAGCTTTTGACAGCGTGGATTGGAATTCAATGCATGGGATTCTGAAAGTAATTGGAGTTGCTACAGGGGCCGAAGAATTAGCCATAGTTTATATAAAAACCAAGTTGCTATGATTAAATTTGCATCTAGCTGTGGAGAAGCAAGACTAAAGAAAGGAGGGGCTGTTCCCTTTTACCCGTGATTTTTAAGGTTTAAATCGAGAAAGCCATTGCAGTGAGAGATTGTCTGATGCTGAACTTTGCCATGAAGTGGATCGTGGCTCATGTTCAGTCAAGTTGTACGTCGAAAAATTACTTTGACCACGTTTCATTAAAGTGCAACCAATTGCACAAGTCGTATATGGAAACCATACAAGAATTGATATTGTAGGTATTCTTGCCTAAATTAAATCAAGCCATGAATTAACAGCCGGCTCAGGCGAAGTAGAGAGCTCGCCTGCTAATCCCAGGGTCGCGGGTTCGAGTCCCAAGGCATGGATGTTTGTCAATCTCTGCTAGTTCAACCCCTGGGAAACCTGATGACAGGCCAATGCCTATTGGGATCCAAGGGGTACATGGACCAACAGAATAGTCCGGATGAAAAAAAAACTAAGAATGTTGCTATGGATGGTTTTCGGCGCGGTATTCGGAATTACGGTAAACGTTACATTTAAATGTCCTCTTTTGTCTGTTTGAGTCGGTGTGACTCCGTGATATTCGTTAGTAATCCCCATAATGATATGCCATTCATTATTTTACGTTAAGAAGAACATCCGTTCGTGTACTTATAATGTGTCTCGTGTACCATAAGGCTACGCGTTGAAAAGCGTCGAATCACCAAATAACTGAAATCTGTGAAATGCATTGTTTTACACTTTACCCCATAGTTGTCTCTAATGAGGACACTTGAATAAAGGCTCACGCCAAACTGTTCAAGTAGACAGAAATGCCGCCCGAAACGACTTTTCTTGTGCGCCAGCCAGGAGTCTTAGCCAAAGAATGGGCGTGTCTAGATTGGCAATATCAGAAAACGTTAGCTTACAGTCAGGAGGGAGTCGTTCGGCAGATGTCATGATCCCGCGTTTGCGTTTTTAAGGAGTGAGCTGACGAAAACTTGAAGTCCAGCTTATACGCCTGCGCTGGATACAACAGATCCTACTAGTACTTGTTCTTTGTGCCTTGTGGAACTCTAGACGGTGTGTGTTCAACAGAGAGAATTCTTCTTGTCGCTCAAGAGATCTGAAACGGAGATCTTCGTGGAGGAGAAAACTCCCACGTCATCAACGATAAGCAATTCAACTTCCCACCGATGAGCCTTCGATGACTGCACAAGCCAAGTGCAGAGAGGATCGGACTCTCTGCTTGTTGTCAAGGCAAAGTAATGCCCACTGCTACAACCCTTTTCCCTTTTACCCTAGCTCTTCCTCCATTTCTATGGAAGGCTCTGGGACCTTGTATTTATTATAGTCTTTTAATTATAGAATCTTTATTATTATACACACTCCAGAAGAATGATTTAAGGTCAATGGATCGACCGAGTAAGTATCGAGGAAGTTTGGGAAGAAAAGTGGGAGAAAAGAGAAGTCTTCTGAATACCCTGAGAAGAAGACGGGACGACTTGATCGGCCACATCATGAGACATGATGGCCTGATGAAGACAATCGTCGAAGGACAAGTGGAAGGAGAGAATGTAAGGAAGGCCTCGAGTGAGATATATGGAAGAAGTGATTAAGGATGTGAAGAATTACGTAAATATGAAGAGATTAGCTGTTAGAAGGACTCAGTGGAGAGCTGCGTCAAACCAATCTGAGGATTGATGCATCTACATCTACATAATACCCTGCAAGCCACCATAAAGGTGTGTGGCAGGGGGTGAACTCTCACCAAACATGCACTACATATCATGCATAAAAAAGATTAGTACTTGTATAGGGACTGTTGGAAACTACGCTATTAAAAAAAATAAAAAATGCAAAGCATACTTGCAAAAACATGCTGTTAGTTGGGTTAGCTATGAGCCCTTATACCAACATGCAGCTACCAATGTTATCCATTGCTACACTCGTACTGGATATATTTACCGTTATTCATATCCCTAATAGCACCTACGAGGAAAAAAGGACATTTTGAATCTGTCAGTTCGGCAATCTATTTCTCTAATTTTGTGATTATGGTTCAGTCTACCGTAGTAAGTTGGGATCCGCAAAATATTTTTAACATCATCACTGAAAATATGGTCTTGGAATTTGTTTAAGAGATTAAAATGATGATGTTGACACACACTCCCTGCGCCGACATTCGGTTGACCTGAAGATATTTAGTTTCGGAGTCGGGGAAAGAACTTGCCACCTCTTGAGACAAAATTTCCGCAGAGGTGAAGAGGAGGAGTTGGGAAGAGCCTCGTGTCTGTCCATTTGAACTCTCCGCGCCGAGTGCCGCAGCGTTGAGCGCTCATCTCCTTCCGGAGGAGGAGGAGAGGGGAGAGTCGTTTCCGATGACTGCTGTGGTTCATCCACACCGCGGTTGCGCGCCAATCATTATTTGTGGGTGATTGTATACGCCAGTGGCGGCGGAATCCGGATGTCCGACGGGGCATTCGTCTGTTGGGATTCCACGGGGTGCTTCAGTTCTCCGCTTCAAATGGTGTCCGCTGATAGGGGCGCTCTCTGGGGGGAATAGTGTGCCTGTTGTCGATAATGTCACGGGGCAGGACTGTTGGCCTCACCGGGCGGACCTCGCGGTGGACAGGGGGCCCCCGTCGCTATTTTTGGCTCTCTTCGACTTTGGTTGCAAGATCGATGGGCCCGCCTCTCGGCCGTCCTCCGAAATGCTCCCACTTCAGCGCGCCCTTGCCGAATGCTTCCTTGACCAACGCATTCCTTCGTCTTCTGAATCTATTTTCTTCGTGCTCCTTTTCACCTGTTCTGGTCCGCACTCCTTATTTCTTCTACCTCTTTAAGAATCTCATGACCCTTGTTCTTTCAGATCTTCGGCCATTTACCTTTTTCCACTGGACTTAGTAATCACACCAGAAGTCCTTGAGGCGATTAGCTAATACATACAGGAGTACCAGCAAATCTCTCGTTGCCGTTTCTCTTCCTACATTAATGCCCTCGCCTGCCCCTTCCGACGTGTCAGACGTCAATCCTTCCGAGTATGCATTGGTGTGGGCGGAAAAATGAATTTTCGAACCTTTCTGTCTTACTAAAGTATAGTGTAAATTGGAGGGTGCCTTCTGGAGCCCCCTTCTGGCACTTGAGACCTCTTTGTAGATGCATGGTGTGTATGTACCGACCCGCATTGCTACGTGCCTGCCCGCCAATTGCAGACAGGGGACAAGAGCACCGCGGTAGAGGCATGGAGGAGGGGGTCACCCATCCTACCTCCGTCCCGGCCCGACGTTGCTTCACTTTGGTGATCTCACGGGAACCGGTGTGCCAATGTGGCTGGGCACTTGCCCTTTCTGTCTTACTATCTATCTCTCTGATTTTATCTTCTTGATCTAACCTGCCGTAGCACGCTGGGGTTCTCAATATATTTGTAACGAGAACTTGTCCGCGTTAAATCTCTACAGGAGGTTTATTCTGTATTTCTACCTGCGATCTGGTACTGATTGTCAACCTGTGCGTGATAGGCGGCGCAGTGTTGCGACGTTCACCCGACTCTTCCGGTCCGAGCGCTGCCCTCATCCACGTTCACTTTCGCAGGAATGCTTTTCTTTATCTTGCTCAGTTCCGGAATTAAAAAAATTACAATTGGATTTCAAGTGAACTGTCGCTGATGAAATCCAGTGTCTTCAGCGCTGTGATAATATGTTTCCCCCATGATAAAGATGTTGTAGAGTGACGCTCAGATTTTAAAAATTTCCTGCCACAGTTAAGCTTACTCCTCCAATATTATAATTTTTATGTTGTTTTGACTTATTGCGACAGAAGTGTGTTGCAGTGCATTTCTTTATATTTAGTTATACCTATTCTTGACAAAGGAATCCCCATGTAAAGCTAACAGAAATAGGCGAAAAATAATCCTGTATGTATTAGCTAATCGCCTCAAGGACTTCTGGTGTGATTAGTAAGTCCATTGGAAAAAGGTGAATGGCCGAAGATTTGAAATAACAAAGGTCATGAGATTCTTAAAGAGGAAGAAGAAATAAGGAGGGCGGACCAGAACAGGTGAAAAGGAGCACTCTGGTGGGAGTATTTTCGATGAAAAGAAGAGAGGAGCTCTGTCCCTTGCAGTGAGGACACCAAGAATTGATAGAATTCTGATTGTGAGAGAATCTTAGCCTGTTTTTTCTTCACTGATGTCTGAGTTGGATGATTCTTGGAGCTTTAACATTGGCCTCTTGAGAGGAACCTTGTCAATTAATTGCCTTCCCGGAATTAAAGAAATCCGCAATGAATTTCGGGCTCGATACTATCGTTGGATAGCAGTGGTTGGGGGAAGCGGCCGACTGCTGTCGTCATTTGGGATAGGTCGCAGGAATATTGGATTATTGTACTGCGTACTGTCGGGGGAACGGAGGGAGGGAGTAGGGAAAGCCTAGCGACGAGGGCTCCATCCGAAGGACGGAACTTGCTGATCTCTCCGCGCTTCGCTGACCTCTGAAAAATATCTCTGATACTCCCGGGAATAGAACCCAGACCGTCTTGGTGAGAGGCCAGTACTACCACACCCACCCAATCGTAATTTCAATTCTTGTTCGTATTTTCGCATGCGTGCCAAATCGCTGAGAAGCCATAGGAAACGCAAAGCTATGCGCCGAGTAGGTTGGGCCCAATCCTTCTCTTCCCTGGCTTCATATTGCCACCCGAAGTCCTGTACCTCCGAACCTCGTATGGGGAAAAATTCCGACGCATCTCGGGAAGAAAATATATATCCCACTAAATATGTATGTATATAAATATAATTAGTGGACATTACAACGTGTGAAGTTGATCCTTCCCAACGTCGGATACGGTTGAATTATTCAGAAAGATCAATCTTAGAAAAAAACCGCTAAATCGCTATGAAACATTCTTTAATTCCCCATCATTAGAGTCTACTACGCAAAATCGCGATTTATTCCGATTCGCCGAAGGTGGTCAGGTTTCCGCACTAATCCTATTCAAGCTTGCGATTAAATCAGCCACTTATGTTATTTATCTGACGTGACCCGCGCCAATGTCTATTGATTCATCTTACAGACATATTCCGATGTTATCAGTTAAACTATCGAAGACTCGGTTGCTTAACTGGTGTAGAGTACCTGGCCGGAAATCAGGTTCTGAATTCCGATCGAGGTGGTTTTTTTTTTACTTGTGGAAAAGTGCATCTAACATAATAGTAAGGAAACGTGCGCAAAATACGAAGCCCGACAAATGCCTCCCACAAATGCCGACCAATCGTTAGAATGTGGCAAGAGTACTCGCAGAAATTCCACGGCTATCCTTAAAGACATGTTCACTAGCGTTGAAGTATTCACTTCCCATGTCGAGGGCCCGGTAATTGAATCCCATCATTGACAGAGATTTCTCATTGGTATGCCTATTCCTACTCAGGATTTGAATTAAATTTAAAAACATTTTTATTGGCTGTAATCACTGTAATTGATCACGCGCACATCCATGCCCCGGAGAGTGAACGTCCTTCCCGGGCGGGACTCGAACACGCGACCTCAAGTTAGGCAGGCAAGGGATGTAGCCAACGCCACCGAGGTCGGCGGAGGTAAAGATGGAGCAACGAAAAAGATAAAAAGGTCAAATTCTGAGAACGGAGACAGAGCAACCTTAACAGACCAGTCTTGAGGCAAGATTGAAGTTAGACGTCCGAAAAAGATTGAATAGGAAGAACGTAAAGAGAAGAGGGAAGCATGGAGGAGGAGGAGGATAGAAGAAGAGGGCGACTGACTGCAGTGCCACGATAACATTCCAGAGTCCACCGCCACTTTGCTCTGCCACTGCGGGTGGCACTTGTAACTTGGCACTCCGTCTGTCTCCGATTAACTTAAGACATTGTCTTGAGCTCCACCCTTTCCCTAAACGCTTCTTCTTAATTACGCACTCATCAGGAGACCACCAGCTTCGATTGCGTCACGAGCATAGAATGAACTCGGGATAGTATTGAGAATCCCACCTCGGGCGTCTCCGGTAATAGAGCTTGTGTGCGATGCTACCAGTTAGAGAACCGAAAAGTCAAGTCTACTACGCCCGTGGGATCGGGCAACTGAAGGGCACAACGCCGCTCACAAATCACATTCTTAATTCTTAAGAAAGAGAGAAAGGCAGCCGGAAGACTGGAGGGTTTTAGAATTTTTTAGACGAGCGAGTAGGTCAAGTAGTGTTATTATTAGGGTGATTATTTCACAGACCAACACGCTATATTATTATAGCACCTGGAAAAATGACAGAGGAACAGCAAATGAGATGCACTTAATAAAAGAAACATTCTTTAGAGTTGTATCACAAGACACGCACGAAAGACAAGACACATGCAGCACAGAGAATCAAAACTCCTCACCATCAACAACGAGACACAAACGAGCGAATATATAGAGGGGGGGACACACATATCTCAGAACACCGACCGACGTAGCCAGAGGCTCGGAAAGTTGGCCAAGTCAGGGGATATCGGGAGGTCAGCGAAGTCTAGGCATAAAACATTCAGACGAGGTAGGCCTTAGGGGGGGGCGGAGGCAGAGTTCATCGCAGTGAAATCTAAGAGCGGCGCGAACACTTTCGAAGACAATGTCGTATAAAGTGTCTCATGAGCAATTAAAGGAACCACCGATGGACCCGTTCGTGAGTTCGTGTCGCCAAAAACATTGACTCGTGAAGGTGAAAAATTAATATTTAATCGAGGATGAAAGAAAATATAATGATTCGTTGTACGTAGGATAGGATTTCAGTTCTGGATCATATTGACCTTTGTGCCATTCGCGCGTTAAAATAGAAGCCGAAAGTGAAATATTTGCAGTAAGAATATTAGAGAGCGCTGATGAGGGCTTCCTACTGGGTTTACCTATAATGTACTAGAGCAATCAAAATAAACAAATGGCCTTCTAGGGAAAGATGTAGAACTCCATATTACTCCAGTACAGTTGTAATGATAAAGTCGTTCGTTTTTTCGTCTCGTTAAAGGTGCTGGATATAAGCAGGGACTTAAAAGGAGGAGGGTTTCCCCGATAAGGACTCTGATCTCTCCTCTTGCATGCACTTACTCATTCAACTCATAATTGGTGCTTTAAATCCCGCATGCGAAGGGTGCGCTCCGACGGATGCGTTGGCACGCATCCACACTCACGAATGAATCTCGCGTGCGGCGGATTCCGGAGATCATGCCCCGTTTTCCGCCCCGCCTTCAGCCGCGGCGCGTGCGACTCCAGCCGAGCGCGAGTGACTCACCCGAATGCGAGCCCTCTCCACCACCATCGCCACAGTGTTAGTGGTCGGTCGTGGAGACGAGAGGCCTCAAGGTCGTTCGCAGCGCCTTTGGAGGAGGGTTCAGCGGATTCATCGCCGTATGAACTCTTCCCGAGGAATTCCGAGAGGGATCAAAGTCTGTCGCAGGGATCGGGGGAGAATTCAAGAAGAGATATGAGGGGGTTAAACTACATTCACGGTTCCAAGTTATTTAGAAGAGGTAGTCGGCGTGATCGTAAATCTGAGTTGCGAGGTATAGGGAAGGCTGTGTGAAATATTGATCCCAGCCGAAGGAAGGTGTTGTCGGAGCAATGCTCCCTTGGTCCGAGGGCTGTCTTTGCATGTGATCCGGCAGTGAGCCTTCGAACACATTGTATGGCCACCGCCTCTGGGTCAGTCGAAGGGCACGCGGGTATCGATTGGCGCCAATATCGACCGGGCGCCGCTAACTCGGTGGTCGAGCTCCCACGGGATCCTATATCGACCCCTTCGAGTCTCGAATTGTCTCCTCCCTCGCCTTGGAAGAAACGCCCGTCAGCTAGCATTTTGTGGCTCCGCTGTTACGTGAGATTGGTTCCTTACGGGGAGGGAAATCGACGATGCCATGGTTCTGATTTACTTTCGCGGTCACGGCATTTTATGTGCGCTAATGCTTCTTTTGCTATTCTTTAAATCGAAGTTTTTCTCCTGAAGACTAATAAAAGTTATCTTAGCCAAATGGCCCGAGAGTCTCCATTCTATACTAGAAAAAGAACGATACAACAATGGTTCTAATAACCTTTTTTTAAAATAGCTATTTTTCGTACTTTTCCACGCAAAAAAAAATTATCGACGAGATAACTATCGGGAACAATTTCATGGTTAATGATCTTGAAAACTTTGTAGTTCCCATCCTTACTAAATACACCTGTACCGTTTTTATTGTCTCCGCGTCTTTACCAAGAGCACTACGGAGTCGAGCTAACAGTGTTATGTACGAAGAGTGGGAGTATGTTGGGGGCAGGATTGGGGATGATTACAACCAGTCTTGGAGGAACAGCAGGGTGGGGGAGTGGCAGAAGAAGTGGTAGGTTATCCATGAAACCATCTCATTCAACAATTTCTTTCCGAGCAACTCGTTGACTTGTCTTAACTTGAATGTTTTCTATAAAATCTAATTTGCCACATTTGTCACTGCAGTATGAAATGAATGGCTTAAAATACAAGAAACGCTCGTCACCACGGGCGAGTACTGACCTAGTGTATGCCGCTTAATGACATGTACGGCAGCAGCTTCACCACGCCCCGTAGCCGTGAAGAGCGCATTGCATCCCACGCGTATTATAACTGTGAACTTTGATCGCGAGGCCTGGTGTGTGCATTGGATCGCGCGTCCGTTCGCCGGGGACTAGTTCCGTTTCGTCTGTGGCCGTCTGCTCATCAAGGCGATGAGATATGAAATGAAAGCGAACAATACGTGATGCATACGAGGTATATTTAACCTCCCTGTGAGGAATCTAGGCAAACAATGTGTTCCGATTTGCTGTTGTGGCTCGTGCTAAGAAACTTAGGTCTGTAAGTACTTGTACTTTTTTTAAATAAAAGCTTGTATTTTGACGGGGCCCATCAGGGGGGAATTTCGTCCGAGTTTCTATAGTCTCGACATGTTTTAGAGTGTGGTAGGGAGAGTGATTTGGAATTCAGAGGATTTGAAGGGAATGGAGCAACCACGACTGCTATTGCGAAGGAACAGGGTAACAGCCAGTAGCAGATGTGACGTCTTCGTCGGCTCCCCCTTCCAGTGTTTTGGCTGTGCTAATACGTCACTTTCCTACTTAGACAATAAGCGAACCTTTCAGCAGTCAGGGAACACGTGTAAACTCACTAAATATTTTCATCCGACTGAAGTAGGAAAGCACAGCTCGTCCCAAATGAACAGGGTGTGAATGTCCTGGTGCGAGATCAAATGAAGTCGAAAGCCGAAAATGTTATTCCCATACTAAAAGAATCGAATTTGGTGCATGTGTCGGAGCGAAGGAAATGGCACCAACTTTTGCGAGCCTCTGTACCGAAGAGGAAGACTTGTGTTTCTGCCACGCCGTTGAAGGGTTGTTCGAAGAGAGGAACGGAGCCTACCCATGGCGTCCGTTCTAGATGGTTTCTCCCACAATAGATATCCTGCTGCACAACGGAACCAGGAGTCCTCAGGCCCTATGCCACTTACCTCGTGGATAACTAGGTGGGTCTGAAGGTCTTGCTGGAAAAACTAATATCACAAGTGGGAGGTTTTTAAGACAATGTCCTTCCTTATGTACCTGCAAAGAAGCTATACGAAGAATCTGTGCTATCTTTGTTTTCGGGTCTGACCTCACCTGAATTGGGTGTTTTCCAGCGATAGTCATTTAAGTGCACAATAGCAAGATATTCCGCAGAGAAAAAATGATTCGCCTCGACCGGGACTCGAATCCCGACCCCCTGATTTTCGGCCAGGTGCTCTGGAAATCAGGGGTCCAGGGCCCTTATTCTCTTTCTGCAACTCTCGTGGTATCCAAGGGATAACATAGGTTTTTCGGGACTCGCGTTAACTTTTTGTAAACATTCTAATGAGGAAATCAATGAAACGCAACCTCGGTTTCGTTGCTGGGGAGATAACCGAGGTTGCGTTTCAAACGAGAATACGGGCCCGGGTTCTGGTCCCGGTCAAGGCGTATGATTTTTTTCTCTGCGGAATATCTTGCTGTTGTGCAGTTCCTGCGGGTAAAGCCGCTAAAGTTTTCACGGCCAGTTCGTGAACTTTGAAATCCTTTCAGTTCATTTTGAAGAGGGGACATTTGTGATCCTCTCCTTAGTCGTGTTAAATGCGATTCATACGTGATGAACTCGAGTTAGCAGTAAATGGTATAGTCCAAGTGGTATTATGAACCGGAAGCTGTGTTCGAAGCAAAACTCTGAAGCGTCGTAATTTGAATATTCACAGTCTATAGTCTGTATTTTATATCTTGGCAGTGACGTCACGCCGCTGAGTTGCCAGATTGTTTTGGATGCTCTCTACTTCGTTTTCTCTCGCACAGTTTCGTGAACAATTGACTAACGTTTTCCGGTGTATAATCAAAGTTTTTCTTTAATTAAATATTCTACCAGCATATTTTTTTGGAATTGAAGTTATTTTCCGTTAGTTTTCCGGGAATTCTTTGTCAGGAATTCAAGGTGTCATCAATCTCTTACTTATAAGAGCGTATTCGCCACGAGTTGTGCAAGTGATCTCTCATGGGACTTCGGAGTCAGCATACCTCACAAAAAAGTTTTCAATTTCATTGAATCAAGCAAAAAAGTGTCTTGCATTTCAGTTATTAGAGTTGAGTGAGTTATACCGAGGTACTTTGTAACGTTGGCAGTGTCTGTGATGGCAAAATTCGTACAAATATTGCTAAATGTGAGCTCTGCTCTCGTGTGGAGTGTACTTTGTTTTTATCGAAGTTTTCTGCGGAATTCAGCATTTATAAGCAATAATTTGTGTATTATAGTCATATTTAATACCTCCGCCGTTTAATTCGAGTGGTTAGTTATGTTAAAATAGTAATTTTTCTATGTCCATGTGTAGAGCAGACGCATTGGATCGTGACGAGCTCTCATATTTTTCTATTTTCCTCTGACAAAGGCCTCGGGACATGACAAGTAATGTGTAATAAAGGTTTGTGATGTTGATTTAATGTGGGAAAAATGGTAGGAAGTGGATTTGTTGGGATTTAGCATGAAGAACTGTAAAATTTGTTTCGGTGACGTACGAATTCATACTCGGTATGACGACAGGTATATCTCTGATATTGATGAGCAGCTGATGCAGCCAAATTTACAAAGATAGCGTGATTTGTCGTCGTACACTGCATTATAAGTGGAAAAGCATAAACATGGTGTTTTCCGTGAGATAAGTACTGTTAGAAAAACATTTACCCTGTCAATCACATCCTCATTGTTGTTATGGTGTAAATGTTTTGGTGATTTTGTGGCATTGCATTTATTTTTCGAAATAAAATGATAGTCAGTATTATAAGTAAAATTTTAAGCCGTATGGTAAGAAATGAGTAGTTCCTATGTGGTTGATGTCCATGATGAATAGAATGCCTTGGGTGTGAACCTGATTTTCTGAGAAATAACTGTGTTAATACAATGTAGAAGCCTTGACTTTAGTTCAGCGTAGAATGTCTGAGCAAATTAATTTAACATGTAGAATCAGCTTGGTGAGTGAGGGAATCATTACAAGGTGCATAGACTAAGGCAAACTAAAGAGAAGGATGTAGGTGCACCAAGACTTATCGTTATGGTTTAACACATTTATTTCAGTATATTTGACGATTTTTAATGACTTGGGCAAGTTATCAGATTCATAGGGATCAAAGTTTGAACATTGTGTTAGGAGTGTTTTTCAGCGTTAACTTCATCACGCTAGTTTTTCAATTTCAATAAACTTATCATAGGGAGTCTCGTAGGATAAGAGCTTTGATCTGCTTGCTTTCCTCATTAAGCTTGCTCTCGCTTCTGCATGTGCAACACCATTTGTAAGGAGAGACAGCGGCTTTATTCAAATAGCAAGAGGGAATAGTCAAGGAGAGGGTTGAGGGTGTTGTAATAAGAGTACCCAGTTGAGTATTTGGTAAGAATTCCTTCAAGACGTGAAACAATTACATTATTGTCCCGTTAAAATCTTGTGCTGTCAACCATTAATAATACATTACAGTACAATTGAAAATAATTCCCTTTCAAACGACTTGAAGTTCCCGCAGGGTAATTCGCTGTAGCGACAGCAAATTGTTTTGTACGTCGTAAGTTGGCAAAAAACTTGGCTACGTGAGTGATTTTTAGCTTCTCTCATTTGGGAAAAATCGATGTCATCATCATCAAGGGTCAACAATCCTAGCATTGGTTTGTGTCGTCATCAATTTCGATGGCGTCACTGCCATCTAAGGCCGCACAGACTATAAAGAACCATGTCCCGACGGGTGTGTTTGAAACGGTCTGCATCGTACCACAAATGGGTAGCCAAGGAGTCACGTGATGAAAACGACGATGGTTCGCACGTGTGGTGTATGTGGATCGCTCATTACTATCTCTGTAATTGTTTTCTTTCGAGTTCTTCTCGAGACCCGCGGATGAGAACGACTCGTGTTAAAATAGTGAATGAGATTGCAATGGGGGATTCAAACACATCACACATGCGAACCGTCGTGACACCTTGTTCGCCCATTCGAGATATTCCCAACGGTTTCCAACACCCCCTAGGAAGAAACAGTTACATTTCCATGAATATCTCTTTTTGGACTGACAGTGTCTCAGTTTCTATGCGACCCCGGACTTGGGATGCAGTCTTGTCCCCACCTACGTCTGCCCCTATCTATCGCAGTGTCTACTTTCATTCGACGAAACCGTGTTCTTTTTTTTCGCTCATTCGGCAAAGGGTGCCCGACCCTTCCTATTGGTGAGAGCATGTGCGGTTGCTAATCGTTGGTTTTCCACCACGCACGTATGTACATACTAGGGAGAAGAAGAGGACTTCCCATTCATTGCCGAGGCGGGTGGTGCGCGCTAGCTATTTCGGGCCCCCGCCGCATTCCGGGGGCGGAGCGTGGGGGGGGGGGGGCAGAATGAGGGGGCGTGGGGCCATTCAAGTGGGGCCCCCGCCCCTGTACTTCTCGCTGCATGAGTCCCTCCCCCGTGGAAGTCAGTCGCGTGTCATTTGTTCCGCAGAGTATGTCCAAGTTGAGCCGTGCCCTGCCGTGTCTCAACATTGCTGACATGTTGCTAATATGAGCGTCATGCTGGCCAGTCAGTCTAGCGAAAAGAGTCATCGTCTCTCTCGTATGTTGGGCACACTCGAGCCATTCGGTCCTTCCGTGGCTTTCATCTCCAGTCCAGCAATTTATGCTTAGAGAAACGTCTGAAGTCCCTCCAAAATCTGGAAATTTGCTCAGTTGATAGATATTACGTAGCGAGTACGAAGATGGCAAACTTGATGTGGACATATTGGTGGAGGTCTCCTGGCCAACATTAAGCAGCTAGGAGACGTTTCGTGTGGGGGCCCGGCCGAGGGATTGGAAATTTAAATCCAGGATCGATTTTCGATTAATCGACTTTCGATTATGGTTTTTAAAATAGATTTTCTAAAAATTCGAATTTTTGCCCAAAATAATCGAAAAATCAAAATCGATATTTTTAATTGATAAAGTAATTGTCCGCTGAAATACGGATGTGCTGTTGTAACAAAATTCAAAATATAGGTTAATGGAAGCACTAGGAATAAGAACTGAATACGCTTAAATTTATTAATACAATATATTATTTTAAAGATATCAATGAGGCATGCAGGAAAGTAATAAGCCATACAAGATACTTATATACATATAGGTAATATAACAAGAAAATTACATATAATTTAGTAGCAATAAGAATTGTATATTGAGAAGTGGGCATACCACAAAATGAAAAACAGAATTTTATTTATTTCTTGTTTGCAAAGCCGTGGAACCAGTGTTCCTCAGGGATGGACCTTAAAAAAACTAACATAGTTAAATGTTTTCCGGATAATCGATTTCGCACCTGAGTTGCAATTAACCCGACGTGAGAAAATAGTCGCTCACACGGCACGGAAGAGGCAACTATAGATAAAATCCTGCTGGCTACTTCGTATATGTGGGGATATTCTCCATTAATCTCCTGCCATGCTTGTAAGTTTGGACTTGCGGTCGACTAGAGGGCGGTTTACGAACTGGCGCAGCTCGATTGGCACGCCACCAGCCCGATCCTGATCAGCGTTAGCTTCAACACCCCACACGCGTTGTGTGAAAGCAAGCCGAGCTCGGAGTATATAGTATTTTATTTTTTATTCTCCACTACCCCCGAAACAGCACCTATGGCCTTATACATCGGGATATTTAACAATCAACAACGGACAATCACACTCATCCATGTCCTGAGTGGTGAAAATACCCACTCAGGCGGGATTCGAACCCGCGACCAACAGGTTAGCAGGCGAGGACTTAACCACGCCGCCACCGAGGACGACTAGTATCAAACCTTACCAACCTTTTGAACAGTGAGCTCACCAGAAAATGCAGAGGTATTGCGGAAACATCTGTCTAGAGGTCCTAATATGTTACTGCGACTACCTGGACGAGAGGATCCTCCTGAAGAACCTGCTCGGCTTTGAGCTTAATAAATAAATTTACTAAACTACCTCATCTAATCGTGGTGAAGGCGGAGGTTAGGGAAATGCTGCTGTTGCTGCATCAGAATCACTAGCCAGGTCCATTTCTTCCTCAGACCTGTTATCATATTCTCTGTTTGCCGTTCTCTTTCTCTCTGGCGCACTAACGTAAACCTCTACGTGAGTGGAATCTGGTCCATTTCAGCCGATGGTTACGCTTATAGATAGTTATGCCGAGTGTGGCTCAGGGGGAGAGCTCACTTCCAGATATTCTCACTTTTATCCTTCTTCACGTCAATAACTTGGATGACTTAGTTAACATTAAGCTCCGTCTTTTTGCCGACGATGCAATGGTGTGTAGAGAGATTAGGAATAAAGATGACATTAGCATAGGATTTAGGAGTGATTGCCAGCCTTAACGCCAGATACGTGTATCCCTTGTGAAAAGACGAGCAAAGTGGGCATTCCCTCTGTCCAACCTCACTTCACCACTCAGCTGTTAGCTCAGCTGTTGCCGACTCGAATTATGTCCGAGTGGATACTGGTCATTTCTGTCCAGGGAAACTTGAGTTGTTCGACATCAGGATTATTTTCGCACGCGAAATGCATAGAATGTAACGTAGTTGAATTTTCCTTCAACGCATCAAAAAATCGCGTGACCAAAGTTCTATTTATGGAAGTTTAACTGTGTGTGCATCTTCATTATCAACGTATGTCTAGGAAACATGTAGTGATCGTGTGTAGACATCTTCTATACGTTTACAGGATACATATTTCAAGACTGCTTTTCCATTTACTTTTAAACATTTCCTTAAGATATTTTATAAATATCACTTAAGGTTTTCAGTGCTACCTTATAGGAAATTAGAGCAATGAAATACTGGCATAAACTCCAATGATCTTTATTCTAAGCGCCTCGTAAAATTACAATAACTTCTATAATATTTTTCGATCGGTCATAACTTTCTTCGTCGTTGTCATTGTTTTCAGACTTCTTTCCCTTAACTAAATGACATTTCTCGGCAGCTGGCTATCCTCACATTTATGGCGTACTCATTGAATTTGAATTTTCGTGTTCTAAAACGCTGAAAAACTAATGACGCAATACATTCTCAGTAATTAAATTTAAAACAAAATAACATAATAAATATAGCCAAGAAACAAGTTGCATTTGTAGTTGATTCAACAATTTACGAACTCTAGGTCATTTGATGACGTTCGCTACTAACGAGTATGGCTACAACTGGATGTATAACTAATAATAGAGCATCATGGCTATGATTCTCTTTCGGTAGGAGCTGAAACTGACCTAAAATATTTAAGTTACTAAATTAAATATTTAAGCTAAGGATGATGCTGGAGAAATCCACCAATTCGCCCTCCTGTCTAGAGTAAGTGAATGGAGGCTTGCCAGCCTATGAGCGACAGTGTACTTACAGCCTTTGACTCTGAATGATGTGTATCGAACTAAATCGAACTCAACTTTTATCGCAATGGCGTCTCAGTCTAAGGCTATTGAAGGGTGGTGGTAATGCATTTCATGACCCTGGGAGTTGAGTTCATCACTTAGTCTGGTTCGAATTCAGCCTGACTGCATATTTGCCCACTCCTCCTTTGACCAATTTTAAAAGTGCATTCCGTCATTAATATGAGTCTACGCCCTGTAAAACGTTCTTCCGCGCGCAGACGCAACGTGCGAGTAGCACGCCGCCCGTGCCTAGCAAGGTGGCTTCGCGAATCAGGAGCGAAGACTCCTCCCATGGCATTGTGGCCCCCAGAGCAGACCGCTGTGCCCTGGCACCACGTAAGGGTGCCACAGCGAAAGGGGTGCCGTGAGGGATTTTAAACGAAAAATGTTCAGTGCCGGACCATCTTCTGAAATTGGTTACTCTCGTGCCCGGCAGATGGCGAAAGGAGTGGAATCAATCTTGAGGGCTGTAGGAAGATGGTTGATGGAATCGGGGGTTGAAAAGAGTGAAAAAGGGGCGGCCCCCATGACCTCTCAAGAGTGGCTCGCCACCGTTGCGAATCACTGGTGTGGAGGATACGCAGGATTGAAAAAGTAAACACAAAATAAATTAAGCTAGACAAGATTTGTCGCTTTGTGCTTTACGTAGCGTTTATACGTAAAAAGTAAATGAAATCTTAGCTATCGGTTTCAAATTAATTAGTTCCTTCTTCATTCCATCTCCTTGTAAAACTCAGCCCTACTTTCTCGTCCGCGTCGTTTACATACGAATGAAGATAATGATATCGTCTGCGTGCCATATTGTCTCTGCAGCATGATCTCGAAAAATAAGCTTTTTCCCGACGAAAATCGTCAGTAAAAATGTTAGCGGAGATAGTCCTCCAAAACAGATTCAATGATTATTGTGAAATAGGGTCACATTAACTCGGTCAGTCCTAAAATTAAACGAGTTGAAATAATTGTATTTGTTGGTGGAACCGAGTCTTAAATCTCAAAAGTAAATTCCAACCGATATTTATACTGATAACGTTAAAAGTATTTTGCGAACCCTGACTTTCTATGGTAGACTGGACCATGAATTGATTGCCGAAGCGACCGGTAGAAGATGCCTCCTTTGCCTCGCACAATCAGAGATCTGAATAGCCGTGGTTATATTCAATAATACATGTCTATGGATAGCCTAGTCAGCACAAAAAGGTTTTAAGTCCCCCCCTCCCCTCCAAGTCTCAGAACGTCTATGCATACTTGCTTTGCGTTTTAAATTGTTATAGTTCGACTAATCCTCTTTGAGCATGATGAGTAGTGCACGTTTCGTGAAGATTCTCCCCCTGCCACACACCTTTATAGTGACTTGCGGAGTATTATGTAGATGAAGATTGACATTCCGAGAGGATATAGTGAATTGAGGCATTATTTGCTTTCCTCAAGCTTATTTCCGCCGTAAACATGTTGAATACTTAGGGACGGCAATGTCGACTGTGTTATAAGAATGACAAGGTCGTGAGCATTGACGTCTCATCGCTGCGTTGCAGGCTTTTGTTTTTGGACTATCTTTCTCATTACTTCTATATCGCACACACATTAGCGAAGAATTGACTGGCGTATCGCGAAGTCGGAGCCGAGTGTTTTTCAAATGAAAAAAATAAATAAAACCTTCCATATGCAATATTTTTTAAGTAAAGATATTTTCTGTTTGTTCTCCGTAAATAACTATCACAAATTGAAGACGACCCAAATGGTTAGTATAGTGTGTTTCAGCCTTGAATAGTACGACTGACCGCGCATGCAACGTAGAAGTGGTCAACCCAGACGAAACAGTTTATTTCCAGGCGATGAAGTGAAAAATATCACTGCTGTAAAGTGATTGTGGTTTGTGGTGTTATACGAGAGGTACTCAGTGGTCTTTGTAGAGTTTGCTGTGGCGAAATTAGTTCTAAAATAGTACATCTACATCTACATAATATCCTGCAAGCCACCACAAGGGTGTGTGGCAGGGGGTGATTGCTCAAAAGTGTGAACGGTACTGTAGTGTGGTGTGGACTTTCTCTTTCTCTTAGTTTTATACGGATATGGGACATTTTATAAGCATATGGGACCAGTAATTCCGGTATTATCGCCATTTTTACCGCCCCGCAGTCTAATTCGAGTGGTGCTATAATTAGAATTTCACCATTTCCAAATGGGGGGCCGAAGCATGGCTGGTGAAGTGCTCTCAAATTTTGTCATTTTCCTCTTGAAAACCCCGAAAAAATTATGAAGATGGTGTTATATGGGTTGGCGATTTAATGTAGGGTACGTTGGCAGGATGTGGATTTGTTGGGATTTAACTTGAGGAGAGTAAAAATTGTTTCCTTGAGAATTCATAATCGGCTTGCATCGACATACATGTCACTGATCTTAGCAGTGCGACTGGTGAAGCCAAATTCACGAAGTTAGTGAGAAGGCGTCGTGTTCTGAGTGAAAAAGTTAAAACGAAGTATCATCTATGCGGCTTTCCGTGAGAGAACTGTTGTTTAAGAATAATTTTCCTGTTATAGTCTAATTCAAATTGTTGTTATTTTGTGGAAGCACTGGCTTTATTCTTCAAAATCGGTTTCGTAAGCTATTGTTAATCATTTGATCAAAAATGAAATGAGATTTGTCCCATGTCAGTGACGTCCCAGATTAGTAGAATACACTAAGAGAGAAGGCTTTTAATGTGATTTTCATGGGGAGAAATGTATTGTTACGCGGTGAAATAATGGACAAGCATGTTATCATCAAGTGTCGAATTTAATGGTGTGTGTTAAAAATTTAGGAGTTGGCATTCATAATGAGATTTTGAGACTAATGCAGGTGAAAGAGAAGTGTGTAAGCAAACCGTTTTGTTGAGGTGTGGTTTAACGCATGTATTCCAGTTTCCAGTTCCAGTTTTATGTATTCCAGATGATATCGATTGGTAGCTGATAGTTTATTCATTGATGATTTCATGTTAATGGGTAAAATTTGACAACCAGAGGTGTCAATGTTGCAAATCAACCCACCGAAATATATGTTTTCAAAGTCTACGTTCTATAGCTAGCTTTTTGATCCGTACTAATTCAGCTATTCGAATAAACTTGTCATAGGGAGCGAGATAAGATAATGGCTTAGATCAACGAATTCCTTCCCTTAATTAACTTGTTGTACGTGTAGATTTAGGATATCATGGTATGTGTTTACAAGATTTCCTGAGCTTGACCTCATAATTTCATCATGGCTCTCAGTCATTGAATTTATTTTCTTTTCTTAAGATTTTTAATGTTTCAACCCCTGTCTGCTGCTGATCCAATGCCTTACTTTTCTGGAAGAATCATTTAAATTTTTAGAAAGATCTGTTCATATTGCTTTAACAGCCGAACAAGAATTGAAATTGAATAATGTTAGATTAGTGACGATACAGATATTCCTCGTGCTTTTCTCTAAGTAGAACAAGGTCAAGGTAACTTCTTTTGTGGAGAAATGCGAATGAGTGAGCTTGCCTATGACGTGCAGTCGTAAGATAAGCGGTGATATCACGCCTCATCACCTGCCAACTGGAATTATTTTCTCCCTCCCTCCGTGAGAGGTCAGAAATTTCAAATACGAGGTATACGACCTCAACACACGAAATGAATGAGAACAAGCCAAGAAGGTTGATCGGGGAGGTTGCGATTATGAGATCATACAATGGACAATTTAGTGCAAATTCCTTCCAAGATTTAAGATAATCGTATTAGCCTTGCCATTCAGTCTTGTGCTGTAAAACGTTCATGCTTGATGATGATTTAATGAAATAGAATTTCCAATTAAAACTTTGAAGTTCTCGCGGTGTGATTCACCGTGTCGATTGTCACGTTTCTTAAGAGTTGGCAGGGAACTTGGCGCCGTGCTCGAGCTTCTTCGATTGTGCCAGGTGTCGTCACTGATTTCGATGGCGTCACTTGGAGCGATCACCCGCAGTCGACCTCTGCCCTCTCGCACATTCGCCGCGCACTGCACACCGAACTGGCAATGGGCGTATTGCATGCACCCCATTGACCAGCAGCAGCCAGATGTCGATGGATTGCGAGGGGGGGCAAGGCCGCGCGCCTCCCCCTTCGTCGTCGGGGGGAGAGGCGGAGAGCTATTTCCGACGTCGCATATGGGGGGTGGGCGAGGGGTGTTCATGGCGGCGCGTCACGTGGTGAGTGGAGGGGTTGTGGCGCTGTGGTGGCGCTCGGCAGCAGTCGGCGCTCGGTCCCCGCCGCAAGGGGGCGTGGTTCCCGCAGTCGCGTGCTCCTCGATCGATCCGAGAGCCGAACCCGAGACCCCTGGTGGCGGTGGCGGTGGCCGAGGGACATGGAGGCAGCGACAGGAATCGGCCTTCGCCTCCCGCGGCGGCGGACCTCCGTGCATTCTCGAACCTACACGACATGTTCTTCAGAAAGCTGAGGCTCTCCCTGAGTGAGTTTTCAGCGCCTTGACTAGTGCACCTTGAAACGTCAGCCATCTCTCCCTCGCACACGTCTCGTGCTTCGTTTCCTCCTTGGAACGGGAGCAGGTGGTCAGAAAACAGGAAGTGACGATGTTTCATTCCCGCCGCCGACCGCGGTCGCTGGATCGGCAGCGACAACTCTAGGCATGGGTGGGCAGCCCACATTGTCTGATCATGGGGACGCCGTGCGACCACCGCCGTTAACAGTTCACTCTCCGAGGCTCTGTACCACGGTCTGTGGGCACGTTTTGCGGTCGCTTCCCCTGCCTGCCTCCAAAGGTCGGGCGTAGCGACCTTGGCTACTCGTGTCCACCCCGAAGAGACCTTTGTCCACGGGGTAGTCTTGGGCGTCCCCCTCCTACCCGTGGTCCCCATTCTTACGCAGTTTTATTCTGGATCGTGATACTCCCACGGGAATCTGTCCTTCATCTGAACTGCCCCGCTGTTTCTCTTCCGCCAAGCCCGCTAAAAAGGATTCTTCTCTTGGGTTCGGGTGGAGGAAGGGACAATTTAATCTCCTTCGTTTCCTCAATAAAGAAAATTGTTAAAGCTTATTCATCATTATTTTCTTTTGCTCTGCTCAGCTCAGGCCTGGAAACAGTTCTCTGTCCGGCAACAAGTAATTTCTGGACTGATTTTGTGATTTGGGAAATTTTTCTGTCAGGAGTATAGAACAGTGACTAGAACGTGTCTGCGGCTGTCACAATAAGGAAGAAGAAATTTTCCGAAGCCGTCATCTGAAGGAGCGTAGGACAAGAGTGAGGTGGGGAAATCATTGCCTAGAAAGGAAGAAGAAGGGGGGATGGAAAAAGTACAGTTATGCTATGCAAGGTGAGGGAGTTCTCAACTACTCGTCATTTTCACGAATTCAAGCGCACGAAGAGAAATAAATCAGGATGAAAGACATACTCGCGCATTCACTCACTATTATGGCAGTTGCTCGCCGCACACAAAATTAATATAATACAGAGTAATATAAGCGACCGGGAACTCAGGCAAGCCACTTGGCTTTGTTTCAGGGCTTGGGACGAAAGTGAACTTCACCCCGAAATTGTCTTGTCCCGTATATTTTAACGTCTCGTCCCGAAAATGTTGCCGTATCCAGTTTTACTCGTTCCTTAACGTCTAGCACACTTTTTTCATTATGCCTTAATTTCGGTATTCGTAACGTTTTTAAATTTTTACCGTACGATTTTTTAAAATGGTACAATAAAATCACTATAAGACCATTGTTGTAGCCAACCGCGTATATTTTAGAAGTTTCAAGAGAGGGAGAGTAAGGTTTGTCTTGGTTCTCACGCATTAGAAACGTGGTCAAAGGTGATCAATTTTTGCAAAACACTGACTCCTTCAATTTTTCCTGAAAATCTAGAAAATCAAGCTGAACCTTTTCTTGTTAGATAAGACTCTGGGATAAAAAATTATACCATTTTGTAGAACAGTTCTTTAACTTTAATTACACGTATGATTCGATTGTAATATTTACAGAAGACGTAGAATAAGTGACGGGCCCAATAATCGGTCGATGCTTCGTCTTCATGCAGGGAAATATTTGAGCTACCAAAAGTTACTAACCTATAGCACAAGATTTTAAAAAGTATCCCGAGATCCCGAATCCCTTGAAAACTTTGGCGACGTCGAAAGTAAAATCGATTTTTCAATCGCAGTGCGTTTCTGCCCGCCGGCAAAACGCCTTTTAGAGGCTATAGTATATATGCTGATGTGTCATGGTTCTGCCCATTTTGCGATGGTTATTTTGAAGGTCTACCAATTAAAAAGACCCTTCATGTATATTTAACTGGCGATACTATTGTATCGGGTATATGTTCCTTCGATACACTATACTCCACGATATCGGGATTCCAATGTAGTTGGTCTCAAGACCGCTTTTTCCTGGAGCGTTTCCAGATCGAACGCCGATATTATCGCGTATTTTATTACGCCTTTTTGGAGAACATGTAGCCTTCGGAAATAGCATGCGTTACCTATCAGACGAACGAATACTCTTTTGTCAGGCAACAGCTGGTGTCGCATTGACTCCGGAGTGAGTGAAAACGGCCATGTGGGTCTTATGACTTTCTGGGTGGTCAGTCAGTGTTATTTTCGGGATAAAATCAATACTAATGCCTTCACATTGCTATGAAATACCTTTGCCTCAGTAGAATAATATCTTTATGGAACCTTGGGCAAATGGCATGTGAAACCCAATGCTTCAGTCGTTGGAGAACCAAAATGCCAAGACCGGGCTGAAAAAAACACTTCTGGGCTTTTGGCAAGCTCTTTTCGATTTCAGCCCCCTGTGCGGCGGCATGCTAGTGGTTGGGATGTCTGGGCTTTTGTATCGGCTGCGCTGCTACGCCTAGCGCAAGCAATCGCTCCTACTCCATCTTCGATGCCTGCGTACGCAGGTCTTAGGTTATAATTTACGAAATAAGAGACTGTATTAGTTTTGAGAACGTGAGAGGGAAGTTTTCTTCGTCCTCTTACGATTCGTGCCCCTCCACAAGTACATTCAGTATACGCAAATAATGTGCGCATTAAGGAATCCTCTGTTTAAAGGGAAAATTAAATGATAATTTAAGGTTAATTCGAAAATTTTGAGTTTATGACGTAGCAAATACGTCAACCAGGGCTGTTCTGTAACTTGAGGGCGCTATGTAAAGCCGTCGCTATTTTTCTTCAGAAATAACGACGTTTCCGATTCTGTAAATACCGCTGCGCTATATTACATCCAATAGGAGGGCGCGATATAGCGCTGCGGCGTTATCACTCGACATTATGAGAGAATAAGTAGGGCAGAACGGCCTATGTAAGGCAGCAATGAGGAACAGTTTTAATAAAATCTATATTATTTGGGTGGAAATGACTGCTTTTTGCCTCAAGAATTGTATAAAACGTCAATAAAGACTTTATAAGTGACATACACTCACAGAAATTAAATACGCAAAATATTGTTTGTGGCTGTGGCTAAGTTGAAACAGCTGAATTTCGTAAAGCGAAGGTTGGCTAAGGTGCTGTATAGCGGACAAAAGAACTCCGGTTATTGTTTGTTCAAATGCGAGTTTTAGCGGGCTGATGTGCTCAATTTTGAATCGTGGTAGGTCTTTTATATCAATTTTGATACTTTGACAACAGTTTCTAATGATTGATAAATGGAAACCCGTCATCAAATGAGTTCAAAGCCACTAGCGCACCAACCACATCGCCGCGCGACGCTTAGGAAATCGACGCATATTGTAGTCTTAAAGTGGTGAGCATGGGAACGGGACCCATGAATGAAAGCGTGGAACCAAGCGAACGAAAGAAAAGCATTCTCCAATTTCCTCGCTTGGCGAAGTAGAGCGAATGCGATGGATTGCCATGGCAGGGTCTCGGCTTCGACTCCCCCAAACGGCATTTTTGTCCACTCGAAAATCTTATTATTTGAATGTGTTGACTAGTAGAATTATAAACGAATCGCTACTGATAGTTCATGAAACTTTTTGTTGTGATTTTATCCCAGTATGTGGGACACACGTTCAAGGAAACCTGTTCACAAAACGAACAGTTTTTTACGTGCCTTCTGTCAGGTCATATTTTCTGAAATACTAAGTACTTAGCGTACGATTACTTTTCAGTCCTAGCAAAATAGATGTTTATCTGTCATCAAGTTACCTTAGACATATTTAAATGTAACATATTTATAGCATGCAACGTAAAGTGCAAACATTTACTTTAAAATAGACTAGTGTAGTTTTATAAACATAAATTGCTAGGACTAAAAATTAAAAAATTAAAAAAATATATTAATCATACTTTTCTAAAAAACGTAAACATGTAAGAAAATGAAATATATTCACATCGTATCGAAAAAGAAAAAATAATATTTTCTCAAGTGAATTGAATTTTAGCCTAGTACTGGAAATAATTAAATGCAATTCAACGAGATTATCAACACAATGAATTATTTATGGACATTAATAGGAAGTAATTTCGGTTTCAACAATGTAAAATATTAAAGGTTGTCCATTTGTGCAAGGCCACAACGAAAAGCATTGGGCGCTCTCATTTATATTTCGCTCCTTAACTTCAGTTCAAGTGAAGATTTTCTAGGAATTATATATTGAAGCGCTCTATTCCGCTGAATACCAATATATTTACTTCCAATTAATTTATATTGATATCGGATCTGAAAGAGCACCCCATGCTTTCCGTTGTGGCCTTGCACAAATAGACAACTTTGAGTATGTTATAATGTTGAAACCAAATTTACTTCCTATTAATGTTCAAAAATTATTCATTGTGTGGATAATTTTCTTGAATTGCATCCAGTTATTTCCAGTATTAGGCTAACCTTTAATTTACTTGAGAAAATATTATTTTTTTTAGTATGAGGTGCATATATTTATTTTTCTTAGATTTTTATTTATTTAGAAAAGCATGCTTACAATATTTTTTCCATTTTTTATAGTCTCTAAGTTGTAACCATGGGTGCGGCTCCCGTGGATGGGACCATGGAAAAGCGAACAAAAGAAAAGCATTTAATTATTAACTTGATAAATGTTGCTAAGATACTTGCTAATATGTTTTCGCGGAGTGCATCGTCCAAAGCGGCGTTCGCTGCACTACCTAGCGGCAGGGAGAGGAAAGAGTGTGAGCACCTTTGACGTCACAGGTAGGATAGACCGGCATGCAATAGTAGTGTGCCATGACTAAAGATGGGTAAATTACCGTAATTTTCAATTGAGGTAAATTACCGAGGTAAATTACGGTAATTTTCGAAAATTACCGTAATTTTCCGGTAATTTTAAGTTTTGAGCTGCAAACACTTATCAGAGGACTCAAAACGAAATCAAATAGCATTGAGATGTAAATGCCGACGCTTACATCAAACATATCACGGCGTTTATCTATTATAACTCATTTAAAAAATTAAAACAAACTTGGCAGCAACACACAATTTGTCTCTCTTTTGTCACACTATGAGAAATTTTCTTTCCAAAGACATACCTCGGCACAATGTGAATTTGTTATTTTAGTCTGAATTAATTGGAATTAATCATGGAAACAATGTAAAAAAATCGTTTTAGCTTCTTAATTTATACAATTACCAATTCCAATGGTTTCTTCATGAGGAAGAAATTTTCTGAAAAAGAACTTTTCTGAAAATGACCGTTTATTACGGTAATTTTCAGGGGTGTTGGTAATTTACGAAAAATACCACGGTAATTTTCGAAAATTACCGCGGTAATTTACCAAGTTGCCCATCTCTAGCCATGACTTATCACTCCGTTGCATATTTTAACTTTTTGCTTAACTAGGAAAAATACTTGACGCCATTTTGTAATCGAACGGTATGAAATGCTTTCCTCGGGTGTTGATCGCAAAAGCGAAAGCGAAAACTCGCGCGGGAGTCTGCTAGCACACACAGCGACAGAGGACTAGGAATGCGTATATTGCATTGGGTGATAAAAATTCGTCGCAAAGGAAGGAAGTCGAATTCAAACACACACGCGACACTTTCCAGTCACTGACTCCCGAACCGTAGTGTCTGCTGGGTATTTCCAAAAAACTCAGTGCTTCCAACCGGTGTTTTCGTTTCTTAGCATTTAAAGGTGTTCGCAAAAACTTTTATGTCTCTAAAATATGTGTGTCGTTGCAAGCTAGAATCATTCACACTTCCAAATACAGCACTTCTACTTTCCAAGCAGTCCACACTTGATAACAATTTTAACAGAGACTTCAAAGAAATCATACACGAGAAGATGGATAAAATTACGTACCCAATTTTACATTGGCAATTGCTGTAAGCTATTTTAAACGTATTCCCTTGTTTTCTGCAGCAAAGTTCATTGGCCTTGGAGCTTTCCTCTTCTTTTCGCGAGTAACGCTTCCACGTAAATTCTTCCATCTGTTTCAGCTAGTCAGTGTAGCACGACGCCATGAAGAGATTTCATCCTTTGCTTCCGAAATATCCAACCAACTTAAAGCCTATCTATTTTTCAACATCGCCGATTATTTCAAATCGCAGCCCTTTTAGTCTGACTTCTTCCGTCCCGAACAAGGCTCCATTACGTAAGATTAGGCGACAAAGACAGGCCGGAAAAAAATTGATAATGATACAGCATAGCCGTAAGAATGAAACTATTTTACAAATGCGCGTTGTCAGGGTGATTTTAGCTACAATAGCACGTTTATCTTCGCTGTCGAGTGCATCCTAAGAATTGTTTCTTCGCTGACGACTCATTTGTGATGCTGAACGTTGGCCTTGAAATCCTCGTGAGATTATCCCAGTCTAAAATTGAGCCCCACAATGTGAGGCAACTACAAGTAGGACCGAGGTGGCCGAAGCGTTGACCGATGACACAAGCGATGCTTGCTTATTAAAATATGTCTATAACTCTCGAATGCATTTTGAAATATTTGAGTGACAAGAACTGTGCAGAACGAGGAAAAGAAAAAACCGTGCCAGAGTATCGCTTCTTGAAGGGAAGCATAAACCTTCGATGGAGGGAGCGATAAGTGTGTGGTGATTAGCCGTCGAAAGAGGCCTTCGTACCGGGAAGCCGACTACTTTGGGGGCACCAGCTTCGAAACTGAGTGTGTGCATCTGTAGATGCGCAAGGATATTGATCGATAGGGCGTTGTTCACATGTTTTAATTTCGCATTCGCGGTAACAACCGCATAGTAGACGAAATGCGGTGACACGGAGTTCAGTTGGGGAACGGTCGAGGGGGAATTCTACGAGAAATCCCGTGAATCCTGGCTCGCGCATTGGAGATGGCAACAATGGGGTGGGGGGTGTTTTTCCCCCGTCTCGCTGCGTAAGTACTCAGCTGTGTCCCTTCCCTCTCGTGGAGGGGGAAGTCGGCTCTGATAGCAAAAGGAGAGAGCTTTGAGGGCCACGCCAACTGGTTGACCGTATTTTCATCCTTTCTTAACGAGGTTCATCTCTTCGCCTTTAAATTGTTGAGACACGTTTGTCTCGTTCGTGAAAATCGTGGGGCTCAAATTCAGGAGAAACGTTGTTGCGTGAGAACAAATCTTCAAGCGCAGCAACTTACGGTTACATTTCCCATATTTTTCGTTCCCCCTCACCTGATGGTAATGATTTAGCATTGTAACTAGAGCCGTGTAAAGCTATTTGAATGTGGTTTGTAATATCTTTTGTTTGCCATTATGTCCCAAAGTATGGCCACAGTTAAGTGGGAGTGAAAGGAACGCTGTCTGCTGAGTAGTTCATCGCCACCGGTAGGTTTTTTTTAGCCGTTGTGGGCACTTACGACGAGGCATAGGGGATTCCGGAGGATTCGGGCTTGACAGAAGTGTTAATGAGGGCTCGAGGTGAAATTTGAGGATAAGAATGTCCCAGCCCTCGTTATACGTCATTTAACATATTCCGCCAGGGGACATTCTGGCTCTACAGTTGACGCGCGCTGTTTAGTGATTATTAATCCTGGGATTGTTGTGGAAATGATTCCAACATGACTCTTACATTGCGCAGTAAATATTAGATTATGGTTTAACATGGCACGAAAATAGAAGCGCTCACTGGAAGGCTAGTTTGCAAGTACGGCCGAAATTGGAATCGATTTATCCTCTTTTAAAGTACTCGTTTCTGATTGGGCTCCATGTCGAAGAATCGACTCCACTTGTCACTAGTTTCAAGACATGATTTTGTCTGTACGATTTTAAATTTCTAAGCTTGTCACGAAGTTCATTTTTGTACGTCCTTCTCGTAAAATAAAATTTTGTAATTAAAACATCTGCGAATCAACAGCAAATTAAGATTTTTGTCGTGGAACTGAAAAGACTAGAGGGCTCACATTCGAACACTTATCTTTCATTTCAGTTTGGCAAACAGAAAGGCACTCAAAATTTCGTTGTTGACCTTTCTCAGGTAATTCTTTAGAATGAAATTAATGTCTTCCTGCTATCACAGAATTTTAAGACGTAGGTACTATGATAGCATCAATACGTTCTGTGCGAAATCTGACGGAAGACCCATTCCCTTGAAACTCTCCCCAGTCGGCCATCCCATTCTCTTCCTCCCTAACCTTCTTCCATCGATCTCATCTTTGTAAAAGGCGTCCCCCCTCATCCGTCAACTCCATTGTCCCCTAATTTCTGTATTCAACATTGTTAACCTCTCCATCCACTCCCTCTAAAGCGCCCAGTTTATTTTGACCAGCTTTCTCATAGAGCGTAAGCTCTATGATCTTTCTCCAATACCCACGCTTCGGCTCATGCTATGGTACGCTCCTAGTCAGACTTGGTCTGGTCACTGATCCTCTCCTACGAATGAACGTCTCTTTCGCCGAAGTGCCCTCACAGACTCTATAAGCATTTCCTCTGATTTCTACCCCAGTAGCTTTATTACCCCGTATTCTGTAGTTTATGACCTTCATAATTCCTGCATCAAGCTCATCACACACCTCTCGCAGTGTCCTCGGAATATATATTTAATGTATATACGATGACGTCCAACCCTTATAGAAAAATTTAGCGCCAAATTAATTCAATAGGTTCTTAACGTAAAATTAACTTGACTCCCCTGGGGTGTTTATGAAAAAATGAGCGTGAACTGGACGTGATCTATCCATCTTTTTATAACTAATAGCGAATGCTAAGCGTTTAGTATATTCTTCAGTGTTCACTGTCGTAAAGCTTCTGGAAATCTCTTGTCATATATGCTGGGAAACTGCCGCACAGTTGAGAAGAAAAGGGAGTTGAGTTCTATTGCATATTTGTCATCCTGCGATGTTTTCTTCTCATGATGCACGGCAAATATTAACAAAACCAAGGAGAGTAGAGAACTCTATTTACTCTCCTTAAACAAAACATTGAAGAAAGGCGCGGAAACAAACGACTGCAACTAAGCCCCCTTAAGTTAATTCCGCGTTAATTCAAATTTGACCAATCCTTACGCTAATTTTCCATAACTTAAAACAGGTTTCGCGCTAATATTTCCGTGAACCCCGCCATTGCCTGTAGGGTTCGAGAATCTCACGCTAAGTGTACGCTTACGTTAATTACAGCCTACTTTTTTGTATAAACGGGCCTGTACTCTCCGTCCGATCACCGGAACCAAAACTGATTTCCCCAAATTATTCATTTGCCCTCTCCTCCAGGCTTCTGTTAGTTATTCTGAGTGCTACAATTGCTGCATACGATGCTAAACGTATAGTTTTTTTCAGGCCCAATATAAGTTGGAATACTTTCTTTTTGTGCCGTAATGGGCTAATATGCAGCTTTTATCTGTCTGCATAGGTGTTTGATCCTTTTGAAAGCAATGATGACGCTGTCCCATAGTGTAGTTCGATGGAATTATCATATGGCTTTAAAGAAAGTGAAAAGTTTTTAAATAGGTTGAGGTATTGTAGCAAATTATCGGGGGTTTCCGAATGTTGTCTGTTCCATAATTGTGTGGAAGGAAGCTATTCTGTTTTCAGAGGCGTTGCCATTGGCAACAATGTTTCGCATGATTTGTGGCACTTGTTTCATTATGAACAATTAACCAGCTGATCATACTTTAGTAGGTAATTTAAACGAATCGGCGTTTGTCTAATTTTTCCCTTTCGATTAGAAATTTATTTATTAATATGAAAAGTGAGGCAGCATTTTTCTCTCCGGAAGGAAGTGGAAACATTTGGTAACGAATGTGTGCGAAGGAAAGCAATTTTTTCTTACACTGGTACTTGTGGTAGGCCTTTGGTTTTAATTATTTTCTCAGCTTTCATTGTATATTTAATATTCAATTGATACTCGCACTTAACCTGATTTATTATCAATCACACTAATCATAAATATTTCGTCGAGTTTTCATATGGGTTAAATATATTTGAGACAATTTATTTGCATCAGTGGTCTTGCCTTGTATTCAGCCAAGTTGATTTTCCTATTAGTTTGGGTAGATGTTTTTGATTACAGGTTTTACGAGATTTATGTGATGAAGTAGGAGATCGTGTGTATTTTCATTTCAGAGGACCACGCGTGAGTGCTAAACTTCCAAGTTGAGGTATCGCCCAGAGCCATGAACCGAGGAGCTAAAGAAAACACTGTGCTTTCATCCTTGAACGGAGGAATGACGGACATCACAAGTTTTACTAAATGTAATTACATGTTCTAGTCATGGTCTTCATGTTTATTAGTGGTAGATACGTTCAAACGTTAAGTTTGCTAAGGCTTTAAACATTATGTAGGCCCTGGAAATCCAAAATGTTACTGACAAAATGTACCAGTAGGTTACTCAGAAATTTGATCTCCTGCCACAGTTTCGAAGAAACTTGACGAGGTGCACATTTGGAAAATGGTTATGAATCGCTGTATTTCCATCGGGTTTCCGGCAAAGTAGAATCTTTTAACGCACACTTAACGTCACTGAATTGTCATTTATTTGCAAATCATGGCCTTTCGTGAATCTGTAAAGTTCCACATCCGTGAAAACTGATCGGCTAAAAAGAATGTTTTTGTTCATTGAAAACATTCTTATCATAATGAACTATGTGCATGCATAACTTTCTGAGCTGGTATCCTGTAGGTAATGTCATAATTTCTTGGGTACATTTAGAAAATAAATCTTCTTAAATATCGTTGCTTTTTTCATTTAGGTAACACTTTTTTTAATGCCCGCGATGAATAACGCGTGAACTACCCTGTATTGTGTAACATACATAAAAAGCATATTTTGATTTTTGATTCAATTCATAAATTATAAGGTTGGAAATACCGTGCTTAGGATACGTAGGTACACTGCTGGAGCCATGCATCTCGTGAGCGAGATGAATATCATTCTGGTAATCTATTATAGCTTTGTTTCGACTAACAACCGCCGGCAGCTACTGGCAGCCACAAGAAGCCCGGCGCTAGGGCTATCGGAGTTTTTGTCCTTATCGGTTCTCAGACTCGATTCTCTGAAGACTCGTCGACTATCGTTCTTGTTTCGTGTGTGTGCTTTTGTCCAAGTCTGCATTAGGCTGTATGCTATATGGTTTTCACTTTGGAGGTGCTTATCAATTTCACGAATTTGATCATACCAAGCAGCGCTTAAGTGGCTAAGGTGCACGTTCTACGTAGAATATAATGGGCCAAGTCATTATTCTTTCGATTCATTTATTGTGAATGGTTTGGTCGTTTTAACAGAGCTGTGTTCGTGTTTAGAAATATTGATTTAAAGTGCACGGTCCGACTATTATTATTATTATTTCGTGTACGATCAAGTAGTTTTTACGGACCCGCCTTTAAATTACTTGGGTGAACATTTCCCAGAAGCAGCCGGGTATCTTTAAAACCACAAAAAAATGTGTGTGTGTATATTCGTAACAAGTCATATGAGAGACAGAGATGACAACACAGAAAGAATATACCTACACAAAAACAAACGACCTACTTGAATTTTCAGGGTGGGGGGCATGCAGCCTCCTCCTTCCGAATAGTGTGTGTGTATATGTGAGCGTATGTGTTTATATGTGTGCGTGTGTGTTTATATGTGTGTGTGTGTATATATATATATATATATCGGATTACTACCCCGTGTATATATACGTCTTTATAAATATTTCATTGCGTGCCGTAATCTGTTAGTAATTTTTTTACATTACTCTCGAAAATGGAAGATTTGCTTTCTGTCTATGTCAATAATACCGAAATGAAGTTTGACTAAAGTTGTGTGATAGCTAATGACGCATATGACTCCATGTCTTGAAATGTGCAGATTTGAACTTCAGTGTCATTTATGAAACCAATTTATTGCCATATGTTTTTGTAGGCTCTCATAAAGTAAATTTTTAAAGTGATGCTTAGGAAATTGTTTCATTGGTAACATTTTTAGGATTTGCTCCGAAATTGTAATTTTGAGATTTATGATAAGTTGCATAGTTTCTTAACTTGTGTGGAATTATTTCAGAAATGTAAGTGCAGTTGCAATTGCAACTGAGTTGTTAAGTTGTAATTAATTTGTTTCACTGAATACTTAAATGTGTTCAATTTCGGCTCTTATTAACATCCTTCATCATATTTTTGAGAGTATTTGATTTGTATGCAGGTAGAGAACTTGTGAATTACGTGATGTAGAATGTGGTAAGGGTTAGTACAGAAATCTATCTGCATATCACTCTTTGAAACTTACTTTAATTTAGTGTCGTTGTCAAGCATGACAACACCTCGCAAGACAACCTTATACTGTTTTTCTTTCTTTCTCTTGGAATCACATCAATCCTGGAATGATTTCATTAATGCTTTGCTTTGCACAATTGGGAGTTCTGGGTACATACGTAGATGAACTTTTAAAGCAATCAAAGATCTTGGTAATGAGTTCTCAGTGACATTATATTTGCAATTTTAATTCATGCCACTCACCAGATCATTTTCAGTATTGTGCTTGATTTGTGGCCTGTGGTAATTTCATATTGCCTTAATTTTGTCCATTAAATAGTAAGCTGGGTTGTATGGAGCATTTACTACTTGCTGTGTACATTTTCTTAATTAACTCTTCAAATTGAATGAGTTTATTGTGCTAATTGACTATTATTTGCCCTATTGATGTGCCATTGTCCATATTTTGGTATTTAAAAATGTGTTAGAGAGTTGTCATTGCCTTGTTATGTATTAGTGTTGTAGATGCTGTTGTTCTCTGGGGGTAACTGGTTAAAGAATATTGTGTTCTTAGAATTATCTGTTTACTTGCCTGCTTCGTTTATTCCAGTGCTAATGTCGTATTTATTGTTTTGAATTGGAAACCCATCAACTCAATCAGTTTTTCAGGATACACTTTGTCTGAATGAGTTAGGGCACCTACTTTAAGAATTGAAATTTTCTATTCATCCTGAAACATGTCACTGTTACTGATTTTCTGGCTGGTTGTAGATTTCCTGATACTTGGTACTTATCTACACAAAATCTCAATTTGTGGAGTTTTGTAGTTATTCTTGTAATTCCTACTTTTCACTTAAGAGCACTTGCTTAGTACTTCACTTATATCAATAGTTTCACATATTTAGGTTGATAGTGAAGGATTTGGATACTGATTATTTTCATTTTCCTCTCCTTCCTTTCCCTTCCTATTATCCCCTTTTCTACCTTCACCTTTAATCACTCGTCAATCAATGCTATTTTCGTAAAAATTCTTCATCTCTGTCCAATCACAATATTTCATCGCTCCTTTCCTCTACCCCATTCCCTCTTCCCACCCTTCTCTCTCTCTCCACCTGTCTTGCCTCCTCCATCAATTTCAGGCAAGGATGGCAACAAGGTGACGACGGTGGTGGCTACGGCTGGACAGGGACCAGACCGGCCTCAGGAAGTTTCTTACACAGACACTAAAGTTATTGGAAATGGTAGTTTTGGGGTGGTGTATGCGGCCAAGCTTTGTGATACCGGGGAAATGGTTGCTATCAAGAAGGTTCTTCAGGATAAGAGGTTTAAGGTTAGTTTTGCATGTTGATTAGAAGTCCACACGTCTACCAAAAGCTGTGATGGATCTTGTCATTCATTGGAATTTTTACTTGGCACTCCCAGTTGTTCTATAATGACCATGACAGCATTAGTGAAAATCCCTTGGGAACTCAACCAGGGTAGGCTTTAAATCAAACCCAACATTTCAACAGATGACTCATGCATCATCATCTGGGAAGATGCCACAAAAGAAATAAAGCTCCAGTGTAAATAAGAACTTCAACAATCATATGCCTTATGTTTGGTCAAATGGTTAAATTTGATAATTGTTCCAGCTGGAGAGATGAGACTTAGTTATTTTGATATGAATTATTTTTAGATTTGAATTCTCTGTGATTAAATCTGGACCCAGCTGCGAAAAAGCAACAACAAGGAAAAGAGTGAGACAAGACTATCTTCTGTCTCCTATGATTTTTATTGTTTACATTGAGAGTGCCATCAATGATCTCAAAGGTAAGTCTTCTGAAGTGAATATCCTCGGAGAAAAAATTAGCATGCTGCAATTCGCTAATGAAATAGCTCTCGTAGGAGGGACAGAAAGGGATCTGAATAAGATTGTAATAACCATGGAAAGGACAATGGCCAGTATCAGCTGAAGATTAATGAGAAGAAGACTGTGCAGCAAGAGAGAAGAGGCCAAAACCAATGTTAAACTAGGAAAACAAAAACTTTAAAGAGGTGAAAGAGTTCTGTCACCTGGGAAGGCAAGTGACCAATGATGGACGAAGCAAGAAAGAAATAGTCAGTAGAATAGCACAGGCATTCTATCAAAAGAAGAATCAACTTACAGCTGGAAATGCAATCGTAGAAATAAGAAAACAATTCATAATAATATACATCTGGAGTATGTTTCTGTGCTGCAGTGAGGCATGGACAATGAGAGCATTGGAAAAGAAAAGGGTGGAAGCATTCGGCATGTGGTGCTAAAGAAGAATGATGCAGATTAAATGGATTGACCAAGTGACAAGTGAAGAAGTCCTGACAAGAGTGGGAGAAAAGAGAAGTCTTCTGAAAACTCCAGAAAGAATACGGAACAACTTAATTGGCCATATCTTGAGACACGAAGGCCTGATGAAGACGATCGTTGAGGGAAAACTGAATGGAAAAGGCAGGCCTTGTATGAGATATATAGAACAGGTTGCGAAGGATGTGAAAGAGAGGAATTACGTCAATATGATGAGGTTGGCCAATAGAAGAATCAAGTGGAGGGCTGTGACTAAGGATTGCAATCCCAAATCCCGGGATCCCAGATAAAATGACAATCCCGAAATCCCAGTTTTTGGTATATATGAATCCCTGGATTCCGGGAATGACGTACACCTTTTCGCTAACAGTCAGCACTAGTACGTTTTCTAGGACATGAAATGCAACATGTTAGACGCCTGAGTTCATTGACTAATACATTTTATTGTAGTAAGCAATTTGTCATCATTTGTATAATAAAAACAGGAATGAGCTTATGGTGAGCATGTTAAAGACATAGTGATTGCCAGTATTAAATAAGATGGACTCAATTCCAGAAAATGTTGTCTAACTTTTGATGAATACACTTCGCCACGCAACAGAAGCTATATTAATGTTAACGTACACTCCTCTGGAAGAGAATCAAGTATCTGGAACTTGAGGCTTATCTAAATTAATGTAAATATGCCATACACAGAAGTGTGTATTGAACTTATAAAAAAGAAAATGAGAGAATATGAAATGTCTTCAGGAAACACATTTTCGCAATCACCACTGATGGTGCAAGTGTAATGTCAAAGGTGGGTAGGTAAATACCAACAAATCATCACCTTTGTTTTACTCATGGTAACCACCTTGCCGTCATTATGGTATGTACAGATCTGAGGGTAGAGTAATTTAATAAAGAATTAATTTGGAGTAGGAGAAGAAGTCGAATCTGAAGAAAGTGGATTCAGAGATGAAGACTTTCCGTCGAGAGATGAAATAGACGGGGATGATCTATTTGAAGACGGAGGTGCGTGTAAACAATTAGAACAAAACATTAAGATTTTGATAAAGGGAAGCAGGTACTCCACTAAGAAAATCACTCTCGAAAAACGACAGATTCCTTCAAAAATTCATGATTGTCAAAAATTTTTGAGGAAAGAGCTCTTTTTATTGACTTAAAAACTCGATGGAACACTTTATTTGACATGATGGTACGTTTTCTAATGCTTAAAACTCGCGTGACGGAGGCCTTAATTGATCTTAATTCCGAAATATCATTGGAAATATCCAGGTACCATACTGAGATGGTATCTGGAATTTTGGTTAAAATTATTTGTACGATCCCTAATCTTGATGGCTTCCTTAGCTAAATGATCCCAAAAGTTGTTTGAACAGCAAATCATTTTTGATCAATCAGGAGGCACCTGATTGTTGATATTCTTATTTATGCTGGAGCTTAAATCTCTCTTGACATTTTTCCTGATTATAGTAGACAAGTAGTCTATTGACAGTTTACCTGGTAGTGTTCCTTTTGGTGGTATTTTGCTGGAAAACATAAGATTGTTTTTCAAAATGATAGTAGTTTTGCAATGTTAAAATTTCTTTTGTTCCTTCATGCTGTTAGTAATGATGAAGAATTGTAATTCTGTGTTAGGAAAATCCTTTTTGCTGTAATGATTTGAATGCATTAAATATTACTTATTTTGAATGAGAAGTAGAAGAGGGACAAAATATATGGTAAAAAACCAGCCCAATTTAAGGAGGAAGAAAGGTCACCTGAAGCTTAGGTGGCCAATGATTCATTTTTGCCCTTATTATTTTTTGAAACCCCAGGGGTAATAGTTTGCTTTCAAGTTCCTAATTCCATTTGGATTATGGTTATGATGTTTGCTATTGTTAAGATTAATCACAGAATGAAACCACCACACAATGAAACCATCAACTTAATATATTTATTTATCAAAATACTTCTGTTATTTCCCTTCTCCTATTCACCCTAACTCCTTGTGTTGTAATAATATTAGAAAATGCTAATAAAAATAGTATCCTATGTACTTTTATAGGTGATAAAATGATTGTTGATGGTGACCATATCGGTAGAACGTTGAATTTCCCATTTGGTGGATAGAGAAGTGAAGTTATATTGCCAACCGTATCAGGTGGGACCTGATTCTTTGGAGAAATATGTACGATTGCCGTTTTCCTATCCAGGTCCTTGGACAGGGGGACCTCGGCTAGCTACTACATGGCCTCAGAGTGAATGTCACTCCCCGTAGTTGCTCGGGGAAATCGTGTTCTGTATCCTCAGTGAAAGCTGCCATTGAACTGCTTAAATGTTCAAATTGGTTCCTCATGAAACACTTGAACCTGTATTTTCTTCTTTCTGCTCTTCTTTGCCTAGAAAAATAAATGCCTCTTTTCATGACACTGACCATGATATATGCCAGTAATTAATTTTATTTCATTGCCATCTGAATTGTACCCTGTAAACCATCACTTGGGTGTATGGTAGGGGATGACTTTTGTCTCAAAGATTGTATGATCAAGTATTTATCACTCTTTAGCTTTATATTATGCTTTTATTACTCATCTTTATGTGCTTACTTCCCGCCATTCCAGTTGATTGAAAAAATTTGGGCTTGAAAATATTTAGCTAAAATCCCATTGCCCTGAGAACTACTTGAAGAAATTGAGCATCAAATGTGGTGCTTTGTTACGAAGTAATTTCTCTAGAATTCCATGCCTTGCAAATATTTGTTTCACTCAGTGAATTGGGCATAAGTTCATGCTCCAATGTAATTAGGCAAGTGATCTACAACCCCTAAATATTATTTCCATTTGACTCAAATACAGTAACCACAACATCTTGCCATTGTAGTTCTGGAACTGAGTGGCTCATCAACTTTGAGAATTAACCCTTTAAATCTCCTACAGGTGGCACATGACTGTGTATCGCTCAATACCATTATTTTTCATTTTCCAACTGGGTTTCTGCTTTTACTTTCCACTTATATACCCTCTTCATCTTCAGATGCATAATTATTCACAAGTATGCTATTACTGTTCCTGAAATTGCACTGCTGCCACCATTATAGTGTCTTAAAGAATGTATGATCAATTATTTATCACTCTTCAGCTTTATATTATGCCTTTGTTATTGATCACTTTCATGTCTGTTACATCATTCAGCTATCTTCTTTATCCCTTATATTGTTAAAACTTGTTTTGGTAATTTGCATTGACAATACAATTAATAATGCTAAACAATCACTGCCTATTTATTGTTAAAAACTTTTTAAACCAAGAGAACTCATCTGATGCAGTCGATAGAGTAGAGAGTGGAAGAATTGCTCAAGTTGCGAAACTATTCTATTCTTCAAGTCCATTAATTTGTGGTTGGGTGGATCGTGGTACTTGCGAGAATTTGCAAGTTTCTAGGGAGGTATTATGTTGTCTAATGATCCTTTTCTTAGTCTTCAGATGTTTACTCATTGTATATGGTGGTGTTTAAATGCCACATATCCCTCTGCTCCAGCAGACATTTAAACTTAGTCTTTTAACTGTTCAATGTCGAGCAAAGTAGTGACTATGCCACTGTGGCCAACTTCATATCTCAATTTTTTGTACATTTTAATGTTTTTCGATCTTTTAACTTATGAAATAATTTTAAAGAGGAATAATTGGGCTTTTTTTATCAATAATTGTAATTATTTTTTTGTAAAGATAATTGTTTAATTAAGATCGACGAAAACCAGAGATTCGATTTAAATCTCCTCCAACCTACGAGAGGAATTTTTAACCTCTGGGCTTGAAGGGTTAAACACGCTTAGCAGTTAATAATGCAACTGCTCCTAAATTCTATGTGATTTTTTTGCATTAAGTGTTTGTGCTTAGTTACCAATGATGCCAGTAATCCTGGTGTGATACTGCAAAACACAGCTACCATCATGCAGTGTACATAGCTATACAGGAGAGAGTTTCAGTTCTAATTGTTGTTGATGCGCTAACTTAATGCACCCACGTGTGATACTTCTTCTTCCCTTTCCCTGCTCGAAATATTGCATTGCCAAGTTCCCCGAGAGCCTGGCTGGGTGGTCTGGAGGCCCGCTGTGTCTGCTGATTCACTGCTGTTTCTCCCTTGCCTGGCCCCAACCTCCTTTGTCTTGCTCTCTCGCTGCTCTTTGATATTCCGAGAAGAAATTGCTTGAATCTCATTTTCCTTTCATTATTTGGCATTTTGTACACGTGGAAGGAGCTGAAGAGGGCACAGTGCATCAGTCACGACACAACTTTCTTCGACTGCTCAAATCGTTTTTCTCAGTGTTATGCAGTAAGATACCTGCTCTATCGACACCCTTCATACATTCATTATACTTAAATCATTGTGGCCACTGCACTCCACAGTTTTTTTTACTCATGTTTGTCGTTTTACTCATGGTAGCATTTTGAGTGGCTGTGATCATCATTAACATCCCTTTAGTCTCTCCAGAGCAAGAGCTAGACTTAGCCTTTTGGACCCGAGGTGCATTCTTCTGTTTTCAATTGTTTGTCTTTTTTATGAATCCTGGAAGAAATCTGCTCTTGTGTTCATGACAAGCTCATTACTTCATTAATGACAATTTTGTTTTGGCTTGTTAATTCTGAAATTGAAATGTGCTGATTTTTCAAAAATTGGTTAGACTTTGATTAGTCTCTCTGAAGTTGAAGTAAAAACAATGGTTTTTGTCCAAATGCTATGCTTTACAAGTATTTTCAAATATGTTCCTGGACAGTTACTGGAATGTGATTGCAAAAATGTATGGATCATTGTTTCTTAAACAACAGTTTACTTACTTGCCTCATGAGGGTGATTATTAATAAACATTTCTCAATTCCCGTAATGGTTATGTCACACCACTTTCTTGATTTCTGAGAAAATTGATAGCTATCTATCTTTTGACTGTAGTACCGATTGAATGCATCACACAATTTAGAAATAGTCATATCTGAGAAATAGTTCCACGACCCTGAGACGCTTTCTAACAGAGCTGGCCTGACTTGTACACCAGGTGTGCCCTCTCTAAATTGATTTTCTTAAGTTCTTTTCTCTACACATTTCTATCCTCTGCGTAAATTTCTTCATCATTACTGTATTTCTAAAATGTCACTAATTCAAATTGGGAAGATGTAAAGCAAAGTGTAATCAATGGAAAATATTTACCATTATATGACCAAAAGGAGATATTATGACCAGAGCTTTAGCTCAGAAATATTTACCAGATGCATCAAGAGTTTAAGATTTTGTGAAGCAACAAATGTAATTGTAAAATAGCAGATACCATTTTCTCTAATTCCAAGTCTTTTTTTGTTTTAGATTTAGGTTGACTAAGTAAAAGAGAAATTTCCAGTAGCCCAAATGAAAAGGGCATTTAACCAAAAGAAGATTCTGCTTACAGCTGCAAAAACAAGCGTGGCAGTGAGAATGAAACATTTCATTAGAACATACATTTGGAGCATTGTGCATACTATATCAGGGTTCATGCCAGTCAGGGAAGTCGTGGAAAATGTCAGGGAAATCAGATTCTGGTCTGGGAAAAACTCCAGAGACACAGCAAAAAGTTGAAAATCGTGGTTGAACGTGCGTTGCTGCGCTTCAGTGGCGAGGTGCGCATTTTGTTGCCCTCAGCTTGCCGTCAGCTGGCTGGGCGGCATGGGGTAGCGCCGACTTGTCGGCTCGCTTGGGATCTGGCTTCTTGGTCTGCCAGTCCGTTGTCTTGTTTTTGAATTTTGACTGGAATATGTGTAGTCTTTTTGTTGTAGCCACACTTTGTAGTGGTATTATTGTTATACACATTTCTAGTAAAATTGCAATGCGTGCTTTCATTTAAGATACTATCACTAAGGTCGAAGCCCTATCAGTTAGAGAACTGCTGATAGTGTAATCCTATTCCTCAGGGCCCTAATGATTAGGTTGGTATGATGACAGGAGATACCAATATGATTACAAAGAAATGCTGTCATATGTGTCCATCTCCATAGACTTAGCAGTTTTGTATCAAAACCACTTCACCAAAACATAGTCATAGGAAAGAATTTTCAGGTTACAGGCCAGGAACTATCCCTTGCAGGTCAGGATTAAGCACTGATAAGCTAATTTATCAGTGACTGTTCATTGCAAAAAGAACAATCAGGAAAAAAACATGTGTACGATTAGTCAGAGGGTCCCAACGATGAAAAAGATCAATGCCAAAATTATTGTATGAACTATGTAACATGAAAAGTATTCCTAATTAAATATAAAAAATCAAAAGCTTGTTATGTAAAGCAGAACATCACACTTCTGATAGGACAAAAACTATTCACCATACTAGAGAAATGTAATAGTAATAGCGATTAATGGCCTACGTAGGAGCTGACATATCGGCCCACCACATATTTCATGCGAGATGCAAAAGCCGATATATCTGCACCAAGAGGGTTAATATAAGAAATTAATTGAGATGAATGGGTTCCATGGTTCCACAGAAGATATGTTGTGGGTGTACCTAGTCCAAAAGAGAATTAGACGGTTTTACTGGAGAAAGCCGTGTAATCAATGGATGTCTGAAGCTGAAGTAAAGTGGTGTTCTTGGTGGGCACCATAATGGTTGTTTTGAAGGGAAAATCTATTGCTGAAAGAGGAAGCATTTTTGGTGAGCACAAGATTAGTAAGGTGTATGTGAAAATTTGTGAAAGTGAGATAGGGAGGCGTAGAGTACAAATGTATAGGCATGGAAAAAAAGTGAACCTTTTGGTAGGAAAAAACCATTTCTTCCCAATTTTTTTTTTGACCTTAGAATAAATAATACAGTAATTTTGGCAAATTTCGATTGACAATCAAATGCCAAAATATTCATAGACCTCCATCTCAGAAATGGTGTGAACTAGAGAGAGGTCATAAACTGCTTTGTGTGATATTCCACAGAGAATAAAATCATTCGCCTTGGCCGGGAATCGAACCCGGACCCCCTAATGTCCAGGTTTGAGTCCTGGCCAAGGTGAATGATTCTTTTCTCTATGGAATATCATGCTACAGTTTCAGCGGGTGACGCCACTAAAGTTTTCATGGCCAGTTCGTGAACTTTGAAACTGCTTTGTGTAATTAGCAGTCAGAAAAGCCTGGAAAAACTATTCCAATTTTTGTTAAGACCTGGATTGGATACCTGGTGGCAATTTTGTGTTTGGACACAATTTAAATTAAGGTTTTACACTTAAAGAGAATACTAGACCTATTTATTTTGATCAGTAAAATACTGATATATTATCTATCTCCTTCATTTTTTTCATTCGTCTCTCTCATTATTTTTATGGATAGAAGTCCAATCTTTTTTATTCTTGCAACCATTTTACGCGTTGCGCTCCAGGTTTCTCTATATGTGTAATTTACATTGAAATCTATCAATCCTTTTCTAAATGATGCTAAGACAATTGGCATTGTTACCTCAAAATCAACTCTGTCTATGGCACAAGTCCAAGGAAGATCTCAGTAACTGCATTTTGTTTCTCGTGAGGAGGCTATAAGTTGCTGGAGGCAGCGTTTAGGCTGTTTCATGCTTGGCTTTTTTAGTCAGCACAGATGTACGGGCTTACCACTCATGCTCTTCAGGAGTCAAGTTGTGTTTGCAGATGGTAAAACTAATGGTTGGTTAATAACAGGATAATATGAGTAAAGAGTCACTTTAAAAATTCATCAAATGTGCAGTGGAAAGTGCACAAATTCATGTGCATGGAATAAAATAAATTATTACCAGCATTAAGGCATAGCATTGACTCACAGTGGAATAAAAAATCAGTCCCACACTAAAAAGGTTGATTTTGAGCAACCCACCTGGATAGTAATTTAATGTTGGCAACATGTCATCTGGGGGTTTTGTGTTTTGCCATACTGTTTGTGTTATATTCAAAATTAATACACATTTCTGTTAATTGTAACAGTGGTTAAATCCATTACTAGACAACAATACTGTTAGCCTTAGTCCTATTATATTTTAACAATAATTGTGTTTACTCACCTTTTTGACATGTTGACTTGTTAAAAAAATTGTGTAATTGCCAGTATTATTTCTACAGTGTAATATATTTCTCTGTTTTCTATTCTATTCAGAATCGTGAGTTGCAGATTATGAGGCGGCTTGAGCATTGTAATATAGTCAAACTCAAATATTTCTTCTACTCAAGTGGAGATAAGGTAAAGGTTTGTGTCTTCATTGTTAATTTGGAATTATTTTATTTTTATATTGCTTAACTGAAATGTTTGTTTTCTCTGTTTTCAGAAGGATGAAGTTTACTTGAACTTAGTGCTGGAATACATCCCAGAAACTGTGTACAAAGTTGCTAGGTGTTACAGTAAATCTAAGCAAACGATACCCATTAGTTATATTAAGGTAAATATATTTTTTATTTGCTTAATGGGAGACAATTGACTACCATTTTTATTACTTCTTATTTTAATCACTATTTAATTACTGCTGTAGTTATTCCTTTTGCTAATATTTGTACAAATGAGGTGGAAAAGACTCAAGTATCTGGTTTTGTGCACTAGAAGAGGAATGTTCAGCATGATTGAGTTAGTTCATTATGCTGTCATTTTGAACCTCTCATTGTTGTTAAAAATGGGAGGAGATCGGCAACTAAGGTCATTTATTAGGGATAGGGAGGTATTGGGGAAGAAATGGGAATTTGGGGACTGAAGGAAGGATGGAGCAAAACTAAGCAACCAGGTTGGTATTGTCAAGGTTAGAAAGGCACTAAGACGTACAAACAAGGCACTAAGTTGTTTACATCCCTTTTGACGGATTCAGGACTAAACTAGCTCTCCACACCTCACCCTTCGGGACCGGTATACCGCAGAAAAGTCTCTGCCCCTGCCAGGATTTGAACCAAGGCTCCTGGAATAGGAAGCTAGCACGCCACTGGATTCCTTTGATCCAACTTTCAAGTTGGCTCTTCACTTCTGTTTTGTGCATTCTCAGTCTTAATCTTCACCAATGACAATGTCTTCGCCCATCGGCACCTGCCCTCTTCACTATATCATGCCTTGCAGTTTCCTCCTTCAACCCCCCTTCTTCTCCCCCATCAATTACCCTTCATTCTCAAGTGTAATGCATTCTATATGCATTGTATAATGTCCAATGCAAATCATACAATATTTTTTGCAAACCTTTCGAAGTTATTTGATGCGCGTTATACATCAGGTGAACGAGTGCGCATTATGCATAAGAATTACTAGGTAGGTACTGTATAAAAAATATCTTTAAGCATTCAAATATTAAATCAGTGAAATGATGATATTGCTGAAACCTATCAGTTCCAAGCCTAATTTTGTTCATATTTTCTGGCATAAACTAGGTACAATGCAATTCAAAAATTAAATGTAAATCTAATTTTAGGTCACCATTGTTCAAATTAAAACTAATTCATATCAAGGGCCATATTCAAAGTTAATAGTTTACAAATGTATATGCAATTACCGATCTACTTTATTTTTAAATGTGATAACGAATTTCAAAACATTCACATAAGAAATAGAATATCAGAAATTCTTCAAAAAAATTTATTCCTGCTCAGTTATGAACTAGCCAATCCATCAAAATTTTCTGATTCACTATCACATTTAATATCCTAATCATCCAAGTTTTTGAACAATGAGTCTGGTAAATTTTCTTAAAGCAAAACATCGCTTTCATCAGATGATGAGTCGTATAACCCTCCATCGACCCCATCAATATCACGGGAATAGATTCCTGCTACCCTGAAACAATTGAATATGCATTCACGGGTTACATCGACCCAACTTTCTACAATCCACATACAGATTTCAGTGTAAGAAGCTCGCTGCATCCTTCCAGATTTCGTATAGGTGTGGAAACCATCTACCATCCACTTTTCCCATTTCCTCCTTATTTTCAGTTTAAAATATCTGTTTACGGTTTTATGTCCAATGGCTGCAGCTTTGTTGTTAGACCTCCAGGAATGATTGAAACCTTGGAATGTTTTTTCAGTAAAGCTTTGTAATTGATTGCTGTGCATGGTTTCTTGCTAAATCCAATACAAGCAGCGATTTTGGATTAAAAAGTGAGCTCTTCCTTTTTCCCCACACCTCAGCCAACCATGTTCTCAGCATATTCATCCAGCCTTTTGGATTTACGCACGCAATAATTCCTTTCAGAAATTCCCCTTTGGGAATTATTTTTCCCCCTTTGAGGAATTTATTATTGTTTAAATGTCTCCATTAAGGGAAGCTTTTCTCCATCAGTATTCACTGTTAGCACAACAGTAAAGCAACATTTTTCAGTGGTGCATATTTTTATGTCTTGAGTTCCTTAAACATCAACTATAAACTTTGTCGGCATGTCAAAACTCTTAGGTACCTCATCCATGTTTCCAATCTGGCTTGGTTCAACGCCATTCTGTGCCTGCCCAACAAATAAATTGAACTCTTCCACTTTCACTTGCCAATTTTCTGGTTACTTTTGTCCAGTAGAAGTAATAGCTCACACTGTCAACCTATTTCACTTCATAAAACGATAGCACCAGCAATTGTTGCCTTTAAAATTGTCAATATTTTTCTCGCGAGCCATTTGCAGTGCTTTGCACTTGAGCGACACAGTTGAAACGCCTCTTCCTTCACTCCTTTGCACACAGACACAATCCTTCAATCTTGCTCCAGATCTGTCCAAAATTCCTTTTGTTTCCTTCGAGCCCTTTTTGCTGTAGGTAGAGCACTTAACAAATTCCTTTAGGACCGCCACTCTTGAACGCTGGATTTATCCTCTTCAAAGACTCGTGCTGCAGGTCGATTACCCGGAATCTTGGCATAATTCACTCTATCCAACTTTCTCTGCACCATGTAAGAATTCCTTTTTGGCATTTTTTAACAGGCTGATTATCCAAGAGTGGGACTAAAATATGAAAAATAAGAACATTATTTATATCTTAATTATTAGGTTCATTAACCATTAACAACGAAATAAAAAATATGCAAAAATTACAAAGGTAACACTGCATTAAATAGGACATCAATGGTTTATTGAAAATAATTATATGTAGGTCAACATATCTTTTCAAATACCTCACCTGCTTTGTCACTGGGGAACAACGCTGTACTTCCAGCTCATTTCCCAGTTGTCCACAACGTTACAGCCAGACTGCAACTCCTCACAAAATGAACGGCAGATGCAGATTATGAGTTCTTGTCTGTGAGTCGTCTGTAAGCATGTGTCCTCTCCTCACTCATTCCCTAAATTCCGATTCTTGGACTGTTTATGCTCGCTTTCTCTTGCCCCCTGCTATAGGTTAGAGGGGTGGGAATCAGACCAGTGGGTGAATAGAAACGATTTCCCAAAAGTGCGCCTAAATCCGAAACAGTGCTTCTGAGACTCACAGCTTTACATACAATGTATCCATGTAGCCTTATCCGGCTGGGACACACGAAACAAGAAAATTTTGACTGCAATTCTTTTTTTGATACACTGTTTTTTGTAGGCTTTCTATGCGAGGCAGGTGGGAAATTGGATCTTTTTAAATCTTTGTATAGGTTTAACGCATGGTGATAATGTAATTATTTCTCGGATTTGATTTTTTTCTTTACTGGAAGTGAAATTAATACAATAGCTACTACAATATGTTACATTTTTGTCCCCTGCGTAATTTCTTTGGATTTTCCTCTGCCTCATTGAAAAAATGCTAATTTCAATAGTATTTTAGTAGTCAAGGTTCTGCAGGTGTCCTGCGGGTAATATATGAGTGTGCATAATACTGGGGAACTTAATCTACATTTCCTTATTTGACTTATTTTCTGCCCTACATACCTTTCCATTCTCTGTTTCTACTTCTCAAAGTCTGCCTTTCTTCTTTCATCCTGTTACATCTCCATGAATGCTAAAATTCATATTAAGGCTCTATACTAGTCTTTCATTTTTATGTATTTAAAAATAGGGCTAACATATGTGGTGTGCCTTAGGGAGCAATGAAAGTATAAGTTGAAATTTGTGTCGGCCTAAAACTTCTGGTTTATAGAAATACACATCCATATGCGAGTATTCTATTGCAGTTTATCCTTTTGTGGAAGAGCCATTTCGAAAAATTCGATTCCATAATACTTTTCTGTTATGTTCCATAAAAATAATAAGTGGCATGATGTATTGGATGCTTCATCCCTGAAAGAGGGAGAATTCCTGTGAAAATAGAATTCATATCCACTAACATCTCAAGCTGTCAGTTCATCCCATTGCATTTGTAATCTCAAATCATTCAAGCATAGCAAAAATATGGGCAGCTATGGCAGTGGCATGTGTGGTTCAGTCTTGACATAACGACCAACGTCTTGAGTCAATTCACAGTTTAATTATTTTTTGTCATTTACTCACTCTTCAACCCTTTGACCCTATGTGCAGGGCACTGCTCCCTTTAAACTCCCTATGGCACCGTCCTACGTGCTATGCACAATTTTCTCACACTATGTTTTGATATGCTTTTTGAGGAATTAGATATTATTCTAACATAATAATTTTTTCATACTGATACAATAAATCTTACTCTTTATTTTGAGCAAAATTACTAATCCTTTGTATCTTTGTTTTGAAAAATATCGCTTCTTCATTTGAAGCATCTATTCTACACTTTTTCGGGAAATAAGCAATTGACTTTCATGTCTATCTCTTGAAATTATAAGGAGATCAATTTTTCATCCACTTGGGAGGATAAGGGAGAGTATGTTCAACGCATAGATGAAAATGTGATGACCATACTGTCAACATGAACATATATCGTCATGCCTGGTTTCTCCACGACCCACTTTGGGACGAGCTTCATTTTGGCTTGGAAAGACAACAAGAGATATGGGTAAGGGCAGTGAGGGCTATCACTTCCCTTTCCTTTAGCCTAGCATATTATCTAGGAGGGGGGGGCATGTGCACCATTTCCATAGCTAAGGGATGACCGCAGGACAGGAGGACTCATGCAGACCCAAGCACTCATGACGAAAGATTAGGGTGTCGAAAGGTCAGCATGGAAAGGGTGTCTGGGAGAGCAAATTTTGGAGAAGAGACTCAAGTTCTCTCAAGAAGTGCAGCTCAGTAAACCTACCAACGTCAGAGTTAGTTGAACCTTAGTCGCTTTTCTGGAAGGAATATGTTAGGAGTTTTATTTTGTTCTCGTGAACATTTTAGTGGCTTACTTTATATCGCCTCTTTAATAATTCTTCTTATTAAGTGCTTCGTTCTGCCAGCCGTATGCTTCAAACTGAGAATTATTTGTGTGTTTTAGTTTGTCATGGTTGTTACTTACCCACCATCAATTATGGCGTGTGCAGGAAAGAAAATGTGAGAGGAGTTGAGTAATGAGCAGGTTGAGGACGTCTTGCTTGAAAGTGACATTTCCAATTATAAAGGAAAAAGAGAAAATTCCATGCGTTATTCCAGTGCACAGGGCAGAGCAAAAAATTAGCTAAGTATTGAAGAATAATTTGAAATTTTCTTTAATAATGATTTAATAGGAATGATTGTGGAGGAAGCTAATTATGTATTATGCAAAGCAAATTAGTAAAACAAATAATAGGACATTTGCTGTACAACAATGAATGCCAGGGTGCCATGTATCAGACAATATGCTTCCAAGACTTACTGAAAGGCATTTCATATAAAGAATACCTCCTAAAGGTAACAATGCCTGACCTCAAAGATGCTGTGCAGTCTGTACCAAACATGGGAAGAGGAAAGAGACTGTTTACTAGGGCGAACCTTGTGACACCGGACTATGCATTGATTGCTTTGAGGATTACCACACCTAGCAGAATTTTTAAGGTGAAGTAATTTTATTATATTTTTTTATCACTCAAAAGATTTTCAATGCTAATTTTTCGTTCTGAATTACTTTTGGAATGGACGTTATTATAAAAAAAGAATCCTTTAGTATTTCATGTTTGATGACACACAGCTATAAGGTGACCTTTGAAACGACTCAAACCAACATCTGCTGCTGCGTAGGTGTTTGCATTGACGTTCTGCGTCTATCAAACCATTAGATAATTGTAACCACTGTTGTATAACAAAGTACCTGTGTTAATGTTAGTCAGTGTTCTTCAAAAATTAAATTCTGGCATATAATTTCTTTGGAGTAATTTTTCTTCTCGCTCATAATATTTGTTTTAATTTAAACGAAATTTAAAGTGTCTTACTCCTGAAATAATTAATTTTTTAAATGTTTTTAAGCTGTATATAAAATATGTAAGTAGGGATGGTCGGATCGGATCCAAAGATCCACAGATCTTTCATTTTATTCAGTTCCGAATCCGGATATGCAAAAAGACAGTGTAAAATCAGATCCGGATGGTAGATTTTAAATTTTCACGGCATAGTAATCGAAGTGCACCGTGAATGGAATGCAGGTATGGTAGTTATTGGCAAGGACAGGTTGTGTGACTATGGTCACGAAATTAGATGAAAATTCTTCCATGCAACTAAAAGCAAAATAAAAAAATATGACCCTTTCCCCACATTACCCTGGTATTGCGAGAAAATAAATACGTAAATGTCACGTGGGTAGCCTACCAATCAGTGCTACTCGTAAAAATTCCCCCAGTGACCTATGTGCCATTACATTCCCAGGAAATCATTATCCCAGTGCCCGCATCATCAACAGACCCATGAACTACCCTTGACTATTGTGCCTTGTAAAACATAACGCTAATCTTTCTTTTCTCGTCCTGCACCCACCTTACCTCAACCCTCCTTAGCCCTTTGCTTCCTCATACGCTCTACATCCTGCTGGTCGAAGACCCATCAATTGATTGATTGATACTATCAATCAGTCTTTCCCATCAATTGACTGATTGGTACAAATTGTTAATATGTTAATTGCACACAGGTGGGTGATCACTGTGGAATTGTTGGTTGTCACTGTGGAAGTTCGTTGATGGGGATGGAAAGAGTGGGGAGTGGGAGGGAAGCACTTGCTCATTGGCCAGGGGGATGTTGTTCTTTAAATTTTGGATTATCTCCAGCATTTCTAGGGCATCGAGTCTCGTCTCGTTTCCCTCTGAGTGGGGGATCTCGAGCATGGAATCGCTCCGATGGTTGCTGTCTATTAAGTGGTTGGCAGGGCTTGACTGGTCTTCCTTCTTTTCGTAACAATTATGATGCTCACTCACCCTAATGTTGACACTTCTTTCCGTTCTGCCTATATTTCTCCTGTCTTTGGTTCTCTCTACACTCTACTCTTATAACACTTTCAAATGAAGCTGCACGCAGAAAATTTCTGTTAATCATAGTGAGCAACATGCAAAAATTGATGACAAAATCTCCCATGTTCATTACTTCTAAATTTTCAATTTTTTTTCAAGTAATATTCTTCCACCTTCAGCACTACCCTTGGTCTCCTTGATCCATTGAAGATGAATGGGCTTCCATTGTCTAGTTGACAATAGTCATGGATTTATTCAATTTTTTTTACCTAACTTAAAATGCAAGTAGGTAACTGAATTTTACAGCAATATTCAATATAAAGGACAAGATTTTGGAGATTTTCCATAGAGATACTAATCAAGTACAAACTAAATTGCCAAAATACATTCAAATCAGTACTTCTTTTGTCACTCAGCAATGGAGGAGGTGCCAGGGAGCTCGTGAGCAAAAATTCATCTGACTTTGATTCTGTGCTGTACTAAGAATGGCCAAAACTTCCATCAACACCATACTTGCGATTCGTGATGCCTTTGCAGATGTACTTCCAAATGCACCAATTATGTAATGGAGAATCACCGTGCCAAGTTTCAAAGTCCAGGCTGAAAAAGAAACACTTCCCGACCCTCAAAGTCAAAAAGTGTTTTTTTCTTTATTTCAGTCCACTGTGCATTGGTGTGAACTCTGCCCAGGAATACAGTCCTATGTATTATTCCTAGGGTGAGGCAAGCACGCACTTGAGAAACGTAGAGTATCAGAACTTTCATGGCAAATTCATAAGTCAATAAATTAAACGAAACTAATAAAATTCATCATTAGGGAAAGTAATAGGGAAAATATTTTATTGCAGAATTAAAGTTACGGAAACATTACAGTAACTTTACGATGTATTTTTGAGTGATGCATTTGTAAATCTAGTTTAAGCGATAAAATTACAATAAAGTGAGTATCCTCGCACAAGGGTTGGAAATTAGGGATAATAAAATATTTTATTCAACATCTGAAAGAAAAATTTCAAATGGCGATGAGAATCGAACTTTGTTACCTGCAGTACAGTACCCCATTCTGCTATTGTCGGCTTACCCAAGTTCGGAGAATGCTAACTACCCACATGACATTCTACTTTCTTTCTCCGCAAACCCAGGCCAATGGAGAATAAAGCCGAGACATATATTTCTTTATTTTGCTTAGAGTTGCAAGAAAAAAGGCTCATCTCATTTCAAGATCCGAGTTACGCAACCTCTCCTTATGAGTATAAAACTCACAAGTTTCCTTTGAAAGTCTTTTTAATGAGACAATGCAAAACTACTAGTTCACCACTTTTAACTATTCTATGATAATTTCTTCATCTTAAAAATGGAATCCCCAGATATCCCATAAATGGAATCTCCTGAACACAAATTTTTTTTGTGATTCTAAAAAATAATTTCTTAGTATTCAAGGATTTGATTTACGATAGCAACCCACAATCGAATAAGTTAATGTAAACCCATGATGAGCGGAATTAATTTCAGTTTTTGATTTTGTGTATCATTTAATGTTCTATATTTTATTTTTCTTGTCATGTGATACGCTCGGAAGTCTTTTGCTCTGTAATTGCATTTATAATTTCTGTATGGAGGGTGATATGATATGGCATCAATGGGATCTTATATTCTGGAAAATAATTCAAATATTAATTAAAATTAATGGAACTTATGAGTCTTTTAACTGCACTGTACAGAATAGTAGTACAGGTTTAAAAAATGTATTGTTTGATTAGTATGTGATAAGGAAAGTGAACTTCATATTAGAAGTAATGGCATATAATGCATCTGCAAATGGTGATCCAGGAAAATATTATCTACAGAGATGATACGAAGTTGATTTTTTTCTACAGTAAATGTAAATATTTTTGTATAAATACTAGGAATAGAAAAGAAATGAAATTAAGAATCCAGTATTTGAAGCTAATGATCCGAAACCGAGACAAAGATCTGAAACCAAGGCAAGCTTCCGGATCGGAAGAAAAACCTGGATCTGTCCATCACTATATATAAGTAGGGATCCTGAAATTTCACGAATGGGTTTTTAGCAAATTTCTTTTTGAGAGCATAAAAGATATTATATTGATGTTTAAAGCCCTGATAAGTTAAATTTTGCCATATTAATGCTAGCAAAATTCACCGAAATTTCAAAAGTTGCATTTTATTCGTGAAATTTATTGGTATTTGGCTGTTAGTATGAAATTTTGCACTTTTTAAACCTATCATACGATATTTTGCGAATAAAAACATCTGATGCTTTAAGTTTTATTTTGAAAGTATGTAAATATGCATAGCGAAAAATTGTCCCATTTGGTGAAAAAAAGATTTGCAAACTCATGGTGTGAAATAAAACATAGATAATTATTTTTTACGTGACCACACCGCTATCATCAGTCTGATGATGTGCGTGACGATGATATCTGCGTCTCCCTAGATCGCATTTATGGTGGCTGGGTGGGGGTGCATCATTTTTGTTGTGCCGACGAAATTGATTTAGAATATGACTTGCGTAGTATTTATCCCGAAAGATTCTTCAGAAAAGTTGCCATTAAAGCAATTGCGCTTGTGAAAGATGATTTCAATAAGTCTGCGCAAAGCATTAATGGGACCAATAACTATGCTAGACAAGAGTATCTTAAATGTCATAGCGGTTGGACGAAGAGACAAAGTTGTCAATTGGACATAATGATTTTATTCTAAGAGCTTCGACTGACAAGTCGTAATTACTCCTCGAGTAGACAAAAAGATTTATTTAAGGATAAACTATGGAATTCACTGACAATGTTGAGTATATGTTGCCGACTTAATGATATGACTCCGTTGCGATGGCATTCCCGCTGCAGCAAACTTATTTGGTGCCCGTGGCAGAGTGTTGCCGGGGTGGTAAAAAGTACGAGATAGGGACACGGTAATATTTCCACATGATGCGGTGCATTATTAGTACAGGAAAGTAATTTTGGAAAAATTCAATAGAAATTTAGAAAGAAGTCAAGGCAAGCCGGCATTGTCATTTTGAATAAGCTGTGGCGGGGAGGTACCTACAAGAGACAAGTCTGGGCAGGCATATATTTCCGATTCTCAGTGTCTCTGGATAAACTGGTGTCACCACACGTTTATAGTTCGATCGGAGCTGCTGTTGATCAGAAAATGTATCTCTGTAAACCATAAAGCAGAAAATTTTCAGCATATTTGATTGCCAAAAGGAGTTTGAAAGCGATATTTATATGTATTTGAGGCAACTTTGAATACGCATAGAAGCAGTACCAAGGAAATTGGCCGTAGGCGACCCACACAACACAGTCCTTTTGCTAGGTGGCCATTAAGTCACCTTGATATGGCCTGTATTTTGCTTATATCTCTGTGTATTTTATTAACTATCAATGAAGATTACATAGAAAAAGTTAGATATATCAATTTATGTCTCTAATACAATTCTTTGTTTGTTTAAATTGAGAAAAACATAAATATTTACTTCACCGCCGGAGCATGAAATTTGCAATTTTTGCACCGCTGGGCCTAAGATTTCTACACCACTTTCCCTCGAGTATATTTACCACTTTTCAGAGTCCCTATGTATAAGGTTTCGTAACCATCACTAAAAATTTCCAAATTATAGAACTATTAGTTACTGATTTTTTACTCATTGATCTCAGTTTTTTATAAAGTATCAGAACATGCAAATCTCCCATGGCGACTGGGTTAAAATCCATTCAAATCTTCTCCGGGCTTGAAGGGTTAATTGCTAGAAACATTAAAGATATTTTTAACAAAAGAAAATTGTCTCAACATCACCCAACTTTTCTCTGCTTAATATGTATTCATTTTATTTGAGTTTGGTGTACCAGGCATGGGAGCATGCATCTTCCTTAAATATTTTTAGTATTGTTATCAAGGATGCAGACTAATTCAGAAGCACACCGCTCCAAGAAAGTATTTGAATGAATTGATTTGCTAACTGAGGTAGGTTAGAAAGATAGATGGGAAATTACCCGTAATTGTCAACTATGTATTCAATTCTACATCACCTGAGAATCTTCCTTTGAGATATCTAACAATATCTGCCAGGGTTGTGCTCTTGGGCAATGGATGACACTAGTCACTAGCAACTGCTCATCAATTTTGTTGACTGACTGGAAAATTTGACTATTTAGATTATGAGAATTTTCAGGCAAGTTCACAATAATAACTCAAGAGCCAAATAAGTTCTTTGACTCATTTTCCCTCGTGAATAACCAACTCTGTTTGAGAATTGTTTCATTTGAAAATTGATTTGTAAGGATTTGTGTATTTATCGGTTACCCAGACAAGGAGAACATTACGGGTCGTATATATGTATATTCATATCTTTCTGTGACCAATAAAAATATTATTATTATTATGAATGAAACCCCTTGCTGTTTTCATAAGCTTCCACACGAGGTGTTGATGGCTATGGCATGTGAGCCATCAATTGCTCTTACAACACGAAATCATATTTTTGGTTGAGAATGGGATACTTATATTTTACACTTTATCATGCAACCCAGTACCTAGTGAATCAAATTCCTCTTGTTAGACTTCTGGCTCACAGAAGGTATGTAATTCTGCCTGACACCTCTTTGATGGCTGACACTGCTGTCACCTTCAAGGCGATGGAGCAGAATCCCTGACCAGGTGGAAGACTTCACCATTATCATATATTTCTCTTTCTTTGTTTCTGTTTTCACACAACTTGCCACATGCCATTGATTTATTCAGGGTGCCCATATTTTCAATGGATTTAATGAAAAGTGGATTAATAGGGTGTAAAACATTAAATTAGTAGCTGAGAAAATGATTTTGAGCTTTATATTGTGAACATGTCCATTATGGATAAAATGATAAATCACTTGGTAGGTTTTACTGGTGATTTTTTGACATAACCTCGGTTTCAACACGTATTGTCGTCTCCATGTGGAAAACCCAAGATCCGTAGCAATATACAAACAGGGTAAGGGGAGTTGGGCAGAAGAGCGGGTGGTCACTAGGTGGCAGCAGTGTGTTGATGGATAGTGTGAGATGGTCCCCGAATCTTCGAACACTCGCCCAAACCCATGAGGTGCTGTCAGTCACAAATGGTGACACAATGTTTCAAGCCCGCCCCATCACTGACCTCCCTGGCACCTTTTTTGTGCATGTTCTTCAGTCCCTGTCAACTGTATTGGATCTTGGTCTTCAGAACTATGTCTCCAGAAGTATGGAACTTGCGAGTAAATATCCCCAGACATTGCTCGCACTTTAACTCTATGTTTATTTCTAATGCATTAATATTTAAATCTGTTTACATGCACAACAATCCTTGTGATAATTTTTTATCTCTGATCCTCTGCTTAGAGATGTATCTGGTTCAATAGAGTAGATTATAGAAAGAATTGATTTATGGTGCCTTTCTGTTGTGTTGGAACACTCATTACTTAAAATGTTGCATATGAATTATCATTTGCTTGATAAATTGTCATGCAAGTGAACATGGATGAAAAAGTAATTGTTGTGTCTTTATTTCAGCTGTACATGTACCAATTGTTCCGGAGTCTGGCCTATATCCACTCATTAGGAATTTGTCACCGGGATATAAAACCACAAAATTTGCTTCTTGACCCTGAAACTGGTGTACTGAAGCTCTGTGACTTTGGCAGTGCCAAGCATCTTGTTAAAGGGGAGCCGAATGTGTCATACATTTGCTCCCGTTACTACCGTGCTCCAGAACTCATATTTGGTGCTATTGATTATTCCACAAAGATTGGTAAGCATGCACATTTATTACGGAGATGTATATACAGGTGTGTAGAAAATGGAAGGGTGTTTGTATATTGCTGTTGGATAGGATGTTCCTGAAAGAAAGAAGGATAAAAAATAATTTGAAAAGTCATAAGAGAATAAAAATAAGAAAATAGCATAGAGGAAAAATTATTTAACCCTTTGCACTCGGATTTTTTCACCCTCTACACCAGTAATCCACTTGGAATTTAATTTTAAATGCCCCTGGATTTGACCTGTCGTGTATCGAGTGACACTCGACACGCGAGTTGGTAGTGAGCTGCGCTGTGTTGTGTATCAGTCGACACCCGAGTGGAAAAGGTTAACATTCATTATGGTCAGTAGATCAGGTGGTTGGTAGAAACTAAGATTATGAGAAATGTTATGTTGGTTGCATAGATTGTTTCATTCAGTGATGTGGTGTGTTTTATCAACAGTTGAGATATGTGGGACTCAAAAACAATTTGGAATGAGATATGCTGGCTAGGGCTGGCTAAATCTCATAAATACGTAATATGAAAAACTTAACTTCTCTGTTAACAAATAAAACACATGCTTCACCAGTTCTCCTAATTCCAGGATTTTCAGCTGTTTTGAACACTCCCAACTAGTACTGAGTCAAATGTGACTGACCAGAGAGATTATCATGAATTAACTCATAAAATATTTTATTTTCCTTATTTTGCTCCTTGAACTCTTGTAAAAATACTTGCATAGCATTAAATAAATTGCTGCTGGAAAGAATGGGGTTAACATTAAAACTTTAAAAATAATTTTTCCAGTGGTTTTTCAAATCCTAAAACAGTAACAATTATCTGTTAAACTATTCAACTTTTCCTCTCGGTTGGAATACAGCAATTATTACTTATAAAAATCAGAACCCTCCTGAACTATCTCATTTCTGTCATTCCTGGCCACAAATAATGTAATAGATAAATATCATTCTGGTTTTTGTGGTGTCCATAGCCTGCAGACAGTTCTCATTAGGGTAATGCGAGACACCCGTATCATTATAGATAGCAAAAAGTATCCTTACTTGTTTTATATTATTTTATGAAGGATTTTTGACTGTGTTAACCACTACCTTTTGTCCATGTTGAACAAGAAATCACTGGTACTATTTCCACACTTAAATCCCTTCCACACCTCCAACCATGGTTTCGACACATTATGCCATCATCAGGGTACAATACTCCAATTGTTTCAGCCTTTTATACATTCTCAAGTTTGGGGGCATAGTAATGTAAGAGGGAGGGGGGGATGTGCAGGTGACGGTTGACTCACGTGCGTAAACGGAGGATAGGAGGGTATTGGAAACTGGGAAGTGGTGTATGGAGGGGAGGGAGGGGTTAGGGAGAGGTATCTTATAATAATATTCTTCATTGCCCTGTCGGTAATACAAGTATACAACATAGGACATGGTCAGGATAAATATAAGTATGCACGAAAAAAAAACAAGTCCGTAAAATACAGTCTACAAAAATCTGTCATTTAAAAACTCATCAACACTATATTAACTTTTATGGAATCGAAGTTCCTTTAATTTAGCTTTAAAGATATTTATGCTGGCTACATTTTTAATTGACATTGGAATCTTATTATAAATGATTGAGGCTGAGTGATGAGGATCTCTTTTGGATATGCTTAAAGGTTGATGTGCCAAATGTACATTTTCTCTACCATGAGTCTCATGGCTATGTACAGCAGAATTGGGCATAAACAAGTATCGATTATTTCTGACAAACATTGAACAATTCAGGATGTAAATACCTGGCAGAGTGAGTATCTTTAATTTCCTGAACAATGGCCTTCCTGGTGTTCTTATTGAAACCCTCGACATCGATCTGACTGACGTCTTTTGCATAGAAAATGCCTTGGTAGCTGCACTAGCATTTCCCCAGAAGACAATTCCATAGGCTTAATAGGAATGGGTTTTAGTAGAGGTGGGATGAATTCTAAATTTTCTCGAATCCGAATCCTAAGAAGTTCTCGAATCTCTCGAATACCTCAAGTCTCTCAAATCCTGCTTATAAAGTCGATAATAATAGAAAAGACTTTTAACCCTTTCGCTGCTGTGAACGTACCTTTTAGTTCTCCCTGGCGCTCTGTGGACAAACTTTCTCTTTTTACCTTTTCCATACCCTCACTCTCTTCCGGGAAGAAGCATTTTATTCCCTTATTCATTTATTATTATTTATAATAACATGAGATTCATTTATTACTATATATAATAACTTGAGATCTGAAAAAATAAAGGTTACATTGACTTGATACCTTTCACTTTTCCACCGCATGTGACGAGTAGGTTTCCGTAGAGTGAGCCACAGCAAAAGGGTTAACAGCTGCAGTCAATGAAAAACAAATTTAAGAATTGTTTTAAAACAATACAACTCTTTATTTAGATGAGTAATAAACATGATACACAACATTTTTTGAGTGAAATTAAAGCATCTGAAAGCATTAGCGGGCACCTTTTTTGAAGCATATTGTCGCTATGCCTCCTAGTGCAAAGTGTTTGGAGACGGAGTTGAGGATAATTCAATGTGCAATTTGTTTCTTTCGGAGAGAAGCCGAGAAATGTGGGGACAAAAGTAATCCCACTTATCACTGATTTTATTTTGGTGAACACTGCTACTTATAAACTGTAATCCAAGCATGTATCATAGGCAAGGATATTTTTCCTGTACATACTAGAGAAATTCAGAAAATTTCTTGCGTTGTGTTCGGTGTGTGTGGTACGGTAGCTTACAACTTGGCAACCTCGAGCTGCTTATCTCTCATGGTCGAAATTCCTGTCGCATGGAGCTCTGTATCCAAAATAAATGTATATAAGTTTAAAACGTATCTAATTCTCTCAAGTTGTTACGTCATTTTACATGTGCTTAGTTTTCAAAGATGAAGAAAACCGTCAAAACGAAATTTCCGACTTCCGCAAGCTGAGATAGTTCATGTTTTTAAAATTTGTTGCAAAGTAATTTTTAACTGAGTAATCTATTTTAAACTTCGTTTAGTGAAAGGTAAAAATATGCTCCAATGTCTTATATGAAGAAAAAAGAACTGACTTTTCTTGTTTTTCTTCAAATTGGCCTCAAAGTTGAACTTGCTTCCCGGAACTTGAAAAAATCCGGTCTTTTTAGTTGTCTTGGTCAGGACCGTTAAATCACGTGCTAAGGACCTTTGACGTTGCTTTTAGTGTTTCTTAACGCGTACAGAGGTGCTGATCTACCTAGCTGCACGTAGTGCATACTTTATGCGTAGAGATGGCGCTAGGGTAGGTAGGTAGGTTTAGTTTAAGGTGCATCGACAACTTAGGTAATGCCAAATCTTCGCAATCTTTGGAATTGACTCTACTCTGGCACGCTGGATGTTAACAGCAGGTCCCTCAAGTAGTCAATTCTGTGGCGTGAACTCGATGACCATTGAAGCATGAAACAGATGATCCCCTCAAGTGGCATAACAAATTCTGGAAATGATGGGATAGAATTCCAATGAGGAAATGGTAAACTGATTTTCCTAGCCTGAGAAATGATGTGCGATGCCACAATTATGTACTGAACAATGCCTTTTGAGCAATGATGCCATTCTCATAAACCATGTGGCAGTATTTTCCAAAACACTTGATATTTGGAAGTGAGTTTCCTTTCGAAATAAGATTCTGAAACTTCTAATGAACCAGGACATAGCCATAAAATCTCCATTCATTTGATAAACTAGACAATGATTGTCCCAACCCCAACACAAACTTTTCACATAGAAGTGATCTGGATATATTAATGCATCCTGCCGTAATGAAAGTCAGAGATGGATATCATATGTGAGCTGAAATGAGTATAATTAATGTACTCATATTTTAAAGCATTTGCTGAATAAAGTATTCATTCAGAAGGTAATCATAACATGCAATAAGGAAATAATATTGAAGTGCTTAAAAAAATAAGCCTCTCCAAAGCCTCTTTGACACGTTACAATTTATTGGCAAACAAATTGGCACAATATTGGTTGAAAAAGTGTACAGTACATTGGCATGATAGTCACCAATATTGGTCATAACAATGCAGATATATCCGACATAAGTTCCATAAATGTCTATATTATAATCATATTTAGGTTGTGTTATTCAAATTGCAAAGAGGGTGGTAAGTGTATAACAGGTAAGCAATGGGATATTATTAGTGGAATAAAAACCATATAGAGATACCACAGTAAATGAGTCAACGCATTCAAAACGCATCTCGCATATCTCGGCACTACGCGTTCTCGCCAAATCACTCTTGTGATGTCATAGAAGTGAGTGTCAGGCCGTTGTATCAAGATGTCCTTGCCACATCATATTGGAAAATTAAAGCACAAGATGCTGGTTCATTAAATACCAGATAAAAGACGTTCATATAAGTTTTATTTATTATCATAAGCATTAGAAGAGTCTGTAAAATAAATTAGAAGTTTTCATCTGCCTAGAAATTAATGTCAAATAAGCAGTATTAATATGTGCTGTTGTTTTCCTCACTAGGATATGGCTAAGCTAACCTCTGATTGAAGTGTGGTTGGCAGACAATAGAACATGTTCTGCAATACAAAATTGGGTAAGAAATGGTTGCTAAGATTGAGATTGGATGGGGAATAGGTATATGTCATGCGGCACACAATTCAATTTCCTATGGATTGGCCAATTAATTAGATTGTGTCAGACAGGCGTAAGGATAAAATAACCGATATGCCATAAGTACACTACTACAGATAAACAGCACTGGCAACCACAATTGTGATTTTAAATAAATTCTTCCAAAAAAAAAATAAAAATATGAGGCACATGGAAACACTAATTTCAACGTGTTCACAGCCAGTTAAACCCATGGAACAGAGCTTTAATAGTAATGGAACCTACCCTGGCTTTCTCAGCATCACATACATAAAGCAGTAGGTACCTCCATGATTAGCAGACAATAATAGATATCCTGCAGCAATAGAAAAGGGCAGCCTTGATGCCCATAGCATTGCAGACAAGGCAGGAGGCTCTACAAGTAACCAGATAACCAAATTGGAGAAACAATGAGTAGTGTTTCACTCAACATGAATGGCAGCAACCTTGGCGTCCACAACATTGCAAGTAAAGCAGAGTGCACAACAACCACACACATGTAATATCCCCAAAACCAAAATGTCAATATGAGGGTTGTTCAACTCAAAATGAAAGGTGAAAATCTCCGTGTTCAAAGCATTGTATTTAAGGCAAGATGCATCACAAGCGCACACACAAAATACCCAACACCCAAAGGAAAATATGAGGTGTTACACTTCGATTGTCTGGTAACATGTGCGGGACACACAGCAATGAACATGTACAACACTAAACTTCGTCTCACTTCATATACTACACTGCACTATGGTTGTTTAAAAGCATGAAACTTCTCGCTTACCATAGCAAATTCGGGCTGGAAAAAGTTCTCTTCAAGGTGGAGAATCGAATGACATGCCTCGTCTTGATGATCTGCTTCATAATTTCGTGGCAGGTTTAACCATGCAATCACTCGCTCAGCTCTCCTTCATTACGGTGCGAGAATTACTTGACTTCAAGAAAGATGCACTTGCTAATTGGAGTGCCGTCTGAATATACCAGCTGCAGCCAAGATTCGCGATTTCATTCACCTCTCGTGTCAATGGTCGGCAATCATCAGACCCTAGATGGAAAGACTACTGGGCTGAACCAAGGCCTTGTAGTGTTTCTTTACACGGACAAAGGCACTGTTTGAATGGAAAATGGTCGCCTATACCGCTTTACCCCCGTGGTCTCAGTCAAAAAATTAGTTAATATAACAAACTTCAAAATATATTTTTGACATTAATAAATGTAGAAGTTCACAAGATACAGATCGATATATTTTATTCTAAAATTGAACTACCCAATTTTTGAGAATTTGGCCTTCAAACTCAGGGGATGGAATTTTACAATGGACTGTTGGTGCCTTGAGCTCGACTATAGTCCTCCCGAAGATTTTTAGTGTGAAGATTTCAACCAGAAATTGTGATACTATATTAGGAATACGCTACTTTCAATTTTTTTTTCATTTTACTCATGCTGCGCTCTAACAAAGCATTATTCACTTTTTGATCCCTAAGTTCTTATTCTTCTACATCCTCATCTGCCACCTTGATACTGTTTTCCTAATATTTGTAATGAATGTTTTCTTCGGTTGAATCTAATCTATTCTTTGTTATGACAAAAAGCTTTCGGTGTTTATTTATATGTTAGGATTCGAAAGATTCAAATTATGAAAATAGCACAAAGATTTGAGTATTCGTTTCTTGAATCTTTTTCAAGATTCAAGGGATTCGATTGTCCTATCTCTAGATTTTAGCGTAGTAGATGAGACATAGAGTCTTTGAGGTAGTTGGGGCTAGTTTCCTAATCATGTAAATCCTATTATTCATTTTATTGATTATTCCATTAATTTATGGTTGCCAATCTTGTAGGTGAAGGTCACAGGCCTTGGAATTTAAGGTTTAGAAGAGGTGAATTGGTGACAACAATATCATTACCTACAGTGGAAGCCCCATACAACGTGTACGAAATATAGCGAGAAGCTCGAAATAGCGAGGGATTTGGAAGGAGCCATTCAAAACCCTATGATTTACATGTAAAATAAATCGGTAATAGTGAGGACAACGACCTGCCTCAACTGCGGTCATTCTCTGTTACGAGAGGTAAATGTTGTTGTGCTCACGTGCTCTTTTCAATTGCATTAAATGCCAAACAAATTTTTTCGCCCACTTTTGCGATCAAATGTTCGTTTCGACCATTCACAAAATGCCCGTATGCATCCTTATTAATTAAATATTAATTTCTCATAAGTCTGTGCATTACATTGTTATTTTGTCATCCTCCTGTGCCTCCCATTGGTATTCGTATCAACAAGTTTCCAATGCTGCCGCTAGGTGTCAGTACCTCAGCAAATATTGCATTCACCTGAACCTATAGCAATGAAATTCAATTTTGAACTTGCAATTGCTTGAAATTGTGGATTTAATTGTCACAGGTACTTTTCCATAAATTCAGGATGGTATTCCATGCGTAATTATTGCGGTCCAGGACAATTCATAGCCAATGCTTTTGCATTCGTAAATGCTGGTTTTAATTGGCTCTAAGATTCTGACGAATCCAAGTCAGCTGTTGTCAGAGACAATTTAGGCCATTTTGACGGAAGCAATCGTACAGCAAATGACGGTTGTTCTCTCTTTTATTTCCACTGCTAACCTGGAGAACATAGCAATCCAGTGCTTGCATGGTACTAAATCCCCTTTAGTTTTATCATCCCAGTAATTTCTTTATCTAGCAGCCATCACTCACCATTTTCAACTACTTTTGGAGAGGTGGAAGGTATGAATTTTTTCTGGTTTCCGAAGGTTTTGCAGTTAATAGTTTGTTGCATTGCCATTACTTGCTGTCGTGACATACGTAATTGGTGCATCCGAACAATCGGGGCAACGACAATATAATTAACACATCATACCGTACACACGTCTAAGGCAAGGGCTTAAGTATAAAATTTTGACTTATTACATTACAGCATATGACACAGAACATAGAATTTGATGTTACTTAAAGTGGATACGATCATGGGTAAATGAAATGTTATTTTTGAAATGATTATTTAATTACCTTCAGTTACAACGACAATCCTATGTACTGAGTGATTTTTCAGTTCCCAAGGACTCTCGCAATGTAGAGCTTCCACTGTAGTTGTGATTGGCTATTACAGATTTCGACATTCTCAAGAGAGTTCAATTTATACCCTTTGGCCATACAGTGTAGGACTCCAGCATCAAAATTACTCAAGTGATTGAATTCACAAATTATTAAAAAAGAGGTGTGGAAGGGATTAAAGTGTGGAAATTGTACCAATGATGTTTTATTCAACTTGGATATCAACCATTTCCACAAAGTAAATGCAGATACACTCTTGTGTACTACCTTCTGCTCACCAAAATGATTAAACTAAGAATAGCTCTCTGAATTGTCAACTTTAACCTGTGGTGTGCCTCAAGGGTCAATTCTTGGGTCGTTATACTATTCACTATTTTCATTAGAGATTTGTGATTTTCTGTAATTCACTCTATTTATCAACTGTATGCTGATGATTTACAAATAGATGCATATCCACTGCCATCCAACACAATTTCACCTTGCAATAGAAAAAGTAACTGAATATATCCAACATATTTGTGAGTCGATCCATGCAAATCTGCTAACACAAATCCAATTTGTTTACTAACTTAATTATGAAGATACACCTAAAATCAATGTGGAAGGCATTTATAATTATAAATGATTGCATCTTTAATGCATTAAGAATTAAAGATGCTAAAAAACTTGGGGGTAACCATCTACATATAATACTCTCACGTGGAATGAACACATCTCTAATAAGTGTCATGTAACACTGGTGCAGCGCAAGCATTTTAAGCATTTACTACCTCTGAATTCACGGGGATGAAACTCATTACTATTTGCTGTTTATCCCTCATCTTTATTACTCCTCACTGGTGATATCTGATTTGAATAACAAACTGTATAATTAATTTTAAATTTTTTGTAAATTCTGGTGTAAGGTTCATATTTAATGTAGGAATATACAAGCACAATGGCTTAAACTGAAATGGTCAAAACTCAACGACAGAAGAAAATTACAAATTTCCATTTTGTATACAAATTTTTCTATGGTAATGCACATGAGTGCCTGAGTGAAAGAGTTACTATAAACTTCAGAAACCCAGCAAGTGTGGTACATGCTCAGAGACTTTTTAAATTCCAAAATGTAGGACAAACACATACCAGGGCCGTTCCACATCAACTCAACCAAGGTCCCACAATCACCATCTCCAATTTTCATAATTTTTTCCCACTAGCTAGATCTAACCTTAGTTAAGAAAAATCCAAAATATGTTCAGCCAAAATGCAAATACTTTCTAAGATATGAGTATTTGTATGCACCTAGGCAAGGAGGAATAATCTATCCACAAGTCAAATTGTGCTTCTCAACCGTTTCTGAACCCCTGTAAAAACTAAAGTAAGTCAGCTAAGCTAGTAAAACTTTAAGATGTCATAGACATGCAACTATTGTCTTTAAAACAGCTGTTACAAAAGTTCTCACTTGTAAACTTTTGTTGCATATAAATATTCAAACATGGCTGTTTTGACAGATTTCCTCAAAAAAATAACACAGACTAGACATGACATAAAATGAGTAAATCACATTTGACATAGTACAGCTATTAAAATTGGAATAAGTAAATAAGAATAAGGGAAAAAATTATGAAGATTGGAAATGGTGAGTGTGGGGACCCTCAAAAATTGGTTGAGTTGACACGGAATGAGCCACCAGTTACCTCTGACTATTGTGGCAATGAGATGCTGTAACTATATTCCAAGTTTTATTGCCAACTCCAAAAAATATCCAAAACTTTCCATGTTCAATTACTTCTAAGAAATTTTTGTATCAAAATATTTAAAAAAATTCAAGATCTTCTGTAACAGCTCCTTATGTAAGGTATACAGTAAAACCCCTAATTTATACTTTTCTAGGGAAGTGGAAGTTTACAATTCTTGCTGTGATATTGAGATTCCCTCCTTTGCTAGTGGAGTAAGCTCACTATTTGCCCCCTGTTGCATACTTCTCTAATATCTTTTGGTGATCATAGTTCAGGTTGATTCATTCTTTGGGATGCAGCGTTGTCTAGTGTTTGCTGTTTCCATGTCTTTAAATTTCTTTTGTAAAATCTTCAGTGTATTTCAATTAGTATTATCTGTGCTAAGTCTTAATAGAACAGGATTCATATCTTTTTCATCTTCTCTTCCATTCTTTTTATGTGCATGCATTGGCTTATGAGAGTAATTCTTGATCACCTGTCTAAGAGTGGTGAAATCATGTGTAGTAATACTTCTTTTTTACTGCAGTAGCGTTGGGGGAGGCATCTGATTGTAATTTATGAAAAATCCTCTTGTCTATGATACTCTCTCAACTTAATGCTAATCCCATAGTAATGACTGGTAATTATTTTTCAGATGTGTGGAGTGCTGGTTGTGTTTTGGCTGAGTTGTTGATGGGCCAGCCCATATTTCCAGGTGACTCGGGTGTCGACCAACTTGTTGAAATAATTAAAGTATTGGGGACACCAACACGAGAACAGATTCGAGAAATGAATCCAAACTACACAGAGTTTAAGTTCCCTCAGATCAAGTCACATCCTTGGCAACAGGTGAGTTCTCAGCTGCTCAAAACATGGCTCCTCATGTTTCGACTGGCTAGAAAATTTCTCATTTTATTCTTTCCCTGTGTCGGAGCTATCTAATATAATTTTTGAAAATATTTTAGTGTGTGATTAATGATCTTTTGCATTTCGAGAGGTAAATGTTGAGGACTCTTTCTATCATAATCCATGGAACTTAGCACTTGAGGCTAAAATCTGCTCTCACCCATGCTGTATGAATTAATAAATTTTGCTGGACATAAACTCATGCCTGTATATTGTGGCTGGTTGGAATAAGTAAGATGTCTTTAGCCCCATGCAAATTTTAAATAAGGTGACTAAAGCATTTTCCTTCCAGTTTATGCTTCAACGAATCTCAGTGCCAAAAAGCACTACTGAGCATCAGAAAATTAGAGTAAGTATAAGAATGCTCTTGAGTCTTTCACACATTAACTGCTCATCTTGTGTTGTCTAATAAATTTATTGCAACAGAAGTGGACGATTCTAATAAATTATTGACTGATGGTTGTCTGTTTTACCTTCAGCTTGCTTTGCTGTTAGTGGATGTGAGCTAACACCTACTTATCCTCATTTTGTTATGAGTTGGCAACAATTTATGATATTATCTTTGGACTTTTGTCTTTTGATAAAATTTAGGAAATTGAGTTTTTGATCCATCTCTCGGCATTTCTCCTGTGAAAGAATTGATGGAGAACATGTGCTCAGCTACTCAGACGAAAGCTCTTGAAAAGAAAAATCTTGCAGCCAATGTCTTGCAAAATGAGTTAAAATTGCTGGCATGTGTGAATGCACTCTTTAAGACACGTGCCTTTGATGCATTTATGATGTGAAAGACTACTTGAAAGCATTCATTTAGGGAAAGGATTTCTCGTATTTTTCAGAGAAAGCAGTGTGTTTTTGTCACTCTGTGCTTTGAATATTTAATACTATAGAAGTGAATGGTCCCTAAACATTGTGTACTTAATCTTGTGTGTGTATCCACTTGTTTGTTGCCTTGGTTAACTTTGAAGCTATTGGTCTACATTAGCAATCATGGTTGTGTATTTTTGCATTCTTGTCATTAGTATGGTCTGAATTCATACACCCTGATAATCAGTTGCACAGTATAGGGAACCTCTTTCATAGTGATCACTTTGCTGATGCCGTGACAATGAACTGCTTGATGGAACTTTATTGTGAATTCTCCTTACTGGTGGAAATTTGAAAATTTTAAGCTGAATAAGTGTTACCCAAGGTTATGCTGATGAATTTTCTTACAAACCTGTGGTTGAGTAATAATAGCCTTCCTTCTGGAGAGTCACTTCAAGAATGGCTGTGTAGGCAAAATTTGGAATTTGCTACCCACATGCAACAAGAGCATCTTTACCAATATGTGGTGTACAGAGAGCATCTTCTGTGATTGAAGTATGAAGATGAGATAAACCAGTTCGTGGCAGGGTCAAAATGCCTTGTTTATAACTTGTATAGATTGTCAGAAGACTTTGTGGAACTTTGAAGACGTTTTCCCTATAAATATTCATTGTATATTCCACTGCTTTAATAACCATGACCTGTTTCAACACTGTCACGTTATTGTAATGGGGAGTACATTTTTCTCCTTGGCAACTTTGTACTTATACCATCTCAAACATGTGATAAATAAGTGTTCTGCAGTACTTAGTGGTCTGAGGTCTTCAAAGTATGGCAAATGCCAGTCAAAGGATACTCAGTGGTGGCCAGAGGAGGAGACGTGTGTGTGGGAAGAGATTGAGGCAACAGACTGAAGTCTTTGGAGGCTTTCGGGGGCAGCTGCATATGGCGCGTTGTCAGAGTGCAAGCTTTCGTGGCCATTGTGGGACGCATCATCAGGCAATGATGAAAAATTGGAAAAGTCGATGTTTTATTTATATATCAATCCCTCCCCCCTTTCCAGTGGAGTGGACTGATGTCAGAAGGTGGCCGCCACTGTCCTTGGGGAGTCAATGAACTTTCCCTCCCCTTCACAGTGCAAACGGGTGTGTCATTGTTTGTCTCCTTCTGGAACCATCCAGGCGTTTCTTTCCTTTGGAAGAGTCTTCTCCACGTCGAACTAACTTTAAGGCCGTCGTCCTGGTTAAAATTCAGGGGGCATTTCTTGATTTCAATAGCCTTGCGGATCAGTCGTTGGTGATAAAATATTTCTTTGGGCTAACACCCGCGTCTCGTCAATTAAAATATGGTGTCCTTCCCCGGAAAATGCATTCCGCTTAGGGATGTGCGAGTAGCACTTTTTGACCTCGAGTTGAGTATCGAGTCGAGTTGAGTATCGAGTCGAGTTGTATAGTACTCGCAAGTATCTAGTCGAGTCGAGTTTGTACATTATTGTACATGAGTGAAGAGACCCAGTTCTTACTTAAGTCATAGCAGTTAAAGTTAGCCAGCAATCTGACTATCAAATGGCAGGTCTACCTACCTAATGCATAGTTATAAACAGTCAAATTGATATGGCACGTAGCGCAGGCCAAAAGACATAATGGAAATTTTCCGGTAGCTCTCGAAATAAGAAAATTACCTTCATTCCTAGGATTACTCAAAAATGTGTAAATTAGCTTGCAGTACGGTACCTAGAGTGTAATTAGGCATAATATGAGGCCTATATGAGTGACATGCCCTATTAACTTGAAAGTAAGCCAGGAAGCAAAATATTTTTTCTTAAGGAATACATAAGCCTAATTAGAAGAGCATTCCTTGTATTTCACATTCCTATGTATTACTTTTCAGAGCTAAACGCTTTCTCAGTGATGTCGTGTATGCCGGGGTTAGTCCAACAGTACAGTGAATTTCATACAATTTGCCTTATTTGTGCAGTAAATATTTGATAAGCTCGCGCCTCAAATTTATGATTGGCCGTTAATTACATAGTTAGTTTTTTAACATATACTTTTCTTCCTCTTCAAATTAATGGCACCATCTCTTCAAAATCGGTGATTTCTGCCTAAACATGATACAACTTAGAATCATAAAAATGACCTGTGTCAATCACCCCCATTTGCACGATGCATGAACACCCAATATCAGCACGGGTTATTTCCAATATCCATTAATGCAAGTTAATAATGTTTGAACAATGAATTTTCATTCACGGATGAATGTGAGCAGGTACATGAATTTTGTATAGTCCTGTGGATTAAAGTTTTCGATTTCTAAGGAAATATATTTGAACAAAAATTTATTATAGATAATTATCTATTGATATTTATAATTATCTATCTTAAGATATGACTAGGAACTTGAAATTAATGATGTAATTAATAATCCTAAATAGGAAATAAAAAATGGAATAGTAAAACTTATAAGTATTATACGATACCTATATCATCCGTAATGCCCTTATAATAGGATGCCTACCATCCGTTACAAAATTTCCTTCACCCGTGAGTTTGAAGACCAATATCTCCAAGATGGCTAAAGCGATTCTAAAATATAGTATATCAAATTAAAGCTTGTTTATTTCTACTTTTACTGGTAGTATTAAAATATTTTTACATTTTTTTACTGAAGTACGTTTTTAAGAACGGATTTTTCGCAAATTTTTTTTATACCGGATGGATCCATCGAATTCGGGCATCGTAAGAACAACACAGATCGAGATATCAAACTTCCTTTTCACATATTGTAGCTAAGGGCTTTTTTAATAGTTATACGAAGTTTCATACTATTACGTTCATCAATATTTTTGTTATTGATGAATTTGTCAGACTGCATTATTTTCCATCCCGCACGGTTTCCGTTCCGGAAATCACCGTTTGGACCTTTCTCTTGCTCTCGAGTCATTTATATGAATCCACTTATGAAATCTCAGTAGAATTCGTTGATTATTTGATATCGATATATATTTATTTTCGGCTATAAAAGCACGCTCAACTGTCCAAAGCATGCCTGAAAGAGAAAGGTAGCGCGCGCGTGGAATCTTCTGCTGCAAGCAGATCGCCTATCACTGTGAATGAGTCATGAGGACTCGACAATAGCGGAAAAAAGTATCGCCTTTAAGAATGGAAGTCAGTGTCATTTTAAGAACTGACGGTATCTTTGGAAGCATACCATCATTATGCCTCCTCGCGCAAAGATTTTGGAGATGGAGTTGTAGATAATTTAAAATGCAATTTGTTTCTTTCGTCAAGAAGCCGAGAAATGTGGGGACAAAAGCTATCTCTCTTATCGCTGATTTTATTTTGGTGAATACTGCAACTTATAAACTTTTATTCAAGCATATGCAAGGATATTTTTCCTGTGCATACTAGAGAAATTTTCTCGTGTGGTGTTTGGTGCGCGCGGTACCTACGGTAGCTTACAACTTGACAACCTCGAGCAGCTTATCTCTCCAGGCCAAAAGTCCTGTCGCGTAGAGCTCGCTTTCCAAAATAAATATATACACGTTGAAAGCATATCTAATTCTCCCAATTTGTTAAGTCATTTTACACGTTCTTAGTTTTCAAACATGAAGAATACCATCAAAACGAACTAAATTTCCGACCTCCGCATGCTGAGATAGCGCATATATTTTTTATATATTATTCGTTACGTAATTAGTAACTGAGTAATCTATTTTAAACTTTGTTTAGTATAAGATAAATATATGTTCCATATCTTATGCGAAGAAAAGAGAAGTGGCTTTTCATGAGTATCTTCAAGTGGGCGTCAAACTTGCCTCCTGGGACTTTAATAATATCCAGCGTTTTTATCTGTCTCAGTCGAAAAATTAATTAATATAACCAACTAAAAATATATTTTTGACATTATTACACGGAAAAATAAACAAGATTTAGTTCGATATACTTTATTTTAAAATTGAACTACTCATTTTTGTGATCTAAACCTTCAAACTCAGGGGATGGAATTTTACAACGGACATTAGGTGCTTTGAGCTCGAATATCGTCCCCCACCCCAGACTTTTTCCGCGAATATTTCGGCTGAAAAGGGGGGGCTAGCTATATTCGGAGGAATACGGTACATATGCAGTTTCATGGACCGTGTAACCACCGATTCATCCATCCGTTCACGCAAACGTACATAAATCTGTTCACGTAAACGTACATGAAACCATTCACGCAAATGTAAATGAACGTACGTAAGTACATGTTCGTACGTGTTATCTACCGTGTAACCAGAGATTTACTCGATTTTGATGATAGCGCTTCCTGTCGGCAGATTTATGAACGTATTGGCCTTGGCGGCTCCGTCGACAAAAACTGCTCGACTCTACTCGACTTTCGTAAAAATACTCGAGTGCTCGAGTCGAGTACCAACTACTCGACTCGACTCGAATTTTCGAGTACTCGCACATCCCTAATTCCGCTATGGCTGATTTCCCCGTATCCCTGGGCGACAAGGCTGTTTCACGTTCCTTGATTTGGCATGCCACAGAGCGACCAGTCTGTCTGACGTATGCTTTCCTGCAGGAACAAGGGATTTTATAAATGCCCATGATGGGAAAACATTTCTCATTTTCCTCAGGGCCCGGTGACGCATCACGATTCCCGCTTTATTTAGTACGCGGTAAATTCTTTCCGTGGTTCCGGAGACATACGGAATGGATGTGTAGGCAACTGGCTTCGTGTCTTCCCTTTTCTATCTTATCGTGCCCCGATTATCAATATCGCCCATGCCTAGACCTAACTCCCTCTCCTACTCTCATCTTGCTCGTCGTCCGCCCACTCCCCTCCCACTGATGACTGGGCCCAACAAAAGAAGAACGTAAAATGGGAGCGAGCAGAGCGTACTGAAGGCTGAAAATCGCTAATGTTTGGACATAATTGGCTTTAGGGTTTTTTAGATATGGCACACATCTTGTATTTTTCGTTTAATTCGCAGAAAATACAAAATACAATAGTTTTTTTTTGCTAGGCGGTGTATCGCCCTCGAGAGATATCTGTCGTAATACCGAGCGTATACCGTGGAAGGAACTTTTTGGCCTCGCTATATCCGCATTATTTTACATGTAAAACATAGGCCTTTTGGCGGTACAAAGACAATCACTCGCTATAACGTGATTCTCGCAATGAGCCGTACTCACTATACCAGGCTTCTACTGTACTAAGAAAGCAGTTTTAAATCAAAACCACTTCACCAAAACACTTTCATAAGAGAGCAGAACTATCAGGCTATTAGCTTTTCAGTGCCCCTTCATAGTGAAAACAACACTCGGTGAAAAAAGAATGAGCGTTAGATTAGGCGGAGCTTCCCTCTGCGGAAAAAATTGATGCCAGAATTATTGTATGAATTATGGTTTATGAAATGTATTTCAAATTTATGATAAAAATTATAAAAATTTGTTCTATAAAGCAGAGAATTCACACTTTTAATAGAACAAAAAATATACACCACACAATATAAATGTAACAAGTTAAAGCGATTTTAGTAATGGACTACGTAGAAGCCGATGTATCGGCTCTCCACTCTTTTCGTCCGAGATGCAAAAGCCATAATATCTGCACTATATGCTGCATTAAGAGGGTTAAAAGTCATTTTTATTTCCTTAATTAAAAAATTTTTCAGTTTAACATTTATCCTTACGTGGAAGTGGCCTTGATAGCCTTGACAATGATCTTACCATCTTTTAGTAAGTCAAAATTGAAGTCGTCAGTTACAACTATTGTAGGCCTTGAAGAGAAATTTCTTACGTTGTACAGTAGATTATCCAGTTTATCAATAAAAGCACAAAAGGACCCTAAGGGAGATGGATACAAGTTAATAATAATAAAAACATGGTTATTAAAAGTAATCTTGACTGCCGAGCTTTCAAATAATTGTTCCATGTTCAATAACTGTAAGTTGCTATTCAGTTTACCAAGTACCAGAGTATTTTTTTTTTTACATATATTACCACTCCACCATGACTTTTTACTTTGCAACAATAGTAATCCCCCACAACATAACCTGGTATTGTGAGATCCAGTTGATTCATCCAATGCTCACATAGGCAAATTACGTCCGGTTTATCGACTAACAATAATGCTTCAATTTCATTTAGTGTACTGGCCAAATACTGGATGTTGAGAACTAGAACTTTGAGCTTACACCCTCCACTGGCTTGATTTTTGCCATCGTCACCACTTCTCTTTACGTCAGTTTCACTGCAGTCTGGCGTTTGAATAAAAAAACGCCTCAAGGGAACATTACACGGCCACTTGCCACTGTGCAGCACTTCATCCTGAGCATGATAAGGCACACCTGTTTGGAAGCTGGCATTAACTCCTTTCGATTCTACTCACCGTACTCACCATAGTTATAATGTTAGGAAAGTTCTCTTTCATGAAGCTTTCAGCCGTAGTCTCGCCCACCAACTTGCCGAGATGAAGCCACGCTTTTTTAACTCCGATTAGGGCCGTTAACATTGTATTTTTCCCCACAGCTACTTTATGGTATTGCTTGCAAGGGTTAACGTGATACTCCCCTTGGTGATGGGAATGACGATTTGCTGCCATAGATGTGGATTGTAAGCCAAAACAGTCACTCTCTCTATTATTCATCTCTGAAAACTGGGCACTTTTGACCCTCTGATTTGTTACTTCTACCCAGCCATCTGTTTTTTCCAAAACATTCTCGTCAACTGTATCTTCACTCCTTTCAGGTCTAGAGCTAACAACTATCGGGACATCACTGGAAGATTCAGGAAACTTAGATACTCTCAATTTCAAATCTGGTTCATCAGCATTAAGCAGCAAGCCACCACTTTGATCACTGTTTGCAACATCGGTAGTAAACCTATCTGGTGTGTTCATGAGAGATGTTTTATAATCAACACATACCATTTTGATGTTATTGTTGACAGAATCCATCTGTTCACTAGATTCAACCAGCAGATTCCTCGTCTCTTTAAAAGACCTGATTTCTACATTTTGTTGTTAAATCACTTCCATGCAGTCCAACAGTTTGGTTTGGAGATCTTTCACTATGTTCATGATTTCATCTTGCCGAAGCTCAATTACTCTGGCCAGGTCACAAGGTGGTCAAGCACATAGTTTACACCGATAGTGTAAGTTTGCACTACTATTTATGGAAGAAGTAACTGTTTTTGCAATTCCGACACAATTGGAATGGAAAACAGACTTGCAGCCAAAAACACATGCAATCATTAATTTATTATCAACTATTAACTCAGAGCATACCGAACAGGTAATCGTACTATCTGCCATCTTGAAATATGATACATATCAAATATCTCCACCCTTGATTTCTCTGCTGCTATCATTATTCATGCCTCACTTCTATAAAGAAACAAGCTCCAGGTATATGTTTCGATTAATTGTTTCTTTCATTCGTGCTTGTATTTATAGCTTTAAGCAGATCCTTCTTTTGGTAAAATGCTGCGTAGTGATGGTGTTACCTTCTTTAAGTTCATCAAGACAGCTATTTCGAAGACATTTAGGAAATCAGGAGTGAATTGAAGAAATCTTTATAATTAACTTTGTAACTTTACCAGGTAGTTTTTCATTATGTCTGCATTAATGTTAGCTCCTTCTTTGTTTGAAGGAGCTAGTTTGACTTTTATATCATTCCATCTATTATTATCCATGCAACTACCAAGCAATTCGTCAGGTGCCATTAGAATGATTAACCTTTGGAGCTCAATTTCATTCATATTATTGAGTGGTCTCATTTACCAACTTAACAAATATTCAGCAAAATCTCGTTGTTCTGGATAGATATTTTCCATTAAAAAATCTTTTGAATTGTGTCAAAAGGGTGGCTTTGTTAATGAAAGAGATACATCATCCACGTATATGTACTGGCCAGGAGACTGGACACCACATCCAATGCCACAAAGGCAAATGGTGATATGTCTCCAAATGTCAGCATTGAAGCACCTAGCCCAGTGGAAGACCTTAGTGATCAATCTACAAATAGATCCAGTAGCTTCAGTAGTACTTCTGTAACCTTGGGGTTGAAGATTATTTGAAAGATGCATGCATGATGTACACCTTCAAGCTCTATTAAATGCACTTTACCTCACCTTTTCATCTTTCGACCACTGTGACCTACAAGGAAAAATGCATGTGACAAAAATAGTATATATAGGTATTTGATTCTTGTCAAGCATTGTGGAAATTATTTAAATTGAACATTAAGTCTGCTTAAGTTAATTTAATAAAAAAGTGTGACTTATTTAACAATGAATGTTGAGCTTACTAGCACAGTGACAGAGTATTAGGATTTGTTGCTGCACTAGCTGAGGTCTTGGTTTGAGACCCAGGAGTGGCCCATGTACATGTCAAGCTAAAATCATGCCAGTGTTTCCTGGATATCTTCTTGGGAAACCGTAGGTGATACCGGAAAAGGAACTGCCTCTCCCCCCTGATACATGAATTTCACTCACTGTTGGGCATTTGGTCAACTCTCCCCTCTCTAACCAGACCGACATTGGTGCTGAAAAAAATATATAGACATATGCTATAGGCTTATATGAATAAATATATTATCGTCTCACTGTGTTCTATATAGACATGAAATCTCCAAAATTTGCTATGGGAAAGTACAGGAGCTCGGCATTAACAATAGCAAGGTTGTCAAGGGCATGGATTGCTGAAAATACGAAATATTTACAAACCTTTTGTGTATTTTAGAATCATTTTCGCAATTTTGATCTTGGAATAATAATCGATAACCAGAATGAGAATATTTTTCTATTCTTCCATCTTGTGGCACTTTTCTCTATCCCATAAGATTATTATTTCTAATTCAATTATGTAAAATAAAAGCAGCCTGTAAGAGATAAAAAAAACTCTGTCTGGATTTCATGTGGGCTACATCTAGAATTGAATATGACATATTTTTAACCTCTAAAAGAAATTTTACCAAATGGATCTGGTCCATTCAATTTTTCAATACCCCAGAGTACATAATTTAATCCAAATAGGATAGGCAGTTTTTGAGATAAGCTTTAATGCTTAAACAAGCTAATGTTATGCAAATTATAATATAGGATGACAAGTTTCTCTGTGTTATTTATAGTGAAAAGACAACCAGTGAAAAACCTGTACTTTGAAAAGTTTTCTTTCCTTTGGACCGAAAAATATATTTCTACAAGTAATTTTTTTTTATTTTTATCGGTTTATATGGTATACACATCACAAAATCTATGCTTTTGCAGTAAAATTTTACAATTTCCTGACTTAGTAGACTTCCCCTTTTATGACACCTACAAAATCATTACTTCTTTGCCCTATAAAAGCATGTGCATTCATGAAAAAGCTAATTAGAATAAAGCAGCTCCTTTAAATATTGCAGCTATGGTCAAAATGACCACATAGGTTTTCCAGGAGAAAGTAATTTTTTTAAACTTAACTAAGTGGCCTGAGAAAAAATCTATGCACGAATATGATTTCCTCATTAAGTAAGAAAAAGCCACGGAGGGAAATACTTTAATGGTAAAATATAAAGAGGGGGCGAGTACAAGGAATGTCAAGTGCAGTCAGAATGACCTCGTTATACTGTTGAAATACTGTACCTTTTTGGTGAAAAATATTTTCCAGAGGGTATGTTTAAGTATTGTTGCACACAAACCTTCAGTCATCATATTGTTCAGTACTTATGTGTCAAATTATGTACTCTGCAAATGTGCTAGAGACATAAATATACCCCATGCATGGCATGCGTGTTGGGTTTTCCTTTTTTGTTTGACCACAGTATCGATAGTGTTCAGGAATCAAACCTATAGATGCTGTTGCCAGTCCCTAAACAGGAGACATTTTCGTATCTTGGCTTCAAGTCTTCTATTCTAAGTTGGCTAATTTTGGGAAAATTTCGGGGTGCATTGTGATAATGAAGTTGGTTGTTTGTGTGTTTGGATAAGTCTTTAATATATATTCCTCTTAAATACTTATACTATTGTTTACCTCAACAATTATTAGTGCTTTTATGGTAGCCATATTTAGAAAAGTGTAAAATCATATGACTGGCCAGTGATTTGTGTTTTTTTGACAATAGAGTAGTTGTCTTCATGGAAGAAAAGAGAGTTCATCAATAGCGATTCGTGCCCCTCTGTAAATGCATTCATTGTGTGCAAAACAATTTGGATTGAGGAATTCCAGTTGACTAGAGAATTGAATGTTAATTTTATGTTTACTTGAAAAACCTCAAGAGCTGACGGGATGCGCTTCTTTGTTGCTGACGTTTACAGTTCACGTTGCGAGGGAAATGGGAAATATTCGCCTTACCTGAACTTACAATTGTATTTCTAAGCCCCTAAGCCCTAGAAACATGTACTAATAATCGCATACGTAAACCTTCTGATTTTAGAAAGTCTCCTTATCCAACATGGTGTTCATAGTCTCGTTACATTATAGAGGCTTTGAACGACATCCTGCTCATGGTGTCCTTGGCTACTGCATGGCGTGAAGATGGGCCAACTTCACAGTGCAGTTACTAAACTGAGTACTAACTGTTTTCCAATGAATCCACTGAATAAATAATTTTAAATAAATAAAAGTTAATCATAATAAATAATGTGAATGAATATACATACTTGAGATACTAGTTAATAAGCTTCGTCGTCTTCGCTGAACCTTTGCTAGGCCTCTCGCAACACCGCTGAATTTTTAACGTTGTTTTTACTTTTAAGTCTATAAGTCCATGGACTTCACAATCAATAATGCCTCCCTGCAAGAAATATAAATAAATGCACGTCAAACATTAACACACAGCAACCGCAATCAATACACATTCACACCTGTAGGTGAGAGAAAACAGACTGGACATACAAACAAGACGGCGCCATAAGCAGCGTCGCGTCTGGCAGTCATCAGTATGAGGAGCGTACATTGGCTATTTGTTGCATCACGCCATAAACAGAACATACAGCTCTTTGAAATCCATCGCTGATCGAAAGCCTGGCCGGCTCCATAAGAATCTGTGTGTTTGATCTTTTACTAGCTGTCGCCGCCTAACTGTCGTGAAGACAGAAACCCGAAGAAAACGCAAGGTTGTCACTGGCCTTACATGGCAACAATGTCTTTTTTCGGTGTAATTTGACCATCCCGCGTAGGTTGATGCGTAGTTAACTATCTACTCCATAGATGACGTCTGTTATCCATCACAACAAAAAAGAACATGTTTTCAGTATGTAATAATATTTACTTCAGATTTAAATATCCAATGAAATATTGTATTGTATTGCATTATTTATTTATCCGAAAGACACAATGCCCAGTAATGATACATGCAAGTGTATAGGACATGTTGTACAGGTACAGGAAATGCACAACATTTGCAAAAGAGTAACCTTAAAAATTCTGCATCGAGTATTCTCTGACACTATAAAAACACTTATCAGTAAGATATTCACGGACCATTTTCTTAAATACAGGAAACCTCTCTTCATTTTTAATACATCCTGGTAAGTTATTATATAATATTACACACATAGACCTTGGGCCATTGGATGCAATTGATAAATTTGATGACCTAACGTGTATGTTTTTACACTGTCTAGTATCATACGTTTGGACCCCACTGTTCAAATCAAAATCAGCACTATTATGTTTTACATGTACTACAGAATGATAAATGTTGACACATGGAACAGTTAACAGTTTTAATTTTTAAAAAGAGGTCGACAGTGAGCATAATAATTTTGGTTGCACATCACTCTCACCATCTTTTTTTGTACCTTCGAAACACTATGAAGGTGAGAGGGCAGTCCCCATACAGGGGGGCGATCGTCAGGGAAAACCTTGAAAACCTGGAATTGTCAGGGAATAGTCAGGGATTTCTCGTAACGGTCAGGGAGAAATTGGGATAGGAAATTCTCGTTATTTTTCTACCATTACGTTTACCGGGCAGTCTTTCTCACTCTTTATTTCACCAAAACATTTCATCAACTAAAACGAATGTCCGTCGTCACATTGAAGAGCATAGAATAAGTCAATTCGTTGAACATTCAGTTGTGAATCTTAGTTATTTAGTTGTGAATCAGTCGTACAATGTATCCCGATTGTATATCCTTAATGAGATATTTGCCCTGTAGTGTTAAAATTCATGATCACCGTGTATTCTGCTCATCACAAGGATTCCAAGGCTATGTTTTTCGGAAGATTTTACCTCGCATATTTTTTTAACTTCCGAGACTCAGGTCGAGAGGTAGTTGTAGCACACTAGCTTGTAGTAAATATGTGCTTGCAGTTCTAAAAATATGAAACAATGGTTATTAAAATGGTAATACAAGTACGATCACACGTGTAAACAAAATCTTACGTGAGATCATATTTGATTTCCATACTCCCCTTCGCGAAACAATAAGAAGAGTTCTCCTCCCCTGCCCACCTTTCACGCTCGACCTAATTATTGAATAGCCCCCTTAGCTCCCTCTCGAAGCAATTTAGTTAGGTCACTAACCACCTCAAATATGATGCTGCCGTTGCTAATTACCTCCTGTTTTCGCTCGCAGTGGCGCGATTACGTTTTGTTTGTTTATACAAATATTTTTACATTTTTGGTTCCCTCTTACAATCAAGGGGTTATGACCACATTAATCAAGTTGTTATTCACTTTTAAATCTCGTGTCATCCGATTTTGATCCAGTCCAAGAACTTGGCTTTGGTTTGTATTTTTCGTGTAGCTTATAAGCTACGCTATGGTGATACACTATAGTGAAACCTGTGCCGGAGTCCGCCAGTAAATTGGCCATTAACTTTCCCTTCGATGCCTTATGAGTAATCTTGAACTTCCCAGAACTACCACGACACGCCTCCTCTTCCTTGAAGAATTAGAGATTGTCAATTTGTAATTTTACCAAAGGAAACATACACGGCCACGGAAATACGATATCCTCCGCGGATACGCGTCCGCGAAAAATGTATTAAAAGTGTGTACAATTTGTTTGAGGGCTTATAAGCCAAGTTATAACTTGTGAAGGTTTGATATATTTTTTCATTAGGGCGGAGGTTCCGTAAATTTTTTCATTCTTATAGCTTTTAATGTATTGATTTCAGGTTTTAAAATTTTCTGAGTTTTAACGAAAATTTAATTCAGCAAAAATAAAATATTCCGATAATAGGAGACCTTTTGCGATCGGTCAGGGAAATTGGTAAAGCCATGAGGGAAAAGTCACCGAATTTGAAAATGTGTTATCAGTAGCCACCCTGCCATAACACTATGCCATAGGAAATTCTTGAGTAAAATAACCCATAATATAACATTATTAATATGAGATTGGATTTGTGTTACTCTCGGAATTGTCGTATTATTGTAACTTAACGGCCCCTCAAAAGATGGCGTTTTCTGTTATAGTCGCCGATTGCCACCAACCGCTATGAAAGCGGCATCGCTAATGGTTCAAAAATGGATAGGTAAGTTCTTGCATTTTGACTTGCGTGAAAATTTTTGGAACACATTAACCGCGTAAGTGGAGGACTTACTGTACTATGAATTTATTGATTTTGCAAATATTATGGAGTGATAGGATCTAATAGTTGTGGTTTCATTTTCCCTTATTATTCCGCAGAATATTTAGAAAAGGCTTTTAAATAATTATATTTATTTTAAATAATAACATTTAGAAGTACAGCAAAAAGAACTTCAAAATCGGAATTTGCAGGTTAAAAACGTTGGGTATTAATCATTTCACTAAGTAAGTACATATGTTGATATAATGACGGTATTATCGAGAATACTTTTGAGAAATTAGTGGTGGGATCTTACTTTTCTCCTGGGTGTTCCACAGGATACTCCCTCAACTCTCTAAAGACATAAGAAGACATGGATAAAAAAGTATACACAACTGTGGTCATTTCCCCACCATATTAAACAATTAAGTATTTCTGTAACGTATCTCTTTTTCAACTCTGAAATTTGCATATTGCTTGCTTCTCCATAGAAGTAAGATAGAGACAAAACTTAGCGGTCCCAAATGAAAAAATGTTGGCCAAAATTAATACCATCATTATACTAGTTGAAATGATTAATTCCCAAGATTTTTGACCTGCAAAAACTGATTTTGAAGTTCTTTTTGCTATATTCCTAATGTTATTATTTGAAAGCTTTTTCTAAATATTCTACGGAAGTACATATAAGGGAAAATGAAATCACAACTATTAGATCCTATCACTCCATAATATTTACAAAATCAATAAATTCATATTACTTCAGTATCCAAGTAATGCTTTGATCCTGTCATTGATGGGATTCGAACACACGGCATTAAGCTGTAGGCTTGCGTGTTACTTACAGATTTAAGATAATGAAACACTCTTACTTTAGACTGAATAATATAATGAGTAATATGTAACTACTGGAATAATTGGTAAAAAGTTGAATTTTTTTGTTTCATATTATCATTTTTATTTTTATGTAATCTTTTCGATGTAATAAAAATTTTCTTCCGACATCTCTACATTGGACGCATTGTCACTCTGCACCAAATATGGAACTCACTTAGCAAGTGATGTTTGGAGGCATGTGTTTACCCCTCCATATGACATCATTCCTCTCCTTTTTATACACTCCATGGTTATCATTCTCTGTTCCCCTTAAAATGACAGCCTAATGTAGGTTTCCTTCAGTTTTTCTACTCGCCAGCTGTTGAAGAGCATGAAGTGTGATCGAGATTTTTAATTTAATTTAATATAATTGTAAGTATCAACCGAAATGTTCGGAAGATCGGGCGAAATTTTCGGGTCGGAGAGAGTTTTGAACCAGGGACGTCGCTTGGAAACTGATAAAATACCAGCGGTAACAAATAATTTTTAAGAATTAGTGTATTGCAAATTTTCAGGAGCATGTTAGAATCACCCGAACATTTCGGTAGATATCTACAATTATATGAATGCAGAGCTTAAGTTCTTTTTTCTCTTGCGGTTAATTTTTCCAAAAAAGCACAGCGCTGGAAAATCACGGCACAAGGCAAATTAAAACAAATGTTGTACGTGCGTCGGGGCTGCGTGGCCAAACATACGGAAATTAAAAATCACGATCACACTTCATGCTCTTCCGTTAATTTCGTACACAAAAAACGACAGGGCGTGCGGACATATTTCCACCACGTACTAATTACGTGATTTAGGTAAAATAGTTAAAATGCTTCCTGGGCAAACATTAAAAATATGCAAAACCAGGGACAGTCGTACAACGAAACTGCGATGAAAAAAATTTGGAGACGGAGAGTCTCGAACCAGGAACGTCAACATTGTGAAGTGAGTACTTTACCCCTATCCTAAACTGCACTGATTAAACATGGCTAATTATTAGCTTTATATTGGCAATACAATATTTCAAACTCGTTTTTGACGAAGTTACTGGATATATAACCCTATATGGGGGGTGATTCATAAATAACTAATCAAGGACTACCTGCCTGGCAAATGTCGTCAAAATCCCTGATCCGAAACTCTGACACTCCCCTTGTAAGCCGTGAGACTTTAATTGAAGACATTATGTCAATTATGTTGTCTGATTTATACAAATTGGCTCTTTAGGGAGGTGACAAACCACCTTAAATCACTGTTGAAATGGATTAAATTAAAGGCATTTTCTTGGAACCAGGGAATTTATATACTTGGCAACCTTACTAAGATCATTTTATTGATTTATTTTTGTGTGATAGGTTAATCTACTTGTATCTAATCATGTACTGTGGCCAAACAAAAGCGATTAATGATGCGATATAGTTTATCAGGTTGATAACATTCCCGATAGGGAAGGGTAACTTCCTTCTTAGCAGTTGGTCAATTGGCGAAAGGGTCAGTTTTGTATATTTGTGGTAGATTGTAATCCTGATGGCAAAGGGAGTCGTATGTCGGAGAGGTAACTGGCAGTAGAAGTAATTGCTCTTTTACACTTCTGATAGATAACTCCACTGCATAAAACATTTACCATAGCCAATATTAACAAATTAATGCACTGCATGGAAAGCCACTATGGCGTCTATTCATGCAGTTGCTAACCATTTTCTTGATGATCTTCTTGCCCCTTTTGTTAGGAAGAAGTGAGACAAAAAAGGAAATTAATTGGGTATGAATGTTAATTAGTCTAAACTTTCTTAAATATATTTTTGATTAGTGAGGGCATATTAACTTATTGTCCTATGAAATGTTATATAAGGACACTTGCAATTAGATCTCTTATGTTAGAAATAAAGTGAATGGGTGTAGAATAATATTTCTGCTAGAAATTAATAACTTGAAAATGCCTCTGTCTCTGTGATTTTTTGTTGCTATTCATTTGTTCTGACCAGTTCTAACATATTCATGGCATGAGAATCATATATATGCACATCCATCATTAGGGTTCTCATCAACCAACCGGAATATAAGATCGAGTGCTTTCCCGGCGAATAGTATGCAGAAAGGTTTCTCGGGCTTGACACCGGTTAATAGGCTCCATTACTGCCAACATTTCAAAGAGCGACTCGCTCTTCATCATCAGGGCTTCTGAGGTGCTCACTCAGCGATGATGAAGAGCGAGTCGCTCTTTGAAACGTTGGCAGTAATGGAGCCTATTAACCGGTGTCAAGCCCAAGAAACCTTTCTGCAAACCAACCGGAAGTTTATCTTTATGAAACCCATCCTTCCATTAAACATAACATCAACTTAACATCCTCACTAACTAATGAGAGGTCTAACTGGACATTATAAAACTGACCCTACATGTATTAAAAATATTTAATTAAATTTTTATAACTCTTACAGTTTTTACGCTCATTATTTTTCACTCATTGTCTGAAACTACAATACTTGTTAGGAATGCTATCAGAATGACAGGCTTTTGCTGACTAATACAAATGTTATAAGTATCAAACAAATTATTATTAGAAACCTGTGAAAAATTCATGAATTAGTTTTGATGAAGTGCAAAACGGGTGATAGTGACAAGGGAATTTGCTTGGTTTCCATATTGTAACAATGAATAATAGTTATAAAAATTCCAAGAAATCCATAATTTAGATAACTTCAAAACATTATCACAGCATATGAGCATAAAAAGTAACAATATAAAGTAAAGCGTAAAGGATAAAATTAGAATATTGTAGAAATAATGGAAGTCTGGTTTTTCAGCTGTGCTATGGTTTACCACTGGCTTGATTCTATCATGGGCCAATGATCCCCAAAATTCTGATATCTTGCAACATGGTCGGAGGACAAAGCACTGGCTGCCACATTTTATGAAAGATATTTGTATATGACTGGCAAGAGCCCACTCTTAGACCTTAGTGTCATATTGCCTTTGATTGTAGAGGCAAGATTTGACTGAAACTCCTCGTAGGCAGGAGCTTTGACTTGGAATACACATGAAAAGACCCGAATTGATACATTAGCAATTTACAGTAGCAACTTGCATGAAATAGCAGAACAGTTTCATCCACCATTTTCAAAAATTCCACACAATATTTTATGAATATAAAAGCTAATGAAATATATCAACTCCTTGCACTTTGGCTTTATAACGGACCACAGCTAGAGGGCTCAATATTTTTCCCTTGAGCCATATTTCTTGTTTCTTTTCTCTGGTGCAATTTTACATGAGTGCTCCCATTCTGCTTTAGCTCGCTGTCTCTTCAAATTATGAGGAAAACATATCTAATCCTGATGGACATATATTTGCATTAGAGATGTCTTTTTTCCAGAAAGTTTTCTTCTGAGTTAGCACTTAATTATCATAGCCAAACAGGTTATTTTGATTTGAGATTAGAATCAATTACTACTTTTTGTCACTGAAAACAGATTTGACTTGTTATCTCATGGAAGTGGGTATGTAGCTGCTCTCCCGTGCTGAAACTTCCCTCCCCGAGGAAAGTGGGGTACCAACTTTGAATCACCTCCTTTGTAGAAATCAGTAGCAATTTTTGTCCATATTTTTGTTCTTCCGGCAACCTCTGGATTTCTAAGACACCTTCATTGTTCAGAAAACACTCATGATCCCCTAACTGAAACAGTTTTGGGACTTACAAATATATTGGTTATTATACATGTGCACATCAAATTTATGCTGTGGAAAGTTCAAATAATGACAAAAAGGAAGTTAAAAAAATTCGTACCACTAATACCCAGTTGAGGAAAATTTAGTAAACAAATGTTATGTATGTACTTCAGTGTTGCAGTTCTCTTATGATTCAGATTTTATTTTCATCACAAAGCCACAGATAACAAGTAATAGCCATCACCGCATCTTTTCCTTGCATTGCTGCAACTACCTTTTTCATGTGTGCAACATATTGCCTTGCATATCATGTATCATTTTATAAAATTTGCTCATTACAACTAAGAGTAAACTAATACTTTTGATCACTGAATATCTTTACAATTCTCCACTGCATTTTAAAGTATGTACAATTATAAGGATAGGTATTGCTAATATCAAACAATTTACTAGATATTTCCTAATTACATATTGAATACAACTATTTTCTCATAAGAATATCAAAACTAGAAAATTACCCCATCAGATGATTTTGAATGTCTCACCGTCATCAGTCAGCAATCCATTGGTTGGTTTCAAGCAACCCTGCTCTCAATTCTCCTATCTGCTTTCATATTTACGCATTTCTTTTCTTTCACGTCCTTCATCACACATTCTATATATCTCATCAAGGCCTTCTTTGGCCATTCTTCCTATTCACCTGTCCTTCGATGATTGTCTTCATTAGGTCATCATATGCATGATTAAGTTGTCTTCTCTTTTATCCCACGATTCTTAGGATCTTTGTCACTTGGTCAGTCCATTTTAACGTTATAGCATCACATTTCGAGTGCTTCCAGCGTTGACTTCTCTGCTGCTGTTATTGTCTCTTTTCCATAAGAAAGACTGCCCTAGATGTGAGTTCGGATGAATTTTTTCCTTGTTCCATGCTTATTCTTTTGTTTTCGTATATTAACATTGGTCCTTGCCTCTTCTCTCCTGCTGCGCACCAGTATTTTAGTTTTCTTTTCATTTATCCTCAGCTGTGATATTCTACCCATTGTCCTTTCCATGATTACTTGTCTTCTTTAAATCCCTCGCTGTCTATACTATGACTACTATGTCATTGGTGAATCACAGCTGATAATTTTATCCCTGTAGATATCCTATCCAGAAGCTTTCTCTTTAATTTCATTGTTGGCTCTCTATATGTAAACATTAAAAATTACTGGAGACAGTGCACAGCCTTGTCTTACTCCTTTCCTTATTCTTGCTTCTCCACACCTGGGTCCAGATTTAATCGAATGGTCATTCGGTCAATGCAATTAACATATACTTTGTTCTTCTCCATTCTCTTATCCACGAGTAGCCCAATGGCCAAAATTACTTCTCATGTAGCTTTTCCTGAATACAAATTAGTCTTCGTCCAGGAAATCCTCTGCTTTTCATTTGATTCTTCTGTAGAATATCCTTGTCAATATCTTCTATGCATGTTTTAGGAGACAATAACTCTGATTCCAACAGGTGTATTGTGGAAGACTCTTTTATGTTGATATTTCAGTCATCTGCCATAATCATCAACTGGTTGGTTGTCTCTTCAATTCGTGTGGCGTCAGGCTTATGGTCCTAAAATTTTCAGTTCTCTGCTCTCTTCTTTTTTCGGAATAGCAATGAAGATTTTCATCTCAATGTCCATGGGTATCTCTCCTGCTGAGTACATGTCACGGATGGTTTTGTGCAGCTGGGTTAAAGTCTTCTCTCCTACATTTTTAATTAGCTCAGCAGGAATATTGTCAATTCCAGAAAGCATTTCTGTTATCTCCTGGTCCCTTACTGCAGTGTCAAATTCTGAATATACCTAGATTGATTCTTCCATGTCATTCTTTTAGACTTCACTTTCCTCTTTGATTATGTTATTTTGCACTGAGATTTTTTTTATCCATTGTGTAACTCCTCCAAAGTATTCTTTCCATCTCTTCATTTTGTCTTCATTTTCAATCAAAATTTCATCATTCTTCTCCCCTATGACTCTGAATCTGGCTCTCCATTCCTGGTTGTTGTGTACATCTTCGCAGAGATGCTTCATTTCTCTAGCTTCCCCAGGGCCATGTGTGTCACATTAGTATCATCATGAGGGTTGCGTATTTGACGTGCCTGCTCTAGGTGATAGTTTGTTATGCATGGCACCCCTCACCCCTCTGCTTGCGGCTGTTGACCCTTGGGCACTGGAGACATAGAGGGGGAAACGTGGCTGGACCAATCTTCATATAAGCCTCAAACGTGGTTGGAAACCCAACAAGAATCCACTCGCACAGTTGGCCTGGAAAGCACCAAATCCTTCAACAAAACTAATCTTGTGAGAGGTCCACCAAAAAAAAAGGAGGGATCCGTTCGTACCCTTCAAAAAGATTTCCTATCATTTGATAGTGCCTGGAGAGTAAAAGAATGAGGCATTGTGTCTAAGAGACACACTGTAATCTAGGGATATATGTTTTTGTGCTGGAGAGAAATGCTTGTGGGGTAGAGGTTAACTTGATTGTTTTCATTCCCACCTGCATAGCCATTTTCATCACTTCTCTTTCCACCTACCATTCAGTCTTTGTCCATTTTAAAAGAAGTGGTGATGTCATTCCTAAACCTATTCCACTCCCAAGTCGGTTTCAGTACGTCGTTTTGATGATCTGTTTTCGGTAGTTGCTGTATCTGATTCAGGAAAAGATTTCAAATAAAGTCTCCCCCTTCAGCCTCATCTTGTGTATGCATTCTTTAAAGCTCGTCATTGTATTCCTTTCCCTATTTGAATGTTTGCTGGCTCTGCTGACAACTTTCCTGTTATTGATGGGATCATTATCCATTTTGCACCTTCTTGCGAGTCTTTAACTTACACACAGAGTGCATCGTTTTTTCCATACTTATATTTCCAAAGTATGTCTATCTATCTTGCTACCCTGCTATATTGTTTTCTTGCCAAAGTTCGTTTGTTGGGATTTTTGGATTGGAAGTTCGCAAAACTTTGTTCAGATATCATTAAAATCTTCTCTCTAATACTGTGGTGATGTTTTTCATTTCCATATGCGTTGCATTATTGTGATCATCTGTACATTGACTTGAGGACTTCCTAATTCTAATTGGCAGTTTTTTTTAAATCTCCTTTACCATATTTTCCCTTTATTGCACCATTCCAATGCTTTATCCTCACAGAAGTCTCATTAGCCACCTCATTTTTCCTCTCTCTAGCCAAAACTTTAAAACATCAGCATCATAACCTTTCTTGCCCTTTTTATTCCTTTGAATTCAACCCAGTATTTCTTGGCCATCAAGTTGTGGTGTTGATCAATAGTCAACCTTGGGGAAACCTGTGAATTGAGCATGCTGTTTCTGAATCAATGTCTTATCTTCAAGTCATCTATTACCCTCATTGCTATCATCTGTAATGTGGTAGAAGTGATTCATTATAAATAAACAAACACTTATTTTTTCAACAACATTTTTACCCTGCACAACCAGTTTCAACTTCTTTGGTCATCTTCAGGTGTAACTGCTCCAATTAAATCCATTTTTGGCATTGCACCCGAAATTGAGATTGCAAAATGGAAGAGGATTCTGTGCATTAGAAAGCTATCGGACAAGAGTGGTGTCCACTAGCTTCAGTGTGAGTTCTCTGCAATGTACACTGGGCAAACTGGGCGTGGGTTTCAAGAAAGATTAAAATAATTGTGCATGGAAAAGCTGAAGAGAAACTTGCAGTTTGTAAACCACTTAATTGGATGTTGTTGCAACTTCATTGCTAAAATCATTCTTAATAAGAGAGAAGGTAGCTGTCTAGAGGCTCTTGAACAATTAGAGATTACTATGAGCATCAGTTCAAAGTGCAACAATGTGAATGATGACCATTTGTTTGTTTCATGCTCACCCATTCTCGACCTATTCCAAGCAACCCAACCCAGGTAGTCTCCAGCTCTTAAAGCCCCCTTCCCCCTTTCGTATACATATATCATGATGTTTTTTGATGATGGAAGATGGAAGATTTTATGGAAGATTTCCATTTACGGAAACCTTCCAGTAGTACATCCAAATCGTACAACAGTTTTGCCCACGTGGTGAGTCCTCCATATTTTACTCTATGCACTCATTATTAAATGAGTTTGGCAATTTTCCACAAAAAAATCTTTACTTCGACCGGTTTCGATGTGATACATCATCATCAGGTGAACAAATTTCAACAAAGTCCAGTATATATACGAATGAGGGGAGGGACCGGGGGGGGGGGGAAGGAGTGAGGAAAGAGGAGTGGAAGGGGGGGGCCTGAACCAAGGGTGACAACGGAAAAAGGGGGTATAGGAGGGAGAACTGGTGCTAGGGGTGGGAGTTGGAAAAACCACACAGGAATTGGAAAACCCTGGCCGTTTGAAGAGCACCAATGCAGAACATACACCTTCAAGTTCAAGAGAGGCCATATGTGGGGGCGGGGGGGGGGGGGGAAAGGAGAAGGGCGCCGACCTGTGGGATGAGAGGCCTCCTTCTTTCGGCCTTACCGGACGAAGACACAGTGGCAAAGTGGAGGGGGGGGATTAACACAGTAGGCCGCTCCTGGTCTTCGGGCCCACAGGTAAGAAGGTGGCGGTGAAACCCCTGGCCTCTGGCCGCTAAGGGGGTATCCCGCGGCGATGCTACGAGCGCCAGGTCCGTGGAAGGGGCTGAGACGCTCGGGGAGAGTGTCCACATTGGCGTGGTGGAGGAAGGGGAGGGGAGGGCCCGAAGACCAGGAGCGGCCTACTGTGTTAATCCCCCCCCTCCACTTTGCCACTGTGTCTTCGTCCGGTAAGGCCGAAAGAAGGAGGCCTCTCATCCCACAGGTCGGTGCCCTTCTCCTTTCCCCCCCCCCCCCCCGCCCCCACATATGGCCTCTCTTGAACTTGAAGGTGTATGTTCTGCATTGGTGCTCTTCAAACGGCCAGGGTTTTCCAATTCCTGTGTGGTTTTTCCAACTCCCACCCCTAGCACCAGTTCTCCCTCCTATACCCCCTTTTTCCGTTGTCACCCTTGGTTCAGGCCCCCCCCTTCCACTCCTCTTTCCTCACTCCTTCCCCCCCCCCCCCCCCCCGGTCCCTCCCCTCATTCGTATATATACTGGACTTTGTTGAAATTTGTTCACCTGATGATGATGTATCACATCGAAACCGGTCGAAGTAAAGATTTTTTTGTGGAAAATTGCCAAACTCATTTAATTATGTTATTCCACCATATAACGCCTGAAACGTCTCTTTCTATGCACTCATATTTTATTTTATTTTAAAGAAAGAAAACCACATACAGCCATGATGCCATTTTATAGTGGCCAATAACAGTACATACATTTCATAACATATTCAAGAAATAAAATAAAAGTAACAGGAAACAAATAGTAGGGAAGGCTATTCTGGGGACAGATGCGAAATAGAAAGGCTAATGAATAATTTAATTGGGAGTGCAAAGGGATCAATGTGTTGTGGGAAGGAGTTCAATAGAGAGGAGAGACGGAAGAAAAGAGAACGTTTGGTAATCGAAAGTCTGGGAGTGGGCACATGAAGAAAAGGATGAGAACGGGTGGGGCGGGAAGGAACTTTGAAGTTGACAAAGGAGAGCAAATCGATGGTGGAATTGAGAATATTATAAATTAGTTTTAAGTCTGCTGTGAGTCTAAGGGTGCTAAGAATAGGGATGGAGAGGGAGGAGAGAATAGTATTGGTGGACATGTTACGAAAATGCAGTAATCTATTTTAAAACTATTTTAGCAAAGAAATTACAGACACAGTCCAGAGATGAGAGATTAGTTTGAGGAGAGATAGACCAGATGGGGCAGGAATAGGTACGAATTGGAAGAACGATAGAAGAAAAGAAGGTTCGAAGGGCTTGTGGGTCGTTAAATTCAGTGAAACGATAGAGTAGGCCTAAGAGGGACATTACTTTGGACTTGATGGTTTGTATGTGTTGGGAAAAATTTAATTTACTCTTTGTAAGAATACGTAAGTCTTTGGATGTAGAGACACATTTTAGTGAGCGATTAAGAACAGTATAATTAAATTCATGGGTGAACTTTTTTAGGGAAATGGACATCACGCGGCACTTGTCTGGGTTTAATTTAAGCTTCCATACATTGCACCAATTTGATGTCTGTCGTAGGGCATCTTGTAGTCCATAACAATCGGAGGGCGTTTGAATGTTCTTGAAAAGTTTGCATTCATCGGCGTAAAGTAGGGTGTGAGCTTGGGAAGGGGGCAGTAGGGAGGCAAGATCATCAATATATAAATTAAAAAGGTAGGGACCAAGGACACTGCCTTGAGGGACCCCAAATGTCAGTGGAGACCAGGGAGAAAAAAAAACCAGAAAGGATGACCCTTTGAGTTCGGTTGCTGAGGAAACTTAAAAGAAAATTTTTAAAATTACCAGAAATATTGAAACGTTCGCTAAGTTTATGAAGGAGGAGGCTATGATTGATGGAGTCAAAAGCTTAAGAAAAGTCTAGGAAAATGGTATCTAATTGTGTTTTGTTATTCAAGGAATTTACGGCATTATGCTGGAAAACAGCTATGTTGGTCATACACGAACGGCCTGGAAGAAATCCATGTTGATTATATGCACCATGAGAGGATGGAGGAGATACAAGTGTATTGAGAGGTTTTGCCCAGTGATTCAAGGAAAAAGACAACAGTTTAAAAGATGATATTCTGGCGAAACTGTTGTATTTTCACCATAAATAACACACCACAACTAATCACCACTAGTCACAATGCGAAATCTAAGAGAGTTCTTAAAGTCATCTTCAGAAGCCACTCTGGAACAAGCTTTGCTTTTATTCTGTTGCTTTCATATTCATCATTAATTTATAAGAGGTCACACAGTCTATCTCTTCTTCCAAATCATACTTTTGCAAATACTAATGAATTTTGCATGAGAGCTGCTGAGGAGAACTCCTATACCTCCACTCTGCTATTGTCTTGAGAGCTCATGCCTATGCTACGAGCCATTGTTGCTGTTTTCCGTCAATAATATGCTGAGACCCCTGAGTTTAATGAGCTATATCTTCCGAAAGAAGAGACCAATTTAAATGCAGTAAACATATCTTATATAATGTTCATTTATACATTTACTTATGTAAGTAAACACTTTTTTTCACCTTAGATAAACTTCGTATAACTTTTATTTGGATTAAGTGTTTTTGGGACTCAAAATCTGCCAAGCCAAGCATTGGGTGCTGTATTCTGTTAGCTATCATCTTATCAAAATGAAATTTCTGCCAAATGAAGCCAATGATTATTTAGACAATTTTTTTTATTTATTCCAAAATTTTGAATGTTCATTTCTACATTCCTCTGAAATTGTGAAACTTGATTGGGACCATTGCAGCCGTAAGGTTGTCAGCATGAAGAGTATGGAGGAGTAGAGAATTGATAATGACCAGTATTATGTATGTGACTGTATTGAAAATTGTTTTTTTTTCTCTTTTGGAAAATCATTGGCCACATTGTGAAAGAGCTTTTAAGTATATTTATTTATAGCCTGCAATATTTGTGTCACATACCACTTACGGTTGTCAAAACAGCCTTGTGAACATTTATAGTTTGTGAGTCTTTGTTGGTTTTCCTTGAACGGGTATGTTGGTTAAAGCGGTCACCACATTGCTATACTATAGTAGATCTTTCCTAGGAGTGTCACATGGCACAATAGAAGTACAGTCTCATTTTTCCCAGGTCACAATGTGCCTTGATGCAGTATTAGTTTTTATGCTTCTTTGGAAGCCATTAGAATGGTTAATAAGCCTATTCCTTTCTTAGATAATGGTATGTTCATGTTGTTGTAAGACTTGACATTCTGTTCATGATGCCTCTTGAATGGGAAGTTTCTTTAAGTTGTGGGTGAAGCACTTGCCAAGCTTAATTGGACGTTAGTGTGATAAGTGGCAGTTAAGTGCATTTCAATATGACTGACTTGTTTCTTCTTCTCCCACAAAGATCTTCCGGGCGCGAACTCCTCCTGAAGCCATAGGTCTGGTGTCCCGCCTGCTGGAGTACACCCCGTCATCTCGGATCACTCCGCTGCAAGCGTGTGCGCACGTCTTTTTCGATGAGTTGCGTGCACCAAACACGAGGCTCCCAACTGGCTGCAGTCTCCCTCCACTTTTCAACTTCACAGAGCATGGTTTGTTCACTTGTTCATTTCACTATTTTTAAGAGGCCATTCCAAACGTAGTAACGAACCTGTGTACGAATGCATTTACTATTCGGAAATACGTGAAACTCATCATCGGGAGATAACTTTGAGCACAATACTAATTTATAATGATTGCATCTCCAGGAAATTGCACCCAGAGCAAGTTGGGTAGCATGGAGATTCACATATGTGTGTTGATGAAAATGATTTTACATAATTTTAGCCCTTAACTGTTCAAATAAATGGGCTTAAGTCACTTAAAACTCCCCAATCACATTGCCATGAGGAATTGCTGGTCTTGTCTTTTGTGGTATGAAGAGCAGTCTTTGTGCAACATTTGTGTGAGGCTATCTCCGTCCAATTCACGGCAGTTGCCTGGGGATTGGACTTGTGCAACTTTGTAGTTCACTTGGCAGTGGATGCAGCAATAATAGGTGCCCAATCGCTTTGTTGTTCTGCCTAGTCTAGTCTGGGTGGGTAGAGCCAGTCCAACAGCGTGTGTGCCATTGATGCCTCAGGCCATGGTATCTGACCAAGTGTGGTTCCTCAGAAACTTCTGGTTCTCTGAAAATGACACCACTCGGATTCTGCCGGACTTGTTCCACGGCCTCTCCAAAAATCAAACTCGAGATATCCCTCTGGTGGTTGTTCACTCATTGCGCCACTCCGTGAGCAGCCAGGGTCATTAGGCCCCAGGGTAGTTTTGTTCCAGTTAGGATGTGATGCAGTGTCCCTGCCCAGCTAGGGACCCTGCCATCCTGCCATTCCTCTCTTCAAATTGGCATTTTCCCTCCCCCACTTCATCGTCACCAGTCAACGATCTCTGCATAGGTTGGATGCACAGCTCCCCACTCCATGTTTGCATAAATCTCCTCCTTCAATGCCTTAACACTGTCGAGGACGTCTGTTGGCATCCTTTATGGCACGTTTTACTTTTTGAGATTCATGGCAGGAGCAAAAGCATTACTAATGCATGGCGTTGAGGGCTTCGCCAGTGTAGGTTGTGTGTGTGGCTGGAGTTGGAAGGCCGTCCCTGGTGCTGAAGTTTTTCCCATCCGTTTCTTGGAGTGCCGCTGATCCCTTGCTTTCTCCTCCAGCGCTTTTCTCTCTTCTGCACTGAGAGTTTAGTGCGTGTAAATGTAAAAATAATTTTGCAGTCAGAAAAAAATCTGTTGGGCATTTTATATCTCGGGAATTTACGGTATCATAAAAGTAAAACCATGCATGTAATTGTGCATTAAAATGAGATTTTCAAATACAAGCAATTAAAACTCCTTATGATTTGCATCAGTAAACAAATTGAGTCTAAAACTAACGTGTTTTTTTTCAAAACACCGAAAATAGGGCATTTTCAAACAAAGTCTATATCTGTTTAATTCTCATATCATCACGAATGCAGAATTCTTGTAGTGTGATTGTTTTCTTTTAACTTTTCGTTTGAATTTCAAGATAAAAGATACGAATTCTTTGGATGCTGATTTCTGTATACAGGGTTTGTTTACTTAGCTTACCATGGCCTAAAATGGTACTGATACAAACAGTTGCAACCGTAAGACTTGGTCTCAAATGTTAGGTAATGAAAATCATTAGGAGTCCAATTATGTTCCATTAGGAAAAAATCTAATTTGCCTTCAAAATTATGTTTTTTTAAATAATAAAAAAATCATAAAATATTCATAATATGCAATACTCATGGTATAGCATATTTTTGTATGCAAAGTGTGCAATAGAGTTTTGTATTGTGAAAAGCATTCCACGTTCTGCTTCGACTTTGAATTGGTCCCCGACTGTGAGCGTGTTGTCGAATTCGAACAAACAAATATCTAAGAACCAATCCATAGATGAGCCGCTCACGCCTGAAACTGGAGTACAGATGGGTCGGCGTCGGTGGGGCCGGCCCTTACCGCTCTCCCCTCTGCCGTTAGTCTCCCCTTCCTAGCGAGTGCTGGGACTCGCTCTCCTGCTACGGGAAAATCCTCATCCCGTGAGAACACGCGAACGGCAAGTGGATTTTGCGGTGCATTGCTTCGGGGTTACGGTCACTGTGTTGTTGTTATAAATAGTACACAAAAATATGATGGACCCACGCAGAGCCGAAGAATTCCCGCTTTAAAGGAGTGTCATAATCAGTCATTACCTATGTTAGGACTTTAATGGCATAGACATTATGGAAATCAGCCTATTTTAGCCAAAATTAGCGTGTTTCTGAGGTCAACAGAATTATGAGAAATGCAATGAGTGAAAAATTAATACACTTGATCAATAGATCAATCCTTATTCTTGAATTTTGCGCAGAAAAAAATTGTTTAAGTAGCAAAGCAGGGTCTTCAAGTCACGAGGTGTAGACGTCTGCGGAAGCGTTTTTGGCCATGGTATCCGACAGCCTTAATCGGTAAATACATTTATATATTTATTGCTATTTGTACTTGTCCTTAGAAAAATAATAATTTGTAAAACCCCTCACTAGGAGTATCCATGGAACCCAAGGCGAGTGCAAGATAACATTATTGGTATCACGTCGTGGGGCTGGTTATATGAGTAGGATATTACATGGGTAAGATGAAGATTTCCAGGTGTTGGATAGGGTGTATCCGTCCTTTCTTTCCATGTTATGCAGCCTCTTGAAAATTTCAACTGCTTCCCTCATGAATCTGGGGAAGTAGTGTTTTTCTTTGGCGAGGATTTTCAGTTTTGGCTGAGCCTAATCATCCCGTGAATGTTATGGAACCGAAAACACAATTATTGCTAGAAGTCGGGTAGTCTACATCTTGGAAAATACATCACTGTGGGTGTCGGTAATTGTGATCTTTGGGGTATCATATGATTTCACAATACATATTGCAAAAAGAGGGGAACCTCTGCTTTGTATATACTAATAGATCCTGACTTATCGACAGTGGACTTGGAAGTTGATATGGCTGAAAGCCATAATTGAATAGTTGACTTATGGGGCAACTGGGTTTGTGATGACTTAATCAGATACTTCAGAGCTGAAATAAATGCTTGAGAATGGTTTTAGTTACAAACTGCATTGTTGCTCAAAACGCTGGTTAGATGATTTATGTATTTCACGATGTAACCTCGATAGAACAAGACTTGACAGTGTCCAAAAACCATTTTTTATATCTAGGTCTCGCTATATCGGGTAAAAACAAAAGTGAATATCACGTGGGGAAATTGATTACTTTAAAGGGAAATGGGAAAGCGAAACTTCCCTGATATCAACCTTAATTGGGTGCAGTTCACAAGTTAAAGGATAATATGCGGACAATAAACACAAATGACTTTATTATTATATGCAATGATTAGTCATTGCTTTTTGAATTTGTTTCATGGTTGAGTGTACGCAATTACCGGAGCAGCCATTTTGAAAATCATTGTGAAATTGTTTCTGTAGGTGGGTTAGAAACTGTCGGGATTATCTGGGGTAGGTAACCAGGAAGTCACGTTGTATAAACTCAAATTTACTGTGTATAATTTCTCACTCATTGTTGTTAACTCATTGTTGTTACTTGAGTTTTTCTCTTCCGGGGATTGCTCAAGATGGGTGAGGAAAACTCGGTGAAACCTAAGAGTAGGCGATTCAGATGTAGAAAGCGATTCGAACAAACCACATTTGTGAACCATTCGTGCATGTACCACACAACTCCTTGGTTACTTATTCGAGATAATCCCAATGGTTTCAACTCACCTGCCCCGCACTTAAATTCCTTCCTGATCTCCTGGACCATTTTAAAGTTTCGTGATCACAGGGGCAGTATGCCACGAGGTGGTTGACATGTTCAGTGTGCATGAAATTGCAATTGGCAAGTAGATGAGTGCAATCAATGCATGCAATGTGGGCCTCCCTTGTCGGAGAGAGAAGGGTTGCCAACAGGCTAGTGCCCCCCCCCCCCCCCTTGTTGGGTGGGGATTTGCTCTACGTCGTCGTTGCTTCATCCTCTGGCATCCAACTCCTCCCCCACTCCCAAACGCGAGGGTCTTCTCCCCTTCGAGAATCCTCGCTAGGCCAGCGTATTCCATCACCCGTCGTGTGCCTTGGCTCCTCCTCCTAATGGAACCCTCCTCTCTCTTTGCCCCCAGTGGGAAATATATTTCTAATCACAATGAGATGAGTGATGAAAACCCACCTTGCCAAATCAGCCGTAGTTTGTGAAGTGGCTGGTGGGAAACACAGGAGTTGCAGCCATTACTGTCATGTGCTGTGCACTGGCTGCGAATGAAATGGGACAATTGAAGGTTGCCAAGCAAAGGGAGTACGGAACTTTCATGGCTGCTGAGCACAGCTGTCCTTCATCAGCAGATGAAGCTAGTACCTGGTCTGGCTAGGTGACCCTCTGCCTCAAATTGTTAACGTCCAAGTTTTATGTTACCTGATTGGTCGGGGAATTTGCGTGTTTGCACGTGCCCAGTCTTACGTAAGCAACGTAAATCGTGATGGGAGTTGATAAAGACTCAACAGAGGATGTCTCTTCTGTCGTGGAAATGAGTGATTGTTAATAATGTGGTCGTTTGTTCTTGGTAGAGCTCAGTATCCAGCCATCGCTAAACTCGTTGCTCATCCCGAGGCACTTGCAAGATGGAGTCGGGGGGAGTGGGGCGGGAGGGGGCGGGGCCGCCGTGGACAGCAGCGCTGGAGCCAGCGGCAGCAGCAACCCCCAGCAGCCCCAGGCATCGACAAATACGGGTGGGGGACCATCAGTGGCTGCGGCCTCGACCGGAGTGGAAACCAACTCGATGGGAGACGCGGGTAACACGGAAGGGAACCCGTCGGCGGGCAGTGGGGGCGGCGGGGCAGTGGCTCCCTCGGGCATGGCCTGATGGTGAAGGCGCAGCCCCTCCTCGGGAAACGCAGCAGCACTCCACCAACAACGGCGCGCGCATCCTCCCCTCTTCCCTGGACACCACTGTTGCTCTCCTCCCCCCGTTCACTCTAGTTTGCTTCCCCCCTGCTGGCCTCTCCCAACCCCGCCACCCTACAAACTTGCACTCTCCTTCTTCTTGCGCTCCCTTTCTTCTTTGACCCCCCCCCCCTCCCTCCGGTTTGTTGAACGGGGAGCAATCATGTCTCTGTACAGCTTTGAAGATGTTGAGAGAGAGAGGGAAATATTTGAGAGTACCAAATGGATGGGATGGGGATTACTAGCAGATTGATGCCCCCTACACTTCTTGCGGGGGAAAGGTGGTTTCTTGTATGTTATGTATTAGCCTAATTTTAAGTAAGTCCCTCTGGAGAAACCTTGTGTGTGTGTGTGTGTTTGCGTGTGTGTATGTGTCGGTGTGTTCAGGACATTGCAATTCACCCCGGGATGTGTTGATCGCTTGTTCAGCCCATGGAGGCTGTAAATTGTTGTTGCGTGGAAGTTTGTTTTCAATTGGTCCATCATCATTTTACGCATTTTAATATAGGAAGGAGTAATTTAAATAAAAGTATGTGGGTCTGCAAAACAGATCTTTGTTGCATGGAATTTACCAACCTTACTTCCATATATTGCTGTGTATTTTTTTTTTTATGTGGTAGGTGCTGTATCAAGGAGCATGTAAAAATATTAATTGGACTTCAAACCTGGTAAAGAGCTTGTGCCCAGCATCAAATAGTTATTCAAATAGTCGGCATTGTTTTTGAATGCTATTCCGTATTGGAATAAAAATCAACTCTTAAGAACATTTATGTTATGTTTTCTTTATGTGTATATAAGAATCATGACATTTTAATTTATACTATTATTCTAAGGCTCCTGCAATACCCACTCCCCAAGGGAGACCAATGTGCTAGCCCCACTCAAGTAGACGAGACCCCAGAATCAACCACTCTGTGTATGTATAGGTAATAAGTTTTGTGTATATTATTGTATTTCACTTAACTACTCAGACTGTGGTCTCTGCCATCTTGTCAAATTCACTGGATATTGGCTGGAAGGAACATTCAACACAGGGCCATTTGTGTACAGAAAAGAGCCCTGCATATTATGGACGGCCTTATTTGGCGAAAGAAAGTTGTTCCAAGTGAATAATCCTGTTTGGTCTAATGAATGCAAAATTAGAGGTGGGAGGAGGAGATAGTTGTGTTAGGGGAGTGTTCACCGATTTGAAAATGAACAGTAGGAACGTATTGGTGGATGTTGATTTTCATTACAGTCAGCCAGTGATGGTTTAATTATGAAGAATGAAATATAGCCATAGCTATCTTTTCTTGTGGTGATGCATTATAACTTGGCATTAGTTGAGATGATTTTAAAAGTTGACCTGTCATCCTCTGTAGTGAAATATGCTGATGGTTTCCATAGATTAGGGAAAGAAGTATTTAAGACTTGAAAAAATGAAATGTTTCCTCTCAGTTTTTGACTCATTCTTTTGTATGAAAAAGAATCATGTTACTTATGTTTCCTTGTTTCAATATTACGGATGTGTAATTTGATATATATTTTCTTCCTAGCAGATTTTTATCTTTACTTTGACAGTTCAGTGTGGTGATTGTGGAGTGGTTATTTTATTGAATAAACCCTGCAGGGGTGCACAAGCCAATGTGTGTGTGTAGCACCAAGGAATGCCCATGTCCAAATTTCAAATAAAAGTATATTAATCCTAGATTTTTTCATGTTATATAAATCCAAATCATACAAATAGTAGAACCTAGTCAAACTATTGCTATGCATGGCAATTAATTTCTTGAATTCTCTTGCATTACGAAGGTTATGAGTAAAGAGGACAGCTTTGTTTTTTGCACATTTGGTGATTGTGCACCAGCGTTGTGTGAAAGTGAGTGAATGGCTTGGATAATTGTGTTCCATGGTGCTTTTCAGTCAATTTGCTGTGCATCAACTCAAGCATAGTTTTTTTATTGCCACCAGAAGATTTTACTTACGGACTTATCAGATTTGATGTATAGAAATTATTTTGATGCTCTGACTTGGTCTTCATGCATCTAAGAATGAGCCCAAAGAAAAGCCTCGGTGGTGCCTTTGGGCAGAAATGATGGTTGCACCAGTGAATTTTGAATACTTGTGTGTATGAAAGGGTAATAGACTTTTATACAAAATGTACTCTATTAACTACCAACCAGTGCAAACTGTTGAAAAAGATATAAAATTGAAATTTGCTTTGTTATATGATCAGGCTTTGTTAAATTTGAACTCTTGAGGTTCATGTTTGTACACAATCCAGAAAGGAGGACCATATAAAATGTTATTATATTGACTGCGGACATGTGCATTTCTGTATAAATTTTGGGGGCACTTTTAGTTTATATAAATTGTTAAATTAATTTTATGCTTCAGGTAGATACTTGGCTATTCTTAATACTCTGCAGCACTTAACCATCTTCTACAAGAAACTATTATGCTTAGCTGACTGTTGACTCAAGACAACTGTGTGAAGTGATTTTTATCATTCAGATTTTACTGCTGTATATATTTGCTTATTGTGCCCTTATGGAAACCCTGAAAATATACGTATGTGTGTATATATGTATATATATTTCTTATGTATGTGTATATATATATATATACATACATACATGTGTACATGCATAAATATACCTTAGAATTTTAGGTTAGACTCTCTTCAAAGAAATTATTTATTTGGGTACAGAGTTGTTCTGTTATTTCAAGATATTGTGTGAGAAAATGAGGGAAATTGAATGAAGAAGCACTGTATTAGTTGTCATTTTGCTAAGACTGCTGTGAATATGATTGTGTAAAATAGATGCTTCTCAGAGGACTTAATTTTTGTGAAAAGCAAATGTTTCATAACTTGATCACACTCTAGCTAATGGTGGGTGGCTGCACAAAGAATAATGGGTTTCTATTTTGTCTTAGTGCTCTCTGCCTTCTGAAGACCAACCATTGATAAATCAAGGATTTATATACATGTATGTTACTTCTAGCACAAACGTGGATGTATATACAGGAATCATTATGGCAGGAAGAGCTAGTGGCCTCACTCACTGTTTGCCTTTTTGTATACAGTAGACGTATCTAATAATTCTTAAGTATGAAAACATAGCAGCAACCTGTTATTCTTCATTGGTATCAAATGGAGCAAATGGGAAATTTTAAGGAACCGTTTTTGACTGTTTACAGCCTTGGTTGGTATATTGCATAAAAAAACATTATGGAAAAGGTTAACCCATTTCCTGTCCAGATGCTTGATGAAAGTCAATCTTCAAGATGCTCTTGTACAGACAATTTTAGCATAGTATGTTAGACTTGAATCAAACTTTGCAAACTCTGTGAACTATTAGGGCAGAACTTTAAAGCGGAATAGGATGAGGTGAATTGAAACTACCCAATCTGGAAGAGACTAGTCGACTCTGAAGAAGGACAGAGGTTTCTCTCTGCCAATGTGTTCTTCTACAATGTGGAAATTCAGATATGGTGTGAGCAATTGCTGCCCCGCAATCTGAACTACTTTTGTGTATCCTTGCCTGAGGAAGTGTTACCTAGTTTTGTGTTCAGGTGAAGAGACGGCAGTTGCAATCTGAAGCACTGCTCATGGTTTTAAGGGATTACTGGTCCACCGTCTATAATGTTAACTTTGTGATCCACTGATATTGGCTTAAGGTCTGGGAATCTGTTGCCAGTATTACCAATCTCAAAAATACTCATTTGCCAGTATCATTTGTAATATATTCGAGCTCTGTGTAATATAACACCACCACCCTTCCACAAAGAAAATGACTGTGCTTTTAAGGAACTTTGTGCATTACTTTCATTTGTTCTTTATAATTGTGCACACCTCTTCCACCATCTGACTTTAAAAAGTAACAAACACACCACTAAAAGAATCGTCAACTATTGAAATAGCAGTATTTAATTATGGAGAAAAAAATATTACAAGGAAATTTGACATTAGTCCACCAACATGCTTTAGCACCCAACAAAAATCACCGGTTAAATTATGTGATTTAATTATGTTACAATTACAAAAATTGGTATCAAACAAATGTTAAAAGAATCAGTCTTCAAGACACTTTCTGGTACAGAATTTGCTGTCAACATTCACTGCTCTTCCTCTTGGATTTATACAAATCGAAATGTGTACAATTATGTACAAAAATAGAATAGTGATTACAACTACAAAAGTGAGACATCTCTTAAAGTAGGTGGTCCACAAATATTTATTTAGATTGTGAGAAATTGCGAATGAAGTTCAGATGGAAACGCTTCCACATCCTCAGTGTCGATGCCTGATCATCACAAAGCTCTCTCTCATTCCTTTCATGAGAGGAATTGACCAGAGGGGCAAGCATTCGTTTCAGAAACATCAACCTAAGAGAACCTTTTTCATCATGTCACTTGACAGCGAACATTCTTCTGCAGAGTCAGCATTAACGTTTTCCATGCACTTGGAGGAGCAAAGGTAATGCAGAAGGGGGATGCGATACTTTCCGCAGAAGTCCACAAATTTGATATGCTCCACTCTGTTGTCGAAGAAGACACCTGGAATGGTAGAGGAAAATGCAATGTAACAGACTGCTGAAAATTCCAAAGCGGCAGAGCATTGTCCTTTTAGGAGCACAAGGAAGAGCAAACCCTTGGGGGCAGTGCTGGAACACACTTCTCGAGGCCACTACTCGGCCTGAGAGTGGACACTTCCCACGAGCACAAACACTTGGGAGGAGCAGTACCCGAAAAACATTTGAGAATACATTCCAAGGATTGCAAACACACACGTCACAACAAAAAAACCTTAGCAGGTGACCCCACCCACCACAGGGCACAACGGCTAAATTTCCAGAGAGAGATACTTCAAGTCGCACCCACAACCCACTGATTGTCATTAGGTTCAGGTCTCAAGCAAAGTGGGTGGTTTCACTCTGTGTGTGGAAACCTTGCCACATGTCGTGAGAATTTGCTTTCTCCAGTCTGAAACTAAACATTTAAAGCCAAAAGTTTCTCCGATCAAACATAAGATTCTTACAGGATTAACGATTTTCCCTTTTCAACTCCTTTCTTGCAAGACTCTTGGTTTTAATTTCATGAATGAACTTTATATTTTTCTCCACAATGGTACATTTCAGTCTTGGAAAAATGATCTGTTATCATTAATAATTGAGGCTGAGATTGAAACCATTATGATAAATATCTAAGACTAAAGGACTGATGGATTGGCCCAGTAAAAGGGTTAATGATGCCCCAACATTACATACCTATCCCACTTTGTTACATTTCAGCTGATAATTGTTTTTCCCGTTGATAAATAAATTCTCAGCTGGAACTACACAGCAAATTATGCCTCCTCTTGCCTATTAACTGTTAAATGAACTATTACGTTGTTTCTTAGAGGAGAGGACTGAAAATACTATTTTTCCTCGGAGCAGAATGAATATTTAGATGAATATGCTACAAATTAGAATTCTAACCAAAGGCACTTATTGTTTTGCTCTGGAGCGCAATACTGTAGAAAATTTCCCACATCTGGAATGCAAGTATATGATTAGGCATTTAAGAATATACATCTTTTACAGTAAATATACACACAAGTTTTTTAGCCACTGTGCTCAACCAAGCGATTACTTATTCATGCAAATACTTAACTATAAGTTTCTATGCTTGAAAAACATTAAATAAAAATTGAGGTTAAAAATGTCATCTACTTCTTCCACACCAATTTCACCACAATCTCAATCCTTAGCTTCGCACAGTCATCACTGCTGAGGAGCAGGGCAAAGGTCACATTTGCACCCTGATGACATTTCCTCCATGCATGGTTAATTGATTCCTAAATTGCAATGTATTGTAAAACAATGTTCTGAGGGAGTAGAAGTCAATGCAATTTACAAATGGATCAGTTTATCCAGATGCAAATCTTATTATTTCACTTGATTCACTGGGCCACTAACTTCCACATTTCTTTTCCACACCCAATAACCCAAAATCGGTGACTGTGATCCATTTCATTTTCGTCAAACAGCTCACAGCTAGAGCTCAAACACTGTGCTGGGCATGGAAGTCTCTTATGAATATCATTTCAGGCCAAGAGTCAATGCCATCACAAGCATTTACACATACCATTAACACACTGAATAAATAGAATAAAATCAAGCCCACTGATGAACCCTCCAAGGTTACCAAAAGTTAAATCCCTGAACTAAAGAGCTAAACTTCATTCAATATGGGCTCCTATTCCGTCCTATTACCCTTGCTATGAATCACAAGAAGGGACTGTAATTGTGCATTTGTAGTCTTTGCTCACATCTGCCTTTCTCGCTCTTCTGGCCCAGGGTCGAACGTTGGCAGTTTGCCCTTTGGGTCCACGGCCGCTCAACACTCCATTGGCCATGTCCACGTGGATCCCTTTGACAACAAGCATTGAGAACTGACCCACGCATTGGAATTCGGCAAAACTTGAAGGATGCTACTACTTGCTGTTAGATCACTACTATTTGCTGTTAAACAGCAGTACGCAAGCAGAACTCTGCCTCAAAACACATGCCACTGGCACCATCACCTCAATCGGCATCACTCAATGCTCTGTAATGTACACAACTGAACTTGAATGCCTTCTCCTCAAATAAATAAACATTTGTAATCGAAATCATTGGTGAAGAGTTCAACGGGCAATGCTGCTTCCACCCTCTGCTCCCATCTTTGTCAATGTCCCAATAACATGCATTGGTCCTTTCTTTTTAACTAATAACTATATTCTATTTTAAAGAAATATCACTTTCAAGTAGCTGTAAGACATGACTTGTACCACAAAGCTGCCCTCAACTTTCAAATTCAAGCACTTGGTACTTTCAGATTGGAAGCCGCAGACGAAAAGACTTGTAGAACCACAGTGATTGTGGTATAAAACGTGGATTGCTCGACTTGAACCACATAGCATTAGCAACTCCAGAAGAAACAACAAAAGCGCAACAGAGAGTACCCACTTGTGGGAAGGCGACGGATGGCTCACCGAGAAGCACGAGAGCCCTCCAGGCAACAAAGGAGGAAGGCCAGAGGAGTACACGTCATATGCACAAGAGCCACGACTTTACGAGTGAATCTCATTTCTTAGTCATGGCTATTTACCTCTTTTCAAATGACAAACAATGGCAGAAACGGGGACAAAGAATCTTGGAAGGAAATTGAGTCATTCTTAACGTCAATAGATTTTCAAACCGTACTGAATACACATTAGAGGAAGGGAGGGAAAAAATACAAGCGTTCAGGATGAAAAGAAACTGCATTACAATGCTGAAAGAGGATGAGGTTAAAAGCAGAGTCCACTGAGAAAGGACAGGCAGTATTTCAAAATATAGGTACTACCAGAATGAATCTTTTATTTCAAATACACAATTCCCCTTTCTAAAATACAATTGCTAAATACTTCTGAAGTATACTGATCACATATTTTTTAAGTTACGATTCAAAGGTTATTTCATGAACAAGTGAATGTGGTACATAAATGAAGTGTGGAACATTCACTCAGTCTTCATTTTCTCTATATCTTGACTTGAATTGAAGTCTGGCATTGAGAGAGGCGGAAGGGACGAGAAGCTCAAATCTTCACCTTTTCATGGAATGCATCGCATTCAACAATTGGATGAAGCATACAGATAAGTTGGATTTAGTTTTTGAGAAACTGAATTTGAGAAAACCATTTAAAGAAGTTGACATTGAGTCTTTGAAGAGTGTATTATCGTTATGCAGGCAATCGCCATAGCAAACAATGACATTCAGGACATGTAAACCTCATTATGGACTACTCTATGTCGTAGGTTGCAACATTTAAGGGAAGATAATATGTGCATCACACAGCCGGAGAAGAAACAGCATTGTTGCAGAGCTGGCATCATAGATTTGAAATTTTTCTCCAATTCCAACTCCAGGTGAATGAGGTGATTTTGGCTTATTGTTTTCGTCCAAGTTTCAAATAATAATAATAATTTATTCACACCATAGGGATTACAAAATCCACGGTCGTGATCCATGAGAGTATTAAATACATAATAGCAATTTATATATACATGCAAAGGAGGAAGTGAAAAACATTAATAAATATGAGTACAATATCATTACAAAATTAGCAGTTGTCCAACACATCATACCAATATCTTATGAAGAGAGAGAATCTGTAGGAAATTCTTTGACACTATAAGAACTTTTACCTAGAATCAGTGATTTTAATCTCCTTTTAAAAACTGGCACTGAGCGAATATCTTCCAGAATCCTATTATAGACTGCAGCTAATGAATGGTTGGGGCCTCTTGGGCATAAACTGTACGAATAATAAAGGCTATGAATATGATCTTTGGAGCGAGTTTGATGACAGTGAAATTGAGAATTAGTGAGAAAGAGATGTGGGTAACTCTTTACAAACTGGTGAGTATGTAGGCAGATGGAAGTGTTAAGATTTGTAGAGAGGTAAATAATGGCTTGCCGGGAGTATGGACAGATACTGGCAGCTTTAACAGCCTGTTTCTGCAGAGGGAATGCCTTCAATGCTGGAATGGTATTCCCCCAAAACATGATTCCAAAGGACATGTGCAAATGTACTCTGGCATATTAAAGTTGCTATAGAATATCAATAGAAGCAGTAGCAGAGAGTTTGCAAATCATGAAGACCCCAACTAAAAGCTTCTTGACTAGCTCAGATACATGCGGTGTCCAGTCAAGGTGGTCAGGGAGATGGATGCCTGGGAATTTCATAGATGAAGAGGTGGGAAGCAGATTGTTATGAGAATTTAGATCTTGCTGGGCATTCCGGATGTGAAAGTTTATATAAGTTGTCTTGGTATCATTTAACGATATGTTATTGCAGTGGCTTCCCAACCATATTTCACACTCCGATCGCAAACACATCCACAACCTCTACATAAATTATTTGGAGTCAGACATAGCACATGGTACGTGTACCTGTGACACCATGAGCAGTGTAGAGGATGATGGTTTTTGGGTGCTCTCCAATACTTATGAATAAAAGCAACAATGCCACACTGAACTGGGGTAATTAGCTATTTTAATGACAAATATAAAATCTGTCAAGTTGCAAAACTATCCTAATATTTATCACAAAAATGTTCATCGGAGTTAACTCAAGCTTACGCTAGTCTTCACCATTCGAGAGACTGCATATTTTCATTTTCTGGCTTCCTCTAATCTCCAGCGAGGGGATCTCGATGCCTGACACACTCTTTGAAAAACTTGTACGTATTCTTCTACTGGAACAAGTCACTCAGAAAAACAGCACTTAAGTTTTAATATTAGGAATTTAAAAAAATATAGTTTATGCTTACTCCTACTTTCCTCATGTGATGCTTATAACTCTCCTTATTGTGCAAAATGAGTAAGCAAATTTGTAAGTTTAGAAAGATCTCTCCATTTCCTTTCATATATATTTAACATTTAAAAATTATTTCAAGCACCATTTTGTATCTCGCATTTCAAATACTCCTTAGCCAATACTATTTCGCCACACCCTAGATTACCCACTGCCTTTGCGCATGTGCCTGCCACTTTCGAACGCACAGCCCTCCTCTCGGCCCATTAATCCCAAAACAACTCCCTCTCGAGGGCTGAACAGCTTTCTCTCATGCACGCCACCGTGGCCTTTCCCTCAACTACCCATTCGCCCCCTCACACAACAAAGGCAGGGTTGTGCCAATGAGCAAAATGCCCCACCGTTCTTTCATTACGATCCTGCAAAAAAACAGCTTTAATGTGACGCTTGGAAATAATTCCATTTTGATCGCTTTCTTCTTTCTTCCTCTTTAAGTCCAACCTAAAAATCCACTGTGCAACGCATGGACTCAGCCGGAAGACAGCACACCGCACTGCATTTGTGCACCACTGCCTCCCGATGTCTCTCAGGACTTTGCTGAGCACACCCCCTCCCTCCCTCCGCACCACTTGTCGAAGCCAAACAATGCAGCCAGCCATCCAACTAACCGTCTTCCCACGGATTGGCCTCTTCCCTTCCACTCATCCATCCCAAAATGTCACCCGAGCAACCAAATGGACCGTTTCCAACCTCTTTCAGCCCTTCCTCTGAAGAATCCCACTATGCCAGTTGTTTTAAGATTAATATCACACACCTCAAGAACTTAACCCAAGTGCCCAACAGCACTTGCAACCAAACAGCTAATTAACTTGGTCACCTGTAAATTGGCCAAATACAGTCACTCCACCTCAACCCCTGAATCTCTCTCTCTTTCCAGACCCATCGACTATTTCCACAAGACACTATTCGAGGGTGTTGCAACAATAAACAACACCGCCTTACTCCACACCCTTCGATGCTGAGGGTACCTACGTGGTCAGGGTTTTTATCCAGGAATATCATCAAATCTGATTTGATTTCACTCCAGAGTGAATGTCAAGTTTCAGTCAGTATTCAGTCCAGAAAGTCTTTATAAATGAATAAATTCTGCTCGAAATCTAAAATTTTGGAAATTTCAATAGAGATCACTACAAAATGCATTTGAACATAAATTAACTTTCTGGAAGTTAATTGGGATGGAATTCTGACCTCTGAGTCCTTAATGATTAACAAAATAGATGTACATTCAACTTCAGCTGCTGGCAATTAAAACTCACAGTTTACACTAAGCTATACTGAGTAGTAATTTTTCAGGTTTTTACCCTCCTTTAAGTGTGCCAATGGAGGGAAGAGCAAGTACCTACCATTGAACACATTTTTTTAAAAAAAGGTGGTTTAGAGGAATTCTTTTGTATCCCAACCAGTGAGTAATCATCACCATCTACAGGTGGATTAGAATCGGCACCAGCAGCTCAAGTGTACACACTGTCACCTCACCCACAAATTATTTTCACATAAAATAAGCTTGGAGTGATAGCCAGCTACGATGCCGATGTGTCTGGCATTGTGGGCAATGAGGAGCCAACCCTCCACATTATTCAGCAAGTAGCTACACTGCACAGAAATGGTGACGCTTCAAGAACTGGTTTGGACCTGTGGGAGTTGAGTAGGCGCTGATAACCATCAAGAAAGAGGTCTGCAAATTATGGGACAACAAACCTCACCAGAACAAGGAGGAACCCGAGAAATTTCAGAAGTCCCATCCAACTGCATGCGACAGGCCCGTCCCATGTGGTTTTCGACGGCCAACGCTTCTTGAGGGCCCTCCCGCAGCACCTCTCATCTTCCGAGGCCTCCGTTAAAGGACACAATGTGATCGCAAATGGAGGGAGAGAGGAGGTTCATCATTGAAAAGCAAATCTAAACTGTAATAGCATTCCTGATTTCTATCTGTTTTTAGGCATTTGTAGAGTACGGTTGAGCACCCTTAATCCGGGAACACCCATAATCCGGCAAGTTTGGCATCACCAACTGCCCGGTACTTTCTGGAAAATGCCGAAAATTTTTACCGAAATACTGCTTCATAACCTGCCAAGATATTATCCCAGTCTTAACGTTAATTTCCCAATTTCGAGAATCAGAATAATTTAAACATATTAATTTCTGGTACTTCGTGTACACTGTAATTATTCTGCAACTTGAACTAAACATTCAAAATTGAAGACATCGCCGTGATGGACTACGACTAGTTTGCAGATCGGCCACATTTAATGGCACGTGCACTTTTGATTGACTACTGGACGTAATTTGATAAAATTATTTGTTATCTGCTTATGTATCTCCCTAATCATGTCTAATCTATACGGCAACAGCAGAGGAGTGAGCATTAGTACAAAACGTTAACGATTTCAGAAGAAGTGCAAGTTGTGAAAAAGCTTGACACCGTTCCATCAATCGGCAAAGCGTTTGTCTGAAACATACTGCGTTGGATCTTCGACAATATAACGACACAACACATTAAGAAGCAGAAAGAGAAAATTCTCAAAATTTTACTGTTAAAGTGCACAAAGAAATGGATGACAGAGAGGAATACTATGAAAGATGATATGTGTTGATTTAGATCGCATGGTTTCAATTACATCAAAGTGAAGGCCTTAGTTAGTATTTCTGGCCAAATGCTATTGGAGCAGGATAAACCATTTCAGAAACAGAGTTAACCTAAAAGGCGTGACGTGGGAATTTCACATGCATGGAATAGTAATTCACAGTCAATTCTAAAACACACGTGGTTTCAATTGTGGCCTGTTTTGAGGTTTGATGTACACGAAATAAGTGGGGATTTCAAAGGTTTTCATGTTTCTGAGGATAAACATATGATGGTGCAGTTGATTGAATGCACAAACAGCATCCGTAACCCTGAACTAAAGGAATTGGTTGCTTAACACAAGTGAGATGAATACAACAGTTTTTGCCAAGTATTCATTAATCAACTTACCTCTGCATACTACAACAGATAAACAATATCCATTGTGATACCGTTACGTCACATCATACGGTGGCTTCAAGCTGCCCAAAATGTGCAATTTTTAAGGGGGCTCCCTAGCTGAGGCCACTCTCATATGTAACGGCTTTTCTATTGTAGTTCTACGATTCCCCGCATAGGTGGCGGGATTAACAAGTGGAAAGGGAAGGCCCTCTCCCCCCCCTTATCCCCCTCCTCTAGATGTAACATGATAGCTTGCCGAGCATCGCTCGCCTCCCTCTAAGAGTGACCGGAAGTTGCGATATCTCCCCCTCGGTCAACCCAGATGTCTCAACCCGACCTTTTCTTATTTCTGACCTGATGACGGGGTCTCAAATCTTCCAGTACAGTTTCTGGGCATCGTTTTCACTTTTGATAATGGAAGAATTATTCCTCCCGACTTGCACTTGCAATGATGTTTTGTTTAGACCCCCTCCCTCCCCAATTGGCGAGTGAAAGTCCCTATTTATCGGTTCTCGCAGGGCACAAGCCAGAACGCTTGGAATCGGAAGAAGAGAGGGGAAAGAGGAAGAAGGGGGGGGGGAGGAAGGTTTGCCTGCGGAAAGGCAAAAAGCGAAATTTAATACTTTTGATTAGTAGTCGTAGCTAATAAGTGAGAGGCAAGGATGATGGTGAGGGAAATCCTCATCCTAAACAAGTCTTGTGGGTATTATCCTTCTTCGAACCGGGAACAGTGCTGCTAAATTAAAATTTTCAGTCTAGAAAAGAAATTTTAGAAATTGTTACAAAAATCTATGGCTGCATATTCCCGAAATCGACAAGTTTTTTTTCAACCCTTTGGAGAATACACATTCGCTTTCCTTAGCAGCAGGCGTGGCCGTTATGAATTTTATGCAGCCATTGTCATTCTAGCAGATAACCTAAAATCTTGTAGGTACCTATGCCCACGTCTGGTTGAATTTATTTGATAGTGCCACTAACTAACCGCGGTATTACCCGTAAAGCGACAACGGCAAGGTAGAAGCGCGACGATGCCGCAGAGGAAATATCGTTCGCCTTTATCGGGAATCAAACCCAGATATCTCTAGATTTTTGCTTGCTCGTCTATATTTTACGCCCATTATGAAATTCATCTTTGTCTAAACTCATGAAACTCCGAGTTAGAATATGCACAACAGATGTAGGATGAAAAGTGGAAAATTTGTGGCATAATTTAAAAGAATAGTTCCAACAAAGAATGACAAAACTCTTTCATTGGGCTATTGGTTTCAGTGTAGGCCGTTCTATGAAATTCCCCCAAAATAAGCCAAGTCAAAAATACAATACACTCTTCAAACACGGATTATCTAAAAAATGTTCACATATTTTAGAAATGCAGAGTGAAATTGAACAGCAAATGTCAACAAACAGTTTTAAAAATATCACACTGCTATGAAAAACAAGGGAAGCACACGGATTTGAATAATATATTTGTTATATTAGTAATACATGAAAACATAATAAGAGAAAACAATTCGCATGCTATTAAAATTTTGGGAGAACTTGATCCTGCGTTAGTATTTATAAAAGGATAAGGAACATGAATAAACAAAGTCAAGGAAAAATGATGAAAGCACTTCAAATAAGGTTGAAATCCACACTCTCAGAAGATGATTAGGTCTCAAAGGGAAATGTAATGGTTTTTCAATGAGTGTCAGGGTAAGTATTATTCTCCCACATCACCATCAAACTCTCGTTCAACAGCTTTTAAATGTGATGTAGAATTTCTGGCAAAAGGCTGTCCTTGTAAAATTTTTAAAATTTATCCTACATATATTTTGACCAGAAGTCATAATCTCTGTCAATCGCAAAACTGCCATACCCAACTGGCTCCATAAAATAAGGTGGCAGTATTTCTTCTACGTGATATGGAGTTGACCTTGGATCTAGTAAAAATAATCACTCTTTACTTTCAGAGCAGCTTCGCCGTCTATAATATCACAAGATGCTAATTTCTTTTGAGAGACAGCATGCGTTGGATGCGCATCCATGCATACGTATGGACATTTCACCTCGACTATTCCATCGACATCTGACAGGACGCCATCTGGCGTTGCTGCTATGTAAGAGGTCCTCCTATCGACAAAACGTCCCGATGGGTTAACTGTATTGCCCCTGAATCTCTCGTACTCCGCTATCGCCAATGCCTCACCCGCAATTCCATAGTCGGTGGCTTTATTTCCGCGAAAAGATGGGTAGAGTAAAGACTGAACAGTCTTCTCCCGAGAGGTTCCTGCTCTTAATGTACACACTCGAGCAAAGGTAGAGGCGGTGAGCCTTTTTCTCCGCTAAACATGCCATGTTTGACAGAGGCGTTGAGTTTTGGTAGATGCTTCCAGTTGTCTTGTTTGCTCCTCGTCTAATTTCAGGGAATTTAGGAAATCATATCTCACAGTTAAGTCGATTTCAAACTCCTTCTCGATATTTTGTGGGCCATGCAGTCCATAATGCTGGGCAGGATGTTCCAATTGTCCTTTACATTCAAGACGTCGCTTTGCTCGCATCTCTGACTTTTTTCGGAGGCCAGTTTGAATATTTTTGTAAAACATCCTGGACTCTTGTTTGTGATGCTGCTGTGTATCAATGTATGAACATCTGGTCCTGCATTGAAGGCTGAAGCGGCCACTTCACACCTAGTTTGATATGACCCCCGCTTCAACGTGTGTAGCGAAGTTCGGCAAGATTTGTAAAGGGACGATACGATAATTATATTAGCGTAACCAGTCTATTGAATGAATTGAAATGGGAATCATTGTCAGATCGCAGGTTGAAATTTAGACTTAATCTCTTAAACAAATTCCAAGGCAATATTTTCAGTGATGATGTTAAAAATATTTTACGAACCCCAACTTACTATGGCAGACTGCACCATAATCATTAAATTAGAGAAATTGATTGCCGAACTGACCGATTCAAAATGTCCTTTTTCCCTCGTACAATTAGAGATATGAATAACGGTAAATATGTCCTATCGGAGAGTAGCAATGAATAGCGTTGGTAGCTGCATGTTGGTATGAGTACTTAAAGCTAACCCTACTAACAGAATTCCGTTGTTTCAGGTGTGACTTCATGGAATTTGCTTCTCATTCAACTACTAACAGAATGTTTTTGCATGTTTGCTTTGCAATTTCTATCTTTTTTAAATAGTGTACTTCTGACTGCTATATTAATACTATTCCTTTTTTATGCATGATATGTAGTGTATGTTTGGTGAGAAATGAACCCCTGCCACACACCCTTGTGGTGGTTTGCAGGGTATTATGTAGATGTAGATAGATGTAGATGAAAGCGAAATTTACTCTTTTCCCACCTACATATTTTGCCACACATGAGTTGAAGGATTCTGCTTGATTGTTGGTTACGTCCAGGATAAAGCTGGGAGTGTGGTTGGCCCAGGAGTTTATCTACTGACATGATATCGTCCCATACCCCAAAGTTCATCAACAGAGGCACACGGTTCTCCTCATGAGACTTTGGTCCACGACAAAAGTATGCCGCACATTTGCTATGATCCTCGAAAACAAGCCGGGGGCCATTCATAATGTTTTTCTGTAGCTCCTTGGGGTCAGCAGTTAACGTACTCTTTCTAACTTTTATGGCAGAAGGTACCGCATTCCATAACCGATGTAAGATGTCTCCAATATTTTTCCTCATAGTTACTGGTGCATGGCATTTCCAGTTATTCGTTTTCCTTACTACATCTCTGATGCGGTTGCAGTATTTCGAAGCAAATGGTTCGAGCATTCCACCTTTAGAACAGGAAGGTCTACACCGTATGGCAATACAAGTCTTTGCATGATGCTAGTATCTCCATCGCCTTAAAAAATTATTGAATTTAGTGGAGCATATAGATAGTCGTCTTCTTGAAAACTTGACACATACTAGAGTACTTCTTACCTATGAGTGTATTGCACTAAAAATTATACATTTTAACACTGTTTTGAAGCCTTCTACTATGGTATCTGCTTCCATTGCCGTATAAGAAGATCTCCAGTTCTTAAAACATGTGTGAGGCCTTTCATTATTCGTAGGGTCTTTTGAACTTGCTTGCGTACATACTGCAGTACTTATTTCTTACTCCAATAAATGTTACTTTTTTAGTTATAAATCCCACAATGTAAGCCTGAAAATGTGTTTGCATTAATAGCGACCGATTTGGCGTCCATGAACAATATACGTACCACTCCTGACAAAGAGTTATATATAGTTTGTGCGGTATGATCTTTTTCCCATGATCCTTCACACACCACCGTTATCAAAGGTGTACCATCTTAATCCACTTCCCCTGCTTTGATCGCAAATTCACTTTCATCCATAGCCGCTTTCTTCATCTCCTCCCAAGCAACATCATGTATGGCAGGAGCGATGTCGGCTTGCTTATTCAGGAATGTTTGACTGGCCATGTGCGGTACGTTCAAAATTGTACTCATTTCCGCCATTCGGGCGTAACCTAGCCCTATACATATCATATTGGAGACCTGTAATTCAGTTCGGTAATTATTTATAGCAGAAAATGTTAAAATAATGACCCGATGAATTTTCTTCATGCATCATGTGCTCTTCACTGAAATAAATGATACGTGTGATAAACGTGATAAGTAACCATGCCGTTTCCAATCCATTTCTCGTGGAGAATCTTTATCTAATACGTGTAGTAATAACATTTCCACATATTCGCGAATTTGCCATATTAAACTTATGAGCCATCATCGAGCCATATGCTTTCCAATGTCCACGACTGCCAGAAAGAATTCCTCGGCTCCTCGTCGACTCAGCTGGGGGGGTGTTATCTAAGAAGAGGTAACCTGACTCCGCTCTAGAACCCTCGCGCTCTCTCACAGACCTAACACATCTGGAGTTTCGTAAACAAGAGGGGTGGAACGCCTTAGGGAAGGAGTGGGGGTAGACCGCTAAGGCAGAAATCTTCGGTCGGAACTTCAGCACACAACGAGTTAAAAATGCAAAACATGCTCCACAGGGTTTACTATTATGACCTAGCTATAGAAATAGCATCAAAAGTTGTTGTTTGAATGTGTAGATGAAGGATCAAGCTTTCTCTAGAGTGGAAGCAAAATCCTCTGTTCCTATTCTAGGCTTTGCAAATAGCGACTAAAAAGGGACAAAAATGGAAAGTTTGGCTATTTTTTATAAACTAACAAATAAACCAATAAAAAATCCATTCCACTTATGCAAAAAAACAATTCTTTTGCTACAATGGGAAAATTTTCCAAAATACCTGCAGCTACGATAAAGTCGTAGTCGCGTTCATCTTAAGCATCTGCAACGGGCTTTTAGAGGCAGCTAGGGAGCCCCCTTAAAGAGTAATATCTTTGTAACACAGCTTAATCCTTCAGCAAAATTTTCACCAAGCACGTTTTAGCTAATGAACTTCATATTCAAAGAGTTAAAAGTACCCCATTGCTTACACTTTGCTGATAAATTGTACATTTCTCATGAAAATTTTTCCACCAGTTGGTGTCATTTGATGGTATCAACCTTTTGAATGGAGTACCCAAACTAGACAGGCATGATGATGATGCATCAGTTTCTCAAGAAAAACATTACTAACTGATCACATGTTATATTAAAACACTGACCATAAAACTTTATATTCTGATTCATGTCTCTTCCAATGTGAAATTTGGACAATTGACTAGAATTACTTCTCGTTCAATGAGAAATTTTATCATCCAAATGAACGGCTAACAATGGGATAACTGCTGTCGCCACTATCAGCAAAAATATTCAAAGGCTACATACTTACGAAAAATCTCGTTCATGTAAGTCGAACATTTAAAAAATGGCACACACTAGTAGGTGTGTGGATGGACTGGAAACAACCGATAGAATAGTTACAAAATATATTGAACAGTGCACATGAGAGTATCAATTTTATGTGTAAAACTGGAAATAAAAAAATTAATAACTTTCCTGGAATTTACCATCAGTTGGGAGACAGGGATTCTATTTCCTTAATTTTAAAATATGCTAAATTCAATAACATCTGAGGCTACGAAGGTAAGATTTTTTTCTTTGCCTGCCTGAACTGATATGCCATCATATACTGTCACGAAGAGTACCCCATATGGAATAGCCACTCTTTTCACCTATATTATAAAAATTAAATTTTCACATCTGCTGGTCTAAATATATCGAGTGGAAGGGAGACACTCCCATTATAACCAAGAAATTCCTAATCAACAATAATGCATTCATTATAAGCCAAACCTTTCCTAGAAGAGAAGAGTCAATTCATTTGTGAGATTTTATGCAATAATTTATATTCCCACTAACAAGCCCAAAATAAAGATGGGCATGTCATCACAACATAAAGATGGGCCAACTATTCCTAAGTCCCAATTCTCTTATGTTCAAAGAAAGCCTGTGTCAATGTAACTAAATCAAGAAACCATATTTATCCACAGCACCCTTGGTATTTAGAAATATCTTCACACAGTACAACTTCGTACCGTATAAATGCCCTGAAGTTGACTATAACAAACACAATGAACGTCATCATCTGAAGAGGGTTAACCCTCAACCCTGATACGCTTTCAAATTACAGAATTTGAATAATTCCTGAATTTTGAAAAACTAGCCTTGTTACACAAGTTTTTTTGTGTGGACAATTCAAGGCTGCAAAACATCTGCGGAAAACCTCAACTGAGTTACCAGCAGATATGCACCAGAGCATGAATGCAGATATACCGCAGAGAAAAAAAAATCATTCGCCTTGACCGGGACTCGAGCCCGGAACCCCTGATGTCCGGAGAGAGAAAGGCCAGAGAAAGAGGACGTCTTGTAAATTGTAGGGGTGGGCGGAGGCCTTCTGGAGCCCCCCTGGCACTTAGACCTCTTTAGATCCATTGTGCCAACCCACATTTAACCTGCCCGCCACACGCAGACAGGGGACAAGAACACCACGGTAGAGGTATGGAAGGGGGACACCCATCCAACCTCCGTCCGGGCCCAACGTTGCTTAACTTCGGTGATCTGACGGGAACCGGTGTATCAACGTGGCTAGGCCCTTGCCCAAGTGGACGTCTTAGTAACTCAACTGATAGAGCACCTGGCCGGAAATCAGGGGGTCCGGGTTCGAGTCCCGGTCAAGGCGAATGACTTTTTTTTCTCTGTGGAATATCTACTATTGTGCAATTTCAGCGGGTAACGCCGTTAAAATTTCCACGGCCAGTTCTTGAACTTCGGATTTGAAGAGCATGCTTGTTTGAGGCTTGAACGTGTTATAAAGTAGGCACCTTGGTGTTCAACACGGCATTAACCTTGGATGCAATTATCCGAATGCTTCGTGATGATGCAGTTCGTCAAACAACTCCTTTCTTTACAGCAACGGTAAATTCAAAGGGATTAAGACTTGAACTGCTGCAAACACTCGAGGGATCAGAGTTCGACTCCCGGTCAAGGTGATTTTTTTCTCTATGGATATCGCATGATTCCCTGAGTGGGTGGGGTAAATATTTGTTCTAAAAGTAAACTCTCCTCTAGTATTTCGGTTTAGTTCTGATTATCAGCCCCACTAAGTGGCCTTCAATACGATTGAACACATAAGACATCTCGCTAGCCTAATCGTAAAAATATCAAATATAATGGCATGCTTACGCATAATAAAATTAACCAACACTCACCCTTGCATTTCGGATTTAGACAATAATGCGCACCATTCAGATACTCGAAGACATTCTGAGGCACCTCCTCGTTAGTGTATGGTATCGAATGAATTTTCATAATTCTAGCAGCCAATTCAAGCATAGTAGGTGGATTGTGGGTCATGTCACGAACAAATCTGACAACCAATGGATTATCCCGTAAGCTTAACTGCAGAACAAAAAAAAATGTTAAAATTTCAACATAAAAGTTAAAATGGCAGTTATAGTTTTAAGGTCGAAAGATAACTTCCCAACAATTTAGTAAACATTATGTCAAAAAATTTGACAAGGTTTTCTTACCTCTGACAGGCCTTTCAACGCTATTATTTCAGGAGGTAGAGTTCTTAACTGATTCTTATGAAGCAACAATGATTGAAGCAGGTGAAGATTAGCGACAGAAGAAGGCAAACTTTCAAGCATATTATCGCACAAAACCAAAGAATGTAAATGCTGAAGTTCACCCGTAGAGGCAGGTATTTCTGTTAACCGATTACCACCCATGTATAGCACCTGCAAACTACAGAAATGATTTTCTGACTATAATTAATGAACTGCCCAAAGATAAAAAGTATTGTACCAACATTTACAAAAAACAAACATACCTGTGCAATTTCCATATCTCTTGGGGGATTTCAGTCATTCTATTACCACCTAGAAACAAATACCTTAAATTTGTTAATTCCAATATTTGCTGCGGAAAAACGGTAAGATGGTTACCGCTTAAATTAAGTTCAACCAACGATGTCAAATGACCGAGAGATTTAGGTATTGAGTCACTCTCGAGGAGATTGTTTTTTGCAATCAGTGAAGTCAATGGGCATTCACACAAGGCTTCTGGTAGCCTAACCATACTGTTGTTACTAACATTTAGCACTTTTATGTAGGAAAATCTAGATATTATACACGGTACAGTGGTAAGTTGATTACTGGAAAGAATAACTGCCTCTATGTTTTCAAAATACCGTCGTCCATCAGCGCGGAGTGCTTCCAAATTGTGCTCAAGAGTTTGTGTGTCCAGCATCAAATGTGACCAATTCAGAACTTTCTTCGGAAGAGCGACTGCAAGGTATTCACTGTCGTAGCTATCTGAGGAATAACCCTCCATTTTTCCATCAATTAAATTTAGACGCAGGTAAACATCAGACACACATTACACTGATCACCCTTTGGTTCCACGGCCCGTCATTCCGACGCTTGAGACACACGATCAAAGATTATAATACACAGATGATTATCAGTCATATATGTTAAATTTGTGTAGCACGATGTTTTGGGGTCCAAAAGAAAAAAATACGGAAGTAATAGGATTTTAATGTTAGGAAGTAAATTCTATTCCTCAATAATCCCAATCACAACGTAATTAATATTGCGCAATTCTTGTGTCATACTTTTAAAAAAATGTTTCGGTCGTATACAAGCCAACTGGATACTCGACTTCTCAAACTGTAGGCGATGCTCCGTTGCGTAGTTCAAGGGGTGACCGCGATGCCGCATGTGTAATGCCATGGCCTCCTTTAATGGACATTAGTTCATTTTCAATTTGAATAGAGATTTAATTCATAAGGCATTAGTTTTTTACTCCCTAAAATGCAGGAATTCATCGTAATCTTGTGGCTTAATTACGGTTTAACTTTCGTGCATTTCAGTTAGGTTTAGATTGCTTCTTATTATAGATTCCTTTTTCCCTTAGATAATTTTAATTTCACTAAAATTTTTATACTTCTTTTAATCATAAGTATTATGAAGATTTCATCGTGAGTCTTGCATCATCGAAATTTGTTAAGTTAGTCCAGTTTGGCGTTCGATTATATTCCTTTGGAACTTTTTGTTTTCGTGATTTCGTGTCCCGCGTTCATTTGACACGATTTTCCAAATCTCGACTTCATATACGTTCGAATTCACGAGTTCCCCAAAGATGGTGAATTTGTTTCCAATGAAATTCTGGGGAGAAAGAGAGAAGTGCGACCGAAGGAAACTTTGGTTTCAACGTCTTAAGATTTAGAAACATGTCTCGAAAAGCATAGTTGCATGCTCAAAGCATTTTATTCGAAACGACTACATTCTTTCCCTGGCGTATGGAGTCTGGGCCTCAGATGAAAAAAAGTTTGAGGATAATGGATATGTTAGAGTAATTTTCTGACCATATTATGGTTGATAAAAGGTTTTTAATAAAAAATCTATGTGCAGGAAATGCTATAGGAGTCATTTATCCACCTTTCCTGAACAAAAGGCAGTTCATCAAGGAAGAAATGGAGATTTTTGCAGATGTATTACCTCCTGCTGTGGCTCTGCCATATGTTAATGTATTCAGTTATAGCACTCTACTAGGTATAAGTTGATGGGTGTGCATAGGCGGATTTAGGGGGGGGAAGGGGGCACGTGCCCCCCCCAGAAGCTTAAAAAATAAACAAGATTTTTTATACGGTCCCGTTATAATTACGTTCGTTTAGTTTTGTGTATTACGGAGCCTCAATAATTTGAGCCTTGAGCCCAAGTCAAGAAGACAGATTTTCCGGTCATTGGTCATTCGATGGTCAGCGCTCGAAAGGAAACATCGCCCGAGTGGGAATTGGGGGCTCATGGGGGGGACCGTGAGCTTTGTACTATGCACTTCAAAACACCCGGGCTTCGTCTGCTTGCCGCTACATAATCAGCTCGTGAGAATATATGTGGGGGCAGAATGCGAGGTAAGGCCGCCCATCACTCGGAAGCCTCATTCGCTGATTTCTACCGCTGGTGCTCTGCCGCCGTGCTAGGCACCCTTTGAATAGATCGCTACATTGTCGCAAATACTAGTGCTGTGTGTTCCTTTTCTCTGGGATTTTATCTGGGACGAAGACCGCGAAGTTGACTATGAGGAGGACGAAGACAATGCTTTTAGGGACGCAGTATATAAGGACGGCGACGTCAATGTGTTTAAATTAAATTACGATAGAAGAATGAGCGTAGGCGCGCGTGTGAGATGGAAGGGCCGAGGGGTCGACTTCTACGCAGTCAGTCACAAACGTCCGGCCAAGTTAGTTTCTAGTGTTTCTTATTTGTTACGATTAGATAATTTAGTGCGTAACGAGTGATATTATCTATAAATGAGTGACAAAGATAGAAAAAGACAAAATAACTTAAGTGCGTATTTCTATACGAAAAACATTAAACGGACGATGCAGTTACGGAGACTGGTAAAGGGATTGAATCATCCATCCTTACTTGCGGCAACTGCGTCAACACATGGAACACATCCATCGGCAGCGTTAGCCACCGCTAGTTACAAGCTGCAGGACCGTGACATATGTAGGTATCGCGATGCCGGGCCCTGATGGAACGATTTTGATATTTTGTTGGTAATACTTATTTTGAGCTGTCGTTAGATTTGTCTTGCCCACAGAGTGTATAATAAATAGACAACTAAACAAATAATGATAACATTGATTGGAAAAATTCAATTTACATAGTAGCTATAATTTATGAAGTAAGGTTTTAGATTTTTATCTTTTAACTTATTAACCAATTCAGTAATTGATTGTCATACTTACATAAGTTACATAATGTATGCGTAACGATTGATATTATCTATGATGAGTGAAAAAGATAGAAAAAGACAACATAAATTAAGCGCGTATTTCTTTATTATTACTGCCTTACAATATATATTCCTTTTCTAGATTATTTGTTAAAGGAAATATCATCCAGGTTCCCTAATGCTCAGATGACAAAAATCGGACAGTTGCAAAAGCTGCTGTCACATAACTTCAGTAGCGAAGATATTGAGGATGTTTTGCAAGGTTCTGAAGTGTATAAAGAGGACCTTCCTTGTTTTTTTAGCATTGAAGGGAGAGCTGAAAATTCGGCAAAAGATGAGAGAAAATATTATGCCAAAGTCTCCAGCAGATGCCTACAAAACAGCAACGGTGCTGCCAAATATTATAACTCTATGTCAATTGTTGTGCACGTTTCCTGTGACTTCTTCCACTGCCGAGCCATCTTTCTCCACCTTACGCCGAATAGAACATATCTTTTTCAGCAGAATGACAGAAGATCGTTTGAATGGATTGGCTTTAATGCATATCCATCAAGACATTGTATCAAAAATGAACGTTAATGAAGTACTGGACATCTTCAGCAGGAAACATAAAAGAAAACTGTCGTTATTATATATGTAGCTTAATAATATTTTCATATTAATGACCTTTATATTAAAATAAAGAGTATATTTCGTACAGTAATTGTTGTATGTTGTTTTTTAATCCCAAATATGAGAAAACCGTTTGCCCGTCAGACCCTTGTGCCCCCCCCCAGAAAAAATCCTGGATCCGCCCTTGTGGGTGTGGGACGAATTAATTTAAATGCATGGTTACAATAGCCAACTCCCTCTCCCTTAAGCTTAATCCCTCTACCCAAAATTTTGGATAGATCTCACGTTCTGTGCCAGTTAAGTCAACTAGAATTACTCTTCGTAATGACTCATCAACATTGAAGAAAAATATTAGGAGTATTTAAGGTTCCTACTTTTACATTTGAATGAAAAAGGAAAAGCGTCAGAAGAACATTTTCCTCCGTTGAAACATTTTCCCTCCATGCTAGGTTTCCACTCTTTATTTTTGTCCAAAATTGTGATCTGCATTAAGGCTATCATTAAATAACTTTGCATCTGCAACTAAGCATCTGCTGTATATTTATGGTCATCGAGATGCGCGTGCACTTCGAACTCTGGAACACTAGACATGGAAGTTCAAGTGATTCCATGCTATATGAAATTAATGATTGGGTAAAATCGATAGATTCGAATTTAACTTGGTGAAAATTCATGCTGAATGAAGAGGTACAACCTGTGTAAATTTTCACAGAATTCATTTTACTGGTGCAACGCGTTTCCAAGCCAATGTGTCATTCTCAATCACAAAGTGTTTCCCAGGAAAATCTGGATACATACAAACATGGGCCGAGGATGAAGGGCGAGGGGAGGGGAGTGCTGCTCCAAGTGCGACAGTTCTACAGCTGATTACATGGACTTCTGCAGCTTAGGTCACTTTCTCTTATATTACACACAATACATTATTACCACTACTTGGATTCATTCAGAAATGTTATCAATGATAAGCAGATCTCATGACATATACTAATGCAGTATTTGCGAGTGAATTTCAAAATTAAGTGAATTTCAAAATAAAAGATTGTCAAGTGCGTTAAGAAAAGTTTAAATAGAAGCCGGTAGCAAGATTTGTGTTGCCTAATGCCCTAGTCAAAACATAAACAACAGAAGATGTGTATTTATATCTTGTGATAGCAAACTTTTTTTAGGGCTGAATGAGTATCTTTCGGAAAAGTACAATGATATCGTCATGCTAAATAGGGTAGTTTCCTTCATCAAAGAAAACATACTTAATTAATTGCGATTTGTGCCCTGCCATAAATGTATTTAATTTACGAAAAAAGTTTGTATTGAGAAATCCCAGTTTACTAGAAAAATAAATGTTAATTTTAAGGCCATTTGAAAAGGCTCTGAAATGGCGGGGTGCGCTGCCTTCTTGCTGACGTAACAGGTAGGTAGTTTACGTTGCGAGGCATAGGAAAATTCGTCTCCTGAACTTACCATTGTATTTCAAGGCCCCTCAGCTCTGGTGAATATGTATTAGTAATAGCCTGAGAAAACTATCTACGCTCGAAAAGTCTTCTCTGTTAAACATTGTATTAATAGTCGTTATATAGGCATCCTTCTCGTGATGTCTTCTGCTACGGCGAAGCATGGCGTGAAGGTCGTGCGGCGATTGGCGAACTTCACGCTATGCTTGTGAAAGTTATACTAACTGATTTTAAATGAATCAACTGCATAAATAATATTAAATAAATATATAAAAGTTAATTATAATAAATTAACGGAATAAATACACCTCCGATACTAGTTAATAAGCTTTGACAGAGTGCAGCGTCAACTTGGAATCGTCCGTAGCACCACCTGGTGGCAGGTAGAGGAAATAGTTTGACGTCACGTAGGATTAACCGGCATGCAATAGTTTCCCGTCGCGTTTTCGCGCCACTGATTTTTTTCACTTTTTAATTAATGAGGAAAAATACTTAACGCCATTTAAAAATCGAACGGCTGAATACACGTTCTCCAGAGGTTATAAAATTTCGGTCAAGACAATAAAAAAATAATAGGAAACTACCCTATTGTTCTGTAATCCCAGTAAAGTTCCTTATCTGAGAACTCATGTACTGAGGTGATATTCAAATTCTATGTGGTCAGAGAATCTTTAATTTATTATACAAGAATTGAGCTCTTTCATTGGAATTTTGGTTTTTATTTCGTGTAATGAAGTTCATTTGCCTTCAATATTCCTGTTATCTTATTAATAGTTGAACACAAGACGATATTGTCAAAAATATACATTTACATACAGAAATGATTGAGTGATTGATTGATTGATTGATTGACAGAGAACAGGAATTGCCCTAGGAAGGGTGCAGTGCATCTTGGAAGTTTACAATTAAGCAGCCACAGTTAAAAAAATAGCCATGACTCCAGTAGGAGGTATTAAAACAGAAGGGATAAGTTATCTAATTATAATGAAATCACCATTAGGAGACCTATACAGGCTAACCACAATTACTTTTGAGGTAACTTGTTTGACGACAGAGTTCAACCTGCTCACCAATAGTACATGACTTTTTGGAACCACATATGTAGTTATGTATAAACTGCAATCACTTATTTATCATGACTTACTCTCTTCCTGTAAATTAGGGTTGCTTCCGAAGTAAATATTGTCCCATAAATATGTAAGGTTAAATAGGCAAATAACCATTTAAATTCAAGTTTCCTTGTTTTAATGCCTTCAAGGAAAGAAAAAAATTAACATTTCAGGCCTGGGATCTCACTACTATTCTTTGGAGAAGATCCTTTCCTACGCATTGGTACCCTACGCAATTCCCATTAATAGTCTGGTTCCCCACTGGTCTGTGGCACAAACGCCACTATGTTTTGCATCATACCGTCTACCCACGTTAACCCGCGGCAATAGATTAGTTTACCATTTTTTTATTATTTTAGATATTGATTGTTCATACTTCAGCAGGAATAACCATATCATTATCGCAATATGCTATTTGTCATAAATGCTATAAAACACCCCAAAAAAGCACGACTGCCATCTTGAACGCGCATGTGTCGTTATAAGCCCTCAGCTGCCGAGCGTATATTTAAAACCGGGTAAACTTATTTCTAGAGCATTTACAGCTCTGTCGAGGCGGAAAGATAGATTAATGATAAAGAAGAGATTCAATATACAGGGATATACGACAGAAGAAGAATGTGCGTACATTGCAAAAAGGAAATTCATTGAATGGTTCTTTGTCCCGCAACGTAAATGCACGTCTTGGGCTACGCCCTGTAAAGTTTTCCGAGCTGAGGAAAAGAATAGACGTTAGAAGGCTCTGGTATCTTGCTGCTCCACACAAATTGCCGACTTACGCTCTGAAGGTAGCCCGTCTGCTCCCGAAGGCTCTGCATCTGACCTTTTACAGAGGACAGGGGTAGTGCATTTTGTCTGCGAGAAAAACAGAATACAGAAGCCTAAGATGAGTTTAAAGGCAACTTTACACGATACATTTTTTTGGTACAATTTCTTGTGCAAAATTTTTGTATAAACTGAACGAAATTGTATGTTTGTCTGAATGGAATTAGAACAGGTTCTATTTCCCGTTCAGTCATTCAGACAATTGCACAAGCGTTCGTACAATTTGCCGCCTTACACGGTACAATTTCCTCATACAAGAGTTTGTACAAGAAATTGTACAAAAAGTTGTATCGTGTAAAGCGGCCTTAAGAATTCTAAGAGAATGGTATTCTATTGTTAAAAGTCTCAATCTTCTAGAAAGTTATGTCTATTTAGCTTTGATGAACCACATTAGGAATGATAATGCATGTTTCCAGCCTACTAAAGTCCAAAATGACATTAAATAAAGCTAAGTAGATCCATTAATTGCAGTAACAAAGTATTTTCACATCCACTACAGATCAGCAGGTCTGTATTTACAGTTATGTAGCATATTACTTTTTTCTTCTTCTACGGTCTGGTTTAAGGTGTAAGCTTTCTTTTATTAACTTTGTGCTCCGGGTATATCCTACAATGAGCATAACTCAGAATCCCCTCTCTTTTTAGCCTAAATTAGCCTGTGGAAGACTCCTCATATGCCTGTGTGTTACTGGAATATTTTACCCGTAAATTATAAATTACTTATTCGGAAACTCAAAATTTGACACAGTACTCACCATTTTGCTTTAGCTCCACGTATTTCACAAGAGTTAAACCATTCGTTATTTTGAAAAATCCGCCGCATAAATATAAAAATATTGACAGACGGAAGATTGCCTGAAATAGCCTTCACCCAACCACTACTTTCACATTAAACTACATCGGCCATTTACAAAGAAATATTTTCATTAACTCGCGTATTCTTTGGAGTACACCCTATTTCACAGTCGGCAGGAAGAAAATCTGTAACAATAATAACAGAATGTCGATTCTTATACCCCTTCCGTCCGTTCCCCCCTCTGCCTCGAAGCGGTTCGTTCGATAGATATACCGTGATTTCCATTGTGTTGAGAGCTGCTTCAAAGACATGGGGAAAATATACTCATTTTTAAAGTTCCGGGTTCGATACTTGGCTTGAATTATAGGTTTTCATTTGTTTAAATTAGGTTTTCCTATTTCAGGGATGGCAAGACTTGTTAAGTTTTACTTATTAAAATATTTAAATTTTAATCGAATAACTTTTATTAACGATCAAAGCTTTCAACTTCTTCTTCCTGCATTCATCTTACGTTTTTCATTCGAGAATTTACTAATGCATAGTTTATGTCGAAATGTGTTGATGTTTATCGATTCTTTTTCGATCATTGGCCATTGCCCTTTTTGCCTCCGAATGAAAACATAAATGATGGTTAAACAATTTGTCCTAGTATGGTCGTAAACTGCATTGTATTTTTGGGAGTAATGTTAGAAGGTACATACATACGGGCTTGCTGCTCGCGCTACTCACGGATGAAGTGGTTTTTCCTCGCGGTTAAAACTAAGAATATAGTAAGATGAATAATGAAAATTATAAAAAAGCACGAACGCGAAAATAATTTCAAAATATTTCATCATATATAGAGGTAAGGTGATAAATGAATTGTACTCCAAAAAATTCATCAAATCAACGTTGAGAAATGTGAAAATATGTAAACGAATGTCGTGTACGTAATTTAAATAGGTTACATTTTTATCAACATTTTGGAATAGAAAAAAACTCCATACAGAATAAAATTCACCACGCCTTATCTTCAATAACCTTGATGAAGGAAGTTAATGATACCATTGCCGATGAATTGAGGGCATCAATGCAAGGCAAACATCATAAGAGGCTGTAGAAAATGAAGCGTTTCGTGCCGAAGAGACGGGAACCTTTCCTTACCAAGTATTCGCCATTCTGGCTTCATTGCCTGCATGCACCTTGTATCTTCTAGCATACTTGGTCACCTTCATGATCCTGCAGAGTCCGAAAACTATTCCCGTTTTTTAAAGGCCCGCACTCAAGAGTACATCAGCAGAGCCGGCATAAGTCAAAATTTTCACTTGGACGGAGAGTGTTCCAGCGCCCTCCCCCAAACTTCTCAAACCTTGATCTCACGCATATTCACCAGTTAGACGCAGTGGTACAAAGTAAGTAGTAAACTAGCTAGTCAGACATGAATGAAGCTGTCAATTCCCGAATAAATAAAAGCTTTTTCCATTCACACGGCACCTAGGCAGCCGCCCGGGCTTACGCATCAGCATAAATTGGATTTAGGATTTCGAAGTATAATTTGAGCCAATGATTGTTGGAGATCATAAGATGGAATTAGTCATGGCATGGAGGGTTTCAAAATTATTAAATAGCATGCGTATTCATAATTTTCTCCCTCCCGTTGGATTTCAATGGGCACCTTCAGCTAGTCAGCAATAATGGTTCGGGTGTGTGACGTCATCAGCCGTTTTTGGCGGCATGGAAAATCTTCGTATTTTGATTCCTCATAGCTCAAAAATTAGTCATTATTCGCTAATTTTATGCATTCCAAATAAATATATATATAGAATAGAAAGTGATATAATAGCATTTAATAAACCAATGTTGATAGGTGTGAACAACCCTATTAATAATCCTGCGTTAGGTACACATTCTACTTCTTATTTAGCTATTGCCCGAGACTTGCCGGCAGTCCCAAGTATTAAATGATAGGAACACCGTTTCACTCATCTTCTTTCACTTTACTTTCTTCGTCGCACAGTGCGCACCATTGAGGTATATCTCAATGGTACGCACCGTACGCACACTTGTATACCCCGTCATTGTTCGTCATGTGACCATGATGTGACCTCGTTGGAGCGGCCATTTGAACTCTGATGCCAGTGCCTACAGCGCTGCCATTGGTGATTTGAGTCTCGGATAGGAACTTTAAAAGCATGGGGTCCAACTGGAATGGGTGATACGTTTCCAGGTGACATCTATAGTTGAGGCGGGACCCAGCACCTTTTTAACTATATTTTTTAAATATTTAATTCCAATAATTTTTTATTTTGAATATAAACGTAACGGTACACTTTTTATTAATTGTTTATTAAAACTTTGAGTTCGTCATTTAATGAAAATAGTCGATCATTGGCTGCTAGAGAACGCAGGGCAATTTGCAATAACCGTGTAGATTTGGTGATCAGCTTTATAGTGCTGTGGTCCTGTGGTACTAATTATTCACTACAGTACTGAAAATACGCCTGCCTCAAGTGAACTCAATGTGAACTGCCTCAAGTACTAGAAAGGTAATGCAAGTATTGGTACAGGTTCATTTATTTGAATTTCGCGGCACCGCTCATGTTTCACTACACCAGAGTCATCTAACCTTGAGGTGGGCACTACTATCCCCTGGGAATGAAATATAACGTAAAGTTGTTTCCCCATGATTGAAAACTCTACTATAGACCCGGCATCCCCGGCATATCCGTTTGTTGCCGGCCTGGCTGAGCTGAAATTTCCCGCGTTTCGAATATGGGTTAACGTTGAATCGCTGAATTTATCTCATTGAGGTTGTAGCAGTTTTGACTGGGAAAGTTCTACGAATTTTGGAGGAAAGGTTGGGATATGTCGGTTTTTGCGCAGGTTTCCAAGGTAAAGTGGTGTTACCGAGATGTAAACAAGAAATGGGTAATTATCTTTGCTTGCACGTCATAAATTCGTGAATCGTATTCCAGAATTTAAAATATTACCTATTCCATGTATGCATTCATAATTTCTATACGTTACTGGTGGCATATTGCTGGCCCTAGTGGCATGAATGCCGGTCTAGCAGTTTCCTCCTCTGTCTCCACGAATCGAAGTGTGCACGGGAACTAATACCATCGTCGCCTTGGTCTTTTGTCTTGTAAAGACTTGGACCAGACATCATGTGTACTGTTAATTTGTTGTCAAACTGTCAGTCTCGCAAAAAATATTTGTCAACGAACAAACGTTAAACCATGTTTTCGCATTCTATTGAATTATTTAGCTGCAATTTCATTTCGTGTTTTGACATGGTTTTTGCTGCCTTTTCGCAAAGATTGAAATGGTATAAATGCTGAAGAAGGGCAATAATAATATTGTTTACTTGATCTTAACCCTTAGGCAATGAAGGCAAACACCAGATTGAAGTACCCTGATGAGTCAAATAGCCCTAGCTGGAACCCATTAGTGTTAACAGCATTAGATGCAAAAGTCGCCGAAGATGATTCCTCTCTAGAGAAGGGCAGGAGAAAGAAGAGTAGGACGTATGTCTATGCATCTCCTGCCCAGACTGCTGAAGGTATATGCATGAAATTTTAGTTATTCAATATACAGAGATTAAAAAGAGCGTAAGTGTAACCTAAGCTTTTTTAGTTGGTTTCATCCTACTTATCAGAAATACCTCTGAGATACATCTCAGATATCTCAAATATCAATTGTGATGTCTCAGAAACTTTCATGTGACCTATGGGGACATTTGTGAGACTTCTCCGATATTACACTATGTCCCAAAAAATGGTCTCTAAGATGTCACATGAGACATCTCAGGAAAGTCTCTGAACATCTCTGAGATGTCCCAGAGACCTTCAAGATGTACCCGAGATAAGCTCCATGTATAAAGGCCTGGTTACACGATACATTAACACGTACAAGTTAATGTGTAAATGCATGAATGCGAAAATGCACCGTGTAACCACACCAAAATGTACAAATGAATGAATGTGTGAACAGAAAAATAGAACCCGTTCTATTTAGTTAATGCATTCATACATTTTTGTGACTCTGGGACATCCGGTGGCAGAACATGGAAAGGACGCACTGTTTGTTTACCTTTAATGGAATTGGATCGCTTGTGTATCGTGACTGCCTTTTCGTATTTTTTTGCCCTTTGCTTTGTTTGGACACACTCTGCGCTTTACCATTTGCCTATAGCTCATCCCGGACTATCCTCGAGGAACCATTTTTGACTTATCGCCTTCTTTGGACATTTTTCTCCCGTAATCTACCATCGCACTGTTTGGACCTCAGGTTTGGACTACTCAATTTCAACGCTGGTAATGGCTTGGACCAGGGGGCAGGTAGACAGGCTAATTTTTCTAATTGGCGAGAAGCCGTACTTCTTCGACCCCCGGAATACCTAGTACAAAAACAAAGGAAAGAGGGAAGATGTCATGCAAGAGGTAGTGGAGATGTTTGCTGCAAAGTGGGAATCATGAAATCCTATACAAATAATTGCAGCAACGGCAGCTTTTTTCGCGTCCAGACAGGCTAAAATCAGAATGAAACAGTAGGTCTCCAACGTTCCGGTTGTCCAAGTGGTGCCAAGATTGAAAACGGGAGAGAAATATCCAGGGAAGGAGAAAGGTCAATTAAGGGTCCGACGGGGTAATCCAGGAGGAGCACAGGTCAAATAGTAAATCGACTTCCAAGCGAAGGAGAGGTCAAACTATTAATATAAAAATCCGCATGAAAACACAATCCCACATCCAACTACCAAAAAACTGAATGTGAATATCTTGCTTACATTTTACACCACTAGGCCACTGGGTGTCCCCGTGGAAAATTACAACTGAAAATCGAAAACTCAATTTGAGAAAGATCGATCTGTTAAATAGTAGTAATGGTAGTAATCATTAATTGTCGTATTTGACTATTTGAATGTTGCGCTTAGTAAAGAAGAAAACATCAACAATCGCAAATGCGTACTGAGAAAATTGTGCGAATGCATCTACAGTTCCATGCACCGTGTAACCACTGATTCATCCATTAGTTCACGCAAACGTACCTGAATCCGCTCACGCAAACATACATGAAACCATTCACGCAAATGTGCATGAATTTGTACGTGTTAATGTATCGTGTAACCAGGCCTTAAGATTTAATTCTCATGTATGTCTCTGAGATGTCTTGAATATCTCGTGTAATGACCCCGAGACATTCACCAATCTTTGGAGATGTACCAGAGACTTCTTGGAGAGGTCACCATGTATTTAAAAGAATTGCCTGCTTCCCTTGGGAAGAACAAGTTTGATGCGGCTAGTGAAATTAGTCAGCTGAACATGATAATGAAATATATTTCTAATGCAGCGCTAACACACATTTAGTTTTACTGGAAATTTTATGGCCTCCCATCCTTTCCACCACTGAGCTCCTAATGTATATACCTATTTTTTAAATGGAAGGGATCCTATGGCAAATTTTCGGAAAAAAATTTTGCATTTTCTTCTTTTGGATCTACAACAGTTACAATACTCCTATTCCCTTCCTTATGAAGAATCACAAAGTCTTGGATGGTAATCATGATTCGATAACACTGGCTTGAAGGAGCATTGCCTTTTACATTTTTTATCTAGCTTTGTAAGAAATATCTGATATAGAATTAGGAAAAATGGGTAACTCTGCAATTAATTAAAGATAAAAGTACATGTCCTAATTACATTAATTTTATTGGCGCCATCATTAATATATTCCCATACAGCACATGTTATGTAAATATTCATATAGGTTGACTCGAAATCTAGACTAAGGTGTATCACCATATTTACCTGAATAATACTCTTAGTTGTTCGGGGTACCTAAATATAGTTGAACAGGTTCAACTCAAATTATCCCAACATTACACCAATTTAGAAATATACCTACTTTTAAAGAAGATTTTCTGATTGAACACTTGAGTTACTATTGTCCATGTTGATTACTTACTTCCTAGCCAATGTGCAAATTTAATATTCGAATATGAAAGGCGATGAACAAGTTACAAGCATGCCGCCCCAGGTAAAAATTTCTATACATTCGTATATTATTTTTCTGTAGAAACATATAGTTACTATATAGGCATGTATTATAATATTGGCTTCTGTAGATGTCTGATTTATAAGATTATAGTTCCTTGAATTTCATGTCAAGGGAAATATTTTTTCAGAACAGTCTAAAAATTTACAAAGGGAGTGTCCTAGTTTTGGGTCTACTGTCAGAATAAAAGTTATGGATACCTGAGTTTGCAGCCTGATAGTTAGTGAACGAATTTACATATATGAACAATAGTTACCCCAAATTTTGGCTTATTTAATTTTGTGTTAACTTAAATAATCAAAAAAATTATTTGATTATTTCTACTATTTTTTATGGCATCAAGAATAAAAAAAAGCAGTTTTTTGATGCCTTTCAACCAAGCCTCCACTTTGAAATGTGTAACTTTAAAACTTTTCATTAGATCAAAACCAAACTTTAACACAAGTTGGTTACAACTATTTTCTAATGTACTTTGAAGTTTCAGATTTTTATGTTAAACCAAAATAAAGTTGTAATCGCTAACTAAATGCAATTTTATTCTTGAATGAAATGTCACACAAAGGCGAGATTGGTCACGTTGTGGAGCGTAAAAGATGAAATACTCACTGATGTCATGTTGGGTTTTCAGCCTTAAATAATTTACTCTACTTTCAATGTACATAAGGCCTTTATTGCCTTGTAAAAAATAGTCTCGATGGGTACAACCATGGTACAACATAAGAACGACTGCTCGGTAACAGACCGGGAATGAGATCGACTTGGCCACATGAGAACACACGTGACCACTCGCCACAACAGTGCTGCCAACATGAAGTGTGTTCTTGGTTATGCTGACAACATAATAGATTTACAACACAACATCACCTCCTTACCAGAACACACTTCTCGCCAAAAAGAAACAATATTCACATGATAATATTTTGTGCTAAACTCAACCTTTTTCTAAATTTTGCAACTTTAAATGTACTCAAAGGTTTCGTAAAAATATCCACTATCCTCAGTTGGGATGTACCAAAGTTCAATCATTTTACATTCTATAGCCTCTCTTACAAAGTGATAATGTACATCAATCTGTGTTTAGTTCTATGGCTAAACCTTTTATTAATGGCAAGTTTCTGAGCAGGCTGGTTATCATTAAAGATAATGGGTACACAGTTCATCTTTCCAATTAATTCATGGAGAAGATTAGTTAAGTACATACATTCTTTGGTGCCTTCAGTGAGAGCCATGTATTCTGCCTCCGTGCTGGAAATGGCTACAGTCTGTTGTTTCCTACTTTCCCAGGAAACAACATTTTCATTTAACGTAAACTCAAACCCTGTGTATGATTTTCGATCTACCAGATCATTAGCATGCGATGCTTCTACATAACCATACATACTAAGCATTGATTGGTTACCTCTTTTAAAAAATAAACAGTAATCGTAAGTCCCATTTAAATAGCGCAACACTCTTTTTGCCCGTTTTACGTGTTCATCACTATAACATGTATTATATTGGGATAATACATTAACAGCATGAGCAATATCCGGTCTAGTACAAATAGCAATATGAGATTGACTCGGCCACAATAGAACACACATGGCCACTCATCACAACAGTGCTGTTGATGTGCTTGATCTACCAATATGCCAATATCACTTGTATTTGTTACTGTCATACCAAGAACATTTTCTGCTGCTCCGAGGTCTTTCAAATCAAACATACTTATAAGTTTACTTTTTAGTGTCTCCTTTTCAACACAGTCATTTCCAAATACGAAAATATCATCAACAAATATTGCAATGACAAGAATACAGTTCCCTCTCACCCTTTTGTAAACACATGGTTCAGAGTCACACTGCTAATAATTTAACTGACACAAAACAGAATGCAATTCCTCATTCCATACTTAAGACGATTGTTTTAGACCATACAGTGCCTTTTTTATCTTGCATACCTTCTCTTCTCCTGCAATTTTCATAACCTCTGGTTGCATCATGTACACTTCCTCTTTCAGTACTCCATTTAGGAATGCTGTCTTAATGTCCCAATATGCCAGCCAAAGTGGGCTGACAGAGCAAAGAGCACCCTCAACGGTGAGTACCTGACCACCGGAGAAAAAGTATCTAAGTAATCTACACCATATTTTTGGGTAAAACCTTTGGCCACTAATCTTGCCTTATACCTAATCACATTACCCTCACTGTCACTTTTTATCTTTAATACCCATTTATTTTGCACTAGCACTTTACCTAATGGTAAATCTACAAGTTCCCAAGTATCATTTGCATTCACGGAATTAACTCTTCATGCACCCCCTTATCCCTTTCCGTAGAAGACAAAGCCTGAGACAAGGACTCTGCTCCACACTGGCACATACCGAACTATAGATTATGTGATCAGGGAATTCCTTCAGCCTCCTTTCTCGCAATGGGTCACCTACGATCAAGACTGTGTGACACCTCCCTTTCCACTAGCCCCTCAGTTGCTGCTTCACCATCACTAAGAGACTGCCTCTGAGAGAACACAGTCACTCGTCACGACAGTAGGGTTCACCTGTGGTTCATTTTTCTCACCTCCTGGAAAGACACTTTCAAAGAATGTAACATCCCTAGCTTTTGTTAATTTACCAGGCACCTTGAGGCTCATGAGACAATATCCTTTTGTCTCATTACAATAACCTACAAATATCATCTTTTCACACTTTGGATCTAATTTATGTCTCTTCTCTTTTGGGGCATACACATGTGCTAAACAACCAAATACCTTTAAATGAGAAAGGTTAACTTTCCTTCCACTCCAAAGTTCTTCTCGTACACTTCCTGAAATCACTTTGCTAGGACACCTGTTGCTAATATAAATTGCAGTGTTCCCTGGTTCAGATCAATAGGATTTATCTAAATGAGCTTCATGAAGTAGGGTGCGAGCCATTTCAATGACAGTTCGATTTCCTCTCTCGATTCTCCCGTTTTGTTCTGGATACTATGGCACAGTTCTCTCACGCTTAATGCCATTTTTCTTCAAGAAATCAGCAAATGGTTTGTTGCAGAACTCAGTCCCATTGTCAGTACGGAGAACTGTTATAGTTTCACCCATCTGATTCTCAACTAACAACGTGAATTCTTTAAATGACTCCAACAGATCAGCTTTACTCTTAACAGGGTGGCGATCGTCAGGGAAAATCGGGAAAACCTGGAATTGTCAGGGAATTTTGGAAATCTGGAAAAGTCAGGGAATTCTTGTAACAGTCAGGGAGAAATTGGGATAGGAAATTTTCGTTACTTTTTTACCATTACGTTTACCGGGCAGTCTTTCCCGCCCTATTTCACCAACTAAAACTAATGTCTGTCGCCACAAAGAAGTGCATAGAATAAGCCCCGTAAATTCGTTGAACATTCAGTTGTGTATCTTAGTTATTTAGTTGTGAATCAGTCGTATAATGTATCCCTTTTGTATATCCTTGATGCGATATTTGTCCAGTAGTGTTAAAATTCATGATCACCGTGTATTCTGCTCATCACAAGGATTCCAAGGCTATGTTTTTCGGAAGATTTTACCTAGCGTTTTTTTTTTTTTAACTTCCGAAACTCAGGTCGAGAGGTACCTAGTTGCTGCACACTAGCTTGTAGTAAATACGTGCTTGCAGTTCTAAAAATACGAGACGATGATTATTAAAACAGTGATACAAATACGATCACATGTGTAAACGAATTCTTACGTGAGATTATCTTCGATTTCCACACCCCCCCTTCGCTAGATCATAAGAAGAGTTATCCTCCCCTCCCCACCTGTCACGCTCGACGCAATTATTGAATGGCCCCCTTAGCTCCCTCTCGAAGCAATTTAGTTAGGTCACAAACCACCTCAAATATAACATTCCTAAATATGACGCTGCCGTTGCTAATTGCCTCCTGTTTTCGCTCACAGTGGCGTGATTATGTTTTGTATATAAATTTACTTTTTACATTTATGGTTCCCTCTTGCAATCAAGGGGTTATGACCACTTAAATCAAGTTGATATTCGCTTTTAAAACTCGTGCCATCCGATTTTGATCCAGTCCAAGAACTTGGCTTTGGTTTGTATTTTTCGCGTAGCTTAGTGATACCTGTGCTGGAGTCCGCCAGTAAATTGGCCAATAACTTTCCCTTCGATGCCTTTTCAGTAATCTACTACTCCCCAGAACTACCACGACACGCCACCTCTTCCTTGAAGAATTAGAGATTGTCAATTTGTAATTTTACCGAAGGAAACATACACAGCCACGGAAATACGGTACGGCCGCGAAAAATCTATTAAAAGTGTGTACAATTTGTGTGAGGGCTTAACTTGCGAAGGTTTAATATATTTTTTCATTAAGGCGGAGGTTCCAAATATTTTTTCATTCTTATAGCTTTTAATGTATTGATTTCAGCTTTTAACATCTTCTGAGTTTTGACGGAAATTTAATTCAGCAGAAATAAAATATTCCGATAATAGGAGACCTTTTGGCGATCGTTCAGGGAAATTGGTAAAGCCATCAGGGAAAAATCAGGGAATTTGGAAATTGGTTATCAGTAGCCACCCTGCTTAAGGAAATATCCAAATAACTTTCTGGAATAATCGGCCATCATCAGCAATAAATACTTTGCCCCCCCAAAAGATTTTTCCTCCATTGGCCCACAGCACGCACAAGTTCCAATTTCTTGTTTGCCCTTGATAAGCTTTCTTCAAATGGAGCTCTCCTCATCTTTCCAGCAATGCAGGGAGTGCAACTTATCTCCATAGCGCCTGTAAAATTGACACCATAAGCCAATGTCTTTAATTTAGTCATATCTTGCCTGTTTAGGTGTCCCAGTCTCCGATGCCACAGTGCCTCAGTATTAGGATTTGTTTTATAAATAAGTCCTTTTTGTTTATTATGGCTTCAAACTACTTGAAAGTTATGTCAGAATGTGCATAAATGCATTTTCTTCAAAATGAAACAAAAACCACTGCTTTATGGGCCATGGTTCCTTAGTTATTAGCATTTATGTGATTTTTCATTTTTTACTTTGAATCCTGACTCAGCAATGTTCAAGGATCATAGCTTTATATTGGTTCGGTCCTGAGCTGAGATAATGTGATCATAATTCATCATAAGGATACTGCTTTCACATATATAACTTTTAGAGAAATCGGTGATGGTCACCTGACACCCCTCTGCCTGATTTGAGATGAAATGACCCAGGTTTAAAAATGGTATTTACAGGTTATTATTTACAAAATTTAGCATTACTATGTACAAATTTGTTTACATTTATTCAAATTAGTCTTCTTCAGAAGAGACTACGTGTTCCAAGTATTCAGAAGAGTCTAGGAAATTTATTATTAGTGGCTCCACAGTAGGGGTATCGTCTGCTATCTCTTTCCCAGTGATGATCTTCTATCTTTATTGCATGGGAAATGCACTTCTACCACAGTTCAGGAGTTACAGAACATAAAGCTTCTTGGCAGAGCGTATTTATTGCCTACCTCCATGCTTCTTCCCTTCTCTGCAGCATTGAACAAATTAACTTTTCTTAGCTTGCCCTTGACAAATGCTCAAATCAATTCAATGGGATTGAACTCACAATGAGCTATGGCTAACCAAACAATTTGAACGTCAGATCACACTTGCTGTGTAAGTTTTTCAAGCATTTTTACAGGTGCTTGAAAGTATGGCCGTGCAAGGACAGTGAGTTTGGATTTTGTCATTTCAAAATTTTCAACATTCCGAGGCAAAGCAATGTTCTTCTTAGAAAGCCACGATATTATTTCACTTTTTCTCCACTTAATGTTTGGATTCCTCATCGAAGGATCAATCAAGAAGGGTATGATACGGAGCTTGATCAATGACGATGGCAGATTTTTTTGGCAACATGTTTAGGATATTTTTAAACCACTCTTCGTAATGGGCAGAACTCATTTCATTGTGATAGTCCTCAGTATCTTTATTCCCAATAAAACAAAGCTCAGCGCCAGGTAAAAATCCATCTTCACTTCCAATGTGTAGAATTATCACCCTCTTTCCAGCTCCAGATGGAGTTTTGAAACCACCTAGCCATCCATATATTTGTTGAACATGCTCTGTATTGGTTGTAATTTGTTAAATCGGCATGAAGTGACTCAATGATATTTTCTTGCCACCCATGACTCTTAGTATGATTTTGTCCGCACCACATTTCATCTGTAAAAAACAACTTTTACCCTTCAGAACAAAGTTCTTTCATCTTCCTAACAAATGCATGGCGTGATGCTGCTACTGTCACAGATTCCATTAAGATGGGCTTTTGGTTAAGTTTTTTAAAAACGGAATCCCAGTTTTTTACAATATTTAGAAGGGTAGATTGAGACATTTCTGGAAAATCCGTCATATTTTACACGAGTTTGGAATGCAGGCTACCTATAGTTGGAAATAGATTATGCATGTAAAAGTGGTGTATACTTCTCCTAATTGTTCCCAGAGTGAATTCATCGAGTATGATTGACGGCCGTCCTCACCCCGAAGTGTTTTTCTTCTTGAACCAGGTGACAAGCGTCCTCCTTTTGAGCAGCACCAATCCTCTTCCCAGTCATCTTGGACACTCTCAAACTCTTTGAGGAGCCAGGGGAGAAATGAACATGGGAGTGAGCGGGCATTTCCATTTCGCTCTCCCTTAATTTCCGATCACTTCCGGCAATCTGTGAAAAGGACATCAACGAATAATAATTCAAGAAGAAATACGACGAACAAATTTTTATTTTAAAAAAGTTGTCAGCTCTTCTGGCGACAGAAGGACCAAACTTTTCTGCAACAGCACTTCTACTTAACGTTTCAAGTTCAGGGATCATTTTCACCTTCTCTTCCAACGTTACTCCTTTTCTCTTTAACTGAGAAGGCTCCATGTCCTTGACCGTGTTAACATAATGAGCCTTTTTCATCAAAACCCCTAACCAAAGATCCCGGTCAATTCGTGTCCTGCTTCCGAACTGGATGGGTACCAACTAACTCCCACCCCTGATGTCCTAAGGGATGTATCGTCCGATAACGCAAGGGAGTGATGAAAGTGCCTCCGATTGGTCTATGATTCTGACGAGGTTTTCTGCTCCTTTTCTGACGACGTGAATCAGGGTTTTTCATCGGATGGTTCCACTTATCATCTAGTCTTATCTCTAACAAGGATTAGGCTACATAAGCCTTACCAGATTCCGCGTCACTCCGGAGGATCGCAGCTGAGAAGATATATTTTAGGACAGTTTTTCTATCACTGGGTAGGAGCGAAAGGTGAGAAATGTACACTATTGTACGACATAAATATGTATGCGCGTATGTACATTTTGTACCGTTGATTTTGCATGCGCCCAGATCAAAACATCATTTATAATTAATGCAACAAACTAAGTGATCGTTTGAACCAAGCAAACTCCTATATTCTCTGATTTACTTGGCTGTTGGTGACGGAAGAAGGGAAGGGCAATGTTTACTTACGAAGAAGATACCCTTCCTCAATGACTACATCGAAAAACGCTCAATCATCGAAAGCTCAGAAATCACTTGGAGCGAAATATGAATGCATACACATGTTCCGAGTAATATTAATTATCGGCAATTGCATTTAAGGATATCAATGTTACGATATGCTGATGTCAGCGGATGTATTTACTGGTATTGGCTCACCCCTACAAAAAACCCTAATTCATTGTATATACGTCAGATTTCAGTAAAGCAATAAATTTGCACTTAATCTCCATATTTTCAGTACTCATCATTCACTTCGTTTTTATTTAATAAGTGATTCTAGTTTTCTTTTTTAGTACCCTGTCCATTGTGTACATGTCTTTACATTTCGAAGAAGGCATTACTTATTTCCTTATTATGATGAGAAAAACTCCACAATACTTAATTCCATGTCCACAGTTACTGGTGTAATCCATTTTAGTATTATTTAAATTAAGTTTTTATGCTGGTGTGCCTTGAATTCACTCATCTATTTTTGTTTGAGTTTATCAACAATTTATGAACCATGAAATTTATTTAACTTATTTACACCAGAGGCGTACGGAATTAGCTGATGTGATCGATGGGATCATATTCTAATATAGATAGAAAATGGAAGAAAATCCACGAAAATACTTTTGTTTATTTGGCTCGTGTTTTCTGTCTACATTATCATGTTTTGCTTCCACTCCATGTCACCAGAATCTTCAGAATTAGGGATCATATTCTGATTTACGCCTTAATATTTCCAATTAATGAATCAATAGGACATAAGGAAAAGGCACAATAAATATTCAGTTCAGATCATTGTAAAACTAGTTCTCCTTAGGTCATTTGATGCCAAGTAACGTGTTTGAAACACACCTCTAGCAAAATCAGCTGACATTAATGTTTATGTCTTAACATTCTCACTGGTTAACCTCCTTAATGGTATTAGACCACCCGGTGGAGCACCAAGGCACAAAACAACACCACGCCTTCATTTTAACACAAATCCGACAAGCAGACAACATATGACATTGCCACCATGCAAAAATAGCCTTAACAATGCATTTCACTCAATTGAAAGTGCTGGTCTTGCGGGATTTCCTCCGCGTTGGTCCATGATTCCCGTTGGAAATCCTGGAAGACCGGCATTTTCAAGCAAGACATCCCACGGAAGCCTACACGAGGATATCACTTGATTATTTAAAGGAGGCCTTAATTGTCCAGTCCATGAGTGCTACCAACCAGCAAACTTAATTGTAGCAGAACATAGTTGGAAGTGCAAGAAGAGACCTTGTGCTCATACAATGCCTTATTATTAACCCTTTATACGCATGTGCCATTGTATTTGAAAATTACCATTGCCATATCTTGATATTACATTCATAAAGTTCATGCTTTTTTTGTTTGGACATTTTAATTTTTGATCATGCAACAAATTTCATAATTTTGTTTTGTGCATGTTTTCTTGTGCATTATACTCCTCTATCGAACTAAGCTATTAATTTTACCTTTTTGGTAATGCAAAATTTATTGTCATTTTTTGCCTCCTTTTTAGATGAAAATTTCACTACTCAATCACTTCTGTCCATAGAAAGTGTTACTTTTTTGGCATAAAATCTGTTTTGACCCCTGAGTGTTGGTGTAGTATATTTATTGAAGATATGGCTGCATTAGCAAGCCACAGTGAAAAAGTGAAAGGAAGAGTTACAGTACTGGACAAGTTAGTTTGAATTTGTCTTGCAATAATTTTTGAACTCCGATCTAACTATTTAGCTCAACACAGGAGTAGAGGTTCCCTACATTGTATGTACCTAGAATCAGGAATTACTGCTTTCTTGGTTCTAAAAAATCTCATTATAATTTTAATATTTCAGGGCTACAGTGTTGGAGTCATGAAAAAACTAAGGATCTTTTCTCCCTGCCACAGAAAAGCGACGAAGAAGTGAACAGTGAACTGTATGAGGACATACAGTGCTTGTCTCTTGAAGATTTTAAGGTCTTCAAAAAGTTAGTGTCTGTAGATTACCTATGGATGAGGTATTCGCCCTCAATATGTAGTGTGCACTAAATTTCATACATGTGTATTTGGAAATTGTGGGGGAATTCATGTAGACGTGTTCATGCCTCCAATTTTGGGTCATTATTGGCGTCGAGTTCCACATTAATATTATTAGTATGGCTATTTTTATTGAAGAAGATTGGCAATTTCTACATCATTCTACATCATCATCAGGTCACCTGATGATGATGCAATACATCGAAACCGGTCAGTTTGAAGTTTTTTTTGTGGAAAATTGCGAATCGTCTTTAATTATGTTATTCCACCACATCACGCCTAAAATGACTTTTTATTAGTATGGCTATTCTACCAATGTCGTTCCTCGTGGACTATGCCTTGTGTGTTCCTGGGACTGCTAGAGCTGCACTGACGGGATGTTTTGCTCGTGGTAGGGTCGCCCATGCCAGATAGGTGGATGGGTAGGAGCGCGATTGAAGTTAGTCCATGTCATCCCACTGGGGCGGCATTTCGTGCATCAAGCTAAAAAACACTGTTGAGGTGGGTAATGGGAAGCCAGCTCAATTAAAATCTCCCAAGAACACAATGGACTTGAACAATAGAGATTTGAATCGTTGTATCTATGGGGCCCGGGTCCAAATGAGTGGGTGGGTGTCGTGCCTTGCATTAGGGTAAGTAAGGACTCTGTAGTCAGCATCTCACAAATTCTTGCACTTAGAGAAAGACAGAAACAATGGCAGCAGGAGCAGTGGTGAAGAAACCATTACAAACCTCACATAAGAGCCGCGTTGTGCCGAGCTAAATACACTGACTTGGTGTAGAAACTACAGCTGGAGAGGTGATGACTCAATGTCTCCGGCAGGGCTCTGCCAGCCATGCATCTCGTGTCTGCTACCTCCGCCTTAAATATAAGGCAGCGGTACACGAGGGTGTTTATGACACCATCCTGGCATGCGAGGAAGAATCCTTCGGTCTCAGACTTCAGACCCGCGGAGCGTAGGAAGGCAAACTTCAGCTCATTCGATAGCCTATACTTTTCCATGTTTCAATAGAAACATCCATGCATAGGCATATCGAAATGCGCCGTCAGCAAGGTTTTCTGCTCGGCTTTCCTTACCTCGAGCTTGAAAACATCTGCCTTCAATGACAAGATGGAAGTGTCATTATCGCTTCTGTCAGATGACTGGTCAAAGTTCAGACCAATTTCTTGTGCTGCCTGGGTCTTCCCATGTCAAATCATCCAGAAATTTTCAAAATGACAGCCACAGACTCAGCTTTTTATGAAATTTGTGTCACTAGGTACTATCACCAATGTAATAACCCATGCAAAATATTTCCACTCTCACCCTCAAAGTTTGTAAGAAATGAGGGGTCAAAGTTTGGGAAGTTTGCTCATGAAGTAGTAGGATTCAACTTTCTGAACAAAGTAAAAATTCATAGCTCAGTAACCAATTAACTTATCACCATGAAATTTTTACTACTTGTCTATCCAAATTCATAAATTCCATAGAAATATTTTCTATCGCCCTTGCGTAGCTATGTTAGCCACTTTTTTGTCATTAGTTTTCAATTAACCTAGTTTTTGAACTCTAAAACATTACTACATATTTTCACAATTATCACCCTAAGGCAGAATAGTTAACTCTTCCCATTTTTTTTTAAATTTTACCTAAATATGTGCCCTCATTGACTGCAAAATAAAAATGGTGGTGTTTTGACTGCCACTGTGAGTATTTCAGGTTTTACTTTTTTTCTGACTCGGAGAGAGGGATTTTGGACACCCATTACACAGATCCTAAGCATGACTGTATCCAAATGCATACCTTCATGAGGAAATATTTGGAATAATGGTCAGTGAATGAAAGGCCTGGCATGTACTTTTAGTGTATGTGCCTTTTGTTCACATAATTTTTTCAAACAATAATACTTGGCTCATGGCAGCCGAAGGGAAAAGAGCCCAAACGTAACTGTGCACTTTTTGATTGATGCACTTTTTCAGGCATTTACCTATTTTTACAAGTGGTAAGTTCAACAAAAATGTGGAATTTAAGAGTGAAATTTGAGTTTTTGAACTCGGTATAGTAATAGTGTATCGAAAATGCCATCTGCTGTGGTGTCGCTCAGTGTATATTGATCGATTATCGATACCGATTATCTATATACACATCCGTAAATAACCTGCCTTTGAGCCAGTGAAATTCCTAATTTGAACTGTAATAACAACATTAACTCAGTGATATAATGGTGGACTAAGTTTGTCATCTTCAGTGGTACAACTTTTGTATGACCTTCAGGGATATTTTGTAATTGCATGAGAAATGTAATTTTCTGTGATAGACGTGGTAATTTACATGTTGATAATCCAGAAAAATAGGCATACCTTGATTGATACTCTAATTTCCTTGAGTAACTCCACACCAAAAAAGTACTGATGTATCAATCGAGTTAATGGTGAATGAAAGCCACTTAAATCATGTTCACTTATTATCTTTGTAAGGATTAAGACTATATCTAAACTAAACTATATGCATTGCACTTGGTGAAGGGGTTTACCCAGGGGGGTTATTTTGTAATTTCACCTTTTTAATGGCTCTTTGTAGGAAGGCAGGAGATCCGTTTCGCTCTCTTAATGATCGGCTCACGAACAGTTCGTGAATTGTCGAAGCTTCTGTCGGTAGCGCTATCTGTTGCTGTGTGTCTCGGTGTGCTGAAGTTCTTCACGTTGTGCAAATTCCAAAACTGCAATTTAAAATCGTTTGTATCTTTCTCGCTCTTGCATTTTTTTCCAACTCAAGCTTCAATTGGAAACGACGGTGGCTCCATTTCACGTTCTTTATGAAGATGAGATGGGAACTAATGGCAGGCGGGGATAATGAAGCGGATCAAGAGTCGAAAGATACGGATCAGGGCGGATGAATCGTCTAAAAGACCAGCACATGACCGACAGTTCACCGCTTGAGATCCGAAGATGGTCACGCCGCCTGGGTGGCGGAGTTTAACTATGAAAAAGCGACATTTTATGACGTATTCTCACTGAAGTGAGATTACAAAATAACCCCCCAGATGTCAGCTGAAAGTGGCAGTGACAATTTGGGCTAAGTGAAACCTGTATCAGTTGTGCTATCCAAGAGATGTCAGAAGCACTGAAACCACCACTCGAGTGGATACATTCCCTCAACTTACGTTGAAAGGAGATAACTAACATTTAAGTTTCTTTTCTAGTATTGTGGTCACGTATAGTGTGGATGCATAAGCTCACACAAGTCATCTTGGTCAATGAGTATTCATTTTAGAAACACCCCATCAATCAAATTATATTAGAGACAATGTTGAACACTACGGTATAAACATTGTTATGGTGCATCACACGATTCAACATGCAAATCCTTACCCATTTTCAGCCTTAATATAGGTGAACTCGAAAAATTTTAAAAAAGAAAAAAATAGATAAATACTAAAAATCTTTATTTATTATAAATATAGCTGCCTTTCTCTCAACACATTACAGGTATTCAATTATCATACTTTCTGGGTAAAAATTGTTCTTTCCATTACAAACTACATCTCAAATTCATTCAGTCATCCCCTTCCCTCGTAATGAACACAACAGTATCACATAATTAATTGAGGCCTTTTCAAAGGTTCTTTCGTATGTATAAATTCAACCAGTGTTGTTGTGATTCCTCTTATACATTAATTTCCACGAGCATCAACCAAATAAAAAATTATTGAATTAAGATATTGAGAGGTGATGAGTCATTGAGAATAGTAATTGGGCTCATGGCAGTAGTATTTTAGGGGGATCAATGGCAATATTTCTGAGTGATTTTTCACTTGAATGCATTACACTTGACTGATTAGCAAACATTCACAATGCCCATGTGAGGAGAGTGAGTATGATTCAACCCCAAAACCATTGGTTATTCAAGCAGGCAGACATCGACTTGATCAGCCAGCTTCATCAATGATAGAGGTGAGAATGTTAGGTAAGCAGGGAGATGGGATGGCCTGTACTCTTCTTTGGAAAGTACAATTGCTCACTTAAGATTCCATTGACATGGGTAGAAGGAATGCTTCTCAGATTGTACGTAGTTGTTCAAAATTCAATGTAAATGACTGATCGTAGGCGGCAATGGAAAAGAATCGGCGGTTGCAGACCACGCCCTCTCGGGAGAGGGCCACCGGATCTTGACCGAGGAGACGAAGGTCATCTCGAGGGAAAAATCGTATTTTCCTCGTTTAATTCGAGAGGCCGTCGAAATTGAGAAGAGGCCGCAGAACTTCAACAGAGATGACGGCATTCGACTTAGCGCGGTCTGGAAGAAACTCTTCCTAGGTGAACGACCCGCACAACTCACTGACGTCAGCAGCGGGGGGGGAGCGGTGAAAAGGAACGGCAACCAGCCAAGGCCAAGAGACAGGGGGAGGGGGGACACGGGTCCCCCATAAATAGCAGCATCTTCGCTTCTTAATAATCATTTCCCTGATGACGTGCCCTGCAACGGGTATGAAAGCTTGGAGTACGACAATGCCTGTGACGCAGCTGCCACCGAAAGTGACAACTGGACATCAATGTAAATGAATTTGCCAAATGAAGAGTGTAAGTATCTATAATCACAGAAGGGAATCGTGGGCCTCTGAGTCTCCTCAAATTGCCTCTTTCCCCAATATCCACGCAAGCCACTCAGGGCAGACTTCAGGGGACCCTCCACTTGTATCTTGGATATGAGCCTTTATATGCTCGGTCTTCTTTTTATAGTATCCCTGCCAATCTTGCCAAACCTAGGAGGAATTGAAATGTAAATTAGTGCCATCATTGATTATTGTTTTAATCAGAGAAAAAGCAACATCATTCGATTGATTTTGCCTACCTCTTAGGTTTCTTTAATTCCTCCACTTAAGCATGCAGTTAGCATATTAGTTAATTGAGTCCACAGGTGTAGCTTTGTCATTTTTTTGCAATAATTTTATTGGTTACCCAATGAGGTACCCATTATAAAATGTATCATCTCCTCATTTTGCTGGTGTGACACCCTGGAATGGCCATCAACATTTGCCATCTTACGGTATTGATATAAAATGAATAAAGGTAGATTAGTAGGTATGCATGTGATGATTACATTTCGGATTGTAACTTTTAAAACTAACGCTCTGTTTGTAATAGGATCATTTTTATTTTTTTATACTTGACATTTTTGACAACCTTTACTTGACACAAGTAAATAAGTTTATATTTTAACAACCCTATGAAAATTCAAGGAATGCTTCTGTGATGAATTCTCAATATACCACCACGGAACATGGAATAGTAAACTTGGTATTTCCACAGTTATTTATCTCACATTGTGACCATGGTTTCGACGATTAAAATCAAAATTATTGTACCAGAAAAAAAGTGGAAAAATTGCTGTCCAAACCATTTATAGAACGTCCTCCCAGTGTGAGTGTTGATAAGTGGAGGACATTTCATTACCTGGGTAATGTGTCCCTCCTAGTTACCAAGGTTTTCCCTAGACTTAGCATCAGACCTGCCTTTCACAATAATTGTAACCTGAAAAATCTATTTTCCAAATCCAAAGGCTTTATTCCAAAGTTGGAAAGAAGTGGTGTGTACCAACTCAAGTGTGAGCGCTCAGCGATTTAAATCGGCCAAACGGGAAGGAAGTTCCAGGAGAGAAGCATGAAAGAGAGCACATATTTCATGTTTCAAACATAAAAATTTAAACTCAAACTTTGCCAAGCTTCTTATGGACAACGGTCGTGAAAGTGATTTTTTTCCCCGGGCTTAATACATTTTGAAATGGAAGGGCCCCCTTGGCTAGATGCTCTAGAGCAAGTGGAAATTCGTGCATGCTGATTGCAATATTGTAAACGATCCTTTGTATGCCTCCCGCTCCCCCCTCCCTGTCAACCTCAACTGTATAAAAGTGACAACATTTCGTTAATGTGTGCCTGATGATGACGTTAATCATCAAAACCATGATCGTAGTATGAGAAATGAAAACTAACTATGGATGTACCAAGTTTATTCTTCATTCATTATGTATGAAAGCTATATTCCATCAAGTAATGCCTGAAACCATCAATTTTAATAACAATATTAATCTTTAGGGGTCAAAAACGGACCAACAGCCTACTAGTGGCATCAAAGTGGCATCCCTAGAAACTGCTTCGGCCGGCTAATGGTGGCCGTCTGCTTGTGGGGTTAACCTCCCCACTCATGGAAATCCTGGATTCCGAATAATTATAGTAACGCCACCCACAACCAGCCCTTCTCGGATGAGGGCCCTAGCAAAGTTGGGTGTGGCAAATCTATGCCATCGAAGAAGGGAGCTCGCATGGAGTGGACGGAGACCCTGAGGGGAGACCTTCTAGGTTGCCATGCTGCCAGTGAGCCAAGTCGCAGGGGATACATGGCGAGGATGCACTCTTTGTGGTGTGAGATGCATCCTGAATATAACCATCTGTCACAGCAGAATCTGCGCGACTGCGCCAATCACCTGCACAAGAAAACGACACCCCAACCACAAGGTCAGAGTAGTACACCACCGGCCGAATTTTCGGTGAAGGGAGACGAGCCGAAGGCCGATTCTTATCTACTTAAGCGGTTGGAAAGCACGATAAACTACGATGAGACGACTACCAGGCAGAGAAATATTCATCATAAAATTTCTCTGCGGGACCAACAGCTGTCCCAGTTGAATGGCGTCGTAGATATGATCCTGACCGAAACGACCAGCCTCTGGGAAATAGACTGCGTGGTATATGCTGCCGCCACACTGTTGGCATCTCCCCGAGTGCCTGCCACTTGGGAGACTAAAGCAGCAAACAGGCTTAAACAGCTTAATGCCAAAATCACGCTGGCAAGACAACAGGTGTCGAGATTTCAGTGTGTGATGGATTACCTTTCCTCCGATCGGGCCTTTACGCCGAAGGTCAAGCGCATTGCGCGTGCAATCCGGAGAGACCACCACACACTGAACAAAAGAGGGCTGCTTATCCTTAAGCAGCACGAGGTGGATTGAGTGCGGGCACTTACAACGGCGAGGCAGAAGTTGGTCAAGAGGACCAACTCTGGGAAGGAGAACTCCACCTTCTCCTTTCAGCCGTCCCGGCTCTTCCGACCTGTTGTCCAAACACCACCAACTCTCCTGGAGGTGGAACGTTTCTGGAAGGACATCTACGAGACCATGAAGCCATTCAACAAAGGTACTCCAGCCATTGCCCACTTTAAAGAGTTCTGTGACCGCCACCTAGCGGATATGGATCGTCCCATCTCATCCACGGAATGTGAAGAAGGCCTTCACTGCTCCAGGAATGGACGCAGTGAATAACTTCTGATGGAAAAAGTTCCCTTCCACGCACAAACACCTTGCCAGAATCTTCACATCATACCTATGAGGGACGGAGCCAATTCCGTTCTGGTTTGCTGAGGGGTGATCGGTTTTAATACTGAAAAAGGGAGACTTGTCCGATCCGAAGAACTACCGCCCTATAACCTGTCTCAAAACTGTATGCAAGGCGAAATATCTGGTCCTTTCCCGGCGTATCTACTGCGTGAACGTTTCACGGGTCCTCCACCGGGTTAAATTGCGTCTATGTCCGCCGACGTTTCGATTCCCGACTCGGTATTCGTCTTCAGGGCTTCTGAATTCATTCAGAAGCCCTGAAGACGACGAAAATTTTCCGGTGCAACTAGAAGCAAAGTTTAGAAATATGACTTTTTCCCCCATTACCCCGGCATCGCGAGAAAAAAAATACGTCGAATGTCACGCGGGTAGCCTACATTCGCCGGGATCAGGCGGACATCGAGAGCTAGTGTACTAAAGGAAGTTCGATCCTATCTCAGTTTACTGTTTTCTTTCAGTTATTGCATCGAAAAATTTATAATTCAATTTTAAACCCTTACACCTGAGTACTCACTTTTTATACTTTAATTGTTTAAATTAAATGTACGCATGTTATGGGGTTTGTGCGCCCACAAATAATGTGAACACTAGCCGTTCTGGTAAAAGCGTGTTTATTGTACCGCTGAACTACAGCCATTGGCGCCGGACGGCGGATCCGAGCGTCGGTCGAGCCGAATGTCACAATGGCCGCGGGAGAACTGCCGTTCTCCTTTCCTCGCGTTGCCGTTGCTCCCCTCTGGCGGATCGGGCGCTCACTCTCGATGACTGAATGGCGAATTGCGCCGCATCGTCTGTCCGCCTTGGCTGCTACACACCCCCCTGGCAGTAATTAGCCCTGCGTGAGAGGAGAGGAAGAGAAAAGAAAAAAAAAACAAAACTCAGGTGCTGTAGTCCACCAGGTAGGGCGGGAAATGGACTCGTCGCCCGGATCTGGTGGTCCTCTGCTCGGGTAGGTTGGCCTGAGGGTCCGGTTGGTGGGCAGCGGGCTGGTCTGGTGGGTCTGGTCCATGGGGTCCCGGCGGGTACGGTGGTCTCGTACCCTGAATCATGTCGTCATCGGGGGAACGTCGGCTGTCGGCCAGCACCCCGTCATTGTTGACGACGAATGCTGGCTTTAAGCGTTCCAGGGACACCCATGTATCGCGTCCTCTGACCCTGAGTAAGTAGTCCCTGTCCTTCCTCTGGCGGACCTCGAAGGGGCCGTCATATGGCGGTTGCAGCGTCCCGTGCGTGCGGTCATTCCGCACAAAGACGTGCGAGGAGGTGGCAAGATCCCGAAAAATAAATATTTTGCGGGCCCCGTGGTGCGATGCCGGTGCTGGAGTCAACTTCCTGACGTGTGACCGAAGCTGAATCACGTAATCAGTCGGGTCGTCTACGGTGCTGCTGGACGAGGGACGCAGGAATTCACCCGGGAGTTTTAGAGGCTCTCCGAACACCATTTCCGCGGACGTGCAGGAAAGATCATCCTTCCAACTGGCGCGTAGACCGAGGAGGATTCCGGGCAAGACGTCCACCCAGCTTGTGGTCTCGTGGCAGCGAATGGCAGCCTTTAATTGCCGGTGGAAGCGCTCCACCATACCGTTCGCGGCAGGATGATATGCCGCCGTTCGTAGGTGCTTGGCCCCGCACATGTCTGCCAGTTGGTGGAACATGCGGCTATCGAATTGTCGTCCCTGGTCGCTGGTGATTCTGGCTGGAGTCCCGTAGCGCGAAATCCACTCGCGGAAAAACGCTCTTGAGACCGTCTCCGTGGATATGTCCGGTAGCGGTATCGCCTCCGGCCAACGTGTGAAACGATCTACACAGGTGAGACAATACTGAAAAGTGCGAGAGGTAGGCATGGGTCCAACGATGTCAATGTGGACGTGCTCAAACCGTGACCCCGGGGCGATGAATTTGCCGACGGGAGGGAACACATGCCGCGACACTTTGGACTTCTGGCACGGAATACACTCGCGTGCCCACGTCCTACAGTCCTTGCTGAGGGAAGGCCACACAAATCGCTCCGCCATAAGCCTAACTGATGCCTTTACACCCGGGTGGGACAGGGAGTGCAAGGAATAAAAAACTTGCCGTCGGAGTGCACTGGGTACGTAAGGTCTGGCGGCGGTACCGGAAAAATCACAATATATGTGGACCTGAGCGTCCGGGAAAAAGGTCTTTCGCAGTACGAGGGAAGTGGAGTTGGATTCGAGTTCCGTTTTTAGTTCCTCATCGGTCTGTTGAGCCAAAGCGAAGGCTTCGTGGCTCACAGCGGCACCGATCGCTTCCACTCGTGACAGCGTATCTGCCACCACATTTTCCTCGCCGGATACGTGGCGTATGTCCGTAGTAAATTGCGATATGTAGTCCAGATAGCGGAATTGTCTGGGCGAGCACTTGTCGGCCTTTTGGCGAAAGGCGTAGATGAGGGGTTTATGGTCAGTTAGCACTGTAAAGCTCCTTCCCTCTACCATATGCCGGAAATGGCGGATCGCACAATAGGGCGCTCACTCTCGATGACTGAATGGCGAATTGCGCCGCATCGTCTGTCCGCCTTGGCTGCTACACATGTATCACTCAAAAATTAGGGATGGTTGGGTTGGATCCAAAGACCCATGTATCTTTCATTTCATTCGCTACCGAAATCATATCCGAACACTATAATATCGTATCCGGATCGGAAATTTTTAAATTTTGCGGCTTAGTAATCGATGCGCTCCGCGAATGGAATGTAGGTACGGTAGATATTGACAAGGAGAGGATTTGTAACTCGGGTCACGAAATGAAATGAAAGTGTTTCCGTGCTACTAGAGTAAAATAAAGAAATACATGTCTTGGCTTTTTTTCTCCTACAGAGGCCCGGATGCGCGGGAAAAAATTAAGCAGAATGTCACTTACATTCGCCAGACTAGCATGAACCGATGATAATGAAGTTTTTAATAATGTGAACTACTGTCGGCGCAGAAATTATGTGCACTCGAGTTTGAATACAAATAACAAATTAACAGCTAGGCTTACAGAAAAACGAATCACACCGTAGCTTTTCTTACTTCATTCTGCGTTATTGAGTAGCAAATTTAAATTTTTAAAACGTATTTTCATATTTTTTACAACGGTTATGACGTAAAAAGTGCCTGTTTTTGACGGTGTTCGAGCAAAGCACCGACTTTGATGAGCCGTAAATAAATACCAAGTCATTCAATTGCAACCAAAGTTTAAATTGTTTTAGATATACATGTTTTCTATGCATACTGTAAGTTTCCAGTATATAACTTAAAAATAAAAAGAGTTGTTATCAATTTTATAAATAGTTAGCAATTCAAAACTGGGGTGTCGTAGAATTTCGTTCTTGGTGGCGTTATAATCCGCATGTCCTGAACGTATTCAATATGTAATTGTCTAATATTTCAACTCATTTGTTTAATTTATATCGATTGGTATTGGATTTATTATATATTGGCGAAAGCGAGCTCCCTCGGCAAGAGACTGGCATTGTTTAAGCCGTGCAGTGTTGCCGCGTACATCCTCTCCTGGTCGCCAGCGCCTGGCTTCGCTTGTCAGCGGATATCAACGATAATGTAATCGCATCATTTAACAACAGCTTAGCCGATATTGTAGGTGAACCCGGTGAGGGAATGAATAGGGTGAATGACGAGAAGATATTATTGAGATATCTATTAAAAATAATATTTTCACTCCATTGACCCGTGGTTATTTTCCGTGATATTAAATTTCGTGTTATATGTAAGTATTTAGAATACAAAGCGGTGATTTTGCACACTTGCCCCTGCATACCGTACTGTAAAAACCCACGTACCATGCGCACCGTTTTTTCCCCAGAAATGATAGTTGAGGATCTTACACGAGTTCCTCATCTCTCTGCCCTTCCCGGAAGTCCCTAGGGTAGCTGGTCCCCTAGAAGCTCTTGATTCCGTCAGTAAGGGTTGTGGATTGTTCATGTGCTTGCCATTTCAGGCCATCACTGACCTCCACCCGACCCAACGCTATCTAGCACACCCTTTCACCAGTATGCACATACATCATGTTCGCGTCTACGCGTCTGTTTTTCAGAGGCTACATTGTTAATTTTCGAGTTTCTTTCGAAGGTCGGAATGTATCTCTGTGTCGATTCTAAAATGAACAAGTGCAAAAAGTTGCTGTCTTTTACGGCAAGCGAAAAACTAAAAGTGATTGAAGACTGAAGAAATAGGAAATCATACATGCCTGACGAAAGTACGATGTGCCCGAATTGTGCGTATGGAATTGGAGAAAGAACATGGTTGCAGTACTTCATAACAATAGGAACAGAAGAGCCTTTAGGGGAATATATATATACCAGTATCCCATCTTAGAACAACAGCTGTCCGAGTGCATAAGGAATTGAATTTGACGCAGTTTTACGGCTAAATGGGTTTCATCGGGGAAAAGTTTCGATCATTTTTACGTAGCTTACGCTTGAAAATTGCACTTTACGCTATGGCATTCGGCAGTAACTTCCTCGGTATCGTTCATACGAAAATGCAACTTGTAAACGTTATGTGCGGCTTGTAAGAGGAGGAGCAGTGGCTGCATGTGTCACGTCTTAAGACACTGCTAACTGTCGTGGCATACTGTGAACTAAAGTCTTCGGTATCAGCATCACTAGAAAGACGACTCCCCACAATGGCAGGAACAACTTTCATTTCTCCCGTTAGCGCAGCTTTGGGAGTCATTGAAGCCCTTATGCCATTGTGGCAGGGCATAGACCATGAAGAAGGGTGCTCAGCAATAAAAAATTTAAATCTTACAACTTTAATTAGGTAATTAAAAAAATGGTGAACTATACAAAAAATGAAGTGTGAATAATGTTGAAATACTTTTTTTGATGTTGAATCCAAAACATAACCAAATGCGTGACCAATTTTGAATCAAATATACTATCCACATAAGCAATTGAGATGAAATAACTTGATACTTGCATTTACCTTTTAATTGCTTAAAAAATTATAAGTTAAATACGTCTATTAAAGTAAACTTGGCAAATTTTTCACTACACAGGCACCAGGATGAAGTGCTGAAGCCCAATAAATAGTGAAAACATGGCCGACATTTAACACTTAACTTGCCATTCCCTTCAGTTATCCTTCATCATTCTTATCAGCCTTCTAAGTTATTGTCGTTTATTGATTATCTGCATAAGTAGTTGATGGTGAACTCATCCATATTTCCGCTATGTGTGTCTTAGGAGAGTACCCAGGAGACTATCTCCAGTGAGGAACTTGTGGAAGCAAGATGATTTCCCAGGTCTGGAGAAGTTTTCTCGTGGCAAACACCGCTGTGGGGAAAGAGGCGGTCGCCAGCGGATGGAGGCAAAAGATGGCAAGTTGCAGGACACCAATGGAGGCCAGCTGAATAGTGTGTCCACCCAAACCGATAATCTGCAGTTCGGCATTGACTTAAGTGCTCCTACGCCTGATGCACTGCTATTTAACAAACTGCCCAAGGAGTTAAGAGGCACAGTAATGAACATTATCTATCAAAATAATGAAAATCAGAGTTTGATTATGCTTCTGTCATGCCTGTTATACAAATTCATGGTTAGTGTCCTTCAGAACTGCGGAACCATAGATGCTTTAACTGATTCTGATGCAGAAAACATCAAGTCAGTACTATTTAATGAAATGAGAAGCCTGAATTATTTTTCCTCTAGGGCCACAGTAGGCCGAAACCGAGTGGAAAGTGTAAATATTTGTTTCACTAGTTTGTTTGAGAGGTATCCTGGTCTGAAGGACGTGCCTGGATTTTCTGACATTGTTTCTTCTTGTCCATCACGCCCAGCTGTGTAATGCATAATGTGTATTGAAAAAAATAAGGCATATACTTTACGTTGAATTTGATGTTAGTATCATCAGTGTTTGAGTACTCTTTTGTTTCTAATTTACATTTTTGTAAGCTGTTGAAGCTCATGATAGTGATTACTATTTGTTCACGATATACCTAGGTCCTTTATAATTCTTTCATTATAGATAAAAGTAGGTATGTTATTGGCCTCTTTTGTGATGTGCAAGTTTATTTTCTATTTGATACTCTTAAAACTATTTCCATTGCTCTTTACAATACATCTGAAGATGAAGTAAGATGGCTTGAAGAAAAGCCTCATTGTTTGCTAAAGAAATTTTTGAAAGAGTTCCAACATATCTCCTCAGTTCCAAGATATCTCAGACAATGGCACTTAACGTGTGGAAGTTATAGTCAAGTTATAGATTATTATAGTAAGTATTATTCCTCCATGATGTAGCATCATAGACTTTTTTATGTCATTCATTGTGTATTCTACGAATGTGCAAAGACTCATTTTATGTAAAATTTTGATTTCCATTTTGTGATATTATTGAATTGGTATATTTTGTGTTAATAAAAGTTAAGTTTTTTTTATGAAAACTATAATTTTGTGATTTCTGCATTTTTCATAAGCATTTTAAAAGACACTCATGAAAATACTGGAGTAAAAACAAATACATATGTGAACTCCACTTAAGATTTATTCTAAGCATGAATTAGGTTTCACCAACATGTGTCATCATTTGGTGATGGTAATTATCGCGGTGGTGAAGTGGAATAGCCTGCAGTTTGACATTCATTCAGTGCCTCTGTGCACGGGAAAAGAAAAACTATGAGACATGTTATGCCTTGGTTCAGCCCACTATTCTTTCTATCTATGGTCTGATAATTGCCGATGGCGGGCACGAGAGAGGTGTGAAATCATAAGTCATGCTTGCTGTGTATCACTGGCCACTGGTACATTCAGACTGGAATCTATTTAAACAAGTGCGTCTTTCTTGGAGTCATGCAATATTCACGTCATGATGGAGGAGGGCTGAGTGAGTGATTGCGCCGAGTCTTTCCATGCATATACTTTAGTAGTAACAATGCATAAAGCGTTAAGTTTAAATTTATTACAACTTATTTTATGATAATCAGTGAGTACGATTTGATATAAAGAAATTATTACAACTCTAATAGATTTTCAATTGTGGCATGTGACAATATCCATTCTTTTAACAACCTGAAAGTTTTGTTTATATCAACTGTATTTTTGATATGTTCAGGTACAAAATTGAATATTTTAGGGCCTATAAATACAAATAGATTTCTTATACAGAGTGAGATTTGGTTTTGGAGGTCATATAACTCGTTTTCTTCTTAGATCATATACTTTTAGAATTCAAAAGAAGATTGTAAGATCTATGTGTAATGCCCAGTTCAGGAGCCATTGCCGACCTCTTTTTAAACAATTAGATTTGCTTACCGTGCCATCTATTTATATTTACTGTACATTGGTTTTTACCAGGGAAAATTTATCTTGGTTTGTAAAAAATGAGTGTTATCATGAACACAAGACAAGACATAAAACTGATCTACATGTAATTCAGCAAAATTTTAAGGTCTCCTCATCAGGTCCCAGAGTTATGTGTATAAAATTGTACAATGCCCTTCCGGTGCATTTAAAAAACACTCAAACAATGTCTGCATTCAAATGCCAGCTAAGGAAGTTCCTGATGTCAAAGTGTTTTTATAGTGTGGAAGAGTACTTTTTGTAGTGTTAATCTATACGTGCCTTCTTTGTGAACCATTTTTATATTTTTTTATCTTGACCTGTCCAATACATTCCTGTAATGTCTCCCGGATGGAATAAATTATCATTATCATGGCCACTTCTGTTTATCGCAGGCAAATTGCCACTCGAAGTAAAACATTTTCAACACTTTAAGAATAAACATGTGTTCTATGGGTAGAAGCTGTTATTGAACAAATACTGGATATGTATGTTCACACTTTTTACTATTTCTTATAATTCTAACTATCTTTTTCTGCATTGATACGACTGGCTGCAGGGAATTATTGTAAGCTGCTCCCCAACAATCAGTCCACACCCTAATCTTGAACCTACAAGGGCTTCGTATAGAGTTTTTTGGAATGGCGAAGGACATCTGTTTCGAATGAATTACAATTTAGAAGCACAGTAACGGAGAGTTTTTGCTAGTTCATTTATATGGTTTTTCCATTTTAGAAATGTATCAATTGTGATTCTCAAATATTTTATGCTATCTACTTGGTCGATATTTTTACGCCCACAACCCTGTTTCAGACAGTCTACATCATGATATGTTAAGTTAGATATAAAATTATAACAATTATGTGGATGAAATGCCATTAATTTGGTTTATCAAATAGCTCAATGCCGTTGTAGTCAAACCATTTAAGTCTTTGTGTGCATTTTTGCAACACTGTTAAAGTTACTTCCACTGTAGCACAGCACAGGCCACATCATTAGCGAAAGCAGTAACTGATCCTTGAAATTAATAATTGCACAAATCATTTATATAAATAAGGAATAGAATGAAACCCCTGACTCCACCAACTTAAATTTGCTGGAGGCCTTACCTACCTGTACACACTTTCTGTTAAGTAACTTTTGAACCAAGCTAACGAGCCCCCTCTGTCATCACTTAGCTCTGACAGTAGTGTTGCATGGTCTAGAGCATGGGTCTCCAAACTTTTCAGCCTGAGGGTGGCATTTCAAACAGCAGTTTGGGGGCCGACTACACACTCAAGGTCCAAATAAAAAAGAATCGAAACATATATGGTGTTTTTAATTATATATTTAATATTGTTTTATTCAGTTATTATCTAATAACACATAGATACACTACACATGAACACCTTTATTAGTGGGGATGGCAAAATTGTTTCCTGGATGTCAAAATAGCAGACTTTTCTGGCTTTAGATTTGATGTCCCTAACATCAACAGTGACCTGAGATTATCATCATTAAGTTTGTTCTCAAATTGTTCTTCACGTATTTCATTCTTGAAAATCTTTGTTCACACAAGTATGTTGTTCCAAAGATTGAAAGATACCTTGATGCAAAAGTTTTGACACTAGGAAAGTCTTCCTTGGGCAAAAACTGGTAAAAACCCACCAGTCCTTTGAACTTGTCCCTAAGAAGGTCATTTGCTTGCAACTCAATGACCTCCAGCTGCAGTTCATCTGGGAAACTGGTCACATCTGCTTATATACCGTTGCTCAGGAGGTCAAGTGATCCCTGATTGGTCCTCATCAATGCTCCGATTGAAATTATTTTTAGCCAGTCAGGAGTCACTTGACCTCCTGAGCAACGGTATATAAGCAGGACAAAATTCTCGTTCGACATCATTAGCCCTGAAGACGATGGCCGGGTTGGACATCGAAACATCGGCATACTTCAAGTTCCTGACCCGGTGGAGATCCCGAGAGCTCTTCATACAGTCAATTCGCCTGGAAAGCACCAAATCCTTCTGGTCACATCTGCTTCAAATGGGTTTTGAAACAGTCTCACTTCTTCTCCTTTGAATCCAAGTCAGAAAACCACTCCTGAAACTGCAGCTGGAGTTCTTTGATGATCTTGCATGCAAATTACGTGGAGAACTAAGCTGTTGCTTCAGCCACGAAGACCTTGCACTGCTGAATGTGCGAAGTGTTTGGCCTGTAGGTACTTGCTCCAAAAACGAGACAAGTTTAGATCTGAAGGCATTTAGGTGGGTGTTTGCTGGTCTCCCTATTCCCGCTCGGTGGGGTAGCTGGGAGAGGGAGCGTGCAGGACAAGGTGCAGCTGGAATAACTCACACCACGGGATAAGGCAAAAACACCTTTATTGTGCGACCAATAAGACAAGGGGTCAAAACAGTGAGCGCCGTCTTACACCAGTGTTCCGCGCGAGCGCTATGTGAGAACTGGGTTCTTTAGGCGCGAAGTCGGCGAGCGATTATCTCGCGGGCGCCGGCCTGGCGGCGACGGAGAGGAGTTATCTCGCCGGCGACGGCCTGGCGGCGAATTGTCTGGCCGCGGCGGCCAGGCTAGCAAGTCTCTCGCAGGCGAAGATCTGGCGAGGAATTAGCCTCTGTTTCCTGCGAGAGCGTGGCGCGCGGGCCGCCGGTGACGGAGGCGCCACAGGTGTATAAATCAGAAACTAGATTTTTCTCTCCTGGGCAGGGTTATGTAAAGTGTTATCTATAATTTACATTTATGATATTCTGTTTATGTTTTATCTATCATGAGAGTGAAAACTGCTGTTGTTTGCTGATTTTATTCCTTCTGAAGTATGTATTGTGTTTTCAATGAATGAATCATCTTCCTGGTCATTGCATTTCATTTGATAGTATTCCTGTTATTTTATTTAAGAAATTTCTCTGTGAGCGAGTTAGTAGTGGACACTACCTTCCGGTAAGTATAACGCGTGATCAAATAAACTAAAATAATATATTCTGCGTAAGGTGAATTCAAAGGAACCGCCGTGATCAACATAGCAACTCAACGCCATCGCTACGGATGAGCTACATACTACTCGCTGACGTCGAAGAGAAACCTATACCATAGGCATAGGCCCTTATGAGAGTGAGCCTTCCGATTCTGATCACTGGTCCCACTAGTCCTCGTCCCGGTCCTCGTGGTCCCGAGTTGACATGCCAGAAGGGGATAGTTGGGTATAGTGGTGTGGCGGTAAGATAGGTGTTATAAGGGAAACTGGTGATGAAAGTGAGTTATGTGTACTTGGATTCACGGCCGTTAGAAACTGTATATCCTTTTTGTTAATCCAGTTATCATTCTACGAAATGGTGGATACTGAGCCTGTGTCAGCATATGCGGTGTACCGCAACCTAGTGCACGTAGGTAAAGGAAGTTATTTGTTGATAGTTCTTGTATGCAACTTTAAATAACCCTCTCTTTCTCTAGGTTGGAAATAAAAAGGTGAATAAGCTGAGGAAAAGGAAAAGAAATACCAAAAGAAAAAGCGGTCATGTGTTGCATGGTAGGTGGATTTGTGTAATGTTAAAGGTTGTAAACTATTGTGAACAAAACTGATCCTTTTCCGTACAATATTCTTTAAGGCGCTACTGAAGAGCATGATCAACCACGTAAGAAGAGGACCATGAAAGTGAAAACCCAGTGGAAAATGTCTAGTAATATCCACGGAGGGAATGCGGTGATCATTAATAGTGAACCGATACAAAGTATTTCAAATGGTGGGTTAGGAGGTTTGTCATTGGCAAGCGTTAATTTACCAACAAAAAGTTGTGCGAAAAGAGCTGCCACTTTAGTGAATTTGGGAAAAAGGAAGAATCGTTTGAAACAATCGGTGAAAATTAGGAAATCTGGAACGAAGGGTAAATCGAAAAAGGGGCTGGAAAATAACTCAAAGAAATTCATGACTTCGGCTGCCTGCCCATTCCATGATGAAGATAAGGACTGTCCTAATAAAGATTCGGAGTCGAATATGGCTGATAATTACAATAGCTTCAGTAAAGGTCAAAAGGTATTTTCATGGTTGATACACCCGGCAACTCCTGAAGACTTTTTCAAGTAAGTACCATGTGTCATCTTCTGTTGAAGCCTGGTTGCACGGTATAATTTATTGTACTCATTATTATTAGAATTTTTGTCCTTTCTTGTGTAGATTATTGTACAATGGACAGTTCAAGATTATAATCAATGGTTAGTCCGTGTAAAATTCGTGAAAGATGCCATTTTCTGGCACGCATTATGCGATTGCTTTTGTTTTTCCCCTACAAAGAGAAAAATCAAAAATATTAATATCAATCTTGTTGGTTTAACTTGGTACCAGACGCTTTCCCGGTCATTGTACTGTTTATAAAGGCCGCTTTACACGATACAATTTTTCGTACAATTTCTTGTACAAATGCTTGTATAAACTGAACGCAATTATATGTTTGTCTGAATGGAATTAGAATAGGTTCTATTTCCCGTTCAGTCATTCAGACAATCGCACAAGCGTTCGTATAATTTGCCACTTTATTCGGAGCAATTTCCTCATACAAGAGTTAGTACAAGGAATTGTAACAAATATAGCGGCATTAAGGCCGTTTACACTACATACTTTTGTACAATTTGAGATTGGCAAGTTCATCCAGGCCATGACACCCACCGACTCAGATTTCAATGAAACGTGGCATGATGTATCTTTTCATGTAGATAGGAAATAATCCAAAGTTTTTCTTCTGTATCTCGACTCGTTTTGTTTTCACAGCCGTGTAAAGTGTTGGTGAAACTGCAGTTTTTCCATTCCCAAGGACTCCGTGGCTAGGTACTTGTACCACCAGATGAAAAAAATTGTATCAATCTTATTTATCACTCAATTGTTGTAAAATTTTGCAGTTTTATCAAAGAAACCATGAGGATTCCAGAAATAAATAGTTATATTCACAAAGGTATCATAAATTCCCAAAACATGTTTGCGTGAAATATTTAATATCTACCAAAGGCAGTATGTTTATAAAGCAAAACTATTTTTTCCCATATACTCTAGATGTTTCCCTTCACCTCTGAAATTAAAACTCTTGGCTTTTTGCGTGATTTCTGAAATAAAAAATGTTAAATATAAAAAATACGCATTTCACTATTCTGATAATCAGCATCAGGCCTGCCTATAGTTAGTTAAAAGAAAAAAACAATATTAGTCAGATTTTCATGACAAATTAGTAAGAAGGCTTGACCTGAAGAATTTTTGGAAACACTGGTCCAGTTTGACTACTAAATAGGTACAAAATAAAGTGAAACTAATTTCTAGAACATTTTAAATGTGATTTTTCTGCTTGCCTTCGTTGTAGGAGAGCAGGTGGCTGTTAACTTTGCAATACATCTCAAAGTATATCCCTGGCAGAAATAATCTCCTCCGTGGTGGGTAGGCGGAGGGTAAAGGAAGGGTAGTACCCTCCATGGTGGGTAGTTACCTCCGTCAACCCATGCTCTACACTCTGTGGAGGGTAATGGAAGGGTTAGCACTACCCTTTCACTACCCTTCTTGCTGGGAACTCCGTCGCTTACCCTCCGCCTACCCACCCACTACACTCCGTGGAGGGTAAGAGATGGGTAGCGCTACGCTTCCTCTACCCTTGCCTGAACGCACACGGCTTACCTGCCGCTTACCCACCGTGAAGGGTAAACGGAGGGTAGGCATAGCTGCCATCTACACTCCCTGGAGGTCTCACGGCTACGTAGGAGTAGTAGTACGTGTGTTTTTCAGATAATAATAATAATTTATTCACACCGAATTGGCAATATGCATTGCATGGTTACGTCAAGGGTCACATGAAAATAAACATCAAGTCATAAAATAAAGTACAGTAAAATGGGTTTACATACATTCATTTAAATATTCACTGATATCATAATAGGCTTTACATGCCAAAAAGTTTCGTAATTTGACCTTGAATTAGGAAGGGGGACACTTTTTTAACTCAACCGGTAGTTTATTGAAAATAATGGCTGGAGAATGATGAGGTCCCTTGAGAGATAGAGGGTGACTTTTGAGGTGGACATCACCTTTTGTGCGAGTGTAATGGTCGTGCCATCCTTCATTCCTTGGAAAATGCTGAGGATGCAGTTTAACTAAAGTGGCACAGTTCAAGATAAATGTGGAAGGAAGTGTTAATATTTTCAGGGCCAAAAAGATAGGTTTACCAGGAGTTCTTTTTGGGACTTGAACCATAGCTTTGATTGCTTGCTTCTGTAGAGAAAATAATTTTTTAGCATGGCTTGAGATTCCCCAGAACATAATGCCGTAAGTTATATGAGCATGAACATTAGCATGGTGAATAAGTTTGAGGGTAGCAGGAGATAGGAGAGGTGCCAGCCTTCTGAGCATAAAAATACCAGTGCTAACTCGATTCATGATGGCCTAGCGATATGAGGTGTCCATTTAAGGTCATCCGAAACCAGAAGACCCAAGTATTTAACACAATTACTGCGGGAAACAGGGTCATTCATCATCAGTTTAAGTTGATGATTAGCCAAAAATGTGCCAGTCTTGGGGTGGAAATCCAGGAAAACAGTTTTATTAGTGTTAATTGATAGATTGTTGTTATTATTGCACCACTCAGCCATCCTAGATATAGAAGTATTGACGGTGTTTAGCAGATCAGGAATATTACTGGAATGTGATAGGCAAGAAGTGTCATCGGCATATAACACAGCATCATTTTGAGGAAACAGGTTTGGCAGGTCATTCACAAAAATAAGAGGACTTGTAACATGACCTAGCTTTTTATATTTTTATAGCAACACGATTTTTTATATTTAACATTTTTATCTCAGAAAGCACAACAAAAGCCAGGAGTTTATTTTCAGAGGTGAAGGGAAACATGTATATGATTATGGGAAAAAATAATTTTGCTTTATACACACACTGCCTTTGGTAGATATTAAATTTTTTACACAACCATGTTTTGGGTAAGAAATTTCCTTAAATCTTATGAAATTAAAGTATTTTGGGAATTTATGATACCTTTGCTAATATAACTCTATTCATTTCTGGAATCCTCATGGTTTCTTTGATAAAACTGCATAATTTTACAAAAATTGAGTGATAAATAAGACCGATACAATTTTTTTCCTCAGTCAGTCCAAGCAAGCCAAACTAACAAGTTTGACAAAAAATAGTGAAAAATAAAAAAATTTGGAATTATAATTGAATGTAGAATGTATTTTCTGTATCAAAAATCTAATTAAATACAATGAAATATTATACTTCACCATTTGAATTACCTAAATTTGACAGACAAAGTAATAGCATTGAGCATATAAAACTACTTTCAAATGCAGTGCAAAGACACTTGCAACAATATATTGAAGAACTTCCTCCAGCTACTTTCAAGACGTTTGTATGTTTGCCTGGCTGATCCAGATCATCCTGAAAAGTTACATAAGGGTGAGGCATGAAATGTACGTTCACGAGAAATTCATTTCATTCAACCTTTTTTCCTATCAATTTTTCAGCATTTCATATAAACATAAGAATAATACCTGTTTTATTGGGGACACATAAGAACTCATCGAAAGTTTTCTAGAGACACGAATAATTGATTTTGTCTGAAGAAGAGTAAACATTGGGTGATAAGTTTCAGAGTAAGGATGAAATTGCATCAGTAAAGGCAAGAAAAATGTGCATGAGATTATTTTGTGTAAGTTATAAAGAGAAAACCTGTATGCTAGGAACTGTAATTAGGTTTATGTATCCTTCAATTTCGCACCACACTCTTCATGTTTGATGAAAGATCATAAGTTATCCCAGTGAATACTAATGCCGAAGTTTGCTCTGGTTATTCAGCTGGGTGAGGGTGTTCTTTGGGGCTGTGTTTAGAAGGTGTAGCCTGCCATCATTTCCTTGTATCAGCACCCTCACTCGGTTGGAAACCCTAGGAAATGAGCAATGTTACCATCTAGATAACATGGACCTATTCAAGTGAAACTGCATGGTAAGAGGTGATAGCATAGAAAGAAAACACACTCGTACAAAAATATTTTTGTGGATTTGGCTCATGTTTTCTTTCTATGTTACAGTAGAACCTTGATAAGAAGTGCAGCAATCTTAGATACGATCTTGATAAGAAGTGTGGCAAGAAATAGTGGCAAAAATTAAAGTTCCGCCATCAACTCAAGTTCGACCTGCTCAACGCATGAGTTGTTCGGTGTTTCCGCCTACATTTCAAGCTCATTTTCCAGAATAATAAAATTCAAATATCGTGGCGTGGTCAAGTGTTATGATGATAATGGATTCGCATTAGAAATTTTAGAATGAAGACGAAGGTGTTGGTCGCGTGCCTTCAATGTTGCATACTTACGGAGAAAACCCAGTTTCGTAAATCACTAGAATTACCGTAAATAAATGTAAGTAAATATTTGAAACTTATCGGACGTCATGTCAAAAGTACGATTCATATTATATCAAAATTTTCCTTTCATTTGTGCTTTTCATATTGTTATGACAATCTCCAAAGTGACGCTGGCCTCTGCGACTCTAAGAAATGTGCCATTTTTCATCCTCACTGCAAAAACATGCTTCAAAAGTAGTTATTAAAAAAAAGTCTGTTACCTGCATTAAATGAAAGGTTAAAATATCTACACACTGACATGCTGTCTATGAATTTTGCTTTTTCCTTTTATGGAATATCAAACCTCAAAGTCGAGTCTATATATTTGTTATTATACTTTTTTGCGTGAACAGTATACTTACACAAAAGGTGCTATTTGGTCATATAGTCATCATTAATTATTGAGTGCACATCAATGCAAGGTGTCGTACGTATCTTTTGGGAGGCTTAATAATTGAAAATGAAACTTTGTTACAATCAATTAACGCCAGAAATGAACTAACTTTATGGCAAGCATCTTTCCCCGTCCCCCCTGTAAGTTATGCAACTCACACACACACTTCAACATAACCCGAGAAGGCCTAACCTGTTCAGCAAGTTTTCCTCGTTACCGTGTTCAGGATTTTGGGTCTCTACGTGCTAACGAGAGTCCACTGTCTTTGTGTGTACCTGCAGGTTTAGAGTTTCCTAAGCAAATGTCTTCAGAGACCGGTCTTGATAGAAGAAACCTCTTAACTACTTAGCATGTTCAGAAGACGTGTCAATAATATGTCAATGAGCAATACTGAGCATATTCAGCAGCTCTTATTTCTTAAAAAGAAATTTCAGTATTTACGAATGCAAGAGGGCTTAGGGTCTGAAATCTAATTCCAGAGATAATTGTAAGAGTAGAAAAATAAAAGAGTTGTCACAATGCCATTTCTCTCAATAATTAGGTGCTCTTTTATAACACTTTTGATTGCTGAGTTGACTTCATGTGAAGGAAAGCACTTATCAAATTTATCAAATATTTTTAGGGAGAAAAAATACTTTGCTGGTCCACAGGATAGAATTTTTTTATTTCGACTGGTTTCGGAACAGCGTATCATCATAAAAAAAAAATACGAAAATGGTCGCAATAAAAAAATTCTGTCCTGTGGACCAGCTAAGTATTTTTTCTCCCTTGTGTTCACCATGAAGGAGTTCCACAAAGTAACGCCACCAACCATTGCAAATATTTTTAGAGAAATAAGTAAGGTATCAGCAAATAATACTATTGGTATCGGCCACTGGTATCGAGGTATCAGTTTGGTATCGGAAAAAGTGGTATCCTTACAAGTCTAATAATTTGTATTGTCGGCATGTGCATTTTTTCATGGAATATTTTAATTCATGCTATACTTAACTTCCTGTTTGACTTGCTGTTCTATTGATTGCTCATAATTAATTTTTATTTTCTCAGGACTGCATGGGAGAAAAGGCCATTGCATATCAAGAGGCACATCAGCAATTACTATTCCTCATTGCTTTCCACAAAAGCAGTTGATTTGATGCTGAGAGAGGTAATTATTTAATTTGGGCAGTTGGCATTGTGGGACCTTGTCATTTGCTGTTTATCCATCAATCTGTCTCAGAGAGCTGTCAGTCAGACTTGGAAATGTGCTTTCCTTGGATTGCATTGGTGGTAGAAACTTAAGAATTAACTTTTGTTTGAAATTAGTTTTGCACTCTTATCACTGCCTGCCCACGAATGAGCTCCACGGGACGTAGGTGGACCATTTGCTGCTCTTGTGGCCATTTGTTCTTGTCATGCTTGATCAGCTCTACCATCTATTAATTAGCACATGGTTTGTTTGAAGTTATTCTATTTGTTGGCCTTACATTACACTCACACAGTATTCTTATTTTGGGTACTTCTTGCAATGGCTGTAATAACACTACAGCATCTGATGCTATGGTTATGCTCCTGTGAAAGTCACCTAGAGTCTTGCCACTGAATGTTTGGGTACAGGAGACAGCAATGATCTAGGTTCTATGGTTACATTGCTAAATATGGAGTTATGCCCTATCTTTAGTGTTGTCATGTGACAGAAATCTGCCTTGGAGTAATCATTAATCTGATAGAAGTAATAGCATTTGTTTTTAATTGGAAAAACTATAACTTTGAAGTAATTTTTTTTCAGGATAAAAGCGTAGTTCTTCTTTCTAGTTAGCTAACTTTCTAGTGTAGTTGAGAGAGGAAGTTTCAGACTTATATTTCTTAATTCATGCTTGTGTGTAAGTACATTTTTGAATACTATTTCAAAAAGTCATTCTGGTTTCCTTTAAGAAATCAGGAGATCTCCTTTAGTGATGGTTGCTAGGTATCATTTAAATAAACTATTGCTCAGCAGGTAGAAGAGGTCGGAGAACTATGAACATTTTAGGACCATAAGCCTGATGACACATGCCTCGAAGATATTGATGAAAATCATCTATAGAAGAATAGAGCGAAGAGCTGAGGAGTTCCTTGATGAGGACCAACTCGGGGTTCAAAAGAAACAAGGGCACAAGAGAAGCGATTTTGGCCCTCAGGCTACTTATAGAGAAGGGAATAGAGAAGAATCTACCGACGTTTGTAGCATTTGTAGATTTGGAGAAGGCATTTGACAACGTGGATTGGAACATGGCGCTAAAGATTCTGAAAGAAATCGGAGTAGCATAAAATGACCGAAGAGTTATCCACAGCTTGCATAGGTGGCCAGCCCAGCAGTACGGAAGCAAGCATAAAGAAAGGAGTGAGATTAGGACTTGGCAAGCAGAATTGAATGGCTGACTGAGAGGATTGTTACCGAGTTGACTGAGTTGATTACCCGCCCAGAAAGTGGAAGATTTTTTATTTTTGAACTATAATATGTAGTTAATACATATGGAAAAAACTGATTGTTGCTAAAGAAGCTTTTTTTTAATTTCTAAGTATATGTACATTGAATGTGTGAAGTTTTTCCACATTTTTGGAGAACTATTCCTGGTGAACTGTCTCCTGATGAACAGTCCCCCAGCTCATGGACCGTACTGTGACGTTTTTTTTATGCTGGCGCTCGACTGCGCCCACTGCTCCTTTTTTTTTCGTGTTGTTTCCGCGGATGGCCGCGGAGTCCGCCGTTGTTGGAGGGGAGGTGGCTGCCCCCTCCCCCCCTCCATCCCTGAGAGGAGGTGGGATCGTCGGGAGGCCGGCATTCGGTGGGGAGCGCGCGAGTGACAGCTGTCGTTCGCTCAGGCCGATTAGGACTTCGGCGTTAGGGTTTTTTTTTTGGCGTTTAGAATCGGCGGTAGCCTTACCACTTTCCGTTTTTTCCTTTCCTTTATTTCCCCTTGCATAACCTGTCCTGTTTCCCTTACCTCCCCTGATTCTCGGTGATGAACAGGTGCTCGAGCCAACGAGCAGTTGCCGGACGCCACCTAGTCTGAGAGAATCACATATCTTAAGATATCTTATTCCTACCCTCACCCTTGTCCCCCCCTTCCGAGTGTGGACGGAAGAATCCAATATACCCACGCTGGTGCCCAGCATATCGCCGACCGCCCTTGAGCTCTCCCGGGGATTATCTTACAGTACCACCTGGCACCCTCTGGATCTGCTGGGACTAGGTAGTACTCCGTGAACTATGAAGCCAAGCTATAACAAAAAAGCATTTAAATCCGATGGAGTTGGTGGTCAGACTTTTAGTTCAAACTGAACGATTCACTATCTGAGGCAAAATGCGTAGTTCCTTTTGAATTGTTCGTCCACAAACTACTCCTCTATGGTATTCAGTATATTATACAGTGGAACCGCGGTAGTACGAGTATGGCCTATTGTGAGACCCCCGCCATTACGAGGGATTGCAGGGGCACCGTCAATTGACCCGACGATTGCCATGTAAACAAATACGGTTTTGACGAGACCCCTTTGGTGTTGGCTCCCGCCATTGCGAGAGTTTCTGTCACGGGCAAACAAGCATCAAAAAAGTACCAGCATCTGCCATAGCTTGCGATCTGTTAGCAATGCAATTAACGTGTTACGTATCAACTGCACGTTATAAATCACCATCCGATAATTTATTGTTAATATTGGTGGATATACTGCAGCATTAGCAGTTACGAATACGTATTTGATCTTCCTTTGTTTCCTGGGTGGTCGAGAGCACACTCACACGTCTGTGAGTTGAGGGCATTTCCAAGATGGACACCATGGCCCAAAAACACAATACACTTAAGTGTTGGAATGGAAAAACGGCAAGCCACTCAATTGTCTCTCCTAAATTTGTTGTTCTTTCACGTTTTATTTATCAATGTTGAACATTTTTGTGAGTTAATTTTATAATTCACAAGATTATTGGAGTTAGCAAATTATTATTTGTTACCTATACTTGTAACTGCTTGATGTAATGTGATAAACGCGGCGCCAAAGGACTAGCGCTCTTAGTTTATTGACTTTCAATACGTTTATATTCCTTTCTATGTTTTGCTGCCATTATTGAGCAATTATATGAATTAATACTTAACACATTTGTTGGTATAGAAGGGCTCTTCATTGGACCCATTTTTTCAGTCCTTTGTATCTTACTACCGTTGCGCATATACACCCGATAAAATTACTGCACGTACGTCGAGGGCCTAATGAAATCTTTAAAAAGAACTTATTGTGATACAACTGCTATTTCAATAAAATTGCTATACATGGCAAAGCAGATTGTTTTTCAATGTGAACATTACATCCCATGAAAGAAAACGCCCTCCAAGGCAGGATCTCTTCCACAGTCTCTTTTCGTGTGCGGAAACAAATGCGATATGTTTTTCCAAATGGCTTCCGCGAGATGTCTCGAAGAACGTGAATATACTGATCATAGAAATGAAGACCAACCAAGGAAAAGCGTAAAGGGTAGTAAAAAAGGTGAAAAAAATATTTTTTTCAGTTCTGGTTTAAATTTTTTACAAAACTAATCAAAATTATGGAATGAACATTAGAAAATGGAACGAGAGGTAGAAAATAGTAGCTTGGTCAGTTTGGCATTTGGAAAAATAGTCGGCAATTAGAAGCTTTTTGCATTTTTTGGAGAGAGTACGGTGCTTTTTGATCTAATGGTTAGTTGGTAAATTAAGTCGGGATATGAATTACTGCAAAAACTTTCCCCTTCTTCAGGATTTGTGCTCAGACTCTCCAGATGGAAATACTTCCTCCCCCACACCAACCAGATTCCTATAAAATTGTTGACAGTAGGTTTCACGGCGATTATTTACAACAATCTCGGTAAGACAATACTTCACTATAGCGAGGGTTTTCTTGGGCACTGTGAGGTCTCGTTTTAAAGAGGTTGCCCTGTATTCTATTATATCATCATTAACCCCTCTTTGTGTATTTTGAAAAATGCACAAAGTGTACGTTTGAAAAGCCTTGCTCTGCTTCATTTCATGACCATTTCGTAGGTACTAGAAAACTGGTATCATTTGTAGGATTAGGAATTCGTTATAATTCCAGTAAGAAATGATAATTTCAAATATGGGGTGTGACTTGCAACTATTATGTTTAAATTGAATGCCAAGGCATAGAATTTACTGTTGATGTACCTATGACGTTGTATGTTGTCATTGCAGCATTGTGTTCTGTACGGCAAGAACCTGGACATCACATCATACGTTGATGGGAAGAGGGAGACTCACAACCCAGTGGGGAGAGCGAATGCGTCTGTGGTGTGGGACTACTACAGCAACGGCTGCAGTGTCCGCCTGCTCAATCCTCAGACCTTCATCGACCCAGTCTGGGATCTTTGTGCTGCTCTTCAGGATGTCTTTGGATGCTTTGTTGGTGCCAATGTGTAAGCTTATGTGCTCTTTTATGTGCTTCATGCTTTGAGGAAAGTATTAGACAGTGTGGTTTTTACCAAGTTATTTCAAATTCAGTTTGTATCTAAATTGTAAAGGCATACCCTTGGGGCTACATTTGTGAAGCCAAAAGCCTGCTAGTGAAATTTAAACTGTGATGTTATATTTTAGTTAGGCCTTGCTCCTAAGCATTATCTAGTGAAAATCAGAGCTTCCAATAAGAGTTTACCTCCTTTATGGTGAGTAATCATTTTCAATAAAATAGCTTAAAAGATATTTTCTATAAAAGTTATGCTATATGCTCATAATGCTGAAAATAGGAAAGGATTCAGGTAAATGGAGAATAGCAATGGAACGTGAAAGGGTATTGCTGTTGGGGAAACAGAATGATCAGCAATTGTTAAAGAATGAAAAAGTAGTCATTTGAATAGTCCCTAGAGGAAAGGGAATTCTGCCAAGAGAAGTGCAGTAGAACCTCTATTTTACGAAGTTGAAGGGACCCAAAAATTTGAGCTTTGTATATCAGAGGGTTTGTAAATTGGAGGTTATCTTCCACTAACTCCTCTGTCTCCGGAAATGATGTGTCACCAAAACCAGCTGATCTCCAACTGTAGGAAATAGTTTTTGCGGTGACACTCCCATGCTCTGTCAACACCTCGCACAGCATGGAGCAATGTCCATGGAGGCACATCATGCACATTAGGGGCTTGATATGAGACAAATGTACGTCTACTAATGCTCTGCTGACAGGAATGCGAGTGTACTTTCAATGCAATTAAAGACTATGCTGTACTTAACTTGTCAAATAGTTATCTTAGGGTTGAAATCAAACTAATTACCATAACAAATAATAGTCATCTGCTCATTCTGGGAAAAAACAACAGATATTACGTGAAATTCTCTGTGTGCAGTGTACATATCTACAACAGATTGTAAGGATTTAAAAATTACACCTCAATTGTATTGACTCGCTGTATAGCATAGGCATTATTCCTAAGGCTAGGAGACTCACTTTAGTAGAAGAGAATGAAACAGCCATGAATTTAAAAAAAAACAGGTGAATATTTTTCTACAAATTTATAATGGTATGAGCTTGGCTGCTGCAACTGAATAAAGTTGTTGTAGCTGTTCAGTTGGTAGATCTCAAAATAAGGGGAATAACTCATAAGAGAATTAACTCATCCCGTGGAGTATTTTAACCATATGCAGTTGTGCATTAATTAACGAAAGGGGTACATAAAGTGCTAGTCGATTTGTGTTTAAAGAAGCCATTTTAACATGGGAAAGCCAGGGATGCATTTTAACTAGGAAATTTCAAAACAAAGTTCCAACTGACCCAGTATATTTCAGTGAAAAGACCATAAAATGCCTTTTTTGAAGAAAGCGTATCATTTCAAATACATTTAATAATATTTTGCCGCTGATGAAAGTCAATCTTAGAAATTCAGTCAGTTAATTTGAAATTCCCTCTTTTTTTAAGATGTGTTCTACAGTGCTGACATCTAGTGGTGATTTACCAGAACTATTTACTCGCGGCTAGAGAAAGCGTCGCGATCTCATAGTCGCGATCGCAAATTCTTACCTAACGACGTAAAACACTTCTAATGAAAAATTAAATAATCAAATTGCATCAAGATTTGAATATAAGTAATTTATTATTGCAAAATTAGTATTTTTTAATGAAACTAAGCTCCACGACAGCTGCAGCAAAGAACTTCCTACGGGAATGCTATTTTCAGGTGAAATGCTGAAGTAAGATCTGAATTTGGGTTGCGGTGGCTACCTTAAATCTAATTTTAAATAATTCCATAGAAAATATGGATCCTTTGAGACGACGAGTTAGGTGTTCGCAATACACAAAATGATAGAAAAGGAATAGAAATTACCAAGCACTAATCTGATTATTTTATGAACTGGGGCATTGTTTTCGAGAAGTAGGCGTCGTGTCATGCGTCTTTGAACATTTTTTCCTTGGATCATATAATTAGGATTGAATTGCGATTTGGATGATCAGTCTCTGGGATTTTTGCTACAGTTTAAGCACTTCAAAAAGCACTATGCTACCATTCTATTTTTCCTCATTTTCCCATATGAAATACTTGGACCGAGGGCCCTCTCAACATGACCTATCTGGCTTCAGCTGCTCCTGGCACGGTATACAGGGATTGTTATTCCATTGTACTGAGTTCAGTGCTACAAAATCATTTCAAAAACTCCGTAAAACAGAGGTCAATCACTCCTAGGGACCGGCCTTTCACTTCGAAAATCAATAAAATCAAGGTTTTGTAAAATAGAGGTCATTTTACATGGTTTTCCTATATACAAAGATTGGAACCGGCGGAATGGTTCGTAAATTGGTGTCATTTCGTAAATTATAGGTTCGTAAAAAAGAGGTTCTACTGTATCACTTTTTGTCTTAACTGTTACGTTTAGGAGATAGAGAAATAAAATACTGGAATGAACTTAAATTACATTGCCTTTATTTACAGCGTCTATAATACAAACAGTAACTGCTGTATCTTTCGATCACTTAAAACTTAGCATTTCCTTCGTTGTTTTCATTGGTGTCAAGGTGAATTATCATGCGAATGAATACATTTGCGAATGAATTTAAGTGATGACCTGAAATTGCTTCTGCTTAGGGAGTTTAACACGGTGAATGATCTTTCGAATTAATTACTTGAATCCCTGTTACGTGCAGAAAGGATGCGCAATGGTAGGCCTATCGATAGCACATATCGATTCAAGGGAGATTTCCAACCAACGCCACTATATCGATTGTCCGAATGGGTTTGTAGTCTTCTGACTTGTTTAGAAGTGATGCGTGATAGGTGAAATAAAGAATGGTGTATATTTAATAATTATAATATTCATTATACAAAGCTTTCTAGATATTGAGGTTTGAGTTCATCGGAAGTGAAGTAGAGCTATTAATAATGAATCGGTATGGTTTAATTTTCGCATCTACTGCTAGTGTCCATACAACGGTGGCATCCACAATTCTTCCAGAGAAAGCTACGAGAGAGGAGAAATAGAGGTCGAGGTATGTTAGGCGTGATTCAAAATAAACTTTTTATAGGAATGTGAGGCCTATCGTCATTTATTAAGAAAGACGCTGGAGCAATTTCGGACTGCATTAAATCTCACCAGACGTGATTATGAAAGATCGGACACGACGACAAGAGAAGCAATTTCGGTGACAAGAGATACTTGATCAACCTTAGGTATACATACTTATAATTATATAGATATTTTACAATTCGATTCCAGCTGGCTGTCACGCTAAGATTTTATAGCGATGGGCAAATCGTTTCCATGACCGTATGCGGCTATGACGTTCCCTGATTACTCGGCAAGAATTCATGAGGGTTATAAAATGTTTAATTATGGTTGAAGTGTGTAAGAGTGTCTATTGTGAGAAGTGTACTATTTACATTTAAATAAGATAGAGTTTTAGAGGTTAGATACGTGCTATTTGCTTTTATTTATCCTTTTTATAACACCAACGTTTCCACGGACGACTCGTCCATCGTCTTCAGGGTGAGTGAAGTTGATGTTGTATAAATATTTAACCCGGTGGAAATCCCGAGAAGACCTCACCTGAATTGTTGCTAAGTGCTTTTCGTAGCGTTTAGTCATTCGGGATAAATCAAATCTCAGGTTTTAGGTTCAAATAAATTGCGCGTTCCTTAATCAACCTAGTAATTGCCTTAAATAACGATAATTGAACTCAAATGTCTCGACTAATATCTAAAAGTAGCTGACAAAATTGCCTGCGTGCCATGTTGCTTTCACAGTATTATCTCGGATAATAACCTTTCACCTCGCGAAAACGGCCGGTAAAAATATTAACCGAGATATTCACCAAAACCGAGTTAATGGTACTGGTGAAGCAGAGAAGTCACATTAACTCGTTGGTGAAACTGGCCCTTAATGTGCTAAAGAGGTGAGCAAAACGTGCCAATCAATATTGTTTACATGCACACTGTGACTCAGACGTGAGGAAATTAACATGCAAATGAGGAGCGTCTGACTGAGAGTCCACAGAGTGTGTTTTTCTGTGACGTTGGACATGTTGCTAAAACTTATTGTGGTAGTGATTGACTTAACAGTAAGATGCCAATGACACATGATGATGCCGTTCTCTGTGAGGAATGACGGCATCTCACAAAAATGTTGACAGCTCAAGGGCCATCGTCAACCGTTTGGACCTCTTTGTCGCCATCCAGTGGTGCTTTACTTCGTGGTGTAGTAACCTCTCGTTTGGTCGGATTACCCCAATCTGTGGTTCTTGCTAGTGGACTCGTAGGTGATCATCTCTAACATCACGGACAAAGCAATGAAATTTCATCTTGCCATTTCGCGACTAGATTCTTAAATCATGGCGGAAGTTTTGAGATATCATAATGGCTATTCCAGACATCCATTCGTGCCCGTGTTTGGAGACCAAGGAAATCGAACGATTATTGGCTTTGAAAGAACAAGTTTGTCCACTGGTTGGCGAAGAAGAGCTTGGGGATTGCAAACCATCACAATTCTTCATCACTTATGACTTCTTGCTGGCACATTGATTCTTCGTGACAATCACCAGTGTTAACTGTGGCTCCGATGACTCCCTCCAGACATCCAAGCTATCTATTCTCATGACCCAATCAGAGTTTTCTTGATGACAAACTATCAGAGCTTGATGAGAAAATTGTTGAAGTGTCTTGAGTTGTGCCTCTGGCAGTTCATGCCACCTCTATTGGGAATACAGATAATTTTTAACTGAATACTGTAGAAAACCTACGAAAACAATTTGCAAAACTTTGTGGCTTTCGCAATCGTCTCCCATGTTTGAAAAGTTGCAATCATTAGCAGAACAGAAGCAAACCTAACTATGATAGAGGCAATCAACTGTGCTAGTATCACTTCAAATTTCAGGACGTTGTGAGGAAGTGTGCAACTCGTTGCTATATCCAGGGAATCATGAACAGCAGTCCATGATGGCGGCAACTAACTGCCCTTCCCCCAGAAGCTGTGTAACCAATCAGAGAGTTGAACGTATTTCTCTGGACACAGGATCAGGTATTTCTTGTTTTCTGCGATGCCTGCTGCAAACCGACAAGTTGCAACCAATTTTTAAGTTGAAGTCGCAAACAAATGTTTGATTTCTTCCCATTAAATCTTGATTTGGGACTTCCTTGTGATCTTATAAGGAGATTCATCGTTGCTGATGTGTGTTCCAATCTTTGGCTTGGATTTTCTCATGTTACCATCTGTTGCCGAATTTTCAGATGAAGTACTTGATCAGCACTGACATTTCCACACATGCTCAAGTGCATTGAGTCCCACAGTTTAGCGTGGAGACCATTGCAGATGAATTTTCTTCACTTCTCGCTGAGGTCCTGGTCATAGCTCGACCAGTTGAATTGCAGAGAGTCATGAAGCAGTTCATCCAAACAAGATAAGGTGCTCCTATTGCTTGCCATACACACTGCTTAGCTCTTGAGAAAGTGAAGATTGCAGAAAATGTGTTTTCAGAGAAGCTCGAAGCTGGAACTGTTTGCCCTTGAAGGGAGCCCTTGGTTGACATATGCTTGTAGTGGTTATTGTGCGGTGACTACACTTGCAATCCCTGACTGATATGCAGTGTGGCATATTCAGGATCGTTTGCATAACCTAGGTGATAACCTTTATATAACCAAGATGGTAATCTTTACCAACATGAATTTGATGAAAGCATACCAGTGAATCGCAGTCAATTCTGATGGCACATGCAAAGAAGCCATCACCTCTCTGTTTGGCCTTTTTGAGTTTCTGTACTTACCATTTTGGCTTCGGGATGCTGGCCAAACATTTCAATGGTGTATCGATGCAGTTAAATTAAAATTAAATTAAACATGTCTTTATTGATCTGCGAATTTAGGACTTTCTAGTCCTCTCTTACAATTAACAGATTATACATTCACAAACACCCATGCCCCGGACAGTGAAAAAACCTCCCCGGGCGGGACTCGAACCCGCGACCCTGGGAACGACAGGCGAGGGTTTTACCCCGCCGCCACCGGGGCCGGCGTTGTGTGTGTCCTTAACTTAATAACTTTTCAGAATTTATGGGTCTCTTTGAGATGTGTTTCCCAAAGAAGTTCTTAAGTACTGGTCCAAGAACTCCTAAGATAACCTATGTCACTCCTGACATTCTCAAAATAAAGGGGAAACTTGTTTCTGTCCAAAAGTCTTATAGCATATCGAACAGTAACAAACTAAACAAAGAACTTCTAACCAAAGCACAGAATGAATATAATCTACTTGTAACCCAAGCCAAAAGAGTAGCTAACCTTGAATACATCTCCAATTCCGACTATAAACTTAAGGCAGCATGGACTGTCATTAAAAAAGAGGCTGGCACAGCTAAAACTTCTCCTGATCTTTCAATCTCTCCAGGTGACCTCAACAAATTTTTTATTGAGACAGCTGAGAACATAACTTCAACTACTACTTCTGACAAAGCTAAAGCTACATTTCTATTAAACAAATACACAATAAACAAAAGCCATTTTAAGTGGAAATGGGTTACACCATATGAGATCTTTAAGGTAATAAAATCTCTTAAAAACTCAAACAGTAAAGACATTTATGGTCTCTCAAATAACCTCCTCAAGAGCTTAAATGAATCTATAATTGAGCCTCTCAGTATAATAATCAATACATGTCTTCAATCTGGTGTCTTTCTGTATCATCTTAAATATTCTAAAGTGACTCCAGTACACAAGAAAGGCCCCAAAGATGACCCTAACTCATATCGCCCTATTTCTGTGATACCGATCATTGGTAAAATCTTTGAGGTAATTATTAAATCTCAACTATACGACTATTTAGAAAATTGTGGCTTTTTTAGTTCATCTCAATATGGTTTCCGTAAAGGTAAAACCACCACACATGCTCTTCAATATATCACCGATATCATCCACAACTCTTATGAAGACCAATTATCTGTCGCTTTAACCCTTTGCGATCTTACCAAGACTTTCGATTGTGTTTCTCACTCATTATTACTGGAAAAATTGAAATACTATTGGATCTCAGGAGTTGAGTTGTCTCTTTTCCAATCATATCTTTCTCAGCGTCAACAATGTGTCGAAATGGAGGGTGTGCAGTCCTCTTTCCTCCCTACTCAATATGGAGTTCCCCAGGGGTCTGTCCTGGGACCCATCTTATTCTTAATAATGATCAATGACCTACCGTACAGCATACCCTCAAATTCCATTCTCTACGCTGATGATACAACCTTAATAGATGTTTCCAAAAGTACTACCACTGCTGCTGGAAGTGCAGACAATCATCTAGCATTGGCTAATGATTGGTTTAGAGTTAATGGCTTTGTACTTAACAGGGAAAAAACTCAAAAGCTAATCTGTAGCCTGAAGTCTGCCCCAGGTAATCTGAAGCCAACTAAGTTACTTGGGTTTTACCTTGATACTAAACTCAGCTGGAGCTATCATGTCACTGAGGTAAACAAAAAGCTCTCCAAAGCTCTCTTTATTTTAAGAAAGCTAAGCTTGATAGTCCCTCCTGATTTCATGCGATGTATATACTTTGCCTTTTTTAACAGCCACTTGGACTATGGTCTGGAAATGTGGGGGAATGCCCCTGACATAAAATCTGTCTTTTTGTTGCAAAAAAAGGCCATTAGAATACTAACTAATTCCCCATCTCGGGAGCACTGTCGCCCACTGTTTATAGAATTGAAAATTTTAACTGTTTATAGTCTGTATGTATACAGAGTTTTGATATATGTAAAAGAAAACCTTGATCTCTTTCCTACAAGATGTGCAACTCACAGTTACAGCACGAGATATAATAATCTTTTATCCCTTAACCAATGCAGATTGACAAAAACCCAATCTTCCCTGCATAATTTAGGTATCAGGCTATTTAACCATCTACCGATTTCAGCCAGATTGACTAGCTTGGCTAGATTCAAGAGTGTGATTCACTCATGGCTTGCCTTACAGGCTTTGTATTCTGTTGGTGAGTATTTTACACATAACACCTGTGATATGGTATTTTAACTTGCAGCTTATAAACTGTAATTGTAATTTTTCATAATTGTAACTTTTGTAATGAATTATAATTTTTTCTTGTATATGTATGTACATTTTTTTCCTGACGAGGTCTGTGTATCCTTTGAATACGACTGACCAATAAAACATTATTATTATTATTATTATTAATATATACATCGACTATATTTGGTGGTGATGTGGTAACATGTTGTTTGTGTAGACACAATGATGATAGGTAAACAAGGAATCAATAAAGGAATAGTCCAGAGAAAGTAGTGCTGAAAGATTCATCCTATTAGTGTGCAATTTATCCCACATGGTGTTTTGATGTCTGAGTTGTCCATTGTCCATTGTCCTGAAGATGATGGATGACTCGTATATCGAAGCATTGACAGCCGTGAAGGATTTGATGTGTTGTAGAACTCAATTAATGTTCACTAATTTTATGAAGATTGATTCTTAGGGAGAAGTGAACATATGAGTAATGGCTAAAGTGAGCAGTGTATGAGATGTATGGAGCAGGCAGCGAGAGTATGGTATGAAAGGGAGAGAATTATGTCAATTTGCAGAGATTAGCTGATGAGAGAGGAGAGTTGTGTCAAGATTGATGCTGAAATGGAGAATTTTGGTGCCATGCATCTTGGCTCTTTGGATATGTCTGCTCTGCTTACTTTTAGCTATTGAATTGCATTACATAACCATTGCAGGGTTGTTAGATTGGTGAAGGTGGAAAATTGTGCTGGGGATGTGGCTTCTCAATGGCCTCTGTTGTTGGAATCGCTGCTGCGGCAGAGATTTTTCATTGAATATTGGCTGCCCCCTCTTAATAAGACAGGGTTTATAGGAACCTGGAAATCCTGGAAAACCTGGAAAAGTCAGGGAAAATGAAAATGGCCATGGAAAACCTGGAAAAGTCAGGGACTTTAATGTGTGGTCAGGGAAAAATCGCAAAATGTTTAAATTTATCACCTGAAAATGCCAAGAGATGAAAAACTGCTCGTAGGAGTGGAGGAGGAGGGTGAAGGAGGGGACGGCTGGCCTCAGGCCGGCTTCGCTGTGGAGGAGGCAGCCCTATTCTGGTTCTTTCTGGCTATAGACTGCGCGGTTTGGTGAAAAGATTGGCGAAAGGTGTGCGCATTCATATTCTCATTTTCATTCGCTAGCGATTTTGCCAGGAATGCTTCGCTTTGTCCCTCTGGGGAAAAAAGAGTTAGTCTCAGTCAAATTTGAAGTCACTTAGCCAAACTTGTAGAAGGAAGTGAGGAAGAAAAATAATCAAGATAGATTCAAAGGGCTACTTTGACATGACATTAGGTTTGAAGGAAAAGCCAGGTTAGTCTTCTTTGCATATCTTTTTCTGCACTTTAAACCCTTTCTGAAGGCATATCAATGTAAGAAATGATAATTTTGTTTTGTTGACTTAAAGTTGTTGATCTCTTTATTACTGGAAGTTCATATGGTTAATATGAAAATAAACTTACAACTTTTCATAAGTTTAGACTTCTCTGCTTCCTCACTACCACTTTTATCTCTATAAATGACCGAAATCTTGGGAGTTTTCAGGCGCACAAAAGTCAGGGAAAATCACTAATAATGGTCTGGAAATCCTGGAAAAATCAGGGAAAATGAAAATGAAAACCCCTATAAACCCTGTAAGAGTACTTGAAGTTAATTGTAAATCTGTTTTTCTTTTGATGAGCAAGCTTATGTCTTTTTCATTTGGGCAGGTATCTAACCCCTCCTGACTCTCAGGGGTTTGCACCTCACTATGACGACATTGAAGCTTTCATCCTCCAACTAGAAGGGAAGAAGCATTGGAAGCTGTATGCCCCTCTGTGAGTATAACACTTTTGCTATTTCCTCCATCGATTTATTTCACTTTGGTACTTGTAAGAGTATGCATGAATGTCCTCAGTAGAGCCAACGTTTGAAGCTCCGGTTAATAGGTGAGACCTTTGAGATACGGACAATCAAAGACGCTGAGACACAGTCTGCAGTGAAAATTCCCCGTCTCCCCCTCCGTTTCATCCACTTTTATCGGTGTTAAAATACCTATCTTGAGAATTGAGCAGCAATTTACCTAGGGTCACGGGATCGTAAAAACTCACTTTAAATTCATTTGTAGGGAGGGATTTTTTTTATTTTATGTGATAACTTTGTGATGAAGGGTGTTCTTAGTAAGAGAAGGGAGTTTATTCTTGGGCAATGGGAAAGAACAGTGGATTCCAATGTGTGGCCCATTTTCAGTGTAGACAAGTAACCAATTGGAGAGTCATTGAAGCCATTGCTATTAGCGATCCTTTTGATTATATGGAGTTCAGTTGCAAACTCCTCTGAAGAATGGCCTCCAGGCAATGAAGCATGGAATAAAAAGCTGACATTTTATGGGAGTGGTGTTATTTGAGTTGTTCCAAATTATAATATCAGCAAAGGTATTTTTCCGGTTGGTGGGAAACTTATGATTGGAGTCATATAGTGAAATAGTTAAATTTATCTTATTGAGGCCTACTTCTGTTGTTAAAGAAGTAGATGTGTAGTAAGTTGAGAAGATTCAAGAACTGGTTAAATTGTCCTATACTCCCCATCCATAAAAAACTCATGTTGTCCATGTAAAAAAAGTAATACCGAAAGTTATTAAGAAGGGGATATTTAGCGTTGAATAGATTATTTACAAGGTGGTCCATCAAAACTTCTGCTAAAATAGGTTAGAGGGGTGATCCCATCACTGGTGGACATGGACTGGATGGTCGATTTCATTGTAGGAATCTTTTCCCGGCAAAAGGATAGCGATTTTCTATCGTGATCGAAACTTGCGATCTCTGAAACAAGCGCAAGTGATATTTCATCTTTCCGTCACTAGTGGTGCTGTGTACTGTCCTGCTACGCCACTAAGTTCAAATTCTTCCGTAAAATGGAGCACATTACTGCTCTCTCTCTCTCGTTTTTGAAGTGTATAAGCACAAAACAAGGTATAACACTGTTTTATATAAAGTGGTATGCATGGCTAAATGTCTTAGAAGGGAATTTTGTTTCTTTTATTCTATCGCAATCTTACCCGCATCTAATGCAAAGAGCAGGAAAATGGAAAAGTCGTGGTGTAAGTACAGGGTTCTACATACGTTGGAGATATAGGAGATGGGATGGGACCCGATAAAAGCTTTGTAAACTGCGGGAAAACGTAAATTCCGATAACGTAAATACGAGGTTTTACTGTAGTTAGTTGTCATGCATGTGCCCTGCAACACTCGCCATCCGTACAGAAAATTGTTGTCGTCATCAGTCATCCAGAGATTGGTTTGATGCAGCTCTCCTCCTAACTCTTCTATCAGATAATCTCTTCATGTCATTAACAGCTTTCGCTATGTATTTCCTGCAAGGACTTACATTGCCATCATTTCCATACAATCCCCTGTCAACTTGACTTCATCAGGCCATCATCTCCCAAGGCATCTCCCATTTACGTTGTTCCATCTTCATTTCAAATGTTTCAGCAGACTTTTCTTTTACCCGGACTTCTTCGTTTGTCACTCGGTCGATCCATTTCATCTTTGCCGTTAGTACCACATTATGAATGCTTCCAGCCTTTCGTCTCAGCTGCTATCATTGTCCATGCCTCACTGCCATAGAGAACCATGCACCAGATGTACATACTGTTGAATTGTTTCTTTACTTCTATTTCTAGCTGCAAGTTGATTCATCTCTTGGTAGAATAAAATTTCTTGTATATTATTAATTACTGACTATGCCAGTGATTATTTGGTGACTATTTGTTACTACTGCCAGTGATTAGTTACTGAGCCACAGCATTTGTAACATATTGTGCTACAGTAATTCTTTTTTAATTCAATCTATCAATGGAGTGCATTAATTAATGACTGAATACAGTATTTAGTAACTGGAGCACAGTATACCCACATCTGCACATTTCATTTACTATTTACTACGTATCCACAAATATCTACTGTGTCTTAAATCTGTATCAGGAAAACATTTATGTAGTAATCACTTGTAGACATTTTCTAGATGTTTAAAAGTTATTTGTACTCAACCAAGGAAACTGATTATTTATAGATATTGGATGAGTAAAAAACTTTAGCAATTTTCCACAATGTATTTTAAAATAATAAAATTACACAACACGTGTTTCGGCTTACTAAGCCATCATCAGGTGTACACTTATAAACTTCCGTGACAGCAGCGCAATATATAGGAAACGGGAAGGGGATGGGGATAGGGGAATTGGTTGGGGGGGGGGGGGGAAGAGCCCAAGGCTCAGAAGAAAAGGCCCAAGACTGGACGCATGGGAACAGTGGGAAATTATACATAGTGATAATGACCTCTTGTTGAATGACCAACTTTTCCGAATCCATTCCCCATTGCTAGCTATTCCTTTTTCAAATAACCCACCACTTACCTAATACAGTCCCAAGGACAAACTCCTTAGAGTGCTTCATCCTCTTCCCCCCCCCCCCCCCCCAACCAATTCCCCTATCCCCATCCCCTTCCCGTTTCCTATATATTGCGCTGCTGTCACGGAAGTTTATAAGTGTACACCTGATGATGGCTTAGTAAGCCGAAACACGTGTTGTGTAATTTTATTATTTTAAAATACATTGTGGAAAATTGCTAAAGTTTTTTACTCATCCAATATGTATAAATTCCACTATGTGGCGCCTGATACTGTGATCTATATTCGCAATGCTAGCATGGCAAAGCAGGCAAAGTTATTTTTTAAACTATCCGTGAATTTCCATAAGGCGGAATTAAACATCTACTTCAACCGCAGCTGCTTAAGACTGAACCTGACCCCTGTGTACGTGCAGATATCCACGAAATCCACCTCCAATTCATCAGGCCGAGCATTAGAGGCAGCAAAGAAGATCTGGATTCGGAACGAGCTGAAGTCGTGGTACAACAAGAGGGATGCAATTTCTCATTACCTCTACGTTCTGCATATGGAACTATCATCTTCTCTACACTTCGCTGAATGGTGTGCCTTCGTCGATCGTGTTAAAACCTGTGTAAGTGACTTTGGGTACAAGAAGTACTGTATAATTCACAAGAAGATCGCCAGATTACGACGTACCCTTTGCGTCACGACCCCACCAGCCTCACCTCCCGCTGATTTAAAGTGCGAATTCAAGTTCAACGAAAAAGTGGTTAATTTATCCAAATCTACTTTCACGAAGGTTGAATTGGATCTCCTCAGCAAAGGCTTAAAGTTCGCTCCGACACCTCATTCCATTAGTTCATTACAGAATTTAGCAATTGACTGTGAGGTAGCCCTCCAAAGAGCACCAACCGGTTTAAAACAGTCTTGTGCGGACATCATTACTCCCTCCGTTCACTCAAGGGGAAAGCAGTATCGAGATAAATCGAATCATTCATTACATAGAACATTAACCGCTGTAAAGAATAAATTAAAACAGGAGGACCTTATTATATCGAAAGCTGACAAAGGGAATACGGTAGTTATATTGGACAGATCGGACTACGTAAAGAAGTGCAATGATTTTATTAATTGTGACGCCTTTGTGATACTTCCCAAGGATCCAATGAAGAGTTACCAAAAAACCGTCAAGACAGGAGTGTCCTGGTGCTCCGGACTTTTCAGTGAGAGAGACAAGATTAGACTCCACTCCATGAATTCCCCCTCGACTGTTCGGACTGCCAAAGTTACATAAAGTGGGTGTACCCATTAGACCGGTAGTCTCAAATATTGGAGCCCCGACCCATAAATTGGCCTCAACACTCAACGACGTCCTCCGCTCTTTCACGAATTTTTCATCCAAGTATTCCGTCCCAAATTCCTATAAATTAGCGGAACTGTTAAATAACCTAGAGGTGCCTGCGAACTCAAAATTAGTCTCTTTCGATGTGACAAACCTATTTCCCTCTGTCCCAGTTAATGAAACCTTACACTTAACCAAATGCTTGCTACAGGACTCCGGGTCAAATCCAATCATAATAGAGGAAATACTATCGCTTTTAGAAATGTGTACGAACCAAAATTACTTACTTTTCAACAGCAGATACTACAAACAAGTGGAGGGTCTAGCCATGGGATCCCCTCTCTCCCCACTGTTGTCCGAAATTTTCATGAACAATTTCGAAAACAATTTCTTCAAATCTGAAAATCCACTCTTAACCCCTTCCCTGACGAATTTTTTCGAGAATTCCTTTAAAATGAAGACATATTTTTTTATTTCATTTTCCTACTGTCTGGCAGATTTAAAAACAGGGGAAAAGGTCATTTCTTGAAAATATTTATTTTTAGATGTTATTTACAAAAATTAAAAAATGGCGATTTTAATGCATTTTTCAACATTTTGAACTTTCTTTGGAATGGCCTAATTTTTTTTATGCTTACAGCTTTTAGAAATGAAGTAAGTATACATTACTATCAATACGAGTAATTTATTTAAGAAATTTATTTGCAGTTTGTTTTTATCGAAAAAACAAGTAATTATGCACTTCAGTCCGAACGAAATGCGGGCTGTGATGCTTCGTCCAAGATCTGCCCGTCAGCGATCTGTCTACCGCTCGTCACTGCCAGCTGCGTCGCAGCTTTCTCTCTCGTTCCGTAGAGGGGTTTTCTCGACCCATCTCAGCAGGCGGTCTCTGCTTTTCGTAGTGTGTATGGCCTTGGCGTCACGCGGGTTGCCTATACCCGGACAGCGATCTTTTTTCGTTTCAACAAAATCAAACGTATTGCGTACATTACTAGCTGATTACTACTTATTACCTTTGTTCACTCATTAGAATACTTATCACTAATATATTGACTATTAGTGTTCTAATACAAACTTGAAAAAATCTGTTTGACTGAATATTTATTTTAGAGATCTATCGACACTATTATCAAGAAAAATGAAGGCCATCTCAAGACGTAGAGAAATAATAAATGGTCATAAAGGGAAAAATTTGACATAAATGAACATTTTTATTCATTGAGAAGTGAATTGATACTGGCGCCAACCCAGTCTTCCTTTGTAAAGTAGTAAACTTTCATCCACCATTACGTCTCTCTCCGGAGTATAAAGTGCCTTGAATTTTTCTTCTAGCAAACAATAAATTGGCCAAATCTTGTTCAGTTTGGGGTTCGGGTGATTTTCTGCATTGTAAGCATCGTTGTTGCTGAAGTGCAAAAATCTCCGTAGTAGGATAAATCGCCGAAGGGACATTGTTTCTCCAAAAAAGGGTGTTGCTAATATCCGTCTTCTGGACCAATACTGTTTCTGCTCCGGTTTCCGAATGATACTTTGCAGTATCACCAGCCCCAAAAACACTCGCATTTCTGCGTTGGTTGCCTCGCGCCATTGGTGTCGGGTTGTTGATGCCTCATCTCGGAAACACTGGGATGCATACCGATTCGTCTCATCAGTTATAAATCCCACTACATGTTCGTCGAGAAAAAGTTCAAAGAACTGCAGTGGGTCACCGTCCGCATCCAAGTCAAAATTCAAGGACGATTCTCCCTCAAACTGCAGGGTGCAGGCTGGCGAGAATTATCCACTTCACACCACTGCCCTTCTGGCGCAGATTCCTCTTCATCCTCACTATCAGAGAGAGAATGCTCTGAGAAGCTGGATTCAGATCCGGAATCTTCAATGTCTTGGACTTGCAGTTCTTCCTCTGAAAAGTCACTTTCATTTTCACTTGTCATCGTGAAAGATAATAATTTCTCACAAAACCAAAAGGATTACTTTCACGGCGAATGAAAAAATCACAAACGACAGTAAAGACTGATACCTAAGTGAGTGACACAGGAGTGCTAGACGTGTACGCTTGAGAGGACAACGAATAACTGAGAGAGTTTTCTAAGCATCAGGGCTGCACTCGAATTTACCGTGAATACTGGAAACGGTAAGCAGGAGAACCATGTGTTCGGAAAAACCAATGGAGCAATGACCTGGAGAAACAAAGAAAGCACGGCATAGGGATGATACTAAAACCTTTTATGTTCTCGACACCGATGCCCCGGCCGGTAGCCTTCCTGTCTTCCCTCCCCTTTACCCAGAAATACCCTTTCTCCCTGTTCTGAGAATTACCGTGACGCGCGAGTGAAGGGACCCAGGGTAGTCCGCGACGGTGACCTTGTGTACTCAAAGAAAAAGGTAGGATAAACCTTCGGTTAGCGGAAAGTACGGGGAATTGCCCTCCCGAAGTTAGCGGGGGAGGAGGCCTGGACAATGAGATTGCTATATGTTGTGCCGCCGAGGCAAAGGGGGGCATGCTATTGCGGTGAGTGAGATAAAAGAAGCGAAAAGGAGACTAAGAACAAGCAATCAGCTCTTAGCAATAATTTTCCATGACCCAAAGACCTAGAGTTACAAAAAAGATTCTTCAGCATCTCATTCAAAACCTACTCAAAGGGCGAAAGCAACCGTGAAGCGTGGCTTTCTTACGCTTTGGGAATGTCTTGATTTGTAAAGTGAAAAGTATATTTATAAATTACTAGCATTCCCGGTCTCGGCTTTGCCCGAGACAACAGGGTAAAGAAATCAAACTTGTTATTATTCTTATTAGTAATGGTAGTCCTTTGTATACGTATTATTTCAAGATGACGATTCGAGAGGGCTATATACCTTCTCATGTCTCTTCATACCAATGAAAAAAGTTTCACATTGTGTTACAACTGTCCAAACGACTAAAATAAGATTTTGAAGACAGCAGTAGGTGGTTTGAGGGAGCAAAGTGTCTCCTTGCAGGTGCATAACAACGAAAAAAAAAAGTTTCATCATAATCCCAAAGGCCGTTTATCTGTGAAATGCGGACAAAATCTTTATCCACGTGAATAAAATCAGATTTTAGTTTCCACCATTTTGTTTCAAGATGGCAAGTTATGATTAGCGATAAGTAAAACGAACAATTGTTTCAACAATAGGCACAACGAAAATTAGTTCAATGAAATCTATAGAGAAGTTTATGTTTGAAAAGCGGGAATAATCTGTCACGAAATAAAAAAGTCACGAAATGCAATTGACAAAATAGCGGTAAGAGTGTGTTTAGAGTAAAAAAAATATGTTTAGATATAAATACATACGATGATATGCTAAACGGATGCATATACAAGTAACGCCTAATATATCACAAATATTCATAGAAAAGAACCACTGCGAATAATGTTTACTCATTGAACTTTTCGTGTTATACGCTCGTAAAAATACGTAAATTTCAGCTAATGCTTTCTGTAAATATCAATGTTATAAACTCGAAAAAAATTCATGAAGGATCTCAGAAATCATAAGGCTTATGCCTTCTAGTGAGGAAAAATGGAACTACGTCAAGAGGACGGGTATTCTCGGGCAGAACATGAGAGAAGACGCATTGCCGCGGCAGGACGAGTATACTCGGTCGCGTCGAAAATGGAACCACCGCTTGGGACGAGTTAACTCGGTCGCGTCAGGGAAGGGGTTAAATAATGTGTTCTACTGGTATAGGTACGTGGATGATATTCTGTGCTGCTGGACAGGGAGCGATCGTCAACTAGATTGTTTCCTGAGAGTGCTAAACTCCCAACACCCTAGAATCAACATGACTATGGAAAAAGAGACAGAGGGACATTTAAGCTACCTGGATCTAGACATTTCAATAGTGGACAAGAAGCATTATTTTGGTGTATTTAGAAAACCCTCCTTCTGCGACCTAGTAATCCCAGCAGACTCTTGCCATCCCATGTCACACAAGCTTGCGGCATTCCAAACGATGATCCATAGGTCAGTGAGCCTACCCCTCTCCAAAACAGAATACAGCAAAGAGCAGGAAATCATATGCCACATTGCAACGTCCAATGGGTACAAAAGAGATATTATAAACAAACTCCTGCGTAAAAAGCTCACAAAAATAGCTATTTCCGAAATAACCGCTATCCCAGCTTTTGAACCGGATAAAAGAACTTGGTGTAGGCTACCATTTGTTGGTAATCTCTCTTACAGACTTAAGAAAATATTCCCAAAGGACAAATTTAAAGTGTGTTTTTACAATCCGTGTACCTTATCGAACATTTTGTGCAAAAGCAAGGACGCCATTGACCCAAAACTCCATTCAGGCGTCTACAAAGTCAAGTGCCTCAGCTGTGATAAATATTACGTTGGACAGACGGGCAGGGATTTTACCACCAGACTTCAAGAGCATCGAAGGTGTGTGGATAAGGGAGACAAATCGTCACTGCTGGCCAAACACCTCCTGGAGACATCGCACCATTGCCTCTTTGTTCCGGAAATCCTGCATATTGAAAGAAAAGGCCCAAGACTGGACGCATGGGAACAGTGGGAAATTATACATAGTGATAATGACCTCTTGTTGAATGACCAACTTTTCCGAATCCATTCCCCATTGCTAGCTATTCCTTTTTCAAATAACCCACCACTTACCTAATACAGTCCCAAGGACAAACTCCTTAGAGTGCTTCATCCTCTTCCCCCCCCCCCCCCAACCAATTCCCCTATCCCCATCCCCTTCCCGTTTCCTATATATTGCGCTGCTGTCACGGAAGTTTATAAGTGTACACCTGATGATGGCTTAGTAAGCCGAAACACGTGTTGTGTAATTTTATTATTTTAAAATACATTGTGGAAAATTGCTAAAGTTTTTTACTCATCCAATATGTATAAATTCCACTATGTGGCGCCTGATACTGTGATCTATATTTATAGATATGATGAAACTTAGCTTAATATATTTCTGCTCCTAGAATAAGGGTCCTCAGAATATTCACCAATTCCTACAATCGCTTATATGATATGCACAATTGAAAAAGTAATTATACAATGAAATCATCCAAAAAAACTGTTGCCATGTAATATTTCAATTCAATTTTGCGACTAATATAACTACATGTCAGTGATTAATTGCTAAAGATGAGTATTTAATTACTGGAGACCAGTAATTGAGCACTCGGTAATTGTATTTAATTACCGGAGACTTGTAAGGAACTGCGGGCACAGTATAAATTTCCTGTGCCCCTGAAAGCCTTTCTCTGGGGATGGATGCTCTCACTTGGGAACTCATGTTGCAGGTCTGCAGGGGAGTGCCTCCCTCGGTTTTCGAGCAGGAACTTCACGCAGGAGGAGATAGGTGAGCCGATCCTGGACGTAGTGTTGGAGGCTGGTGATATCCTGTACTTCCCTCGAGGTGTCATCCACCAAGGGTCCACCCTGCCCAATACCCACTCTCTCCATCTGACTGTGTCGTCCTTTCAGAGGAATACGTGGGGAGACTTCCTGGAGAAGGTGAGCCCTAATGTCATGCCCTCTATGAACGTTGTGTAGTGAGCGCAAAATGTATTGCTATTTGCGCTCACGAAGGTAGAGGAATTCGGATGTGGTATGCGAAGCGAGTGGCGGCAGGTGTCTAAAAGAAGAACACGCACCGGTACATTTCTATCTTTGAATAGAATATGCCGGGAGTACGTCGACCCAGAAAGTCCAAATTCAAACGGGACTTTCCAATCTAAATTCGGGTATTTCCATTCTCTTCCGAATTTAGCAGTGAGGGGGAGGCGACTCTATGCGTATATAAACCGAGAATCATTTGGACTCGGGGATCATTGTGGATCGTCATTGTTCGTCATTCGTCGTTGTGAGTTGTTGTGGGCAGGACGTTACGCTGCCGGTACGAGATGCCAGAGTAGGGCATACAAGTCTCCTCCAGGGTCCGTTGGTCGTCGCGTCTACCCTATTAAGAGATAGGTAGACAGTGCCACACGTAGACGCAGCCATCCAGGGTAAAACGGCACCTAGCTTCACCGCCGCCGCGCATCCGACACTCCTCTGCCTTCCGCCGCCTTCCTCCTAAGACACCGGTAACAAAGGTAAAAGATCCTTGTTTCCTTATTTACCGAAAGATGCTACTTGTATGACGTCATTTGACTCTTGACACCAAGGGCAAGAACCCTCAAAATGTGTACAGGTTCGAGCCCCCGCATGATGATGCGGGGCCGATGGGGAGAGGAAAGCTAACGAAGGAGAGGAAGAAAGGGAAAGTTTTTACGTAGATTCCGAGGGAATCTTATATAGGAAGGTACCAATAGGAGCGGAGCAATTAGTGGCTCCCAAGAGTATGAGGGGCAGAATTTTGAAGGCCTTTCATGATTCGCCGTGCGCAGGGCACATGGGTGTGAGACGCACCCTTGGACTAATACAAGCCAAATTTTGGTGGCCGAAAATGCGACAGGAGGTTGCAAAGTACTGTTCGCAGTGCCAGTCTTGCCAATTGCGAAATAGCCCCGGCAAGGCTACTAGGGCGCCATTACAGGCGCTGCTGGAAGTAAACGCTCCGTTACAGAGGTGCAGTTTGGATATTGTCGGACCTTTGGTGACGTCACTCCGAGGGAATCGTTATATCCTGACTTTTCAGGATTACTTCACCAAGTATTCGGAGGCAATAGCCCTCCCCGATCAGAAGGCGGAAACAGTGGCCAAGGCTTTTGTGGAGACAATTGTAACGCGGCATGGAATTCTGCAACAGCTGTTAACGGATCGAGGAGCCAACTTCACATCACAACTCATGCGCGAAGTGTGCAAATTATTAGGAATAAGGAAATTACAGACAACAGCTTATCATCCAGCTGGTAACGGTTTGATCGAGCGCAGCCATAGGACCCTGTACGATGTGCTGTCCCATTTTGTTGATAAATATCATCGGGATTGGGATAATTGGTTGTGTTTTGCGATGTTGGTGTATAGGAGTTCGCCACATTCCGTTACGAAAGAAACTCCTTATTTCCTAATGCATGGATGCCATATCGAGTTGCCGTTTGATGATATTACCTCGCCACAATCGGTACGTTACGACACAGACTGCAACTATGCCGCAGAGCTTCAAGCACGATTAAAAATCGCGTTTCATGTCGTGACCGAACGTTTACGTGTGGGACAGGAAGCCATGGCGAGGGAATACAACAAACGCGCCAGTGAAGTGTCATTTGGCCATTGGCCATCCCCAGTGAAGTGTTGGAGCCCCCAACACCCCCCTCCACATCCCCCCCCGTATGCCCCCTCCCCTGACGTGCAGACACAATCTCAGGAGTCACGGGCCTGTCGACCTGGATTGAAGCCGACGAGTGAGGCTTATTGTTTGGGTAGTAATAAGACACTTTGGGATGAATGTGTCTAAGTAAGCATCACATTGCTTGGCATTGTTGAAAGAAATACGCCGTACTCACGCGGCATTCTCACTTTGTAAATTTCTTTGACCCACATGTGGTTTACTCCAAGTTCATTAATTAAGAAAATTGTTCTGAAAAATATTATGGTTCTTAGTCCAATTTTTGTTAAGGAAGCTGAATTCTGACCACTGCATTTCATTCATTCTTATTTATGCACTCGCATGTATCTTGTTTTACTGATATTTCGTTTTTCATTTTTTCCCTGATTTATGAGTTGAGTGAAAGTATTGACGAGAGATTGTGAACTCCTAGATCTCGAATGCTAAGCCTTGAATTTTATTTTCGGCACCCTAACTGTAGCAGATCTGACAGCACTCAACCAGGAGATTGACCCTATAAGAGGCGCTAACCTAAAAAAAAAAAATGGTGCATTAGTTAAAGTTGCAGGCGACTTTGATAAATTCCACCTATACGCTGGCCAGGAGGAACGAGCTAACTGTCCGGAAGGTTAGTCACGTCACCGCCCGATTAGCGTCATAAGGGGCCCTCATAAATAAGAAACTCGCGAAAATCTTAAGAGTAATTTCCAATAGGGTGACCACTACCTCACCATCTCCTTAATATTCATACAATTTCAAGCTGTCTTATAGACATGAAAAATTGAGTCATATTTTTTTATTCCCCCATGCATAATTTCATGAGGTACTAAAACTAGTACAGCTAATGTAACACCCTGATTCCCATTCCATTTCACCGCCGCGAATATTTCCGCGGGTTACGCATTAGAAAAAAAAGTTTCATATTCCATACAGAGCCACAAATAAATACGTGCAAGTGGGAAATCAATATTTCATTCTACCTGTACCTTCTGATTGTTAACTATTTGCCCCCCACTGCGACATTAGGTGACAGTATACTACTACTCGTCTTGCCTTTTGGCAATAATTTCGGTAACTAACGACCGTAGAACTGCGACACCTTACTGTTAGCCCCCCCCCAGAGCTCTTTACTACAGGACTTGAACTACCAACTGCTGGGTGTATAGAGCGCCACAACGCAGCAGAGTTCTCCAAAGATGTCCCGGAGAGGAAGAGGTGCTGAACGTCATGGAGAGCTACCCCACGAGGACGGGAATCCTGAAACTACAGACAGGATGCTCGGTCCGAGTTGATGGTCCAGTTCTCACCCCTACTTCCAGCGGGATAAGACGCTCATGCCAGGATGGAACGAGATATACATCCCGGACATCTCCTGCTAGCACCCCCCCCCCCCCATCTCCACCCCTACATCAACACCCAACGGAGAAGAGGCAGAGCTGGCTGATGAAGATTGCGGACCAGGTGACCACAGTCTACGAGCAGAAGGCTAGACCTCACCCGCCGACACCGTCAGCTCCCGGGGAGTAGAAATGCTCGCGGTGCCGACATTATGCACCCAAAGAAAAAGCATCCAGGACTTCAAAAGTGTTTTTTGTTTCTTTTACTGATTGGTGAGAGTGTTTTTATTGATTTATGGCGATTGTTTTAATTCATTTACGGAAAGTATCTTTCTACTAATTTGTGGAACTTCTCTTATTGGCAAGTTAATATTGATACCAAGAAGTGTTTTCTGTGACATGATTATATTTATAAAAAAAAAAAAACTTGTGAACTCTTAACACAGGAACAGTTTCAAAAAGCTCTTAAGTGCAGTGTCACTACTGTGTTGTGTGGTATTCTATCTGATGTTTATTTGGTTGTCATTATGTTTCCTAAATTTGACTTGTTTCTTCATTATGTGGGATTGGGTGAGCAATAATTACTGTCGTGGGATATATGTCTGTCATTGTATTTAAATGTACGTTATGATAAAATAAATGGAAAAGGGCTTTTGCGGATGTTAGCGGTGTCTGCAAGAATGTAATGGAAGATTAAAATGTGAGCAGACTCAAGGGAGGCTGCTCAATTTCGCCAAAGGAGGGAGTATTGTAGTGAGCACAAAATGTATTGCTATTTGCGTTCACTAAGGTAGAGGAATTCGGATGTGGTATGCGAGGCGAGTGGCGGCAGGTGTCTAAAAGAAGAACACGCACCGGTAAAATTTCTATCTTTGAATAGAATATGCCGGGAGTACGTCGACCCAGAAAGTCCAAATTCAAACGGGACTTTCCAATCTAAATTCGGGTATTTCCATTCTCTTCCGAATTTAGCAGTGAGGGGGAGGCGACTCTATGCGTATATAAACCGAGAATCATTTGGACTCGGGGATCATTGTGGATCGTCATTGTTCGTCATTTGTCGTTGTGAGTTGTTGTGGGCAGGACGTTACGCTGCCGGTACGAGATGCCAGAGTAGGGCATACGAGTCTCCTCCAGGGTCCGTTGGTCGTCGCGTCTACCCTATTAAGAGATAGGTAGACAGTGCCACACGTAGACGCAGCCATCCAGGGTACTACGGCACCTAGCTTCACCGCCGCCGCGCATCCGACACTCCTCTGCCTTCCGCCGCCTTCCTCCTAAGACACCGGTAACAAAGGTAAAAGATCCTTGTTTCCTTATTTACCGAAAGATGCTACTTGTATGACGTCATTTGACTCTTGACACCAAGGGCAAGAACCCTCAAAATGTGTACAGGTTCGAGCCCCCGCATGATGATCCACAGTTGCATGGAGAAAGTATCATTTAAATCTGTTGTTCGCAGGTACGTTGAATCTCATTGTGGGAATATTCTAATATTTAATGCCAACTTTGTGCATTTCTTTCAAGTCACCATATTTGTGTGTGTAACCACTATGGCTGATTTCAAACAACTAATGAGACAGTAGGGTTGGGACTTTCGAATCTTCATATCCCTTGTATTCCATCTTGAATCTGAATGCTTGAAATGTGACTCACACCTACTGCAGATGGAAATTCTTGGCTCTAGGACCTAGCGAAATTAAATTACATTTTCGTCACCACTGTTTGTTAATTAACTTTCAGTTTTTTGTTAGATTTGTTATTTTATGGCTTTTGCTGGAGCATGTGCACAACGTAGCGTTTTACAAGTTTAAAAAAACAGTTCCAGGAATGGATTAATCTACTTTACATTAGTTCATATGGCAACTGTTTCCGATTATGAATATTTCGGGTGACGGTCTGCCTTCAGGAATGAATTAAATTTGTGGTCCAAAGTTGTGCTGTATTCATTTTGTTAAAGATTTCTTATTTGAATTGGAGAGAGGGAAATGCTGTTATGCCAGATTTTTTTATTTGACTTAAGACACTGTTTCCCATGATCTGTTCATGCAATAATTACTGTATTATAGGTTTTCTCATGCAGTGGACATACTCGTTAGCATTTTTTTGTCATCATCATCATCAGTCAACAATCCTAGGATTGGTTTGACACAGCCCTCCGCTCGATTCTTCTATAGGCCAACCTTTTCATTGTGACGTAATTATTCTCTTTTACATCCTTAATAACCTGTTCCATGTATCTCATACTAGGCCTGCCTTTTCCAATCTTCTCGTTCACTTTTCCTTCGACGATTGTCTTCATCAGGCCATCATGTCTCAAGATGTGGCCCATTAAGTTGTCCCGTCTTCTTTTTAATGTTTTCAGCAGACATCTCTTCTCTCGCACTCTTCTTACCACTTATTCGTTTGTCACTCGATCGATCCATTTTATCTTCATCATTCTTCGGTAGCACCACATTTCAAATGCTTCCAGCGTGGACTTCTCCGCTGCTGTTATTGTCCATGCTTCGCTGCCATATAGTAAATGCTCCAGATGTATGTTCTAATGATATGTTTCCTCACTTCAACGCTTGTATTTGCAGCTGTAAGCAGAATCTTCTTCTGGTAAAATGCCCTTTTTGCTTTGGCAATGCTACTGGCAATTTCTCTTTTACTTCGTCCATCGCTGGTTACTCGTCTTCCCAGGTAACAGAGCTCTTCCACCTCCTCGATTTTTTGTTCTCCTAGTGTTTTGACATTGGTCCTGGCTTCCTTTCTTCTACTGCACACCAATACCTTAGTTTTCTTTTAATTGATCTTCAAATGATATCTGGTCATTGTTATTTCCATATTTCCTAGTGTCTTTTTTAAATCTCCTTCTGTTTCTGCCATGATTGCTATGTCATTGGCGAATCGTAGCATGCTGATTTTCTCCCTGTGGATATTCACTCCCAGAGACTTTTCTTTGACTTCTTGGATGACTTTCTCGATGTAGACATTGAATAATATGGGATACAGTGCACAGCCTTGTCTCACTCCTTTCTTTATGCTTGCTTCTATACTGCTGGGTCCTGATTTGATTATGGCCACCTGGTTTTTATGCAAGCTGTGGATAACTCTTCGGTCATTGTATGATACTCCGATTTCTTTCAGAATCTTTAGCGTTATGTTCCAATCCACATTGTCAAATGCCTTCTCCAAATCTACAAATGCTACAAACGTCGGTAGATTCTTCTCTATTCTCTTCTCTATAAGTAGCCTGAGGGCCAAAATCGCTTCTCTTGATCCCTTGTTTCTTCTGAACCCGAATTGGTCCTCTTCAAGGAACTCCTCAGCTCTTTGCTCTATTCTTCTATAGATGATTCTCGTCAGTATCTTCGAGGCATGTGTCGTCAGGCTTATGGTCCTAAAATGTTCACGGTTCTCAGCTCTCTTCTTTTTGGCAATAGCGATTTTAATGTTCTTCTGTATTATTATTATTATTCTTAAAGTCCGTGGGTACCTTTCCTGTTGAGTACATGTCGCAGATGGTTTTGTACAGTTGAGTAAATGTCTTCTCACCAGCATTTTTAATTAGTTCGGCAGTTATATCATCTATTCCCGAAGACTTATTTATCCTCAGATCCCTCACAGCTGCGTCAAATTCCGATATTAGGATTGGGGCTACCAAGTCATCCTTATTGACTTCATTTTCCTCTTCGATTACTTCCACTTTATGATAGCTTCCGTTGTACAACTCTTCCAAGTGTTCCTTCCATCTCTTTACTTTATCCTCATGTTCAATTAAGAGTTCTCCATTCTTGTCCCTGATGCTGTTACATCTTGCAGCCAGTTCCTTGAAGTGATTTCTCACCATCCTGTAGGGAACTTCCACATTTCCATTTGCGAGGTTGCTTTGTACATCTTTGCATAGAATCTTCATCCACATTTCCCTTTCTTTTCTTGCTTTACGGTTTATTTCATTCCTGATACTTTGTAGCGAAGTTTCCCTTCTTCAGTTTCCACATTTTTATATTTCTTCCCTCTTCAATCAATTCTAAGACTTCTGATAGCCATGGCTTCTTCTCGACAACTTTTCTTCTCCCCAGAACTTATTTTGCTGCTTCTTGTAGCCCGATTTTGATGTTCTCCCATCTCTTTTCCCCTGGTTTTACAGTCACATTCTCTTCTATTTTGTTTTCCACTGCTTTCTGAAAGGCCAGCAGTTGTTGAGGTTCCTTTAGTTTCTCTACTTGCCATACGTTTTTCATAGATTTCTTCAATTTCTTGAGCTTTAAGTGGAATTTCATCATCACTAAGTTGTGGTCACTGTCGTTATCTGCACCCAGGTAGCTTTTGCAGTTCTTCACCTGGTTTCTGAATCTCTGCTTCACTGAAATGTAGTCAATTTGGAATCTTCTTCTGTCCCGGGGTATTTTCCAGGTATACTATATTGGCACCTTTTGAAACCAATAATTCGATAAGTTTTTAGCATAATTTCACCTTTTGTCACTCTTTGACCTTTGACCCCTGAGTAACCCTTGAAGGTCAAGGGATGAAATGAGAGATCTGAAGACCTTAAAATCAACCTTGGCACCTTTTTAAACCTATGATTCGACAGGTTTGAAGCGGTGATTCATTTTTTGTAACCCCTGTGACCTTGACTGTGACCTTTCAGGGGTCACGGTTGCAATTTTCGACCTCAATAGTTCTTCCATCGTGTTCTTCGTGTCCAAAAACCTATTAGTCGAAAGTTTCGCTAAATAATTATGTCTTTTTTGTACTTCGAATATTTTAACATTGAAAGCCCATAAGGCATAATTTGGATTTTAGGTTGGACCCTATTTCTGGGGTCAAAAGGTCATATTTTTAATATTTTGCTCAGACTCAACAAAACTTACAACCTTTTTCTAGCCAGGTACCAAATTTCATCCATGTGGCTCGAAAGGAAGTGTCTAAAATTACAGGTCAGAAATGACACACGATCAATGGGACACTCTGTATATTCTCCGTTGGTGGTTTTTAAACAATGTGTTTGCCTCAATGACGGAAAGACGAAATATCACTCGCGATTGTTTCAGAGATCCTGAGTTTTGACCACGATAGGCTCTGGCTATCCTTTTGCCAGGAAAAGATTCCTACTATGAAATGAATGCAAACTAGGATGCAATTATTAAGTTAGGAACTCCTGTGGGAGTATATTAAACTGTACCTAAGTTCAATTTGTGAAGAATGAAAATAAATTTTTACCCAGACATTGTGAAATGTTTCCCTCCATACCTCTACCATGGTGCTCTTGTCTGCAAGTGGCAGGCTGTTTAAATGTGGGTCGGGGCACAATGGATCTAAAGAGGCCTAAGTGCCAGAAGGGGGCTCCAGAAGGCCCCTCACCCACCCCCTCCAATTAACATTTTTTTAATGAAATGTTAAAAACAGAAACACTGACCTAATGGATGATAATAGGGGATCGTTTGTCAAACCATTGCCCAGCATTAATTCAACAGTTTTACTACACATTACTACAAATCAAAACTTATTGAAACTAGTTTTATCGCGTCAAAACAGCATTATATAAAAAAAATGATTTTGTTGAGAAATTTTTGAAGTTGGATAACTGCTTGCGCTGGCCGACCTGCGAGGTAGCTCAATATTCTCACGTGTTGTTTATGCTATCCTCAATTACTCTGGAACGTAAATTTTATTTTACTTGGAAATGGGAAATGGATGCGAATTACAATATTTCAAGATGAGGGAAAGTCCTCCAAAGCACGTCCGGCGCCCAGGCTGCTGCCTTTGCGAGCGGGGAAATTGTCAACGAGAAACAATACCAAGTAAGGCTAAGAACAGTAAGGCAGGGGCACGTGTAGCCAATAAATAGCCGAGACTTCCTCTCGTTATTGAACCCGGATGATGCAGCCCGTAATAGACACGAAACTTTGGATAACCAATCTCCCCACTCAGTGGCTCCTGGAACAGACAACTGGAAACATATGCAGTACATTGTGTGGGCACAAACTTGTGCTCATGACGTCTGCTATTTGCATTGCAATGAAAAAAAAAATTCCTACCGCATTTTCTACCCAATGGGTCCAGGGTACATTTTCAACATTCCAGGCATTGCCGTAAGTGGGCTTGTAGATTTCATTGTCGTTCTTGCACTTTCCGTTGCTTTTCGGTTTTTCTCCCACTTCTGTTAGTCTTTGAGTTCAGTTCACTTTGAGAGTTAACTTCATGGCAGGGAAAAGTAAGTCATTAAATCTGAAACCAGACTTCGATTAATTAATGAATACAAAAGTAGCAGGGCTGAAGGGCATTACTATCAAAAAATATCCTGCCGTTAGCACTGGAAGTTATTACAGTGGAAGATATGCAATGGAACTCTATGAAATTCAATTCCGAATTTACAGCTGTTTGTGTGTGGCCTTGCATAAATCAATAAGGATTTTAATTGAATATCTAGAGAATATTCCATGATTGGCATCACAACTTTGTGGGTTTTGTATCGTATTGTTACAATACTTGTTGCTGCAATCATTTGGAGCTCAATAAATTACAGTAATGTGCGGGGGAAAGTGTGCAAAATCAACGTTTTGCTCCCCAAATAATATTTATCATGAAATTTAATGTCTTGGACAGTAAATACAACCATGGGCCAATGAAATGAGTGAAAGTATCATTTTTTATAATTATCTTGATAATATCTTTTTGCCGAAAACAAACACAATATTGGTTAAAATAGAGTTAACTTTTTAGGAACCTGCTGTGGAATGATTATTTAAATATCTTCGGTAGTAATGAGAGCTCGATATACCAATTGGTTTTTTGGTTCCTGAGAGTTCTTGCTATATACAGGCTCTACTGCACAACCAAAACTGGCGAGGAAGTAGATTCCTTTCAGCACCACCACTGGCAACACTAGACTCAGAGAGACTGTTCAGCATATTATCATTCATTATTCGTGATAAAATGAGAAATCTGCTTGATGCAAATGTGTTATAGTACTAGTTTTTTAAATTAAAAAGTTAAAGGAAAAAATGAATTATATTTGTAGTTGGAGTGATTAATTCAACCGTGTGTGTAATATTAATAATAGAGTTCAAGATAAAATAGGAGAAAATAATTTCGCTTTGAAATCATACTTGGGATTCAAGGAAAAGGTATCATTCAGATTTTATATAAAATTTAGGTTTATAGGTAAAAATAAGATTCAGTTTCAAGGTTAGATTTGAGATTTGAGGGTGAATTTAATATTTGGATTCAAGAAAAACTGGATTCGACCCACCTCTCGTAAATAGCTTTATTTCTTTGCTTTTTCTTAATATTCTTGTGGCAAGGCTATATATGTTAATGTGTATGAGGCCAATAAACAAAAAACTCCATGTTAGAGGTTGTATGCTTCTAAAACTTCTGTTGCCACCCTACCCGGCTCACTTGCTCGAGTTCCGCAAGGCATATACATTAGGGTGTCCCAAAATATAAGGGAAAATTTTTTTTCGTGACATCAAATACGCATACCTTCTATTTTTTCTTTTTGATCTTAATAACACAATAATAAATATTATTGCGATTGAATTATGATAACACGTGCTGACTCGATGCCAAACATGGGAAATCAAAATTTGTACTGAGTTAGTATGAAAGAATTCTAGAACTTAATGTTTATTTAGTAAATAATACACCAATATGCCCCAAATCGTGTTTATTTACTGTTTAACATGTATAAAACACATTATTCTTTGAATATTCTTTAAAGGGTAGCTTTTTTCAGTCAGGATAAATCTTCTGGTGTACCCAAAGTAACAAAAATTGCTTTTGTTCCTCCTCTACCGTGATTAAACTATGAAAGTCTTGCATCAAGTCGACCGCTCTTTCATCTGCATCGTTTTTGCCCTCAGCGTTCTTCAGCCCTTCTTTCTGCCTTTTTGAAATGAAGCATTACTCGACCACATAGTAAGACATTCATGGAGATAACTGTCATGAATTTTAAGACGATTGAACAATGACTTGCATCTGACTGAAATGAAATTGTAGATGTTTTTCAGGAAGTTTAAAATGTCAGTCAGTTAACAACTGTGATGTAAACAGAAAACCAAAGAACGTCTATATTTCCTTATGTAACTTACAATGGGCCACAAAGTTCTTCCTTCGATGGGACGTAATGTTTACCTTGAGTTGATAAATTCTCTTTGGTTAAATTTTCAATCATTTTTACTTAAGTTTCTGAATCCAAATCATCGTCAAACAGTGACAAGACAGAAACTTCAATGGTAAACTGCCATAAATGGCTTATCTTCTGTAAAGCTGCCTTTGAGATGATTTTATTAATTTTTTCGTAAAAAAAAGTCATAGACTTCAAAAAGCACAAATCTTGGTAAGGTGATTATACTGCCAAAATTCATTGGCTTAACTTTGGATTTCACAATGAACCAGCAAAAGTCTGAAACAGCACCGCCTTATCCTTGCTCATAATTTTGGATTTTTCACTAAGTAATGATATTTTAGGGAAAAAATTGCTCTTGCCATCCATCGAGCTTGGTGCATGGCACATGGAGGTCGAATTTTAAATTTTGTGTATCTCCGCCTAAAAATATCACAGAAAGCTCTTATCAGCTCTCGATGGTCACCTCTGACTATATCTTAGGTCGGTTCAGTTTGGTACAACCCAAGCAGATTGTCAATTTCTGAAAGAGTCATGTTCATTGCGAGTCTTTCTTTATAGCACTGTACTTTATCAGGATGGACACTTTTCTAGTTATCTCGGAACCTTTTGAAGAGTAAAATATCAGAATTTGTTGTCACTTGACCCATGTAGCGCTGCCACTAATTTTGGAGTAATGAAATTTTTCTGCAAAATGTTTTACTGGTTCCGGGTTGTATTTTCTCGATTAGAGTAGGAAAATCTTCTTTTAAATGCCTGTCATTTTCATAAGAATCAGAAGATGAATCATTTTGTAATGGTTCATAAGACGATGTCTAAGGAGTTGGCGTGGAAAAATATTTTGCTCGTTGGTTTTCTTTTTCAATAGTTCTGAGGCTTTCCCTTTCCTCTCTGTTGCTGTAAGAAGATTCTGTCTTCATATATATTTATTAATTGAAGCGCATCGGCTTGTGCAATGTCAAACAAATTATCTAAGTTGTTGACAAACTCTTGTTGGCGCTGCTCAATTACGGTTTGGGTTTTTATGTATTTTTCGGTAACACCATCCAAACTTGATATACGTTCGCTAGTTTCTTCACACAATTAGGAAAAGACTTGTTAGGTATACACATCTTTTCCTTAAAGATAATATATTTGCAAATAGTGAGATTTTTCCTTTCATTGACAGTTAAATTCACTTCATGGATATTACAAAATAAAACTGCCTGAACTTGTCCATTGGAGGACAGTTGTGAACTTTTATTTGTTGTTGTGTCACCAGTGTTGCCCAGTCAAACACAAAGTAATCAGTCTCATTACTTTATTTACACACCTTGTCCTATGTATGATGTAATTGTGCAATGTACATTGTACATTTTTTGCTAAATTCCCATTAACATATGGGAGGGAGGTCTTCCAGTGACGCCTCACTTAGTAAGCACTGACATGTTTCATTACAAGTCGGGTTGCCGAGGTCCTACGTTTATGAAATTTTATTTACAATTGTTTTGGCATCATATACGTAAATTAAGAGGGTATGCATTTAAAATAAAAGACTTTGATGTTTTTGGGACACCCTTGTGTAGATGCATTGCTGGCATGGGAGTCCTTGAAAATGACAGTCATCCGATGAAGCCTTGGTTGGTCTTAATTATTTGTGTGGATTATGCTATGTCAGGTTTTTCTTTCTTTTTCAATTAAATAATGTCAAATGGCATATGCTGTAATCAAATGATGATGATGATGATGCATGTGAATGATTTAGCATTGCAGCTGGTGATGATGGTCCCCTGGTTCATTACCATGGGTTATCTATTAACCCTGTTGGTTGCTAGCATAGAAAAAAAGTTCTGCATTTTGCATTAAAATACTTTGGTACCAAGGTATCTGTTGTAGATGTGGCATGGTACTCAATGGGTAAAATGGTGGTTAAAGTGCGGGGCAGAGGTCTGTGTTCACTTGTAGCTGCCGAGGATGGTTATGAATCGGGGTGGAAGGGTTGATTGGTGTTGCTGCCATTAAATCCATGCGTTTGTCACCTTTCTTGTTGAATCTTTCATTGCAGCTTGTTCCGGTTGCTTTGAAAGTGGCGATGGAGGAGGATCCAAGGTATCGCGAAGGCCTCCCCCGAGACTACTTGCGCTACATGGGTGTTGCACACAGCGACTACACGTCAGAGGGGCGGTGTCAGTTCATCGAGAAAATTGGGGACCTGATGAGGAGGCTGTGTGAGTTTGCACCCGTGGACGCCACGGCCGATCAGCTGGGGAAGCAGTTGATGCACGACTCGCTCCCTCCTCTCCTCTCCCCAGGTACGCACACTTCGTTGCGCCAAAGGAGTGCGCTCACTAGCTCACTCTTCCCCCTTAAACTGTAAACTGCATCCTCGTGTGTTGGTGTGCTGAGTGTTCCCTTTTGTGTTGCTGCTGCGATGAGCCAAAGGTGTGCTCTCAGTCGTTTGGTTCTGAAATCGAATCCTTTTGTGAGTGGGTACGCCCCAGGGTATTGTAAACTCCAGGAGGGGTTCTGTCTGGTGCTGTGACAGGAGGCAGCACCTTTAAAGGGTGCCTACCAGTGTGCAAAACAGAAATTGGGGGCCTTTTCAAGGCATTGTAGGCTGACTATCAAATTTTCATGGCTCTCCTCCACCTCGTGTAGGAATGCCTCACGGAGATGTGTGATTCTTGCAAAATGGTATGTGTGCGGGATTCCTTTTGAAGAGGTTTGGAATTTTTGTTTTATACGCCGGCAGGCACCCTGGACAAATTTTGAGAAGCAGGTCCTTTGAAATATGATTTAATTCTTTCCCGGTGAATCATTTTCGTAAAGTCTTTTCGGTCTTTCCACCGTTAAATTTTGGTTTAACACCAACGTTTCAACGGACAATTCGTCCATCGTCTTCAGGGTGAGTGAGTAAATTAAAACCATTGAGGTGTATCTATAAACGGTTGCAACAATCAGGTTACTCCTGATTGGCCGGAAGGATCTTCGAAATTTGGATAAAAAGGAGTTCTATCGTTTTTTATTTTATTTAAAATGGGATTCCACGAATTGCTAAGTTTATAAACCCCTGTCTCGATTAAAATTATTTTTGTTTAGCCAGATCTCAATGGCTTCCTTAGCAAGCCTGTCTCAGAAGTTGTTTAAACGGCAGATTAATTTTGCGCTATCCCATTTTATCCTGTGGTCCCGAGTGATACTATGCCACAGCAGACTTATCAGGTTGTCCAAGCCTAAAATGCCTCCGATGCTCCTTAAGCCTGGTGGCTATCATTCTAACAGTCTCCCCCACGTAGACTTTTCCACATTCGCAAGAGATCTGGTAGACACCAGGGGTCATTAGGACTACCTTCACCATAACTAGTTGGTCTCTCAGTTTACTTATTGGTTTATCTATTGGTATCTGTGTTGTGTCTCTTTAGAATTCTCGAGATCATGGCAGAGACTGTTGACAAATATGGCAAAACGGCCCTGGCTATGGGTTTCAACTTTTCATCCTCTTCCAACCCGCGAGCATTGAAGGTTCTTTTCTTTTCTGTTCTTACTTTCCGTTTTTCTTTCATTACCATGCTATTAGAATCAAGTTTAAGGGCCGTTTTCGTGCACAATTGCATATTTATCGTTTATTCTGTGAATTAAATCTTCCAAATCAACAATTTAAGCTTCGCTGAAGTATTCGAGTGTTAACCAGTACGTCCATTGGTTAGGGAAGGGCCAATCGTTCGCCTGGGACGCGACAACGCTTGCAATGGTTCAGGGGACTTACTGTAATGCAACACTGTTATATTGTAGAATTTCGATTTTACGTTAAAATTGGATTTTACACCAGTGAATTAGCAGCCCCGGCCGACTCCTTGAATATTCTTATGTAATCATTATTTGATTTTATATGAATTAATTGTATTGATTTTACGTAAGATTTTGGGCCACAGTGAATATATCAATTCGATTTTACAAAATTAAACGACAGACCTTAAAGAAACTTAAAATCGGGCAGATTCTTCCCCATCCTTAAAGGAAGTATTCAATTTAATGCCGTACTACTGTGGCATTAAACTGTACCGAATCAATGCGTGGCATTTTAATGGTATGCATGTATATTTTACTATCCCATCTTTCAGCACGAAAAGTTATGGGTTCAAGGTGTTTACTTGTTCACGCTCTGACATTAGTGCCAGAATGCTCACACAAAGCTGCTTTATGACCTTGAGATAGGAACCCCATCAGCTCTTCCGAGTGATGAGATGAAACTCACTTTGGGGTCGCCTGCAAGCACGTTGTTGAGTGGAATAAAGTGGAGAACGTTTGTCGTCGACCGATGCCAACAGCAGAGGTAATTGGGAAGATACGTGGCATTGTGGTATTATATAAAACATCACAACTGATGGCATCACATGGCTAAAACTCTGCGAAATACTTGGCAATAATTTTTTCCCGTAGAAAAATCTTCATTCACTATCTTTCCCATGTACCTACAGGATAGGTCTCTTTTGGTTGCGTTGTCTGTTGCATTGCGTTGAAATTTTTAATGAATGATAATCACGAGTGATGCTATTGTATATGCTACGTGCACTGATTTTACTCTTTTGTGTCGGAGCCTTGCAATGAAAAATGCGAGGGTAAAAATATGTATTAAAAGTGCGTATAATTTGGATGAGAGTTTAACTAATTAACGTTTAACATATTTTTTCATTCAGGTGTACTTGTAGCTTTTAATGTATTGATTTCAGCTTTTAACATTTGCTGAGTTTTGACAAAAATTTAAGTCAGCAGAAATAAAATATTCTGATAATAGAAGACCTTTAGGCGATCGGTCAGGGAAATTGAGAAGTCTATCGGGGAAAAGTTAGGGAATTTAAAAATTGGATGTCAATAGCCACCCTGATCAAGAAAAAATATTCAATTTTAACAAAGCAAACTGGCATAAACGAAACTTCAAGAAAAAATATTCCCTAATTCCACGGTGGTTCCCCACGTACTCCCCGGGAGTTTAAATACCTCCCGGAGGGAGGATCTTGAGGTTACAGTATTGAGTTCCATTTTCTGAGATTAGAAGTTTCGGTGCCCCCAGCGCAACACAACTAACTCACGCAACGCCTCGCGGACTGCCTCCGCTCTGGCTCTACGCACTGCTCTACACTCTACCCATTTTGTGAATTGATCTTGAAAAACAATAAGCTATACATTCCCTCTAATTGGTCATACTAGGGGGCCGATCAAATCTGAAGCCTCCATTACCCATGGTTCTTCAACTACACTCGTTCCCATAAACCCAGCTGGTTTAATTTGTCCCACTTTATGTTGCTGACAGACTTTACACCTACGGACATACTCGGTTGCATTGTATACCAAACCAGGCCAGTTATACTGCTGCTTAATTTGGTCACAAGTCTTTTGAATACCTTGATGGCCCACTTGGGGTTGATCATGATTCTCCTAAATGACCAACGGTCTCCGCTCTTTCAGAATACTTAATTTCCAAGGATGACTACTACCCTCAATTACAATGTATAGCAGCTGCTCTTTGATTACAAAAAGTTCTCCCTCATGTATCTTCCAATCCGGGAATTTGCTGTGAGCCTGTTGTACCCGTTCAAAACGATTACCAACTATCCTGTGGTTTCGTCTGATCTAATGCGGCAATCTCGACATTTTCAGGAATAACACATCAGGCACCACACTCTCTCGCCCCTTTACGGTGAATGATATTAAAATCGTAACCTTGCAATGCGAAGGCCCACTGCGCTAATCGTCTGCTTGGGTTCTGCAAGTTATGCAACAACTTGAAACACTATGATTAGTGTAAATTTATATCCTTCCAAATAAGGCCTAAACTTCTGAATACCCCGTAAAACACACAGCGACTCGTATAAGTTATATCTCTCTCTGTTCTCCCTGAATGTTCTGCGTTACCACTGCACCCAACCCCGTGGCACTAGCATCCGTTTGCAAAGTAAACGGTTGTTTGAAGTCCGGGCCAACTAAAATGGGAGTGGACATGATTTAAGATTTTTAAAAGCCAACTATTGGTTGGGACCCCAATTCCACTTCACACTTTTCTTTAATAAGTGGGTTGAAGGAACAGTAATATCAGAAAACCATCCAATACAATGGTGATACCATGAAGCCATTCCCAAGAAACCTTGCAACTCTTTTACTAGTGATGGATGGATCTAGGTTTTTCTTCTGATCCGGAACCGGATCCTTGCCCTGGTTTCGGATCTTTGTCTTGGTTTCGGATCCTTGCCCTGGTTTCGGAATTTTGTCTTGGTTTCGGATCCTTAGTTTCAAATACTGAATTCTAAATTACATTTCTTTTCTAATCCTAGTACTTCTACAAAAACAAGTAAATTTATTTATCATGTAGAAAAAATCAACTTCGTATCATCTCTGTGGATAATATTTTCCTGGATCATGATTTCAGATGTAATATATGTGATTACTTCTTATATGAAGTTCACTTTCCTTATCACATACTCATCAAACAATAAATTTTTAAACCTGTATTCAAAATTCAAAAGTAATGAGAACATGGGAAATTTAGTCATCAGTTTTTGTATTTTACTCACAATGATTAACTGAAATTTTCTACGTGCTGCTTCATTTGGAACTGTTATAAAAGTAGAGAGTGTTGAACTAAAAAAATATTTATTCAGGTATAGCTGTGAAATGCTGTGAGAGACGTTTAAAACTTAATGGATTTGTTTCGTTTCGATCTGCTATTGAAAAGTAAAGAGAAGGTCTGCATTTTGTTTGGTTATGTTACGATATGAAGTGCACTACGGGGGTTTGTTTAGACCTTGGAAGAAAATGCATTATCAGGAATGAAACTATACTTTTCAAGCTCCTTTGCTACTAGAAAGAAATTGAAGATGGTAAAATTTACGATTTAACCAGGTTATGGATCGACTCGTGACTGGCAGTACACTAGCTCTCATTTTTAACTACTACTACAACTAACATCATAGGTTCACGTGAATCTGGCAAATGTAGGAGACCCGCGAGACATGCAGCTTAATTTTTTTCTCATGCATCCGGGCCTATGGAGAAGAAAGTCAAGACGAGTATTTCTTTATTTTGTTTTAGTCTTGTCTTCATCCCATTTCATCACGCAAGTTTCGCAACCTCTCCTTGTCGGTATATACCGTACCTACATTCCATTCGCGGGCCGCATTGATCACTAAGCTGACAAATTTTAAGATCTCTGATCCAGATCTAAATTTATAGTGTCTTAAGGTATGATTTCACTAGCGAATGAAATGAAAGATCCGTGGATCTTTGGATCCGACCCGACCATCCCTAGTTTTTGAGTGGTACATTTGTAAATCTAATTTAAACAATAAAACTATAATAAAGTAAGCTTTCAGATTAAAGGGTTGGAAATTGAAGTTGATAAAATTTTCGATGCGATGACCGAAAGAAAAATTTTAAATGCGATAGGGATCGAATTTTGCGCAGTGCACTAGTCCTCGTTGTCCACCTGATCACGGCAAACGTAGGCTACCCACCCCTGGAATTGATGTATTTTTTCCCACAATCCTCTGGGGTAATGGGAGAAAAGGGTCACATTTTTTTATTTTGCTTTTCTAGTTGCACGGAAAATGGTTATCTTATTTTGTGACCATAATAGTCACACCACTTCTCCTTGCCAATATTTACCGTACCTGCATTCCTTTCACGGGGTGCTTCGATGGCTACGCCACAAAAATTTAAATTCTACGATCTGGATCCAATTTTACACTGTGTCTTTGGATCCAGATTCAGATCCGAATAAAATGAAAGATCCACGGATCTTTGGATCTGATCCAACCATCCCTATCTTGTACATTACGTGGAGTGGGATATTGTAAGATGGGACTAACCTTATCAAGGTCTCCCATCAGCCCTCTGTTATTGACTAGAAAACCTAAGTAGCAAATTTCTGAGCAGGGGTCTGACAAACAGGGACAATCCAAAGACTCAGTCAGGGGTATCACTAAGGTACGCGAAAAATACAAACCAAAGCCAAGTTGTTGCAATAGTTCAAAATCGGATAGAAGGAGTGACCTTCAGAAGTGAGTAACTATGCTTTGGTTAACTTTAACGTCCACATAAATCATACATAAAACTGGCCATACAATGTAAAAATTACGATTCTAGTATTTGAGGATTTTGAAGTTCAAGGTATTTGAATAATCGAGTTATGATTAGTGTTTTCGTATTTGAGAAATCTGCCATTTGTCCCATTTGTAATTATATAATGTATTCATTTAAGTTTGGGTGCTGAACTTTCATGTGCACTGTTTATTCTTGTGTGCCCTCCGGAAATTTCTTGTCCCCCCATGTCTTATACGCTGTCTAATATGGTAACTGTAGTCTACTCGCATCTGTTGCCTCAGTTACTTCAAAAGCTTTATTCGGTACTCATTTCTGATGACAAATTTTCAAGAGTGACTGAGGCCATTCACTTTTTGCTGTTGTGTGCTCTCTCCCGTGGTTCTTTTGTTTTGCAGGGGAGAAGAGGTGCATGGTGTTTGAGGACGGGGAGAGGCTGAGTGGGGGCGTGGTGGCCAACCGGGTGGAGGTGGAGCGCAGCACGAGGATCAAGCTGCTCCGAGGAAATGTGCTCAGGTGTGTCTTTGCGTGCGGGAGAAGGTGAGGCGAAGGAAGCAGAGGGCTGCTCCATTCCCCAGTGTGCACGTAAACCGATGGAGGTGGTGTGAAGTGCATGTTTGTTCACGGGTCAGTAAAGTCAGGGAAAAGTCAGGAAATCAAGGAAATTCGATGTGGAGTCGGTAAATTTGAAAATACTGGCAGCCGACGCCCCTCATATATACTCAAATATCACAACAAAAATTTTGCTGGCTGTCAGCAACACACAGCGTTAGTTCCCATTTCTGCCGCTCAGTGCTCGCAACAAGAGCCACTGCTACTTGTGTGTCTGCCAAGGAGTCTACGTGCGATGTAGTGTCGCTGATGTCTGCAAAAGTTAAGATATAAATAGTGTCTATGGCCTTGGCGTGCATGTTTCACTCAACTCAATGCTAAAATCTTTGTCAGGCTCTGGTTAAATTAGAATTTTTTTACATTAATTCATTTTATTAGACTGGTATTAGTAATGTAATGATTTTCAGCAGTCGTAAAGGGCATTTATTCTGCTTAAGGTAATGGTACCAGTGATTGACCTCTTAGGGAAAAAAGAGCACAGTGTGCAGATGAAATATTACTTTTTATGCTTACCAATCATGCCAAGTGGGAAGCATAAAGAGTTAAATTGAAATACATATAAGGAACTTACAAGACAGACAATTTAGCCATGTCTGAAGCGTCTCTTAAGCAGTTTGTGGAAGAGAACTTAGAAAAGAAGACAGTAGTACTGCTGGTCATCACTTAACTGTTAGTCATCTTTTTTCAACATGGTACCAATACGTGTAGTAATTTTGTTTTTGATAGCTTGATGGTAGGAGTGTAACTTCTTGCTAATTTACAATATTTGGAATGGAGAAAGCCTTATTTTATCGGTTATCCCCTAAAAGTTCAATTAATGGTTACAGGGTCTTTTACTCCTGTATTTACCTTAGGTTAGTTAGTTTCATTTTATTATGCCATAATATGTTCCTGAGGTCAACCAAATTTATCTTTGTTTTTCAGAAGTCCTGTGTGCCATTTAGGACATTTTATTAGGCTTATTGTTGTTAACGTGCATATCCCTGTGCAGAATATTGCCCTGTAATGAATCATTTTGTTTGATTGTTGATCTATAGTATTGCTATGTGCAATTCATGGCATTTTATTTGAGTTTTAATTTAATTTTTAACTAAACTCACATGCTTTGGAAATTGTACCTAAATTTTTGTTTATAAGATTATAAATAAGAGTATTGATACTCAGCTAGTCATACATTTATGCCAATTTTTTTTCCCCTTCTCATGTAAAATTGCAGACTTAGGCTCTTTATTGCATTTCCAAAAGTCGGTAAAAATCTAAATGTTGGTCAGGAAGAAGTCAGGAGATTTGAAAACCTGTATCTTGTGGCAACCGTGGTTCGGTGGTGACTCGGCACGCAACTCTCGGGGTGGCTTACAGGGTCAATCGGGAGATGTGCCCCAATCTAATGGAGTTTCTATTCTTCTTTTTTTGGAGAGGAACTTATCAGAAAAAGTTTGGTACAGCACAGTAAATATTTAAAAAATAAATACTGTCAGTCCCGAATGGCTCCATCAAAACAGCTACTGCAGTAACATCTCTGTTCCTATCCATTTTAGTACTTGCACTTACAAGGAAGGTGTGTCTCATTGATTTAATGCAAAGAGCACTCATTCTGAAGAGAAATATATATAATGTGACTCATTTTTTTAATCTGCGGAGAAGCCTGTTTATGGGGTAAAAACTACCCCTTAAGTTCACCCCCAAAAACAGTTTTTTCAACATATATTCGCATGCATGAGAGGTTAAATTCAGAATCAAAGTGTGCATAATTTGTCTTTACAATACGCTTTGTTTCACACCATTACAATACTCAGGGGTTGCAATCCCTATTTTTTTATGAGGTTTTATCCAATTTTTTATGGATATTTTGATCCTACAAATTAACCTAAAATAGATCCAATAGCATAAAACCAAATGCATCATTAATATACGAGAAATGAATTTCATGCATCCTAATGGCGACCGATTTCGTTGCTTCGACATGTTTCCACTCTCAGCTGGAAGTCTCGATAGTGAGATATCACTCCGTTTCATCGCTTCACGCTCTAGGAATTATGTTCTGGTCTTAATTAATTAATTGCGGTTACTCATCGAATTTCAACTCATTCCAAAATCCAGTTTCTTTTCTCACTTCGGCTAATCCATTTCAATGTCTTCCACGCGTGAATGCCTGAAGATCTTAGCAGTAGCATTCTTGACTTAATTGGCCCTAATCCATCCTTGTGACTGTGGAAATAATGCCTCGGGGTAATGGCTATCCCATTAATTAAGTAGAATAGAAAAAAGTGTAAATGTAGGAAAGTGCAAATTGTGGGAAAAGGACAATTTTCAGTTTTTCATGCATACTTTAATGATATAGAGTTTATATAGTCGTGGCCCATGATGGCCCCTCTTCCTCCGTGTGAGATCATCTCATCCTGTATTTCCCAGGGGACATCACTCGTAGGCTTACGCATGCAGTTGTGGTTAACCTCCAACGGACGCTCCTCTTTCGAAACGCTAGAGATTTCCTTAAAGCGTAATTGCCTGAGAAATGGGAATGTAGAAATGGAATGGAAGGTCCCCAAGGAAACGCATCTCGATGAAAGTGCTAGGTGGTCCGAAGCAACAAAGTGATGAGAGCTATTTCTAAAGGGATGATTCAAAGAGATGATTCAATGCGGGAGGCTAGGTGGTCTAACGAAGTGACGATTGCTATTTAGGCAGTCCGGTCTAGGCAGCCCGACTCAAAGAGGGCCGCTGGTCACACATTAAGTCCGTTCGGAGAAATGCAGGTCGAATGAAAGAGGAGGGAGAGCGTGGGAGCCAGGGTGTGTGGGGGCGGGGCCATGCCCGTTGCTCGGAAAGCTTCATGCGGGTTGGTACGCAACAATATATAAATAAGAAACACTTATAAACTGAATAACAACAGTATCATTTATTATAAAGTATAGAGCGGTACTGATTTATTTTTGTATGATATATTTCTACCAATGTACAACCAACCTAACCAGCCATTGTCAAATCCAGGATTCGCAAGCTATAGACATTGTGCAATGCCTTTTTCTTATGATGACACCATAGACGGTGATATTTGGTGATCTAGAACTTAAAAATGCTATTCCTTCATACCAGGATTTGCTTACATGTCTCTGAATCAAATTGCAATTTTTCATAATTGCATCCATTGTAGAGACAGGTAATCTTAGATGTTTTGCTATATCAATGCGGGTTGCATCATGAGATTCCACAATTTTTGTTTACACCAAAATGGAAAATATTGTATTAGCTGTGAAGATTTATGCGCTGATTAGAAGATTACTCGAGGGTTTCCGTTTTTTTTCCACGTTGGTTCATTTCACTGCACGACAGTTTCACCGGCATTCCAGACGGCATCTTCAGGTCTGAAGTATAGGAAATATATAGAACGAAGATATGGGAAATTTGATGGGTCGTGATCTTCGGACTTGAAGATGCCGTCTAGAATGCCGACGAAACTGTCGCCCAGAGGGATGAACCTACGCGAAAGAAACCCAAGAATCCTTGAGTCATCTTCAAATATTGTAATTCGCATCCATTTCCTATTTCCAAGTATACGTTTACGTTCTGGAGTAATTAAGGATAAGATAAACAACACGTGAGAATATTGAGCTACCTCACTATTATTGGCCAGCACAAGCAGTTATCCAACTTCAAAAATTTCTCAACAAGATAATTTTATTTATTCAATGCGGTATTCACGTGATAAAACAAGTTACAATAAGTTTGGTTTTTAGTAACCTATAGTAAAACTGTTGAATCAATGGGGCGCGATGGTTTGACAAATGATCTCATGATATCATCCACACCATATCAGTTCATGTTTTTTTAACATTTCACAATGTCTGGGTGAAAATTCATTTTCATTCTTCACAATATGAACTTCGGTACAGTTTAATTATAGGTACTCCTGCACGTGTTCCTAAATTATTAATTGCATCCTATACTTATGCATTCATTTCATGGTATGAATCTTTCACTGGCAAAAGGATTGCGAATGTAAATATTTCATCTTTCCGTCACTAGTGGTGCTGTGTACTACTCCGCTACATCGCTAAGTTCAAATATTTTCGATAAAATGGAGCGCATTACTGCTCTCTCTCTCTCACATGCTTTTGGAGTGTATGTGCCCAAAACCAGGTAATAAAGTGTTTTACATAGACTGGTGTATATATATATATATTGCTAAATGTCATTGAAGGGAATTTTGTTTTTCATTCTATCCGGTTCTATCGATAACCATTTCTATCGGTAAATGGAAAAGTCGTGGTGTAAATACAGGTTTCTACATATGTTGGAGACATAGGAAAGTGGATGAGACCCAATAAAGACGTTGTAAATTGCGGGAAAACTTAAATTCCGATAACGTAAATACGAAGTATTACTGTGAATGGCATATATATTATGCAGCATGTAATAAGGTCTTCCCAGATATGTAGAATGCCCCAATCTCATAAAAAAATTAATTTTTTGGTTGTGGTGTTGACCTGTGCTCAAGACTTTGTAAAATGAGTTGAATTTTAATGCCAGGAGCAATAACAGGATAGTGTGGAGTGGTGGTTAAAGGAGACTTGCCAATTCTCTTCCTTCCACCTGTTGAAGTTTACATGCGACTTTCATTTGCAGACTTGTCACTGAGGAGGACAGTGTCAGGGCGTACCATTGCATTGAGAACTCCAGAGAATACCACGAAGTTGAAGAACCACAGTTTATAGAGCTGAGTGCAGAGTTAGCTCCAGCTGTCGAGTTCCTCATCCACTCGTATCCTGTGTTTATTTCTGTGGATGAACTGCCTCTGGATAACCTGTCTGATAAGGTAACATTCACTCTATTATTTTGGTCTGTGACTAAAGCCTTGGCACTTCCCCATGGAATGTAAATTACATCATCATGCTGGGATTGAAGTGGGTTACTGCACATTTAGCAATTCGGTTCCTTCTTTCACGAGTGGTACCTAAAAATGTTACTTTTTCTTTGCTGTGGTAACTTTTTGATACTTTTTGGTCTGCCAGTTCATGCTCGACATTTAATTGAGTACAAATAAAACGTCTTTCTCGTTAATGTAATTAATACCTGAAATTTGAGGGAGCAGCATGAGGCCATTAAAGACTTAATACCAAGGTAACAAGAGAATCTGTTACAAATATGGAAGTGAAGTGTGAAATAAATTGACATGATGACACCGAGCCTGTGTTGACTTTGGGGGTTGTATTTCTTCTCAGATTTTGTTAACAAATTGTTTGGTTTTAATGACGAGGTAGCTTCTCAGCCAGAATTGCCACTGCATGCGTCTCATCTGTCACGTAGCCCTCACCATCTGTCCAATTCCAGAGCTGTGTACCTACTCGTAATATAAAAAATAATTAGAAGCAAGTCTGTGCAGCATCATCTTTGTTAGTAATTATTACCAAAGCTGGCTTCCTTTATACGTGTGCAACATACTTTTGTATTTGGCAAATACATTTTTTCCTTCATGTAAATCTTGAATATTCATCTTTGTGGCATGGTTGTGTGACTATGGACAGGTGGTGTATGTTATGCGGAATGTCTCAGAGTGTTGACTGGCAGAGGTGGGTGAAAATAGATTTATTGGTAAAGAATGGCTAGGAGAGCATGTGGACGTTTGCGAGGGATTTTTCTGCGTTTGAAGTAAGATGGGCTCCGTGAGTAAGGGGTACCAAACTATTCAGCAACATGAGGAAGGAAAAAACAGAAAGAAAACTTCCGTGCTGTCCTGCGTAGAAACCAACTTTGTTTTGTAAATTGAGTGAGGTCCTCTGGGGAGACGTGACACAGGAGAGTGTCAGCCAGCAAAGTGAAGACATCATCTGACGGATAGCTACAGCAACAGAGTTTGTTTGGGCCAACGCTAGTTGTCAGTCCAGATTACCCATCTGCCTCCTGTGGTGCTATCAAAGAGATTGTTGTAAGTGACGTTTGTTTTAGCCTCGTGGTGCCCGTGCAATACCGTATGTGCTATATTGTAAGATGCACTTCCATCCTGGGCTCCCTCTGCTTTTGAAGCGGTTCAAGGGGCAGAAATTATTTCTGTCTAAAGAATTATTTTACTTAAAAGATCATATTTCTGAAATTATCAATTCGTTTGACTTTTAGACTTTCTGTAATGGAGTTATTGGGTTTTGAATATTGATCCTGTCTGTGGCCTCTTTCATCATGCAATTTTAATGCCGTTTTTGATAGGTTAGTTGGCTCTTGTTGCAGTCGTCAATCATTTTGATGCACGAATGGTGTCCGATCGTTTTTCAATCAACTTGAGTTTTTAGAGAACTGCAATTGTGATATCTCAATCACTCGATGATTATGGAAATTTGTTGTGGCATATTCTTCAGTATTCAAGGAGAGCTCAAAAGCCTTGAGAGACATCCCAGGTAAAAATATCTCTTCTGCAATTCATTTGAAACTGGTTTGAAACTCTTTTAAACACAATAAACTCATCTTCAACTGATTTTGAACTGATTTTCGCTGGTTTGCATCCCAATATTTGGTGTCATGCTCATTTGGAACCCATTTTCACTCAATTTTGCAACAAATTATCAAACTATTTTTCAACTGATTTTCTGCTAAACTGTTATGCAACTGATTTTTGTTATTTAATTCAAATGCAACTGATTTTCACTCAATTTCGCTACCGATTTTAAAACTGTTTCACAACTCATATTAAATAAAAGTGTGATGCAACTGCTTTTTATATAAAAACTATTTTGCAACTGATTTGCAACTGCATTGCAACGCATTTTACACTATTTTGTAAATCGATTGTAATTGATTATCCACTAATTTTCATCTGGCTAGCAACTCATTCTCCACCTTTTCTCGAGTCATCTGCAACTAATTTTCAACTGATATGCTTTGTGTTTCAATTTGCAAAGCAATTGCAGATGAATTGCAAATGAGTAAAGAAAATCTGTTGAAAATCAGTTTAAAATGAATAGCAAAAGAGAGATTTTTACCCGAGATTTCAGAGAAGAGAAGAATCAGGCAACCCATACTTGGTAGTGGCTGTCATCATCGAATACAATTTCAACTCCTATAGTGATGTAGTTTTATGCTTAAAGTGAATTATGCTGAACAGTTGCCATGCCTCTTTCTATATATATTTCAGAAGACTAATCTTTTGGTAACACACGGGGAAATCAAAACTTGACTAACAATTCCTATAAAATGTGTTATCATTCACATTAAAATGCATAAATATGTGTTCTGATTACAATTTGGAAAGGCAGTAGTTCCGTTCCCTTGTGGCCACTGACACCTACGTCATTCCGTGTGTCACCTCAAACAATTTCTGAGAGCCCTCATGCTCACCATCTCCAATTTGCATATTTTTTCCCACTAGCTAGATTTAACCTTAGTTAAGAAAAATCCAAACTATTTTAGCCTAAATGCAAACACTTTCTAAGTTATGAGTATTCGTATGCAGCAAGGCACAGAGGGCACCGGAGGATTTGGGAAGTGTTTTAATTATTAGCTTCACAAAATATTGTTGACCACTGTGATATCCATATTTTCAGAGTTAGTTTTGAGTGTTAGGCTCCAATGATTTATGACCAAACACTCAAAAACTAACTCTTAAAAATAGAAATAAAATCTTAAGCAAACTATTGCGCTTATAAAGGGTAACTATTTAAAACTTAATACAAAGCTACAAACAACCATAAGGATGTGAGAGTTTATTTTTACCATAGCATGAGGAATAAAGGGAATAAATTGTAAAAATGAGAATCGTTTAATTCTTATATTTTATTAAGTACTTGAAGGCTTCTTTTATATTTCTAATTTAGAAAAAAATCGTTATCGTCGTCAAATATCGTCAATGGCGTAACTTTATCAACTGTTTTTATTTCCATTACTTTGCGTTCTTCTACCATTTTGGGACACTTATGAGAATACGCTGGATGCATATCCTCGCAGTTCATGCAACGTGTTTCGTTGTTGCAGTCCGCACTCTCATGGTCTTCCAGGCTGCAGTGTGGCCTTGCCCTAACATCGGGTGACAATATGGCCGAAGTGCTGGCACTTGAAGCAGCGCATGGGCACCGGTATGAATGGTCGCACTAGAACTGATTCATAGCCGACAAAAACCTTATCGGGGAGACTTTCACGGGCAAATGTGAAGACGACAGACGTAGTGTTTACGACTTCGCCATTGCGCTTAGTGGTAAGCCGATGAGCATCTGTAACTCTTTGAGATGCCATTTCCCTTTTAACTCGTCGATTTCCACGTACTGTAGGTCATAATGTGATATTACTCCCCAACAGGTTTTAAGGGTGCGGTGCAACTCCACTTTTACAGGAATGTCGTGCAGCTTCGTGAGTTCCAGGAGCATTTGGACATTATTTGCCACTTCGATTAGCAAGCTTCCGTCATGCAGCTTTTTAGTGGATTTCAGCTCTCCTGGTATTGCAGACGACAGGACTGTACGAATGAGAGAGAGGGACACTGGCTTAAGCGTCTCCCCTTCTTTCACGCACTTCATTATCAAGAACCGCTTGCAAGCGGTTGTGCACTTATCTCTCCCGCCCAGACACAGGTGGGATCTTTTGGAAGGTGGAAGATTTGATTCCGCCATACCAAATATTTCTTCATCCCCTGGGCTCCCCACCCACCATGGAGCCACACATGGAACCGCACCGCAAACCGGTGCGGTTGCCAGGGCTACCCGAGGGGATATAGCACCCTGGAGGTGGTTGTCTGTTTCGGGTTGGGTCTTTGGTGCACCAAACCCATACATCTCCGACCGCCTTATGCAGACCCCCACCTCCCTGGCACTCTCCACCGTTAAGCTAACGCCACGGAAGCCGATTGACCGGGAGTGGCTTGCTGCCGGCCACCCGTTTCCGGGGCCAAAGAGTATTGGCCCATCGTCCATACCAGGTATCCAACACCCGGCTGGGAACCTCACCCTCCCCTTCTCCTTACGGGTCTCTGCACACTGCAAACTTGCGGGTGCATCGCATGGCAGGTGGTGTGGCCGCACACACAGACAGCTGACCCACAAGACTGTCCGGACGCTCAACCCTTGCTGGCTCCGGGTTTGTTTTCGGCCCGCCCTTTTAGTCACCACTTACGACAAGCAGGGATACTGCGGGAGTATTCTCCATCCCCCTACCTACAGAGGGGGTCGAGAAATGGAGTCACTCACCTTGGAGCTAACATTGCGGGTGCAGCTCGGGTGTGGTTTGAGTGCCAGTTTCATGCAGTGTCCTTGTTTTGAATGATGCTGGAACAGAGGGGTGTGTGTGTGGCATTTAACCCTTTGAGTGCCAACCAATATCCTAGGAGCTACGCTTAAATTGCCGGAGCATTTAGACCGATTTTGTAGAGCTTCAGGGAAAAATATTATTTCTAGGGATGGGTCGGTTCCACTTTTTTTCGGTTCCGGTTCCGGTTCGGTACTTAACTTCGGTTCTCGGTTCCGATTCTCGGTTCCGGTTCTTAATTTACCACTTACTTTGCATTGCTCAATGGTAAGATAAGATAATCAATAATCATTTTCGGAGACATACTGCTTGGAAAAGAATACTTCATTATATTTTTGTGTTTATGTAATTTTAATCCATTTTTACCCTTTATGTGAAAATATTTGTAGAACTCAAGCACTTTTGGTTCTGTACTCGTTACCATTAACTTCTCCTGTACACAAAAATAAACACCTCATAATATTAAGGGAATAAACTGCATTAAATAAATCTTTTGCTTAAATATTGCACAAATTAATAAATGTATACTTGAATAATATGGGAAAAGTGGTACTCATTTCAAATTTTTGTTCAAAAACACCAGCATTTTCACTATTTCTGGATCAAGTCTGTTTCTTTTTTTGTCACATATATTGCCAGCTGTACTAAACAGCCTCTCACTAAAAACAGTTGCAGGGGGAACACAGAGATACTTCATTGCTAAGCATTTCAATCTTTTGAAGTTAGTAGAGAACCAGTACTGACTGATAATGACTGCATCGCTATCAGGACTAATGGTTTTCTCTGAGAGATACAAATTTAGCTCATCTTCAGCACTGATATTGTCTTGTGAAGGTCCTACCAAAGGAATCGAAAAAGCATTTTTATATTTCACCCAGAAATTATGTGACCTAGATAGAACACGTGATGTTACTCTACATTCCTCATTGGCAGGGCCCTGACAAGAAAAATTGTCCATTTGATCCAAAAGATTTTGTCTAGCTGAGGTTAGAGATTCCATATTCTTAAATGGTGTAGTCTTGAATCTAGGATCCAGAAGGGTGGCCATGGATATGATGTCATCATTCTCTACATTGGTGAATCTGAGCTAAATGGAGGCTAGGAGGGCAGGAGCTTCCAAATGGTGTGTAATTAAGTTCAATAGAGGGATTACCTAAAAAAAAAATACACCTTCAGTCAGAACATATGGCAGTCAGTACAACCCTTTTGTAAAATTATTTGGCATTTTACAAAATGTATTTCTTTAAACCATTTAACATCATTTTTAAATAATTAACTAAATAAATTACCTCTGAAACAGATGATGTTTCTTTGCTAAGTTGCAATGTGGCCGTTTCAAATATTTCTAATATATCTACTGCCACTTCAATTGTCCTCCATTCATCCGTAGTTAATTCAGAAGCCAGCCTGATGTCACATGAATTTGTGATTAGCACAATAGCATTTTTTTGTTCATGCATTCTTTTTAACATATGGAAAGAACTGTTCCATCGTGTGGGCTCTTCCTGTATCATGCGATGCTCTGGTAGTCCCAGCTGTCTCTGACCTTGCCGCAACATTTTAGTATTTTTCACAGAATGTTTAAAACTTCCTACTATTTTTCTGCACTGTTGAATGACATTGGTGACTTAAGGATTATCCATAAAACCATCCTTAATAACTAATTGTAAGGTGTGGGCCATACAAGATATGCTGTGGAACTTAGATTTATTCAAAGCAGCGGTTATGTCCCTCCTATTATCTCTCACCACAGCAACAGTTTTACTGTAGAGTCCCCAATCACTTAACACCTGGCTTAAAAAGGCTAGGAGGTTATTTGCTGAATGGCTGATTTCCACAAATGGAATAACCTCCAAGCTCTTATGCTGAAGATGGAAACCTAGAACTGAATCTTCAAAGAAGTGAACTGTCACAGCTACGTAATCACTGTTACTCACAGATGTCCACAAATCCGTAGTCACAGCTACAAATTTAAAATCTTCCAATTTTGCTCTCAAATTCTTCACTGTTGTTTCATACATCTCTGGAATCATTTTATTTGAAATAGTTTTTCTGGAAGGGATTGTGTAACGAGGCTCTAAGTGAGTAATCAACCTCCTGAAGCCTATGTTTTCCACTAGACTAAATGGCTGCAAATCCAAGCATATCATTTCTGCAATTAATCGTGTAATTGCTAGAGCTCGTTGATCTTGGTGTTTAAATTTTTTTACTTTATCGAAGACCTCTGACAAAGTGAGCTGGTGGTATGATGTTGACTTAGGCCTAGGTTTGTTGTATTTAGGATAATTAGCAGCCGATGTGGAAGTACTTGGTAAAGACAGACTTTCAAGAGAGCTGCTGGTACAATGGACTTCAAGACTAGAGACTGGAGCTATTTCAAGTGGAAGTGTTTCAGCCGTAGTTGTAACTTTACCAGTTGAAAGATCCCTTTCATCTTCACTCAGTTCTTCCTCAGTGATGGCACTCGCCTTAGGTTGGGTGGTCACAAACATTTTCATCGTAGTTACTGAAGTATCCCGTCTCTTAGGAGACAAGATTGGACTCTTCCCGCGAAAATTTATTTTATGCTTCTTTTCCGCATGCTTTTTCAGGTTAGAAGTGGATTTACATGCACCCCTGGAAATCAGGGAATGACAAATATTACACTTTGCAAAATTTTCATTTGCTGCATCAACCGTGAAGTATTTCCACACTTCGGAAGACATTGCGAAGGATTGAACCGCGTGAGCACGAATATTATATTCGCGTGAGTAAATACAGGCGTAATTTCACCAGCTATCGATATTTTTAAAATATCGATAGGTATGATAGAATATATCGATAGGTATGCCGTATTTCTATAGCACTTCATTTATCGACATGTGACTAAGGAAGCATTCGTCTGAGCATATACGAAGTGCTAACAGTGCTGATTCGTATGCCATGGCTCTTGATGGTAACTTGGCACTACCTTGCGTGATTGATTTTTTAACCATTGGCTTACAGCTCAGTTAGACCATCTGTGCGACATGCGTTGACATAAATGTACGTGTAACATTTCCGTCGTTTCAAAAGATTCTGCTTTCCTATTTCGTTTCGGAATCTTTCCGATATCTCCAATGCCGTGATTTTATTTAACGGCGATACGTTTGTTAAGTATGATCCACGTAAGATAAACCGCGTGTGTACTTTCGACCACGGTTTTGTCATTACCAACACATTTCTCATAAACTTAAATATTTAAATTCGTATGTTACTGCAAATACTTAGTTGCACTCTCCCGTTGGAAGATAATACCAATATCAGCTTTTATATCCGACACGTGCATTTTTCTTCACGTTTCAATGCACAAAAATTTTTTAAAGTTAAAAATGACCAGTTAGTCCAACGTTTCTGTGATGATCTCCCATTTATAGTCGAGTAATTAAGAAAGCAGAATGGTCAACGGCAAACGGTTTTTGGTTACTTGGCTGAACACGACCCTTGCATCAAGGGAAGAAGCAACTTGATAAAACAATTTAGTTGTAATTGACCGCATACCTGCAATTGCGGGTGCCTTTCATATCCGGCTATCTTTGCGCTGTCCATTTTTCAAATAGTCGATTGTCGTCTGCCATTTACTGCGCGGTGAAGTAGACAGCGTTCTCTTGCATGAGCAAAGTTAATGCTATTGTACAAATGATGAATAATTTGCTGACTTAACGAAAGCAATGTCCTAAGTATGAATGAAATCTTATAAAACTGATACACTCTATATTATATAATTTACGAAAATGATATGAGGACTCGTACCTCCAAAGGAGGTGGACGTAACACATACATATCAATCAGAATATCCTTATTACGGTGGTATTTCATCACTTACTAGAATTGGATGTAATAAAATAAATCGTATAGTCATTTTAACGGCTGAATTAGAATAATTCGCGGCAACTTTGAAGCATCTAAGTACACTATTTCACCAGGTTTTAATGTGAAGCCTCCACTTTCAGAGTGTGTGTAGGTTTCAAATTGGTTTTCGCGCCAATTATTTCGGTCCGATTCTTTTTGGCCTCGGTTCCGGTTCTAAGCTCAAGAACCGGTGGAACCGAGAACCGAAGAACCGAACCGACCCATCCCTAATTATTTCACATAGCTCATGTAAAAACGTAGGAAAATGAACACTAGTTTTCAATTTTGAAGTAACAAAGGTTCGGTATCTAAAGTTCTCTGCATTAAAATGCCATCAGTCAACAATTAGTGAACAATCAACAATTAATAATGACAACACAGTAGGAGCTCGATAGCGCTCCCCGGCACTTTTCACTAGAATTCGGAGGAGCGCGATCACGCTCCCCGGCACTCTAAGGGTTAATAAACTCTGTGTTGGGCAGCAGTCGGACTCCTTATATCTCTGGCGTGGGTGATGCTCCTTTGGTGCCCCTGCTAGTCCAGGGATGTACGCAAACCCTTCCTCCCAAGCGCCAGGTGAATCCATGTGTTGGGTGTAATGAACCAGCTTTTAATTTCATTCAAAAAATACCTTTTATTGTTCATCCGTAACTTCATAGCAGGATCACTCAGCACTGTGGTGTGTGGGTAGCTTGGAAACGGACATCATGGGCGAGGAAATAATTTGCATACTTCCTGTTAAAGCGATGGCATTCATGCGATGATTCATTTTCTAGATAGGATGTGTCTTTGGTTTTGAACATGCTGGTGGTAGACATTAATGGTGATCCGTCTTCCGTTGCAGATTCAGCTGGCGAGTGACCTTTGGGAAAGGGGTTTGGTTATGACTGAGGAACCTTTGCCCACAAGCCGGGAGTGAATTGCGCTGCGTCTGCCCACAAGTGATCGAGTTTCATCTCGATCCAAGAAGTTTGAAAATGTATTTGGGTTGTTTTGAAATTATGTGAGATCCTAAATTTGTACTTTGGTGCTGATGCTTGGTATATTTGCTCCATTGTAATTTTTTGTGCATTATTATTTTAGGAAATGTACTTTGTAAATGAGGAACGCTTATTTCATTGATACATTGTGCTGTGATGGCTTGAGTCCAGCACCATTTTTTAATCTTATTGATAATTTTTATTCAACCTATATTTTACATTACATTATATTTATTTTGGTGAATGAAATTAAATCGAAGTCACATACTTGGAGTGGGGAAATTAAAGGCACCAAAACCAGATCGCTGTGTGAATTGAACGGAAGAGTTATTGAACATGTAAGCTATCCATATTATATCAAATGTTGTCATTTTTATCTGAAGATGTAAAGCATGGAGTTCCAACACTTTTCTTAATTGAAGTTACCAATTGCCATTTTAGGGATGTATCTAGAAATGGCAAAGTAGGTTATTTTGTAGAATGCAGCAGTGGCAGCATCTGAGAATGGCACCAGCGATGCCATGTGTGCATCAAAGAACTTCCAGTTGATAGATAGGATTTGCACGTATCCACGATGTCACAAGTTGATGAGTTGACGACATTAGCAAAGGCCTATGTCTACTTTTTGTAGTGACTGCACTCCTTGAAGGCTTCAGGCGTGAGTGACAGGTAGTGTCACCGTGCATTTTTGAAAAAAAAAACAAGTGAACAGCAATATACACTATCACTACGCAAATGAATGGCATACTGCGACAAGCAAACTAAGAGACAATACATTACATCCCAGAGAACTATATACGTATATAATTCCCTGGATGTTAAAACACTTTCCCACACATAAAAAATCTTGCTTCAAAGTTTCAATTCTTTCCTCTCTCCCTCCCACAGATCCACCCATTGAACTGCATACGATTGAATTGAGTTGTATCTGGATTCTAGAAGTTTCTAAATTTCCCGGCCTCAATGTGACTCGCACTATAGCCCCTCCCCATTCCACTCCTCTCCACCCCTCCCCCTTCCAACCGTCTCTCCCCTAACCAGTATTCCACTTCTCGTTGAGAAAGGTGGCTGTGACCACGGAAATATCCCATACAATGCGAGTGAGTGTTCATTTCCTGTGTTGTACTTATATGTATGTATCTGTCTGGTGAGCCTGAGGCACCCAATGCCCTGAAGGACAATTTGTCTTCCCTGGACCCAGCTGCTAGGCCTGGGCGATATATCGTAAAATATCGCAAATCCAATATTGAGTTTTTAAAATTGACGATATATCGTTGCTCGATAAATATCGTCTTATCGTGCCCCTATATTTTATATTACTACATGTAAAGCAATCAGAACAATGCATGTTACTGAAAGTTACTTTTGGTAATCATCTAAAGTAAGATCACATCATTCTAGCAAGCCGAATAGTTCGTTTGCTGAGTTTGTTTCGATGTATTTAGATCAGCGGACAATTCATACTCTAATTTACAAACGGTTATTTTCAGTTCCTTTCAAATTTTGAACATGATGTCACCTAGAAACTATCAGACCACTGGAATTGAAAGAGAGAGTGAGAGAGAAATGTTGAGAATTTGAATTAGTAGAAAGTAGAATAGTAAGTTTTCAAACGTACTTGCTCCAGCTTAAGCGAAGGCCAACTCAACGGCTGTCCTTTTCCGATATCACAAGTTTTATCGTGATATTATCGTGATTATCGTGATATATTATCGGGCCCCGATAAATTATCGTGCCCCGATAAAATATCGGGGTGATAATATATCAATATTTATTGTCACGATATGAGTTATCGTTATCGCCACCTTACGATATGCTAACATTATCGTATCCCGATATTGAATTATCAATATCGCCCATGCCTACTTGCTGCCCCCCCTCGATTGATCACGTCCCCGACTTCTTCACCCTGGTCTCCCTTGCCTCTCAATTGGTTGACGTGAACAGTCACACCTTCATCCGTTAACTCAGTGTACAGTCTGGACTCCCTTCACCACCCCTGGGGCCGTATTCTGTAACTTGGGTGATGTCTATCACCGGTGATTGACATCACCGAAAAGCTTCACCCGTCCCTGACGTTTCCGATTCTGTAACTGGGTAGTGAAGTTTCTTCACCCGGTGATGAGGGTGTTATGAAAAATTGCGCCGTCTAGTTCTGGCAAAATTAGATTAGCCAATAAAGAGTTGTATCACATGACCGCAAGGCAGGCAAGTAATGTGCAAATTAAATGCTTGTAGTCACGATCATGAATGTTCATGCTTGTAATAATGGTTTCTCGAGTAATGATATGTTTGATAATATTTATTATGATATTCTAATAACCCGGCTAGGTAATTATTAACAGTAGGATTAATAGTACGAAGTGAACAATAGATTACTTTGTTTTATTGAACATCAACAAAAACAATTGCACCATATTCTATCGTGATACGTGAATAAACCACGGTGAATGTGATTAATTTTTCAGTTTCCTATTTTCAACTTCCACAATATCAATCATGAACAGCGTAAATGGTGTTTTTCACTTGTTTGCGAAGACTGACAAATGTAAACAAAATGTCATTCGCGTAATAAATAAGTATATCATCATCGTACAAGTTGATAGAAAGTAAGCTGCGAAAAACAAACTTAAATATATAACGAGCAACCGAAAAATTTCTTAATTGCTCTAATTGTTTGTGTTAAAATATTGCCCAAATACTCTGAATCTAATCTTGTTTGTGTACGTATGGTACTTGGAGATGTGATTGTTGGCTTGGTTAACAGAACTTGAATACAGTGTATCGGAACCATATAGACGTGTGTTATTCCTCGATCGTAAAATCGTACCCAATATATTTGTAATAATTTAAACAAACATGATTACTCGTCGAAGTGAAATTAATTGGTTCTATTTCGTTGTATACAATTATGTATTTTGGTGTCCATATAATCTTATTACTATACTCATAGAAGCAATTTTGACTTTTCTAAGTAAATTAGAGATGTTTTTATTGCTCTGCCATTGTTTTAGCAATTTTATAAATATTTATTTCAATGCTTGTATGTATGTATTTTTGCCCCTGAAATTTTGGATGGGATGCAAAATTTGGGATAGGTTAACACAGGTCGTTTCTTACTTACGTCAAAACACATTAATTTAGAGTTGTATGACAATAAATATACTATTTTAATTATTGTTGCTATATGCACGTGTCATTTTTTCTGTTTAAATTGCTTCAGAGTCCCTACATTAACGTTATTAATGAACGCACGATGTTTGTATCTCGCTAACATGATGGCGGAACCTCAGAATATATTTAGGGGGTGATGAGATAAGGGCGGCTATTGAGGAGGTGATGTGATATCACCCTGTTTGGGGTGAAGAACATCACCTCGTCGCGTTACAGAATCGGAAGAGCGGTGATAGGTGATGTTCATCACCGGTGAAGGCTCATCACCGGTGATGACGAGTTACAGAATACGGCCCCTGGAGTCCACACCCTTTGACCCTGAGGGCACATTTTAATCATTACCCTTTGACCTTCACTTAGCACTCTCAGAAGTGAGCCACCATGAGCCAAGATTTGAGCATTTTGTTTAGTAGGTAGGTAGAATTATTTTTAAGGTGTGTCTTAAGGTCATTTTGCACCTTCACGTATCCTGATTAAAAGCAAGTGTTAGGAAAAAAAATACTTGGTAAGTGCATATGTAGGTATAATTAGGAATAGCATAAACTATCAGTGGACACGATAGGTCTAAGTCTGTATTCGTCATAGTTGTATGGCAAAAGAGTTTCCAGTGCTATTGGGCAGTTTACAATGCGTCTTCCTGGGCCTCAAATTTTGGACAATAAATTCACTCAATGGAGAAATTTAAGAACTCAATCGATAACATTGTGATTGTCACCCAACACCTTGCTCAGATCCCCACATATTTTGTGGTGTTGCATCCGATAAGTAACACAGTAGACAATTGGGTGTTTCTCAGTCAAATGGCAGCTATTGCAAATTGGTGCATCCTCCTCGGGGGCCATTTTGTTTAGTTCATATGCGACTCTATAATTAAACAGGAAACGTGGCAAGGCAGAGGTGTTCCACAGCTGATTAGAGTTTTAATTTGGTTTTTGAACACTTCAAACATATTTTCAGCTTCACCATTCGAAGCTGGGTGGTGTGGAGGGGGAAATATGTGCTGGATTTCCATTCTCATCACAAAATTTTATCAATGACACTTAGGTGAATGAATTGTCAGATGCAATTTTCTCTGGTACCTCAAATATGGCTAAAATATCCCTTTTATGCATTACGATCTCCTCTGAGGAGCTGTTTCTTATCCCCCTCTGGCTTCTGGCCATTTTTTCAAACTGTCTGTGGCAATTAACACTATAAGAAGGACCAGAGCTGTCATTTTGACCATTTTTGGATTTCGAATGGCCACCGGTTTTCTTACAATGGGTAAGAATTGTTGATATTTTGTGACTTTTAATGAATTTAAGTTTAATATTCACATGCCAAAAATAATTATTTTTGGCCTGTTAATTTATGAAATATTAGTACATATACCTAAAAACACCGGAGCAGTCATCTTGGCCGGTTTCATAAATTTTCATCTTATAATTTTTTTCCTTTAAAAGATTTTCTTCTTGTATGACAGGTAGTAGTAACGTGAACAAGTTTAATTTACATCTGTTTTCTTGCATCATTTCTGAAAATTTTCTTTTTTAATTGTTATAATTATGCAATTATATATCAGGAATATTTCATAGACTTTCTCAGGATTGTCTCAAGATCCATCAAAAACCTTTGGGATACTGGTACAGAGTTCTGCTTTACCCTTAGGGATGCGAAATGTGCTGTTTCACACAACCCTCATTGGTCCCTTTTTTATCTCAGCACGGTCAGTCGAGCTCTGAGCAGTGCTTCGAAGCCGAGAGGCATGTCCCGACGACGTGGTCTTACTTAGCAACAGCTTCAATATATTTTGAAGGAAAATCGGGCAACATCACCAAAGCCAAACACAGCGTGTCTAACGATTACTTATCTATCGCATGACGTTTATTTATCGACGAACGTATGCTCCGGCACATCAAAACATGCACTGGAGCGAAAGCAGTGTGTTTGGGTGGGGGAACTTGGACCACTACTGTTGAAGAAATTGATGGTTTAACAGTAGAACCTCTTTTATGAAACTCTCAGCGGACAAGCAAAGAAAGTTTCATAGGTGAGGAAGTTTCATTAACAGAGGTTTCATAGTAAGGGAACATGAAACCCTTTTCAATTTGTCTTTTGTGTTTCAATTGTCCAATTTAGTCTTTTTTGTTTCATGGTTGCCATTGCATGTTTAGATGCTGGCAAATGGAGCCTAATAATTTATTGTCTTACAAGCAACTCTGCTAATACAGTCAAGCCCGTTTATAACGAAGTTGAGGGGAACGAATATTTACTTCGTAATAACAGAACTTCGTTATGCGTGGACCAGATTTTAGGAGCCTCTCTTTGACGGGGAATAGCCTTCACTTTGTTATAGACAGGACTTTGTTATATAAACAGGTTTGATATGAGTGGGCTTCACTGTAAATGTATGTTTAAGACTCCTAGACAGAAACAGTGTGCATTTGCAATCCTGAAATATGTTAGATCTGTTCCCAAAGTTGAATTTCTTGGTCTAATAGTTAGCATTCCTGGCACTTGACCAGCAGGGCCTAGTTTCAATTAAATTTACTTTTTTAATGTCTGCGTACATTACCCTAGGGATACAGCATGGACTGTATTCCTAGGCAGTGTTAAGGAACGAACTCGCGACCTGCGGTACACTAGCTCTCATTTTCAACAACTACGTAGCGTACGCTATCATCGCTTCTGGCGAGTGTAGGCGACCCGCGTGATATTCTGCTTTATTTTTTTCCCTCGCCTAGAGAGAGAAAAGCCAAGACATACATTTCTTTATTGCATTCCAGTGCACGGAATAAATGTTCATCTCATTTCGTGACCGGAGTTGCAAATCCTCCCCTTGTCAGTATCTATACGATCTATACCGTGCCTACATTCCATTCATGGGGCGCTTCGATCGCTAAGCCGCGAAATTCAAAAATCTCCGATCGGGATCCGACTTTATACTGTCTTCGGATTTGATTTCAGCAGAGAATGAAATGAAAGATCCGTGGATCTTTAGATCCGACCCGACCATCCTTAATTTTTGATTGATACATTCGTAAATCTAATTTAAACAATATTTCTATAAAATGTGACTATTCAGATGTTAGGGTTTGAAATTGAAGATGATAACATATTCGATGCAATGACTGAAAGAAAATGTTGAGTAGCAACGCACAAAGAAATATCTGTTTATTGCATTGTTCAAAGATTGATAATAAATGGTTTAAGCAATAAGGAAGTAAGTTCTCTATGGCACAAGGAAAAAGACATAGAATAAGGAGAAATCACGAACGAAAAAATTAAACTGCGATTGAGATCGAACTTCGCGCATTTCTCGTTGTGCGCCTGATGCAGGCGAACGTAGGCCACCCGCGTGACACTCTACGTATCTTTTTTCTCGCGATACCAGGGTAATGGGGAAAAAAGTCACATTTCGTATAAATAATTGAAATGGTGCATATATGAAAGTACGAGATAAGGTAAAGGGGGGGACACAGCTGACTCCGCCAATACAAGCAGTTGCGACAGGATATGTGCGACCAGACCTTCCGAGAACCCCCCTCCACTCCCTTCCCTTCCCCGAAAAGCAGTCAAGGACGTGAGGAAAATGACGTCAATGTTATCACAGCAGCTTTTTCGGTGGGCGTCACCTTTTTGCTTATTTAAATGTTTGATTTATGAGTAAATGGTTGTGGTTAGAAGATTAATTTTTTCACTAAAATTATTTTTTCGTTTCCATCTAACAATTTCGTGTACAAAACTGCGATTTCGGTTCCGACTAAACGCCCCCATTCTGGAGATTTTCTCCGCAGTTCCAGACTCATAAGGGCATATGCCTTTGGCTTCTATTTTTTGTTGGGTCAGTGGGATTTTTATTTCGGACCACGAGAGAATTTCTTTCTTCTTTCCGTGCAGTTTTCAAGATGTAGTCACGGCGGGAACCATTTTTCTCAAATGCCCTTAAAATAAGTGCTGTTTTCGCCGGTGATGGAATCGGCGTCAGAGATCGTAAAAGCTCGATGATACAGCGTTCTCGTGACTGAGGCTTTCTGTTGAGGGTGGAGGTGCGATGTGGCATGTAGGTAGCGGTCAGTGTGGGTGCATTTCCGGTACACAGAATGACCGAATGTGTCATCTTCTTTCTTATGGACCATGACGTCTAAGAGTGGAAGGCGGTAGTCCTTTTCTATTTCCACTGTGAATTTAATATAGTTGCTTTATCCATTTAGATCTTGCAGGAACTTTTCCAGCTCTTCTTTTCCGTGAGGCCAGGTAGCGAAGGTGTCATCTACGTATCTTACGAATAATTTTGGTTTTTTTGTCATAAGATCGCTTTTTGTTCTAATACCTCCATGAATAGGTTAGCTATCACGGGAGAAAGAGGTGAACCCATGGCAGCTCCGAATTTCTGTTTGTAGAAGGTTTTATTCCACAGGAAACATGAGTTATTTAGGCAAAATTCGACCATTTTTGGGACGTCTTCTGGGATGATTTCTACTGCTTCATCCGTTGGTATATTGGTGAAAAGGGAACTTACATCAAAGCTTGCAAGAATATCTTCCTTGGTGACCATGGCTCTTTTGATGATTTCAATGAAATGCATGGAGTTTTGAACGCAAGTTTCCGTTCTTCCCGAGAATGGAAAGAGTTCATCAGCAAGATATTTAGCCGACTTAGGGGAATCGGAGGCACTTACGATCGGTCGCAGTGCACCTTGGGTAGGCCGCATAACCTTGGAGGTTTAGGCGCAGTTTGAAGAATCCAACGTCTTTTTTCTTCCGGAATGGATGATGACGCGCTTAGTTTCTCGCTGTATTTTAGTTTTCGGATTGCAGTTCTTCATCGTTGAGAAGGCTTCGAATTTCATCGTTGTAATCCTCTCTCTTCATCACATCGCAGTAGCGTTTTCCTCGTCTGCCCGAGTCATTCATAAGTCTGCATTTTCCCGGAGTTCCTTCATTGGATGAATGTCAGCGTCTTCAAGAACGTCAAAATCGGAAAGAAGAGACGCAGTCACCGCAGATGAGCAACACGGTTATTAACTTGACCGATTCTACCGATTCGAGTGAATCAGCTATTAGCGTACTATCTAAAGGGTTAAATAATGCTATACACAGTTGTTCCCAAAGAAGAGCTGGTGACTGGTGTGGTGGACGCAGTCCGAACTCTCCCTAAACAAAAGGCTGGCGAAATTCGAGATGAAGTTGCCCGCATCAGAGCAATGCCGCCGAAAAACAACATCTCCCGAGGAGAGAGAAAGGCAATGAAGGGACTCCGGACGTCAATTTGAGCAGGCGAGGGATCAATTAAAAGTGGAATTGATTCCAGTTTTAATTCCAGCGCTTCTGGGAAAATATTCCAATCAGTGGTCGAAACGGCGGCGGGAGGGAGAAGGGCCTTCGTGGTTAACGGAAGCACGGATTCAATCGGAAAAGGGTCCGATGTAAATTCGTGAAGCACTTCCGGAACGACGTCAAACGGAAGGTTTTTGAAAAGAGCGATGTCCGAAATATCGCCCGCGATGGCTCTGCGCGGCCGGTTCGGAATTTCTGCTCAACCGACACGGATCGCGAACAGATGAAACCCGACAGCAAACGACCGTTGATGTCACACGTATCGTATTTCCTCCTACAAAGGCATCTGTCTCTTTCGGTTCCTCTCTGCTTGAAGCCCTTTAGGAAGGGATTTGTTGTATTTTTATTGTATGTGGACACTGGTGTTGTGTTGAAGATGTGTTCTTCTTTGAAAGTTTTTCTTTCTTTGTGTTCTTCTTTGAAAACTTTCTTGAAGAAGGGTTCTTCTTTGTTGTATGATTTGTAATTTTGTGTTCTCCGTGCGAGATTTATGTCGTTTTATTGTAGGATTGCGTGATTTCGAGTGAATAGTTATATTTGTTTGTTTTGACGTCGTGTCTGTTTTGTAATTCAATTGATTTTCGTTTGGGGATTTTATTATGAATTACTTGTAACTAATTTAGTCAGGTTCCGGCGGTAGCAAATAAGGAATCTGCGCTGCATTTGAATTCATCTGAATAGGAATTGGGTTATAATTGTTGACTGTTGGAGTTGTGCCTTGGGAGGAATCCAAAGTTTTGCTGGGATAAGTTTTGCAGTAGGTTTGGTGGATGAAGATGGATGGTGATTGTAGGATGAATTTAGACAGTCCTTTCGGTGATCTTAGAGAGGCGCATGGAGGAAAGGATATTTTGAGAAGGAATGAGGTTTGTACGTAGTACGGTTGAGCAGTGGTGGATCTATGGGGGGGAGCTAAGGGGGCTATAGCCCCCCCCCCCCCATTGGGTCGAAACATACACTAGATAAAATCGAAATTTTTGGAGGTTACCACTTTGTACAAAAGTATTTAGTTATATATTCCGGTAAATTTACCTACTATAACGAATTAAAATACAAATTAGTTTTAAACTTAGGGCCTATTTTACACGCTTTTGGTATGTTACAATCGGAAGCGATACTTGCGAAACCGGACAAATAATCACGAATTCGCGCAATAGCGCAGCGGCAGCCTCTGTAAAAAGAGTCGTTTCAGATGTTACATGGTGGAATAACATAATTAAATAAGATTGGCAATTTTCCACAAATAAATCTTTACTTCGACCGGTTTCGATGTGATACATCATCATCAGGTGACAAATCTCGACAAAGTCCAGTATATATATACAAATGAGGGGAGGGACCAGGGGGGGGGGGAAGGAGTGAGGAAAGAGGAGGGGAAGAGGGGGCCTAAACCAAGGGTAACAACGGAAAAAGGGGGGGAAGAGGGATGGTGCTAGGGGTGGGAGTTGGAAAAACCACACATGTAAATGGGAAACTCGTCAACGGCCATTTTATTTCAGAGATAGATGCAAGATTCAGCAGAGGTTTCCGTGGAGTCCTTCCTCTTGAAGGCCTCATTCCCTCCAACCATCAAGATTCATGGACAAGGAGATTGTAGCTGATGCTGAAAAACATCAAACCTATAAGTATATAGGTTGAATACTTATTTGAGAAGTACTATGGTAGATGTACGATTAAATGGACTGGCACTTGCAAACGTGTCAAAAGAAAGGGAGATACCAGTAGACGAAATAATCAGCATATTTAGCAAGGCTAAGAATTGACGGATGATTGTAGAGAAATGGAATACTGATTCATAACGCAGCTTCCACAACAACTCGGCGAAGAATGTCATTATTGCTTTTTAAATTAAACCACTGTATTCAATCGGAAGTAGTTTTTTTTACTATTTTATAGCACCCATTATAAATCCCCCTTTTATTGTTAAGTATCTCTAGTTCAAAGATCAACAAGCAGTCAAATTTAAATTAATTGTGATTATATTTTTGAATGTTTTTTTTCCTACTTAAAGTTCCAGACTCTTGTTTAACGTAAAAATTTATTAATAAAAACGAATGAACTTATCTAATCATAAAAGTGATTTCACTACATTTGTGTTTCTTATCATTAAGTCATACTTTAAAAACTAGATAAAGCATCATCATAAGTTTTTATTATTAATATTACCGGTATTTCAATCTAGGCCCATAAAGACCACCATAAACCTTTTAATAATAAAATAACCTAATACATGTGCATAGTAGTGTCTTTTTTATGAAAGAATTAGCCTAAAACCGCCGTTTTTGAGTCTTGTAAATCCCAAATTTCCAAAATCTCCGAACCCCCCTTCGACTGAGGGGAATTCCCCAGAAATCCCCCTCCCCCCCAGAGTTAGTGATGAATTCAGAAATGAGGAGTATGCCTAGTTCGATGTGTAGGGACACGTTCGTATGAAACCAGCGTGCGCCTGTGATGCTTCTTATGACTGTGTTTTGTATAGTTTGCAAGTTTTGTAATTGTTCGTGTGAAAGACTGGCTGCCCAAATTTCACATCCGTGCATGGTTTGATGATGGCTGCATAGATTAATTTCTTGAGATGGAGGGACATGGTACTTTTCCTGTTTAATGATGGAAATAGGGAGTTTTTCATTTTTGAAAATTTCTCTGTATTGTTTTTTAAATTTAGGTGAAATTGTAATTTAGAATCTAATGTGATACCAAGAAATTTGTGGTGATTTTGAGTGGGAATAATTTCGTTTGCAAATGTTAATGGATGACCGTGGTTTTTGCGGTGTCTTGTCCCTTTTTGAAGAAAGGAACTGCGACGCATTTAGCGGGGTTTATTGCTATTTTCCAGTCAGTTGCCCAGGATTCGTAGTTGTTCAAGTGCTGTTGCGGCGTGTCACGCGTAACCATCTCTGCGAGGAGGATATGGTTGTGTCGTCTGCAAAAAGATAAATGTTATTGTGCTGTGTTGTAGGGTGTGTCATTTGTATATATGTTGTAGGTGTCGGAGAAAGCACTGCTCCTTGTGGCACGCCGCATTTCATGTGTCTGTGTTGTGTGTGTGAAATTGAATGAGGAATCTTCTGTTGTGTAAAAATGATTGAATGATTTTGGTGATGTAGGTTGGGAATTGAAGCAGATTTGATTCGTGAATGAGGCCTTGGTGGCAGACTTTGCCGACGTCTAGAAGGACGGCGGATGTCAGGATTTCCCTGTTTTCATTGATAGAAATGTCGTCCGTGAGCCGGGCTATTTGATGGTTCGTGGAAGTTTTCTTGGTGAAGCCAGCTTGGTGAGGGATTTGTAGAGGAAGAAAGTCATCTTTAACTTTGTCTAGAATAATTATTTCAAACAACTTGGATATGGTGTTTGTTAGGGAGATAGGGCGATAGTTGTTAGGGTCGGTGAAGTTATTGTTAGGTTTGGACAAAAGGATGATTTTTGAATCTTTCCAGGGTTTGGGGAAATAGCTAATGTGGAGGATGTCTTCTAGAGCGAAGTGAGAGAGACATGAAGTTGGAGTGAATTTAGTGGACGAATGGCAGTCGTTCACAATGGGATCTTAAGTGTTGATTTTCTGGGTTTGAATTGAGGGAGAATCGTTTTTCGAGTAAGTCTGCTAAGACATTAGCCATATCCGAGTTTGAATGGAGGAAGCGTTGTCGACAGTTAGAGAAGGTAAACTTCGTTTTTCGGATCTTAGGGATCTGGCTAGTTTCCAAACTGAATTGTCTTGCGTGGACAAAATTGTTTCAGCTTCAGCTCCCATGTGGCATTTCGGTATGAAGTGATTTCAGTTTTTATAATGCGGGATAGTGTGTTGATAATAGGCTTTAGGTGAGTTTGGGCGAAGGCTCGTCTGGCTCTGTTTCTTTTGTTTTTTAGGGATCTAATGTAATTAGGGAGAGTAGGGATTCTGAGTTCAACTGTTTGTAGAGCGTTATTGACGCAGTTGGGAAAGATGTTTATGGCATTGTCTATAGAATCAGAGTTCATTTCAATTTGTTGGTTTGCCAGTTTGTTCGTGAGGTTACTGTCCACTGTGTCTGCGTACAATTCCCAGTTTTTGTGTGTGAAAGTGTTTTCAGTGATAAATTCAGAAACAAGTTTCCCTTTCGAAGACTGCTAAGCCATACCGGTTTCAATCCAAAATGCAGTCCTACAACATTTTCCATTCGACAACGCTACAATTCCCCGTTCGTCAGACTCCTCCGGACTTACCGGTAGAGCCACTTCTTCCACCACACTCTGCATGATGCCCCTCACGAGTCCCTGATGTCTCAGGGTGCATCTTGAAAGCCCTTTCGATGGAGGATTCGATCGATCGATACCTCCATCTCACTCGATGGGTGGTCGAGCGAGTATACACTTGTAAACTTTGGCACTGAATCGCCGAAAGGTTGGCCACCCCTGCACCATGGAGAGAGCTGGTGGTTTTCTGCGCTCATTAGGAACGGTACGCTATCCTTCATTATTAAATTTAACAATGTGTCAGGCCAACTACACATTGTTCATCCCACCAGTGACCCCGCTCAGTAAAAAATGTAAGCTTCCACCAATGATGACACAGAATTTCCTGCCTCTCCACGAATGACAACAATGGGGGCGTTTACTCGGAACCGAAATCGCAATTTTTTACACGAAATCGTTAGATGGAAACGAAAAAAGAATTTTAGTGAAAAAATTAATCTTCTAACCACACCCATTCACTCATAAATCAAAAATTAAATTAAGCAAAAGGTGACGCCCACCGAAGAAGCTACTGTGATAACATTGACGTCATTTTCCTCCCGTCCTTGACTGCTTTTAGGGGAAGGGAAAGGAGTGGAGGGGGGTTCTCGGAAGGTCTGCTCGCACAGATCCTGTCGCAACTGCTCGTATTGGCGGAGTCAGCTGTGTCCTCCCCTTTGCGATACGGCAAAGTAGCTTCGCGGGCTCAGTTGTGTTTGGACGAAGTCGATATACGTCAGAGGTTGCACCACGCCCACTTTTCCGAAAGGGTTAAAAACATGTTTTTCGCCGCTTATAACTCGGGAAATAATTGTCGGATCAAAAAACGGAAAAATACGCGTCTTTTTATTTTACAAACTCTATCAGATTCGGCAATAAAAAAATATGGTAAACGACCCCATTTCGTTGTTTGCTCCCGTGTGACGTTTCATTGCTGGGGATGCCAGAATAACTCTCCGTCTGTGTCGTCCTGTATTTGCTGTAACCGAAAGGCTGTGCCTTCGAAAGAGCATGTGCAAGGACACCGTGCCAGGTGGCTCTCGAGGACGATTCTGGTTAAGGCTGTTCCGTGCTTTCTTGTGTTCAGGAGAGGAATAGGCATTCACGTCTCACCAGGTCCTACTGTCGCATTCATCCGGCCTACGTGAATCACGAAGTCACTGCTGACATTTTCATTTGCCTGGGAACCAATCACCGCGGACATTGCTGGAATCAGAGGCACGACAACACCTCGAGTTGTATGGGAGGGGGGGGGGGTTGAAACTCCTTGAAAAATCTCTGTATAAGCGGGGGGTAAAAAGTATGTACCGGGAAAAAAACACTGCAATAAATAATAACTAACTGACAGTACCAATGATGCAGGAGATGTTGTAATTATTTTTCGAAAAAAGGAAAATATTATCCTCTATATGCACAGACACTGTTTTCTTACCATTTTCGAATTTTATAGATCATATGAATGGGAAAATAAAAATTTGTCCAGAGCGCCATTTTCTACATATAAGCGAGTGGGGATGGAAGTTTCACATCTTCCCCACACATGAAATCTTTGCGCGGAGTCACTGGAGGGATGAAGGCGCAAATCATTTTTTTAAATCGGACTGTGTACGTACATTGAAAAGTGAGCCACAACATCTGTTTTATCGAGGGGGAGGAGAGGGGGGGGGGAGTGTAAAATAAATAGGTCCTCCCCCACAATGGGGACTATGCATGAAATTTGTTTCTCGAAGATTAATGGTGTACTTGATGCGAAATTTTCTCACCAATTGAAATATATAAGCCAAATGTTTCTACGCCCACCACAATGATTATTAAATGAATTTAAAATGTTCCCGGAAATTTACGAAAGTCACGTGACCTAAAACGCCTTCTGACGTCACTGCACGGTATAGGTTCCATGTTTATACGGAGATAGACACTTATTTTTAACAGAAAACGAAGTGAAAATATTGTTTTGAGGTTTTTAGCCGTTTCTCGAACGAAACGATGACTGAAAAAATACTTAAAAAAGCACATTCCGACAATTTCCTTTGGTTGACTCCCTTATGGCGGCGTTCTTCTTAAAGAAACAGCGATTGCATAGGCGTAGTAGAAATTCTTGGGCACTAAACAGGCATTATATAACACTGTTCTGCAAAAAAAAAGTTCAAAAAATGCTCGGCTACAATGTAGGGTGTTTCTGGCTAATTTTGGGTCGCTGAATCCGAAAATGACCTCCGTTTTTTTCTATCACCCTCCATTTTTACGAGCAACCCCTAAATTGGGGAAACCAACCCCGTATCTAAACTTATCGCTTTTCAAGGGACTTTTACTAATGTTATCTGCTTCTGATTAAAAAAAATGACGTTTTGAGGCTATCAGGGTCATGAAAGAGACAAACTTGACTGGGGTTGAAAATATTTAGGGGGTGAAAATCGAAAAAAACCTTAAGAAACCATTGAAATAACCATTTTTCTTCACTTTTTATTGCATATGATATGTTAGCTTATAGAAAAGTTTTTAAGGGATGAATACACTGTTCACCTCCTCCCCCTTTTGTAAAGGATTAATATTACATAAAATATAAGAACGGGAAAGGGGGGGGTATAGGAGGTGGTATAAAGAGCTGCCTCAAAAATATGGATACAAAAATTAAATTTGTTTGTAGATTACGTACTTGTGAAGTAAGAAAACAATTCAGTGATTTTTTCTAAGTAAAAATCCTTAAAGCAATGTAAAAAAAATAGTGAAGCTGCATAATTTTACCTAATGGGTTGTTCGTTTCCTTTTGTACTGCTCCTCTGGAACTTCTCTGATGATGCGTGCCCAACAGAAATCTCCCAACATACTCGGTGTCCATTTGCCAGTGTATCTTTTTCACTTAACCTTTAAACTTGTCTTCGACGAGTCTTTTGAAAACCCCATAGTGTCGGTTTGGCAAAAATAGCAATCCGTTAAATGGCAAGTGGGTTCACGCCAAACCATTGGCACTCCGAAATTTAGGGAACGATTTCCCCCGTTTAACCATTCACAAAGACTTCTATGACAAACACTGCAACAGAATTTAGGGGCCCACGATTTGTCTTGGTCACCATTTTTACACCCGAAATAAAGTTCATAAGATTTCCGCACAATTGCAGTCATCGCTTACCTTTGGTCTTTAAACGTTAAATGCCCACAGATGTAACAAAATTAATTGGGATGATTTTTGCAAGATCGCGGCATAATCGCGAGAAAACACTTTATAGCTCGCAAAATAATACGCTAATCGAACACACCACTAGAAAAATAAAGAAAGAACTTGGAAGATTATAACCCAACACGCACGAAAGAGTGTGACGTACTGAATAGACCACTGGTTTATTTCATAGATGAACATCAGCAAGTGCGACTGCCAAGACACATGAAGACACGTTACAATGTGTCCAAGCGTGTCAAAACATGTGGTGAGTAACTTTTACAATGTATTTCCCAATGTTTCCCAATGTATTAATTGGAAAGGTCTCAGCTCTTACTTTATAAGTAAGGATGACAACGAAGTCAAATCATGAGCCCCCAAACGCTGTTACAATAATATTTTGACAAATCTGATTTGTGTCCAGATTTTTGTGGCAGCTTTTTATACCACCCCCCCTTCCCCTCTTATATTTTATGTAATATTAATCCTTTACAAAAGGGGGAGGAGGTGAACAGTGTATTCATCCCTTAAAAACTTTTCTATAAGCTACCATATCATATGCAATAAAAAGTGAAGAAAATGGTTATTTCAATGGTTTCTTAAGGTTTTTTTCGATTTTCACCCGCTAAATATTTTCAACCCCAGTCAAGTTTGTCTCTTTCATGACCCTGATAGCCTCAAAACGTCAGTTTTTTTAATCAGAAGCAGATAACATTAGTAAAAGTCCCTTGAAAAGCAATAAGTTTAGATACGGGGTTGGTTTCCCCAATTTAGGGGTTGCTCGTAAAAATGGAGGGTGATAGAAAAAAACTGAGGTCATTTTCGGATTCAGCGACCCAAAATTAGCCAGAAACAACCTAAATTGTAGCCGAGCATTTTTTGACCTTTTTTTTTGCAGAACGGTGTAATTAATGGACGATTTACTCGTTGCAATTCATACTACGTAAATAAAAATTCGAAATACAATCGTTTATTGCATTAAACTAATGAGATAAATACATACGTTATCGCCAAGTATTTATTTAACAACTTACCTCCACGCATAAACAGATAAACAACACCCTTAGTGATACCGTGCTGTGACGTCATGCGATGACGTCGTGTTTTTAAGCTGCCGAAAAAGTGCAATTTTCAAAGAGTAATATCTTTGCAACACAACTTAATTCTTCAGCAAAATTTTCGCAAAGAACATTTCAGCTAATAAACTTCACATTCAAAGAGTTGTATACAATAGCGCATGTTCCCCATTGTGCCGTCGGATTGCAGTGCCCCACCCCCCGTTGTTGTCCCCCCCCCTGTGTGGTATCCACCGAGATTTATTAGCCTCGCACAGTCCCCTACTCTCGAGTTTCAGGTACTCTTTAAGGTTGAGTAGAGGTAAACAGGACCTTAGGCAGGCCATCACTTGAGGAGTCGGAACCATTTTCCGACTGTCTTCATCCTGTTCGGCACCATATAAACAGCAGCGACCCACACCTTTTCTCTCTCTCTCCATCCAAGAGGCTCTCCTTCCATAAATGACTGACTTTCGTCCTTGGCAATCTCAGCCATCACATGCTTTCGATTTCGGAATTGCAGAATTCAGGGATTGGGTGAGGACTGCTGGAATAAGTTCCCAAAATGACACAGCCCTTGTTCGAAGTACTTTTTAGAGCTTGTGAAGTAAAGTTTCCCAGTTATTTGAAGGAGAAGTAAGCGGAAATAATATGCAAAGTCTTGTGGCTGCTGGGATTTTTCCATCGGTTTCAACGTATGTAGTCGAAGTGCGGTGGATAATATTTTATTAATGAATTTGGAAGTACCTTAGGGCTGGGCTGTCATAAAATGAAGTCGTCATACTTTTCTGCAGTGGCTTAGTCCGTCAATTTCCAATTGTGATTCAGTCTAATCTGAACACTGAACTGTTACAAAGGCAATCTAAATGCACTGGTCGGGTGTCGTCCATCAGAGGGCCGTAAAAATGCAGTTGAGAAGTATGGTAATAATTTATAGTATTAAGAAAAGGTCATAGAATCCAGGACTTTTAATTTAATTTATTCTTATGATCTCTCTTGATCTGGTCCTTCTTTCTGCCTTGAACATATTCCACGTAGCTCAGAAATCCGTCATGGTCAAGGTCATCCTCTTCCAAGACCTTGTCGATGAGCTCTGAAATAAAGAGGAAGTCAATGTTTAGACCTCGTCAACAGCGCAATACAACACTTTTCCACAGGTGGCTGCAGAGCGGTAATCTTGGCAGTATAATAATTCCTCAAGAAAGTCAAAAACTTAATAGACTCACATTTCATAAACTAAAACTAATTATACCGTACTACCACTATAATGGAAATTATATGCTAAGCATCAAATTGTATTTTTCCATAATAGAGCTTGTTTTGACTTAGCAAAATAAAGACTGTCATGGTTACTATTGATTGTTTCCGGCGCGGTATTCGAAATTTAGGTTAAATTTGTATTTAATTATGCTGTTTTCTGTCTTTAAGTTGATTTGACACCGTGATATTTGTCAGTAGTATATATAATACTATTAGCTTATTATTATACGCGTCTAAGAAACTCCATGCGTGTGTTATCGAATCAATATAACGAAATGTGTCTCGTGTACCATAAGGTTAAGTGTTAAAAAGCGTTGCATTACCGAAAAATTAAATGTGTAAAGTGCATAATATTTACACTTTTCTCCATAGATGTCATAAATGAGGACACGTGAATAAAGGCTCACACCAATCCGTAAATAGGCAAAAATCGCCATCTTCGTGCATCACGCGTTTCGACTCACAGCTCGTCATATTCAGGAATAAGGTTTCATTGAATCAGTGTCCTCTTTATCAAGGCAGAATCGTGTCGGCGAATGACCGTGGTTTGATTTCGTATCCATGACAGCAAAAGCGCGAATGATTTCATGCATCACCGTCACCAAAACGAAGAGCTGTATTTGTAAGGGAATAGTTTACAACTAAGTAAGAAAATATTTAAACTATTATAGAATACGTATTAGTGGGATTGAGCATGTATTCTCACTTTATAAATTAAACGTGGCAACAACACGCCAGTCACGTTTCGACGTCAAAATTAGTCGAAAGAGCTTGTAAAAAATAGAATGCGACTACAACGCGATATATAATAGCATACTCATACAATTACTGTGCATGCGTTATCACCCTATAGATTTTCCACATAAGTGTTTTTCTGGATCGGTATTTATTCACTAAATAACATATCTCTTTTACGGGATTTTGAATCGCGGAGTGTCGATGGAACCTCCTTAAAGACGACTGAGATGAATATGCTTCTTCTCCCTGAGCATGTGTTACGAGAAATTTGGTGGAGCTAGTGGTGTTCAGGATCAGCGTCGATTTCCACTCATGGGCTTCATTTGAACTCTCACGACGAATGAAAATTTCAGTATGTCAACCCTGAATCAAGTTCAAACGATTTGGGGTTGCGGATTGTAAGCTTTTTAGTGCCTACATTTCCTGAGTTCAGCAATCCAATCGCCGTACTGAACAGCGCTGAGACAGTTCCTTTGCTAACCCTCCTGTGCCGTGCAAATCAGTGATTTCCATGGCTGCCTCCAAAAAAAAACATCCCTGGGTGTGCAGTTACCATTTTGATTTTGCTTCACTTACCAACGAAGTATGAGAAGTCGTCGTCCAGTCTCTCTGCTTCTTCGACGTAGTCGGGATCCTTGCTCGCGTTGCCTCCTTCATCTGTTTGCCGCTGCTCTCCCTTGCCCTGATCATCACCAGAGTGCAGCACATGCTGAATGGCCTGTAGAATCTCTAGACCGTCCAGTTTCGTGTTGTTGTCGAAGTCATGCAGTCTGAAGAATGGAGAAGGATTATGTGATGATGATGGATAGCTGTGTATGGTCCAATACCATTTTAACACGCCATTTACCACTGTGTTGTTAATTCCGAAAGTTACGCGTGCACAAAATCAGCGACGTCGGAAGAGGGGGGCAGAAGGGCCCCACTAAGAATTTGCCCCGGGCCCTTGAGAAATGAGTAGCCTTCATTAATGAAAATTAAATTTCACTCGTTTCCAGCATGCTTTTTCCCTTCTGACACACACACTCACACAATTCATTCTGCTCTTTTCGCGAAGTTCTAGTCTCTACCCCCTCCTATCCACGAAAACAACGCGGGCCCCTTATCATAGGAGCCCCCAGCGAAATTAGTTCCGACGCCCCTGCACAAAAAGTTCATTGCCCTCGATAGTTAAATTATGAAAGGATCATTTCTGAATCCGCCTGAAAATCAATTTCATTGGCCATGATTGCGTTAATATTTCAATGGGATTGTACTAACGTGATTGATCAATAAATACGGCATACGCTCATGACTCTGACATATTGAAATGAGTTTCAGATGAAAAAATGTAAGTTTCACCGTGCGTTCCGTACTTTGTCATTTTTTATTATTTCACGAATGTTGTGAGCTCGCTTGGCGAAAGGTAGCTGGCCAACTTCTTCTCCCTCGCATCAATTGCCAATGCTTAGTGCCATATCTTCTATCTATGATGGGACTTACTTGAAATAATAGAATTCCAGCTCCTCTGGGGACATTTTCTTGGTGTCCTCTCCTGGCAGTAGATTCTCGAGGTCTTCACGAATGTGCCTGAAAATGATTACGGGTAAAAATTACAGCTGCGAGAAGTTTTGTTACACCTAGAAAAGTACATCCCTGGCCCATCAACTATTTTAGCTTGGGAGAATACTGGTTTCCAATCATGTTCTGAGACATGTTTAGGGACAGGGAGAGAGGAATGCGGAGAGGAAGGGTTTTCAGGGAGCTAGATGGTTATTCAGAAGCAGATATTAAAGGGAGTGGTTCTCTGGTCAATATAGAAAAAGTGGGGCAGAGATTACATTTCAGGTGGTACATGACATTGCTGGAGGTACAAGTGGGAGACGGAAAGTGAGGGAGAGAGAGTTAAGAAGATGAGAGAGAGATGTGGGTGGTGTAGTGAAGATGGTTTATCGATGAAACAACTTCGGCCGTCACATTGTGGAATTTTTCCATGATTGGAAATAAGAATCAAATTTGTATTTTTCCGCACGTTTTTAATAACCAACCGGTTTCAACACTCACGTGTCATCATCAGGGACTAAAATTTTTGAGCATTGGGAAGGCCTTAAATAGTGCACTGGTGTGGGTATGTCTCTTTAGGAAGAAGAAGGAAAATCATTTTTAAACTCCCTGCACAAATCTATTACTTTCACGATGGAACTAGGTAATGGTTACCTCAATTATTTAGATTTGTCCATTTCCATTAAAGACAGTAAACATCAGTTTGCCATTTATCGCAAAGATACCTTTACAGATGCTATAATTCCCAATAGTTCAACCCATCACTATGCACATAAACTGGCTGCCATAAACTCTATGTTACACCGGCTAGTGAGCATCCCACTTCAGGATAGCTTATTTAAAGATGAACTGCAAACCATAAAAACGATAGCTCATCAGAATGGCTACAGTGAACATACAGTGGAAAAATTATTGAATAAAATTCACAAGTCAAAAGCTACAAAGTTACTGTGCAATTTGGACCAATCTCCCCACGAAAAATCAAAGAAATGGTTTAAACTGCCCTTCCTAGGCTATATTAGCCAAGTAATAGCTAGACATTTACCCAAAGACATTTTTAAGGTCTGTTTTTACAATCCGACTACACGAAGCAAATTACTCTTTGATTCTAAAGACAAAATTGATGTGGAGCATAAAAGTGGTGTGTAATCTGATAGAGTGTGGTGATTGTAACGCAGTGTATGTGGGCCAAACTGGGAGAAGATTAGTGACCAGAGTGAAAGAACGTGAGAAGTGTGTTAGATACTGTGACGAGACTTCAATGTATACTAAACATCTACTAGAGACTGGCCACCGGGAAAACTTCAAACCTCAATTCTTACACGTGCAAGACAAAGGTTTTAAACTTGACTTTTTGGAGAAATACGAAACTGTAGAACGACGGTGCTCACCCGATATTTTGCGTTTAAACGATTTGACGGATTTTAAATGTTCCCCGTTGACCACTTGCTCTGGTATACCCCATTATTCGCCACAATGTGAACATTTGACCTAACCTCCAATATATATTCTTCTTACCCCTGTGATGTAGCCCCATGCCTCACTCCCTTTCCATGTTAACCTCCAACCAGTTTATACATTGTGCGTTCCCTCAAATTTCCTTCCCCTCCCTAATGAGACATGCCCCCCCACCAGTGCACTATTTAAGGCCTTCCCAATGCTCAAAAATTTTAGTCCCTGATGATGACACGCGAGTGTTGAAACCGGTTGGTTATTAAAAACGTGCGGAAAATTACAAATTTGATTCTTATTTTCAAGATGGTTTATGTTCTGCATCTCGCGCGATTACAAGGAAGGCTTCGATGGCGTGTGAGTATTTGAGGAGAGATTGAGTGCTGTTGAAAATGCTGCCTAGGTTGGCTGGGCGTCTGTAGGTTACAGAAGACTGGAGACTTATTTTAGAGGTGCTGTTAGCAAGGGATGGGCAAGAGTTCTTCGAATTGAGGGATTGTGCGCGCGGGAAGTGCAGATGGAAGGCATGTTATGTTGCGATCAGCAAGAGGACGTTTGGGGCTGTAGGATAATGATTCTCTTCCCCGCCGTGGTTACCCAGAATCCCTTGTAAACAAAAGAGTCCTCAGAACTCCGTGGAAATGATTCGGAAGGGTGTTCCTCTATCTAATAAAGTAAACACCCTGAGTAGGTACTTAAGGATGTTGATCCGAAAAAGTCATGTCATTTTTTTATATTTTCAGCACTTATAGAACCAAAGTTTCTCTGAATAATAAAGTAAAGGTATTTACACCAACCCATACTCCTTTTTGCACAAATTGCATTTGAAATTACATACGATTAACGGCGAGAATGGCCATCACATGGGAATATAACGTTTAAAAATACCATAGTGACATGTCATTTTTGCAAAAAACTGATATTTTATGCGTAATTTCACAAGAAATAAAATGACACGAAAAAAGATCATCAACACACCGTATTTTTCGCTAAATCCACCAATTTCTGCGCTTATAGCAGACGAAATGCGTTAGTTGTCTTCAAGTTGCGTTGCGGTCGCTCTAGCCAAAATGTATGGCATATGAATAATATCATTACTAATGAGATATTAAAGCATATTTCAGAAAAATATTATAGCATAATGTTTGATAGTAATATTCTGGTGTTATAAATTAGTAAATTCATTGAGTACATGAATTTATTTCTTTAAAGTAAATGCTGAATTGACTCCATCATCGAGCTGATTAAAATTATCATAAAAATTAAATCCTTCGACTTTCCATTGTATTTCTTGTGATAATTATGACTTTCAATAGCTTAGGTAATTTTCTTTGTGAACCAAGGATCACTTAGCAGGCTTACACTCTAAATTAGTACTTAAATTAATAAGATTCCTCAGACAACTTGACTCAAGCAGTCGCGAGCCAACCTCCTTAAGACTGCACTCACTGTTCGTCGCGGAGCAGGTTGGTGTCCTGCGTCAGCTTGGTGGCGTCGGGTCTGTGGTGCAGGTGCGAGCCGCGAGGGTGGTGCGGGCCGCGCATGGCGAGCTGGCTGGCGCCTGGCGCCTCTACGACGTCGGCGGCGCCGCTGTCGCTGAGCAGCAGGAAACAGGCTGCGCACCACGATAGCCAATACATTGCTGCTGCTGCTGCAATAGGGAAACGCGTAGGATATAGAGGTTCACTTCTGCTTGCGACTGAAAATGGTGAAGCTTGATCTCCTGAAAATGACAATTTGGGACATTGATCGAACTATAGCACTTCAATCAGAAAATGGTCATGCTGTGAACAGCAGTGTAACATCAAAGGTGTTGAAAATAAATGCTAACACGGGTGGTAGAGGAAGTTAAGGTTTGCACGTCACTTCCATGAGGGTTTTGGGAAAAAGTATTTAGGACAGCAGTGCAACGGAAGTATTCTCGGTGCAATAATATTCTGAGAGTAAAGCGAAGTCGAGAAGGATGATTTGGGAGACGCAGTATTGATATCTGAATTAGATATAGCAGTAAGGGTCCAACGGTTAAATGAGGCTTCGGGAGTGAGTGACATTCCTTCCGAGTAATTTAAGAACGCAGGAGAGAAAAGCGGGGGACAGTACTAACTGGTTGTACTCTTCTAGGGAGATACTCGCGGAATTCCAGAAATAATGTAATCATCCCAATAGGAAGAGGAGTGGGAACATTTTGGAACTCTAAGTCTGGCCACCCGTTTCTGGAAATTATTCTCGCGAATGAGAAGAATAGGAACGAAATGCAGAGGCATTCCTGGACGGAGACCAATTCAGCTTAAGCATTGTGGGAATGTAACAGCAGCGGCGTTGAGAGTGGAATGGGAATGTGCGAATGAGCATTTGGAGATGGCGTTTGACGACGTGTATGCTCAGGATTCTAAAGAAAATTGGAAGGCCATAGAGTGGCCCAAGCATAATTTGGAGTCCGTATAAAAAACAGGAGGCTGTAATCAAATCGGAACCCAGCTGTAGAGACGCACGGTTGAAGAAATGAGTGAGACATGGTTGTGAACTGTCTCGAGTAAGCCATCATTGAAATCAAGGAAAAGGCTTCAGGAGTGAATATCCACGGGGAGAAAAGAGCATGCTGCGATTCGCCAATGACATAGCGGTCTTGGCGAGGCTGAAACAGGCTCAAAGAAGTCTCTAATAAACATGGTAAACATGGCAATAGCCAGATAACGGCTCAGCGTCAATATAAAAAACACGCTTGGGCAGTGGTGTGCAGTATGAAAGAAGTGGCGGAGACGAACGCTAAACCAGGAAAACAAAACTTCGAGGAAGTGAAAGAGTAGGTTATTTAGGAAGCCGAGTAGCCAGACGAAGCCAGAAGGAGTAGTCCGTCAGTAGAATAGCCCGGGCGAAGAGGGCTTTTTGCCGCAAGAAGATTCTTCTTGCAGCTGTAAATACAAGTGCGGAAGTGAGGAAGCAGTTAAGGTGGCTGGTTCGGTAATCGTGAGTCGTTGAGAACTAATGCTCATATAATTTCAATGGCACTAAAAATTTGCTTGGAGATGATTAAATTACTCGGCATTTTAACCGGATGCCTCAAATTCTCAACTCATATTGAAACATTGCCCTTTTGAATTTAAATATTGACATGAAACATAACATAAAGCTTGACTTGATTCGGTTTCTGGCAACCTGAACGTTGTCACTCTGTGCATATCCTTTGGCCTTGGAGATGTTGGTTTTAATGTATGGATTGAAAAAGTATGTAATTTTGTGTTATGGGTATTCGCATACTTTGTAGTGACGAAATAATTGTGATTAAACGCTTAAACATTTATAACATTTGTTTAAACCATTTATTTGTGATTCCACGTTGCCAAATGCACCTCAAAACTTCGCGCGCGATATTTGAACATTTAAGGAATATTTTATTTATTTTGTATATACGGAGGAAATAAGTCGATAACACTGGTTGCTTTTCTCAGAATAAATATTGTTGGCTAATATCCACATCATTTCAGTTTTTGGTGTTAGTCTGTATGGTAGAAACGTAAATAATACATAATTGACCCTTACGAAGCGGGGTGCGCCATAAGGCCCCATGTTAAAAAAACCTTGAATATCTCAAAAACTACACCGAAAACCCCAAAAAATTTTCCCTTAGAATTTTAGAGGATAATTAAAGGAACAAATATTGTAATTATGAATAAAATCTATACACCTGTAAATTTCGACCCAGCCACATTAATCAGAACCACGGACGTATATCGGAATGTGGAGCTTACATCTCCGTGGCAGTGTGGCATGGACAAGAATAGCAGCAGAGAAGTCAAGGCTGGAAGCATTCATAATGTGGTGGTGCCACGGACGAATGGCGGAGATGAAACGGATCGACTGAGTGACAAACGAAGAAGTACCGGGAAAAGAGAAGTCTGCTGAAACGTTTGAAATGAAGACGGAACAACTTAAATGGGAGATGCCTTGGGAGATGATGAAGACAAGTCTACGAGGGATTGTATGGAAATGATGGCAATGTAAGTCCTTGCATGAAATAGATGGCGACATTTGTGAACAATGACAGAAAGAGTATAGTATATACGAAGGAGCTAGCTGGAAGGAGAGTCTCGTCAAACCAATGTCAGGAATGATTACTTCATGTGTCCTTTTTAGTATTCGATGACACCGCTGGTCTCGCCCTGGCGACAGCAGCGCGGTCATCTGGAGGGGCGGAAGCGCGACAAATGAATGCGGTGGGCCGCCTTCGATTGTTCTGCGGAGCGGCGACATTTGGCGCCTTTGAAGAGGGGGCTAATCCCGCCCCGGGATGGCGTTGGGGCCGACGCGGGGGGCCCCAATTGATTCCCCCTCCTGGGGCCCTCTCCTATCTGCCGGGATCATCTCCGCATTCGGTCGTGTCTCCTCGAAGAGTCGAAAGTACATACATACAATGAAGTGGGGGATAATAAATCATTTGTCGTCTTCTGTGCAGAGTGAGTGAATCGCCCATTACCTTCCGAGGGGGATGGAATGGTGGATGGTCTGCCAACCCGAGGACCCAGGTTTGGTTCCCGGCAGAGGAGGAATTGACTTTGGATTTTTACGCACTTGCAGACTGAGGTGTGATCATTTCGCGCCTCTAAAACAAATGAGAGGTGTCGCCCGCATCCATCCCCGCGCATCTCATTCTAGCCTTGTTTTGTCACCACAACATCCCGTGGGGGGCTGTGTTTGAAACCATCGAGATTATCTCGAATAGGTAACCAAGGAGTCACGTGGTATAAACACGAACGGTGCACAAATTTGGTCTATTATAATCGTACATTACAATCTCGCTATATATTGTTTTACACGAGTTTTATCTTATCTGACTCAAATATAGAGCCATAGAGCGAGGAAAACTAAAAAAAAACAATTATCGACATTGTAATGAGCGATACAAACACACCAAATATTCGATCCCTTCCTTGTTTGTACCACGTGACTCCTTGGTTACCTATTCGAGATAATCTCGATGGCTTCAAACACAGCCCCCCTGGGATCCATTTTTTGCGTGAAGAATCTCCGACCATTCTCAGTTCCGGACCAAGTAGATTTATTATTTGCGTTTGACACGCGAAGGACGGGTTTTTGTACGGCCATTCGTGTCTGAAGAGGCAAAGGGTACGACACGAAGAAGGCAATCATTGATTCGAACTCGTATTTGGAGCATGGGCGGTAACATTATTGTTGTTGTTATAAACAAAATTAATGTGCCTCTATTGTTTGTTAATGTTAGCGACGAAGTTGTAGCGCTGAGAATTTAACGAGTAACATGTAGTGTTTTTAAGAGTTCATTGTAAAAATAGCAGGGGGGAGTTTCAACGATCTCTTCACAATTCCGTGCTGAACAACTTCTTTGGCAGGTGAGAGATTCTTCTTCAAAGTAATTCTGAGACTCTTCTGGTGGGTCGAGTTCTTTCTTTTTCTCATTTGACGAACGCCTTCGGATTCCTCAAGAAGTGCGAAGAGATGCACTTCTTCCGAGGCACAAAACGCCAAACCCTTTACATTTCCAGAATCCAGAATTAGCTTAATCCAGGAACCTCTACGCTTATCCCATTATAAGCCAATAAATCACTCCTGTCAACAATATCTTCCGGACACGTTGGTCTTGATGGTCCTTTTCGCTTCTGGAAGTCCGCCGGCCTGTCTGAGTGCATGTCGCAGGTACCTAGTGTTTTATGGCTCTGCGTTTTCAATTAGCAGAAACATTTAATTCCCAGAGCATTCCCATCTCCTTAGTGCTGGGACGTCTTCCTACCTGGCCTCCCTCGACTTCTTGGAACACACTCGCACCCAGATTACTTCCGTTCCGTAACTGCACCCACCCACCCTCTTCTCTAGGCACTCCCTGTGCATCTCTGAGATTTCTTCCTTCGCCCCAAAGTGTGCTCCATCCGCTCGCAGTCGCACACATCACCGCACACCACTATCTTCGACCGAAAGGAAATCTCTTGCGCCAGTTTTCCAAGCTCATCACTTCATCCCACCCCTTATGTTATAGTCATTCCTTGCTTCGGGGAGTTGATTTATTAATTTCGATGGCGGCGCTATGCATTCCAGGCGAAATGATTACTTCCAGCGAACTCTATGAGGCGGCCAGTGGAGTCGAGCGACCTTTCCGCTCACTTCGTCACTTCCTCTTAGACTCTGCGAAGAACGAGTCGCCGGAACGAATGTCTGCTCTATGTGCTGCGTTCTTTTTATCATTTCGAGCGCGTAGACATTTTCAGTCTGAAAAAAGTGAAGCTTTTTCAGCGCATGCACGAGCTCATAATGGGGAATATGCATGAAAAATTGTTTCTCGAAGATTAATAATGTACTTGATGCAAAATTTTCTCACCAATTTAAATATATAAGCCAAATTTTTCTACGCCGACCACAAAGTTATTAAATGAATTTAAAATGTTCCCGAAAATTGACGAAAGTCACGTGACCTGAAACGCCTTCTGGCGTCACTGCACGGTATAGGTTCCATATTGCTACGGAGATAGGCATTTATTTTTAAAAGAAAACGAAGTGAATATATTGTTTTGAGGTTTTTAGCCGTTTCTCGAACGAAACGATGGCTGAAAAAATACTTAAAAAAGCACATTCCAGCAATTTATTTTGGTTGACTCCCTTATGGCGGCGTTCTTCTTAAAAAAACCAGCGATTGCATAGGCGTAGTAGAAATTCTTGGGCACTAAACAGGCATTATATAATTAATGGACGATTTGCTCGTTACAATCCATGCAACGTAAATAAAAATCGAAATACAATCGTTTATTACATTAAACAAATGAGATAAATACATACGTTATCGCCAAGTATTCATTTAATAACTTACCTCCAAGCATAAACAGATAAACAACGCCCATAATGATACCGTGCCGTGACGTCATGCGATGACGCCGTGTTTTTAAGCTGCCGAAAAGGTACAATTTTCAAAGAGTAATATATTTGTAACACAACTTAATTCTTCAGCTAAATTTCCGCAAGCACATTTCAGCTAATAAACTTCACATTCAAAGAGTTGTAAACAATAGTGCATGTTCCCCATTGTGTCGGCTTGTGTTTTCCCTGCGTTGTCCTCAAAACGAAATCGAGCTGCGTTGTCGGGGAGGGTTGCTGGAAGTCAACGTGGGCAGACGTGCCTTTGGAAGATGGATTCGAGGAAACATGTTATGCGTTCTTCTGGCTCAATAATTCTCACCTATTTGCTTGAAGTGTGCTCGGAAGATGCACACTCTCGAAAAGGGGCGGGATCAGTCAGCGTGACAAAGTGCTCTCCCCCCCCCCCCCCAACGCTAAAAGCACCCCCCCTGGAGGCGGTCAGTTGGGGCGGAAAGAGCCCCCTCGATGGGGCCCCGCCTGCTGCTGCGAAGGGTCGCTCGGATGGAAGGGGCCCCAGCATATGGGGGGGAGGGGGGGGGGAGGAGGACATACCACTCGAATGATATCGAAGGGACTGTCGCAATAGCTGTACTACTACATGTGAATACCCGTCAATAGATATGTGAAAGAGTTAATGTATATGGGGGGCGGAAGGGCCCGGGGGGTGAACCATATGGCCCTCTGTCGCACGTTGCCCACAAAGGCCCCCCCGGGGGGCGAAATGCCCCGCCGTGGGGCCCATTCATGTGTCGGACGGACGACAAGTTGAGTGAAATCGGTGCATTGTCCTCCCCTCGGCTAAATGTAGTGTTTCATTGTCATGGCGGAGATTAGCGACCACCGGCCCAATGTTTTCTTCCAGCCGTTGCCTTTAGCGTCGCAGGGAACTCTCAGATTGCAGACCCTGGCGATCCAAAGTACACAGATGACAAGGGACCACGGCCGTATAATCACACGCACGCACGTACGTACGTACTACAGTCGGCTCAACGAATTTTGACACCGGACAGGTCAAGATGAGGACTAGTGGCGGAGAGAACGCGGATAGCTCTAGAAATATCGGGAAAGGTCCGTCCATTAAAGGGGAAGCATTTCGTAACTGCGGCTCGGAAGAGACGGTGGAAGACGATGCGACGGACACGGTTCGAAGAGGTGCGAACAGCCGGGTGACGATAATATTGCATGCACATTTGGCAGCAGCAGCGGCTGGAATCCCCATAATCCCTGGGTGCCCATCACTGCGAAGGAGTCATCACATGCACTCGACGGACGCTGACTATATTCGACTCTGCGATTCCACCTGGCCATTCTCCTGGCCATTAATCGAACGGTCTTACAGCAGTGCAGCTGATGTCTTCCTCTTGTCGAATAGAATTTCAAGACAATGGGGACTTGGTGAACGGAGTTTCGATCTGCCAAGGTCCCTAAAATTGGCGATCTGAATTCGGGGAAGGCCTTCGGGGTCGTCCGTTTCACGAGAGCGCGGCCGAAATGCTGAGGAGAAGGAAACACTCGTGTCCCGCAAGGGTCTGTTGTGGCAATCGGCTGTATCGTCAGCAAGTCTCACAGAACAATTAATAAGAAGAAGCACTGTCAGAAAAGTGTGAAGCACCATCCGAAAGACACGCACAACTAAATGATGAGAAAGTACGAAATAATCTAAACTTTATCTCTCAAATGGCTTAAGACTTCGTTTGCTCTCACTTGGATGCAGGAATGCTAGGGTAACATTAATTAATCGTCCATCGCTCCATGATCCCGTGTCATAGTGACCACTCGTCGGACCCGCATATTGGGCCGACGACGGACGATATCCCCGCGAACGCATACCGAGGAGACGCCTCTTCATCGAGAGGGAACCTTCGCTCGCTTATTAAGGCTCTCGTCCCAAACTAACCGGTGAGATGTTTCGACTGAGGTGCAAGCGAAGGTTACTTGGGATGTGGCAAGGCCTCCATTACTGCCTGCATGGTGACGTCCGAGTCGTCCAGCGAAACGTAGGCATCAATGGAGAACCGAGGACACGGAGTTACCCGCATCGCCTAGTTCGTCACTCTTTATGATTGGTTCACATTTTGAATGAGTACATGACTTCTTTGGGTGATAATACAGGAATACCCTTGCTGACGAGCTCGGACACACTCAACCTGCTCAATCTACGGGCATCCACACATCAAATTTTGTCTCCACTGAAAATTGTCAGTGCCACTATGAATGCTTTTCGTCGGTGCTGATGGGATAACAAAGGTTAAATAATTAGTATTGTTGGAGTGCACGCTTCAGCCTATTGCCTGGAGAAATGGGGGCGTTTACTCGGAACCGAAATCGCAATTTTGTACACGAAATCGTTAGATGGAAAGGAAAAGAGAATTTTAGTGAAAAAATTAATCTTCTAACCATTCACTCATAAATCGAAAATTAAAATAAGCAAAAGGTGACGCCCGCCGAAAAAGATGCTGTGATAACATTGACGTCATTTTCCTCCCGTCCTTGACTGCTTTTAAGGGAAGGGAAGGGAGTGGAGGGGGGTTCTGGGAAGGTATGCTCGCACAGATGCTGTCGAAATCGCTCCCATTGGGAGAGACAGCTGTGTCCCCCCCTTAGCGATAAGGCGAAGTAGCTTCGCGGGCTCAGTTGTGATTGGACGAAGTAGATGTACGTCAGAGGTTGCACCACGCCCACTTTTCCGAAAGGGTTAAAAACATCAGTTTTTCGCCGCTTATAACTCGGGAAATAATTGACGGATCAGAAAACGGAAAAATACGGGTCCTTTTATTTTACAAACTCTATCAGATTCGGCAATAAAAAAAACATGGTAAAGGACCCCATTGAGCGCTGTTTCTCTCACCCTATGTTTCCACCAGATCCCCTAAAAAATACTAATCAACTCCTTTTGAATAGGAAATATTGACATTAAGACTTGCTAAAACAATGTTCCTCTAATTATTAACACGTTCAACCCGAAGGACACGAATGCGCGTCCGAGGTGCATTGCCAGGATACCGAAGGACGCGCATTCGCGTCTCTTAATGACCGATTTTCATGAATTTTTCTTTTCCTCGTTTTTTAACAAATACTTTATTTTTGGGTGCTAGATCCTTAATTATACCTCTTTCTTTGTTTTAAAGACAACAGTTTTCAATGGGCTATATTTTTTTAAAATTATTCCATGAAAATGTAGTTGGATGTATGACGTCACTAAAACCTGATTAATGAAGATATTACCGTATTATTTCCTATCAGTTTCATTATTCCTTAATTATAAGTTACTTATCAAACCTTTTCTTGCGTAATATTTGGGATAATAATCATTTCCTCTGCCTTTAGAACATTCGATGTGATTTGGTGTTGGATGAAAGAGTTTGAGTGGTGAGATTTGGTGTTGTATTCATTGTCCTCAGCTTGACATCGAGCAGTAAACTTCAGACCAACCATTGTCCTCTAGTTTGTATGCATATTAAGTTTCATTCACGATACGGGTGAATAAGGAATACGAATGAAAGTGATCCTTAGCACAATCTCTGACAAAGTTTGCAATGGCCACAAGACTATGTACGCCAAACTTGCGGCACACGCCCCGCGAGGATGTTTGATTTTAGTGGCCAACACATACAGAAAAGACTTATGAGTGTTTAGCTAAAATGTATACACAATGAATGCTACCGGAGAAGGAATACTATATAAGACAGCTGAGTCGTGTAGCAGCCTTATTCGAGCAAAATCATTCATTGCCGCTGCCGTATATCACAAGACCTCTCCCGCCGCCTTCTTGGAAAATCCACCAGGAAAAATTACTTCAGCTTGAACCCAATAATATCAGGTAATGTATCTGGAGAAATTTCGTTGTTAATGTTTTATTTATTTATGTAATATTTTTCTCAGTTTTTTGGAAATTTATTTTCTTCTCTAGGCTGTTGTATTCATTGTGGTATGGATTCTCAACCATCAACCTCCGGAGTGGGTCGCCGGTGGAGGATGTGTGAAATTATAAAGGAGGATGAATTGGAAAATGCTTTGATTGAGGAAAGTGACTGTAATTCAGAAACATCAGAAGAGGATATTCTGGAGGAAATCGGACCTTTCGACCTATCCGACGATGAACGGAGTGATGAAGAGCAGCCTAGTGTCCTGAGTGAGGAAGAAAAAGGTATTGTTTGGTTTGTCAACCGGCAGCAAATAACTGGCAATATTGAATTTACTGGTAATGCTGGACTGAGGGTTCCTAATCCTGGAAACGACCCCATGGCTTATTTTACTCTTTTAGCCGATGACTCGATGCTCAATTTCATCCTGCAAGAGACAAACATTTATGGTGAGGTGCAAATGAAGGAAAATTGGGTTGATATTTGTTTGGAAGAGTTTCGAAAATTCCTAAGGATTATTTACTTGACGGGAATTGTGAGACTTCCGGCAATTGCTCAATATTGGTGCAAAAATGACCTTTATAATTTTCCTGTTTTCACTGAAGCAATGCCAAGAGATAGATTTTTAGCCATACTGCGGGCTCTCCATTTTGGTAGGAAACCCCTTCCTGATGAGCCGAAGCCAGCTGATCCCCTTTATAAAATTAGAAATATTATTGAAGCCTTCAGAAACAACATGAAAAAAATTTATTATCCCAAGAAAGAACTTAGTCTGGACGAGTGAATGGTTATGTGGAGGGGAAGATTATATTTTAGACAATATATTCAAGGCAAAAGGCACAAGTACGGGGTTAAAATATATATGTTAGCAGAGCCAGATGGACTTGTTATAGATAACTTGATCTACACTGGATCTCACGACAAAAAAGTAGGTGGAATTGGCCACACAGAGAAAGTCGTAAAGAAACTCCTTTCAGATTATGAGAATGCCGGGCATGCAGTATACATGGACAATTTCTACAACAGCCCAAGTTTGTCACTGGAGTTGTTAAAAAAAAGATTTTTTCCACAGGAACATTACGCTCATCCAGGCGCGGGGTTCCTAAGGACATTATACCTGCTAAATTAAAAAAGGGTGAATGCATAAGCCGCTACACAAGTGAACGTCTCTGTGTCACTAAATGGAAGGATAGAAGGGAAGTCATGACCTCATCGACTGAATTTGGTGGTGAGGTAAAGAGAATAATTAACAAGAGAGGGAAAGCAGAAGAAAAGCCAGAGCAGGTCATTCATTATAATAAGCATATGGGCGGAATTGACAGAGCAGACCAGCTTTTATCCTATTATTACGCTGAAAGACGAACACTTAGATGGAACGTCAGGGTAGGCCTACACTTCTTGGAGATGACTTTAGTAAATGCCTATATTCTCTATAACAGATTTAGTGGGAGTAAGTTGGCCCTATTGCAATTCAGGGAATTTATTATTAGAAAATTGTTGGAAACAGATCCCAATGTGACAACATTTAGAAGGAAATCCACGGAAAAAATGCATTTGCCACAGTTCATAAAAGGGGACTCCAAGGGAAAAACAAAAAGGAGAAAATGCAAATTGTGTCTAAAAAATAAGCTGAGAAAAGATGTTTCTTTTCATTGTGCCATGTGCCCTGATGAACCTGCCTTATGCTTAGAACCATGCTTTCGATTGTACCACAGTTATTAAAATTTTATTTCATTTATGAAGTAATCCTTGCAATGTGAATTTGTATTACTTCAATAATTGTGTTAACTCTTTTGTAAACATTCCTTTCCAATCATTTCATATTTTCTTTGCAAGTACTCTGTTTTTAAATGTCATTATTTAAGTTTTCTTTTTTTCTGAATTACAAAATTTATGTCACATGCATTGTCTGTGTATTGAATTACATCATTTCCTGCATTTCGATGGGAACGTATTCAATAGCTGTGATGAACATGTATTTCTTGAATGTGAAGTTTTTTTTCTTTGACGAAAAAAAATGTAATAATTTTAAGGTATGTGTATTTTTAAGCATATGCACAGTAAGAACTCATGTTTTTCAGGTAAAATTATTATAAAGTTGTAAAATACTTTATTTCTGATAGCTAAAAATTAAAAAAAAATAAATTATTTTTTTCTGGAACAATCATTATTTTCAATGTCACGGCCACCCAAGCGATCCTCAAAACCCTAAGCAATAAATAACTGCTCCTGCGATTCCCTACTTACTTAATATTGTATTGTTTGAAGAAGCAGGAAGCCCTATCCTTCAACTTTCTTTTAGCCGTCAAATAAAGCTTAGCCTAAAATTCAATATTGGCAGTTTCATTCTCGGATGCTCTTTCTCTTGGTATGAGCACAGAGTTGAGTAGAGAATCACAGAAAATTTAACAGAATGCAACCAACTGAACTGGAGGCTAAGATTGTAATCGCAGGTTTTGTGATACATTTGGTCACAAGCAGGGTAAAGTGGAAAAAAATGAACATGTATCGTTGCTAAACACTCTTCAGACTAAAGAAATTAGTAGTGGATCAAATATAGTATGATGGTTCCCAGAACCCTTTTTCTGCCTCTGTGGTAAACCCCATATTATATTTACGCAATGATCACCGAATGATTATATCAGCACATCATTTCTCGACTAGTTACTCTCAGTTTACCGACTTAGAAATGACTTGCGTCCCCATACAATAACTCTCATACCAAGAAGATACACGAGTAGAGAAATAGGTCGCAAGTATTATTGAAATCGATAGACCACATTATATATTGCCGATATAGCATGCCATACAATTGATAGGTTATAAAATATAGTGCTTAAATCTAAAACCATATCTTGAGTAGCACAAAAGAAAACTGTGGATGGGTAATTTAACAGCAAGAATCGTGAATTATTTTGAGGGTATTGCAGGGTTGCATACATTCATGACTTTGCCAAGATAGCTAAGGACGCGAATTCGCGTCTTTAATAAACTAATGAGTTTTGTTATTCAGAAAAATTTTTAACTTATTTTAAATTACATTTTAGTGACTGGCCAAATTAATGCGACAGAAAAAGCTTTCCGTTTTCGATGATTGCACACTAGAAATACTCCGGGTTGAATGTGTTAAACTCTGTCCCTCATGAATAATTTGTTAGATACTGAAACCATTTTTTTAAATTTTTAAATTCAAGGGATCTTTTTCCAGTGAGTGATTGATAAAATTCCAAGTTTCCTAATTTATTCATTCACCTCGACGTGTGAATGTTAGTCTAGTTAGTAATGTTAGTCAACGGAAGTCTTTCTTGGTATATTTTTAGCATTAAACTTGTAAAAAGTAGATTTTTGAAATATATTTACAGTGATAAAAACTCGCTTATTCTCGTAAAAAGTCCATTTTAAAGTTCTGAGGCACCAAGCACGTACCATTAACTTCTTAATTACAACTTCTAATACCTGCCCTAAGGGAAGCCAGCCTGCTGGCACTTGTAAAAAGGTGGCGGAAGATGAAGTTAATTAGAGAGTGATACCAGTGGCAACATTTTTCCGGAGACTTAAGGGAAAGAATTTCGGTTCACGAATGTTGGCACCTTCCATTCGCCAATTTTCGCCGAGATCTGAGAAGCCACATTCATCTGAAAAAAAAATGTCGATTAAAAATGGAATGACCCAACATTGTCTTTCATCACATCTTCTGCAATTATTTTGAAACCACTGGATTCCTGTGTTGGCTAAAGTCAGCCGTAAATAACCCAAGTAAGTTCACTTCGCGCCCCTTCGTACGCTTAATGGATCGAAAGGTGTTGCATTACTTTCAAAGCACTCAGAGTCTTCATTGGTTGTCTTTCATTTCTTATTGTCATTCATTCATTGTTCAACATAGTCTCGAAAGAAAGTTGTTTACAATCGAAACTGCTTAGCTTAACTGCTAGTATTTGAGTTCCTTGTCCCACTTTAAATGAAATGCATGATGCAATGTTAATCAGCGCCTGCTGACATCAAGTTTGAAATATTATAATAGGAATTTGTTTTGAGCCTCTGTGGGCGTCACTCTAACAATACGTCAATTGAAACAGAGTGTAATACTCCCTTTCAAGGCCGTATCTAGCAGGGGGGTCAAACCCCCCCCTCCCCCCCGACATTTGGAGACATACTACTTAGGTATATTGCAGGAGGTATATTTCATATTTTGGCCAATTGATGGATGGGGACCATCTCAACCTCCGAATCATTGGACACGCTTCCAAAGAAGTTTTGTTTTCTTGGGGAGCCCTCATTCCATGCTCCAAACCAGTAACCTACGGCCCTAGCCAGAAATATTTTTGGGGGGGGGGTGGGGTACAGCCATAATTGAACCCCCCTGAAAAAATTTCCTGGCCACGGCCTTGCTCCTTGGAGCACACTTAAGAGGACGCAGTACCCCCCTATTTTGTAGCATCTTCTGCGATCCGTTCTCATTCAGTCAATTTTGCTTGTATCAATTTGAAAGTTTTGGTTAAATCAAGGAAATAAGTGAAATTAGGAGGCTATATTTATAAAAATCTTCTGAATCCAATGTTAATAGAAGGAATATTCAACAAAGATGGGCCTTTTTTCGGGAAATATTGCGGAAAACCGACTCAGAAAACGGCCTTTTTGGCAAAGTCGCTTCCCAGGGTTATATGTCTGCCATTGGCATACCCACTGCCACTGAGAATTTTTCTCAAATAAATGTATAATTTAGGAAAAGCAAACATGAGTTTTGTGACATTTTAGCGTGTTAATCGGCGTCTACAGCAGCCCCCGCGGTTGTCTTAGTTCTCTTTTTTCCCGCCGCGAGCGCTCTCTCAGAAACGGAACTGACCATCTCATATATCTCATAGCTCGCTGGACTGAAGAGGGGGGAGACGAAAAGGGGGAAGAATGACGAGAATGGGGGGAGAAAGACGACAGGGGGGGAGAAAAACGAAAGGGGGGTGGAGTCTGACTTCCCCGGGAAGAGTCCGAGAGGGTCTTAATCTTCGGAGCGAGGTAGTCGTTGACAAGAGTTGCTAGCGAACTGGTTGAGCCACCAGTCATTTATCCATAACGCACACGTTAGCCGCATTTGAGAAGGTTTTCCATCTTGTAGAATTCAGTACTACCGCAGTATTGTTACATTACCATACTTTTACCAAGTATATTTACAATGCCTTCTGCAAAACAGCGTCAAATAAAGGGAAGAAGCAGTAGAAAATTGAATTTGTCTGCCGCGAGGAAACGAAGGAGGGATGAGCATCTAGCACGAAGGAGGGAAGAAGCAAGGAAAAATGTAATGTAATGGCTGCGAGGAAAAAAGCCATGCACCTTGTGCTTTGGGATGTATATCTTCAAGCATAAGTATGGAAATAAGAAACATGAACATAAAATGTTCATGTCCAAGTTGCCAATAGCACGGAAATGTTTTCTCACCGTGGCCATTAATTTATGTTATTTGAAAAAAGGCCCGGTGAATAAAATCCGATGTTTAGTAAGATACAGAATCCGGAACCCAAGGGACTTGGCGTTTCTTACAGACAGTACACACACTCCATCTTTTACAAGGAGAGATTCTCTCCGTTTTGAACAAAATTTTCTAATAATTTCAGTGCCAATTCTGAATGCAGAATATTAATTAAGAACCGGAAAGAAAGAGGCTCGAATGAATGCGCTGATGAAGCACCTTCTCAAGTGATAACAACTACTGTGCGTACACCAACAACCTCAACAGCGGACCTTCATTGTTCTTCGGAAAGTTTGATCGAGGTAGCGGAAATGCGTGAGGAACCTGTAGCTCTCTGTGTCTACTCGAAGGATAGTGGATTTGCATTATTAAAAAAAAATACAATCCATTGATCATTCGCCTTTCAAATGCACTTTCAGAAATATGTTTCTTGTGGGAGAACGTCGTCTAGGCTTGAAAACGTTTAACATTTATGTGCCAAGTGTGCAATGCCAAGGAAAATATGTGGACTGCAGACAGTAATTCTACGAGTATTGAAATTAACTTCGCTGGTGTGATGTCCTCAGGTGGCGGTTATTCCCAACTAGATGAAATATTTTCTGCAATGGATATCCCCGTCTTGGCAGAAAAGAACTATAAAAAATTCCACGAAAAAGTGCCCGAAGGATGGGAAATGTCCGGTGCGATAGAAATATAGACGGCGGCGAAGATTGAAGCCTCAAAAGCAATAGAAAACGGGGACATTGAGAAAGATGGAGTCCCTCTAATCACAGTGATTGTTGACGGGAGTTGGTGTAAGAGATCTTATCGCAGTAACTACTCATCATTGGCAGGAGTAGTGAATATTCAATGTTTCAAACTAGAAAATACCCATTTGATGCAAATATTATGTAAAGGAAAAAGACGCATTGAATTTGCGATATATTTTGGTGAAACAATAATCTTTTGGAGGTATCATTTCTTTTTTTTAGGGAATAAGCGAGAATTCTTTAAGGGGACCTAATTTCATCTGAGTTTAAATTTTCTTCAGTGCCACTCTTCAGTCATTGTTTTTACGTCTATTTATTACTCAGGGAGAGAGTCTATTCCTCTAATCTGCTCGCCCGCAAGAACCATTTAAATCTGAAAAAATGATGAAATAAGGTTTATTCACAAGATTATCTTCTGTTATTCCTATGCACGCATTGTAAAGTATCGTGCACATTCATTCAAGGGCGCGAAGTATCGTTGGATTTAACTCCAAAAAAGTTATTTTCATAGCAGTGAAGGACAAATAGTGCACCACTTGCGCTCGGGCAGCTTCGAGAGGGCAAGAAGCTTCAGAGCACAAATGCTTTAAGAATTGGGGCTCACATCAGTTCTTTCAGCATGGAGGCTGCTACCGTTGTTGTTGGATTTCGTAGAAGTGAAGAGATGTATGGTGTCCGATATGCTCGTCTCATTGCAAACGGCGACTCCAGTGTGTACAAAAAAGTTCTAGACGCGAGACCTTACAAGACTTAGATCGTGGAAAAGGTTGAGTGCCGTAATCACCTTCTAAGAAGTTACTGTAATAAAATAAATGAACTTGTAATCACAAGAAACCGTGAAAAACGTGATATCAAGAAAATTGATAGCCGAAAACATTTTGCGCTTGTGAGCGGCGATCACAAAAGGTGTTGAGTTTACGAAATGCCAAAAATGTGTCAATTGCGCAAAAAAATAAGTTGCTCCGGAAGGATATCCTCAACAGCCCTAGCCACGTTTTCGGAGAATATGAGCGGTGTGTAGAGATAGGATATTTCTGTGATGGGAGCAATAGCCCGGGAAGACGAAAAAACGTGCCAGCGCTGAAAGAATGCGGGGTGTATGAAAAATTAACTAATATTGTCCTGATGATTAGTCGCCACAGCCGAAGCCTTATTTAAGATGTGGATAATTATCCTGTCGAGCATATACCATAGCATACCATATATATAGCATATACCATCATTGCAAAACTGAGTGGTGGAAAGAGGGTAAAGTTTGCTATTTCCTGGTCAAAAAAGGGAAGATTTGCCCGGGCACCTTCAATTCGGGAAACCCTCTGAAGATTCTTTATCAAACTGTTTGTAATGTGAGTCCTGGGTACCACTGTAAAAGGTCTCTCCAAAGAAGACTGAGGTAATCAATTTCTACTTCCATCCGCAGGAAATTGCAAAAAAGTCGAGAAGGAATATATTTAATCGGCTGGGAAAAAAACCTGATCCCGACTACGGCCCCTATTCTAAAAGGCCTGATATGCCTAATGAGGACTTTACGAATGAGTGCCGGCTATTTATGGACTCTAAAAAAGGACGAGGATGATGCAAAGGAAATAGAGAGGAAAACGATAAAGCAGTGAGAAAGTGTTAAATGGGTAACGATGCACCAAAAAATGCTCACTGCCTCGAATTTTGGGCGTGTTTGTAGAATGCTTTCCTACACTGGCTGTGTAAATGTGATAAAATCACTTATGTACTGCAATTTTGATTCTCCTCAATTCCTCCTTTGAGGAATTGTGTAAATTAAATGCCCATCATCGGCTGCAGAGATGACTGTGTAAGAAGCAATAATGAAAGGTAAAGTTAATTTTCGGATGAAGAACGACGGAATGAAAGTTAACCGGGGGAACAACTATTACTTTCAAATTCAAGGCCAGCTTCACATAACTCAAAGAGATCTGTGTATTCGCAGTGTGGACCAAACTAGGATTAAAAGTGGAGAGGATCCACAGGGACGATGGATTTTGGAAAGAATTCATAGTAGAAAATTTTTAAAAAATTTACTTGGAATATATGCTTCCCGAGTTAGTCGATCCGAGATTGTCCCGATCAATGCCGATTCGGAATGCCCCCTGTATTTTGGCTGCCCAAGGGAAGAGAAATTGCGAAAAGAAAGGTAAGGGGGGAGAGAAGAAAGAAATGGGCAATTTGGCATGCAAAAAGCAGAAAAAATAAATCATATTCAAAACCGATGTGACTTTTTCTTTTTCCTCCCGTGGTGGGGTAGAGTACCCAGGTAGCACCTTTTACTTGAGAGGCGAGTGATTTGAACTTCTCATGTAACACAGTCGGAGCTGAAACTAAACCGACTGCTGGTGAATAGGGTGAAGAATTACAAAAGCAGGGATCAGTATAGAATTAGAAAGGGATGAGCACGCTCGATGCTTCAACGGAAATGAGAACGTAAACTCTAACATAGAATTAAATCGCAATGTAATCATTTATTTCGTCGATTTTGATGAGGACATTGACTGATCACCATAGCCATACTTCACGGGAATACCTACTGCAGAAACTAGGAACTTAGTGGAGTCAGTTAATTCTAAAAGCAATCTGATAGAGTTACAACATAATTCGCCATATGCATTGTCTAGTACAACAGGTAAAATAAAGTGATTAAACTTTCTAACTTTTAAAGTTAAACTTTCGGGCCGGAGAAGTCATGTTATCACGCAGCATTTTTCGACAAAATCGTGCCGCGCGCACCCTAATACACCCTAATAGCAAGGGCGACAGAGACGATGTGTTTGAGCTGTTGCCACTCTTGCGGAGTCAGCCTCACGTTCGCTGAAATGACAACCTTGCGCTCAGTGGGTTACGAAATCTTCTTCCGTAGAGAAGGATCATATTACCGAAGGGATGGCCCGAGGCCCCCCCTTATGGGGCAATAGAGGCATTGGGAGGGGATTCCTCCTTCCCCCACACAAGGCATGAACGCCGTAGAAGACACACTCTAAACAAATACACCCGTTGGAATGGCACTGACTCGGGTAACTCTATCGGTCGACAGGAAAACTATCTTCACCCTCAGAAGTGGAAAAAAATTTATGTACTGCGTCCTCTTAAGTATGATGACGTACCGCACACGTCACCTACGGCTTAGGATTGCATGCAAGCACTAGAAAAAAGAGAGGGAAGTTTAAAATACAGCGCAGTCAGTGGGAACCCTGTTGGAGAGTATTTGAAGAGTGCGCGGAAGTAGCATTAGAGGAGGAGTGCCAACGTGCGAGCAATGGCGCTCGCATGCCGAAGGACTGAGTTCGGTTCCCGGCAGCGGAAGGCACTTCAAGAACAGCATTCCGTACCTCTGCGTTAAGCCTTTCGCCAATCAAAGGCTAACTCCCGGTTCCTCTCCCTGAAACGTCTCTTATCCAATCACCCCCGTCATCCCGTTTGAAGAAATGGGGGCGTTTTCTCGGAACCGAAATCGTAAATTTGTTGAACATGAAATCGTTAAATAGAAACGAAAAAAGAATTTTAGTGAAAAAATTAATCTTCTAACCACAACCATTAACTCATAAATCAAAAATTATAATAAGCAAAAGGTGACGCCCACCGAAAAAGCTGCTGTGATAACATTGACGTCATTTTTCTCCCGTCCTTGACTGCTTTAAGGGGAGAGGGAAGGGAGTGGAGGGGGGTTCTCGGAAGGTCTGCTCACACAGATGCTGTCGCAACAGCTACGATTGGCAGAGTCAGCTGTGTTCCCCCCTTTGCGATGAGGCGAAGTAGCTTCGCGGGCTCAGTTGTGATTGGACGAAGTCGATATACGTCAGAGGTTGCACCACACCCACTTTTCCGAAAGGGTTAAACCAACGCCACCTAGATACAGGCCGGAGCGCTTGGGAGTGACGTCATCAGCAGGAGGCCTTTCAGCCTTATGTACGGCGGGGCAAGATTCTACGGGCGGATCAGATCTTTTCAAAGTGTTTCCATATCTGAAAGACTGAAACTGAATTCATGAAGTAACTTAAGCAATAATTAATATCGCTAGTATAAACTCAGTGAAGCTGATGATGAAAACGTAAAAAAGAATGCAATAGGCATCGTGACCGACATATTTCATACTCTAATTGCCACTGAAACACTTCTATGAGGCTAATGTTGCCAGCTTCCTGTTCTTTGATAGTTATGACCGAAGGGAACTTGAATTTTCCCTCTTTCTACAATAATTCTTCATAAGAGTAGCTGCAAGTTACACCTCAATACGCATTGATTGACAGTCATTTCCATTTGAAAATCTGCGACCAAAAAAACTAAAGGAATCCCTGCACACTCCTTTAAATATACCCTCGACCAGATCTTATCACTCAGTCAACCGCTCTACTCGGGTAAACACAAGTTAAACAAGCTACACATTGGTTATAAAATGAATGAATTCACCTACCCGAGAGTTCTCGGTAATTTTGTAGTCCTCCCAGGGGATTGAAAAAACCCGTTTCCTCTTTAAGTTCTCCTCTCAGGGAATCTTGAAAATATGCTCTTTTGAACACAGCACTTATTAACCGCTGAATTCACTAACCAAGCACTAAAAAAAGGTTAACGAAGTAAACTATGAAGACCAGAAAAGACTCGATCACAACACCACTCAACACCAGCACAAAATCTCGATAACGTTCAACTGCTCACTACGTGGTCTTACAAAAGAAAGCCCTGGAATACGTAAGAATTACTCTTTTCACACCTTTTAAACCGTCTAGAAGTACGTAACAGAGTAAATAATTGTATTTTTCGACAACTGACAGTAAAGTTTACTTACGTAGACAATAAAAATTGTTTCATTTATCTAGGAAAAATTCGCTGATTTTTCAGAGCAATTTTCCATTTCTCGCTTGTTCTGCTAAAATGCGTAATGCTACAAAACATTCCTTATTCATACACAATCTTGGATATAGAACTTTTAAAAACAGGTAACTTTCACCGACCCTTTTGCCGGCTTCGTCATATAAAAATCTATCAAGTAATTTAATTTTTATTAGTATTACCGAAAAGCAGTACAAGGGTGAAACAAAAATTGTTGCCGGTAAAAGATATATGTTCGATGAAGACGGGAACCTCATTTAGTTCTTAGCGAGAAGCACTGCATAATAAAAACGCTACGGAGATTTTCTGCATTCATAAAGTTCTCGGCAGCCACGAATACAATGTGAATAACAAAGGTGGTAAGAAACTAAAAGAAAATAGCTGTCAAGCTTACCCCAAGGTGAAGAATACTGAAAAAATATTAATGCGAACATGAAGTAAACAAGTTAAGTTATATTAAACCCCAACGGCTTTGAGGAAACTGAATGAAATTTAACTTGCAGCCTAGTACGCCAATATAAAGAATGATATAGGTATGCTGATTACCTGTCTAATTTTGTTTTCCGCCGCGCACTTCACCGTCTTAGGATACCAAAACCACAAAGAAACATGTAAACTATTAATATTGCACAAAAAAGGCCTATAAACGCTTCTACACACGATTAAAACAGCACGTTACACACTCCCAACCATGAGAATACAAATATCAACAATATAAGTCCTATAAACAAGCCGGTAAACAATTGAGCAACAACGGACTTGCCTAGGCCTCCTGGCCGTGACGTCACCGGACTTTCGGCCTCCTGCGTCCCGGCCTGCATCTAGGTGGCGTTGGTTAAACACATTAGTTTTTCGCCGCTTATAACTCGGGAAGTAATTAACGGATCAAAAAAAGGAAAAATGCGGGTCTTTTTACTTTACAATCTCTATCAGATTCGGCAATAAAAAAATATGGTAAACGACCCCATTACCCAAATGATGTCGGTGGCCTTTCCACGTGGGAGACGCCGGAAGATAAGGGCCTGCACGCTATAGTCAGACAAGTGAAGTATTTTCAGGCGCCACACAAAAGCAAGACATTAATGGAGCACAGAGCCTTGTGCCGACCAGCTGCGAGAGAGAGAGAGATATCGGAGAGAGAGCATCCGAGTTGCGCAAGTCGTCGCCATGACTCTTAGGGAGTGATCGACGTGCATTCAGACGCCCACTTCTCTCGCATTCCACGCTCGTTTTCAGACATTTATCTTCAGGTGATATCTGGCCCATGTATTTTCCTCGACCGGAGTGTTCGGTGCAACGGAATTAATAATCAAGATGCCAAGGGCAACGTCGCAGATAATAAAAATAATGGAATAGACATGAGAAGTTACTTGAATCTAAGAAATGAGGAAATTGAAGAGTTGTTTAAGAAACTGAGTAGCAAAGAGCAAGTTGATCATGCGAATAATAATACAAGCATTAATTCGCAAATAACTAACCTGACACAGCTTTCGCTTACGACTTTTGTACACGGCGAATCATCACACAAATTAATTCCATGAATTTTCTTCGGCAAAATTTCACATAAAGAAGAGAATATCCGGCGTTTTCGAGAGAGACACCTGTCAAGTGGCTCATGTCAGACAGTCATTGAAGACTTATACAAACGGAAATGATAGGAAATTAAAAATCCGTGTGCAACGCCGAAAAATACATCTGATTTTCTGACCGCGTGTCCGGGCATCGAATTCGTCGTTTGCCAGCTGTTTCCGTTGTCACTGACCACCACAGACTCTATGCTGACGAAATTGCTAGAACATTAAGCTGTGCGAACGGACAGGTTTACGAGTAATCGCGTGCAATTATTTTTCTTCGCATACATCCCGGAAACATACCTACTTCATATTCACGCCTTTCAGCCATTGAAAAAGTGTAGAATCTTGCTAGGGACCATGTATCTTCCCAGGAAGACACCAGTTGGGATTATTTTGCATTCCTTTCACCCCCCCTCCCCCGTATTAGCACGAGGCAATACACAGACTCGAAATTCACAGGCCTCCCCCCCCCCCTAACAGGTGTGTGCTCCTGCAAAAAGTGACTTCGGAAGGCCCAGCGGAACCTTTGACAGCCTCAACATCAGCATTTCCAGTGGAACTTTCCTTGTTTTATTTTGAGGGATACGTATTTGAAATCCAGTTCTATCTTGATAGTAGTGAAAGAAAATTGTGCTCTAATGGTTTTCCAGCATATTGAAATAGTTTGCAGATTATTTTCAGTTTTTGGAGCTTCTTACACCCTGTTCGTCGGTCAGTGGATTTTTATTTATTTACGTGGCCTACTCTTTTACATGGTACACATTTGTATTTTTGATTCCCATAAATATCTGTATTCATGAGACCGCTGTCTTAAATCGTTTTCCATTGTAATGTCGCAAAGTGTTTTGAAATGTTATCGTCGGAATACCCTTTTCGGCGCATCTCTAAGAGCATGCACTTCGTATTAATTTAACTAACAGTGGCTGACTTCGGAAGTTTGATGTCATTTCCTTGGTCTTCTAGGCACTTTTCTAAGGTAGCTTCTGTCATTCTATTATATGGCAATGGCATTACTGGGAGGAAACAGTTTTGATGTGATTTTTAACACAAAGATTAAATTTAGGACTTCTGCATAGATATTATAAGGCTTCTCAATGTTTACTCACGGAAACGTTTTTTATTGCCATTTCTAAAAAGTTGGCAAGAGCTTGAAGTAACGAACGATGAACGATTCGAAACCATAAGTGGTTGAAGTGGTGCATTGATTTTCCTAAAATTATGCTCACTCACCTACCAAGCACCTCTGCATCCTCTCTAACCAGTACTCGCTTGATGGCTACGTGGATAATAGCCATCTAATCGTATGTGACATACACTTAACATGTCTTCATGTATCAGATAGGACTGAAGGCGTCACTTTGTGGAATTAAGTTATCTTCATGCTGTAGAGTCGTTGTAGCTATTAGTAGCATGAAGTTGTTCATATTTCTCCATCTCCACCCCTTGCTACACATCCTTGAGATTCATCCTAGGGATCCATTATCTAAGTATCTCTATCATATAATCTCTACACTGACAAAAAACGAACGAGTTTATCATATTTTGATATATTTTATCGAAAAGTTCAGTTCATATGTAACATCGAATTGCACAGTCATTTCTTCCAAGACTGTTCGGTAAAATAATTTGGTGTAAATTATCAAAACGCACGATAACATTTATCAAGAAAAACTAGCCTTCTCGGTTAACTTTACCAAACTTGTTCGGAATTCTGGAGGGTATGATTAAATTTATCTAACAAAAATTTGCCTTTTTCGTTTATTTTAATCAACTATTTGAAAGTCAAGAAAGGTTATTCGGTTAAATTTATCGAACAGGATAGTCATCGAGATTTGTCACATCTAATTAATGTCTAAACGAATCAAACATATGTTCAAACAAAATTTGAAGCAGTGAATGGCAATTAAATTTTATGACATTATTATAATATGAGATACCAAACATTAATAACGTAAGTAAGACTCCGCCAAATCCGGGAAACCTGGAGGACTTCAGCGGGCTTCGCGGCTATTCTCCCATCGCTCACGACTTCGCAGACTCCGAACAAACACACAACACATGCAGGAAATTCACAGACTGTAGACTGCAAGGCTTGCATCTGATGCATCGGATATCATAGACTCAAAAAATAGGTTGGATGAGGCATCCAGTTGTAATTGGATAAGAAATAGTTGGCTCGAATATCAATTACAATAGATACGATACCAATTTAATTTTTAATGCTCTCGCAAGGATTCCAACTAAAGGATTGTACATCCAGTGATATTGTTTACCGTTCTGCAGAGCAATGTTCCCGAAGCGCACGGCTCCGTTTCTATAAACAATGCAACAATAGACAAGTTTATCATGCAAGATAGCAAAATCTATCAAACAGAATCTCGACGAGTCAGATGTTTTTAATCAAACGCTAAGTCGGGTCTTGGAATTTACCGACATTTTGGTGAAGATTAAACTCTTACGGCTATCGACCCGATTCAGTAAATTTAGCCGAAGTGATTCGTGTTTTCAAGTAAATTCTTAACTACCGAAATTTTTAATAATCGGGTACCAAATCGTTCAGTATATTTTATCTATCGCAATGTTATTTTCATTGAAAATGTAATAATTTTAATCGAAAAGTCTCCTGTTAAACATGTTCGGTTGTATGCGGCAAACTATTTTTTCCGTGTAAATATCCTTTATCTAATTACCTAACCCGTACTCAAAGTAGTCATATAAATTTAAAGTCTCACGCTCCCGCTGTTAGAATGGAAAGGGGAATAATTCTTAAAACATTTCCCTCTGCTGCTAAGATGGCATTAACAGCTTCTATCTTAAGGAGAGTCTAAAACAGAAAGGAAGTATTGCGGCAGCTACATCACTCAACTTCCACCGTACGAACTAAGGCTAAAAGAGTTATATTTCGATGGTGGAAAAGTGATCTGTCCAAGCAGAGATATATCAGGTGAGGGGACTTTGTCATTTCTTATTTCCACGGACTTGATCCAGGGTCAGTATCAAACTCTGATGGTACTGCATTGCCAAGACGAATGTCTTAGCTACGACTAAATACTGCTAAAAGTACAGCATTAGGTACCCAGAAGGAATGATAATCACCGAGAATAATTGTGAGGTACATCTTCAAGCCTGACACTGCGTCAAGAATCCTAATGCTCAACAACTTGGAGACGAAATACATTTCTCATTGATTTACAAGTGTGGATGTCAAAACCAAAGCATTCCTAGTCTTCCTTGAAGGATCCTTGGCCCCTAGGAAGACTCTTTTTCAAGGACTGAAGGCAATGAACGTGAAGTATGTTTCCGGAACGAAAGCAAAAAACAAATTATAACGCCATTACGCGAAATTACAAGGATCAATTCGCGACTCTGCGCAAAGGATGTGGAAGAAAATGGAAAGCAGTCGGACAGGAATCAGTCTCAGCGAATGCTAGGAGGAAGAGCAGAAGGACGCTGAAAAGGTATGGGGGGTGGAAGAAATGCGATGGAGATGAAGCGAAGAAAAGTGCACATTGGGAACACCTTTCGTGGTGCGAAGGAATTGCAAGTAGCACGTTGGGGGAAACGGACCAAGGGAGGACTTTATAGAGTGGGGAGGAGTAAACCAGTCTGATGCAAGCAGAGAAAGCTCAGGACTTCGACAAAGAAATCAATTTATAGACAGCAGAATGTGTCCCACCAGAGTGAAGAATGAATAAAGCGCGAATGAAATGAATAAATAAATAAATAAACGGAAAAACAAATTTGAAAACAGAAAATGGAAGAATGCATCAATTCCGATGCGTGGTCGTCAGAGGAAAGATGGAGGAAGTAGGACAGCTGTGAAGGGACCGCAAGAATGCATTCAACTGTTTCTCCTCAAAAACAGCGCGTTCACCCTCATCCCTATCGTCAACAAAATGCCTCAACATTTTATTTTCACGCAGCAGAATAGAAGAGCATTCGATCAAAATGAAGAGCAAGAATCGTGTGAAGAAAATGAAGAATTATGATTGATTTGTGCGGTAGTGTGACGAGAAGATTACATTTCGCTATGGACGCAAAATAGTAGCGGATGAAGAGGGCTTTGCAGCTGCGTGGGTGTGCTGCTACGATCGGTTGAGAGGTGTGGCCAAAGTATAAAGATATCCCGAATCATAAATGGTTGAAGTTATTAAAGGTCTGAATCTTATCAAAGAAAATAGGGCGTATTCCTTTTGTGAAGACGTTGAAGATGTTTGGAGTCATATCTTGCCAGTTGTAGGCCATAAGAAAGGATGTGAGAGGAGGTAACCACAAGAGTGCTTAATAGTGCGATGCATGATGAAATCGACGTCGAAGTAGACGCATAATCAATGCGTGATCTCGTAAGTGCATGTACAACCCGAACGCAAAATGAAATGCATTTCCCTGCATGCATTGTAAAAACTTTACTTTGTTGCGTCTGTCCCGCATGGGACGAATACTAATTTGGTCATGAAATCGAAACCTCCATTGTTGTGCTGCGTGTGTGGTGATGGTTTCATGCCCTGCCACAAACCCTCGAGTTGTTTTCGAGAGAGTACGCACTGGATTGGCACTTCCATTGATTTGATCAGTTCATTGTCCTGCTACGCGTGTGTCTCCTAGCTTTAATACAAATTCTATGAGTACCTAGCCGAACGTGTCCAATGCAAAGGTGACAACGAGTGACCCACGTCTTCCGATGCTGAGTCTCGCGCTATAAAGGCGGAACTCGAACCGGAGGCGCCCAGGACTTTTTCGGTTTGGCGCCACGACGCCTGCTACGACGCGCCGGAAGTCGAGGGAATGCCGGGAATTCCCGCAGCGCAGGCGCCATCCGGGTGCTCGTGGGTGGTGCGCAAAACAGCCGTCGCATCGAGGGCTGGCGTTCACTTCAAAATAAACGAGAGGCTTAGGCGCCTGGCGCCTATCTTACTCACGCGCTGAGGTGTCCCGCAGGCGGTGGTTCTCCGAAGGGCGTGGTGCCAGTGGTGCCAGTGGTGCAGGGAGGGCCGTGGGAGAGGAGGCAGCCGGCCCTGGGGCAGAGCGACGACGGAGGCGCCACTGCGCATGCCTGGCGCCGGCGCCACAGCTTCGCATATCGCCCGGGGAGCAGCGCTGCACGCGCCTCGCCTGCCGCTCGCGTGGCGCCGCCGCCCGCGCTGCGGCATTGCGACGCACTACATCGGCCTCATCACTTTATAAAGTCCGGCGCCATCATCAGGTGTCAGCACTGCACGCGGAGGGCCCGGGCTCGATTCCCGGCGGCTGCGGTCGTGGACGCCAGTCCGTGGGAGACCCGAGGGCTAAAGGTCGCACGCATCGATCACCCCCCCTCCCTCCTCGCATTCTCGGCTGAATTTTTGAGGTCTCTGCGTCCGGAGAGACGGAATGGCTAATGCCATCGGGGGGAGGGACATATCCTTTTGATGTGGTCCTCTTTTTCATTCCCATCCTCCATTTCGCGGATCATCGACTCCGCTTTCGAGAGAGAGGAGCAGGTCGGCATCCCCCACGGCGGCGATTAGAGGGGCCCTTCGCGTTTAAAGGCCTCTCCGGTTGCCCGAGCGACCGTAATTATTCATCGAGGGACGATTGATGAAGCGCATGTTACCTGCCAACGACGCGAGTCGGCTTCGCCCGGGGCGGGGCCATTCCATTTCGCCCCGGGCGACGCTGCCCCGCGCGATCGCGGTGTCAGGCCCCCCCCCTCGCCTCTCGAATGAGTTGACTCTGCCGGTGATCCCTCTTCAGTCTGGGGGGAAAAAAGAGGAAAAAAAACACTAACGGAATGGCTTCTGGCGTTCGAAGGTTTTAGGAGTCGTTCGCAGGGAGCGTAAAAAAAATTAGCTCTCGACATTATTCTGCTCAGCAAATCTTCGAGGCATGTTCACGTACGGTCTCAGATGAATGGAAACGAAGTCTTGAGACGATAACACCTTACAGATATTTTTAAATGTGTGAAATATTTTATTAAAGGTATCTAAGTAATGTTTCTAAATGAAATATTTTATTAAATCTGATTTTGGAAGATTTATTGACATTATTGCCATTAAATTAAGAAAATTGATCTGCTTTTCATTATTGCTTTGAGTAAACATCTTACGTTTTTCTATTGCCTAGAGAAGAAATGCTTTCTGTTTCGGATCTGGAAAGCAACTCAGGTCACAACCAGCTTCAGAGAGATGCGATCTCCTTCCTCCCACGAAATATCTCTCCCCCCCCCACGCATTCAGTCGGCCACGCGAGTCGCTTCCTCCTTGGACGTCCTGTCTCCAGCTGGCCGTTCCTAAGATTGTCGCGGGCCTCTCCTCCCTTTCTCGCGCTGTGGCTCGCCCCCTGTGCCCCCCCTGCCTTCCCCCTCGACCACAACTCACGTCCTTCCCGCATTCCCTTTCGGGGTTTCCATCAAATTTCATGCCGCATCAAAATGCCAACGATTTTCGGCGGAGGGATGGTCCCCGCCCTCCCTTACGGATGCTGGGGGGAGAGTATTCAGGGACGCAAGTGACCAGGGACGGACGAAGCGAGAAAGGAACGATCAGTGATGAATAGCCCAGGCGAAGAGGGTGTTTTACCAAGAGAAAAATCCACTCGCACGGGACGGGCCCCTGGGCAACTGAGTGGTCCGGGCCCTTAAAATCCCGGTAAACCACCCCCTCACTCAATTTAAACCAGAACTGAGAACTTTCGGGTTATTTTATAACCAAGACCTACCTGATAATCATCAGCTTTTTCTGTTCAAGAAATGTGCACACTGTCATGCATTATCTTTTGATTTCCTGTAAATTGTACTTTTTATGTAAAATAAACACATGTCAGCGGAAAGGGATGGGGAAACAATTTCAAAATGAAAACTTTTTGACGGTCTAACATACTTTACACTTTCATTTTGCAGTAATAGAAACCTGGACTTACTTGAACTTGAACATTTTATACAAAGTCATGATAAAACATACTTTTTCTCTTTTTACTTAATGAAAATACAACTTTGCTAGCCTCTTTCTCTCAAAGTCGTCAATAATATCATCATATTTCAAGCTCAATTAATTACGGGACACTGATTAGGCCGATCGCGAGCTGAGACCGTTGCTAATGACCGTCTACCTGCTCTGCCCCCCACAGAACTACCATGAACCCATCCATGTCTCGGGACCCCTTCAAAGGCGTGCAAATCTTAGAAATGGCATACGTAATTAACAGATACCACGGGTAATCATGACAGTGCGTGCGTGGGTCTTGAACTCATTTTAATGTAAAACCAAGCAACAAATTCAGACAAATATTAAAAGCATAAATTATTCATCATGTGTAAGAATAACTTTCTGAAAATATGTATACATTCACAAAATTTAAAATATGTATAAGATATTTTATCGTTTCCCTTCTTTATTTTGAAGCCGGGAGGCTAGGTTGGGGGTCCCCCCCCCCTGCCCCCGTGTGTACAAAACCAACGACGCAACAATTCTAGAGAATGTGTAGCTTGCTACTGCCAATCTGTGACTTTGACTGTAGAATAAACGATTATCTACGGTCTACCAACAAGTGAACAACAGACTTTAGGCGGGGGATGGGGTGTCTTGTCGTCCAGGTTACGACATGTCGCTGAATGTTCGCGGGCCAAAGGGAGGGGAGTGTCCACACAGCGCTTATCGCTCTGTTCATCCCCCACATCACCCCAAAAACCCTCGATGACCACAACACACCAACGCTAGCAATCATACATGCACACTGAAACACACGTTCCAACTTCATTTGTTTTTTCACTTTTTAAACAACATTTTGTATTCATTTTTCATTTTGGCATTTAAATTTTTTCATACTTTAAATTTTTATTTCCAATTATTTTTTTTTGGCCCGGGCCCCTGGGCATTTGCCCCCTCTGTCCCCCCTTGTCGCCGGCCCTGATCTGGAGCAAGTTTCTTTACGGCAGTGATGCATGGACGATGACAGCAGCGGAGAAGAAAAGGGTGACGGCATTCAAAATGTGGTGCTATCGAAGAATGATGAAGATGAAATGGATCGACCGAGTGACAAATGAAGAAGTCCTAAGAAGAGTGGGAGAAAAGAGAAGTCTGCTGAAAACTCTCTAAAGAAGAAGACAGGGCAAAGAAAGAAAATCGTCGAGGGATGAGTTAACGGGAAGAATGCTAATGGGAAGGCATCGTTTGAGATATAGAGCACGGTGATGAAGGACTTGGAAGAGAAGAAATAATGAAGAGATTGGCTGAAGATAGAAGAATCGAGTGGAGATGAAGGCCAGCTGGTCTGCGAATGGAAGGAAGTGAATGAAGTGAAAGGGGAATATTTTAAAGCGGAAGGATCGATTGAAAATACCAAGTATCGAGTAATTAATTAAAACACTTCGTGGATCCACAATATTGAGGATCCACGAAGTCGCTGTGTTTTAATTAACGATGAGATTCCACCAAGTTACGCCTGAAACCACCAATTTTAAGTATCGAGTAAATACCGTCGTTTAATAACGTTAGAATATATTAAGGGGAAGTCCGTGTGATTTGGACCAGGGTGTAATTTGGACCGATAGCTTTACTTTGTATTAATTAGGGGTAGCAACATATTTGATCCAATATCGTTAGGCTGAATCCCTAGAATGCCTTATCACCAAATTTTATCAATCTAGCTCTGGAGTGCTTGAGGCGCTGAAGGGGGAATTCGCGAAATCGTGAGCGTCGATGTAATATAATTCCTCCTAAGGTGACAGCGAACTATAAAGTTACTTCTACTAAATACAGGAATTGGTGCTCTCTTATCACAATACATCTAGATAAGAGCCAAGTAAGTCTCTTGAATGTATCTAAAGATGATTCTGTGAAATTCTGTGATTTTGTTCCTCATCGTGTATTTCCGAAGAGCGTGTATTTTGGACCGGTCCAATTCACACAGACATGCGTTATTATGGCGTTCCCACCATATTCCTTCTCCTCCTACAGTAAAATATTGAAATTTAAAAGTTCCTATTTAACTATTCAATGTAAGGAGTTGTTTTCTGAGTTTACCTCGGCATTGCTTCATTCTCAAATAATATTAACTGGACCCAGACTGCCTGAAACCTCACCGTCTGAGAGACAAGCCGGAACAATTTTGTTTGCTTCATGAAACCTTTTTAACTGAGTAGCACTAGAAAAGTTAGCTAAAAACGTATTTAATAAACCCATGAACTTGTGTTAGGAAAACTATTATAAAATGCCTTTTTCACTGTCTCTTCCACTCTCCCAAAGGCATGATAAGCTTTTGTGAAGATATTTTAGAATTGGTATTATCCTGTATTCATTGACGGAAGAAATTACGTCATATCTCAGTTAATGCTTAGGGAACAGCGATAAATATTTATAATCTATTTCCAAATCGACATTCACAAGATTTTCACAATAAATATCTCAGCAAGTGACGGTTGAATTTTGATCCGGAGCGGAGTGAGTAGAAATGCTTGCCTTTGAAATCAGTTGAGCGAAATCAGTTGAAAACTCGCTTCAATTGCAGCAGCCAATTAGATGGAAAAGAGTGGTTTTCGGGATTTATGACACATGAACCCCGGCTAAGCCTAATCCAAGCCAACATCGCCGGCACGTGATTGGGGGGGTTAACCAAGCCATGGTGAATAGATTCTTTGCTTTGTTTGAAATTACTATAGATATCAATAAGATTGAAATGTCGTGCTACAGAATAATATTTAAGATTAAGTGGATCGGCGGAGTAAGTGACGAGAAAGTCCTCAGAAGAGTGGGAGAGAAAAGAGAAGTCTTCTGAATACCCTGAGAAGAAGATGGGTCAACTTAATCGGCCACAGCATGAGACATGATGGCCTGATGAAGAGAAACGTCGAGGGACGAACGGGAAGAATGGCAGAGGGGAAGGCCTTGTGTGAGATTTATAGAATAAGTGATGAAGGATGTGAGAGAGTGTAAGAGAAGAAATACGAAAATATGAAGAGGTTGGATGATAGTGAGTGAAGAGCAGCGTCCAACTAATCTTAAGATTCTTGACTGATGATGATGATGGCCTAGAAGATTTCTGCTTCAAGGTGAGGCTAGAATGGGCGAGGATTCTACGGCGAAGGAAACTAAAAGTTCATGCCTTGAATTTAATCCTGAAAGGATTAGGATTCAATAAATATAGGATTTTACCCTGTTGAGAAAATAACTCCACTTCCTTCAACCTCACCTGAGGGTCTGTGGCAAAAGCAAAGAGGGCGAACTGTGCATCTCCGGTTGTTTTAACCAGCGCACCTATTTAAGGAGTCCAGTAATGATGCCTGCAAACGCAGGTCCTTCTAGAGAGAGTTATAAATGGAGAAGACTATTTACAGGGAAGTATAAATTTTCGGTTAACGAACCGAAACCTCAAGCTGTTAAAAAGGATATGAGTCTTGCTCGTGGGGACTCTGGCAAAAATGCTTTGATACAGTGTGAAAAATGCGAGGAGTACTTGAAGTGCTGATCTAATTGTAAGTCATGAGAATTATAATTACTTTGATAGCTGCCTTTAGCTACAAAAAGCATAATCTAAATGTATAACATCAGCCAAGGAAAATTATTGGTTTGTTTTTATATTCTTTGACCGTTTTTTTGTTAACATACATTGCTGATATAACGAATACCTATTAAATTTTGACATACATAAATAGAATGTTTACTGGAGAATACTGATCAATTAAACTCTTTGTAAATCATTTATTATAAAGAATAAGTAAAAGAAATAAAACAAGATCCCTGGTCACCACCGTCGTCGCCCTCGTCCCACTGACTTCTCGTCCCACCACTCGGACGATTGCGGCGCTGGGGGGCAAACCGAAAACAAAACACACAACGCGAGTGTTGTGGTTGTTGTGGGGATGTCACTTGGATAGCTGAACAGAATCAGTTTGTTGGGAAATGTCATGACCCCAAAACTAATTACTAATTTAGGATGAATCATGCAACTGTCTGACATATTTGACCAGCACTTGAGTGGTCCGGAATACAATTTTGGTTAAGATTTACAAGTTCTTATGTAAATTTTCTCACAATGGGGATGAGTGAAGGTAACATTTAGTTGCAATGACCATCAGATGATCCGAGATCGTGATTATACCAATGGATGAAAATCACAATTAAGAAATCAAGATTCAAGTCAAATTCTCCTGTTTGTCGGTCAGGTGTGTTAGCCAGTGTCACGCCATCAGTATCGAAGGCGAATGTCAGCAGACAGGTTTCCATCCTGATTCTAGCTCAGAGTAATGTTGTGCAATTAATCCATCCAAACTCGGAATGAATCGGGGACCCATGATTTTCGTTCGGGACGTAGTCTGACGTTGATAACTACACTTTGGCCGCTCGCGGTTGCCAGGTCTGCTCTTGCTGATTGCAGCTGCAGGAAATGCACTCCGTTGCCATCGGCATCAAAGCATAAATTAGTTTTGTGCAGAATTATATTCGCCGTCTAAGATCAGGACTGATTTTCCATTGTGAATTAGTTTTGGGAATTAGTGTTGTAGGGGAATTGTGAATTAGTTTTGGCAAAACCCAAAAGCCTCAGCACTCATACGAATTTTCACAAAAATCCTTCAAGCCGTTTCCGAAATAAAAAGGACATACATCGCTCAGAGATCGCTCGTTTAATAGTTTAAGATAATAATATAACTTTGTTAGGATTCAGATTTTTACAATAATTCCCATTGTTATCAAGGCTATGAGCTCCTTTGAAAAGTAATACTTCAAAAGGTCATACAATTTTGTTTTAATCCGTCGTTTAATGGATGGTCCCCCAGAGAAGAGAGATCACTTGGGTTTCTCTCTCTCCTTAGGGATGCCTTACCGTGAACTTCTTTACGCTCCCATTCATTAAATGATGAATCAAAAGATCTTGCATGGCCTTGAATTAAGATGTTATTTTTCACAAGGGATACCACCACATAGTATAATGTGAATTATTGGGAGTAAAAATCTGAATTTTAACAAAGTCATTAACAGTATTACACAAAGGTATAGAAAGCAATTATTACAGCCGCACACCTGATGCAGTAGTACCTAGTGGGAGGAGAGTACGCTGAATCCTGAAAGTAAACCTGTACGTTCCAATTCGCACCCTGTTCTCTCTGATCCGAATCGTAAATAGGTTTGTACTTAATGATCAATACCCATTTTTGCACGAGGGTGTAGTTGATGTTCCGAAGTCGATTTGTGAAGAGAGCGGCCTTGCGGTGTGGCGAAGTTCAAACCGTGCGCTAAACTTGGGAGCCTTGGAATTCCCCTGAACTAAAAATATTGGTTGATGCACACAAGAATGGCATGGAAAAGAACTCAGACTGTGGTACAGGCTATACCACATGAACTCATGGAGAAGTGAACGCAAAGAACAGTCGCATTCCTCTTATTATTCTTCTGGAAAAGAGCAATGGGGTCGTTTACCATGTTTTTTTTGCCGAATCTGATAGAGTTTTTAAAATAAAAAGACCCGTATTTTTCCGTTTTTTGATCCGTCATTTATTTCTCGAGTTATAAGCGGCGAAAAACTGATGTTTTTAACCCTTGCGGAAAAGTGGGCGTGGTGCAACCTCTGACGTATATCGACTTCGTCCAACCACAACTCAGCCCGCGAAGCAACTTCGCCTTATCGCAAAGGGGGGGGGGGGGCACAGCTGACTCTGCCAATAGGAGCGATTGCGACAGGATCTGTTCGAGCAGACCTTCCGAGAACCCCCTCCACTCCCTTCCCTTCCCCTAACAGCAGTCAAAGACGGGAGGAAAATGACGCCAATGTTATCACAGCAGCTTTTTAGGTGGGCGTAACCTCTTGTTTATTTTAATTTTTGATTTATGAGTGAATGGTTGTGGTTAGAAGATTAATTTTTCACTAAAATTCTATTTTCGTTTCCATCTAACAATTTCGTGCAAAAAATTGCGATTTCGGTTCCGAGTAAACGCCCCCATTGTTGAAACACTCCATGGTTTTAGGTTCAACGTGAAATTCATGTTCCCTGAATGATGAAAAACTTTGTAATTTTCAGCAAATTGACTACCACCGCTTTTCAGCGCGTAGCAGGCCACGGTGCGAGGAATCGTGTTGTGAAGTGCACGACTTGGGAGAGCGTGGGCGGAAGGAAGGACAGAGTGTCTCTCGAACACGTTTCGAAGTCACGTAAACGCCAACCAATCGCTCTCGTCACTTCCGTCGTGAGAAAGAGGTGAGTTTCTGGGTAGGAGTCACTGCCGTAATCCTCCTCTTCCCAATGGTGATGATGCCTTGAGGAGTGGAGCAGTGTGACGACGACACTTCGGAGATGTCTTTCTTCAGCTCGATGGCGCACTGCGCTGACATCAGGGGACTTGCGAAAGCGCCAATTCCTCGGAACTGCTTCGTTCAAGGGGTTTCTAGAATCGCCTCTCTCGTAGTAAGTCACCCTAAATTGATCCTTTGGTAATCTTATCCGAGTTTCTCACGGCGATTTCCACCAACGAATATTTTCTTCATATTTCACAACAGATGCACACGCATAGGAGACTTGGAAAATGCCCGGATTGATTTCGCTTTAGACTCAGCATTCTATGGAAATTTTTCTTACAATTAAAGTTAATTTTGGAAACTGAAATATTTAATAATCATTTTAGCACGTAATGGGAGGCGGCCAATTTTTGAGATGCATTATGTCGGCAGTCGAAGGGAATCGCGTGGTTTTGAGAAACCAAAAATTCGAAGCGTCTTTAAGTGCTGTCGACGCTGAGATTTTCAAGAGGTTGGACTTTGCATCGATTCCTTTTTCACAAGTAAATTTGATACTGGCACATTGAGAGTTCAAGTCGTTTAAAATAATTGGAAAGCAATGTATGTCCTTTGAGTAATTTTCCTTCGAAGTCGTCCATCAGAAAGCAGATTAGCATAGAGTGGTGACAGTGGGAACCCATACCGTTTGCTGGATATATTTCCAGTTGGGTTGAAAGTAGTTCTGATCTACACATATTTCGAGAACGGGTGAACATTTACTGAGAAATGTGGTGTAGCCTGCATTCACGAGCACCACATGAATTCCTTCGGGAATCGGAACAGTACTGGTAAAGTAGTTTTTGGAAGTGAAGAGACTCTTTCCCGGCGTATATAATTAATGAATTCCTCTCGGGATTCCGCACTTGTTTAACACTCCGTACCGGCCAACGTTTCGAGGAGCGCGTTGCTCATCGTCATCAGGGCAGTGTGATGCAGAGGAGTAGCAACCGGGCTTATATATGATTGCTCAGGGGGGGGGAGATTGGGGAGGGGTTGAGCCGGGTGTCAACGGTGGATTCGTTTAATCATCGGGTTCCATGTTGTGCTTATGTGGAACCCTCGGTCTCTGTTAAAGGTTTTATATTTGGTTGTTTGAATTTCTAATGCCTCCTTCACCACCCTATCCCAAAAACCTCGGGCGTGACAGAGCCGTGTCTTCCCATTTGATGGTCCTTTTCGATCGCATGCTCTGCAACCGCCGACTTCTCAGGTAGTCTGAGGTGCCGTTGATGCTCCTTCACTCTCGTCTCTATGGTGCGGGACGTTTCACCAATATAGACTTCCCCGCACTCGCACGGGATTCTGTACACGCCCGGGACCTTGAGGCCTGCGGGATCCTTGGCGTGGAATAGGCTGCTCCGAATTTTCTGTGGTGGTAGATGGACGGTCCTTATATTGTATCTGTTTAGTATTCTTGAAATCTTTCCCGAAACCGTGGAAACATACGGCAGCAATGCCGTGGCCGTAGGTCTTTCCTTCTCTTCCTTGCTTTCTTTCGTTTGACTAAAAGCCCTTTTGCGGGCCGTAGAGATTTCTCGTCGTCCATACCCGTTCTGAAGGAAAGTCTCCTTCAGATGCCGTATTTCTCCTGGTAAATTGTTTTCGTCCGAGATGTCCTTCGCTCTATGGATAAGAGACGATATTACTGCCTGTTTTTGTGCCGGGTGATGATGGCTTCTTCCATTCAAATACAGGTTCGTGTGGGTCGGTTTGCGGTAAACCTCGTGTCCGAGTCTACCGTCCCCCCTCTTGTAGACGAGAATGTCGAGAAAAGGCAATTCTCCATTCTTCTCTATCTCCATTATAGTGAAGCGTATGTTGGGATGGAGTCCGTTCATATGCGTCAAAAAGGTTCCAGGGCATCCATCCCATGTGGCCAAACGACAAAGGTGTCGTCCACGTATCTAAAAAAGAATTTAGGCCGGAGTGGAGTTGACTCTAGGGCACGTTCTTCGAACTCCTCCATGTAAAAATGGGCGATGGCCGGTGACAGTGGAGACCCCATGGCTACTCCGTCTGGACTACTCCGTCATGGCTACTCCGAACTGGAGAGTCGCTCCGAAAGAACACTTTATAGCCGCCATACTTCTTAATGATGATTGTTGCCTTCGATATCTCGACTCTTCCCCCATTTTACTGCGGGTCAAGTTGTATCGACAACTCCTGGCGTCATGATCATATCAGGCTCCTTCCCACCACTGCCGATCGAGGGACTCCACAAAATCCTCCGTGAATCCGATGGGCAGAAAGTTTTACTTGGAATAGATTTACTAGTGCTTACCGGCGCACAGAAAAAAAGCCCAAGAAGATCTTGTAGTGCCCACGGAGCTATTTAGAATTAACAATCATGGACGACAGTTGCTTCTGCTGACTGAGCGATTGAGAAATCTAAAGAGTACCTAACATTTCAATTGTCAAATTTGATTCTCTCGTTGAATAAACAGCCGACGAAAGTTAATCTTCTAATTTCCACACGTACGATGAATAATGATCGTACAATGAATAAAGAGCAGAGAGTTGGAAAGCTGGTCTCTGATTCGAAATGAAAGAACAGTCGCCGAACGTTCAGCGGGTCTATATCCTGGGATAATGGGTGGGTGGATTTAAAAAGTCGCGTGTGTTTACATCCGATAGAAGCGTTATTTCTGCGTGAAAATTGTTAATAGGGTATACAAAATGCGTTTTATAAAATTGCTTGGTAATAATTGATTTTACGAAAGCAAACGAATCTAGTTTAGGTAGATATATGAATGGATTCTTTTAAAATATGCCAAAATCAACGAAAGGGAAAAGGGGAAAGACGATGTGACGAGTGACGATGCGACCCATCGAAATGTCGTCCGCTGAAATACAGACCAAAATGCATTGGTGTCGACACACATGTCTCATGACATGTCGAAAAGGTGGAAGTTATCGAGTTTTAGCTCGATTCATATTTGAATATTAAATTACTGTGAAGAGCTAGTGCTTTAAACGGCTGAGGTGAGTGAATAAACAGAGGAACACAGGGGAGAAGTAGCGGGATATCTAGAAATAGGTATTTCCTCCTTTGCTGATTCCATTTTCATGTCCACGTGTATAAATGATTAACTGACAAGATTCAACAGAACTCCCGGGGCAGGTACACTTCGGAATAAACGGAGAAGAGACGTAATGTTCTCCCCGAAACAGATTTCCAACAGCTAAAAAAAAGACATCAATGGAAGGCACGGATGCTTTTGGAGTCTTGCTAGTTACATTCAGTGAAAAATGAAAATCTTTGTGATGCGATGGAAACAACTATCGCAGTAATTAGGATGGCTGTCAAAAGGGAGAAAGATGCCATTTTGAATGAACGCGAGAGGCGGAAAAAGTCCTGCGCCGCGAAACGAATGCGCGGAAAACACAAATGAAACTTCCAGAGCAATTAAACTATTTTGGGAATCGACGATTGTAAGGAAGTTAATTTCAGTTGATCATCCCAGGAAAATGGGCGCCCACTTTGTCGTCTTGTCTTGAAATGGCTTAGGCGAAGAAGCGAGGAACGGTGCAAATGCGAGTGCTCGTCGAAGGAGTCGGTGCGTCTCGTTCACGTCGACTGTTCTTCGTGGGCGGTCGACATCTACGGGATAATGGAGAGAAGGTGTACAGCAGGGGGTGCACTATCACAGAGGAATGCATTTGTAATGAGAGGGAACAGCTCTGTCGCTCCACACGCAGTCGAGAGAATGACCGTTTGAGGGAAGGGAATCCAGCAGAAGGGAATCCGTGGTCCAACATGCGAGCATTGCGAAGAGAGGAGGAGCCGCCAGTGAAACCCCACTCTCTCTCTCTCTCAGGAAGATACGACCCCTCCGACAGTCACTTGTCTCCCCGGAGATCCTGACAGACTGACATCGGGCTGCGCGAATGTTCGACTTGTCACCTCAATTCTGTTCTATTTGTAAAATAGCAATACTTAATCAGGCTAAACATTGCTTTGTAATGGCTTTAAACTGTGTTCCGTTTACTTTTCTGTGCACCGTCAGAGAAATGCACGCAGGAAAGGACGTTCTGATGCGAGGTCAGGCACAAATGCATCCAATCTGGCTTCGACAGGAAGGACACGTCGTCCGCAAGGTGGCGTTGCCACATGTCTACATGTCATGTCTACATCTACATTTACACGATACCCTGCAATCCGAGGGTGTGTGGCAGAGGGTGAATATCACCAAGCATGCACTAATAACATGCAAACTAGCAACTACATTGTCTCATGCAACGTGATTGTTATTATCTATAGTATTTAAGGGGTTAATACATGCATTATGCACTACAGAATACTCTATAATATTTCCCCTACCTATCCCTTTGCTATGCTATTCTTATTGTGTTCACTTATAGTACGGGGGAAAAATGACATTTTGGATCTATCGGTACGACAATCTATCTCTCTAATCTCTTTTATCTGTTCGAATCTAGCATAATACGCTGGTTTTTTAATATGTGCCTAACATCTTCAGTAAATCTATCCGATTGAAATTTCTCTAATAGATTTAATCTGTACTTTAACCTACGCTCTGGTAATGATTCCCACCCTAATTGTTTTATTAATTCTGATACACTACTCAACCTATCGTAACACCTTTTAACGAACCTAGCTGCTCTACGCTGCACACTGTCTAGTTCTCTCATCAAACCTAATTCATTAGGATCCCATACACTGGCTGCATACTCAAGGTGGGGCCTAACTAGTGAAAAATAGCATCGCTCTTTTGTCTTCTCATCACATTTCCCAAGTACTCTTTTTATGAATCCTAGCTTTCTCTTCGCTCGCGGCCGCATATTTCCCATGTGTGTCTTCCATGTCCTCCGTCCGCTGCAACTGTCGCTATGTGCATTGTGTCTCCATGGCGACGAGCGATTGGCTGTTTGTGTATAACCGCGCGAGTGGGTTGGGTTGGGTCGGGCGCCGCTGGGCGGCGTGCCGGTCGCCGCGTCGAACGCACGCACTTACCGCGGGCGAACACACGAACGGCACGCGTCGGGGTGCCCGGCGTCGTTGGCATGGGAACGGGCGGAAGGGGAGGGGGGAGGAGAGATGCTGCTGCTATTGATTATTTGCGTCGGGGGATGCGTTGGTTGGTCGGGGGGTGGCGCTGGCTGGCGCCATCCCAGCCGACGCCAGAGTCGTACACAGCCTCCCTCCGACGCCCAAAGGCAGAGCACACACAGAGATAGTGGCGAAGGAGAAGTGCTTGGCTGGGCTCAAACCCCGGCCTCCCCATTGCAATGCGATTGCTTTCCGATCGCACAGAGTGGCGATCGTGTCCGAACGACAGCGACAGAACTTCTTCGTCTTGCTATTGGAATGTAACACTTGGACGGCAGTACTGCTGCTACCTTTGCCGAATTAAATAATATATTTAACAATTCCGGTAGAGAACAATGGGTAACAAAGCGCATTCGCAAACTCAACAATACGATGTAGAGCAGCCTTGCAGCTGTCAGTACATCATACCAACGTCTCATGGTTTGATTATTGGACTCCTTCATAGTTAATATCCGTGGGTTAATCATAAGCATGTGGCCAGAAAGAGTAGATCTTGCGAAACAAATTAACAAGTCACTCGCGGATGGAAGGATGCCTTGCGAGTAAGCAGCGATGAACGAAGCAAGAGAGAAAGAGTAGAATAGCCCAGGCGAAGAGTGCTTGCTGCCATGAGAAGATTCTTCTTGCAGCAGCTCTGCAAATACAAGCTTGGAAGTGAGGTTCCTCACTTCATCAGAACGTAGTACATCTGGAGCACCTATGGCAGTGAGGCACGGACGATGACGGCAGCAGAGAAGTGTAGTGTGGACTCATTCGAAACGTGGGTCTGCGCGAAATGTGAAAAATAGAGATAAAACGGGCTTACCGAATGAGTTACGAGGAAGTCCTAAGAGGAAGACTGGCCAACTTAATCGACCATATTATGAGACGTGGCCTGATGAAGACAATCGCTGAAGGACAAGTGGACAATAAGAACGAACAAATGAAGGCCTCGTGCGAGATATATGGAACAAGTGACGAAGGATGTGAAACGGAAGAAATACGTAAACCTGAAGAGATTAGCTGATAAGAGAATTCAGTGGAGAGATGCGTCAAACCAATCTGAGGATTGCTGACTAATATGATGATAGGTTCATCTACATCTACACGATACCCTGCAAGCCACCGCGAGGGTGTGTGGCAGGGGGTGAAGATCACCAAGCATGCACTACTAACATGCAAACAAGCAACTGGGTTCCGTAGTAATATGTGCAGCGACATCTTTCCGTTAATTTTTTAACCGATGCCGGATTACTTTCCGTAGGTTTTGCTGAGGTTGGAATGAGTATTCAGCACACAATAGGTGAGAAAGTAGCAGAGAGATTTCTTGCAAGTAACTTAGAAATTTCTGGTTTCATAACATTTAGGAAAGTCTACATTTAGGTTAACATCACCAAATATGCACTGCTTATATGCAACAAAGAGTTCTAGTATCGTTCGTATCACATACAATGGCTGCATATTCAAGGTGGGGCCTGACTAGTGAAAAGTAGCATCGCTCTTTTGTATTCTCGTAACATTTCCCAAGTACCCTTTTTATAAATCCTCTTCGCTAGGCCGTATTTTTCCCGGATGTGTCTTCCCCACGATAAATCCTTAGTGATTGTTACACCTAAATATCTTATGGTTTCAACGTTTTCGATAGTCGTTTTACTTATAGTATACGATCGCTCCAACGAATTATTCCTTTTCCAAAAATTAATAGCTACACACTTTTTAAGGTTTAGTTCCAACTGCCATTTGTTGCACCACTCTTGAATTTGCATCTACAACCTTGTCCAGCGATTTCCTGTCTTCTTCTTTTGATATACCACTGTACATACCACGTTGTCTGCAAAAAGTCTAATCTTACTACTAACTACGATACCCAAATCGTTGATGCATAAAAGAAATAGAAGCGGGTCTATTACGCTACCCTGCGGAACTCCCGATGTGACTGATGTCGGACATGATGCCATTTATAACGACCCTCTGCTCGCACCCACTAAAAATTTCTTTTATTCAACATATAACTTCTTTTCCATAAATGTCTAACTTCAAGAATGATTTACAGTAAGAAATATTATCGAATGTCTTTTTAAAGTGTAAGAATTGCATCGTATGAACCTCACTGCTGTTTTTGTCGTAGGATAAAATATCGTGTACTATAAAAGCTCGTTGCGTGTCGCAAGATTTATCTTTTCGGAAATCAAGTTAGCTTTTTAAAGTAATTCCAGACTATCCAGATGTCCCTTGATTGAAATGACTACTCTGTGCTCAAATGTCTTACCGGAGATCGATGTGAGTGATATTGGTTAATACTTTCTAGGAGTTTATCCTATCACCGCTTTTAGAAATAAGTGTTATGTTAGCTACTTTCCAATCCATGGGTACTGTGTGGCTCTTTAGAGTTTAATTGAATGCCGTTTCAAGGAATGGGGCTATTTGTGATGCTCATGCTTTATTCAGTCTGGGAGGAATTGGATCGGGACCTGATGATATGTTTGGACTAATGCAACTTTCAGTCTTTATTATTCTCCAGTAATTATTGTGGCTCTGATGATGCTTGCACACAGGTCAGACCCCTTTTTTTATTCCCATTGCTGCATCGCACATGCAAAGTACTTCAGATGTATCTATGTTTCACAAGAGCATCATCTTTAGTCTACAGTTCCTGATTGGGTAGAAGCAAGTTTCCGGGGAATCGGTTAATTTGCTCAAGAGTTGGCGCGCGTGGGCTGTTATTCACTGATAAGATGATGAGCGGACACACATAAGGAAAGCAACTCTTATCTGTACTCAAGAAAAGAGTCCAGAGGAGAAACCAATTTCTCGAGGGCCCAACGATGTGCTCGATCCTGTCCCTGTTGCCCACCGAATATGTACAAGACCCTTTCTCCTTACCCCAAGCCGTATTCTGCCCTACACAGACGTGGACAACCGTAACATTAGCCTTTGAGTCGCCTACTTCCGCGGATTGCACGGATTGAAATTGATTGCAACGAAACGTCATTCAAAATCACGGCCTCCCTCATTCCACACTTCCCCTTCAGTGACCTCCAGCTGCCATCCAAGACGTCCTTTCTCATTTGTCATGCGTCTCTCTTCTCCATGTTTTCGAATGAGAGCTATACTTCAGATTGGCAGCCGTGTTCAAGTTGAAGGTCTTTAAAAAGCAGCGAATTTGACCAAACTTTGGTGGCTAGCAGGTGATCTGTATGCGTAGGTGATGTCTCTGTCCAAAAGAGATTAATTCCAAAATTTGTTCATTTCTTCTGTTAACACTTCTTCCTCTGTCTCTTTTAGCTTATTCCACCACTTCTTCCACTTCTCGATGTAAACATTTCTCGCGACGACCGAAAGAACGGAACACGGTCCTCATTCTTTTGCAGCCATTTCAGTGATATCATCTTAGATTGATTCGGTAAAACTTATTATCTTTTCTCAAAGATATTAAAGTTGATCGAGTGACAATATTTTTGCAGTATTCCCTAGACATAAATCCAATAGCCAACCTTTTTTGTTAAATTGGAACAGATAATAATCGAGAGAACCGGGCGGAAGAACATTCGTGGAGCTATCAAAAATGGCGGGAAACCACACACGCGAAACCCTTTGTGATTGGTTAATACGCGCACGACACACATTATTATTGCCGCCCGAGGCGATCGAGTGCAAATCGCGAGAGATGCCAGCTGCAGCGCCGGAGACCGCAAGTCATCTGTCGAGTGATTCTCCAGGAAGTGAATGCAACATGGAGATATATTGTCATTTCCAGGACTTTGGACCAAGGTCCTTTTCATACCTTACGAATGACCCTTGGCCATGTGCGCTCGTGTCTATCGCCTTCTACAATTATTTTGTCCCGATGGTACATTCGATGCAATTGGCTTGTTTGATGCAAGATTGTAGTTCATGAACCAATTTAATCCATAGCAGTGATGTTAGGATGACTGTATTTGATAAAATATTTCTAGCCGAAGATATATCTGCTCTGTGGTCCGATTCTAAAAGGGAATTTCAATTCTTCAGCCTTTCATTTCTTTTGAAATGAAAGGCTGAAGAGCTCTCAGAGAGTGATTTGGACAGTTATTTGATGGCAAGTAGCAAAGAAACATTGTTTTTCGATTGAGGTAACAGTGAAAAATTGTCTTCACATAAATTTCCAACTCATGGTTAATTTTATGATAGATAGAGCAAGGAAGGGAATTGCTGTGGCGGAGTACTGCCGAAACGTAGCCGTTGATTTATTGATCAAATAATTATGATACATTACAAGGAGCGTAGAAAAATATGCGGATTAATTTGAAATCAAGAATTTTGCCAATAATCGTATTTTTAAAAGATTAATTGACTTACACAAAGGGAGTGAGTGAATTTCTTGAGTGTTGCGTGGTATTGGCCAGACTGCACTACGGGAATCTTTACCATAATTTGTGTTCTGTTTGTTTTCTTGTGTATTATTTAACCTATAACTTTATTTTATCATTGCACCATGTGTGTTCACAGTCGCAGTTGATGAGTTAGGAAGCGTATCCACTCGTTACTATCAAACCGTTTGTGAAACGGTTTAGTTGCATGAAACAAACGATATGCGGTCCACGCAGCCAAACACATCAGTTCTACTTAGCAGACTCTTTTCCACGAAGCAAGGCAAACAGCTGATTCTGTCAGTCCACAGGCTACCACTCAGTCCGGCTGGGGGCATCAGATTTTTGGCTAAGAGAACCAAACTTTTCGGCTTGTAGCTGTTGAGTCCTGGCCTCCCACCTGGAGGGTCCTGGTTTGGACCCCGGCAGTGGAGATGTTTATCATATCAGCCCCTCCATGCATATTCCAGTTACCTCTCTTCTGCAGAGCACTCCATGTGCTGCGTCACACTCCCTCCCTCCCCCTCCGGAGGAATGGAGATTGAAGATCGATCCGAAGCGATATTGCATTGACCGTGACACTAAATTGGATATTACACTTTTGAGACTGATAAAGTCTCGGGGACTCCCATCCGGGGATTATCGTATTATTCTACCTCCGGAATATTTTACTCGAGAGGGTTCCATCACGTCTTGATATAAAGAAAGGAGTGGAGCATCTGCGACTCCTCGGGATAATAATGTGGTGGTTTCCCCTTGCCTTCCACATCGCAGTACTACAGCCGTTAAAGTAAATGTTACCACGCCTGTAATGAAATGAGTGTTGCTGTACCGACCATTGTGGTCTCCACCTTCACTCGTATGAAGAAGAGCTGCTGCCCTCTCCTCCGGGTGATGGGAAGCGTAATTGTTGCCGGTGGCCTCTCGTCGCCATATCATCTCAGGGTTCCGTATCATTTGAAAGGGCTCTACATTACCCAGATTCTGCCACGGAATGCAATCAGTTTTTGCCCACAACTGCTTATGCAATGAGTAATCTCCCTTATTTGGCATCTTGCCTCTTTCTACGATCCAGGTGTTGACCCTCCATGCATGTAAGGCGCGCGTATATCCAGAGTCCTGGACAGGAGAGTGACACCAAGGTCAACCATAGAGACCCCTTTTGCACCCCATGACGACAGACTGGACCACATGCATAAGAGTGCAGACTCCGTTACCAATAGATTCAAATATTCCGCCTTCCCTCGGGCATACCAACACAATGCGTATACGTATCTCTCCAGTGAGGCTTACTAAGGAAAGCCATCCCTTTCACATTGTGGATAACAATTGCGTGCACTTCGTACAACCATATCTACTAAAACACGGTGGAATGCTTGATGAACACCCCCCGTGCCATACCTTGGCACGATGTGTACATGCAACCAGAAACACAAAAGCAGAACCCTGTTCCTTGGTCGCACATCCCCTGAGACTCGCAAACGGACGACCTCCTGCACCACGCGGGTGGTGCTGACCCATTCGGTGACCGCAGATCGCCAACTTGAGTGCCGTCCACTCCATTAATTCGCCAAGATTGAATGCCTCTCGCAAAGCTCCCAGTTCCTCTCGGCAGAGCGCCATTTAACTGATGAATGATTCACTCTTTCATCCGATTGGCTCTTCGCAGACGAGATTTATTCAGGAACTGATCGCAAGACACGCTTTCCGTCCATTTGGAAACCTGATTGGTCATAATTACTCGCCTTTAATGCACTTAGCAAGGGGAATGGACTACCCGCCCTCGTCACTCCCCCACATGATCAGTTACAGCCAATGAAAGTCTTCCATTGAATTCTCGGACAAATATTCCGCATGCACAGTCCTGGCCTTTGCGAATGAAACAGCACCCTAAGCTCACGAGGATACATGCTTAGCACAAATTATCGCAATTGAAAATTTTCGGCTGTTAGTGCCTTGCAAGCGTAGTAACGTTGGATCGGTGCGTCACAAAGCACACCTGCATGGCAACCAAGAAGTCCAAGTGTTATTTGAAGCCCAAGTATTTATATAAGCCTTCCTTTGAAATTAATTGTAGGATAGGTAGACCGCTCTTTTGATACGATTCTCAGTACCTGTTCTTAAACAATCTTTTGTGAAGAAATGGATCATGACATATGCTCTCTGCCATAAATTACAGACAGATAAAAGATATCAGCAAGTGCGTATATCAGCATAACAGCTGAATGCACGCAAATATGTCTGCCGTTTTCTTTGTTGTTTAAAGCTTCGTGAAAGTAGTAAATTAAATTCTCTGGGAGTCCTGGAGCGAAGAAATCATTACCAATCTCATATCAAAATCAAATAAGTCATAGAGGTAAGAAAATTCAAAATTATTGCTGGTATCTGAGCTAAGGGACAGATGTAATGACAATTATATGCATTGATACCAGCCTGAGTATAGCTGGACTTACCCTGGAAAATTGTTCCCTTGTAAATGCATTGCAAATGAGTTAGAAGTGGCCGGTGCATCAGTCCGATCTAGGATTGGTGAATAGTGATCTTGAACTACCTTCTGCTTTTGTCCGATAATAAGTTCCAAATCAGTAAGCAACTTCCTGATTAATGCCGAGTTAAGTTTCATTTGTTGTGTGAGACCATGCGAAATGATTTCATAAAATCTCAGACAATAAATTCTCATAATTTTTAATAAGCCCAATAACCAGAATGAGATGGAAAAAGACAAACACCTCTCATCCATTTTCCCCTTCCTAAATTCATTTTACCCTGCGTTTGTTGTGTAACGAGGAAGGGCATTGCAGCACTAGTCATGATTTGCCTTAACATTTTGAGAGAGTTACTGATAATAGTATGTAGTTCTGTGGGTCTCACTTATTGTTGCCTATTTTTCGTGAGACGTTAGCTAATATTCACGGGCGCTAATATTCACCGAAACTTCCATGGTAGAGCCAGCGTAGTGATGGAAAAATGTCGGTCAAAATCGATTTTTCGAGCAATCGATTTTTAATCGAAATGAAAAGCTCGACTTTTCAGCAAAAATCGAAATTTGAACCAAAAGATCGATTAATCGAAAAAATCTACGGTTCATTTTTGAAAAAAATACAGTTGGTACAAAAACATGTTTATTATTCATTTAAAAACGCTCATAATACATATTTGAATAATATAAAAAATCCCTAAAAATGTACTTAGAAAACATTCTTGAATTATTAGTCGTAAAAATTTACAATTTACTTTAATGTGGATCACCGCTTGGAACCATTCGGCTTCACTAAAATTCTTAAGAAAGATCAACTGATTGAGATGCTTTCTTGATGAACTAGGGAGTGCCTCTCCAATTTTACCGGCCTTAGGGAAAAGTCTTTCACATGGGACGGATGACGTTATCATATAACTCAGCACTCTGATCGCGAATCGGTACGTGTTGGGGTATTCACCCTTTATCTCCTCCAAGACTTTCAGGAGGATTGGGGTTGACTTTCCTATCGACGGGTGGCCTGTTGAGGTATTGCCTAACTTCTACTGGCATCTACTTCTAATAAGAAGTGACCTCAGTGGCAGTTCATCGAAGACCTCTACTGACTACTACGCGCTTCTGAGATCAAGCGATCGAAGGAAACGATGTCACGATCGAAGTTGAAAAATCGAGTTTGGATCGAAACTCGAAGATCATGGCTCGATCTCGATTTCCTCAATCTTTGACTATTAATGCCTAACTAATAAATTACCATGCCTCAACATTCTTCCCTGTTTTCCCTCCGACTCCGTTCTTAGTGATTCACTTAACTTCCACCGCCAGCACTCTGTGTTCTTCCGCGCATGCTTTCTCCAGGTACACCCTAATAACGACGCATCCTCCATCATCCCTTATCATGCCGTAATCTAATTGGACCCTTGCTTCTCCACTTAAATATATTTCTATGCCTTCCTGATTCTTTCTAGATCCCATGTCTAGACAGAATAATTCAAAGATTGGTGCCATTTCCAGTACATACTGTGCTGCCCCCTTAATTTCTTTCCTCGAACCGAACGAGGAAATAAGTCCACAGTGCACACACTTTAAAGCGATAAAGGAATTAGGTCACCAAGCAGTTTGGAAAAAGCCATTTCTTTAAACGCCTTCTTCCAAAGTGTTTTAAACACATGTTCACACGATATGCTTGAACCACCGCAGGGCACTTTCAATCAACAAATGCCGGAAATAACAATTTCATGTCGCGGAATAGAGCACCAGTTAAAAAACATAAGTGAAGACAAATCACCAGGTCCTGATCAAATTCCTTCCAGAGTTTATAAAACATTAGCTTCTTAAATAGCCCCCTATCTAGAAATAATCTTATGCATATATAAAGTAGAATGTATGTATGCATATATGTTCATATGTTCGCTTAAAGGTCGAGAAACAAACGTAGCACAGCTTCGAAACTTTGAGGTCTATTAATTGTCATCCTCGGACAGAAAATAGGCTACTTTTGTTGTAGTTAATTGTCCTTGGTTCGATTCCAGTCGATTCAAAAGAGTCCCCATAAGAAATACATGCAAAGGGCATTCTTACTGCTCGCAGTCATTTTTTCATTTGGAAATTTTAATTAGAAATACTCATTGCACAAACTTGAGATGGACACCAGCCGAAAGATAATTCAATAAGTATTCTTATTATTTTATTTGAATTCTGATTTCGGATCCAAATTACTGGTGTTTCAGTAAAATAAGTGACGATTTCGGGTGAATGTTTTTAGTTCAAACATCCCCTATCCCCATGACGACTAGTGGGATTGATGCATTATAAAGTAGTACGCAGGTATGCTTATAAGCATATTCATTGGCCTAAACCTCGAAAACCAAACATAGTAAGACATTCATGCTTTGAAATTTAATAATGTCTTCCTTACGCAGGTAATAGGTTACTTTTCATGTAAATGACAGTCCCCAGTTTGACCCCAGACGAATCAAAGCCTTCCCATAAGATGTACACTGGGATGGACCGAAAAAAGGTTTTTTTTCCGCATCAAATTTGCCCTGTGCAGGAAAGTTGTGTACACATATCAGGACCTTGCGTGAAAATTTTTTCGAAATCAGATAATATTAACCACTGCCGCCCGAGCTCTAAAGTTTAAAATGGTGCGAAAATTCTGGCGGAAAAAGACCATTCATTCTAATTCTCTGACTTCACGTGTACGGAAGGTGAAGGAAGGAACACACAGTTGTAGGTACGTGTACAAGGGAGGCAAGCAATCAACCTTAGTTCTTAAGGCGTTCACCAGTTCGCCGTAGAGCAACCTTGTTTTCTTTAATCAGTCAGAATAGGGTATTTGTCTTCATGAAAGAAAAGAGAGTTCATCAATAGCAATTCGTGCCCCTCCGTAAATGTTTTGATTTTATGCAAAACAATTTGGATTGAGAAATTCCAGTTGACTACAGAATTGCCGAGATTTACAAGGAAAAACGACCTAATTTCTCTCGTTCGATAAAAAAAACCATCTCTAACTCCATTCGTAACAATATTTTTCTTCAAAACGACACTATGCACGTATGGTTCAATCATACATAACTTGAGCCTTAGATGTTAGTTTTAGCTGAGAACAGGCAAAATGTTCGTTTAAATTTCTCAGATCTGGGGCTACGATAGAAGTAACGAAAATGGTGGAAAACAGTAAAGTAGAAATTGTGTAGCTGGACCTAAACACACGCATATGCACCGTAATCGTCACTTCACACTGATTGTCAAAAGTTGCTTAACTTTGGCCTTCGTAATATTGCACAAGGAGCCATAAGATGAAACAGAAGGTGAATCATGACTTGAAGTCCTTTTATTTGCAATTTGGCGAAAGACTCTACATAAGTGTTAATCCAATCAAGGAAAGGTAAAAAAATGTTGAGGGCTTGAAGAACACCGGGAAAAAATATTATTAGGAAAGATTGCGTTTCTCGCAATGAATAGAGGTGGTGTTCAGGTTTAAGAAAAAGGGGCGAAAGGATTCCTTGAGAAAGGGTGGTATGTAATTCCACGAATGGCATACCACCTTTTCCTGATCGATCCGAACCTGAAGTCGCCAGCTCTGGGGCCTCGGGCTGTTAATGGACTATGCATGGAGAAATTTGTAATGGCAGTTTTGGGAGTTCCACGAATGCCTCATTTGCTGTTTAAGATATATTTCTTGAGAATATCGATCTACCGTGGAACTGCCAAAAGCATTTTTCTAGATCCTGCTCAAAATATTCGTAATTTCTTGTGGAAATAAGCTACCGTATTAGCCGATAAAATTGAATCAGGAGAAATATGCTATCCAGCCATCTTCATAAAATATAGATTTAAGCCCTCATTTTACAATTTTGTACTTCGTTGTAAAATTATACCACGACTACATTCGTCGGCATCGCTTTTATTTCGATAAGCAATATTCCATCTCTTACCTGTTACTTTTTTCCTTGATGTGGCATTCAATACAATTGCTACTCCCTGCTGGCTCTCTTCCCCTCCACTGTATATAACCCTGTACTTTTCACTCCAGAAGTCCCCCTGGTCTCTCCATCTTACTTCGCTTAATCCCAACAAATCGATCTCTCCCCTCTCCATCTCACGCTTAATTTTTTCTAGCTTTCCTGCCCTTAACATCGTCCTAATGTTCCATGTCCCGATCCTTAGCATTGTTGCTCTCTTCTCTGAGTTCTTCTTCACCGCCGCTGCTGCTGTCTTTCTTTTCGTGCAAGGATTTCGTGAGATGACGACCGCATCGTGTCTCCAACCAAAGGATAAGTAAACAATATTCGGTCTACAATGAAAAGTATATTCACTTAGAAGACCTAAGTTATGATTACCTGTCTGAAATTATATTCCGATATTTACATCTGACAATTAATGATGCACTGGCAGCCTATGCTTGTGAACAGAATAATGATATTTCAGGAATTATATCTTCCATTAACAATATTCTGGCTTAATTAATGTCTAGGTACAACACAATCTGTTGTTCCTGACATTTCATGAAGAACATCTAACAGAAAAAAGATGTTCCTCTGTTATTTAAAAAAGTTATTACGTACCTACTGCTTTTTTCCCTGAGTTCCCTATGATATAATATTGCTGTGTAACCCATAAGATTTTAATTTCAAAATTAGTTTTCAATGACACACCTTGTCAAAAGCTTTCTTGAAATCGAGAAATATTACATCCACTGGAATATTATTTTCTCCAGAAACTAAAATATCGTGGGAAAAGAGAGGAAGTTGAGTTTCACATGATCTACTCTTCCGGAAGCCATGCTGAACATTGGACAATAAATTCTGGCTATCTAGGTGTCCCATGAATGAGCTGACAATTATATGTTCCAGGATCTAGCATGAAATGGATGTGAGGGATATAGGTCTGTAAGTAGATGGCTGCTCCCTATCACCACTTTTAAAAATGGGTGTTACATCGGCTGCTTTTCAGTCCATCGGTACGACGTGTTCGGTCAGGGATTTATTAAATACTATTTCAAAGTAGGGAGAAATTTCGGAAGCTAACTCTCTATACACGCGGGAGGGAATTTGATCAGGACCAGGAGAGTTTTTGGGGATTATAACTTTAAGTAACTTTTCAGTACCATTACATGAAATTTCAATTGGTTGCATCAGCCGCTGAAAGAGGTCAGGTAAGACAACAGTTTAATCCCCGGAAGGTCGGTTGAAAACGGTTTGGAAGAAGGAATTTAGCAAGTTAACTTTGTCAAGAGTGTCAGAATAGACCGACAGGAATAGACAGGGGGACATAGAAAAGAGGATGTAGCCGAAGTATATAGTTGGAAGAATTTATCGGGAAAGTTAAGGGCAGGAAGAACCTAATAGTTGTGGGAGATTGGAACGCTGTAGTAGGGGGAACGGAGGGACGGAAGTGAAGTAGGGGAGTATGGTCTGGGTGTAAGGAATGACCGGGGCGAGAAAGCAGTGGAGTTCTGTAGGAGGAATAATTTAGTGATTACAAACACGTGGTTTAAACACCACCCTAGGAGTAGGTACACGTGGAAAATGCCGGGGAATACTGGAAGGTACCGACTTGACTACATCATGATTAGGCAAAGATTCAGGAACAGCTTAAAGAATTCGCATAGTTTCCCACGTGTAGATGCCGACTCCGACCATAACTTGGTGGTGATGAAATGTGAGGTGAGACTAAAAAGTTTGAAAGTAGAGAGGAAAATAAAAAAGTGGGATGTAGGGGCACTGATTGGAGGGAAGAGGAGGGAATACCAGGAGATTGTGGATAGATGCATGAGGGAAGAGGAACAATAGATGAAGGACGGGAAATGATAAATAAGGGCATAAAAGAAGCAGCTGAGAAAACAATAGGAAGAGTAGACGCTAGGAGGATCAAGAAACCATGGGTAACAGCGGAAATGATGGAAAGGATTGAGGACAGAAGGAAATGGAAAAATGTTAATACAGAGCTAGGCAAAAGGCAATATAAAGAGAATAACAACAGGCTTAGGAGAGAAACAAAGAGAGCAAGAGAAAAGTGGTGGAGTCGGCAATGCGAGGAGCTGGAGGGACTCCAGAGAGAAGGAGAAACAGGCAGTCTGTACTCAAAGGTTAGAATGTTGTCGGGAATCAAGAAATGGAAAACGGTCCCGTGCATCAAAGACAGAAGGGGAAATTTAGCATTGGAACTAGAGCCGATCCAGTTTAGGTGAAGAGAATAGAGGAAAAGGACGTAGATCAGGATGACGTGGGCCCCGGAATACTGGATAGTGAGATAGAGAAGGCTCTGGGAGAAATGAAGGCGGGTAAAGCGGTGGAAATAGATAACATTCCAACTGAACTGCTGAAGAACCTAGAAAGAAGGGGTAGGGAGAGATTTCATGAAATCGCTCGTAGAATATACGGGGATTGGTCGGAGGATTTTGTAAAAACCGTGCTCATACCTATACCGAAAAAGAGGGCGACTAAAGAATATGAGGACTCTAGAACGATAAGTTTGATTTCTCTTGCGGCAAAGATAGTGCTTAGAATCATCAACAGAAGAATGGAAAAAAAGAGCAAACGAAATTCTAGGTGAGGATCAGTTTGGATTTCGGAAGGGGAAGGCCACTCGGGATGCGATTGCAGTGATGAGAATACTAGTGGAAAGGAATCTAGGATATGATCAGGATGTATTCGCGTGCTTTGTTGATTTAGAAAAGACGTTCGACAGAGTGAGGTGGGACAAGTTAATGGAAATATTGCGGAAGATAGGAGTAGACTGGAGAGACAGGAGACGATCCGGAATTTATGCATGGCGCAGAAGGCGCAAGTGAGAGTAGCCGATGGAGAATTGGATTGTGCTACAACAGGGAGGGGAGTTAGGCAGGGGTGTCCGTTATCGCCAGTACTTTTCAACATATACTCGGAGGGAATGGTGAGAGACGCTTGAAATGTGATGGAGTCTAGAGTAAAGGTCGGGGGAAATTGATAAAATCAATGAGGTTTGCGGATGACCAAGCCTAGTCAGCCAGTCAGCCCGTGGCTGGCAAAAATGCTGGATGCTTTGCAGGGACAGTGGGAAATAAACGGGATGAAGATGAATCAGAAGAAAACGAGGGTAATGTGCTTCTCAAGAACAAAAAAGGCGAGTGTAACTAGAAGGTCAGATGCTCGAGCCGGTAGAGCAATTTAGCTACCTAGGATGGAGCTGGAGGAAAAAAGATATAGTAGTGTTGAAGTGAGAAGGAGAATTGTGTTGGCAAAAGAAGCTATTACTCGTAGGCAAGAACTGATGACAGGGGCGTTGAGTAGGGAAGTGAAGAAAAGACTAGTGAAAAGTTTAATATGGACCGTTGCTCTATATGGGGCGGAAACGTGGGCTTTGCGAAAAGAAGATGAAAATAGACTTAGGACTTTTGAGATGTGGGTGTGGAGAAGTATGGATAAAGTGAAGTGGGTGAAAAGGAAGACGAACGATGAAGTGCTAGAATTGGTAGGAGAGGAAAGAAATTTGATAGATGAAATGAGGAGAAGGCAGAAGGTGTGGATGGAAAAGGTAATGAAAGGGGATGGTGTTTTGAAGGAAGTGATTGAGGGAAGAACGAAGCGGGGAAGAGGGAGGAGAAGAACGGGTAACTTGGATGGAATGATGGGCAGTATGAAGGGCTGAAGAGGGACGTCGTATGAAATGCAGCGGTCGTGGGAAGAATTAAACGTTCATTTAGACTTACCTTCACCGGTAGAAAACAAAGAATAAGAGTGGAGATTAGCACTTACCGAGATTTTGTGCACGAGTGTTGTGATTTGTATGCCTCCCACTCCCCTCTTTATGACCTTCCTATCCTCCACGCCTGACAACCCCCCCCCCCATTCCCTCCCCCCCATTCCCTCCCCCCCCCCTCTCAACCTCCTTTCCTTATTCCAGAGTGCTCCCCACAGGGTTTCCCTATCCCAGCGAACCGCCAAATCCACCCTGAATCATCCTTTCCCACGGGCCAACCTCCCACCTCTCCTTGGCATCCCGCCCCACCCCTTGACTACTGAGTGCTATATATACGGAGATCTCTGAATGTTTTGTACCTGAAGATGACGCTTTGACGTTGAAACCCGGGTCGTCAATAAAGTTTTTAAATATTGTGGATCCACGAAGTCACTGTGTTTTAATTAACGATGAGATTCCACCAAGTTACGCCTGAAACCACCAACTTTATTACGCTCTAATTATTTCAGGGGAACCATATGCAACGCAAGGAAAGTAGGGGGGTCGGAACTATTTTCGCTGGGAAGGGCCAACCTTGAAAAGGGCCCGGCTCCTATGAAAAGGGCCCGCATTTTTTGCGGATAGGAGGGGGTAGAGACTAGAATTCCGCTATAAGTGCATATGAAGGTGGTAGAATATGCGTCCGAAGGGAAAAGGCCAGCTGGAAACAAGTGAAATTTAATTTTTAATAATGAAGACTCATTTCTCAAGGGCCCGGGGCAAATTCTGGGGGGGGGGATGCCCCCCCACTTCCGACGCCGCTGAAGCGATCAGGCCGATCTTCGCATCGTGGTTGGATGGATTTTAGTCTTGTCTCGGATGACAAAACGAAATCCAGATGGCACACCCCGCTTCTCTCCCGGATGTCCTTGTGCGATGGGAAGTTGAGGTGTGCTCCGCGCGAGGGCAGTAGTCGCCGCCGAGAGTAATGACCCAGTGGGGTGTGCTAGCCCCGCGTAACGGTCGCCCGTATTATGAGTGACCTCGATGCCCGCACGCAGGAGACCTCAACGCGTGCATAACCTCGGCAATGCTGAGCCGGGCCACTTGTCTCCTCGCGGCCGCCGTGCTGCTGATGTTTCTGCTCGCTGTGTCGGCCGCGCCGCCGTCGGGGGATCAGCTGACGTTCCCCACGCAGGCGTCGGCGTCGAATCCGGACAACGCCACCGACGTCGAGAACTTCTTCCTCATCAACGGACGCCCAGGGTGACCACGCCATCGGACGCAAGAGCTGACGGCCCACCCTTTGCAGAAGGCGCGCTGTGTGGTGTTACGTTTCTTCAGTTTTGTGCGGAAGTTGCAGTGATGTCAATGTCGTGAATGTCTGAAATTCCATCCCATGTCTGAAATGCATCACTTTCGCAAGGTGTACGATAAACTTTCCAAAAAAATCGACGGTCTCTGCTGTTATCAACGGCCTGTGTGTACTCATTCAGCCATTTCGATTAACGTGCATGAAATCTTATGTTGTCATCTTAAGTATTTTTGAGATTTTTATACGTGAATAGTAGGTCGGAAAATATGTTTCTACTAATACTTTTACGTTAGTGGTGCGATGCCTGATGTGCTTGAATACTCAGACCCTACCCTTGAAAGAGTAGTCGTAATAATTAGTAGTGATAAAAACAGTAGTCGCATTATTGTGGGTGTGAAGATAGCTAATGCACCTCCATCACCGTTGCCTTGGAATGTGGATTATTAATAGCTAGATTATTCGTTCACTACATGGCAGATTTCACAATATGAGAATCTTCTGTTACGGAAATGTAGATTCCGTGTTGATACAAGCAATCCCTCTTCTTCTAAATTAGTTTTTGTTTCCAATTTCCTCGTTTTACCCAGTAATGAAATTATCTCATAGAAGAAACAATTTAGAAGGAAAGTGCTAAGTGGTTCTGCCATTTCTCTTTCATTTCCCGGCCGTGTCCGTGGTTTGAAAACAACGGTGTCCACGCCTCGCCTTCAGTTTGCTCTTCGCACTCATCTCATAACCAAATGTTGGAGAAGATATATTGGAAGTTTAAAGAACGATGCTGACCTTTAATAATGTTACTGATTTATGTGTGTGTGTGTATGATAGGTGATTCCTATTTGGGATCGCAGATCATTGTTCGGAGTATTTGCAATAATGACCGCAGTTTGAATCCTTTAAGATCTTGTCATTAAGCATTTGACCTCGACATGACCCGGCAGGGCGGATGTCACCCATGGTAGTCATACCAATGAGTGGCCCATCAGGAGGGCATCGCATACCATCAATTAACTCGAATGAATGATGTTTCTGTAACTTATATCGTAAAATGAATAAAAAAAATAAATTTCATAAATAAGCTCTGAGAGGGATGCATATTTTTTTGTGTTTAGCACGCTCTTCTCTTCCTGGACAGAGAGAGCTTCCTTCAGAGAGAGCAACTTGCTGTGACTCACTCCATGTCCTCCAGCGATGTTTCCCCGTGGAGCAAATGTACCCGAAAAATAAGAAGAAACTGTCAAGTTTGAACTTAATTGCATTTGGCGTCTTTCTTGCCACGAGAATGGCTTGTTGGAATCTTTGATTTCCTCACATATTTTGCTATTTCACACTTTTAAAGCGCTTTTACTGTCGGAGATCCAAAATTTTCACAAGGAAGGAATACTATGATATCATATGGTAGATTTTTGAAAGATTTCAATTCCCATTACTCGAGCTAGAAAATTTCGAGTAAATTAGTCGAAAGAAAATTTACAGTAAGATTAAGCATGATGATAAGGAAAACTTCTTCATCTCTATATCTACATGATACCCTGCAAGCACCCGCGAGGGTGTGTGGCAGGGGGTGAAGATCACCAAGCACGCACTACCGACATGCAAACATCTACACGATACTCTGCAAGCCACCGTGAGGGTGTGTGGCATTGGGTGAAGATCACCAAACAGGAGCATGGTGACTCTCGGAGTGTAGCGGACAGCCTTTCGGATCCTACCTTTAAAGATAGCCACTTGTTGAACCTGTTTACACTTCGTGTACCCTTGAGCTTTGCAAATTCAGTCCCTTCAATTTTTTACTGTCTCATTACCAAGAATTGCCGCCTCCTACAACAGTGTTAACTCCGCGGGCAATTGACTGGACGGTGAGCCATGGTGTGCACTATTTCAGCGTCATTCTCCTTTGGTCATCACGGCTGCTGAGGTCACGCACGCACGGGTCACTCGCACATCCTCCGTAGTCACGTCCTGTCAATTGCAGGTCACACCGCGGTCACACCGCGGTCCCCGCCGAAATCGTGTCACTGTAGTGCAAATGCCTATAGACAGGCATTTCAAAGACCGAATAAGTCCAGTATTGCATATCATTTAGTTCGTTATTACGCTAGAAAATCGCTGAATACCAATGGATAAAAAATCCGCGCGAAACCCGCGTTACTAAGTCCCGGAAACATTAGCGTGAGTATTGTTTTTTTTTTAAATTAGCGTGGCATCAACTAAAAGAGCGCAGTGTCGTAGTAGTTTGTTTCAGCGCCTTTCTTCAGTGTTTTGTTTCCGTGCATCTTGGGATGACAATTATGCAATGGAAGTCCCTTCATCTACAGACTATTATGGCAGTTTCCCTGCATGTATAATAATAAACTTGTGTTCAACCCAAAGGTTGGTTATGCTAGGTGACGGTCCTAAGCAATACAAGCAATTCGCGTGTGGAATTCACACATTCAGGGAAAGAAAGGCTTTCACAGAAAGGCTCTTGCCCGGGATTTAAACCCGGGACCCTCCGGTGCACTACCCACTGGGCCGCCACGGCCCTCACTGCATGTAAATGACATGAGATTCCAGAATCTTCCCGACAGTGAATACTGAAGATTATGCTAATTACTTAGCATTCGCTATTAGTTTTAAACATTGACGGTTAATGGCGTCCAGTACACGCTAACTTAAATTAAAACGCCCCGCGGGCGTTAAGATGATGTTTCGTTAAGTACTTAAGATAATATCGCGCTAATTTTTTCCATGAACCGGCCTTAAGAATGTTACGACACTGGTTCGATGACTCTCAGACACAAATATCTGCCGCCTGTTCACCGACAGAGGATGCAGCAGTCTTCAAGGCAGCTGAGCTGGACCAGAGACGCGCTTCGATTGGCTGCGAATTCTGGCGACCCGCACACTTCCTCGTTCTGGAGGTCAGGCGCTGCGCTCTGATGACGACCGACGATCGGAACCTCTCCGTGCAACTCCCACCTCTCGCCAAACGTACGCAGCTCAACGATACTCCGGAGTGCGAGTCCATATCTCTTCGACTTACATTTTAGTTAGAGATGACATTCCCTTGAGATTCCTTATCGGATTTCAAAAAGTCTTCCATAAACGTATGTACCAACGGTTCATGGAAGTCGTTCATTAATATCATGCGCTCTGGGATCAATAGATATATCCCTAGTAAATTCAAAAAAGAAGGCATTGAACCTAGGTGGTACAATGCCGAAGTGAGAAAATCCCTGAGACGGCAGCGAATATGTCATGCTAAAATGAAAAGAATTAGTAAATATATGCCCACTGATGAGCGTATGGTATAATTGAAAATGACAAAAATTTCAAAATCCTCTGCAAAGGCAGCCCTAAGTAATGCATTCGCAGAATTCAAAAGAAAAACACTTGGGGAACAATTAAAAGAAAATCCAAAAGTCTTCTGGTCGTACGTACGGGAAGTGCAAGGCTATACGTCTGCCGTCCATTCACTTACAGTTGATAAGGGGGAAATGGCCACAAACACTCTTGACAAAGTTAACTTGCTAAATTCCTTCTTCCAAACCGTTTTCAACCCACCTTCCGGGGATTCAACTGTCGTTTTACCTGACCTCTTTCAGCGGCTGATGCAACCAGTTGAAATTTTCTGTAATGGTATTGAAAAGTTACTTAAAGATATGAGTCCCAATAACTCCTGGCCTTCGAAATGACTCCTGGCCCTGATCAAATTCCCTCCCGCGTATATAGAGAGTTAGCCTCCGAAATTTCCAACTACCTTGAAATAGTATTTAATAAATCCCTGACCGAACACGTCGCACCGATGGATTATAAAAGCAGCCGATGTAACACCTATTTTTAAAAGTGGTGATAGGGAGCAGCCATCTAACTACAGACCTATATCCCTCACATCCATTTCATGCAAGGTCCTAGAACACATAATTGTCAGTTCATTCATGGGACACCTAGATAGCCAGAATTTATTGTCCAATGTTCAGCATCGCTTCTGGAAGAGTAGATCATGTGAAACTCAACTTCCTCTATTTTCCCACGATATTTTAGTTTCTGGCGAAAATAATATTCTATATTTCTCGACTTCAAGAAAGTTTTGACAAGGTGTCTCATAGCAAACTAATTTTGAAATTAAAATTTAATGGGTTAGACAGTAAAATTATATCATGGATAAATGATTTTGAGCATGATCGTGTGCAAAGGAATGATTTGGACGGTGTAACCTCACCGGCAATTAAAGTCACTTCGGGTGTCCTTCAAGGTAGTGTGATAGGTCCACTCCTATTCCTTTTGTACATAAATGATATCCATAAGGTGGTAAAAAGTAAGCTTCGTCTATTTGCCGATGACGCAGTAATGTACAGGGAAATTCTATGCCCAAACGATAAAGAATATTTAAATATTGACCTACAAGCAATTGAAACTTGGTGTGATACATGGCAGTTAGAATTAAACTTTAAAAAATGTCTTGTAATGAATTTTTGGAAGAAGAATAGCTCTCCTCCTAGCACTTACAAAATAAGTAATAATGAATTAACAAACGTGGAATCCATTAAATATCTTGGAATAAGACTGACAAATGATCTTTCCTGGGGTAAACACATTCGTGAAATAATGGGTCAAGCGAATCGTAAACTGGGATTCGTCAAAAGAGTACTGGGTAAATGTGACGATCATGTACGAGAAATCAGCTACTTTTCCCTTAATAGACCTCATTTGGAATATTCTGCCAGTGTATTGGATCCCTACGAAATCGGTCTAAATAACGAACTTGAACGTGTGCAGTGAAGATCGGCAAGATTTGTAAAGGACCGGTATGATAACCTAATTAGCGTAACCAGTCTATTAAATGAATTAAATTGGGAATCATTGTCAGATCGCAGGTTGAAATTTAGACTTAAAAATCTCTTAAACAAATTCCAAGGCAATATTTTCAGTGATGATGTTAAAATATTTAGCGGAACCCAACTTACTATGGTAGACTGGACCATAATCACAAAATTAGAGAAATAGATTGCCGAACTGACAGATTCAGAATGTCCTTTTTTCCTCGTACAATTAGGGATATGAATAACGGTAAATGTATCCAGTACGAGTGTAGCAATGGATAACATTGGTAGCTGCATGTTGGTATAAGGACTTAAAGCTAACCCAACTAACTGAATGTTTTTTGCACGTATGCTTTGCTATTTTAATTTTTAATTACAAATTTTATGCATGATATGTAGTGCATGTTTGGTGAGAGTTTACCCCCTGCCACACACCTTTATGGTGGCTTGCAGGGTATTATGTAGATGTTAGTGAGCCCATGTGTCTCAAAGCATGGTCTTGTGCGAATGGATGTGGCTCTAGAAGAAGAAAGTTACCGCAGTCGCGTCTTCCGCAGTTTCACTGCGCTGCTTTCCACCTGTCACGCAGAAGTAGAAGAGAAGACTTAACCGTTCGCATCGAAGAGATTCGGTTCGGAACTCGGTCATCCGTCTTTGGTCGGGACGTGACCCGGTCTTTTGTGGAACGGCTCATACTTCCCGCCTTTTAAATATTGAGTTAGTGATCGATACGGAGTTGGTTTCACCGGAATAATTGAATTCTGCTCATGATCCTATCGGCCGTCCGTGTTTTGGCCAACCTTCCATCGTTGGTGCTCCACGCATATCTGGTTTCGTTGGTTTGCGAACGAATCATCGCCGATGGTCTCATTGGCATGGCCTCGAGGGGGTCGATGTCCGCACATCGCTTTCTGCGAGGTGGACCTTCTTCCTCGCACACTGTTGACATTTCCCGCGATGCGACGCGATGACCTCTATTCCACTTGTCGGCCCGCTCCCCTCCCTCTGAGCGACGCCACTTCTCATTCCAAAGATGCGGCTTTCATAGAGGTTGGCAACCCTGCCTACCACCGGGAGGTCCTCTACTCCCCAGGGTTAGTCCCCGTCGTCGATATCAGTACCACGCAGGTCAGCGCGCGCTTAGACGGACATAAGGATCTTCAGCTACGCACTTCCATCCGCTGTTCCTTCCTGCTCGCTTAACCGACATTCCTCCAGCGAAGGGAAGTACTTGAAGGAGCGGAATGTCGTAACCGAACAATTGGATATGACACCCTTCCTCGGGACCGCGATTACGAGGGTAGTTTGATAAGTCAGTGAATTTTTGAATTAAAGATACTTTTTTCGGCAAAGAAGCGTTTTATTTCTCAACATGGTCTCCTTTTAGCTCTATACATTTAGTCCTGCGTTTTTCCAATTTTTTTATTCCTTCCAAATAATAGGTTTTCTCAAGGCCCTCAAAACAGGCGTTTGTTTCAGTGATGACCCCTTCATTGGACCCAAATCTCTCACCGCCCTGCCATTTGTTCAGGTTTGGAAACGGGAAATAGTCGCAGGGGGCTAAATCTGGAGAATATGCTGGATGGGGTAGCAGTTCGTAGCCCGATTTAGGGATTTTCTCCATGGTGACTACACACGTGTGCATCCGTGCATTGTCTTGATGGAACAGCACATTTTTCTTTTCCAAATGTGGTCGTTTCTGCTTCTAATCCATATCGAATCTGTCCAAAAGCTCTGTATAATATTCGCCGATAGCCGTTATACTTTTTTCAAGGTAATCAATGTGAATGATACCGCGTGCATCCCAAAAAATTGTGGCCACGAACTTGTTGGCCGACCGACCCACTCTGGCCTTCTTTGGCGCACGTTTACCCGAAGAAACCCACTGTTTTGATATCACGGATTGTTCCTTGGTCTCTGGTGTGGTGTGATGGATTTGTGTTTTGTCTACGGTAACGAAACGGCGCAAAACTCTTTCTGATTGCGGCTGAACATTGCCAAACACTCCTTTGAAGTGGTCACAAGGGTTGCGCTTATGGCCGAGTGTGAGCAATCGCGGCACCCATCGCGAGAAGAGCTTCTTCATGTTCAAATATTCATGTAAAATGTGAATTACCCACTCAGTGGAGAAGCATACAGCCTCAGCCACCTTACGCACTTCCATTCTCCGATCGTCCGATATCATTCCGCGGATTTTATCGACGATTTCTGGTGTGACGATCTCTTTTGGGCGACCTGAACGTTCGGCGTCACTTGTGCTGGTACGATCACAAAGGAACTCAGTAAACCACTTCTTAACCATTGAATTTGATGGTGCAGAGTCCCCATAGTGTTTATCAAGCCTTTACTTGGTTTCGGTAATAGTTTTTTACGCAAAAATTAATGCTTAATCAGCACACTAAATTCACTTTTTTCCATTTTTGTTAAAATTCACGAGGTTGTCTGCTTTCAATAGCTGTCAAACGCAAACTAAATGGTGTAGCTTGCTAAAAATTTTACAGTAGTCTATTAATAGACGGCAGTTGACGGGAGCAGTGTTGCATTTAAAGCTACTGTGCGGGAAATTCAAAAAGTCACTGACTTATCAAACTGCCCTCGTATTATTCCACCGGTTTCCATGTCCCCACTCTACAATGCCTTCTTTTGCTTATAACATCTGTCCTCTCTTTTCTTCTCGTGGTTTCCGTCCTATTACTTTTGTCAAGCAACCCTTGTTATGTTTATAGGTGCTTATCATAGGTGCTCGTTGTATCAACTTGTACTTCTCACCTCAAAATGTATTGCTTGATAATGCTGATGTTATTTTTAGGTTAACCATGGTGTTCATGTCAGAAGTGTCAGAAATCTAGAAGTATCTAGCGATTGAGGCAATTTCTCAGTCCTCCTCTGATGAGCCGCTTGCGCCATGTAAACATTCTAGTTCAACAACTTATTCATCTTCTGAAAATATAATATTGAAGTTTTAAATAATGCCAGACTATCTGCCAAGGGAGTGCGAAACAAAATGAAAAACTGAGAGAAAAACCAACCCACATCCTTTCTTGATTCACCCAATCCTGCCATCTCAGTGTCTTGCCACTCTTTTCTCTTCAATGCTCTGCTTTTAAGAATCTCATGTCATCGCCTGCCATGCATTCAGGACGCTCTCTTCCCCTCAGCAAACACTGCTCGTCATCTTCAGAGGTGCAGTTCCTGATGACCAACGTCAAATAGATCACCCCGCATACTTTGTAAAAGACCTTTTGAAGGAACTGAAACTGGAATACAGGTTGAGAACCCTTCTCCTTGAGGGTTAAATCCCTACCAACTACTAAAAGTAGTTAGTAAGTAATTGTTGAATTAGTAAGAGTATTTGAATACAAAACTTATTCGTTTCAACGCACATTAGAATTTAAATGCAAGCAATGCAAAGTAGGAAAAAATGGTGGGGAAGTAGGTAACTAAATTATGTCCAAAGCCATTTCTCAAAAAGAGTAAGTCTAAGGCCACGGAAAATTGACGTGGAACATGTGAAATAACACTACATCTATAAGTTTTAGAAAAATAAGTGGTTTGAGTAAAAATTCAAGGCAGGAAAGATATCTGTGAAAGAATTAGTTTTTTTAGGATGAATGGTTCTTATTTCATGGAGAGGAAAAACTGTGGATTTCGCTAAAAATGGCGAATTTTCGAAAATTCAACTTCGCAAATTATTATCAAGTTGAGCGACTCTTTGACAACATGACTTTCTTGTCAAATGACATGCTTGAGGGGGTCTCCCGCGACTATACCCTAAGAAGAGTTTACCCTAATGCCCTGGGTCCACCCAGCATCCTAAGCAGTGCCTAAGGAAATGATTAAATTAGATAGGCACATTTTTAATTATATTCATCTGCATTTCCCTAACATGCCTAGATCAGTAATATTACAACACGCTTCATACACGACAGACTACTCTAACAATGTTTCAACTACCTATCCCTTTCTAGGCTGCCTATTGTGCTCTATTATGGTAGCCGGAAAAAATGACATTTCAAATCTATCAGTGAGACAATCTCTCTCTCTCTCTAATCTTGTTTATCTGATCAGACCTAGCATAATACGCAGGGGTTCTTAAGATATATCTAACATCATCAGTGAACCTATCAGCTTCGAATTTACTTAAAATATTTAGATTTTAAATCTACATAATACCCTGTAGAGGTCACCGGAAGGGTGTGTGGCAGAGGGAGATCTATATCGAGGCACGAATTTCAAATCAGAGAGAACAAGTTAACAGTGGGCAACCATGCAGACACAAAGAAAACCCGAGAGACACAATGCTCCCATTTCAATGTTAACTTTAACCATCCTGGTTCCTCTGTTAAACTCGTAACACTAACACATTAATCGGTATCACTTAAAGTGTAGACGAAGGTGTCCCGGAGGAAGCCATTGATCACGGAAGGGTTGACACCCTGAAGGGGCAGTGAGTGAGCAATTCTGATCAAAGTGATGCACGGAGAAAATTTCGCTGTTGAAGCTGTGCCGAGGAAGGAATCAGTGTCGAACGCGAAGGATCAGTTCGCATGGGATGGCCAAGTCTCCCTGTTCCGTCATATCTCTGTCACGGCATTCCATCCGAAGGTGACGGGGTTCATGACAAAACCCACAGAGGACATACCTTTGAGATGCATGCTTGGTGATCTTCACCCTCACACTGCCACACACCCTCGCGGTGGCTTTCAGGGCATCGTGCAAATGTAAATGAGATGTCTTCACCACATTGAAAACGGTCGCGAGCAGTGGAGCGATTCATTCGATCATCCGAGCTGACCATTCGAGCAATTATCGTCACTTAACATTATGTCCTTGGGGCATTCCTCCCCCGTATGGTGACTTTGGCGAACAGCAGTTTCTCCTGCCGAACCTGAAGTGACACTGATTCTTAACCGTCTTATGCATGTGTTTATGCATTTAAGACGGCCATGAACCAACTCATCGTCACTTCAGGCTTGAAGACGCGAGGAATACCTGAAAGCATTAAGAATGAAACTCGCTGTGGTCAGCCTCAGATTTCATCATAAACAGCAATTGCGAGGGTGTGCTGGAAGCAGATGCCACGAACCAAAAGGATTTTCGGGAACAAGAGGTAGTAGCATTTAACAAACAATGATTGTGAAGGAAATTGATTTGATTTGGGTGGTGTACATACCCTGGTACATTCCACGAGCGTACTAATTAAATTCGCTTCTCAAATAAGAGCAAATTCCTAGGATACTTTTCGGCCTGACTAAGCGATTTAACTTGCCTGTAAGTCCCAGCAGGAACATCAGGCGATGGTGCACAATAGTATTTGTTGATTCCGATTTCTGAACGGGAAATATTTCTCATAGTTCTCGAGAGCATGTAATGAGCGTAATGTAATAATTGAAGACTATAAAATTTCAAAATCCACTGCAAAGACAACTTTTCGTAATGCATTTGTAGAATTCAGAAGAAAAACACTTGGAGAACAATTGAAAGTAAAATCTAAAAGTCTTCTGGTTGTACCTAAGGGAAGTGTAAGGCCATAAGTCTGCCGTCCATTCACTTACAGTTGATAAGGGTGAAATGGCCACAAACACTCTTGACAAAGTTAACTTGCTGAATTCCTTCTTCCAAACCGTTTTTAACCCACCTTCCGGGGATTCAACTGTCATGTTACCTGACCTCCTTCAGCAGCTGATGAAACCAATTGATATTTCCTGTAATAGTATTGAAAAGTTACTTAAAGATATAAGCCCCAACAAATCTCCTGGTCCTGATCAAATTCCCTCCCGCGTGTTTAGAGAGTTAGCTTCTGAAATTTCCAACTACCTTGAAATAGTATTTAATAAACCCCTGACCGAACACGTCGTACCGATGGACTGGAAAGCAGCCGATGTAACACCCATTTTAAAACTGGATATTGGGAGCAGCCATCTAACTACAGACCTATATCCCTCACATCCATTTCATGCAAAGCCCTGGAACATATAATTGTCAGTTCAGTCATGGGGCACCCAGATAGCCAGAATTTATTATCCAATGTTCAGCGTGGTTTCCGGAAAAGTAGATCATGTGAAACTCAACTTCCTCTCTTTTCCCACGGTATTTTAGTTTCTGGAGAAAACAATATTCCAGTGGATGCAAAATTTCTCGATTTCAAGAAAGCTTTTGACAAAGTGTCTCATAGCAAATTAATTTTGCAATTAAAATCTTAGTGGTCGGACAGTAATATTATATCATGGATAAATCATTTCCTACGTGATCGGGTGCGAAGGGTTGTTTTGGACGGTGTTACCTCCCCGGCAATTGAAGTCACTTCAGGTGTCTCACAAGGTAGTGTGATAGTTCCACTCCTGTTTCTTCTGAACATAAATGATATCAACAAGGTGGTCAAAAGTAAGCTTCGTCTATTTGCCGATGACGCTGTAGTGTACAGGGAAATTCAATGCCCAAATGATAAAAAATATTTAAATGTTGACCCGAAATAAGTTGAAAAATGGTGTGATACATGGCGGTTAGAACTAAATTTAAATAAATGTGTGGTAATGAATTTTTGGAAAAAGAATTGTTCTCCTCCTAGTTCGTAAAAAATAAGTAATGATGAATTAACAAACGTGGAATCCATTAAATATCTTGGAATAGGACTGACACATCTTTCCTGGGGTAAACACATATGTGAAGTAATGGGTCAAGCTAATCGTAAACTGGGATTCATCAAAAGAGTATTGGGTAAAGGTGACGAACATGTACGAGAAATCAGGTACTTTTCCTTTGTTGGACCTCATTTGGAAAATGCTGCCAGTGTATGGGATCCCTATGAAATCGGTCTAAATAACGAACTTGAACGTGTGCAGCGAAGATCGGCAAGATTTGTGAAGGGACGATACGATAATTATATTAGCTTAACCAGTCTATGAATTAAAATGGGAAACGTTGTCAGATCGCAGGTTGAAATTTAGACTTAATCTCCTAAATAAATTCCAAGATAATATTTTCAGTGATGACGTTAAAAATATTTTGCGAACCTCAACTTACTATGGTAAACTTAAATATAACTACAAAATCTGAGAAATTGATTGCCGAACTCATAGATTCAAAATGCCCTTTTTTCCTCGTACAATTAGGGATATGAATAGCGGTAAATATGTCAAATACGAGTGAATCAATCCATAGTATAGGCAGCTGCATGTTGATAGAAGGACTTGAAGGTAACCAAATTACAGCATGTTTTTGCATGCTTACTTTGGTATCTTTTTCTTTTTAAATAGTGCAGTTTGGACTAATATATTATACTAATCTTTTTAAATGCATGATATGTAGTGCATGTTTGGTGAGAATTCACCCCCTGCCACACACACCTTTATGGTGGCTTGCGGGATATTATTTAGGCGTAGATGAACAATGTAAGTCCTGGGCATCGTGGAAAACTCTTTCTTTACTGACTCGAGCGGCTTCTGTTTGGAGGAAAGCAGTTGACGTTCGCTCGAGTAAGATTTCACGAAGAGCGTGCGAACAAGATGAGTCAATAATAGCTTTCCATTGCATGCGGATTCACCTGGACGCCACCAGGGCAATGAGGTCGCTAGCGGGCGATGTACGCTCTGTGGCACTTCTCTGGCTTTGCAGAAAGTGAGTTTCCCGTCGTCAAACTAAGTAGGTGCGCCAGTCGGAGAAGAAGACAAGATGCAGCCGCAAATGAAAGACGTGCTAGTGTCTCCTCTCCTGCATTCTTAATTAGATCTGCAGGAATATCGTCAATTCCAGGAGCCTTACCTATCCACAGGTCTCTTACTGCTGCGTCAAATTCCCATCTTAAGATTGAGGCTCCCTTATCATCCTCTTCGACTTCTCTCTTCTCTTTTTCGATTACTTTTGTTTTGAGATGGTTTCCGTTAAAAAAATTAATTTGATGAGGTGAGAACAACCCCGAAAATTGCATTTCGCGAAAACCCTACGGGAAAGAATAGACGCAAGATATTTCCATGCCTGTTGGACAAAAAGTAGAATTTGTAGCGTCTCCAGGATAACCCGGTCCTTGCGTGGTATGAATGGCGTGTTCGTTGATCACCCACCCCCTGCCACACACCCCCGAGGTGCCCCTCGCTTGGAGGGCGCGGCAACGCTGCCTTCCGGGCTTCCGGAGGCGAGCGTTATCCCCTCGGATAGACGCCTTGGAGCGTGAAAGGAGCGTCTTCACGCGTCGCGACGCTTTAATCTCGGCAGAGGCGCCCCTCGCGCGCCCTCTCCAAAAGGTACCCAGCCGAGAGGCGCCCCATGCGCGCATGCGCACACCAACAAGGGGACATCTACATCTACATCTACATAATACCCTGCAAGCCACCACAAGGGTGTGTGGCAGGGGGTGATTTCTCACCAAACATGCACTACATATCATGCATAAAAAAGGAATAGTATTAATATAGTAGTCAGAACTACACTATTTAAAAAAGATAGAAATTGCAAAGAAAACATGCAAAAACATTCTGTTAGTAGGGTTAGCTTTAAGTACTCATACCAACATGCAGCTACCAATGCTATTCATTGCTACTCTCCGATAGGACATATTTACCGTTATTCGTATCTCTTATTGTGCGAGGGAAAAAGGACATTTTGAATCGGTCAGTTCGGCAATCAATTTCTCTAACTTTATGATTATGGTCCAGTCTGCCATAGTAAGTTGGGGTTCGTAAAATATTTTTAACATCATCACTGAAAATATTGCCTTGGAATTTGTGGAAGAGATTAAGTCTAAATTTCAACCTGCGATCTGACAATGATTCCCATTTCAATTCATTTAATAGACTGGTTACGCTAATATAATTATCGTATCGTCCCTTTACAAAGAAGCGGAAAGCGAAGTCAAGACTTGTCAAGAGTCTCTCGAGTCCCACAAAATGTGTACACGCGCTAAGTGGGGGAATTCTTCAGGACTTTCTCCCTCACCACTATCTCCACCAATCAGCGCTTAGCAGCTCTCGTGTGAAGACGATTCTATTTCCAACCCCCGTGCCAGCGACGAGGCCTCCGACCTGTTACAGTTCGCCATGCTTGGATTGTCGCCAATTCGATTGGTGCCCAGAACCTAAAAACCGCTTTAAACGATCTCACATTACCTGTTTGGAGTGAAGATTGTAGTATAATAGCGTACAGTTCATTGACGTGGAATTAAATATATGCATTTGCATCCAAAATTTGAGGTAGCGATCACAGAATGTGAACACGAACAGCACGTGTTCCTATTGGGTTGGTATGCACACCCGGCGGCCATTTCGAACACCCGCGCAGCACGTGATCGGAACACCTCACAACGACTCGGTGAGTGTGGAGAGGGCAAAAGGTTAGCCCTCCTTCCCTTTGCTCCTCTGTTGGTGAGCGACGCAAAGCAACTTCCCCAAGACGGTTGCTCGAGATCTGAGTTGCACGTTCTTCGTCCACAGACGGCCAACTCATTGTGTTTGTTGGCTCAGAACGGCAGACCGTGTGGCTCCTAATCTCAATGTCGTTGTTGCGTGTTTGAGATATCTTGAGATAGCTTGAGGAGAAGGAAATTTTGGCTTAACCCTCTCTCTCTTGAAAATCAATCATGTTCAGCTTTTGCATCAACCCGAGAACTTGAAAAATACGAGGATAAGTTGAAAGGATTCTTCTACACGATGCCCAGGGAACTGTTCAATGACTTTGTTGGAGAACGTAGACTAATGATCATGAAGAAGGACACAAACAGGAGGATACGCACATCAGTTGAAGAAAGGCTACTGATTACTTTTTCCATTCTATTTGTTCTTGCAATTATTTCATTGCATAGTAAATTTTAATATAAACGTTCAAGAGATCGATACGAAGAAAAAATATAAAAATGCTTCAGGTTGTTGCGCAGAAAACATGAAATATGAAACAATCCCAAGCTTTTTATTTAAATAACCATTAAAACCTTCTAATGACTCTGTGTGGCTTCTTTCATTTAACTTAAGGCTTTATTCCCTAAGTATCTCTGAATAAAAGTAAAATATATAATGAACTACGCAGTTGGTATGGCACCAGTCAGATGCTCTCGTACATATAATCAGGGATACTGTTGCTGAGGAGTTCAGGTCCGACAATCAACAGGTGCAGTCATTGGTGACGATGGCATTGCTGCAATACCTTCTGGTGAGGCAGCAGCCCTCACTTGCGACGATGGCGAAACATTATGTGTCAATAGTACCACGTCCATTCTGAATTTTCGACATTGAGGATCAGTCATGTTCTCCACATCTGGTAGTAGACTGAGTAAAAACATTTTTCTATGGTTGCCTAGTTTCGGGGACGACATTCTGCAGAAGTTGATGAAAGCTTTGTCGGCGGGTGTAATAGCTTGCTGATGTTTCCTTTTTTAGCAGTGTTGTTTGTCTTTGAAGTGGGTAGAATGGGGTCGTTTACCATATTTTTTATTGTCGAATCTGATAGAGCTTGTAAAATAAAAAGACCCGTATTTTTACGTTCTTCCATCCTTCAATTAAATCTCGAGTTATAAGCGGCGAAAAACTGGCGTTTTCAACCCTTTCGGAAAAGTGAGCGTGCTTGTAACGTCATCCACTTCGTCCAATCACAACTGAGCCCGCGAAGCTACTTCCCCTTATCGCAATGAGGGGGACACAGCTGACTCTGCCAATACGAGCAGTTGCGACAGCATCTGTGCGAGCAGACCTTCCGAGAACCCCCCTCCACTCCTTTCCCTTCCCCTAAAAGCAGTCAAGGACGGGAGGAAAATGACGTCAATGTTATCAAAGCAGCTTTTTCGGTGGGCGTCACCTTTTGCTTATTATAATTTTTGATTTATGAGTGAATGGTTGTGGTTAGAAGATTAATATTTTCACTAAAATTCTTTTTTCATTTCCATCTAGCAATTTCGTGAACAAAATTGCGATTTCGGTTCCGAGTAAACGCCCCCATTGCCAGTAGAATTACCCAGGCAAAAAGGGCATTTTAGAAAAATAAGATTCTGCTCACAGCTGCAAATACAAGCGTGGATGTGAGGAAACATTTCATTATAGTATACATATGGATCATTTTACTATATGGCAGACAAGAATAAAGGATGATGACAGGAGCAGAGAAGTCCAGGTTGGAAGCATTTGAAATGTGGTGTTATACCGAAGAATGATGAAGATAAAATGGATCGACCGAGTGACAAGCGAAGAAGTATTATAAGAAGAGTGGGAGAGAAGAGATGTCTACTGAAAACCTTAAAAAGAAGACGGCACAACTTAATAGACCATTTCTTAAGACACGATGGCCTGATGAAGACAATCGTCGAGGGAAAAGTGAACGGGAAGAATGGAAAAGGCAGGCCTCGTATGTAAGGTATATGGAGCAAGTGATGAATGATGTAAAAGAGAGGAACAACGTTAATATGAAGAGGTTGGCCGATAGAAGAATCGAGTGGAGGGCTGCGTCAAACCAATCCTAGGATTGTTGACCCTTTGATGATGATGGCGTTTGTCTTTGGTTGCACGAATAGAGAGATGCAGATAGGGTCTGGAACGCGCTGAAGGTGCGCTTGGCTTGGTTTTGAGCGGGAGCAAGCGTGTGGCAGGTGGTTCGCCTTCATCGACGTCTTCATCTTCAGCGATGTCATAGGATTGGGTGACAGCTTCACTTTCCGCTCCAGGAATAGAACCCATGTTTCCGGCAACATCTGATAGTGATGGCTTCACGGAAGGAACTAAAAATTGTAGCACTCCATTCAAGTAGCATGATCTTTGTCGTTTGCTCCCAATACAACACGGTTTCAAATTTCTTGAAAAAAACCATGCGGATGTTTCTCCAATTGTCCCTGCAGGTAGCTGCTAAAAACAACAAAAATGAAATTATGAAAGCAATTAAAAATAACTCAACAAAACAATTGCTATGAAAGGTTTGACGTGATGAAGTAGCCTCGATTTTGCTGGGCGGTTTAATTCAACAGCCTTCCCCACCCAACATTTGGTCACTGTACTTATGGTGCTGCAAAAAAACCACACATTTCTAACTTTCACATTTTATATTTCTGTATTCTTGTTTCAGATACCTGGGAAGTGGATGCAGTTCCTCCTCTCTGTCGCATTACTTCGCCCGTGGAAATTGTGCCATCGGAAGAACAGTGAAGGATTGCTGCTGCGAAGATATTTGGAAGGTGCTGAACAGCCAGAACCAGATGAATCCAGTTGGAAGTGGAGAGCCAACCGTTTTGGAGGTGCGTTGCATGGTAAGCAAATCCGCACTAACCAACTATAACCTACAATTGGTTCCACGTTTTTTAATTATAACTCATTTCCTTGGTGTAAATATATAAGTACGAGACATGCCATTATATTAGTGCCACATGGAGGTAACTTACCGCTAACTTGTTGAAACCTCAATTTGTGATTCCTATGTTGGCGTACAAGTTTGGACTCTTCTTCTCCCTGGAAGAGTATCCAAGTCCAATTCGCGCAGTGTTTCCTGCTTTTTCAAATGCTTTGAGTATTGGCATGGACAAACTACGCAAAGTAAAATACGAAACACTCTCACCAGTGTAAAAGCACGTTAAAACTTGGGCACAGCCAGGGATTGTGCTAATATAGTATCCCTGGGCACAGCCACCCAGAGTGTGACACCAGTGCCTCCAAGTGGTAAAAAGTTGCGTTCGGTGGGAGCGGATGGCGTCGACAACAGAGACCTAACGCATTGCGCTGCGGAGTCACCAATCCTCATAATTCTAATATCCATGGTCGTTTCATTCGATTGCGCTGATTCGATGAAGGCGGGAATGTTATTATAATTGAAACAGGATACCCTGGGAGAAACATTGATGGACAATCGCGCTCATCATTTTATTTCACTGCTGACCAAACATTTCCCCTCAAGAACAATTGCATGCGACCTCGATCAAAAAGACGAAAGACCTGAAAGACACCACTCGCGGTGTCAACTACAGATGGAGCTGGGGTCGGAAAATGTGAAATGTCTTTTTGGCAGGGTGAGTCGATAGTTTCAAATTTTGCTGAACGCCATAACTTGTAAAAGAATATCGTCGGCGATGACTGTGGAATCTGGATTCGTGCTACACAACTTTCTAATTAACATTTAGCGTTAGCAAAGACCTTTCCCAAAATTCACCGTCGCGCCAATAATATTGGTGTGCCTCTTACATCCGCGAGTGGTTCTACGCTGAAACCCTTGTCTCCTTTTCGAATCCGTGAACCCCTCTGCTTACTGTTCCCTTTTTCCGCAGATGACCTTCGTCAGTGTCTTCGAGGCGCACGTCTTCAGGTCGTAGTGTCCCTCCCATCTCCATATTAGGCGTAATCACGTTCTTCTGGAAGCCGGTCTCCTGTTGTAACCTTCGCAAGTTATGTTGTGTATCTTTTGAGTTTCCGTGGCAATCTTTCGGTGTCCTTCCAAGATGAAGAGATGGCTTCTCTCGGTGAAGTTCATCCTCCTCACCAGAATTTTGCGTTGCCTCGGCAGAAAGTCTATCGTTTCCGGGAGCCTTACTCATCCGCAGATGCCCAATGATTGGTTAAACTCTGTAACTCAATAATGAGTCTCCCATATCAAATGTATTCGCCACACAGTGTTTCGTGTGGTCACCAACTGATTCCCTCTGCAGCATGTCTTTCCTCTCTCACGTCAGCCATTTCTCACTCCTCCCAGACTCCAACCTCCCATTGCCGTCAGGTCACTACTTCCCTCCGTATATTTCGTCCCCGGTTGACGGTTAAATGTTGCCACCTAGCGGCAGGGAGAGGAAAGAGTGTGTGCATGTACCTTTACGTACGTGAGTGAAGAGTGTGCGTGCGTTTACGTGCGAGAGTGTGTGTGTGTCACGCGTGGGATGGAACGGAGTGAAGTAGTTCGCTGTCGCGTTTTCGTGCCATTAATATTTTTCACTTTTTAATTGATTAGGAAACGTGCGTAACCTCTTTTTTCATGTCAAACGGCTTCAAATACGAACTCCAAGGGTTATATTCATTTCACGCAGGCAATAAAGAACAGGGAACTATTCCGTTGTAGCCGTAGGAGCGCGACAAGCGGTGTGGGTGCACCGTCCAATCCCCCGGCGCCACTCTCTCCGCTTTAGCTGCAGCATTTCGGAAAATTAGATGTTTGCACATATTTGGGTTAATGCGGTGATGGGGAGAGGGGCCGCTTCGCCCCCACGGTGGAGGGGGGCGGGGCGGAGACTTAATGGTTTGAATTACGTCGTCGTGTTTACGGGCCGTTGAGCACGGGGTCCGCCGGCGGAGAAATATAATCGAGAGCGTGTCAAAATATTAAGGGCCGAAGAAGATGAAGTTTGTGAGAGGGAGGGGCATTCCAAGGCAAGGAGGAGCGCCGCCATGTCGAGCGAAAGCCTTAAAGAGGGCTGGCGAAACGTCGATAGGAGCGCAAAAGAGTGCCTGCTCGTCTCAGAGGCTCACTCCGCCTCCTTCTCAAGGAGCGTTCGTCTTTGCGAAGAGGAATCTTTAGAGGAGGTTTCAAGGAGAGGAGAGTGACGTTCGCTTGATTTCGATTGATGACGTCATGGGATGATGACAATTGGGAACAACAATTGGAAGGGACGAGTGCGATAGCGGCTGCTTTCTGCAAAAAGTTTCTTAATTCCCGAGAATTATTATTCTTAGAGGAAGGCAAATTGTCGAAGGACTGGGAAGTTGCGCATGTCACTCCTTTATTTAAAAAAAAAGGAGCAAGCAGGGTACACAGAGTCACAGCCAATATAACTAACGCCCCTTTGTTGTTAGGTCCTTGGGCACTTAATTGTAAGAATGGTAATGCAGTAACTGGATAGTAGTGATTTCTTCAATGAAAAGCAACACATTCTCGCTACAGTAGATCTTGTGAAACTAAGGTATCTCCTTTCCTCAAGACATATCAGGCAAAAGAGCAAATGGATGCGATCTTTTTGCATTTGAAGAAGGCGTTTGACAAGGTTCCTCACAGCAAGCAAATTCATGCTCTGGGAATGTGGAAATTAATGAAAAGGTTGCATCAGTTGGATATGATTCCTCATTAATCGCGAGCAGAAAGTTGCGACTGACGGAAGAATGTTCCGGTGACCTCCGGTGTTCCACAAGGAAGGGAAGATCGTTCCCATACATATTCCTCATTTATGTTTAATGATGACATTTCCCGTAACTTGAAATAACATGCTGATGAAGAGGTCTTCTGTCGAAAAAAGTAAAAAACAGACTATTAATCTCTGAAAACTGATCTTAGTTGTATCAATTCTTTGTTCTAAGACTAAGGGCTAAAATTAAGTGTAAGAAAATACTATGATTTTATATTAAAATATATGTAAATCAATATATGTAATGAAATTCAATCAAATATGTGTATTCAAATCTATGATTAAGGGGGAATCGCATTCATCTACATCTATCTACATCTACATAATACCCTGCAAGCCACCACAAGGGTGTGTGGCAGGGGGTGATTGCACACCAAACATGCACTACATATCATGCATAAAAAAGGAATAGCATTAATATAGTAGTCAGAACTACACTATTTAAAAAAGATAGAAATTGCAAAGAAAACATGCAAAAACATTCTGATAGTAGGGTTAGCTTTAAGTACTCATACCAACATGCAGCCACCAATGCTATTCATTGCTACTCTCCGATAGGACATATTTACCGTTATTCGTATCTCTAATTGTGCGAGGGAAAAAGGACATTTTGAATCGGTCAGTTCGGCAATCAATTTCTCTAACTTTATGATTATGGTCCAGTCTGCCATAGTAAGTTGGGGTTCGTAAAATATTTTTAACATCATCACTGAAAATATTGCCTTGGAATTTGTGGAAGAGATTAAGTCTAAATTTCAACCTGCGATCTGACAATGATTCCCATTTCAATTCATTTAATAGACTGGTTACGCTAATATAATTATCGTATCGTCCCTTTACAAATCTTGCCGATGTTTTTCACTGCACACGTTCAAGTTCGTTACTTAGACCGATTTCGTAGGCATTCGAAATGTTTGTGGCAATGCGTCGAAGAGAAGACTGGGATTTGTCGAACGAATTGAGGGAAAGTGTCCGACTGGGCAAGTGGAAGGAAAAATGATATTTCTCAATTGCAAGGAGTGCATTGGAGTGTGCATCAATAATTAGTGATTCGAGGTGTGAATATGTGACTGGGGTGAGATATGACAATCAAACAATCTTGACTAACTCTCATCATGAACGTACGGATCGTGTGTATATGCTATTGGAGGAGAGATTGTTGTTGGGAAACCCCAGAGAAAATTGTTCGCGAGATTAAAGACAGCTGAGATATTCAAATCACGCAACATCTGACATATTTAAGCCGCCCATTTGGAGGAGAGAGAGAGAGAGAGAGAGATGAACGGAAAGAGAAGGCGTCGGACAGAGCGATAGAAGCACAATTGCTCGCGCAACTCAAGGCGCTAACAAATTACAATTATTTGGAATGAATGACACACTTCATTATTACTTGGCAAAGTATCGTTTTCAGCCAAAGTACGATTTCGTGGCTGGTGACCTAGCATTCCCTGCCGTGCGCCATTTCGGGGGGGCACCTACTCCTCCTCAGGGTAATAGTATGTAGGTTATGATTGTCTTCGCTCCGCAATGAAGGAAGATGTAAACGCATGACCAAGAATCGCAAGATCTGCTCGAGCTACAATTGTCACGTGACCCGCACGATTCCCCCCACTCTCTGTTTGTGTACGTCGCCATGGATTGGAGGAAAGGCCGCTCGTCACTCACGGCACACTGCGAGGACGACCCACAGACCTTCCATCCGATCCCACAGAGGAACTGTTTTCGGTCCCGCACTCTTCCCCATTGCTTCAACGACACCAATTAGACAGCATTTCCACACAAATAAGGCCACATGCAGATGCATCTACATCTACACGATACCCTGCAATCCGAGGGTGTGTGGCAGGGGGTGAAGATGCACCAAGCATGCACTAATAACATGCAAACTAGCAACTATATTGTCTCATGCAACTTGATTGTTATTATCTATAGTATTTGAGGGGTTAATACATGCATCATGCACTACAGACTACTCTAAAATATTTCCCCTACCTATCCCTTTCCTATGCTGCCTATTCTGTTCTCTTATAGTATGGGGGGAAAATGCCATTATGAATCTCATAGTACGACAATCTATCTCTCTAATCTTATTTGTCTTGTCGAATCTAGCATAATACGCTGGTTTCTTTAATATATGCCTAACATCTTCAGTAAAGCTATTCGATTGAAATTTCTCTAATAGATTTAATCTGTACTTTAACCTACGCTCTGATAATGATTCCCACCCTAATTCTTCTATTAATTCTGAAACACTACTAAACCTATCGTAACACCTTTTGACGAACCTATCTGCTCTACGCTGCACACTGTCTAGTTCTCTCATCAAACCTAATTCATTAGGATCCCATACACTGGCTGCATATTCAAGGTGTGGCCTAACTAGTGAAAAGTAACATCGCTCTTTTGTCTTCTCATCACATTTCCCAAGTACCTACTCTTTTTATAAATCCTAGCTTTATCTTCGCTCGGCCCCATATTTCCCGGATGTGTCTTCCCCACGATAAATATTTAGTGATTGTTACACCTAAATACCTAACGGTTTTAACGCTTTCGATCTTCGTGTTACTAATTTTACACGATCGCTCTATCTAATTATTCCTCCTCCAAAAATTGATAGCTACACACTTTATAAGGTTAAGTTATAACTGCCATTTGTCGCGCCACTCTTGAATGTCGTCAATCGAAAAAAAAGCGCGAAGAAAGACGACTCGAGGAAACTAACGGTTCGCAGTGCATGCATGTGTATTTGATTGTGCTTCTCTCCCTGGTTTCCAATGCACGTCGTTTGTTTTGACGTGTGAGTTGGCCAATTGCCCCTGAACATCACCCGTGGGTAGTCACTGGAAAGCTCCGAATAGAGAACCGGTTAGTGCAATTTCAATTTCAATCATTATTCTCCCGATATACATTGGAAGTTAGAGTGACACCCAGATATTTCACTTCCTCTTTAATCATCCCGCTAACATTATAATGGGGTCGTTTACCATATTTTTTTATTGCTGAATCTGATAGTTTGTAAAATAAAAAGACCCGTTTTTTCCGTTTTCTGGCCCGTCAATTATTTATCGAGTTATAAGCGGCGAAAAACTGATGTTTTTCACCATTTAGGAAAAGTGGGCGTGGTGCAACCTCTGACGTGTATCGACTTCGTCCAATCACAACTGAGCCCGCGAAGCTACTTCGCCTTATCGCAAAGGGGGGGATACAGCTGATTCGGCCAATGGGAGCGATTTCGACAGCATCTGTGCGAGCATACCTTCCCAGAACCCCCTCCACTCCCTTCCCTTCCCATAAGAGCAGTCAAGGACGGGAGGAAAATGACGTCAATGTTATCACAGCAGCTTTTCGGTGGGCGTCACCTTTTGCTTATTTTAATTTTTGATTTATGAGTGAATGGTTGTGGTTTGAAGATTAATTTTTTACTAAAATTCTTTTTTCGTTTCCATCTAACGATTTCGTGTACAAAATTGCGATTACGGTTCCGAGTAAACGCCCCCATTGTGGCAGTCGACCTGAGGACGCCACCTGGAATGTCGGCGAAACTGTTGTCAAGCAAAGTCAACATACGCGGAGCAATCCCGAAAGAAATGCAGAGCCATTATAATTGTGAGGTTGTTGTAACAACATTTTCTGATGGAAGTAAATTACGGCGACTTCGTGTGAAATCATCCAATGGATTCGAGCCCCGTCTTGACTCCAATAATTAAGGCGTTACGATAGGCTACAGCGAGTTGACGATCTCATTCAGGCGAGAAGTCAATCCCGCACCATTGTTCAACCTCCTTCGACCACGCAACAATGCAAGGCAACAGAACACCGTCGGTCCATCCCACGCACCCCAGTTCGAGGGCCCCTGAGTCGCTCACGGAGTCGCGTCGGGAGGCAAATCAGTCCCACGTCGTCTTTAGCCAACAAGATGTCACGAATCGGTGTTTCGGAGACTTTCCGTGGGATCCCTCGACTCAACTCAAAGGAGGCTCTCTCTCTCTTCTTGTGCTGTGAGGATCTCAATGCCTTTACGTTATTCACCGACTTTCCTTGACTTCTGGCATCATTCATTTGGTTTGCTTGAGTGAGTGACTCTGCGTGCATGTTCAGAGGAAATTCAACTCGCTCAGAATTTCATCTCTACAGTTGATTATCAAAAAGTCCACAGAGAAAAATTATTTGTGTTGACCGGGACTCGAACCTGAACTCCCTGATTACCGGCCAGGTGCCTTGCAACATCCTGCAGATCCTTTGTTGTCGCTATCCAGGAGAAACGCAAGAACCCTTTCCACATGGTGGAACCCAATACAGAATCGTCATCCGGATCATCTACATCTCTACAATACCCTGCACTCCACCGCGAGGGTGTGTGGCAGGGGATGGAGATCACCAATCATGCACTATTGACATGCAACTATACTACATGCCACTAGATGGTTACTATCTACATATGTCTCTATATTTACCTATGATGCATGGGTTAGAAACTTTAATGTTTGCATCATGCACTGCGGACTACTCTAAAATATTTCCCCTACCTATCCCTTTGCTATGCTGCCTATTCTGTTCTCTTATAGTACGGGGGAAAAATGGCAATTTTAAGCTATCGGTGTGACAATCCATCTCTCTAATCTTATTTGTCCGGTCAAACTAGAAGCTAAACATAATTTAAGCAAGCTCTTTGTAGTATGCCGCGAAATCGCAGATGTTTTTGACTTGGTTTTCGTGTGATTTTACATTGTGTCTCATCACAGAAACACACTTTTCGAAATCGTTTCGCGGAACGGGCGCAATTTCTCATCGCTCCACTTGGGAGTTGTAAAGCAGCGTTTACACGTAGAAGTTGACTGCTATGACAGTTGCGAGATGCGCGATATATCTATATATCGCTACTGCTATTATGCGTCTGCGTTAACTTCTATGCAGCTTAAAGCCGCTATTTAGGCGTTGCCACAACAAATAAAAAGCGTTTTATTTTAATACTGAATTTCGCTTAAATTTTCATGAAATTCTTCAAGTAATAAATTCCATTGATGAGTATCTTTTGTTCCCATTCTTTAAAGAGTAGAATCTCCCCTTTGGGGATGGATATCTTTGTAATAATATCCTAATTCTCGGTATCAGACGTCGTGTATTGCTTTCCGTTGGCGATTGTTGCGATTCTGTTGGATATATTTCCGCTGGGAAGTAGACGGGCTTCAACTTTGCTAATAGCTCGAACTAGGATCGATGTGCCCAGTATCGACCTGAACTCGCATCGCAGTTGCTATTTACACATGCAAGTGGGGCTTAACAGTTGTTAGCAGTCGACTGCTACGCGTAAACGCACCTTAATAATAATAATAGCAACAAGAGCGAGGGCTGACGCCGCTGATCGGCTGCCCCTTCGCTCCGAGTCGAGCGTTCGTTCCGAATGACGACCCCTCATCAAAAGTGGCGCCGCTGTTGTGCGTTCGCTGAATTCGTGTCTCGCGGTCACGTGCCTCTTTGGCTTGCGAGGGCGCGCTCCCCCGGCAACGGAACGTGAGCATCCCCTCTCGCACCCTGACAGCGCGCGCGATCGAAGGCAGGATCGACCCTTTTCGATTCGGAGACTGTTGTCCTGGGGAATATTGACGTGCCGCCGAAGTCTTCCTTCTTTAAGTACGTGCAATCATCATTGCTTTCGAATCGCTTGCTACTGCCACACTACTCACAGGTGAATCGAATTCAGAGTTATTTGGTGGAATTACTGTGTATTTTTCGCCAAGTCCTCGGTGAAGTGAGGCTTATTTCTTCTCTTTTTCTTTTCTTATTTCTTCTGGCGAGCGTAAATGTGGTGCAGAGGAACTGAGATCGGAGAATAAATGAAAACATTAGTTGGAAGGAAATATCTTATTCTTTCCTGGAGAGCCATGAATGCCTCGCCCAGAGTGAGTTGGCTACAACATTCAATTGCACTTCTCCAAAACCTGCTGTATTGAGCTCGCACTGTGGGAGGGGCATTAGGGAATTAGTCGCATGGGGGAAAAGTGTTTTACGAGATACGGAACATTAAAAATGCGGCCGAAGCGTCAAGGAGGGGGGCGGGAATATTCCAGAAACAATAGCAATGAAAGTAATATTTCGTCAGAATGGTCATGGGTGGGTGAAACCACGAAACGAAAGCTGAAAGCAAGTTTTTCTTAGAGAATACATTTAAATTTTGTTGCCAACGTATAATCCCCAAATGATGTTTACCGAGACGATCATGGTTTTATGATCTCTGTCGGATCTAAAACTCGTGCATCATGTTGATATCTCCATGGTTATTTTCAAAGCGACTTGCGCGGAATCACCACGAAGAGTGAGTAGCATGAGAACATCCCTTCCAACGCGGGCCAGGGCCCTCTCTCTCTCTCTGGCGAGAGCGAGCTGTGCCAATCCCAGCGAACGGAAGGAAGCAGTGGGGCCGCAAATTTCATCAAAAGCAGCGAGATGACCGTCGTTAGCCGCCCCGTTGCCCCCCCAGAGTCCATTTCCTGCCAATCCTAGCGCCCCCAACCCACCCCGACATTTTTATCCCTCCCCCCGCCCTCCTCGCCTGATTGAGCGGAGGGGGGGGAATCGAAATACTACTTTCAAGACAGTGGAGCCTAAGAAAACCCGATTTGGCGCCACTCAAGGAAGGAATCCCTCCGACCACGGCCTCTCCTCCGAACATTTCGACTGTCATCCTCCAATCACGCTGCTCCCGTCGATAGCTGACGTTGGATAGACAACTCAGGGTCGATAGATGCTCGATACGATTCTTCCTACGATTTGTGGCAACCATTTCAACGATACGTTGAATACATGAAATATAGACATATGTTGGTAACAATATGAAATTTAGACTTAATTTCTCAAAAAAAATTCCAACACAATATTTTCAGTGATGATGTTAAAAATATTTTACGGGCCCCAACTTACTATGTTGGACTGAACCATAATCACAAAATTAGAGAAATTGATTGCTGAACTGATAGATTCAAAATGTCCTTTTTCCTCGTACTATTAGGGATACGAATAACGGTAAATATATCCAGTACGAGTGTAACAATGGTAAACATTGGTAGCTGCATGTTGGTATAAGGACTTATAGCTAATGTAAGAGAAACAATTGCACTTTTCCACTTTTTTTCTCTTACATTATGAAGAACTTCCACGATATCTCGCCTGAATCTGTTGAATTTACTTATAGCTAACCCAACTAACGGCATGTTTTTGCATGTATGGTTTGGTATTTTAATCTTTTTTTTAAATAGCGTAGTTTTGAACAATACCTATACAAGTACTAATCCTTTTTTATGCATGATATGTAGTGCATGTTTGGTGAGAGTTCATCCCCTGCCACATATCTTTATGGTGGCTTGCAGGGTATTATGTAGATGTAGATGTACGTATGGGAGACAGGAATTGGCCTCCATGGGTGTGTCTAGTTTGTGTTGTGTGTGCTATGGCACAAATTGCAGATTTTAGCGAAGCTACAAAGTGCCATGTCACCGTAGCCTCATGATTAATTGGATTTCAACTAGATTACGGAAATGGTGCGAGTGAGTTGTTTTTGTTGACTTCGAAACAAATCCAATTCCCATTTCATCGAAAGTGCTTGACCCTCGAATCTTGAACGGAGAATCTTAGATGCCATCTTCTTGTTCAGGTCGACACTGAGAGCTGTTTTAGAAAGAAGCGACACCGAGGTCATATTCACGTGTCAAAAGGCAGTTTGGATTTTAACATTGATTGGGCGAGATCCCTGTGTCCCGCAACGAGGAAGTGGGTATCGCAGTGTATCGAGGCGAATGAAAGCCGTCCACAGTCGTGGCTTGTCGATTTGAAGGTCACTCTTTTTAGATTGACTCGGGTTTGTCTTGCAAGATGCTGGTCAGATGGCACGATGTAACATGGACATTTGGAAAAGATGAAAATTGACGAATTGACGTAACTATATTCAGAGATTTTTCGGGTATATATTGTTTCTAATAAGTCTACAGTGTTTTTCCTCTTGTCGGTTCTGTCACCTGCTGTTATAAAGAATGTGACGTAAAGGTGTTCAACAGTGACTCGCAGAGTTCTTTAATCTTACCTCTTTTAACAAAATTACACATATTCGAGTCTATTGAAGGACGATTGAAGTCCCCACCTATTATTATTCACCTATCACTGCTTCGAGGAAGCCATGTGTGTACCTATCTTTGACTCTAGTTCCACTATAGAACTGACGTCTGCATCTGGCGGCCTGTAATATGCACCTACGTATATTCTTTTTGTGTATTTACTTTCAACGGAGGACCAATTAATTTATACATTGCGCTCTGAAATTAGTTTTCTTTTACAGACATATGGATCCGTAACAGGTGTAAATACCCCTCCTACGTTAATGCCTACTTTATCCTTTCTGTATATCGTCAAAGACTTCGGGAATACTTCATAATCTGAATGGTGTCCCCCAGAAAGACAGGTTTCTATGCCTGTAATTATATATCTGCATCAGTACTTCGAACAGAATGCCAACAGACTTTCTTCTCTCTCTCTCTCTCTCTCTCTCTCTCTCTATCTCTTGCCGACTCACGATCCGTACTTTCCGTTATGTATCCGTATTGACAATACTCGGCGATAGTGTTTCCATCTACTTTCAAAGTGCGCAGGCTTCTTTTCTTCTTACATGCTATTACTTCCGCGATCATTTTAATTTAAGGTTCTGTATTCATCCGCAGTTCAAACTCATTTCACTCCAGGGTCATTCACTCCATGTTTCTTTCCAAAATTTCTTGTTCCTTTTAGATGATGTAATCTTGGCCCCTTCCCGTCGGGGATCCAAATGGCGGAGTAGTTCATCTCCTGAAATTTTATTCGATTGGGTAACGCAACGCCTTTGACGAAGAGAAAAAAGGAGAGCAGATACGTCTCTTGAGGAAAACTGTGGTCATTTTCCCTGTCATTGGTGAAAAGAGCGCTGCCGCTATTGAACTCGTATATGGCACGACTAATGGCACAAGTATGAACCACAATCTCGGGAAAAATTGAGGCGTAAATTTGTACATGGATTCCGATAATACATCAAAAATCTACATAATACCCTGAAAGCCAGCATAAAGGTGTGTGTCAGGGTCAATTGACATCAAATATGCATTGCATATAATAGGATAGGATTAGTAATTATAAAACTTAACGATTAAGAAAGGATAACTAGCAAATCAAGCATGCACAAAATGCCCTTAGTTGAGTTTAAGTCCTCCTATCAACATGCAACTTCTATGCTATCCATTGATACTCTTGTATTTGTACTATTGGATATATTTACAGTTATTCGTATCCCTATTTGTACAAGGAAAGAAGGACATCTTGAAGCTTTCGGTTCCACAATCAATTTCTTTAATTTTATTATTATGATCAAGTCTTCCACAGTAAGTTATTATTATTAGTATTCTACCGGTGAAGGTAAGTCTAAATGGACGTTTAATTCTTCCCACGACCACTGCATTTCACGCGATGTCCCTCTTCAGCCCTTCATACCTCCTCATCATTCCATCCGAGCTACCCCTGTTCTTCTCCTCCCTCTTCCCCGCTTACCCAACGCTCTTTTCCCTCAATCACCTCCTTCAAAACACCATCCCCTTTTATTACCTTTTCCATCCACACCTTCTGCCTTCTCCTAATTTCATCTATCAAATTTCTTCCCTCTCCTACCAATTCTAGCACTTCATCGTTCGTCTTCCTTTCGACCCACTTTACTTTCTCCATCCTTCTCCACACCCACATCCCAAAAACCCGAACACTATTTTCATCTTCTTTTCGCAAAGCCCACGTTTCCGCCCCACCTCACATTTAATCACCACCAAGTTATGGTCAGAGTCGGCATCTGCACCTGAGAAACTAAGCGAATTTTTCACTCTCTTCCTGAATCTTTGCCTAATCATGATGTAGTCTAGTTGGTACCTTCCAGTATCCCCCGACATTTTCCATGTGTACCTACGCCTAGGGTGGTGTTTAAACTACGTGTTTGTAATCACTAAATTATTCCTCATACAGAACTCCACTGCTTTCTCGCCCCGGTCATTTTTTCCACCCAGACCACACTCCCCTACTTCACTTCCGTCCCTCCTTTCCCCTACAATAGCGTTTCAATCTCCCATAACTATTAGGTTCTTCTTGCCCTTAACTTTCCCGATTAATTCTTCCAACTGGTCATATACTTCGTCTACTTCCTCTTCTCTATGCCCCCCTGTCGGCATGTACACCTGTACTACGACTACATTTGCCGGTATCGCTTTGATTTCGATAGCTAGTATTCTATCGCTTACCTGTTCCACATTCATTACCCTTTATCCTAATGTTGCATTCAATACAACTGTTACTCCCCGCTGGCTCTCTTCCCCTCCACTGTATATAACCCTGTACTTTTCACTCCAGAAGTCCCCCTGGTCTCTCCATCTTACTTTGCTTAATCCCAACAAATCGATCTCTCCCCTCTCCATCTCACGCTTAATTTTTTCTAGTTTTCCTGCCCTTAACATCGTCCTAACGTTCCATGTCCCGATCTTTAGCATTGTTGCTCTCTTCTCTAGTTTCTTCTTCGCCGCCGCTGCTGTCTTTCTTTTCGTGCAAGGATTTCGTGCGATGACGACCGCAGAGTCCTTGCTTACCCTGCTACCGGGCACGACACCCGTCCCACTAATTTGGTCCCGGACCCCGTAGTTGCCAGGATGCAATCATCTATTGTTCGAGTCAATTGTGTTCTAGGGAGAGTTTAATTGAGGTGGTTTACCGTTGCCTGCCTCAATAGTGTTTTTAACGTGACACCATCACTTGTTAGGCCGCCCCACTGGGGTCAGACGCCTTCTCACAGCTGCCTCACTGAGGAACAGACGCTGCGAGTACGGTACGTGGACTACCTTTCGTCAGGCTCCTACCCTTCGACCTAACTGGCATGGGTGACCCTACCAGGAGCAATATTAGTTACTCCCGCCAGTGTAGCTCTAGGGGTCACGGGAACACGCAAGCCCCAATCCCACCACGACAAGGCGTAGTCCATGGGGAAGGGCTAATCTAAAAAAATAACAAGGAATTCTACAGCTTCTATCTACAATTATCTACGCAAAATGTTTTTAACGTCATCAGTGAAAATATTGTCTTGGAATTTAGTTACGAAATTGAGTCTAAATTTTAACCTACGGTCTGATAAAGATTCCCGTTTTAGTTTATCTAATATACTGGTACTACGTAGCCTAAGCGATTTTAGTGGTAATGATACTGTATGATAGCTGTAAGGAATCATTCATTTTCCTGTCATGGTGAAAGAATAACATCGTGAGGAAAGGAAATCAGCAAAATTTATTAAATGTCTTTCAAAAACTTGCATTATTGGAACGAGTTGAATGGAAGAACTAAGATGGAAATTGCTACTGGTGAAATTAAAATCTTATGGGTTAGACAGTAATATTATATCATGAATTAATGACTGTCTATGTGATCGCGTGCAAAGGGTTGTTTTGGACGGTGCTACCTCCCCGGCAATTGAAGTCACTTTAGGTGTGCCACAAGGCAGTCTGATAGGTCCACTCTTGTTCCTTCTGTACATAAATGATACCTATCAATAAGGTGGTAAAAAGTAAGCTTCGTCTATCTGCCGATGACGCAGTCGTGTATAGGGAAATTTTATGCCCAAACGATAAATAATATTTAAATGATGATAAACAAGCAATTGAAAAATGGTGTGATACATGGCAGTTAGAATTAAATTTTTTAAGATGTGTTGTGATTAATTTTTGAAAAAATAAAATTTGTCCTCCTAGTACTTGCAAAATAAGTACTAATGAATTAACAAACGTGGCCCCATTTAAAATCTTGGAATAAGTCTAACACATGATATTTCCTGGGGTAAAAACATACGTGAAATAATGGGGAAATCTAATCGTAAACTGGGATTCATCAAAAGAGTATTGGGTACATGTGAGGATCATGTAAGAGATATTTTGAGTAAATGTTGAGTTCTACAGCATGATACGGCTAATTCGACTCTTTCGATTGCAGTTTTACTTATAGTATGCGATCAATCTAACGAATTATTATTAGTCTTCCAAAAATTAATAGCTACATACTTTTTAAGGTAAAGTTTCAAATGCCATATGTCGCACCACTCTTGAGTTGCTTTTAAATCTTCGCTAAGTGACTCCCTACCTTCTTCTTTTGATATACCACCTCTGTACACAACCGCGTCGTCTGCAAGAAGTCTTAGCTTACTATTAACTACGCTACCCAAATCGTCGGGAACCGTCGGGGGTCGGGAATTTGCCGTCGTGCGTCGAAGGTCCGTCCGTCGCTGTTGTGTCTGACACCAAATGTTTGAGGGAATACGTGGAAATCATGTGACCTGCAAAAGCAATGATTGTTGAGCTAAGTGTTCCGAGATTTAAATGAATTAATATTTAAAGCAGCAATTGGAAAGAACCTCTAAGAGGCATTGGATTTTACTTCGTTTGCCTGAATGCAGAAGGAAATTTGTAACATTTAAGGATGAATGTTTTTTTCACCTGACGCCTAGTACAAATGCATGTTCCAACAATTTCCAATCCCTCTTTCCCCGACAGATGCTTTCCCTTTGGACAAAAAAATACTGGCTTCCGATGGTCGCTTAATCGAAAATGCTGTGTCGATTGGCAAGGAAGCAGAGCCGAAGATGGAGATCGGACGGCCGGACGTAAAGCAATGCAGTTGGATGCAAGTCATCTCGATCACTCCCTTCTGCGCATTGACGCACAACCCAAAACGTTGTCGAAAATTTGGATTAGGTATTGTAACTCAAGAAATGAATCATTTCACCTGCTTATATATGGTTTATACCCATTCGAAGCAATCCGGAAAAGGAAAACGGACTGAGGATAATGAAACAGAGAAGAAGAAGAAGAAATGACACTCTTAATCTTCGCATAGAGGGCTATAGAAGAGGCCACGTTCCCCTGCATCACAAATCGTGGATTGAACTCGCCTTGTTCCTCTCCCGTCTGCAAGCGGCCAGCACAAAGGCAATAGGAAAAGGCTGAGCTCTCATCATGAAATATGAGATTAAGGGGCAGAACAATGTATGTTGAGAGGCAATCTCCAGAATGCCTGCTGGTGAAATATACCTGCTCGAAATATCAGACGAGATTTATCCCTCGATCGTTGCCTTCCACCTTTGCAGGAGAAACTAGCATCTAAGAAATAGGAGGCTGGCTGATATTCTTCCTCTTATATTCTACATCCTGTACTGAAAAGAAGTGAATGAGATATAATTTCATTGAGCAAACTTAATGCTATTATATGCGCGCTGATGATCGATATCGATGGGAACGATAGTCTGGTTGCTACGTTCTATTTATTTATCGGTCGATTGGGACCCGAACTCGATTACTAATAACTGTAACGAGATGTGTTTTTAAGAAATCAAATTATTGTTTCCATCAATATCGAACATTAGAACTTCAACGTGAATTTATGCATGGACGCCGTTGATATGATATCCAAATAGAATAATTGCACTCTTTCTGATACAATATGCGGCTAATTAATATATTGAAAATTCATAGATTGTTAACCTTCATTCTCCCTGGCCAAATTGGTAAGATTTAATTCTCACCATAAGGCATATAAATTGCATTTATATGCCATTTAAGAGGAAATCTAGATCAAAGTATTAAATACGTTGGCGTGAAAAACGATGAAAGTTTCGCTCGGAAATGACAGGTAGTCAAATCTTCGGGAAGCGAAATGCCTAAAAAGTGCGAGAGATGAAAGGATTGCGCTGACCGAACGCGACATGAAATATGAAAGCACGAAGGAACCGGCTTTCCCCTTTTATGACTCTTTGTGCCAGTAATTACTCTTTCAGTGCAGATTGGAGCAAAACGAAGCGAAAATACGCGAATCGGCGGTGTGACAATGCGAGCTCTGGATAACGGAAGCCATGGCCAGGGGGAGAAAAAAACAGGAAAAAATGGCGCCGGTAACGATGCCTACCATCAATGCCGGCAGAGAGAGAAATCATCCGTAGGCCGCGCTATTTTTTCGGGCACTCTGTGATGAAAAATGAACGGAAATACTGGCGCCCGCTCGTTTTCAATCTCCCGAAAAAAAAGAGAAAGGTCTGGCGCCGCATCCTCGTCCGCGCCACGCACGCCTCCCGCGGCGAAAACAAAACTACGGTCAGTTTCATCAAAAACGATAAAAACTCTGGGCGTGTGTGCTGCCATCTGCACCCATATAATCACGCACACAAACTCCCGCCGATCGGAATCAGGCAAAGGGGGAAAAAAAGAAGGCTCGCCCGCGCGCGCGTATCCGTGGCCACTCAAAGCGTGCATCATCGACTATGCATATTGTTTTTGATGGGGGGGGGTTGAAAGCGCTCGATAGCGGCGCCGACCACCCAGCGGCGGCGTCACGGGGGGTCAACTGAAGGCGAGGGGGGGTGGACAAGAGGGGAGGTGCGGGGCGTTAGTTTGGGCCGGCATTTCGTAGATGGCAGTGCAGTCGCTGTCGTCATGCGTGACGTAATGGAATGAGAGCCAATCAGAAAACGAAAAGATTTTCTTTTTTTACAGTAGCGCACGATTTTATTTGCTTTATTAAAATTACATTTTCTTTCATTAATTATCAATGAAATATTACCATTGGTGAATTACCTTGACCAGTAGATGCAACGAGGTCGATTCGGTGAACTGTAACGGTGAAAATTAATGACTGAGGGATAAATAAATACAAGTAATAAGTTCACGAATTTTATTTAAATCATTTACTCATAGCTTTACATTATATACATTTCAAACGATACGATACAAAATATGTTACTGATTGGTATTAAAAAATGAAGAAAAAACACTATGACTAAAAATTGAGTCTGCAAACATTTTCATGCCAGATTATTGCATATAAGTTCATACCATGTCAAGGAAATGGTATGCGACCAATAGAAATTATTTATAATTAATTAATTAAGAAATTATTAATAATTATGTAATAAAGACAATGTGTTACAGTGCAAAACCAAAGATCACTGGTATCAGCCTAGGAAATGTAAACATTAAACGCCATATAATAAGAATATTCACCAAGTCTTTCAGTGCTGGATAGTTTACCAATGAAAAGAATAGTTCACCAGGGAAAATCAAGGTGATTTTTTGGTACTAGTAATATGTTCTAACCTGACGAGAAAATTAAGGTATTGGTATGCAGTACGTGAAAAGAAACTAGGAAAAAAAATTAGGAGGTGGAAGAGTTCTGTTGCCTGGGTAGCCGAGTAACCAGCAATGGACGCAGTAAAAGAAAAATTATCAGTAGAATTGCCGAGGCGAAAAGGAAATTTCACCAAAAGAAGATTCTGCTTGTGGCTGCAAATGCAAGCGTGGAAGTGAGGAAACATTTCATCAGAACATACGTCTGGATCATTGTACTGTATGGCAGCGAAGCATGGACGAATACAGCAGCAGAGGAGTCAAGGCTAAAAGCATTTGAAATGTGCAGCTACCGCAGAATGAAGATTAAATAGATTGACTGGGTAATTAATGAAGAAGTCCTAAGAAAAATGGGAGAAAAGAGAAGTTGCTGGGAAACTCTAAAAAGATGGGGCAACTTAATCGCGTTCTAGTCGAGTGGAGGTCTGTGAATAACCAAAGTTAAGATTGTTTTCTGATGATGATGAGTTCCTGAGCGATATGAATTCAAAAATTTTTCGCAGATAATAGTCATGTTTTCCAAGGTGTATTGTATAGATGTCATTATAAATTACCGAATTGTTGTTAACTCATTTACTTTACTTCATGAAGAACTCATCTATCATAGAATTACTAGTTTATAATCTGCAGGAAACTGTAGAATCCAGAATGCTCAAGAATTATCATGCTAAGAATGGAGAGTAATATCATTGTGTGATAAAGCCTTTCAGCAACATGTAAATTCACATTCTAAAAAGCAAAGTTTTTAAAGTGACGTATCTACAAACACAGCAAGTGTCATTCACAATAGAAGTGAAAAGGAAATTCCCACGCTACCACAAGCCTAAAACATGGCAGGGAAAAATTCCATAGAACTAAGAATTCCATAATGAGCTCTTCTAGAAATACAAGTTAGCAAGCAAGCTACAATCAGCTTAAGTTTCAAATGAAAATCAAAAAATTATGATACAAAACCTGCTGTAAAATATCTCTACTGTATACAGAAAATATTAGAATTAATAATGCTCAGGTACTATCGTACAAAAAAATGCAGAGTAATATTTTTAGTGATAAGCACAAAACCTTCCACCAACACCAAAATGCACTCTTTATAGATGAAGTTTTGACAACAATCTTGCTGAATCAGAGACATGTGATAGCTAATCTAATTCACAAGAATAAGAAACAAAAATTTAAGTCCCATGTTAATACCAACACAAAAGTTGGCTGGAGACAAATTATAAAAATGCACACATTTCCCTAAATTTGTAACATGATTATGCAAGAGCAGAATGTTTGCAGTTCTCCTTCCTACTTCTTATGGTAATTCACTGAATGTCATAATCAACTACTATCTCTAATTTGCTCTCTGCTACCCAAGCAATTGGTAGATGGAGCCAAAGGTAGAGAAGAGCAAATTTGATTTGATGATGATTAGTACAAAATTCTCATACTGACCTCAGTGGCAATTGGAAATTGAGTGCAGTTTAGAATTTTCTATCAAAAATCTACTAAACTTAATTAAAATGCCAAAATCATTTTTGTTAAATTATTACAAAGCTGTACTGACAATTCTCTCTAGGCTCAAGATTCATTGGTCTCAGAAAAGTTAAAGGTTCACATGTATTGTGTCTCATTTGAAAATCACTCAAGAAAAATTCACAATTGGCTCTTACTTATCTTCATTACATCTACCAATTCCATTTTTTTCCACACCATTCATCAAGGGACAGTTAAAAATATAATCAGCTTTAATCACAGTTTTTCGTTCCACCTCGGGTTGACAGAAGCACTTGATATTTTAGTAATAGTAATTTCACTGCTACTCTACCTCTTGCTCAAACTAAGATCTTCCTGGTGCTGATGTTTTCCAAGATTCTGTCGTTTCCAGTCCACTGATGATCACCTTCAAAAAATAAAAGAGCTACTGTCAGCATAAAAAGGAGGAACTTTTGTGCCATAATGCCATCGATAACAGTGAAATCAACACTATGCGTACCTTTTCTTCATACAGTGTGTCGTGGACACATTAATTAATTGACAATTCCATCAAATCTGGTGGAGGTATTATTTATCTTTTCACTGTGAACACTGAAATAAAGAAAAACAATTCTTAGAAATATGGAGGTCATGAAACACAAGGGCTCGAAATTTGATATTGTCACGTTCGACAGGTGTATTTCACAGAAAAGCAAGGAAATAATGAACAAAAACAATTAAGATGAGAAATGTGCCAAAATTACAAAGTAGCACTTCATATCCCACACTTATTAGGTTTCCATACACTTCTGACTGATACCACTTAAGTAAGGAACACATTGACGAAGTCTTTTCGACTGTGCAGATTTTAAGTTTAGATAAGCAGTTGTTACGATTTTAAAAACATGCAAAAAGAATGTCATGAGATCCATAGTACACAACATTGCTGCATAAACTGTCTCCATTTCAAAATATATAAATACATTCTAATAAAAGGATTTTTATGAAGAACAATCTGTCACTTGGGACAAATTCAAATTAAATATAGGAAAATCTAAAGCGGGCAAAGGCATTTTCTTTGACATAAAGCAACAACCAAATTTTACTGATATTCGAGATACATTTTGAGCTAGCAGCGTAGAAAATTGATAGAATAAATAACTTTGAATAGCTTACCTGATGTATTATTGACTTCCAGTTGACCCTCTAATCCGAATATTCTCCTCATTATCACATAAGCTATATCTGCCACTTTCCAACCAGCTAAATTTACTACCACTTCATGAAAATAAGAACATAACAAGGCATATTAATGTTGGTACCATTCCTTTAATTAAAGTCCACACCTAACCACTTAATCGTAAAATTTGAACATCTAATGGCACAGTACATAAGCCATCAACAGCACAGAGATTAACGTGAAGAATAAAACATTGGTGATAAATGAGACCGAGGTATCACAAATATCATTAATTCAATATATTAACCATGAAAGATAAATTACATTATCAAATAGATAACTAAAACTGGCTTAAACAAACAAATTGTCTGGATACATAATGTCCGACATAGACTGGTTAAATAATACAATAATAATACGTTTACCAATTTATACGAAACATGTCGTAACGGTTATTTCAAGTAGCAGTCGAAATAACACTCTGTTAATATATTGAATACATATCGTCATCTCGTGAGAAAGACATTATGATTACTTACCGAAAGTTATTCCATCAGAATGAACAGAATTCCGTCAAAAAGTCCAGAGACTGTTCTCTTCCGAAATACGTTGCACCAACCTTCCTCTCCTCAGCGGACATCTTGATCTTGAAATCTTCCTTTCTTCTACCGGCACTAGGCCGGCACCGGTCTGTTTATCTCATCCGCTGCCCTGATTGGCTGGATCCGTGACGTCACCGATGTTAGCGCCTCTAGCAACTGCCGGAACCAACTACTACCCCACCGCACCCTCCTGTCCAACCCCCCTCACCCTCAGTTGACCCCCCGTGGCGGCGTCCTCAATTATGCGCCGTCACTTATCGCTCTGGATGAAAGGCCGATCATCATTGGGGGGTGGGCCCCAACGTCCACTCCTCCCGGGACGAGTTTTGTCGGCATCTGTGTCGCCAGGGACTATCAACCCTCTGCCGCGCCCGCTCTGAAACTGGCTGTATTTCATCTGCATCTCCGGAACGCCCTGCGAGCCACCAGGAGCGAGCGTGTGTGGCAGGGGGTGAAGTCCCATTGCTCTGGCTGCATATCGTAGGTGAATGATAAAATGTAACATCGCTCTTCTGTCCTTCGTGGTTTTCCGTGTCTTCGCAAGCCTAGGATGAATTTCACATGCACGATTTCATGATCACTTATTCCGTAAAGTGTATGTAGCTACATTTAAAGTTTTTTCGGGTATATTTGTTGTTGCTAATAAGTCTACTGTGTTTTTCCTCTAATGGGTGATGCTACTAGCTGTGTAAAGAATATTATGTAAATACAATCAGCAGGGAATCTCAGAGTTCTTTACCTATTTTATCAAATGTCTTACCTTTTGTATTAAATTACACACATTCCAGTCTATTAAGGGTGGATTGAAATCGCCATCTACTTTCATCCTCCAATCATTGCTCCGAGAAAGTAGTAGTACAACTTTCTTTGACTCTAGTTACACAGATAAATTGGCATCGGAGTCTGGTGGTTTATAATATGCACCTACGCATGTCATTTCTGCGTATTTATTTCTATCGGAACACCCAAATACTTTCCAAATTGCGCTCGGAAATGAATTCTCTTCTACTGACGCACGGATCCTAAACAGACATAAATACCCCCCCCCCCCACCACGTTTCTGTTTACTTCATCCTTCCTATATGTCGTCAAAAACTTCGGCAATAGAGAGAGCACCTGCGTATCCCTAAATATTTGACCAGACAAATAAGATTAGAGACACAGGAAGTCACATCTACAGACATAGAATGTCAAATGACTTAATAAATGATTTTTTGGGGTTACCCGCGTCTTGAGTTGAAAAGTAGCCGACGTTTAAATTAAGCAAACAAATACGAGACATCTTAAGGAATGTGAAAGGAAAATAAAAATTAGAAACAGAAGGCGTATACTTGCTGAAATGCGAAATATGTGACAAGGTCTACGTGGGTGAAACAGGGCATACGATTAAGACGAGGGTTAGAGAGCATAGTGCCCCAATGCACCTAGTAGGGCACCAAGAGAGAAGTCAGCAGAGTCACCGAGCAAGCAGCAAGAGGCCACGACATCGAAATCGAGAAGCCGATAATCCTGGCCAAGGACAGGCATTGCAAAACAAGGATTTTTAGGGAAGCCCTGAAAATAAGGAAACACCCCAGGAATATCAACAGAGACCAAGAGCAAGCGATCAGCAGTTCCTGGCCTCCGGTAAGAGCTTAAAATAAAGAAAGAACAATCCAGAAGTTTCCTCAATTCCCTTCCCCTCCTTCCCTTCCCCCTCCCTTCCCCACCACGTGCATATAAATTGATGCATAACGCTCACACATTAGCCCTGAAGAGGTCTCCGACAAAGGAGAGGAAACGTCGGTTACTTTTTAACTCTAGGACGCGGGTAACCCCCAAAAATCATTTATAAGTCATATTTATGGACCGCGAAAGTTTTAACAACTTAGAATGTCATTTTTCCCACGCACCATTGGAGAACATGATGGGCACCATAGCAAAGGAGCAAGTAGCTGGAATATTGTTCGAGTAGTCTGTGGTGCACGACACATGTATTCTCATCCAACCCATGCATGATATGTAAATGCAGATTTAGATAAATGCCATTGACATTTAGATTAATTAATTGACATTAGATAAATGCCATTGCAACCAATAACCATTTATTACTATAGTAGACACCAACCAACTATAGTGACGTTTGACTATTATTTAACATGTTCCATGTAGTAGACTAGCTGCATGTCAAAAGTGGTCGAAGTGACGATGTCTGATGATCTTCATCCCCTGCCACACACCCTGGTGGTAGCTTTCCGGGTATTGCGTAGATGTAGAGTGATTTATAATCATTCATTTTTCCTTAATCTGGAGAGAAAGCTCACGACCGTGACTCATTGTCTGTTCCGCCCGCCGTGACGTCCTCCGCTTCTCAGCATTCGGCAAGTGCATTTCGAGTGAGTCGGCCGCAGTCGTCGTCAAAATGCTCATTGATCCAGTGGCTAGACTCGAGCTCTTTATCTCTTTGTCTCTTTGGCAGCTGCTTTCCCTGAAAAGTCGGTGCGTAGCAATGAGCTGCTGCGCATCGCATTGTGCGTTGATTGAATGTCGCTGCTGGCAAACGGTACAAGTTCATTCGCTTAGGTGGAAATGAAAACGCTGGATAATGAAAGAATAGGAGTTGCCGTGTCCCTCGCCGCGCTTCGAGAGTAGAGAGAGAGGGATCGAATAGAATTGCTCATCGATCGCTCGCTTCATACTTTCAGTCTCTAGTTTCAGTCGTGAGCGGTGGGCGGCAGCAGCAGCAGCACATCGTTCCTTTGTTTGCTGCGAGAATGCAATCGCTTCATCCGGGGAGTTGCATTCTCACCCATCCACAGTCGCGCGCAGGGTAACATTTATTTGCTTCTTCTGAAGAATACTTATCCAGCAGAAATGCGCCGTAAGAGATGCCTTGATCGAACCCCAGATCGACAGATGAGGGCGATGTGAAGATCCAGCATCTCTCTCTGAACAAGACAATGACAGCGGTCTGACCTGTGAGTGCCATTCTCAACGCACAGGTCAGATAATATCCTCTAATAGTCCGTCGGATGAGCAGAATGCGAATTTAGTGAGCTTACTCGTCGACTCGAGGTATCATCGAGTATTGGTGTAGTATTGCTTCAGGTAGACCTTTCCAATGGTACGAATTCCTTTGCTCATGCCGTGACTTGACGACGGGAGGCTACCAGCAACAACAATTGTGCTTCCCGTTCATTACCCGAAGGAGAGGGCAGCAACTCTTCTACACATAAGTGAAGGTGGAGACCACAGTGGTCGGTACAGCGATACCCATTTCACTACAGGCGTGGTAACACTTACTTTAACGGCTGTAGCACTGCGATGTGGAAGGCAAGGGGAAACCACCACATTATTATCCCGAGGAGTTACAGACTTTTCTTTTGATCAAGGCGTGAAGAAACCCTCTCCAGTAAAATATTCCGGAGGTAAAATACTCCCCCATTTGGATCTCCGGGCGGGGACTACCCGAGAGAGTACATCAGTCAAGTGTGATAAGCATTTTAGGGTTGGAACATGAAACTTGAGATCGCTTCGGACCTGCAGAAAACTGAAAAACCTGAAGGTGGAAATGAGGAGAATGGACCTCGAAGTATTAGGAATCAGCGAAATGAAGGGACTCGAAGAAGAAGACTCCTGGAGCGGAAGCTACAGCATCAAAAACTCGATCATTACATGGTAATGCTGGAATAGGCGAAATGCCCTGGAAGAGGACGGGAGTTTGTGTGAAGAACTTCCTGCAATATAGCGTAGATCTGGTGATGGTGGAGATGCCACTGTTCGAAGCCTACGTCTGACTACGAAGGTGAAGAAGTGGATGACATCAGGTGTTATCGCAGAAGTTATAAAACTGATCAAAGGAGAAAGCATATTTATTTTAGTGGATTGGAGCACTATCGATAGAAAAGTTCAAGAGGGAAGAGTTATTAGGAAATACAGGTGGGGCAGTTGGAATGAGAGAGGAGAAAGACTACTTGAATTTGCTTCATTACAACGAAGGGAAGATTCAGGGAACGGGTGAAGGAAGGCAAGCGGCAGCCACGGAAGATATTGACGCGAAGAAAGCGCATCTGAGGAAGGAAGGCCGGAGTCGAGCCTAATAGGCGATAAATATGACTCCGGCAGTGGAAATGCAGTGTGAAATGCTTGAAAAGGCGCAGCAAGCCAAGTACATCCGTACATTTGGCATTGGGTGAGGTTATAGCCGGCAATGGGATATGACCGTAAGATACTAAAATTGAAGCGCAGATACTTACGCGTTTCAGTAAGAAATGATTCGTTTACTATGACGTTAAAAGATAAAAGAAAAGTCTACGTGCTGACGACAGTGTACCAGGAGAAGTTAACGACCGTGATTCGGGTGGAAATTCCTGTAAGCCGGCTCTAGGTGAGGATTTATATCGTGAACTAGGGAGACGTGAATTGGGGAGACTGTATGACCACGAGTTATGATGTAAGCCATCTTATGTAGAAGTCTAGATGTTGATGTGAAGTGGACTATTTTGTATCACCTCGACGCTTACGGTATATAGAACAGCTGTGAGACCACGTGTGTGGGAGGCCTTATTGCCTCGCTCTCATGAGTCAAAAAGGCACTTCAACTCTTCTCTTTGTAAGTGCGCAAGTACCAATAGTGGGTATCGGGTACCGGCTTTTCTCCCGTTACTCAGATGCCTTATTGTATTTGTCAAAGCCGCTACTTCTATCCGAAAATATTCGTTCTTTCGAAATCAAATCATTCTTAAGTTTCCGCCTGCTTCAACTTGACTGCGCAGTCCATTGTCATTTGTTTTTCAATACTCCTGCCCCCTCCTACCCCTGCCACACGCCCCTGTGGCTGCTCGCAGGCTATTGTGCCAGTGGTGTACCAGTATTTTCTGCCCTTGGTGAGTCCCCACGACACATGCGTTGCCCGTTTCCAGACATGGCCTGCTACACCATGCAAACCTCTCACTTACGGAGACTAGATTTAAAATCCAATACACCGTGCTGCTTGGGTGTACCTGCAGATTTCGTTTGTTTGAAATAAATTTCTTCAGATCCTGGTGTTTTGGATACTTATAGAAGAGCCATCTTAACTTGTGTTTAGCTTATTCAACTGCTCACGTCTATAAATAAGAATTTTCAGCATTTACTAATGCATGAGGAATTAGAGGAAAACATGTAATGCCAATTATTTGTGACAGTGAGATTGATCTATTGTAATAGTAGCATAAAACCACTATCAGATGGACGTCATGTCTGTAATAAACCACTCTGATAACATTCTACTTGTTGCTATCCAATTTCGTGTACAAGATTGAAAGAACTTGTGATGCAGTATTGGAAAGTTTACCAAGGTCCGGGAAATAGGCAAAAGCAAAGGCATTGGAGCCATACACAACAGCCGACTTCATCACATTGAGGCGTGTAGCTGATATGCCACGTAGACGAAAAACACTGTCCATTAATTATACAGCATTGTGTTCGATGCGTTGAAAAGAAATGCACTTTGTAAGGGTTGTAGTCTTGCATGGTACGTGGAATAAAGACGTCTTGTATCACCTTTAAGTAGCTCACTTCATGAATTAGGTTGGCTTCATCTACAACATTGCCTTGAGGCGGTTCGCCGGTTGACGTATTGCAGGGGGTGTGAAACCACGAATTTCACGTTTAGCTGAACTACATTGCTTTGTTAATTGATAACGTAGCACGTGCTTGAAGGAAATACGCCTTGTTCGCGCTGCAGCCTTGTATTGTTCGTGGTGATGATATGAATCTGGTCCGACACTGGACTCCCCTCCTAGTCTTGTCCCTTCGCTCTCTGCTTCGAGTGGGAATGTGTCTGCAACGTCAGCTGTCGTGAGATTTGAAATATTCCATCTCGCGAACCACCCTTGCTTCTTCCATGGTTTCCCAATCAAGCTCTCCTAGTCTAGCCAAGCGATGCTGTCTCTTCATTCATACGAGTTCGGTAAGCGAGTGGCGCTGATGAACTTCCTTGCTGTGGTGTCTGAATTTAGCCGTTATTGATCGGAGAGCAAATGCTTGATGCACATTGCAGATGAGGCAAGTCCTTCTTTTCCCACTTGCACACTCCCCGATGGATCCCAGTACTTTTCAGCCCCGCTCCGCAAATATTTCGATCTTTCCCATGATGTACTTGAAGGAAGAGTATTGCTCTCATCTTTAAATACTCTTCGCCACTCTAATATCAATCCCGTCAATCTCATAATCATGAGATTGTTTCATCATATTCTTCCCGAAATATCATTTTTTAGAATAAGTTATAGCCCCCCAGTCATGACGCCAAGCTTTGCAGAAGTCAGGTTTGTGGCAGCCAGTCTTTGTTTTTTATGTCTCGACAGATGACCGAACGTCTACCAAATAATCATTGGTTACTGGGAAGTGATGTTGTTGACATATAAATGAGGAAAATAATATATGGCACTGATAACACTTTCTTGAGCAATGCAGGATTTAACCCATCCCGTGTCAGAACTTCTTCTGACGATTACTACTTCCTGCTCACGATCAGTGAATGTTTTGATCATCAAACTTTATTTTAATTTCACACGTTCGGAGCCTGAATATTAGCTTGTTGTGAAGAACCACGTCAAATACTTCCTTGGAATGAAATAAATCGTATCCTTTGGCATTTTCATGCCACCTGATTTATGTTGGTCTTGGAGAAATAGTCCTTGAGGAGTTGCTCATGATCTGCTTTTGCGTATTTTAACTAAAGGAATTGTGTCCATTTTGGAACAGCATTTATGCGCTCAAGAAAGAGAACGCTATTATCGGGCTGTAATTTTCTGCAAGATTCTGTTCGGTCACGTCTGTAAATACTGGGGTGACATGCACGCAGCTTTGCATTCCTTCGGTAACTTATATTCTTTCAATGAATCATTAAATTCAAATGGCATGGCCGGTAACATTTCTAATCATTTCTCAAAACATTCCAGGTTATGCGATAGTAAATTGCTTTTATTTGAATTCATTTGCTTGAATAGTCCTTTGCGGTCCCTCGCGGATTGGTTCATTAATCACAGGGAAATAGATGCATGGCTTGTTTACGTCATGGTTAAATAAACTTCTGAACAAGCCGTTTAAAATATGGCACCTGTGCCACGTGTGTTTACTTCCCATTTTATTCTTAATGAGCCCCGACGGTCGAATATTTCCTCTGCAGTACGGTGTCGGGAAAAACTGGCATCGAACCAAGTCGAATATGTTCACAAGTTTATTCATAGGTAGCGTTAATAGTTGCATGTCGGTTGACCTTTAGCCAACCCAACAAACAGTATGTTTCTGCGTCTGCCCGTCAAATGTCTTTCGAACTGCTATAGTTCGACTGCACCTTACCTTCCAGTCCACTAGAAGCCTGATGAAGCTTGATTGAAGTATCACCTGTTTGGTGAGCATCCAACCCACGCCTTTATAGAGTTCTATGGAGGCGTAATCTGTTATTGCATGCTACCCCGGAGTATGACTACTACGCCGTCCTGTTGCCCGAGATACACTCCACTGCTCCCGCACGGTGGCAATTGCATTAGACAGTGAATAAAAACCAACGTTTGCTACTTTGAAGACATTCCGTCGACTTATTCCCACCATGGGAAGAGCGAATTTCCACGAACACTCATCCATATTTCATATTCCGCATTCTTTGAAACAACAAAGAGGTTGTTATTATAGAGATTTCCTTAGCTTCCTGCATTTCTTCATCTCGTAAATTATTCCGAGCTCATGTTTATTTTGTCCAAAAATACTATTATGATATAAAACATTCTTTGTACGGTCGGAACTAGCGACACGCGTGAGCTCACTGAGAAATGTATTCGTTTCCCGGGGATATATCGCTCAACAATGTGAGGCGTAAGTAATCCTACTGCCAAGGGGGAGGAGGGAGGAGGGGTCCAGCCGGACAGGGACAATGCTGTTCCCCCTCGCCACTTGGGAGGGCGCCTCTCCCCCCGAAGATCCCCCCAGCAATCACAAGCACTTGCTGGTTTTGCCCTGAGTGTTAACTGAAAGAGTGCAATACTGTGTTTTTCGTAAATTTTGGGGCGCTGATTTTGTGGTGCAATTTCAGAGAACAATGCATTTCAAGGTGGCGGCATCTGCTGAGTCATGCTGGGGACAAGATTCTTAAAAGGGGCTTCAAACATTGTTGTAATTTATATTACATTGTGGAATATGCTCCAATTATTGTATTCTGTTTTAAATTACTTTTTCTTCGGTTCAAGTTAACGGCTGAATTGCCGCAGAGTCAAGCGATTCTTCAAATGGCCTCAACTGGTAATCGAATAAATTACAATGTTGGACTGTGTGCAGAAAAATATTGGAAAGTTCCTTGTTTCTCTCCTTCAGAGAAAGAGTTGTAATTTTGTCCGTATTTATCTATTTGCAGGCATATCTTTCTATATTATAATATTTAAGAACATGCACATTTTATGATGGCCCCAATGACTTATTCAGCTCCATGCATACCATAATTAGTATTTTTCTTTGTATTTAATATAATAATCTATTATATCAACGTCTCTTTGTCCTCTACATATTTGTATCTTAATCAACTACATCTTTATGGGTTTGATGTATTCAGTTTGTGTCGCAATGAAGAAGGTTATTCACTCGCAAACTCCATTGTTTTTCTCTGAATATTTCCCTGGTTAAAAAAAAAATATTGCCATCAGATGACCTTGGTTGTAAATGTTTGTGTTTCTTTACCGATATAGGTATTTATTATCATTGTAATGAGTGTGAACATGACGGGAGACGGAAGATGTTCTGCAGCTGCTGTGGTGCTTGAAATGTGGAGTGCTCTGCAAAAATGTGGGCGTTTTCTCTCGAGAGAACATTGATGTACTGATTGGAATTATTGAAAGTGGTTTTATTGTGGAGAAGGTGCACGACAGAAACCATTGCTTGTTGTCATGCACCATCGGAATGAAAAGAATAACTACATTTATCCACACCATGATACTCTACAGGTCGCTGAAAGGTTCTAGCAACCCCATTCATGTGCATGTGCAGAAAAATATTGAAAATCATTACAATTACAATTATCCGAGCACATACGTTGTGGGAATCAACCCTACAATCACCAAGATCATTCAAATATTTTATCACAACTGAACAAAAGTAAAACACTGTGCATGCAGAGGAAAGCTGGCGATAAGTACTTTAATTGCCAAGGCTGAAAGGTCGATGAGGACCACTTGTGGTCGCAGCTGGTTTTTCTTCAGATGATGGAGAATGAAGTTGTGTCTCCGGGCTCCCCTGCACCTTGGACCATCACGGCAAAAGGAAATCCAGAGAAAATTTCCAGGAGGAAATTAGTAAAAATAGCCGTTTAAAATAGTACCTTATAAAGTGAAGATGAAAAGCAGAGTATGTGCAGTGAGTACTCTAAACAAAAGAAACACGCTCTTGACATATTTCTTTCCTCTCCAAAAGCAGTTGAACCAACTCATGTAAAATAAGAAAAAGATAATTCTATCCAATACTTAAGCATCTATGAGGTTGGAATCAAAAGAACATGATCTAAAGTGTAAATTGACGGACGGAAAGACAACCTGTTACCGGAAGTCCCTCAAGAAGCGGTGAAAAGCCTGAATTCTATAATGAGGCAGGGAAGGAAATGCTACATTCGACAAAAGAAAAATATTACAAAATATGATGAATGACTCCAAACGTTTTCTGCTTCACCGAAGTCACGAAGTGTTCATAGAGATGTGAATGAGATCAGCTCTGCGAAATTCGCTCGATAGAACACTAAAAAGTGCGTTTCTGAGCTAGAAGTTTTGTGCACGCCAAAAAGTGAAATATTCTACCGAACGAGAAGGTGGAAGTAGTTCAGTAGTTATTCGGGGAACCAAACATTGGGAGATATTGTAAAAGCATGCTGGAAGAGAGATGGAGGGGAAAGTTTGGCCTTCGGAAAATATAGGAGACTCTCAATCACAGTTTTATCGAAGACCCTCTCCAAAAGCAATGGAGAGAGTTCTAAATTCCAAAGTAAGACAGGGGCATGTTAAAGGAAATAAAAATATCTCAATGAACATGCAAAATCATAGAAACACTGGACTCTTCCACGCGCAGTGAGCAATAAATTACAACTGAGATATACTGGGAAAAATTAAAATACGTAGTATAACTTTTTTACAAGGGACTTGGTGTTTTTTTATTTCTCGCGGCTGAGCTTAAAGCCACCGAGTGCGTCCACCGGGTTACGGATGGTGGGTCGACCTCTAGATATAGAGGTTAGCTGCGAGATAAGCGAGTTTACTCCTCATCGAATACGCAGTCGTGGACAAAAAGCGACGGCATTCCGAGGGGGTAATGGTCTAGACCTAGGTGAGGTAGGCCTCCAAATAATACAGAACCTGTGAAAATACCGTGACTTGGCGACGGGAGGCCGCCAACAATTACGCTTCCTAGCACCCGGAGGAGAGGGCAGCAGCTCTTCTTCACATGAGTGAAGGTGGATACCACAGTACTCATAGAACAGTGACACTCATTTCACTACAGGCGTGGTAACATTTACTTTAACGGCTGTAGTACTACGATGTGGAATGCAAGGGGAAACCTCTCATCAGTATGCAGCAGTTCATGACTAGCCTTTAAATTTGCCACCAGCCCGTTTTGAGAAATCTCGCAGTTTCCTCAATCATTTTCGGTTACATTTCAGCGTGTAACCTCAGCCAATTCAATAGTAATAGCTGCAATAGTGATACAGTTTATTTTCTCTTAAGAGATGCTTCACGTTGGATTTTTTTCTCTGGAAGTGTACCGTTCCGAACGCTACATTTCCCAATTCTGAAATGTAGTTACGAACAACTGCTCGCTGGAATGCCGTTCAAATTAGAAGATTAGAAGGTCGCTTACAAGAAGTCTTGCACTTTTGATCTTTACCGCTCCTCTCTCGATGACAAGCATCCGAGAGAGCGAATCGCAGTTCGATCAATCGAGAGGCGTGTCTGGTAAGTGCAACTGATATCGACCTGTCCCTGTCCGAGATCGAACTGGTCGACCCAAGGTATCGAATGCTCGCGAAGACCTCTTTGCCGGAAGCGAGTCCTTCTTTTCATGAGTCGCTCATGAAAAATGAACGGGTTTGTTTTTTGCTCTCAACCCACACGCGACAGTCCTCTCAGAGAGTTCTTTGAAGAACACATACATATATGTACACACATCCACATATGTACTGTAGGTATGTATGAGCGGCGACCGACCCTGGGGCTCGGACACAAAGGGGATGTCTCTCTTTTTTCCCCCGGCGCGCACCCTGACAATCCCCCAGGGTCCCCCCCCCCCCCCTCTGATGACGACGCCCGCCTCCCGGACCCGCCCCCGCCGCTGCAGAAAGAGAGCTCGCAGCCAACCACGGTTACGCACGCACGTTCGGCATTTGTTTTCGAGGGGGAGGGAGGAAGGCGATCGAACGCCCTCTCATTTGCAGCAATGCAGGAGACACCCCCCTCCGCCCCTCGCTGTGCTCGCATGGCGCGTGTGCTCACGCATGTTCCTCGAACACTTCGCTTCTAAAGCGAGTGCTGGGGGCCCACGGCGCCAGCGCAGGACCCCTTTGCCCTTTGGCTCCGTAAAGGCCACTCGCTCGTTACCTCTTTCCTTTGACTCCGCTCCCTTCGCCTTTTTCGCACCCACGAATGTTTTTTTGCGAGAACTTGCTCCGTTGCGGAGGGCAGAGGGAGGGGGGGGGGCACGTCTTCCAACCTTAGCACACACAGACACACACACCTGTTCGGCTCCTGTCACAACTTTTCTCTCTGAGATATTTTGGCAACCACAGTTCACACCGAGCAAGCTGCGATTGTGTCACCATGGCTGCGACAGAACGCACCAATCCACTCCTCTCTCTCTCCATCAATGACCACAGCATCTGAGGTGATCCGGACTCGCTGCAAGAATGCATTTGAACGTAAACACTTCTCTTCTCCACCTTAATTGCCCAAATTCTCCTTTAAATAAAGAAACCGCAAAACTCCGTGCAACCCTAAATTTCCTCTTTCTGATGGCCGCACCAGGCTCTCCATCTGCGCAGCCTGCCTCCTTTCTACTCTGCCAACGCAATCTGCTTCAACACCTCTTCCCCATCCTTTCCAAACAGTGCTACCGCATCAAGAATATCCCTTGTCTGCCCTTCTGTAACCTACAGACGCCCAGCCAACTTGGGCTGCGTTTTTAAAAGCACTCAAACTCTCCTCAAATCCTCACACACCATCGAAGCATTGCATCGTGCCCTACTGCAAAAGTCCATGAGTATTTTTCCACAAATGCCCAAGGGGAAAGTTTTTGCATGGGGCGATTAAAACTTGAAGAAAAGAGAATAAAACTTTCTCCAGGCGTGCTCGGGACACTTTTCAGCCACTGACTTCCGAAAGAGCAAATTCTGTTCGGATTTTCTTAAAAAGTAGGCCTTTCTAATCGGCGTTTTCTTCTCTTAGAATTTAAGGATATTCCTCTAGGCACACGGTTTCCATTTTTCGCAGAGGTAAATTATAAGTGTCCTTCCAAGTCTTGGTGGCCCATAATGTCGAAAATTCCCTTCACTACTGATATCATCAACATTTGCAAATAGAGATCTCCTACTTTCCAGACCGTTCACTCCGAATAAATATTTTAGCATAGACTTCAAAGAATAAATGCAAAAAAATATTGATAAAATCACCGGTTAACGCCAGCGAAGGTTCGCATCCATCAATATGACAACAGCTTTAAGCCATTTAAACATATTTTCCTTGTTTTCACCCACGAAATGCAGTAGCCTTCCATCTTCTTTTGGAGAGGAACGCACCTTCACCTTTTTCGTAGAATGTGAGTGACTATTGACTCACATTCTTCCATTTGTTCCAGCTCTCCACAAGTCAGCATGCTACGACGCCACAGTGAGACTATTCTTCCTTCTAGGTTTTCGCGGCGTGGAGCAGTGGAGAGTCGTGTTGGCCTTCACCTGAGAACACCAGCAGGAGTGCTGGCGAAACTCTTGTTAATGAAACATCTCACGGGAGGTCGCAATTATCGGCTGCCTCCGATATCTCCCGAGAAATACAAGCGTATTTGATAAGTTATCACTTTTCGGCGACCTCTGAAAATCTATTGTTTCCTTCTGACTCCCTCCTTCCGGATCAATGCTCGATTAAGTAAAATCAAGTGAAAAAGAAATACTATTGAAAACAGTTGCTAATCGCCTTAAGATTAATTTTATCTTTTCATAATTTTCCTTCAGTTACATCCCTGCCGGAATGAAAGTAAAATCAACTGAACCTTGAAATTTTACATTATTCATTGGTTAAGCCCGAACGGTTTCAACACTCCTGTGTCATTTTCATGGGATAGTAATTGTATTGAATAAAAGTATTGCCTCTTGAAAACGACACAAAAGTGTTGACACCGATCGTGCTGTACCCAATAATTAGTGTGGGGGACTACAAGGTTCCGTTGCTTCTACTCTGCATCATGAACTTCCACAATGTAAGCTCGCGAACCAATGATAATATTTGCCGATTCTTTCAATACTTGGCAAATCTTTGAAATTTGTCAACTCGCGCTTTAAGTGTTGACAGTCAACAAGCCTCGTTTGTCGCACATGAACGATGCAGAAACCTGGCGTCTAGCTGGTTAATTACTAAGCGACGCCTATTGACTATTCGCCCATCGTTGCTGCTCTTTCCTCGCAGATGCGTCGCTCCGTTTCATGTGCAATTGACTTGCGGATTCAATGAGATACCCTAGTCTCCCCTTCGCCCCGATGGATGGGTTTGCCTTATTTTTGGTTGAGCTATCCGATTGAGTTTGTGAAATAAAAAGAGCTGTGTTTTCTTCCGTTCTTCCATCCTTCAATTAAATCTCGGGTTATAAGCGGCGAAAAACTGATGTTTTTAACCCTTTCGGAAATGTCAGCTTGCTAAGGACTTGTAACGTCATCCACTTCGTCCAATCACAACTGAGCCCTTGAAGCCCCTTCGCCTTATCGCAATTGGGGACATACATCTGACTCTGCCAATGGGAGCGGTTACGACAGCATCTGTGCGAGCGGACCTTCAGAGAACCCCCCTCTACTCCCTTCCCTTCCCCTAAAAGCAGTCAAGGACGGGAGGAAAGTGACGTCAATGTTATCACAGCAGCATTTTCGGTGGGCGTCACCTTTTGCTTATTTTAATTTTTGATTTATGAGTGAATGGTTGTGGTTAGAAGATTAATTTTTCACCAGAATTCATTTTTTGTTTCCATCTAACGATTTCGCGTTCTACAAAATGGCGATTTCGGTTCAAAGTAAACGCCCCCCATCAACCATTTTGTGATCTGCATGCTGAATATTTCCCTCGAGGTGGTATATGGCATTACGGGTGGCGGGGCGTCGTTAAGTCCTCTCGCCTGATAGCCCGAGGGTCGAGAGAGGATTTTTCACCACCATGGATGTGTTGTGTTCTCGTCTGTTGCCAATTGTTGTTTACACCCCGATGTTAAAGGCCAAAAGTGCTGTCTTCAGTGGTAATGTCAAATAAAATAAATAAATAAATAAGTAAAAATTCTTGGCTCATGTAAGCAGTGCTTAAACGGAGTAGGTAGTATTTTTTTCCGTCGCCGTAAGAGTTCTGTCTCTGGTTGATAATGCGTTGATGGTTCACCCTTCTGCCACTCACCCTTCCGGTGGCGCCACTCGGAGGTGTTATGTGGTTGCAGATGAAAACGTTCCCGAATGCTGGCGTCGGACGAAGTCTTTGAAGACATGACGTCACGGCCGAGCAGTGTCCCTTCAAAGGGGCACGACACGTCAGGGTCCACAGAGAGAGAGAGAGCGACGACAAAGGGCTCTGGATTAAAAGGCGAAGGGGCCTGGAATATAAAACTCCCCCCCTCCCTCTCGCAGCAACGGGGAAAGGCGTCCATTTTGAAGTTGAGCTCATTACCTCCCGTGGTTCTCTCTACTCCTTAATGCAATCTTTCACACTCTTGCGATAAATTCCTCCGTGAACATTCTTAAGACATGTTATCCCCACGCTAAGACGATCCAGAACCAGACGAAACGCCCGAAACGGCTTAGCCAGGCCGAGTGATTCTTCGTCCCCCTTCCAGGTAACATTTCCTCCATCCGTTTGCTATGAGCTGCTCTTCGGATCAAAATATGGCCTTTCTTTCCTCTTCATCAATTTATGAATCTGGGATCAAAATATCTCCCATTTCTGCCTGTCGCTCAGGACACATTCTTGATTTCGCAGACCGATTTCGCTTTACTCTCCTTACTCATTGAATTCGAGTACTCATATGCGTTTCTGTTGGGATTCATTTGCTTCATGTGCCCCTAAACCTTTAATATGCCTTTGCTTACTGTCACTGCAAATTCCTGTGTATGGTTTGATTTTATGCTCGCTTTTATTTATGTTTTGTTCGCCAGTGGGCCTTGAGGATTTTCTTACTATAATTTGTTGTCTCGTCTTTATGATATTTCTGCCTCACATTGGAAAATAAAAGCAACAGTTTTTTTAAAACTCTTTCTATTCATGAACACAATACACACGTCATTGCGTCGGCCGTGTTTTGTTCGTCTTGCAAGGGAAGAAGCCCTCATGGCCTTTCTATCTTTCGCTTCGTATTTGCTGAAACGAGTCCCATTAACTGCCCTCCATTACGCTCGCCAACACAAACACTTTTCCCCTGTACCTACGACTTACTTCCTTGCCTTCACTTTGTCTCATTGTATCATTGTGGCGCTATGTCATTGTCAGTGTCTTCGTCTGTCCAAAGATTTGTTTTTACGTAGCACTCCATCCGCCTATTGGCTACTCTCTCTATTTTTCCGTTTTCTCTTTGATACACAGCTTTGACCTCTCAACCTCTTCCCTAGTTTTACATTACTGTTGGCTTCTTCTATCTTACGTCATTATATTTTAAAGAAATTCCAATTCCTGTTAATATTTTCCCGTGGATTCCTTCAGTCTCCCACAATGGCTTTTTCGATGTTCACCTTAAATATTACGGGAGGCAGTGCACAACCTTGTCTCACTCCAATCTCTGTTCTTGCTTCTCTACCATTGGTCCCTGATTTGATAACAGCCACCTGCTTTTCATACAACTTATGCATAATGTTTCGTTCATTGTTGGTCATCTCAATCCCTTTCAGACTACAATCATTTAAGGAGGTTGATCCGAAAAGTGGAAGTCATGTTTTTTTTATTTTCAACACTTATACAACTAATGTTCCTTTATCTAATACAGTAAATATAATTATACCAACCCATTCTTCTTTTTGCACAAATTGCATTTGAAATTTCACAGGATTAACGGCGAAAATGGCCATCACATGGGAATATAAAGTTTAAAAATATCATAGTGACATGTCATTTTTGCAAAAAACTGACATTTAATGCGTAATTTCACAAGGAATAAAATGACACGAAAAAAAGGTATCAACCCACCGTATTTTTCGCTAAATCCACCAATTTATGCGCTTATAGCAGACGAAATGCGTTAGTTGACTTCAAGTACCGCTGCGGTTGCTGTAGTCAAAATGGTTGGCGTATGAATAATATCATTACTAATGAGATATTAAAGAATATTTAAAGAAATATTATAACATAACGTTCGATAGTAATATTCTGGTGTTATACATTAGTAAATTCATTGAGTACATGAATTTATTTCTCTAATGTAAATGCGGAATTGACTCCATCGCCGAGCTGATTAAAATTATCATAAAAAATAAATCCTTCGATTTTACATCGTAGTTCTTGTGATACTTATGACTTTCAATAGCTTAGGTAATTTCCTTTGTGAAGTTAAGATCACTTATCAGGCATATACTCGTACTTAAATTAATAAGATTCCTTAGACAACTTGACTCAAGCAGTCGCGAGGCAACCTCCCAAATCACGCTGCTAAGAGCCTCCACAGATCCACAAACGTAATTAACGACGGTTTCTTTTTCCCCGTTCTCTTCTCTATATGAATCCTTAGGGCTTTTCCCTTTCTCCCTTGCTTTTCCTGAATCCGAATTAGTCAGCACCCATAGTTTCTTCAGATTCTCACTTTGAAGGTCTCCTGCGAGCCTCTCGGTATCTCTCCCGTTGAGTTGTCACAGATGGAACCACATCTCGGCTAGCACATCCAACTCCCTCCCTGCTGCCAATATTTCAGTCGTGAACTACCAGTGTCGATTGTTTGTGCGATCAGAACGATTTACATGAAATGTTTGCGCAGAGTGGGCGTCGATTGTTTTCTTGTCTGCTTGGTCGGTTAAGGCGGGGTTTCATGGACAATGAATCCTTCCCACGGCTCCTATCAATGAAATTAGGTCCTCCTTTTGGCGTTCGACAATCGCCCTGGAAAATAAAAGCAGCCGTGCTCGAAAAGGGAATACACTTCCAGCTTCCGCCACGACACTTCCCGCAGAAACGCGCTCTCGTCCCGAATATCCTCTTCTCAAGTCTTGTCTTGCTCTCAGGACGACGAGGAGGTGTCGCGGTGACACTGCCATGCCCGCCCGCCCGATTTCCCCGTCACTCACGAGTGCCACACCCGTTTACAGCACGTCCCGCCCAATTCAGGCCAGGATAGATCACGAGCGACGCTGATCCCCGTGATGCAATGCACGAATGAATTGGTCTGCTTATTATCTTCTTGGTCTATTCCCGAGTGCAGCGTCATTTACATGTAACTAACCATTTTAGGCAGGAACTAACGAAGTGGTGTTGACGCGGTGATCAGCGGAAGAGATAGAGTGCCTTAACTTCCCTATCGGGAAAGAAATGGGAATGATCCAGGAAGGGAATGGGACAAGACGGGTGTGTTGTTGAAACCGTATCCGTGGAATCTACATTTATTATTTGCATAAGCTCTATACTAACTGCAGCTCAGCACCAGCAGCGGCCAACTCCTCGCATGCCTGGGTGGGTGGTAGAGAGGACGCGATTGATGTCCTAACCCACCCAGGCTAAATAAAACATAAGTCAAGTCAAGTCAAGTCATGCCTGTTCACGTACCCGTCCACTCCAAGGAAACGAGGCACTTTCATGGCATCATCACGCCTTCGACACCGCTCTCCTCTCGATATCGGCCAGCTTCTTCGAATTCGCATACATCTTCCACATCCTTCACTACTTGCTCTCATTCAAGGCGTTCTTCCCATTCACTAGTCGCTCCAAGTCTGTCTTCATCAGGCCATCGTGTCTTAAGATATGGCCGATAGGATAGTCTTCTTTTAAAAGTTGTCAGCAGTCTTCTCTTCCCTCTCACTTCTTAGGACTCCTTCATTTGTTACTCCATTGGTCCATGTTATCTTCATCATTCTCTTGTAGCACCATTATTCCAAATTCTTGCAGTATATCCAGATGCTATCGTCCATGCCTCACTGCAGCAACGAAACACGCTCCAAACGATTTGTTCCCTCGGCCGCATTTCCAGCTGGAAGTAAGATTCTTCTTTTGGCAGGAAACCCTCTCCGCCTGCACTAATCCAATTCCTATTTACTTCTTGCTTCGCCCATCGCTAGCTTTATGGCTTCCCATAGATGGCGATACTTGCTCCTCTAACTTTTGATTCACTTGTCTTCGCCTCGTCTCTTCTAGCGAATGCGTGTATTGTTCCTTTTTACTTTCCTTAAAGAAATATCTGGTTAATGATTTTATCCACGTAAAATAATGATGCTTGTTGTATCATAATAATCACTTGATCCTCTTTCTGTCTCTGCCACTACGTCGTCGGAAGAGGGGGGCAGGAGGGGCCTCCCTAGGGGCCTCCTTATGGGCCTCCCCCCTTCCTCCCACCACAATTTGCCCCCAGCTCTCGATAAATGAGTAGCCTTCATTAGTAAAAAAATAAATTTCACTTTTTTCCCGCTTGCTTTTTGACACACAATCTCACACCTTCATACGCTCTTTTTATCGAAATTCTAGTCTCTGCCCCCTCATATCCGCAAAAAATGCGGGTCCTTTTCATAGGTGCCGGGCCCTTTTCAAGGATGGCCAGCGAAAATAGTTCCGACGGCCCTGGTCGTCGGACAGTCGGGGCGTGGTTTTTCCGGTGGACTCCGAAGTCTTCCGTTCGACGTCAACGAAAGCTTTCTAGTTAAACGCATTAGAATTCGAGATATGAAGCGGGAAACCTTGTCTCACTCCTTTCTGCATTCTTGCGACTTCGCTGCCTGGCCTAGTTTTAATCACTGGACTAAATAACAATAATCATTGAGTTTTATCCTGTGCAATGAGGTCTTTTACCATTTTTTATCGCCGAATCGGATAGAATTTGAAAAATAAAAACACCCGTTTTTTCTTTCGTTCTTCCATCCGTCAATTATTTCTCGAGTTATAAGCGGCGAACAAATGATGTTTTTCTTTCGGAAAAGTGGGCGTGGTGCAACCTCTGACGTATATCGACTTCGTCCAATCACAACTGAGCCCGCGAAGCTACTTTGCCTTTTAGCAATGGAGGGTGGGACACAGCTGACTTTGCCAATAGAAGCAGTTGCGACAGCATCTGTGCGAGCAGACCTTCCGTGAACCCCCCTCCACTCCCTTCCCTTCCACGAAAAGCAGTCAAGGATGGGAGGAAAATGACGTCAATGTTATCAAGGCAGCTTCTTCGGTGGGCGTCACCCTTTACTTATTTTAATTTTTGATTTATGAGTGAATGGTTGTGGTTATAAGATTAATTTTTTCACTAAAATTCATTTTTAGTTTCCATCTAACGATTTCGTGTACAAAATTGCGGTTTCGGTTCCGAGTAAACGCCCCCATTCCATTTTTTCCTTAGCCTTCATCTTTGACCCACACGCTGCCAGCCTTGTGGACTCAAAAATTCCATGCCATCTTCTTTTCGGTTTAGGAAGAGATTGGCTATCTTCTGGTATTACAGTCGAGTATATGCATCTGAGTCTCTCTTAAGTAAGCTTACTGGTAAAGTTGGCCAATTACCTGTAACACCTGCTTGGACTTCTGATGGCTTCTGTGATTTCTAAGATTCATATAGACCTGTTGGGGCCCACTCCTTAAGACTTAAAATTGCTTCTCTTCCTTACCACTTTTTTCGCTATTAAATGTTATTGCTATATTGCCTACGGCGTTTATTTCACCACAGCCCATTTCGTCAACAGTTGAGGCAAGAAGCGCGGTGGACAGGCATTGGCTGGGACGCTTCGAGCGTGTGCGGCGACGGCGAACGACCGCACCCCTGCACACTAGGGCGGATCGGAAAAATCGATTTTTCGCGGAGAAACTTGGCCCTCTGGAAAAAGTTGTCAAAGTGACTCAAAATGAGGCGAGAAAAATTTGGGGTCCCTAGGTCAACCCTAGACCCTCGCGCCGTGGCCATTTATGGGGAGGGGGGCTGAAAATGGAAAAAGTAATTTTTTTATAGCGGTTTCCTATGTATTTTGCCGAGTTACGGCCCTTTCGGGCAAAAATTTCGTCCATTTGTACGTATCTGCAGTCGTTAAGCCACAAATTGTGTATTTTGAGTGCGCGGCCGCGCATAATTATGCACCGCTCACGCAGCGTCGCGGCGCCTAACGGTCAGAAGGCCGCTCGCGCCTTCTGCCGGCTCGCGCCTCCTGCCTGGTCGCCGCCAACTCACAAACCTCATCACGGATGCGTCTTCCGTCGTTGGTCTAATTAATATTAGATAATTAAACAATTTCCTGGGAATAACAATTACGGAAGAACTGTATGAAAGTAATATAACACACCGTCATCATTCGGGGAGTAAAGAAACTCTCCCTGATGTTTAGCTCTAATCCCCTACTTCTACTATTATTTTTCAGTATGGAGAAAGAATACAAAAATAATTAAAGTAGTTACCAGAGCTCACCACGTTGTGGTACATACCTGCACTATGAAATCCCCCGCCCACACACCCACTCATAAAATAGAGGAACGAATTTCCTTTATCAGATTATATGCTCTCGAAAAAATAAGAAATTGGTCATTCTGTAGTACCAGTCGGTTTATCTGTGTGCAACTATTCGACTTTAAACATTATTTTCATTGAACACTAAGGTCATTATCGATTTTTTTATTTTTGAAGTCAAGCAAATAAATGTAAAACTTACTCACTATATCACAGCATGAACTGAGACTAAGTTTTGAAGGTTGGCATTTTGGTTCTGCTTTCTAGTATTTTCAGTATTTCTTATTGTATCTCGTTGCTGCGGATGCCAATGAAGCTTGGGTTACCTCTTTTACGAATATTTCAAAAGCTTGCGTGTGACAAGGACAATTGCGGTCCACAGTTGAACATTACTCAAGTAATTCTCGAATTTCTTCAGTCGTGAGATGCGATAGAGCACGAGTCTGTGTTCTCGTCCCATTCTATCGGCAGCTTGTAGTCTTCTGCATCAAATTTAAAATCTGTTAACTCAAAAGTTCTCGGATTTTCGTCGCACGCGTATTTCTTCGTGCCTCTAAGATTATTTTCCACGCATCTCTTCACACTTCCTCTCCATTGTCAGCAATCATTGGGAGGAGTAAATTTTCTGAGTGCCCAAAAAACCGTTTCTCTGAATAACAGGATCAATGACTCTTTTAAGATCTACTGGTAGATATCTTGATCGATTTAATAATTTCCATAAATTTACAGCACCGTCGTGTATTCAATGGTTTTTTTCACTGAAAACCAGATAGGTATGTATACTTTTTGAATGACACTAGATTTTATAAATTAGCACATGAATTTTCTTTCGACACGCATAGCCTCAGTTGTCGGCTGGCCGTAGTGAGTTAACGAGAATGAGCCACATTTTTTGGAGTTTATCTGGCCAAATTTTCCGAGCGAAGTCCTTGGGACACAGCATTAGAAATTTCCCGATGATACTGCTGATCACTGCTTAGCAATCTCAAGTCTTCTTCGTGGGACAATTTTGTTGGAACTGGCTCGAATCATATGATATGAAGAGTGTGGCAGTTTTGAAGGGTGGAGACAATAGGTCTTGCAAACAAATTTGGGCCCTTAGTCTAATATTTCTCTCAACTGCCGCAGTGTTAAGTCAATCAAGTGTAATTGGCAAATAGACCACTGTAAAGGACGTCGGAGTTTTGCTTCCAGCAAACAGATGATGCTTCCTTCCTGACCTGTATTCACTTTGGTGCCATCGCATCTAATCACTTTTAAATTTGAAAGTTCAATATTTTCTTTCGCAAAAAAATCAAGAATTGCAGATGTAATTTTTCTTGCAGATCCTTCTGTGCGGAGACAAAACCGAAAAATTGTTGTAAAGCCTGGCTTTACAACAAACAACACATGTTCCTCCCTAACCTTAGATTGATATGTCCTCTTGCCTATTTTCTCCAGTTTAATTGTTTCAACCATTCTGCCGTCAAAATACAGACCTTCAATTGCATTTTTTTATTCATCTGTCTTTGCTTTTGCTGAATCTAGCATCTTCTTTTACTGTCTTCGTAAGTAATACCGGTCCACTACCTTTCACCTGTCTTCCGGAGTTTTGAACTTCGAGTCGGATACAGTTGCGCTGACGATCATTGCTGCTGCTCTGAGGGACACGTCACCGGTCATTGCACATACCTACCTCCACCACAGTTGGCAATTGAAGACGCCTTTGCCTCGAAGGAGGTCCAGGTTGATTTTCAATCCTAATCGTATGAGGAACGTTGAGGTCCAAGTCAGTTGGTTCCTCGTCGGTTGAGTTTTCTCGAGATGTAGCGGAAAATAATTCTTCATGCTCACTTTTTACCTCTTCAACAATGAAAGATTTTGAGTCGACGATCTTCGACGATCCTCTTCTGAGGTTTTTCTTTAATCGTTGAGTTTCTGAGGCATCCAATCCACCGGATACCATCTTTCGTTTTGTCCTTTGATCCCTCAAAAATGCCGCTTCATTTGGCTGAACTTTATCCTCTTTCTAAATTTACACTCGCTAGTTCTTAGGCTCTGACACGCACAAATTTCACATCGTTTCTGGGATTCATTTAAAAATATATTAATTTTTTGTCGATTTGGCACCTTTCGTAAGCTTACTTGTATTTTTTCTAAAGCCGTAGTACGTCGTATGGTACCGTATAATCATTTTAATCACACCACGTTCCGGAATGATTTGGGATAGAGGTGCGTCTCCAAAGTTCGGACTGTCTTTTCGCTAACAGACTACTTGATAAACCGTAGGATCCCTTCCTGCGCTTTCGTATCTCAATACGTCGCGAACATAAAAAAAATATTTTACCACTTCTTTAAAAGTCGTTAACGTCCATTCGTTAATGTTGACGAGACAGGAAAAAAAGTTAAATTGTGTAGGGTTATATTAATTTCAAGTAATCTTTCCGTAATTGTTATTCCCAGGAAATTGTTTAATTATCTAATATTAATTAGACCAACGACGGAAGACGCATCCGTGATGAGGTTTGTGAGTTGGCGGCGACCAGGCAGGAGGCGCGAGCCGGCAGAAGGCGCGAGCGGCCTTCTGACCGTTAGGCGCCGCGACGCTGCGTGAGCGGTGCATAATTATGCGCGGCCGCGCACTCAAAATACACAATTTGTGGCTTAACGACTGCAGATACGTACAAATGGACGAAATTTTTGCCCGAAAGGGCCGTAACTCGGCAAAATACATAGGAAACCGCTATAAAAAAATTACTTTTTCCATTTTCAGCCCCCCTCCCCATAAATGGCCACGGCGCGAGGGTCTAGGGTTGACCTAGGGACCCCAAATTTTTCTCGCCTCATTTTGGGTCACTTTGACAACTTTTTCCAGAGGGCCAAGTTTCTCCGCGAAAAATCGATTTTTCCGATCCGCCCTACTGCACACCCAGGACGGCGCTCTGGCGGCAGTGGAGCGACTGTCCCGCCACAGCCGGAAGCTGTCGGCACCACTTAATTTTCTCCATCGCCACGAGTCGCGGTGGTTTCCCAGATTGGCAAGTGGCCCTGCCAGTGGTCCCGCACGTGCCCTGAGCAATTGCAGACACGTGCGACGGTCGCGTGCCGGATTCCTTTAACAGCGCCCTCCACTGCACTGCAAGCGCCCACGTGTTGCGCCTCGTCTCCAAGGGCGACCGCGTCTCAACAGAGCCTTAGGACCGAGGCGGAAATTGCTCCTAAATACATGTGTTCAGCGAATTGAAATGTATTTCGGTGAGCACAGATGCGATGGCCTGCAATCCTCCCCCCACTCTATCTTTCCTGCTGTTAGTGTCGGGAGTGTGTGGAGACAAGAGTTTTTTAGTTTTTCCCTCGGAGTCCTGAAGTCTTCCCTTCCTCTCCGAGGAATAAGCGGGGGACGTGTTCATTGGGGAAGTGCGTGGCGAGCACTGCCGTCGGGTAATCGAAACTTTCGTTTGTTCGCAACGCACTTCGGGTCCTTTTTTGCCAATCAAAATGCTCGAAAATAAATACAGATGCTCCGAATATAAATAAGGTGTTTCCGCGCGCATTAGTCCTTCAAATGAAAAGCCATCTTCTTCTGGAGTGTTCTAATATTTGACTATCATGCAACTATAACTGAATGATTTGCCTTCAGTCCCAGGCAGAGGTGAAATAACCAGGCAAAATCTACTAAGCCAAAACACACCACGTGTTATATTCATGGAATGCATCGTCATTACAGTGGATAGGTACATTTTCTATCGCAAAAGAGACTTAGGTAATGGTTATTGTGGAGAAAATTGGTAAGTAAAGGTTTCAAGCGAGATGGTTGGGGTATTCGATCTCGCTGCTTGCATTTGTAGTTATTTAAATGTGAATTCCAGCCATTCACCAACAACTGTGAGTTTCGGTAATGGCCGTGCTTGCAACCGAGGAAGTCCAAGGGGACCATGGGTATTTCATATCCTGATACCGATTCCCTATTGAACGGTTTAGAATAGTTTTTAGCTCTCATATTTAACTGTCCCCAATCTCCCTTACGGAAATCGAATTTCAAAGCGTATTTTCAGTTATTCCATTTAAATAATCCGCATCAACTTTGTATGCAAGCATTTTATTAGAAATCGTATACGACTCAGGTTAAAGGGCAAACAATTGTCAATTATTGAAATTTTATTCAATTGAAATACGGATGTAATAATTCCTGAAGTTATGCACTCACGCTAAAGAGTTTCACGATGGTGTCGATCTCACTGTGAGGGCAATCGAAGAAGTCGCGATGCATCGAGAGCATATGTCGCGGATGAATAAGGCACACCCATGGAATTGGCGATATTCATGCCCAGCTCATGGTATATGCCAATGCCGAGTTTCAACCAAACACTCAACTGTACAATAACGTCTGTCACGCGTACTCAACAGGTCTGGCTAACTTCTGAGTCAACCAGCAGAGATGCATGTTGAACCTCGAAGGGAGGAGATAATTAATAAATATTCATTGTTATAAGTAGTTTTGACGTTTCCCGTTAAGAGCCGGACCCAAGCTTGTGTTCTCAACCTGCATATTCTCTATCGGAATCTCAAATCTAACTTGCATCTTCTTAGAAGCCGGCAGGAAAGTGTACGGCAGGGTGCGAGTTAACACTAAGCATGTGCCACTTACATGCTCTAATGCTTACATGCACTACCGACTTAATGAGATGAATACCATGCAAGACACTAACTAAAAAATCCAATTTTCATCTAACATGCAAGGAAACATTTGAAAAAAAACTACTTACATGCATTAAATATGTTAAGAGCTCATGCTTGAATCTTCAAATATCCAAGATCTTGATCTAATCTGTTTCTTTCATTATTCTGTATTTGTGTAATGTCTGCGGTTGCATCTTCATTTCAATGTATTTTGTGAAGGGACATGGAAGCCTTGATGCTGTTATCATCGCAATTTGTTCGAGGAGGAAAGAGTATTTGGCTGCAATGCATATTATTTCTCTAATCTCATCCGATTACTGACATGGGGTCTTTCCCTCGAGGCGTACTCGTCTTGTTCTGCTGTGCCCCTGTCATTCGTGGCCTCCCACCCCTTTGTCTCTAGCAACGAAGTAAAACCTACCCCTTTCACATAACAATAAATTAGTCTCCTTCATCAAAGAAACTGAATTCAAAAAAGGGGTCGTTTACCTTATTTTTTCTATCGCCGAATCCGATAGAGTTTGTAAAATAAAAAGACCCGTATTTCCTTCCATTCTTCCATCCTTCAATTAGTAATCGGATTATAAGCGGCGAAAAACTGATTTTTTGAACCCTTTCAGAAGAGTGGGTGTGCATACGACCTCGTACGTCATCCACTTCGTCCAATCACAACTGAGGCCGCGAAGCTACTTCGCCTTATCGCAATGGGGGACGCACAGCTGACTCTGCGAATGGAAGTAGTGGCGACGGGATCTGTGCGAGCAGACCTTCCGACACACCCCTCCACTCCCTTCCCTTTCCCTGAAAGCTGTCAAGGACGGGAGTTGTTTGCCATCACCAACTTGTTTTGTGTGCAGAATTCTATAAGTTAATTGTAATTCCTCTCTCATTTAGATTTCCATCTTTACCTTCGCCAACGACAGCGTTCCAATCTCCTATAATAATTAAGTTACTTCTCCTTTTACGTGCTTTATTACTTCCGTGATATCCTTATAGACGTCTTCCACTTGTTCACATTCGTAGTCCGACGTAGGCATGTAAACTTGCACCACGATGGTATCTGTAGGCTTGGTCTCAATCTTCACCATTATAATCCTCTCACTGTACTGCAGGAAGATCTTCACGCGCAGTCCCGCACTCTTCCTGAGCATTATGCCTACTCCAGCGTTACCATTCAGTGATCCGGTGTGAATAATTCTATAAGTTCCACTCCAGAAGTCTCCTTCTTCGGGCCATCTCATTTCACTGATTTCTAATACATCGAGGTCCATTATCCGCATTTCCACCTTCAGGTTCTCCTGTCTCACGCAGGTCCTAAGTGATCGCACATTCCACGTTCCTACCCTAAAATGACTATCACACTTGACTAATGTACTCTCTCGGGTAGTCCCCGCCCGGAGATCCGAATGGGGGACTATTTTATTTCCGGAATATTTTACTCGAGAGGGTTCCATCACATTTTGATAAGCAAGAAAAGAGTGGAGTAGCTGCGACTCCTCGGGATAATAATGTGGTGGTTTGCCCTTGCCTTCCACATCGCAGTACTACAGCCGTTAAAGTAAATGTTACCACGCCTGCAGTGAAATGAGTGTCGCTGTACCGACCACTGTGGTCTCCACCTTCACTCATGTGAAGAAGAGCTGCTGCCCTCTCCTCCAGGTGCTAGGAAGCATAATTGTTGGCGGCCTCCCGTCGCCAAGTCCCGGCATCTTCACAGGTTTAATTAACTAGGAAAACTACTTGACGCCATTTTTAATAGGAAAGATTTCAGATTAGAACTTCGGGAGTTTTGATCTAACTTTTCATCAAGGCAGTCAAATATAGGGAAATGCCCTATCGCTTGCAAATCTGGCTGATCCCCTCTAAATTTCACTCATTTTTATTCATCCCTCTTCCCAAATAATGGAGTACTTACAATGTATTCCGGTTTCGGTCTAACTAACGTCAACTCTCCTTATTAACCTTACGTTGCACTTTACCCGTCTAATGAAGCCAAGTTTCTTAACGGCGGACCCACAAATTGTTTTTATGTGTGTTCCCCAAGTGAGTTTGGTGGTACTCCAAGGTACTGCATCAGGGTAAGGATTCCATGAAAATATCCTTGTTGAAATTGGAGAGGATGTCAGATGGGTTGGTGAAGAACAGTCTTGAATTTCGGAGCATCTTCCGTTCCAGAAGCTCCAAGTCTATAACTTGCTGATCCTAATGGCTGAGATGCCGTTTCTAAGATTTGATTCCTTTCGAAAATCTGTCTTTGGTATTTTTAAAAGAGCAATGAAATAAATATCTGCTGCGGTAATGAAGTGACGGGTTAGTGGAGGATCAGTTTGGGTGGTGAAGCACTAGATAGCGCTGATAGAGAGGAATATACGAACTGTAAACAGTTGATGTCGTCCCTTTTTGTGGACACCGGGAGAGAAGAAGTCGGAGACGAAGGGAATATCGGCAGTTGTTGGAAGGAAGAGGGCGCTGCTACTCCATCAAATGGCGAGGAAGCCGCCATATTGGAATTGATGGTGAGCAGATGAAGAAATGGAATCACGAAATGATAAATACTCGGTCAGCAAGCATTCTTATGAGCATTACAAATGGCAGGCTTAGATTAGAACAAGTGGGCGTACAAATTACAGTGTTTACGTGTCTGTTAGCGTTTTTGATGAAATTTCCTTTCCAGACGTTTCAGAAAGATGAGAATTATGACGGAGAATCTACTGAAGTGGTTTTAAAAACATCGTGTGGAGTTTCTTATTCCTTACGTGCGTAGATGCGGACAAAGGGAAGATGTGTGTAGCAAAGTGAAGGGGGAGAAGGAAACGGAGTGGAAATAATCGCGAAGTCATGACCGAATAATTAGAAATGCCATGGTGGCTTCTAATGAATTGATTGCAAGTGACCGATGCTATGCGCATCTAACACGTCGTATCATTGTTAAGTTTCATTGTGTTGGCCAGTGCACGCAGGTGGATGAGGAAGTGGGTGCATGATCCGCACACCTCATCCGCACACGGGTGTGGGGGACGGAAGACGACCCTCCGGTCTGCCATCCGCCGCCGGCTGCCTGTCTGACGTCATATGTGGATAGTGGGGGCGGGAGATGACAACTGCGAGGAGGCGACGCATCATGATGGCAGTGGGGGGGGGGGCTTTTAAAGTAAAACCCTTGCGGGGGAGAGAGAAGAGAGACAGACGGTCCCCAGGGCCCGGGCCGCCCCTCGCGCCGAACAAAAGTGGACCGTAACCAAATTACGGGGCCTCCCACTTGGATGTGGAATACGAAAAATGTGCGCGCGGAAGGGGGAGGGCCCGGGGGGTGGGTTAGGGGTGGGTTAGGGGGGTGGGCTCAGCCTCCCTCGCTGGATCTAGCCACGGCCTCCCTCTCTCTCCGTTTTTGCGGATGAACTGCAATAATCCTGCTCCGCATGTTCCACTTCGCGGTTCACTTTAAAAAATAGATCTGCCGGCCGCAAGACTCGATGATTTTTTGAAAATGTTTGTCTTTTGATATTTGGGCCATCCCACCAGTCAACGATGAAAGCACGGTGAAGTCAATTTCTCCTTTTGCCACACTTACAAATAATTCTGACCCTTATCATCTACGCAATAACCTGCAAGCCACGGAGCGGGTGTGTGGCGGGGGGTGAAGATCACCGAACATGCTTCCATGGAAGCATGTTTATCCTCTCACCCTGTTGACTCCTGTATTCCATCCGATCCCTCCATCAACGCTATCTATATTTTCCGCTGGAAGTACCGTAATCTTGGACGCATTGCTTCTCACCTCCAGTCCTGCGTCGCATCTTGCGGATTCAAGGAATGCCTCCGATGCGAATTGCACTTCCCACACTCTGTCCGCCTCTAGTTCGGACGCTTCACTTGCGCTACCGCCGCCTGAGGGAATCCTCCCAGCGAATGCCTTCCTTCCAGAGGACACCCCGAAGACGCGCCTCTGCCCTTTCGCCCACTCCCTGCACTCCCTCCTTTCCCCCCACTCTCTTGGCAGTGCACCCCTCCGGCCCGAGTTCGAACACCGACTGCGGTGCTCATCTGTTGCCTTACCTATCTGCGAACGAATGATATTTGACAGCCGTGAACTAATTCAGCGTATGACATCGACATACTGCGTGTCGACGGATCTACATCTACATATCTACACGATACCCTGCAAACCACCGCGAGGGTGTGTGGCAGGGGATAAGATCACCAGGCATGCACTACTAACATGCAAACAAGCAACTATAGGGTCTCATACAACTCGATTGTCTCTGTGCAACTGTCATGCAACTAGATCGTCTCTATGCAACTGTCATGCAACTAGATTGACGGATCAACTCCACGTGCCAGTGGGCACTAACGTGCCTTCGAGGCAAGAGACGATGGTCGTATTCGGGGATGTGGAGCAAACAATGCTTTTATTGTCAATCTCCCTACTTAGATTTCATTCCGTACGTCGCAAGGAACTTTAAATCGTGTATTTTTTTACGCCCATGACGCCACGGTTCCGACGAGATCTGTTCGTGAACTTGATTATAAATCACGCACACAGAAGGCAAGGTTGGCACGAATGGGTGAGGATGGGTAATGCCAAGGGCGGTGGCAAGGCCTCCAGTGCATTCCGAGGAGACGATATTGCCCGCGACGCTGTTTCCAGGTAACCCGTGAGGGAAAAATGTCCCACTGCACTTATACGGTGAATGGTTGAACCGGAGAGTAATGATTCACTAATGTCTTGGGTGCAGGTGGACTTCAATGCAAGCAGAGTTCCGCTCCTCAACGCACCAACTAGAGCAGCTTCAAATGCCGCAGATTCAGGTTTATTACAAAGGACTGTAAAATTACTGAATGAGAAATATGAAGAGTGTGTTTGCAGTTTTTACGGAGAGTCAACAATCGGAGAAGTCCCGGTCTGGGATTCAAGACGGAGAATGACCCTGAGCGACACACAAAACACCTTTTAACCTCTCAGTTCGATGAATTGTGCATTTGACATATTATCGATCAGTAGTTAACTACATATTACTTTCCTGTGCAATGGTGGGTAGCGTTACTTTGTGGAACTCCTTCATGGTGAACACAAGGGAGAAAAAGTACTTTGCTGGTCCACAGGATAGAATTTTTATTGCTTTTCATTATATTGCAATAAAAATTATATACTTACCTGTGGCTGAAATTAGTAACAACATGGCACCTTGTGTAATTATTAGTTAATTAATGTATATATATTTAAATATTATTGAATTCAATTAATCAATCGTTGCATCATTGCTCCTTTATGATATCGACGAAAAAGAAAACGGAGGCTTGGATTGAGAAGGGAGCCCTCGCCAATGCGAATGCCAATCCAACGCCCTCTGGTGGAGTGCAGGAGGAGTCGACGGTCGAAGGAACGGACGCTGAGCTTCAATGTTGCTACTTGCGCTGCTAAATGCAAGCTTCCCGCCCCTGGCCCCTAGGGCTGGAGAGAATTGTTGACGCAGGGGGGGGATAGGAGGAGGGACCACACCCCTCTCGATCGCATCGCCCCCTCGTCAAAATCCCATTCCGAGCGCCCCCCGGCCTTTCATCATCATCCTATTTGCCCCACCCCTCCCTCGGCGGCTGAAGCAGGGCCCCCTCTCCCCTCCAGGGCCCATCCAGGGCCCCCACGCGACACTCTCTCTCGTCGTCCGGAGCATTCCCCCGCAGTTGACATTCGGTCCAGCCAGAATCCCGGTCGTGAATGTGCACGCCTTTCGGGCCCTCTCCGCAAAGGCCCGAAAGACTTGCAATGACGAGACAGTGAGTTTAAAGCTCACTGTGATAACAGCGTCACAATGGGCAGAGCCGTATTTTGCAGTGGCCGGGACACAATGCCCCAATTTTCAGTGTGATCCCAGTGGGGATTGCATTTCAGCCTCTTGCCTGAATTTAGAGGCGGGCATTTCTAGGCAACCGGGAGGTTTTTGGCCGCCCCTCTGTGGTCGACGTTTCCGTTGCAGTATTCAACAAATTAAAACACAACTTTTGAGCATCGATTTCAGAAATTGATTGCGCACATTATTCTAGCAGACGTTTCGATGCGGAATCTACGTGCTTCTTTAGCAACCATTCGGAGATTAAAGATCGGTGACATTTATAGCAACATTAGTCCAGGATGCTGGAGCGATAGCCGAATAGCAACAATTTCCAGGAAATTCCATTTTTCGCACATTGTTTGGTGAGCGATCATTTCGGGCGAGCACCTGCCGAGTGCGCTGCCGTCTGGCGGCGAATCGAGGGCCCCAGGGGGCCATTCACGCATCGCGAACGCCCCCAATTAGGGCCCCCCGCTCGGCACAAAGCCCTTCCGCATTAACTATCCATTATCCCCAGGGGCCCTGAAATCACTCGCCCCAGGGCCCACTCTCGCAGAGGGGCCTATTCGAATCCCGACTCGGCGGAGAGCGACCCTTTGAAGCAGAGGGCTTGCAATGACGCGGGCCCGTGTCATTCGATGGACATGGCTTTCCTCGAACGTGTTTCAATATACTTCATGGGGAACTGATTACGACACTTGGTGCCACGGAGCACAGGTATACCATGTGGTATGCCCGGTATTTAGCATGCGCGAGCACAAGGACGCATTATATGATATCATTCATAACGCAATGAGGCATTCCTTAAGGTTCTGGTCCTACTGTGGGCTTGTGCTGTGCACTAATGCGCTCAACTGTCCACCCCTGCGCCGGGCAGCGAGGCTGGAGCGATTGGCGACTGCGTGCTAAGTTATCGGTCAGGTACATAAAGGGTAGATATAGGGAAGGAGTGATGGGTGTGAGGAAAGGATGCTGCTGAGTGAGCGAAGCGGATGTCACCAAGTTGGCGTAGCAGGTGGAGCAGGAAGGAAGACAAAGACTGGAAGGGGAGAATGCGACAACGACAATGTGAAGATGACAGGGGACAACATGAGGATGTGGCAATACGCTTACGAGGGAATGGAAGTGGAGGAAGGGAAGAGGGTGCTAAGGGAGGATACGGACGCTAATTACTCGAAGGAATGCTACCCACCAGCATCAAGAAATGGAAGGCGAATCAAGCGCAAGGGAGGCACCGACGGAAGAGGTCAGGCTGGAGGAAAACTGTAAGATAGTGAACGTAAGATCAGAGGATTGGGCACGGCAGTGGAAAAGGGTGAGTGAAGACGAGGAATCGGAGAGGGCCGTCGAAAGGGCGTTGCGATGCGGCTCTCACCAGGACACGTAGGAAGATGGGGAAGAGGGATTGCTTGCCTGGGATTGTTGTGGTACATGTGTGAGGAGAGGGTTTTGACGGAGGGTTTCGTAAAATCTGTACTAATACCTGCAACGTGAAAGATGATAACAGTGGACGATTACAGGATTGTAATTATGTCTCACTTGCGGCGAAGATCGAATCATTCACGGAGGAACGGAAAAAAGAGCAAACGAGAGAGATTATTAGGTGAAGCTCAGTTAAAATTTCGATCGGATAGAGAGATGCGATTGCAGTGATGAGGATATTGGTGGAAAGAAACATAGTCGTCGGTATGTGTTTGCGCGTTAGATAAGGTTGAGAGAGGAAATATGGGGGGTGACGGGTGGCTCTCGAAGAGGCTGGCCTGAAATGTGTTCGTGGGGGCACAAGTGGGTGGTGGGGAGTTGAGTTGGTGGGGGCGGGACTCTTATCACAGCCGCAAACCTGCGGGGGGAGGGAGGCATAAGGCGATGCGGGAGTGAGGGCATCAGAATTAAGGCGCTCGCAGGCGATCAATCGCTGATCATCTGCCCATACTATTTAGTATTCGGCGAACAATGAATGGGACTTACGACTGATTCGCGAAAAGAACCAAGGACCACTCCAGTTGCTTATAGGAGGACACCAGAGTGTGATTATGCTGTGTTGTCTTTAAGCACATGTTAAACTGCTCTCTGAAGGTCGTTAGATGACGTAGTATCATGAGGTACAATTCAATTTTGACAACATCAAAGGAATTTTTAATCAATAAAATCAATTAGAAACCTATTTCCTGTATTTAAATTACGTTTCATTATGCTAATAAATTTTCCTGGCCCATGGCTGTCACCTTTTTTTTCTGAGCCATATCGTTATATAATTAAGGAGTTAATATTTTGCGTACATTCTTAGAGACAATCATGTGCTTGATTCCCGTTCAGCATGCTCGTTGAAGGCAGGAATGCAGTACTTTTAGTCACTCAAATCACTATTCACCATTCCTCCCTAGCGCAGAGGCAGTGCAACTGCCAGTCTTTCATTTTTTACGAGAATCCTAGTTTGTCAACTCGAGGAAATAAACCCTGCCGAAATTTGAATCATAATTAAATTTTATTTATAACCTAAGCCTTGACCTCCAAGGGACTTTGACCGACAATGCCTTCCAAGTGTCAACCATTTACGCTGTTTTTCATGTGCTTTGAGTGAAAAGCACGAATTATCAAGACAAATACGTCACTCATTTCACAATGGTCGTCCTCTTTCCGGATATCTCGCTAAGATTCTGCGAGGAAGTTTTGCTGTTCTGAATTTGCATGGAGCCCATTTTCTCCTGGTCTTGTATTTCTCCTTGTAACTATTAAGTCACACTAGAAAATAAAATAGTCATGCCTTTAGTAAGAATATTTTCGTATCAACGATGTGACAAGTCTTTGTTTTTAAGTTTTGTTTTCAAATCACAACTGAGATGATTGCAGTTATCTCCATGCATATTTCTCCGGCATCTACTGTTGTTAATTCCCACAGTGAAGGGCTGAAAATTTGCCTAACATTGCGATAAGGTCTTTATTATGGTTCCCTTAAGATGGAATACTTCAACTTGGTGATTCCCCAAGGTTCTTTTTTATGAAAAAACATGACCCAGCTTCCGATATCAGATATCTTAAGGTGAAAAACCTTAAGTTATTACATACGTTGAATTGATGTAGGGAGAGAGGGAGAAGGATTCCATAGGATTTATTTTCGAAATGCAAAATGCTCCAGGACCCTGTTATGATTTTTTTCAATTAAATGTTTTGAATATGTAAGCTTCTGTTTGTCGCCCCGTGTTCCTTAGCTCGCCATTCGCGATACGTTTGTCGGCCTTTACATTTCCATTTTAATTTGTGAACACCGTTATCTCCATCCAATATTCTGTCCGGTGGGCGAGAAGTTTTAGCCGACTAGATTATTTTAATAAGCTGTTTTAATATATTCCATTGGTATTCTCTTCCTAATCATCCTCGAATTGTCTCCCAGATTCAAAATCATACGCCAGTTGGCAAAGAAATTCTGAGATGGTTTAAAATTATAAACATCATTTATCACCATATTCGTTGATTTCAAGCAGTAAAGTTTGTCCACTAACTGCTCTTGGTAAACTATGCTTTGAGCTGTTCTTAATTATATAAAGTTTTATTGCTATTGGTGGTGAATATGGGAATGGTTACTAACCTGTGAATCATGGTGTGAATGGCTGACAGCAGTATGGGAGAAATAATGTCTGGAATTGAAAAGGATCACGTGGTCCGTCCGTATGTGAGTTTCCCTGAAAATATAAAGTTGAAACTGCTGTAGAATCTTGATAAAGTTAGATCAAGGAAACTGAAGAAGTTATTTACATCTATTTCATTGCAAAAATTTACGTGCACGGTAAATGAGGTTCATCTACATCTACACGATACTCTGAAAGCCACCACGAGAGTGTGTGGCAGTGGGTGAAGATCACCAAGCATTCACTATTGACGTGCAAACAAGCAACTATAGGGTCTCATGCAACTAGATTGTTTGTATCTATAGTTTTTAAGGGGTAAATACATGCATCATGCACTACAGACTACTCTAAAATATTTCACCTACCTATCCCTTTGCTATGCTGCCTATCTTCTCTTATAGTATGGGGAAATTGCCATTCTGAATCTATCGGTTCGACAATCTATCTCTCTAATCTTATTTATCTGGTCGAATTAGCATATAACTCTGGTGTTTTTAATTTGTGCCTAACGTATTCAGTAAAGCTATCCGATTGAAATTTCTCTAATAGATTTAATCTGTACCTTAACCTACGCTCTGATAATGATTCCAACCCTAATTCTTGTATAAATTCTGAAACACTACTCAACCTATCGTAACACCTTTTAACGAACCTAGCTGCTCTACGCTGCACCATGTCTACTTCTCTGATCCAACCTAATTCATTCGGATCCCATAAACTGGCAACATACTCAAGGTGGGGCCTAACTAGTGAAAAGTAACATCGCTCTTTTGTCTTCTCATCACATTTCCCAAGTACTCTTTTTATAAATCCTAGCTTTCTCTTCGCTAGGCCGCATATTTTCCGGATGTGTCTTCCCAGCGATAAATCTTAAGTGATCGTTACACCTAACTACCTTATGGTTTCAACGTTTTCGATCATCGTGTTACTTATTTCATAGGTACGCTCTATCGAATTATTGAATAAGACCTTGTGTAGTTGTAGACGTGTTTCATTTCAAAATATGATTCGGTTCCACCTGAGACCTGTCCGAGCGGCGTTTGGCTGCGATGCACAGAAGGAGGAGGAACATGCTCCTTCGTGAAGGGCGGAGAGTTGCAGAAGTGCTTGCGGATAAGGGCTTTGCCCGAAATATGTTCCCATCCCTCGTGACAATACTTAGGGGACAACAACACCAACCAGCTTTGCAACGGGAAAACATCAGCCGTGACGGTCTGTGGAATGAGGTATCGTTCCGGGTACAGTAGACCACTCCATCTACATAATACCCTGCAAGCCACCATAAAGGTGTGTGGCAGGGGGTGACTTAACACCAGAAATGCGTCGTGCTTTCAAAGGATTAGCAGCAGGCAACCATCTGTAGAGGCAGAGGACACTTGCTGTTGGCGCGACTAAGGGGAGAATTCCTCCGAATTAAGGCAGTGGTTGCCGAGCCATTTGATGATGCAAACTCCAGGCAGGCGCACGAGTAATTTCTGCTCTGGAGAAAGATCTTTCGCGGATGAATAGCCTCGAAGATGGAGTCTCGACCTGGGACATGCGGTGCAGCTGAAAGTTGGCAGCACTGGCGATGGGTGTCCATCCGCAAGGCATTCAGCGCAAAGGTCGCCAACCTGACAGATACTCCCCTGAATATGGCGCAATGGAGGCCTTCCCTCTGGAAAGGAGGCTTTCTTTGCTCCTGGACTGGACGCAGAGAATAACTTCACAGACGGGTACATACCACCAGATTTTATGATTTTGGACATGTGCCTGATGAGATGCCGCTAAGGCGAAACTAGCTGCACCTCCGTATAGTGCCGTTTCTTCTTCTTGAATAATAAAAATAACTTGTAGTGGAAGGCTCTCCCTTCCCCCCCCCCCCCACACTTCGTCAGAATCTTCAAGCCCTGTCGAGCTCATGGCTGATAGGGAGAAGCAGCATTTTGTGACCCAGATAGGAGGACCTGTCCAGCCCGAAGAATTACCATCGCGCCTCTCGATGTCATTTTATGTACACCTCTGTCGTGAACCACCTACCAAGCACGTATGGTCAGAACACATCTCGGGACAAATTCACTCTTGTAAGATGCTACTTGATGAGGCATTGACCCTGTGGATAAGGCATTTGATATCAACTCCCATGACCTGCTTAAGCCCCGATCAAGGGGCTTGCCTCCCAGAGTCCAAAACTCGAGTCGACCTTACGTTCGAGATAATTACAGGTGGAGGGATTCCACCGCAGGTGTTTCCATTTCCATTTTCTACTTGTTACACAGCTTTAAAAGTTCCTCATATCTTGAAGGAGTTGCTTCAATTTTTATTCGCACCAGTATTATCTAATCATATTTTGGTTTCTAAATTAGTTTCTGTAAGTAGGTAAGGCAGCACAATATTATACGCAAAAGGTTAAATTACTCGTAGACGAATATAATAAATATCTTTGACATTTATGCTGTCAGTCTAAAAGATGTTTACTATTAGTATGATAAGCCATTTCTTCAACTAATTTATATATCCCTCTAAATTTATAAGGCATTGTACATCCCTAACGAGTATTGTAAATGTTTTTGGCAATGAATTGCAAAGCAAATCGTGCGGTCTCAGAGATAACTGTGTGAAATGTCTCCATTGTGGGAAAGGGAACAAACTATGCAACTAGAAAGGTTTTTATTTACTTACAAATAATTTCACGGCGTTACATTCTCCCAGATTCAAGATAACTATAGTAATTTCTATCCTCAAAATAGCCTGGAAACGACCACTAAAATGTACTGTTGCGTTTATTACGCAATTGTCTGAAATAAAAAGTGTAGGAGTACCCTCTGTCTGTATGAATCATCACTAACCGTTGCAACGTGAAGAAATCTTTGTTTATGAGCACTGGAAGGTTTTTCTGCTCTCTTTGTGGTCTGTCTGTGCTATTCAGTATCATACTGCTTGGTTACCCACCCACACTTCGGATCATCGTCTGTTATCCTTGACGACCAGTTTTGGTTATTTTGTCAATCAGCCACTCAGCATGAAATGTCTAAGTATATTTTTTTATCCGTTTTTATGTTACGGGTTACTAATGAAATGGAATTTCTTTCAATTTCAGTCAACAATAATCATTCACTGTTACTGCTTGCAGAGAGTGGAATAGTATTAACTCTTCGAATAGGAACACGCCATCATTGCATTCATTCAAGAGGAAGCTACACAAAACATTTCTTACCATACAGCAATCTGGGTAGTGATAACGACACTCACCAGTGAAAACTATCATCTATTTTCTGTTTTTTATGTCTTGTTTGTTATTTTTATTTGAATTTTTTGTATTTATTCTTTATTTTTCCATTTGAATTTGCATATTTTTTTATAGTTTTATCGCTTTCTGAACGAGACATCAGCTTTTCTGTCAGTAGCTTTTCGCATGTTTTACTATTAGTATGATAAGCCATTTCCTCAACTAATTTATATATCCCCCCCCTTCCTTGTGTGGGCGTTTCCCTGCAGTGGGTTTTTTCGTTGATATGGATATTTGCTCCAATCCTCTCGTTTTTCCCACACACGTGACTCTTTTACAACACATTTTCTTTTCTTTTATTATAATTTAAATTGACATTAAACTTTTAAAGCGTATTTTTAATAGATATTTTATGTTGTTGATTGCAATTATGATATTTATTGTATTTTGTTTCATAACATGGATGTTAGATTGACGATGGGTCAGGTGGAAGAGGGGAGTTTACGGCCACAACCTCGCCCGAATATAGACAATTTATTATTACTAACAATATCACGTACCTACGCTCACGCAAATGCTATCCTTACGGGCTAGCGTGGATATTAAACTTTGGTCCATATCAAATCTTAGTTTCCATAATTCCCTCCGCGCCCACTGATTGCTGGCTGCCACATTGCATTCACTGCATTACATGAAGCGTACTACATGCATCTGTGGCCAGAATTTAAGAGCTGTATACATGGTAGTATACACTCTTAATTCTAATAAAATTAGGCATAACATCATATATGTAACGCATTAAAATGAAATTGATTCTGTGACTTCATGAAGTAATGTTTGCTTGGAGGTGTTATAAAAAAGCATCAATTAATTAGTAATTAGTTTAATTACAATAATGTGGAGAATAATGAAGCGAAAAGTGATAGATGCTCAATAGAAGAAATAAGATAACTTAAAGGGTTTTAGAATAATAAGTGAGAGTTGCTTCCAACCTATTGCGGCCAGTGGCGACGAAGTGTGGCCGACCGAAATAACGGAACTAGTCGTCTGCTCTTTCCAGATGAGCAGCAGCGGAGGTCGTTATTCTGGAGATTCCGATGCGCTCTTTTCCCTTCCGCTGTCACGTGACTCCTCAGTGCTCGTATCCGCCGCCGCTGCTGCCACCGCCGGCGGCCAGCGGCAACCCATGAATATGCTGATCAGCCTTTGCGATTGGGCCCACGGAGGGCGTATCCAATTTCGACCCCCGGAAGGAAGACACGAGACCAGCCACTCAAAACGGGAACTGCAAACTTTGTTCTTCTGATTCGCTATTACGGCGAGAGAGAGAGAGAGGCAATTTGTTTTGTGATTCCCTGGGGAGGTCGAGGGATAGCAATCTGAGGGGTAATGCAGGGTACCTGCCTCGCCGTATGCTGCTCCCGAAACATGGCCGGCGCGCGCATCCAGGAGAGACTCAGGCGATGCGGAACCTCTTTAAGATCGGAGCTCAAGGAGCCAGTGCAACGAAAACGTCGGCTCTCGTGAAAAGGGTCCTTTCAGAATTCTCTAAGTACCTAACTGGAGCTCATCGCGGTGTTTTAAAATGAACACATCGTGATTTTGTAGCATTAGTTTATAAGTTTTCACCGCAAAATGGGGGCGTTTGCCATATTTTTTATCGCCGAATCCGATAGAGTTTGTAAAATAAAAAAACCCGTGTTTTTCTTCCGTTTTTCGATCCGTCAATTAAGTCTCGAGTTTCAAGCGGCGAAAAACTGATGTTATTAACCCTATCGGGATAGTAGGCGTGCATACGACCTGTTACGTCATCCACTTCGTCCAATCACAACTGGATTGCGAAGCCGCCTTATCGCAATGAGGGACACACAGCTGCCTCTGCCAATGGGAGCGGTTGCGACAGGATCTGTGCGTGCAGACCTTCCGACACTCCACTCCATTCCCTTCCCCTAAAAGCAGTCAAGGAAGAGAGGAAAATGACGTCAATGTTATCAAAGCAAACGTTTCGGCTGACGTCACCGTTTGCTTATTTTAATTGTTGATTTATGAATGAATGGCTCTGGTTAAGAGGATTAATTTTTTCACTAAAATTCATTTTTCGTTTCCATCTAACGATTTCGTGTTCAACAAAATAGCAATTTAGTAAACACTTCATTGTCACAATTTTAACAGCTGTTCATTTAACACTCGATGAATTTTTGCTTGTCACTAACTAGTTTCTGGACAAATAAGCTTATTTTAGCAAATGCGCGGATTTTCTTAGTGACAATTCTTTTATTACCTCCCCCAAGGATCCAACCCAATTTTTTCAGAGAAGCATCAGGAAGGCCGTAGCGTCATGTGCGGGACTTTTTAACGAAAGGGAGAAATTTAAGTTAATTCAAATGAATCCCCTTCCCCCCAGATTATTTGGCCTCCCCAAACTTCACAAAGAGGGAGTTCCTATCAGACCCGTGCTCTCAAACATCGGAGCACCGACCCACAAATTGGCAGCCAAATTCAACGGCATCTTTAGAGACCTCACCTCCTTCACCTCTAAATATAGTATCACGAACTCCTTCCAACTAGCAGATTGCCTTAATGAAATCAACCTACCAAAGAACTGCAGGTTGGTATCCTTCGATGTCGATAATCTTTTCACTTCGGTCCCCACTGACACTCAGATTGACGAGAGACATACTACAAGATTCGCTAGTCAACAACGTCATGGTGGACTAATTTCAATCCGTCCTGGAAACCTGCATCCAACAGAATTATTTCCTTTTTAACGGCAAATTTTACCACCAGACGGAGGGCCTAGCCATGGGCTCACCCCTTTCCCCATTGCTGGCCGAGATTTTTATGGATAATTTAGAATCTTAACTTTTTAATTCTGGACATATTCTTTTAAACAATGTGACGTATTGGTTCAGGTATGTGGACGATGTGTTATGCTGCTGGTCCGGTAGCAATCGTCAGTTGGACTGTTTTTTAAATCTTTTAAATAGCCAACACCGTCGTATCAATTTTAAGATGGAGAGAGACATTGAAGGACGGTTGAACTTCCTTGATTTGGAGATATCTATAGTTAACGGCAGACACAGTTTCGGTGTATTTCGAAAACAGTGCTACAACGGCTCAGTTATTCCAATGGACTCTTGTCCTCCCATGTCTCACAAGCTTGCAGCTTTCAACTCGTTAATTCACAGACTGGTGACCTAACCTTTGCAGCCCCCTGAGTTTAACAGAGAGTTGGAGATAATTAGGCACATTGCTTCCACGAATGGCTATCAAGGACATATAATCGATAGAATTCTGCGTAAAAAACGCCAGAAGTTGGCCATCAGGAACATTTACATTCCTACAGTGCCCCCACTAGAACCTAGAAAGTGGTGTAGATTGCCTTATATTGGCAATCTCTCTTCCAAAATAGCCAAAAATTTTCCAAAAGACAAATTCAGAATCTCCTTTTACAATCCAGTGACGCTGAGCAACCTCTTATGCCACTCGAAGGACCGATTTCACCCCATTCTCCAGTCGGGAGTGTACAAGATTAAGTGCAGTGATTGTGCGAAGTGTTATATTGGGCAGACAGGTAGAAACTTCGTCACCCGTATGAGGGAACACCGCAAATGTTGGGAGAAAGAGGACCCATCTTCCCTCGTCGCCAAACACCTCTTGGACACAGCACACCACTGCCTATTCCACCCGGAGATACTCCACGTGGAGAGGAAAGGCCGGAGATTGGACGCGCTAGAACAATTCGAAATTGTTCAGCAAGGAGGAGAGGAGTTCCTCATGAACGACCAGCTTTTCAAATATCACTCCCCAATCCTAGCCATTCCTTTCCCTAAATCGACCATTGACTCGCCACCAGTGTCCCACCTCCTCCTCCCCATCTAATACCTCCCTCCCCTCGCCCAATACTTCCCTCCCCCACCTTCTCCTAGTTGGGTATATATACCGCTTTCTGGACTCACAATTTTTGTACCTGATGATGGCTTAACCGCTGAAACGCGTTGTACCAATAATAAAAACCTGTGGCATAAGTGCCATATCTTGTTGTTTATCATGATATCATTCCACTACGTCTCGCCGGACACAGTTACGTTCATTCAATATAGCGGTATTATGCGACAAGGCTCTCCGTCAGAACGTATGGGCGTAGAAGATATCTGGTAATTTCAACAAGACTTTGCGAGCGTGTTTACTCGAGAATTTGTGTCGTGGGCCGTGGTGGAAGCCCTCGCGATGGACCGCAATGAAAGGCGAAGCAGGGCTCCTATGCCACCCTCAAACGATTGCCAATCCAGGGAGACGTGCCTGCAGGCCAAAGGTCCGTGGTTTAGTCCCCTAATAAGACCCGCTTTTTCCATGAGAGGCAATCCTTAAATCATCAATTCTGAAGGCCGTTTCACACCATCGTTGAAACTGCGCAGTACAGCTGCGGAAACACTCGCGACAGAAATGTTGCGCATTTGTAAAACGACGCCTTCGAGGAAAAAATTCACGAATGCAACAAACGCTTGCGACGGAATTGGAACACATTATAATCAGATACATGCATTCATTCGTGCAATGTTCACGTCTCCTTCCCTCTAGATGGCGTAGAGGTAGCGGTAGTGAACTGTTGTCGTCGGTCAGATGCGTTATGATGGCTGCTGAGGTTTGCTTCATCATTCATTCACTGAAGAGCAGTGACAATTTGCGCGATGAAGAATGAGGTAGCCTCACTTTCACTCGTTCCGGAGGAATGTTGTTTACTTGTACCACAGGTAAGAGTTCGCCTAGCAAAATGGAGGTTAAGTATACGGGACTAGAGATCACACAAAAATGTTTATAATTTGGTTTAAAAACATAGTGTGTCATAACAGTGGTAATAGTTGCTTCGCCCATTTAACCGCTACTTGACAGATCTTGGCAGTTTGCGGTATGCTGACGTTACTTGACAGTATGTTGGTATGAGTACTTAAAGCTAACCCTACTAACAGAATGTTTTTGCATGTTTGCTTTGCAATTTCTATCTTTTTTAAATAGTGTAGTTCTGACTACTATATTAATACTATTCCTTTTTTATGCATGATATGTAGTGCATGTTTGGTGAGCAATCACCCCCTGCCACACACCCTTGTGGTGGCTTGCAGGGTATTATGTAGATGTAGATGTAGATGTATGTATATCGAATCAGTAACAGGCCGAGTACTGTCCCGTGTATGCTCTTGACAAGCACTACATTCTCGCTCAAGCTGATGCCACATCGACTCGCACAATTTCAACGATCGCGCATAGCGGCCTTCGATTGCTTTGAAGCATCTCTCCACCCTATTCACCTATCAGCTATTCTTAGCCACGTTTCTTTCCCGGGACAGCGTGTGCACCATTTGCAGGACTTCCTTTGCCATTCTCCCCATTCCACGATCGCGCCTCAAGTTGTCCCTTTTCAGCACACTTCCCTCCTTCTTCCCAGGAATTCATTTGTCGCTCGGTATATCCATGCTATCGGTTCCTCACGTCAGGTATGAGGCCAACAAAGCAACCTCTGTAAGTGCTGCAATGGGGGCGTTTACTCGGAACCGAAATCGTAATTTTGTACACGAAATCGTTAGATGGAAACGAAAAACGAATTTTAGTGAAAAAATTAATCTTCTAACCACAACCATTCACTCATAAATCAAAAATAAAAATAAGCAAAAGGTGACGCCCACCGAAAATGCTGCTGTGATAACATTGACGTCATTTTCCTCCCGTCCTTGACTGCTTTCAGGGGAGGGGGAAGGGAGTGGAGGGGGGTTCTCGGAAGGTCTGCTCGCACAATTGATGTCGAAATCTCTCCCATTGGCCGAGTCAGCTGTGTCCACCCCTTTGCGATAAGGCGAAGTAGCTTCGCGGGCTCAGTTGTGATTGGACGAAGTCGATATACGTCAGAGGTTGCACCACACCCACTTTTTCGAAAGGGTTAAAAACATCAGTTTTTCGCCGCTTATAACTCGGGAAATAATTGTCGGATCAGAAAACGGAAAAATACGGGTCCATTTATTTTACAAACTCTATCAGATTCGGCAATAAAAAAAATATGGTAAACGACCCCATTCCGCCTGCTTCATTCGCCCTAATCTCCGCCTGCAATTTACCAAGCCGAGATACTAGCTGTCGCACAAGAATCAAAGCATTTACACTATTGTTTTTATTGGATGTGGCATCACCAGAGAGTATCCAATGATCAAACGATATCGCATTAAACACTGATTTATCGCACCTTTATCGGAATATATGTCCCGACTTGATATGATACTTGAATATATGTCCAATTGATGTAATAATTTAGAGGGGAAAAATTGGCCCATCTAGTCTTGCACGCCATTGATATACTTTCACCGCAGCGCACCATTGTCACCTATGGTGCTGATTGAAGAGTGAAGGTCCTTCGAAAGGAAGCGTCAATCACGCATTAATCGAAAACCTTAAACAGATCAGATGGTTACATTGAGCACATTAAATAAGGAATTCCCATTATACTTTCCCCCCTGTCCTCTAATTGTCTTCTATGATGCCTCATAAGGTTGATAGAGATATTCATTCAACCTTTGTATGTACATACAATATCCTCCGGCGAAGTAACAGTCGAAATACAGCCAGCATTAACATTAGAATGGCAACGCCCGGTTCCACAGCCCGGCGATGTGACCTTACTGATTACGCATGCGAAATATAAAAGGCTGCAGTTAATGCTCTTCTGGTTCTATCTTGTTCGGTTCCTTCGATGTGAAAAGTCAAGAAATCACATCGTCTGGCCACATTGGATGACGATGACCACCTTCGGAGCAACAGACGATGCGTCGCGTCTTCAAATGTTATCGGTCTCCAAGAACGAAATTATAATGTTGTGCATTTTGTAAAAAGAATGACACGTCGCCGTTTGTATGATATTGTGGATTCCTATTTCAAGTCGTGGCAGTTAATTGTGTGAGTTACGGTGGACTAAGGAATCATTCTTCCATTAGTCGATCATTACATGCGTGCAGTGAAGAAGAAAAGTTTGATTGCCTTCACTTTTTGCGGTGCAAATGTACAATAAGTGTTTTTACATTAAAAGTGAATGTAGTTATTTAGGGTTCGATCAAGTAAATAGTTAAAAGTTCTTTTTAAAAGCACCGGAGTTCATATTGGTCCAGGAGACCGGCCTCACCACTCCTGTCCCAATAATCCGCGCCACTGTTGCAGGCGTTAAAAAGGAAGCAGGCTCCGTTCGATTGGCCGTATCGATACTTCCTCCTCGATCGGGGTTCGACTGCCAGTGCACAATCCCGTGGCGAGGGTGTGCGCAGGCGTTCGCTCCATGCGCCTTCCTCCCCATTTCGCTATTCTTCTGTTTCTCGGAAGCCCCGCCCCGCTTGGCGTGTGTGCATTCGCGGGCGATTCGATTACACGGCTAATTATCCGCGTCCGCTCCCCCCCCCCCCCCCGCGCCCCCCCTCCGTCGTCACGGGAGAACGGGTGTCGAACCACACGTCATCAAAGAGATCCAGGGAATCAATTCCAACGGCAAAACAAGAAAAACGCGGCGCGACCGCGCCAGTTATCCCTTGATGATGATGTCGGTGGGTGGTTGGGGGGTGGGCGATTGTGTGCATTCATTTGGAGGCAGGCGGTCGCCCGGGGGCAGTTGCGGGCGCGCCCGCCAGTGCTGCCAACTGTGCCACGACCGTCTGCTTGCTTGCAATGCAATGCGCCGTTCCCATTCGCCGAGGCAAACGCAAAGGCCGCACCGAACAGCGAATGGAACCGCGGGGGACTTTTCGTTTACGCCAACATTTGGTTGTGACCTGAGTAGTATTCACATGCGGTTGCCAACAGAAGGGGTCTTGGGCTGACGAGAGCGGAGGAAAGGACAGAGAAGGCCGTTGAGTTTAAGGCAGATCCAAGAGATGTCACTTGTATGTCGTCCAGAGGAAGAAGAGGAGTGCCCCAAGGGTCCACATTAGGTCCTCTCGTTATGGTCCGCGTGCTTCTACTTTTCCGACCATCAAATGGGAAGTTCCTTTGGCACATTTACTTACGGCCAACGCCTCGAGTTCCTCCCTACCATTGGCCCCAGTTCTTTAGCGTGTGCATTAAAGAAATAAAACAATTTGCATATGAAGTAAAATTTCGTATTCAAGTATAAAGTGTGACGTATGTCATAGTGGCAGGTTAGTTCCTATGGAAAAAACGTTTTTTGATGACAAAATATAATATTGCCCAATTTCCAGAACTGACGTCTATAACGAGAAGTCGACGAAAACACCGAAATTGCTTTGAGATGTGCACACATGAAGAGAGTTATGAATTACTCCATCAAGTATTTTGACTTCTTGCCGCGATCCAAATACTGCGTGAAGTACCGAAGAAATGTTTTAGTTGCTATATTATTCATTGGCAACGTTCATTATGAAATAACTCTCATCGAAGGCAAAGTTATTGGCGGCGAACATTATAATGATATCAGCATCCTCAGCTGAGCCGTTTGGGTGTAAAAAGAACGGGTATATAGATTATTTATAACTCCTTAGCAGTTCGCAATTCCCGCTGGTAAAGTATTTCGTCCGAATTGCGTGGCATTGCGTTTTATTTCAATTTGCTATCACGGGAATAAACAGCGAGCAAATTTGATTGATGGGCTTTTAATATCAGCGAGCAAGAAATGGAACTCTCTTGCTGACACTTCTTCTCCTCCTCTTATTCCTCCTTAAGTCGTTACTCTTATCGGTGCACTCCTTCTGTGGTGACATCCTTCCATAATCCCGGTGTACAAAATTGAGATCCATTAAGAGGGTTCCTGTAGTGAATGAATCCATCTTTATTATTATGAACGCAATCAATGTGATTACACGTGTTGAATGTGAATTATAGAATGACACACTTGTGGCGCATACGAGTTCCATCTCCCCGCTTCACCTTGCGTCGCCTTTCCTTATTTTGCTGCCCCACACATAACCGCCCTCCATTCTGCAGCAGTTTCAATTGTGTCATGGAAACTTCGAATTTGACTCTGCTGGTAAGTCGATGGCCTTCAAGCATTCATCGCACTAGTCTATTGGCAATTTCTCGAAACTGCTAATGAGCGTGGGAAAATTCCCATTTCAGGTCGGCGGTTGAATTATATTCTTGGAAGACCCTAAAATCAGACCACAGGAAGTTTTATGCTCATGCAGAACATCTTTCTAGCAAATCGTCTTCATCACCTTCTTCTCCAGCTGTTCTCGCTTTTACAATGTCTCACTCTCTCTCTCTCACGAAATAAAGTCGTCAATGAGCGAAACATGTTAGTGATGGCGAATTATCTCTTCACACGGCGTGCTCTTGGCGTCCCGAAACTAAAGCTTTTGAGATGAATGCTTTGAGATACTTCCAATGCAACGGCCGTCGAATAGCGAGGCGCGTAATTTCGGTCTCAGGAAAGTGAAAGGCCCTGTGTCAGGGGCGGTCAGTGTGGGAGGTGGCCATCAACAGCAATGGGCACTCGCTGTGCATCATTTCCTCACCTATATGATGCATTCCCTCGCATGGGATACATGGAGCAAGTTGTGAAGGACGCGAAAGAGAGGAGTTACGTCAGTATGAAGAGGTTGGCCGATGGAAGAATCGAGTGGAGGGCTGCGTCGCTAAGCAACCTTAGGATTGTTGACCCATGATGGTGGTGATGCATTCGGACATCGTCCGTCGGAAAATCTATCCGACAGAAATGCTATTCGAGATGATCGCCTCTCCGTTGCATCATCTGCTGATCGGGAGTAGTTCCGGAGAGCACCGTGGCGCCCTGCAGGCAGTCCTGCCACACCACAGTGGTTGCGTGTGTCATTGATTCCGCCGCGCAGAGCAGTAAGCCCTCGCTGCCTTGCGCGCGGCACCCGAGTGGTGCGGCCGCACCAGCACCTGGTGATGGGTGCCCCCGACTGAGAGGGTGGGGGGTCGCCGCGGGCGGCGAGCGCTGATTGGCTGCCGGAGTGCAGTAGAAGGGGGGAGGGGGTGGCTGGCGACTCTAATTCCCCATTCGAAGATTTTCACGCGGGAACTGAAGTCAGAGGCCGGGTTGTGCATTGTTTCCGGATCGCGTTAGCCGCGAGAGCGTCCAATCCACGGATTCAAAGTGATGCTCCCTTCCATCATGCCGTTCTTTCCTGGTTGTCCATTGCGGCTACCCTCTGGCCCTCCACTCCACTATTCAACGCCGCTCCTCGCGCTATTTGGATTCATCATTTGGTTAGTGCGCCTGATTCTCGGGCCTCTCTTATTCACGGAGGAATTAATGTCAAAAGTGGACTTCATCCCAGGGGTTATCATTCCCTATTGATGGGGTAGCTGTCTCCGATCCCTGAATCTGTTCCTAGTTTTTCACGATGAATTCCCTTGCAAAATTTTCTCTCATCCAAAACTGTCAGATTACCGCACGATTTTTTCTGGGGGTTGATTTGGGATTCATCTGAACACACGCTTGTCACGGAACAAAGCAGGCATGGCAGTTTCCTATCCTTTGTTGACAAGAGTACCGCGCGTCCTTGGCCTCAGGGGAAAACGGCAACGGAACACCTGCAGCTTCCTCGAGTGACAATTAAGATAATATAAAGGGGTGGAAATGATATTTGAAGCAATGACACTACGGAAGCAATCCGAGTGCAAATGTTATCAGGAAATAGTGATAAGGGATGCTCAATTTTGAGAACAAAATTCGACGCAGTATTAAAGTAGCTCTGGATGAATCAGGATTCTGTAATTAATAATGTTCCTGCCGATCTCATTAAAAATCCAGGAAGAAAGAAGCAGTATTGTATCATTGCGACATATTGGTACTCAACAGGACAGGAACCCACTGGATTCGAGAAGAACAATATCATCCCTTTCAGCCAAAAGGGAGGACTGAAATCTTAAGGATCATATGCCTATAACCTCACACACCTCAAAGATATTAACACGGATGATGTACAGAGGAGTAGAAGGAGAAGCAGAGGAGATTCTCGATTAAGAGCAGTTTGGACTTGGGAAATTCAGGGCACAAGAGAGTAATTTTGACCCTTAGGCTGCTGAAAGAATGGAAAGGAAAAAAACCGATGTTCATAGCGTTTGTTGGTATTGAAAAAGTCTTTTGACAATGTGAATTGGAATTTGATGCTAGAATTTTTGAAAGGAATTGGAGTGTCCTGCAGTGACCGTAGTTAACCACAGTTTATATGAAGACCAAGTAGGGTAACGGTTTGGTGTGGTAGCTAGAGTACTGGCCTCCCATCCCGAGGGCCCGGGTTCGATTCCCAGAAGTGGCGGATGTTTCTGTGGCTATGCGGTCCCTACTATCGGAGGGCATTTCAGGTTCCGTCCGTCGGATGGGACGTTAAGTCGTGGTCCCCTTGGCGCCTGTCGCTTAGAGTAAGCTAATGCCGACGCCGGGTTTCTCTCCACCCTTCCTCCGTTTCCTGAAATGTTCCTACTTCTTAAGGACCCATCCTAAATGGAGCGAATGACCTCAGCTGTCGGTCGCCTCCCCTGAATAACCAAGAACAAGTAACTGCCATTATACATCTGTTCTCTGCGGCGAAGAAAGGAAACGAGGGAAAGAAAGGATGAGGGAAGGAGCGATACAAGGTTGTGCTCAATCGCCGGTGATTTCTAACGTTTACATCGAGCAAGCCGTCAACGGAATGAAGAAGGAGAATGCCGTGGGAGAGTGAATATCCTCTCGGGGAGACCGTGATGCGAATCCCAGGGGACATAGCGGTCTTGACACAGCGAAGCTTAAAGAAGAGCCTTGAAAACACGGAAAATATAATTTCCAGTATCACCTAAACATAAATAAAAATAAAATCAAAGTACTCGTAATCAATGGGGAAGAAGAGGCCAATGCCAAACGAAAAGGTACAGAAGGACAGGTCCGGAAGATTGCTTAAAGGAATTGCGTCATGTTTAGAAGTTATATTTAATAAGTCATTGGAAGATGACAAAGTGCCAAAGGACTGGAAAGTTGGGTATGTCACTCCTTCATTTAAAAATAGTAGCAAACAGGGTACACAGAGTCACAGCCATATGACTAACACTCCTTTGTTGTCAAGTCCTTGGGCACTTAATTGTAAGAATTGTAATGCAGTAACTGGATAGTAGTGATTTCTTAAATGAAAATCAACATATTCTCGCTATAGTAGATATTGTAAAACTAAGTCCTTTCCTCAAGACATTTCAGGTGAAAGAGCAAATGGATGCGATCGTTTTGGATTTGAAAAAAGGCGTTTGACAAGGTTCCTCACAGCAAGCAAATTCATGCTCTGGGGATGTGGAAATTAATGAAAAGGTTGCATCAATTGGGTATGATCAAATTCCTCATTAATCGCGAGCAGAAAGTTGCGACAGACGGAATGTTCCGGTGACCTCCGGTGTTCCACAAGGAAGGGATATCGTTCCCATATATATTCCTCATTTATGTTCAATGATGACATTTCCCGTAACTTGAAATAACTTGCTGATGAAGAGGTGGTCTGTCGAAAAAAGTAAAAAACAGACTATTAATCTCTGAAAACCTATCTTAGTTGTATCAATTCTTTATGTTAACACTAAGGGCTAAAAGTAGATCTAAGAAAATGAAGTTAATTAGAGTGGCGAAGAGTAGATGAGGGCAATACTCTTCCTTCAAGTGCATACATAATGGGAGAGGTCGAGATATTCGTGGAGCGGGGCTGAAAAGTACTGGGATCCATCGGGGAGTGTGCAAGTGGGAAAAGAAGGACTGGCCTCATCTGCAATGTGCATCAAGCATTTGCTCTCCGATCAATAACGGCTAAATTCAGACACCACAGCAAGGAAGTTCATCAGCGCCACTCGCTTACCTAACTCGTATGAATGAAGAGACAGCATCGCTTGGCTAGACTAGGAGAGCTTGATTGGGAAACCATGGAAGAAGCGAGGGTGGTTCGCGAGATGGAATATTTCAAATCTCACGACACCTGACGTTGCAGACACATTCCCACTCGAAGCAGAGAGCGAAGGGACAAGACTAGGAGGGGAGTCCAGTGTCGGACCAGATTCATTTCATCACCACGAACAATACAAGGCTGCAGCGCGAACAAGGTGTATTTCCTTCAAGCACGTGCTACGTCATCAATTAACAAAGCAATGTTGTTCAGCTAAACGCGAAATTCGCGGTTTCACCCCCCCTGCCATGCGTCAACCGGCGAATCGCCTCAAGGCAGTGTTGTAGAAGAAGACTTAATTGAGTGATCATTTACACACACTGGATAATTCACTTTGTGCTTTTAACAAGAAAACGTGCATCGATCGTGCTCCCATGATGTCTCTTAGCAATAAACTCAGGCCACGAGCAAAATAAACTACATACTGCAATTATGTACGGGTTACTTATAGATATATTTCACACAGAATTGTCGCATTACCTGTGATTTACAGAAAATATGTCCCCCATCTAATTTTTTAACCACTTGTCTTACCTGACCCCGATAATAGGGGTATAAGATACACGAAGGAAAACAATAGGAGGAAATACACCTTGTTTGCTCGCGCTGCAGCCTTGTATTGTTCGTGGTGATGAAAGGAATCTGGCCGGACACTGGACTCCTCTCCTAGTTTTGTCCCAAGATAGAATATCTTGTATCACCTTTCCTTTAGTACCAAATTCAAATTCCACTGCTATCCCTTCACTGCAACTGCACTGCTGTTACAACTTTGCAACCTACTTCATTCGATCTTTTTGCACGCGCTCTATCAGTAAACAAATTCAGTGTATTCATGTGCGTGTAGTGGATGTACGCGTATCTTTGGAATAATTGAAGGAAAATCCAAAAGTCTCCTGGTCCTACGTAATGGAAGTTCAAGGCCATAAGTCTGCCGTCCATTCACTTAAAAATGAGAAGGGTGAAATGGCCACAAACACTCTTGACAAAGTTAACTAGCTGAATTCCTTCTTCCAAACCGTTTTCAACCCACCTTCCGGAAATTCAACTGTGGTGTTACCTGACCTCTTTCAGCGGCTGATACAACCAATTGAAATTTCCTGTAATGGCATTGAAAAGTTACTTAAAGATATAAGCCCCTAACAAATCTCCTGGCCCTGATCAAATTCCCTCCCGCGTATATAGAGAGTTAGCCTCCGAAATTTCCCCCTACCTTGAAATAGTATTTAATAAATCCCTGACCGAACATTTCGTCCCAATGGACTGGAAAGCAGCCGATGTAACACCCATTCTACCGACCTATATCCCTCACATCCATTCCATGCAGTCCTGGAACATATGAAAAAGATTAGATTCAGTTCAATCATGGGACACCTAGATAGCCAGAATTTATTGTCCAATGTTCAGCGTGGTTTCCGGAAGAGCAGATCATGTGAAACTCAACTTGCTCTCCTTTCCCACGATATTTTAGTTTCTGGTGGAAATAATATTGTAGTGGATGCAATATTTCTCGATTTCAAGAAAGCTGTTGACAAGGTGTCTCATAGAAAATTAATTTTGAAATTAAAATCTTAGTGGTCGGACAGTAATATTATATCATGGAAAATCATTTCCTACATGATCGGGTACAAAGGGTTGTTTTGAACGGCGTTACCTCCCCGGCAATTGAAGTCACTTCAGGTGTCTCACAAGGTAGTGTGATAGTTTCACTCCTGTTCCTTCTGAACATAAATGATATCAACAAGGACTTCAAAAGTAAGCTTCGTCTATTTGCCGATGACGCTGTAGTGTACAGGGAAATTCAATGCCCAAATGATAAAAAATATTTGAATGATGACCTACAAGCAATTGAAAAATGGTGTGATACATGGCGGTTGGAATTAAATTTAAAAAAATTAGTAGTAAAGCGGCGAAGATCGGCAATATTTGTAAATGGACGGTACGATAACTATATTAGCGTACCCAGTCTATTAAATGAATTGAAATGGGAATCATTGTCTGATCGCAGATTGAAATGTAGACTCAATCTCCTAAATAAATTCTAAGATTATATTATTAGTGATGACGTTAAAAATATTTTGCGAAACCCAACTTAATGTGGTAGACCAGACCATAATCACAAAATTAGCGAAATTGATCGCCGAACTGACAGGTTCAAAATGTCCTTTTTTCCTCGTACAATTAGTGATGTGAATAGCGGTAAATATGTCCAATACGAGTGAACCAATGTATAGCATAAGTAGCTGCATGTTGGCATAAGGACTTGAAGCTAACCCAACTAACGACATGTTTTTGCATGCTTACTTTGCTATTTTTATCTTTTTTTAATAGTGAAGTTTAGAACAGTATATAAATACTAATCCTTTTTTTATACATGAATTGTAGTGTATATTTGGCGAGAATTCACCCCTGCCACACACCTTTATGGTGGCTTACAAGGTATTATGTAGATGTGGATCTGGTTTGGGATTGGAGATATAGAGCGTAGGATCCTGAAGTAGGTGGACTTGGTGAGTTTTACATCTTTTACGGCATTTCGTTCGTCGTCGATGGCTTCCATTTAAAGATCAGATTCAGGAAATTATATGCTGCCGTTGAATTAAGATTATTTATTTAAAAGTAGTAAACCTATCTGTTGCGTCATTCAACAGTCCTCAATCTTTCTTAAATATTCTCTTATAGTATCAATTCAGTGGGGACTATTACCATATTTTTAATCGATTGTGCACTCTTCTCTACAGTATTTCCTTCTTTCGGAAGGAAAAAAACTTTTGTTCGAGGCTTGAACATTTCCCGAAATGTTGCATCCTTGGGTGACAATAGGCTTACCAACTAATGGACACCGCATGAATTCGCACGGTAAGCTACTTAAAGTTGGAACTTTTCCTCGCCGATCCCATCCGAATATCGTGAGATCTTCCCATTAATCCATCGAAGGTCGCGTTGCAATTCTCAAACGCTTGAATATACCTAAATAACTACAACCTTTGCCATTCTTTCTACTGTGTCCTTTGTTAGAAGTGACACATTATGACCATCAGTTAATAATTGTCCTTCATTTGATTTAGTTGTGGTTAAGCGACCGTACACTTGTATTTACGGGTATGTTCGCCTATCTTTCAAAATGCGTTCATACTGTGAGTAGGCTTGCTGCCGACGGCCAGCATAGGTACATCCCTCGCTTGCCAAGCATCGCGGGTTCGAGCCCCGCCCGGGAAGGGCGTTCACTCTCCGGGGCACGGGTGTGCTTGTGATTAACTGCAGTAGATTGCAAAGGAAGGGCTCTATAGTCCATACATTCGCCGCGTTAATGACATAATTTTAATTTCATTTCCCTTTAGGATTGCCTCGTCGACCCGGCGGTTCGGAAGTGGACCGTCAGGTGGCGCTGCGTTCGTCGTCGTTGGCGAGGACTTCCTTCGTTGGCGAGATGGTGAGAGGTGGGAAGGGGTGGAAGGGGGGGAGGAAGGGGGGGGGGGAGAGAGGAAGAGCTTAATACTTAAGGTGGAAAAGGCCGTACGTAACTCCTCGGATGAAACAATACCATCGAATACCATGACAGCTGGGTAAAGAACAGTTGAATAATTCAAATCGCACTACTTTTACGGAGGTGGCGAATGTATTAACCCGGAAGATGACATTAAAGCATGTTATTCGGGTGTGCCGCGTGATTTTCAGGTATTGTTTCCCGACGTTTCGTGACCTCTGCTGGTCACTTCTTCAGAGGGATATGAGGTCCTCGTTGCCGATGAGGGTGTTATATATATTCTAAGGTGGGTGGGTCGAGGGGGGTGGGGGGCGGGGGGGGGAGAGGGATGGACGGAGGTGTCATTGAAGAAAAACGTTTGTGAAATGTGGGCCTCCACGTGTGTGGTTTATTTGGAGGCCACCATCTCTATTAACATTTTCTCTGTTCTTTATTATTTCAATGTTCTTTATTTGGTCACGAGGTCACCTGCATGAGGTCACGAATCGTCGTGGCAATACCTGAACATCACGCGGCACACCCGAATAACATACGTATCATCATGAGCCGCGAAAGCTTCAATGAACGGCATTAAAGCAGTTGGCTTTACTCCAATGGCCGTGGAAGTGTAGGTACGGAGCTGCAGTTGCTTTATTGCATTATGCTCAACCTTCCCATTCGGAAGATGACGTTCCCTGAACGTATCCTACGCAGTTCTGAATTTAACACCTCTTGCCAAACCATCCTTTCCCGGAATCATCTCCACTACTCATGTAATTTGCCATTGCTTTTGGAGTTGCTATAATGGATACTAGACTTGAGTTTTGAGTTTTTGCTGCCACTTTGGTTGTGAGTGTTGAAGATAATGGTTCAATCTAAGTAATTCGTGAAGATTCGAGCACCGCATCCAGAAATGGTCTCGTTTGTGTCAATGGCTTTTGTTGATTTATCGTGGTGTATCATAAATAATACAATAAATAGGTTGGGAATCACTATCAGATCGTAGGTCAAAGTACAGATTAAATCTATTTTTGTGTGAAATTATCCGTGTACAACTCAAGTGTAAACTTTATTACACTCCACTCAATTTTTATGGATAACTCTGCCGGTTTCAGCCTCTTCACGTCCCTATGAAGAGTGAAATACAGCAGAGTGTCAGGATCACAAGGGGGGAAGCAGGATTTCGAGGAAAGTTGTACCAAGGAGAGGAGGTATGCAAGAGGAAGTATAGCTTCGATTGCTCTTGCGTTGCTCGAAATAGAAACGGAAATCAGGCGTTCGCTAACCTGAGAAGATTAGATCTTTTGTTAGTTGCGATATGATAAATGGACGTTTGCTTTTCACGGCAGTGCTATCGAGTGCTGGCACGGCCGAGTTCACTTCATGCTTCTCGTTCCCTTCCTTTTCATTTTCCATCACTCGTTACTTTGGTTCTCGGGTAGTTCAAGTACTTGCCAAATACTATTGTTTACCAATGGGAACTTTGCAGCGGGTGCTTGCTTTGTCTTAAGGCTATGGATTTCGTTTCATTTTTGATATTTTGATCTCCAATGTAGGAGAAGCTCTTGTGCACAGACCTCACTGCCGCCATCTGAGCAGAATCGTTCGCGTCGAACAGGACTTGATATGACGATAGTTGCAGAGACGGTTTTCTTTTTACAGTGAAATGAATACATATGTTCAATTTGATTCATGAAATATGATGTCATAAATCAAAATATGTCATAAATAGTTGCAGTTAGAGTCCAGTTGAAAGTTGGTGGCACCTAAATGCGCGGAACGACAGCGAGTGGAGGGGAAGGTGCCTTTGGGGGGGGGGGGGGGGGGGGGGGGTAGTTGGGAGGGGAAGGCAAATACATATACAATCTGGTGAAGTCTATTCGGGTCTTATTCAAATACATATATATATACCCCTCCGCTGGGGAGCGTAGGGGAAGACAGGGTCTTATTGTAGCCAACACAAGAGAATTTTTGCCCAGTAGCAAGCGCGCTCTCAGCCCGCGATTTTGATTTTCAACAAAGTAACATTTATTGCAATGTCCCCGGCCCTAGCCGTGGGAAGCCAGCACACTAGCCACCCCACCAAACCGATCTCCTGCAAGTAAATTCTTGTTCTCCCGGATGTCAAATTCAAATTTGGAGAAGTGCAGCGACTAAAAGTTTGAAATAATTAGAGTATGGTTAATAAATACACATTATATAAATAACAGTTGGATTTATTTTCTAAAAGAACGCGATGTAAGCATGTAAACGAGGGAAGAAACTCTGAAGGTCATGGCTGGAGTTTTAAATATCGGAATGGTCGCGCGCATGTCAGGAATACAAGGTTGACCTGAGGAAGAACAGTGACGACTCACTGAACGTCAGAATAGGACATAAGTAAAGCAATGGAATCTGCAATGAATAGAAAAGGAAGGCACAACAGTGCAGTGCATACGATGTTAGACCGAATTCGTCTCCAACTCGTTGTCCAACACAACCACGGAATTAGACGGCAGGTTCGGGATGAGATGATTTCTTAGCCACTTAGAATAATTTCCATGATTCATGTCACCGTGATGATCCCCTGTTTTCAGGCCTGATTTAAAAACTAGTAGAGCTCCTGGAATGAATCTTATTTCTCCACTTGTAAAAATGATAGCTTTGTATAACTCTACGAAGCATATTTCAGGGTCAGTATTGAGTCATCTATGTCAGTTTAAAAATTACTTCCTATACTAACCAGCATGAACGACAATTAATCTCTGTCCCTTAGATAGAGGTGCTCTCAGCCCATGTGAATCTCCACTCATCCAATGTAGGGGACGAGTGGACATAAGTTTCATCTGTAAATACTACGGGTTGCCCTTCTTCTCTGAATTTCATGGCTTTCCGCACATATGCCATCCTCTTCAAGCGAGTATCATACTTTTCACTTAAAATTGCCTTGTTTTCAGATGTTTTTTCCATCTGTGGGGAAAACATGACCATTAAAAAGCTAGACCAAGTTAACATGCATTTGTAAATTTCATTTCTGATAATTTTACTTACTAGATGCCAATACTTGTCATGAGTACACGGAGAGAACTCAATTTTCCATTGAAACCGGTCGGTTCTGTAATAACCGGCAACAAAGCCTGGAGTGTGGGATGCCTTTTTTTCCACAGTATAGAAATTATGCACCGTTCTTCTTATCACCTGAACATCAAAATCGTCCACAGTAGACTTTGGGCTCCTTTGAGGGTTCTTCTTTTTCGGAGAGACAAACTCTGCCTGAGAACCACTGGCAATTGGTTGCTGCTCCCTCGTTAGCAATCCGTATCAAGCTGCTTTTAGAAACGCCGGTTGCGGCGGCCACACGGTCATAAACGCTTTTCAGATGGATTTACGACCCTTTCTCTGCTTCGCTCTTCGTAAAAATCAGCACACTATGAATAATTTCTCGCGCCTGACTGTGGACAATCTTCCCACCCCCTACTTTGGATTTCGCGTTTTCCATCACGAAAAATAAAATACCCTCGAAACAAAGCAACGATGACATTACTATAAACGATGACCCTTGCTATAAACAATAAATCTATCTAACTTTCTATGCTAAATAAAGTCTAACCTACTATTTAATCTAGAATGATAAACTAATAAAATATGTAACTGAAAGGAAAAAAATGCAAAGCTAATTTAAGTATTGAAGAAACGGTTAAAATTGAAAGAAACATAAATTATGCAATATTAAACTTGAAGTACGAACTAGGAAAAACAATACAGCTAAGATAACTAACGAATCTACACACAGAAATGATATTATAAATAAAGATTGAGCTAACAAACTAATGAGCAAATTGAAAATAACACGTCTAAATGACAATAATGAAGCCTATGCCTATACTAAGTATGACAAAATATAAAATTACTAACCTTACTTTAACCTACCTAAGCTATCTACTTCCTATTATAACTAAAATAACTAAATACTGAAGATGAAGCAAAAGCAGTTTGGTTGGCAGCGAAGAGAAAGCAAAGGGAGAGAGAGAATGACCCTCACCCCCTCCGAGCTCCAGTCCGCCTCAATGGACTCGCCCAGGTGGAATCTGAGCTTCTGCGCAAGTGCCACCAACTTTCAATCGTACAATCTCCTTGATGTTGGCTCTAATTTCTCCTCTTTATTTTTGTTGTGCTGTCTGAATAGTGTCGTTCTCAAGGCTAGTTACATGAGACCCTATAGCTGCTTGTTTGCACGTTAGTAGTGCATGCTTGGTGATCTTCACCCCCTGCCACACACCCTCGCGGTGGCTTGCAGGGTATCTTGTAGATGTAGATGTTCTGGTTGGGCTCTGATATTATGTCATTGTATCCCGATCGTGCGTTTGTCTTTCTTCCGCCATTAATACCTCTTCTGCAATACTGCAGGAAGCTATTTGCAAGCATTCCGCACGCACTCTGAATAGCATTATGTTGACTCGCATTGCCACAAAAAAAATCCGATGTATACGATTCTGTAGCTTTCACTCCAAGAGTGTCATTCTTCGGGCCATCTCATTTTGCTGAATCCTAATACATCGAGGTTCCATTCTTCGCATTTCCACCTTCAGGCTCTCCAATCTCCCGCAGGTCCGAATTGATCGCTCGTTCCACGTTCCTACCCTAAAATGTCTATCACACTTGACTGATGTACTCTCTCGGGTAGTCCCCGCCCGGAGATCCGAATGGGAGACTATTTTACCTCCGAAATATTTTACTCGAGAGGGTTCCATCACGTCTTGATAAAAAGAAAAGAGTCGACTGCGACTCCTCGGGATAATAATGTGGTGGCCTTGTCTTCCACATCGCAGTACTACAGCCGTTAAAGTAAATGTTACCACGCCTGCAGTGAAATGGGTTTCGCTGTTCTAGGAGTACTCTGGTCTCCACCTTCATTCACATGAAGAAGAGTTAGTAATGGTGAAAGAAAGACAAACGCAGGATCAATAACATCAGAGCCCAACCAGAACAACAATACGCCCTTCTGAGAACAGGAAAGTAGTTCCCTTCATGGAAGAAAACAGATTTCATTAATAGGGTCATTTACCATATTTTTTTGAATTTCGAATCGGCTAGAGTTTGTGAAGTAAAGAGAGCCGTGTTTTCTTCCGTTCTTCGATTCGTCAATTAGTTCTCGAGTTTTAAGCGGCGATAAACTGGCGTTTTTTACCCTCTCGGAAAAGTGGGCGTGTATCGACCTCTGAAGTCATCCACTTCGTCCAATCACAACTGAGCCCTTGAAGCCCCTTCGCCTTATCGCAATTGGGGACATACAGCTGGCTCTGCCAATGGGAGCGGTTGCGACAGGATCTGTGCGAGCAGACCTTCCGACACACCCCCCTCCACTCCCTTCCCTTCCCCTAAAAGCAGTCGAGACCGGGAGGTGGATGACGTAATAAGTCTCAAAGCAGCTCTTTCGGTGGGCGTCATCTCTTGCTTATTTTAATTGTTGATTTGTGAGTGAATGGCTCTGGCTAAGAAAATCAATTTTCACTAAAATTCATTTTTCGTTTCCATCTAACGATTTCGTGTTCTACAAAATAGCGATTTCGGTTCCGAGAGAACGCTCCTGTTATTGGCGTCCTCTTTTGTCCAATGGTTTCCATATCATTTGAAAGACCCTCCTTACCCTGGAGAAGATCATTATCACCTCAGGATGCTTTCTGTTCGCGTGTTCTAAGTCTGCGAGTGAGATAATTAATTTCGCAGCTAACCTTTATCGAAAGACATTAACCCTCCACTCGCAGGCGAATGGTGGCTTGAAAGTTCTTGTTTTGCCGCGAGGAATATTTTTTTTAGAAGTCTCAATGGCTTTCCAGGGCTGCTGCCATTTACTGGCTGGTGGAAATCCCAACTAGATTTCAAATCAAACAAACTCGCTGGCTTAAAGCCCAGACCCGAGACCCGAGGTAAAGGATGAATTAATTCAGCTTCCGATGGCCCACGCCAATGCCTATTAGATTTATTTTGGCCTCGTTGGAATATGCGAGCCAGAGGGTAAAGATCACGAAACATGCACTGCTAACATGTATGCAAGAGCCACTGCTCCGTGGAAATTTGTTGGATGTAAGAGCCAGTTGCAATGAGATGGTTGGTATCTGCATAGCGATGAAGTGATTACGAAGTGCCCATTCGAAGTCAATTTTATTTTCGAAAACCAAAGTAATTTGCGAAAGAGTCGACTCATTTTCATATTTTAGAAAAGTCGCTGAATGAAAATGGAATGCAGGAAAAGGTGGTATTGGAGCAGCATGAGAAGGGCCCTCGTGACGCGGTGGGCCCCTCGGCAATCGGCCCTTCGATGACGCGATCCGCCAAGGTCGCCGGACCAGTGATGGCCATCTCGCCCCGTGGCGCGCACTTCAATTTGTGCAGATGGCCGGGGGAGGCGACCCCTTTGCGGAAGTGTCGAGTTGCGAACCCTTTTGTCAGGGGGCCCAGGGGAGTGACATCGGGGCCAGTTGGGGGCGACGACTGCAATTGAAAGCGCCTACTCCGATGACTCCGTCATTTCCTCCGGCGTGCGAGGAATCGCAGACAGGAGATGGCGCTCCTAGTCGCCTCTCTCCGGAGGACAAAAACTACCGTGGCTGCCATCCGAAGTAGATCCGGGCGATTCGCAGAGCGGACAGTATTTGCCTTGTCCATCTCATTATGTTGCAAAGAGCTTGATGGCAAAAGTGACCACCTTGGGTGGTAAATTATCCCGGCGATTTTATTTGCACTCGGAACAAAATAATGCTGTACCCCGAGGAAATGAAAGTTACTTCGAGACTTTTGTTTCAATGGAGAAAGAAAAACGGATGACGTCTCCACACTGATAACAAGGACGAGAGAGTAGAGTTTTCTTTCCGTGGAGAATCACATTCTTTGCTTCGAAATGAACGGGACGTGCAGTTGGCGGGGGGATCATCGGGGAAGGAGCAATGGATGGATTTGTTTGGCTCCAGAGAGGAGAAGCGCGTCTCTCGACTTCGAAAGCGACTCCCATCCTGTCTCGGGAATCGCGGCGAATTGGAAAGCGACCTTTTTCATTTCGAACAGAAACAGCGTCCGACGGATTCCATTTGTTTACTTGGGAAGAGTTCGTTTTGTCGCCCGAGTTTTGTGAAGGTTAGCATTTCTACCTGCGTGCATATGAAGTATGCTTCTTTGGAAATCACAAATGAAGGGAATATTATCCGAAGAACTTCATTTCCAAATTCAATATCTTTAAAAAAGATTTATCGCAGATTATCACAAATGATCGCAGCATGCAGTGTTAATCAGGAGTGTAGTTAATAATGTGTTATACTTGAAAACTTAATGCGTACCTTAATATTGAAAAACTTCAACATATATTTTGCAATGAATGTGTCAGTGGAGAAGGTTGATTGGTGGAGAAAAGTTAGGGTGCGATTAACGGGTTGTAGATATCCACCGGAGCACGCCATTTGCAATGTCTTGTGCTTCAATGTGAAGTGCTTGGCTCATTAAAAACCAATGGCGTTGAATCAAAGTATTGATTGAATATTTCATAAATATAAAATTAAGGCAGTATATGGAACTACATAAGGATCTGCTGATAGATTTTAGGTTGACGTATCTGTAAGGGCAGATAAAATTTTATAAACCATTATGTTACAGAAAATTCTATCCCTAAGTATGAACAACAGGTAATGCAAATGACTTACTAAGTGTGTGAAGCCGTTAAACAAAAATGATTGCCAAAAGTGATAAAGTATATTTGATCTACTTGTTAAAATAGGGTCTTACATTAGTCTTAGAAATCGCAGCATGCACTTGACGAATTCTGGAATTTAGATAATGTGTTGTAGTCAGGTCCTCGTAGCCGGGAAAATATTTGAGCCATGCGAAAGAAACTCAGAGAATTTGAAATGCATTTTAGGGAACGCAAAATAGTCAACGCGCTGGGTGGGGCACCAAACAAAAGCCTAAGTTGTGCTTTGCTCTCATTATAGATCCCATGTCAACTGCAAGGAGTAACAGAAATGCAGGAGTGTAAGACATTTGCTCAAACAGAGTGCAAAAGATAATATGTTATAATATGCCGATGAAATGTAGTACTAGTAACAAAATGCACTCTTTCCATGATTCTTATTCTATTCTCTATATCCTCATTCTATTTTGCCCTGCATTCGCATTAATTTAGGCTTGTGGATTTACAACCTTTCCTCCATTTCTTCCTTCCCGCAAAAACCGTGGGAATGCACAGCTGTCAATGCCGGGGCGGAGGACTGATGAGCACTGTCCCTCAAGTGTAAGAGCAGCGACGCAACAGTCCTCGCCATGTCTAGGACGAAGAGAACGATGCGAAACCTTTGCTTCCGAAGGCCACTCGATTGTGGAGCAGAAACTTCCTAGCAGGATTTGTTTTCGAATGAACCCTTCGAAGATTTAGTCCTCTTCGCCTTAGCAGCTCCTTATCAGATAACCTTATCCTTAAGATAACCTTCCCGTGAGGTGTGTGACATTCGACCCGAAGCATTCACTCTCCCCCCTCCCTTTCCCCCCCCCCTTCCCCCTACGATGTGCCCCTATCTCTCTCTCTCTCAAGCCCCGCCCCTTTCCCCTCCCACCCCCGCTTCCCTGATCGACCCGCCCCCACGCGGCCCCGCCAATGGTTACCAGGGTACGGCCGGGGGAATCTCATTACTCACCGACCAATCAGATTGGGGGTACGACTCTGCCGGAATACTAATGCTGACCCTGTCTACACAAACTAATATCATTGGTCCACATTGCACAGCGCCGAGCGTCGGGAGGATGAGTGTGGATGTACCGGATGTGCGTCCCACCGCCCCCCTCCCCCTCGCCCCCCCTATATCCTCCGTATAAAACTGTATACATCCGCGGCCCTAACCTCATTAGTCACTTTTCGTCCGCTTATCCGCCGTTGTCGACGAAATATCCAAGTGGCGGCCGTATCGGCGGAGAGAGAGAGAGGGACAGTCAATCGGTGGAAAGCGCTCCTTTTGGCCGAGGCACAGACGCTGACCCGGGGAATGCGGTGAGCAGCGGTCCCGCGCGTTCTGTTCTCTCCGGCTTCGGGCTGGCATCCACACCGCAGCACCTGCACCCGGCCCCGCACTCCGCTTCCTCCACGCCCTCCTCCTCCTCCCGGCTGGACATCGACTCCTCCTCCCCGGACGCACTACACCGGCCGCCGCCGCCGGCCGCCAAGTTGGACTTCAAGGCGTTCTCGCCATGCGACGCCGGACCCCCCCCTGACACCAACCAGTTCAACATCTTCCCCGCCATCTTCTCGCGCCAGCTCAACTTCTCCACGCAAGCGGCGGCGGCGGCGGCGGCCGGTGGCGGTGGCGGCGGCGGAGGCGGCGTCGGAGGCGTCGGAGGCGGCGTCTTCGTGGGCGGTAAGCTGGACGATCTGCGCGGGGGCGGGGGGGCGGGGGGGGCGCTGATGATGGGCGGCGAGGAGCGCGGGGGCCTGGCGCCGCCCTCCTCCTCCTCCTCGTCCACGTCGTCGACGTCGTCGTCGTCGTCGTCGGCGGCGGCGGCGGCGGTGGCGGCGGCGGCGGCGGCTGCGGCGGCCGCGGCGGCGGTGGCCGACGAGCGGGCCGCCGAGAAGAGGAAGTGCGAAGAGTTCACGGCGCTCTACGCCCTGCACCAGCAGCACCAGCAGCACCAGCACCACCAGCATCACCAGGCGCAGCACCACCAGCACCACCAGGGCCCGCACCACCAGTCGCAGGACTCGCCGCCGACAGTCGTGGCGCCCGGTGTGGTCCGGACCTTGTCCGACCCGTCGGGTGAGTTCTACAAAAGTAAGCACTCTCCTCCTCTCTCTCTCTCTGTGTTTGCCAAGGGGATACTCTGGCTAAGAACAGACGCAAGTGCACTATTCATTTGTCATCTCTTCCACTGTGAATGCTCACCTCCAGCGAAACATTTCGTCCTTTAAATGTTGTTGGAAACGAAAATAGAAGTGGTTCAGGACAGAGAAATAATGCATGAAAAGGCAACGCATCCCTACGGCATTGACAACAGGATAAAGAGCCAATATCACTAGCGGAAGACCTTTTGAACTTATGGTAAATGGCCGATTCATGCGCGTTTTGAGCCACCCTCTTTCGATGGAGGATAAGTTCATGTGTTGAATGGGGCGGACTCTTTTTGGCGCTTTCCTGTCTGAGCCCTGTGCCCTCAAATATTTCCTCAGGCCACTCCAGGGTAGCACGTGTTATTTCAAATTGGACCGTGTCTTAGTCCGGTGCTCAATTCAAACAAGAGGCCAAATGATTTCCCTGTTTGGAGACGTGGGAAGATATTTCCTTTCTCATGCAAGTTTTAGAACTCCCAGTCATAGCGACAACATCTGATTTGCAAGTGCATGATAATGCACACTTCTGTCACGTGTGGCCTCAGCCGATTCGCCAATTTGACAGTCCAACATTAGTAAAAATAAAAGTACCTGATTGATTCCACAATTTATTTAGATACACTCTACCGGTTTCAACCTTTACTGGTCATCATCAGGAGTGATCATCAGTCAACCAAGTACTTTTATTTTTATCATGCCTAAATCCCACCAAGTAAACTTGTCGACCATCGATTTTAGTCCAACATTAGTAGCGGTCCCGCCTCGTGAATGGATGTTCGGTTTGCCTTAGAATTACGTGCTTATGTTTTACGCGGCCTCATCACCATATTAGCATTTGGGACTCCTTTAAACCTAAATCCGCGCCTATTCCTGATGCCCTTAGAAGCTCAGGAAGGAAGCTGAGAGGAAATGGAAAGGATTTGACGGAAGTAACTGTCGCTTGAACGCATGGAGAGAGAGCTGCCTAGCGCGCGCGTGCGGCCTTTTAAGATTGTCGGTCCCTTCACTGCAGACAACAACAGCACCCCATTCACACCGTCCGTTAAGAGGCGTCTCCCACCAGATTACATCAAATCAACGCCCTGCCTGATGCTACCTTGCCTACCTCCTCGCGAGTTCAGTCATCTTGCCTGAGTTTAGTAACTCGTCCAATCGTAAGAATTAATTTCCAGAACACCCTATAATAAAACAACCCATTTATGCTATGATTATTCATATCTTAAACAGCATTACTGCTTAACCTTTTTTGCTCCAACTTATTTCCAAAAAGAAATGTTTTAACTTTCCTAAACTATTCCTAATCCTAAAAAGCCACTAAATAGCCTTCAAATCCGCGACCAGAAAGGAGCCCGGTATGGTGATTTAGGATTACTTACACAAGTCCTCAGTTCACATGGAATAGCATTCAATTCTTTGGTTTTACATTCTCGGCATTCAGCGCATAGTTTCTCCTGTCAAAGAGCCTATCTCTCACAAGCAAAGGGTTCTCAGAAAAACATCCAGTCGGAATGTCCTCTTCAGTGTAAGCGCTTACACTGTTCTCTAGGGCTAACCGCAAAGGAGTTAGCTAAACTTACTGATCAGGCGTTAGCGTGGGAGGTGCAGTTACGGAGCTTGCACGATGGTGCTCCCGGGGAAGTGTTCCACGCGAACACCACTGCGATGGATTTGACGCTGAGGCGATTCGCGAATCTCTTTCGAGGGCATCATGGGGAAGTGTCACGAATGTTTCAATCGCAGGAAACGGTCATTGGAGTGTCGTTCACGACGTGCAGACCATCCATTCTTTCAAAGCGCCCAATGTCACTGACGAGCGTATTTTTGTTTCTGTGGTATTTCATTTCAATTAAATTCAACAAAGGTCTCCGTCTTCCGCTTGTGGAATTGCTCCATTTAGCGTAGTAAACAGAAACATGTAAATCCCCCGGAAATATTTATAATCCCACCCGAGTTTCTACATTTGCATGTGATCGTCAGGTAATTTTATTGGTCAGCCATTCGCTTTGAGGAACGAGCAAAGGTAGGAAGACATCCGCAGTTTCTGCTCACGGAATAATATTTTCATTTTTAATGCCATTCCTGTTTATAAAATTAACAATTAATTTCATTTCAATGAATGTGTTCATATTAATCCTGCATCCTTTCTGAAGTGGGTTCCTCAGGAGGTGTGGTTAAGCCTTCAACTGTTGCTTGGGAAATTTATCTAATTCTTTTTTCTTCTTAGCGTGCAAAGTGTCATTATCGAAAGTAATTCTCCTGAAGCAGGCGAGCCTGTTGACACACCCTGAGCATCGAGAGTGAGAGGTATATTCCCTGATGACAGTTCATTCAGCTCCGGTGTTCACAAGGCTCGAGTGACGAGAAGTCCTTCCCTTCCTGCAATATATATACTCCACATTCATTCCTCATGGCGATGGCACTACTTCGTGGGAGGGCTCCTATTACGTTCGGCGGAACAATAATCACACTTCCCTGGAGTGCAATCGCATTGGTGGAGGGGAGGTACTGTCGGCTGATTGTCCTTGCTGAGTGTTGTTTTGTATGGGAGGGCGGATTGATCAGATTCTTTGGAATGTTACCTCTTCTCGGGCATCCGGTTTTCGCTCTTCATTTCATTCGGAGATTATGTTGTGAACCATCGATTGACTTTGGTGGTTCGTGATAGACGCTGTTTAGGAATTATGAATGTGTTACTCCGGACCCGCATAATTTCTTGTGTTTAGACGTGAATGACTTCTTCTGCTCACCCTCCCAGTATATTTCGACGGGCAGTCTTCACAATTTTAATAATTCACGCCACTCTTTGAACTTTAGAGAACTTTTGTGTTATACATGAATGACTTGTTTTCCAGTGTTGTTTGTGTGTAATATGCTGCTCTTTATGTTCTCTTCGGGGCTTACTTGGTTTGCGATGCACTTCCATTGATGGGAAGAGCTTTTTTTAGGTTTGGGTCAGTAATGAAATGTTGGAGACGACGTTCCTCGCCTCTGTGCGAAAGGACAACACTGACCTCTGGCCACTATGTAATACGTACGCCTTTCGAAGGAGGGAGGAAGTGAATCTGGCTGATGCCCGACCTCGGTGCACGAAAGCAAAACAGCAATCCACGATATTCGCGTGCGCGTATTAGTTGATTTTCCCGTTGATGTGTCCCGCAAGGTGTGTCATCGGCCCAAGTACAATTCACAGAGGCGCCTCTCCGTTATCTGAGTGTGCCTGGGGGTATAGCGCTGTGCCACTCATGCGGTGAGTTCTTGGTGTGTGCTGAGCAAAGCTTTTAACACCGTCGGTTCCTTCACTGCAGACAACAGCATCCCATTCGGTCCATAGCTCGTGAGAGGCGCCTCCCACCGAATCCAGATTATATCAGATGCTACCTTACCTACCTCCTTGTGAGTTCAGTCATCTTACGTGAGTTTAGTAACTCGTCCAATCCTAAGAATTAATTTCCAGAACACCCCAATAAAACAACCCGTTTATGCTATGATTTATGTGAACTACTTTTGGCGAAGCAGTTGTGTGCTTCATGTGGCCAAGAACACAACCGCAATATTACATTCGGCAGGTCGTAACCAGAGTGAGGAGTCGAAATATTCGATATGACATTCTAAACCTGTTTTCAGTGACTCTGTTAGTTTCTGGGAGTATGCCTTGAAAATACCATTAATTTTAGACCAACCGGTAGTGCATAGGAAATCTGATTATGCTAAAATTGGGTGGTGTCATGTTTTTCCGATTATATAACTATTCCGATGTGGTAATGGGAGTAGCTATTGAAAAGACCACTAAGCAGCACACGGGTGTGCATTAAGAAAACGGACCAAAAATTAATCATTCAGTTTATGCGGAGGGAAGGTTATATTTGGCCTTATTGACGTTGGAGTATTTGCGATTAGAGAGATGAAAAACTCCTGATTCGTCTAAGTAAATGCCTATTTTCCCACTGTCCATTTTATTGTTCATTTAAATGCCAATGATGTCAGTCAAGTCGACCTATAAAACCAAAGGTCACGGGATGTTGGCATGGATGCCGTGTTTGGCGTAGGTTATTGGTTAGATCCTCAGCGGTTGGAGTATCTCAAAGCTTTATTCTTCTCTCTGCACGATTCATAATTTTTCCAAGTGTGAAAGTGAGCGCGGAGTGTTTGCCTGAGGCTGACCTGAACATCGTTATCGCGCGTCCCTTTTCCCCATCGCAGGGAAGGCGGTGTGAGGCGGGTACCTACTGATCCGACGGCCTCTCGGGCACACGACTCCTGCCCCTTAACTCAGGCCACCGTGGGAACCCTTGAGTATTCGCGAGATGCACTGAATGCAGACGATGGCTTTCCTTGCTATATGAATTGGAAAATGTGTCAGGTCGTATATCAAATTATGATTGGATAGAGTTTAAGCACTTCACTTAGGCTTTCGCGGCAACTTCAGCGCTGCCGCGCAGCGCATCAGACATGCATCTGCAGCATTTTGTGTTACTGGCTAATTACTTACATATGTCAACCAAGGGATCCTTTTTCATCTTTCCTGGGGTGAACATATGCGTGAAATAATGGGTCAAACTAATCATAAACTGTGATTCATCAAAAAAGTATTGGGTAAATGTGACGATCATGTACGAGAAATCAGATACTTTTCCCTTGTTAGACCTCATTTGGAATATGCTGCCAGTGTGCGGGATCCCTACGAAATTGGTCTAAGTAATGAACTTGAACGTGTGCAGCGAAGATCGGCAAGATTTATAAAGGGACGATACGATAATTATATTAGCGTAACCAGTCTATTAAATGAATTAAATTGGGAATCATTGTCAGATCGCAGGTTGAAATTTAGATTTAATCCCCTAAATAAATTCCAAGATAATATTTTCAGTGATGGCGTTAAAAATATTTTGCGAACTCCAACTTAATATGATAGACCGGACTATAATCACAAAGATAGATAAATTGATTGCCGAACTGACAGATTCAAATTGTCCTTTCTCCCTCGTACTATTAGGGATATGAATAACGGTAAATATATCCAATGCGAGTGTAGCAATGGATAACATTGGCAGCTGCATGTTGGTATAAGGACTTGAAGCTAACCCAACTAACAGCATGTTTTTGCATGTTTCCTTTGCTATTTTTATTTTTTTTTAACTAGTGAAGTTTAGAACAGTATATAAATATTAATCCTTTTTTATGCATGACATGCAGTGCATGTTTGGTGAGAATTCACCCCCTGCCACACACACCTTTATGGTGGCTTGCAGGGTATTATCTAGATGTAGATAGATTATGAAGCCATTTTGATATCCATCGCGTACCCCCACCCCAATGCCCCCAACAATCGATGTATTTTTCGCCCGTTTACCGACCCCGAATCAAGTGCTTTCATGCAGAGCATTCGAGTGCAGTACTCCGTCCGTCAGATGGGACGTTAAGCCGTAGTCCCCTGGCGCCTTACGCTAATCAGAGGCTAATGCTAACGCCGGGTTTCCCTCGTCACTCTTCCTCACTCTCCCATTCCTCTCGTTCTGAAGCGCCTTTAAGTGTGGCGACAGAAGAGACTTCCTTAAACCCCCCTGAGCGTCCGCTGGAAAATATGTTCAGCGCTCTGAATTCGTGTGAGAGCATAAATGATGCCAAGTGATGTGGGTGCAGTCGGGGTGTGGAGGAGAGGGGGGAGGAGGAAGTTGAGCAGCGGACTGTCACCGTTGCACGCAAGCGGTGTTCAGCAGGAACTCCCTTCACTCATTCTCGCCTAAAAAACCTCCAATCTAAAAGACCCAAGCTAACTAATTATAAGTTTCAAGTAACTTAGATTAATCTGTTAATGTCCCGTGCGCGCATTGAAAAAGTTACCTTTAACCCTCACTGTTCTACTGATTATCGCTCTTATTTCATCCCTGTGACAATAATACTCTCCGGCGCTGCCCGTACATTTTCAGCACATTCAGAAAAGTAATTTTCCTTGGATTTCTGAAAAGAACACGGCCTCTTCTTTGGCCTGCGATCTGATAGAGATCCCAATTTTTCGACGATTTGGTCACCGATTAACCAATCACAACACGATTTCCCAAGCCTGCCCGCTGTCCACCACATAATACCAACACTCCTAGTATTCTTTCCGTGAATCCGAGCTTTCTGACGGCTTCAAATATTCCCCCAATGAACATGCGCCGCCACGGAAGATCCATCGGTTCTGCTAACACGCCACAGCATTCCGACGCTGGAGCGTCTCTGAGCGACGCCGCCGCGACGCCCGTGTGCTTGCCGCCGCCGCCGGCGCCCTCCGTCCGGCGCCTCGCCGTGGCGCTCCTTGCTCCCGCTCCGAGAGAACGCAGAGAGAAAGAGTCCGTACCGCATAGAAGTATACCGCGTGCTCGACTTCCACGCATGTCCTCACAAAGAGTTATTTCTTGAATTCACGAGAAAGCGCGTAGAAAAGGCACGCTTTCCCGAGAAAACGATGAAACAGTGAGTGCCACTAGGCTATTGGAGGGTAGGCCTGAATGAGGGTGGCCTCTGGAATATTCGTGTGCTTTACTTTCGACTTAATATCTATGCGTGTTATTCAAATTGACTGCAGGTTAATTTGAATGTCTGTAGCTCAAGGCACGAAGAGCAGCAATTTTGGAACAGCCCTGACGGTGCATCCGGGCGAACAAGAAACTTACTCGCTCCTCGATAACGACAATTTTCAATGTGATTCTCGGAGGAAAAAATTCAGAAAACTCTATCTCCTGAGCTTCTTTGCATTAAATCATGCCGCGACACGCACCAAGAAACACGCAGGATATTCCTGTCACCCCACTGAATTCCATGTCGTGCTGTTGGCACCATTAACTTCCCGACAGCCAATGTAATCTCACCTTCGGTCAGGTTCTAGGCTTCCTCAATCCTAGGATTTGAGAGTATTTTGTGCTTTATGTGCCTCATTCATCATTTAAAGCATCATTATTTAAAATGCTTCTAGCCCTGATACTTTTCCAAGGTACTATCGTCCATGCCATAAAGAAACATGCTTCAAATGCTGTGTGTGCCCGTTGAAATTCAAAGGGAAGCTAATGGGTAATTTCGTAATCTAATGTTTTTAATTTTATTTTGTGTATTCGAGGTACAACATTATGAAAATTGAAAACTTCTCTTATATTGTCGTTAATGAATGAAATCAGTTAGCATAGCATGAGTACAGAGATTGCATCATTTTCAAACTAGTTTCTATTGAAAATACTTCATCTTAATATTATTTCGTAATATATCGTAATATTTACCAAAGACCAACCTTCGGGTTGAATCACTGAGTGAGCGTGAGTGAATAGATGTTTTTGAACTTGTCATCACTTTGAGCGCCGAAAACTCTTTCTTTACACCATACCAACCAATTCATACAAACTGCAAAAACGCAAAACAACCACCCCCCCGGCCATCGACTCTGGTCTTTTGAACGAACCGACAGGGAGCAGTGCCTGGTTCTAACCATTGTTCTTGACGCCTATAATACTTGGTGTCAATCGCTAATTTTCTTGCCACCCACATCTCACAGACGTACTCTCCGAATCCGTTTGCAAAAAATCTGTTTTCAACCAAAAGGCGTTCTAAAAAATCAAGTCATTCTTTGATCAATCCTATCCTAACGCCTCTGTTTTATTCTTATCTTATTCGCGAAAGCCTCTTCGGCCATCCCAAATAATCTCCTGATACCCTTGCCACTTTATCTTTTTCTGTGGTACAGCTCCAATATATGAGTTAACGAAACCGCAATTCAACGAGTGTTTGAATGGAAGAGATGAAATTTAGTACGATAAGATATTCTGTTTCTGAAGTGGGGAATAGCTTACGCATTACACATTCATGTGTTAAACTTATTCATTGGGCAACGCTTCGTACACTTGTATCTACATCCACGCGATACCCTGCAAGCCACCGCGAGGGTGTGTGGAGGCTTGCTTGCTTAGTATTACATAGCATACTTGATAAGTGTAAAGACATTGAAAGTGGCTGCAGACCTCCGAGTGACTAAAAATTGGAAATGTGTCTCAAGGCAGAAAAGGTCACGAATATGTTTCCCATTTCACTGGGGCATGGGAAATCCCGTGCCTTCAATAGGTGAAAGGTATTTTACAACTTACAAGATTACCTGGGGCATATTTGCAAGTTCCGAAGGAAGGAGCCTTAAAATAACTGCACGAAAAATAAGAGTTCTTATCCTAAGGTATGAAAAGAGAGCGGTGCTTAGGTTGTCAAAAAATTCCTCAGAGTGGACAAGTGGTTTTGCAAGTGTTGCGTTTAGAAAGAGATGAAGATGTGCTCTTTGAGATTTTTATTTTCCCAATCCGTGTGTTGCAGTCGTGCTGCCCTCATGTCTGAAGAGAGGAAAACTTGAGAAGAAGCAGTGGTACAAGAAAATGGTTTTCATTGCATTTTCATGTTGTAATGAATCACTAAGTGTTACCGCAGCCTGCTAAGGAGCTTCGAGATCTGCCGGGTGTTCACAGTCTCCCGTTTCGGCATGTGTTGAGGAACGAAGCGTCTCGTGCTAACTCTATCGAAAGTGAAAAATAAATTAGCCAGCCCTACAAGAATGCGAGATATTTTATTTTAAAATGTTTATGAGAAACAATAGCCAACTTTGAAAACTATCCTAAGTTCCGTGAATATGGACGACAACCAATTTCTAAAGAATTACGCGATGTCTTCTTCTGACTGACGCATGGTTCTAGCACCAATGAAGGTGCATGAAGAGTCGAACCTACCGAAAGAGTCGACACAATACCCTTGTGTCACCGTTGTTTAAGAAAGGGGATAGAAAACCTGGAAATGAAGAAAGGACATTTGTATGTACTGACGGTCTTTTCTAGTTGGCTAGAGTGCTGAAGGTGCCCAGATCCTTAGGAGAACGTTTTGCAGCAATTCACGCTTTTACAGAAGGCGCGTTTGAAAGAAAAACACATCGAAGGGTCACGACGGAGATGACGGTGAGAATCACGAGTGCCGGTCCAGACATTGCCTCTTGTCGAATACACCCAGAGACTGTGATTGTCTTTGATAATAATACATCCTACCATTACAGAAAATTGGAGCCCTTGTCTATAAAGTATTTGGAGGGAAAATGAGTGGCTGATGGAGAAAAGTATAAACATTGATGAAGACCTCTTACAAAGAGGCCTTGTGAATTTAGTCAATCAAGTTTGGGAAAAATTCGAAAAGTGAGGGTTGATGAACTCGCTAAAGATTATTGATGCCTAGTATTAAGAATCCGCCCATACCGTTCCGGGCTGAATCTTATTGAAATGGTTTGGTTATTGAAATGCAACATTTAATTCCCTCATACAGGAAAGGAAAAGCGATTTCTCTTCATTATGAATTTAATAAGAAAGTATTGCTCAAACAATTTATTGTAATTACTTAGTGCCACAGTTTTACACTGATTTCTGCTACGGGTAGCTCTATGAAATTAAGCAACCAATATTGTGGAAGTCCGACAATTTTTTGAAGATGCATTTTCTCTATATCGGGTCACTTTGCCCTCTCATGAAACGCGTTCAGAACTCCTGATTTTGTTTTTCGATTTCACGGTGTCCATTTGAAAAATCGAAGTCTATTTCCTTCCATTGCATCAGGAATGATACCTCTCTCTATGACACTCCTGGGAAACGATTTTCACATTAATTAGTTATTAATGGTGAACATGAAGTGGATTAATTATTTTAGCAGCTCTACGTTGCAGCACTTGTCTATTTTGTTGCATCAATTACGGGCGTCCTTATCACCACTCTTCAATTGCCACTTCTGACATAAATTCCCGAAATTTGAAAGTAATAGGAATGCCAAACGAGGTCGCTTCCAAGTATTTGTGAGCGTTATATTCCTCGGAGATGGCGTTTTCGAAGAAATGTCTGTGATTGATGTTTAACTCATTCCTACTGTCAGACAGGTTATTCATTTCCCATGAGCCCACTCCGTTACGTCTGTCATTGACTGTCCATTGTGTGTGTTTCAAGTGGCTATGTGTTTCAAGTGTTCATTGATCGCTTACATAAGCCATTGCATTGTGAAAGTAATAAAAATCGCAAGCAGTTAAAAGAATGTGGTGAAGTCTATTCGGGTCTTCCACTGGGTAAGCTGTTCCATTACTGCCGACGTTTCGGAGACCGAGTCGCTCTCCATCTTCTGGGCTCATTCTCCATCATCAGCACGACTCGGTCTCCGAAACGTCGGCAGTAATGGAACAGCTTACCCGGTGGAAGACCCGAATAGACTTCACCACAGCGATTCGCCGGGAGAACCTCAAATCTTTTTTCAGTTAAAAGAATGACATTTTCGATTACTATGCGAGTTACTCTGAGAAGAATCGTATTCCTCACTCTTTCATTCGGGAAGTTAACGCTATTAAAAAACTGGCATTAATATCAGCTTAATACGTGGAAGTTTAGAGGAATAGCATGATATGGAAGTTAAAGATAAATCCTGAGACTTGAGCTAAAGCATAAATTTGTTTCATTTTCTACATTTTCGTTCGATCTAATTTAAAACAGGTTTTACTGTAAATTCCAAAGCGACTACGCATGTTTTTTTTTACAAAAACCAAATGCGACAAGGTACTGGTATTCATTTAGGCCTGTTTTCCTTTTATGAATATTTGCTTCCGTTTGCCTGCATCCAATCGTCAATTGGCTCTTTCATTCATTCACTCACCCACAGTTTAATAAATTTTAAATGAAAGGCAGAATCTTATACAGGAAAGCAAATTATCATTTCAGATGACATTCCAGTTAAGTCAGTGCTTCGCTCTTCCGAAGCAAAAGTTTTTTTAGCTCAACAGTTATGTGGAATAGAACACTAGAGATATGAAACATCGACAAATTTATATTTATGCGTGAACAGTGGCAGAAACTTTTGATAGCACAGATCACAAAATTTATAGATGCAAGTATTAGAAGAAAGTATGAAAAGATTTACGCTCAAAGTTGATATTATTTGGAGGGCATCAGTAGTCAAACGCCTGAGAGGAGGGAATTAGTTCCCAAGGAACTCGAACTAGTTGGATGCGTCTTATTAAATGTCGCTCCGTTACCTCATTCCCCAGCGCGTTAAAACAGCAGAAAATTTACTTACCTTATCTCAGGGGTAGGATAAGGACCTGATTTGTCTTCCAGAAAATCAACCCGTTCACGGAGTCCGTGGGGCCATTGCCGCCCGTGAAGTCCTTCGACAAGTCTTTCGACCTCGCGAAAAATGTGATGGCAAAAGGAGGTGTGATGGCAATGCAAAAGGGGAGACTCTCGATGTGAAGTGAACGAAGTGCCCTGCACGGCGGTGTTCGTGGACATGCTGTCGTGAATCTACGTGGCCGCATTGGTGCTCAAAGGGCGGTGTGTTGTCCTTAAGAGGAGACAACCGGACACGATGGTCATTTGCGCCGAAGAGAATCGTCGTCATGAGCCAACAACGATTGGTGTGGCGCAAGTCTGCGATCGACTCTCTTATCAGCAAAACACTTCACCTGTATTCAACTCTTCTCGTCCTCCACAACTTATCTCGCTCTGCGTATCCGATGCGAGGCCTTCCTTTTCCATTCCCTTCCGTTCACTTTTCCCTCGACGACTGTCTTCATGAGACCACCGTGTCTCAAAATATGGCCAGCCAAATTGCCCACCTTTCTTCTCCAAGTTTTCAGCAGACTTCTCTCATCTCTCGCTCCTCTCAGGATTGCTTCATCAGTCACAAAAATCGATGCATTTTATCTTCATCATTCTTCTGTAGCGCCACATTTCGAACGCATCAAGCCTCGACTAAACTGCTCCCGACTGATCGTCCATGCCCCTCCAACATAAAAGACGTTCACTCCCGACAGGTGATTTTATGCAGCAATTCCTTGCATGCACACTTTTATCTTCACACGAGAGTGATCCCTCCTCTAGCACAATGCCCCCTCTCCACCCTTTGGACCATTCCATCGCTGACTTTTCATTCCATCGTCCATCGCTCGGCTTCCCACGCGCTCTCTTTCACTCCTTTAGTTTTTGTTTCCTTATTTTAACGTCAGTCCTGGCTTCTTTCCTTATATTGCATACCAATACCTTAGTCTTCTTTTCATTGACCTTCAGGTCTTGCTATAGAAGGTAACTAAGGCCCAACTCTTTTTCACGTTAATTAGAGTCTTCATTTTTTTCCATCTGACTCTTCCACGCCCGGTATACCTATCTTTGGTCAACCGCACATGCTAATGTCTTTTTTCCTGGTAAATTTAACCTTTAAAGTCTTCTCTTTGATATCCTTGATGGATTTCTCAATTCTAATGTGTATAATTCAAGGAAACAGTTCAGAGCCTTGTCTCACTCCTTTCTTGCTTCGTGACTACTGGGTCAACATGTAATCACTGTCACTGGTTGTTACACAACTGACAAGATTAATAGTCGGTACAGAGGTTGAAGGGCTAGAGGAGAAACCCGGCGGCGGCGTCGACATTTCCTTGCTCTTAACAACATGCGCCACGGGGTAACAATGTAACGTCCCATCCGACGGAAGGAGTAGTGAACTCGAAGTGCTCACACTGCACTCTCGTTGGGACAGACTGGGGTGTGTGGCTCTTGAATAGGGGCGCCCTTGAATAAGGGGGACCTTGAATAGGGGGACCTTGGAATAGAGGGAATACTTTCCTGCAGATTCAGATTTAAAATTTCAAAAGTTACCATTTTCAATCCTAACTCTTTTTGCAATCATGATCAACAGATTATGTCTGCATTAAATTAATAACAAGAGGCAATATTGAATGGCAAAATAGTTTCTGATTATTAATAACAGCATATTTCTTGCATGAATGAATTTTTTCCGGCAAAATACAAATATTGACTTGAAATATGCCCCTGAGGCTAGTTGAGCATTTTTATCTTCTAACATTAATTTACGGTGTATTGCATTATCAGCCTTTGAAGTACCTACCTCAGGTGCGTATCAAATACAAATAATTTTAGATTTATCAGAATAAGTTATGCTTTTTGCTTTTGATGGTATCTGGATGAAAATAAGTTTCCCGGCCGATTCCGGACGGACCGGGAGAGACTTTTGTAACGCTTCTATAAGTACACTTTGAAGTTATTCGGCTGAATTGCGAGTGTGAAATTCGACTTGAAATGTATTTGGAGGTTCATTCATCTTGAATTCAAAGAAATATTCACAAATCGGATGCAGTACATTAGTTCTGATGTACGCATATGAATGGAAAAACCTTCATTGCAGAACGTGAAAGTCTTTGGTCAGAAATAAGGTCTTTGACAATAGATCTTGAGAGGAGTGGAGTTGTGGATTTGAGAAATGTGTGGTGGGGGGGGGGGGGGTAGTGAAGTTAAGACTAATATATTAACATTAATCCTATTTTATGCATGATACGTAATGCATGTTTGTTGAGAGTTCAACCCCTGCCACACACCTTTATAATGGCTTGCAGGGTATTATGTAGATGTAGATGTAGAGGTCTAACAAGGAAAAAGTAGATAATTTATCGTACATGATCCTCACATTTACCCATTACTATTTTGAGAAATCCCAGTTTACGATTCGCTTGACCCATTATTTCACGTATGTGTTTACCCCAGGAAAGATCATGTGTCAGTCTTATTCCAAGATATATAATGGATTCCACGTTTTTTTATATATTATTTCTTATTTTTTAAGTCCTAGGAGGAGAAAAATTCTTTTTCCTTAAATTCATGACTACACATTTTTTAAACCTAATTCTAACTGCCATATATCACACCATTTTTCAATTGCTTGTAGGCCATCATTTAAATATTATGTATCATTTTGGCAGATAATTTCCCTGTACACTTCTACGTCATCGACAAATGGACGAAGCTTACTTTTTAGGCACCAGTAAAGGAGCAGCCATCACAGAAGACATTTATTTGGATGAGCACATGCGGGAAAACTTTGGGGGAGGTATCTGGAACCTATACCGCTGAAGAAATTGTGACGAGATGACAGAGATTGATATTGCGTGCGCTGAGAGAGAGATCTTTGAAGAGTTCAAATGAAGGAGGAGTGTGGGAGATAAGAGTTGAACTTGAGATGTTGGCAGGCGGGGTAAAGGGTTGGATAAGGAATTGATGTGAGAAAACATAAGGGGGAAGGTTGGAGGCGACTTGCAACGGTGTGACTGTGGTCAACCACGATTAGGTGTGAAGGACACGACCGACTCTTAAAGGTCAATTGCATGGAAATGTGGGTTATTTGGTATGTGTGTGTTAGAATTCGGGGTTTGCATTGAATAAGGCGTGCAAGGCGTGCACCCTCGTGATCCCTAGGATTGCACCGGCGGCGGGAGCGTCGAATGCCGCTCCTGATACCCTAGCTACGATAGGTCGAAGGGTAGGAGCCCGACGAAAGGTCGCAGCGCACTCGCAGGATTTTCCTCCTCTGAGAAGGCGCCTTTGGTTCAAAACCACAATTGAGGCCCCGGCAACGGGAGACCACCTCAAACGCCACAACTACCTCTCCGCAACCCTTGCAATTATGGATCCGAGAATAGCAACACTCTCCCCTCGTTGGCTCCATCGCCCAATGGCGTGCAACAAGCCACAGGCTCGCCGAAAATCTACTCTTCAATGACGACGTCGCAGTAAAAGTAATTCGTTCCCCTTCTCCCAATAGTACTAGGGAACTGGAATATTCTTGAAATTCGAACTCCCCCTGCCGGCACTAAGTCTTCGTTAGTTCCATCACCATTCCTTCTTCTTGACGCAATTCCATTCCTCGTGTCCTTTTGTCATATTCCGCTGTGTATTCGGCTGTGGCCACTGAAATAATCCCGTCATGTGTGAGTGCCCTTTGGCGTGAGTATTGCATGCAATTGCCACTGCGTCACAAGCACTAGCACTGGATTAAGCTGCGTATCTCGCCCTGCAACCATTGCAGTGCGCAAGTTTGTGCAGGGCGACGAGAGAAAATGTACAATGGTCGATTTTCGACTAAGTATTAATGTACAGTACGAGGATCATTTAAGTACCCGGATCAATAGGATAGCCAGAATTAGTTGAGGACAAAGTGAATGACAGAAGAAGGTGGCGGCGCGGCGGCAGTTGCGGCGAACAAGACGAGGAATTGTCCCTTATCCCAGGGTGCGAGGTGCGTTCCGATTGCGAGGCACGGACGATCGATGACATCTTTATCGTCTGGACGTATTGGGAGGAGTCTCTAGCGGGTTTTCTCAGCGCCTTAAAGTTCTCCTGCATCCGCTCTACCCCCACCTTTTCTTCCTCACTCGCTGCCTTTCTGGATGTAGACATTTGCACCCCATTCATTTCACACCCCAGTGCGTAGAAAACCCTCCGGTGACAAATCTCTACCTTCTTTACAATACCACACCTCCATTCCTTGTCGATCCGACTCCAAAGATAAGCTGGGATCTGATTAGGTCCCTAGAGGTCATTTCCACATCAATCGAGATCGTATCCAAGATCGCCAGTTCCTAAGAAACGCCTTCCGCAGAGTTTCCTTGGCATCACAAAATGGATGTCCACCGAACTGGGTGTTCTCAAGTGCAACCTTCGTCGACAAGGCATTCCCTCATCCTGCGGGACAACCAGTCTAGATGTCTGCCCTTTCTTCCACCTTCCTGCGAAGACCCAAGACATCTTACGATTGCGACATCGCTTGCGGGTGAACCTATTGGTCCAGCCAATAGGACCAGACCTCCCAGCGGTGTCCATCGGCCACTCAACTCTAGCACCGCAAGCCCACATCAAGTCCGAGCGGCAGAACCAACGACAATATGGTCTTTTAAAGCTTTTAAAACTCACGGAATTAGTATTTACCAACAATTCTGCTCCACATTTTCCACTCCTTATTTCTATTTCTTCGTCGAGATGGTGACCATCCGGTCTCAGCACCACCCTTATTGAGGCATTCATCTCGATCTCACCCCTCCCTCCCCCTCCCTCCCTCCCCCCCACGCCCTCCCCCTCCCTTCATTGCATCGACATCCACCTCTCCCCACTCTCCCAACTTCCGATAACAGAGACACGAGATCCTCCCGTCCTCCTTCCTTTTCTCCAGTATGAAAAGTGGGGTGTGGTAGTCGCATTGAATGGTTTGAAATGCCCGTATGGTGCATGCACAAAGGAGAAGAGTGGTGCGTGGGAGAGAAGAGAGGAAGAAGTGAAGATGTGCGATCACTCCGCGCGTGGTTGCAGGGACGAGCGGAGGGATTGAGAGTGGTGTGGGGCGTGATATGTTGGCCTGCATAAAAGTTGCATTGTATATGGTAAACGACGTTCGTGGATGCTCACCTGGGCGCCGGAAACGGAAGGAGAAAGTTGTTGAGCTCGAAGTAATGTGAAGTAATTATGGTGAAGTATAATTATGGCTATGAAAACGGTGGTGAAGTCAAGTTTGTTGGAGCAAGAGATTGATCGAGGTGGTTTATGAACAGATTATCTGAGGATAGCGCCATTTTTGTGCCCATAGTCGCGTTTTCTGTTCGAAAGAAAAATCTATTCTTGAAATAGAAAGTATCTTTGGTGAGTACCAGACAGGCGAGGTTAATGATGCAGTCTCTGAAGGGAATTTGTGATGTGGGGGAGCTGTGAAAGTACTGATGGTTGAGGGCGGTAAACCCTATTCCTGCTTAGAAATTGATGTACCGAATGAATGGGCTGAAAGCAATAGGAATTCAGAAGGGATGCAAAGAGAAAGCGGGTGATTGACGAAGTCTTGCGTGTAGGAGGGAAAACGGTGGACCGAGGACTGTAGAGCATACAGGGCAGCAAGTCATATAGACCGGGCTGAAAACCATACAGATTTCAAGTTTCGAAAGCCACACACCTACCAATACTATCTCTCCATTTTTCACGCTGCTCCGTTGAGCACATGTCCTGTCCCTGTTTGGTCCGTTTCCAAGGAAGTGGCCGAGAAGGAGAGCGTCCTCATTGGGTTTGTTGCCGTATTAATGCGGTTACCATTCAGGTTCGCGCCTGCGCCCTCTATAATTGGCCAATCGCGTGGACACGCTGCCGTGTGGGTGTGTCGGCACCGGGGGGTGGGGGGTCGGCACAGCAATGAATTACTTCAATTTTCGGCCCGGGAGCCTGGGAGCAGCGGTGGAGGCGTCGGTGGCCGTGTTAGGAACTTCGTTAGCTTTTGTTTCCCAATCGAATTATGCCGTCTTGTGATACTCTCTCTGGCGCCGGAATTTAACCTGTTATGGTTTTGTGGAAGCCTGGTCCCTTCCGGCCTCCTTCCTTTTGTAAACTAGGACCCTCCCCCCCCCCACCCCGCCCCACCCCCATGGACAGACGACACACCCAGGGCTGCCAACCTTCGCGCGTGGGGAGTGTCCAGGCGGCACATGGGGAACGAAAATGATTGTGGAATGTCAGCATTTTCTAATCTTGGGAGGTAAACAAAAAAAAAAAAACTCCGGTTACCTCGGACGTTATTTTTTAAGCATTGCATGAAGACATTAGGCTCAGTCTTTATCATAAAAACAATGGGGGCGTTTACTCGGAACCGAAATCGCATTTTTGTCCCGGAAATCGTTAGATGGAAACGAAATAAGAATTTAAGTGAAAAATTTAATATTCCCACCAGAGCCATTCACTCATAAATCAAAAATTAAAATAAGCAAAAGGTGACGCCCACCGAACGGCCTGCTTTGAGACTTATTACGTCATCCACCTCCCGTCCTTGACTGCTTTTAGGGGAAGGGAGGGGAGTGGAGGGAGTTGTGCCGGAAGGTATGCTCGCACAGATCCTGTCGCAACCGCTCCCATTGGCAGAGTCAGCTGTATGTCCCCAATTGCGATAAGGCGAAGGGGCTTCAAGGGCTCAGTTGTGATTGGACGAAGTCGATATACGTCAGAGGTTTCACCACGCCCACTTTTCCGAATGGGTTTTAAAAACATCAGTTTTTCGCCGCTTATAACTCGAGAAATAATTGACGGATGGAAGAACGGAAGAAAACACGGCTCTCTTCATTTCGCAAACTCTATCGGATTCGGCAATAAAAAAATATGGTAAACGACCCCCTTATAGGTACATTCTTCAGCTCTGCAGAATAAATTACTTGCACTCCCTGTAACTTGCTCGCATTTTCTTAGCTTTCTTATTCTCTTTCAAGCATTCTTGCTTAGAGTCGGAGGCCTGGTCACCGCAGATATTTGAATTCTTCAAGAGCGTTTTTCATGCATCATAAACCTTTGTATTAGATATGCCCTGGACTTCTAGATATTAAAATGTAGCACAGAATAATTCGAATGCCGTGGAATGACATCAAGGGTTGTCTCCGCCCCGATGACGCAGTCTCCTCTTTAAATGCTTGCGCTGATCGTCGTCGGATCTCACCTCGCGAATCTGGGCCGTGCACTTTGTGCATGAATGCCAATCATATTATATATATGTGTCCCAAATGATATTGCCACTTAACTGTTGCTCCGTCCGCTCTCGGCTGTGTCCACACCACGGCATTTGCATGCGCCCAGCCGCCGCCACCTGTTGGCCCAACTGACGTGCCCACCTGCAGATTGTGAACCCCCCCGCCCAATATGGGAGGTCAACCCCTTCACGGAGATGCTTCTTCCTCTCCTTCCCGCCATACCACGGGGGTAAGGCCACTGCGCTGAATTCGCTCTGCTTCACCACCGCACTCCTTTTCACTCTATACTCTATTCACCAAGCAGGTGAGTGACGGCACATTACTAGTTGAACAAGGACTCAATCATTAGAGCCTTTGTCACTTCCAACGCAACAGTTGGCCCAACCCCTGCCACTTCCCCTTCCACAGCTTTACGTGACCATGATGTGGACATAATTCCCTGCAGTTCCTTCCCACTTTCACGTGCATGACCGAACGCCATGGTTGAGAGTAAGCTTTCTTCCCTTCTTCTGAATACGCAGGAGCGCAAATTGGCGACGATCAGCAGGCGCTGGTAGTGGTCAGTGGCAGTGGGTGGCCGAGGGAAAGTGGAGTTCATCGTCGACAGTGGTCTCCCGCATCCCATTGTAATTCCTCTCATCTGACACTAATAATGGCCCATGGTATTTAAACAGTTCAAATCGCCTACTTCTGCTACATCTACATAATACCCTGCAAACCACCATGATAGTGTGTGGCGGGAGTGAATTCTCCGCCAAACATGCACTATATATCATGCATTTAAAAGTATTAATATCAATATACCAGTCCAAATTTCCCTATTTAAAAAAAGATAAAAATAGCAAACCAAGCATACAAAAAGATGCCGCTAGTTGGGCTACCTTCAAGTCCTTATTCCAACATGCAACTACCTATGCTATGGATTAATTCACTCGTATTGGACATATTTACCGCTACTCATATCCCTAATTGTACGAGGAAAAAATGACATTTTGAATTTGTGAGTTCGGCGATCAATTATTCTAATTTTGTGATTATGATCCAGTATACTATATTAAGTTGGGGTTCGCAAAATATATTTAATGTCATCACTGAAAATATAGTCTTGGAATTTATTTAAGAGACCAAGTATAAATTTCAACCTGCGATCTGACAATGATTCCCTCTTTAATTGATTTAATAGACTCTCTACGCTAATATAGTTATCGTGCCGTCCCTTTACAAATCTTTCCATCTTCGCTGCACACGTACAAGTTCATTATTTAGACCGATTTATAGAGATCCCGTAAACTGGCAGCGTATTCCAATAGGGCATGGCAGTTGAAATTCAATTTCAAGGAATGTGTGGTGATGAATTTTTGGAAAAAGAATTGTTCACCTCCTAGCTCGTACAAAATACGTAATGATGAATTAACAAACGTGGAATTCATTAAATATCTTGGAATAAGACTGACACATGACCTTTCCTGGGGTAAACACATACGTGAATTAATGGGTCAAGCTAATCGTAAACTGGGATTCATCAAAAGAGTATTGGGTAAAGGTGACGAACATGTACGATAAATCAACTACTTTTCCCTTGATAGACCTCATTTGGAATAAACTGCCAGTGCATGGGATCCCTACGAAATCGGTCTACATAACGAACTTGAACGTGTGCAGCGAAGATCGGCAAGATTTGTGAAGGGACGATACGATAATTATATTAGCTTAACCAGTCTATGAATTAAAATGGGAATCATTGTCAGATCGCAGGTTGAAATTTAGACTTAATCTCTTAAATAAATTACAAGACTATATTTTCAGTGATGACGCTAAAAATATTTTGTGAACCCCAACTTAATATGGTAGACCGGACCATGATCACAAAATGAGGGAAATTGATTGCCGAACTGACAGATTCAAAATGTCATTTTTTCCTCGTACAATTAGGGATATGAATAGCGGTAAATATGTCCAATACGAGTGAATCATTATATAGCATAGGTAGCTGCATATTGGTATAAGGACTTCAAGCTAACCCAACTAACAGCATGTTTTTGCATGCTTAATTTGCTATTTTTCTCTTCTTTAAATAGTGAAGTTTAGACTAATATATTAACATAAATCCTTTTATGCTTGTTAGGGTAAAGGGGGGTGAATCGGGCCACAAAAAGGAAAATCGTCGATTTCCTCGTTTGTGTAAACAGTTACATTCTGAAAGCATTATCAGCAAAGGACTTGATGTTTTTCCAGTTTAAAACGCAATTTTCAGCGTGGTTGCTCTGAATAGAACGGTCCTGGAGCAATTTCTTCAAGAGACTGCATGGTCCTATTCGCCCGACGACTTGGAGGGCGAATCGGACCAGATTAGAGGCTGAATCGGACCAGTAAAATAACGTTATAAATTTTAGTTTTCTTAAGTTTTATTCCATAAAATTTTGAAATTTTGCATCATTGCTTTTAACAATGTAGTGCAGTCTGGAGATATTTCGACGACACCTTCTTAGAGTCAAACATAACTTTACAAATAGACATACATCACCAAATCTGAACATATAGAACAAAATAGAACAAATTTACCAAAACAATTAAGCACATTTACCACAAGTAAATTTATCTCGCCCCTTAGCACCTACACACAGCTCATGGTACCAACAATTACACTTCATGCACTTAATCCAGTCTCTAAACTTTGACGAATTCGCACAATTATAAGACTTGGAGCAGAAGCCACAAAGCGTATCATCAGCTGAGTTTTCCCCATTCTCAGTATTGCCGTCCCTATCTGAAGATGATTCATATAAGTTTCTGCAAGTTCCCTTCGCGTTCCTAATATTTTGTTTCTTCAGTCGTTGCTTTGTTTCTTCTATTACAGCTGGAGAAGTAAGTATTTGAGCAATTTGCTTTCTTGACCTTTTCACATTGACTTTCATTCTTTTTTCTGGTGTAGGTAGTAAATTATGGAAAGACCTACCCAAAGTATTTGACGATTCCTCAGATGTTGATGTCGAGGATTGGCTTTCTTCATAGGGACTGGCAGTTAATTTTTGATCGGAAGATGAATTTGTCGAAAAAGGAGTCGATGCTTCTTCTGGGGCGTGTGAGCTTCCGAGATTAGAAGGATGAAGATCTAACTCCGTCAGGATACCCGGATTCAGAGGGAATATTCCTGTTGATCGGAATCCATTTTCAGCGTTGCCGATTGTTGCGGCTTTGCTCCATGCATTTCGAAAAAGCCGACCAAAATTAAATTTAGTCATCTTTCTATCCCCCTTACAAACTGTCATATACGCATTTGTTTCAATATCGTAGTATGTCTTTAATGGTTTATAAAAAGACGTGTCCAGAGGTTGCAACCTTTGTGTAGTGTGGCTGGGCAGTGATAAGAGAGTGATCTCATTCCTTTCACAGAACAGTAGAACACGAAGAGTCTTGTGTGATGCGTGGCCATCGAGGACTAAAATGCATCGGCCAGGAATCCTGTTTGCTTGAAAGTGCTTTAGCCACTCCAAAAAAAGATCCTCATTTATCCACCCTGAATCGGACATAAAAATTTTAGATCCCAACGGAAATCCATCCTCCCATTCCTTATGGAACTTTTTCCCCTTAAAAATTACAAAAGGTGGTATGTAATGTCCACTTGCATTGCAGCACGCAACAACTGTCACCAATTCCCCCTTTTCCACTGACGTCTGTTTTATGACTACCTTAGATCCTGTTCTTGCAACATTCTTTTGGGTTTGGCGATTATTTAATACACATCCCGTTTCGTCAACGTTGTATATAAGGTGGGGCCTATCCATAACTCCAGCCTCAGCCATCGAAATAGTTAACTTTGAAAAAAAATCGTCTACATCTTCCTTATTTAAACCCTCAGCTCGAGCCACTGACAAACCTTCGGGTTTTCGAAGACTTAAAGGATGTCTAGATATAATATTCAAGAACCTATCCTTGCCTGCTCGTTTTTTTAACGCACAGAAATTGTTTTTTATGTTGTTTTCAATGGAAAATTCATATGCCACCTTCATGACATCATCTCTTGTCAATCCGAACCCAGTTTCACATAACCTAAGAATTATTCTAATTAATGTTTCCTCTTCTTCCACTGAGAAGACATTTTGCCCCCCTCTTGTCTTCAATTTTTCCGTATCCGCTACTATCCTACGATAGAGGCAAGTACGGGGAACATTGAAAAGTTCGGCAGAATGCCTCATGCTTCTTCCCTCTCTGAAAGCTTTCAGCGCCATTCTCATATCCTCCTCTGTCCATGTCTGTTCCGTTTTTCGCCGGTACTTCCCCATCTTAATCCAAAAGGAAAAACATTAACGGTAAGCGAAAATTATCACTTTCATAAATACGTTTTAAATGAAATTTTGCTAATGTTACGCTATCAAAAGGAGGTTGTAAGGCGTTCCACAACTAATTCTGTTGCCATATATAATATTTAATACTCTGGCAATCCCTCTATCACGTACATTATATCACCTCCTTTTCTTTCAGATTGGAAAATATAGACCACTGAGTAATGTAGAATGTATAGGTATGGAACTCAATGTGAATTATTAACAATAAATTTCCATCACGAAATGCGTATGTTTTATGATATTGTTTCAGCGAATAATTGGTTAATATATATGGAACAGTACACAACATATGTTACATCAAACGAAGGTAGCTTACCTCTCGCTCAGCCTGTAAATCGTGCTCGTCGCCGTAATAATTCACCTCTATGACGGGGAAAATCTCTTTCCTCCTCCTCGTTATACGTAGTAAATATCTATAACGTGATATAGAATAGCATTAAAATAGGTTTATTCCATTAAACTTCTTATAATACTTAAATAAAAGAGTATGGCCTAAAAACAAATTTTTAGCCACTTTCGCTCAAACATTCTTATAAACATTTGATGTTTTTAATGTAAAACATTAAGTGTAAGTAAGCAATTTATCAATATTAGTTGTATATCTACTTACTTTTCAGTAGCAGAAGGAATTTTTCCAAGTGTCAGTTGAGTATAACTGGTTCAATGCTTCACCCTCGACCAGCGGCTTGGAACTGAACTCCTGCGCGTGCTGGTCCTTTTCACCCGACTAAGTAATATGATTTTGTATCATGTTTGGTAACTCCGATATTCATACAAGGCTCAAAAAAGTAACCTAATGTGGCAGCTATGGTATTAGATTTCCTTTCAGGAAAGAAAAACTTGAAATCTGAGTAAGCGCTACAATGTCACCTTACTTTGAACCTATACGAGGTTTTCTAAATACCCAATTTCACACCTCTCTCGTATGGTAGGCTTCCATTCGACAGAGTATCATTTGCTTAAATTCAGTCGTCGAGTTCTCGTTTTCACTCTACTAGAAGGACAAGATTACAAAGAAGCAATTCCTAAAACGTAGTCAGTCTCAAGTGATACCGTTTCGGGTCTGAGCGCACTTTTTGAAAAGCGTTCCTCTTCACCCGCTGGTCCGATTCACCCCCCTTTACCCTATGTAGTGCATTTTTGGTGAGAGTTCACCCCCTGCCACACACCTTTATAATGACTTGCAGGGTAATATGTAGATGTCTAACAAGGAAAAAGTAGATAATTATTCGTACATGATCTTCACATTTACCCAATACTGTTGTGATGAATTCCAGTTTAGGATTAGATTGCCCCATTATTTCACGTATGTGTTTACCCCAGGAAAGATCTTATGTCAGTCTCAATCCAAGATATTCAATGGATTCCACGTTTGTTTAACTATTATTACATATTTTTAAGTCCTAGAAGGAGAACAATTCTTTTTCCTTAAATTCATCACTACGCATTTTTTAAACCTAATTCTAACTGCCATATATCACACCATTTTTCAATTGCTTGTAGGCCATCATTTAAACATTCTTAATAGTTTGGGCAGATAATTTCCCTGCACACTGCTACGTCATCGACGAATGGACTGGACGAAGGTAACAGGATGCGCCACGGGAGATGTGTGCGACGCAGACCTTCCCTCTCCTCCCCCTCCCCCCTCCTCCCCCCCTCCCCTCCTGTTTTCTTCCTCCTGAAGAGTGAAAGGAGGGAAGGTGGGTGACGCAAAAGTCTTCAGTGCACCTCTTTCGGTATGCGTCACTTTTTGCGTATTTTAATTTTTAATTCACGAGTTAATTGCTCCAGTCAGAAGTTTAATTTTTTCGCTGAAGTTCCTTTCTCACTTGCATCAAACGATTTCGTGAATAAAAGAGCGACATCCGAGTGAACGCCTCCATTGAATGACCTCCGGTGCTTGACCTTCATATAAATGTTTGTCATCTGTGACCATAGTTTTATAAAGAAACATACTCTTGCAGTGCTCTACAGGCAGCGCATAAAAATGTACAATGCATAGGGTCAGTATCATATCACGGTGATGAGAAAAAGTATTAAAAATGGCACTGCGTAAATGAAAACAGCGTTTAAATGCAGATAAAAACAGTAATTTTGAAATGGTAGAGTAACTGTTTAAAGAAAGAAAGAAACTTAGCAGAAATTAATGAATGTTTTGCGGTTTTGATAATATCTGGAGTGAAGAGCATTTGTGCTGACTTACCCATGACGTTGATGAACACTAAGAATGTCGTTTCGATTAAGAAAGCCGCGTTAAACAATGGGGCTGAAGAAAGGTGTGTCCCGAGTCTTGAATCTTTCGTTGCGCCCTGACGAATGACATTTGTCTTAATGATTTCTTCATTCGTTTCAGGTTTTTCTTTTTCCCACGAGTGCAAGACTCGAAAACATTCGCTTTTAACGAGTGTTTTCAATGTTTGTTTTCGTTCGTTAGCGCAATCTTTTTGATCTGTCTTTGATCTTTGATTTGATCTGTCATTGATAATTGGTTGTTGGATATTTAAACATAAAAATGACGAAACTGCATTATGCCTACGGGGTGAGGTCTACCTGTCAAGGACCAACCTTCGGGTTGAATCACTGAGTGAATGAGATACAGACAAAATCTACGAAACAGCCCAATTTTTTTGACTACCTTAGTGCGTGCAAAAGTATTTCACGGATATTGTTGCGTTTGTGTTGTCATATGTCTTATTTTGTTTTCCATCACAGAGGTTGCTGCATATCAAGTGGCATGGAAAAAAACGAAGATTTTTCAGTGCATTGTTAACAAATAATTTAAAGAGTCACTCTATGATTCGTTGAGGTCGAAATTTATTGCGAGGCTAACGAAGTTTTCGTAGGAAACGAAAACGTCAATATTTCCTCGGTACGAAACGCACATGCCAGCGGAGGAAACAACGGAGGAGAAATGTTTAGTACTAAGCTCTTGGGAAATGTTTACCCATGCATCATGTATCGTGTATGAAGCAGTCGTGGAATGAGTGACACAATCCCCAGATTAGATGTGATCACATCTTCTGTGGGAGAGGATATATCCGGGAAAGCGTGGTTCGATCGAGCTGGATATAACGATTCTCGCTCTGCGATCGTTGAGTGACGGACATGAGACGGATAAACTGATCTCCAATTCTCGAAGTCCGTGATAGTTTCATTAAAAAAAGTATTCGTTTCAAAATCTGGAGGAACAACTCGGGAGGACATCGACTTCCTATTGCGCGCTTAAATTGATCTCGTCAATTATATGCATTTATTCCAGAGTTGGTGTCATTATAGTTGACATTAGGATTGAGTAGCGGCTACAGGTATTGTATACATATACATCTACATAATACCCTGCAAGCCACCATAAAGGTGTGTGGCAGTGGGTGAATTCTCATCAAACATGCACTACAATTCATGTATAAAAAAAGGATTAGTATTTATATACTGTTCTAAACTTCACCATTAAAAAAAAGATAATAATAGCAAAGCAAACATGTTGTTAGTTGGGTTACCTTCAAGTCCTTATACCAACATGCAGCTACCAATGTTATCCGTTGATTCACTCGTATTGGACATATTTACCGTTATTCATATCTCCAATTGTATGGGGAAAAAAGGACATTTTGAATCTGTCAGTTCGGCAATCAATTTCTCTAATTTTGTAATCATGGTCCAGTCTACCATAGTAAGTTGGGGTTCGCAAAATATTTTTAACATCATCACTGAAAATATGGTCTTGGAATTTGTTTAAGAGATTAAGTCTAAATTTCAACCTGCGATCTGACAATGATTCCCATTTCAATTCATTTAATAGACTGGTTACGCTAACAAGGTTATCATACCGTCCCTGTACAAATCTTGCCGATCTTCGCTGCACACGTGCAAGTTCGTTATTTAGACCGATTTCGTAGGGATCCCATACACTTGCAGCATATTCCAAATGAGGTCTTACAAGGGAAAAGTAGCTGATTCCTCGTACATGATCGCCACATTTACCCAGTACTCTTTTGATGAATCCCAGTTTACGATTCGCTTGACCCATTATTTCACGTATGTGTTTACCCCAGGAAAGATCATGTGTCAGAGTATAATGGAAGAAGCCTCTGCATTGCAAGGCGTAATAACCCAAACACTAATTGATAGTATCATGGATTAACATATAAGTCAAATAGAGAGGGTGACATATGCATTATAGTTGAAGAAGTTCACTTGCTCATTTTAAGTCAAGGGGTGATATAAAGATGTGGGGTGCTCGAACTGGTTGTTATAATTTGCTGAAGCACGCAATTTCTTCTGCCTTAAATCTCAAAAGTGTCCGTCGAACTGCGCAACATGAACCATATAAAAGTGAGAGATGCGTGCATTACGGTGAATCACATCGCCTTAGTCGTACCTCAGGCTTGAATTTACACTCCGGTGCCTGACAGCAGTCAATGTGCATTTCCTTCTCCTTGACCGTATGCAACTGCCTTCCGTCGTCCGCCAGCGTAAGACGTGGTCGATTCACTTGGGGCGGTAGTAGTCCAGAGTCTGGTCTTTCAAACAAAGAGGCACTTTGCGCTTGACAAGAAACACTTGACTTGAAACGAGGAGGTAGCCGGGTGCCTCGAAGACGCCAAAGAGCATTCAGGGATCGAAAGGAAGGGAAATTCCAAGGAAATGAATTCAATGGTGAAATAGAGTTACAAGGAAACGAATTCAATTCAATGATACAAGATTAATTCAATTCAACCCTTCGTTTTCCCCACTTAAATCTAGATTTTCAAGACAACCTTAACAGATGGCGAATATGGCTTAACTTATAATAAAATAATTTGGCCTAAACTACAAAGTAAACCCTTTATTTACATCAGATCAAATCATGATTTTCGAATGTCTATCATTGATGCATTAATCCAAACATTGCTGCGTCTCTCCTATCTGCTCTAATTGTGTCCAATCGACTTGTTCCACCCCGAGAGCTGCCATCACTCACACGACCCATTCTCATCTCAATGAAATTATTCAGGGATTGCGATACCCCTGTCTCCTGCCAGATGTTTGAACCAAGGCCTCTTTCTTCCAATAGCATTCCCTAAGGCTCTTAAGTGACGTCACAATCCTCGGATTGCGCAAGAATACGTCCCCGCGCATTTTCGGCACTTCGTCTTCCTCTGCCTTGTTCCTTCGAAAGCCGTAAGTAAGTCACGTGGAAGAATGCAGTGTCTTGGTTGGCTCAGTTAGATTAGGAACCGAAGCAGAAATCAGGGTCAGGGTGAATGAATCCTCCTCAGTGGAAATCCTGCTGTGGCGAATGAAACAGGATATTGGAGCCACCCCGTCTATCACATTCCCCCACCCCCTGGCCGAGTCCGAAAACACGTCTTTCCCTCGTGCGTTTGTGGCAGCGCCGGGGAGGAAATCATTGATGAGAGATTTGTTGATTGGGGCATCGTTTCTGGAAGTAAGGGACGCATAATAATAAGACATCCCTCGGACCTGCCTGGTGCCTTTCAAACTGCCGATTCCATCTCCTCTGCACTTGTAATCCACTCTTTCTTATTATTATATCGGCCGCGACCGCCTTCCCCTCAATCTTCTCCTCTTGCAAAACACGGAGTGTGCCTCTTTCGAACGCTTATATTAGAGTAGGCGCCCACTTCGACACCCCAATCTTTTCACTCGCCTGACTGCAGGGACACACTTAAAAGGCGTCCGTTTATGCTTCTTACTCTCATCCGCATTTCCCTTCGCTCCTTTTCCCATTTTCTTCGATTCCCACTGAAAAAGTTACGAAATACCTACTACGAAAAAGTGAAGAAGAGGTCACGCACATAACTGCACTAAAATACTTCAAAATAATGAAATTGTCCGATACCGTTACCTCAAGATTGTAAAGCATGTTAGACCTCGTTGATGGTAGCCTATTTATTTTCAACAGTGAGTAAACATCTTCATGATTCAGACGTGAGCTATCTGGAAGGGAAAAACGTAACACCGCAAAGCAAATGAGTTAAACATACAAGAAACGGAATAACATCGAATAAACTTCGAAAACAAGGAACATAACATTATAACATTCTTAAGAGCTGCAGCCGTGCCAATTTGTCTTATAATGATGGTTCTTTTTTTACTCCTCATCAATCATGGCATTTCTTTGCCATAATCCTTGAATCTCCTCACCGATAAACTCTACCGTTCCATCATTCGAAGAAGGCCTGCTCTCCTGGTGATGGGATGCATAATTAGCCTCCCGTCGCCAAGTCGCGGCATCTTCACAGACGTCTGCGTAGTTCGAAAGGCCGCCCTCCATACCATTGCCACCTCACAATGCCGATCCTTATTTTTTCACGTGTGCTTCCTCTACGCGTTGGGTCACTATTTTCGCAGCTATCTCTAGAGGTTAACCCTTCATCTGCAGGCCAAGCGGAGCACTCGATGGCTTAAGCGGCCAGCTCCAAACATTAATCGCATGTTTCTCAATAGCAAGGTATTCCACAGAGAAAAAGTAATTCGCCTTGACCGGGACTCGAACCAGGACCCTCTGATATCCCGCCAGGTGCTTTAACCAGTTGATTTACCAAGACGTCCTCATTTCTCTCTGTGGAAATTATTGAGTTCGAGTCCCGGTCAAGGCAATTGATGTTTCCTCTGTGGAATATCTTGCTATCGTGCAATTTCAGTGGGTAACGCCGCTTAAGTTTTCTAGGCTGGTTCGCGAGCTGTGAATTCGCTTGTTTCCCTTTGAAATCAGACCAATGTGAGTGCTGCAGATTCCGAATCAATGCGGAGCCTCATTGTTCCAGCGCATGTGTTCACTCGACATTATCACAGCGTGCACTCAGGTTCTGTACCTTTTTGTTTGTCCTCGACGAGGGACGAGTAGACGGAGGACGCCATTGGATCACTTATTTGTGCACCTGATGCAATGTGCGGGACGCGACCACTCTGCTCCGAGTGTGAAATAGAGGAGACATTCCTTGGTCTATTATGTATGATGTTTAACATTGATTTGCCATCAATAATTAACCTATGCGATGGATGCTGATTTGAGTCGTGGAATGAAAAAGGTTCCGTCGACTGAGAGTACCCACGAATGGAGAGAGCCTTGCGCACAGGCAATGCAGTAGGGATAGGGCAATAAAATAGGGATAGGGCAATACAGTAGGGATAGGGCAATGCAATAGGGATAGGGCAATGCATCGCTACACCCTCAGAGCCCACCTCGCGTGGATTCGCATCCAGTTTCCGGCAGAGGGACTTGCTTTTCGTGACCCCATTTTTCCCCCTCCACCGCAAGTCACCAGGAGGGATCGGGTTGCCGTTTATAGGACTGGCCTCTCGCTCGGAGGGCCTAGATTTGAATCCCGGCAGTGAAATATATTCTTCATTGGGAAACCTGCCCCTACATGAGTGTTTTGTAGAGATAATTGGAGTACATTACTCCGTCCGTCGGATGGGACGTTAAGCCGTGATTCCCTTGGCGCCTTTCGTCACAGGAGCAGGCTGATTCCGACGCCGGGTTTCCCTCTCCACCCTTCCTCCTGAAGGGGCCAACGAGCGAGGGTGTAACGCAGACGAGAGACACTTCGATCCACTTGGGCAATCGATTAGCTAATCGAACGGCCCCAGCCGTGAACCGCGAAGGAGGTCTGTGCTCGTCTCTCGCTATCCCTACGACAGCAGGGAGCCAGCCAGGGCCTGGAGAAAGCCCTATCCTCCGATGCCAATCAATTTGTGGAGGAGGGATGATTCGATAGAGGGATCCTATATAATTAATAGCACGAAGATCGAAAGCGTTGAAACCATAAGATACTTAGGTGTAACAATCACTAAAGATTTATCGTGGGGAAGACACATCCGGGAAATATGAGGCCGAGCGAAGAGAAAGCTAGGATTTATAAAGAGAGTACTTGGGAAATGTGATGAGAAGACAAAAGAGCGATGTTACTTTTCACTAGTCAGGCCCCACCTTGAGTATGCAGCCAGTGTATGGGAACCTAATGAATTAGGTTGGATCAGAGAAGTAGACATGGTGCAGCGTAGAGCAGCTAGGTTCGTTAAAAGGTGTTACGATAGGTTGAGTAGTGTTTCAGAATTAATACAAGAATTAGGGTGGGAATCATTATCAGAGCGTAGGTTAAGGTACAGATTAAATCTATTAGAGAAATCTCAATCGGATAGCTTCACTAAATATGTTAGGCACAAATTAAAAACACCAGAGTTACATGCTAATTCGACCAGATAAATATGATTAGAGAGATAGATTGTCGAACCCTGACGGGGAACACTAGAACACTAGACGGGGAAGACAGAGGTCGCTTTGGCGCGGATGCTCTCGGCATGACAGGGGGAAGCACATACGGTGTTCACGACGGGAGAAGTAGTGAAGATTTGTCGTGGGGATCGAAATCTACAATAACTTTTCCAATTCCCCAATGTCTCTTCGCTGTAATATACATGGTAATTAGCGAATTGTGCGAGGAGGGAAATGAATTAGGACATCACAACCTCTCCGACAAAGTCCCTCTCTAATGTGTGCTGTCCCTCTTGACAGGAGGCAATCCGAGTGGCGTCGTCAGGGAAACACAAACAGGAAAAATCATGTCTCCTTTCCCAAGATGCTATGGTTTTCCAGTGAATTGCGTGTTACTTTATTTATTGTTCTTAATATAATAAGTGCTGCTCGTATAGAAGAGAATGGAGAAGGAAAAACCGACGTTCATTGCATTCGTGGATTTAGAGAAGGCTTTTGACAATGTGGATTTGAATTCATTGCTTGGAATTTTGAATTGAAGGAATTGAAGTGTCATACAACGACCGAAGAATTATCCACGGTCTTCGTAAAAACCAAGTAGCTGTGACTAAATCTGGACCCAGCTTTGAAGAAGCAAGAATAAAGAAAGGAGTCAGACAAGGCTGTGCAATGTCTCCTGTAATTTTTAATGTTTACATCGAGAAAGCTGAAGATCAATAGGAAGAAGACTAAGATACTGGTGTGCAGCAAGAGAGAAGAGGCCAAAACCAACGTTGAACTAGGAAAACAAAAGCTGGAAGATGTGAAAGAGTTCTGTTACCTTGCAAGCCGAGTAACCAACGTCGGATGAAGCAAGAAATAGTTACTAGAATAGCCCAGGCAAAGAGGGAATTCTATCAAAAGAAGAATCTACTTACAGCTGGAAATACAAGCGTAGAAGTAAGGAAACAGTTCATTAGATCGTGCATCTGTAGCGTGTTTCTTCATGGCAGTGAGGCATGGACGATGACAGCAACTAAGAAGAAAAGGGTGGAAGCATTCGAAACGTGGTGCTGCAGACGAATGATGAAGATTAAATGGATCGACCGATTCAGTAACGAAGAAGTCCTAAGAAGAGTGGGAGAAATAGAAGTCTGCTGACAACTCTAAAAAGAAGAAGGGAAAACTTAATCGGCCACATCATGAGACATGATGGCCTGATGAAGACAATCGTCGAGGGACAGGTGGACGGGAAGAATGGAAAAGGCAGGCCTCGTGCGAGATATATGGAACAAGTGATGAAGGATGTGAAAGAATTACGTGAATATGAAGAAATTAGCCGATAGAAGGACTCAGTGGAGAGCTGCGTCAAACCAATCTGAGGATTGATGACCAATGATGATGTATATAGTAAGTGTTAGAGGGAAAAATATTCTTTACCAATAGTTTATCACTGCGTATTATTTTAAGAGATGATTACAACTGCCATGTATCACTTCGGCTTTCTATTGATTAAAGGTAGATTTACAATATGCCGCTAGTATACGGGATCCATACGAGGAAGGTATGATAAAGGAATTAGAGCGTTTGCAAAGGAGATGCGCTAGATTTGTTAAAGCCCATTGTGATAATTGTATTAGTTTGAGTAGTTGCGAGTTTAATAGAAGAACTAGGATGGGATTACTATCTGGATCAAAATTTAGGCTCAACCTTTTGAGTAAATTCGAAGCTGATTTGTTTACAATTGACGTTTGACATATATTAAGTACCCCTGATGATTATACTACGTTTTATCAGATAAACAAGATTAGAGCGATTGGTTGTCGTACTGATGGATTAAAAATATCATGTTTCCGCGTAGCATAAGAGAACACAATAGGTAGCATAACAACGGAATGGGTTCTAGGTGAAACATAGATAGAGTATGTAATCTGTTGAACTGTTGTTGTACTATCCCATGCATGAGAGAGAAATACAGATGTAGAAAAATGCCTTTATAAGCAGAAATCCCCACCTTGCTATGTCTAACCATTTAGTTGCACCTGCCACACACCTTTTCGGAACGGATTACACTGGGATGGGTGACAGCATTGCATCAGAGCGGAGATAACATCATCCAATCAAACAAATGCCCGCTCCACGCCTCGCCGAAGAAGGCCTACGCCAAAACGTCTCGCGGCAAAACGTCTAGCGCCGAGATGTCCCATACCCTGATGACGAGGGAAAGGGTTCCCGTGGCATGTAGGGTTCCGGGTGACCTCTGAAGTCGTTTGCCCCAACTCCCGGCACAATTCCGATTTGGAACCCGAGCTTCCCGTGAGTGAGAGCCTCGACGCGCTGTGGTTTCCCAGCCTGCGCGGGAGCAAACCCAACGTCCTTGCATTCCCTGATGTATGTACCTATTGCTTAAATTCCGTCAAACGATTTCTGCCAAGTAACCTCCGATGCTGCTGAATCTGTGGAATGGCTTCGAGGTCCGACAGCAAAATAAGCGAATGGTATAGGAACATTTACTCCAAATGCACCCAGGGTTGCACTAGGAATTCTTGACTGCTAGATAGTGTCCAAGAGTTCCATGTTGAGGAATGATTTAGGACGGAGAAGGACGAACACTTTGAAATACGAACTGCCTTCGTTTTCCTCCACCTCACAGAGGCGTTCAGGGAAGACTGTAATCGTAAAATCCTTGTAATATCTTGAAATAAGACTGACACATGATCTTTCCTGGGGTAAACACATACGTGAAATTATGGGTCAAGCTAATCGTAGACTGGGATTCGTCACAAGAGTTTTGGGTAAATGTGACTATCATGTACGAGAAATCAGCTACTTTTCCCTTGTTAGACCTCATTTGGAATATGCTGCCAGTGTATGGGATCCCTACGAAATCGGTCTAAATAACGAACTTGAACGTGTGCAGCGAAGATCGGCAACATTTTTAAATACCTTAACCTTATTAGCGTAACCAGTCCATTAAATGAATTTAAATAGGAATCATTGTCAGATCGCAGGGTGAAATTTAGACTTAATCTCTTAAATAAATCCTACGATAACATTTTCAGTGATGACTTTAAAATATTTTGCGAACCCCAACTTACTATGGTAGATTGGACCATAATCACAAAATTAGAGAAACTGCTTGCCGAACTGACAGATTCAAAATGTCCTTATTTCCTCGTACAATTAGGGATATGAATAACGGTAAATATATCCAATTGGGTGTTAAATGTATAGAATAGGTAGCTGCATGTTGGTATAAGAAGTTGAAGCTAACCCAACTAACAAATGATTTTGCATGTTTGCTTTGCTATTTTTATCTTTTTTTAACTGGTGAAGTTTAGAACTGCATATAAATACTAATCCTTTTTTATGCATGATATGTAGTGCATGTTTGGTGAGAATTCACCCCCTGCCACCAACCCTAATGCAGGGTACTATGTGGATGTAGATGAAATAGGTTTCCGAGTTGGAAAGGAGCAGTGTGCCCTGTGAATGAATGAGGAATGATGAGACTGTCGAAGGACATTTGACCAAGGGGAGGGAACTGTCGAGAGCCACTTCGAGTGGACGTGGCAGCGGCGAGGGTGAGTTGGTTGGCGGGAGAGCGGGCCTAAGGGATACAGCCGGTTGACCACGCGTCGACAAAACAAAGCGCATTGTGCGGCATAGTGGTGTCAACGCTGCGTTGCTCATGGGACGTTGGGCTTGAAATGGCTGTAGGGATAAGTGGTGCGATACATGAGGTGAGGAGGTGGAGCACCATGCAACGTATTTTGCCACGAATCACACGGAAAGGGTGCTGAATCCTCCTGGAGAATATCGGGGCCCGGCGAGCAGCATTTATTTCGGTCTCTGCAGCGTAGTGGATCAGGTGCGAAGGAGAGGAGGTTGACTGAGGTTGAAGGAGGATAAGGCATGAAGATGAGGACGCGTAAAGCGGAATTGTCTGCTTCTATTTTCACGTTCGTGCTTTGCTCGTTGAAGGTCGTGTGAGCAGCTGTGGGGTCGTTGACCCCCCCAAGCACCACTCTCCCGTGTGCAGTTAGGGGCCAAGCCGTCTCGGTTAAGCCGACATGTTGGCCCAGCGGGGACCCTTCCGAGTGGGCCTTTTGATGAAAGGGGCCAGCCGAGGCGGAGGCTTCCGCTTGCGATTGGGCCATAGCGTGCTTCCTTTACAAATGCCCCTCGAATGATACACTTTCGGAGCGAAATATGGCAAAAATATTGCTCGGTATACATTAAAGAGCCACGCATTCCTCAGGCACAACGAGGAGAGAACTGAACACTGGAATATGTGAAAACAGAGGCGTCCTTCTCCGTCGCTCTTCCCATCCTGGATTATCATTATCTCCTCTCGGACCACTCAAAGTAAAACGAAGTCGCTGAATGGTGCAGATAAGGCCAACGATTAACGGCCACCGTTAACTACGTTCGTGCTCTGTGGATATTGCGTCGTCGGTTGATTTTCGGGGGGAATGATGGGAGATGACAAATGAAGGCGTTCGCCATCCTTCCTCACGGAAGACCACGCTTAGGAATGATTCATAAAGCGCGCTTCACAACTCTAGGAAATAGGGACTCTGGCAGTTTTGCATTAGCACAAAAATATAATAATGGGGGCGTTTACTCGGAACCGAAATCGCAATTTTTTGCACGAAATTTTCAGATGGAAATGAAAAAAGAATTTTAGGGAAAAAATTAATCGTCTAACCACAACCATTCACTCATAAATCAAAAATTAAAATCAGCAAAAGGTGACGCCCACCGAAAAAGCTGCTGTGATAACATTGACGCCATTTTCCTCCCGTCCTTGACTGCTCTTATGGGAAGGGGAGGGAGTGGAGGGGGGTTCTCGGAAGGTCTGCTCGCACAAATGTTGTCGTAACTGCTCCGATCGGCTGAGTCAGCTGTGTCACCCCTTTGCGATAAGGCGTAGTAGTTTCGCGGGCTCAGTTGTGATCGGACGAACTCGATATATGTCAAAGATTGCACCACACCCACTTTTCCGAAAGGGTTAAAAACATCAGTTTTTTGCCGCTTATAAAATGAGAAATAATTGACGGATCAAAAAACGGAAAAATACGGGTCTTTTTATTTTACTAACTCTATCATATTCGGCAATAAAAAATATGGCAAACGACCCCATTAAGTTAATTTACGCGAAAAAAATTAAGCGAAAAATCACTTCTATTCGACACAAAGCGATTATGGCGATTCTGAGTCAGCCAATGCGGAAGAAGTAATGCTGGAAGGAGGTGGCGCCTCTCTGGGGCAAGTGGCGAAGTAACGTGCCGTGTGATAATACCAATTGGCTTATTCGGGTGGAGAGGCTGTAATCAAAGAATAAGCTAAGAAAGAAGAGCCTTCCTCAAGATTATCCGCGAGAGTTTCACCTCGCGCTGTAATCGAGGGGAGGGGGATCCGTTTTAGAAGAGAAAGAAATATAGGCAGCTGAAAGGGAACGCCGGTATTCTACGCGACGAATTGTCTCATTGCATGTGGTGATCATTAAGATAGTCCGCAATGCAATTGGAGAATAACTGTGGCCAATACAATACTTACTTGATGCAATAGTCCTCTGCAAACATTTATATTTTGTCACTTGATTTCCTTAAAAATTAAATATGATAATGCCATAGTACTTGCACGATAAAAATTTTCATAATAGTTTATTTCTGGAGAAATAATGAAAAGACACTCCTCCCAATGTTAGATTTTTTTGCTCTTCCGCATGGACAGGTTTGCTGATGCACCTGTGCATTAAATTGAGTCCTATGCACTACACGGTTTGCTGATACATCTCAGCATTCCATTGAGTCCTACACACTACATTAACTCATCTAAATCAAAACAGATGGTCCCCACCACTCAAATATCATCCAGGACAGAATCAAGTCTAGCTCAAAGGTCTCTGTTGGTCACATACCAAACAGATGAGGTGTGGAATATGACCGGACAGCACTGTATTCGGTGTACTCACTGCGAAATAGCTGAGGGGCCACTCGCAGAATGGAATATTACATGCATTCATTCTGCTCCGGATACTTATCGCTGTTCGAGCAAATATAAAATGCAGAAGATCGACAGGATCTTGGTAGCCTGAAGTGTCTAACAGCGTAAGTGCGAAGAGGCCTGGACGTTGAAGATAATGGACTTACCTCATACCATTTCCGATGGTGCAATTCTTTAGTTTAAGTGCCCTATAAAGATTTTCACGGGATATTATTATGTCTCTCAGGATTTAGTCATTCGACATATGAAAATGTAATCAATTGAAAAGATATGTCGATTCGTGTTGCCCCCGTTTGCCATTTCATATTCAGCCACCTGCCTTTAATCAAACGGAGAACGATTGATAACTGGGTGCAGGCACGTAGCCAGGGGGGGAGGGGGGCTTCTGGTGCTTCAGCCCCCCTCCCCCCCTCCCCCCCTCCCCGATGTTTTTTCCCAATAATATTGTTGTTCTGATTTTAGCCGTGAAATTAGCAGTGAGAAGAGATAAGTATGGGCACTGTAAAAATAGATGCCAAGCACTGAAAATTAAGGGAAGAGATTTGTAACATAGTCGGCACCGAATGGGCAAGGCTGATTTGTTCCAAGTTACGCAAATTTCCCCCCCTCCCGAAGCAAATTTCTGGCTACGTGCCTGAATGGGTGTAAATAAATGCATGAATTAATTCAGTTGTGGTTTTAGACGTAACTTTGTGGAATGGATTCATATTTATAATGAAAGCTATTCCTTGTAAGTCCAGAGAATGTTTCATTTTGAAAGGACTCACATTACGACGTGGAACGCCATCTTCAGGTGAAGGTTCTCACACAAATTCAAATAATATATATGTATCTGGTTACACTCAGATGAAGGCATATGGTTTGGAGGAGCCGTGGTTATCCTGTCTGGAGGCCCTCGTGGAGTGAAAGACTTGGCAATCAACCTGCCAAGCATCGCGGCGCACTTCACTAAACTGACAGATCCCACACTGAGGAGTGTTTGTCTTTCGTGAGAATGTTGCACCGCGGAGATCCGCCACCAGAGGCACCACTATATACAGATCTCTCTCCCCCCTTTTCCACAGGTGTGGAGGGTGCCTTCAAGAAGCTGAAGCCGGACCCTGGCGCACCACCGCCGCCGCCGCCGCCCCTGGGCGTCCCTGGCGGCCCCTCGCCCCCGGGGCACGCCCCCACCGCCTCCTCCTGCCCCACACCCGCGCGCAGAAGGCACCGCACCACATTCACCCAGGTGAGTCACCCCCATTTCATTCCACCCCGGGCAGGTCCTCGGCGAGGGAAATGGAAGCAATCCTTTGGAGCGAAAATATAGTGCCTTGGTGGACTGTGGAGCCCAGAGGGATTCACTCGATTACTACGCTTGAGGTATTAGTTCTCAAGCGCAGAGTTGTAGTTGCCTCCAAATAAAAGGAAGTGGAGCTGAAAAGGACATATAACGGAGCATAAAAACCCCCAGGAAAAGGTCGTCAGACAAAAATACTCTGCTACGGATGGCGGTTGAAAATTATACTCGTGGGAAAATGCAATGTGTGGTCCATTCGTGGACCAGGAGGAGGCCTTTGGCAACAAAAAATGGAACTATATGCTCAAACTACTGATAAATCAAGGGATGCATTATGTTAGTGGAATCTAGTAGATCTATCAGCACTCCAAACAAAATAAAAGTTGCCACGCCACGCAAGAAATGTGGAAGAAATACGAAAGTATTAGCAAAAGGGTGAAACACGAGCGCAATCCTTATCTTCATGTGTGTGTACTTAGGAAGTGGAGAGGATAGGAATCGAAGCAATGAAAGTGAAATAAAGTTGAACCACTGCCGTGGCAATGACATCTGGTCGAAAACCGAGAGCACTTCTGTTGGCTGCACTGGAGAAAATGAAGGAAGTAATTCAAGGAAACGATATTGCTGGGAAGGTAACCAAAGTCATGGTGTAGGGGAAGGGAAAGAATGAGGTTAAAGAAATGTTAGATCGAGTGTTCCCTGCTCCAAGAGTCGTAAACAAGGAAGCAGCAGGAGGCGAAGGGAGTGTGGATCGTCGGAAAAGTGGATCGGAAAGTATCGGAGGCCTTCGAGAATGAACCGGAGTGATCCAACGAGGTCATGGTGGAACGAGGAATGGTGTCGGGACGAGAGGAGACGGACTCTCGGACAAGAGAGGACGATTGAGGGAGCTGAGTAAGCAAGAGAGGCGACGAGGGACCACACGAGTTAACGTTCCATCTGACGGGTGGAGTGCTGGACTAGAGGTGCTCTCTGCATATCACGCAACTGGCAACTACCACTGTAAATGGGCCTCTGCTGGCAGATTGGAGGACCCGATGGGCGAGGAAGGCCAGAACGACCCGATAAGAGGGATCGGGACTAGTGGCGTGGGAAACGTTGAGGTTGGCAGAAAGTGGTGGAAGCCGATCAAAACATGCACAGAGTACCAGATTAAAGTTATCCACGTCATACTTGGAAGGTTCTTAAGCCGGTTATGGACGAAGCACTTGAGACTTTGTTTGTGAGAGCATTGCAGCGTACCGTGGTATGAGAGTCCACACTGCCCTGCCATCGTCGTTTGGAGGTTCCAAGGTATTCAGAGGTTTCCAAGGTGATATGCCGATTCCTAACTCCTCAGTAATTGTAAAAGCAGGACTTTCCGTGATCGTCATTAAGCATGGTGACCTTCATCCATACGTCAGGTTAAAGACTGTCAATCGGAAACGGGGATATCATTTGTATGCACTTCGTAAATTGTCCACACACAGAAATCGTGCCATTTTGCCGTGATACATATCACTAATCGCGAAATCCTCTTGATTATTCTTTGCCAAATTGTACCTTAATCTTTGAAACTTGAGTCGAAACTTGGCCGTGAATTTCGTATTCCCTCGCTAAAGCAAAAGGTACCTCTGTATTAGCAAAGGAATAGGTGCCCTATCAGCTCATGCTCGTTCATGCAGAGACAGAATATTTGAGTAATTTATTGCTCAATTCTCTTATTTGGCCATTGTAATTGTGTGCATTAAGCTGTACAGAGGAGAGATATTGCGAATGGAATATGATCCATTGCAAACCTTTTCGAAGCAAAACCTGATTTGAGAGCCCAGCTGAAGGCATTGATATTTATCACGTTTCTTCACCTTCATATTCTTTCTTCACGTTACGAGTAACTAGGTCGCGCTCATTGGCTGTAGTCTTCGCCGACGAAGAGAGCCATGGAGCAAATAGCCCTTTGTTGGCTAAATTTCCATTCCGAAGATTTTTCCACCAAGTACTTCGTGCAGAATAACTAATGGTTCCAAGCGTAATTCCCTAGTCAACTGAATTTTTACCTTCAATCATAATTAAATGTACCATAATATAAAAAAATCTACTTCTAACTTCAAGGTAAATATTTATCCACATATTCATGCCGTGGTATGATATTCAAAGCTTAGGCGTTGTCGCAAGTGACAATCCTTGGTTTTCAGCGCGAACCACTTGAATACGACCTCTAGGTACTATTAAGTTTGATCACAGTTGTTCGGTTGTGGAATAACTCAATGTGCATTGAGAGTATCCCAATATTTCAGGAGGCAAACGAATCAATATGAAATCAATGCTATTACATTTAATGATTCCTTGGTTCGATGTCGGCCGACAGCTGAGCGACGCCTCAAAGAAGTGCCGACTCACTCACTGCTTGAGCCGCCACGGATGGCGTTGTTCAGCGTGACCTCTGCCGTCGTTTAATCTCCCTTTTCAATCCTGCGACAGGAGCAGTTAGCGGAGCTGGAGGCGGCGTTCGCCAAATCCCACTACCCAGACATCTACTGCCGGGAGGAGCTGGCGCGAACCACCAAACTCAACGAGGCCCGGATACAGGTGAGTGCCCCCCCGCACACACACATTCCGAGCCGCGGCTCACACTGAACGCTGTCCTCCGTTGCCGTCCGATCTGCCTCCATTCCATTCGCCGCCGCTGGTGAATTCCACTTGGGTGGTAAACCCATGATGCTCTCTTCGTTGCATGTGCCGTGTTAGTCGTTGTCTTCATTTCGCTTTCCTTCAACCCACTCATGACCATTACTTCTTTAAGAGAAGAGAACTCGTCCATTAACAACTTCACTGCAACAAGTGTGGCCTCCGTATGTTGTCGCTACCAGCCAGATTAACTTGCTGATTTCCACTCGGAAGAAATACCTAACGACCTATTGAACACCTTGTTGAGTCTATTCTTCGTCAAACAAGCACAACTCTAGCAATATCCGCATTTTGGGTTAAATGTACGACCGATTTCATCATAAAGCGAGTTGTAAACAGAGCACCTCGTGGCCGAAACCAGTCGAATTTCTCGAGTGTCTCATGTGGCGCAGGGCCGCGATCGAGAGATGCGTGGGTGAAACAGGAGTCGGAGTGCGGAGGCCGCATTGCTTATCCACGTCGTAAGCAGCCTAAGGAGCGACGGACGGAGAGAACAGCGATGCGGAAGGCGTCGGACAAGAGGGGAGGGCGGTGGAGGGGAGGGGATGGAGGGGAGGGCGGTGGAGGGGAGCAGGTCGATCGAAATTAGAATCAATTTTCGAAGACATTGTGTGCTGTTAGTGGGACCGGGTGCTGGCCAGTTGCCCGCAATTTGATTGGATCAGTGCTAATCACGTGATGCACCTTAGCTCCCTCCCCGATGTGATATTTGATGGCGTTTGAATAACGGCCAAACGTGAGGGCTCACCTCTGTCTTGAAGGGTTTGCGGCTTGAGTTTGTTGGAGTTATCTTATTCACGTGTATTCTGAAGAGTACTCTGATGCATTTGCACAGGGTACAATTTTAAAAAAGGGATGGAGTGGGGAATCAGATGGCGGCGGTGTAGTTGTAGCTGTATCCAGTGTAACTCTGTGGAACTATTTCATTGTACAAATAAAGCGTAACTTGGATTCTTCCGCATAAATATTAATAATACACGACGCATGGTTTTTTGTTTGGAAGATAGAAATCATGAGGTCAGCAGATAATATCAATGATACACGAAACGCCCGTCGTTCCGTTTTATTCCGTCAGATGGTGGGTGAAATGCCATTGTTTATTAAAAATGTCTATATCCGCTGAATGCAAACAAAACATTTTCTCCCTTATTTCAACTCAGTGTTTATCACAATGTGTTTCTTTTATTTCTTACAAAATTTGCGATTCGAAAAAAGAGTGATGATCTTTGTTGTTGAAGTTAAAAAAAGGAAGGCTAAAAATGTCCACAATGCAGCAATGAAAGCATAGAGGAACAATTAAACTCTCAAAACATTAATATAAATATGAAAGAGTGGATAAAAAATGTAATATTCCCATTCACACAGTGAACAACTATAAAGAGGCACATTTGGTCGCTTCGCACGAAATCGAGGACATCTATCGAAATCTGGTAGCGACGGAACATCAATTCTGGTGAAATAGACACCCAGCCAAGAGGAAATGTGGCGTATCACCACTTGAAGCACCAAGGTGGTGCACGGAGTGGTGTCTTCCTTTATGCGCGAGCGGACTGTTATAGGGCGTTTGTTCAAAATAGAGACAATTAGGCACACCCGTGTGAACGGCGACATCCTTAAACGCAGCTGGCGTTCTGGATCAGTGATTCCCGGAGTGGACGCCGCCGATCGGCCGACCCCAAGGGGGGAGGAGGATAAGCAGAGGGTGGAGGAGACCGATGGTCACTCACTGGCTGATGGGTCCCTGGCCACATTCCACTCCCACCATAAACACAGGGATAAGAAGGAACACTTCGTCGCAGGAATTGGAGGATGATGTTAAGGTAAGGATTCAGAGTGTGGGGTTCATGGCAAGGTTTTTCTAAGACGATTATCGGGCCTTTCTCGAGTAAGGGAGACATTTTAAGGAGATGAGTCTCACTGAGCAGCTGTGGTTACGGATTCAGCGCCAAGACTTCTTCCACGGCAATTTCATCTACATCTGCATAATATCCTGCAAGCCACCAAAAAAGATGTGCAGCAGAGGGTGAATTATCACCAAACATGCACTACATATCATGCATAAAAAAGGATTAGTATTTATATACTGTTCTAAACATCACAATTTAAAAGAAGATAAGATTAGCAAAGCAAACATGCAAAACATGTTGTTAGTTGGGTTACCTTCAAGTCCTTACACCTACATGCAACTACCTATGCTATGGATTCAAACACTCGTATTGGACATATTTACCGCTATTCATATCACCTCATTGTACGAGGAAAAAAGGACATTTTGAATCTGTCAGTTCGGCAATCAATTTCTCTAATTTTGTGATTATGGTCCAGTCTACCAAAGTAAGTTGGGGTTCGCAAAATATTTTTAACGTCATCAGTAAATTTGAGTTTCCACAAAACGTGTGAATCTCAAGAGGAATCAGATCATCAGCACATTTCACGATTTTACATCGCGTTCTGACTAATTTTTCAAACTGATCAGTACCTGATGGTAGCTATCAATGATGCATTTGCAGAGCTATTTTTTTATATTTCAGAAAAAAAAGGATACCAGAGACGCGATTTTGACCTTCAGACCGATCATAGGGAAGAGAATGGAGAAGAACCTTCCCACTTGTGTTGGTTAGGAGAAGGCATTTGACAACGTGGATTGTAATTTAAAGCTTTGAATGAAATGGGGGTGTCATACAGAGACCGAAGAGTTATCCAGCTTGCATGAGAAACAGGCGGCAGAGACCAAATCAGGACCCAGCAGTGGAGAGGCAAGAGTGGAGAAGTGGTGAGGCAGTATATCTATCCATCCGTGTTTTCACTTCTTCCGTAATTTTTAAGGTTTACATCGAGAGAGCTTCAAGGAAATCAAAAAATAGGATTCATGAGTATATATTCACGGAGGAAACATTAGCATGTTGCAAGTCACCAACGACATAGTAGTCATAGCAGATACAAGGATCTGAAGAAGATTCTAGTAACCATGGAAGGGCAATGGTCAGATGTCAACTGAAGATCGATTAGAAGAAGACTAAGAAATTGGTGTGCCGCAATAGAGAAGAGGCCGAAACCAACGTTAAACTAGGAAAACAGAAACTTATGAAGGTGAGAGAATACTGTTATCTGGGAAGCCGAACAGCCAACGATGGACGAAACGAGAGAGAACTAGTAAATATATCGACATCTATCTACGGCTACATAATACCCTACAAGCCACCATAAAAGTGTGTGGCAGGGGGTGAATTCTCACCAAACATGCACTACATATCACGCATTTAAAAGGATTAGTATTAATATATTAGTCTAAACTGCTATGTTTAAAAAGATAAGAATAGCAAACTACGCATGCCAAACGTGCTGTTAGTTGGGTTACCTTCAAGTCCTTACACCAACATGCAACTACCCATGCTATCCATTGCTACACTCGTATTGGACATATTTACCGTTATTCATATCCCAGTTCGGCAATCAATTCCTCTAATTTTGTGATTATGGTCCAGTCTACCATAGTGTGTTGGGGTCCGCAAAATATTTTTAACGTCTCCACTGAAAATATTATCTTGGAATTTGTTCAAGAGATTAATTCTAAATTTCAACCTGCGATCTGACAATGATTCCCAATTTAATTTACTTAATAGACTGGGTACGCTAATAAGGTTATCGTATCGTCCCTTTAACCAAATTTTTATCGGCAACATTTGGTTAGTGTGGGAACCGAACCCGCATCGAAAAAACTGTGTTAATCATCTCGGCCACGGCTGCCGTTTATCGATAATAGCTCAGGCGAACAAGAGGCGTTCTACCGCTCGAATTACAGCTAGAAATATAAACTGATATGTTAGGAAACAATAATTTACAGCGTATCTGGGGCGTGCTTCTTTATGGAAGCGAGGCATGGACGATGACCCGATGGAACCCGGGAACACCCGATGTACTTTGCCTGAGCAAACACCGTCTAATTAGAACACCATTTGAACGTGTTCATTTAAGAAGGCTCAGACTATTATGCTGTTGCAAATTCCGTAAGATGACTTCGCGAGCAACTCAAAGTGGTGCAAACGCTTTTTTAAACAGCTCAAAGGGAGCGCATACAGCCTCATCATAAGCTGGAAGACATGGAGCAACGAAAGAATCTCTCGCAAACCACTAAAAGGTTCGCTATTCGGCAAAAGATAACCATCTTCCGGAAACAGAGGGAAATGCACGTGGCTTTGCGTACATTTATGGTTCTCATCAATTATTACTCGCGGGTGAGCGAGTGCGTGGCGCCACCGGTTGGTTTGCCAACAACACCAATTACGCTTCCCATCCCTCAGAGGAGAGGACAGCAGCTCTTCTTCTTCAAATTAAATGAAGGTGGAGACCGCAGCACTCAGAGAACAGCCACACTCATTTCACTACAGGCGTGGTAACACTTACTTTAACGGCTGCAGTACTGCGATGTGGAAGGCAAGGGGAAACCACCACATTACTATCCCGAGGAGTCGCAGCTACTCCACTCTTTTCTTTCTTATTATCAAGACGCACCCTCTCGAGTAAAATATTTCGGAGGTAAAATAGTCCCTCATTCGGATCTCCGGGCGGGGACTACCCGAGAGAGTACGTACATCAGTCAAGTGTGATAGATATTTTAGGGTAGTATTATGGAACGTCAGATCTCGTCGGAACTTCGGGAGATTGGAGAGCCTGAAGGTGGAAATGTGAAGAAGGGACCCTGACATACTAGGAATCAGTGAAATGAAATGGCCCGAAGAAGGAGTCTTTTGGAGCGGAAGTTACAGAATTATTCACACAGGATCTCTGTACACTCTGTAGTAGGCATATAGAATTACTGATACGAGACTAATAGAATTCTGCGCACAACACAAGTTGGTGGTGGCAAACACATAGTTTAAAACCACCAACAGAGAAGATATACCTGGAAAATGCCCGTAGACAGAAGAAGATATTAAATTGATTGCATTTTAGTGAATCAGAGGTTGCAGAGGAAGCAGGTGAAGAAATGCAAAAGGTACCCGGGTGCAGATATCGACAGTGACCACAACCTAGTGATGATTACATGAGAGAAAGTGAAGAAATCAACGAAGAATGTTTGGCAAGTAGAGAAACCAAAGGAACCTCAACAACGGCTGGCTTTTCAGAAGGCAATGGAAAACAAAATAGAAGAGGATTTGACTGTAAAACCAGGGGAAAAGAGATGGGAGAACATCAAAATCTGACTGCAGGAAGCAGCAAAAGAAGTTCTGGGGAGAAGAATAGTTGACATGAAGAAGCCATGGATTACAGAAGAAGTCTTAGAATTGATTGGAGAGAGAAGAAAATATAAAAATGTGGAAACTGAAGAAGGGTATCTTCGCTACAAAAGAATCAGGAATGAAATAATTCTTAAAGCGAGAAAAGCAAGGGAAATGTGGATGAAGGATCTATGCGAAGATGTGCAAAGCAACCTCGCAAATGGAAATGTGGAAGTTGCCTACAGGATGGTGAGAAATCACTTCAAGGAACGGGCAATTATGGTCAAAAATGGAGAACTCTTAATTGAACATGAGGATAAAGTGAAGAGATGGAAGGAATGCTTGGAAGAGGTGAACAATGGAAGCCATCTTAGAGCGGAAGTAATCGAAGAGGAAAATGAAGTCAATAAGGATGATTTGGGAGCCCCAATCTTAATATCGGAATTTGACGCAGCTGTAAGGGATCTGAGGATAAATAAGGCTCCGGGAATAGACTTCACTTGCCCTATCGGCATCAGTGAATCGACAGTCTATTTGCTCCTCCTCAAGAGCATGTTGGGGGATTTAATTAGGGGATACTCTCTGGTCCCAAATCTGAGATTGATTTTTGAATGAATCACCCCAAACTCATGTTCCCATGCAATTCAGATTCCTGTAATCCTTGGCTTTCTTAAATATACTAAATGCGAATCGTGGTCTCAGAATAACATCTAAGTGTAAAAAGCTGAGTGAAGTCATTATTAATGGAGTTGAGATGAAAGAACGCCCGCCCTCAAATATAATATGCGGCAAAAAAGCCATTTAAGAAGCGATGTGTACAGTACGCGTAGGCGTATTGAGTACGGCCGCTGCTTCCACCACCACCCACGCGTGTGACAAGGATTGAGAGAGTCGCGAACGGCTGATCTCCGGTGATTGCCCAAGTCGGATCTCCCCTGCTGGCTCGAATACTCAAGTGTGGGTTTGCACAGAGAGAGCCTTTTTTCTATTGGTGCTCAAGATCACTGCGCCATCTTATTATTCCGGCCCTTTCCCCCTTTAAGTCAATTACCGCCCGCTCCTTTAAGGTGTGTGCCGCTGCATTTAAAGCGCTCCTCCGGCGAAAGGACAAGCCGTCGGAATTGAAAATTCTTCAAAGATCAGATTAGGTAAGAACACTCCACGAATGACGCTCACTTTTCGATGCTGCATGGAAAAATTCACATACAATGGGAAATCTCTCTAGAAATTAGATTGGAGCTGTTAATAAATAGTTCCACTCGCTAATTCTATTCTTCAAAATCTAAAACAAAATGTAGATAAGTACGAATGCTTGGGTTTAATGGAAATAATCAAGTGCGATTCTGTTTGCTTAGCCATTGTGGGCGAATGCTATTTGATTCCTGCCTATCTTCCAGCAAATTGTGCGCGAGGTTTTGAAGGAAGTGAGGCGAGGCTTCTTCTTGTTTGAGAAGGGCCAAATGCTCGGAGGCGGCGGCGTGGGGACTCCTCCCAGGGGACTGTGGGGCGAGTTCACTGCGGTTGGCCAGGATGCTCGAAGAAATGCCTCTGCAATCCGATGCAAAACGCCTAAAGAATGTTCCTAGAGTGGAAAGCAATCAATTCATACTTAGCAAAATGAGCTGCTAATAACACTGTAAAAAATTCTAACCCTGCAATAGTAACAGTAGTCATAACGGAAGTGACTTTACCCAGGGCATTTAAAATGGGCATCGAAAACAATTGAGCGCAGTTGCAACCTGGAAATAGAGGCGCGGCATCTTCACTCATGCAACCTCAAATGCATTGGTTTTTTGACTGTTCCATCTCGGGATTCGCAACCGTGGCCAGCAAATATTAAAGGAAATTATTAGTAACGGAAAACAACACTTCTTCCGACCTCCTTGTAGGAAACTTTCCCAATACATGTAGGCACTTACTTTAAGGGATAAAGGTAGTTTAAAATGAGGCTAAATTGTGAAATAAACTACCTTTATAATCAACTATCTGCTTGAAGACATCAGCGTCCATTATTATGTTAAGCACAGTACTTCTTCCTGTCAATATTACCGTCCGAAGTAGACAAAATGACTCCGGAATAAATGAAGATGGAGGTGATGATTCACTTCCACTCTCGGGCCGGTTTCCAGGAGGTCCTATTAATTCGGCGAGTGCGTGAAGGACTGTCTCTCGGTGAGAATTGCGACTATACACATGTCAAGTCCACAGATACACTTCCGGAAGGGATCAGAGGAAAACCCTGTCCACGAAAAGAGACGCTTCAAACCATCTTCTTCGGATTCCCGTTCGGAATGTTTCAATGTCCTCGTGCAGTGCTGAGCAAGGTTAGCTATATCGTTTATTATGATAGCCTAACGCATTATTTCAAATAATGGAAAAAGGGAGAAAATAATCTAAATGGCTTAGTACTGTATCTAAGCGTGGAATGAAGGGGTTTTTGCCCCTAAAGTATCACTGTTTACGATACCATGCGATTGTGATCAAACGGCAGGTTTATTCTCCAGTCGTATACTTGTACATGTAAAGTTCCGAGTTTGACTTCTTCTAAACTTGGACGTTGCGCTGTCTAATTTAATATCTTCATAGTAATTAGTAGATTAGATTGAGATGTCATTGAATGACTTTCAAGATGTTTTCTGTTCTTTCGTCCGTCCTTAATTGTTGCTATGCCAACCCCTAGTTCACTTGCAACGTTTTGTACGGCCTTTGCCTTGGAGTGTACTTAGTTTCTCCGGTAGAGACAGCGTGATGTGTTTGCGTTTTTTAGTTGACGTAATTCAACTGAACACAATAATAAAATCACATACAGTAGACAGTCACACACGCGGGTCGAACTGTATTTAAACAACACTCGCAACCACACTAACTGTATCAACTGTCACCGGTCTACTGATTCACGTCGTTAATGATGAGACATCGACAGGAGTAGACTTGAACGGAGTGATGCACCGGATACATAAACAAACATGGCGATAAGCGATGGCATGGTCGGAGTAAGCGAGGAGTCGGACCATCATCCGTGGTCGGATTCAAGGGGTCGTACCTACTGTATATTTCAATTGAAACAGTTTTTTTATAATATTTACTCTCTCTAGCTCTCACATAGTGTAGTTTTCAAGAGAGTTTTATTTGCTTGAATAATTTACTTTATTTCTAAAATTAAATTGAAATTATTCACATATTGTTGAAATATCCCTGAATTAAATCATGACTTAATTACATAAAATAATATTTATACCTACTTATTCCAGGGATGATGTAATCAAAAGTATTTATGATGTTTGCGAATTTGAAACTAAAAATAGAACTCAAGTACATATTTCGCGAGTTTATGAACCTTGAAACGCATTTAAGGAAGAAGACAGCAGATACTACATTTGCATATTTCATTGTGTCTGGCATGAAACGTTCTAACTTGGAAGAGAAAAATTGGTTTGAAAAATTCTATGAACAGAACATACCCTCCTGCCAGCAAACATCCCGGAGAAGTTTATAAAAACCATATAAAGGCACAAAAAATTGTTTTAGGCTAGGTGACCTAGAGTGTTAATAATTCTTTCACTACAGACCCTAGAGACTTATGGATAAGTTAAAGAATTAATCGTAATGAACTGATCACTAGTTAGTGACAATTGCGTGATAAATAATTTATTGGAATGCAACCACCGAGACAATGTACACAACTCTTCAAATGTAGGAATCGCTGAGCTTTGGGGTAGGTGGTTGCGAAAATGAGTAACGTGCTTTATGGCTGTCAATGGCGTAAAACACTATAGCGTTTTAAAATAAATGCATAAGATATAATAGTGAGTGTAAGTTATGTATTAGTTACTCAGGCATTGTAAAACTTGGCAACTATAATAAATGCCTATGAAATGCTTGTATGGATTCGTGCGACCATATGGATATAATTAAAAAGCGATTGAAAGTCAGTTCAAGAGATCCTAAAAATGCCGTAAATTGCAATCTGTCTTCTCTTTCGTAATATTATTGGTTTATTGTTCCATATGGTTCTTAGACTTCAAACAAGCAGCCTTATTCGTGAAAATATAACTCGTATCCAAATCACCCAAAGAGAGAGGAACAAGGGAAAATTGAAGTAATGTCAATGAGAAATGAAATTCATTAAAATCAGCCTATTATAGATGTTGGCAAATCTTCGTAAAATTATGGAAGAAATTTGTGATTAAGAATAGTGACGGCGTTAGGTATAATACCATGGTTTTTAGGCTCACAAACAACCAGCTACACGATCTCGTTGGCTTGATATACCCTACTTATTTGATTAAGAAGAAGTACGCCTACGTGATACCCTCTGCAGGACAACGCGAGGGTGTGAGGCAGGGGCCAAAGATCATCAAGCATGCACTGTTGACATGCAAACAAGCTACTACATGGAAACATGCTACAGAATAGGGTCACATGCGACTAGATGGTTAGTATCTACATAGTGATAAAGGGATTGGTTGTTAATACATGCATCATGCGCTACGGATACTCTACAAAATTTCCCCTTCCTATCCTTAAGCTATGGTGCCAATTGTCTTCTCTTGTAGTACGGGGGAAAAATGAAATTTTGAATCTATCAGTACGACAATTTTACTCTCCAATCTTATTTATCTTGCAGAATCTAAAATTATACGACGGCGTTTTTAATATATACGTTTAGTATTCAGAAAATTAAAGGAGATTGACGATTTTCCACAGAATAAACTTTAAACCGACCGGTTTCGATGCACTATATCATCATCAGGTCTACATTGTAGTCTACATCGTACATGTAGTACCTACATCGAAACCGGTCGGTTTAAAGTTTATCCTCAGAAAAATGGCCAATCTTCTTTAATTAATTTCAGCGCATCACGCCTGAAACGACGCTTTTTATCTTCAGAAAAGCTGTCCGATTTCACATTATGTAATAGATTTAATCTGTACTTTAGCCAACTATCTGATAATGATTCCAACCTAATTCTTCAATTAATTCTGATTCTCAAACTGTGCAGACTCAGAACTCGGGGAACAACCTGCTAAGCATTGTATGCAATTCCTCATTGTCTGTCGGCAAAAGTCTAAATATATTTTTTTCTGTTAACACATTATCTACCTCTTCTAGGTACTTATTTTTAATTAGAGGAGCTTATAATATTTCCAGAAACAAGGAGTCGGCCTTCTGGCACCAATTCATAGAATGACTACCCGAATGTTTGACTAAATAAGAATTTAATATTTCTGCATTCTTTTTAGGATATAATTAACCATTCATAATAACCCCACTCCTACTCTTTTTCTGTGGCATAAGATAAAAAGTCATCGCTGAAAACTCTGGCCTTTGCTCCTAGATTTCCTTAGACGTATTACTTCGGGCGCCGAAGGAACGATGGCGAATACAGGCATCTACTCATGCGTTACCCACGACTTACAAACCTCGCGAAGGCCACGGAAGGAAGGACGCTTCAGTCGAGGTGGTGAGTAAAACAGTCATCCCGAAAACTTGGCGAGGTCGAATGTGAACAGCGGTCTTCTGATGGAGAGGTGGGTACTCGCCGGGGTTCGGGTGCTGATCAACTAGGGGTGTTCAAGTATTCGCTGAGGTCCTTGCGTTCACTCGGCTACTCATCCAGTCGTCGAGGTATTCTTGTACTCGTTCAAGTACTCGTGTATTCATTCGGGTATTCAACTTACTCATCGAGGTAGTCATGTACTCTTTCAGGTACTCATGTACTCGTCGGGTACTCATGTATGCATTTGGGTACTCAAATACCTATGAGTGAATGCATTTGGCGCACTCCTAATGCAAATCATATTATTACTTATTATATAAAGTGAAGTGGTTTCTGTCTGTCTGCCGATTTTATGTTCATTGCGCATCTCCTCAAAAAATACGAAACCAATTGAGCTGAAATTTTGCGGGATTCTAGCATATACACTAGAAGGTGCTATAGGCTATATTGATTGAATATATTTGATGCCTGAAGAATCTGATTTGGAAGTTAGTATTATTTATCTCTGATTAATATTACTCTACTCGATAGTTGTTCAAACATTTTATTATAACTAATACAAATTAGGTACATGAAATCACTTTTCCAAATTTATTTGACCTGCTCATGACGTTGAAATATTTCTTAACCCTACCACTGCTATCATAATTCTCAGTGGGGGTTTAATTTTTACATTTTTACAAACATAGAAATGGCCCATGTCGCATAACCCCTAGATTACTCGAGATTTACGTCAAAAGTTATTGCTTCGATTGACATGAGCTCAATTTGAGGCTGGCAGCTTCAAAAAATAAATCAGCGAGCACGGAATTTGGCGCTTGAATTTTAATCAAATGTACTTTCGGTAATAGAATTATCAAAGTAATAAATCATATCTTTTTCCATATCTTCATCATACCTCTAGAGTAAGAAGACTCCTTAACTCAGCAGATAATTGCACAAATTTTCTATTCTGAATTCCTGGAATTGTTCATATCATGGGATCTGATGTAATAAATAATCTTCGAAATAGATCTTCGTTTGTGGCGATCCTGGAGAATTTTCTTATGTGGTGTTCCCGGAATCTTCTGATTTCTTTATTCCTAGCCTCCATCGCGTCTTCGGACAAACGACCTATAGGGAAGGCAGCTTCCCTAACAATTGCTAGAGTATTAGTTAGCAGCCTGTAGATGGCAGTCGCGATAGTGATAATGACACGCAAAACGTTCCACTCGCTTTATCAATCAACCAGCTAGCGAGTTTAAATCACGTGTCGTGAATACGTTGTTTTTACTTTCATTTGCTGAACCTTTCCGGGTGTACTAGCGAAAAAAATGAAGTGAAGCGTAAATAATATTGTAGAATTTCTTGGCGTATACTCTCGTCTTTTTTAACTGTTTTTTTTTCATAGCATGAGCTAAAATAACGACTCCCGAGCGAAGTAGTTCCTTCGGCATTTCGTAGACACCGAAACCAGGAACAATGGGATACTCGCAGTTAGTTCACTAGTGACCATGATGACACACAGCTAGTTTACCAGCTGACAAGCCCACATGCCAGCGATTAGCGAGTAAAGTAGCCCGGCTTTCAACTTTCTCGAAGATCGTGTACAATCTGCCAGTTAGCCAGTGAATGTGGTTACACTGGTCGAGTTTGCTATCAGCTAGTGAATTCGCCAGCTTGCAGTTTGTAAATGTACTGAGTGTATTCAACCGTTAATGGATGGAATTGCTTCGTAAGGAGTCTTACAATTCTAAATGCCATCAATTTGTTTGGAAATGACTTGTTCCCCTACTACGTCTTCCTTCCGTCAGAGCTCTAACGCTATTTTTAGGTGGACATTGGGACTCGGAGAATATTTGAGCCTAACTGCATTCCGTGAATAGACATGAGAATGTATATCAATGAGAAGAGTGGTTAGTTTATGAGATTTAAATGTGGTAGAGGAAGCAACGTATGCAGCAACAAATAGCCACAAAAGTGGGATTCCCATGAGCTATACGCGCCAACCCGGCCACCGCGACAGCGCAATGGCATCGCTTTACTTAAACCAATCTTGTGGTCGAATTTGCTAGTATTAACAAGGTTTTTCTGTTTTTCTATGTTGCATTTTATGACTTGTAATTAATGCAAAAAAACTCTGGGTGTCAAAGAGGCGATAAAATTGATAATGCACTTTTTATTTGAAAATTAAAGTAAAAAACGCTAAAAGTTAAAAAAATATATAAAATAGTAAATACAATCTAAATTGCACAAAACTAGGTTATAATGCTTTGCAGATGTTTATATTTATTTGTAATAACATTTTTTGGCTAAATATATTGTATAATATATGTCCTCCATTAATGTGAACTTCTCCGAAATCGACTGCTTTCACGCGACTGGCATTTGCACCCCGAATGCTCGCATGTTTGATGGGTCCCATAGTCTCAGACTCTGATCAACGTAAACACCAATGTATTTACGTACATTGTAGGCCATATCCTGTAGAATCCGAGTACACCATTCACAACTTCCTCCCTGAAAGTCGGGAAAATGACTTTTGGCCAGCTTTCTTCGATTTGGGACCTCTTTACAAATCTCGCCGATCTTCGCTACACACTCACCATTCTGTTATTTCAGCCTATTTCTTAAGGTTTCCATGCATTGGCAGCGTGTTACAATAATGAGGTCTAACGAGGGAAAAGGAGCTATATTTAATAAGATTAGAGAGATGGATGGTCGTACCGATAGATTTAGAATGTCGCTTTTCCCAATTACCATAGTAGAGCATAATAGGCAGCATAGCAAAGGAAGAGGAACTTGAAATAACAACTCATGCATGACAGGTACATAGATGTAAATATAATACAATAAATGCCTTCCAAACCAGTAATCACTTCATTACCGTGTAGATACTAACCATGTAGTTGCAAGCGAATCCTGTATCTAATATGTTTCCATGTAGCTGTGGCATTTTAGCTCCACGTAGCCTGTAAACAGTGATTGGTGACATTTATCCCCCTCCACACACCCTTAGCGGTATTGCTGGCGGGGTATTGCGTAGGTGCAGAAGGCTATCTGAAGTTGAGGATAAAGGCGTGGTCTTACAAGTTGGTACACACTAGTTGTACATAGACCCGGGGGTCTTTGTGAGGAGGAAGGAGTTTTTCAAGGATTGGAGGAAGGGTGGAGTGAAACACATTGTCGACATTTAGGATAGTCTTAGCGGAAGTTGCCAAGGGGTCATGACGTCCCATTCGACGGACGGAGTACTGGACTCGAGGTCTCCTGCAACCTGGTGATGAGAGGCCAAAACGGATCTTCACGATGCGTTCAAGGAATTCTGGGAAATGATGACCAGTGTCCGGGGGATGTGCTGGAGAGGCTGATTGGAGCACTGCCCCATTCCGTTGCTTCGGGGCTTCATGTCCTGCCGACAGTGGTGATGATAATACGAGATGCGGCACTCCTTGCCCCCCCCGACACTCACTGCTCTTCGAATGCAGCCCCGGATGGCGTGAGTCAGCCAAGCACCCCCCCTGGGGTGCAGGGGAAGTTTGAAGATGGGCGGAGGGGCGTGTATTGGCACCAGGGGTCCGTAATGAGAGGAGCTAATCGAATCAAAGGAGGGAGTGCGTAGACAGAGAGTCTGAGGGCCCCCTCCCTCCCACACATAGGGCCCTCCCCCGCCCCTCTCCTGTGGGCCCCCCCCCCCCCCTTCACCCTGCCACCTCACCCGTGAGCGCACTCACATCAGCGTGCCATTCCGATTGGTCCAATGATTCACACGGCGCCTGGGGAGTCGATCGCTGCTTGCACCTTCGCCGCCGCTGGAAATGCGATCGGCGAGTGTGGTGAACAACTGAGTTGTGCGGTGCGGAAGTCGCATCAACTTCCTCGAGGAGACTCGTGTGAAGGCAATCGCTTTCGAATGAGAGACAGGGGTCTGTTCGGTCGACGGTCGCTGCCGCGGGCGATGCGGTCATTAAGAAGTAGGGGTGCCAATTCGCAACAACAGGAAATTCCTTGCTTTACACCACAATCCTTAAATGTTATCGCACAATGCCGTTCAAGAACCTACTTAATCGTCTTCCCGCCCACTATACGATAAACACGATAATTGTGTGTTAAATTTATAAACCTTTAAATTGCATATTCAACTGCAAATGGTCAAGTTCCGCGGTTAGGTCAAGGCAGGAGGGGTATGGCAAGGAGTGTCTTTTATCTTTAGGGTAATGTCGTTTGCGACCTTCGAACTCGAAGAAAGGTCTTAGATTAGAGTCTTAGGGAGGAGCTCCGACCTTACTACTGAGGGTTGACCGTCGGTTCTCTCCCATGACATTAACCATCTGCTCTTTTACCAGATTTAAGGACACTTAGAAACATGAAAGATTATAGGGATCATAACTAAGATTCTGGGGGTTGCGAAGCAGACGTAACTGTCCTGTGTTTGCGCAACCTTGGCTGATTTTAAAAAGCAATAAAATATAAGAAATAGATTGTGAAAAGATAGATTCAGGATTAGAGACATTAGTCCCCAGAATGGCGTCGCAGAGCATTCCCGAATTCCCTGGCGTTTCCCAACCCTGTGGCTCCGAGGATAACGTGCTTTAAGGATCACTTAAATAATCAATAATAATCAATTAGCTAAATTATCATCTACTTTTCCCTTGTTAGACCTCATTTGGAATATGCTGCCAGTGTATGGGATCCCTACGAAATCGGTCTAAATAACGAAATTGAACGTGTGCAGCGAAGATCGGCAAGATTTGTAAAGGGACGATACGATAACTGTATTAGCGTAACCAGTCTATTAAATGAATTAAATTGGGAATCACTGTCTGATCGCAGGTTGAAATGTAGACTTAATCTCTTAAACAAATTCCAAGACAATATTTTCAGTGATGATGTTAAAAATATTTAACGAACCCCAACTTACTATGGCAGACTGGACCATGATCACAAAATTAGAGAAATTGATTGCCAAACTGACAGATTCAAAATGTCCTTATTTCCTCGTACAATTAGGGATATGAATAACGGTAAATATATCCAATGCGAGTGTAGAAATGGATAGCAAAGGTAGCTGCATGTTGGTGTTGTCGACTTGAAGCTAACCCAACTAACAGCATGTTTTTGCATGTTTGCTTTGCTATTTCTATCTTTTTTTAAATAGTGAAGTTTAGAACAGTATATAAATACTAATCCTTTTCTTTGCATGATATGTAGTGCATGTTTGGTGAGAAATCACCCCCTGCCACACACCTTTATGGTGGATTGCAGGGTATTATGTAGATGTAGATGTAAATAGCTGTATCAGGCTTGCAAAGCACAGTGCTAGAGCGTCGGATCAAACTCTCTTCTTTTCAACTTCAGTGGAAAAGCGTTCTGGTGCAACTTGGGCACTGAAAGGAATGCTTTGTCCTGCATTCCAGCACTCAACTCGAAAAGTGATCTTTCACTTCGGTCCACACACAATCTCACGGAGGATCGCAGAGTACTACATCTACACGATACCTTGCAAGCCACCGCTAGGGTGTGTGGCAGGGGGTGAAGGTCACCAAGCATGCACTACTAACATGCAAGCAAGCAACTAAAGGGTCTCATGCAACTAGATTGTTGGTATCTATAGTATTTGAGGGGTTAATACATGCATCATGCACTACAGACTACTCTAAAATATTTCCCCTACCTATCTCTTTCCTATGCTGCCTATTCTGTTCTCTTATAGTACGGGGGAAAAATGCCATTTTGAATCTATCTGTACGACAATCTATCTCTCTAATCTTATTTATCTGGTCGAATCTAGCATAATACGCTGGTGTTTTTAATATGTGCCTAACATCTTCAGTAAAGCTATCCGATTGAAATTTCTGCAATAGATTTAATCTGAACTTTAATCTACGCTCTGATAATGATTCCCACCCTAATTCTTCTATTAATTCTGAAACACTACTCAACCTATCGTAACACCTTTTGACGAACCTAGCTGCTCTACGCTGCACACTGTCTAGTTCTCTCATCAAACCTAATTCATTAGGATCCCATGCACTGGCTGCATACTCAAGGTGGGGCCTAACTAGTGAGAAGTAGCATCGCTCTTTTGTCTTCTCATCACATTTCCCAAGTACTCTTTTTATAAATCCTAGCTTTCTCTTCGCTCGGCCGCATATTTCCCTTATGTGTCTTCCCCACGATAAATCTTTAGTGATTGTTACACCTAAATATCTTACGGTTTCAACTTTTTCGATCTTCGTGTTATTAATTCTATATGATCGCTCTATCGAATTATTCCTCCTCCAAAAATTGATAGCTACACACTTTTTAAGGTTGAGTTCTAACTGCCATTTGTCGCACCACTCTTGAATTGCATCTAAATCCTTGCTAAGTGATTTCGTGTCCTCTTCGTTTGATAAACCCCTGTACACCACCGCATCGTCTGCAAAAAGTCTAAGGTTACTACTAACTACGGTACCCAAATCGTTTATGTATAAAAGAAATAGAAGCGGACCTACTACGCTACCCTGGGGAACTCCCGATGTGACTTCGATTGTGTCCGACATGATACCATCTATGACAACCCTCTGCTCTCGCCCACTTAAGAATTCTTTTACCCAACATACAACGTCTTTATTTATACCAAAACTCTCTAACTTCAAGATTAATTTATCATGAGGAACTTTATCGAAAGCCTTTTTAAAATCTAAAAATATCGCATCAACTTCAGTACTGCTTTCGCCGTGGACTAAAATATCGTGAACGAATAAAGCTAATTGTGTCTCGCAAGATCTACCTTTCCGGAACCCATGCTGGCTGTTTATGAGTAATCCCTGACTATCCAAATGCCCCATGATCGAACTGACTACTATGTGCTCAAATATCTTACAAGAGATTGACGTGAATGAAATGGGTCTGTAGTTACTAGGTTCTTCCCTATCACCGCTTTTAAATATAGGTGTAATGTTAGCTACTTTCCAATCCTTGGGTACTGTGTGGTTCATTAGTGTTTTATTGAATATTATTTCTAGATAGGGGGCTATTTCAGAAGCTAATGTTTTATATACTCTGGAAGGAATTTGATCGGGACCTGGTGATTTGTTTTTACTTATGCTTTTTAACTGCTGCTCTATTCCGCGACATGAAATGTTTATTTCGGGAATTTGCTCACTGAAAGTGTTCGGCGGTGGTTCCACTGCGTTTTGTGACGATGAGTTGAATACACTTTGGAAGAAGGTGTTTAAAGTACTAAAGTACTACTACGAAGATGTAGATGAAAAGGAGAGCATCTGTGACTCGTATCACGCCCGTGTTTTGAATGCATCGAGTAAAAGCGCTCAACTGCCGGTATGACGTGGACAGATAATGGCGACACTACGTGGAATCATTTTCCAGCCTGTGATGTTTCGACTCAATCGAATTTCCCCACCATTGCAACTGATTATCTGTCTATCTACTGACTACCCAACTAGCCACCTCTAGGGCGTGTGACATATCTGACGAAATATCCTAGATGCATATGTGTTTGTTTAGTGCTTGGAATCATGAAGGCAACAATGTTGTGTGGCCGAGCATGTCTAGGAGGCCCCTCAGTGTGCGTAGCAACGGATGGAGGCCATTCCCAAAGAAATGGCGTCAGTATCCGAGATCAGCTCTTCTGTATCTCACAGCAGAGGAAGTAAGCATTTCATCGTTGTGCTCGCCACGCCAACTCCACTTCCTTTGGTTCATGAACAGGTGTCTTATTTCTTACGCTTCCTGGGTGGATTAAAAAAAAAACACATAAAAAAATCTCTTGCCATATGACATCTTCACTGGAAATCATGTTGGCAAACTTCAGGTTAATACTTTTGATCATTTACGTATTTCAGCGCACATTCTGTACATTGATAAACAGAATGGCTACATAATTATTTTACTTAATAAAAAGACTGCGTTGTTTCCACAATCAGGGTGGAGCTTTTTATCTTATAAAATAGGTATTAATTCCCCTTGGTCTTAAGTACGCGAATTCAGCATAAAATTTCCCCGAAACATTTTTCTGTTCTTCTGCATTGGTTTTGTTTGAAGAAGTATGCAAATAGAATAAGTTTGTAAATCCCCGGAATGCAGCCACATTCCTTGAAGCATGATGTTTCAGGATGCGCTAATGGCTTTTATTGAAGCAGACTTTCGCGCGGACCTTCGAGTGAGTAACTTGTGTTCAGGGAGTGTTTTTATAAATCAGCATTTATGAAGAATTAGGGACTCAAACTCATCACATTTCGTTCGTTCTCGCATGTGATGCTGAACACGATAGATGACTTGTGATTGCTAAAATGAGAGTGTAAAATGGAGTGAACCTTGTAATTCCGCTCCGTCTGTTGAGTGTGTACAACCCGACCGGTGCCAACACTCCCGTGTCATTCGCAAAAGAGACAATACTTTCATTCGATATAATTATTGTCCCTTTTGCGAATGACACGGAAGTGTTGGCACCGGTCGGGTTGTACATACTCAACAGACGGAGCGGAATTACAAGGTTCACTCCATTTTACACTCTCGAGCATGAACCTCCGCAAAGTAATCATAAAAGCCGAGAGCAATCCTCCGCGTAGCGCATGTCGGGAAGGAATCCCAGTTCCTGGCATACGTTACGTGCGTAATGTTAAAAAAAAATAATTCATTGGACTCCATGCTCCTAAGCAGTGAGCGCGAAAATTTTGGACTTATCCTTCGCAAGCTCCTTAATTTGGAGAACTATTCCCCTCCTCTTGACAGCTGTACCTCTGGAGTGATCTTAATTGGGGCCTTAGAAGACATGTTGGATGAGAGAAAAGATTCCCCGTCTTGCTTTACCCGGGCGACGTTTCGCCGCTTGAAGAGGAGGCTTCTCCCCCCCTGGGGATGAAAGGGGAGGGGCGATCCCCGGGCCCCGCCCCCGCCCTGCCCCCCCTGCCCCCTCTCGCGGTGGGGGTGGGGGACGCACCATCTTGCAGCAGTGGGTAAAAGGCTTTCATGTGAGCGCGCGCGCGCCCATTATTTCTAAGCTTGCGTGCCTGAATCTAATTTGCGTACGCTGAAAGCCTTGTTGTCTGCTGCGAGGGGGGGCGGGGGGGCGGCTTCGCTGTGGCGAACACATATGTGCGAACGACTACATGGGTGCATATATATCTGTCGTACATACATATATATACCCACTCTATTCCGGAAGGGGCTTTTCGTTCATTCTCGGCGGCTTCCAAAAGTCCCGCGTTCCAATCCCGGGCGGATTTTTATGATTCCACGCAGTCACTCTTGAGAGTACGTCTTGCACGGGCAATGCCTTTTTGTTCGCGTGCGGCTGCTGCGAGGCCTGAATGAGCTGGTTCGACTCCCGCCCGGCTCTCTATTCAATCACCTAACGCATGGATCTTTGTCTTAAGTGATATAGGCCCTAAGATACGACGCCAGAGTCTTTGCTTTTGCCGGTGTTAGAAACAGAGAAGCAATTCATTTGACGTCTAAGAAAACCAAGATCAGATCCAGGAAAGCATTTACCAGCTTGCGCCGACAGTCACTTTGTGGAGACGCCTTCGCTCTTCCTTCTTCAATGTTAACTCATTGGGTTCCATTTTAAAAGTTCCCGTTCTTCAGAACGATGAGGTTTAATTCTGGTTAAATTACGTTCCACCACAAACTCCCGTCAAAAATACAAATGCTCGCTCGTCAGGAGCGGTCGTAGCTACTTGCAACATCCTTTTCTGCTCTTCCCGTCCCGTCTCTCGCCACTGCGTCTCCGCGTTTCTGTTTGCGCTGCACCCGAGAGATGGGGCGAAGTGGTTGGGGCTCCATCCGATCATCAAATGGGCGATTGCAGCGCCTCTTTCGAGGTGCTTTTAGAGCGGCATTCAATTGTCGGCGACAGTGGCGCCTTATCCCCCCCCCTCGGCGCCATCCAGCAAGGTAGTGTGGCGATGGTGCGATGATAGTGATTCTTAAACCTAAATACCTTATGCTTTCAACGCTGTCGTTGGTTTCTTCGTGCTACTAATTCTATAGGATCCCTCTATCGAATTATTCCTCCTCCAAAAATTGATAGCTACACAGTTTTTAAGGTTAAGTTCTAACTGCCATTTGTCGCACCGCTCTTGAATTGCATCTAAATCCTTGCTAAGCGATTTACTGTCTTCTTCTTTTCATGTACTTCTATACACTACCGCATCGTCTGCAGGAAGTTTAAGCTTACTGCTAACTACGGTACCCAAATCGTTTATGTATAAAAGAAATAGAAGCGGACCTATTACGCTACCCTGGGGAACTCCCGATGTGACTTTGATTGTGTCCGACATGTTGCCATCTATGACAAACCTCTGCTCTCGCCCACTTAAGAATTCCTGTACGCACTTGATAAAACGGAAAAATTACTTCCTCGCCTGTCAATCACTGGGTCGCGGGTTCTAACTCAGCCCGGGGCATGGACGTTTGTGCATTTATCTTTTTTAGTTCCCGGTGTAAAAGGCCGCCATATGTGGCCTTTTTGGAAAGGATGCATGGAAAATAACTAAATACACGCGATGCTTAAGCATATTGTCAAATGTGGTCCATATTTAACTATTGTTTTCATTGCTGCACCAGTAGTTAATTAAATACTGGTCATATTTAAACGGAGGCACGACCTTTCTATTTTCATTCGTTTTTTGTTTATTAAATACGGCGTAAAGCGCAGGGGAGTTAGGTTAATTGTCTTTGGTGCCGGCTCATTAAATGTTTTGTTGGTGTAAAATGTGTGATGCAATATTCAGATATGGTAAAAGCGCCATAGTCGCAGCCATGACAAATGACAAGTAAAAACCCTAGTCTTAGCAGTTTGCGTATTCTATCAATAGTAACACATATCAGATCGTGATTTTGGTATCGCAGGGGCTCAAATCGTTTTAAATGCCCCTGCATGGAGAATACAGATATATTTACTCACGCACTAAAGTTGACTACGGTGATAAGCAGCAGGACACAGGCCATTTAAAGAAGGCTCTCGCAGGCGATAAGAAAACACACAGATTTTACGGAAAGCTGCTTCTGACGAGCGTGTAGCCGAGAGTAACGAGTGACGCAATGACTTGTCTTAAGATGCTTGGAAGAAATACATACATGCTTGGAAAGATTCTGTGCGACGAGGGATTCAAACGCTGAAAACGGTCCAAATTGCATTATAGGCGGACAAAATGTCTGTCGCCGTAATTGCATTTGCGCCGATGGACGACATTTGGACGTGCCTTATTGGTTTGGTGTGTCTCTTTTGTTGCACTGACGTCACAACCCTTGCCGATAATTTGCAATGCAGGTGCAGAGTTCCAAGAAATGGTGGTGCTTTATCACAATAACAAGAGAGCATAACTACATTATGAAATGATAGTGAAACCAGCGCCTCGGATCGGCAGAAATGGAAGTCTGGGGACGAACTTCATCGGCGATGGCGTATGGCCCTCCCCCGAGAAGAGGACCTTGACCTTGGACCCCCCCTCCAAAGGGCTCGCCCCCTCGACCAATCGTCGCTGACTCAGCCCGCCTTCCCGGCATGCAATTTGTTCTCCCCCACTGCCCCGGACCCGCGAAATGTCTCCCGCCGCCGCCGCCTTCCCTCTTGTGACTCGAGAAGCAGCACTGTGGCTGCGTGGACCAAACGCGGTTGCAATTTCTGTGAACATGTAATCCTTCGACATGCAGGGCCAGGCGTTTTACGTTTTGGCGCTCATAAGCACCGCGATTTCACTAACGCCTCATTCAGACTAGAATTCATTTCGTCGTTACTTATTGAGAGAGCAATATCCTAGAACAACTTAGTAACGTTCATTGTGCAAAAGTATTGTGCGTATAAAAATCCGTTCGGGTGTTTGACAAACTCGAGTAAGTCAGTAGTGGTCGTGGACTGTATTTGATATGAAATGCATTGAAAATAATAAGTCCTTTTTTGTACTTGAATAAAACTCCAACTGACCAAAAAATACGTCTTTGTGCTCCCCCATTGCCAGTGCGAGACTCCCAAGTATCCCTTAGCCGAATACTAGTTATGTAAGAAGTCATTTCAGGCGTTACTTTGTGGAAGTTTGTGACATTCATGATGAGATACAATACTAGTAATACTCCACACTTAATCTTCAATAATAACCGACCGGTGTTTCGGCAACTCGGTGCCATTTCCTAGGTTTTCAGTTGAATTGGGACCAATTAATGTGTGAAATCAGAATTAATAACGTACCTACATGGATGACACATGCGCCTCTATAAAATGGCACTGAGTGGCGAAATGGTCTCCCCCTCTTCTAAAGACTTCCCCGTCACTCACTCGGTCGATCCATTTAGTCTTCATCATTCTTCCGTAGCATCACATTTCAAACACTTCCACCCTTTTCTTCTTCGCTGCTGTCTTCGTACACACCTCACCGAGAAACATGCTCCAGATGTACGTCCTGATGAATTGCTTCCTTACGCTCGTACTCCCACCTGTAAGTAGATTTTTCTCTTGGTGAAACACCTTCTTCGCATGGGCTCTTCTACTTTCGTCCATCGCTGGCTTCCCAGGTAATGTCACTCACAAACCTCTTCAAATATTTGTTCCCCCGAGATTAATATTGCTCCTGGCTCCCTAATTGTATTGCCATTCATTGATCCTCGGATATCAGTCCAAGTAATTTTCCGTGTTATCTAGAGTCTCCTTAAAATCTCATTTTCCCTGCTATTATGTCAATGGCTAATCGCAGCGTGTTATTTTTTCCCCGTGGATATTTACTCCTCCTGTTTCATTGCATTGGTGTTTCATTTCATTCCATTCAAACATTGCAAATTACAGAGCACAATCTTGCCCCACTCCTTTCCTGCTTCTCCACAGCTGGGTCCAGATTCAATCACAGCCACCGGGTTCGTATACGAACTGTGGATTATTCGTCGCTCATCGTAAAGTGACACTCCCAATTTCTTTTATAATTCCAAACATTGAGTACCAGTCCACATTTCCAAAAGTGTTCTCCGAATCACTATTGCAACAATAGTCGGTTTGATGTCCTCCATTCTTGGATTTGCTTCCTCTTCTTAGATTATAAAAGGTCTTAAGCCAGAAAGTCTTCAGCTTTTTATCGGCTCTTCTTGATATCATTTTTGTCAGTTCATCCATTGCTTTGGATGTCCTCCACTTATCTCACTCTCTCTATTTTTGTAGGATGACGTTCTTCTGGGTGCCCTTGGACAAATTTTCCGCTGAGTATTTGCCGTATTTTGCAGCCGAGTCCTTTCCTGAATTTCTAATTAGCTAGGCAGGATTACCATCAATTGTGGAAGACGTATTTATTCCGTGGCCCCTTACTGCCTCGTCTGAAAATCGTGTTTTTTCCTAAACCACCCACCTCGAGATATTTCTCTGTCAATGGCAAGCGATTCCATTTGCAGGGCACGAGCTCCTCCTGACCGAAACGTCAGGATTTCAACTACGATTTCAGACTATTCGTTCCCTGATGTGTTGCGTTTCCTTTTCGGAGTCAGACAGTTCACTGTTTCATTTCAATTGAACTGCACCAAATTTAATTGTGCCTCCCTAGTATTATTCCCACGCCGCTCAATTTCTCCCTCTTCGCAAAAACCACTGCTCCTGGAGCGTTGGCAACCGATGCATCCAGTACTTTTCCCTTTGGTGTCTTCCGACTCTGAGGCGAAGGCCTTTGTCGCCTCTTGTCGGCGTGAGCATTGTGTGTGTCTCCTGGATTCGACGCACCAAATGCGCGGGAGAGAACAGCTCCGAATCCGGCGCCGCTAGACCCCCGCTATACCGGAGACGCGAAGCCAATCGCGCGAAAGGAAAGCGACGAATGAAGAGGGGGGTGTCGCCGGGGGCAAGATGGCGGCCGCGCGTCGATTGTCGGCAGGCAGACGGTGTTCTGTGGCCCGCGACAGCACTACCCCTGACTCGTGCGCAGAGCGCGGCCTGCGCAGAGTCGCGCGCTGCATGGGGGAGGGGTTCTGCATTATTCAGCCCCGTCGCAATTTGAGGGTAATGCTGGGGAAAGGATTTCTGGCTTGCGCCCTAATGGACCTCATTTGCATAGCAAAACACTCTGGCCGGAAAAATGCCTCTCGGTCGCCGCCGCTGCTCCTCCTGGCGCATTATTCATTTCCGCAACCCCCGCCACTCACCGCATACGGACAGCCCCTAACTGCGACGCCAGGTTTCTCTGCTTTACGCATTCTTTCATGTTCCGAAGGAAAGCGACGCTGGAAATATATTGCCAGTAGTGCCCCCTCCCACTTTTGCTCGCTTGGGAAAAAAAAGAAAAATGAATTCCGTGAATCGCTCTCGCCAACGACGTCTCACGACTGTTTATCTGTACGTAATGGCGCATTTATACGGTGCGAAGGAAGAAAATTAGCTTCTACGTGGAAATTTCTTTGATATATTGAATGTTACGAAACATTTTTTTCCTGTTTCATCTGCAGTAAAATTCCACCTGTGGCATCGAAGACAAATTCGTAAAGACAAGAAAATTTATCGGAAAAGTCAAATATAAAGGCTTTGGTGAGGCACTATTATAAATATATATAACTGTATTGCACCCCAAAATGCCATGACTTACGTATATTTGCGTGAACGGAACGGTGTATCATGTGAATCCTGAGAGTGGTTCAACTTGAGTGATGCGATCCCAGCATTCCATCGCCCCCACGAAGCCAAGACCTGCGAAGCAGCACCATCCCACGTTTGGTATCACTTGATTCGCGTTCTGTGATTTCCACGTCTTTTCCCATTTCATTTGTCCTCTGCTGATCTTTAACCTCGTTCTCAGTTGGATTGAAATTCGCAATCCGATACATACGATGGCGATTCGTGAACATTGGAAGTGTTCTGAATTTGAGATTGTTCATCTCTCTGACAGATCCTCTCGAGTACCGACCGTTCAGTTAACGAGACTTCCGGAGTGGAGCAAAGGCGGAGGCGATTAGCGTGGGAACGGCGGATAGTAAGAGGAGAGGACATTTGGAGTGGTCACGTCACTAAACAAAATGGTGCCATTGGAGTGGGCGCAATGCACAGTAAGAGAATGCCGGTGAACAGGTTCGTGACTTGGATGATGAAAAAGTGGAAGGCCTCGGAGATGACAGCACGGAAGCAATAAAGCAGTCAGGAGGAGAAGAAAATGGGATTATTTTGGGAGATCGTCATCATCGGCGAAGGCCAAAGTGGAAGGATAATTGAAAAATATACGAAATTGAAATGAGGGAGAAGAAAGAATGCTTGGATGCTGCAAATACCTCACATTGGCGTTAGTAAACACAATAAATAAATTGAATTTCACATAAAATAATAATATACCTGTATTCTGATGATATACACTTAGGAATTACAACATCCCTTGCTTCGTACGTATATTTGTAGAATATTTTTAGACCCTTGTCAATATCGTTAATTGACATTATTGCATTCCAATTTTTATAGTTTTGTTCGAGATATAATTTTAAAGAACTACGTCCTTTAAAATTATATGAATTGCATGAAATGCAAGGCGATTTTCATTCAGTATTGCATGAATATTGAATAAATTCAATAGTAGAGGGGGGTGAGGGTCCTATTTTAACTATGATATATTGCTCCTGCAACGTTTAACAGTGATTACAACATTTGTTGGAACTAAATCTAGTATTTTACCATATTGAATCACGGTGGTATTTTTTTGCTTTAGGACCATGATATTTGCAAATATTCCGAGCTCAAATCACTTCATTTATTTGAGCCAATGACAGAAACTTAGAACAGTTGAAATCATCAAAAATAACTATTTCCTGATTCATTAAACCGCTGTGGATCACTTTGTCACAGATTTTGGAATAATCAGCAACACCAAAATCAGGAGGAAAATATACGACATACAAATAAAACCACTTATTTCCATTAACAAGTACCTGAAGTCAGATTTTTTCGTCGATGGTTTCTAAATCAGACAGCATCACCGTAGAGTACACATCCTTTACTAACACAATCACACCACCACCAGTCTTTTTCCCGGTCAGTAGGTACATTGTTCCTATCTTTCATAAATATTTTGTACCGACCATTCATTCGCACACTTCTGCATCATAAACACAGTTTTGACAACCAGGTTTCGCATAAAAATATAAAATCGAGATCGTTCTCGAGTAAGGATACGTTAAATTTATTCAATTTGCTTCTCATTCCTCTTGCCTTCCGGTGGTAAAAATGCATGCATTTGTTTGCTGTAGACGGCAAAGACTTGATTCCTCAGGATCACACTGCGCGGCATTTCGACGCCACGATATCTTGGACTTCACGCGAACGATGTTGCATTCAGCGGATATAGGACACGCTCCGTCCGCTCACCGTGACAGCCAGCGCAAGACTGCCATTAAACATTGTCTTACCTATAATATACACATTCGGTGATACATTACCGAAGATAAATTGATATCTAAATAGTTTACAATAAAAAACAAATTGAATTACAATTCACAGTCCATATTAAACAATTAAAAACATATTTTATTAATAATAAACGTTTTATAATCTTCTATCTAGTGCTACAAAAGTATTTCAAAACGCCTAGCTTCGAAGTTCACATTTCATACGCAAGATCGGAGCTGCCGGTAGGCAAAAATTGTTTTCTTTGATTGATAAAACTAATTCCACTTTCTTTAACTTCGTCGATGCACCTTTTGTTCCTTTACCAAAAAAGTAAACACATCTACTTAGCAACGTAAACAAATTTGCTTAGCAACTCATTCCCCACATTAAAAAACAGGGAAAAAATAATTTTTTCGTGCTTACATTTTCACACTTTTCGATCGGTTGAGGAAATTAATACGCCTAAGTAATGCGCCAATCTTTCCTCTTTTGAACGACAGTATTCTCGCTTCGATCCGATCGGTACCTTCGGAGATTACCTCAAATTAATGTACCAACCTCGAGCGCTGCAAAAACACACAGCTACAGACAAATACCATGAGTTAATACATAGATAGATATAGATTTTTTCGTTTAGTTGGTAATTTAGTTTAATTGAGATGAAACCCCAATGTTCATTGGTGTTTCTACTCAGTACTTTCATCGTCTTCTTCGCTGCTTCTCGGATCGTGACTTCAAATGGACTCCCCTTCACCACTCACTCACGACATTAACGAAAAAATGAAATGTGAAAATATTTTACTTGAAAATGGAATTTAGACTAACTGAGGTGCAACATATTTGTCGATTACAGTAAAAACGAATGCGATTGGATTCTACAAAATGGACTAAGGAGGATTCTGTGGGGGATCCTTAGTCCACTTGAAATAGCCCATAAAAATTATAAGCAATGATACTATATCGCGAAAAGATTGAATGAATTTTCATCTAAAACATTCGTTCACCAGATGTAAATAATTTTCAAGCAAGGTGATGACTCGAGTTCATTAAATGGTAGGCATCATACCTGTGCATGAGCAAAGGTATGCGGGATGTATGAGGTAATGAAAAATTACTTGCGAAAACATAAATTGTGTAAAAGAGATCAAATAAAGTCACTAAATAATTTGTTATAAATAACGTAATCTGAGTATAAACTTCAGTCAAACCGAGTACAAGCAGTAGTATACTTTCAGTCATGGCAAGTCATGGCATGGTGACCCAAATGAGTCCATTCTGCGCATGACGTCATCTGGATGTAAGGCCCTGCAGAAGACTGCAACATATGGATGAATGATCAATTGCATTTGATTTTAGCTTCGACGTGATGAATTAAGTCAATCATTCGAAATATGTTGGCCTACATTTCAACTAAAGAGTAGATCGCTGGAATCAGTTTGCGCGTAACTCATTAAAACCCAAGCTGCAGTCAGTAAACAGTTAAGTTGGGCGAAATCTTACCAGAGATTGTGCTGTAGAGTATGAAGGTATTTTAACACACAATGGAACCAAAAGAGATCAATAAGCAGCCACCTGCGTTAGTTATGTCGGAGATCGGATGGTGTTGACAATGTGATGATTTTATTCGCGGAATCGGTTTGTTTACAATTCATAGGAGTCTCGATGAAAATAATATTACTTTGTTCATATGGTTCATTGAGTGGCAAACATTAGTTATCACTGGTGATTTTACTGTTGACAGTTGTGCATAATACACTAGTATTAACAGGTCAGCGTTTTTATTATTAAAAATTGTCACCCTCCTCATATTAAAAGATCCATACCATACTCTCTCTCCATTCTTGGCCACCGAATTTGTTCTGACACACGTCCTCATTTCCTGTCCCAGCTGCCCTTCTCCACCGCGATTATCCTTCGCACCTCCTTGACAAAAGCATTTTACCAGCCACTGCTGACTTCGCACCCCTCCCGAAAGACAATTCAAGCACCTTTAACCTCACTACCACATATTTCCCCGGAATCCACCGATTAAAGCCATTTCTCTCTGAACTCTACCCCATTCTTGGTAATATCACTAAAACCCTTTTTTCCAAACCCCCCTCCATAACATATCGTAACATTCCACCCACCCTAAAGATGCTTTTCAATCGGACACGCACACTTGAACCTCCTTCTCCTTCGCCGTTACCCCCTGCCACTTACCCTTGCAATTGCCCTCGCTGTGAATCTCGTCCACTCCTCACTGATGATTCCCAATTCTCCAGCCCCAACACACCTTTCACCTACCCTATTTCCTCCCATACCACTTGCACCTCGAATAACATAATTTATAAACTCACCTGCACTCATTGTTCTGCTTTTTACGTTGGTCTTTTCACTAATCCACTGACCATTCGCATTTATAATCATCGTTGCACCACCAATAACCTCAATTTGAATCTCCCATTCATGCTTCCACTCACAGTAGCAAGTTTGACAGTTGCTTCCGCATCACAATAAATGCCTCCATTCCGCCTACCTCACCTGAAATCAATCTCCGTACTCTTGAGCTCGCACACATCCATTTGCTACATTGTAAACGCCCACCCGGACTCAACCTAAACCTCTAACATTTCCGCATCACAATGCAGCCCGAATATCTCCCCTCCCCCTCCTCCCCCCTCCCTTCTTTCGCCTTAGTCCCTATCAGTCCCTACGGCCGCACTGCGTTCTAATCTTCTGAGGAAGGATGCCGCCGAAAATTGGAACCAACGCAGCAACATTGATGCATAGTATATATTGATACATTATAGTGTTGTTTAAACTGTGATGCGTACTTTTTAGTGTGCTTATGTACCACAATACCGGAAAATCATGGTTTGCGCTAAGTTTGAAGAAATTATAATATCCATGAGCATTCACGTGATTGCTGGTAGGTGCTCTGATATTTTTTCTACGGGAACCTACGGGAACTGTTAGCACCCATTATCTCTCGTCCCAGAACAGCTACTCGCCCGCCTTTTGGGTTTCAGAGCCTATATGCTCCGCGTCTCAATGGTGAAATTGAGGTGCTTCTCACCACTAGTAATGGCTATATTTTCATCCAGAAACTTGTCACCGAGCCTGGAAGTGATGATTTAGTCTTCGAGTCCCCACCACGGCCCTGCTAGTTGATTCCCGCGTCACATGGTGTTGGGAGGGCCGCTGTCCTGGAGACGCTGGCACACGGGCGGCAGCCATCTTGTCTTCGCGGAGGTCAATACGACCTCCGCGAGAGGAGGCGCGCGCAGCCCCCTTTAGATGCCGTCCTCGATGTGCCGCGATACCCGATACGTCGATCGATATTTCGGAAGAGTGGGTCGCTTGCTCTGAGCCATCCTGTTGCCTGGAGGCGTGAAGAGAGGCTTTACGGAGCCAAGTGGCGATTGTGAGCCAAGACGGAGAGAGCCGGAACCGAGTCCAACCCTTCTTTTAGGTAGAAAACTTGAAGAACTGGAAAGAAAACTAATTTCAAACATAGAAATAGGTTTTATGCCTACATACATAAATTCACCGGAAAAATGAGACATTGGCCGATGCTGTATTTTCATCGAATCGAAAGGTTTCTTATCGATTGCTGCTCATTTCGAATATGCACTTCGTATTGAGTTAAGCAGCGTTTACACGTAGCAGTTGACTGCTATGACAGTCGCGAGATGCGCGATGTATCTATATCACTACTGCTATGATGCGTCTGCGTTAACTTCTATGCAGCTTAAGCCCCTATTTAGGCGTTGCCACAACAAATAAAAAGCGTACAATGTTGGATCGTAGTTTTCCGTGGCGTTCTGGATTCGTGGATCTCTCCATCTTCCAAAAGCGTTTTATTTTCATAGTGAATTTCGCTTAAATTTTCATTAAATTCATCAAGCAGTAAATTCCATCGACGATTATCTTTTGTTCCCATTCTTTAAAGAGTAGAATCTCCCCTTTTGGGAAGGGATATCCTTGTTATTAGGTATATCCAAATTCCGTCGTGTATTGCTTTACGTTGGCGATTGTTGCGATTGTGTTGGATACATTTCTACTGGAGAGTAGACGGGCTTCAACTTTGCTAATTGCTCGAACATGGATCGATAGTGTTCGACATGTGTCCACTATCGACCTGAACTCGCATCGCAGTTGCTATTTAGACATGCGATGGGGCTTAAGAGTTGTTAGCAGTTGACTGTCATAGAAGTCAACTGCTACGTGTAAGCGCACCTTAAGAAGTTGTTAATGCTTACCTATGAGCTTATTTATTCGTGAACGTAATTTACGCAGGCATGTAGGAAGCAGAATAAACGAGAACCACAAATGATGTCTTTCCGATGATGTGATTTACATCAAAGGGGCAAAGAACATGCAAATAATAACAGTAGCTGACGAACATTGGAGCTGTCCGGTGACTGCGGGAACGCCACTTGATGAGGGCGAGTGACAAGGGAAGCCGTGGAGGTGTGCCGGAACACTGAAAATGTTAAAACGTCCAATCATACGCTCTCTTCAATCCCTAATCGCTCGACCTGCTCGGCTTCCCTTTGGGCAGGTGGGGCATTTGCGGTCGTAGAAGTTCAGTGCTGGCAACTGCTGTTCCAAATGGGCGCAGCGTGGCTGGGAACATAGAGCAGTGGGATTGAGCGAAGTGAGATTTGAGTGATACAAATATTCGGAGGAGAGTGAAACAGAGCAGGGTGGATGGAGCGCATTCGCATGAATGTTGTTGGGCGGGGGAAGTGAGGTTTAAGGAAAGAATGTGGTGATCACAAACACCATCCCAGGCGCAGTTACAGTTATAAAATTCCGATGGAGACAGCAACTAGATTACATTATGATTGGACGAAGACGCAGGAGCGGCGTGAAGGACTCGCATCGTGTCCCTGCAATTCCGAATTGGAGATGATATGTACCGTGTGAGATTAAAAAGGATGAGAATAAGGCGCGGGTCTCTGTTATGCGAACGGAATATCAGGGGTTGGTGAGCGGTGGCAGGAAGGGAGGGAGAGGAACAGGAGACAAATGATAAAAACTGGGATAGGAAGAGTGGCAGAGATTGTCGCAGGAGGATGAAGAAACCATGGCTGGAACAATGGAAAATTTGAGGAAAGAAGGGAATGGAAAATTGTAAACACAGATGTGGACACAAGGAGATTTAAGGAAATAAACGTAAGAGAGAAACAAAGAGAGCGAGGGGAAAGTGGTGGAGTCGGAAATGTGAAAAGCCTGCAGAGATAATAGGCCTTCTTTAACGAGGAAGGCGTTTCAAAGGTTAGCAAGTACAAATCGTTCTCTCAAATGCCTCAAATTCTCTCAATACAAATGTTCTCAAATTGTCCTTAAATGCCCTCTAAGGAATGTCTTCAAGAAGTGGAAAATTGTTTCTGGCAGCAAGTGCTAGCAAGGAAATTTACCGTTGGGAGCTGAGGTGGCGGTGGAAGTATTCCGCGAAACAACTGCATGGCGATAATAAGAATGGACTGAGGGAGAGGAAAGCGGCCAGAATGAGGATAAGAAGGAATACTTGATAGAGAAGTTTCGACGGGAAGGGGAGAGGCAGGGAGAGCGATGGACCATCAGGACTCCCGAAAACAGAGGAAGTTTAGATGGGCGTGTGATGCACACGAGGAGGGATATCGTGCAATTCCGCCGTCCGCATCGATACCAAAGAGAAAGAGGCAAACGAGGGTCGACTATGAATTTGATCTGGCACAGGTAGTGAAGGCGATGCCTAAAAAGGAGGACGAAGAAGGGAGAAAGCGAATTTAAAGGTCGGTTTACGTTCTTGGGATGAAAATTCGGTGGTAAGATATTTTGGAAGGATATGATCGGGATGGATTCTCGTGTTTTGTCCATTTCAAGAATTAGTTCAAGAGGTGGTGAATTTTGCTGAAGATGGTACTGGATAGACTGATCTGGAATTTATGCTTGGCTCAAGAGGCACTAGTGAGTGTAGCGGATGGGGAATCGGATTGCGTATCGGGTGGGGGTGGATAGGGCTAGTCCGTCGTCACCGCTGAGCATGCATTGACGGGGGATGGGCAGGTGATGATGAAAGGCGGCAGAATTGTTTAGAGGTGAGGTTCGCGGGCGATCAAGCGCCAGCCAATCAGACAGCCAAGGGATTGAGAGAGGAAGAGCTGGAAACGAAACAGTGCGAAAGACGAAACATTAAGGCAGACCGTAAGAAAACGAAAGTGATGAGATTATCAAGAAGATAAAGGCCCAGGTGAAATTATAAGTAGGAGTTTGGATGCAAGAGCCAGTGGCGCAGTCTAGCGACCTAAGTTTTAATTACAGTAGAGGTTGTAGCAGCTGCAAAGTTTGTTGTAGAATCGCGCTGGCGGAAGAAACTCGACGAAGGCAACTGATGAATGTCGCATAGAGATGCTGATGGAAAGTTTCATATTGAGCATTTTATGGAGCCAAAACATGGACAGAAAATGAAAATGGATTTGTTGGTTTGAAAACTTGGAATTGAAAAAGGACAGCGCATCAAAGTAGGGAATGAGGGAAGATTGGCATGTTTATTTAATCCTTCCGTAGAGAGAGCACAGGGAATTAGGAACTCCAGACAACATTAAGAGGTCCTTCGCATCGCCTTCCGCTCTTGCTCTAGGTACATGTCTCGGGTCCCTTACTTCTTCTGTTCTTTCACAAGAATGGTTCTTCGATGTTTTGCGTCAAACCCCAACGCGCAGAAGACGCTGAGATAGAACATCCGAGGGCTCGCAGGAGCCGTGTCATTGGTGCGCCCAACGAAAGAGTGCATCTGAGATCGGTCCAAAAAAAACGTGCACGAGTCTTCGTATTTGAGATTTGAACGCCTCTCGCTCTTTTCGGAAAGGCCTTTCTCGAAGAGTCGGCCACGCATGTGCTCCACCGCCGGCTAAGGAAGGAAGCGAATCACAGGCGCCCCACCGCGCGATTGGCTCCTCCGATTTTTCCGTTGAAATTTGAACTAGCGATTCGATGTGTGTGTGTGTGGAACACCAAGAAGGAGCAGCAGGAGGAGCAGGTTGTCGAGGGGGTGGGAATGGCTGGATTGCGCATGATCGCCCACGCCCGTTCCGCCCGCGCGCATGCGCAGCACCGGCGTCGCCCAGACTGGGTGTCGTGGTGGTGCTGCTCGGAGCACCATTCCACCGAAACGGATGGCATCCCACTCCATTGGCCGAGTGCATTCGAGGGGTTGAGGGTTCACGAGCGAGCGCCATCTCCTCCTCATTTGTTTCGCCTTCGTGTAGACGGTGCAGCGTGGTGGCTTGTGGTCAAGTGCCCCTGCGAAACGACGCTGGCAACAGCGCATGGCCGCCGGGGATTTTAACGGCTGCGCGCACTCATTTGTCGAGCCGTTTGCCGTGGGTGTGTGGCACCATCGCTGTCAGGAATGCGGCGCAGGGCGGGGAAGGGACCAGCACGAATTCAATTATCAATTCACGTGTTCAACAAGAGGCGCGCGTCTCTCTCTTGAATCAGGGCCTCGATCACGGATTTTCAAAAGGCGTGCGCTAGCGTCGTCGTCATTTTTTTATTCAACTTATCAGTCAGAGAGAATGTGATTTCCATTCTTCATCTTTCGAGCAGCACTTCAAATTGCTTATGACAATTACGGGAGCGAATTTTATAGACGATTATTGTTAACCCTGCGCTACTTTAGGGGTGAGCGTTAACGGTAAATATTGCGATAACGAGAAAGATGCATATGCGAAAGATCACACACCAGGAAGGAGACAGCCGATTCCGGGTGCAAAGACCCCTCCAGTGAAGGCACGCTTCGCCTCCAGCAGGAAACTTCAATCCTCCAGTGCGAAAGTACAATTGCCCACTATTCACAATTTACAAAATATCCTTTATTCCATTCTGCAACTGGCGTAATGGGTCACTTCTTATCCTGCAGTAGCTTATTGTTGCCGGTAGAGGAAGGAACATAGTTTATCTCACAAAATGGCATTTGGATGAATCGATTTTGTTCTTGTTTCTGTTGTTTACTGCTCTTCATCATCGTGCTCCCATGTTTCGTTGGCCTCAGTTCCTCCGCTAATGCCGGAAATAGAGAGAGAGAGCGGAAGTCAAGTGGCGTTCTCTTCCAATCGCCGGACTTGCAGTTGATACACTACAGCAGAGGAGATGGAGTCACTTCTCCTGAGGATGCCGCCTTTGAATCCACGCCCGTCGCTTGTCCATCGTTTAAGACGGGGCGCGGCAACACGTCATTGCCTCCTACAATCCGCAGTTCCCAGAACTCCGCACCCATTTTAGTACACTTTATGTTAGGTGAGAGTGACGTCAACATGGAGAATTTGCGCAGTGCCGCCACCTTTTGTTGGCCATCTCGATGTCGCTTACTCTCTGAAGCAAGCACACAACCGGATCACCACAGTGTTCGAGCCATATTTTATAGGAGTCTGTCAACAATTAATCATAACACCTGCATTATACTTGAAGCGCCGGAATTCGTTTTTATTTTCTTAAAATACCACCTCAGGAAATCAAGGCTTCCTTATTCACTTGTTAGCTGTAGCAGCATTCTCGCATTCACCATTCAAGTGATCGAATCTGACAATAATGTCCAATTCCAATCCGTAAATTGAAAAATAAAGTCATAATTTTGCTTTATTATGCTTTAGTGTAGCATTCCCAGGGGATATTTTTCCTTGAGACCGCAAGCCGGTACAGAAGTCGTGGAGTGTGGGTCCTGCTCCTGCGCCATTCGAACTGCCTCTGTTACCGCACCGCAGGTTTTAGCGTGCGGAAGCATGAATCCGGTCGTCACTTGTTAATTGCCTCGAGTGCCGGAATCAAGTGATCTATGAATGAAGAAATCAGTGTTTTACCAATGTCTATTATAAATCTGTGAATATTTTAGTTATCCTTGCGAATAAAGGAGGAAGTAGGTACAAGATTTCCATTACAAATGAAAGTGAATGGTAGGATGTGTCTTGTTTAAAATTTTCTCGGGAGCAATTACGACTTGGTCAGCGATGTGCGAATGAGTGTTCGGCATGCTTAGAATGATTTCAACTAATGAGTGACAAAGTTATTCGTCCAATAGATCCTTTGTGAAATAAATCAGTGCATGATTGAAATGGAAGGAAAAAGAGCCATATTGTCTGGAAGTCGGTAAAAAATGTTCATCGATAAATGAATAAAATAAATGTCTTTGATGTTAGGGACATGCGTCCTACAGAACTGTCTCCGCAATTGAGGGGTTTTATTTTTTTGACATGAAAGCAAAACTTCGTTCGCTCCACACCTTTGAGATGAGGCGACAAATTCGGTGGATCCCTGGGTATTTCCCCACGGAAGGGGTTTGTGCGTGATATTAAGGAGGAGGTATAGAGGTGGTCCTGAGGGAAGTAAGGAAAAACGAAGGAGGCCGTGGCGATACCTCCGGAGAGCATAAGTAAGCCTGGATACGAGGCGGTCGGCATCTGTTGCCGTGGGCAGTTGTTGACAGCGTTGCCCGGGAGACGGGGACGCCGTCGGCCGCCATATATCGGCCCTCCGGTCCAGCGCTGCTGCTGGTGGCCAACGACGACGGAAAAATGCCGTTCGCCATTTGTGTCGCGGTGCTGGAGGTTGTATTTATTGATTGAGCATCGAAGAATAGCTCGCCAGTTAATTTCACAGTCCGAGTTAATACTCTTTTTGGGGCCTCAAGGAATTGAGAAATCCTTTTCCTTCGTTTCCATCTCACACGCATTACTTGTCGTGGTTTGATGAGGAAGCCTTCGATGATCTCCTGCACTCAGTCCATTCCAAACTTTGATATACGGCAGAATATTCGTGCGTCTCTTCGGTCCCCCTAAAGGGGGCGCCTCTCAGCAGTAAAGAGCATGGCGACGCGAAGAAGTGTTTTGCTTTCCTGCGACGCTGATCTCCTCCGTGCGTTTGAGCACTCGATGGCGCTGGCCCCTTAAAGCAGTCGCACGCCCAGTCGAGTCGGAAAAATTGAATCGCATCTCTCTCTCGAGAGGAAAAAACCAAATCGTTTATCGATCGCTCGACTTGGCCTCCTCGACCACACTCCGCTGAGGTTGTGGGGGTGCGAGACCCTGGCGGAACCCCAGGGGCGGCCCTAGGGGAGGATGCGCTTTCAGGGTCTCAGCCCGTGCGAACGGTCGATTCGCATTCGGAAGTGAACATTCGTCTCGAAGGAGTGAACATTCGTCTCGAAGGAGTGAACATTCGTCGGCCGTCCATTCAACCAGTCCTCGAACGTTGCTACGGTGACGCACTGCGAGGTGGCGATGTTTCTTTCCAGGCAGTCAACCGAGCAGGAGCACCACATTTCACGATGCAGGGTATGCTGGGTGTGATAGTACAGCCGCGGCCAACACGAATGTATCGAATTTTCCCTGGCAGGAAGAAAGAGACAATGCAAATAGGGCTCTCTCTCTCTCACGATATCCTGGGAATGTGGGGGGGGGGGAGAGGGTCGCCGCCGACGCGCGCACCCTCTACCGGGAGAACCCATCAAATGGATCCCTTAATTCGATTACGCAGCCCATCACAGTGGTACGGCAAAGATTCGGAGGGGGCCGCGATTTTCAATTATCACTTTTTAACGAGAAGATGATAGCGTCGAGTAGAGGGCCTTACCCTGCTCTACCCCCCTGGGGGGGGGGGGAAAGCCAGAAGGAGAGAGACGCACCCTGGCGAATCCCCAGCTATGGATTCCCAACAGGCAGGGGCACGTGAACGGGACTCCACTTAGGCGCGTCCGGGGAAGAAGGCAAGGGAATCGATGGGAACACTGCCTGTCGTGCATCCAAGTCGTGCGAAAGAAATGAGCGCCTGCCTCGCCTCGAACCTTGCTCTCCAGATTCCAACAGGCGTAGAATAAAGAAACTGAGAAAATTCCAAAGAAAACTGCGATTGAAATAAGTGAAAACCCAAAATCGTTCCAAAAGCGGAGTACATTCCAAACGTTGACATTCAGCCTAATTTATAATCTGCAATGTCTGTGATAGGAATGTCACATATCCGCCGTGTATTTTGCTGCACACACAAAACTCACCCGCGCTGCTTGAACCTTCTTCCCACGACGGTGTGAGGACAAAGGAATCAAGCTAAGCGTGACATCGAGCGTGTTATCGCATTTGGTGCAGCTCACCGTGGTGCCCTAGGTAATATGGCAAGGTCCCAACCATCGCTTCCGGAATGGATTGCGTGGAGTCCCAGGCCACCGCTTGCTACAAATTCCGACTTACTGCGATACATGGCAAGGGGTGGTTGTAATGCTGAGTGTATTGCTGATGGCTGTCGGCACCGGTCATCCATCCTTATCGGGCCGGAAAGTATCAATATCAGTATATTTGATACATTCTCATTTAATTTCCTGTTCTTCCCTCCCCCCCCCCCCCCCCCACCGCACAGCACTTCCTTTGCGCCATTTAATCAAAGCAAGCGTTTTACCATGGAAATAAACATTACTTCCCTTCTGTGTGGAAAGAAGCGAGAATAATACTATCGCCCAAAGATTACCACGGAGACGGAAATCCTCATTGTCGACGAGACTCTTGGGAGAACATGAATGGAAGGCGCCATCTGGACGAGGCGCCATCTGGATGCGCCATCGCTCTGAGGAGGAGCGGGAATGCCGAGTCGGGAGCGGAGAGCGCTGCTGAATGGGTGAGGTCGACGTCTGTGACCCTGTGGGACTCCCCCTCGCAAAGCGGGACACACATCAACTGGGCTGAGAACAGTGCCGCGAACTTTCTTGAGCCTCTTATCTCACAATTTTCCAATGGCCGAGTAATCTCTTGGCCAACACTGCGTGTAGAGAGAAGTCCCTGTATTCCTCGCAACGCAGATATTGCAACCTGTGATCCAACAAATGATAAAAACTTGTAGAGGTTGCAGAAACAACCAGGTCATCATTTATATGAATTTAAAGTCGATAAGCAAAGTGTGGTTTCATCGCTTTTCAGATGACAGGGAAAATTTACTGGAAGATATTGCAGAATCTGAAGACCTATGCATACTAAATGATGTAGGAGAACGTACCACGTTTTTTGTTCAAAGGTGACTCAAATATTGATTTGATCCCCGAAAATATCGCAACTGTCCGTAATACATACGATTAGAAAGATTCCGAAGGTTAGATGATGGATTAATTACGGAGGCAGGCACCCTAAAACTAAAAACACACATTTAAAATCGACTCAACTGATACAGCCCATGAGGTAGGATTGCTTCAGAAAATAGAAAGTTCATTTCCGAGGGAACCCACCGCAGAATCAATCGAGCTACGAGAGGAAGTTGTGACAATATTAACTCAAGAGTCAATGAGTGCTGTAATTCCAAAGCATAAATCCTGGAGTAATAACCCGCAATTAATGGAAGCGTTTTCAGCTAAGGGAAGTTGCATAAATAAAGAAAAGGTTCCAGAAAGCTCATCATGACGTGTCATCACCTCTCGGCACTTTTTCAAATAGGTGCCTCCCTCTATGATCTACCTTTCTATGCATCTATATTGTTACGGTGGCGCATATTTATTTGTAGAAAACGTGCGGAATCATACTATCTTCACTTATCCATTGTAATTATGGTTTTAGGAAAGGCGGGAATCCTTCGCCCGATTCGACTTGCAGCTTCAGCCTTCTAGAGGCACTGTATTGGGACACAGTGCCTACATACCCCAATACAGTGCCTCTACTGGCTTCAACGCAAGAGCGCCACGCGTCAGACGTCACGGGGCTTCCACGAACCATCCCCGCAATTTCAAATGCCACCATTGAACAAAGAAACCTACTCCTTTTGACCGTCTGATCTTTGATCGCTATTGTGGCCATCTTCCCGTATCTTTCGAAGCGATTCCGAACAATTGGTTTCCATTGTCAAATTTTGAAATTTTTTTCATCAATGTGGTTGCCTTGAGATATCCTGGAATTATTTGTGTTTCACTTCAGTTTCGTGGAGTCGTCATTAGTCGAAATCTGTATCAATTAGTTCGCGATGTCCTATGGTATTTCCCTTTGCTAGATTTAAGAACCATACTGACCACCATTTTATCCGACCCCAAATTTATAGAGAGCATGTCCTGTGTTACCAGGCAATTAAGTTCAAATATCGTTGCCTGCGTCAGTAACTTACAGGCCAGAACTCCAGATACGCTTGACAGTCGGTGGTCAGTGCTTCCTTCTTTCGCGGCGCTTTTGTTTCCTTCTCATCGGTATGGCGCTCCTGTCAACCTGAGTTGCACCTCTTACTTGTCATTCAAAACATTTCCTTGGGTTGCCAAGGTTTCGTCGTTGTAGAGTCACGCTCAGTTGTTTTAACGTGATTTTTGACCCTCGGGACCTGGATGTGTTTCATAGAATGTTCCGGGCTCCAAAACCTATGAAATTCGTTTAAACAGTTTTATTGTAGATTACGGTTAATGCTGGTGCTTTCTACGTGTAGCCTAAGGATTTCCCCAAGCACCGAACATAGATGATGCTTGATTTTAAAGTCTGAATTCTTCGCTTTCATTAATCCTACACCACGTACGCGGAGCATCATCATGGAAATCCAGGGAGAGTACTTGCCCCCAATGAAATATAGTTTTCTGTTTCAAAACATGAATTATTCCGTAAAATATGCCTAAAGTCTGTCAAATTGTGTGATTTTGAGAAACCTTCACCATGATAACCAGAGGCATTGTTTGAGTTGACTCTCATAAGGAGTATGAGACAATGATAAGCCTAATCAATGAGGTTGCATAGAAAGTACTGGAGTCAGCATTGCAGTATACTTGTAAAGGAAGATCGGTCATTTTGGTCCACTTGGACTGCTTAGGGAACTAAGTGAGGAGGTACTGGAGGTGGGATCGCAGCTTATTCTTGAAGCAAAGTCGGCCACTTTCGGCAGGCACGAGAGTAATAGTAATAAGGATATTTATTGTTCTATGGTCCTTTGGAACAACTCAAAATATTACGAAGCAAATATCTGTAAAATATTTCTCATACATGTTTTTAGTAGGTGTTTAGGTTGACTTAAATGAAGTACATGATTGAGAATGTACATTTAAGATAAAAAATGCATTGTAAAATCATGATAACATACCATTAAAAATAATGCAGTGCAATCTTCAAAATATATCATTCATGAGGAAATTACTGACGGTCTTTAAAACCTTTGCTCTTATTTTGATACCAAATTTCATATTTGTAATTCAACTTGGAAACTTTAAAATTGTGGATATTTTTTGAGTTGACAATATAACTGGGAATAGAGTTCCAGCATCTCATTATCACATTGGTTGGAGATAACTGGTACATGTTCGTCCTACATTTTGCAATTTTAAAACATCTTTGAGCACCTGCCACCTTAACTGGGTTGCTAAAGCTTATAGTAACTCCTTCATTCACTGTGCATTGCAACATATGACAGTTTTCACGTGAAAATGGAAAGTTGTATTTTTCTTCTGTTGTTGAGTTTTAACCATTTCGTGGCAGAAGGTATTCAGAGGCAAGGTGTTATGTGCCTGTAGATTCCTATATCAAATGTGACCTTTGCATCAGCATCTATAAAAGTTTGCAATTTAATGTAGAGTTAGTTATTCAAATCAGACATTACCAATGTACAGTAGTCAAGATGAGGAATAAAGTGTGACGTAATTAATTTCGTACGGACGTCCAGAAGTAGAGAATGCTTCAAAGCTCAGCTGCATCAGTTGCAAGCGAGACATAAGTCACGTGCTTATTCCACGTGAGAGTATTTTTCATAGTTACCCCCAAGCTTTTTGCCGTCTTAGAATACTCTATGTAGATGCCTTCCACATTGATTTTAGGGAAATCTTCAGAATTTAGTTTGTCAACATATATTGGCCTAGCAATTCAATTGGTTTTAATTGGATTTATTGTTCAGAGACTTGCAGGGGTCTATTGAAAAATGCGCCTCCGTTTACTTTCTATTGCACGGTGAAAATGAGTTGGATGAAAATGGATTTATAAATCGTTAGATAAGTAGTTTCATAAATATCAGAAAGCCAATTCAAGAAGGGAAATCATATCTCCCCATTATTATGTATGGAGATATTGGTTTTCCCTTATTTAATTGGCATTCTGAGATCCCTGTCTTCGGACTTAAGCCAATTAGCAGCTCACCTTCATTCGTCTAACCGTTCAGCATAAAGTTGATAATTTTAGTTAACTAAACAAACTCTGTAATACCCAATAAAAATAGTGAATAGAAGAGGTCCAAGAATTGACCCTTGAGGCACGCCACGGTACAATTAAGAGAGTTGGTCATTATACCCTTTAACAGCTTGAGTTCTCATAAACAAATAGGGTTTAAACCATTCAATTACCGGGGGCGAGCAAAATCCTAGCTTATTCATTTTGGCGAGCAGGAGGTTGTGGCTAACACTGCCAAATGCCTTCCTAAAATCAAGTGAAACAAGAAAGTAGACTTTCTTGTTATCATGAGCGATAAGAAGTTCCTCCTTCTGCGGACTTTCTGCATGCCATGGCCACGATGAAAACAGGATTGATATTTATCTATCAATGTATTTGTGGACAGAAAATCAATTATGGCCTTATAAACAAATCGTTAAAAGTGGCTTACATATTGTAAATAATAAAGGATATAGAACGGGAATGAGATAGTTCAGCGGGGTTTTTATTTTCTTGTAGGTGTGATTATAGCCGAATGAAAGTTTCTCGGGTCTTCCACCGGCTCAAAGGCTCCTTCCATCTCTGCCGACGTTTCGGAAAACGACTCGTTTTCCATCTTCAGAGCTGTGATATGCCGTGTCAAATTTGGTGGGTTTATATATATTCTGCCAGGACGTCAATTGTCCTAAGTAATTGATTACTAATACTGATTTACTGCTGTTTTCCAACTGAGTGGAAAAGTTCAGTGTGAACACTGGTAAAAGTGTTTGTAACAGGATTGGAAATGCAGACATGTGGGAACTGTTACTCCAAGATGAAGGTGCTTTTGCACACGTTAGACTTAAGAGTCGCAAGACAATGACAGGGAATCCCTGAAATCAAATTCAAGCAGAAAATTGCTCAACCAGGCAATCAGACGCCATATGCATGTAGTTTACGTAGGTTGACTTCGTACCAGCTGTTAGGAACAGAATTACTTTACTCCCAGTTTAATAAAATGCATTTGTAGGTTTCAAAAATAGCCGCATGAAGCTTAACTGATACCCCGCGATGATTTCAAGGCACGTCCCTGTTTTTGGGCAGTAGGGGGAGGGGGGGTAATCACTGGGGTGAGCCTTGCGCCATTAGGATGGGTATTTGCGCAGAATGTCGGGGGAATTGCTGAGGAAAACCCGGCGCCGCCGTGCTCTCTCAACGGAAGGCACCGACCCGACGGAGGGCCTTCACGCACCATTAAGTAGTTACCAAGTGAGGAATCTCTATACTCCCAAGAAATGAATCCAGACGATTGTAGCTCGGTTTAGCGGACTTATCGCAAATTCACAAAACACTCGTGTTTGCTACGAATGATAAACTGCTGTGTCATATGCTGGAGGAGAATATAAGATCCACCGCCGATTTCATAGATGCTGAGTCATAAGCACGGAGTGACGAGAATAAAACCCCGCCATTTTCATCGTGTGAGAGGTCCCACCTATGAGCAAATAAGTCCCTAAAAATATTATCATGTATGTACACATAGATTCCTAGATACTCGACTCTCGCTAGAAAACTACTAGATAGCACGGAAAAGAAAGTATCCACAAGGAAATTATACTCCATCATGTATGTACTTTGAATATTATTAATGCGCTCAATTTTAGCTGCAATTTTGATGCTGTATATTGATAAAAAACGCGTGGAGGCGGATATTCAACCGAATTGACCAATCGCGGTGACCTTGCTTGACGAAGTAGCCATATAAACCCGGACCTGAAGAAACCGGCTGGAACATGGGCGAAATGTCGTCCAAGAAAATAAACAGAGGCGGAGGAAGACAGATATCTTCAAAGTAATTTGGTTTTCGGTAGTCAGGGCCGAATTCTCAATATCTGAAATGGAGAGCAATATCTGTTTTCAATGCAACATTCTCGAATATAATCTGTCTGTTAATAAAATTTTATAATTTAAAATCTATCCGAGGGCCTTTCTCACTCAGAGACATCCAGTAATGCACGAATACTCGTCTTTCATCTTTTTAGCAAGAGTCAGATGCTAATTTCATTAAGTTCACCCGTAATCACGTGAGGTAATCAATCAGCTGTGAACTAATGAAAATACATCTCCGAGTCTGACCTCCCGGTTTCGGAGAACAGCGAGCGTCCAAGCACATAATGTTACCTGTCATAATGTTACCTCTCATAATGTTAATAATGTTACCTCTCACGTCAAGATGAGAACGGGAAGAGAGAGAGGAGTGGCTCGGTCAGACACGCACTGTACTCCAACTTCCGGAGACTGTTAGTGGACATTGAAGATATGCGACGACGCCGGAGGATCAAATGCAATGTTTTTCATGTGGGTGTACTGCGTAGAGAGGAAAGGACATTTGTAAGCCGCTCCAAAAAATTGGATTGCTCGCCGCAGAGGCAGACTGTTAGCCAGAGCACAAGTTGATGAGATTGAACCGGCCAATTTTCTCTCCGCGAGTCTTTTTTTGACTGTGCGGGAGATTTGATCCCGGATGAACCTCCGAAAGGCAATCGAGTTACAGATGTGAACCAAAAAAATCCAATTCGATTTCCAAGGATTTACAAATTGATAAAAACGTTTTCCCTGTCATTAAGAGCGATGAATGCTCTCTCAGCGGCTTGGAAAAGATTTCTGTGCTCTTCGTCTTTCGGTATTCTTGTTTCCGCGTATGGCTCATTTTCCGCGAATCCGAATCCTGCCTCGCAATACATCGATCCATCGAATGGCATGAAAGGTCAAATCGCAATCATCGCGTTTTTCATTCAAGTGACGAGCATTATGTTGCAATTGGCAGTTGCAATTCTTAATGGCTCACTCTCCTATCTGAGTGCTGTTGTGACAGCGATAGCAAGTATTCCAGACGTATCCTCACAATACACAGTATATTTAACTCTGTCGAAATAAAGTTGCATTTGTATGGTGTCTGTTGTCACTCATTACTGGAGCTCCCAACTGCTTTGATTGCCTCGTTCCAAGGCTTTCCTCTTGTCTTTCCTTCAATTCTCTGTGCTAGGGCGATGGCTTAGGGGTCTGAAGTGAAGAGAGGAAATCTTAGTCTCCTTTGCAGAATCTTTTTAAAGCAAGGAAAGACGATCCCCTCTTCTTGAAGCGAATCCGCGACAATGCCATGAGTTCATTTTGTGCACAGATGACGTCACCGCAGTCCGGAGGTTATGCCAGGTTGTGGCATGGCAGTTCGATCCCCGGCGTGGATGCTGTGTTCCTCTTTAGGTGCGTTTACACGTAGCAGTTGACTCCTATGACAGTCAACTGCTAACAACTATTAAGCCCCACTCACATGTGTAAATAGCAACTGCGATACGAGTTCAGGTCGATACTGGACACATGTCGAACACTATCGATCCCAGTTCGAACTATTACCAAAGTTGAAGTCCGTCTACTTTCCAGCGGAAATGTATCCAACACAATCGCAACAATCGCCAACGGAAAGCAATACACGACGACTGATATCAGGAATTAGGATATAATAACAAAGATATCCTTCCCCAAAGGAAAGATTCTACTCTTTAAAGAATGGGAACAAAAGATAATCGTCAATGGAATTTATTACTTGAAGATTTATCATGAAAATTTAAGCATCAATCACTATTGAGATAAAACTCTTTTTATTTGTTGTGGAAACGCCTAAATAGCGGCTTTATGCTGCATAGAAGTTGGTGCAGACGCATCATAGCAGTAGCGATATAGATATATCGCGCATCTCGCGACTGTCATAGCAGTCAACTGCTACGTGTAAACGCTGCTTTAAGGGTTAAGGCTAATCGATACTGATATAATAATTAACGCGTCGGAGCACCTGGAACCAAAGCTATGAGCGACGCGGTCAATCCCTGCGTTTGCCTTGCATTCACGCTGTGGCCGCGGTCATCCACACCAAGGCCGCCTTCAGTTACTACGCATTGCATCACCAATGAGAGGAGAGGATTACTCCGCATGAGTGATTACCATTACCAGCGACACTCATTCCACTACAGTTAGTGGTAGCATCTCCTTTAACGGGTGTCGCAGGGTCGATAGATATTCGATACGATTCTTCCTAAGAGATGGGGCTCCGCAACCATTTCCACAATACGTATGGGTGACAGGAATGAGTGTGTCTAGTTTGTATTGTGGCACTAATGTCGACAATTGCAGATTTTGGCGAAATTCTTAAGTGCCATGTCACCGTAGCTTCATGATTAACTGGATTTCAACTAGATTACGGAAATGGTGCGTGTGTGTTGTCTTTTTATATGTTCAAGTACTCAACACATAATATTCGTGCGAAAATGTGGCAGTTTGTAAGATGAAACGAAAAAACCCTGTACCTACCTAAGTTAAGATGGGAAACACCACCCAGTCATAATTCTTTGAATGAGGCAAGTGCAGCCACGCATAAATCCGTAAATATCTCAAAGGCCGGCAATTTTAACCAGCGATTTCTGACAGAATCTGTATGATTTTCTCTAAGGAATCACATCATATACAATATCCAATAAAATCAAAAACATACGGAAACAAATGGGAAGAACCTTTGCACGTGCATCAGGTATGCGCGACTATTGGTTGGATCACCGCAAAGTGATCACGCGTGTGGCGGTAGTTATTGTTGTGTGAGAAGACCTCTCTCGAAGTGGGAGGTAGTCGATATCTATCGACCTTGCGGCTGTAGACAAAGATGCGGAAGGCAATGGCATATTGTGGGTCACTGTGTAAACAAACCCGCCCGAGTGAACTGAACGTAGTTCTCCGAATAATTTACTGGATATAAATATATATTACGATAAAATGCATAAAAACGACTGTCACACCAATATTTGTATCCGAAAAGTAATATAACCGTAAATACAGAAATAAATTACCACATCAAGTTGGCATGAATACGATTTATTCAACCTTGAGCGTATAATCATATCCAATAAATTCGAATATTAATTCGGAATACATAATTAGCTTCTATTTAAGTTCAAAACCGGGATTTTGATAAACTAATTCATTAGAGGGGTCTCATTAAGTGCTTACACTTGGTCAGAAGAAGCCCTAAACAATCATAAAGCTCTCGATACGAAAAGAATTAATGCGTCTAAGTAGATTCAGGGAAATAAGTTGCTGTGAATTCGCCATCTTCCTTTTTGGAGGTGACGCATCACACGAGAGATGTCGGCAATCGTTAGTCCGGAAACAAATCCAAGCCCTATTATTCCGTGCTCTATGCAAACGGAAAGAAATGTAAGGTACTCACTTCACTGCATCGCACTTCTTGATTGCGTGTTTCACATTTCACAGACGTAGCTCTACGTGAACTGACCTCCGTGAATCGAACAATAAGAATAATCGCTGAAGTCGATTTCCGTTTGCATCCAGCCTCCGCGCAATGTTTCTTGAAATACCTCGCGAATTCTTGCAGGAGGGCAAATCCCACTCAAGGGGTAACATGGATTTACATTTTCACAGCTGCCGTCTCCACTACTCGTTCGTCAATTGTTTGCATCGGGTGCAGGACTCCATGTGTCTACATTGGAATACCATGGTATAGAATATAAAGTAGGGAATGAATTTTTAAACAGAAATTGAGGTAGCCCAAACAGTAGAATATTTTCATTCTACTAATTTAATATTTCTTATCGCTTGCTACCTGCAAGATGACAGGAGCACCATATTATTCACGCTGGGTCGATGCAAAAACAACATTTGTTTATCTTTTGCAGGTTAGATATACTGACACGATACATTGCGATATCGCAACTGGCTTAGCAATGGGAAACCACCACATTATCTTCTCGAAAAACGGCAGATAATCCAATATTTTCCTTGATCAAGCCTTGAGGTAAAATGTAACTTAGATTAAATAGGCCCCCGCTCGAATCTTCGCGCAGGGACCACCCAAAAGAGCAAATCAGCCATGGGTGATAAAAGCCATGGTCAGGGAAAGGACGGGCGGGTCCATTGCGGAAGATTGGAGAACCTGACGGTGGAAATGCGAAGAACGGACCTCGACTGATATATATTCAATTGGCTTAAGACCACCATGAGCAGATGGCCACCATGGCGGTCGAAGCTTTGATAGCCGTCGAGGAATAGCGAGATGTCGATGAATGTTCCTCAGACATGAGGGGGACATTTATACCAAAGCAAAGGACCTTCTTGAGAGAATAAGTTCTTCTCCCTTTGCAAATTCCGAAGAAACATCGGGATTTGAGAACTACGAGTTGGCTGTAAGATCAAACTGCTGGTTGTGGCGTGAGATTTTCCATTGGATTCGCTTCACAATGATAAGAATAAGCGTTCGACCTCCTCAAGGATGGTTTCTTCCCATCGGCTTCTCACCTTAACTGCCCGCCTCTTTCTCTGTCGTCGTCGTTGCTAGTGGCGGTGTCAGGAGGCCGTGTTTGAGAGCGCAACTAAGGAAGCAGTATGTCGCGATGACGGATTCACCCGGAAGTCGCGTTGGCTCGCTCTCTGAGCGATAAGTTTCCTGAGGGTCCGCCGTTTCATACTCCTCCCGACGAACGGAGTAATATATTTCAAGTGCTCTCCACAGGTAACATTGCTTTAGGCGTGGGATATAATTAGGTACTCCTATGGTAAATCTCCGGGATTAGAACCTAGCATCTCGGGTTGGGAGGCAACCTCCGTTTCCGTGCCCAACAACCAGTTACACGTGCGGCCTGGCAACGGAAGTAACCACGCCGTGTCTCATAAACTCTGTTCCCATGGATTCCTCCTTCCCCTTCGGCGACATTCCTCAAATCCATCCCCCTTGTTTCGTCTTGTATCGATCTGCCTCACATTTTTAGCCCTTTAAATTGACCACCATCCATTTAAACATTTTTCACCAGTTTCCACGTCAGCCTCATTAAAAATATGATGCTCCGTGGTCGTTGTAAAAGATAAACCCATTCTCGGTTGAAGACTGTCCCGGTGACTTGCAGCATTTCCGAGGAGAGGACTTCTCTCTTCCCCCCCCCCCTTCCACCAGCCCAGACGAGTTGGAATCTAATTGGCTGAGAGAGCCGTTGACAACGGGAGCGGGGGGGGGGGGGGGGGGGGGGCACCGAAACTTCTGCAAGATCTCGGAAGGAGTGCTGTGGGGGGAGGGGGGGGAGTTCTCGAAGAGAGAGAGAGCTTTCTTGAGAGGAGCTCAGGTCACAGAAGAGAGGAGGAGGGTGCCCCCCCCCCCCCAAGAAAGTGCCTCTTCGCATTGCGTTGTTGCCTTCCAACGGTTATCTTCCGAAAGTATTCCACAACTACTGCAAGTCTTACGACATGTTTGCATGTACAAGGAGTGAGAGCTCAGGGACGATGCATCAGTAAGGGAATCGATGATTGAAGGCTGTGGAACTTCTGCTGGTACTAGTTTTATTATTTCGGACATTTTGAGTTGATGAAAGGAACGTACGCTTGACAGGAGACCATTTGTGGAACGGATTCAAATTGCAAATATTACGCCAGTTATTATAGAATGGTGTAGCGCACTAACCCAGTTTCAGAGGTGTATGCTGGAGGATTGCGTGTCAGAGAAATGAGCCTCTTTTGTCCTCACTTGCTTTCTCTTACGTGTAGCCTGTAAAAGGACTGACAACGTGTGACTAAACTAATGCGAATTGCTTTTCGAAGTCTGGCAACAGGCCACGCAGCAAATGGCAATTATGAATGATGCCTCGGGCCAAGTTGGTCGCGACCGCAATTCAAGTTCGGAGAGAGGAAGATGACTCTCCTGAGATTAATGAGCCCTCTCGGGCGAAAGGCACGCAGTGGCCTGCCACCGCGGAACACTACTCAGAAAATGGTGGTGTCTCCGAAGCAGAGCTCTCCGTCCTGTTTGACGGATATCCCGGGGGTGTGCTGCGAACTGCTGCAGACTGCTGCCTCGTCCGGCGACTTAAAGAAGAAGAGCAGAGCCCCTATTTGAAACTGACTCGGCTTCCCCTGCGCCGTAGCTCCTTCTTCCCTCGATAACACCGCCGTTTCTTCCTTTCGGTCGTCGTCGTTAGAGGACTGGCCCAAGGGGCTCCGCGTTCCTTCCCATTCGATAAAAAACTTCGCGGCACCGTCGCAACGCCTTCGCATTCTTAAGATGACGCCTGTCTTGTAAAATTATGACCATAGTTAACAGTGAGGCAATTACAACTTTATGAGCCAATGTAAAATATAGTTGAGTGCCTACCTAAATAATAGGTGTTAATTATGTTTTATGGTTACAAATAAATTCATGTGTGATAACACTTCAATACGAATTCGTTCCTGGAGGGTTGTGTTTGAAACCTTCGGAATTATCTCGAATAGGTAACCAAGGAGTCACGTGGTGTAAACACGAATGGTTTGCAAATTTTATTTCTCTAAATCGCTCGTTACATTATCAAAAATTGTTTTCACTTGAGTTTTTCTCATCTCTCTCGACTATAGATCCCACAAATGAGATAAAAACAAGTGTAAACAATGAATGAGGTTGTAATCAGCGATTTTAACACATCTAATTTGCGAGCCACTCTTGTTTATACCACGTGACTCCTTGGTTACCTATTCGAGATAATTTCGACTGATTCAAACACAACCCCCCTGGCGACCCACCTTAAGGAAGGAAGTCCAACCAAGGAAGAGGTGTCCTAGAAGAAGAGATAAGGTGCGTGTGTGGGGAAGGACTCTCCCTCTGAAGGGCAATTGAAAACACTTCACGAGACGCACATTACTAGTGACATCGATAGCTTTGCGAGAGAAAATCTGTCCACCGAGAGTGGCATCACAACAGCGATCCTGAAGCAGCAGAAATAGCTGCTGTCGAAGAAACAGGAAGGAAGTCACTCCGGTGGGTTGGTTATTTGTGCACGTGTGAGCATTTTTACCATTGGCACTCTTTTTGTGTAAACCGTTTTATTTACATGAAACACTTCACTTATCAAATGCATCGTGCTTCAATGCATTGTTTACTGAGTATCAGACACAAGAAACGACTACCCCTACAGCCATTTCCTTTGCTTCGTCTTCCCACGTTTTCAATGATGAATGATAATGTTTTATTATTTTTTGGAAAATAATTAACAAAATTATTAATCGAAAATTAGCTTGAAAGAGTAATATCGTATTATATGTCGAAATATTCAACTTCAGTGACGGAGACATACGGAACATGGAGTTAATGGTGCCATCATTTGACCTTTAAGTTGACCGGCTTTCGTTATTGGAAATTCATATCAGTCATGATTTCAAGAATCAATAGCTTTATGCCCCTGTTTTCAATTTCTGCGAATATTCAATTTTTTGTAGCTGTAAAAAATACGTGAATGAACATTGGGAAGTATAAGAATCTAGGCACTTATTGCTGGAAAGGGTAAGAAGGGGAGGTTTAGTCCGTATTTCGCGTGTCATTTCGTCACGACTTATGTTTTCGTTGGATGCTCACTCAGACAGTGGTGAATGCGGGCAGGCAGCGAATGCGCAGGTCCATTCGACGGCCTCTCCGTTGCCCGGAGAGACGCGCTCCGCGAGATCTTGAGTCGGCAGGGGAACGCCGAGCGAAGGATGTCTCCCCAGCATTGGAGGATCGATGTTGGTCACTGGCGAATCAGGAAGGCGCTGGGTGGGGCGTGGCAGCGGAAGGCCCCGCCCACGAAGACTGGCCTACCAGTGACGCTCCTAGGGGTCACATGATTTAACGTCCCATGCGAAGGACGGAGTACTGCACTCGAGGTACTCTCAACAAGGCACTCGTGTGGGGAGCGGTGAGGACTATGCGACTTCACGCTGCAAATGCCGCCGGCGCCTTAGTGGGTAGGCACCTCCTGTGCTCTTTCAAGTCGAAAGGAGCTGCTGTTACCGCAGGATAAGAAGGGCTCACTAGCGATGACTGGTGAATGTGGTGATGTCAAGGGTAGAGATGGGCAACTCAGTAAATTACCGTGGTTTTTTTTCGTAAATTACCAACACCCCTGAAAATTACCGTAATAAACGGTAATTTTCAGAAATTTTCTTTTTCAGAAAATATTTTCCTCATGAAGAAACTATTGGAATGGGTGACGTTATAAATTAAGTAGCTAAAACGATTTTGTTTGCATTGTGTCCGTTGCTAATTCAGAGTAAAATAACAAATGCACATTGCGCAGAGGGATGTCTTTGGAACGAAAATTTCACATGGTGTGACAAAAGAGAGGCAAATTGCGTGTTGCTGCCAACTTTGTTTTAATTTTTTTAATGAGTCATAATAGATAAACATCGTGATGTGTTTGATATAAGCGTCTGCACTTGTATCTCAATGCTATTTGATTTCATTTTGATTCCTCTGATAAGGACTTGCAGCTCTAAACTTAAAATTACCGGAAAATTACGGTAATTTTCGAAAATTATCATAATTTACCACGGTTATTTACCTCGGTTGAAAATTACGGTAATTTAACCATCTCTAATCAAGGGTCTCGCAATACACAAGGCGTCAAAGTCGTAATTGCCCAGCCGAAAAATTCCTCAAACTTTACATGAAAAATCACCGCAGCCAACCTAAACCCGTACATACTTTAAAGTAGGGATAAATAAGATTAGATTTTGTATATAAATTGTTTTTTAATAGCTTTAGTTTTAGGATTAAATTTTTTCATATCGCTAGAACATTGTGGAGTATAACGGCCGACTCAATTTCAGGACTTGATGTTCGCAGGGAGGGAAACTTCAAAAGTGATTCCAATTCCGTCACGTCACAAGTGTCCGCATGTTTCGTGAGCTTGGATGCGGAAGGAACATTTGAAGATCGTTAGCAAAAGTCTAATATGATAGAAACTATTTTTGGTCCTCTCAGCAAGCTATACCTACGATTGCAGTGCCATGCAGCGGCGATGCGGTGAAGCGACTCCTTACGTCCTTATTGAAGTTGGATGCAACAAGACTATCGTCCTCGAACGGTGCATTATTCGCTAGGGGAAATTATCGGTTGACCTTTTATGAAATCAGGAATACAATTATGATAGTAACAGAATGGACATAAAACGTTCATTAGTAAAAAAAAACAATTATTTTGGATAAAGAGTAAACGTAGTTTTGACTTTATAGACGGACGATTTAGTCCAACAATAAGTGCTAGCATTCTAATCATTATTTTGTCCACAGCTTCGATGCAACCGATGATGAGTTATCTTCGTTTCGCCTTCCTCAGAAGACCTCTGCATTCACACTGAGAGGCGGAATTGCCAAGGTGATATTTCACTAAGTGTATGCGCGCAAGGGCAATGTGAGTGAGGATCATGTTTGGTTCAACACATCCTGCCAAAATCTCAGCGATGGAATGGCGGTGAACATTCTCTACCTGGGCAGCCGATACATCTGTGGCTTAAGATTCCTCTATAACAGAAATATGGTGATGGCCCAACACGAAATTAGGCGTCAGTGGACTATTTCCGTTCCAAATCCCACCGTCCCATATCACCCGAGGTTCTGCCTTCCCGTGAAATGACGCCATTCATAGGGATCGCAAAAATAATATCACCGAGGGAGGAAGTTGAGAGTGTCCACGATATGTGAAGCAAAAGAAGCAGACATGATACTTTTATCCTGAGCGCCACGCTGATATTTATTTTGGGTTTTTCACATCTTCAATGACGGATGGGCGGATCTTTCCTCGGTGACACTTAGGTCTCATAATTGAAAGGGATTGAAAAAAGAAGTAAAGAGATATTTTGAAAGGTAAATCGGTTGACAACATCTTTCAAAACTGAAAATGATTGTTTTAGAAAGTATGAAATGAATAATTTATGTCATTGAGAATATTGAAAAAATGTTTTGGGCGTACATTTTATTTGAAATTTCTCGTTCCACACCATATCATACACATACCAAAGTTTTAAAGCGTTAAAAGTACCCGTTAACTGCTTTATTTCAAAAATTTCAGAGTGTGTTTTTTAAGCTCCCGTGGCCGTGTCTTGCTATACCCAATGTCTCTCTTTCTGTGCTTACCTCTGTCCATCTTCTCGTGTTTGCAAGTGTCCCCCCATATCCATAGATACTTGATACTGCCAAATGTCATGAAAATTTATTGGAATTGAATTTTAATTCTATAGTATAATTGATGATATTACTTATTTTACCTTAAAATCTGAGTGTTGTGGAGGTCCGTTCGTAGAATTTTAGGCTATACACACAGAGAAAAGGTCTATATCGTGTGATTCCATTTAGTGGTCCTTATTAATTTTCCAGCCAAACTCAACATGTTTTTTCTGGTAAACTATAAGTGGACTTAGAAAAGGAAAGGGTTCCAGGGAACAACCCATGTTGTGAATTTCACACGCCACCGCTAGGATTAGAATTCAGTGAGCTTTGGCCTCACTACCAAGATCAACCTTGAGATTGCACGCAAATTTGAAGTTCACTTATATAAACGTCAATCATGATACTTAAAGCTACAAATATGCATTAATACTTAAGCTAACTGTCGGCTTTCTATTACTTTCATACGTGCCTGAAATCTTTGTGCACGTTAATGGGATGATGCATGAGAGCCCCTTAGCCTCGGCCGCATATGTATTCCAAAACGGCGACCAATGATCTTCGGCGACATTCATTGCTGTATTTTAATTGGTCCAAGGATATGGGATCACGTGGGTGCCCACGTTGTGAATTTTGCCTTCCTTCCTGCAGGAAAGTTATAACTTTGTCTTAATCCCCTCTCGCCTGTAATTGATGCATTGTTCTGTTGGGAACTTTCTTATTATAAATGCATAATCCTTTTTGACCTGCCTTAAATCACAAGATAAAATCAGTGAAGCATGACTGCCTTGATAAGCGAAGATGCTCCTCGGAATGGCGCCCTGGTCTTCCTCCATCGCATCCAATCGCTTCCTCTCCATTGATCGATGGGACTTTTTCCTCCGGTGGTTCTTGTGGATTATGCCCTCTCTTTCTTCACTTCCTCTTTTTCGGGACTCAACAATTTCAAACTACAGTCAAACTCGGATATAACGAGAACCAAGGGACCTAATTCTTTCGCTCGTAATATCCGTCACGAGTAGCAACATGTACTGTGCAAAGTCCGAGTGGTCCTCGGAGGAGGGGGAAGGCTTTTCCAAATCCTCCATCATTCATCCACACACTCTATTTCTCCCCCCGCCAGTGGGTTTTGTCGATCCTAGAGTTCCCTCTTCCATCCGTTCCTATTTTGTCTGAAGCGAGGGTCTCCCACTGCCTGGGGAAACCCGGTGCGTTGGAAGCTCCCCCCTCCAGCCGGTTTGGACGGCCGCGTTTCGGGCTACCCCTCTGCGCAGTTGGGCCGGAATCTGATCAGCATCAGAACAGTCAGCCCTGTCCTGGTGCTGACGGGGCTGAATGCTTTCTCACATTGTGGCGATATATGGTAGGAAGGTCCAGTCTTCCAGTCCTCCACGTTTCTCGCGAATCTCTGCATGAATTCCGAAGGGGGAGAGACACCCTTCCAAGTGTCGGCCAAACTGACCCTCCGGAAGACCCGCGGATATTTCTCGTCCACACCTCAAAGGCGTTTGCCTCCGCCGCCTTCCTTGTTGTTTACGAGCTGCGACTTGGAACACTGGAACACGTGGGGACTCTTGCTCCTCCTTTATACTACCGCCGCCGGCCAAGTGATCCTGCTTCATTTTTTTCCATCGATGTCGAGTTGAACATGTCAGTATCCCATTGCACGATCACAACAATTAATTTTGGCAGAGTACTCGCAGTGCGGTCCAGTGTGGACAAGAAGACACTGTCTTGGATGAAGGCAGAAGAAGGCAGTGGTCTGCCATCCATTCCGTGGAGGGCACTCAATGTGAACGCTGCGAATAACAGTGGGTTCCCTCCGTCCCAGGTGTGGTTCCAGAACCGGCGTGCCAAGTACCGCAAGCAGGAGAAGCAGCTGCAGAAGGCCCTGGCGCCGTCCGTGATCCCGGCATGCAACGGGGGCATGATGCGCACCATTTACCCGTCGGCCGCCGCGACGAGGGCGTACCAGCCGTACCCGCACCCCAACACGATGAACCGCTATCCCCAGGTAAGCCGAGGTAGGCCTTACTCCTCCATCTATCTCTCTATCGCTCTATCGCTCTATCGCTGTGTGTTTTCACGTCCCCTTGGCGACCAAAGGAGGGCATTTGCTTTGCCGAGAGGGCAAGGTGTGAGGGTTCACCGCCAGGTGGCCGAGGGGGCTGTGGAGGGGAGGCCCACTAACTGAATCAGCCCCCGACTAATTTCTAAACCGAGTTGATTAGCACAATTCCGGCCAATTCCGGTCCCGGGGTGGGGGGTGTCCTCCTCCTCTCCGGCTTCAGGAGTCGTCGGTTTGGGTTGCGAATTAACCTGAAACATCCCGGCCGACGCTAAGTTGTGCCGATTACATTACCGCGGGCCCCCAATCGTGTGGGTCCCCACAATCGGCCTGACCACTCCTCGGACACCATGGCCCACACACACACCAGCCACTTAAAGGAGAGCAGCATTTTAAGACTGTAATCAAGGTCCATTTCCGCGGTTCGAGACGGATGGTAATTACCACATCAATCATACACATTCATTTCGGGAATCACGCGTTCTCAAGTGCGTTGTCACGCATGAGTTGGAATTAATTAGGCAGCTAAGGGGAGGAGGCGACCGACATTAGCTGAGGTCATTTGCGCCCTTTTTAGGATAGGAGGGTGATCGGGTAAGAGGTAGGAACACACCAGGGAACGGAGGAAAGGGTGGAGGGAAACCCAGCGTCGGCATTAGCCTGCTCAGCCTAACGACAGGCGCCAAGGGGACCACGGCTTCACGTCCCATCCGACAGGCGGAGTGTTGGACCCGGAGTGCTTTCCACAAGGCATCCAGCAGGGCCCGGAATACCGACGAAAAATCGTCCTTGGTCGGGAATCTTATCCGGGCCCTCGAGATGGAACTCTATCGGCCACAACACGGAGTTGGAGTTCAGCGGAAAGAACATTTAAGTATAGTACTAATAGTGGTGTCTTTAAATCCTGGCTTCAAGTAAAAGGGCAATTCTTTGGGAAAAGAATGAACTGTTTAGGTAAGAGTATCCACGTCCATAGTGGATTTGGACGACTCCTGTCCTTCATTTTCATCAATGTAAGACAAAGATAAAACGTCCATGTTGTACTTTAAAAACTGTCACGTATTTCGATCGTAGTATTACCATGGCAACAAAAATGACATCTGAAAACTCAATTTCCGAACCATCAGCCAATCAGCCTTCCGTCGCCATCCTTCCATTCTGTTCCCAAATTTCACTGCCTCGCTTATTTCTTCCATGTATCATGAGATGTCATATGCGTTAATTCTACAACCTTTTGCAAGCTGAGCAACTCGTTGCCTTCTATTTTCAATCGCTCTTCAATGGCACAATTAAAAAAACAGTTGTTACGGAAGTAATATTCGGGTAATCAAACAAATACGGAGCCATTACTAACTTTACTACATCGTAGTATAACTTTCTATGGTACGGCAGCATCAAACATTCAGGGATCCAAAATGTGAACGTCTTAAAAGTAACATAATCGTGTTAGTAACATAATTTGGCTGGATTCACTCTGGACTCAATTCGTTCCTGAAGAGTCGGGTCCCGCGACTGAGTCGTTCCCTCCGGAGTGACTCTCGGATCTCTCCTTCCTTAGCGCCCTCTCGTCCTCTCTTCACTTTGAGTCACTCCGCTAAACGCGACTTTAACTGTGGCAGGCTATAGAAAAGAGGACAGTCACACGAAAAGCTGTTGAACGATTAGAACGCCTGCAGGAGTTTAGTTTTATTGATTGGCGTAGAGTCCGCTTGCTTTCGCCGCGAAGTGTATTAAAGATGGCATACAAGAGTGTTCCAACTGCTTATTTTATATCGCTTCCACAGACCCAACCTTAAATATGGATACTCACGGCAAAATGAGGAATTGGAACACATCGCTCTGATGCTGCTCGGCTGGCTCACGCCATAAACATTAATTTCTCTCCAAGAGTGATTCTCTGCGCCGCCATGAACAACATAGCAACCCGCTAACAGACTAACCGCTCAGCCAGTGGTGGCGAGGCTTGGTTGCGTCGGCAGTGGACGTCCTGAGATACTCAGCGGTCGATTTCCATTTCACTTCCATAGCAATCTCCTTAAACAGTATCGTGGACGCGTTTTCTTATGTTTCTCTCACGGAAGACTGCTTGGGGATCCGCAAATTTCTTTTTCAATTTATTTAAATATCCATGGTTCTCCAGTGACCCTTAATGGAAAATGTCTCCCGTGCATGCCCGCCGCCTGTGCACCATTGGTGCCTGCTCTGTGCTCAGGTGCGAGGTCATAACACAATCGCCGCTGCCTCCGGGCACTTTTCCATCCGTGACATGACCTCAGTCGAGCGTGTCCCTGCACCCCTGGCCACGACAGGGTCTCCCCACAGGGATCACGTGAGGGCTTCCCTCCGCACCCCACCCTTACCTCGCCAATCGAGTGAGTCACTGTGAATTGCCCCTCGAAACGGCTCCTCCAATAGCGTCTCTTCGAGGACACCGTCTTCGCTCGACCGCCACGCGTCCTCCGAATGATTTGCGTTTGAAATGAATGAGGAAAAGGATGCACGAATCGTGCATGACTCTACCGCCTCCCAGCATGACCCCCCCACTGTGATTTCCTGTGCCTGTGTAATTTGCATCCATGTAACAAATGCATGTTGCGACACACCCTTCCGAATATCATTCTAATCATTTTCAATCCTTTCCTCCTCCATGGCTCAGATGACCTCTACGTCCTACCCAACAATGGGGCAGCCTTTCTCTATGAGTCATACCGCAACAAATATGTCGGCAGTCTCTGGGATGAGGCAAGACGCTATGGGTAAGTGATTCCAGTTTTTTAAATTAGTGTCATTCTCACATGATTTCGTATTCTCCTCACTATTTTCTTCAGAATTTTCAGTTAATTAGTATTAAAAGATGGTCAAGCCAATTACCCTCCTTTTAGGCCAGTCGACTAAAGTTTTTATCTTACCTGAGCGACCGGGTATTGAATTAATTGTTGTAAGCTGACCTCTTTAAAATATTTCAGCAGTTCTTGAGTTCAGGGCATTCAGCCATTTGCAAGAGCACATGTGGGTATGGCTTAGCAATAAGTGAGCTGTTTCATCAACTTTTTTCACTTTTTATATTTCTTAATTTTCAATGTTCACTTTCGGAGAGGATTAAGCGCGAAAGTGACGATGGCCCGTGGTGATGCTGCGCAAAGATAGCGTGAGCACATGAAATATTAATTCTTTGGGAGACTTCGCGATTCGAGTAGTAGTCATTCCTTTCGCACTCTCCGCGGACCTGAAATTGAGACACGGGAGGAAATCCCACTCCACATGCTTGTGTACTGTACGTAATGCCCAGAGAGACACGCGCAAGAGGGCGTGTGTCGTCATCCACAGCCAGGCGTGCATTCCGGTTGAACGGGACTTTGGTTTACCATGCAGGCGTGCTAAAACACTCAGCCGAAATATGCAATTTCTAGCTAAAAGCTTTGCAGCAATATGCTTGTGTTCGGAAGAAATGAACCTCTCCGTCCAATGACTCTAAATACCACCATAACCGACGACATGTGTTAGAACAGAATGGCAATTTCTGAATGAAACTTCACACGGTCCACTGATTCAATGTACACACAGCCCATATAGCGTATTGCTTGTGCATTCCATCATTGGAAAGTGCAACGTGTGAAGTTCAATTTCATTCTATCTCACTTATTTTACCTTTATTAATCAACCTGCTGTAGAAGGCTGGAGTTTTTTTAAAATATATTTGTAATATCTCCGGAGAGGAGATTTATTCTGTATTTTGACCTAAAATCTGAAAGTTATGTCCAACATGATTCTTCTAACAGTGTCCTTGTTAAGCCTATCGTAATGCCTTTTAACGAACCTAGATGCCCTACACTTCACCTTGTATGGCTAGCTCTGTGATCAAACCTAATTCATTCGGATCCCATACACTGGCTGCATACTCAAGGTGGGGCCTAACTAGTGAAAAGTAACATCGATATTGTGTCTTCTCATCACATTTCCCGAGTACTCTTTTTTTAATAAATCCTGACTTTCTTTTGGCTCGGCCGGATATTTTCCGGATGAGTCTTCCCCACGATAAATCTTGAGTAACACCTAAGAGTTTCACAGATTCAACGGCAACGATTTTGGGTTCGTTTTTCGTATGGAATTAATTGAATTAATTTTTAACCAAAACTTTAAAGCTCTTTAGACGTGGTTCCAACTGCCATTTAACCCAACAAGTTTGAACTGAGTTCATATCCCAACCAATTTATGTCTATCTTCGTCATTTTAAATGTCCCTGTAAACTACCACGTTCTCAGCAAAAAGTCTGTTTACTGCTCACTACGGTATCTATATTGTTTTATGTATGAAAGAAATAGAAAAGGACATATTATGCGTCTCTGGGGAACACCCCATGTAACTTTGACCACGTCGGACCCTCCACACTCCATCCCAAAGTCTTAACCTCTGCCTCTTCTTCACTTTTTACACTTACATCTTCCTCTCTACTTCCTTCTTTATTAATGCCATTTATTTCATACGTCCTTCATGCATGGATCCAGTTTTCTTATAAGGGCAATCTAGATCTGCGAAATGTCTCACACTGTTGTAGCCTACGCCCGCAATCTTCTATGCGTATCCTAGTGATCAGATTGTGTCTGATTGCAGTGACTCGCCAATGGACAAACATTCATTCTCATTGCCCCCTCAACACCCCCACCTACTTTCAGTCCTACGCTAAACTAGACTCTCTCATTGCCCTCCCATCGTCAATTTCGATATTTCTCCAGGTTGATATTGCATGACGTCGCTTCTGACAATGATGTCAACGAGTTGAAGATCGTAATTTACTGGGCGCTCCTTCGCTAAGGCGTCGAGACGAATGCGTTGTAAGGCATGGTTTGTGGTAGTCCACCCCCTGCCACACACCCTTGCGTTGGATTTCATGGTATTGTGTAGATTTAGATAGATTGCTATGAACAGTATGCCCAGGTTACATCCGAATGCTTGTTACATCCGAATGCTGTGGGCTTCACTCCTCGAATTCTTCTCGGATATTCCATCCGAGCTCCTCGTTACCCACTCCATCGCTGCAAACAGTAATGACTGCCTCTGTAACAAAGAGAGCATTCCCATGGGAGGTCTGAAACAATCCCTGTGAAATTCCGCTCCGGCTAAATTCATCTCCTCTGCCTATCGACCCTCTGAAACATCAGTCGCTGTCCTTGACACTTTTCCGTCCCGGAGGATAATGGCTAACGCCAGTCCCGTGCATACAACTGGTTCCAAAGATAATGTCTCTAATTAACGCCCAATTATTTTTACATCCCACCCCATCTTCAATTTGCGAGAGACTTCAATTTCCTAACATACTCTTTTACTTCACATCTTATTTTCTGCCCAACAATCTAGACGGTTTACTTCTCGACCCTTTTGTCTGATTAACTTCCCCGTCTTCCAGCGCCATGCAATCAGCTCAAGAGCCAAGAATGTGCAATTAGACGCCATCCATCTTGATGTCTCGAAAGATTTCGTCTCCGTCGATCACTCTCTCCACTTTCGTGAATTCAGTGTAACCTACACGGTGAGAACTTAGTAATTCTTTCTTAGTAATATAAATGAGAGGTCTATACTTTCTGGCACCTTAGTACCTGTTCTTCTAATGTACCAGGTCCAATTCTTTTTTCTCTTCATTTACGATCTTGCGTCGCTTGTTACACCCCCCCCCCCCCATTATATCCTCCCTTATTATGACGACTGAATAATTTTTAAAGTAATTCATTATTCTGTGGACTGTAATGACCTTCAAGATGTTTGAACTAGGCGGCAGAATGATGCAACATCTGGAGACTTAGAGAGAGAGGTACATTCTCAATTTCACTGTAAAACTCTCTTGGTCTCCGTGAGACGTACTCTACCACTTCACAGAAATCACAAACCCTCCAGCACCACATTCATGTTTTTCAACTACATTTTTCTCTTTCACTCGCCGACAGCACAAACACCTGCCACTCCACCTTCTATTTTTCACTTATGCTTCCTTACCGATATCCATTCATACTCCTGGCTAAATTGCTTAATTCCGTTTTGTTTTTATCTTTATGCCTTATTTCAAGTTTTGTTATATGCACAGTTACAAATTGGCAATATGGCTGATTGTGAGGAACATTTTTCAAACAAAATATCTTCCATTTTCTTGTCCAAAAGTGTTTTCAATATAAATCCATTTCACAACACGTTGACCTGTATGGCCTCGGTTTCCATTTCTCGTTACAAGAGAAACTGGTATTCCTTAGCTAAATCTAGCAATTCATATAAGTCAATGTCGCCATGACCAAACGTGAATTCAATCACTTATTGCATCGAACAATTCGGCTCTTTTTGTAGAGCAAGGTGAAATCGTTCAAGTGAAAAGTTCTTTGGGGGCTGCTAACTTGACCGAGCCGACGTTTCGATCGCCTCTTCTCTGTCCGCTCTTCGTGTCAATAATTCGTGCATTTGAGCGCAAAAATGCACGAGCCAGCGCCGCCGCGTGATGCGATTAACGGCATATAATGAATGCTCCACGCTTGTGATGTTGCAAATTCGAATTCCTCGCCGGCGCACTCTCGCGGTGTGCTTTTTCTACGAGTCTTCGACGCATCGAAGTAATTCGATTTGAAGAGGGAAAAGAGTGTCTTTCGAGCATAATTATGTGGCGTATATCGATAATAGACACGCGATGGCGCCACCGAGTATATCGAGACCTTCGAATTCACCCGAATGGGATCCATTTCTGTGTTTAATAAAGGCTTCCTCATTTGCATGCATAAACTCACCATGCTTCATTCATTATGGATCGGTGGCTACACATGCTAATAAAGCTAGAAAGGTTCGGTCGTGTGTTTGACCAGGATATTGGGAATTTAATGTTCCGCTGCCATGTATATTTATATTCCAAAAGCTAATTTAAATATTTTTCCTTGTTAAAAATTTCACTTTTTCGTGACAGGATAAATCGCAGCCATAGCTAATTGTGTCCACAAATTTTTGAAGTAAATTTTGGAAATTACGAATTACAGGATAATGAAAATCAGCAATAGTATATGTTTAGCAATAATCACAGTAAGCAAAGGATCAGGAATGTAGTCTTGCGCGGGCGGAAACATTTTGCCTCAAATGGTGTGAAAACTGGTGTCTACCTTTCTAGATTCCTACTTTCACAGTCAAAGAAAGCAACTCAACATTGTGCTCAACTAATGGTTTGCTTCGTTATCTTATCTTAATGCATCTCCTCGATCATAGTTGCAAACTCCGTGGTGTAGTACCTACCTACTTGGTGCACATCATCATCAAAAAGGCGGAAATGGCTGATTACCACCGCACTAGCTGAATAAGACTGTGAAAAGGAAGTCTGAAATTTGAGAAGCATTTAAATTTTTTGTACTGATACCTTCGACTGTACATGACAGGAATAATCTGACTTCTTTCTTGGCTGTGGAACAGGAAGATTTTCATTTCGTCTCCAATCCGCTTCCGGTCGGTCCTCCCCTGCGGAATGGGAGCATGCCGTGAATGAGCTGCCACCTGGCGTTAAAACACTCCAACCATTCCGGTCGAAGGTTTGATGCGCTGGGGCTGATTCCTGGGAGACCGACTCTTTCTTTCTCGTTCAATGCCGGAATCAAATACTCATGAACTGCTTCAAAACGACCAGTTCGCACTCGAGACGTATGGCGCTTCTCCTGTCCTTGACATGCATACCTGGAGGGCGTGTGAGGGTGACGCGACCAAGTTAAGAGGCAGAACACTGACTGCGTGAGAGGAACCTTTTGGTCGAGCACCCGTTCGACAGAATGAGCAGTACATACGAATACAACGAATTAAGTAGAAACGGATGACGCCTTCCCGGGTTTGGCAGCGGGTCAACGCTTTCATATGTTATAGCTTATTTCAAAAACTGACTACGATATTAACATCAGATCACGAATTCTGGAGTAGTTTTGCATAAAAAATGGGATGGGCCAGGTCCCATATTTGTAAAAATCCGATAAGAGGCTGAAAACCTGCAAACTTAGCTTCTAGACGACAACCATAAGAAAGGCATGTTTTTGTCTCTCGCAGGCTGTTTCATTCACAACATTATATTAGAAATAGTAATTCTATGAGATCGGGACAGGAGTACACAATGTGACATATAGGAGGGATAAATAAATATAGATTATTATTCTGATTGTGGATTATTTTTTCCAAATATAAATTGCGAAAAATATTGTGAAATACATGAAAGGTTTGTAAATAGTTGATAGTCCATTGCAAGTCCATTCCAAACGAAAAGGTATTCTCTGAGGGTAGTGGTGTGAATGTCAGTAGAAAGGCACACACGGTGGGTGTTCAAAATATCTTATCCCCGATAACCAGAGGGGGAAGCGTGACCAGTGGATGTTGAATCACCCCCAGCACATTCAGAACATTGATCAGAACACACAGCGGATTTATTTTAGTAAAATTCTTATCCCTATCTAAGAGAACCGGAAACTCCATGCCATAAAAATGTTTTCTGATACTTGAATTAACAAAATAAGACACTTATAGGGCTATTCTGTAACAGATTACGCCGGCGCTATTATGACGTAGGGCGTTATTTTGGAGAGATCGGCGCAATATAACGCATTCCTGATTCTGTACGCTACATAGCGGCCCCTGGGGGGTCGCTATATAGCACCAAAAATAACGCCAGCCTATGGCTCGCCAAATCTCAGATAGAGACCCCTTCAATGACTTTACTGAATTTGGAAACCATGCTGTAGTTTATTTAACTGTAGCCATGAACCTAAAAATATTGAATTCGCGTTCATATTTGATTCCTCAACTTCAGAAAGGACGTTAATTTGGTTAAACGTATCTTATTCGATGTTTACCTGGTATCCAAAGAAATTTTCATGTATCTATGCGATTCATACACTCGCATATGCGCACATATGTGAACTATCTTTATTTCACCCTACAAAACATAATACGAAAGCTAAGCCCTAAATGCGGCAATCATGAACATCTATAAACACACAGGTATATATGAGATGAGTTGATTGCTAATATAGGTTATAACCTTTTACATTGTGGCATATATTTGGATAGAATGCACAAAAAATTAAATTTTGCATTTATATCTACTCCATATGTTAAACGAATCAATATTAATTTTTGCATGATTAGCTGGTGCGAAATGTAAAATAGGAAAATATGAAAAAAGGTATTAAATGACATGGTGACAATCAAACTTATAGAGATATAACGTTATAAGCTGTGCAGCTGACAATCATTTCGGGCTGTTTAGCTCAATAAAAGGGCTATTTCTCATAGGAGATATTTTGGCTGCTTGCTGTTCAGCAACGTTGCAGCTACTATCCTTTAAGTCAGAGGAGGTCCCTTTTTAAATCCCTTCTCTACATCCTGTCCTTCTAGGATTTCATACAATTTTTCACATACTATCATGAAAATATTAACGGAATTTAACACGTATGTCAATCATCGGTTCAGTAAAAAAATATTCCCCGTCCAATGAGTAATTACTAACGTTTCAATGGGCAACTTCACATTATTTTAACGTCGTAAACAACTAAACTTTGCATGATGAAGGGTTTCAATGTATTTATCATCAGAAAAATTTGTCAAACTATCAAAATGAATATAAAAGACCATTCACAAATCAAAATTGAGCACATCAACACCGCTAACTCACGATTGAAAAACATTAACATCAACCCGAATTCTATCGTCCGCTGAACAAAAACTTCGTCAACATTTGCTTCACGATATTCAACTGTTTCTACTTTGTCCTGGTTGCAAACAATATTTTGCGTATATTTCATTTTTGAAGGTCTATATCAAGAATAAAGTTTTAATTAAAGTTTTAAGAAATTCATGAGGCATAATTCTATAAATTCTACCCTAATAATACAGATTTAATTAAAACTGTTTGTTCTTGCTGCCTCCTATTGGCCGCTTGGAATCTGCCCTACTACTTTTCTCATACTCTCGAGAGATTACGCCACTGCGCTATATTACGCCCTTGGATTCGGCGTAACTTAGCGCGGCGGTATTTACAGAATCGGAAAAGGCGTAATTTCCGAAGAGAAATAGCGGATGCGTAATATAGCGCCCTCAAGTTACAGAATAGGCCAATTAGTATAGTTTCACATGAATAATTAATTTCCTACATTATATTCTTGTTCAGTGCTACGTAATATACGGATTCCATGAAAGCCCAGAGTGTAGTAGTGTGTCGGACTGCTGATTGGAGGTTCTTGGTTTTAATCCTGTGAGAGGCCTATATATAGATATACTGGCGTATCTTAAATCGTAGATGGATGCAGCCACTCGATAAATGTGTTGCCCTCTCACGAACCAGCCAATTGTCATATTTCCAGCTCGATTACCACGACAGTTGTGTCCTGCTATTGACTCGGCAGACATCACTTGCTGGATCACTGCCGCTGATTAATGCCGTGTCAATGTCTCACAGCCTTCCTTATCAAAGGAAGACTTACGGGCCAAGGAGAGGACGGCTTCCTTCTCGAGAAAGTGGTGTCACCTTTCATTCAGCAGGCACGCGATCTTCTCTCATCACAGCTGGTGGATAATCACGTCAACAAAATGACGCATCCACATCTTCTTCGGTGAGAAGACTTCACTAATGCCGTTCAATAACCTCATCAGTTATGTTTCTCGGGTTCGGCCGCGTGTGACGCTTCGTTAGTGGTCCAGCCATTGCAATCTTCAGGATGGAGAGACGGAGGTGCTTGTATACATTCGGGCCACCCATCTCTCCCCGTTGGTGCCTCTGACGTCGGAGGACCCTTAGCCTCGTTCACCGAGTCCCCCGTCACGGTCGAGGCCAGCATCGCTGTTGTTCGTGTTGTCTTCGGCAACTTTCCCGGGGTCCCTGTTCTTCGGGAAAGCCCCTTCCACGTTGAGCTCAGAATGATGCCGCCTTCATGGATGAAGGCATTTTTCAATTTCAATCGCCTCACATATTATTCGCCGTCTCGGGCCAAGTCTTTTCCATCTAAAATGTTATGCCCTTCCTCGGAAAATGCGTGCTGCACTATCTGCGCTACCTGGCGGTGCCCTCATGCGCACGCTGATGTGTTCTCTCGGTCGGTGACTGGGTGACCGCTTTGTCCCTCGTTAGGCAGGAACAAGGCCTTCCGTGTGAAGTGGGTGGAGGCGATCCTTGGTCGATGGCAGCAAATCCCTCATTTTCGTGAGAGCCGTGATCCTCCCCCCCGCCCCCTCTCCTGCGAGAAATCCTTCCCGGGGTCCCCGCCAGGCCCCTCGCCGAAATTGACACCATTTCACCAAGGTGCGGTGGTACGTAAAGATTTTCGGTAATTCTTGTCGTTTTCACTTTCACATTTTTACTTTGAATCATATTTCTATAGATGTAGGCTGGTTGCCCTATTTCCATAATTACGCATGAAAAGTTCCAATTGCGACTTTTAAAATATTTAATCTGGTGAAATATGGCGTTTCGTGCTCCCGGTGACCGATATTACAAACGTACCTGATACCTGAATTTTGTCTTTTTTGCACTTTCATAAGTTGATCTTTACTTACATCTTTGTATGCGAAAGAGCAATAATCAATTTGTAGCATCAGAAGTGAGTTGACTGTTTTTGTCTTTTCGAAATAGGCATCATGCCAATCTATTCATGGGCCACCTCGAAAGTACTTTTCTATGCAAACAAACGCTCCAACCTCTCTTCTGGGCTCGCTATATTGCGAACATTTTTATCCTCTGGCCCCACGGACAAGAATCCCTTCTTTCTTTCATAAATTCCCTAAATACTTCTTTCTCAGTTTCTTTCACCTCCTCCATCTCCGAATCCTCAATTACCTTTTTGGATATCAATATTCTCTTGGAAAATCAAAAATTCATTACCTCTGTCCACAAAAAACCGACAAATCACGAACAATACCTTCACTTCCAAAGCTGCCACCCGCCACATATCAAGCGTTCGATCCCGTTCTCCCTCTTCACCCGAGGACACCGTATATGTAACAACGCCCCTTCCCTCCAAAAATATAGAGACAGCTTCAATCACTCCCTCAGGAAACGCGGGTACCCCGAAAAACTTCTCTACAACAAAATCCTCCCTCCCACTGCCAAATTCACCCCCCGTGCCAAGTCTGACCCCCCACAAACCATTAAATTGTTCACAACATACATTCCCGGCGCCCATAGAATTAATAAGATCCTCAGAGACTTGTTCCCTACTATAAAGAACAACGCTTCCACCTCTCGTCTTCTGCCCACCTGCCCCTCAGTCTGCTTCAAACGCCCGCCTAACTTACGTGATATTTTCAAATCCACTAGGCCCTCCCTTCAACCACCTTCCAACCGCTCTCCTTTGTCATCGCATTGCCGCCGCTCAAGGTGCAAATGTTGCCCGCTTCTCCGTCCCACACGTCCCATCAATCGGTCTTCCACTACGGCGACCTGCACCTCCATCAACTCCATCTATCGCCTCTCCTGTAATTTTTGTCCATCATTTTATATCGGTGAGACCACCACCCCACTGTCGATCCGTATGAATGGCCGTCGTCACTCCACCAAGTCTCCCCCCTTCCTCGATCCCATTCCGAAGCACACCGCTTCCCACGGTCACCCTTTCGACCATTGTTTTTCCCTTAATTTTATTGAAGTCCTCCCTGAATCTGCCGGCAGTATAGAGGTGAGAACCAGAGAATCCGCCCACATTTTCGTTTCCAAGGCATGGGAATATCCAGGCCTCAATCTCCAACATTGAGAGCCCCCATTGGTGACATTTTCCTCTCCTCCACCAGCCCCTCTTCCCCCTCCTTTTTCCCCTTCCACCCTCTCACTCTCCGCGGAGAACATCACTCTCTCCGGATCGAGAATGGCGCCATGAGCGTCGAAACGTCTCCCAGTTTACTTTGTGAGTGTCTCCTTTTTTCGTGTATCTATGTTTTATATATATATATATGAAATTTGAAGTGACACAATGCCCTGAGGATGAAGGACGAGTTGATCTTCGAAACGCCGGCCATGGAAGACCTGACGCGAAGGGGTACCCGAGAGACCTTAAGGGTTCTTAGGGGTTAGAAGGAACTATTTGTCTAACATAACACCCCAAAAAACGTTTATTAATGTTGTTCTTGTTTTTCGTAACCAGTGAATCTCCGCGAACAAAAGGTTTCATAGCCGCCATAATGGCCGGAGACTCGGGATGGGTTTCGCATGCATGCCAGTCGGATGCCCAAGCATCGGGTGCACCAAGGGACCTTTAGGACAACAGGCCTTCTGCATTGCCCCTGCAAGTGCGTCCGCCCTGCATGCTTAGATGCATTTGATGTGATCTATCAGTGACACCACGGGGCACGCCCACGATGAACACTGCCAGTTTTGCAGAGTGGCCTGCGCACATTTCCGGAGTTCGCACAGCAGGTCTCGATATTTTGCCCTTTCCACTTACGCTGCCATGTTGGTTTCGGTCGGTGTGGAAAAATCGAAAAAGTGCGCCTTCCACAATTTTAATGCTGTTTATAAGTATGTTATGGGGGTCGTGGTGGCCTAGTGGGTAGAGCACTGAGCTACCGGCCGGAGGGTCTCGGGTTCAAATCCAGGGGAGGTGTGCTTGAATCATTCGAGATTGATTCAGGTACGGAATAATCCCGAAAACAATGTAAAAACATACGAGTGAGTCCTTAGTTACGTACCGGAATCAATCCCAAGCGATTCAAGCTCACACCCCCAGGGCAAGATCCTTTCAGGATGCCCCCACCTAAAATCCTCTTGATTCGATTTTCTGCGCGTCAGAACTTCGTAGGAAATCGCAGGTGGCCCAGGAAAAGGCACCCCTTCCACCCTGAATGTGTGTGAATTGCCATTGGCTTAGTACGGGGTGAGCTCTACTCTCACCTATCAAAGACCAACCTTCGGGTTGAACACACCTTACATACATATAAGTATCTGTAGCTCCTAGTTAAATATAATAGTTATAAATTTCAAGTATTGCTAACTGCCTGCGAAATGGAGTTACCCGCTGAAATGAGCTCGACAAGCGGAATGTCCACAGAAAACAAAATCATTCACATGCACCCGGACTTGAAAGCAGAACCCCCTGATTTCGGTTTATCACAGTTAAGACGTCCTTCTTCTCTTTGAATCTTTCCTTGCAGACTGTCTACGCCAGTTGCACTGGCGTATACAGTCTGCATCTGTCCAAATTATCCTCCCTGTATAACTCACATTTTAACAAAGGACTACCCCTGCCACTAAATATTTTCCCTCCTTCCTACCTCCTCTTTACAGTGATAAACCTGATCTAGCCACTCGTTCAACCTTCCTCGGCCTCCTAACATAATTTCCACCCTCCCTAAACCTCCTGACAACAATCACACACCCAAACCTCAAGCTCGTTCTGAACAATGTGCCACCCAACATTCTTCCAGTGATATCCTCCACTTTTTCTCCCACACATTGAGTCCTGGTGAGTTGCCACTGCTCGGGAAAGGGCTATCATTTCCTCCTACTCCCAAAGTTAATCATATTAATTTAATTTCTTGTGTTGTTACATTTTGCAGGAATCTAAGATGGCGAGTGTTTTGGGACTCGCACATTCCTTTAACCAATAAACTTCACCCAGCCTTACAGCCATTCCCAGCCCCTTCCAATGCTGAACCCGAATCTTATCCTCCCAATCATCCTGTAGAAACAATGGGGGCGTTTACTCGGAACCGAAATCGCAATTTTGTGCACGGAATCGTTAGATGGAAACGAAAAGAGAATTTTAGTGAAAAAAATAATCTTCTAACCATTCACTCATAAATCAAAAATTTAAATAAGCAAAAGGTGACGCCCACCGAAACAGCTGCTGTGATAACATTGACGTCATTTTCCTCACGTCCTTGACGGCTTTTAGGGGAGGGGAAGGGAGTGGAGGGGGATTCTCGGAAGGTCTGCTCGCACAGATGCTGTCGCAACTGCTCCTATTGGCAGAGTCATCTGTGTCCCCCCCCATTGCGATAAGGCAAAGTAGCTTTTCGGGCTCAGTTCTGATTCGACGAAGTCGATATACGTCAGAGGTTGCACCACGCCCACTTTTCCGAAAGGGTTAAAAACATCAGTTTTTCGACGCCTATAACTCGGGAAATAATTGTCGGATCAAAAAACGGAAAAATACGAGTCTTTTTATTTTACAAACTCTATCAGATTCGGCAATAAAAAATTTGGTAAACGACCCCATTTGCAACCTCCTTTTGGAGGAAGTGTTCGATCCTAAATTTCTGCAGTCCCTCTCACCCCCCAGAAATTTATCCCCTGCTGAAATTAGGGCGTTGCAAACCATCCGCCGTAAATCCAACATTATTGTAACTAAAGCCGATAAAGGCTCCACAGTTGTTATCCTTGACAAATCTTTTTACGTCAGGCATTTAAGTGATACGCTTTCGTACCAAATCCTTCAATCTAACCCGTACGCATCCTTTTGTAAACAAATCAAAGCTTTCCATAAATCTTCCGGTCCTAGTAAAAACCTCAGCGCCCAAGACATAGACTTTCTTTCCCCTCCTAATCCCCGAACTCCTCACCTCCACCTCCTCCCCAAAATCCACAAAACCCTTGCAGACCGATCATTTCTAGTTATAATTCCCCCACCGAGCGTTTTTCTGCATTTGTCGATTTTCACCTCCAACCTTTACTTTCCTCCCTGCCTTCCTTCATAAAAGACACGTACTTACCACTTTCTATATATTCTACACAACACACCTCTCCCTTTAAATCAATCCATCATCTTCGCTACCGTCGATGTCACCTCCTTATACCCCACGTTGAAGGTCTTGAATCCCTGAGACACTTCCTATCCCGTCGTACCACTCCCCCACAACCCCTCCACTGACTTCCTCATTTCTGTATCTAAATTGGTTCTCACTACAAACTGCTTCACATTCCAAGACAAATTCTATTTGCAAATAAAAGCTATGGGTACAAACATGGCACGCTCATAAGCCAACTGTTTCATGGGTCATCTTGAAGAAGTTTTCCTCAACTCACAAGCCCTAAAACCACTTCTCTGGCTCCGTTTCATTGACGACATTTTTATCATCTGGACACATGGTCATGATTCTCTTAACTCTTTCCTTCTCGCCCTCAACTCCTCTTTTCTTTTTCCTTCACTCACTTCATTTCAGATTCCTCCATAGCCTTTATAGATGTCAATATTAATCTATGCTATGGGAAAATCCCCACATCTGTGCACGTGAAACCTACATTTTAGTCGTTGTCACCCTCCTCACATCAAAAGATCTACTACCATACTATCTCTCCATTGGTGACCACTGAATTTGTAACTCTTCTGACACACATTCTCACTTCCTGTCCCAGCTACCCTTCTCCACCGAGATTATTCTTCGCAGATTATCCTTCTTCGCGATTCATCATCATCATTGGACATCAATCCTCAGGTTTGACGTAGCTCTCCGCTGAGTTCTTCTATCGGCTAATCTCTTCATATTTACGTATTTCTTCTCTTTCACATCCTTCATCACTTGTTTCATATATCTCGCACGAGGTCTTCCTTTGCCATTTTTCCCTTCCACTTGTCCCTTGACGATTGTCTTCATCAGGCCATCCTGTCTTAAGATATGGCCGATTAGGTTGTCCCGTCTTCTTTTTATAGTTTTCAGCAGACTTCTCTTTTCTCCCACTCTTCTCAAGACTTCTTCGTTTGTCACTCGGTCGATTTATTTAATCGTCATCATTCTTCTGTAGCACTACATTTCGAATACTTCCACCCTTTTATTTTCCGCTGCTGTCAATATCCATGCCTCGCTGCCATAAAGAAACACGCTCCAGATGTACGTTCTGATGAATCGTTTCCTTACGTCTACGCTTGTATCTCCAGCGGTAAGTATATTCTTATTTTGATAGAATGGCCTCTTCGCCTCATGGCCTCCTGTGTGTATAATCCTATAGCTTCCGCTCCAAAAGTCTCCTTCTTCGGGCCACTTCAATTTGCTGATTCCTAATATGTCGAGGTCCATTCTTCGCATTTCCACTTTTAGAGTTTCCAGTTTTCCGCAGGTCCGTAGCGATCTCACATTCCCTTCGCGATTATCCTTATAAAAATATTTTACCAGCCAATGCTGACTTCACACCCCTCCCGAAAGACAATTCAAGCACCTTTAACCTGACTACTATACCTCTATTTCCCCGGCATCCACGGATTAAAGCCATTTCTCTCTTAACTCTACCCCATTCTTGGTAATATCACTAAAACCCTTTTTTCCAAACCCCCCTCCATAACATATCGTAACATTCCACCCACCCTAAAGATGCTTTTAATCGGACATGCACCCTTGAACCTCCTTCTCCTTCGCCGTTACCCCCTGCCACTTACCCTTGTAATCGCCCTCGCTGTGAATCTCGTCCACTCCTCACTAATGATTGCCAATCCTCCAGCTCCAACACACCTTTCACTTTCCCTATTTCCTCCCGTACCACTTGCACCTCGAATAACATAATTTATAAACTCACCTGTACTCAATGTTCTGCTTTTTACGTTGGTCTTCCCACTAATCCCCTCGCCATTCGCATTTATTATCACCGTTGCACCACTAATAACCTCAATTTGAATCTCCCATTCATGCTTCCACCCACTATAGCAAGTTTGACAGTTGTTTCCGCATCAAAATAACTGCCTCCATTCCGCCTACCTCACCTGAAATCAATCTCCGTACTCTTGAGCTCGCACACATCCATTTGCTACATTGTAAACGCTGGTGAAGATGGGATCAAGCCAGATCACAACAGAAAAAATTTTGACTCAGCCGGGAATTGAACCACGGACCCTCAATTTCCGGTTCGGTATACTCCCAATCACGCCATCAAGCCAAAGTCATTTTTGTCGGTGAGTCGGTGGGGGTTTATATAACCCGTCGTCCAAGAGTGGACACGAAGAGATGGCGCGCGGGGGCTAATGCACCCACCTCAAGAAGAAGTGGCAAAAACAAGAATTCTGTGTGAGAGCTGTTTTCATATCTTCGCCTCACCGTGGCGTAATCTGTTTCGTAAATCACCCGCATTCAGCCCAAGTCTACGTACGCCTCTCTCTTCAGCAAGCCCGTGCTACGCGCCGTCCATTTCTAACGTCTAAGCCTCCTTCATCTGCATCTCCAACACTCGCTGTATATTCAAGGTGGGGCCTAACCGGTGGAAGGTAGCACAGCATCATATTTCGTCTATTCATTACATTATGCAAGTCATATTACTCATAAATCAAATATTATTTCGATTGGATCGATATTTTGATGCGTCTTCCCCTCAGTAGGTTTCCGACATCTTTGAAATGGACAGAAAAAGTATCTGGCTGAGTTTCCGCTGCGAATGTGGCATATCTACGCTTCAATCTGATTCTGGTATTCCTTCCGGCCGCGCGAAAGAAGGCTCTCCTGAAATGGACTGTCCGAGGAGCTGTCGCAGAGAGAGAGAGAGCGCTCCGTTCCCTCGCCGGGTTTCCCTCCTCGCTCGAAGCGGAAATTGAAACGCGCCCCTCTTTATTTCCTGCCAATCTGCGCGGCAACCTCCCCCCTTATTTACTGTCGCCCCGAGGAGGGGTGTGGGGGGATGGGGGGGTGGGCAAGAAATCGCTTCGCCGCCTTGCAAGACGCCAATCTCCGGAGAAGGCGAGGGCAGAGGAAGTTGGGCCCTTGATGAGTAGGGGCCCTCGGGGGCTTGGGAGGGGTCCCGATCGAAACTAGAGCCTTCTCCGTCCCCTGCAGAAAGGCAAAGGGTGTCTCGCAATGGCCCCTTGTGCCAGTAAACGTTCGTTAGAAAGTGAAACAAAAGCAAATGTGGAATGTTTTACGCAGAAGCACGTCCCGCTGCACTTTAAGACTGTGGCGTTGCATCTGGATCCTCGTCTCGGGGAGGCTGTTCTCAGGGCAACGGAGCGTGGTGCGGTGGGACACGTGGTGTTGCTTTGTCGCTGTTCCGCACACCGCGTGTTCTCTGGCGTCCCTCCTTTGCGAATCACTGCCGGGTGGAAATCTGCGTGGCGACCAAGGTCCCTCCGAGCTCATCCAATCGGGTGCTTGCATTTGGGGCTCCTAATGATGTTGACTGCTCTGGAGTGGCCATTCTAATTGAGGTCTCACTTCCGGCCTCTCTTACATCGTCTTGACCTGTAGACAAATCTTAATAATTAATAAGATTTTGCAATTTAATTCCCCCATGGAAAGTGAAAAGTGAAAATGAACCCAAAGTGAAAATGACTCGTTAGATATCACGCCGTTTGGTTCCTTGATTTCGGTTATTTGGCAAGAATCGAGTGGACCTGAAAAATGTGGTGTCGGTCTGATTGGTTTTTCTCGCTGCCCCTCCCGCCACACAATTTCCGCTCATGTATCTTGTCGTATGTGTTCCGCAAAGCTTCCCTTCCCTGGAAACGTTTGCAACTGGGAATAGATGTTCGAACCTATTTTTCAACTATTCTTATCTCAAGAAACATACCATCCACGCAACATACATACCGATACTGTTATGGGCATATCTAGTCTTTTTCCTGTTACATTTCTTTTCAGCAGTGAACGGAGTATCCTTGTAGTTGTGGTGAGCTTAGCGCAGGGGACGAATTCATAAGAGAGGCAATCGCATTTTCAGGTGCTGGAAAATGGACTTGTATCTGCGAATAAGTGTTGTGAATGTGCAAACAAAGGAGTCTGTTTCTGCCAACAGAGAATCCAGAGGAGAGTGAATGGACTTTGAGTCGACGGGATCTGCTGCGGAAGGTGGTTGCTGCAGACAACGGAAGCGATACGTTTTTTCGGAGCACAGGATTGGCCGGCGCGGAAGGGGGAGACAGCGGCTTATTAATGTGTACTGGGAGAGGATTGTGGGTCCATTCTTGTGGGCGTTGCATGGACAACTTTGTAAGTTGTACAACCCCCATTGATTGGTTCACTTACATGCAGACATTCCAAGAAACTGAAGCAACTTAATGACACGGACGGCAAATTCCTTCACCAGTGAATTTTACGACTGAGGAGCTTGCGACGGGGAAAGAAGTTGGCCTCTTTTGTGAGAAGTGGTCTCCTCAGCCCCTCTTCAACCAATTCCGTGCTCCAAATAGGACATGGTGGTCAGTATTGGTGGTCGGCTGCGTCAATGAGAAGAAAACAAAGGAAAGCGCAGTGGGGAAGAAGAGACCAACGTTGCACTAGGAAACCAAAGCATGATGAAGTGAAGGAGTAGGTATTGTTATTTGGGAAGTCGAGTAACGATAGATGGACGAAGCCAGAAGGATATATTCAGTAGAATAGCCGGGGCGTATAGGTCTTCTTTGCACAAGAAGAATCTATGAAGTAGAAGCGTGGAAGAAAGGAAGTGCTTCGTCAGAACAAACGCCTGGAGCACGCTCGTTTAGATAACTGAGGCATGGAGGAGAACAGCAAGAGAAAAGTGAAGGCTGAAAGAATCACACAGATGGTAATGTGGAAGAAAGATGAAGATAAAAGGGATTAACTGAGGAACTCAGGACCGATTCTCAAGAACAGTGGGAGAAAAGAGTGAGTTCGACTGAAATGTTCAGAAAGTGTGCGGCACAACTTTACCGGCCACATGACATGTTGGTTAGATGAAAACAATCGTCGAGGGACAAGTGAACAGGAAGATTGGAAAAGGTATTTGCTATTTGGTTCAATGGAAGTTGACATGCAGACCTCTATAAATCCGACACCATCGGTATGCGAAATCGAGGAGCTTACTTAATCCAGGATTAAAACCTTGTGTCCTAGCGTAAGTAAACTGTCAGTGTCTACTCGTTCTCCCCAAGTACATTGTTGTGACTAGAGCGTGTTGCAGTTTTTCTTATCTGACATTCTTGCATGCAAAAAGAAATAGGTTAAAATTGTGAGAATGAAAAACCAAGTATCTTGCTTGAGTTACTTATGAATGCCCTTATATGCATTCAAAGGATGGAATCAGAAGGAAAACTTTCAGTGAATGAAGGTGGGTGTAGCTCGGAAGAGAGAATAGCCGTCACTGACTCTTTTCATCGATGGCACGAAAATGGGAAAGCTTTCCCATAAATTAATATTAAATATTTGACATAGCGGCATCTCAGAGGGCTAAGGATCATTTCTTTGGCCGCTGGTCCCGGGCATAAACTCTATTTCGTCTTCTTAGGTCACCTTTGCACAATCTATGCCGGAATAGCCTCAACCTTTCAGCCTTGAATCTTACTCTCCATCCTCAGGTGTACTTCGGCCCCTTAAGGACAAATAGAAATCATTTCTTAATTCGATGTTTTACTCTTATGTTGGAAAATACACACGCTGCAGATGTATGAACCTATTTCCAATATTCTCGCAGGAGATAAGGGTAGGGATAGTTTTCAGTTCCTCCCGCCAGGGTGGGTTGAAGTCTTAATTGGGTGTTCCCTGCGGAAGCACGAAGGAGTCCCCCCTCCCCCTGGGAAGGTGTATTCCACACGTCATAGGGCCCTTGGAGGCCCTTTTCTCCTCATTTTGAGACCCTGGCTCCATTGCATGAGAGGCTCCTTCCCCATCTCCATTTCTCCGTTGATTTCTTCTTCAATCCACCCTCGCTCCCCCTTCCCTATTCAAAAAGGAATTGGCTCCTTACTTAGGCACAGAGCTCTCTTTCCTTTTCTTCTTCCTTTCTCAAGCATGGCTCGGATCATTCCTTCTGATACATCCCCATGGATGTGGGACTGCTCACTCTCGAGTTCTTGTTCCTTCATTCCATTCCACTTTTTCGCCGTCGGTATCAATTGCAGCCTCTAATTTGATATCCTGGTGACTTTTATTCCGGCGAATCCATTGTTTAGGTGTTCCATTTTCTTTATCGTTTCACTCTCGCCTTTTCTTAGTATCGTCGGCAGGTATCCATGTCAACTAAGTTGTGGCCGTTGATTGTTTCTGCTATAGCTCCAGGAAAGACTGTTGCTTCAGGGAATACCGGAGAAACTTCAAGCTTGGTCTACCGAGCAGATAGGCAGTCGACGAACAGCACCAAATTGGTGCCATCCAGTGTTGCACGTTGGAAATTCTTTGCCGAGTCGACACATCCAGGGAAAAACTGGCTATGGAAGCCATTGATATCCGGATAGCCAGAGAAAAACTTCGCACCCTCCGTAATACCTGGAGATGAGGAGAAAAATCAGGAACCACCTGACTGCGAGCTCGACCAGTTTGACGCAAACATCCACTAAATTGTGTAAAAGCAGCAATTGGCGATGCTGATGGGATGATCTGTTGGGCATAAGGCGCCGCTTTCGGTGAGTAAAAGGCTTCGGTGCTCTGTGCCGTGTGATAAAGGGATCAGTATGAATGTGATGCGGGAAGCACCGCGAATTCCACTTGGCTTCTGACATGAGACCTCTGAAAGGCACTACTAGCATGCATCACATTCATGAAACATGCTTAGATCCTCACAGAGTTAATTTTAGTGAATGGCGTGACTCCTGGGTATTTGGCATGCTCCGAATTTCTTAATTCAAGGCCGTCTCGGTCGGAAGCAGAGAGGAGTACCTTCGATCCCTCATTCGCCGCGGAAGTCTGAGTTCGCAACGCTGAGGAAGTGGAAGTGCCGAGTTTCCGTCGCATAATGGCAGTAGGACGTCTATGTCCAAGGATATTGCATGATGATAGTAGAAATTCAAGTTCTCGCGGCTTTCCCGGCTGAAAACTCTCCCAGGACATGTCCAGAGAAAAGGACAATTGATTTCGATAATCGTCGCTCGCTGGATCGAACGTTTGCTGTCGAGAGTGCCACGGAGATAGATCGATTAGCATTCGCCTCTCGAGGCTCGAAACGCAACCACTTAATTGATTAATGACGAGGTTTGTAATCCGCTCCTCAGGGCAAAGTGAATGAGATCACTTTCCCCTCGAGCGCCTTCTTTTGAAACTTCGTGAAAAGAAAACTCGAAAACCATTTCCGCTCGCGGAATCAAATTTTGGGGGATCCGGTCAAAGGAAATCATTTCCGAGCAATAACGTCAATTCATTAAGCATCATTCGCTGATTTTTTCCTCTCATTTCGCGGTGGACCTCTGCCCCTTGCACGCCACCTCTTCCTTTCAGACGCATCCGTCTCCTGGTACGACTTCAATTTAATTATTTTCATGAATTCGATCTAACTGATCACAATTTGTGGGAATTGCTTCCACCAGGAAGTAATGACTTCCAAGGATAGTGATGCCTTTGCTCGGGCAAAGTTTTCTTCGCCACTCAATGCTTCAGGGAGGTCACCTCCGGCGTGCAAGTGAACATTTGACGATGGACAAATAGAAGGGGTGGGATGGCGTCGCGGTGGTGATTGCTTCGGCGTTAAATAACATGCATACACATCACCCAGGCGTTGCAATGCCATGGCATTAGTCCAGCCTCTATCACGACCTCATCAAGTCAAGGCCATCTAGCGGAGGAGGAGTTTGAACTGTCGTAGGGGACCTCCCAGACACAAGAGTCCACCAAGGGATTTCTTCCAAGGCAAGAAGGCCCTTGGAGGCCCTTCCGTGGAGTGGTGGTGCAGTATAGGCGCAGGTGTGTAATCCGTTATAATAGGGTTGTACTCCTCCGCGTCGATCCATCTTCGAGACAGGACAGTTTCGCCGGCGTTGAAGCAGGCCTCTTCAGGTTTGAAGTGTCCGATGCAATTTAATTTCAGTTCAATTCAATAAACGATTATTTACCCCAATAACTGTGCATAAATAGCCATAACAAGAACAAACAAGAATAACTTAACAGAATTGGGGATCCCTGTTATAGGATTTAAGCATCCTCTTCAGGGTTTAGCATTATGTGATGGTATTTTACAATACAGTTTCCATAGTCAACTTTGTGTCGGTTAACGGCCTTTTGGTCCGGCATTTGCCCGAGGTGCAGGGGAATTCGTAGAAACCTGCACGGACCGGGAGTAAGTGTTTCGGTTCGGAGTTCGGATGCAATTTATTGCCCACCTTGTATAGGCCTTGGTTTCACCCAGGTGTGCCCTGATTGGTCGGTTCGTGGTAGAGTCTCTTCCAGGCGTTGGAGAGCGAATAGCTGTCCTCCCTGTTGAAAGTAGATGTTTTGGCTATTTCGACGGCCTCTCGTGTGAGCCGGGGATCATAATTCCTCCCTCTCTAGCGATGAGTTTAGCATTTTCTAAGTCCACATTGTGCGTTGAGCCCTTCCCACACGTGCTCGGCGGATAAGCGGAACTGTGTCTTCTCGGTTGGTCCTAGGGTGTTCCTTCATTCTGCATTTCATGGCTCTTGAAGTTTGGCCAATGAATTACGAATCTCCACAACGGACCTTGACTTCTTATATATATTCCGCCTTGCATGGGTACGAGGTCCTTGGCCTTACGTAGGAGGTCGGCTGTCTTCGTGACACAGTTAAAACGTGTCAATAATATATCGTGTTTCGCGAGAATGGGGGCGTTTACTCGGAAACGAAATCGCAATTTTGTACACGAAATCGTTAGATGGAAACGAAAAACGAATTTTAGTGAAAAAATTAATCTTATAACCACAACCATTCACTCATAAATCAAAAATTAAAATAAGAAAAAGGTGACACCCACCGAAAAAGCTGTTTTGATAACATTGACGTCATTTTCCTCCCGTCCTTGACTGCTTTTAGGGGAAGGGAAAGGGGGTGGAGGGGGATTCTCCGAAGGTCTGCTCACACAGATGCTGTCACAACTGCTCCTATTGGCAGAGTCAGCTGTGTCCCCCCCCCCCATTGCGATAAGGCGAAGTAGCTTCGCGGGCTCAGTTGTGATTGGACGAAGTCGATATACGTCAGAGGTTGCACCACACCCACTTTTCCGAAAGGGTTAAAAACATCAGTTTTTCGCCGCTTATAACTCGGGAAATAATTGTCGGATCAGAAAACGGAAAAATATGGGTTTTTTTTTTACAAACACTATCAGATTCGGCGGTAAAAAAATATGGTAAACGACCCCATTCTCGCGACTTTTTCCGATGTCCCGGCTACATAGGGAATAAGATGGATCCTCTCCTATATCTCTCACTCCGTTTCTCCGACGGTCCTTTTTAGGGCAACCGTTCTTAGTGCTTCTTCCCTTCTTTGGCAGCCATCTTATCAATAGTGCTGATGGGGATGTCATTTTTCCTGAAGGTGCCGATGAGGTGGCGTTCCTCCATCTCAATGGAATCTCAAATCGAGAAAGCACGTCGAGTGCTGAACGTGTCTCTCTCTCCTGCTGGGGGTGGAGGTGGTTGTGGTGGGAGTCGGCATTCAGGTACCGACCTCTGTGTGTGCGCATCGGCTTACGGTGCACAGAGCCTTCCGTTGTGTTCCTTGGAGACAAGTACATCCAGGAAAGGTAACCGTCCGTTTCCTTCGATCTCCATGGTGAACTGATGGAGTTGCTTTGGTTGTTCAAGTGCCGTAAGAAATCACTCAGTTCGGACTTTCCGTGTGGCCACACGACAAAGGTGTCGTCGACATATCTTGAGAAAATTTTTGGAGGTTTGTCTCACATGTCCGCAGGGCCTTATCCTCGAGTTTCTCCATAAAAAGGTTGGCCATGACGGTAAAGGTGAATCCATGGCTGCTCCTTCCTGTTGTCCGTAAAATGTTCCGTTCCACACAAAGTAGGAGATGGCAAGGCAGACTTCTATTATTTTTGGGATGTCTTGAGCCAGTCCTTCAGCAACGAGAGACTTTGTGCTTTCGACGGACTCTTCTATGTGACTCACCCACACACAATCTAGCAATGTATCTTGCCAAGCAACTGTAGCCATTTTCAGGGAGAACGCCCACCTACGCACGAAACTCGGCCCATTTCATCGAATTGATATGGGAACTGCGACACTGACTTACTCGGCAGTGTGGACGTGGAGCCTCTATTCACCAACATTCCCATAGAAGAGTCCCTCGAAATCACCAAGTCTCTACATAAGACGGCCTATGTAAGATGGGGAAAAACTTGCATCCGACATTTGATTAGACAAGGCGAATAGAGTGGGACCACACTCTATGGGGAGAGTTCCACGCATATGATCGCACTACAAAGACGAAAGACATAACCAATCTAACCCCTACACTCTGCACGCTGTAAAACTGAACGCTCACGACACACCCATGTTTCGGCGCTAAGCACCATCATCAGCCGAAATCTGGGTTCAGTTTTATTTAGTTTGTAAAAGTATTGAATAAATCGATTTTCCACATGGAATTCCACAAATTATCCAGAGTGAACTAATTTCATGTACAGTGCACCTAAGATCTGCGTTTGCAGTTGGAGTCCCTTAGTTTCAATCGGAAGATTTCTCCTCGGCTAGTGACGCGCGTTGGGATAGGACCTGCAGACATCGAGCGCCTGTCTCTGAGTGTTCGGTGGTTTTGGTTCCTCTCATCGCTGTTCATTTCATTTCTGAATCTACGCCTCTGATTCCTCTCCGCCTTCCCTGATTAGGTAGAGTCGTGCAATCTTTACTTTCCATAACATTCTTGCCGTAGAACGTTCCTCGAGGAAATAAACTCCCAGTTCATTCGTAAAGTTGATGTGAGTGATTATGCAAAGTCATGTCGATGGTGAAAGGAGGCCGAGTTATCTGCCGCGCTGGTCGGAGCTGAACAAGCCAGCTGTAATTTTGTCGAAACTATTCTCTAGGGAACAATGTGGAAGAGCACCCTCGCGCCACCTATCGGACGGCGACCCAGACACCGTGGGATCACCCCCTAGTGACACGTCGACAACGGGATCGACTCCGTCCAACGCTCTACTAAGCGATGGAACAGGCGGTGACCAGCGAAGGAAACTTGCTCCACAAGCTGTATCGCGGAGGAACGTGGAATGGTAGCTATCGAGGACGCCCTTCGGAGGGACACTGGTTTGGGCGTGAATTATCTCGGATTACCTGGATACAAGATCTGAATAATGTCACGGAGATCCTACTTTTCATTTCGTAAGACATTAAACTTGAACGACGTTCATGACATATTTCGCGATTGGGTTCTCCCGCCAAAACAGTCAAGGGGGGATGACGTAGAATTCTCTCGTGCAGCTTGTTAAAAAAAATTAAATTAAAAATTAGAACTACCTGCTCTTCATTAAGACAGCGAAATTAGGAGCACGACGTCCTCTCTTGCAATTAACTGTGCTTGACCACACGAATGCTCAGGGTCCTCCCTGGACGCCGGCGCGTTCGGAGGGCGTCACCTTTCTCGTGTTCCAATGTTTAATTCACGAGTGAATCACTCTGGTTAGAAGATTAACTATTCAACTAAAGTCAGTTTTTCGCTTCCATCTGACGACTTCGTGCATAGGATAGCGCGGTTCCGAGTGAATCTCGAAAGGGCGTTGTGCTCGTCCGTCATCTCTCGAGAGGGCGCCTGGCAGGGATCGTTTTTAAGCGTGTCTGTTCTCTCTCCTGCAGGGATGAGCCCGGAGGACGAATGGTACAACAAGAGCTTGTCGGCGCTGCGCATGAACACCTCGCACCACCACCACCACCCCAACTTGTCGGCACCAATGCTGCAGTACCAGACGTAGGCCTGGCCGCCGCCTGCAGCCCCGCCATCTACCAGCCGGCAGTAGGCGTGCACCCCGACTCGTACCACCAGCAGGGCGGCGCTCAGCACGCCTTCGCCATGCACCACCACCACCACCTGCTGCCGAGCGCCATGCGCCCGCCGCCGCCGTCCCCCCCCCCTCTACAATCCCCCTCCTCCCCCCTCCCCCTCCTCCTCCTCCTCATCCTCCTCCTCCTCCACCTCCGGAGACGCAGCGCCGCCCTGAAGACGGAATCGAAGCGTGTTGCGGTTGGCGGCCAATCCACTCCCTCGGTCGAAACGAAATCTCTAGTCAGCGAACTCAAGAGTGTTGTTAACCACCATCTTTCTTCGTTGTATGTACATTATCTCTTCTATCGATATCTTTTCCTGGTGTTTTAGTTCGTATAGCACAGCTATAAAAAGTGTTTGGTCGTGGAATAATAATTGAGAGGGTAACCGTTCAGGTGATGGGGGGGCAGCAATCAATGTGAACCGAGTTTAACTTAGTTTGAACTTAAAAAAACGTTTGTCTGTAAAATGTTTCCTTGGATTGAAACTTAAAGAGGTGTGGGAATTCCAAAACTTTATTGTGAATATCCGACACCTTCAATACGAAGCTCCTACATTATAGTACCCTGAATAGAAGGAGAAAACTTGTGTTGAGTGTCACTCATTATGTGGTGTTATAGCTCTTTATCTCAAAAAGTTCCAATTTTTATGTCGCTAAATAGCTTTGAAAATCGCAGTTTATTGTGTCTGATAAAATTTGGAGTAATCACCACCCTAATATTGTGATTTTTTTATTTACCTCGTATAAAATATTACTGTGGGCGTTTTTTGAATGGTTTGGCGTATGCCTGCCATCCTTCGTAGGTTTAAAGTGTTCGTGAGTTAAAACGAGAGAGTGAGTCGTCGTGAGTGTGAGAGAGCCGTTCCTCGTGAACATGAGCATGGCCAGGAGGAAAATCTTACATTTGGAGTTGCTTCTACCTCAAGAATTACGAGCCGTGCTGAGTAGTGACCTTCCTACCTTCACCAAGAAACGAGTGAAAGTTATTTGAATGTCTTATGTATCAGTTTGTGTAAATATAAATAAAGTAGGCTCTCCTGGGATTGTAACATACACTTACAATTGTTATTACTGTTGGAACCAATATTTATAAATTAAACCCTTCTGATGGTTATAGAGCCAATGAAATGATATGTAATAATAATTTCCTTGCTTTTAGCATCCTACCTGCTACTAGAGAGCCGGTCTTCTGGGACAAAAAGAGGTTAAGTATGTCGCCTGAAGGTTTTCCACTCATTTAGAAGACAAATGATAAGCAAATGGAAAAAAACTTAGAACTTGCTGAGGCGGAATCTGCTGATGAAAAGTTAATCACAGGGAACAATATCTGATGTCGATCGTCGATGTCCGCGAATGACATTGTCTAGTTCGATATTCGCATGGGCCAATAAGAGCCCGCCCACCGACCAGTCCACCTGCTTCAAAGACCACGACTCTTTAAGTTTTGTGAAATCTGGTGAAACCTCTCTCTCTCTCTCGTGGGCAACATGGGGGGGGGGGGGGGTGTCGCCATAACGACGTGCTGGCTGTTAGTCGTCGGCGCTGGTGCCGTGGAGACGTCGGTCGTCTGGCTCCATCCACAGAGGCGGGTGTGTCTTGTGAGGACGTAGTTCGCCGTCGACCACTAGGGGCGCATGTGATATTTAGTCTCCATCGGCCATCAAGGTAGTCGTGACAAACGGAAAAAGCGGATTACTGTCGGCGCAGAAATTGTGTTCATTCGAGTTAGGAAACAACAAAACAACAGGAAAAATGTGCATACTGACATCTTCCTAATTTTAATTGTGCGTTTTTAACGCTAAATTTAAATCTACTGGGCGCATTTCAATATCTTACTGCGGGTCTAACGTATTAAGTGTCGGTTTCTGATGGAGCTTAAGCCAGGCGGCGAATTCGACAATTCTTAACTCTACAGCAACTTATTCAATGACAGCCAAAGTTCAGTAATTGTTAGATAGACAAATTCGCCATGCATCCTATAAGTCTTAAGTTTTTTTATTTGATAGAAAAAGTTGCTATAAATTATATTAACATTTAGCATTTCAAAACTCAGAATTTCATCCTTGGTAATTTTGTAATCGGAACCTCTTCACCATTTCTAATATTTAACTGTCAATGAATAGATTTCATTTACATTGATACTCTGCTGAAAGCGAACTCAGCCGGCAAGCTGACCGCAAATGTTACCGCGTTCACCCTCATCTTTTTATTTTTTCGCTTTTTTAGTTTTCAATTTTTTTCAAGGCGTATTTACGACGGCAATCAACATCTGATAGATGTGGACTTCCAAAATGCCATCCTCTTCACCGGCAGAAGAACTTTTCAGGTAAATGTGGAAAGGCTGGAGATATTTCTTGGCGTATTTTTCCCAGTGGTGATCTGCAGACCTTATACCCATGTTTGGAGCACTTCTTCCATTTGTCACTGAAGTTAGAGCTTCGCCGCAGAGATCCCTTACAACATTTTCGCATGTCAGTCCTCTTCAGCATTCGCTCGGCTGACTTTGCGGCTTTATTCTTAACATAATGGAAGCCATTCATCGCTCTCCGAATTACCTCGCCGTGAAGATGTAAATCGATAGTCGCTCCGTTGGCGGTCTTCTCTCCTTCTCTGCTCCTGGGTTTTCCTCACTGACGTCGCTTGTTTAGACGTCTTGACTCATGCGTAACTCTTGAAGGTCAAGAGATGGCAAGAGAGATCCGGGGACCTTACCATCGACTTTGTAAACCACGTAAACCTATACTTGACACATTTGTTGCCCCGATTCACTTTTTATCACTCCTGTGACCTTGACTGTGCCTCTTCAGGGGTCACGGTTGTTTTTCTGTGGTTTCACTGTGTTCCTCATTCCCAAAAGTCGCCCGAGGCGAAAGGGTGGTGCTGCCTCGTTAGTCGAGTAGGGGCGAAATAAAAAAGATGTATTCAGTAGAATAGCCAGGGAGAAGAGGACAGTCTACCACAAGAAGAATCTACTTACGGCTGGGAATAGGAGATCGGAGGTAAGGAAACAAGTCATCGGAATATGCTCTCGCGTCTTTAGAGCAGTGAAGCAGGGACGGCTGGAGGGAAGGCAAGACTTGAAGCATTCTTAATGTGGGGGTACAGGAGGATGAGGAAGAACGTGAAATGGGTTGACTGAGCGACAAAACGAAGAAGTCGCGAGAAGAGTGAGGGACAGGGAGGTCTGCCGAAGGCTTTAAGAAGAAGGCGGGACACTTAGTTGGCCATAACACGATGAATACAGGAACCGTCGAGGAACAAGTGGACGGGAAGAATGGCATTGACCTCGCATTCACTTCACTTGGGCGTTTTGCTTCACTGCCATTCTCTCGATTCATACTCTCATTGTCCCTTCTATCCATTCAGTATTGTTTCTGGGCCGATATCTGATCGCTACAATATGTGCTTGAGAGGGCGCAATATTTTCGATGACGCACAAGCGACCCTTTTAGATGCTGTACACGATTTCGTCATCACTGACTCATGGTCACTGTCGGTATTTTCCCCAGGGTAACTTTTGCAGTCCTTCGCCTGGTCCCCTAATTTCTACTTCACTGTAATAATTTAGTCATTTTGAAATCACCTCCGGTCCCCTTGAATTTTCCATGTAATTCTTAATGCGTGTTGGCCTTTAAACGATGTGTTAGCCATCACTAATTTATGTTGAGTGCAGAATTCTAAAGTCTTTCTCCTTTCTCTCTCCGAACTCCCTGTCCGTAGTTTCCATGTTGAACATTGACGAATATACACGATACATGACTTTCGCCGAAGACAACGTTCCAATCTCCTAAAATAGATTCGTTCCCCTCTCCTCTTTCCTGTTCCGTTAGTTCCTAGTTCCCTACCACGTTGGCACACCGGTTCCCGTGAGATCACCAAAGTGAAGCAACGTCGGACCGGGACGGAGGTAGGATGGGTGGCCTCCATGCCTCTACCGCGGTGCTCTTGTCCCCTGTCTGCAATTGGCGGGCCGGCACGTAACAATGCGGGTCGGTACATACATGCAATGCATCTAAAGAGAGGTCTCAAGTGCCAGAAGGGGGCTCCAGAACTTCCAATTCACATTTTTAGTTCCTTTACATCATGGTGGACGTGTTCCACGTCGGAGCGATAAACAGAGGCATCTTCAGCGCTGTAAATATCTCTCGTATCCTAAGTTACTCTTGTCTCATCTCGTTAAAAAATAGGTCATTGTATGATTATCAACATTAACTCTTCGACGAAATACACGGCTATGCAGTCGGCAAAGGAGAAAGGGGGAATGCAGTATTTTGCATCGAGTGTCTCTATGGTGACAGAGATATGTGTCAACAACATTGCCTCTGGCCGCTTTTTCGCGTGAACTGTTGTTTTCTAGATCTCCAACCCCCTTTCATTGACACAAAGTGAATAACAACATGAGAGAGATGAAATTCTGTCTCCTTCAACAAATATATTTTCCACGGTCGCCAACCTTCAGCTTCTATACATAATCTTTCAATTCTCGGTTTCTACTTAATAGTCAAAGTCCTTCACTTTGGCCTTAATTGATTTTGCTAAATTCCCAATTCCCATTCTTCAAACATACCAGGAAACTTCATTTTCGAAGGCATGTAGCCTTAATTAATGTAGGTTTTTAAACACCACCATGTAGACCAGGAATAACAGCAGCAGTCCTGGTAATGTAGTTACTATATTCACCTGGAATCATTTTTATCACTGAACTAATTCTCTTAGACAAAAAACGATTCTTGCTTCCACCTGAAAATGGTAGTATTAATGAGGACTGAAAGCGTATTTCAAATGAGAACAAAGCTGCGACACTTCTCTGGTCCGTTTCCATGGAATTCACTCGTTTACAAATAAAAATGTACCGGTACCCCATATTAGAAAGAAGGCAGGCATTTTTAATAGTTGATGCTGGAGCACACTTTACAGTGTCTGAGATATAATAATATCACAGCTGGCGCTAGGAGGAGCATATCCCACCAGTATCACCAGATACTGTTGAAATCGGGATAGACAACGTGGGCAAAGGATCTCCTATCCCAAAAGTGGATGGAGCAGTGGTCGTGCAGTAGAACTGATGGTGGTCAGCATATGGACAGGAAGAGGTCAGTTCCACACATCAGCGGGCGAACAAACTCGTAGAAGGTGCGTTTTAAAGCGCCACCTCCAGAAGTAAGTGGAACTACGATATAATTAGTTTGCGTGCAGTGCGACTTACCGGCAATCTTTATTGAACCAACTATGAAGAAAAATGTATGGTGAAATTTCATTAATTTCTAACATTTCTATTGCTAGATGAAACACCAGACGTCATCACTGCAACAATCCCGCATCGCCTACATTCAGCTACTTGCATACTTGGACTGAAAAGCGACGACGGAAAAAAAAACTATGTTTTGCACGACAGGATATTTGTTTATTTTCACCAACTCCTAAGGAGGAAATAAAAAAGATGGAAAACAAATCCCAGATTTTTACCAGAAAATAGTTTATTAACCAATTAATTAACTAACCTAATTAAATACAATATTGACAACTCATAGTGCTTAACGAGATTGTGACCGGCCGGCCAAGCTGGTAAAGAGCCAGTGAAATGACGATGGGCCCTGAGGATGTGAAACGAAAAGCTTGTGATTGGAATTGTTTTTGACAGCAGTTAATTTACAAAAGATTGTCTTAAGCATCAAGAACAGCATCGTAATCAACAACCTGCCAACAAGGCTGAATAATTGCATCAAATATCCTGCAGGACGTACCTCAAGTTGCAGGAGCAAATTCGGGTGAAAACCAAGTGCTGAATGTCCCAAGGCCGTCTCGATATACAGGCCTGTTAGGGGGAGTCTACATGGGATAAAAAAATCTTTGTTACGTCACGAAATAAATTTGAACGAAGTATGTTATTCAATTGTTTCCCGGCTTGTTTATAGGACTTCAATTGTTGATATTTGTATACTCATGGTTGGGAGTGTGTAACGTGCTGTTTTAATCGTATGTAGTGCATGTAGTAGTAATGTGCATTTTTATGCAATATTAATATTTTAGATGTTTCTTTATGGTTTTGGGTTTTGGAATCGTAAGACTGTGAAGTGCACGGCGGTAAAACAAAAGTAGACAGGTAAGTAATAGGCCTATTTCATTATTTACCTTGGCGTACTAGGTGGCAAGCTTTCAGTTTCCTCGTAATTTTTACCGTTTAGTATAAGTTTATTTGTTTTCTTAATGCATTAGTATTTTCTCAGTATTTTTCACCTTGGGTAAGCATGACAGCCAAATTTCTTTTGGTTTCTAATGACCATTGTCGTTCACTTTGTGTTCGCGTTTTAAATTTAAAAAAACCTCAGTAGCGTTAGGTACGGTGAGAACTAAATGAAGTTTCCGACTTAAATGAACATATAACTTTTGCTGACGACAATTTTCATGTTTCACATTTGTTCTGCTTTTCGGTAACACAGATAAAAATTTAATTGAGCGTTGGATTTTGATATGACGAAGCCGGCGAAAGGGTCGGAGAAAGCTGCTCTGGCGAAAAAGTTGTGTATTCAAGCACGTGTATGAAAAAGGTGTATTGTATGACATTACGCATTTTAGCAGAATTAGCTTGAAATTGAAAAATACACTGCAAAAACTTGGGTATACCAAAACCATGTTTTATGGTTCACACAAGTAAATTATTAATTACGCATGTCGAAAAATAAATTATTTACTCTATTGCGTACATTTAAAATAATAAAATACGTGTAAAAAGCAATTCTTACGCATTTCAGATGGGGCGGAAAAGCGCCGTGTGCCGCATGTTTTTGTGTCGGGGCGGTTTTGTATTCTAGTGTCACTTACAGTGCTGATAAGAAAATTACTGGGAAAATGAGCAACATTATATTGAATTATTATTTGAAAAATAAAATTGATGCAACAAAACGGCAAAATGTTACGAGACGTAGCCGCCGTAGTTGTGTTCCGTAAGCGCCGTAATTATAATCATATTTAGGTTGTTTTCTTCAGATTGGGATGAGGGTGGTCAGCGTGTAACAGGTAAGTCATGGAGTATTATCAGTGGAATTAAATCCAGACCGAATTACCGCGGTTATAAATGAGTCAACGTATTCAAAACACATCTCGCATTTTTCCGCGAAACGACATCTCACCGGATCACTCTCGTGACGTCATAGGAGTGAGTGTCAGGCCTGTATATATCGAGACGGCCTTGGTTTTCCGCAGCTCCTATTTTATTTGTCATTGTCCATGGGTCATCTAAGCTGTGTCTTGCAATTCCCGCGCCTCTGTAATATCTCGTCCCTCCCAATTGCTGCATCACCTTAAGGAGGTTCCACTCCGCGATTCAAAATCCCGTAAAATAGCTATGTGTGAATGAATACCAATCCAGAAAAGAAGCCTATATGGAAATCCATCTATAGTGTTATGACGCATACACAATAATTGTATGAGTATGCTATTATATATCGCGTTTTAGTTGCATTCTTTTTTTTTAGAAGCTAGTTTAACTCATTTTGATTTCGGAACATGGCTGAGGTGTTGTTGCCACGTTTAATTTACAAAGTGAGAACACATGCTCGATCCCGCTAATACGTGTTCTAATATAGGTTAAGTATTTTCTTACCTAGTTTTAAACTATTCCCTTGCAGATACAACTCTTTGTTTTGAATTTTATTAATAATCATTTTTTTGAAAATTGTTTGGCAACAATGACGCTGCTACCATTTGGAAGCATTGGTATTAATTACACCATGTCAATAACCAATGAAATATTTAATTACATAAATAATATAAGAAGGACCTTGGTAAGGTATATTCCTTAATTAAGTTAGTAAATATGCTTGTAAGCACATTTCGTCACAAGTGCAGTTGCCAATGATAACGACATACTGTAGCACCACTTTAATGTAACTAAGGCTTTTCTGCTTTTATTAGAGAAAATATTATTTAATATGTATCAATTAAACTAGTGTGGTTAGGCGAGAACATTTTTACAATGCAAAATTGTGCATAAAATTGTGCATCTCATATTAGTTTTTCGTCTAAATGACATATATCTCTACATCATTACTGCAACAGCCATGCTCGGCCCAATAACCACACATAAAATTGCCGATTTTCAACGTTTTTTTTCTTCAAATATATGATGGAAATGCCTCATTATTTGATTGCCAATCGATAGAAGGGGCAAACTATGATGTGTCCTGAAATTTTAACAAAAATGACATCTACTTCATAATTCGGTGGAGCCACCTTAAATGAGTGTTCTTTCCCTTGGGAGGCGTTCCCCGATGTTCAACACGGAGCGTTCACCAAGTGTAACCGCCTCATTTCATTCACACTTGCGTACTCGAAAGACAAAATATATGCCGTGAAATTTTGTGCCCTCGCGATCTATGACCTGAGTTTCTAGCGCCACAAAATCACGAATCAATGCGCCGGGTGCCTGGTTTGTGTGACGTCACAATCGCTGGGTGGCCTGATGTCGAACCGCCTGACCAAGAGCGACTCTAGTCAATGCTCCACGGATCTTTCCATGCCTAAAATTTAGTTATTGTGCTGTGGTGTGGCAAAAAAAACGTCCATATTGTCCCACATACCAATGCGCACTTTTCCATTCTTCGTGTCGTTTGGCTTTCAAATGTCCAAATGTGCAGATTTGGACTTCTCGCCCTACATCCGATTACTTCATTGCTTCATTGTGAAATGATATCATTAACTTCGCCCGTCACTAAAAATTATAATGATTACGTAATATGATATGTAACCTATGAAGTGGTCACCGCCAAGTACTTTTATTTCTCTAACCACTTTGGCCAGTGAACTAGCTTTAATAAGTAGGAAAATAAGGGAAAAAATGTTTAGGGGTAAGAAATGTTAAAAATATGGTTTCACACTATTCTGCCATTCGGGGAGTCCACGAGGAAAGATATATTTCGCCGATTTTGGCCCAGGAGAAAGAATGCTTCAGAGTTGATGCAATGACAGCTTAGCTCTGAGAGTGCCTAAAAACAATTGGCATAAATTGTCGTAAAGCACGAAACCTTGTCCGCAGTTGCTCTTTCCTTGACCTTACCGTCCTGTGCAAAGGAAGAGAAAGGGATTTTCCCCCACTTTATTTCACAGAATATACGAAGTAATAATTACCTAAGTTAGAGAAAAAAGCAATAAAAATTATCCGAAAGAGGCAAATAACATGAAGATTTGTGTCCGTCAAAGGAAAAATCATGGCTACCAACGAGCAATACAACTAACCACTACACGACAGCAATACGGCAAAAGAATAATAACTTACTCCGTGGTAACTTTTATTGCCAACTTACTGCATAGTTGACACAGTCAATTCATTGTATTGTTGATATTATAATTCTGATGTATTATTGTCCTTGAGATTCGGTATAGTGGAGTCGTCATTGCTTTCGACTAGACTTACGTATAAAGTAAGTGATGGGCATTTTGGGCACATGATGGACCTTTTCGTTCCTTCGCTGGACCCGCTCCTTTCGTTCACGTTCACTAAATTGAACGGGTCCAATTGATTCGTTACGATTTGTTCCTAGCGGACCCGTTCCTTTGGAACGAATCGTCCCGGAACGACCCAACTTCAGCATAAGCCAATAGTTATCGCTCGTAACTACTCATTGTTGGATTATTTCTACTGTTTTCGCCGGCAAAATATATTAGGTACCTACTTCGTTTCGCGAACAGTATCAACATGCCGATTACTCCTCGTAACGTATTGAAACTATAATGCAGAATAAATTCCCTCAAAAGTTTACATTTTCGGAACCAACTGAACAGGAAACGGAGTTGGCGGACATGTGAGTATGCACGCGATGAACCAACAGTAATCTTCATTTTTCCTGTGACCCACCTTATAAGGATCAATCATTAAAAAGGGTTACGGCTGTTACAGCGATGCTGAAATCATGTGTGGAAGGTGGGAATAAGTATATTTTTGCGAGTGAAGAAGAATTGATCTTTAACGATGGAAGAGATGAGGAGAGCGAAGAGAGCGGCAGTGAGTCCGATGAAGACTTGTTCCTCCAATGCTTCTCCGTCGTTGTTCAAAACATCTCTCGCGAAAAGGCATGACGTAGCGGAGGAAAATGGCAGTTGGTGGTCTAGAGAGAAAGGACTGACGATGACGAAGTCAGGGACCTGACGATGTTACAGTGCCAACGAAACCAGGGTCGGAATAAAGGTTTTTTATCTGTGGTAAATTGCGAATTTTTGTCTTCTTTTTGATATGTCCGAATACCACGCAATATCGCCAGAATCTACTGAATTTACTTCGTTCTTGCTTCGTCCATCGTTGGTTACTCAGCTTCCCAGATAGCAGGACCCTTTCACCTCTAAAAGATTTGTTGCCCAAGGATAACGTTGGTTTTGGCATCTTCTCTCTTGCTGCACACCAATACTATTCTTATTTATCTGCAGCTGATATCTGGCCATTGTCCTTTCCATGGTTGTTAGCATCTTATACAGATCCCTCTCTGTCTCTGCTACCAGTGCTATGTCATCATCGTATCGAAGCGAGCTAATTTTTTTTTATCCGTGGATATTCACTCCAAAAGTCTTTGATTTCACATATGGCTCTCTCGATGTAAATATTAAAACTTACTTGAGACAGTTACAACCTTGTCTCACTTCTTTCCTTGTTCTTGCTTCGTCACATCCTGACGTGCTTGTGCAACGCTGCTGACACCCATTTGTAGCCTATCAGACATTCAAAAAAGGGAAGTTTAGGAGTGCTAGACGCGCTGCAGCAGCGCCTTCCCGGCAGCTGCAGCATATTGTGTTTACTGGGCAGTGTTTCGATAAATGACTTCATTGACCAGCATTAACAAACAAATTTTCATAAATGAGCATTATAATATACATATGCTATCTGGAATCGCCTTTGATTCCAATAACAAGCAATTATTTCAGAGCGCAATGTAGAAAGTATTTGGTGTTCCGTTAAAAGTACTAGCACGAAAATGATATATGTAGGTCCATACTACAAGCCACCGGATGCAGACATCAATTCTATAATGGAACTTGAGTCAGAGATGGGTACATTGCTTTCTCGGAAAAATGATAGGGGAATAATAGTAGGCGGAGACTTCAGTCTTTCTTCGGTAGACTGGAATATGGGTAGTTTTATAACATGAGGTAGGGATAAGGAACTCTGCGAATCACTGTTGAACACTTTTACGTCACATTCTTTACAACAGCTAATCGACATATATTTCATTATTTAAAAATAAAACTTTAGGCCTGCTATTCAAAACTAACATACGATATGTCACAATAAAAACGGCCAATTAACATAGATTTCATTACTAAAAATATAAAACTTTAGCTGTGCTGCTTCTTCTATAGGATTCCTTGTATTTTTTAAAAACTTTCTTGAAGCAGGCTATTAATTAATCATATGTTGTTTCTGCGTGTGAATTTTATCTCCATTAAAATGCAATGCATAGATTGTAATTGTAATTGTTGCAAGCTAAACGAGTCGACATTATCTTCAATGTGTAGGACCCGAAAAGCTACATTAGTTTTAAATAAATATAGTACTTACCTTGACAGTATAAAGTGTATAGAATATTGACTTGGTTTCGCAATAATCTACAGACCCGGACATGAATCTCCATTCCATGCCTATGCTGCGGTTTCCAAGTAAATAAAATATTCGGTTGTTGGAGCAGTGCAAATATTTGATATTTTCGAGCTAAAAACTAAAATTCCAGGAAAGAGAGATCACTCACCATTACTTTCACCATCTGCAGCTTCCTTTGTAGTGCGTCTCCTCACAGCAGCTGTCCTCGGTTCAGGGGAAAACGCTGCTCTTCTCGGCTGGCAGTCGAATATATGGGGAACTATGTCGCTCTTCATTTTCACATTTCCTCCCATGATTTTAAACATCATAAAATCTTCCATGTCCCCCTCCAACTGAAATTGAATAAGTACCATGAATATCTCGAGTCCATCGAGAAACATATGTATGTACCTATCTCGAAGTTTTTATTCTCGAGGCGGCCGAATTATAGAAAATTCTCAGGCTCAAGTTATTCGATCGATGAAATATGGAAATATAACTTGCATTAAAGTGATCTTCGCACGCATAGCACGTGGATTTATGGCTTATTTTTCCGTGACGCTCAATACGACGAACGGCATGCATCCAAGCTTCTCTCCTTTTTTCCTCCTTTCGGAACGCTGACGAAAATATTGTCTGGGGCACAAATAGACGTGCTTTTGCACATCGGAACAATGCACCACTTGCAATTTTTCCTTTTTTCAGCCGTTTTCTCCTTTAAAGCGCAACGTGGTTCTTCCAAACTTGAAGCTACGAGGTTATGGGGCTAGGATCTACGACTTCGACTGAATTGTGACGTCACGGCGGTGTAAGATTAGAGGGGCGGTATTTTTTAGCCCGCGAAACTCAGAAGATTTTTGGGAGTCGTTTTTTAGTGTATAAACTGAATTTTGAGCGGAAAAAAGTATATTGCGGTAGCAAGTATTTGCTGCAGAATATCACCATGCTGTCTATTAAAAGCATGCAATTTCCCTATTGATTGTTTTGTTTTATTTGAACTAAACTACGTCAATGCCAAAACATCGACCAAGCTTTGATATGGGCTTTTTTCCAATTATTGAAGCAATTTTCCGTAAAAAATCCACTGTGTCATAAACGAATCTGATATGTTTTGGTATCCTGACGGCGCGCCGTCAGGATATAGGGGTATAGGGGTATAGGGGTTCCACTGAAACCCAGACACTTCATGATCATGAGGGAACAGCTGAAATACTGCTATTATTACTTTCGACACTCTCGCGGATAATCACTCTTCCTGCACACGACGTAAAAATATTTTTTGGAACTCGTGAGAAGGTATTATTTTTCGAATCGGGTTTTTACATGCGAGTCTTCCAGAGATAAAAAAAGCGATAGCTTCTTTCCTTCGCCCTGCACCTTTTAAATCCCTGAAGCCCGGGAGCCATTGACGAAGAACACCTGTCACAAGATGGCGAAGATCATTCTTCATATTCAGCGAAAGGTACGTCTCTTGAATCGACATCATCTCGAACACCGATAAGTGAAGCCGACTTTCCAAGATGATACACACAGAGCCATATCTCCACAGGTGAACCATCGGTGAACATACTGAACATCGGATCGCCTCGGTAGTCTCCAGAATATTACCAGTTCCCCTGCTCAAGACAGAAAAAAGATTTGTTAACCGCGCTACTACTACCACCGGGTCCTTGGAACGAGGGGGTGGGGGAGCTAATTAATCCCCTCCCTATTAATAGAGGGGGTGGGGGGAGTTCATTGACCCCATGAGGGGGTGGGGGGAGTTCACAGACCTTCTCCGGGAGTATGGAACATGTGAGGAGGGATATTTTCGGCCATATGCAACCCAACCCTCCGGGCTTCCACCCTGGATAAACCCAGCTAATCCGTCACTAGGGGGGTGGGGCAGTTCACAGTCCTTCTCCGGGAATATGGAACTTGTGGGTGGGAGGGAAATTTTCGCCCGTAGGCAACCCAGCCCTCCGCGTTCCTCTATTGTTCAACCCAACTCAGCCGGTGCCCCCTTCCCTACCGATACTCAGGTGTCGATAGCAATCGTTAATTAGGTACTTACACGTCGGTAAGAGAGCATGTAAATAGACGTGATAGCCGCGGGGGGAATGTCATCGTCGTAAGAGTACCTTTACCTTTTCTTCCCGTCTTAGTGGCCGCTTCTCTTGTCGGTCCTCCATTGCGTGGTCATTTCCGAGCCGCATGTACATTTAAAATTACCAACTGGGGGTGAAAGGCATCGCATGTGGGGGAACTTGGTGGTATGATGAAGGAATGAAAGGCAGAGTTCTTTCGATCAATTTATTAAGCGTCATTTGTTTACAAACATTTTTTATTTTCAATGTCATCTGATTGCCTGAATGCAAATTTCTCACTTAGAAAATGTTTTCCATATTGAGTCTTTAGAAGTGATCGTATCTCTTCCGAGAGTGCTTGCACATTCAAGGTGGGCGGCGCGTTGTCGATCTCGTTGAGATCTACATAGGCGTCGTTCACACGTTCCCACGTAATAAACTCTCGAATTTCACCTTCCTCTAACTCCTTGTTATCCAGAATTGAATCCGAATACATGTTAACTAGTTTATGCACGTACGGAGACCATTCACTTCGTTCTTCCCAACGCATTCGAACACATTCTGCATAATTTAACAGACCGTACCACGATGATTTAGCAAGATATACACTTCCACCATCTTGAGAAGAATTTATCTCCTCAATAATTACTGACTTGATTCCGAATATCGTCTTAAACTTCAACAAAAATTTTCCAGCGTTGATGGTGTGTGGAACCGTATCACTACGGAAATAGGATGTAATTACACTTTTACACTCCAATAAGTCCCAGAAATCTAGGTAGCCCAACTTTACGCAGGGGCCACCAACTTTCTCTATGGTAATGATTGGGAAGCACGTGTTGTTTACGTCCGTACCAACAGTCACTCTCTTGGTATCACTAAAATTCAATTTATAGGAACACTCAAGAAGTCGCAGGTGTTGAGAAGGTTGATTCTGCGTAGATTTTGTCTCCGATGAACTCTCCCCCGCTTCGACGGACGGCATATCTGGACTGACGGAAGGCTTGTATGAGGGCTGATAAAACTTCTCGCTCTTCGGTGGGCGCGGGGAGTAGGGACGCTGCATGCGGCTATCACCCTTTGATGATCCTCTCCTCGTGGGCCTGCTAGGTGCACGGAAAGTCTCTCCATTGCCTGCCATTGCTACAGAGTCGATGATGTGCGCTGACTGGCGAATCGCTATTGTGTGGCGTCTACGGAGACACCGGCTATATATCCCCATCGACAGTGGAGGGAGGTCTTAGGAAGGTCTGGAGGGGGGAGAGCAGGGGGAAGGGGGAACTAGATGGTAGATGCGCGAATATGTCACGTGGTAAAATTATTGTAATATTGCTTTAGCTCTGCCAATCTGTGTATTTACTGAATGCTTATTTACGATGCACGTCTTGCAATGCTTCCCGAATATTCTGTTGTACATGTTAATAATGTATAAGTCATTTTAGTGCTGTTTCCTGAATTAAAGAAATCGGTGAACTGCCGCATCGTATATCCATTGCACCGGAAAGCTAAGAAGGCGGCTGAATAATTTCCACAAGTCACCGATGTCAACCCTTGGATTTTCTTTCTATTATACCGCCACGACGGACATTCCCTATCAAGAAAGTTTATATGTTCTTTGATGAAGGGCTGTATTCCGTAGCTATCAAAATAATCACCCTTCCCGCTAGCATCGATGAAGATCCCAATCCAATGTGTTCCTCGCTTCCATGCAGGATCGGTATTTACAATTAGAGCGCTGGGGCGGGGGCAATTTTTCGGTAATTCATCCGCAGCAAACACACCCCTGAAAAAAGGGAGTGTCTCTTTATGACTGCTCAGGGCCCTCTCTAACTGAACACTGTCCATCTGTTAGAACGCAACTGTTTTCAAAGGATGAATGCCACCTTATTTCGTTTCTATTTATGTATGGTGGGTGGAAGCTAATGGGAACCCTGACCAGAGGGCAATAGGGATTCCACCGCTGGTGTTCTTTCTCCGGACTATCCCATGAATCCCAAGACCCCAGAGCGAGACCGCATATGCAGCAAACTGCCACATCACGTACTCCGGAATAGAAAAATCCGGCTTCTGCGAGCCGCTCGGTGTTCAGCGAAAATCTGTGCGAGGCCCCAGCGTAAGACTTTAAGTGAAATATAGTCGATGTTAATTTATCCTCTCCATTTTTCTGGAACCAATCAAGTAAATTGCTGCAATTACTTGCCGCACATACAAAATCTCTTTTCCGATGGCATTTATTACTGCAAACATCCTGAGAGGATTTATGTTTTAATTTCCTCAGAGGTGGACATCCCAGAATTTCCATATCAATCACTATTCTATACTTTAACACTCTTTGAAGAAAATCGCACTTTTCACGTCCTTTTGAAAACACAAGGTTGCACGCAGATAAATTCACGTGGAGAACGTACTTGAGATCATCATATTCTATATCCCCATCGTCCCATTGTAGTCCGTGATAGTTTTCGCGAAGCCACCGATCCTGCTTTAGGTCCTCGTCACACCTTTCTCGCCCTGTATATGGTGGTTTGAATAGCCAGGTTTTCAATTCCTGGGATCCCGCTTTAGCAATGGATAATTCTTTCACCACCAAGTCCCCCTTCCCTTTAAAACACTGAATGTCCACCACCGCAGTCATGATCACCCTTAAATAAAGCACCGGCAGAATGGGCTGAGTGAGGACCGGTGTTCTAGGAGGATCTAGCAGCGACTGAGTGGGAGACGAGCATATCATCGTAATAAATTCTTCATTTCCCCTACTTTTCCCCTTTTTTCAGTGTCTTATTTCCCCCGCCCCCCATACTCTTTGACATCGCATCCAATTCCTTAGCTGCTGTAATCCACGCCGACGTTTCGATGCCTATCAATTTCGAGAACGTTATTAAACTCTGCATAGACGAGGCAGTTTATAGTTTCCATCAAGGCATTTTTAAATCTAACTTCCAAGCGGAGACTCCCATGCCTTTGTAGACTCCAATGAGTCGAATTTGCTTCCAGATCGGGTGTCAAATCGAATGCTGTCAGGAAAAATCCGTCTTTATATTTATCTCTGGGGATACCATTGCCGTCATCTAAGAAATGAATACCAGTACCGGAGAACAAGGTGTGATATGCCTGAAGAAAAACCCCCGAGCCTGTAAAATCGGGCTGCAATGGCTTTGAAGGAATTTGAAGTCCGTCCATGTAAAGCGATAGGAATGTCAAATCAAAATTTTGAAAATTATATGGATTCTTCTTGAGATCCCCGTTGAATGCTGTGTTCGATACAAATCCTACTATAACACGCTTAGGAAGCTGGCCCATGAAAATATTGTCGATAGTTTTACTCTGTACGTCTCGAGAAATTGTGACTGTTTTTATGTCCACTCGTGTAATGGGGTATTTCGCTGTGGATTTCTCTAAAGCGCGGCTGTGCGCTATGAGCACCGACGGACTTATTCTTACTTTCCGCACTAGCAGAGACGCGTCGACTATTTTTACTGCTACGTTTTCATACTCCCTCGATGCCATTAAATTAAAGCCGACCTTTGACCTAACGAGTTTGAGTCGCAGTTCAACGCCGTTTAATAGGAATTTCTCTTGGTTGAATAAATCACAATGAAGATGTCCCATTAGTTCCACTAGCTTTCCATCTTCTGTGAACTCTCGGCGCTTTATAGCTCCTAAATTATGATGTGTATCGTCCATCATTCCGGGGGTGTCGTCATACCATAGCGCAGTCGTTAGGTGGGATGATTTGGCTGCAGGCCCGTAGTTGAGGAGTGTTTCTATGTAAGCTCTATAAGGGTATGTATGACTAGGCGGTGTGACAAGCTTCTGATTTAGAAATATATCAACTTGTGAGAATAAAGAATGTAGCCAGAGATTTGCCGGACCAATAACTGAATTATCATCAGGAGCCTGCACTCTTCGTTCGATTCGAGCTGTTATGTTTATGAGTGTGTGTGAGAGGTCCACATAATCATCCCCATGCCCTGCGACAACAAACTCCAAGGGAGCGTCGTCGGTCAGGGTGGAAATAGGCTTATAGTGTATCCACTGCCCATTTTCAATACTTGTCTGCGTTGGCGGGAGCGAGAATAAATCCAACTCTGTTTTCGTACACTCGCAGGACTGATTATGCAGGAAGGACATTTTAGGAAAATATATCTTTTCTTATGGTCTTTTTCCTTATTTTATTCTGCACGCGTCCTCTCTTCTTTTTAGGAGCACACGTCTTACTAGGACGGCGACTAGCAGTTAAATGAGTCTTGCGTTTGGGTGCCTTACGAGGATATCCAGCACCTTTCATTGTCTGAATTTTGTTTTCCACCTTTCTCACCAGATTTTCTCCTGACTCTAAAAGTCGCTTCCGTACCACTCTCTTAATTGGTTGTTGGTCGCTCGACACCATGTCACCCAGGATATTCACACCGGCACGGAGTGTCTCTTGCCCAATAGCACGGGCTCCACTTTTAAGAAGGGGAAGTACTGAACGAAACAAGCCTCCGAGAAAGCTCCCAATACCATGCCCTTTTTGGTAACTTACTCCTCTGTACACTGTGCTCACCCCGCTTCCTACCTGGCCTAGATAGTACCGTGTGTAGGGATCGGAATAATTACTCCTCTTTACCATGATCGACTCTTTTACGAAAGTGTAGTACTACGACTGATGTTCCATAAAGAAATGGCATGGGTTGTCCCGAGTGCGTCCTTAAATCTATTTCCACGGTCTCAAATTCCCTTTTTAATACTGGTAAGTAAAAAGGCCTGTTGAAAGCCTGGCTAATATCTAACCCAAATTTTCCCAGTTCGGCCATAGTGCTTACTATGCGCAAAAGAGGTGCTACGGTGTCACCGATTATTTGTGGTTCCACGATGTCGCAATACACAAACATTTGGGAAGGGTATCCAATGTTGAGGTCCGATTTTCGAACGGAATTTTTCTGCTTTACAATGTCCTCACCAGGCTCGAACCCCATCTGTAGAGAAAGAATTTCGGGCATTGTAATGCCGATTGTATTCCCAGCTCTAACTGAAACGCCTGTGTGTTCGTCGTATGCGAATCTGATCTTATTCGATACGGTAATGTCTTCCAGGATTTCGTTTATCGCTCTCACCAATTCGCCGACACCAGAATAATGATTGCGCGGTATTTTTCCGTAAAACTCGATCGCATTTCCAACGTGGTAAATAGCAAATTCCCGCTGCTTACCATAAACGTTACAGAGAGTCATTGGGAAATGAATATCCACAAGAGCCACCTCCCACTGACCCTCCAGGCTGATATTTTTCGGTAGGAGGCACGTAAATTTTGTCGTCGTATTATTGCTATAAGTGGACATTGAACCATTACTGGCTAGTGTCAAATAAAATCCTCCTGCCATTATGACTTTTTAACGGATGAAGCGGGTATCCACGAGTTAAACTTGGCGGGGTATCCTCGCCACTTGACAAATACTTCCTTTCTGACCCCTTTTCCCCGCGTCTCAAGTATTTTATCGATTTTGAATTTCCGAGATGGCGATAGAGCAACCTTCTGTAATTCAGGCTCGTAAAAAGTTCCCTCAATGGTTTCATCATCTAAGTCTTTTAGCACGTAAACCACCGGGTTACGAAGAATTACTTTTGAAATAATAAATACCTCCTCACTCCACTTCGATCTGTATCCCTTCCTAAAAGACATTACTTCTCTGCTAATCCGCACGTGATCCCCAGTATTTAGGGCGTGTTTATGACTCCCTCTTCTTCCATCCCCGTAAGTATTTTTCCACACCTGAAGAATGTTTTTCTCGCAAACATCCGCTGGAGGCATCTTGATAGTAGTATGCACGGCTCCGTTATATGAATCAACAATTTTCTGTAGAACGTCGATATATCTATTAGTGTTATTCTTGGTGAAATATCGCCACATCTTAGTTTTAAGAGTCCTGTTAAAGCGTTCAATTATAGCCGCTTTCGTGTCGGGATTGTTTGAGTGGTAGTAGCCAATCATTTTCTTCTTTAAAAACTCCTGAAACGTTTTATTTAAGAACTCCGTTCCTTTATCAGTCATAAGCTTGAGCGGTTTTCTTTTCGAGGTTTTCAGAATCTTCGAAAATCCTTCCGTAACGGATGCGCCCGTTTTGTAGCGTAGAGGTATAGCCCAGGCAAACTTACTGAATGTATCGATGACGGTAAGAATATAGTTGTAACCGTCATTCTGTTTCCTTACATTTTTCATAACATTTAAGTCCGCCTGCCACAAATCATCTATGTTGTCAACGAGATAATTGTTTCTCCTAAACTTCCGTTTCAAAGGCTTGTGTAAAGTATAAGTATCCTGCGTCTGGAGCCACTTTCGGATGCTGTTTTTCGTTGCATATCTCGGAACAGCCTTCCATAATTTGTCCACACCTGAAAAAGATGCGGGGTGTTTCGGATTGTAATAAATTTTAGATAGTGCACTAGCCAACGATGTTTTCATTTTTTGAATCTATAGGGAGTCCAACGAAAATTAGTTTTTCCCTTTTCAGGACCTAGAATAACTGAGGTGCTTCTGGTTCTCGTACGCTTCGGAGAAGTATTCTTTTCGTCAGCGTGTATTCCAGTGGAAGAAGCGTATCGTCGAATGATATCAAACCGCTGGTGATTACCTATAAATTCAGCTGGAACGTTTATCTCGGAGAGAAAATCCATGAATTGTGCGACTCCCACTGGATTTACATTTTTTCGCGCTCTCATTGTATCTCCTATAAGATCCGTTATGTTCGATCCGGGAATCGTGCCCCCTTTGATTGTAACGGTACCGTCGGGGCTCCATGACATTTTACCGGACGATACTATTCGATTAATCAACAGCTCAGCTTTTTTCTTAAATTTGCGGGGGACAGCATCGAGAACTTCTGAGCGAAGGGGAATAGTCGTTTCCACTCCTTTTTTCATATCATCTACCGATTCAATGTTTTCGCTCGTATTTTCTGTCAGAGGTAGGCTTAAAGGTCTCCTTACTTCACTGGAAAAATGTAGGAATCGCTGGAGACACTGCTTGTATAATTTCCACTTCTCGCTATCAGATATCGATGGCATATCCAAGATCCTTCTCATCTCGCGATCCAGCTCACTCAGAGTTTGAACGGTGCTGGTCATAGGAACGACCGGTGTCGCCATTCGTTGGATAGTTTCTTGAGGAACGAGAACCATTTTCTTTGCGTGCTCCATTACCGGACCAGGCTAGATAATACACTTCCTACTAGTGGTAGAATCAGCGGCAAAATGAAACCTCCCGACTGCACGATTGCCTTTTTCTTCTTTTTCCAGCAACCCTTCCCAGTAGCCAAATCGCGTAATACCTCTCTATGACGCGATAATCGTTTTTTCGTCACATCTGGAATATCTACGGCCCCCTTCAAAACGTTGTAAAGAATTTCACATATAAGTCGTACAAGCCCCTTGTCCGCCTCTTTAAGAATCGCCCGGCGCATAGAGGGCTTACAGCACGCGATGCAGCGCAGCGTGTTGACGTGTTTTTCGGTGCCCTGCGACATGTTGACTGTGTGAGCAATGTCGTACGTCCGCGTTTTATAAGCATGGCTAGTCTCTCCTACTTTTTAGGCTGGTAAAAGTAATGCATTAAATCGTCTGGAAAGATCTTCGTTCGATACCGGAATGCGTCGGCAGTTGCTTGTTTTAAGTCGATAAACAAGTACCCATGTGGCTCGGCTGTTGCATCGTCATATGCATCCTGCAAAAATTTTATATTTTTCGGGAAAATTTGTCTCGCCAGACTTAAGATCTGACTCCTATCTCGCGGGTTTTTAAAGTAAGCTATATAGTGGGTATTTAGCGAAATATCTCTCGCACCTCTACCTTGGTGAAAAATATTTTGCGTCAAGTGTATTATGCTAATATTTCTATGGTGACTTCCTCTAGAAAACAGGTCAACAACGATACTGCCGCAACTTTCGCCCATTAGGTCATCCAGTACCACCAACATTGCCTGGGCCTTATAAGGAATATTTTTTAAATCGGGAAGTCCTTCGTGAAAGGAGACGCCCATGCTTTTTAAGGAGTCATAAAACGGTTGCCATTCAGAGTAACACCACAGTATCTCCGTAAACGCAACATCGAACATTTCTTTCTGAAAGTTTATTAGACGGCTGGTGAACACCGTCTTACCACATGAGCTAGGTCCAGCTACGAGAGCGGCGAAGGGATGTTTCAACCGGAAGTCCATTTTACGACTAAGAATGATGAAAGGAGACACTTTGTTTTATCAGATATCCCGTGTCGCGTGAGTTTCGCCTGTAAAACGCACTGTACATAACGGACTACTCTTAGTAAAATTCCCAAACATCGTAAGTATAACTTATTGTCACAGACTCGCGATATCCGTTTCAACGCTTACGTGTTATAGGAATTCGCAAGCCCATCCACCGCGTCAAGGTGGTAGTCCATCGGAGGGAAAAATGGTGAAAATAAAATAAAAATAATAAACAGATTTAAAATAATTGATAATGGAGTATTGAGTAACTAAAAGTATGTGTATAATTAAAATAGGGTAGGATCTATAAAAAAAAATAAGCGGAATAAACAAATAAGGTAGGTATGTAAAGTAATTGGTGAAATAAAATTCAGTGATTCAAGAAATAAAATAAAGTGAAATTAAATGAAATAAAAAAAAATGCATACAGAAATCAAAATAGAAAAAATAAAAATGGTGAGGCAGCGTTTCTACTTCTCAGTTCCTCTCAATTTTCCGCTTTTTATAGCCATATGGTAGAGTGTTAAAGTCGCGATCTCGTTTCCTCTTCGTGTAAACCACTCTGAAGAGCTTTGTTTCCAGGCGCGTGGCGACGTCGTGCTTGCTTGTTCTGTAAATTCTCTGTTTATAGGACAGCCGTCGGCCTGGAGCATCTTCGAGGACCATTGATTTTAGCGTGTCAAAGCACACTACTCCATCGTTGGACGAGTTTATTGTGATACCGCGAACTTTACATACTCTCTTCTCGAACGTTGGATCGCATTTGGAGCGGACTATATATGCGTAATTCTTAGGTCCGCCGGAAACATATTCCGAAATGTAGCACCCTTCTCCAAAGGGGGATAACTCATCCGTCATATCACCCAAGTAATCTCCCACAGGGGGCATCCATTCTCCTGGGCGTTGGGTGAACAAAACCGAATCAGTGTCGTGGTAAATAGTTCTACGGTCTAATTTTTCTAAATACTTGTACAGCTCCAACCTGGCATGCGCCGTGGTGTAGCATGCTAGCACAACGTTACTGCTGGGAGCAGGAGATACGACTTCGGCGGTCTCTTCCCAGTGGGCGTAGAGGAGTTCGTCATTAATCTCAACCAGCCTTAGCACTTCTGTATTCGGACTGGAAAGTAGGGTGTACAAATCATCAAGCTTTCTTATCACGCTCGTGTGCGAGAGATTATCGCGCTGCCCTAGCTTTCCCCAAAACGAATTTAGGCACATCTTCGCTAAAGAACGTTTTCCAGCGTTATATTCGACGTTGTTTCGGTCCAGGGCGACTCCTTCTCTTTCGAGAAACTGAGTCAAATATCTCTCCTTCGCTTCATCAGTAGTACACCATGCAGGCCACCCGCTCGCTTCTTGCTTAATCCTCAGGAATTTATCAATATAACTGGAGAAAAGTCCTCCCTCTCTAGTTATTCGGGAATACTCGGTGACTTCGTAATTCCAGGCCTCATGTATTTTCAATAATTTGTAGCCTAGTGTGATTGCCTTTTTCACTTCAACGGTCACCCAGGTGCCCTTTAAGGCTCTCTCTGGTGCATCATGGGTGCACGAATCCTGATTCTCGCTCAATGCACAGGTGCGGCAAAGAGGGAAGAATAGCTTTCCGTTGGCCTTCATGGGGAGAAGTGGCAAGTAAAGACCATCGGGAGGGAGAATGTCGCATTTTATTAGTCCTTCAATATTCTCCAGAGGCGGACAGTCATCACCCACATACACAGTTGGATGTCCAATCGGATATGATTTATACTTATTAACGTATGGGTAGAGTGAGCAGATGTCTATATATTTTATCTCCTCCCCCATTGCCTCGTTCACCTTGTGATACAATCTAATGGCGTTTGTTCTTCCGCCGTAAAAGCCATCACGAGGGTTTAGAGGAGCAGTTTTAAATATTGGATGGTCTCTAACAAATCTTCCCAAAGCGCTGTCACTATCTAAGTCCCTCTGGAACTCGCACTCCCACTTCTGAATTACCTTGTATCCCCTCTCTTCGAAAAACTTCATTCTTGTCTCCGTAGTTTCCAGCCTGGACTGCATTGTTTCAGATTGTTGGTTGTGTATTGGTTCAAGCCTATTTCTGAAACATTTAGGACAGCCGTGGTAAAAACACCCATGAAATTCAAATATTTCTTCACAAGTAGCCGTTTTCCTATACCCATCGACTTTCCTCCCAAGCACCTTTACCTCCCTGCCATTAGCAGCATGACAAATACTTATCCCTCGTCGTCTCTCCTCCACGATTAGCCATAGAATGGCTTTCTGAGATTGAACGTCCCCCCACCGGTAGCCACCCGGAGGGATGATAGCTATCTCTCCTGCTCTGAGGTGATTCTTTCTGAAAACCCGCATGCAAGCGCTGGCTATTGTTAATGCTTCTCGGAAAGGGTCCGTGTCGTTTAGACTTAGGAAGTCACTACGGAATTTACTGCAGGCCAATCGCAGGATGTTCACATCTTGAATGCAATACGATTGAATTTCATCGGCCATTTTAAAAACATAATTTGCAGCAAGCATCGCGTTATACCATGTTTGGAATTTAGTAGCGTCTTGCCTGGTCATCCCATCGACACCATAGTCGGACGCAGGTGGCATTGGTCCCTCGTAATATCGGTTAGCGTGGGTATTAAAGAGATGCGGAAAGTAACCCTTCGACAGAGAATCGCCCAGTCCGAGTGCCGAAGGGAGCTTAGACAATGGCATTGGCAGAAAGTTTAAGGAGTCGATGAACTTTACCCCTTCATACTCAACACACATCAATTTTGCCCCTGTCGATATTATTTTGGGCTTCCAATTCATCTTCTCCACCATGGTCTTAATTACGAAGTGGCTATCGTATCCTTTTGCATAGTGTGCTATGCAAATTAGCTCTGTGAAGCCCTTCTTTCTCAGCGCCACTATGCTTTTCAAAAAAGAGAGAACGGGATCAGAATTGTTGAATATCAGCTGCCTCTCTCCGCACTTCGAGCATCTCTCAAGAGAGTCAACGTCAATGCATCTCGCACATGCCTTTTGTGCAACCAAGAAATTCGGGGTGTGGAGAAAATGACCCTTCTTTCCAGGAAACGGGGTGTCTTGTCGACACTCAATATCATAAAAGATAAAAATAACTTTTTCCATTGAGCTCCCTTTTCGCGTCACCACCGGTGACATGTAGCAGTTCTTCCCCGATTCGTGTCTGCTCTTACACGCATGGCAAAATATCTCTCCACACACGTGTTTCCTCTTAGTAACAACTAGGTTGTAGACTTTTTGGCAGAGAGTGCAGTATTTAACAATCTCACATGGTGATTTACCATTTCTCCTTCTCTCTAGATGCCTCGCAAAGCATGCGACTCCATAGAATTTTCTTTTGCAAGAGTCACACGCAACGGTGGGTGTGCGCGAGTCGCATGATGGAGCTGTCAGGCATCTAGAACATTCCATCGCGCATTTATGTTCGTACTGATGAGCGTACCCTATTCTGCATGGCCTGCAGTAGTAGTCACAGCTGAAGGCGCCCGTGAGTGAGGCAATATAATTGAAGTGTTTCTCCCCATATATTAAATCTATGTGTTTGCGAGAACTTCCATCTGGAGCAGGCGTCGATGGACCTTCGAATATGACTTCCTTGCCTTTACGATCCCCGTACACGGTTATTTTGTAGTTCTGTAGATGATCCTGGAAGGCGGTGAGATGTTCGAGCCCTCCTCCGGCATTCGTCAGATCAACCCCTGACTCTTCGCACAACGCTTCAGCACGCGTAGTCTGCAACCCTCCGCCACGCTTTACAGCCTTAAAAATCAGGGCTGTGTCCACATGCCGAGAGATGCCCACGCAAATAGCTCTAGCTAGGCATAGATTGTCGCGATTGGAAATGACAATGATCGATCTTTTGACGCTGCAGAACTCGTCGAACGTGCATAGTCGGTTCTTATTCCGTCTAGCGCCCATCGGCATTTCCACATATGTGAAAGTAATATGTAACACGCCATTTACTAAAAAGTTCTCATTGGACTGGACCACTTTTTCAATTCTTTTGTAAATAACATCCGTAGAGAACTGGTCCACCCGTCGATAGGAGATGTATATGGGACTTTCAGGATTTTCGGAGTTGCTAATACTGAGTCCTGCCTTGCAACTCGGTGGTATGCCACTCGTGAGCTCGGAAATGAGAGCGCCCAAAGAGGCATGAAACCAGTCTACTGGGTCTTCGTTCTCGGGCACGGGACGTAGCACACATGCAATCTCTCTACCGCGAAGCCGAAAGCTTCTCAGTTGACTCCGATTCTCGGAAATTATAATGAAATATTTATTTTCACGCTGCCCGCCCGCCTGTCTTTTCAGGGGGAGATCTAAGAGAGGCTCCGCCAGCCCTTCTTCGTTCACAGAACTGTCTAAGGGGTTCATCGCCTTATCTTCCTCCTCCACTGCATTAAGATATGGCAGATCCTGACTTTCAAATCGTATGAGATCGTGAGAAGGGGCATTCTGTTCAGCAGGAACCTTCTCACAGCACTCCTCCTCGTTCCATAACTCCCCCGTTAATAGATCTAGATCCGACGCTGTATCAGGAATGAATATATTTTCCAGAGACTTCAGAGTCTGCGAATCGCAAATAAAATCACTCTCCTCGAATCCGGACGGAACACCACATGGAACGGCATCGGGTTTCAAATTTTCTATTTCTTCGGGAGCGAGATTAAAAATGTTCATACATGGCGCGCTTAATTCCTCAAAACCAGGTGGTGGTTGGATGGTAGTGCTTGTGGCATCCGCTGGTAAATCGCTAAACTCCCCGTTTCTTGAAATTGAAGTTTCGGAGGTGGATGCGCATTCAGCGTTCTTAACATCCTCCACGAGTCTAATAAAATCGCTCATGTCCACTTCCTCCCCAATTTCCGTCATGCGATGAACTAACCCGTTCAATGCGGCATTTAAAAGGGAGACGTTGTTATATGCCCCAGACCGGTGTGCGCGAATTATTTCACCGGCCGGCACGAAACCGAAGATCGCATCCATTGCGTTTATTCTCTCTCCGGCAAAAGTTAGAAAACTCCAAAATAACAACTCACGGGTTTAACCAGGGTCTGGAGCTTTCTCAACGACGAACGGGAAAACCAGGCGCCTTTTGGAATCTCCGGAGATGCTCCTCTGTCGTCAGTGGTGATGAGTTCCGCAGCGGGCGATTGCTGTTCGAAGTACGTCGTAGTAATTATCCGCTCCGATAAATCACACTCTAGTATTCTCTGGATCCTCTACGCAGAAGCAGAAGTTAACAACGCCAGAATCAGGAATGACTCCGCAGACAAGTCCGATAGTGTTTTTTTGGTGACAATATTGACGCTGGAATGCAGTATGGCTACGAAGTCGTCGTAGATGCACAAGTAAGAGCCACTATCTGCCGATTGTAAATAGCCAAATGAGGTAACAACTCAAAGCAGTGGCCCTTTTATGAAATAACGATGTGTCAAATAGCCTTTTAAGCGGTTATTGGGAGGTAAACGACTCTCCCGATTTAAAACTATATGTATAAATATATTCTCACGATAGTTTTTGGATCGTTTCGTCGTTAAGACTAATTGCATCAATCATAGCACCTAAAAGGCACGGAAGTAATAACAGATAATCAAGGAATTTTCCTATCTCTCTCTCTCTCTATCTCCCTCACACGTGCAATTCCAATAGCAATCTCCCACTCGGAGGTCCTTACTGCGAGGTCAGAGACTCCAATGCTGTATAATGGAAGCTCTCTGAGACCTAGCCGAATTTATTTACACTGTCATCCCTCGAGGGACACGCTGAAAATACACACCCATAGTTTCTCCTAATTGCTACACAAAATTTTCCCACCATTTCCAATTCTCCTCGTGATTATGTCGACTGATCACACATTCCTATCTACGACACTATAGCGTAACCAGCAAATGAGAGAAGTTGCAGAAATTGACAAATGGCATTCGTGCGACCGCGTAGACCCTCCTAACGAGGTTCTGATAGACATCGGAAAGGGACGGACGAACGCTCTCTCTTTCTCTCCCCCTCTCTCTCTCTTCCAACCTCTTCTGCACGCTGATTGGCCGAGGGAGCTCGTCTCCTTCGCGATTTTTCACGCGGATTGTTGGGACGTCAAGAAAAGGTTCATTCATCAACAGCTCCTTCACGGCTGAGTTTCTTTCCACAGCTGAACTACATCACTATGAACAACTCGAAGGAGCAGAATTACACTGCCGAGGAGATCGATCGTGAGGTAGGCAAATTGCAATTTCATTATTCGGTGATAATTTTGCGAGAGTAATTTCTTTCCAATTTGATGCTCAATTACTTCGCACATTTGGTAATGGTGAATTTAATGAAATATTTATTTCAGATCCAGGCCCTCGACCAGTATTCATGGGATTCGGACTACTCGGAATATGGAGAGTCACCGCCGGCTGAGGAGTTCCGTAGCTCCACCCCTATCACCGCTGATCGGGATTTTCCATCGGGCTTCTGGTCCCCGAATCAAACGGTGGCATCTTCCATAGACGGGGTCAACAGCTCTGCAGACACGGTTATTGTCGGCATAACAACCGATGTGCCAGAAGAAGCCGGGGTGTCCGATACAAGCGCCGGGAGTCAGAGCAGTCTCCAGCTACTACCAGCGGAGCTAATCATCTCACCTACCCCAAGTGAGTGCAATTGTGTGCCGTGTCACCAGTGTGTCTTCCACATAGTGGGGGAGGTGTCAAAAAAGTATCGGACCATATCAAATAGTATCTCGACAGTGTCGGAAAATGTAGGTGATATTGGCATCTCCCCCTCGTGCTATTGTGACCAGTGCGATGCGTGCAAGAACAATTTATTACGGAAGATTGTTCACGGTTATGGTGAATGCCTAAATGAATTTTTGTAAAACAAATTTAAAGATAACACTTAATAAATTGATCGAAAGAACTCTGCCTTTCATTCCTTCATCATACCACCAAGTTCCCCCACATGCGATGCCTTTCACCCCAGTTGGTAATTTTAAATGTACATGCGGCTCGGAAATGACCACGCAATGGAGGACCGACAAGAGAAGCGGCCACTAAGACGGGAAGAAAAGGTAAAGGTACTCTTACGACGATGACATTCCCCCCGCGGCTATCACGTCTATTTACATGCTCTCTTACCGACGTGTAAGTACCTAATTAACGATTGCTATCGACACCTGAGTATCGGTAGGGAAGGGGGCACCGGCTGAGTTGGGTTGAACAATAGAGGAACGCGGAGGGCTGGGTTGCCTACGGGCGAAAATTTCCCTCCCACCCACAAGTTCCATATTCCCGGAGAAGGACTGTGAACTGCCCCACCCCCCTAGTGACGGATTAGCTGGGTTTATCCAGGGTGGAAGCCCGGAGGGTTGGGTTGCATATGGCCGAAAATATCCCTCCTCACATGTTCCATACTCCCGGAGAAGGTCTGTGAACTCCCCCCACCCCCTCATGGGGTCAATGAACTCCCCCCACCCCCTCTATTAATAGGGAGGGGATTAATTAGCTCCCCCACCCCCTCGTTCCAAGGACCCGGTGGTAGTAGTCGCGCTCATTTGTCTAAATATCCCTTGCTAGTGATTTCGCCCAGTGGAAGAGGGCTGTAAATATTGCACCTTATTTGAAACCGGTCATGTCAGAACATAACCAAACCTTAGCTCTTCAACAGCTTGTGACAAAGTCTTTGCAAGACTTTTAGGCAAGCGCCCTTGAAGCTCATAATAATAGCACGTACCTACTATATCGTCCAACCATGGAGCCGGCGATACAGTTTTCAAGTAACAACTTCAACATAACAACTTTTTATGATTTATTACACATGGCTAATTAAGCACGATTAGCCAATGGTTAACTTCATTGCATGCATAATATATTCCCTTATTGAAATTTTCCGCACCGTTTAATTTTGTTCAGTGCACATACCCTTACAAAAATATTCTGGAAATGTTGTGCAGAAGAGTCTTCAGATTACTTTCTTAAGGACAACGGACGATGTTGAAAGTGACGATTAGCATACATGTGTCAAATGGTTCCACATAAAACAATGATTTCTACAATGCATATCAATAGACTGTCCTTTCATCGGTGGGGTGGGAGTAAGGAGGAAGTTGTTCACTGCCACCTCTCCCCCTTCCAACCTGACGTCTGGGTCAACCCCTGAGCCTAGAAGCACTTTTTCCCAATCCAACATTGTTTCCCAATCCAGGCGTTGAACTTTGTTACCCTTTCCCGGCACTCCGTTCTAGTCCAATCCATCCACATTTTAGAAATTTCCTTTGCTTTGTAAATGGACACGTAGTACCAACATACCGCGATACCATTCACATCCCATTCGAAAACCCGCCAGTGAAATGCGCCGCCAGACAGTGCTGCCCTCCTCTGGCCGCAGTCATCTCCAAGCCTGCCACACTGACAAATGCCAGACGCTCAAGTCCAACAGATGTGGTTGGTGAGAGCACTCTGATTGTGTGCACGACTATTTCGTTTTCCTGCTCAGTCCTTTTAATTTGTGATATGTCTCGTTGTGGTCGTCATCTGTCTTTGGTGCTCCTTTCACAGTTTTGAAGTCGAATTGGGAATGACAATAGATCTTCGTCACGGATAGTTGTGGAGGTACGTATTGTAATCTGTTCGACGCCGTTTAGATCGTGATTTCGAGAAGAAGCATTTGAGACAGCTGGAAAGTTTTGTCAGTACCTCGCGTAGAATTTGCCGATGTTAGATTTTTGGAGTTAAGAGACTTCTGGGCGAATACTCATATTAATACAAGTGATTTTGTTAACTAGTCATTAAGGTTGTCCTTAAAATTCTGCATCAGGAATAAGTTAATATAGTAGCACATAATGTTTGTTATAATTGCAGTTGTTGACGTTTCCATCCAAAGGCACAGAATTGAGGAAATCAACCTTTCAGATTCCAAGAAGTGGAACGCGAATCAAGATCAGTTGCAATAATTTCATTGTTGGCCAACAAAATCATAAACTTTCTAAAAAATCCCATCATTTGGAAGACAAGCGTATGAAATGGTTGCAACATCAGCCGAGAACAGGGTAAAGGAGGAGGATAATCACGTGCCAGGGGTTGCTACTGATATTGAGGAAGCACGTGATGATAAGGTAATAATTTTATTATAGGATGAGGGCTTCTTTTTTGTTTGTGTGAACTGAACTTCAGCCCATGTCTTGGATTTTAGCTTGTGTTATGCGTAAATTTATATGAATCGCATCGAGTGATTTGTTTGGCTTCGTTGGTGATTGAGGACAGCGTTCACAACATTGCGACCATATTAGACAAGACGAAACCTGGCTCTTTTGAGTGTTTTCACAAATTGTGTCGTCAGTATATAGTGGGGGGTCGCGGCGGGCTACGGACCGGATGGTCCAGGGGGGCAGATCTGTGGTGGGGGCGGTCCATCCACACTCAACCCCCACCCCTCAGCTATGATCTAAACGATACATATCGATAGGCTGTATTGGGGTGGGGGTAAGGAGGGCAAGACTGGTGGCGACCCCCCAAACCTGACGTCAGGGTCCACTCCCGGCTGATGCCTCTTTGTACACCCCACTTAAAATCCTTGGGTTGCGATTTTATGACTGTCGGAACTTCGTGGGATAATTCTGGCGGCCTAACCTGAATATGTGTGAGTTTCCCACCCCTGTGTTCACTTCTAGCTCTCCTGTCATGTATTATTAAATCAATGTTCAGGTTGGAGTTAACAAGCGAATGGTGATAGTCCATATTAGTTCTCCATTTCCCTCTCTCGGGCCTGTGACTCGACACCCATAGCCCTCCCCGCACAAATGTGGGAATACCGGGTAAATTTTGAAGTAGATATTGTGTAATTACATCGGAGCATTATTTTTTTATGTCTACCTCTTGGAGCTATCTATGTGTTTATGTTTGTCATCTTAGCAATGATCTTGTCACCGAGACCAAATGGTCCTTGTTCTCTGCACCTCTCGCGAACTGTTTCTGGATTTCTCTCTCTTGGGGATCGGTTTGGTGAGTCCCAAGGGCCTGCGCTCGAATCCCAGCCAAGGTGGATTGTTCATTGGTTGGAGTGCCACTTGGCACATTCAGTCCATCGGTTGGGGCCTTTCCTTAAGATCAGGCTATGTGCTGGGTTTCTCTCCGCCTTTGCTCCCTGGAAACTCCCAACCTTGACCCAGCCGTTCTCTGTTCCGCAGATAACCTCAGTAGTCGGTCGCCTCCTCCTAACAACCGCGTTTCTTTTTCTCTCTGTACCCTGTCCAAATACTGCATCCTTTGTGATCTTCCTCCTCTCATAGTCCCCTCCTGGAACATCTTCCGTAAACGTACTCCACAAGTAGTCAAATTGTTTTACTTGATCTATTTCCTTATTCTGTTGTAAGTGTGGGTTGTCACATGTTTTTCCATTTACTCACCTCCATCGCCTTTGTTTACATGGTATTTATTTTTAATTTGTATTTTCTGAATGTTGTAGATAAAATGTAAAATTTTGTTCCTTTTTTATCCAAGTCCCCTGTAACTACAGCATGCCAACTCATTTTATTTATATTCCTCTCATTTCTTCCTCCTTATCTCTCTCTTGACTATACTGGATGAATGTGTTGCGTAAATATGGCAATAGTGGACACCCTTGTCTCATTCCTCCTCTTTATTTAGCCTTCTTTTCAGCTCCTTATACCCTTCACTTTTTTCTTAATTGTAATCTGTTTACCATGAATAATTACGAGCTGTGCCTTCTATTTGCCCTGAGGAGGCTTTAAGCGGGTTTTAACTCTTTCGTGGACCAATTTTAATGTCCCTAACATGGAACAATTCATTCACACATCTTTTTACTACTTCCCTTTTATCTATTGTATTCTATTTAATTAGTTTTTTTTTTTAAAAAAGATTGCAGTATATCTCATGTAATGTATTATCGTATAATGTATCCATGGCAACTCCTTCTTCTTTGTGAAACACGAAGGACCATTCTATTGGCTACATTATACTTACATGACAGTTTTTGCACTTCCATGTAGTTGTAATCCCTTTTCCTGATGCTGTACGTTATTGGTGAGACTTTGTCTCTGAACACAAATCTCTGTTTCGAGCTCCTAGTTTAATCATTTTATGCAAATGATGCAATGAAAATACAATTAGTGTTTCGCATCTCTCACGACTAGGGGCCCAATTATTGAAATTGTGCGATAATTCTCTTGTGTGCTAATCAGCCGTTATCACGTGCAAAACATCTCAGGTGGTCAATTCCTTATAGTATGCAAATGTTTTCATAAATTTATCAAGTGGATGTAGAGCACAGGATTATTTCTCTTTGCAGTATTTTGTTTCCAAAGCGGAGAAAATTAGACAATCCCATCACTTGAGAGTTCCAGGAAAGGAAAGTATGGGTTTGAATGCATTAACACAGAAAGATTTCAGTGTGTGATGGACGACTAGCTTTCTTCTGGTGGCCCTTCACTCTGAAGGTCAAGCGAATTGCTTGTGCGATCCAGAGGGAACGTAACGCACACTCACGCCAAAGAGTGGTGCTCATTCTTAAGCAGCATGAGGTGGACAGGGTGCAGAGGCACTTACACAACGGCAAGTTGGTCAGCAACCACCAGGAAGGAGAACTCCCACCTTCTACATTCAGCCGTCTTCCGACCCCCTCCAACTGTTTTCCAAACACCTCCAACTGTTCCGGAGGTGGAATGTTTCTGGAAGGACTTCTAGGAATCCACAAAGCCATTCAATGAAGGTACTCCAGCCATTGCCCACTTTAACCCTCTCCCTCCTAACTCGGCCGAAACTGGCCGTATGGCGTTCTCTGCCTTCTCGCCAAATTTAAATGCCCGATATCTGGACTATTAATTCCCGTAGTGGCACCAGCAGTGCTCCTAAGTTCACATCTCTAAATATAGGTTATAACCTCTGAAACCCTTTTGTCAAATTTACTACAGAATTTGTTAAAAATGCATTATTAAAACTAATAGACATACCTCCAGGTTCAAAGCTTATGGTTTATGGCTGGCCTCCATTTCTTCAACGACTAATCTGTGGCACTCAAAGTACAATCCTACTTTACACAATGACACCTACATCTACATCTACACGATACCCTGCAAGCCACCGTGAGGGTGTGTGGCAGGGGTTGAAGATCACCAAGCATGCACTACTAACGTGCAAACAAGCAACTAAAGTGTCTCATGCAACTAGATTGTTAGTATCTATAGTATTTGAGGGGTTAGTACATGCATCATGCACTACAGACTACTCTAAAATATTTCCCCTACCTATCCCTTTGCTTGCTGCCTATTCTGTTCTCTTATAGTACGGGGGAAAAATGCCATTTTGAATCTTTCGGTACGACAATCTATCTCTCTAATCTTATTCATCTGGCCGAATCTAGCATAATACGCTGGTGTTTTTAATATGTGCCTAACATCTTCAGTAAAGCTATCCGATTGAAATTTCTCTAATAGATTTAATCTGTACTTAAACCTACGCTCTGATAATGATTCCCACCCTAATTCTTGTATTAATTCTGAAACGCTACTCAACGTATCGTGACATCTTTTAACGAACCTAGCTGCTCTACGCTGCACACTGTCTAGCTCTCTGATCAAACCTAATTCATTCGGATCCCATACACTGGCTGCATACTCAAGGTGTGGCCTAACTAGTGAAAAGTAACATCGCTCTTTTGTCTTCTCATCACATTTCCCAAGTACTCTTTTTATAAATCCTAGCTTTCTCTTCGCTCGGCCGCATATTTCCCTTATGTGTCTTCCCCACGATAAATCTTTAGTGATTGTTACACCTAAATATCTTACGGTTTCAACTTTTTCGATCTTCGTGTTATTAATTCTATATGATCGCTCTATCGAATTATTCCTCCTCCAAAAATTGATAGCTACACACTTTTTAAGGTTGAGTTCTAACTGCCATTTGTCGCACCACTCTTGAATTGCATCTAAATCCTTGCTAAGTGATTTCGTGTCCTCTTCGCTTGATATACCCCTGTACACCACCGCATCGTCTGCAAAAAGTCTAAGGTTACTACTAACTACGGTACCCAAATCGTTTATGTATAAAAGAAATAGAAGCGGACCTACTACGCTACCCTGGGGAACTCCCGATGTGACTTCGATTGTGTCCGACATGATACCATCTATGACAACCCTCTGCTCTCGCCCACTTAAGAATTCTCTTACCCAACATACAACGTCTTTATTTATACCAAAACTCTCTAACTTCAAGATTAATTTATCATGAGGAACTTTATCGAATGCCTTTTTGAAATCTTAAAATATCGCATCAACTTCAGTACTGTTTTCGCCGTGGACTAAAATATCGTGTAAGAATAAAGCTAATTGTGTCTCGCAAGATCTACCTTTCCGGAACCCATGTTGGCTGTTTATGAGCAATCCCTGGCTATCCATGATCGAACCTACTACAATGTGCTCAAATATCTTACAAGAGATTGACGTGGCTGAAATGGGTCTGTAGTTACTAGGTTCTTCCCTATCACCTCTTTTAAATATAGGTGTAATGTTAGCTACTTTCCAATCCTTGGGTACTGTGTGGTTCTGTAGTATTTTATTGAATATTATTTCTAGATGGGGCTATTTCAGAAGCTAATGTTTTATATACTCTGGAGGGAATTTGATCGGGACCTGGTGATTTGTTTTTACTAATGCTTTTTAACTGCTGCTCTATTCCGCGACATGAAATTTTTATTTCGGGCATTTGCTCACTGAAAGTGTTCGGTGGTGGTTCCACTGCGTTGTGTGACAATCAGTTGAATATGCTTTGGAAGAAGGTGTTTAAAGTATTGGCTTTTTCTACACTGCTGGTAACTCTAATTCCTTTATCATTTTTAAGTGTGTGCACTGTGGACCTATTTCCCTGAAGCTCTCTCACATATGACCAAAATGCTTTAGGATTGCTATCTAAATATTCTCCTAACATCTTGCTCTTGAAATGTGATAATGCTTTCCGACATGATTTCCAAACTCTGAAGAAACTCCTTCCAAATGCCACTCAGTTCTGACCATGACTTCCTTGACTGCAGATCAGCAGATGATACTGTGAGAGAAGTGGACAGAGATGTTTCCCTTAGTGATACAGAGTGTCCAAGCTCTTCAGACGAAGCGGAGGAATTGCTTGAATGTGCCAGTTCTGGTGAAATTGATATAGAAGAGGATGATACTCCCAGAGTCAGTGATGTGGCAGGTGATAATTCACTCCGCCCTAAATTGGAACATTCATTTCAGTACGAAGTTGCACATGCTTTTGTTGGAGGAAGGGGGCCAAAGAACGACTTACCCATAGGATCGAATGAATTAGATTACCTATTTGAAATGTATCTTAGCAGGGAAAGGTTTTTTTCACAGAACAGTAGGAAATGTCAATAAATATGCAGAATATTGCCAATGACGGGCAGGAAAAATATATAGGCATAGGGTTGACGTTACTGATGAGGAAATTAGGTCATATTCGGGAGTTTTAGTATATGTGAGGGTTTTTGACCTGCCAGAAAGTGAAGACTACTGGAGAAGTCATGAAGTAGACTGTCCCCTGATTCGACAATCCATGACTTACAATAGGTTTACAGGCATAACAAAATACTTACACGTAAGTGATATCATAAAAGAGAAGAAGGCAAGTGATGTTGGTTTTGATATAAGTACTTCAAAAGGTGAGACCAATACTAGATGTTTTGGAGTGGTAGAAATATATGTTTCCATTTGTGGTAAACACAGCCATTGTAAATAGTTACATACTTTATGGAGAAACAAATGCTCCCTCAACCTCAAGGCATGGGACCAACCAAAAGGATTTTGGGCTAGCTCTATAGAGACAGATGATAGGGAACTACTCCTCTCGCAAGATACTAGGCCCCAAAAGAACCTACACTTGTGCCTCTAGTTTTCCGATGACTCCCCACCAACTTGTAAAAATTGACGGAAGAAAAAGAGTGTGTGCTTGCTGTAGTACCCAAAAACAGAAGACAAGAGCTGGAAGAGTGTAGAGACCTCTTGGAAATGTCTTCAATGTAATTTGCCACTGTGTAAAGTAGGATGGTACTTCGAGTACCACAGATAAGTCGTTGAAGAAATGGAGGCCAGCCATAAACCATAAACTTTGAACCTGGAGGTATGTCTATTAGTTTTAATAATGCATTTTTTACAAAATCTGTAGTAAGTTTGACGAAAGGGTTTCAGAGGTATATATTTATTCCTATTCCTAGATGCAAGGCTGTGGTCACACCTGGGCGAAGCCAATAGCGATATGCATGGGCAAAGAGTTAGTATACAGTTAAAATTTGGTGAGAGGAAGTTAAATGAGAAAGTTACAGAGATGTGAAGACAACAGAGTTCCATATGGTCTGCCGTAGCCAGGCGCCGCGGTGAATGGCGGGCGTTACACATTCTTTTTTACGCGTATTTTTCTTTCATAAATGAAATATTACCTCTGGCAAACTTTTTTAATTGGTAGAGGAGGTTTGGGTCTACAGCATATAAAAAAATGAGAGCAAAAAATGCTTGAAGATTGAAGGGATCAATTTCCAAACGTATGTTTTAAAGCTGAGAAGCTTGAATATCTTTTCAGAAGAAAGTCAGGAAGAACTGGTTAACAATTCTTCAAAATATGCGACTACAACTTGTACTAAAATGGACATAGATATTGAAAGCAGGGGACGCAAGCGTGTTAAGGAAATGATGCCACAAGAAAAGACCGAAGACGCAGGCTTGACTCCACTGCAGGAAGTGAAGCATTCTATGTTTGAGTGCATTGATAAGTTTCTTGTAGAGCTAAAAGCTAGATCAACCTCAATGGAAAATGTTTACAAACAGCTTGCTGCTGTTTATCCGATGAATCTTGTAAAAGCAAGTGATGACCAACTCCCCCTTCTAGTCCAGCAACTAACAAAAACATTTGATGATTTTGAGAAGGAAGAAATGGTGCCAGAAATCATGAGGCTTCGAAGGCCTCTACAGGCTTCAGGGATTTCAAAAGATGATGCAGTGTCATGGTCCGCTTGGAATATGCTGCAGTTCATTATCGAAATGGATTTTCAAGAGTCGTTACCAATGATTTGTGAAGCCCTAAAACTATTTTTGACTGTGTGTGTGTCTGTCTCTTCAGGTGAAAGAGGTTTTTCTAAACTTAACTAAAAGCTATATTTGTTCAACAATTGCCTTGCAAGTCTAGCCTCCATATCAATAGAGAACGCTGTTGCTAAGAGAGTAAATTTTGATGATATAATAAAACAGTTTGCATAGGTAAAACCTAAGGAATGTTTTGCTACTACTCGTGTTGGTCCAGTATAACCTGATATTGGAGAATTGTCAGTTTCGGATTGGTGAATTATCAGTTTCTAGTTAGATTAGTGTACATACTATATGCATTATTTGTACTTATACATATTGCATTAGTATAGATACTATAATGTTGTCGCAATGTTAACTTCTTTATGAAGAAATTACTTTCATCAACTGCAATGCAAGACATTACATCTGAACTGAATTATGATATCGACAATGACAACAATGTCTTGTGCACAAAAAAAAAAAATATATATATACGTATAAAAACATTCTAAGCTCTTAGCAGTGCAACCAACACAAATTTTAATTAATATAATTTAACAAATGCAATGCATAATGCAGCATGTGGGAAATTGGAGAATGTTAAGATGGAGATGGAATGGACTGGGAAATGAGACATGATGGGAATGAGCGAAATGAAGTGGGCTGGGGCCGACGACTTCTGGAGCGACGATTACAGGGTGATTTACTCAGGAGATGATGAGAAGATAGCGGGAGTGGGATTCATACTGAAGAAGAAATGGTCAATATGAGTGAAGTCCTACTGGCAATATAATGAAAGGATTCTGATGATCAAATTAGAAGGAGAACATATGGACACAGTGATAGTGCAGGTGTATATGCTGACATCGAACCACTCTGAAGAAGAAATGTATGAGCAACTGGAAGAGGTCCTAGACACAGTAAAAGGAAAGGAGAACCAAATAGTTACGGGAGATTGGAATGCAGTTCTGGGAGAGGGCCGAGAAGGAAGTAGCGTGGGTGAGTTCGGTTTCGGAAAAAGAAATGCCATGGGAGAAAGGCTGGTAGAGTTCTGTAAAGAAAAGAACATGGTAACAGCAAACAGCCTCTTCGAGCAACATCGGCGAAGAAGATATGCATGGAAGATGCGGGGGGACAGAGGAAGATACCAGATAGACTACATCCTTGTCGGAACGAGATATAAAAACAAAGTTGAGTAGTGCAAGAACTACCCTGGAGCAGATATAAATAGTGATCATAACCTGGTGATTATCGACAGCTGCCTGCGATATAAGAAGGTGAAGAGAATTACGAAGGAACATAGATGGAACGCGAAGACACTGGAGGAAAAAGAAGTAGGAGAAAGGTTCCCCTCAGCCATTGAAGCAAAACTAGAAGTGAAGGAGACAACCATTATGGGAAGATGGAAAGAAATAGAGAAGATCATTACAGAGGTAGCAGATGAGCAACTTGTGAGTAAAGAGATAGAAACGAAACGGCCATGATAACAACCCAAATAAAAGACCTCACAGCGGAAAGAAGAAAATACAAGAAATCAAGAAATGAAACTGAGGAGGCCCAATATGAGAAGTTGAGAAACCAAGTAAATAGAGAGTGCAAGAAAGCCAAGGAAGAATAGATAGAAAACTGCTGCAAATAAATAAATAACATAATGAAAGAAAATGCAGAAATGGCTTATAAACTGGTGAAGAGACAAGTCAGAGAAAGGAAAAGATCCCACAACATAAGAGACTCAAATGGAAAAATACTCTTAGAACAGGAGGACATAGGGAAGAGATGGAAGCAATGCATCGAAGAGCTCTATTAAGCACCCAAACCACTGGAAGCCGACTTAACGGAAGATGAAATCAGGGAGGATGAGATGAATGGGGGCCCAAGATACTGAGAAGTGAATTTGACAGAGCCGTGAAAGACCCAAGGAACAACAAGGCACCAGACGGGGACAAAATAAATGGAGAAATCATCAAGGCACTTGTAGTCAAAGCAAGAAGGAAGATAGAAACCAAAATAAAGAAAGGAGTCAGACAAGGATGCAACCTCTCCCCAGCGTTATTCAATATATACCTGGAAGAAGCAATAAGAGATGCAGGGGAAATTGGTATCAAGGTGAATGGCGAAGAAATAGACATGCTAAGGTTTGCTGATGACATCGCAGTTGTAGCAGAAAGTCAAGAGGACCTGTGAGCATCCCTGACCACAATGGACTAAGTAATTCAAGAATATAATATGAGTATCAACCAGAAGAAAACTAAAATCCTAGTGTGTGGAAGAGAGAAGCTTAGGGCAAATATCACAATTCGAGGAGTGAAATTGGAACAATTGAAGTACTTCACCTACCTCGGCAGCACAATAACTTGGGATGGAAGAAGCACGACGGACATCAAGCGAAGAATAGCACAAGCTGAGGAGGCGTTTATGAAGAAGAGACAACTACTATGCTCAAAGAACCTACGGCTGCAAACAAGGAAGCACTTCATCAAAACATTCATATGGAGCGTGGCACTCTATGGATCAGAGAGATGGAAAAACCTTCGAAACATGGTGCTGGAGGAGAATGTTGAAGACTAAATGGACAGATAAAGAAGAGGTGTACAGAAGAGCAGATGAAGAAAGGACAATATGGGAAACCATACGACAAAGAAGAACCGGATGAATTGGACATACCTTGAGGCACAATGAATTAGTTAAAAATATAATAGAAGGGAAAGTCCCGTGAGGAAGACCAAGGGGCAAATGTATAGGGCAAATAAAGAAGGACATGAAAGAGAAAACATACCGGGGCGTGAGGGAATTGACACTGAACAGGGCAGAATGGAGGGCTGCAGTAAAAAGCCAATCCCAGGGTTGAAATACTGATGATGAATTCATAACGTACTATATTCATTATATTACATATTTCAACACCTTCAATTCCTGCACATTATTTCGAACCCCTTATTACTTCAAGCTTCAGGTCATTTTGACCCAAATTGAAAAATTATGGATTAAAGATGGTGCACCTGCTTGCCATCCTGCTGAGGCTCTCCACTGCCTTGGATTCCATTTATGGAATATGGTAGTATCAGGCCAATTATTATGAAGGTGAAGCTAGTAAATGCAAATCAAAATGCTGTGGAAAATATCTGGAAAGGAGATGGAAAATATTTCACTAGAGGAACCCTGAACACATCTGACTTTGAGATGAGGACTATCATCAGCCACTACATATGGTGGTGTATGACTTTAGTTGATATCAAAACTGCTGAAAACACAGGAAAACATTAATTTTTGCTGCAAAATAATATTTCGTTCAACCAAACAACCATGGATTACTGGAGCAATTATTGGTCTGTACACAATAAAAAATAAGGCATCCTAAATAGTGGTGCAATGTACTTAGTCTGCACTTGTGAGTGAAATATGGAAATGGCTAAGCGTTATCTTCCGAAGCATATTCTTGGGTCTTAGTTGAACCATTACCATCTTACAAAATGATACCCATACTCGATTCACTCTTTTCTTCCAAACCAATGAGCTCTTCTTGAGCTGTTAACTTATGAGAGTCAGAAGCCATGGTGAACTACTGAATCTGGGATCAATCTATTCCTAAGATTGAAAAAGAACTGACACTAATGCAAATATAGGCATGGACAAGCATTGATCCTGAACACTCATGACCAAAAATGAAAGTACGATCCTAGATAATTAATGAATATTTTCATCTCTCTGAGATGATGAGCAAGCAATCATGCCTGAATAAATGTTCTCTTAGGGCCAGTTAGTGAAAAACATGATGACCTCAGAACCCAGGAAACAGAAACAGAGGCCACTGCAGACAGCATCAGCTTGTATGCGCTCAGAAAGCCCAGAGATAAGGATTTGAGTGATAAGAATTTATTTAGAAACAGTCTCTGACAGTCTTGGTCTTGAGAATACCATTGCAGAATCTTGTTAGGAAAATATTAGGTAAAAAATAAAAGCTCTCAAAGAACCATTCAAATGAAACCAGGAGGCGGCTGAGGGTGTGCCCTGAAACACCGTGTGCTGACGTGAAAAGACTGGATGCGAGGAATGGGTGGCTCAGGCATTAGAATGGAGGTGTCTGATGGAGGGAACGCCAAAGGTGGGAAGGAATGCTTTATTGAGGTTTAAATACATCCTGAGCATGAGCATGGCAGAGTCTGATGGTGTATTTATGTCTGAAGCATAATCAATCTATGTGACACTTCCATTTTCTGAGAGTAAAAAGGTTGTAATCTATGTATTCAAACAGTCGTATTGGTCCGAAAAACACGCAACAATGGGACATTGCTCAATAGACTTGCATCGAGATATAATAAATTCACTGGGAAATGTTTTTCGCTGTAATCTTTTGAAAAATTGTCAAGAGGACAGAACTTTCTGGTATGAAGGTTGCTAATTAAGAATTCTTTCATTTCCAAGTTGAATCAGAGAGCAAGGTGCATATAATCTCTTGCTTCTTAGCCTTCACTCCATGATGCTTGCATTCTAATGGAATCGTTTCTCTTCTAGCATTTTATTTTCAACTCATTAATGTTGTGTAATGTGATGAATACTTGGTATATCTTGGAGTGGTTCTCATTTGGTTTCAACAGTGTATGCTATCACAGTATTTTTATTTCAGAATTTGCTTCTTGCGTCAGTTTTCATCAAAGATGCCTGCAATGGTCATTTTGGAATAATGTATAAAACAGATGAGAAAAGTCTTAAGTAAGTAGTAAGATTACTATAGAAAATGATTTTTTTAAATAAATGTTGGAAGGTTAAGTAATCGATACAAAGGATTTTTTATATCTTGCAGGTCATATATTGCCTTTAACTGTAACTTGGTGAAATTTGTGCTGCACTTGATCATTTTCTTTCATCTGTCCCTTGCCTTATTTGAGCCACCGGCCGTGGAAGGACTAGCAGTACCAAACTGGGTAACAGAAGTGACCACGCTGTTGAGCCTGTGCCGTTCCACCAATGTGTACCCATGACTGCAGTAATGCTTTCCTCATTTCAGGTCACCATATGCCTCGAATCAGGCTGTCTAGCGTTTTATATGGCTCATATATTATTCGCAGCCTCTTTTAGTGAAATCAAGTTATTCTGGGTAGATATTAAAAATATATCTGTCATGGTCGTTATATTTGTAAGTATTGAATTATGCACTCTATGCATAAGAGCCCTTATGTATGGCATGGAGTTCAGTAAAGGAAGTCCATTAAGGATCCCAATTAGAAATTTGACTGTTTCTTGAGAGTGTGTTGGCAGCTTATTTCTTAAAGTGATGAGCCCTATATGCCCCACTCCACAAGAGCAAAAGTAAAGCCTAATTGGGAAATCTTCTGCATAATGGCCCTTGGTGAGTGCTTCCTTAGAATTGTGTGCAGTTTGCAACTGGACAACTCTGACATCCACTCAAATTTGTTTTCAGCTGATCTCCGTTGACATAATTTGTTTCCTTGGATTTCTCTGCAGTGGAATAACTGTTATCAGGTTGGAACATTTTCATTAAATTTCATCCCCACTGATATGTTTTTGTAACCACATTGACGCGAGTTTCATTGACCACAATCCCAGTATATATCTAATGATAAGAGAGTTAATGTTATTGAGTTGCTTATAAGAGAGCATTTATCTGCAGTTTGTGCATTAATCCTCAGGTGGTCACGTCCGTTGAGGCCCTTGCTTTTGGTGAACTTCCTTGAATTTCGTCAAGTGAGGAGAGCGTTGAGGAACATATGGAGAACAATGCCTGACATAATGAATGTCCTGGTTCTCCTCTTCCTTGCTGTTGGATTGTTTTCTCTCATGGCCCTCAAATTATTTGGGAGAAGGTAAGGGGTATTTTTACTTTTAATTAGTGATTAGGGACGAATCCAAAATTTGATCGAATCCTGTTTTTTAATCGAATCCGAATCTCGAATCCTAATCCCAAATCCTAATTCTCCTCAATTTCATTAAATTCAAATCTTCCTTTTATCTGTAAATTGTTTAATAATACTTCTTTTCTTGTGAATTCTCTTATTAAACCCAATTGAAGCTGAATCTTACTTGTTAAAGTAAATAAAATATGAATAATGGTCATATAGTCCCCACTCAATGAAATTAAGGACATGTTCGAGGGCAAATATAACGAATGGGTAATTTCGAAAGTAAATCAAAGTTTAATTTTTCGTAAATAAAATTGAAAATTCAATGTAAATATAAAAAGTTTTTGTTTAGAAAATGCAGCTTTTTTTATTTTATTTTTATTCACACCGAATTGGCAATATACATTGCATGGTTACGTCAAGGGTCACATGAAAATAAGCATCAAGTCATAAAATAAAGTACAGTAAAATGGGTTTACATACATTCATTTAAATATTCACTGATATCATAATAGGCTTTACATGCCAAAAAGTTCGTAATTTGACCTTGAATAAGGAAGGGGGACACTTTTTTAACTCAACCGGTAGTTTATTGAAAATAATGGCTGGAGAATGATGAGGTCCCTTGAGAGATAGAGGGTGACTTTTGAGGTGGACATCACCTTTTGTGCGAGTGTAATGGTCGTGCCATCCTTCATTCCTTGGAAAATGCTGAGGATGCAGTTTAACTAAAGTGGCACAGTTCAAGATAAATGTGGAAGGAAGTGTTAATATTTTTAGGGCCAAAAAGATAGGTTTACCAGGAGTTCTTTTTGGGACTTGAACCATAGCTTTGATTGCTTGCTTCTGTAGAGGAAACAGTTTTTTAGCATGGTTGGAGATTCCCCAGAGCATAATGCCATAAGATACATGAGCATTAGCATGGTAAATAAGTTGAAGGGTAGCAGGAGATAGAATTTTCACTCTGTCAGCATGTAATAGATTTCTTTTTTTATCAACCAAATTTCCAGCAGTACTGAAAGCTTTTTCGGTTTGCTGGAAGAATGCAGAGGAACTTCTTTGTTAGAATTTTCAAACTGGGGAATTTCAAAGAATAATTCATATGTGGACAAGAATTATTAGTAGAATTATTGCACTGATACCGATAGTATTATTTGCTGATACCTTACTTATTTTTCTAAAATAATTTGATAAGTGCTTTCCTTCTCATCAAGTCAACTCAGTAATCAAAAGTGTTTTCTATTCTCTTTCAAAAGAAGAGCACCTAATTATTGAGGGAAATGACATTGTGGCAACTCTTTTATTTTGCTACTCTTACAATTATCTCTGGAATTAGATTTCAGACTCTAAGCCTTCTTGCATTCGTAAATACTGAAAATTCTTTTTAAGAAATAAGAGCTGCTGGGCATGATCAGTAGCTCATAATTGAATGCATTGCTCATTGACATATTATTGACACGTCTTCTGAACATGCTAAGTAGTTAAGAGGTTTCTTCTATCAAGACCATAGCATCAGTCTCTGAAGACATTTGCTCAGGAAACTCTAAACCTGCAGGTACACCCAAAGACAGTGGTCTCTCGTTAGCACATTTTTGTAGGGACCCGAAATCCTGAACATGGTAACGAGGAAAGCTTGCTGAACAGGTTAGGCCCCCTCTTGATATGTTGATGACGTATGCGCTGGTTGCATAACATCCAGGGGAACACACACGCGTTCTATCAAGTTAGTTGCTGGCGTTAATTAATTGTAAAAAAGTTTCATTTTCAATTATTAAGCCTCCCAAAAGATACGTACGATACCTTGCGTTGATGTGCACTCAATAATTAATGATGACTGTATAACCAAATAGCACATTTTGTGTATACTGTTCACTCAAAAAAGTACCTATATATAGACTCGACTTTGAGGTTTGATATTCCATAAAAGGAAAAAGCAAAATTCATAGACAGCATATCAGTATTGTAATGGTTCAACGGCCCGCCCGGATGAAACTTTTGGGCCGAAAGAAACACGTACAAAGAAAATAACAAAAATCTTCGCGGACCTTTCCCGCGCTAAGTCCGCGAAGCCAAACTGCGTCACCTGGTACGAGAAAAAATAGACATACGCCTCTTTGAGAGAGGGCAAGCGGGTGGGGGGTCCCCCCGACCTTGTGCAATTTTCACCTGGCTTTACCGCCGGGGCGAAACGTATGGAATGTGGTAGGAATGGAATGTGGTGGGGGTGATAAGGAGCCTCGCCTCCCGACCCACGGAAAAAGACGACACGCACACACTTTCCCATTCATATAACACACATTATTATTTCAAAACGAAAAATTGATACATTTTACAAAGGATAATATACTATTTTTCTAAAGTTAATGAGGGATGAATGGATAAAATGATTTTATGAACATGGATGATGACAGGAAAAGTGAAAATAATTTTACAAAACAAAAAAAATGACACCGTCTTAGGCGGTGGGCAACGAAACAAATTTTAGCAATTTCTGCCTTCTGGAGGGAGGTAATTCTAAGTCCTTCCCTCTTTCTTTCTGTGAGCACTCGTTACACTTCAATAAAGTTTAGTACACCGCTTCAAAGGAGTTCATGGGGAAGCTAGTGCAGCAGCTGAACACAGTGGGGGGGGTTTATTTTGAAAGCTGGTCGGGTGTCGACAACCTTACTTGGCCTCACGGCGACAACCACTTCCTGGAGATCTCCCTGCTTTTGCTTCTCCGACCGCAGGCTCCTTCGAGTCAGGACTGGAGCGGCGTCTGGCACTCTATGCAAGGGAGTCTCCTTCAGGATGTTTATTCTCTTGTCGTCCGCGAATCAATCTCGCCAACCTGTCCGGCTTGGCGACGGCATAAGCTCCGCCCGTTGCTCGCTTTCTTGGAATCTTTTCCCAACTCTTCCGGCTTGGCTATGGGCATAGGCTCCGCCCGTTGCTCTCTTTCTTGGAATTCTCTTTTGAGGCGTTGCTGCTGCCTGCTTTATATACCCCGGGGATGACGATGGGGTGGGGGGGTTGAACTGTGGGTCATAGGCCACAGTGGCCACAGGCCCATATCACCTCACTTGTTCGTACAATGACTCATTCACTCCCGCTCGCACTCAGTCTCACCTTCCTCCACGGGTCGAGTCTAGAGGGGGTGGGGTAAGGTTATGGGGGGGGGGGGAATGCGGTCGGGCCAGGGAGCATTGCGTAATGGTCGAACCATTACAGTATGTAGATATTTCAACCTTTCATTTAATGCAGGTACCAGACTTTTTTTTAATAACTACTTTTGAAGGCATGTTTTTGCAGTGAGGATGAAAAATGGCACATTTCTTAAGGCCGTTTTACACGGCGAATGATCATGCGAATGAAATCATGCGCATGAAATTCATGCGTCATGTAATCGAAGAGGCTGTTTTACACGGTGAATGATCATTCGAATTAATTCCTTGAATGTTATGCGCAGAAAGAATGTGCAGTGGTAGGCCTATCGATATTACATATCGATTCACGGGAGATTTCCGACCAACGCAGCTGTATCGATGTTCGAAATTGGTCGGAATGGTTTGTTTACGTCGTCTGCATAGTCGGATATATGTGATATATTAAATAAAGTATGGTGTATATTTAGTAATTATAATATTCATTACTCGAAGATTTCTAGATACTGAGGTTTAAGTTGATCTGAAGTAAAGTAGATCTCTAAATGATGGTTCGGTATGATTTAATTTTCGCATCTACTGCTACAAGTGCCCATTACAATGGTGGCTGTCACCATTTAGCCGGAGAAAACTAGAAGGAGAGAGGAGAAATTGAGGTTAAGATATGCTAGGCTTTATTAAAAATGAACTGTTATTATAAGACTGTGAGGACTATCGTAATTAATAAGAGAGACGCTGGAGCAATTTCATACTATATTCAGTGGCGAGGCGTGCGGTCATCTCTGGATTCGCCGATGACTAAACCAAAATGTAAAACTAAAGAAGGATTTATAGAAGATCATAAACTGTTTGAGAGTATACGAACAACGGTAGTTGTTCCTTTTTGTCAAAGAAACAACGTAAAAAGACCAAATTTAAGCTACAGATTCGCTCATTATAGAGAATCTGTATCGGTGTCAATACCCCACTACGCTGAGGACGAATTTTAAGTGGGGGTCCGAGGCAAATTTTCTCCCCACCACTGGACGGCCCTGCCTAACGAGAGTTTCCGAACGTGGCCGATTGACGCCGAGCGGTTGAGGATTCTCCAGTTTCAGAGATGACTTGCCTAGCTTAACGCCATACGCAATAACAGCCCCGCGCCCACCCTCGCCCATCCCCTCCACTGAAGTCGGCTATGGCGATTAGCTAGGCAAGTCATCTCTAAAACTGGCGCATCGGTCGCTTGTTCGTCTTCTGACGGTAACGTTCGGCAGCTCTCGTTAGGGAGGGCCGCCTGGAGTGGGAGGTGGGAGTCCGGAAGGGGCCCCCTTGAAGTCGCTCTAATAAGCTACGAGACACGTGGTTTTGTTTTGGTGCGTGCGGTTGAGTGGTCGTGTTGTGTTTTTGTTTTATCTTTATCATTGTGTGCCGGTTACAATTTTGTTTGGATATCAGTAATAACACTTTGTGAAATGGCGTGTGCGGAAGAAAACTGTGATCTGGTTGTTAAGCTAAAACAAAAACCCTTCAGTTCACTTCCATTTGAGGAGAAGCTGGCTATTATTCAGGACGGCCGTCCGTGTCCTCCGTTAGTGAACCTGACGTGTAAAGTGACCGAAAAGACTAGGTCTTATAATAGGCACTTCACTGTTTCGAACTACGAGTACCATACTTGGATGTGCGGGAGTGAAAATTTTTCAAAATTATTTTGCTGGCCTTGTCTTTTATTTTCCAAAATTTCTAACAAAAATATTTGGGTTACAACTGGTTTTTGTAATTTAAGTGGACTCACTAAATCCGCAAAAAGTCATGAAAAATCCGAAAGTCATCTTCAAAGTGTTATGGATCATTATAATTTCGGAAAACAAAGAGTTGACGAAGGCTTGAACAACACACTTAGAATCAATAATACCTTACACAATCAAAAAGTAAAAAAGAATCGAGAGATTTTGAAACGCTTGATTGATGTTACGTGTTTTTTAGCTAAACAAGAACTTCCGTTTCGTGGACACGACGAAAAGAATGAGTCTATGAACAAAGGGAATTATGTAGAAACTTTAAATCTCTTGAAAAGGTGGGATCCAGTGCTAAAAGGGCATTTAGAATCGTCTACGGTGTTTAAAGGAACATCCAGTGATATTCAAAATGAACTAATTAGTGTTGTTAGTAATGTTGTGAGCGAAACAATAGTGAAGGAAACGGAAAATTCTGATTTTGTTTCCATCATGCTAGATGAGACGTCTGATGTTAGGAGCAGGTCACAGCTCTCAACTGTATTGAGGTACGTAAATAAAATCGATGGGGTTGTAAAAGAGAGGTTTATAGGGTTTTCAGACGTTAGTGCTGATCGAACTGCAGACGGTTTATTCAAGCATGTGGACAATGTTGTAAAAATGTACAATATAGGAACAAAGCTCATTGCTCAAACATATGATGGAGCAGCAGTAATGTCGGGCCACTTGTCAGGGTTACAAAGAAAAGTGCAGGAAGAGTATCCAATGGCTTTGTTTACTCACTGCTATGCACACGTGTTAAACTTAGTCTTGTCTCAGGGAATGGTTGACATCACTGAATGTAAAGCATTTTTTTCAACTCTAAGTGGAATTTCGACTTTTTCGTCTCACTCAAGTAAGAGATCATTTGCTATTCAAGAGTACTTAAAAAAGTCGATCCCATCGTTTGCTCCCACTAGATGGTGCTTCACTTCTAGGCTTGTCAACACTGTAGAAAAATATCGGGAACTTATCATTAAATTTTTTTCAAATATTCATGAAAATATTGAAGATGAGTGGAAGGCAGCCGACAGGTGTGCAGCATACGGCTTCAAGAAGTTTTTAGAAAGTTTCCAAAATGTATTTCTCCTTAACACTTTTTCCCCTATGTTCATGCAAACTGATATTATTTACAGCATATTGCAAAGTGAACACATTGATATTATGACTTGTTTGAATGTTATTCGGGACTTTGAAAACCAGCTGATAATTGACAGAAAAGGGTTTGTTCATTGCACTGAATGCAAAAAAAAGTTAGCCGCAAATAGAATCACAGAAGAAGATAAATGTAGCAAGTGTGAGATCATTGGCTTTAAGCCAGTGTGGGAAAAAACTGTTTCTATGCTAGGACCTCCCTCTTTTTCTAGAAAACGAGCTATCAATGAAACCGATAAAACTCTAACTCCTGAAGAAAAATATAGACAGCTTTACTTCTCAATTATTGACAACCTTTTGGGCCACCTGAAGGGTCGTTTCTCATCTTTGGAGAAATTACAATTTTTTGAAATTTTAAATCCAAGAAAATTCAAAACTTTTGCAGAAGCAAAGAATTTTCCAGAGAAAGTGTTGTGTGACCTCCATAAAATGTATCCACACATTTTTGACCAGCAGGGACTAAAAAATGAACTGACTGTGCTCTATAGAACTTCCACATTCCAAGACAAAAGCCCCCGAACGTTATTGCAATTTTTGAAAGATGAGCATTTAGAGTACGCTTTTAGTGAAGTGTTCCGCTTGGCTAAGCTTATCTGCACAATACCAGCCACAACTGCCTCAGTGGAGAGGAGTTTTTCTGCACTTAAAAGAGTACATACTTTCAAGAGATCGACGCAAGGAGAAGAACGTATGAGTAACCTGGCTTTGCTGTCAATTGAGAAAGAACTCTTGGAGACCATAAAAGGTGGAGAAGACTTCTACGAAACAGTTATTAAAAAATTCACTGCAAAAACTCGGAGAATCGAGTTCATGTACAAATAAGGTAGGAATGTTTTGCTTGTTTTATTAACTTGGGTCTGTTTCTTTTCAGTATAACATTTAAGTCTCTTTTCCCTGCAATAACGCTCCCTCGCATAGACCTCACAGGTCAAGGGAACTGGTCTTATGACCTAAGGAGCCATCACTCAGCGCTTCACTCGAAAGGGGCCTGAGAATGCGTCCGGCGTACCAAAAGATTTTTTTTCTTTTTTTGCGCCACATGTCTCTTTGAGCGTGATGTAGGAATGGGCGTTTAGTTAGAAAAACAAATGCTCCCTAGAGGCGGCGGAAGCGTGGAAGGACCAAAAGAAAGCTCTTCTCAAGCCAATGCTGGTCACCCATTTTCGGCTATCTTACAGGAGAGAGAGAGAGATGACGCCTGGGCCGCCCAAGCAAGCCATACCAGCCGTGGTGTTTTCATCTTCTATTCTCTCATCACAAAGTGTCCCATTCATTCATTCAAGAAACCATGGCTCATCATGTCTCAGCGAACAAGCCCTCCTCTACAATGACTCCAGAACCTTCTTTCGTTTCTTCGCTGGTGATAATATGCTATCCCAAAGACTCATTAGGTCTTCGAGATCTTGTGGGTGTTGTGACAGATATTATGAGGTTCTGTTTCATCTCAGAGGAACTAAGGATAAGAGAGATGCGTGCATTAGCGACGATAAACACTTTCAAGCTGAAATGGAATCATATAAGGCTCAAAAGATTGCCCTTAGTACAGCAGGGGAAGACGGCCGGTTTCGGCCGACTTAGGAGGGAGAGGATTAAAAACCACCGGCCGGTTTCGGCCGGGTTAGGAGGGAGAGCGAATTGAGGCATTTAAACTTTGATAGGGAGAGGGTTAATATGTATTTATAAGAGTAAAGTGACCATTGCGCGTAAATACTTTTTTAATCGCCTAATTAACCCTTCAACGCCGTCAAATTATAGAGAAGAGACTCAAGTTCTTTCAAGAAGTGCAGCTCAGTAAACCTACCAAAGTCAGAGTCAGTTGAACCTGTCGCTTTTCTGGATGGAATATTATAGGAGTTTTATTTTATTCTTACAAACAATTTAGTGGCTTCCTTTTTATCGCTTACTTCGTAAGTGCTTCGTTCCGCAAGCCGTACGCTTAAAACTGAGGAATATTTGTGTCTTTTCTTTATCAGGGTTGTTACTTACCTACCGTCAATTATGGCATGTGCAGGAAAGAAAATGTTGGTGGAGTTGAGTAATCAACAGGTTGAGGACGTCTTGCTTGAAAGTGACTAAGCAAAGAATATTGAGTTCTGATAGCAACAGTGAGAATGACATAAAGGATCTCCCCGAAGTTGATGCGTTGGTGTTTGAAGATTTGGATGAGGTAGAGGATGAAGCTTCAGATTTTGCTTGGAAGGACATTTCCAGTTATAAAGGAAAAAGAGAAAATTCCATTGGTAATTTCGGTCCACAGGGCAGAGCAAAAAATTAGCAAAATATTGAATCAATATTTCAATTTTTTTGTTAACGATTTAGTAGCAATGATTGCGGAGGAAAATAATTGTTATGCAAAGAAAATTAGTAAAACAAACAATAGAACATTTGCTGTAGAACAATGAGTGCCAGGCTGCCATATATCAGACAATATGCTTCCAAGACTAACTGAAAGCCTAAAGTCATTGATCACAGGTCTTCATATGGTATCAAAACATTTATATCTCCTCCGTCGACTGGATTAAAATCCATTTAAACCTCCTCCGGGCTTGAAGGGTTAATGCAATACTTCCTAAAGATTCTGTGCCAGGAGAATAAACATGGAATTGGTATATGTGTTTTTCGGAAACCATGCCGCGAATTGGCCGACCTACCCTTTGCGTCTGCGATGACTAGTCAAAATCATCACGCCTCGCCACTGACTATATTAAATCCAACCAGACATGGTTATGAAAAGTCGGACACAACGTCGAGAGAAGCAATTACTGTGACAAGTGATCCTTATTCAACCTTTGATATACATGTTTATAATATTGACATTTTGCAATTCGTTTCCGGCTGGCGGTCACGCTAACAATAAGATTTTAAGGGATGGGTGAATCGTATCCTGACCGTATACAGTTATAACGTTCCCTGATAACTCGGCAAGAATTCATGAAGGTAAAATAAGTTTAATTATGCATGAAGTGTGTAGGAGTATCTATCAGAATAGATAGTGCACTATTTAAAGGTTATATACGTGCTATTTATCCCAGTTCATGGTAGCGCTGTGATAACAATTACAACAGGTGACATCCGCATGAGAGACAATGGAAAAACGCCCTTGGAGATACCTATTTCAATGTAATGTTTTCAGGTATAATTATCATGTTCTGTTCTAATACTTTATTGCTTAATACCTATTTGTCACAAGAATAATCAAAAGAATCGAAATAGCTACATGCATATATGCATGTAGCTATTTCGATTGAGTTGAAAATAATATATTATAATATATTATTTTCAACTCAACCTACGTCCAAAACGTGATTAATTGAAGAACTTCACCAATCAGAATTACATCAGATTATATATACCCTATGGGCAAGCCAATTAATTGTATAAGTACGAAAAGCTCCGAAAACCAATTATAATTGCATTTCGTCTTGTACTTAAGTACAAACAATTGTTTAATTCGAATCCTCTTCTACCCGCTCATAAAACAAAGACGGACGTCTTGCGCTCGTATCACGTGATCATTCAAGGAATCATGCGAGCAAAATTAGAACATGTTCTAATTTTGATCGCATGATCATGCGAATGAATTTCATGCGAGGAGATTTCCGTATTACACGACGCATGAACTTCATGCGCATGATTTCATTCGCATGATCATTCACCGTGTAAAACGGCCTTTAGAGTCGCAGAGGCCAGCGTCACGTTGTAGATTGTCATAACAATATGAAAAGCACAAATGAAAAAAAATTTTGATAGAATATGAATCATACTTTTACCATTATGTCCTTTTAAGTTTCAAATATTTACTTATATTTGTTTAAGTTTTTCTAGTCAATTTACGAAACCGGATTTTCTCCGTAAGTATGGAAAATTATAGAGGCACGCGACACCTTCGTCTTCATTTTAAAATTCCTTATGCGAATCCATCATAACACTTGGCATCAATCAATCAACAATCCGGACGTCAACAATCCGAAGACGTCATAACACTTGACCGGGCTACGATATTTGAATTTTTTTATTTTTATAAAACGAGCTTGGAATGTAGGTGGAAACGCCGAACAATGTATGTGTTGAGCAGGACGAACTTGACTTTTCGGCAGAACTTTAATTTTTGCCGCTATTTCCGCAAACTTTCATCTTGTGTGGAATTTCGTCTACTTTACCGAGGTTGAGCTTTACGCCTCAGGCTTTCCCATATTCTAAGCACTTGTCTCACTTTTACTGTCACCAAGTTTGCAGCTACGTAAACAAATATGCGACACGTTCGTAAGTCAGTTGAAGAAGACGGAAATTCAAAATTATGTGTTTTTAGTAGATTTTCACCGAACAAATACTTTCGAGTAAAAGTATCCTAAAAAAACAATTACTCGAAAATATCAAAGTATCGGGAAAATAGCTGATACCCGATACTTGGTATCGGCACAAGTCTAATTATTAGTTTACAATATGCTGCTTAAACATTTCCTACCATGGTATTTACGATTTAAATGCGAAAAATGAGCAATTACAGTAAGTCCTCGACTTGCGCGGATTGGAATGACACAGATCTGGAGTTATGCGGATGTTCGGTTTGGCCGGTGACATGCTTGCGTTTCTCCACGTTTCTGTCGCCGCGATAGATTCAACTTCGTGACGACCCGCGACTCATTGCGCAACAGTTGATGCCAAACTACGAGTGTTCGGAATGGCAACTCTAGTTTAAGACATTACATAGTTCGATTGGTGATATTTGATCATCGTGATGGTGAAAAAGTCTGATGCAAACAGGCATCAACGTCTTTTTTCGGCATAGGTCGACCTCACCGCATAAGTCGACGCATTGTTAATTATCTATTCCATCGATGATGTCTGTTGTCCATTACAGCAAAAAAAGAAGTAGAAATCTGCGTTAGTCAAAACACCTACCTAACCATTTTTTGAACCATTAGCGGTGCCGCTTTCACGGTGGCAATTGGCTACGATAACAGAAAACACCATCTTTTGAGAGGCCATTTTAAATTAACATAATGCGACAAAGCCAAGAGTAGCACAAACCCAATCTTTATTTCACTGGATATTTAAATCTAAAATAAGTATAATTACCTAAAACTTTGTTTTTTGCTGTAATGGACAACAGACATCATATATGGAGTAGATAATTAACAATGCATTGACTTACGCGGGAAGGTCAAACTACGCCGAAAAAAGACGTTGATGCCCGATCACATCAGACTTTTTCACCATCTCGATGATCAAATATCACCAATCAAACTATGTAATGTCTTGAACTAGAGTTGCCATTCCGAACACCCGTAGTTTGGCATTACTCTTGCACCCTAGGCCATGAGTCAAGGGTCGTCAGGCAGTTAAATCTGTTGCGGCAGCAGAAATGTGGAGAAACGCAAACATGTCACCGGCCTAACTGAACATCTGCGTAACTCCGGATCCGTGTAACTCGGGTCTGCATAAGTCAACGACTTACTGTAAATCTCCACCGCTGGTACATAGAATACGCACGACTGGTATTCAAATCTTTAATCCATTGATTCGATCAAATCCAAAGATTCAATGGAATCTTTTAACCATGGATTCGATTGAATCTTCGAATCCCTGATTTTAATGTCAGGATAGCAGGGGAAGTGCTTGCCGAGGGTTTTTCATTTGGATATGTTAACAAAGGTGGATTCTGATGAGTGAGTGTCCCTTTTGAAAGAATCTTTTGTTGTGATTTTCCCATTGTGTCCTTGTGTCAGGGGCCACTGGAGGTAGAACTATTTTTGATAAAGCAATGTTTAAATTGAATTTCTGGTTCATACCGGTCGGGGAAATCATGGAAATAAAAATTGGGACTGGAAGTCAGGGAAATTAGATTCTGGTCAGGAAAAACTCCAGAGGAGCAGCAAACAGGTGAAAATCGTGGTTGAACACGCAGAGTGTTGCTGCGCTCGAGTGGCAAGGTGTGCGTTTTGTTGCCGTCCTGGCTGGGTGGCATGGGTTAGTGCCGACTTGGTGCAGCTCGCTTGGGCTCGGCATCTGGTCGCCTGGTCTGGTCGCTCTGCCCGTTTGTTTTTTCCTCGGCACTGTTGCCCAGTTGTGGAGTGATCGTCATGAGGGAGGACGCATGGAGGGTGCGTGGGCAGAAGCAAGGAGCTCCCGACATCCAGGTATGTTTCTTTGAAGTTAAATATCCTCGAGAGCGTTTCTTAGTTCCTGTGTGTACTTGAGCATTGTACTGTACCACTTCCACGGCAGGTGTTCAGATGACATGTGCCTCATCGTCTCTTTACGGAATGACTCTACTCAATGCATACCTACATCCCGTTCACATCCCTTTTTTTTTCCAGGGGCCATGGCACCGCCCAAGCAGACCGTCTATAATGAGGATTGGCTGGTAGTTCCACACTTTGCCAGGAACATCACTTGTGCCGAGCTTGAAACGGATGTGTACCGTGTTCCCTGCCTAATTCTGTGGTTAGGTGGTTAGGAAATAAGTTAGTGGCATTGATTGACATCAAAGCTATCCCAGCCATGGAAAATTTTGTTACAGGCGTACAAGAGGAAAAAGTGAAGATAGATTCGAAGAGTTTTCGGGTGGACATGGAGCACAGACTCACAGATCCTTATCGGATTATAAATACAATAACTTCAACAGAAAAGCATGAAGTATTTTATTAAATTCATAACGCTAAAAATACACATCTTCCATCATGGGAAGTTGTGTCAGGGGTAAATTAAGTATCTTATTAGTATGAACTGTTCAAAATTACTCATCCATCAACAAGGAGAGTTGGGCTAGGGGTAAAATGTATGGATCTCAATATGAACGACCTTAGTTCAAAACTATCAACATTTTTTTTCCATCGCAGTTTTGTTGTACTACCGTCCCTGGTTACAAATATTTTTAACATGTTTAGCCAGGATACATTTTACCTATCTTACGTACTAATTGCGTAAATTACGTAATTAATACATAACTTTATTCAATTAATACCTAATTTGACCATACACGAGCATTATCGGGTTCTTAGCGGACAGAGAGCAGATTTTACACTCACTTTACACCCTTCTGGCACGTGTATGAACTGTTTTTACACATTGTAAAAACTAGTTATTATCCTGTATCTACACCAATTCTGAGCAATTTGTGTTGTATGGGTACTTGGTACAAGGGAAAAAAGGGTATGTGTGAAGATGGAGAAAATGGGAAATAGAAAGAGCACAGAATGAGCCTGTATTATTTAGGCAATACCATGAGCAGATTTACGATATTGACTCGACAGAGATGCACGGGTGATGACTGAAATGGACTAAATTCCAGCGATGCTTAGTCACGCCCTCTTGCCTACGGTCGGTTGCACGACTTCACCCACAGGACTCCCACAGGACTATACATATGTGGTATACTTATTATGTCTCCAAGTAAAGTACATATGATACCTGCTGTGTTGATGAGACTCAATCATTAATTATGATGATAATGACCAAGCAACAGGTTTTGTGTATAATATATGCTGGTGTCCCTAAGTTTAAACCATAGTTAGCAAAGCCACCTAGCTTCTGAGGGCAGATAAAACCTCAATGGGAGTGTCCCACTTGTCACTCACTAATGCTCCATTCATTTGCATGTTGTGGGATAAAAATTTAATTGCCTGCTGTAAATTATAATGAATGCTCTAATACCTAGTATTATATATTAAATGACAGTGATGAAAATTTTTACCAAAGACCGTTGTACACGGTACAATTTCTTGTACAAGAACTTGTACAATAAATTGAACGGTGAGATTGGACCAAGATATTGTACAAGAAGTTGGTTCACGGTCGTACACGATCAAAGATTTTCATGCAATTTGTGCACCAATAACATGCGCAGATATCGTTTTCTGTCCAACAGCTGAATCCCGATATCCGATGATGACAGTATTTTGAAAATACTGCCATGGGTACAATGATATGCTACCGTTAATTCTAGCATTAATAAAATGAAATTTTACGATTCGTTACTTTTTCATCTTTTTCTTTTTTTTACTCTTTCATCGGTTCATGAAACCTATCATTTATCGTCCAGACAGCATGTTTTTGCTCGTTGCATATATTTATTTTCGGTTCAATAACGTCATCTTAATTTCATTGAGGTTTAATGTTTGTCAGTGTGTCCAACTTATCTTTTGAGAAATTGAACACTTCCGACGCGACCGACGAATATCACAATATGGAAGAAACAATATCATAATGTGGAAGCAACAAAGAATATCACGATATGTACAACAAAAATGGAAGTTTTGCCACGCTAACAGGAATAAAAGTGATCGCAAACACAGAACACAGAACACCAACCTTACGAATACTAAACGAACGCATCACCACCGTCACATGTCATGCGCCGAAGCTACGGAGTGGAACTTGGACAGTTTCATCCAATAGTATAGAGCATGATCTAATTTCTTGTACAAGAAATTGTACGAACCCCTCGTACACGATACAATTTGCGCATTGTACAAGCTCTTGTACAAGAAATTGTACCGTGTACAACGGCCTTAACAAATATTTGGTGATTCATTGTGATGCATGTTATTATTCGCTGAAACATAAACAAAATGAGCAGATGGTCCGAAGGAATTCCATTTTCCAGTGTGTGTATGGTGTTAATTTGACCACTTTTATAGCAAAACAAAAATAGATCTTTCCGAATGTTCACTAAAAACATTTAACATAAAAAGTAGTAATTTGATGAAAATGCAAATGAACTGTAAGGGGTGAAATAAAATGTCTATGGTTCATTCATTTTGAGCCCTAATTATTTGAGTGTATAATCAAGTTTTATGAGAGCATTTATCACACTTCCATTGACTTTGTGACAAAGTGTTGCACTGTCTCCATTGCTTCTGCTGCTGATGGAGATTTGGGCTCTGCTTCATCTTTTCCACTCTCATCTTCCCCATTTCTCACTCCCCACTGGTAGACTTTAACTATTGACAATAGTTACCTGGTATTTTATGAGTAGATTTTATCTACTGGTCACCAGGTCATTCAATTGAATTTTAGAAGACTCCAGGAGACGAAAGATTGTTTTTGGAGTAGTTACCCACATAGCACAAAATATCTACTTAATATTTGCAGATTATCATCAATTTCTATGGACGTCATTTTGCAACTCCAAAGTTTAGTAAAAATTCATTTGTAAACCTTTGTCTTCAGCATGTAGAATTTGATGATCAAAGTTGCATCAGTTTTGATGAGATGCTTTGCAAAGTCATATTTGATGTGGTCCAATTCATGCCCCATAAAGAGGCACAATTATTGGATGCAATATCAGGTGAAACAATGGACAATATGTTCAGCATGTGGTGAGTATTATTGTGACCAATTTTGGTAATAATGATACTCACTTACTCCGCATGAGTAAGCCACATCACATTGAAAAGGAACATTGTCAGATGCTGGTTAATTGAATATGAGATAGGTGATGGATGGATCCAAGAATAATTTACTATTATTTGCATGAGAGGAGTATATGAAAGAAATTTTAAGCTTAAACCTGCCCAGAAATAAATGCCGAAGAAGCAGCATTGATACGTGATGTTGTTTTGGTCACTTGGATACGGAAACGCTATCCTCTGATTGGATATTGGCTGGCAGAAAATAGAACGTGTTCTCCAATCCAGTGCTTGTAGTTAGAGATTGTCGATGAGATTGTGGGATTGGACGGGAGATTGGTGAAATGTGTCATCAAGTGCAGGCACTCAATCCAATTTGTACAATTGCCAGCAAATTGGACAGTGTCAAACACTTTTTTTGATGTTCATTAGTTCTTGAAGCAAAATTCCTGTAAGTTTGACCAACAAACATACCAAATTAGGATCGCAACATTTGAGCAATTATACACCACATTTTTGTGACGAAGCAATTTTATTGATAGAGTTAGAGAAGTTTTTCCAGGGTTATTGGGGTAGAGTATGTAAAAAGTTTTTAAAATGCAAACAGCAAATGTCATGATGTTGTAAGCATTAAACATTGGCATTGCAATTAAAAGTACTGAATATTACAAAGTATTTTCAATCTTGCAATTTGAATTCCCAATGGTAATTAAATATGATCCTGTCTTCAAGGCTTATTTTAAATGCGGTTTGGGAAATTTTGTTACCAGTCTTGCATTTCAGAATTAAGCATTTGAAGCAGCCATGTTTATTAAATAATTGCCCATTAGTAATTTTTACTAAATTTCTGTTATTTTAGCTTAAAATGCTTCTAAAAGCTGAACCATAAAGCTAATACATTTTGCATGGGTAGGAATAAATTCATTGTGATCTTTTAATTAGATATATCATTTTACCTGTTTTAATAAAACCTATTTCATCATAGTCTATTCATTCAGATAGCAAGTTGCTTTGCATGTATTATAATGGTAAATATGAATACTTAATTGTTAAAAATTAATAATAATTAAAATAATGAATACTTCATTAATGTATTTTCCTATATATTTTAGAAACCTTTTGTATCGCAATGGAAACTTGTATTTTCAAAACTTGATGGACAGCTTCTTTGACCTTTATGTGCTGGTGACTGCTGCTAATAACCCAGATGTGATGTAAGTAATGTTTATTTCCCATGAATCTTGCTAAAATTTGTTTAATTTTTCAGTTCTGTAATCTCAACAGTTGAATAAAAATTTAATTTTAGGATACCAGCTTACAACTCGGAAAAAATTTCAGCTGTATTTTTTATTATATTTATTACCATTTGCGTGTTCATTATCATGAACATATTTTTGGCTGTTGTGTACAACAACTATAGAAAACATCTAAAGGTATGTATTATGTTCTTGAAGTTATAAAAATACTTGTGCTGATATTTTCTCCTTCATTGTTAGATTTTGTTTTTGGTCATCTCAATGGTCTAAATTGTTATAAATGGTAGAAGAAAAATAGTTTTAGAATGAAGGTTTCCACGGTGATGGTTTGATCGTATACATGATGACCTGAGAAGATTGAAACCAGTCGGTGAATAAATTTAGTGGAACATAACTAAGTTAATTAGCCACAGCTTTGGTTTCTTCTCGTAGGATTCGAGCGCCTCTTTCTCGAATTTATCCATGCAGAGATTCACCACCACTGGCGATAGTGGCTAATTCGGTTTGGAATGGCACCCATTCCATAGAAAAAACGAGTTCCTTAGGTAGTGCTCCACTAGTTCCGGGAAGTCCTTTGGAATTCCATCGGATGTGAGCGATCTAATAGTTCTTCTACTGCATCTTGAATCGGAATGTTGGTGAAAAGCGACACCACATCGAAGCTCACTGAAATATCGCTTTTGTCGATGGAGACATGTTTTAGGAAGTCGATGAAGTGAGCAGTTGTTCACATATGATGGAGTTTTCCCAGCAAGCAAACGACGGGCAAGGTGGCATATATGCACATGGGTCATTCCACGTCAATTCGACCAGGAAATTGGCAAAAATGACTCTTAGGGTCACCGATTTTGATCAAATTTGTCATAACGGCTCCATTTCATAAGAAAATGAAAACCCCAAAGTCGTTTTGAAAAAAACGCAACAGTTTCCGAAATATTGCAACGTTGCAGAATTCGAATTTTGCAAAAGTTACTACACATTTTTTTGTATATCTCTGAGGCTGTTTGAGCTATAGACATGCCTAATGACTTATTTTAAAGGCCTTGAATTGGAAAAATATAATAAGGAATTATATTGTGAAATATAAACAATTTTATAAAGTTCATAACAATTTTTAAGTTTCAAATCTATTTTTGACAATGTAACTAACCTTCGATTTTACTCATTTTTTTATATGTTGTAGATACAAATCTCCTCTACAAATTAAAAAAGTTTGCCAAAGGTAATATTTCATTTAAGAAAGAACAATATTTTTGTGTGAATCCGTGATGCCCACCGGTCACTGCAGCGCTCGCCTACCGGCCGACCTTATGGTACTATGGTGTCTTCAGCAGATCTCAGTAACTTTCTCATTCATCTTCTTCTCACCAGTTTTTAACCAATGCTTTGCCCGTGCATATCGCTATTTGCTTCGCCCAGGTGTGACCACAGCTCATAAGACCACCTTTGACGTGTGAGGTCTGTGTGTGAGGGAGCGTTATTCTATGGGGGAGAGAGAGACCCAAATGGTATTCTGAAAAGAAACTGACCCAAGTTGACTCTAGAAATGTGTGATATTTTAATCTCTTAAAGATGTGTGGCCCCGAGGATGTCATCGCTAAGCATGCGTTGTCCTTATCTGTTGTTCGTGGAAGATGCGGAATAGTTTCAGAGGAAGAAACTCCTTCCAAATGCCACTCAGTTCTGGCCATGGCTTCTTTGAGTGCAGATGATATAGTGGGAGAAGTGGGTAGAGATGATTCCCTTAGTGATACAGAGTGTCCAAGCTCTTTAGACGAAACGGAGGAATTGCTTGAACGTGCCAGTTCTGGTGAAAGTGATGTAGAAGAGGATGATACTCCCAGTGTCAGAGATGCGGCAGGTGATAATGCACTCCACCCTAAATTGGAATATTCATTGCATTACGAAGTTCCACGTGCTTTTGTTGGAGGAAGGGGGCCAAAAGGTACTAGCTGCCACTCACCCCACATCAAATGCTCCATCCCCTATTCTCTTTCCATCAGCGGACATAGGATCTGCAACGACTCGCACATTTACCTTTCTAATCTACACACTTCCCTTCTCCATCGTGGGTATCCAGAAAACCTTCTCCAAAAAAAATTCTAAAAAAACTTACACCCTGCAACAATCTCACACCAAACAACACAATTCCCCTTCTCTACTCACCACCTACTTCCCTGGCGCACATTCCTTACAACGAGTCCTGCAAGATCTTTTTCCCTATTCTTTCAGACCACAATTCCACTTCAAAACTTTTCCCAAAATGTCCCCGCATTACATACAAAAGACCGCCTAATTTAAGCAATATTTTGAAAACTATCCGCCCGCTTCTCAAATCGGTGCCACACACCTACGTCCCCCCCTCTCCATGTAGATGTCCAAGATGCAAGACTTGCCCTATATTCTCTTCTCCTCCTGCCTCTTTCCTTCCCACACTCAGGTCTCTGCCAATTTCTCCTTCATCTACTTGTGTTTCCACCAACATCATCTACCTCCTCCAATGCAATTTCTGCCCTGCCTTCTATGTAGGACAATGCACCACCCCTCTTAACATCAGAGTCAATAATCACCGTGCTTCCTGTATTCCGTCATCCCCCCCACTCATCCCTGCCAGTACCTAAACACGCGTCTTCTCATGACGTGCTTTTAAATCAATGTTTCCGTTATTGCCTCCCTCCCCCTCAGATTCCGCCGTCAACCTGCACACCCTTGAGCTGACTTGCATTCTTCTCCTCAGGGCATCCGCCCCCCCTGGGCTCAATGCGTCCTTTTAACCGACACTTGTACTCCTCATTGTGACTACAATGTGTCCTCACCACTTCCCCTCCCTGCTTCTCCTTCTTCCCCTCCCCACCTCTCCTTTTTTCCCCTCCATTCCCCTTCCACTCCAAAATACCCTGTCCCCCCAATGTAGGCCAGGGCTCTCTGCCTCAACCAGCAAGAAAGTCAACCCGACGTCACACTCATTATGTGAAAGAAGTTTGGCTATGTGAAGTTTTGTTTCTTGATGGAGATAGAAAAGGCAGTAGCTAAGGAGCTTTGATTTCCCCCCATGAGTTGTTCTAAGGCCATTAAAATGTTCCGATGCCAAAAATTGGACTTCCTTAGGGAGATAGCTTCACAGCAAGAGGAGGAATTTTGACCTCTCATCCTCTGCCGTGATTAAGTGGGTGATGCTAGCCAACCACGAACTAGGAACTCAGCTGAATGCCTTATATATTGCCTTGAATGAGCCATCAAACCCTGGGGATACCCTAAGGACAGTCGTTGCTCCACTCTTTGCTGCCCAAGGAAGAGGGTGCTGTCACACATCTGCCTCACTCCGCTATTTTCTCCCCTCTTTGTGTTCCTCCGCACTTCTCTGCCAGCTCTTCCCCTCATGCCACGTGCCTCTCATGATTTACAAAGTATTTCCCTGGAAACTGAAATCCCATTCTCAGAAATCAATCGTAGTGACTGCTATATGATACTACAGTGAAACCTCTCTCAACGACCACTCCTATCAAGCGGCCACCCCTCTCAACGACCAGTGTTTTCCGGAACCGATTGTAATGCCCCTATGTTCATGGCATTCATTACCCTTATTCAAAGACCACCCCTCACCCCGACCAAAGACCACCACTTTCAAGGGAAGTTCCCTCTATTCAGCAAAAAAATTGTCGTAAACCTGAGTTTTTCCCAGCTTTTGGAAATCATACCAGCCTATTAGGTCAGTCCACAGACAAAGGAGGGCCAGTCTGCCAGCGGGTGTGGATTATTTAAGTGGGATTTGTAACTTAGTAGTCATCGTAGCCTCGCGCGGGGAGAAGGCTCGAGGCCGCGTGCATATTGCTCGTAAATTAGGAGATGAAGATTTCATAGCCAGCAATAGCTGGCTCGAACGGTTTCATGTCTGGCATGCCATTTTTTTCGCCTAATTTTAAGACGAATGAGAATTAAAGAAAAAAAATATTATTTTTGGTAGCACAGTGTTTTCTTTATGTTTCGATTACCTCATTGGTCAATTTAATTTCTTGTAAAATATCAGTTTAATTTTAACGATGTAAGTATACATGTATTTAAATATATGTATGCATAATATTTTTTTGTACTGCTTTTCCGCCAATACAGTGTAATTACTTACCTATATATTGTAATTCACATCTAGTAACCAGTGCAATAAATGTAATTATGTGCTTTGAAAAAATCTAATGTTGATGAAATTCCTATGCATCAAAATTTTGCCATGAGTTGGTAAAAAATATTGAAACAAACTCGATTATTATTAATGAACCCTGAGCTCAGTAGTTCTCCCATTTTTTTCAAACTAGCCGCCCGGTCAGTTGCAATTACATATATTCATAGAAACAACCCCTCCAGACTCCTAAACCCCTGTCAAGCGACCACCCCTCTCAAAGGCCATTTTCCAGCGGAACCATCGGTGGTCGCCTAATACAGGTTTTTCTGTAATAGTTTTCACTTTGGTTGAAAAGCAAACATTTTAAGACTTGTGTCAAAGTTTCTCGGGTATTCCTCTGGGTCAGATACTGAAATCCCGAGAAACTTTGATGCAAGCTCTGTGCTGTGAACACCCCATGTTTGGCATGGTCATAGTGTGTGGGTTTGAATGTTACACCTGCTTGATTTTTCCTTGAAAATATAATTTATTTGCATTTCTCTCTTTTTTTTAGAATGAAATTAAACAAAGTATATACTTAAAAAGAAATTTACTAATTAAAGCTTACGATTTGATAAAAACTGAAAGCATTAGCTGCCAGTGTGTTCAGAAGGGAACATTTTCATTATTACTGAGGAAAATTAAACCTGACCGAAGTGAAACGTACGCTAACATACTTTGGCAAGTGCTGGATCCAAAGGGCAGTAATCAAATAGGTATGTATGAGCCGAGCATTGATTGAATTTTGTTTTCTGGTTTAGTATGAGGGTTTCTACCTAAATGTGTAATTTAATTGGTCAGTTGCTGATTTGTGTTCATTATCCATTTTTCAGGAAAGGCTGAATTTGTGCAGTTAGCTGATCTACTCAATGTCGAGATTTCAGAAGTGAGAGATAGAGTCACTTACCTCCAAATGTTTTTCCCCAGGCTGTACAATTCCAAACCTTCCAAATTTCTCCAGAGCTTCGTTAAAGCCAAGTAAGCTTGCATTATGTTGCACATTTTACTTGTTTAGTGTATACTGAATAGCTGTTGCTCTGAAAGCATGTTCATATACAGAGTGTCCCATTGATCATGTGTCATTTTTGACCTGTAATTTTTGACCCTTCCTTTCATGCCACATGGATGAAATTAGGTACCTTGGTAGAAAATGGTTGTTAGAGAGAAGAACCCCTGTGACCTTGACTGTGCCCTTTCAGGGGTCACGGTTGCATTTTCGAACTCAAAAGTTCTTCCCCCATGTTATTCGTGTCCAGAATTTTGCTAAGTTATTTTTTTTATAGCACCACAGTTTATTTTATTTAGCACCACAGTGGTGGCTATTAAGCCATTAAAAAGCCGCCTTCAAGCACTGTTTCGTGCAGTGTAATGTGTGCCAGCCAATGAAATCACACTTTCTACCTGAAGAAGCATATCTTACATCTTATGTGTAAAAACATTCGCCCTTGATGACACAATACCATCAGAGCATAGATCCCTGCGGGAGGGATGGAGGGGGGGGGGGGAATTTATATTGTATGATGTGCATCCTTGGAATCCAGGATTTATGTGAAACAATGGAGGCTCAATCAACTTGCAAAGTAGCAATCCTCTGTCAAACCCAGTGATTTTCAGTGACTTGACCAACTGCTAGTCATGCTTGCAGATAGCGTTTTATGTACAGTTTCTTTGAGCAATGAAAACAACTTTTTGGTCTGATTTTTACTCTTTTTATGCATTGTTGGAAGTAGTAGTTGTCTTGAAGAGAAAGAGAGAAAACTGTCTTCAAACTAAAATTGTGTTGCTGGGGAAATTAGATCATGGTGCAGGTTTTTTTGCAACCTCTTCGTGATTATGCAGTTGGACAGTCGACCATATATGATAGCCAAGGACAGAGAGATAATTCTGTAGTCTTAGCCTTTGTCGTCAAATTGACTAAATGGCTAGAATTTATAAAAGGTGTAATTTACGTGGGCCACTCATCAGTGAGGTGGACAAGCTGGTGCATGAATGATGTCTTCAGCGCCAAAGTGAAGGTATCCCAAATGCACTCTCGACAACTGAATGTCACGACGGCACACCCAGCTCGCTATTGCAGCATGGTCTGCGGTGAAAGTGGGGAGCTTGAACGAACGGATAAGTACTGCCATCCGACCAATGAGAAGTGATCCGTGGCATTACACAGAGGCAGAGTTGGTGCACGTTCGTTCACAGCACCTCTGTCAAATATGCAGTCATGGACAAAAAGCGATGGCACTCAGAGGCTGTATTGGTATATATCCTTGGTTAAGATAGGCCTTTAAATACATAATAGGGAACCTGTGAAGACTAGGCGACGGGAGGACGCCAACAACTATGTATTCCATCACCCAGAGAAGAGGGCAGCAGCTCTTCTTCATATGAGTGAAGGTGGAGACCACAGTACTCATAGAACAGCGACACGTATTTCACTACAGGCGTGGTAATATTTACTTTAACGGCTGTAGTACTGCGATGTTAAAGGCAAGGGGAAACCACCACATTATTATCCTGAGGAGTCGCAGCTACTCCACTCTTTCTTTCTTATCAAGACATGATGGAACCCTCTTGAGTAAAATATTCCGGAGGTAAAATAGTCCCCCATTTGGATCTCCATGCGGGGACTACCCGAGAGAGTACATCAGACAAGTGTAATAGACATTCTAGGGTAGTAGGGTGAGATCTCTTTGGACCTGAGGAAGATTGGAGAACCTGAAGATGGAAATGCGGATAATAGACCTCTACATATGTATTAGGAATAAGCAAAATGAAGTGGCCCAAAGAAGGAGACTTCTGGAGTGGAAGTTATAGAATTATTCACACTGGATCGCTGAATGGTAATGCTGGAGTAGGCATAATGCTCAGGAAGAGTGCAGGACTGTGCGTGAAGAGCTTCCTGCAGTACAGTGAGTGGATTATAATGGTGAAGATTGAGAACAAGCCTACGGATACCATTGTGGTGCAAGTTTAACCGTTAACTAGTGACGTGCATTTTTTGTTGCTCAACCAGTGACGTGTGATCTCGGATACCGTAATATGTTAAATATTAATAAAATGTTGCTACTTCATTTTTATAAAATAATTTAATTTTTATGCCTTTCTTCACTAGGTATAAAACTTACATTTAATTTTGTAAATCACCATACTAGCCAATTTTTCAGGGAAAATTATTATTATGATAAAAATAATAATAGTAAGTAATGATGATGACCATCTTTAGAAGTCTTCATCGGAAATTTTCTGTCTCTAGATTGTATCTCCCTCACAATGTAGGTGGTCGAGGCCTATTGAGTCTTAGAGTGTCTCCATTACAGAGTTGTCCTGGGTAGAGCATGCTAGGTTCTAAACAGCACGTGATGTGTCTCGCAAGAAAACATGAATTGGCTGGAGCAGGGGCTTTTTTCTTCCAGGTGGCAAAAAGGGCAGCACACAAAATTGATCTAGACTTCGACCTGTCTTCCGACGGAAGCAACAACGACACGTCCATCTTGTCATTGAAGGCAGACGCTCTCAAGATAAAGAAAGCCGAGCAGAAAGCTTTGCTGACAGCCCTACACATCAATAAGCCTATGCATGGATGTTTCTATCGAAACATGGAAAAGCATAGGCTATCGAAAGAGCTGATGTTTGCCTTCCTACGCTCCGCGGGTCTGAAGTCCGAGACCGAAGGATTCATCCTTGCATGCCAGGATGGTGTCATAAACACTCTCGTATACCGCCGCCTTATATTTAAGGCAGAAGTAGCGGACACGAGATGCAGAGCGTGCTGAGCCCAGTTGGAGACATTGAGTCATCTACTCTCCGGCTGTAGTTTCTAAGCCAAGTCATCATATTTAGTGTGGCACAACGCAGCTCTGCGGGTGTTATATTTTCACCTGCGGCACCATTTTGGCTGGGACAAAACACCTGTGCTGCCATTTGCACCTGGAGAGATCGAGTCCGTCGTGGAGAATGATAAAAGTAAAATTTGGTGGAATTATTCCTTTTCCACCACCAGGCAGTTGACGGCGACTAAGCCTGATATCATTCTCCTCAACCACCTCTCCTACTCCATGTACGTGATTGAGTTTTCAGTGCCTCTGCCGAAACGAACATGCAAGGGAGGTGGAGAAACGGACAAAATACCAAGACCGGCTGTTTGAACTTCAGCAGATGTACCCCGGACTCACTGTTAAGTTAGCAGTCCTCATCATAGGTGTGCTCGGTGGAGGAAAGGGGTGGATGACATCAAGTGCATTCTGGCCTGCGTGGCACAGGCGGAATCGCTTTTAACACGCATGCAGTAGGCCATCATCTTGGGTTCTCTCCGTCTGCTGCGTACGCACGATCCCAAAGCAGCATAGCCACTCATCCGATGGGCATCGGAAGTGACTACGAAAACTGCCAAACCCCTCTTTGAGTCTCCGGCTAGCATCAGGTTTCATTGCCGTCATAATGGTGGATGTTACTCAATAGTAACCTTAATAATAATAATAGTAATAATTTATTTGTCCAAAGAGCTCATTTTCACATGGTATAAGACACATCAAGATGATGTATGTACAATCCAAATACAGAAGCAATGAAAAAACAAAGCAAAAAGTTATGAATGTCAACTTAGATACAAGGAGCACAAAGCTGATAATCGCTCATTTTGATTAGTCATATAAATATTCGATAACAGAACATTTTCTATCGAAGGAAACTTTGAACACTATTTTTAAAAGTACAGAATGATTTATGGTTTTTATCCGATTGGGCAGTTTCGTAACACAACCTTTTTCCGCCTCTTCATGAAAAATGTTAAAAATGCCTAAATACAATGGGTAATTATTATATTTATCCCTCCAGCTGAATATCAATGGGCACCTTCAGCTAGAAAATTGGAACAGCATTCCCATTTTTGTAAAGGTGATGGTTTGAATATTGATAGGATTTATGTATTTCCGTTGGTTTATTTTGTTTTGGAGCAAAAGAAAGCTCCATATTCCAAGTTGGGATTTGTCCTTTGCAATAAATGTTACAATATTAATATTATACACTTAGTTAACTTTTCTCACTCCCATTGAATTTCAACGGATACTTCAGCTAGTTTATTCATTAATTTAAAAGCATTTGTTTGGTAAACTGTTGAAAATTTGAATTTGTAAACAAATTTATTATTACTGTCTTTAATCATTAATATTCAACAAGAGTTAAAAATAACGCCTTAGATATTCAAGTAGGAATGCTGAATACATGATTGAAATTATCTCATTTATTTCTTTTTTAGTTTTAGCCTGCAGCCAATCAAAATTACAGTTTTTCTACACATCTCCATTTGAATACTGTCTTTACAAATTTTCTTTGTGCATTACAAGCACACATGCCTTCTGCATCTGAAACATATTAAAGAGGTTTTTCATTCCTTACATGATGGGCACAGCTTACATGTCTTCCGCTTCTCTAGCCTTTCAACCTCTTCTGCCTCTTCTAATGGTAGGTGAAGAATCTGCCCTATACCCAACTGTACCTGTGGGAGTCAAAGATTAGACATTCTCCTTCTCAAGTGGGGCTTTACTAGCTCTGCAGCTATCGATTTAAGAAAATTAAATCTTGTCATATCTTTTTTGTCTTTCGCAGACTGCTGAAGCACAAAGGAGTTGACTTAGGAAATATCTAATATCCTGAAAAACATTACCATTGGCCACCTCCTTGTCCTTCGGCTGGATGAGTAGCTACAATACAATTTTTCCCATGTATCTACACCACCCTTAGTCGTGTTATAAAAGGTGATTATTTCTGGTGTTCCTGACTCTGTGTCGTCACTCTCCCTGTGGTGCATTGAGGAAACCAAACAAACTCCCCCATTTCTCTTCAAAGCATAGGAAACTAGAGTCATATTGGCTGAGAATCCATACAGTGAAGAGCCCACTATACACCCTTTGGATGGTCCAAAATCACTAAGTAATTCCCTTTTATTTTTTCATATTGTGCCAACGTACGTCAGTCCTTTTGCTTTTAGCTTTTCTACCAGCTCAATAGATGTGAACTAATTATCCACTGTGATGTTTCTATGAGTCCCCATGATTGGCTCAGAGAGACGAAGAACTGATAGAGTTTAGTTTTGATGACTTTTGGTTTTCTTCTGTCAGACCTATCCCATCAGTGTCTTTCACAGCGCACAAATATGCATTATACACATCACTGTTAGTCAAGCACTTTATTTTCAAACTGTACTCGGCTGGCTTACTGGGGATATACATTTTGAAGCGGCATCGACCCCTGAAGCCAATTAACATTTCATCAAAACAAGTAATGGTGCCCAATGAGTAGCAGTGTTGGGAATTTTTTTATTAGACAATGAAATAACTCTGAAATCAGAGCTACCGGGTCAGTTTTGTATCGGGTCATTCGGTTCGCATGGTTAATAAAATGGAAACTCATGAGAAGTAGAGTTGTCCTGACATTCCTGGTTGGAAAATTTCCCTACCAGTGCCATCTGTGGCAAAAATACTGCATTTGTCTTCATTATTTGATTTTAAAGTACCAGAATAAGTTAAAAGGCCAAGAAATGCTTTCAATTCTATCAGATCTAAATCACTATCTGATAATAAGATTTCACTATCTGATCTCTCACACTCATCTAGACAATTATCTGGCACATCCGATAATACATCTACAAGTCTACAAGTCATCTACAAGTCGTCATAATCATCAACGAAAAGTTCTTCGTATATATCCTTCTCCGTCATTCCACGAGATGCACCACCACTAGCTGATGCCATTAGTGTAGAATTCTAATAATGGCTTATTGTTACTGGAGTATCTTTTCAAAAGACAAGATATAGAGGCATTTTTGTTGGAAATTATTTAAATCTGCCCGGGCTCCAATGTATGCGCACTTTAATAGGGTGGAAGCACACAGCTCATTTCATCAAAGGAAATTATTCACCAATTGACTAAGTGACTTGAGATCTGTAATGAAGAGAGCGCACGTACGTCCCAGAGGAGACTAATATGCATATTCGAAGAGAAACGCATGAGAGCAAGTGACAAAGAGAACAAAGCATTGTGGCCATCTGGTCCTTTTCTACCGAGAGACAGGGTGGTGAATACTGAAAGGCAACTTGGAGGTCCTTGGCCCTCTGCAGCTAATGTGTTTACGTTGAGCAATGTACCTAGATAGGATGCCTTGTGAGGAACCAGATCATAGTAAGTACGGATTCAGAGATGACATATTCATTAATCTCTTTGTCCCCCATACAATAGGGGATCGGAGAGTTACTGAAGAATAGATTTGGTATTAGCACTGATTGAAGAAGAACCATCCGATTATAACTCTTCCTTATTAGTTAAAAGTATATACTTTACCATTTATGAACACCGGAGAGACTATAGAGTTACTGCATTGGAAAAAATAATATTTAATCAAGTTTTTTTCACACAGTGATGCTTAATATAATTTTATTCATACATTTTATGAATCTGAAAATGTATATTGGTCATTTAAAAAATACCCAAAAAAAATAAAAAATTTTATGGAATATAACTATTCTAAATGATTGAAAGAACATTCTCAAATACACCAGAAGAAAGCAGGAACATAAGTAACTGATAGTAAAATAAGCAGAATAAGTTTTGTTCTCAAATATGAAAACACTGAAATCTCCGTGACAACATGTCTGCAACATGTTATTACCTGGGAATAAAAGCCTTACGCCAACCTTAGTAGTAATCTGTAAGAATAAAATATAATTTTTTATCCTTTAGCTTTGGTGCTTCGGGTTAGACTCAAGTAACTGACAGCGCAATGGTTAAAATTATTATTTACCATTATTTCACATTGTTTATGAATGACCTGTCAAATGTGTGTGTCAAGTCAAACTCTGATTTTTTATTTTTTTAACCCTTACAGGTATTTTAGATATTTATTTGATGCTGTGATAGTTGTGAATGCTATATGCATAGCATTGGATTTTACCGTGGCAGAATGGTTCTTCCTTAGTGTGTTCACTCTTGAAATAATGCTGAAATTGTATACTTTTGGCTCAAGGGAGTTCTTCAAAAAATTTTGGAATGTGTAAGTATTATGTTTAGAGATGTACAGTCTTTTGACCAGACTAGCAATTTTTGACTCTCAATCTTTGGCATGCAGTCTAGGAAATTAAAAAGTTTCTATTGTTTATAACCTTTAATTATTTTTATTGTGCCTGTAAATTTTTTGCATATCTATTTGGGTTGTCCAGTATTGAATTCATGGCTTTTTTGGATGCATATTATTTATTTGCCGTATGTGAGAAAGCCTATGTAATTTTTCAAGCATAGATTGAAGGATTCTTGGGTCTTTCATTGGGTGAATGGCTCCATCTTCGCCGATGTTTCAGAAAACAAGTCGTTCTCCATCCTCAGGACTGTTTGATCTGCCATGGGGGCCAAGTGTCTCCTGATTGGTGGAGCCAATGGCTAGACTCTGTCAGACTTTCCATTGGCTGTCAGCTCTCCCCTATATTTTGGATGTATTTTAGGACCAGTTTTCAGGTGTCGCTGGGGTGGAATCACAATTGAATTTTTTTTACGTGGTGTATCTTAATGGTCTCCTTGGGTAAGGCAGTCCAGCCAGTAACCATGAGTGTAGGAAAGTAGTTTGCTCGTGTCCCACAGAATGGTCCCTCGTAATACTGTATTCAGTGACAGCTAATTTTTTGTGTTGTGCTAAACAGTAAAGTTTCCAGTGTTCTTTAAACCACAGTTCAATGGCCCTTCTGGTTTCTCCCACACAGACCTCTCAGGGGATTCGGTGTACCCACGCAATCTTCAAGCCAATAGGTTTCTTTGTCATTACTTCTTGGTCCCATATATTTGGAGGTGTTAAGTGGACAGTTTTTGTCATGATGCCTAAGTATATGGTGATCTTCCCAGATATGGTAGTGGCATAAGGTAGGTTTGCCTTGGCTGCAGGTCTGTCATCTTTCTCCTCCGTGCCAGTCCTCTTGGAGTTGAAGGACTTTTGGAGCGCTACCTAATTCAATTTGCCCTTTGTCATACCCAGTCCGTAGGAAGGTGTTTTTGAGGTTATGTAGTTCACCTGGCAACTTCTTTATATCTGAAACAATGTCAATTGTATGGCATTCCTTTGGGAGAGATGATGGTGACTCTGACCATTTAAATACAAGTCCATGTGGTTAGGCTTCCAGTAGATGGTGTGCCCAAGGCTTTGATCTTTCCTTCTGTGGGTGTCAAGGAAAAGGAACAGCACTGCAATTCCACACTAAAATGTTAATGTGGAATTTAAGGTAAACGTTACTGTGGAGTAGTAGTGTCGTTTTCCTCTCTTCACAATGGAAACATTCCACAAAGCCAAACCTAAGACAGTCTCTGGATGCCAAGGAAGGGAGTTGGCTCTTTTCCTCCTCCTCCTCCATTATGAACTTAATGTTGGCTGTTCATGTGCTGCCAAGGTTGAGTCTAATGTTTCGATTCCATGGGGCCAAACCCAGAAGGTGTTGTCTACATATCTAAAGAAGCCCTTAGGACTCTGCGGGGCTTATTTTAGGGCCTGATCCTCAAAGTCTTCCATTTGGAAGTTGGCAGTGGATGGTGATAGTGGAGATCCCATGGGCACAACTTCCATCTGCTCGTAGAACTTCCTGTTAAATGAAAACTATGTAGAGAGCAGCACATGCTCAAATATCATGTCAGCATCAAAATTGCTTCTCTAGGAGTCTCAAGGCATTAAGAAGATGTGAAGTGTGACACCACGTCAAAACTGGCCGTGACGTCAGTCGTGTCTAGTTGAACTCCTTTCAAGATTTTAACAGATTCCTGTGAGTTTTTCACATGGTGCTCTCTCAGGTTCATATGCAGTGTAAGGCTCATCATCATTGGTCATCAATCCTCAGATTGGTTTGACGCAGCTCTCCACTGAGTCCTTTTACCAGCTAATCTCTTCATATTTACGTATTTCTTCTCTTTCACACCCTTCATCAATTATTCCATGTAACTCACACGAGGCCTCCCTCTGCCTTTCTTCCCTTCCACTTGTCCCTCGACGATTGTCTTCATCAGGCCATCTCATGATGTGGCCGATTAAGTTTTTCCGTCTTCTTCTCAGGGTATTCAGAAGATTTCTCCTTTCTCCCACTCTTCTTAAGACTTCCTCGTTACTTACTCAGTCGATCCATTTAATCTTCATCTTTCTTCTGTAGCACCACATTTTGAATGCTTCCACCCTTTTCTTTTCCACAGTAGTGGAAAAGAAAAGGGTGGAAGGGTGGTCCATGCCTCACTACCATAGAGAAACACGCTCCAGATGTACATTCTGATAAATAGTTTCCTTACTTCTACGCTTGTATTTCCAGTGGTAAGTACATTCTTATTTTGTAAGAATTCCCTCTTTGCCTGGGCTATTCTGCTGACTATTTATTTCTTGCTTCGTACATCATTTGTTACTCGGCTTCCTAGGTAACAGAACTCTTTCACCTCTTCAAGTTTTTGTTTTCCTAGTTTAATGTTTGTTTCGGCCTCTCCTTTCTTGCTGACACCAATATCTTAGTTCTCTTCTTATTGATCTTCAGATGATATCTGCCCATTGTCCTCTCCATGGTTATTAGAGTCTTATTCAGCTCCTTCTCTGTCTCTGCTATGACTGCTATGTCATCAGCGAATCACAGCATGCTAATTTTTTCTCCGTGGATAGTCACTCCATTAGACTTCTCCTTGATTTCACTGATGGCTCTCTCGATGTAAACATTAAAAATTATGGGACACAGTGCACAGCCTTGTCTTACTCCTTTCCTTATTCTTGCTTCTTCACAGCTGGGTCCAGATTTTATCATAGCTACTTGGTTTTTATACAGGAAGTGGATAATTCTTCGGTCATTGTAGGACACTCCAATTCCCTTCAGAATTCCAAGCATTGAATTCCAATCCACGTTGTCGAAAGCCTTCTCTAAATCCACGAATGCAGTGAACGTCCGTATTTCCTTCTCCATTCTCTTCTCTGTAAGCAGCCTTTAGGGCCAACATTGCTTCTCTGGTTCCCTTACTTCTCCTGAATCCGAATTGATCATCATCCAGGAACTCCTCAGTTTTTCGTTCTATTCTTGTGTAGATGATCCTGGTCAATATCTTCGATGCAATTTTCATCAGGCTTATAGTCCTTAAATATTCGCATTTCTCCGCTCTTTTCTTTTTAAGAATAGGAATTATGACGATTTTCTCTAAGTCTCTTGGTATTTCTCCTGTAGAGTACCTGTCACAGATGGTTTTGTTGAAATGAATTAATGTACTCTCTTCTGCATTTTTCATTAGTTCTGCAGGGATATCATCAATTCCAGAGGTGTTAATCATCTAAAGGACCCTTACTGCTGTGTCAAATTCCGATCTTAATATTGATGCTCCCATATCATCCTTTTTGACTTCTCTTTCCGTTCAATCACCGTGCCGAGATTGTTTCCGTTATATAACTCTTCCAGATATTCTCTCCATCTCTTCACTTTGTATTCATTTTCAATCAAAGGCCCTCCATTCTTGTCCCATATGGCATTGAATCACTCGCTCCGTTCCTTGAAGTGGTCCCTCACTATCGTATAAGCAGCTTCCACCATTCCAAGTGCAAGGTTGTTTTGTAAAGGTTTTTCATTCACATTTCTCTAGCTTTCCTGGCTTTGTGATTTATTTCGTATGTTAGTTCTTTGTACCAAAGCTGCCCTTCTTCCATTTTCGCATTCTTGTGCTTTCTTCTTTCTTCAATCAGGTCTAAGACTTCCTCCGTGATCCATGGCTCCTTCTTAACAACTTTTCTTCTTCCAAGACCTTCTTTTGCAGCTTCCAGTAGTCCACATTTAATGTTTTCCCAGCGCTCATCCATTGATTTCTCAGTCAGGTCCTCTCCTATGTTGTTTCCCACTGCTTTTTGAAATGCCTGCTGATGTTGTGCCTCCTTCAGGTTCTCTACTTGCCATATATTCTTCACAGTCTTCTTCAATTTCTTGAATTTTAGATGGCATTTCATCATCACTAAATTATGATCACTGTCAATATCTGCACCCGGGTAGCTTTTGCAGTCCTTCACCTGATTCCTGAACTGAAATTCCTGAACTGAAATTCCTGAACGACCACGCCCTAAAGAACCTCCCTGCTGACTACCGCATCTTCCTATCTGATATCTTCACCGCCTGCCTCCGCCTCTCCTACTTCCCAACCCTCTGGAAGTCAGCACATAACAAGATGATACTGAAACCGCACGAACCCTCTTCTGATCCCTCTTCCTATAGACCCCTCTCCCTTCTTTCCACCCTTGGCAAGTTGCTGGAGCAAGTCATCCTCTGCTGCCTTGAAGCCGTGGTCGACGAGGAATGTCTGATCCCACCGTGTCAGATGGGATTCCGCCGCCGTCACTCTGTGACTCACCAACTCGTCCGCCTGGTCCAACATATCGCAACTGGGTTCCAGTGGGACGCCACCACCTTGGCCTGGACCTGCAACAAACTGTCCCAACTCCCCTTTCCCACCTTCCTCAATAAAATAATCCTGTCTTTCCTTACGTTCCTTTCACGTCACCATCAACACCTCTTCCTCGGCCACCCACACGGGACTCCCGCCATCCTTTCTCCGATCCTCTTCTACCTCTTCCTTTCCGATATACCCATCCCACCATATTCCAATGTGAAGACGACATTGCCCTCACGATGAACTCTGTTAGCCCTGCATTCGCCTCCAAGCGCATGAAGCCCGCTATTGCATCCACGGGCATCCCTGTGGCTCCAGTCCTGGAAGCTTTCGATAAACCCGAGGAAAACAGATCTGATCACATTCACCCGACTGCGTCGAAACCTCCACCTCCCACAAATTGTCATTGGGGACACAGCCATTGTAGCGACGGCATCTACAAAGTATGTCGTCATCACCCTGGACAGCAGATTGCTGTTTGAGAAGCACATAAGCACAGCACTATCAAAGGTGGGCAAACTGCGCAAGGCCTTCTCCCCTTTGTATTACCGATGGTCCCCCCGCTGTCTCTACGGGAAAAGGTGCTCTGGGCCACAGTGGTATCGCATACCCTGCCTGGGTCCAGGGTCAACGTGAAGAGGCTCGCTGGAACCTATCGCAATCCATCATTTTTGAGTGATACATTCGTAAATCTAATTTAAACAATAAAAGTATAAAATGGTGAGTACTCAGATGTAAGGGTTTTAAATTGAATGATAAAATTTTCAATGCAATAACTTAAAGAAAATATTAAACTGAGATAAGGATTGAACTTCCTTGAGTACACTAGCTCTTGTTGTCCGCTTGATCTTGGTGAATGTCAGCTACTTGCGTGACATTATTTCCACCTGCGACACAAGTGTGATCCACTGTTGAATGGCAGTGTTAGGAACTACCTTGTTCGATGGTAACCAACGTGTATTCACATGGCATTTAGTGCCTACAGTGAGGATTGTGGACGTTACATCAGTTGTGTGAGTAAGGGGGAATTAGGTACAATGCACACTCTCTGGCAAGAGGCGTGTGTGTTTTCTTGTCTCGAGGGGGGGGAGTTGGCCCCTGTGTCCCCCCCCCCCTTCCTCCCCCCCCCCCCCCTGGAGAACTGCCTCCATAGCAGATCCATGAGGAATAAATCCTCTTACTTGATAGACCTGGAATCATTTGGATATAATTCTCTTATTTTTGCCAAAACAATTTGTGCTAGAAGAATTTGGAGAAATATTCACATTTGATGTTTAAAAGTCACTTTATATACTGTAAAATTTTGTGCCCTGAAGTTGGTGACCCTGCAGTATCCCAGAGTTGATTTTTATTTTCAGAGTTATACTATTGAATTGTTTCCTTATTCTCCAATCCCCTCTGAGAAATGGAGGATTAACGGAAATGATTTTTCCCTCCTCAGGTTTGACTTTGTAGTGATTGGAACAGCCTTAGTGTGGAGCATCAGTGACTTAGTCAGCAAACACTGTAAGTTGAATTCCTTTTGATGTTTCCCCTGCATGTGCTGAAATAAGAAATATTGTGTGAATCTAAATATGGAATGAAGGTATGTCCAAGTGTTTAGAGGTCTCGTGAGGAGATTGGTTGGCCTTGGGGATGCAAGAGGTGAAATCACTTGGGGCATTCGAATAATCCCTCAAGTAATGCCTCTTTTTACCAATCTTCGAATCCTTGAACGGATTGAGATTCACCTCAGAACCGAATCCTGAAAAATCGAAGTCACTTTCATCCTCAGCAGATGAAATCCTTGCGTTCCTTTCAATTCAACTTTACCGCTGCAACCCGTGATCAAATATCGAAAGCACTGATTTGAGAGCACTGTTACTGCTACTCCTCCCCCCATCTCCCTCAACCCCTTTTAAATTAGTATTTTGCTTATTTTTATATAAAACGATATCTACAGTTATCTCCATGTATTTCGGTCAATGCTGCATCGGTGTATCTTGATGGTGACGTTTCGTGGCCAATGCAGAGGCCACATCTTCAGATCAAGTCCGAACACCAAATCTGGCATTCAGATCTGTTCTGAAGATATGGCCTTCATTGGCCACGAAACATCATCGTCAAGATAACCGATGCAGCATTACCCAAAAAACATGGAGATGCCAGCACAACATCCCTGTAAAAGCCTCGAGCAGAAATATATCCACTGCTTAATTATCAGTTCACATCTAAAATATTATAGGAAAGGGCCATAAAATCCTATATAATGAAAACAAGAGAAGCAGCAATACATTAGTTATTATTTCACTGCAAACTTACAAACTATTTATTAAACATCAGCATTCTGTACGCGGAAGTTAAATACTGTCATGATTAAGGTATCGAATTATGTCACTCAACCCCAGGGGAGCCTGACTCTACTCTGGCACGCTGGATGTTAACAGCAGGTCCCTCAAGTAGTCAATTCTGTGGCGTGAACTCGATGACCATTGAAGCATGAAACAGATGATCCCCTCAAGTGGCATAACAAATTCTGGAAATGATGGGATAGAATTCCAGTGAGGAAATGGTAAACTGATTTTCCTAGCCTGAGAAATGATGTGCAGTGCCACAATTATGTACTGAACAATGCCTTTTGAGCAATGATGCCATTCTCATAAACCATGTGGCAGTATTTTCCAAAACACTTTATATTCCGAAGTGAGAAAACTTCTAATGAAGCAGGATGTAGCCATGAAATATCCATTCATTTGATAACATAGACAATGATTGTCCCAACCCCAACACAAACTTTTCACGTAGAAGTGATGTGGAGATATTAATGCATCCTGCCCTACAGTAATGAAAGTCGGAGATGGATATCAGATGTGAGCTGAAATGAGTATAATTAATATACTCATATGTTAAAGCATTTGCTGAATAAAGTATTAATTCAGAAGGTAATCATAACATGCAATAAGGGAATAATATTGTACTAAATAAAAAAATAAGCCCATCTAAAGCACATTTAGCAGACAATCGCTGACCCCTTATTGTACCCAACACCCTCGCCTCGTATTAGAACGTTGCCATATGGCTATGAATCACCAGCATTTCCCTTGCTTTCGCCTTTCCTTCCCGTCTTCTCAAGATCTTTTTGTCGATCTCTAGCCATGGGTGTTGTCATTTCCAACCTATCAACCGTGACTCCTACCATTCACTCAACACTAGATTCAAGTAACAACGTTACACCACGTTGCATCTGATTTCAAATTACTTGAAATAGATTTAAATTTACAAAATTACTTCTTTAACCTGAATAATGCCTATGGCAGTGAAATTAATTATTAATCTTCATCCATTACTCTCTTCCCATATTATTTCATCCAGGTATCAAATCGTTTCAGGAAGCAGTGTTTTCAATACATTTTTAAATGACCCATGTCTTATTCACTATTTTGTTTTTTTTTCCTTTTTCCATTTATAAATTGCTTCTAGAACAACTCATGCATCCACATATGCTCAAGACATGGGAGTAAATTACTCCTGGAGGGTTATTTTGTAATCTCTATTTAATAATAATAATAATAATGTTTATTGTTCTAGGACCATGTCCTATGGAACATAAATCATTTAACAAAATTTGACTCTGCAGGAAAAAACAGAATTAAGTACTTGCCTAACTAAATATATAATACAAGTATACAATATAAATACAATACAAGTATACAATATAAATACAATACAAGAAATATACAGTATACAATACAAGTATACAATCAAAAGAGAATGATACAGAACAATAAAAGACATCATAATTTCCCATTTCAAAGATCAACAACAGTGGAAAGATGAAGTACCTAATAACAAAATAAATGTATAAAGTAACTCAATAAAATAAGTCAGTGATGTGATTGTACAATTTTACAAAATTAAAGATTACGTTATATTGAATTTTACAAAATATTTGACAGTAATAAAGAGAAAAGGAAAAACCTCGATTTAAATAATAATATTAAGTAGTAGATAACATTTATAGATTTCAATGTAACAATGCAATGTTGTCTTATTATTATATGATATAACAATAAATTTTAATTACAATTGTATTTTTCAAACAAATATGAATACATTTTAATTTTGAACTGATTTAAAGTATCACAGTTAATAATGCCGTCCGGTATATTATTCCATATTCTTATAGCAGAATTTAGGGTTGACAATTGGTACACCGTAGTTCTGCAATTTGGAATTTTGAATCGTCTTCTAGCTCTTACTGTTCTGCAAGCTTCACTCTGGTTACGTATGATCATTTCATATAGATAATCGGGTGTTTTACATGACAAAATTTTGTATACAAACACAGATAATTGAAAATTCGTTTTCTGTTGAGGTTTCAACCACTGCAACTTAGTGTAAAAAGGAGTGACATGATCCTGGATATGTATATCATATATGTATTGTGACGATCTGCTCGTGTGAGCGTGATCGCGGCGTCTTCGCGTGATCGGGTGGATGCGCGCGACAAACGGAGAGAGAGACGGCTCGCGCGTGATTCAAATTACCGCCCACCATTTTTTCGATCCTCCATTATTTGTAATGTTAGTTGTAGCGCCGGTCGCAATGACCGAGGATATATAAAGGGGTTCCCCAGTGAGCTCGCCCCAGACCCAGACCCAGATCCAGAGTGAAAGACGGCAGACGGAGAGAGACGACTCAAAGGAAGGAGAGCGAAGCGACGCAAGTGGACGCAGAGAACGGAGAAGCGAGGAGGACAGATTGAAAGCAGCCATAAGGCGTGGAGCTGGAGAGGCGGACCTGCGAAGGAGTCATTGCTTGAGAGGACACATCTCGTGCAAGCGGACGACATCGCAGCCAGGCGACAATTTCCCTGTTGGCTCTAAGGCGGACGTAGAAGGTTGGACCGAGGACCGGTGCCAACGATTTCTCACCCCAGGGCCGGGAAACCCACGCGTCTCCGGGCATGCTCCAGACACCTTACAAGGCATAGTACTTTCCTATCAAACCTCCCCGAACCGATCGACCAACGGTCGAGCGAACTCCGATCCCGTCTTCGACGCCCAGTGAATCGGGGCGAAAGCCGTCGCTACCAAACTCCTGAGTCAACTCCACCGTCCTGCGCAAGTGAACTCACATTCTCTAAGAGCGGCGCACGTCATTTGAAAATCAGTCCCAAGCAGACTGAATTTGTATCACTCTCCTCCCGTCCTAGTGGTCCTCAACCATATGTCAAACGAAAGGACGAGGAGCTTGTAAATATTGTATAAAGGGTTTCGTGTTATTTCATTTCATTTCTCAAAGGGTTTCACTGTTCATTTTGTATCATTCATTAGTTCTTAGTTAGGTTAGCTATCATTTGGGTATATTTCATTAATGTTTCACGTATCACCAACTCATTCATCCCTCATTATAGTGTAGGAGTGTAATTATCCTATGTGTCTAGCAATAAATCGGTGTTTTTCCTGTGAACGCGAGTCGTCTTTTACTCCCGAACGCGGTGATCTGCGTCCATTCGATTTTCAGGTCCGATCATCGCCGATCTCGGAGGGTAATGCTGCAGTTCCGCGAAGGCCTCACCCTAAGATATTTTTCTCGTTGATCTCTGCTTGCTGATCAGCTTGACCCCGGTTTTGAGTGGCACCCCTTGTCGCTTCTCTTTGGGAGCGAAGCTTTCTTTTCCTTTCTCCGGAGTGGCGTTGGCGCGTTCCCATTCGTGGCTGACGGAGGGAACGGGAAAGAGGGGGGGAAATTGCCCGACCGCAGGATCCGTACGGAGACAAACCCCGGCTGAGAAGAGGTCGAACAGTCCAGCCACGTGTCCCGTCACAGTATCTAATCATAGAATTTAACAGTGCTTGCAACTTCTTATATAATTCACCCGTTAGGTCAGAAAACACAAGAGAACAATAATCCATATGTGGAACCAACAAAGTATTAACCAATTTTTTTCGAACCTCTCTTGGCATTAGGCGTTTGAATTGTTTGATCTGTGCTAATGTTTTATATACCTTGTTGGAAATAGCGGATACATGTTCATTCCACGTTAGCGTGTTGTTGATATTAACCCCTAAGTTTTTTACCATATCTGAATAGCCAATATCAATGCCTTCAACTTTTATTTTCGGTATTCTATCATAATTAAGTTTTTTGACATACTTAGCGGTACCAATAATAATAGCTTTAGTTTTTTGAGGGTTAAGTTTTAGTAAATTCGTCCTGGCCCAATCACAGATATGATTAACATCTTCATTTAATTTTTTAATGGCATTATCGATATTTGTTGGATGACAGTCAAGGTAAATTTGTAAATCGTCTGCGTAGAGGTGATAGTTCGAGTGGGAGATTGAACGTGGCAAATCTCTTATGAAAATTGAAAATAAGAGGGGACCAAGTATTGAACCCTGAGGCACACCACGTGATACTTCCGAGAAGCTAGACAGTTTGCCGTCATCTCCTTTTACTGCTTGAGTTCTCTGAGACAAGTAGGAACGGAACCATGTAATCACTGGGATAGAAAATCCCAGTTGGTACATTTTATCCAGCAACAAATCGTGATTAACACAATCAAAAGCCTTTGAAAAATCAAAAAGTACCAGAATAGTAACTCTCTTTTGGTCTATTGAGAGACGAATGTCTTCAGTAACTCTAATGAGAGTCGTTTGTGTGCTATGTCCCTTTCAAAAACCTGACTGATACTTATCTAGTAAATTATTAGATGATAGGAAATCTAATACCGAGTTGTAGACGAATCTCTCAAGTGGTTTAGAGGCGATGGGCAGCAGTGAAATAGGGCGGTAATGAGATAGTTTAATACAGAATTTGTAGTCATGAAGTCTATCCATGGCAAATTATCAAAATCTTCTTGAAAATTATGGAGATCGAATTTACTAAAATCGCGGTAGAAAATTAACTTCTCTTTGATTTTAGTTACCTTGAAATTAAATTTTATATATATTAAATCGTGGTCAGATAGGAAAGGAACTGGAAATTGACCATGTTCCTTAATTTTAGAAAGATCATCTACAATTAATAAATCTAATAAGGTACTTGATGTGGGCCGATGATGAGTCGGATGAGATGGTACTAAAGACAGATTGAACCTGTAACATAGGTTCTTTATATAATTACTATCGTGCGTTGTTTTTAAAAGATCCGAGTTAAAGTCACCACATATTACTATGTTATTAAAGGACAGAAGGAAGCCTGCGAGTGTGCATTCAAAACATTCACTCAAGTAACCTACCTTAGGAGGTCTGTACACAACTCCGAATAGAATCTTTCCGAAAGAGCATGATATTTCAACAAACATAAATTCTGGCTTAAATTTTTCATTGACGCAGGACAATATCTTTGAATTTAAATCCTCTTTAATATATACACATACTCCTCCACCACTTCGTTCCAACCTGTCGTTACGTAACAATGTATAATTTTCCAAATTTACATATTCCGTGGGCATGGATGGTTTCAACCACGACTCGGAAATTGCTATCACATGATAATCACTACGAACAAAGTGCTTACGAAATTCATCAATATGAGCTGGTAACGACTGAGCGTTTACATGACATATATTCAGGTTTTGATATAAAATACTACTATGAATATTTGAGGTTACACGCGTCGAGTTAGAATTGTCAGCATTATTATATGTGAGCACTCCACCTCTTGAACCTCCAAGTTCATGTCATTGCAGGGCATGGAGATCGTCTTCAGTGCGTAAAAGGAGTCGCTCACTCCCATCATACTCCCTTGCAAATATTTTCCCCCCTCTGATCCATAAATATTTGAGTTTACCATTCTTTTTAAGCTCTCTCGCCTTTGAATACACTTTTCGATTTACAGCACTGAGTGATTCATTTACATAAATGAGGTTGTCAGGGGAATCGCTCAAACCAATGTCTTTTGTTGAAAAACTTCTTTTTACTTGTCGAGCTTCCAGCATTTCTCGTACTAAATTCGATCTCATGAATCGAACCCGGATGGAAGGGGGTCTACTGTTGGGTTGGTTTGAACGGGCCTTAAGTCTGTATACATAATCGACATCACTAGCTTCAATTTTGACCCCAAGGCCCAGCCCAACTTTATAAACAAGGGCCTCCAATACCTCACCAGACTTAAACGGAATCCCGTGAATTTCTACGACATTCCGTAGAGAGTCCTGCTCCCACGTGTTCAACTGAGCTTCAAGGTTACGGACTCGCTTTAACAAGATTTCATTTTCGGCCACCATGCCGTCAAATTTACCATTGATGTTTGATAGTGATTCGTTAATGAGAGAAATGGTTTTGCTATGTTCGTTGATTAAGCATTCCCAGGTTGATATAACTTTCTTTAGTTCACTTATTTCGTGTTTAATAGAATTTGCAAACTCACTTTGGTTTTCCTGGATCACCTTGACGCGATCCAATAACTCCTTTAGGATAGGATTGGAAACCTCATGTTGACTCTTGTCGTGGGAAGATCCAGGGTCCAGGGCTTTGATCGGGGTGTCATCACCGCGGGTGGAGCGACACTTCGCTATGCAGGTGGTGCAGTCCCAGGCACGATTTGCGTCCTCCAGTAGCTGCAAATCAGCTTCACTGAGCGAGGCGCAAGCAGGGTGGAACACTTTTTCACAAGTGCTGCAGGTGACAGTTTTCTGCGTACGCTTAAGAACCTGGCTGAATTGCGAACAGGTAGGCATGATGAAAATCACCAAAGGCTAACGGCACCAACACCACCTTAAACTCGTCAGCTAACACCACCTTACACTCGAGCAAAAAGTCAGGACTTAGTGGCAAGAAGGAACGACCAAGGACGGGGAAACGCGTCCGTTCACTGCGAGAGCTTGAGACAGAATACTATTTAGTGAGAATACGTCATAAAATGTCACTTTTTCGTAGTTAAACTCCGCCACCCAGGTGGCGTGATCATCTTCGGATCTCAAGCGGTGAACTGCCAGTCATGTGCTGGTCTTTTTTGACGATTCATCCGCTCATCTGATCCGTATCTTTCGACTCTTGATCCGTTTCATTATCCCCGCCTGCCATTAGTTCCCTTCTCATCTTCATAAAGAACGTGAAATGGAGCCACCATCGTTTCCCCTTGAAGCTTGAGTTGGAAAAAAAAAAGCAAGAGCGAGAAAGATATACAAACGATTTTGAATTGTATTTTTGGAATTTGCACAACGCGAAGAACTTCGGCACACCGAGATCGGGTACAGATAGCGCTACCGACAGAAGCTTCGTCAATTCACGAACTGTTCATGAGCCGATCATTAAGAGAGCGAAGCGGATCTCCCGCCTTCCTACAAAGAGTCATTATAAAGGTGAGATTACAAAGTAACCCCCCTGGACTACGCCATCACATGGTGAGCTCTGTGCAACGGGGTACCGACGCGATAGTGCTAGTCACTCTGCACGGAATTGCTGTGGTTCTGCTCAGTCTTATTAGGTTCCAGAGCAGGGGCTGTAGTTGGGCAAGGATGTCCAATGGAAGGTTGCCCCAGCCTTTATGATGTGGGTGCGAAATTTGCTGATGAACTGGTTGGTTTGGGAATTCGAGCGGGGGAGGAGGAGAGTGGGGAGGGAGGGACATGAACAAGTTGAGGGGCATGGTATGATGCACGCCCACACTAAAATGGTTAGTTTGGATTGTAATGGTTCTTCAATATTCACACGTTAGAATTTCTTACGAGAATAACAAATGAGTGCATCTGTTTTGCTTTCCTTTTGGAAATTAACGATTAAAGTCATTATTCTAGCCAAAATGTGATGGCTGTATGGACAACTCACAAACTCATATTTGCCAATTGAATGTATTTTCTGAGGTGAGTTTTCATTAAAAATGATTCATTATGATCTGGAGTGAGCTACAGTACCCAGTAGGGCAACATGATATCCATGAGAAAACCACTGATGAAAAGATAGCAGTCATAGACAAGTGCTTTGATCAACTGTGCAAAAGTATGCCCTTCTCATGAAAAAGTTATTATCATCGTTTTAAATGACAAAAACTTTGTATGGTGGTCATTAGACATTGCATCCAATAGGGTCTGTAGTCCTTTTCTTTGTCAACTGCATATGCCCTACTATCTTGTGTTCCATTCAGGACTTACTATCCTATAGCAATGCTTCATACTGGTATTGTTGTGATGACAAATCCCCAAATATCATGGTCATTTTGCACGTCTGCCTGTTTTTCCTGCAGCAGCCAACAGCCGAAGCCACCTGGAGTTTCTGATGGTTCTCCGAGTCCTGAGATTGGTGAAAATCATCGAGGGAATTCCACGGTTCCGGGTGATTATGAGGACCATAATGCATTTGGGACCTTCAATAGTCACCTATGGATGCGTTTTAATGGTAAGTGCTTACAAAGCTTCAGATCCTGGAGCTCTAAGGTCAAGCAAGGCATTGCAGTTTTTATCGCCATTATGATGGGACATTATGTGATAATCTAAAGTGAATAACTCATGTTTTTCATTGCGAGGTGTGCATGGCTGTCATTGCCTTATGACATAGCAGGTTCACCTGCTGAAAGGGTTAATGGCATTTCGATTGTCTTCGTCAAGGTGCCTGAGCACGTTCGTCTTTTCACGCTTCATTAATTTTGCAATCTGTGTAAACTCTGTGTTGCAACTGGATTGTTAAGTGTGCAGCCAAATTTAGAGCTTGTCTTTGAATGCAGAACTCCTTCTCCTGAAGTCCGTGAAATTCTGTGACTTCGTACATTTCGCGGACACAGTGCCATTGTCGTTGCAGTATTTCAGTGACAATATACCATAAAGTAGCAGCAGTACCATTAGTATATCGTGTAATGTCCAGACCTGTTAACACGTTCAACGCAGCACTATTTCTTTATGGTTTTCCTGGTGCATGGAATTTTTTTGAAAAGTTTCTTAATGTATTACCACTAAGAACAATAAGTCAATCAACTAAAATACTGTAAAATAAAAATCACGCGTTAAAAACGAATTTTATATTTTGTACGATGATCGTCGTCCACTGCCACCAGTTAGCACCACTCGGGTGTTGTGTGTGGTTGCATGCCTTCTCCCATAGTCTGTTTCAATGTGTATCCCATTGATCCTTGTTACTTGCTACAAAGCATGTGTGGACTTCCTTATTGTTAGTTATGAGATGTTTAAAAAGCATTCTTGTGAATGTAGTTCACGTCCTTCATCAATTCCTCCTAAAATCCACAGCCTTGCAGCATCCAGTCTACAGACTGCTGCATTATTCCTTCACAATAATTCTTTGCCAAATTTTTCCGTGAATGCTAACTCCTGCATCTCTTACCTTCATGAATAATGTATTTAGTTTTGAATACTCTCGCTGTGAGACTCAGTAATTCACTTTATTAGGATATTTTCTGCTCCTCTAACATTTTATATAACCTACTTATATGAAATTTGTTCTTTCTACTGATTCAAGATGCACTTGGAACATAAAAAAATTTCTGATTTGAAATTGATCACTGAGTTTTTATTTACAGCTATTTATCACTTTTCAAACATTTTAATGTCAGTATGAGAATATTTTGGAAATATAAATGAAAAAATAAATGAAAGAGTGTAAATAACCTTAAGTGGTTGGAAGAGAAAATCACTTAAAACAGATGCATTAAAAAGTCATTTTCATCCAAATATATGTAAATTTAACTTTTATTCTTTTTACATTTACAAGAACTGGATTTTGACCTAAATACTACAATGTAAACTATTGATTGCACTAGAATATGAAATATACCAAAAATGTTTAAGAAAACACCAGGAGTTCATACACGCAAAAATGACATAGATAGATATATTTATTTGTTCCAGGACATTATTCAGGGTGTCCACTGACCGGGAAAACCTGGAAAATCGGGAATTATTCGTGAATTTTCAATGCAGGGAATTGTTCGTGGATTATTCGTGATTTTCTGGTCTGAGTCTGGAATTTTAAAAATTCTTAATTCAAGACAAAAAATCCTTATTTTATAAATAGGATAAATAAAGATGACTTTAAGATATGGATTTTCCGTTGGTATGAATGAATAAATAAACGACGGAAAAGTAGTTTGGCTCAATGTATCGTCAGCGCTGTGTGGATCGGAGACGTTCAACTGTTCGACTGTCGAACGGATGCCTTCAGCGTCACGTCAAGTGCCCTTTGTTCTCATTCATTGCACATCGGACTAAGGCCATGATACGCAAACATATGCCTAACGTGTAGTGATGGCCGGATCGGATCCAAAGATCCACGGATCTTTCATTTTACTCGGTTCCGGATTCGGATCCAAAGACACGGTATAAAATCAGGTCCGGATCGTAGATTTTAAATATTCGCAGCTTAGCGATTGAAGTGCCCCGTGAATGGAATGTAGGTGCGGTAGATATTGACAAGAAGAGGATGTGTAACTCAGGTCACGAAATTAGATGAAAATGTTCCCGTGCAACTAGAAGTATAATAAAGAAATAATGCATTTCCCCATAACCCCGAGATCGCGGGAAAAATTACGTAGGATGCCACGCGGGTAGCCTACATTCGCCAGGATCAGGGCGAGACAACGAGAGCTAGTTTAGGCCCCGTTTCCACTACTGAAATTTCTATGACGGTAACTCTCTACCTGCGCAATGCTAGTAATGGAAACGCTCGAAAACGCCTACCATGGTAGATAGTCCTACTAGCATTGAGATACCCTTGTTAGATCAGGGAATAGTGGTTACCGTCTTGTCTTTTCTGTAAATTTTTAAAATGAGCATTCCGTTTAAAACGGTGAAAAAACCGGCACTTTTTTTGTTTCACAGACAATAAAATTTTAACAAGTTAAAATAAAAATTTTCACTTTCCACAGTTAAACGCAGAATTAAATTTGCTAATTTTTGATATAACTTGTTTTCATGTGGGACTACGGGTACAACTGTCATTGACTTGTAAACTCGAGTGTCATGACTTTTTTCCACGAGGGTAGGAAAACGTAGTTGGTGTGGTGTCTTTGTTTGGCTTAATACTTGATTTTTGTCTATGCTCAATGATGCTCCAGAGTTGTTATTACCTATGGTTTACATAATTTAATTATATTTTCCCAGCAATGACCGAACAAAAGAATTGCAAAAACTTTGCTCTCCACATGTCATTCTACTTTTTTCTTGCAAACCCAGGCCAATGGAGAGAAAATCCGACACAACCTCTTCTTAGGAGTAGAACATTCTCAAATTTCATTTCAAAGGTTATTGTTAATAAGACATTGCAAAATTACTAGTTTAGCAGCTTTAAATATTCTATAATAATTTTTTCGTCTTAAAAATGGAATTCCCGGATATTCCATAAATGGAATCTCTTGGCCGCATTAAATTTTCTTTTGTTTCTAAGAAAGAATTTGAAAGCATTCAAGGATTTGATTAATAATTGTAAAATAATTCCTTTATTAATGAAAATGAACTTATAATGTTTCTTTTAACTGCACATTCGATGTGATCGGATACTTTACTGTAAGTACAATGTAATTTGGCTTTCTAGTAGGCTTTGCAATATATTTTTTACAAACTTTTCTATAATTTTTTGAGAAATCTAATTGCTGATGTTTGTTAGATATATTCAGGATGCGCTTACTTGAATTAGGATTTTTATTACATTAATTTTTGTTAGAGAAAGATGGTGTAGGGTACTAAAGACTGTTATGATTTCACTTTTTTCTATATAGTCTATCGGTACAAAAATGTTACATTCTGATTCTGAGTGAACAGAAAATTGAGGCTTTGAGACTTAAAATAGAAAAGCGTGGCAAAAAATATTAACGTAGAAAATCATCATTCCAAGAACAGTGGTCTGAAGACTTTAGCCAGTGGGTTTTTTAAGTTCCTCTTGTAGAAGAATTTGTAATTTCTCATGGAAATGCTAATTTAGAAAGAGGGTGTTCAATCAAAAAGTAGTTTATCTTTCCCACCCAACAAAGAGTCTCTTACTACCAATAAAACTACGTATTTAATTACTTTAATTTATCAATTATTTCTTATTTAATTACTTTATATTATGCTACGGGTTGAACTAAAAAAAAATCCATATTCTACATAGAACTTGAAAAACATCACTTTTGGCTCGTACAAGAACCGCGATATATTAGCCTGGAAATGTTTATAAATTTAGCCTTGAAAACCTTGAATTAAGCTTGAATTTTATATTTTAACTTTAGTGGACACCCTGTTATTGTTCCTTGAATAAAATTTGCATAAAAACATTTACATAGTCTCATTACAGCATCAACAGGGTTAATATTAATATTAGAAATGAGTAGCTTTCGAAGCACCAACAATCTTAGCAATCAATACAAGGTGTCAATGATTGAACTGTAATTTTATAATTTATGTATTTATCTGCCCAAGGATCAATTACAGCATTGTGCATCGATATAAGGCACGTTAACAAATTGCACACAATACATATTCCATAAATTGCATAACATAAAAATACCAAAAGCACCAAAAATACATATTTATAAAAAAATAAAATAAATCGCTCATTCCACTCCCAGGAACTCATTAACAGAATAAAAGAGGTTTTCAAGTGGAAAATCCTTTACTTTTCTTCTAAAAACATTATTGGACTGGATTTCCTTCAACCCAAGGGCAATCTATTGTACAATTTTATATCCATTATATATTCAGGGCCCAAGGAAACCCATTTGGTTCTAACATGTGGAGTATGGAAATTACCATTACCTCTGGGACTCTAATTATGAATATTTGAATTTTTAACAAAAGAAAAATAACTGCACTTTACACAGGTAACTAAGGCTAGTACATGATTATATGGAAGAGGAAGTATACCAAGTCTTTTGAATATTGGGCGACAATGAGCCCTTTCTTTACCAATTAATCGCACAATTTTCTTTTGGATCACAAAAATCTTGAGAGCATGGCCTGATGATCCCCAGAACACAATTGTCTGCACCACTCTAGAACCAAACTCTCCATAATACAATTTGCTAGTAGCACCTTGAGCGACACTGTAGCTCTGATAGACGTTATCAGGAGACAAAGAGAACTTAGCTTACTCATTAGACTATTTGCACCTGAGGCTCCCAAGAAAGATGTTTGTCTAATTGGAGACCAAGAAATGGAGCTGCAACAAGTGTTTGGTGAATTGGCATGGAATGATCCTGCTGTGTTTGTTTTCGTGAACCTGGGCCTATGTGGAAGAAAGCCGTGACACTTTTGCTGCATTCCTTCTATAGTTTTTGAAAATAATTGCCTTGCATGGATCCCAAGCGTCAGTCACGCGATGTCTCCTTGGTTGCATTGAAAGGTGACTGATAGCAATAAATCGTTATGGGAAATGCTGATTATTATTATAAACAGTTTGGCAGATTCCCGTTGGCATAAAGGTAATTTTACTTTATTTAACAAATTATGTGGGGCCTTAGAGATATAATATACTTTAAAGGAAGGAAAAGTAAACTGAAATTTTGAAATATGTACAAAATTTGTGAAACATTTTCCGTGTTATGTATTGAAAGTAAACATTTTTTGTATGCATAATATGATATTACATTTTCATTATTTCTAACTTCTAAGTATCTATTGAATATCAGCCAAACATACCATAGATAGTGCATCTTTTAGAACATGTCATACAGGACTACCAACATAATTTCGTTAATTGCCAACCTTGACTTAAGTAGAAAACTGTCTTAACCAGAAAAAAAAATCATATGGTACTTAGTGATTCTGTTAAAGGCAGGTTTCACTGTCTTTTCACATATGCATTTTACCCGTCTATTGAACTAAGCTGGCCATTTTACCTTTTGCTTTCACACAATTAATGTCGGCCACTTTGTTGATGGTAAAATCTGTTTTGAGCTCTTCAAACTTGTAAATATACTTTTTTGTTAACGTAAATAAATTTGTGATAGGTAAAATTTATTCACATTTGAAATGACATGCTGCATATTTCTGTAGTACCTACTAATAGTTACCAATATATCACCCAAAACACAGCCACATGTTCCTGCAAATCAACAAACTGTCATCATGCAGTAGCTAAGCAATGGATGGGAATTTTTTAAAACCATTGCACACCACGCCTCGTACACCTGAACAAAAACGTGTAAGGAATTTTATTTCTCGCTTAACCCTTTGAGTGCCACACGACGATATATCGTCGTTTGCAGAATGTGCCAGAAGTGCCAACGACGATATATCGTTGTCTATGAGGAGACCTGTTAAAACAATGTTTTTCTCAATCTTTAACTCTTGTAAATTGTACATAATACAAGAATGATCTTTTAACAACTACGTGGAACAATAATTTTGATTGTTAATGGAAATGATCAACAGCTTTGGTAATTTAAATAACTATATGTCGGATTGAATTTTCTGAGCGCCACATTTGGTTCTCACGAAACTGCTTCTTGTGCGACACTTTGGAAATTACATTGTTTGTTAGCCTAAAACCAATTGACTTTCTTCTAATGTTTTGAACTTTGTATTTATGTCGGAGATATTATGTTTGGCGTGTTCTTATTTTTTTATATGCTTAGAAACATTTTATTCTCTCCGAAGGACATCGCATTCTCGTTCGTTTTGCGAATGATTCATGGCATAGCAAAAAGACTTTAGGCTTCAAAACATCACTGCTATGTCGCTTCTGATGAAATAATTTGTTGCTGTGTCACTGCGATCAAGTGGTTGATTTTTAGCTACGAAAGGCAGACGAAAAGATACTGCTATCATGCTATCTCTCGCAGCTGGTACGTTGAGTCAGCTGGGGTGCTGAGTCAGCAATGTGGCTCCGATTGTCACCCTCGTTATCATAGTAGATGCGGCAGTAGTAATTGAAAGATGATGCTGGGCATAAAAAATACAATGTGTGCATCTCTTGTTGTTGTATACACATTGAAATTTCACTAGTGGCTTTTTGATAGTGAAATAAATATTTTACCTTATAAATGGCGTCAACTTCCAAAAAAAGAATTTTCACCTGGTGTTGACAATGACAGATTAGCTGAATACATAAATTCTCTAAGTAATGACGACGACTCTGTGGAAGGTGAAGACAGCGCCCATTTTTGTCAAGACACTAGTGAAGGGGAAGTGTTATCAGACTCAGATGAAAGTGTCATAATCCTTCCTAAGAAGAGACCGGCAATTATTGAGTATAGCAATGATAGTGTCAGTTCTGATGAACGTGAAAGTGGAAGCCGTGATCATTCTGCAGAATTTATTGAGGTTCAGGACAATTGTGATTAACTCCCTCCTCCACATTTTGAATTTCTGGAAACTCCTGGTCCCAAACCTCTTCCTCCACCAAAATCTTCTCCAATTTTGTACTTCAACCTCTTTTTACCAATGCATTTTGGACCATGGTACCTCAACCTCTCAAATAAAACTTTACTGTGGGCAAGAAAAAGTGTTTTACAAGTGAATAGCTTCTTATTCTTGGGTATCGAGGAAAGAAATCACAAAAAAATCCAGTGTTATTACTTCCCACCAGCTCGATAGCCAAAAGCAATTCAATCATTCGCAAGGGTCAAGAACTTCCAAGGGAAAGTCTAAAAATCATTGAGCAGTACAATGAGTACAATGATGCATGGGAGGCATTTATTCTTCGGATATTATGTTGTATGTGTATATAGATGAAAGAAGATTATTTGATATACTGGAAGAAAATGGTCTGCAATGTAATTTCTAAAATGGTGCTAAATGCTTATATTACTTACAAATCAAACAATCCTGAAAAAAATATCAAGAGTGCAGTTTTCTTCAGAAATAATAGATAGCATTGTGAGTGAATGGTTACTTATATGGAATAATCCCAGTCAGTCAACTGCTAGGACAGTATCGCCAGGAATATATGGGATAAGGAAACTTTCAAGGCGGAGGGAAAAAGTGTGTGCTGCATGCAGTAGGAAAGGCCGTGGCCCTGTCCATAGATCTAGAACTGCATGAAATGTGAATAAGTTCTACATGGAATTTGTGTGTCTCATCATATTTATGAATAATATGAAAATTAGTTATTTGATTTGGAATAGGGTTTGTAATGTTGTCATCGTTTTCTAAGAATGAGAATATATTTTCAAAGATTTGTAATGCAATTGTTATCATTTTGTAAGCAATAACAGACTTAAATTCTTGTTATTATTATTCAGATACCATGTTTCGTAACGTTTTCACATCCAAATATTCTCTTGTCTGCAAACATATTCACATTATATACCTCCAATAATTTTGATAATTTCCCCTGAATTTTATGCAATTTGCATTGTGTTCCTCATTCGAATATATATTGGAAATTCGTGCAAATTCCTTGGATATTATATGATCAATTCCTAGAAAAATAATCTTTTATATTTATCAATGGTTTATTTCTTTAAAGTTCATATTATTTCTCGATTTATTGGTCAAAATTGAGAAATAAAATAATTCAAATCTGTAAATTCCGAATTAAACTATAACAATTGCGTGTCATCGAGAAAATAAGCTGGTTTTTTTTACATATTAATTTGGAAGAAAGTATTCAATTTCAAATGCAGAAGAAATAATATAAAAATAGCAACAAATAAACAAATAATGATTTTTTGAATAAAGGCCTACAAAATTAGCAAAAATCCTGTGGCACTTCATACCCACCTAAAAATTGGTGGCACTCAAAGGGTTAAAAGTCCACTGCATACAACATTTTCATTTGTTTTTACTATTTTTTGGGCTCGTGACTAACATTTTGTCCCTATGAAAAATGTGCCATTGAAATGTGCAATATGTTGATGTGAAACATTTCCCATATCATGTTTACTTCAGGTGTTCCAGTACATGTTTGCAATTGTTGGTATGGAACTCTTTGGAGGATTGGTGAAACCAGAGGAACCTTCTGCTGGGGGAAATGGAACATTCTGCGGAGACGTGAAATTGAAAGATAGTGATTTCTGGAGGTTGGACTACTGCAATTTGAATTTCAATGATATACTCCAGTCAATGGTCGTCATGTTTGAGCTAAGTGTAGTCAATCAGTGGCATGATATCCTTTGAAAGATACTATTTTGCTTTTAATTCTTAAGTCTTGTAGTTTTCCTAATCGTACTAATATATAAAAATGTAGTGGTGTCTGTCTGTCTGCCGGTTGTATGTTCATTGCGCATCTCCTCTCAAAAACAACCAAACCAATTGAGCTGAAATTTTGTGGGATTCTGGCGTATGAACTAGAAGGCGCTATAGGCTATATGTTCCCTCAGTGTTTGAGACCAATTTGAGAGCTCTCAGAGATATTTGCTGCCTTGTGGGACTCCTGCATTCATCCTGGCCCTCTTTCCTCTTCCCTTCATTTTTCTCCACATGGCCCAACTATTTGACTCTTCATCATAGTTGGGAAAGTTACCAAAAAAAATAACTGATTGAAGTTAAAGTTAATCTCTGAAAAAAGTAACTACCTAGTTAAAGTGAAAAGTTATTTTTCTGAAAAAGAAACTGATTAAAATTTAAAAGAAGTAACTTTTACGATAAAAGTTACTTGTTCAGTTACTTTGGCAAATTGGATGCTTTGGTGTTAGAGGTCTTGATGGTTTTTTGTTTTGAGAAACAAAGCAAACACTGGAAACTGTCATTGATGTTTCTTCCATCTGTATCCATTTGTTTTAAAATATTCGAAGTGCAGATTTTCGTTGTAATTCCATTTAGTGTCCAGAGTGTTGTTGGTCAGGTTTCCTAGTGTCTGCTGAAAGGATTCGGCGATTTTTCTGAGCTGGAGCTCCAATTCCGTGATTTTTAAGTTGTCTTGACTTGATGACGAACCATGGTGCACCCGTAATTTGCCCCCTAAGATTGTTCTGAGCGCTAGAAAGTGCTTTAAGGTTAGTTTTTGATATGAATCCCCACATTGCGATGTGAAGTATCACTTCACGATTGTAAACTTTCAATGGAAACGGCTTATTTATATAAAGTTACAGTAGATGCTGAGGGTATGCCCGCGCACATTTTCTTGTGATTCACTGGGGGATGATGTATTGACGACGCAGCGTCGCTGAGTAAGGCATACCTAGTCTGGCGCATTATAACAGATACGATAGTTTAAATGGACCCCTCCCCCTCATTATCCATTGTAGGTTTTTAGGCGACCCTTCTTCCTCGGCTTCAACTATGTAGAATTGACGACATGATGCCACCAAGTAAGGAATACGAGCCCTCCAGGACATTGTCTTCTCGTGTTTTCATATTTTCTTCTCTGAGGGTGCATTCCTAAACTTTGGCGGTCACTCCCCTTTATACCACTTCTGTTTGGAATTACAGTAGAAGCCCGGTATAGTGAGTACGGCTTATTGCGAGAATCGCGTTATAGCGAGTGATTGTCTTTGTACCGTCAAAAGGGCTATGTTTTACATGTAAAATAAAGTGGATATAGCGAGGCCAAAAAGTTCCTTCCACGGTATACGCTCGGTATTACGACAGATATCTCTCGAGGGCATTGCACCGCCTAGCAAAAATAAACTACTGTGTTTTGTATTATCTGCTAATTAAACTAAAAATACAAGATGTGTGCCATATCTACAACACCTAAAGCCAGTTATGTCCAAACATTAGCGATTTACGGCCTTCAGTACGCTCTGCGTGCTCCCATTTTACGTTCTTCTTTTGTTAGGCCCAGTCATCAGTGGGAGGGGAGAGGGCGGACGACGAGCAAAATGAGAGTAGGAGAGGGAGTGAGGTCTAGGCATGGGCGATATTGATAATTCTGTATCGGGATACGATAATTTTAGCATATCATAAGGTGGCGATAACGATAACTCAGCGTGACGATAAACATCGTCTTATAGTGCCCCGATATGTTATCGGGGCATGATAAGATATCAGGGTGCGATAAATATCGCTATAAATAGGTATTGCGATAACTATCACGATAAACATTACGCTAAATATCGTGACCATGATGAATATCATGATAAAATATCATGATATTGTGCCCCGCTAAAATATCACGATATCGCGCACCAATAAAATATCACTATATATTATCACGATAAATATCGCAATAAAAGATCGTGATATTGTGCTCGTTCAAACATAGCGTGTTCGTGTCTGATGAATTATCGTGATATTGCGCCAGTTAATCGTGTCGGAAAAGACAGCCGTTGAGTTGGCCTTCGCTTGAAAAGCTTGAAAAATATCTTCGACCCCCGAAACATGCCGTATTTAAGTGAACCTTCAGGCCAATTTTCCCAACTGATGGACGTACTGGTTAACATTCGAAAACTCGACAAAGCTGATATTATTATCATGACATTCGCAAAATTATCCAAAAACTTCCACAGTATACCTAATATTTTAATTCCTACTAGTAACGCTGTCTTTACAGCTTTCTTCAGCGATTGAAAAATAGAAGAACCGGAAGAAAAACACCGAAAATAGGGGAATCAATATTTTATATAATGGAAAATGTCCTGTTTCTTTCATGAAATATGTTGATATTCTACCAGATTGTGCCTGAAATGACTTTTTTGCTGTTTACCTTCATCAAATACCACGGAAACAAAAGAAAAACTGTAAATACGAACGACTATGAGAATTAGGAGGGTTTTTTCAACACCTTCGGATATAACGAGCGCTCGATTTAACGAGTGATTTTCGAGGGATTTTGAGAACTCTTAATACCGGGATTCCACTGTATTCGTCTCGGCTAATTCATTGCATTCTTGCGCAACTACCCAGCTATATTGCATTCTTATGTACTGTTATATTTTCCCCTTTGTCTCTTGGGCAAGCTTTGCACCCAAATTCGAACAGGTCGACATTCGTCAAAAATTAATTGAAGAATTAATGAAAAAAATAAATTGAAGTTTGTTTTGTATCAGTTAATGCATAATTTTTATTATTAAAAGTTAATAGTTAACTCTTCTAAAAAGTAACGATTATATTAAATAGTTAACTACATTTTTAATGATTAATTTTAATCGTTAATCCCAACCCCCATGCCCTTCATCTCCTGGTTGCCCCTTTGTCATCCCCCAACACACACATCAGTCTTGACTTCGGGTTATCACTCGAATTATTCCTTTGTTCTGTTGCAATCCCCTGATTGTAACACTTGCCATGATTCAGCTGTTCCATATTTCTCATTCGTTCCTAAATGGATAAAACCAGCTTCCTCTGTGCTTGCTTCTGTGGCCTAAATATTTTTTTAACATAATTAAAATGTACAAATTTGTTTTGATAGAACACAGGAAAGAAGTTCTGTAGTGTGTTGGCGTACAGATTGTCAGTCCTTAACAATAGTCACTTATCTCGTCGGGATATTCCAGGGTGACCTCAAGTTGGGCCCGCTTGTACTTTCTGTTCTATCACATTATCTGCGTAGTCATCGTGCTCAAGTAAGTAAATATGTCATTTTATGTTCTCATTTGATATTACTTCTACTCTTTTATTTCACTTGACTAAATGGCATTTAATTGTTTATCAGCATTTTCACAGCATTTGTTCTGGAAGCCTTTATTTTGGAGTTTAACTTTTCCAAGAGATGGCAGGAGAATATCCTGGAGACAAAAATCAATGAGTTGGGCCTGGGGCTGGGAAGGTACGTGTGCTCCGTTTGCGCTGAGTGTGAATGCATTTAAGGGGCTCCTGTTGAACATGCACGTTTCAAAATGCAGTGATCTCTTTCTCTCATGGGACTTGTATTGCAGTAGGTCGAGGGGCAAGATGAGTGTAGCCCCAGAGAGGGCTCCATTGGTGGGGGATGTGGACGAAGACTCAGTAGATGCTGACCACGACAGCAGGCAGCTGGATCATCCTGTACACTTTCCCCTTGGCTTATATCCTGACCTCAGTACTGACACCGATCTCCGATTCCACCTGAGCTCAGGTAAGGGTGAGAAGGGGGGTGATGCCTTCTTACTCCAAATCACCGTTTTGATGAGTCTATCTCTCGGAGGCATGAAGGAAGTGGATTAGCAATAAAATGTTGTGGGTGGGGAAGGTGCACTGATACCATTGGCCACTGGCATGGCAACTCCCATGCTCTCCTCTTTAACTGCCAGTGGACCGACATATCTGCTGAGCAAAAACTGTCATAGGGCTGATATATCAGTCGACTGTCATTACATATTTGTAAGATTGCATGCTTGGTGGTACCGAGTTGGAAGTTTCAATGTGGACTCTGTACGAATTTTATGAGTAATGCGAGTAATTTTACCCTCTGTGGCAAATGCAATCATATGTTTCATGAATAATGTTCTGGGTTATCTCAGACACAGTTAATTGCTCTTGGAGAATCAGAATCGCTGATTTGGATGTGTAAATCATGTCCCAATAATAGCAGAGAGGACAAATATGGTATGACCTCAGAGGTTAGATAGTTGACATGCAAATTGCGTCGATTGGAAAGACTTGTTTTGAGCGGCATTGATAAAGGGCTACGCAAAGAGAGATCTAATTAGAGTGAAGAAACGATAGGGACTGGGAGTCCAAAGTGTGTCGCGACTGTGACTTCAACCCTCTTGGTGCGGTGGGCAGATATTTCAGCTTTTCCATCTCGGATGAAAAGTGTGGCGGGCTGATAGTCCTCATTGTCCATTAATAAAATCATTATAACTTATTACATTTATATTATATGGTGTACATTTTTTGTGCTGTTAAAAGAGTGAATTTTCTGCTTTATGGAACTTATTTTTGCTATTTTTAATTGTCAATTTTAATTACATTTCATAAGACATGATGTTTACTAATAAGAACTCTTAGTCACTTCCACAGAATTTTATTTAACCAACGACCGGTTTCGGCAGTTACGACATCTTCAGGTAACAATGGTCATATCAGTCTCAGTATATATAGTCATGGTGGAGGGAAGGGTGGGGAGAGGGAGTAGGTAGGGTGATGAGCAGCAATGGAGACTGGTTAGGGAAAGTGACGTCGTTGACGAGGCAGTTGGGAGTTCCTCACCAGGCCGATCGCTTGCTGCTCACAGGCGTCCAATTTTCGTCCTTTTCCTGCCTATTGAATGACCTCCGGGTGGAAGTCACTTTGGTGGCCCAATTCTAGAAGGTGCCAGGCGAATGCCGAAGAATAATCATCTTTGTTTTGGAAGCACGTTCGGTGTTCTTTAGCCCTAATTTTAAAATTACGTCCAGTTTGGCCGATATAAAATCCTTTACAGTTCTTACATGCAAGTTTGTATACTCCACTTCTTAAAATTGGTTCAATAAAATCCTTAGAATTATTTAACAAATGGCCGCAGGTATGAGTGCTGTAGAAACATGGGTTGAGAGTGTCTCGAGGGATAGCCTTTAATGCCGCATATGATAAGGGACCTATGAAAGGTATTTTAAACCATGTAGTTTTATTTTTAGTTTTAGCGGGTGACAGAGAGCTGGAATGTAATGTAGCTAGGCATTTCAACTTTTTATTTAAGATTCTGGTAATTAAATGATCTTCATACCCATTATTGTGGGCAATTTGTCGAATGATATTAAGTTCTAGGTTAAAATTTGAAGTTGATAGTGGGACATGTAGGAGGCGGTGGATCATTGAATGAAATGCGGCATGCTTATGGGAGTGGGGGTGGCATGAATCACCTTGGTATGACCGCATCTGTGTGAGTGGGTTTCCTGTAGATGGAAAAATTATGTCTGTTATTTTGAATAAAAATGATCAAGTCTAAAAAATTCAATGACGATCCACATATTTCCATTGTTAAATTTATCTTAGGTGGCAGCTAGATGGTTTTTTATCTCTTTTAAATAGCCTTCATCCTTATTATCCAAAACCCCAAAGCTGGGTGTTATTATACGCAGCTTTGGGGTCCCAACTGATGAAAAGGGGGTATCTCAGGGTGGAAATGTATTATGGGTGGCTTTCCCAATCATTTCCCTGAGGATCATTGCATTCATGAAATGAAAGGTGCAATGAACCACTACAGGACCGTCACTGTATGGGTACGTAGATTAGATAGATTGTTTTTGTGGTGGAGTTCCTCCAAGGAGGCCTGAGGCACTTAGACCTATTGATACATTGTGCCAACCACCCTTCTGGAGAAATCACCCATAGAGCCCAATCGCCTTGCTGAAGGCCAACAGGTCCCCTATGGGGATTTCCCTAACCTCCCTGGGTTCCAAAAATGGAGACCCCAGGCACCTATTTCGAGTCCTCATCACAGCAGGGCACTCGCATAATATGTGGGATGTGGTTTCATCCCCTTCTTTGCACCACCTGCATCTGGGTGAATCTATAATTCCCAGGAGGTGCAGGTGCCTGTAAGGAGTCCCTCTACCGTTCTTTATTGACCTCTGCTTAGTGACAGAAATCTTTTGGCAAGCCCAGGCCTGGTTTCTCCTATACGTAGTTTGGCCTGTCTATGACTTGGTGTGGTTTGCCAGATCTCAGAATGCCAGGCTAAGCCCCACATTCTAATTTCTGCTATCCCTATTGACGTAGCAATAGGTATGATTGGATCTGGTCCATTCGGATTTTGGCTGGAACCGGCCCTTGCCAGCTCATCAGCCATCTCATTTCTGGATATGCCTGCATGACCAGGCACCCAGAAAAGTTCCACCTTGCCACATCACCTATATCATTGAGTGCCTCACAACACTCCTGCAGCAGCTGTGATTTGCACCATGGTGACGCCAGCGCCTTTAGAGCTGCCTGACTATCTGTGCATATGTGTATTGGTCTGTTAAACATCCCAACTTCTTTGATAACATACACGGAGGTCAGAAGTGCATATACCTTTGCCTGGAACACCGTAGCATATTTTCCCAGAGGGATTGAGAGCTTCCTTGCTGTGCTACACTTGTAGACCCCTGTTCCCACTCTTCCTTCTTTCCTGGAGCCATCCATATACCATACCTCGGCCTCAGAATGAAGTTCTTTCCCCTTTCCTGTAGCCCACTGTTCCCCATCCGGGAAGCAGGTTTTGAAGCAGAGGGGTGATTGGTTGAATCTGGCTATCATTCCATCCCTGCCCATCTCGAGGATGGGACTTGACTTCATGAACTCCGTCCAAACTTGTCTGTGACCAAGGGAACTTCTTTGTCATACCACTGTCCCATACATTTGAGACGACAAGCCGCTGTCCTTGCCTGCACCTCTGCTTCCGCATGGAGTGGAACAAGGTTCAGCAGAGTTTCTAGCCCCAGAGTTGGGGTTGTTCTCATTGTCCCTGAAATGCCCATACAGGCCATTCGTTGAAGGTGGTTCTGTTTATTCCCCTGCTGTTTACTGCCGGGCTCTCTTCCACCAAACTTTAGAGCAGTACATGAAACTAGGTTTAATGACTGCCGTATAAATCCATGTAATGGCTTTTGGCTGAAGTCCCCATGTTTTACCAAGGGCCCTCCTACACATCCATAAGGAGGCACAGGCTTTCTTTGTCTAGGTCTCCAAATGCTCTCCCCAGTTAAGCTTGGAGTCCAGAATAACCCCAAGATACTTAACCAATGGTGAGTGGCATAGAACCTTACCCTGCAAAGAGGGAGGTCTAAAGCCCTCCATTTTCCTTCTATTGGTAAACAATACAAGCTTAGTTTTCTCCGGATTTACAGTCAGCCCTGCTTCTGCACACCACCCCATTGCCTTATCCAGGGCTTTCTGCATGAGTCCAGAGACCATATCGAGGTACTTTCCAGTGATGAGTATAACCACATCATCTGCGTATCCTGGAGTTTATGCGCCAGTTCTATTCAATTTTAAAATAAGACTGTCGACTACCATATTCCAGAGGAGTGGAGATAACACTCCTCTCTGAGGGCAGCCTCGAGTCACAGCTACCTTCATTGAACTGTCTCTCAAGACTACTTTGACAGTTCTTTGTTCCAACATGTATCTAATCCAGCTCACAATGTGAGCATGGATACCATGTCTTCCGGCAGCAATGCAGATTTGATCGAAAGACTTGTTATTAAATGCTCCCTCGACATCAAGAAATACCCTCAGTCCATACATTCCGTGTTCCAGCACTCCCTCAATCCTGCTCACAAGATTGTGGAGTGGTGTCTCCACAGACTTTCCCTTCTGGTACCGGTGTTGATACAGGTGCAGGGGGTGGTCCCTTGATGGCCCATCCCTTATGTACCTGTCCACTGTCATTTCTAATGTCTTCAATAGAAAAGACATAAGACTGATTCCTCGAAAGGAGTCTGCTCTTGTGTAGTCCGTCTTACCCGGTTTAGGTATGAAAACCAACTTGGTGACCCTCCAGGCTTTTGGAACATATCCATAAGCCAGGCAGGAGCGAAATATTCTCACCATTGGAAGGAGGAGCAGATCCTGCCCTTCCTGAAGGAGTGCAGGAAATACCCCATCCTCCCCAGCAGCCTTAAAGGGGCTAAAACTCATGATTGCTCGTTTTGTACATCACAATGGTGGAGGAAAGTCTCCATTCCGTTCAAGCCGGACAAATGGGATTCCTCCCATGGTGCATCTCCCTGGAGCCTGGAAAGTGGATCTCCAGCATTAGGTTTAGCGCTTCCTTGTTGGAAGACATGAAGTCTCCCGAGGGAAGCAGCAGAGAACGCACCCCCGCTTCCGAGTCTTTCGATAGGATCTTATGAAGTCTTGCCATCTGTGGAACAGTCTCTACATTCGCACAGAAGCCCTCCATGAGTCCCTCTTACAGCGCTTGATTGCTGCTTTGTACCTCCGTTGGGCAACCTTAATGTTTTCCCTATCCTGAGGCATTCTTGTCCTCTTTGCTTTGTTAAAGAGTTTCCTAGTCTCTATGCGGAGACCGTTTAATTCTGCTTCCCACCAGGGTAATTTACACCCTTCCTTCCTGGTCCTTAGGGGGCAGCTGTCTTCGTAGGATGTGATGATGCTTCTCTGCAGATACTCTACAGCAGCATCCACCTCATCCACATTTCTAAACTTGCACTGAGGTGCCCCCTCTAGGGCAGCTCCCAGCCTCTCTCGATATAGTCCCCAGTTGGTATTCCTGGGGTTTCTATATGTTATTTCCCTATGATTAGATTCTAAAAGAGTGAAGAGTATGTGTCTGTGGTCGGACAAAGTTATCTCCCCTGACACTCTCCACCCATCAATCCTGTGCAGCAGAGAACTGGTGCACAATGTAATATCTATCACCTCCTGCCTAATGCTGTTTGCAAAGGTAGGTTGTGATCATTTGTTGAGAGTATGTAACTCCATAGACATGAGATACTCCAACAGGGCCTCTCCCCTTCCGTTGTGCTTCCACTGCCCCATACAATGTGGTGCAAGTTAGGATCACAACCAAATGTACATGTACACACACATATGTACCAAATTGTTTACAAGAAGACGGGGAAGTTGAGTGGATGGGAGGTGATTGTGGTGCTGAAGGTAATTAATTATTTATTAATGGGCAGAATTTGTAAAAATGGGTGGTTGCAGGGCAAGAAGCAGCATCATTGACCAAAGTGTCCATTGATTTAAGGGTACATCTAAGATTACGTTGTAGGATACTGAGCAACATTGAGGCAAGAGGGAGGATGTCTTTAATTATCTTCTGTTAAGTAATGGAATAAGTTACCACCCTTATTTCTTTAGGCCGTTGTACATGGTAAAATTTCTTGTACAAGAACTTGTACAATGCGCAAATCTTATCGTGTACGAGGTATTTGTACAATTTCTTGTACAAGAAATTAGATCATGCTCTAAATTATTGGAGAAACCGTCCAAGATCCACTCCGTAGCCTCTGTGCATGACATGTGATGGTAGTGATGTGTTCGTTTAGTATTCGTAATGTTGGTGTTCTGTGTTTGCGATCACTTTTATTCCTGTTAGCGTGGCAAAACTTCCATTTTGTTGTACATATCGTGATATTCTTTGTTGCTTCGATATTATGATATTCTTTGTTGATTCCATATTGTGATATTCATCGGTCGCATCGGAAGTGTTCTATTTCTCAAAAGATGAGTTGGACACACTGGGAAACATTAAACCTCAATGAAATTAAGATGACGTTATTGAACCAAAAATTAATATATGCAACAAACAAAAACATGATGTTTGGAGGATAAATGATGGGTTTCATGAGCCGATGAAAGAGTGCAAGTAACCAATCTCATAATTTCATTTTATTAATGCTAGGATTAATGGTTGAAAATCATTGTAACCCAGTAACTATGGCAGTATTTTCAAAATACTATCGTCATCGGATATCGCGATTCAGCTGTTAGACAGAAAACGATATTTGCTCATGTTATTGGCGCACAAATTGCACGAAAATCTTACATCGTGTACGACCATGAACCAACTTCTTGTACAATGTCTTGGTCAAATCTCGCCGTACAATTTATGGTACAACATCTTGTACAAGAAATTGTACCGTGTACAACGGCCTTTTAAAACTTTGTTTTTAATGTAAAATACCAAAACAAACTACATATTTTCATTCAAAGTATGCTCTATAGGCAGCCATAACTTCACCCACCTTTTAGGCTATAAACAGATTCCCTGAACGGAAACATCATCAAGCCAATTCTAGAGAATTGAAATGCTCTCCAGAAAGGGCTGATTGCATGGACTGGAACAAATAGAAATCTGAAGAAGAAATATCTGAGGCAGACAGGGTAGAAATTCCCTCTGGACTGCGTTGAGGTTGCCATAAACCCTCTACTGGAGGGATGGAATGTTTGATTTAACACGTTCACTGCGGCGTGACCCACCGGTGGGTCACGCAAATGCATGTAGCCTTCCTCTAATCTCAGGAAACAGCTGAGTGTTTATTGAAAAGAAATGTCTCCAAGCCGTAATGTGTGTCCTTTCGTATGTGGTATAAAGGGGGGGGAAAAAGGAACTTTTAGGAAGTGAACAACAGTACCTCAAGGGGGGGGGGACATATTAACGAAGGGACTGCCACTCCGGAGGGTGAAAGAGGAAATTTTAATGGCCTTGTTGTAAGTCATAGATGACAAATACCGCATGACGGTCTGTTGAAGGGAAATTTAGACTGATATGTAGTTCACCTAAAGAAGTGTGAACAAAGGGGAATGGGTGATGGGTCCTGAATCGCTGTTCAAAAGTTGTCCTTTATTTGTTGATATGAAAATGGTCTCATAAGCGTCTAACAAGTTATTGCTGCAATGTTTCATCAAACTTAAATGTCATATGTTATTTTACTTCCCAACCTCTTGAGTGACAACCTTTCCCAACCGCTGAGTGTTGCCGCTTCAAACACCATCCCTCGGCAGCGGCCAGAATCTCCGAAGGACTGTGACCCACTGGTGGGTCACACCCCCTCCCAACTAACAAATCGATCACTGTGAACCACTGGTGGGTCACACCGCCCATGCAAAAGGCTGGGTGTGACCCACCGGTGGGCCACGCCACACTGTGAGGGGTATGGCTTTACTCAGTCCCGCAGTGAATGTGTTAAATTGGGTGGCAAGTGTTGAAATGTCGAGGCTGCTGGTGGTTTTGGAGGGTTTTCTGTGGACAGAGGTGATGAACCTCTCATTCTGGAGACAATGTTGGTGTCAAGGAAGGTGATAGAGGAATTAGAAGGGAGAAGGAAGAGTTAAGTTTGGTCAGGAATGTATCCATAGGTTCTTGGCCAGAGCAGGAAGACATCGGCAACGAAATGAAACCATAAAATAGTTTTGTAGGTAAGGCTGAAGAGAAAAGTTGGTTTTGATGGCCCAAGAAAAAGTTGGCTTGTGCTGGAGCCATTCTTGTATCGCTTGCAGTGCCTTTTGTTTGGGGGTGAAACTTATAATCCATTGGGATTGGCCGAGGAGGAGTTGAGTGGAAAGGAAGTGGAGAAGGGGAGGCCTCAGAGTGGACAGTCAGGGCTGCAGAATTTGGGGGATTGGCAAGGCCAAGGGTTGGAGATATCGGTTGGTCAACATGTGCCGGGATTCTTTCAGTGGGGGAGTTGAATGAGGGTACAATGGGACGACCAGGGCTTGAGGATTTTAATTAATTGCTTACTTTAATTAATTTTAATTATCTGTGGATTTCAGTTAGCTGCTTTTTTGTTAAAGCACATAGCAGAGGAACTAAGCATTGGAAAGTGTGTTTCAGTTTCAAAAGTTTTATTATTTAAAGGCATTCTGCTATGTGCGTTATGGAATTATGTGTATATTTTAGTTGTAAACACACACAAAATACCACTGTAGTTGTGCAGCTGTATGGAATTGTTTGAACTTTATTTGAATATGCATTAACTTCTTAAAAGATTTGCCTCATTACCTAACTCTAATTTTCATTTGCATTGAATATCATCTGTTTCCACAGTGCAGCTACATTTGCAAGTTATGATTTGAAATTCACAAATATTGAATAAATTCAGAAGAGTGTACATATTTGTTTCAGGTCCAAAAAACGTTGAAGATCTTCTTCGGCGCATGTTTGAGGACGAGATAAGCGACCACAAGGAAGAGGAGGAGCTGTAGCACCTTCCGCTTGAAATGCCACGTTTGGAAACACATTTGTGTCGTCTACTGAGAGGTCTGCAGTGAAGCCCATGAAGAAACACCAAATTCATTGCATGCATCCTTGGAAAAGTGAGGAAATATTTGTTTCTCAGGAATTATGTTCTAAAATGAGTTTAATGATATTCATGCCATGGAAGCACAGGTAATTGTTTACTCTATGTGAGACAGTTTGTTTAACTGAATAAGGAGGAAATAAAAATCTTGTTCTGTTTTTAATCTTGATAAATTCAGTTAGTATACAACAGTCATAAATGTGCAGCATCGCTACATTTACTTGACACTACTAAATTAATTTTCAGTCTTGATAAGGGCAATGTTTGGAGATGTCAATGACAATTACCAAAGAACTATCTCAGGGAAAGTACAGACGAGAAATATGTGGCCAAAGTTAATAATTTAGGACTTGGAAAGAGAACACGTGGCAAATATAATAGAGGAGCAAAAGGACTTTCTTTAGCTGGCCAAGCACCTTGGGAAAGTAGGTTTGATGATTTTAGCGAGATAGCCTTCACAGGAAAGGGGCTGCAAACAATAGTAGATTAGCATGAGAAATGTAAAAGTTGTAGAAGTGGTGCATGTAGCCTGTAGAGTGATTTAGTCCAGCGAGTGGAATGTGGACCAGTGGTTCAAATCCCAGGAATGGCCTTAATATACGTAAAAACCCAAGTGGAATTTCCTGGATGAATAAACTCTATTCACTACTTTATTTCACTGCTACAAAGCCTAGCTTGCAATGCATCTGAAAAAGTTCAAAGCTCCTTGAAAGAGTTCCATGTTAACTGGATATCTCTAATGGAAAAATGCTGTGGTGAGAAAAAACACTTTGTCTGTTAGTAAATGTATCCACCGTCATGGATAATTATAGTTCCTCGTGGATACTGAAATCATGCATTTACTTATTGCGTATTAACACATTAAGCAATTGCCATCAAAGCAAAGTACAGAATTGAGATGATTCACGAACCCAAAAGTGGCGATTCACAGAACTTGTATCTTGTGCCATGCATGGATCTTGTACTTGCCTCACCTCATTGCATGTTGTATAAAAGGTGAGATTTGTGTCTCGCATGATATGAATAATAATTTCTTACTCACTAGAGTTGCAATCACTAGCACATGTTTGGTGAGTATTCACCCCCTGCCACCGATCCTGGAGGTGGCTTTCACGGCACTCTCCAGATAGAGTTGGTTCTCCACATGCCATTGCCCTTTGCAGGGTGTTCACTACGTGCACATCATTTCAGAAAGACTGATTTGTACCATATTTTGAAAGTTATGCTCCTGAATTTATTCATTTTTTTTTAAACACAGTATCATATGCAAATTTTGTACTCTAGCTTTAGAAAAGAATTAGGGATGTGCAAACACCTGATTTTCAATTCAAGTCAAGTTTGACTGTCAATCATTGCAAAAAAAATCGAGTTTCGAGTCGAGTTTGACTGTCAATATTACATTTTGTGTTTTCTAGAGAAAATAAAATTCCTTGAAGTCTTATTTAATTCAAGATAAATTTCCTAATTCTCATCATTTCAACAAATATAAAAAAATATTTCATTTATAATTCAACCAGCTTAGTTCGGCATTAAAAATGAAACGAATGATACACTGCTTTTTGTTAATTTTTTATTTATAATCCACAAGAACTATTTATTAATAACAATGTTTATGAAAAATAATAATATATTTGTATGTATCAGAGAACATTTTAAATGTTCAATTACAACATTAATAACTCTTGTAAGAGAATGAATTTTACTTTCTTTACAGTCACCTCAATATATTTTAATGTGACAGATCTTATTTAGAAATGGTCTTTTGAAGGATAAACAAACTTCACTGAATTCAAATAAAAATCTTAATTTGGGAAAAAAATCATAACCAATTTCTTCTGTTATTTAAAAAAGTAAACATATTTTCACTTTTCTATGTCACTCAATGAATACAACATGAGCCCTAAAAAAATAAACTTCCACATTCTTGTAGTGTACAATAAAACTTTACAAACAAAACATGAACGTTTAGTGGCACATAAGAAAAGTATTTAATCAATGTAAAAAACCTTTGAGAAATGGTAAGAAAAGCAAATGAATCTGTGAAACGTAAATTACTCAACTTCCTTTCATTTCTAAATTCGTGTGAAGTTGATATCAAATTATAAATTGCAATGCAAGAAAACAAGTTGCTGCTCATGTTCAGGCTGGAGATTCCCTCCTCTTCTTAAGGCCTGGTTACACGATACACATAAACCCGTACGAGTTAATGTGTAAATGAATGAACGCGAAAATGCACCGTGTAGAACCACACCAAAATGTACAAATGACTGAATGCGTGAACAGAAAATAGAACCTGTTCTATTTGGTTCATGCATTCGCACAAGTTGAGCAGAAACCATTCACGCAAATGTACATGAACCCGTACGTGTTAATGTATTGTGTAACCAGGCCTTTACACTTATAAAATTTCCTGCAGCTGAAAATAGCCTTTCACTAGATACTTGTGTAGTTGGTATTGACAGGTAATGCTGTGCAATAACCTGTAGATGATGAAATCGTTCAGCATTGTTTCTCCACCAAAGACAGGGATCTTATTTCCTATCTATAACTGTCTCAAGAAAGATCTGGTGCTTTCCCGGCGTATCTGCTGCGTGACGGTTTCTTGGGTCCTCCAACGGGTTAATTCGTCCATGTCCGCCGACGTTTCGATTCCCGACTCGGCAATCGTCTTCAGGGCTTCTGAATGCCGTACGTAGGACAATTTTTGCGTACGGCTTTCAGAAGCCCTGAAGACGATTGCCGAGTCAGGAATCGAAACGTCGGCGGACAAGGACGAATTAACCCGGTGGAGGACCCGAGAAACCTCCACATATAACTGTCTCATTTAAATATGTAGAAATGTGTTGTTGTTGTACACACCGTGTTATATCTTTGACAGGTTTTCTTTTTGCTAGTTCATCGAACTCTGTCCATAGAGAAGAAGAAGCTTCATTTGGACTCAATACCATTTTTGGCGCCAGTTTCACTTTCTTTATTGCCTTCCATTTCACTCACAATCTTTCTAGCAATACTGTCGATAGCTAGGGTGGCTTCTTCTTTTGATAGAAGTATTTCTTTGAACCTTGGATCAATTATCATTGCTATGGTATTAGTAAGTGAAATCCTATAATCTGGGAAGCTTACCCTAAAAGCTTGTATCAAGTTTCCAACAAACGTCAAACCACCTCTTTTTTTACCCTTTGAATTGTGATTATCCAAAACTCTTTGGATACTACTTATAACCGGGATCACCATTGATAAGGTTGGGTAAGAGTCAGCGCTCAGTTCCACAGTAGCTTGATATATGGGCTGGAGTATGGCCACGACGTTGCTTATCATTAGGGACACTGAAAAATGGTAAATAAAAATCATCAAAAGCGGTGTTTAAAAATGACAAATACGGTAAATAAAATCGTTTTAAAAAGGTGAAAGCTGTGTTTAATGTTGGGAAAAAGGAGTCTTAAAGGAAGGGTTTTTTTTTTTAATATTATTAACAAAGACTTCATACCAATGTGAACAAACAGTTAATAGTACATACATTTGAGATCCAATACAGAAGTTATGGCTACCCTACGCAACATAAAAAACACAGTAGGCAAAATTAAATTAAAGGCAAATTAATGAGATAATGGTAATAATAACAACAGAGTGGAGTAGTGGACTGCAGATAATGAAGTTCGATTCTTACACTGTTTAAAATTTTTCTTTCAACCATTGAATAAAAAACTTTATCATCCTTCATTTCCAACCTTTGTGTGTGGATACTGACTTTTTTGTACTTCTATAGCTTCAACTAGATTTACAAATGCGTCACTCAAAAATACACTGTAAAGTTAACGTAATGATTCCACGATTTAATTCTGTAATATAATTTTTTTCCAATCATTTCCTTTCGCCAAAATTAATTATTTTTTTACTTATAATTTGGCATGAAATTTCTGATAATTTACTTTTTTTAACAGCCTACTAGCATTACCCTAGGAATACAGCACGGCTGTATTCTTAGGTAGTGTTAAGGATCGAACTCACGACTGGCAGTACACTAGCCCTCATTTTTAACAACTACGCTCTCATAGGTTCATGGAAATCTGGCGAATGTAGGCGACCCGCATGACATTCAGCTTAATTTTTTTTCTCGCACATCCGAGCCTATGGAGAAAAAGGTCAAGACGAGTATTTTTTATTTTGTTTTCCTCGTTTGTGGCACGGAAAAAATCTTCTTCTCATTTCGTGACCCGAGTTACTTAACCTCTCCTTGTTGGTATCTACCATACGTACATTCCATTCGCGGGGTGCATCGATCACGAGGCCGCGAGACGTTAAAATCTCCGATCCGTATCTGAATTTTTACTGTCCCTGGATATGATTTCAGTAGCGAATTAAATGAAAGACCCGTGGATCTTTGGATCCGACTCGACCATCCTTAATTTATGAGTGGTACATTTGTAAATCTAATTTAAACAACAAATAATAATAATAATATTTTTTATTTGTCCAAAGATCTGTAGCTTGTACACAAAATACAAATATAGGACACGTCAGTATAGGTACATATTCAATAAAAATTGAATTGGAATATATAAATTATGTGCTACAAGTGCAGGAAATCATCAACGGAATAAAATAGATTTTTGTTCAGAAACTTCAGTAGTTTCTTCTTAAAGACCGAAGTTCTCCTCTCATTTTTCACCTCTGGAGGCAAACCATTAAAAATCTTCGGGCCCATAGGTTTAGGACCTTGGGCAGTATTATGAGTCCTGATGAAGTATTGATGCAGGTCTTTACAAGTTCTAGTGTTGTGGCAGTGGTATACATCATTGGATGTATGCTGAAGAATGTTATTTTTTACATTCATACTAATGACATAGATGTATATGCATGAAATTGGCAGGATACACAATTTTTTAAAAAGAGGAAGACAAGGTGCATCATAGGGAGCATTGCACATCAACCTTATAATGCGCTTCTGAATTTAGAAGATTACAGTAGCAGGGGAGAGGAACCCCAGAACAGGATACTGAAGATAATGTGAGAGTAAAATTCACTATAATAAATAGATAATAACACATCATTATTTACAGTATTCCTGATGCTTCTAATGAGAAAGCATGCAAAAGTATAATCAAATGAGTATTCAAATGTAATGGTTTGAAATTGAATATGATAACATTTTCGATGCAATGATTGAAAGAAAAAATTAAAGCTCGATTGGGATCGAACTTCGCACAGTACACTAGCTCTCGTTGTACGCCTGATCCCGGCGAATGTAGGCCACCCGCATGACAACCTGCATATTTTTTTTTCCCCCCTTGATACCAGGGTAATGGGGGGAAAAAAGTCTTATTTCTTTATTTTGCTTCTAGTTGCACGGGAACATTTTCATCTAATTACGTGACCTTAGTTACACATCCTTTTCTTGTCAATATCTACCGACCTACATTCCATTCATGGGGCATTTCGATCGCTAAGCCGCAAAAATTCAAAAGCTACGATCTGGATCCGATTTTACTCCGTGTCTTTGGATCCGAATCCAGAACAGAGAAAAATGAAAGATCCGCGGATCTTTGGATCCAACGGATCCGATCCGGCCATCACTAAAGAAAATATTTCATGCTACAAAAATTCGGCATTTGCAAAATATCTCAAATTTCGTTAAAAAAATCGCGTTTCAAAGAAGACACGGTTAATTTCGTGATTAAACCCTAAAGTCGCTTATTTCGTGAATCCTGTCGCAAAAAACGTTTCGCGAAAATGTCATGTCCCTACTTATCATACACCATTCACTTTGACTGAAATTTTCTATTTTACTGTTTTCAGCTAACTCTGCTGAAAGAGGTCCTTTCTGCTCTAAAAGTCTTGCAAACATATTATATGTATTCACTGTTCAATCTGGTGTCTATGTCCTGAATAAGTTTTATGTGCTGGCTTGCCCATATTTTCCTGTAAAATACTTAATCCCTCCCCAGATAGCAATGTAAGCTTGAATCAAGCTAGCCGCAAGCTTATTCTTGCAAGCTGGTAAGCTTGCAACAAGCTTGAAAAAACAAGCTTGTAAGCTTTTGGCAAGCTTAAATCAAGCTAACTAGTCTCCACGCGTCAAGCTTGCCACAAGCTTATTATTTAAGCTTGCTTCAAGCTTGCATAATAAGCTTGTAAGCTTATGACAAGCTTGAATCAAGTTAACTACTTCCCATTTGGCAAGCTTTTAGCAAGCTTGTTCCATAAGCCAGAAACAAGTTTGGCATAACAAGCCTGTTATGCTAATGACAAGCTGAAATCAAGCCAACCGGTTTCTTAAATGTGGACGACAAGGATTTTACAATCATTGTATAATCATTTTCGAAATTAACCTAATGAAATTTGACAGTAAATAGATAGGAAAGCAATATACATTTTATTACCAAAATTACAATTTCCATTTCATTCACATATTTTAGTCATATCTATATTTAAATCTTCCCTGGTTTTCTTTTCTCCCTTCCCTCTGAAAAGAAAATATATATATACATATATTAAAAAATATCCATAAATAGAAACCACAGGGCAATATCAATTATTTAAATTAACAACTAGACATGTCAGTTTAAATTAAAAAGATCTTTAAAAAAGTGATAAAATTGGCAATAAAGCTATAAATAGCTATAAGGCACTGGTGTGCCTTATTTCCAAATTTTAGGGTGGCCTGGAGGGGGGGGGGGGGCAACTATAGCAAACGATTTAGTAGTGCCTAAGATGAACACTTTATAAATAAAGAGTCCATCTTTGTAAAGACACTGCCAAATGAAAATTTTAAGTTTTTCATGTCTCTAATCTTATGGGATATTCCCCCCCCTTTCCCAAAGCACCATTTCAGACTTGGAGATTTATACTAGTATAGCTTATATAGTACAGCTGTTGAGAATTACATTTTATTTTGCCACTTAACATTCAGACAAGCTGCTACTAGTACTCATGGAGGGCTTTTTTAATCGATTACTTTAAGGCGATCGCCACCATCAGCAATTATATTAGGTTCAAATGAAATATGTAAATGAAGTGTAAGGTAGACACTTTTACAGGATTAAAATTATAAATCAAAGAGTTTCTAATGTACCTCCGAATAAGTCTATGTTTCGCCTGCTGCAACCAAAGGCAAATCACGCTCTTAATGCTCTCTTCAGTGCACTCTCGATACACTTTTTTAAGTGATACTGTAACAAAAGTAAAACATATTTAATACATGTAAATGCTATATGGTATGCGCATACATAAATCTAATAATGACAACATGCAACTGCAACAGAAAAAAAATGAAACAAATTCTATGAGTTCCTATGTTGATTTCTGACAAAGAAGTGCATATAGAGGGGAACTCTTGCATTAGGTTCTGAAAAAGAAAGCCTGTAACCCCAGATTTACAAATACAGATTTTGTCTCCACCACCACAGAAGTGCTTTCACAACCTTATTAGGTTTATCATTACCATCAGTTAGTATAACCGCAATACATACTTTTGCTTTTTTTCTAGTGTGGTGAACTGGTGAAATAATTATTACTTGTATTATAATCAATTCAGCTGATTTTAATCGAGGTTAATATGACATCAGGGCCTATGAATTCCCAAGTAGCCATGAATGTCGGCTGAATATTGGCCCAATATCGGCTTCAGATTGGCACATCGGCCCCTCATTGCCGTCGTTTTGCCGATGTTGGCCCGATATAGGCGGCCTACATTGGACCGACATCATCTGCTGATGTTATGTTATGAGGCGAATATTGGCGAAGCTCCGAAAACATGTTTTAAAACTCGATTCACAAACTATGGAACCGATTAAACATTAGATTGGGAAAAAAAAAATTTTTTTCTGTTTCACACAACTTGGGACTTAACCATTTTTGTGGCTGGGCCTGTAGCCTTCTCATAAGATCTCAGGAGACCTTATGAGAAGCATGAATTCTTATGAGAAGCATGAATTCTTATGAGAAGTTAATGAGATCCTATGAAAAGCTTTGAGAACTTATGAGACCCCTCATTAGAACTTATAAGATTTCTTGTAAGTGTTATGAGAAGCCATATGAGTATTATAGAAATATCTGTTTGTGTTATAAGAAGCGTGCTTCATGTCATGCGAGGCTGAAGTCTATGGAGAAAATAGGTGATTTGAGGGAGTGCATGCATTGAATTTTTAGTTTATTATTATTATTTATTAGTTTTAGTGTGAAGCCTGTGGCCTGGCTATAATTTGCTAAATGATGTACTGCATTTTTCTGATTTTCTCCAGTTCTCTTGTTTAAATCCTGATGGAATTACAACCCAAAGTGTTATTTACCTCAATACTTCGAAATTTTCTGTAAATCTCATATGGTTATTCCACCATAATAACCTTCTTTGTAAACACTGATAAGTATAATTATAGTCAAGAACTACCTGAAAACGCGGAGAAACGCTTAACTTTTTGCCTCCTTGATAATAATGAAAAAAGCTAGATTGCACTGACGATTTAGCTGTATTAAACTTAAAACCAATCCTTCGTTAATAGTATGAAAATGGGAAATAAAATTCTTACTGTAGGCACAGTCTAAACATATGTATAGACTAGTATATGTATGTTTAGACTGTGCTGTAGGTATTCCCTTAAAAATTTGAGTTTAAATTTTCAACGATGAAATTCCAAGTCCGTTCAGTTCAAATAAAGTTTAGGAAACTTCTTTCTTAAAAAGAACAATATCATAAACCATAAATAACAACTTTCGTGCCCACGAGTAATTTTAACGTGAAAATTCACATTTTTATAGTTCGCGGTTTGTGGAAAGTTGTATGTATCGACCAATATCGAATAGACTACTATCGATTAATTGCAAGACCACTTCGAAATTCAAAATGGCTGCCATCATAGCGAGAAACGTGAGAGAGAATTATTTCCTCAAGTAATTACGTTTTCTTTTAATTAGTGATCATGGAAGCTTATTTTTTAATTCTAATGGACAATACCGTTACGGTGAGTGACTGATTGTTATGACAAGCGATTGTATTGAACGAATTTGTCATTGTTTCAATGTGCCTTCCATGCAGGCTTTTTGAATTGCTGACACGGGAATTGAATTTAGTTATCATTTTTCAGGCACATTAAAGTCATGAAGAAATTGGAACATTCGGAATGAACCAATGAAAATGCATATCATCATTCAGCTGATTCAGCTACATGATAAACGTGAATATTTTGTGTTGTGACAGTGCAGTGATGACTTTCAGTGAAATTTAAACGAATTCCCCATTACAAAAATATAATTTCACGTTTTAGAGGAGCGTTATTAAAAGAAAAGACTTCTGGTTGTTGAACACCTTGATCAACCATTAATATAAAATCTTATGCATTAAGCAAGCTCGATCACAGCTTTTCATTCTCATTTCATGTGGTTTATTTAATACTGTTATTGTCACATTGGTTATTTTATAGATTATGGCTCATATTTGGAATCTTGTGTGTTACAAAGGCAAGTGAATGCAATGATTGAAACTGGAAGTAGTGTCAATAAATATAATAAATTTATAAACTATCCTCTTTGTTTAAAATTCTAACTCTCATAAGTGTGTTAATAAAATTGTGAATTCGTTATGTGACATCAAGAAACGCTAAACGTTCACGGATTTAGTTCGGTCGAATTATGTGTATAGTGGGCAATTATGCCGAATGAAATTAAATGTGATATTCTATATCCGATCTGAGGTCGTGTTATTTCAGCTTTCTCTAGTTCCTCAGTTTTTTTGGAGTAGGAGAAGGTGGGAGTTCCACGACGTATCTCCAGGAGCAGCTTATAGGTTTTTTTGTAATTACTATTAATTTTTGTAATTCTCTTAAGAGAACAGCAGGGAACCGATCCCCCTGGAATGGTTCCAGGGTGGTTCCCCGCCCAAAATTTTATGAGAGAATTTCTCATAAGACCACATTGCCAATTTACTATGAGAAAATTTCTTATGAGACTTATGAGAAATTTTCTTATAAGACTTATGAGAAAATTTCTCATTAGATCTCATTGCCAATTTATTATGAGAAAATTTCTCATAAGTTCTAATGAGAAAATTTCTCATGAGATCTCATTGCCAATTTATTATGAGAAAATTTCTTATGAGACTTATGAGAAATTTCCAATAGAGTATACATTGGTCCTATATTGGCTGCTAATATTGGTCCAGCAATGGCTGAAGAAATCGGATCAATATCGGTCCAATATCGGGTGAACACCGGTACATTGGCTAAATCTTGCCTGCCAATATTTGGCCGATATAGGCTGCCAATATTGGCTACATGACGCAAAACGTTATCATTTGGACATTGGCCCAATATTGGCTGCCGATATTGGGCCGACATTAGAACATTGGCAAATGATATCGGCCCGACATATGCCCGATATTGGGTGGCTACTTGGGTTGTAACTTTCTTTCATAGAAACAAAGTTGCTAGGTTGGTATACATTATTTATAATAGTTACTGGGCATTTAGCTAGCTTTTTCAGTTTAAAATTTTGGCATATCATGCAAGTAAAATTATTCTACATCCAAAGTGGATAAGAAGATATACGTTTAAGGATTCACTTTACACATGACCTCAAATTTCATTTATTGAAGGTAGCTATTTCTGGGTATCTCACGTGTTGTATGCTTTTGTACTTATTATAAACTCAGTTGCATGGCCAAAGGTAAGGTTAATTAAAGAGTTGCTATTAATTGGAATCACATCTGATGGCCATTAATATTAAGCCTTAATGAAAATCTATTACTATTCAAGTAATGATAAAATGAAATACTTACAATGCACTTTGCTGCACACATCACTTGATTGAAATGGCCTCTTTGCCTGGTCAATTTCTTTAGAGGTACTTCTCCCAGTATATGAAAACTCCATCGCCAAGCCGTCAGTCAACAGCCGTCTCATTATGTTGGTAACGGTGGAGCGCAAATCCTTTCCACCTACACTTACAAGTATCTTCACCTGTAAGGCAAGAATTACTCTAATTAGTACATATCTACATGAAAGAAGGTAACAGAAAATGAACATATACAAATTGGTGCTGGTAGTAAGATTAAGTTAAGGTCGTATAATATAGTTATAAAAAACAAAGCTATAGACACCATGTAATTCAATTGAATTTTTCTGACAACTGCCAAATTTCTGTCAATAATCCAGAATAGGAAATATCAATGAGGAGACAAGTTTGCACATGCATAAGGGCAATAGTTTTTGTTCACCTTAAGCCCATTTAGTCATATTAGATCTCTTCAAAAGACAATGAATGTGGGCTTCCCAAGGCAGGTTATTGGTAATTTTAATTTGTAGTGTAGTAATTGTAGCATGAAGTTGAGTAGGATGACACAAGGTTCTCTACTTTAATTTTTGGTCTTGCATCTTATCTGATTTTATGCACTAATCTGGAAAAACCAATGATAATGGCTTAAGCATTTTATGAGTAGGGAAGCAAATGGAGCACTGAACCCTTACCCGTGATTTGCATTTCAGGGTAATTGAATCATGCAATGAGAAGGATTCTTGTTCTTTGTGTGCTTCCAGCATGAGGATGCCCACCACAGTTTTCTGTTTAATCAAACCAGTAAAATTGCAATAATTCAAGATTATTTCATATATTATTTTTTGCAAAATGAATCCCCCAAAACATTTAGTACTTACAAATTTCTTGGAAAAATTTTCCTCTCTCAATTTCTTATCGAAAACATCAAAATCCTCCTGACATTTGAAGGGGAGCAAACCAAAGAGTCTGTCACTGTCACAGTCAGTGCTTGGTTCTTGGCAACTCCCTTGGTTTGCCAAAAGTATGTCTACTTTTTTGTCAAGTGCTTCAATGCGCTCTGTAAGGCTTGCAAGTGTGGCCTGCAGCTGTCCAAGAATTAATCTATCACATCCTGAAACAACAGAGCAAAATAATTTTAGCCTTGAAACTTTAAAACACAAGAATATGGCCCCGTTGTCTTATTATAAAATGGATATAAAATATTTAATTTATATTTAATTTCATTATTAATATTATTAGAACAATTACTATACCTGATAAGGATGATTGTGAGACTTTCACAAAACTGGTGGAAGCTGGGTTTTGGTTCGCATCCTTAAGTACGGCAGTAGGGGGGTGACTGAAAAGGGATCTTTCTGAGTGTAAGGGAGCACCAGAATCCATCAACTCTTGTCCCAACTGTGAACCCGAACATTGGGTTCCATGCTACTGCCCACTGTTCTTTGCGGTCATAAATGTTTGCAGGGATGGATAGGATGGTGTGCTTTCCTTCCTACCTCCCCTGACAACTTTGGGTTGCTTTTGAGCTCGGGATGATTCTGACTCATCACTTTCTTCTCCAGGAAGTCAAATTATTTTCATTTTTCGCTTCCTTTTCATTTGCACCTCATCTTCATCACTCGACAAATGTGATGTGTCTTCAGCACGCCGTAAATTTCTCCTAGCTTCGGAATAGGTTTCTGAAATGAAGGAAAGATGTGCTTCAAATTTCTTCAGCTAAATTGAGAAGAAAAAATATAATAATGCATGTGCATTCACTTCTTTGATCTCCTGAGCATTGTTTATCAAAAGTATCAGACTAGCAAATATTGCTACCCAAGAAAAGAAAACAAAGGAATTGCATGAGTGAAAATTATTGAAAATGTAATAAGCCTACACTTACCATATTTATGCATTATCTTTATTGGATAATTGATCCAATCATCTGCCGGTTCTGCCTCCACTCGGAGAAGCTTATCCCTTTTTTCATTTGTGGTTACATTCGGGAATGAACAGTATTTTCCATCACTTGTTACCCACTTCAATGCTACAACTCCCAATGCATCATCCTCTTGAGGAAATTTTACTACGGCAAAATGTAATGCCATTGCAGGTAGCTAGAAAGATCCTGTTTAGATAAATACAAAAATTATATAGTAGTAGTGTTTACAGTGATAGGAAAAGTACTGGAAAAATGTAATCAGGCTCAATTACAATTACACCAATGAAATTGTAGGTAATTACAATTACAAATTACATTTTTTTTAAATAATCAGTACAATTACTTTTCATTTTGCTCACCAGAATAACTAAAGTGTTCAAAGTGTCGCCCATTTTTGTTTTGATATCTTTTATTCTCATCAGAGGGTGTAGCATGGTTGATTTTGACAATGTCCAACTAATTTTAAAAATCTTTACCTAAAAATTTAAATTTTCTAACAGATCCACTGAAAATGACACCTGTGGGCTTATTGTCCTGAACTTCTGAAAATCCTGTATTTCTCAAGGGTGGGAGATTATTACATACTTTCACAAACATCAATACAAATTTTATCTAATCACAATGTTGCTAATCTCCTCATTACATAAGATGCTAATCTCTTCATTATATAAGACTCAAGGCAAGTGCTGTGAATAAAATCCAATGATTCCAGCTTGAGGTAGTGGAAGGTATTCATATGCAAATCAAAGTAAATTACACTTTTCTACAAGAAAATATATTTTCACAAAATACACCTAATCACAATGTAGTAGAGGCAGGACAACATGGTTCAGATTAGCATTTAAAGGCAGCATAATGAGTTTCTCTGAAATTTCAGAGACTGGTATCATTCGTACATCTGACAATTCACTGACCACATATATACCTAGAGAAGAGCTCTGACATAAAGGATAAGCATAAAAATCTTCTACTTTCATAAACTGCTTGCATAGGATCATCATACAATCCAAAGTTGAAGATAACACTACGTTCAAAATTAATACAACACTCCCATCTCTTAAAGAACAGCAAGAATTTGGGGAGGAAGTAGTCAATTTAAAAGACTTAAACTGTATACCCTTGTACTGTTTGGAAGGAACACATCCTTCTATCAGAGGGCCAGAACAATGGGGTAAAATATAATGAGGAAATTCCTGTGTTTTGTGTGAATTTGACCGATTATGAAACCAGACGTTAGAATTTGACATTTCCCCAAGTCGTTTGACAACTTGCTGTAAAGGCTTGTCACCCTTCCTGACAAGTTTCTTCATTGACTGAAGAAAGTTTTCAAATTTAAAAGCACTGCAAGTGTCCAGACATCCAAACGTTGACACATCATCAGCTAAATGTAATAGACCATGGAAATTGTGGGTGATATACTGTTGGCCATATATACTTTTGGACGTTTTTACAAAATGTTCAAGAAGTTCTTTCACATAAGCTTGGTGTTCAAGACAGTGCTTAGGACTTAAAAGAATTCTTAATGGAATGTGTAAAGTAAGAAAATTATTATACATGTCTTCCTTATCCGGAAGTAACACATCCTGCAACACAACAGGCCCTGTATATAGTAAAAATTTGACGAAATTCTGTTGCCTTCCACCTTTTAATTTGATCTAGGCCCCGTGGCTTTCTACAGAATTCACTTGGGATAAAAGCTTGAAGCGAAAGAAGATTTGATGAAATAGAACTAATGAGCCTATGTTGCAATTTCAGAGGTACAGAAGCAAACATCCAGATATACATAATAGTTCGCATAACCCCAAGACAAACTAAATGCATGTAATCTAAAGGAAACGAGGAGATGAAATTCACCCCAGGAATTGCAGTTAGTCCAGTCTCTCTGACGTGAAAGTCTTGGTCTATTCCATTCAAGAAGTCCTCACTGGTCCGAGGAGTTGAGTGAAATTCTGGAAAAGTCATTCTATTATTGTAAAAAATTCCTTCTTGAGTGCATCTGGTACAGGAACTGTACCCTGTATGACCTTTTACACCCAAAATGAAAGACTTAGCAGGGGCATCACAGCAAAATCCTTTTAAGGAAACTAAAACCTTTCTGCCATTCAATAAGATTCCATCCTGAATCAAAGTTGTGATTTCTCCAATAAATTCTCTCAGAAATTCATTAGAGTCAGCTGGTTTCTTTCTGCCATAGTAAACACCAACAGGAAAAACCTTTGACCCCAAACATTTTACATTTAAAAATGTGGCTAAAATGGGCCACAATTCACCAGCACTGCTACTAAATAAAGGTAGTCCATCTATGCCGACTAACAATTCAATAACAGAAACTGACTCTGTAACATTGGACCACATCCTTTGAATATTACACCCAATGCCAATATGGCAATATAACCCAGGATCCACTGGACGTGAAGGTACAGACAGGGGAGTTTTGAGAATGGTGCGAGCATTTGATGGCAATGACTGGAAGCAGTTATGACCTTTGAGGATGCATAAGAGTGCTGAGAATGCAACATTTGTGATTTGAAATTGCACAGACCAATCTCTCAAATCATTGACTAAGTTCTCTTGTCCCATATCATCTGTCCCGAAATCATCCTCTGAGTCATCGGATAAAGGCAACTGATCTAGGATCTCTTGCATAGAATGCATGGTGTGATGTTCATAATTTTGACCGACTACAGAAACATTTTCAGCATCTGAGCTGGTATTTAACGAGTCGCAATCAAAATGTTGATCTTCACGGATGTTTTCCGGTGCATTATAATTAAGGCATTGTTCAGAGGAAAATGTACATTGAGTTTGCTCATGCTGAGTCCCACACAATTTACGTAACCGTTTAAGTCGACCATGTCGCTTTAACTCTGTATAAGATTTTCGACAGGCCATCGTTCACCTATAACAAAAAATACAACATAACATATAAGTTAATTAGATAGGTACCTAAGCATGGCCAAACATTCAAAAGCATGAGGGTGCTATACTAGCCTACCAAAAAGATTCTTGAATAGGATACCCCATTACTAATATAATTCAAATAATTATTAAATAAATTCATGTTCACAAGTAATCACTCGTTTAAATGCCACTTCCACAATAAAAATTGCATTAAATAAAGTTTTAACAAGGTTTTCCTCTGTAAATACTATATGTAGGCACTAAAGTAAATAAGACAATACTAAAAAATACACATTAGCAACATTACCTCTTTCCAAAAGTCCGCTCCCAGGATATAATTGATGAAAAGGAAAAGTATTTCCCTCAGGAAACTTCACTCAGCCTCTCAAAATGCAGAGATATCCTTAAATTAGTGGAAAGAATAATATTTTTAGTGCACATATGGACAACTAACAGGGCATCTTGACACGATCTTTAATACCGAAAAATTAATGAATTAAATTTTGCCTTATTCCAGTATGGCAATACGTTCCTGTGCCGACTTTTCTAACATTTATCGAGCGGGGAGTTTTCAGCAGTGTCCGAGCATCGGCGAAAGATCGGCAAGATTTGTAAAGGGACGGTATGATAACCTTATTAACGTAACCAGTCTATTACATGAATTAAATTGGGAATCATTGTCACGAGTGTAGCAATGGATAACATTGGTAGCTGCATGCTGGTATAAGGTATCGCATAGTTTTCCGCGAACTTCACCGATTTTATCAATTTCCCCCCGACCTTTACTCCAGCTTCGAGCTCATCCCAAGCCTCTCTCACCATATCCTCCAAGTATATGCTAATAAGTTCCTTCTGGCAATAACGGACAGCCCTGCCTACCTCCCCTCCCTATTGTCCCGGATCATTCTCTTCTCAGTTGTCTCTCTCTCTACTCTTATCTTCCGCATTATCCCCTAACTTTTCCCACCTCACTCTGTCGAACGCCTTTTCGAAATCAACTAAGTAAGGGAATGAATCCTGGTTTCATTCTAGATTCCTTTCCACTATTGTGATAAATTGTTTCCTTACTTCTATACGCTTCAACACAAAGACATCAATTATTTTATTAGAATTTCAAAGTTTTACTCCAGGATTGTAATAATTGCGACATCGAAATCCACATAAAATAAAATGCTACATTCCTTTTAAATTAGATTGCCCGCATATGTTGGAGACCCTTTGTTTTCAAGATTAGACTTCATATTTACCATTTACTATCTTAAAAACTATGCTTATGAATTAAAATTTTCCTGAAAATAGATGCATTATACTAACCTTCTGTATTTCACGAGCGAGCTCTTCTATTGCACAACATCAACTGCAACACACTCAAGAAAAGTTCTCCAAGTAACGATCAGCTTTGCACGTCTTGGGTCCTTTCCTGAACCCTTCACATCTGGAAGCCATAAACTGACCCTCTTCTCACCCCTTCTTCTGGGGAAAGAGGACGTCCACAATGACCCGGAACCCTTGGCCAATAGCTCAATATTTTTCAGTGTGACACATGAGAGAGTGCGTGTAGGGCAGCAGGGTGAAACTAAGGCCCGTAAGGGTATGGGACACTCGCAAGCCTCAAGGTCCTCTTGGGATCTTATCTATTGTGAAACACCAAGAAGGCAAGAGTGTGGAGGATAAAAAAGTGGGCGTGGGGGATAAAAAATGACAGCGCGCTATGTATCTGTAGCACCTTTTCATTCTGTCCATCGAATTGAAGCGCATAAATACTAAATAAATACATCGGATACAAAGGTCTCTTGAGCTTACGACAAGAGTCAGATTAAGTGAAACTGTACTTTATACTGGACATCTCACAAGTATTATTTTTCTGCGTGTAAAGACTATCAATATCTTATAGACCTCCAGCTATTCTGTCTGGACACGATAGATTTTACCTTCCCTTTAATCCATAGCACGTGGTATTGGATAATTCCATATAGAGTTATCGGTGACATGCCGATAGCTATCATCAAGCCCACGCGCTACATGAATTAAGTCATCTGAACAAATTTTGAGATATATCAGGGCCACTTTTAAAACGTATAAAAGATTTTTTTAAATTTCTCTTCAGTTTTTACTACACGTATTATTATTGTCATTATTTACAACTTTCATAGTATGAGAGATGCGTTAGCTACAACATAAATTGTGCATGAAGGGATTGCAAAAGATTATGTCAAAAATTTCAAATGCCAACTTTCTGATACTGTTCAATAGGGTGTTGCTTATTTTTAATTTTCTCTCGGATTTTCGGTTTCTACCGCTTAAAATATGCTGTGGGGTACAGAATATTCTACATTAATGTATATGCTAAAAAATTTCAGCCCGATTGTTTAACATTTAGAGGTCGCTCAAAGAGCATAAATGCAATAACATTCAATTTTCCCGATTTGAGGAAATAACATTAGTTTTAGGGGTAACGCACAATTTTACAGGTATATAGGGTCGAATTTCGCTCCAATTTTACGTCCACCCAACGGTTTGCCACGAATAAAATATTTTTGCGCAACCTACAGCCACGCGCCACGAAGACTTTTCGTGTGACTAATGATCAGGTTGAACGCGCTATCAAGTTATGGAGATTTTCAACAAGACCATTACATGCAAAGAAGATTTCCAGTATTTGCTTCTTAGTGCTGCTCACTTCCAAAGGGCGTTAGGGGTCACCTCCGCGAGCGTTAGGGGTTAGCCGCGAGCTTGGCGTTAGGGGTGGCGGGGGTGGCGCGCGGCTTGCAAAAAAAGACTCGCGGAAGACCATCGTTAAAGAGCAGTGTCGTTTGGATTTGTGAAAACAAGTGTTCTTAATATGTTGTGCTACTTTATTTACGACTTTGTGACAGTATTAAAGTAAGGAAGTTTTTCTGCGAATCGATCTTGTCTCTTTCACCAACTAACAGTTAAAAGGTAATTTTTCTTCCTCTTTACGACAAAAGCGTACATGTGCATTCCCTTTGAACACATGTATAAATTAGAGCTTAAGGTCGGTCTTGTAAGGATTGTAACTTCGTGCGAATTTTAGCCGTCTGCAAATGTTACCCAAAGTATTCGACTCCTCCCTCCCCCCCCCCCCCCCCACAGACTCTCGTCAGGGAAGCGGTCTTGAGAGGGGTGTAAGGAGGCTGACCGCGAATGTGGTCCGCGAGCGTTAGAGGTTAGCCGCGAAGTGTGCGGTGATGTACCACGTATCGAATTCACACCGTTTTAGGGATTCTAAAAAATATGCGATCGCATAATGTGCACATCTCTGAAGTTGCAAATAAGATTTTCACTTGTGCATCATTTCTCAAGGAACGCAAAAGAAATACTATATGATAATGAGCCCGGGCCCCTGGGATTTTGCCCCCCCCCCCCTCTCGGCGTACCTGTGGACAACGTCTAATATTAACGAACTGAAAAATGGAATGAACCGGCGCTCACGCTAGGCTCTAGTTCAAACGGAGATAGTGGCGTTGCGCTAAGGGAGAAAAATATTCAAGGTATGCAGACTTCAGAAGTATGCAGAATCAAGCTTGCCATGGCAGACTTGATGCAAACTTGAATCAAGCTTGCAGTGGCAAGCTTGCCACTGCAAGCTATGGCAAGCCAATAACTAAGCTTGCAGCAAGCTTACATGCTATCTGGGTCCCTTGCTTGAACACTGTGTTGATAATGGCCAACAATCATTCGACAGAGTTCACTGAATCCAGGTGTTGATTTTTTGGCATCATTTATTGCTAGTTGCATTGTATGGGCAAGACAAGATATTGGTGTCCATTTTGTACCAGATATTGCTGCCTTCACGTTTCTTGCATTGTCAGTCACTATATAAATTGGAATTGAGGACCTGAAATTCCATTCCTCTAGTATTGAATTTAGCTTTTCAGACAAAGCTATCCCTGTATGCTGACCAGGAAAGTATGAATTAGCAAGCACATAGCGTTTCATTGAAAAATCTTTTTTAATGAAATGACAAGTTAGAGAAATGTCTTGAGAAATCTTGAGCTCGCGATGTCCAAATGTCAGTAGTTAAAGACAATGAATTAAGTGTACTGAATTCTTGTTCTAATTCTAGCCTAATTTCACATTTTCTTTTCTTGTGCATTTCCAGAATAATTCTTCTTGAAAAGAGAGTTCTGGAAGGCATTTCATATCTTGGTTCTAGTACTTGAATTACTTGTCTAAAACCCCTCTCTTCTACAATAGAGTATGGCTGACAATCAACAGCCATCATCTTCCCTATACTTGATGTTATCAACTTCGCCCTGTGGTGAGAAGCATCCATTTTCAGGGGAATTGAAAATTCGGAGACCGATGTTTCGTGCTTCTTTGAGGGATTCTTTTCTTTGACGCTTTTTCCCTCCTTTTCTTTTAAGTACATATTCAGAATGCCTTGATGGATGTTTCTGTAAATTTTGAATTAGGTTTGTGGTGCTGCCAGTTGGTGTTTTGAACCTTCTTTTGCAAGTATCGCATTCTGAATCGACAGAAGAATATTTTGTAAAATAATTCCAAATAGAATAATAATAATAATATTTATTGGTCACTGTTGATATGTACATACACGCATATATAGGACCCGTCAATTGCACATGAGACAAAACATTCGAATAATTTTAACCATATAGAAAAGTAGCACAGACAAAACCCAAAACACAGTATTAATTACATTCATTAAAATACTCTTCAATAGAATAGAAACATTTATCCAATAAATGTTGCTTAAGGTTAACTTTGAACTTATTAGGTACCCTCTCATCTTTCAAATATTTAGGCAATTTATTATATATCTTGCTGCTCATGGTGATAGGGCCCATATTAAACATAGTGAGATTATGTTGAGTCGTAGCATAGTCACCACTGCTTCTTGTGAAGTAATTGTGAATGTCCTGATTTTTAACCAGGGTCAACTTACATTTATATTCCCTAATTAACAACACGGCATAGAACACATAAATACAGGGCAGAGGAAGGATCTGTAATTGTCTAAACAGATTGCGACAGCTAGTTTGCTTCCTGCTTTGCACATGATTCTGACAGCCCATTTCTGTAGTTTAAAGACATGGAAAGCCTTAGGAGACAAACCCCAAGCTAATATGCCATATTTAAGTCTGCTGTAGATAAATGCATAATAAATTGTTACAGCTGTTTGCCAGTTACATAACTGCATCATCCTTCTTATTAAATGACAGCCAGAGGCTATAGAAGATGATATACAATTTATATGAGGCTCCCAGTCAAGGTTTTCATTGATAATGAGGCCCAGAAACTTAAGAGTCAGTAGCCCGCTTAAGACTACCATCTGCAAATTTAATATATAGGCTATAGTCAATTTTTTTCTGGGTAGGATGGAACAAAATATAAGATGATTTGTTTTCATTTATTAGAACCTTATTTGCAGAGCACCAAATCTCCATGTCACTGATAGCCTTTTGTGCAGTGGCTGCAATATTTCCATCACTTTTTAAAAGGTGATTTGTGTCATCTGCATAGATAAAGATATTACCATTTAAGTATGAAGGAAGATCATTGATATACAATAAGAATAACAGGGGCCCAAGAATTGACCCTTGTGGAACACCCTTATTCACTTCCTGATAAGAGGAAGCATGTTTAACCCAATTTTCACCTGTAATAGTAACTGCTTGTGTTCTATTGGTAAGAAAAGATCTGATCAAATTATTTGCAATGCCTCTAATTCCATAGTGCTGAATTTTCACCAAAAGAATCTCGTAGTCAACTGAATCAAAAGCTTTAGCCAAGTCATAAAAAATACCTACAGTATTAAGATGATTGTCAAGTCCATCAACAACAGAATCAATAAATTTGTAGATGGCAAATTCAGCAGAAGAGCCACTTATAAATCCAAACTGAGATTTGGTTAGAATATTCTCAATCAATAAGAATGATGAAATCCTTCTTGAAATGATGCATTCAAATATTTTTGAGAAAACTGAAAGTTTAGATATAGGTCTGTAATTTTCCATTGATTGAAAATCTCCCTTTTTATGTAAGGGAATCACTACTGACACTTTCAATTTATCTGGATAAATACCGGTAGATAGGGAGGCATTGACCAAATGGGTGATAGGTGTAAGGAGATATTTTTTGCAGTCACCTTTCAAAAGGGAGCACGGAACTTCATCCCAACCAGCTGACTGTTTAGAATTAATTTTATTTATAATAGAATCAATTTCTTTCTCACAAGTTGGAAAAAGATAAATGTTATTGAGAACTTGAGGATATATGTTATTAAACTCATGGGTATGGAGACTTTGGCTAGAATAACAAGCAGATGGTTTATTCATATGGTTAAGAAAGTGCTTGTTAAAGTTGTCTGCTATCTGATCTGGATCTGTAACTAAGAAATCATTAATGAGAAAGTTGTCGGCTGATTTATTCTTCCTGGATTTCCCATAGGTATTATTAATAATATTCCAGGCTGTTTTTGGTTTATTATTTGAGGAAGAGATTGAATTGATGTTATAAGATCTTCTAGTATTAGTGATTACTCTGGAACAGTGCTTTTTGAAGGAAATGTATTCTTTTCTAATTTCACCATCATTGGAAGTTTTATAGGAAGACCAGAGGGATTTGAGAATTTGTGAGTTATGAATTATCTGTGGAGTAATCCAAGTTTTATCTGAAGGCCTACTTGAACTCCGTGTTACTAATGGAAAGCAGTCGTTAAAAAGTGTGAGAAAAATATGAAGAAAATTATTAAACTTATCATTAACTGAGTCGGTTTTATACACAGAGTCCCAAGTTATAAATTGCAGGGCACTACAAAAATCATCGATGTTGCCAGGGGTAAAAATCCTTTTTCTGGAGATGAGTTTTTTTCTAACTGAAGAGTTAGAAGGTACATTAATATTCGTCAATATAGCCCTATGGTCTGATAAATGGGATTCAACTGCAACCCCCACAGTAAAAGTTAAATTACTAAATATGTTATCAATCATGGAAGCAGACTGGCTTGTTATTCTTGTCGGAACGAATATCGTTTGCCTAATATCAAACCCAGAGAAAAGGTTCAACAGGCACGAGCTCACATTACTGACCTGTCCAAAGTCGACATTAAAATCTCCACAAAGTATGACATAACTGTTTTTACCTCTTCCTTTCATTATGAAAGGCAAGTTCTGAAGTTGAAACTTTTAAATACTAATTGGTACAGACAATGGGAGGGCTCACACGTGCCCTGAAAGTAAACGAAACAGTCCGAGGTAGCATTAAACACATCGGCAGACGAATTGGATGTTTTAATACAAAAAAATGGTAATTGTACGCGAAGTTGGGTCCACCTTCTTCCGTCAACACAGCCATCATTATTACTTTATCTTAAACATGTGTATTGCATTTTCATCACAAATATTTCCCCACGATTTTAACTAAAACATGACCAATTTCACTGAATCTCGGCATCATATTAGGAAAATAATTTTAACAGTGGATCCTTCTTCTCGAACATTTAGCTCAGTAAAATATAATAATAATAATATTTATTGGTACCATGACTAGTAAGTCCTGTACATATAGTCTAATACATATAGTCAATTACCTACCGGTCAAAAGTACGAAATAAGTATCTGTCAAAATTGGTCAAGTTGAATATTGTTCGATATTGGTGTGATTGTAATAATAACAACCCGAAGTCGAAATCCAAACAAAAGATAAAGCGACTAGTGCGTACTTGAAGAATTCGGAATCCATTAATCTTTGCTCAAATCTATCATGTGGAGAGGACATGTTTTCGCTTACCAGTTGAGCTACACAATGAACCAGTGAAGATTTCCTTCCGTTTATAAAAATCTGTACATTTTATTATGTACTTGTAAGTGAGTCGCATTTTCACTTAGTACGTAATCAGTTGCTTCTGTGATGTAGTTATAAAGTTGATACACTGTAAATTTGGTAAATTCAGTACATGAAATGTTACTGTCAACGTTAACAATGTAAAAGCACATATTTTTGGTTGTACTTTCCATATGTTTATCGTATGTGAACACTTGTATGAGTACTATTCTGCTTAAATTAAATGCTAATCTCCGAGCTAAGATCACATACGTATTTTGAGGCATGACAAACATCTCAGTATTCTGTCGTTGGAGGTGATTAAGTTAACTGAAAATTATTCCCTAAAGTACTCATTAAAGTTTAGGCAGATTATGCAATATGTGATACATACTTATTACGTAGGTATTGTAAATAATAACACAGCACGAAATTTTAGTATTGCTACCTACCTTATGGAAGTAAAATATTCTCTATTACTGAACTAAGGACATTAACCATTAGAGCAGGATTGAATTTGAAGAAATTGTCGGCAATCTTAATGGAATACCCCATTTATTCAACAACTTAAAAATCTTTTGACTCGACTCGAGGTTTATAAGAGTGCACGAGCCGAGTTGAGCTTCTTTCTTCAACTCGACTTGAATTTCGAGCTGCTCGCACATCCCTAGAAAAAAAGTTTGGAGTACTCACAACTCATAAGGTGCATTTGCGGAGTTGGGTGACTGTATGTGATCCGTAGTTTTGTACCGGGGAACTAAAATCATTTTTCACTTCTCCAACACCTAAAAATTTTCATGGCTACTTCCATCTTCATATAATGAAGATATTTCATGAATATTTTACTCCTAAACCATATTGATTTGGCTATAGCATTAATTTTTTTCTGCCTATTCGCCGACACATTATTGAATAGAAGAGTCGAAATTAGGGATGGGACATTCGAATCAGTCGAATAATGCCTTTTTCCTCAAATCCATTGAGTTTCACCTCGAATCTGAATCCTTGTAAATCTGAGGCACTTACATCCTAAGCAGACGAAAATCCTAGCGTTCCTTTCGATTCAACTTTACCACCACTGCCCGTGATCAACAATGGAAAGCACGGATTTGAGAACCCTGTTAGCCCGATGGTGCTGGCTATGGCATGACTGTGCCATGCCGGCTGAAAGAGCACCTGAGATCAACCATCCACACGGGAGCATAAAGGAATCCGCTGTTGCAGAACACGCATCTTCCAGAGGTCCAGGCAGAGTACGTAATATTTTACCGGAAAAGGCACGTGTAAAAACAAAAGAACCTCTCTACTACCTCCCAAGATTGATACAGGAGGCGGTCAAAACAGAGAAACGTCCCTGTGACTCCAACCGTGATGGTGGCCTTAAACTCATCTCTGCACGAAATAGATTCTTTCGACCGCCACGGGAGAGGGAAAGGCCTCCAAAACACCCAAGCTGAGTCATCGCCTTCTGACGTGAACGGGGAAATTGTCTATGGGAAACAATACCAAATAAAGCTAAGAACGGAAAGGTCTCCCCAATAATAAGCTGAGACTTCCTCTTCATTGCTTTAACCTTGATGATGCGGCCTGTAATGGATGCAAAACTGGAAGTAAAATTAATTTACTGTGTATTTGACATTGTGAAACCAGAACTACTTTTTTACTTCAACAAGCAAAAAATGAATCATCAGAATAACATTTAGCATAGATATTGAAATTCTAGTATTCGATATCCAAACTCTAGAAATCTGCTATTCGACCCATCTCTATACAATACTGTTGCCAAGATGCATTAGGAGCTCAGGAAAGTAAGGCAATGTGCAGGGGGGGGGGGGTATAAGTCTAAGTAAATCAAACTTTTGTATTCCAAATAATTACATCATCATCATTGGTCAACATTCCTAGGATTGGTTTGACGCAGCTTTCCACTCCATTCTTCTATCGGCCAACCTTTTCATATTGACGTAATTCCTCTCTTTTACATTCTTCACAACCTGTTCCATGTATCTCATACGATGCCTGCCTTTTCCAATCTTCCCGTTCACTTTTCCCTCGATGATAGTCTTCATCATAATAATTACATATGACATGAAAATTAATGTGATGGAAATACAACCACGGGTCAACTTAGTGAGCAAAAACATCATTTTTAACAGCTATTTTGATCGTATCTTTTCACCAATCACCCAAAACACCCACAATACCACAATATAGAGTTAAATTTTTACCTCGAGTTAAATTTTTAGAAACTGGCTGTGGAATGACTAGTGAAATAAATATCTGTGGTAGTGGAGAGAATTTGATATAGCGAGTGGTTTTTTGCTTCCCGAGAGCTCTCGTTATATAGAGGCTGTGCTGTGCTACCAAAACTGGCTAGGAGAGGCACCTTTCAGCACCACACCATGGCAACACTGAACTCTGAGACACTGCGTTGAGCATGGCTGGCAATGCTTTTGATAAAATGAGAAATCAGCTTCATCCAGGGTGTGTTAAAATATTCGTTTTTTACATTAAAAAGTTTAGCAGTTTACATGTTTTATACTTGCAGTTGTTTAATTCAATTGTATGTGCAAAATTAATATTATAATTCAAAATAAATTATAAGACTACAGAGAAAATAAAGATTTGGCTTTGAAATCATACTTGGGATTTAAGGAAATGGAAACATTTAGATTTTAGATGAAATTTAGAAATAATGGTAAAAGTTTTATTTGGATTTGAAATGTGATTCGAGGGTGAATTTAAGATTTGGATTCAAGAAAAACTAGATTTGACCCATCTCTAGTGGAAATGCATACTGACGTAAGTTTGCAATCTTACTCTTCTGCTCATTACATAATGTAAGACCATCTGCAAAACTCTACTCTGCATTAAGCTGCAAAGGCTGTTGTTATTAATCCTCAAATTATTTATGAAATCAGATGATGTTTTTTTCCTCATTTTTCCATATCCTAGGAAAGATCATTCTTCAGCTACTGGAAGTTGAAACTAGTGCTCAACAATATGTTCTATCGTACTAGTTGTAACAATTGCAAAAGAGAACTCGCAAAAGCTAACATGCAGAATCGCTTCACCAATGTGGATAAAGACTCTGCAATGCAGTGTCAGGCCTTCATAAGGATGGCTCACCATAATTCACAGGGTACTAGGAAAATGAACAAGTGTTGTTTGTTTTGACAGCCAGAATTAGATCATGTATAATATGTACACGGAAGCAGCACTTCTAATCCTTCGAGGAAACGCCAAATGTCTTAGCCCCTCCCTCAGCTCTCCCCCTGCTTCATGTTGCTAGCATCAATGATTTTATTTTCCATATCTGCTTTTTCTAAAATGCTAATTAAATTTTTTTAATAAACTGAGAAATGGAATTAAATTTGGAGAAACATTTGCACTCAACATTAGAGCAATATTATCGGCTATGCCTTAATGTGCACGGTGATGAATGAAAAAGACCTATTACTATTTTTGCATAATATCTAAATAGAAGCTAAGGTTTTGATAGCTGAGGGTCTTTGTCAAGGTGTCAATAGCTAGGTGATAGTCAAGTGTCTCAAGGACTCCTAGCTGTTGAAACCTTCGCAAGTTGATTGGCTGTTGGAACCTTGTATTTCTTTTAGTTTCATTGAGTAAATAAATTAGATATAATGCAAAAACCCAACATTGATCCAACATGAGTACCATTTCTATCCACATTTGAGAGAGTGCAAATGCACTTATAATACTTGGTTCCTCTAATGGTTCATTGTACGTATGAGTCTTTCACAGACTTGGAAGTACCAAAAACGTAACTGCTACTTTTGATTGTGCTCTAGTTAGCTATAATACATCTAGGGAATGTTGATCATCGAGGCAAATCCAAGGTGGGACGAATCATTCTCACACGAGGGAAAATCATGCCCAGACATAGACTAGAAGATCTGCGCCTACACCTGGTCAGAGATACGAAAAGATCAGGTTGTAGAGATCTCAAGTGACCGAGATATATGGTCACAGTGAGCAAGACAAAGCACTTAGGCAGGGACCCCAAGAGATGGTTGGCATGCTATCAACAGGGTTGCCGCAATTCTGGAAATCGGGGACAAAATCCCTCAGGGAAAATGGAAAAATGTTCTGGAAAAAGTGGTACATGGTTAATTGAAGGTTTTTTTCTGTATAAAGTGGACTCAATCTCAATAAAGAGGATAAAAGATATTTATTGTCCGCATAGCTAACCTTCAACTCTGTGCATTACGAGCAGTGTGAGTCGGCATGAGGCTGCTTGCCTGCTCTAGCCGGCCGGCTAAAGGCAGGCTGAAACGTTAAATTTGAGAAGACTGATTATAGAGCACCATGATAATTGTGTTCCAGGAATAAGAGACATTGATAGGTTAACCTATCTCAGCAAATTCGGTTAATAGGAACCATCTTCACCATTGGAGCCAAAACAATCTTCATTGCTTCAATGAACACACAAGCATGGGTGCCACAGTCCACAACCGCACAACATTGAATCAAAAATGCTACTAACATGGAGTGTACATAATATCCATGTCTTCATTACAATACCTAAGGGTACGAACATGGCTCCCTTTATCATAAAGGGGGCCAAAAAATGTGGTCCTGTCATTGTGGCATCCTTTCTGTAAACTTCATTAATGTTTTGATTTCTCAAAAATTCCTACATCCACCCATTTGTTTTACTTCAATGTGATTGGTAAATCATCGAGCTGGCAACAAGAAATCTTGAAACTAATTCAGATGGCTTGGTCAGCATGTACAATTTGATTCCATACCTATGTCGCTTGCCTTTCATCAAAATACAAAAGATAAGACGACCCCTCCAGAGAACCATGAAATAAACCACGGAATGAAAACGGGGGATCAACAGCCCTCTTCCCCTTCCTGGGAACTCCTTTCCCTGGAAGTCCCTTTCCTTTTCCTCCGCATTCCTTGTTGCTGCGGCCCGAGTTTTCACCCATGACGGTGAATGTAGTCCAAGGATATTAGTATTTTTACTAGCTACAAGGTACAATGAATACATAGATGGAGAAAAAATATTTCGATAAATAATAGGACAAGTAGACACAGTACGTAGGTACCGGACAGAGAGTACACTTTTCTTCACCCACTGTTCGAAGTGATAATTATGCTGTTTTTCTTGCTGCTATACAAAAAATATCAAAAGATGAATAAACACAGGAAGTAATAAAATAATTGTGGCAAAATAACTGTACTACTTACTGTTATTATGGACTGATATTGCTACTGATGATAAATATCAAGGAATTTATTTGTACAATACATGTAAAAAAGAAAACATGGCCTCAAAATCAAGTAAACATTAATAATAAAAAAGTGAAATTCTATTGATAACAACCAAACTACTTAACAATTGTCATGTATTAGCAACTTGGCCATGTTGCGAATACATGAAATGTTTTCACCAATTGTACCGATATTAAGGATACAGTATTGATATTGAATTATCAATTTTGTATTTACCTTCTCGGGAGCATACTCAACAACTTCCCAAATGGTATGAAATTTTCATGTATTAGCAACATGGCCATGTTGCTAATACATGAAAATTATATATTAAATTGAAAACTCTTTCCAGAATACTAAAAATGAATCTAAGATTTAAGAAAAAGGAAATGAATTGTAGCTTGTGAAAATTGGCGAGGAGGGAAGGAGTCCTCTATATATATGTTGTAATTGAAAAAAATTAATAGTTTTTATTTCACCGGTAATTTTTTAAAGTGATTAAATAATCATCAATATGCAAAGAGAAACAAAAACATTTTCAGGAAAAGGTGAAAATAAAAAATTCATTCTGTTCCAATTTTTTTAAGGAACGGGAGGGATAAAATTGCAGTGCAGTCTAAGGCAACTTAAAATATGAAGTGTGCCAGGATTCATCTAAATATTAAAAATTTTAATTTTTGTCAACGAACTTGTAATGTGTACAAATATTGAAAATATATAGAAAAAAATGCAATTACCTTTTGAAAACGATGGATGCAACACAACTCCTCCAGCTACGACGACTGCACACACTTCAAAGGCTATTGGACGACTGAGAGCGTTGGTGTCAACTAATAAGAAACCTTAGTCACTTCCACAGGATTTTTATTATTAGCCTAAACTAGCCTACAAGCTAAATACACTCTATCGCAACTCGTCAAGTTACTCTGCTAGATTTGGAATCAAAAATTCCATCGAGTTGTCCATCGACGCTGGAGCCCATTATACTTCCCCCTAATTCGACATTTGTATCCTTTGATGTGACTAATTTGTTTACTTCGGTGCCAGTTGACGAAGCTATTAAAGTAGCGGAAAATTTCTTAGACACTTCCGACGTGGCCATATAAACCTAATGCGACTATGCACCAGCCAAAATTATTTTTCATTTGAGCACCAAATATACCGCCAGAATGATGGGTTAGCCATGGGTTGCCCTCTTTCACCCCTCCTTGCCGATATCTTTATGGATGATTGGGAGAAAATACTTTTAATTCAGACAATAGGTTACTCAACAATGTTTTATACTGGTACCGCTACGTGGATGACATTTTATGTTTATGGACGGGCAGCAGACGACAGCTAGACGGTTTTTTATCTCTTTTAAATAGTATTCATCCTAAGATAAATTTAACAATGGAAATAGGTGGATCAATATTGAATTTTTTAGACTTGACCATTTTTATTGAAAATAACAGGCATAATTTTTCCATCTACAGGAAACCCACTCACACAGATGCGGTCATACCCAGTGATTTGTGCCACCCCCACTCCCATAAGCATGCCGCATTTCATTCAATGATCCACCGCCTCCTACATGTCCCACTATCAACTTCAAATTTTAACCTAGAACTTAATATCATTCGACAAATTGCCCACAATAATGGGTATGAAGATCATTTAATTACCAGAATCTTAAATAAAAAGCTGAAATGCCTAGCTTCATCACATTCCACCTCCCTGTCACCCGCGGAAAATAAAAATAAAACTAAATGGTTTAAAATACCTTTCATAGGCCCCCTATCTTATGCGGCATTAAAGGCTATCCCTCGAGACACTCTCAACCCATGTTTCTACAACACTCATACCTTGGGCCGTTTGTTGAATAATTCTAAAGATTTTATCGAACCAATTTTAAGAAGTGGAGTGTACAAACTTGTATGTAATAACTGTAATAGATTTTATATCGGCCAAACTGGACGCAACTTTAAAATTAGAGTTAAAGAACACCGAACGTGCTTCCATAACAAAGATGATTCTTCGGCATTCGCCCGGCACCTTTTAGAATTGGGCCACCAAAGTGACTTCCACCCGGAGGTCATCCAATACTCAACAAAAGGACGAAAATTGGACGCCGTGGAGCAGCGGGCGATCGGCCTGGCGAGGAACACCAACTGCCTTGTCAACGATGTCACTTTCCATAACCAATCTCCGTTGCTGCTCGTCACCCAACCTACTCCCTCTCCCCACCCTTCCCTCCACCATGACTATATATACTAAGACTGAGATGACCATTGTTACCTGAGGATGGCGTAACTGCCGAAACCGGTCGTATGTTTAATAAAAATCCTGTGGAAGTGACTAAGGTTTCTTATTAGTTGACATCATGACAACCTTCCACCACGTCAACGCTTCGAACTTCGATTTTATTGAGAGCGTTGGAATGGAAGCTCTAGTGGTTGGCGTCTCATGAGAATGGCCTTGGGAGTGTAATGCAAGCTCCCACGTCGATTGACTTATGCAGTCAGCAGATATCAGCACCCTTAAGACCTCAATTGACGTCAGGCAGTGTTGAATGTGTTAATTAGGTGAAAAAATTGTGGTAAACCCTTGGCCATCGTCAACTAGAAAGCCCAATTGTCTTCAATGGACCAAGGGTAATGGCAGAGATGGAAGAAAATAGCTTGAAAAAACAAAATGAGACAATTTGTAGACAATGAATGGAGGAAATTATGCCATCAGTTGTTCTTGCTCCTCACCGTGGTTAACGGTAGTACAGTTGGTTGGGGTACAGTTTGATTTGGAAGTGTTGTAAAGTTTGAGTGGTGAATTGGAACTTATTATTTACTTCAGGATGTAATGCTTTGCCTGAAAGATCCTTCACAACTTATATGAACAAACTGCGAGGGATGAAAAATCGGCCCATGGATACGGATAATTATTCTTTTGGAATATCTGCACTGCATTGCTCTACAAGGTTTCTAGAGACTCCCGAATATTTAATTTGTGCTTCAATCGGTGGCAGGTAGGTAGACAACTTCGATGATAGTAGTACTTTTGTCTCTGTATATGTATAACCATTTAGTATTTAGCATGACTTTTGCTCAACACCTCTAACGTGCACATGGAAAACTGGAAGTGCAACGGAATAAAAAGGATTTGTTTTGGACATGCCAGAACAGGGATCTAGATAAAAATGATGACAATAAGGGTAAGTGTTTATTGCAAGAGTATCATCTGAAGTAAAAGGTACTGATTTCTCAAAGTTTCCTAATATAGGTATGGCTAGCCTCTTTGAGTTGATTGTAAGTTGTGGAAGCATGCATATATTCAGTTCTACAAAATCTGTTCTCTTGTACGAAATGCAGGCTGTTTTTCTGGCAGCATGGTTAATTCTTACGCCTAAATACATTTCACATTTTAGGCATCAATCAAGACCTCATCAAAAGATGCTCTCCTTATTAAAGGAATTTTCAAGTGCACTATTCCTCTGAGAATAAAAATTTGACCACTCCTGCTGCAAAACCACCGAATTAGGTTGTATTCTTCTGGTTCCGTGTGGCAACCTCAGTTCACAAAATAATCCACAGAGGGCCCCACTCTCATCTCTCTCCACCCACGACGTGACGTGGGTGGAGATACATGTTGTGTTGATGATGTCATCACGTGCCAAATACTTACCAAGATGGACAATATAAATGTGTTTTAGTAAGTTGTGTATTGCAATCCCTTAGTTTACGTGAGAAACGAACTCTGTGGACAATGGTCAATGAAATCTGTGATATTGAGACAAGATCAAAGTAAAAGAACTGAAAAATATTCAGCACTTGATAAATTTACATGCAAACTAGTTCACATTATGAAGTCTTTTATCTCTTCCCTTTTTTGTGACTCAAATCACTCTCATGCTCTTTTGGAATTCACACGTAACGAGAATTGATTTGCACAATCACATTTCACTCCAAACGGTGCAATGGAACTTACTTTCACCACAACTTCATTTAATCTTTGTCTTCATTGGTGCCAATTGCGACACAAGGAATACTGGAATACATTTTGTTTTATTCTGCTTGATCGCATTTACAGCCACTGTCAATAAATCTTCATAACTAATCATAATGCAAGTCTGTGGTCACTCATCATTCTCTGTCACGTTTTGTCCCTTTGATCCAAAATTCACGATGAAATGCTGCTGCTGCTTGAGATATTCTGCTTCCAGGTTCCTTGTTTTACTTTGCTCACAGAGGATCTGAAAAAGATAAATTCAGCAGTCTCTCCTTATTATGTACATGGTTATGTATACAATTACATGACTTAAATTACAACCCCAAATGTTTTCTACATTGTGCCCATGTTGGCAATTTGAATATGTAGGTGCCTTTTATTTTGGGCGATTGTACCTTGTGTTGTGCACTGGTGAATGCCTCACTCAGCGTCACGCTTGAATATTCAGATCCAGCGAGGAGAGCTGTTTCCACAGCTGCAATCACCAGTTTTTCGACATTCTCCACAAAACTCTGCATATCCTGTTCATTATCACACGATTAAAAATATTATCACTTACATATTCTACTCCAATTAGAATGGGGTTATTTCAATGAGAAAAAGGGTTATAATTTAACCAAAACAAGCTCTTGCAACTTGCATAATTTGAGAGCAAACATTATAGAATTTTGAACAGTACATAGTGTGGAATACAGTAAGAGTATTTCCTTGCAAAACGTCCCCCACTTACAATTACATCCTTTTTGCATTTCTCGATTTTTGCTCGAGCAGCAATCATTTCTGTCCACAATTCCTCTTGATGTGACTCAGAGTTAATGAAGATAATGATGTGATCCATCAGGGATAAAGAATGTTCTATTGCTTTCCTGTGAAACAATGTGAGCTGTATTATCAGAATTAATTGGAAAAGCACCTATTGTAACTATACATGTAAACTATTGGTAGCTAAGACTGCCTGATTTCTTGAATCAAAATACTTGACTGTAGAAGCTGTAAAAGTCTGAAAACCAAAATATGTAACAATTTTAAGTTCTCTGCCATTTGTAAACAATTATTATATACAATGGGAGATAACTTTGAAGTTTCCATGGAAGCTAAAAATGAATAATCTTGGAATATTTGTGTCTCACAACACAACGGTATAGTTTGGAAGAAGTTTTCATCCACAGTTTTTATCTTCCAACCGAACCGAAAAAAAAGTTTTTTGAAGAGCATTCCATTATTAAACATCAAAAATCTCTGCTTTAATAATGGAACATTCATTGGCTTTGTGGTGGTCATATGAAATACCAATGCAACTCCAACAAGATATGTGTATATGCTAATACACATCTTGATGGAATTAAATAAACCTGTTGTGTATGTTTTGATTAATTATGTAGTGTTAGCAGCATGCCACGTATAGGCAATGTTGCGAGGTAGCACACGATGTATTGAGGGCAAAACTTTTTTAATTCTGGCCTCAGCTGCTGCACACCGTTTCTAATGTTCAGAGTGCAATAAATGACAGCATTAGAACATTTCCTGTTTTTTTGTTGAAAGCCTAATGCCAAATAGTAAAAATTATACAATAAATCAGTTAAACCAACAGGTATATCTATTGACTACCAGGCAAGCCACCTCGAGGGTGTATGGCAGTGGTCCCCAAACATGCACTGACGGTTACTTACAACGAAGGAGAGATTTCCATGAATGTCATGTGGGACACATGTTAAAAAAGATGTAAATTCTTCGTGGGTTTTCCACCGGGTCAGGTATTCTGCTGCCGACGTTTCAATGGCTAACTCCGCCATCGTCCTCAGGGTGTTTGATGCCGGGATAAGATTTGTCGCCCTTATACATATGCTCCCGATCGGGGCAGGTGGCTCCTGATTGGCTGCTGCCCCTCCTCGCTTCTCTGACTTTGCGCATAATGGGTCTCCACAATTGGCTGAGAGAATACCCTGCATCTCTATCGAGATTTCTTTCCTCCAAGCTGATCTCGATGGCCTCTTGGGTCAAACGGTCCCAGTATCCGTTCGCCCCACTTATCAGTTTGGCGTTGTCAAAGCGGATGAGGTGGTCTTTCGTTAGGCTGTGCTCCACGATGGCTGATTTCTTGGGATAGCCCAGTCCAATGCATCGTCTGTGTTGTTTCACTCTTGTTTTTATATGGTCCGGCCAGTCTCTCCAACGTACAATCACAGGGAATGCGATGCACTCTGGGAGTTTTAAGTTCAAGTTTGTCCTTCACATGAACTAGATGATGCCTCAGCTCCACTGGTGGCTCATGGATGGTCTTTATCTCGTATTTCTTGAGTATTCTGAAAAGTTTTCCTGAGATGGCGTAAATGTATGGGAGAAAGGCTGTGGCAATCGCATCCTCTTTCTCTTGATTGGATCTTTCCGGATTCAGATGGTTTTCTCCCTCAGACTCGTTGTGATTGACCTTTCTAAAGGCCACTGCCATGCCTCTCTCGCCGTATTTTGTCAAAAGGTTTGCCTTATGTGTTTTAGTTCCATACGCAGGTTTTCTTTGTCCGCTATCGATCAGGCATGGTGAATTAGGGTTGACAGGACTGCTCTCCGTTGGGCTGATGTGGTGATGGCTGCATCCATTTAGATAAAGGTCCGTGTGTGTGGGTTTCCTGTACACTCCTATTCCCAGGGTTCCGTCTTCCTTGCATTGCACCAGGATATCAAGGAATGGTAGGCTCTTGTTAACCTCTGATTCCATTTAATATTGGGATATGTGTTTTTCACATGCTAGCAAATGTGTTCCACATGGGAGGAGCCCTCTCCATGGAATCGACGAGGGGAAGTGCGGTTGGTTGCTGTCACTCTCTGTGTGGTGTGAGCTTCCAACACAGAGGTGTGGGTTGATTACGTGTTGCTGGCGGAGCAAATGTCTGAAGGACCCAAAACAAAGAAACCCTAAGTGTTGGGAACCAGGACTTGAACAGGTTACTCCAATCAAAAGCTTTCACCACTACTACAGCACCTATCTTTGCTACTAAATCACCCTTAAACGAAGGTAATTATTATCTATAAATGGAGGTGGTGAACGCTGTCATTTGTTTTACTTCCAGCAACTATCTCCTCAGTGAACTTATGCATCATCATCATTCGTCAACAATCCTCGGATTGGTTTGACGCAGCCCTCAACTCGATTCTTCTATCGGCCAACCTTTTCATTGTGACATAATTCTTCGCTTTTACAGCCTTCACAACCTGTTCCATGTATCTCATACGAGGCCTGCCTTTCCCATTCTTCCCATTCACTTTTCCCTCATCAGCCATCATGTCTCAAGATGATTAAGTTCTTCTTTTTAGAGTTGTCAGCAGACTTCTCTTCTCTCCTACTCTTCTTAGGACTGAGTGTGCATAGGCCCATCATACTTGTGTTTATTGAGGAAACTTTCACAAATACCACAGAATTAACAATACTAGTACATGACCCGGCTTTCTATGTCCTCGGTGAACTTATGTTCAATAAATATTCAGTTTTACCCTTGAATATTGCAAGAACTCCCCTAAGATTGCAAGAAGTTATGGCATTTAATAATAGTAATTTATTTCTCCAGAGATCACATTTTCACATGATATAAGACAAGCCAAGATGAAGTATATACAATCAAAATAGAGAAGCAACGAGAAAACAGAGCAAAAGGTTAAGAATGTCATATTAGGCACTAGGAGCACAAAGCAGATAATCACTCGTAATGAAGTATGTTATCGAACACTTTATCTATGTAGAAATGGAAAAGTTGTATGGAGTTGTTTGGTCGTTTATGATGAACAACAATTTTTGCCAACGTTTTGCCTCTTTATTGCGGCTTCATCAGGGCTTTGGTGACAATTTTTTTTTTTTATTGTCACCAAAGCCCTGAATAAGCCGCAATAAAGAGGCAAAACGTTGGCGAAAATTGGTGTTCATCATAAACGACCAAACAACTCCATACAACTTTTCCATTTCTACATGATCACTCAGTTGGATTAGTCATATAAATATTCATTAACAGAGTAGAACATTTTCTCCCGAAGGAAACTTTGAACATTATGTTTAAAAGCACACAATGATTTAATGGTTTTTATCCGATAGTAGTTTTTTTTAGATAGTTTAATGCCCATTTCTTCAAGACCAGAGCTGGATGCACTGGTCCTAACACTACCCTGATGGAGATATTTCTATCTTTGATTCTCATATTGATGGAAGTCGGCATTTATGGAGAATTTGGACAGGTTTTGTAGAACATATGTCACTGAGAGCATGATGTATACGCAAGGGAAAGAAGGAATGTTAAGATTTGCAAAATTTGGTCTGGATGGGGAACAGTATGGCTTTTTCGTCATAATCCTGACTAATCTTTTCTGTACTTTGAAGATCTTTACTGCATGCGTGGATGAACCCCAAAGTATTATGTTGTATGTCATGTGCGAGAAAAAGATAACGTAATATAGAATTAAAAGGACATCAAGACTAACTGAACTACATAAAGTTCTCACGAGATAACACACAAGAGCTTAGTTTTTTCATGTGAGTGTCAATATGTAGTGGCCAAGAGAGGTTGGGGCACTAAGGTGCATGCCAAGAAATTTTGTATAGTTAACCTGCTCTAGAGTATTATTGTTGAACTTAACTAGAAAGTTAGTTTCAATTTTATGATGAGAAAATATAACCAACTGTGATTTTTGGGTAATAAGGCAGAGGTGATTTTCATGACACCAGGTAAAAAGTTTATTAGAAATAACATAAGAATGAGCTAATTGCCGGCAGGATCTTTCACTGACCAATCATTTTGAATGTTGCAGGATCATTATAATAAAGTACATATACATGGTGACATTTTGAACAGTCGAGGAACCACTATTTGAATGCTATAGACATGTAGATATCTGCAATGGACACTCATATAATATTTCTGTACAGCAGAAGCACCTCCAGATTTAAAAATGCATATCTCTTGGTTGACTAGCAAAGCCTCAATAATCTGCCTCGATTGTTATGAATACAGTACACTGATTATTTAGTTCTGATGCACCAATGTGGTATTCACTGGCATGAATCTGTGTGCATACCCCAGATAGCACAGCCACCGGTATGCAAATCGTAAATGCCTTGTACAGATAAAAAATTCAGCTTCAAGTCAAACTTCAGTAGAGACCATGGACAAAGGATTAGGAGTCATGGCTACCAGTAATTTCCAGAAAGAAGAGAGATTTCGAGGAAGCTCTCATCTCCTTGAGGGGATACATTTGATGCGCAATAAAGGCTGAGGTCTTCGGCAAAGGAGAGGAAACCTGTTGGCTCTTTGAAATCCTGATTGGATGGGTTACCCGAAAGAACAGTGCTTGACAAATGTAGAGCAAAAGTTTAAACAATTTGATGAATTTACAACTTGCAAAGCCAATGAATTAAATGAGTAAGGCTGGAAATAATACACAGTTTTGTTCTCACTCACGTGCACTTCTTTAACAGCACAACGCTCTACTGTTAATTGCCAAATTATAAGCTACTCAAGAAGTTTATCATAATTATTAGGATAAGATTAAATATTTTATTTCGATGTACTCTAACATTCCACAATTAGTAAGCTTTACTCAGGTGTCGAGTCATAAATAATTTTCATTGGTTTTGAGAGGATTGCAAGGGTACATGCTTTTCAAAGTACCTACATTGATACCACTTAAATACTGAAGTGTTGGAGTGTGTGATTTTTCTTGTAATTGCATTCATATTGATATCGTATAAGTTGGCTATTTGGTTTATCGCTCTCTTTGTTTGAAAAGTGCTGCCACCTACTGGTCTCCCTTTGTATTGTATTTCGTTGTTTATGTTCTGTCTGTATCCAAGTGTAACTATGTATTAGCATCTTAATATACGTTGGTTACAAAGAAAGATGTAATATATTCATTTTCTAACGCTCTGCTCACAAGTACTTATTTGAGAAGTAAGAATCAATTAAGCATTGCAACAGGTTATGGGCCCAGAACACCCTAACACCGTGCAACGTAAGTGAGAAGCAATAAGTTACGGAAAGAAAAGGAATTTCAGCTGCCAACGAGTAAGATATCAAAGACTAGATGGCCACCGAAGAGATGAGAGAATCAAAGGTGCTTTTGAATGCCAATGGATCTAACCACTACCCATGGTCAAAGAGACTTGAGGCCAAACTGATCGACAAAAATTGCTGGAACGCTATCGACCAGGGGTTAGGTGATGCCATTCTCGACGATTAAGATGAGGCGATAGGCAAACTCTATGCTGAGCAGCTAAGAATCAACCGAAAGGCACATGGTATCATATTTGATGCTGTGAACAGCTCCACGATTTATGATGCTGGTGAATTTAAGCTCGCAAAGAAAGCATGGGACACGCTTTGCATGAGGAGTTCGGCAACATTCACACAATGCTATTCTTCAAGCAAATGGCGAGGTTAGACAAGACGGCCAGTATGTCCAAGTTCATATTGACGATGCACAAGCTCATCCAAAAGGTGAGAATGGGAGGAATCCCTATCGACTACCGGTGCTTTGCGGCATTTCTCCTCATGGGGCTACCATTGTCCAAGTATGACTCGTTTGTGAGAACTTTCGAAGGAAACCTTGGCAAACTTACATCCAGGAACGTGAAAGAAACATATTGTAAGAATTGTTTCTGCTAATATTAATTTCATCATTTTTGGGCTCAATTTCCCCTCCCGTGTGCTCTGTAACACGAGACTAATAAGAAATATTTATCAACTCTCCAGAATCAGTTTTCTTCATAGGCACGTATGTGAATTTGCAAAATATTGTTCACACATCCATTAATAACCTATAGAAATAGCATAATTTTTTTTCGTCTCTCATAGATAGTAGTCTAAATTGGGCTGATGAATTCTATGCAAACAGGCTGCCTAAAATCACTTTTATCAGTAAAAAAAATTGCCTTGTTACTAGTATTTTTTAAAACTTTAGTTTGATAATTTGGTCCCTGGTGGTATGTTGCAAGGACTTGGCAACTATTGTCGAATAATGTGAACTGATATTAATATTATAATATTTTGCTGTACTTGGAAAGAAAACCATAATTACATTTTTGTATAGAGTTGTGCAGTAAGTTTATTCTTCAAAAATGTTAGTTTTCTTTAAATAAATTATTGATACAAGCATGCTATAACTCTTTACGTTTAAATAAATGCTTCAAAACAATGCATGCATTGTATCTCTTATTTTTTCCTTCAATTACGTGGTTCAGATTTTAAAGTGAATCACTTGATTTTTTAAATCAGGTACATTACATCAATTTAATTCCAATCGATCAACCCTGCATTTAAGTTAAGATATTTATATAATACAAGTACCTATAATTTTCATGACGCTGCACTAATGTCGCCACACTTAGAACCAGAAGTTTACTGACGGTAGTCACAGCGTCAGAACTTGCATTTTCAATCAATGATTCACTTGACATCGACTCCACTTTTTTCTGCTAGAAGTGTAAGGTTGAGAAGTAAACATTAAGAACAGGGTTGTCGATAGTAACTTTCAAAAATGAATATCCAGTTGTACCTCATTCACAATACCAGTCGTCGCATTCACCGTGAACGTAAACATAATTCCTAACTTGGCTGGCGTAAACCGAAGAGCTGTGGGAGAAATCATGACGTTTAAGCAAATTCCACGCTTGTGGCAGGATAATGAAAAGTGAATAAACAAACATTAAACGCGTACCACATTGTTTACATTTAAGCCATGAAGGCAGTTTACGATTGATACACCTCCTCAGGCACTGGGAAAAAATCATATTTCGCCCAATCTAAGGCACACTCGCGTCTAACCTCGTTTGAACATTAAGTACACTAATACTACTTCTGATAGATCCTTCTTGAATCAATGTTGTGCTTAGACGTTCTATCTAGGGATGGGCAAAAATACCGGTATTCGATAGTACCGAGCAGGTACCACAGGTACTGAGTACCGAGTATTATTTTTTTTACTCTGGTAGTACCGGCCGGTATCAAGAGCGAAAATAGAAAAACAGGTACGTAGACAGCGCTGCCATATTATGTTGTATCAATCAACTAACTACTAAAACAATTGAGTGTTGATAATATTTCAAGCGAAGTTAATGTTAATTAATATCAATGGATTTCCGTCTTATTAGCAATAACTGTGATTTTCTTTAGCTTTTAGCTCACGTAGACGAAGACTGAAAAACTATGTTGTACATTACAATACAAGGTAAATGTGAGCGAGAGGGTTACATCGTTCAAAATTTTTTTTCACCCCCTTAAAATCAACGTTTTTCGACGAAATTTTCACGGAACAACCTGCTGGCATGACAGTACATTTTCGCTAAACAATATTAAATGAAAGTGATAAACTTACGTTTTTCCAGTGTTTAAAACCCAAGAGGTGACCCTTCGCCGAGCCGCCATATTGGAAAGCAACCGTGTTTCCCGGCGAGGTCACCAGGAGGCGAGTCGGACGATGAGTTTCGTTTCTGCAGTAGAGGCGTGTTCTCAGCAATCACCCCCCCCCCCCAACCAACCGACCGACCCGCGGCCGTTTGAATCTCGCTGAAACGATGACATCTTGCTGGGATGGCGACACCGCGTAAAACCGCTAACGAATGAATCTTGCGGAAGCGATGACTTCTCGCTGGGACGATGACACCGCGTAATGGGGTAATCACACGTCGTTAAGGGTTAATCACACGTTGTAAAGGCTGCCCCGCTGACCCGCAACTCTGCCCCACTACGCCCCCTGCCCCGCTCTGCCCCACTACGCCCCCTGCCCCGCTCTGCCCCACTACGGCCCCACTACGCCCCCTGCCCCGCTCTGCCCCACTACGGCCCCACTACGCCCCCTGCCCCGCTCTGCCCCACTACGCCCCCTGCCCCGCTCTGCCCCACTACGCCCCCTGCCCCGCTCTGCCCCACTACGCCCTCTGCCCCACTACGCCCCCTGCCCCGCTCTGCCCCACTGCGCCCCCTGCCCCGCTCTGCCCCACTACGCCCCCTGCCCCGCTCTGCCCCACTGCGCCCCCTGCCCCGCTCTGCCCCACTACGCCCCCTGCCCCGCTCTGCCCCACTGCGCCCCCTGCCCCGCTCTGCCCCACTACGCCCCCTGCCCCGCTCTGCCCCACTGCGCCCCCTGCCCCGCTCTGCCCCACTACGCCCTCTGCCCCACTACGCCCCCTGCCCCGCTCTGCCCCACTGCGCCCCCTGCCCCGCTCTGCCCCACTACGCCCCCTGCCCCGCTCTGCCCCACTGCGCCCCCTGCCCCGCTCTGCCCCACTACGCCCCCTGCCCCGCTCTGCCCCACTGCGCCCCCTGCCCCGCTCTGCCCCACTACGCCCTCTGCCCCACTACGCCCCCTGCCCCGCTCTGCCCCACTGCGCCCCCTGCCCCGCTCTGCCCCACTACGCCCCCTGCCCCGCTCTGCCCCACTGCGCCCCCTGCCCCGCTCTGCCCCACTGCGCCCCCTGCCCCGCTCTGCCCCCCTGACCTTACCCTGACCCGCCCCTGCCCCCCTGACCCGCCCCTGCCCCCTTACCCGCAACTCTGGCCTACTACGCCCCCGCCCATCTGCCCCCTGCCTCGTACTGCCCCCCTGACCCGCCCCAAAATCCACTTTTGGCTATGATCGCTTTTCTCAACAACCAAGAAAGCGTTTCCAAACAATCCGCCCCCCGCCACCCCGCCCGCGGCCCGCCGCCCCCTCGCCCCGGGCGCCCGCCCCCCCTCGCCCCGGGCGCCCGGCGCCCGGGGCGAGGGGGGGCGGGCGCCCGGGGCGAGGGGGCGGCGGGCCGCGGGCGGGGTGGCGGGGGGCGGATTGTTTGGAAACGCTTTCTTGGTTGTTGAGAAAAGCGATCATACCTGAAATCAGAACATCACTTTAAAGCTGTGATCACACGTCTCGTAACAGGTGTGGGTGAAAAAGGTGTGGGTATAGTAAGACTCAGCGTAAGCTCTCTCAGTAGTACACACTGGTGATAATATGCGGGCCCTGACAAGGGCCCTGGATGAGACCCCTAGGAGGCAAACCGAAACATTAAGAGACAATGGGGTAGAATTGATAGGAAATGGGAGTCAGGAAGGTTGTGGGGGTGGGTATAATCGGGCAACGGCTGCAAAGAAATCATGCAGCCGTTGCCCGCGGTTGGGATGTTTTCTTTTCCAAAGATAGGCCGCAAGGTAGCCATGGATATGACCAGCCCGGCGACCATTCTTCGGAATCGAGGCTTTCAATTCCCTCCATTCCCTCTCAATGTTCTGGGTGTGGGCACCAGTATCAGGGTCAACGAAGTTGAGAGAGTGATTCACGCACAGGTGCTGAAACTCCGGTTTATGTCGAAGAGCCGTGTAACCCTTCCAACAATCAGTAATAATTGTTGTTCCGGGCGCCACGAACTCCTCGATCTTTGAAACCAAAGTGACAGCACTCCTGTCCTGAACCGGAGTGAGGAAAACCTTTCGGCTACCTCGCTCGATCCCTCCCAATATCCACTTCCCCATCAACGGGCGCCCGACGTTGAACTTCCTCCGCCCCAGCAGGGTCTCATCAATCTCCACTACCTTGCCCGGACCGCCGATTCGAGCCGATGTTGCAACAACATCAGCGAAGCAGACCTCGCGAATGTACGAGCACCAGTCTGCGTAGGAGTGTCCGGTCAACCCGAGATTGTCCAAGGCGAACTTGCGTGACAAAATGTCCTGCAGGAACGCCTGTGCAAATAGGATGGTCTTCTCAGGGGGGATCTTGGTTCTAGCTAACCAAGTTCCTGAAAAAGGATGCACAATTACAGCAGGAAATCGAGATAAAAGGGTCAAATAGTACGTTATTAAAAGAAAATCGAGATGAAAAGTCTAATGTTACGTCCTTATAGCACAATGACAGTATAAAATCGAGATGAAAAGTCTAATGTTACGTCTTTATAGCACAATGACAGTATAAAATCGAGATGAAAAGGTCAAATGGTTCGTCATTATGACGCCTTACCCCTGTAGCGGGAGAAAGTAAACGTACATCTCAGTCCAACCCTCCCCCGGTGACTTTGGTTCACCCTCAGACACCGCCACCTGTGCCTCGCCACGTCGAACTGGAGGTCATTACCACAACGAGGGCATTTCTGCCCATCGCATGGTAATAAACACCCATGTTCTTCGAGAAAATGCAAAGCAGCGCAGGGGGAGTTCAATGCACCACCGGCAGCAAGAACACCGTAGGAACAAGCTCCACAAGGCATATCGTCCGCTCGGTTGCAAAGATAGACGAGGAGTGATTCAATTCAAACGATTCAAACGGGAAGAAGTTGAGGCGCGAAAAGTGTCGGGCACTCAGTAGCTACTGCGCAGGTGGAACGAGGAATATAGCGAAGAGGTGAAGTGTTGCCGATTCCCTCTAGCGGCAGTCTCGGGAAAACCCCAAGATGGCGTCGAAAACATCGATTTTGAGGTGAAATTTGGCGAAATTGTAAGTCTTATATCTAAGGAAATAAAGCTTTATCAGCAGTGTTGTTTAGCGAAAATGTACTGTCATGCCAGTAGGTTGTTCCGTGAAAATTTCGTCGAAAAACGTTGATTTTAAGGGGGTGAAAAAAAATTTTGAACGATGTAACCCTCTCGCTCACATTTACCCAATACAAAATCAAATCTTGATACGTGATTTAAATACAAGTAAGTTAACTTGCATATTCGTATTATTGTTCATCCTTGTTGGAGTTTACATATATTTAAATATCGTATGTAAATAAACTTTGCTTTAAACACAAAAACTTTTAGTAACTAATTCCGCAGAAAATCAATAGTGTCACTGCAGGATAGTTTAAATAATCACAGGATAACTCAACACACAAATGTCAGATAGAACAGCGGACAATAGGTCTCTGGACACATATTCCAATAAAGGCATTTTCGTAGAGTTTAAACAAAAAAATTACTTGCTGTGAAAGCAGTTTTGACAGAAAGTATTTTATTTTTAAAATATAAGCATTTGAATCGCCACGAGCTGGTCCCTCGCAAAAACGTAATTCGCATCGCTGCCATCTTGAATGACGTCAGGTCCTGCAACAGCGGTCGCGGTGCGTATATTTCTATGCGAAGTTTGAAGCGTTTAGGAGATCACTATTGAAATGTCTTTCATGAACGCACTTTATTTTAACATGCCAAAGCGTTGTTTTAAATGTTAATTTGTGCCAAAATATAATGACACCAACGGAAATGCCTCCCAACAAGTATTTTTTTTTAATTACCCGAAACAGGATAATATGGGTGAAGAAAGAAGTGCAAGCGAAATGAAACTTTGTCTATGCGATCAAATGTGTGCATTTTTGAACGATCACTCTGTCTATATTCATTTTACCAATTCTGGAAGCTAAATTAAACTTAATTGTGCAGAAACTAGGTCAAAACAAAGCGCCGCCAGTAGTACTATTGATGCGATTGACATATAGGTTCAATATTATTCGGTAAAGTTTTTTCATTGATAGAAAAACTGCTAGGAAATTTAATACATGCACAAATCAGTAATCAGAGTACGAGGGAAATGTGCTGGACATATGTCACGAGAAATCTTTTCCATATCAGGCAATATGCCATGTTTGAAAAAGTTCGCTAAGCAACTTTCAATTATGATTAAAAGACTGAACCCACTGAACCTATCGCTGCTTACTTTTCAAGATTAGATGTCCTAACTTTTATTAATCGCAAGCAGTAATTTTCACCGGTCAATTTCAATTTTCGAAGGTCAGCGTGAACGATGGATGCGTGAATGGCTACTTGTGCGCATAAAAACAATTGATTAAACCAAAGTAGTTGTAGACGGGAATATTTATTTCTTTGCATTACCTTCACGATTTAACACATTAGATTCACGTTTCAACATACCGCGTCTGCGTCTAGATCAGCTAATATGCCAAATACACCAATATTACACAACACAACATTAGAATCTAGGATCATGATCGCACTTGCTTCCAGCGCAACAGGTTAAATTTTCAAGTTCCTCGGTATATTCGGTAATCAAGGGTTTCTTAATCCCCCTTTGTCTCAATAGCCCAATATATATTTCCCCAAAAGGAAGTTCTTGGAAATCGTATCAAAACTCATAACTGCACCATAAGGTTATGCCACTACAAACAAAAGATTTTCACGTTCATTGTATTTTTTATTTAGGCCTTTAAGGCCTGGTTGCACGATACATTAACACGTACGGGTTAATGTACATTTGCGTGAATGGTTTCTGCTCAACTTGTACGTTAGTGCATGAACCAAATAGAACAGGTTCTATTTTCTGTTCACGCATTCATTCATTTGTACATTTTGGTGTGGTTACACGGTGCATTTTCGCGTTCATGCATTTACACATTAACTCGTACGGGTTAATGTATCGTGTAACCAGGCCTTAGTCCGAATCCTTGAAAACATCCCAAATGATACATTAATGATATAATGTGCCTGAAAATATAGAGATGCCGACACATATTGGAGCAGTAATTCAAAGTAAACAAATGGATAAAGTAGATGCCCATTATACATCTTATTTTTGTGGTCCCGAACTTGACGTACCTACGCAATCCCTGCACGAAATGCTCACTAAAGTCTATAGCGAAGACAAGTAGGTATACCTACTTGTCTTCGCCATCCATCAAAATATGTGCTTCCACGACATATTAGTTTATGCTCGGGGCATACACGAGCACGAACAACATTTTATCGAGCTGAACCTGCCCATAGCCGATGGCATCATCGTCGTGTTCCTCACGAACGACCCTAACACCAAAACATTCATCACCGCCATATTATGAATATTACAAAATTCAAATGTGAACATTCATTTTCAAACATTGACATGCTTTTACCTCGCCATCTTAACTCTTTGGATTTCCGTTTGAATCAGGTTTTCTCTGAAGATTGAACGAAGCTACATTTAAACACGGTGTTGACACGTATGAAAACATTGCTAATGTTGAGATTTTCGGAAGATTTCTTGCCTCAGCTTTGACAAACTCAGACTCCATACCTTCTAAAGAAATCATATATGTTCGCAGCCTTCCTTAACCACACCAAAGATATCAAAATCCGACAACAAATGTTGAAAACAACGTCCACAGGTACAGTACGTTCCGCCGTTTTCCTCTCCATTGCAGGAGCTGACGTCACTTTCAGCCGGCCAATCACAATACGTTTTAGAGTGGGCGTGTTTTCTGGGCATTTCTTTTGCTTATTTCTCGAAAAATACATTAAATAAATGCATAGTTTTCATCGCTAAGGTGTTTTAGTATAATTAAAAATTTTTTAAGTAGCATTTCAAGGAGATTTAAAAAATTGTCCAGAGGTCTATTCACCCAATAACCCATACAGCACAAACAGGATAATAACTAGTTTCCACAATATGTAAAAACAGTCCACGTGTCAAGAGGGTGTAAATTGAGTGTAAAATCGGATCTACGTCCGCTACTCGTGTAGCACAGACGTTTGCGCCAACGTTGGGAGATGGTGTAAGGGGACTGCCTATTTACAGCGCAACTAAACTGGATATTATCTCACTTAGCACATTCTCAGCTACGTGGCGTTTTTATAGCCCAGCTTCAGCTACATGGAGTTTTAGCCGAGATGTAGTGAATCCGTATGGAACGACTCTGAATAATGACCCTTTAAGTACTAATTTTTTCATGCACATATTTGCACGTTTCTCTTCATCCATCCTATATTACTGGATTTTACGCATCCGTTGCATAGCTTTCCTCCCTCGTTGACCTAATATATTCTACCATTTACCTGACCTCAGTTCCATTCAACGAACGTACTGTGCTAATGTATATACATTATGTGATCACTATCATATGATATCATTAATGATATCATTAGTACCCACTTAGCACAAAATATCATAGTACCAATACAACAGTACCAATCAATTTTCAATTGACCCATCGGTTTCGAAGTTAGCAGGGGTTTGCGTTGTTTACAATAAATCCATCAATTTTAGTGGTATAAGCAATTTGTTTTCTGCAAACTGTTACTAATAGATCTGGCTTCCTTATATCAAAATCGCAAGTTATTGGTACAAATACTACGGGAATACCAAGCGCTCAAAGTTGGGTAACTCGCAAAAAACGGGTACTTTTTTGAGACAAAATTAAGTACAGGAAATACTATGGAACCGAAGATTTTTTGAAGTAAATGATCCAACGTAGAAATAAACTCTCGCTCGTATGCTTTTTGTTGCATTGTAAATGATTGCTTCGTTTAGACGATAGAGCTCCCCAAACTCGGGTGTCTTGCTTTTTTTTACAGACAGTAGTACCCACATAGCACAAAACATCTATTAGATATCTACAGCATATTTTCAATGTCTTAAATGTTTACAAGATATCTAGAAAATATCTTAGACGTCTCCTAGATCTGAAAATTATATTTTTTATTCATCTCACAATGATTCAAATGTCATATTCATCTCATATCCATTCATATGGATATCCATGAATGAATGAGTTTTCTCAGTCACTCAATGCGATTCTCCATCTTTAGCGACAATGGTGGGGAAGATGGAAAGTAGCCAGATTTCAACTGAAAAAAATTCGCCTTAGCCGGGAATTGAACCCCTGACTACACCACTAAAACGAAGCAACTTCTCAGTGAAATCGGCGGGCTTTATCTAGCACAGTAGCTCACATAGCGGCCGAGAGATGGCTCGCCTAGGCTTTCATTCACCCACCAGGAAGAGAAGTTAGACGAACACAAGTGGAGGAACGTAAAGAAACACAGCTGACATACGTATTAATGAACTACACAGTGAGGTGTTGTGGTACTGCACAGTCGCCCGGAAAGCGGAAGGTCCGTGGTTCAATTCCCGGCTAAGGCGAACCTTTTTCAGTTGAAATATGGCTACTTTCCATCTTCCCTACCATTGTGTGTATTCGTTTATTATGTGTACCTATCCTTTCCAATTACTATCCTTACCCATGTAGCACAGACGGTAGGGCCAACGTTGGGAAACGGTGCCACGGTTGGGGAACGGTTCGGTTACCTTACGACCGTTGGGCAAACGTTGGGCAACGGTTAGGTGCAACGGATGGACAACCGTTATTCATGTCCGTTTTGCCAACTGTTCCCCAACCGTTGGCCCAACTGTTCCCCAACCATTAGCCCAACTGTTCCCCAACGGGGATGTTGCCTGCTCAGCTCCTCAGTGCTCTCATTCGGTGCTCAGCTTGTATCAGGGGCCTTCGCCCCGCAAAATTTGACGTGCCTATGCTGGTGCGTCGACGGCCCTTTTCAGGGCCAACACATATCAGTGATTTGATGTCTTGTTAGCGCCTGCGTTGTGCAGGCGGTTGATCTTCAGTAGATATCAAAATGATCGAATCAGGTCGAGGTCATCAGCGAAGCTCTTTTCCCTTTCACTTTTGCGTACTCTAGCTGAGCTAGGCCGACGTCACACCTCTGCCCGGGAGAACATACCCCCCCCCCCATCCACTCATCTGCAGCATGAGGCGACTATGATTAGGTCATACATCCACCCGGGAACATGAGCATGAGAGCACAGCCCAAGGATATCATACCACCCAACTACAACGTGTTTAAAAAAAGATCAGACCCAGTGAAGGGAATTATTCAGGTAATACGAGTGATATGATCTATAATAATAAAGACAATTTTTTCAAATTTTATGCCAAAATCAACTGACCATTTATTTTTTTTAATTTTAAATTCTCCCCCCAAGCATCTTCATTAAACAATGTTATTTCATTTTTGCTTAACTTAAAATACTTGGGGAGGAATATTCCCCTATTCACCCCACCGAATAAGATCGTCGCCAACAGTCCGCCAAAGCGACTACCCGACTCCCGGATCTCCTCCACACAATACTCCTCCCCCTCCACTAGGTCCTCCTTCCTGAGGTACCTAGCTCTCTCCTGGGCAAGGAGTAACTTGCTCCGGATTGATGTCCTAGGAGTCGCGATGTCGGCGGCGAACCTACTGGCAACGTTGGTCGTAGTTGCGGTGGCGGCAGAGACGGCGGTGGTAGGGGTAACGGAACTCATCCTAGAAAAGAATTAAAAATAGTTGTTTTACATATTTAAATTATTATTTATTGAATAAAGTTACATATCATAAAAAGTATCACTACCTTAATTAGTATCTGAACTGCCAAATCCACTCACACCTCGACTAGTCGGTGAAAAGTGGTCATTGGTCGCAACAAAAATGACGTCTGTAGCAATATGTTCAAATATAATTTGACATATCCGATCCCCCCTGTTTACCATAAAATCCTCGTTGCTATGATTATAAAGGAGTACTTTAATTTCCCCTCTATAATTTCCATCGACTACCCCAGCGCCCACCTCAATTCCAAATTTTAATGATAAACCCGACCGAGACGCTAATCTTCCATAAAACCCCTTTGGGATCTCAAGAGATAATCCAGTTCTCACAAGACAACGCCCCCTTTTAGGAATAACATCATCCTGAATAGCAGCAATATCATATCCAGCCGAACAGTCATAACTAGATTCAGGAATGATTGCAAGCGGATGCAATTTCTTGATAGCAACAAGCATTCTACAGCATTTATGTCGAAGGAAAACAGAAGAAATGAGATTTTAGTTCATGTTAGTTATAATATTAATGATAAAATGCTATAAGAAGCACTAAATTTTAGACGAAAAGTATACTCACTTGATGGAGGAGATAGAGCTGACAGCGAGAAGATCTGGTGAGCTAACAGCGAGAAGATCTGGTGAGCTAACGAAGAGAGTTGATGGCGGGAAAAGCTGGTGGACTAATAGAGTTGACGGTGAGAAGAGCTGCTGAGCTGACGACAGGAGCTGATGACAGGAGTTGATGACGAGAAGAGCTGGTTAGCTGACGACAGGAGTTGATGACGAAAAGAGCTGGTGAGCTTACGACGTGAGTTAACGGCGGAAAGAGCTGGTGAAGACGGTGCGATGGTGCAGGAGACGAGCCGATCTGCAGATGCGAGTGAATATCTCCCAGCAAAACGAGCACTTATATACTGAATTAAGTGAAAGAAACCTTTGATTCACCAAGGAAGGTTAGTTTACTTACCAGCATTGTCCTTCAGAATCTGAATCTAGAAAGGTGTCCGAGGAAAAATAAGAACCCACTCGTTTCCGCTTCAAGGCACGGTGATACTCTAGATAATTAGAATAATTCTTGCGCCTTTTATGAGTATTGAAGGCGAACGTATACGATTCCCTTGAGTCAGAGGACGAATCATCTTCTGACGACGAACTTTCATGTCTGGTAAATGTAGATGAACAGTCCGACTTATCAATCAATGCAAACAGAGGCGTCCTAACACAGTTAGAGCACCAATAATCACTCCGCTGAATCACAGATTCCGTCTCGATTACATTTAAAACCGTGTGATGTATATATAGATATACGCTAAAGGGTTTAAACGGTCTAATTGATGATGCACACTTAAAACAAAATGTAGCTGCCGTATACTTTGAACTAAAACTATAGTGCATCAACACCATGTGAAATGGGCTTCCTATATAAGACTGCATATCATAAAGAAAATCAAAAGGTCTATCCAGCAAAATTTGATATGCGTATGGTGTTAGACGCGTATTAAAATTAAACTCAATATTATTAATCTCCAATTCATAATCTAACATGGAATCATCTGAAAAAGCCCCCAAACACCGTTTCCATAGGATTTTCCTATTACATTCTATATAATATACTAAATCGGTACACACTGTCTGCGGAAGACTTAGTTTATATGTATCCGTTTTTCTTTCCAAGCATGATGCCACGACTCTCAGACATAGAGTATAAAGGGGTGGTAAACCGATGAAACTAAAATATTTCTGAATATTATGTAGAGCATATGCAGAAGCATTTACTTCAGTAAACTGTGATCGGTTTAAACGTATAAAACGAGTCATAGTAGAGCTTTCAAAGCACAAGGGAAAATGAAGTATAGGATTGAGTACATTTGATGTATTTATATGAACAAGGAAATGGATGCCGACTTCATTGTAAGGTTTTTTTAGTTCAATACAACACACCTCGTTGCGTGCGGCCGGTGATGGAGTGAAAGGATGGCTAACAGTCATCCGACTAAGGTTCACCTTCATCATTATAGCAATTGCATTTGAGTTCTTCCCCACACCACGACCTACATACGTATATCTAGGATGACTCATATAGAGGTTACTATAGAGGTCGTGTTCACATTAGATACTCGCTTCGTCAGCGCATATTTTTTCCCCCACCTTTGACTTCTACTGAAGCGAGAAGTGAAAGGCATTAGACCTAGATCTTTCTGCTAGGCAAGACCGCACACACCTCGGTTAGTTCATAGTCGTCGTTCATGGGAACAAGTTCCAATCGCTACCCGTACGCGAGATACACTGAGTAAACTAATTTATCTATAAAACCCTACGGTGGAGAGAACATTTTCCATTTCCCATCGAGATTTCGAGAGATTCGAAAGAATTCCACAGAAGCTTTCATCATCTTCATCGCCATCTACAGACATTCACAGTGAGTAAAAAACATTTTTTTGTTTCAATTTTAATCTTTTAAAATATATTTAGATAGACTTATTCGCGGTATCGATTATCTTTACAGCACCCACTTTTCCGCTACCTTACAAAAAAAACATGCATTCAATCGCAGAAATTTCCCCTCCCTCACTCCCGATGAGGAGAGCGTGTTTCAGGAGACAGTGGATTGTCACATTTGCGGGAAACAACTTAACGAGGATCGCGTGAGAGATCACGATCACTTGACAGGACGATTTAGGGGTGCAGCGCATCAGTTTTGTAACATGCAGTATAGAATGCCGAATTTCTTACCAGTCTTCATCCACAATCTTTCATCATACGATGGTCATTTCATTGTCCGCGAGTTAGATTATGACGAGAGGAGAATATTCGTAATACCAAATTCTGAGGAAAAGTACATTACATTCGCAAAGTCTGTCGATGACAATTTTAACATTCGGTTTATCGATACGTATCGGTTCATGTCTGCTTCTCTGGCGTCCTTGGTCTCAAATCTGAAGACTTTTAAATACACCCAGCAAACATTCAACGAGATGACACATTTGGTTACACGAAAGGGTGTTTATCCATACGACTACACTGATTCACTGGAACGATTAGATGAAACCTCACTTCCGGATAGAGAAAAATTTCATAATCGGCTCACAGGCGACGATATTTCAGAGGAAGATTACGCTCACGCTTCTAACGTTTGGGCATCATTCGAATGCAAAACATTGGGGGATTATAGTGATGTCTATCTTATAAGTGAAGTCACACTTTTAGCCGACGTCTTCGAGAATTTCAGAGACGTTTGTTTTGATGCATACAAGCTTGACCCTGCGTGGTATTACACTGCTCCGGGGTTAGCTTTTGACGCTATGCTGAAGCATACAGAAATTGAGTTGGAACTTTTAACAGATTACGACATGCTCCTGATGTTTGAGGCAGGTATTCGCGGGGGAATATCACAATGCTGCAAAAGATATTGCGAGGCAAATAATAAATATTTGGAAAATTATGATCCCGAAGCTGAGTCTAACTTCATTACCTATCTTGACGCGAATAATCTCTATGGTTGGGCGCTCTCCCAGCCACTCCCATATGCAAATTTTCGATGGCTCTCCCCTATGGAAATTTCAAATTTTGAGGTCGCTAAAATATCAGATGAAAATGAAAAGGGATATATTTTGGAAGTTGATCTCGAGTATCCGCAGTCTCTTCATGATAGTCATTCCGATTTCCCGCTTTGTCCGGAAAACCGAGTCCAACCCGGTGGAAAACATAAAAAGTTAATTACCACGCTCGAGGGTCGGACTAAATACGTTATTCACTATGTCAACCTCAAGCAGGCTCTTTCCCTTGGACTCGCTATGAAAAAGATACATAGAATTATCGAATTTAGTCAATCCTCTTGGTTAAAGACATATATTGACTTGAACACTAATCGAAGGCAATTAGCCACTAATGACTTCCAAAAAGACTTCTACAAGCTCATGAATAATTCCGTATTTGGGAAGACGATGGAGAATGTGCGAAAAAGAATTAACATGCAATTAGTGACTGACGAAAAAAAATTACAAAAGTTAATCAATAAATCGACATTTTTGGACAGAACGATTTTCAACGAGTCTCTGGTGGCCGTTCACATGCGAAAGGCGACTATCAAAATGAACAAACCGATATACATAGGTTTCTGTGTTTTAGACCTCAGCAAGACATTAATGTATGACTTTCACTATCAGACAATGTTGCCAAAATACGGTAAAAACATCTCCCTTTCCTACAGTGATACCGATTCGTTTATTTACCAAATTTACACAAATGACATTAATGAGGACATATTAAGCAACCTGGATGCGTTTGACACATCAAATTACCCAAAGTCTCACCCTTGCTACTCTGAGAAGAACAAAAGGGTCATTGGGAAATTTAAAGACGAATGTAATGGTCAAATTATGACTCATTTCGTAGGTCTGAGAAGCAAACTATATTCCTTCAAGGTCGAGGGTGGAAAGGAAAAAAAGAAAGCCAAGGGTATAACTAAATCCGTCAAAGATAAATGTCTAAAATTCAACGACTACGTCCGTTGCCTGCATGAAAATTCCACAGAATTCAGAAGGATGACAGTCATTCGAAGTAATATGCATGAATTGTACACGGTACAAATGAACAAAGTCACGCTAAACGCAAGCGATGACAAAAGATACATTTGCGAGGATGGGATTAATACTATGGCTTGGGGTCATTACAAAATCCCGCGAAAGAGAACGCATAGCGAGGCGTTTGGTAATGAAGATTTTTGATACTTATAAATACCCATTAGGTGCTATAATGAGATCAGTACCAATCATGACATTGGTCTGGAAACATCCTTTCACTTGCATCTGCGCAGGTCCTTCGGGGTGTGGAAAAACGACGTTCGTGACGAAATTCTTGAAAAATTTACCGTACATGATCGATAGTTCAATACATCAGATTGTGTGGTGTTGCAGTCGCGGGAGTGAACCAAGAATACGTACGAGTACACCAATTCAATTTCGAACCGAAATACCCCCTTTCGAAGAATTCGTAGGCGTGCCCACGTTGTATGTGCTAGACGATCTAATGAGTGAGGGAGCGTACAGTAAAGACGTATGCAAATTGTTTACAAGAGGAAGCCATAATTTTAACATTTCCGTGTTCTTAATCACGCAAAACATATTCTATCAGAGCCCGCAAGCGAGAAATATATCCCAAAATTCCAAGTATATAGTAGCATTTAAAAATTCTAGAGATCGACTACAATTCGGTCACTTGGCTCGGCAGGTCTATCCTGAAAAATCGCAGGAATTGGAAAGGGTATATAAAGAGGTGACGCAAGAACCATTCGGTTATTTGGTCCTAGACCTCGGGCAGGACACGGACGAAAGGTTTAGATTCCGTACTAAAATCTTTCCTGAAGATAGGGTCACAGTAATCTACATGCCCGTGCATGATGAAAAGATTGGAGAACAATAATCATTTACTTCATGTGCTAAAATCTGCCAAACCAAAGTTACGATCAGCTATAGTAAAAGCATCGGATGCGGAGTTGATTAAAGCCATCTCTGAATGCTGTTTGAATACGCTTGAACGTAGACATAAGATAAATAATAGGCTAAAGCGAAAACTATTCAAGCATCGATATACTTTGAGAGACTTGGCTTCGCGTGGTATTAGCATTAAAAAAAAGCGCGCGCTTCTCGTACAGAAAGGAGGCTTTCTGCCAATACTACTCGGATCCATATTGAGTGGTGTCATTGGTAGCCTCATTGGCGGAAAATGAGTTTTCGTAAAATGCTCGTAGTCGACCCTGAGGCTTTTGAGCGAGGTCAAATGAAGAGGAGATTAAATGCATTAGATGTTGAAATGAAAGCCGTCTTGGTTAAAAGAGGTGTGAAGGACGTAGACAAATGGCACATGTACAAGCGTGTGCTAGATAAATATCTGAACGCAGTTTCCGAGATTAAATCGCCCATTCATATACCGATAGTGAAATCCTTGGGTCAGAGTCAGTGACATAGAAGGTCACAGGACAGTGAGGAGGAGGAGACCCACGCACTGAGGAAATCGCTTGCCGATGTGAAACGAGCGAATGCTGATTTGGATAAGACATGGGAACGTATAGAGGGAAGACTAGACGCGGTGGGAAATCTATCGAAACAGCTAAAGAGAAGAAAAAGAAAGAGGTCAGAACGAAGCGAAAAAGAAAAGTCACCAAGAGCAATGCCGAGGCGAAGCAGTCGACCATGGAAACCGAAAAAATTCGGAGACGAGTGGATAACGATATAATCGAGAAGGTGTACAATGATCCAGAACACTCTGCGGGTTTTTCCACTGTCGAGAAATTAAATCGAGCGACTGGAATTTCGAGGAAGACAATACGCGAGTGGTTAGATTCTCAAGACGCATACACACGCCACAGACCGATGAGGAAGAAATTCCCTAGAAATCGTTACATCGTATCATACATTGATGAATGCTGGCAATGTGATCTGAACGATATGCGAAGTTTGAAAAAATTCAACAGAGGACATTGTTATATTTTGACGGTGATTGATTTATTTTCGAGGTATGGGTGGGCGAGAGCTTTACGGAAAAAGAGCCCAGAGGAGGTAGTCGAGGCATTTAATAATATTTTTCGCGAAAGAAAACCGCTAAAAATTCAAAGCGATAAGGGTGGTGAATTTGTAAATAGTAAATTTAAAAATTTCCTCTCGGAACGTGGTGTAAAGTTTTACACAACAAACAATCCAGACATAAAGGCCAGTCTCGTTGAACGTTTCAATCGAACTCTAAAATCAAAATTGTACAAGTATTTTACGAGATATTCAACGTACAATTACGTGGATATATTATCCAAATTGGTGAATAGTTATAATAATAGCGTACATTCCAGCTTAGGAGTTAAACCTGTTGAGGTGAATGAGAGAAATGCATTCTCAATCGCTAGTCGCACAAGGAAACCTCTTATTAGCAAAAATGTTAAATTTAAAGGGGGTGATTACGTCAGAATCAGTAAGGAGCGACGCCCATTTGCGAAAGGATATACGCCTAATTATACCAACGAAATATTTCAAGTTGAGGGTGTGAATCGGTCGAGGGAGATACCAACGTACAAGTTGAAAGATCTGAACGGTGAGGATATAAAGGGTAGTTTCTATGAGCAAGAGTTAGTGAGGGTTAACCTTTCCCCCGATACGGAATACAAGATTGAAAAAATTTTAAAGCGTAGGGGGCGGGCTGGCGATTTAGGGTATTTTGTAAAGTGGCCAGGATACCCAAAATTATTTAATTCTTGGATCTCCGCTTCTTCGGTGCGTAAAATATGAACGAGTTTTACATTACGTTGCCTAGCGATAGTTCAAAAACATATTTTCGTCACAACACGATCTCACATTTCCGTACGAGATTATCGCACCGTCTCGATTTGGTAAATGGTGAATGGATGGTGGGTTTGGCCGAGATTTCTATTCCTCCAATCGAGGGAGTAAAGGATAACGATAAGCAGAGCGTTTTGAGAGAAATCACAAATTATTCTTCAACCAAGGACAACAGGACTCGGAACGAGCAGGGTTTGGTCCGGGGTGAAATCGGTGGGCCTGAGGATAAAGATATTGTTAGAGTAAAGTTGAAGGATGGTTCGTTTTTCATCGTTCCAAATGGTAGGTACGAAAGCATAGCTTTTGCCTTCGAACCATCATTTTTTGAGATTAGCGGAGAGAAAAAGCTTGACATAGCGAAAGATATAATGATATACGCAGATGGAATGACAGTGAATGATAAAAAGAGTGGTATAAATGAGAGATTATCACCAAACTCCGTGCAGATTATTACGGATGATGTTAAGTATACGTTAAAGCCAGGAACATATAATTCGTTCAAGGAATTATTCGATAAATCGATTAAAGATTTCAACGGTGAACAGCAGGCTAAAATAAAACATGATATTCTGATATTATCAAGTATTCTTCTCCGCTTCTATCAGTGGGATTCATCTTCATCAACACTTGCGGAGGATTTCGTAAAGAATTTCAAGAACATTAAATCTGAATACCGTAAATTGCGAAGCGGTAGAACGAAAAGAGAAATCTTGTCTCCTTCCAAAAACGTTTACGTTTACACAGATATAATTAAACCTCAACTGGTAGGTGATTCGCTCAGTCGATGCTTGCGTATATTAAACACTCAAGACTTACACTGGGCATTCAATCCCATTTTCTATCACCCAGTCCAAAAGAATAACATTGAAAGCATTGAAATTCTTTTGACAAACAAACTCGGAGATCCAATTCCATTTCGTAGTGGTGAGCAATCTTCCATCGTCGTATTGCATTTTATAAAAAAGGCGTAATATAAGTTTATTGATCATTGAGCGTCGAGATGGCTCCAGTGGCGGATCGATATTTGGCTTACTACCTAAAGCAGTCAGGTGGGGAGATTGGACCAATATATCGAGCATCGTATCGTGTGCAAAAGGGGCGGGGTATAGGAAATTTTCTTGCTGGCTTGTGGCGTTTTGCCAGACCTCTTTTTTACAGCGGGTTGAAGACGGTTGGTAAGGAGGCGGTTAGTGCCGGGGCGGCAGCCTTGAGCGATCTAGGAACAAAGCCTTTTAAAGAGATATTGAGAGGAAGATTAAACGAGGCGGGGCAGAACTTGAAGCGTAAAGCGGAGGAGAAAATAAAAAACATGAGTGGGGGTGGGGTGAGACTGGTTAAGCGTCCACGATTGAATAAAATAAAAACTAGCGTCAGGAAAAATAAAGGACATTCGCAGAGAAGGCGAAGAGGGAAGAAGGTCGTGCATAGTGATATTTTTTCCAACTAAGTCATGGCTGAGCATATGCTAACCTCCTTGGACTTATTCCAACCCAATCCACCCATTCAGACTAACATTTTATCAAAGCGACTAGTTTCCTATAAACCTATATCATCGCTGGATAATAGATCGGTGATTGAATTCGTGATTAAAGATTCCGGTGATGCCTACAAGGATTTGAATAGTATATTCCTCAGGTTGAGAGTGAAAGTGTGTAAGGCGGACTTGACAGATTTTACGTCTAGTGATGCTAATCAACCTGGCGTTGTGAACAATATTCTCCACTCCCTCTTTGAACAGTGTAACGTTTATTTCAATGGGACGTTGGTCACTCCTTCGGAGGATAATTATCATTACAGGAGCTATATTGAGAATGCGTTAAATTATGGCGTCGATGCTAGCAAAACACATTTGAGGAACGTAGGTTGGGAAGTGGATACGGGGGATGATATTAATAAAACTAATAACAGCAATGCAGGTTACATAAAGCGAAAGTCGTGGTTCAACAACAGTGCCGAAGTTGAGCTATATGCTAAACTACATGTGGACGTGTTCAATCAGTCACAATTGTTGTTAGATCGAGTCGATATAGGAATCAGGTTGATGATATCAAACCCTGCATTTCATCTGATGGGTGAAGTGGTAGGAATAATGAGAATACTAGATGCGACTCTTTACGTTCGACATTTTGACATCAACCCTTCAATATTAGTAGCACACAGTAACATGCTGGAAAAAAATAATGCTAGATATCACTACAAACGTACGGAAATGAAATCTTTCACGATTCCTTCCGGTGGAAGAACTCTGAGCATTGATAATGCGATTGTAGGTCGAATACCCAACACTATAATATTTGCTATGGTTGATAATGACTCGTACGCTGGTAGGGTTGAGAAAAATCCATTTGCTCTCTCTCACTATTCCCTGGAAACTTTTTCACTCTTTGTAAACGGTGTTCAGATTCCTTCCGAGGGACTGGAATGTAATTTCAGCAGTAAAAAGTATTGGGCGCGGGCATATGATACCATATTTTCAGGTAGTGGAATAAAGCATTATGATAGGGGTAATCAAATCACGTACGACATGTTTGGACATGGATATTTCATGCTAGTGTTCGATCTTACACCTGACGATTCGGGAAACGAAGATTATGTAAGTCTCGGAGATCGTGGTGTGGTGCGAATAGAGGCGAAATTCGAGAAAGAATTGACAAACACCGTGACGTGCTTGGTATTCTCAGAATACGATGCCTCGCTAGAAATTGATAAAAACAGGAACATTATCACAAATTATTAGTCTAGCAATGGATAGTGTACAGATTGATAGGTTATTGAATCCGCTAAAAATATTCCGCGGAGTCTACGCTTCCGATAAATTACCCCACTCTCCTATAAATGGCATATACGTAGTGAACTTAGATCCTTCATACTTACCTGGGTCTCATTGGGTGGCGATATATATTCTCAATGGTATAGCAGAGTATTTTGACTCATATGGATTGGTGCCTTTCGTTCCGGATATTATAAATTTTTTGAAACCTTTCGCTTGCACTCACAATCGGGTTCAGATTCAAAGTTTTCATTCTGACATTTGCGGAGAATACTGTTGTCTTTATGCAGTTAGTAAGTCGTTAGGATACACCCTACACAAATTCCTCACACAATTTCATCATACCATCCCTCACCTCAACGACTGCCGCGCTCTGGAGCTGTTTCACTTAACCTTCAACGAGTTGAGGAGTGAAAGGAGGTGTCATCCTGCGGCTCAGCATTGCTGCTCGAGAATAAATATCATGCTTCGGGGGGAGAAACGTCATTGATGAGATAGACTCTCCGGAATGCATATCGTCACTTCTGTGTGTTTCTCTAAGGGTGGGGTGATAGAGCTGGCTGCAGTGGATATTGACTCAAATCGTCTGTTTTGGGGGAGTTTTAAGAAGAATGGGAAGCTTATAGCTGGTGGAAAAAAGCTGCGGTTACATGACCCGCTAAACTGTGAGGAGACCACCTTCGATCATGGATTCATCTCTCATGTGGAGCTTCTACCCGCCTTGGAGGCCATCATTGAAGGAGCAACCTCTCTGTATGCATATAGCGAAGCCGAGTGTGAGTTCCTCTCCGACCTAACAGACCGTACCTTCATCTCCTTAAAGAAAGAACTCCGTTGTCCAGCACCTGAAAAATGTTCCTTCCCCACCTTTTCCTGTCTGAACCCATGCCATAAGTTGCGTAACAGCACGTGCGCACTCCGAGATGCTCATTCCCTCGCTCAATGGATGCAATATAACCGCCTCAAAGCAGAAGTTGAGCCTTGCTCCAACGACTGTTCTCCCACCCCTCCTCCACCTCATCCCTCTTAAGTAAGATAATATCTCGTCGATCGTCAGTCATCATGCTGTCGCCATCGCAGATAGAGTCCCCGCCCATTAAGAGGAAGAGAGCGTCTGGACATCATCCCGTTCCTCAATCATCTTGTGATAGCAATAATTTACTGCTTCAAACAGTGTATTATCTGAATGGTGTAAATTCAAAAAGTGTTTGTGTGGGCTACGATCCCAGCAGAGACTTTGAACCAGTAGTGCAATTTAATCAAGCAAATAAGAAAAGTGTTATTGTTTCACACAGTGAATGGACTAATGTTATAAATTTGGAAAAATCAGTGAGTAATTATCTATATATTGGTTTAAAAGATCAGCTCTCTTCGAAGTGCTTGTCCTACGCAAATTACTTTGGGAAGCGACATTTTTCTATTAAAAATACTTTATCAAAGAGTTCATTTAATCTTAATGTTGATGAATGGGAAAAGCTGTTAAAACTCTCCACTCTGATAAATCTATTTCTTCGGAGACTTTCGGACAGCCGTGATAAGGTTAGACAATTTCTCGCTACCGGGTTATCTAACGAAATCACTGAATATGATCTGGAAAGATTGAAATTTGAGATGGCGCTCATGTTGAATGATGTGTCTGGTAATCAAAAGGTATAACTTGGTTGTACTTTGATTACATGAGTGTGTGTGTGTGTGTGCGTTACAAAGTGTTTCTGACCTCTGGCACGAGGTAAAATTCTGCAAGTCAGAAACTCTTGTAATCTCTTGAACCTCTGGCGTTAGATGAAAAAAATCTCGCAAGTTTGAGAGATTACGTCATGAGTGCCATATCGAATTCCAAGGATTCACTAAAATTGATGGCGGATACATAGTCAAGGAATTAGCTATCATTAATGTGCAAACGAAATGTTGTAATGCGTGGCTTTTCAAATCGCCGGCAAGATTTCTGTACGCGAAAGACTCGTTTCGGTTAAAGAACAATTATCATGGTCTGAATGAATACTCTGGAGATGTAGATTATTCAGAACTGGAGAGAGTATATTATTTAAATATACGAGGGTTTATCAGTTTTTATTCACAAAAAAAAGGTGCTAAAAAGTCGTTCTTGACTAGTCTTCTTCCCAAAGGTATTTGCATGGATACTTTGAAGTTATATTCTCAAAAAATGTGCTATAAATACCATTGTTACAAGCTAGTTTATTTCTGTGTTAATAATGAAATATTTTTAAAAAAATGAAATAAATTTTTGTAAAACCTATATGCAATGCGTTTCATTTATTGAATAACCCTTCCTCTTGAGGATATAATAAATGAAAATAATAATTTAGTTTACTTGATGGGTAATTTGAAATTTAGATTTTATCTGCTCAAATAGTGGAGATCGTTATTAAGTTAAATTTTCTAATTAGCAGAAGACGTCATTCTATAGACATTGAATTCAGAATCTCTACAGTGAAAAGATTTTTTCTTAAATGATTAAATAGTTCGTATTGATGTTTTAACTGTTTTCTGTGTTAATTTCCAACTAAAAAGTGAATTATCCAGATTGAATGTTATGACTCTGAATTGATATAATCTAATAGTCCACCTGGACACGTTGTATTAATGATTCTGGAGCGGGATGCTTCCAAAAAGCGTTTGTGGGAAAGTTATTTTGTGTTCCCGCCGCCACGACAAGGACAGTTCCGTAAGCGACCGCCTGATGTCGTGGGGCTTCAGGGAGAGAGGGCGAGAGAGCAGCGGGGAGAAAGAGATGGCTCGCGGAGCGAACTCTTCGCTCTGAACGCGAGAGAGAGTTGATGTGGCTCTCGCCTTCGAAGCGGAACGCTGATTCTCGCGTCTTATTAACTCGCGTGAAAGATTTTGAGGTTGGTGGAGATCTGTTTATCGTCTCTTAATCAATATATTTTTGATGGTGGAATCATATTGGTATATATAATAGTATTATAATCTTAGAATTGGTATACTGCGGCGTCATTTATCCCTTTCTTATGTTAGTTCATTAATTTCCCAATTACTTGTCTCTGGGACTTTCCTCAAATATTTCCCTCCATCAAGGAGAGTTGAGTCAGGAGGTAAAGTATACGGATCTTAGTTCGAAGCTGTCACATTGGTAATGATAACAATTCCCCCCTTTTGCTTACATAAAATTCGAATATCATGGTATTCGATATATCTTGGTATTAATCTGCTTTGTGAATAAAGCGAATTTTAGGACTTCAGCATAATACCATTCTGAAGTTCATCTATTAGTTAGATTTAAGATAAAAAATTCCGATAGCTTTTGGGGGCTATCGAAAATATATTCACCTGAGGTCAGCGATCCCGAGATGGAAGTTCTCTTGTTGAAAGCTAAGTGATGATTCCTGATGGACCGTATTTGAAAGCTAATCTTTCAAATGCTGGTATAGAGTAGCTCACAGTACAGACTTATATACTGCTAAGAAGGGTTGATGGTGGGAGTTAGGCGCCGTGGAGGGGGCATTATGTAAAAGGGTGTTGTCTAGTGAACTAAATTTCTCATTTACGTAACCGTATTCGGACATTTCCCCGGGCAGAGCTGATTTCATGCTCATGGATGTATGACCTATTGCAGCAGATGAGTTCATGGGGGGGTATGTTCTCCCGGGCAGAGGTGTGACGTCGGCCTAGCTCAGCTAGAGTACGCAAAAGTGAAAGGGAAAAGAGCTTCGCGGATGACCTCGGCCTTATTCGATCATTTTGATATCTACTATCTTCGTCGTCTCCTGTCGGTCGCGGGTGTCGGTCCCACGACGATGCTGTCGCCTCTCCAACGTGCTGAATTGTAGGGAAGCTTGATGCCTCTGCTTTCTCGTAGAATTTCTTAGCGAGAGTTTGTAGATGCTCCATTGGCGGCGGCGTCTTCGTCAGCATCGGGAGGACCTCGTTGTTTGGCATAAGTCGGAGGATTTGCATCTGACATTTCCTGTCCTCGATCTCCAAGTGGTGTTGCGATTGCTTTCCGATTAAGCCGCTCCACGCTGGCGCCGCATAGGACAGCAGCGGGCGCACGGCGGCTTTACAGAGGTGAAGTCTTGTTGTGGTGTCCATTTGGTCTTCTCCGAGCAGCGTGCGAAGCTCCATGCGGCGCCTCGTTGCTGTTGCTACTGCTCTCCTGACATGGGGCGCCATGCTGAGCCGCTTGTCAATGATGACTCCTAAATAATTGACTGTGTCGCTCCATTGTATCTCTTCAACTCCAGCAAGAATTTCGCCGGGCTCCGTGTGAAAGGTGAAGCAGATAGCCTGCGTCTTCTGGTGATTGACGGAAAATCTCCACGTCTCATACCATTGCATGAGTCGGTCCGTCGCTCGCTGTAGATACGATGCTGCCAGATAGGGTTTTGCTGATCTCGCAAGGAGCGCCACGTCATCCGCATACAGTGCAGAGATGACATTGCTGCCGAAGTCCGCTGGCATGTCGGCTGTGTACACGTTGAATAACGTCGGCGATAGGACGCTCCCTTGCGGCACGCCGGCTTTGATGTCTCTTTTTTTTGAAACTGCATGATGCCATTAGACAACGAAGCTTCTGTTCTGTAGCCACGAAGCAATGATGTTCAGGATCCACGCCGGGAAGCCGAATTAGCGCAGCTTGTGACCGAGTCCCTGGTGCCACACGCGGTCGAACGCCTTGTTAATGTCAAAGAAGGCGCCGACCGTCGTGTATTTCCAGTTCCGTCCTGAGGAGACGAAGTCAAGCAGGCGGGCCACCTATGTGTCGTCGCGTGTTCCTCGCGGAAGCCAAACTGGTGCTCCGGGATGATGTTCAGTCCGTCTGTGATGCGTCGGACGTGCTCGAGAAGAAGCTTTTCGAACAATTTTCCGACCACGCTCAGAAGTGAAATTGGCCGGAAGTTTTCAGCTGTCGTCGGCGATTTTCCGGGTTTCGGAATGCAGATGATTTTGGCCCATTTCCACAGCTCCGGGAAGTATCCAAGGGTGATGCAGGCATTGAATAATGCCAATAGTGCATAGGCAAGCACGACTGGCATTTGGATAAGTGCTTCGTTAGGGATGTTGTCCGGGCCGGGTGCTTTTTTCCGTTTCAGGGACGAAACGGCTCGTCTCAGATCGGTCCTTCGGAGTTTCGGCAGCGGCTCGTCAAAGGTGATGTTGTTGTTTTCTTTTGGCTCCCTCGGCAGGTTGACATGTTGATCCAGCGGTGCGTCATCGCCCGGTGCCGTGGTGAACGCCTCCTCGAGGTGATCCGCCATGTGCTCCGCTTTCTGAGCCGCGCTGTGAATTGGTCCATTAGGAGTGCGGAGAGGCGCCTCTTCTGTGTGCGGACGGCGGAGCGCCCGCATCATTCTCCACGATGAGCCGTCTTCCTCCGTTAGTGTAGCTTAGAATTGTTTCCATGATTCCTGACGGAATTCTTGGATTTCGTCCCGCAGACGATGTTGTGCGGCCTGCCAGCGTCTTTTATCATCCGGATCTCGCGTCCGCTGAAATCGGCGCCTTAGCGCGTTTTTCGCCGCGATGTGAAGGATGATATCGTACGGAAGAGCCAGGTGATTAAACGGTCTGATGGCCTTCTTTGGTATCGCCTGGTCAAGCGCAGAATCCATGGCTGCAGCGATGGAGTTGCAGCGCTCTTCGATTTCCTCCGGTGTTGTCAGTATGGCGTCTGATGATGATGACAGGGCTTTCGCGACGATGTTGCGATATGCTGACCAGTCAGCTTTTTCATAATTTCGGACCTCCTTTGCAGGCTCGATTGTCGGGCGGTGGCCCACCTCAAAGAGGACCGGCAGGTGATCGGAGTCCAGTGCAGACACCACTTTTGCGGAAATGGTGAATGGCAGGTCCCTGTGCAGCGCGAAATCGAACACGTCTCCTTGGTCCATGTTTTGCTGACTGTGGTAGTGTGTGGGAGAAATTGGCGCCGCCGTTGCGAAGTTGTTGTCCTTTATCCAATGGAGGAGCTTGTTGCCTCGGGGATTCGGCACTCGAGAATGCCAGGCTGCATGCTTGGCGTTCAGGTCGCCGGCGATGATGATAGGGCCGCCGCCGTCGATCAGCATATCCATTTCCTCGGTGCGAAATCTCGGGCGTGGCTTCGCGTATGCAGAGATCAATGTCAGGTCCGTGTGTCCATCTAATTGTAACGAAACCGCAGTGGCTTCTACAAGCGCCCTCCCGGTGGTGAGTGGCAGGCGTTGCGCTGAACGTCTGTCGGCAATCAGAATCGCCGTTCCTCCGCTCGGGAGTTTTGTAGTGGTGTTGTTCCTTATCTCGTGGAAGACTTTCCATCCGGGCACCGTCCATCTGGAAGCTTCCGTGAGGTGCGTCTCTTGGATTAAAGCTGCGTCGCATCCGTGCTTGGTCAGGAAGGACAGCAGCTCCGGCGTTTGCAATTGCACCGCCAGCATTCCAACTGGCTATGGTGAGGCGTCTCCTTGTGTCAGCGTGACTAGCGCCGGCGAGGCAGAGACGGGAGCTGTTGCATCGTAGTAATGAGCAACTGCATTTGCGCTTGCAGATTCAGGGTAATCTGCGTCACAGATGACAGCACGGCTTCCAAATTGGCGTCACGAGTGTCGCCGTAATCGTCCGTCGTGCGGGTCGCAATAGGGTCCGTCAGAGACTCCGCTGCTTGAGTCTCTGTCGCAGTTGCTTGTGCAGATTGTGTTCCTCGCCGTCGCAGTGGAACGCTGAGGGATTCTACCGTCTCCTGTTGATGGGTCGGTGGCAGGGGGTTCACCGGAAGCTCCGGAAAGCGCACCTCCAAGCGTTGTCACATGGATTGGCGCTGTCTCGGCGTCGTGCGCGCCGCGTTTCCGTTCCCCCAGGTGTTCTGGCAACCGAGAGAAGGGACCGAAGGGCGTATGGCAGGCCTTGGCAGGTTTTGCGTATTCGTTGACGTTGTGTCAGATGTTGCCGCGTCATGAGCTCCTCCTGGAGTTGCGCCTGCAGCCGTTTTCCTGCGTTTTCCGCCGCGTTTGGTGGGTTTATTTTCACGCCGTTTCTTCTGCTCGATCCACACCGTGCAGACTCGGGCGCAGGCAATGTGGTCTCCTCCGCAATTACACTAGCGGCGTTTTTAGGCTTCTTGGCAGCTTCTTCCCTCGTGTCCTTCGGCGCATTTGAAGAACCGTGGCGTGACCGTGCAAAAGAAAGAGCCGTGCCCATATCTGCTGCACCGATAGCACATCTGGGGTTCAGTGTGCTTGTATAAGGTGACGGAGCAGACCGAATTTCCGATGTTTTTGATGCCGCGGATGCGGTCGATCGGCCACTCTGAAGTCGGTGAGATGGCGACTACAAAGTCACCAATCGGGCGGCCGTTGTGTTTTAGCTGTCTGATGCGGCGAGGGATGAGACCCATCTCCTGAAGGTCCAGCATGATGAGCTCAGTGTTGTGCCTGGAGGTCAGGCCACGGATGGTAAATGACGTCACCTTCTCCTCTCCTACTGCCCAGGTCGAGTACTTCGCGTCGCCTTCTTCCAGGACTTTCATGGCACGATTGTAGTCAGCCATGGAACGCAGATGGACTCGTGTGCTGCCTTCCCCATGAGAGAGAGTGAAGGATTTGTCCTCCACTGTGTCGCGAATGAGGTCGCCGAAGGCGTGAGCGTCGGCAACATCATACACGACGATTGGCGGTGGGCGTTTTTTCGTCGGCGGAGACTGGGAGGCCATATATATACAGCTGCTGGTTGGCATTAAGTCGTTTGTGATTATTAACTTTACTAAAAGGTTGACACGGATAATTTGCGTCTTAAAAACATTACCCTAATAACCATTTTGTGGTTAAAAATAAGCATGACCATTGTAAATATACATAATTGATTTTATTTCAACTCCAGGAGAGATAAATAAGAATTTCCTCCATAATGCTGAGAACCACAAAGACTGAGGACTGAGAAAACTGAGGACAACAAAGAAAAGAAATTGAAACAATGCAAGAAAGAGCACACGCACAATCACACGTCGGAGGGGGGGAGGGGGGAATGGGATCTTCTTCACTTGGTGGATGGCAGTTCGAGGGGGGCTCGGGCGGAACTCCTCATCGGGCCGCTGTCGCGCCGAGGGCTGAAGTCTCGCTGACGGCTCCTTCGCCGGGCGCTTCACTTAAGGGGGGGGCAGGCGGTTCCGGGTCAAGGGGTTAGCGGGGCTTGTTACTTATCGAGCCTCCGTCGCGGTGAGGGCTGAAATCTCGCTGGCGGCTGCTCCTCCGGGCACAATACCGGGCTGCAAATGCACCTCCTTCAACCTCGCCGGAAGCAAATCCCTTGCATGCTGAGTCGCAGAACGGGAACAATCTCATTTCCTCTATCACCTCAGCAATTCTCCTCCCATTGCTCAGGGGTAGGGTCACTTCGTGTTGGGCGATGTGTTTGGTGCTTGCGGCCTGGACGCCGGACTCTCCGCGTCGCGGCCTCGCAGCGCGACCAACTAATTTCTCTCCTTCTGCTCTCTCGTCTCTCCCGTCTTATATACTCGTTGCTGGGGAGGGGGTTTTTCCTGCAATTGGGGGGGGGATTTCTCCCGCAATTGGGGGGAGGGGACTCCTGCAATTGTGTGGGGGGTTGGGGACTCCGATCCCGGAGGCCGTGGAGTCGTGTCCATGCTCTCTGTGGGGGGGCCGGGGTGTGAGGAGGGGGAGGGGGGGCTCTCTTCTCTGGGCCACTCTCGGGGCGTTCAAGGGCACACACCGGAGGGGTCGAAAACACGTGGAATCGGGGGGGAAAGTGGGAGGGGAAAGGATGAATCACTCACTCAAACCAGTACTTAAGGAATTTCAGGCATGCAGAGCCAACAATAACTGACCGACACCGCATTTTGATTCACACATAAACTGCACACGAAAGAAAAAACACCCTAAGTCGAACAGAACAACAAAAAATCAAACTTCCCTTCCCTCAAGCACCCATATTACTGATGCAATGTGACCGGCCAAACGGCAACGGTTACAATATATTATCGCATCCCTCATCTCAACGACTGCCGCGCTCTGAAGCTGTTTCACTTGACCTTCAACGAGTTGAGTGAAAGGAGGTGTCATGTGTCATCCTGCGGCTCAGCGTTGCTGCTCGAGAATAAATACCATGCTCCGGGGAGAGAAACGTCATTGATGAGATAGACTCTCCGAAATGCAGATCGTCCCTTCCGTGTGTTTCTCTAAGGGTGGGGTGATAGAGCTGGCTGCAGTGGATATTGACTCAAATCGTCTGTTTTGGAGGAGTTTTCAGAAGCATGGGGAGCTTATCGCTGGTCGAAAGAAGCTGCGGTTACATGACCCGCTAAACTGTGAGGAGACCACCTTCGATCATGGATTCATCTCACATGTGGAGCTCCTACCCGCCCTGGAAGCCATCATTGAAGGAGCAACCTCTCCGTATGCATATAGCGAAGCCGAGTGCGAGTTCCTCCCCGACCTAACAGACCGTACCTTCATCTCCTTAAAGAAAGAACTCCATTGTCCCGCACCTGAAAAATGCTCCTTCCCCGCGCTTTTCCCGTCTAAATCCATGTCATAAGGCGCGTATCAGTACGTGCGCACTCTGACATGCTCATTCCTTCGCTCAATTGATGCTATATAACCGCCTCAAAGCAGAGGTTGAGCCTTGCTCCAGCGACTGTTCCCCCACCCCTCCTCCACCTAGATGTCACCACGTTTCTTCATGTCCATTCATTAATTCATGGAATAGGTTGTTAGGTAGGGCACCATGGATTGTTCTCATGTAGCCTGCGAAGTAGGATGGACCCAACACTTTCTCCTATAGTCTTACGTCTTTTCGATTGATGGACATGCAAAGCTACGGCAAAAAAAATTCGACACACATTTGTCTTCAACATCCACGCCAGTTATGCCAGATTGGGCGGGTTGAGGGGCTCTGCTGCTGGCGGGTACCCGCCAGCTTGGTCTGGTTGGGCCATTCTCCCCGGAAATTGGGCGGGTGCCCAAAATATCCTGAACTTCCCTATTTTATACCGATAGATACCGTAGAACTCACGACAACGTTAGAATTAAAAATGGTTCGACCGTTAACAATAGTACGACCGTTTCCCCCTGCCAAACACCCTTGATATGGCTCGCAGGGTATTATTTAGGTATAGATGTTAAGTCAGATTAAAGAGCAAGCACACAGGCTATTATTCCAAGACTGATTAGGTGGTAGTCTGACAAGGGGAGTGTCCGAGTTCCGGGTCTAGGATTTTGACGAAATTTGCCAGGCAGGTAGTCCTTGATGAGTTATTTACGAATCACCCCCCATATAGGGTTATATATCCAGAAACTTCGTCAAAAAACGAGTTTGAAATATTTGATTGCAAGTATAAAGCCAATAATTAGCCATTCTTAATCAGTGCAGTTTGGGTTAGGGGTAAAGTACTCGCTTCACAATGTTGACGTCCCCAGTTCGAGACTATTCGAGTCCAATTTTTTTTTCATCGCAATTTCGTCGTACGACTTTCCCTGGTTTTACATATTTTTAATCTGTTTACCCGGGATGCATTTTAACTATTTTACGTAATAATTACGTTATTTGCTAAAATTACGTAATTAGTACGTTAAATAGTTAATTACGTTATTTACCTAAATCACGTAATTAGTACGTGGCGGAATTACTTCCGCACGCCCTGTCGTTTTTTGTGTATGAAATTAACGGAAGAGCATAAAGTGTGATCGTGATTTTGAATTTCCGTATCTTTGGCTACGCAGTCCCGACGCACGTACAACACTTGTTCTAATTCGCCTGGTGCCGTGATTTTCCAGCGCTGTGCTTTTTTGGAAAAACTAATCGCAAGAGAAAAAAAAGAACTTAAGCTCTGTAATCATATAATTGTAAGTATCTACCGAAATGTTCGGGTGATCGGGCGAAATATTCGGGTGGGAGAGACTTTCGAATCAAGGACGTCGCTTGGAAATTGATAAAAAGCCAGAGGTAACAATTAATTTTGAAGAATTAATGTATTGCACCTTTTCAGGAGCATGTTAGAATCACCCGAACATTTTGGTAGATACTTACAATTGTATGATTACAGAGCTTAAGTTCTTTTTTTCTCTTGCGATTAGTTTTTCCAAAAAAGCACAGCGCTGGAAAATCACGACACCAGGCGAATTAGAACAAGTGTTGTACGTGCGTCGGGACTGCGTAGCCAAAGATACGGAAATTCAAAATCACGATCACACTTTATGCTCTTCCGTTAATTTCATACACAAAAAACGACAGGGCGTGCGGAAGTAATTCCGCCACGTACTAATTACGTGATTTAGGTAAATAACGTAATTAACTATTTAACGTACTAATTACGTAATTTTAGCAAATAACGTAATTATTACGTAAAATAGTTAAAATGCATCCCGGGTAAACAGATTAAAAATATGTAAAACCAGGGAAAGTCGTACGACGAAATTGCGATGAAAAAAAAATTGGACTCGAATAGTCTCGAACTGGGGACGTCATCAAAGTGTGAAGCGAGTACTTTACCCCTAACCCAAACTGCACTGATTAAGAATGGCTAATTATTGGCTTTATACTTGCAATCAAATATTTCAAACTCGTTTTTTGACGAAGTTTCTGGATATATAACCCTATATGGGGGGTGATTCGTAAATAACTCATCAAGGACTACCTGCCTGGCAAATTTCGTCAAAATCCTAGACCCGGAACTCGGACACTCCCCTTGTGAGTGCAATCGGTCTCACGGTCGGCTGATTTCCGCGAAAAATATCGCTACTAGGTAGGCTGGTGTTGAAGGGAGCAATCAATAAATCAGAAATAAATAAGTGTCAACGAGTTCTACTACTATTTCACACATTAGATATATATAGAAGGAAAATAAAAAAGTAAAGGTAACGAGAATACTGGGTACATCACAAAATAAATACGAATTGAACATTTTACCATAGATATAACATATCCATTTTCATATAGAATTTAAACCACCTGGTCGTTATACATTAAATTCTCTTTAAATATTGGCGTGCGGCGAGAAAAGAGAGGGATTGAGCGGGTTTAGGGCGATCTGGGATTGGGCGGGTTTAGGGTCGAAAATTCTGGCACCACTGATCCATGTGTACACGACCCGAGTGCTTCCGAGTGGACCGTGACGGATGTCCTTATTTTAACGGCATACTTCAGCATTGGAGATTGACTGTCGTAGGGAAATCTTTACGTCTTAAGCGCTACGGCTAACGTCTTACGGCTTACGTCCATTGCAGAATGGGCTTAAAGCTACGTTTTCATGTGGCCGTTTTTGCGTTGACGCACACTGCACCACCAATCAGAAGCGATCATGCCAACGCAGCCTGCGTTGACGTCGGAGTAGGTCAACTTTCATCTTTCTGCGTTGATGCAGCTGCGTCAGCGCGAGGAACAACGCTTTCTACCTGTCATTTGCTCGTCACGAGATTCTTTCGCTGGATTATCACGTATACCACGGTTTACCACCGTCATATGTTTTGGTGCGTTGCTGCTGGCGCTGCCGGTTACATGAAAACAGGGTATTTTTCCTTCCTCACAAAGCAGCGTCAAGGCAACGCATAAACGGCCACAAGAAAACGTAGCTTTAGTCCGATACCGTCTACGAGGGACTGAGAAAATAATCCGTGGACTAAATCTCAGTCGCTCTTAGATGGTGATTCGCATTGAGTGACTGAGAAAAATGATCCATTCATGGATATCCATTTGAATGGATATGAGATGAATATGACATTTGAATCATTGTGAGAAGAATAAAAAATATAATTTTCAGATCTAGGAGACGTCTAAAGCCCATTCTACAATACACTTAAGACGCAAGGATTTCCTTACGACAGTCCATCTCCAATGCTGACCTATGCCGTGAAAATATCGACATCGATCACGGTGCATTCGGAAGCACTCCGGTCGTATATACATGGATATTGAAGGCAAATGAGTGTCGATTTTTTCTGGCGTAGAATAGAGAAAACTGTCAATACATATACTGTTGTGATAAAGTATTCGAAAATGAACGCAGAGATTGCCGCCGCTGTTTTAACGTTCATTATCGTAATGGGGGCAGTTGTAGTAACAGCTTTGCATGTCCTTCAATCGAAAAGACGTAGGACTATAGGAGAAAGTGTTGGGTCCATCCTACTTTGCAGGCAACATGAGAACAATCCATGGTGCCCATAACAATCTATTCCATGAATTAATGAATGGACATGAAGAAAGGTGGTGAAATCTACATTTGATATCTTACTCTGAGTACTACTTTAGACCCTTACCTTGTTACTTGGCTGTTTGAACTTAATTATTTAAGAAGACTACCAGAATGTCTGTCTCTCAGTTTAACATCTTGATGAACTTAGTTAAGGACAGGCTGAAGAAGACAAGCATTTGCTCTCAACTTTCCCTTGAATTGCGGTTGCAGGCCACTTTAAAGTGAGTGCCTTGTTCTATTGTATAAAGATTGTAAAATCATGGCAAAGAGCAATTAAATTCACACACCTAGCAACGGTAACAAAGCTGTCTGGGATATGATCAGAACTGAAACAAATCCCCTTGTTTCAGGCGTGACTTCATGGAATTTGCTTAGCATATTGAATGAGAAGCAGTAACTTTGTAATTCCACATGTATTTATTGTAAACGACCTAGGTTTCGACGTAGCACGTCATAATCATGTGACGATGACGTACTACGCCGAAACCTAGGTCGTTTGCAATAAATACATGTGGAATTACAAAGTTACTGCTTCCCTGAAACAAATCAATGTTTTTCGGTCTTAAATGACCAAACAAACCAAGAGCAAAGATCATTATGGGCCTCAATTCACTTATTGGTCCGCTGTCTAACTATTGATTTCTATATAAATAATGGTTAGGAAAGTTAACAGCAAGACAATCTTTAATTTACATTATTTCTTTGAGTGTAGCCTTTCATCTTATCATAGAATTACAATTGTAATTTACAGTTGTATTTACAATTGTACAGTTAACTGACCATGCCACTGAGTTTTTGACATTTTGGACGATATTGGTGGGTGTCGATCAATTTATGCCATTTAAAACTTACAAGGCCACTAATCAACCAAATATTATTCAATGAGATATCAGTTAATGATAAGCTCGTCTGAAGTCGCCATCTTTCAAGTTCACGAACAAAGATTATTTCAAATACGTCCGCAATTCTTCCCCAAGTCAAAAAAAACTTCCACAAAAGCAATAACCCGTGACTGACACTGGCAGTAGTAATGAGGCGCTCTGATTGGCCTGCCGTAAGACGTTGAGATGGGACTTGGCCATCTCCCTTACGACAGCTCCTTACGTCTTACGACAGCCCTTACGACAGCTCTTACGGCTTACGTCTTACGCCCATTGTAGAATGGCCTTAAGATATATTCTAGACATCCTGTAAACATTTAAGACATTGAAAATATGCTGTAGATATCTAGTAGATATTTTGTGCTATGTGGGTACTAGTGATGATAGTGATAAACACATAATGTATGTACATTAGCACAGTACGTTCGTTGAATGGAACTGAGGTCAGGTAAATGGTAGAATATTAGGTCAACGAGGGAGAAAAAGCTATGCAACGGATGCGTAAAATCCAGTAATATAGGAGGGATGAAAAGAAACGTGCAAATATGTGCATGAAAAAATTAGTACTTAAAGGGTCATTATTTAGAGTTGTTCCATACGGATTCACTACATCTAGCCTAAAACTCTTGGATAACAAACGCCGTGTTGCTACGAATGTGCTAAGTAAGATAATATCCTGCTTAGCTGCGCTGTAAATAGGCAGTCCCCTTACACCATCTCCCAACGTTGGCCCAACGGATCATAAATAACAGTGCGAACGGCGCCGTTTCCCAACGTTGGCCCAACCGTCTGTGCTACGTGGGTAGCGGACGTAGAGCCGATTTTACACTCACTTTACACCCTTTTGACGCGTGGACTATTTTTACACATTGTGAAAACTAGGTATTATCCTGTAGGTATCTACACGAATTCTGAACACTTTGTGCTGTATGCGTTATTGGGTGAAATGTCCGCTGTTCTATCTGACATTTGTGTGTTGAGTTATCGTGTGATTATTTGAACTTTCCTGCAGTGACACTATTGATTTTCTGCGGAATTAGTTTCTTTAATTTATTGTGTTTAAAGTAAAGTTTATTTTCATATGATATTTTAATATATGTAAAATCCATCAATGTTGGGCAGTAATATTGATGTGAAATTTAACGTACTTTTATTTAAATGACGTATCAAGATTTGATTTTGTGTTGTAATATACGACATAGTTTTTCAGTCTTCGTCTACGTGAGCTAAAAGCTAAAGAAAATCACAGTTATTGCTTACAAATACGGAGATCCATTAATAGAACTGTTCATTAACATTCCCCTTAGCAGTCCCCTTGCACCATCTCCCAACGTTGGCCCAACGGATCATGAATAACCGTGCGAACGGCGCCGTTTCCCAACGTTGGCCCAACCGTCTGTGCCACATGGGTTTGTAATTCTTAAAGTATAGTCTGGATATTTGCAAATAGCCTAGGATTGTTATATTAAGAATGTGGAAGCAAATTATAAAATCGGGAATAAATATATGTGAAAGCTTCATTGAAGCCAAATTTATAAGTAACTAACGAAATACACCAAAAATATCAAGGCTGTGTATAGTAAACTTGAGCCAAATTATTCCGAATCAAATTACGTGATCTGATCTTTCCTAACCGAGGTCGGCTAGTTCCTGAACTTTTTCAGTGCTTATTCTTCAAAGAAATATGTGCTTAGTTTGCTTTAAATTGTTGAACACGGATCCTGCTGGTCTTACTAGATACATATATGATGAACAGAATAGCATGTGCACCGGATATTTATAAATACACAGCACACAAAAAGTTTATACCGTATAAAACATGTATAAATGGATTGGTATAAATAATAAGTAATATTCTTTTGATTTTATGCATATTATTTAAATGATATGCGCGGACTACAAATTATATTTAAACATTATACTATCTAAGACTACGAATAAAGAGGCACATTATATGTGCATATTTTTTTAATAGACTACTATCGATGCTTTGCAATCAAGACCAACTTAGACCACGTCGAAAATGAAAATGGCAGTCATGTTGATAAGCCGGAAACATAAGAAAGAACTATCTCCTCTAATATTTACGTTTTCTTGTAATTTGTGATCGTAGAAGCTTACTTTTAATTGCTATTGGACAGTTATGTTACGGTGAGTACCTATAAGATGATTGTTATGACAATTGTTTGCGTTGAAGATAGGCGTTATTGGGCGTCCAATATACTCCTGTGAACCCACTAACCTTAAGGAAAGACAACTACAAATGTATGTTCCTATCCAGTGTAGATGGCATAGAACTTATAGATGTTATAAATCTATTGACTCTAGTAATGCTCCCCCACTCCTTAACCGTTTCCTGTCCTTCGCCGAGGTACTACCAGGGCAGACGCGGAAGGAAAAACCCAATCCTTTGCAGTAATTTAGGTTTAAGGGTGCACCGACGACAATTATTAGTTTCACTCTTAACGATATTGTGTACATTGTATTGTTTGGCTTTACAGCTTTTAGCACCAACCTATATGATTTATAAAACATTAAGGAGTCCCACTTATGTTAGTAGTAGGTGTTGTACGCGTTATTCAACTGTTTTCCTTAACACGTTCACTGCGGACCACGTCTATAGGCGTGGTCGTACACCTCCGTCTGTGGCGGAGCACGTCGATCGACGTGCTCAGTCACTTTCATAATAAATGTTATCTGGTGGGATTATGATTGGTAGCACTTCGTTTTCCTTAATAATACTTATTTTATACATTCTTGCCATTATATATACGGGTCCGTTGCAGTGAGCGTCTCCTCCCCTGTATGTTATGTTTTAACACAAATTTATTGCTAATTTTATTTTTTTGAAATATAATGTGTTTTTTTAATTTTTAGCTTCTTTTTTAACCAAAAATGTGTAAACAAAGGACCCTTTTGAAGTTAAAGCGTTAATTACGGTAACAATGAATTTTACACTTACTTACCTCGTGATGCGCGCGTAGGTATTATGTAAGCATTACCGGTTCCCCCCGTATTGACGCCAAATATATTTCTTTCCTTTTGCCAACTTGAGTATTTCTCCCTATTCTTAATTGTGAAGTTTGCTAATGAATCGTGCAGAGGTTTTAAATTTAAATTTAGCTATATGATTCGTACTGTTACCGAAAATTTTAAAGCCTGCGCCTTCTTATCCGAGTGACTTTCAATATAACCAGACTATGGTTTTTTTTTTGTCAAAATTAATAGGGTTTGCTATTTATCTGATTTAGTAGAGTAGAAAGTAGCGAGTGATTTCATAAGCGAACGCTCTTGTCTTCGGTGCAGAATAAATACAATGTTCTGACGGAGTTCGCTTCAATACTTCAAAGTTGCACAAAAAAAGGTGAAGGTGGGACTGTGTTCAGATATGAAAATATGAGAACGACAGCGTTGAAATGAATACACTTTTATAGATACCTTCATAAAGCGTAACCAATAAATGTAAAAGGAAACAGTAGCCGGTTTCATAATTTCTATTGTCACCACGTAAGTTTCGTTTGATGAATTGATATCTCTCGTACTTTGTGTGACAATTTTTGTGTGTGAAACCTACTATTTTAATGCATATCGTGCCGTCAATATGATAAAATCATACAATGACAATGATTGCACGCTTATAAAATATCAGGTACAGAATAGTTGCGTCAAACACAAGAGTAGAGGCAAACGTGGCAGAAAGAGGTTCTCACGTCAGTTTCATTGCCCCACCAGACTTTTACCATCCTCCTACCTCGCACTGACAGACCTTGGTCCGAGGGAAGAGTGGCGTTACATGGATTTACATTCGCCCAAAAAAGAACTTTGAAAATTAGACCGGATGGAGAGACTGAGATTTTTTTCGCATGCTCTTCTCTGCCAAAAGTCGATAAAATTTTCAAAGAAACGAACACAAACGCGAAATGTTTTCTCCAAGATAGACAATCTCCGCGAGTGATCGTTGGATGTTGGAAACATCTAACAAGGGATAAGTGTCATCTTATTTGGGGCTAGTACTTCATATGGAATTGAGACATACCTAGGTATCTCAAATTCAAAATTGTTCGTGAAAATATTTTATACTCTCCCCTTCTTTAAAGAAAGAAAGGAATTCCTTCAAATATGTCGGTGACCGCTTCCTAGTTATTTTACGTGTTTTCCATTTTGCACTCGTCGGCGAGTCGCAAGAACTACGTTCATCCGATATTCTTCAGAAAATAAAGCCACTACTTAATTATTTTAAGGATATAATGGATGAATATGAACTATACTATCTGTCGAGAGAATTAAGTATTGACGAGTCAATTATTTTTTTGGAGGAGGCGTTGGATTTTCGGCAATATATGAAGGCAAAGAGGCATAAGTTTGGTGTAAAGCTGTATATGTTAGCCAAACCATCCGAACTCATTGTAAAAATTTTAGTTTTTACTGGAGCAGGAAGAATAGCCGAAGGTGGACTTGGGCACGCAGGCTGCTTTCTTCATAAAATTTCTCACACATTGGGAGGAGTACCCCGTATTACCCCGAAGAAGACCTAACGTTGAGATAAAAGTGGTCCTCAATATTGTTCCAATTTGGCTGCTGAACAGTTTCCAGTTGCATAAAATGTATTCAAAGGGGGAGACATTAATCTTCAAATTTTTAGACTGAGTGTAAATAGCAAACTCGTTGACTTCTATCAGAAACGAGAAAACGTCTTGGCTCCCAAAATAAATACGTTCTCATTGGTTTTTCCATTTCCCCAAGTTCAACCCCATGATTTCCGAAGGTGATAGAAGAACAAAAAAGTATTGCCGGCTTTGCAAAAACACTGGTAAACGTAGGCTGACTGCTATCCTGATTGCCCGGAAAATTCTCCTCTATGCCTAAACAATTGCTTCAAGAAGTTTCGTGGGTTATGGACATATGTAGTTGGTTTAGAGTGAATTTTTAACTGGTGCCAGAGGGCCATATTTTATTTTGATTTCAGTTTTTTCACTTACTTTTGAATAACTCTTGTATAATGATACGATTTAAATTGGTATTATAAGCAAAAGGGATGTTTCATGCATTCATACATGTGTCTTGAAATGTTTACAAATTTTAAGTACCAAAATTTTTCTTTTGAAAATATTAATGTCAAAAAATATATAAATTTCAGGAATTAACATATTTTTCAATTCCTTTACGTATTTTCGCCAGATGAATGAACAGTAATATAACTCTCTTTAATGCACAAGTCGTCAATAATTGTCGGAAGAATTACACAACACCGCGGAGAAGTGAACGATACATTTGAGAAGGGAAGGCATGAAGGCTAGGAAAAAAGGCTATCAAAGGCAAAAAACTTAGCTTTTTTCACTGGCAAGGTCCCCCTTCTAATTGTGTACAAGTGACAAAGAGCTAGATAAAGACCCTGACGTGCAAAGAGTGCAGCACCAGAGCTAAACATGGTTTATGTAAGAAATATTTGGCAGAAAAAAACGTAAGATAAGAAGTAAGAGGTTAGGCTTTCCCTGAATGGTACCTGATACTAATTAGAATTCGTAGCAATCATCGAAAAGCTCAAATCCCAAATATATGGTGCACAAAAATTTTTCATTGATGGAATAGAGAAATCATAAATTGTGTGTTGCAGGGTTGCATACCTACGAGTCTTCTGATACTGCGGACCACGTCTATAGACGTGCAAAATTATTTGTTTAATTTCGCCATATAAATAACTGAAAATAAAAAATATGTGATACTCGCTGTATATTAGATCAAATTTGAAACACATTGGCGAGGAAAAAAAACTCCGCATTTTGGGGTCATTCAGCATTAAGAAAACCGCAGTCAAAGTGTTAAATGTGCATTTCGTTCGTCTTTTGTCATGACGGCACCATCCCTGATCCTTACCCAAGGTGAGTAAAGTGAAGTCTCCTTTTACTCACCTTGATCCTTACCTGCCTTACTATATATGGTCATTTCGACCATGTTTTGTCACGTGACCTCAATAAACCAAGATGGCGGCCGTGACGGCATCAAATCCAAGATGGCGGTCTTGACGTCATTGATCCAGTACCACCAAAGCCCTACTACTTATATGTGTAAACCCAAAAGATTTTTTGTTTTTATTTCTTCCCCGCACAAGTAACCATAAAGTTCCACGTGAATTTGAAACTTGTGTTGCACGGAGAGGTATCTTTGGCACTCCATCAACAGGTGTTGAACCCTGACAATGAGTGCAGAATTGCATTCTCTGCATTGGGCGTAATCTTAAAAAGAGGGTGGCGACAGAGGCCGGTTCCAATCCAAGTATATCCCCTCAGTAAACGCGCACTTTTTACATTGTTCTAATCAATCTGTTGTTTATCCATGCACTATCTGTGAAATTGTATGACGCCGAATGATGTTTTGCAAAATGTTGTAATTGTGGTCATGGTTTGTGAATAATACAATGCTGTGAAATGAACATTATTGTTTTTTTAATGAACATTGTTTCACTGTTTATTTTTTGGTGCGAATCATTTAGTTCTAGAATTCGTTGCCAGCATCGGGTTTTGCAAGACGGTTTGGGAAGTGAAATAATAAGAGTTGGTCACATATTGATATTATTAAATATGATCCCGTTTTTCTGCTTATAATTTTCGTAGGTGTCATATCGAAATCATATATTTTCTCAAATTACAGCGTGTTGATGCTATATGTTTAAGTCGCGGTGTACATCCCTCTACTTTTGAGGGGGCGTAGCACTCTTGCTTCGGGAGGATACGACCGCAATAACTAATTTCTCAAGTGCAATGAGGTCTTTGTTTGAAAGCCTTAGCTTACTCAAATGCTCTCCGCTTGCATTTTCAGCAGAATTGCTTGATAAATGCGTCTGTTTGCCTGGCATATTTATTTCGGGCTCAACATTGCCTTCACTTTTACTTGTGAATCATTATGATTCCCGCCGAACACAGCGCTACGACAAATGGTGGCGCTGCGAGGCGGATTCTTTTTGTAACTGGAGCCTCTCCGGCGCTTCGGATCAAAGCTATTGCATTGCGTTCGGCATCCATACTCTACTCTCCTTGCATCCTTCATTTTCGTTATTCATTTACTGCTATTGGAACGCCATCATGCGAAACGCATCGTTACTTATAAATCTGAGGTAGTAGCTTTGGGCAATTTTGGCAGTGGTAGGCGTTTTAGTTGATCACTGTATGCATTAAATGTGAAAAACGCCGCAATCCATACCGTTTGTTCAATTTTCAGTGTGAGAAACGTGGTTATTTTTCAATTCCACGGAAGGATTCCGATAAAAACCCCCGCCGGGGTGTATTACTTAAGCTAGTGATGGGCATCGTTGTTCACTGATTCATTAGACTTGAGGTAAGTATTTTTTATACTGAGTATATCCTTTGTAGTGATTATATTTCGTTTTATTTTGAATACTTGGTTAGGTCAGCTGCTCCTATAGTTGCTCGCCGACAGTCTTGTGTGGAAAGTTTTATGGATGTTTCATTTCGTTTCTGTATATCGTGCATGATATAGTTTTTCACATTTGTGAAGAGAAGTAGCAAGTTTGTGAATTTTTCCTTTTCGATTTTCCATTTTTCCAGTGTAGAGAATATTTTTCTTTCCATTGTGTTTTATCATCCATTTAGTTGTACCGGCAAGGGTTCCTTAGTCATAAGTTAACTCCCACTTAGATTTAAGGAACGCGGAATTGTGATTTTGTGTTCCGTGTCGTTTAGAGATGCTTATTCCAGGTACTTAGTGGAATTTTCTCTTGCATTCAGGGTAAGCATTATGCCTGTAGTATCCTAAATCATGTATCTGTGATGTAGGGGCTGATTAGAAAACGTTTCTTTAAAAGAAATAACTTGTCAACTTATTGGGATCTGTGTCCTTTCTCTTTAGCTTCTATTTTAACATGGCTTACCATTATTTGGAATTGAAGATTTGTGTGTCCTGTCGTAATATCGGACTATTGCGACATCGTTGCGGTTCAATACCTATCTATTAAAACATCATCGTGTGATCAGGACTATATTGCACTTAATCAAGAGAATTTGTTGCGCGGATCTGTGATACAGTCACGGGAGATCGATGGACATGTACTTCTCAATGGCAGCTCATCTGCCTTTAGTTTTGCTGATATCGGTACCATTAGTTGCTGCTTCTGGTGCTGTTATTTGATTAATTAGATTTATAGTTAGGTTATGGCATTACATGTACAGTCCCCGACAAAAAATTCCACCACTTGGTGCTCTGAGCCGGCAACACAACCTTTATGAGCCATCTTTTAGCTAATACCACATCTTAACATATGTTTAGACTGTTTTTACTTTGTCCATTTATATTTGGTTGCATAGTTGACACCTGTTGGAACATGCTTTCTTTGTGTTCTCAGTCAGCTCATTCTATTCACTTGTCTGATATGGGTTTTCCGGAGCTGGAAAGAATGAGCTTGCTTCTAGTGTGTCCACCTCCATTTGGTTACTCGACTCAAAGGAATAAAAGCCTTCTCAGTAGTATACCCACAAACCGAGTATGTAAAAAGTAAAGGGTCCCAGTTTCTGAGCATTAAACGCTAAGCACATCCACCTGGAGCAGTGATTCCCTACGATTTATGTTGGCGGCACACTTTCAGACTGAGGTAAAAATCTTGGGGCATCCTTCTCAAATATTTTTTCTTTCAATTGGACTTCCCTCTCCATTACCAAGGATGGTAAACATTACAGAAAGTAGTCCTTCAGTTGGAAGAAGTGTTTTTCATTCCTTTCAACATCTCTTGGGCGTGAGAGTAGACAGTGGGGTCGTTTACCATATTTTTTTTATTGCCGAATATGATAGAATTTGTAAAATAAAAAGACCCGTATTTTCCCGATTTTTGATCCGTCAATTATTTCTCGAGTTATAGGCGTCGAAAAACTGATGTTTTTGACCCTTTCGGAAAAGTGGGTATGGTGCAACCTCTGACGTATTTCGACTTTGTCCCATCACAACTGAGCCCGCGAAGCTACTTCCCCTTTTCGCAAAGGGGGGGACACAGCTGACTCTGCCAACCGGAGCAGTTACAACAGCATCTGTGCGAGTAGACCTTCCGAGAATCCCCCTCCACTCCCTTCCCTTCCCCTAAAAAGCAGTCAAGGATGGGAGGAAAGTGACGTCAATGTTATCACAGCAGCATTTTCGGTGGGCGTCACCTTTTGCTTATTTTAATTTTATGATTTATGAGTGAATGGTTGTGGTTAGAAGATTAATTTTTTCATTAAATTTCTTTTATCATTTCCATCTAACAATTTCGTGTACAAAATTGCGATTTCGGTTCCGAGTAAATGCCCCCATTCTGAAGTTGGTCCTCAAAAACATTTTTCATTTTCCCGCAATAATCTCGTGGCCCCCCAAACTGTTTTCCTGGCACTTTTGAAGTGCCACGGCATGCTGGTTGGGAACCACTGGTCTAGAGGGAGACAAGAATAAAAACAGAATTGATGATGTCACTGTTGACACCAAGGAGGAGGAATGAAATTGTTGGAGGTTGGTGAGGGAAATTTCGTGAGAGATCAAGTGATATGCCCAGGTTACTGTTTTAAATATAATGAAGCAGTAGACGGGGTAGTTTTTATGGAGAGGAGAGACTGTTCTTTGTGACTTTTTTCACAGAAATCTACTAAAAGATAAATATTACAAAAATGTTATTTTAAATAGATAAAATATTGGCTCAGCATTTATTTCGGGATTGCTCCACGTGTATTGACTTCGCTTGACAACAGTTTCGCTGATATCCCAGCTGGCGTCTTCAGGTCGAGTGCTGTAGATAAAATTTTGACATTCAAATCTCAAATGTGGTTCTTATTAAGTAAATGCTGAGCAATATTATTTCCGCTATTGTAATTGTAAGTAAACACTTTAAAGTGTTCATTAATCAGTCCGTCAACATTTCTCAGTGTCTTTCCAATGTTTACCCCATCACATTCACTACATGGAAAATAAAAGAGTGAAACTTTGTTGGGTTCACTTCATATTCGAATAGGCACGACCCGGGTTTCATAGCGTAGTTACATCTTCAGGTGAGTGATCATGCATACTGATCTTCTTTGTATACAGCAAGTTGGGTGCGACAGTGAGGACATGTATCTGTCGGAAGGGAGTGGGATGAGAAGGGATGGAGGGGGAAGGTTAGGTTGGGTAGAAGAGGGATTTCGCTGCATTGATGGGTCTTCGACCAGCGGGGGGTGGAGTGAAACTAGGGGCTAAGGAAGGTTGAGGTAACTTTTTGTCATTGGGCGGAAAGCATTCTTTCCTGTAAATGAAAATATTTTTGAGCGCCACTCACGGAATGGATGCCACATAAACACTTTACTTTGGTAAAATATTTAATTTTTTTCTTAATGGACATAGGTAACGGTAAATAAATAATTTTCTAAGCAGATTTCCCTCCCAAAATGTCTTTTACCCTTTGAGGCACCATTTGTTCACCTATGTTTTAACCTCGCCTTACCCTCCTTCTTCGAGATGTTACCAAGGGCCCATACTTCCCTAATGCACATTGCTTCCTCCAAAATCTCCGTCTTCCCTGGGAAACCAAAACCTTTGGATGCAGCGTTGTGAAATGGTCTCTGGTGAGAGAGGCCTTGTGTAAGTGGCTAGGCCAAGGTGGTAATTGGTGCAGCTTTCAGCAAAGAGAACTTCCTGCCTGGGAGGCGAATAACTGAGAGGGGATTAAACGGTTCTCCATGGGCTGCAGCCTGAGGTGGCGTAGTGCCAGCTTGCCAGCGGTATTCTTTGAAGATTTCTTATTGCTGGCTGAAATCTGTCAACTCATCCACTGATATTCTGCCTTCAGGAGAAATTAAGTAGAGCCATCTGATTCTGTGAGCTAGAGAAACGACCTTTCTGTCATTGATTACCCTGTGTAGTTCATGCTTTGATTTAAATTCAAGACCATTTTCATCCAGTTGGGATATTAAAATGTCTCAAAAATGTGGGATATACAGCATGTCATCTTGTTCAATGCCTTTCCCTTCAATCACTGCCTAAATGGAAATCACAACTATGCCTTTGATTCTGAAATATTTTCACTTCGTTATAAAATTCGATTTTCCAGCATGTAGTGCAGCTGTGAACATTAAGAACCATCTTGGAGACAGAATTTGATATAAGTCCGTGGTGGAAAGAGATAAGACATCAATATGGAGCAGTTCCTCAAGAAAGGCTGTTGGGGGACCTTCCTGGAATGTCGTGTTCCACGGGGGAGGGCTTCAAGTGGCAATCGGGTGGCTCTCCAAGAAAGTAGCCCCCTCCTTTTGATATTGCTGCTAGGAGGGCCTCAAAGATGCCTTGGCTCTGAGCGGAGGTGTCGTCCATCCGGTGCTAAGCTCCAGTTGCCATTTGCACCCTTAATTAGTCTATGACAACCAGTTTTCCACTATTATTCTTTTATAATGAAAATGTTCCAATATTTATTCAGGGTTTTCTGCCTTTATTTGATGGTAGAAAATACTTTGCTCATAAAATACATTGATATTGATGATGATTATAATCAGTGATAATGTATCAGTTGATGATGGGTGATATTGGAAATTAAACTTGAACTCTTTTTTGAAAATCAGAGAAGTTAAAGAGTTGTGGTCTACTAACAGTTATGGCATTGAATAGGTGTTTATGCAGAAGTACGAAAAGGGTGAAGGGATATAATAAGAGGGGTAGTTGGAAGAGGGTTGGTGGTGAGAAACAGCGGATAGTGGGATTCATAGGCAGCGCAATGTTCTGGGGGTGTCTTTTGTTTTGGGTCTCAGTGAATCGTTCGTGGGAAAAGAGAAGGATTAATAATGGCACTTTTTGGCATGTTGAGACGAGCCGGATTTCCATCTTATTTGCATTCTGGTTTGTGATTTCCCATTTTGACGTGCATGCTGGGCTCTTCAGAATTATTTTCTTTTTAATGTTAGGTACATCCTAGTGCGTATTTGGACATGAATTCTCCTTTCAAGTTTTTTTGTGACTTGGGAATATCTATTGTGAATAGTTGCTTGTACACGCAAAGAATGTCAAACGATGGTCTGCTGTCGTTCATAGAGTCAAGATGCAGTCTTGGAACCAGTGGGGGGGAGGTGGTGGTGGTGTGTACAACTATCAAACCACGTCCACTCCTGCGGCAGCGGCGGCGACGACGACACCCACAGGTGCTGACGTGCAGAACTACAACTCGGGATACCAGTATTACAGCACCCCTGGATCCACTGACACTTCACAAGTGGTATTATGATTTGGGGTTTTGAATTATTTGTGATATTACCTCTCATTCCAATTTTCCTTTTTCCAACTATGTGGAGAAGTGTGGACTGGCTGGATTGAATTAATATTATTCCAGCATTCTAAATTTTAGATAAAAGTTAGAATGCTGAAATAATTTTTCCTAAAATCCTGTACTTGATCTAAAATGTAAATGTTATCATTTCCTTGAATCCCAAGCATAATTTCAAAGCCAAATCTTTATTTTATCCAAAGTCTTATGTTTTATTTTGAATCATATATTTAATTTTACACAACCGTTGAATTAAACACTCCTACTATAAGTATCGAACAATTTATTTCTCTAACTTTTTAATTTGAAAAAATGAACATTCTGGATTAAGCCGATATCTTCTTTCATCAGAAATAATCCCAGCCGTGCTTTTTGCACACTCATTACCACACCCCGCATCATACCTTGCTCTCTTGAGCTCCAAATGGGACAACAAGCAATTTAGCAATATGACGGACTAACAACAGGAAAAATGTTGAGTCAAATTGTCATCTCTCTCACGTAACCTCTCTAAAAGGACTAAAAAGTTATAAATGGGCCAAAGAAAGTGGGATTTATTGCAATTTGCAAGACTGCTAGGCATGTCGTCCCTATGATATATCCCTGCTAGATTTAGTACCATACATGCACCTCTTGTGGAATATTCTCTTGATATTCAATTATAATCATTATTGTTGCATGCAAGGTCACAAGCAAAACCAGTTGTAAGTTCCAAATTGAATTTCATCAAGTGACGCAACATATCTTCTACTGTAATGACTTCTAGTGATTGCTGCATAATCTTTGTGATAATAATGCATAACTGCTCCGCTACTATTGTATTCTTTTGTTAAATGAAGTCTGGTTTCAGATTTAACGAATTACTTTTCCCAGCCATGAAGTTGACCCTTGAAGTGAACTGAATTTGGAGCAACAGAAGTGGGAGGAGAAACACAAAAAACCAATGGAAAGCATAACTTCCCTGATGCATTTTTTTTTTCAAAATTACCCGATTTTTCCTCTGAATATAGGTCCCCAATTTTTGGCCGATATCTTTGTGGGAAAGTCTTGGGGGGATTATGTTCGAGCTCAAGGCACCTAATGTCTGTTGTAAAATTCCATCCCCTGAGTTTGAAGGCAAATATCTCAAAATTGTCTATTTCAATTTTATAATAAAGTATATTGAACTAAAGTGTGTTTATTAATGTCAGAAATATATTTTGAAGTTTGTTATATTAATTAATTTGTACCGAGAAAGCTAAAAAGGCCGGATTTTTTTTCAAGTTCCGGGATCATGTTCAACTTTGATGCCCACTTGAGAATAAACAAGAAAAGCCACTTCTCTTTTCTTCACATAAGTTATGGAACATATATTTATCTTAGACTGTGCAAAGTTTAAAATAGATTACTCAGTTAACAATTACGTTACGACAAATTTTAAAAACATGCACAATCTCAGCTTTCAGAAGTCGAAAATTTTGTTTGTTTTGACAGTATTCTTCAGGTTTGAAAACTAAGCAAGTGTGAAATGACTTAACAAATTGGGAGAATTAGATTTGCTTTCAATGTGTATACATTTATTTCTGAAACGAAGCTCCACTTGACAGGACTTTCGGCCAGGAGAGATAAGCTGCTCGAGGTTGCCAAGTTGTAAGCTACCGTAGGTACCGCATGCACCAAACACCACGCCAGAAAATTTCTCTAGTATGCACAGGAAAAATATCCTTGTTTATGCTTGAATAAAAGTTTACAATTTGCAGTATTCACCAAAATAAAATCAGTGATAAGAGAGAGAGCTTTTGTCCCCACATTTCTCGGCATCTTGACGAAAGAATCAAGTTGCATTTTAAATTATCCTCAACTCAGTCTCCAAAAACTTTGCGTGAGGTGGCATAGTAACGGTAAGCTTCCAAAGATACCGCCCGTTCTTAAACTGACACTGACTTGCATTCTTAAAGTTACTTTACAGATACTTTTTTCTTATATTGTCGAGTCCTCATGACTCATTCAAGGCGATGGGCGAGGTGCTTGCTGCAGAAGATTCCACACGTGCCCTATTTTTCTCTTTCAGGCATGTTCTGGGCATTGGAACGTGCTTTTATAGCAAGAAATAAATGTAAATATTGGAGAAAGGTCCAAATGGTGATTTCTGGAACGGAAAGCATGCGGGACTGATAATAAAGCAGTCTGACAAATTCATCAATAACAAAAATACTAATGAACGTAATAGTATTTAACTTCGTATGACTATTAACAAAGCCCTTAGCTGCAGCGTATGGCAAGGAAAGTTTGATATCCGAATCTGTGTTCCTCTTACGATGCCCCAAATTTGGTGGATCCATCTGGTACCCAAAAATATTAGCTAAAAATCTGTTCTTAAACACATGCTTCAGTAAATAAGTTATTAATATTTTAATAGCATCAGTATGTAAATAAATATTTTATGTACAGTAAAACCTCTCGTTAGCAGATAATAGGAATTGATTATGGAGATGCCTACAGTCGAGTCATTAAAAGGAAGTCTTCGTTTGTTGTGGAGGCTCTTGCAGTAGAAAATGAATGGGAAATAAAGCATTTAGATGTTGCTAATGCTTATTTGCATAGTAATCGTGATGAGTGTGTTTACATGGAACAACCCGAGGGTTTTGTTGAGAAAGGAAGTAATTTTGTTTGTAAGCTGATTTTCGTATTTATAGTCTTCATCAATCTGGAAAGCATTGGAATTCTCATGCTGACCTATGGCCTAAGAAATTAGAATTGAAACAATGTTCAACTGATCCTTATGTGTATATACAACAAGATTTAATTGTTGGTTTGTATGTTGACGACCTAACAGTGATAGGATGGAGTTTGTAAATTTACCGGGAAATTGTCGAAAATGTTAGAGATTAGGGATCTTGATTGGGTAACCAATAGACTGGCACTACATGTAACCCAGAATCAAGTGACCAGTATCAATACAGTAAGAAGATTTTAAAAGAACTTAATATGCATGAGGTTAAAGGGTCTGTTACTCCATTACAGATCAAATGTGAAAACGATTCAAGTAAGGATATTGGGAGTTTTGGTGAACACGTATACAGGCAAGCCATGGGCTGTCTATTATGTTTGTCGACTGGTACTAGACCAGATCTAGCTTTTGCAGTTGGAAAGCAAAGTCAGTTTTGCAGATGTCCTAGCAGGAAAAATTGGAATAATGTCAAGCACATTATGCGTTATCTCAATGCTACTTCAGAGAAGAGGCTGAGTTATCGCAAGTCAGGTGAACCTGTGATGCCGAATGGGGTAGTGAGAAATCAGATAGAAGATCAATCAGTGGTTTTGATATGCTATTACAGTAGAAACTCGAAAATACGAACTTCGAAATTACGAAATTTTGATTTTACGAAGCAAAATCTTCGGTCCCGACCAAAAGGGTATCCAAGTGTATGTAACAGTATGCGATATTACGAAATAACGAAGTTTTAAAATTACGAACCTCGGATCTTGGTCCCGACGTGAAAAAGTTACTCGTTTATACGAATAGTGATGGATCACAGTAACGTTTTCCGGCGCTCCTTTTCAGAGTTAAACATCTAATTAATCATCGTCGCCGAATACATTATGCACTGAATGTATTACCTGAACGATATCTCATTTTTCAATGCTACAATAGTAAAGTTGTGGTTTCGCTGGGGCATCCCGCGGCCGCCTGAGGCGTCCGCGTCCAGCAGCCGGAAGTCACTGCCGTACTCATCCAATCTATATCAAATGGGTTCGGTTTCACTGATACGTCTCGGCCGTCGTGTTCGACGGCTGATGCCCGACGTCTGCATTTCGACTGTTTCGAGAGCAGTCGAGACGCGGACGCCTAGTCGGGCATTACAATTTTCGGTGATTTTTCTGCTCTCCTCTCTGCGAATTTTATGTTACGCGTCCTTTCCAGCTCTTTTTTGTAAAACTACTTGCAACATTGGTCGTCTTTTCTTCGCCTTCCAGCAAAACTAAATCGTCACCATCCATTTAAGCGTAAAATCAACTCACTCTCAGGAAACACAACCCGATAATAAATTTGTAATTAAACTAAATACGCATTCTCCCACATCGCCCAGGCTCGGAAACAGGATGTAGACGCCTGAATGAAACCACCCGGCCGCGTCATCCAGCCGCGACGTCCAGACGCGACAGTTGGACGTGGCCGCTGGACGCCTCATTGAGCGTTTTGATGCAGTCATCGAGCAAGGCTCTTCATACGCATTTCCCTTTCCTTCTTCTACCGCCAACAGCAAAGAAAATCAGAGAAAGTATGAGTTCGCATGGTTCACAGGGCCACTTAGTTTAACGCACATTAATTCTAAAGGAAGACTAGTTCTGGGCGCATGCATAATCAATGGGAAAATATGCTCAAGCACCCATTATATATTTATATCGGAAAATGGTGTACCCTCCTCCCCTTTCACTCCAACATAGCGATCGAAGAAATATCCTAAAAGAGAGATGCGTCCCTGCAGATCGATAAAGAAACTTTTAAGTGTTTTGTAGCTTAATCCTTATTAGAGATATAAACAAGAAGAGGAAAAGTAGAACCATCCTATGAGATGCCGAAAGTCACGCCGTCGGAGAAGGAGCAGAAAGCCTCGTCAGCATCCTAGCCCAATTGGAGGCGCTTTCATCTCTTCCTTGTGCTATCGGACGACACCCCCCCGGAGGACATCGGGGGTGGGAGTTAGTTGGTACCTAGCCAGTGCGGAAGCAAGAAACGAATTGGCCAGGATCATTAGGTAGGGGCGTTGAGGAAAGGAGTTTCGAGTGTTTTAACGGTCATGGACATGGAACCATCACAACCAAAGAGAAAGAGAAGGGGAATATCGTTGGAGGAGAAGGTGAAAATAATTTAACAATGACAGAGAAAATGACAAATTCCACTAGTAGATTTGTTTACGGTACAACTAGTTTCAGCGCTCTGCGAATAAATCTACTAGTGGAATATACGTTGTCATTTTCTCTGTCATTATGGATTTCCACATTGTTAAGCCTGAATCTTTTGAACTTATAATTCAACAAGTTGAATCAAATAAGTTAAGTAAAAGTGCTTTTTCTCTCTCACTTGCGGCTAACCTATCCCTCCCACACTGGCTATATTTCCCCTTCAAGTGACCCTCCGTGTCCCCCCTTCCCGCTCTATGAGTGGGCACGAGCCATCCCCCTCACACCCAAACCCCCCGTGCCCGCCCTCCAGGATATCAGGCCCCTTCGAGTGCCCCTCCGTCCCACCCCCTCAATGCTAGGCTTGCATGAGATGCCCCACGCTGACTTTGCAGGCACCCCATACCAGCTCTTGGGCCCTTTAAGAAGTTCCCTCCCCAATCTCAAGGAATCTGTGCACGCCGATGGGTCTAACTCAGCGTAAATATTGTTTTGCGGGCATATCTTGATTCATGGTAAAAGCTCCACTCGCCAGAGTCATGTCTTCGCTCGCCGCCGACGAAGCAAATTGAGGTAAGGGAGGAGGAAGATAAGATGCGACTATTCGGCGTAAAGCTGATGATTCATTCGAGGTTTATTCTTCGCGCGCAGCCCTTGTCCTTGAATCCCAGGTGGATCACCCTCACAACAGACCATGGGCCTCGCAGCTGTTTTTGTGAGCGGGCGAATGGAGTAACCCCCACCCACAGCAAGGGGGAAAGGAGGGAAAGAAGGCAGCTTCCAGCTTGATGCGTGGCCTGACCTGGAGCTGCAATGCTTGGACGCAAGTCTCCTTGCTTGATCGTAAGCAAAGGAAAAACGATTAGCAAAAATATCCCACATTTCAATTCAATAGCGAATGTTTAAAAGAATTCTGATATATAATGAATGAAGAGCAGGCAGGCAGACCTAATCTGAATAGAACCACAACTGAAGCTTTCGTGTAGTAGAGTGAAAAACGAAAATTATCGATTTGTAATGTTAGCATCGTTAGTTGCCGATGAAGTGTAAAAGGAACTATCTCACCTTCACCGTTGAAGTGCGTGGTTTGTACACCCTAGTTCTGAAAGGAGGTACACAGCTGGACTCTTCTATAAGCTCTTCGTTCAGCTCTATCATCTCGGAAATAACCACGCACAAATAAGCTGAATCCAAGGGAGAAAAACGATTGTTATTTCGGGAAATTAATGGGCTTATTATTTATACAAAATACATAACGTGTATCCATCGCATAGCATCCGCGAGAGAATCTTATTTCCACTGTCGTAGCTTAACGTAGGTAGATACATATATTATGCCTGACGCGGAGAAAGGACCATCTTCTAACGAAATTTTATTCCTCTAATTTCAATATCCGGTGCCAATGATCGCGCAAGTCGCACACTTCCTTATTGTATGCACCAATCAGTATTACTGATGAGTAAACATCGCTCACGCTTCAGTTAAAGAGTTCTCCGGTTAGGAAATAATATAGAAAAATGCGCTATGAAGCGTCATAGGCTTATTCCAAACTGCACAAAAATTTTGCAAAGACTCTTCATTGCCTAATCATTCATTGGAAAAAAAGAACGGCAAGTTAGTTGTCGCGATGTAAATTTCCGCGGGGCTTAGATGGGAGTTTAATTCTTCTGAGTTTCGGGATTTCCGCCGTGAAAAGATGGAACGATGTGGTGGAAATCACGAAAATGGGAAGAATCAACCTCCGACAAATTAGTTGCGTTAAACTGTTTGCACCTTGTGGGCATGAACACACATTTAAGTATACTTTTATGAATTATAACTTCGTAAATCATGCAAGTACGTCGCGAGAGTTCATCTTAATTTAAGGAAACGAAAAAGAGCTTCATCGCGATGTTTTTAAAGATACTCGTTGATACGAAATTTGATATTACGAAGTGCCGGTTTTTCCGGTCCCGTCGACTTCGTAATTTCGAGTTTCTACTGTAGCAGGAGCTGGCATAATTTGGCAAATCAGAAAACTGTGGCACTATCCTCGGTGGAAGCTGAGTATCAGTGAGTGTGGTGGTTAAGGAAGTTATCTGGTTAAAAGTTTTTCTTAAAGGTTAAAAAGAGTTAAGTCAAGAAAGATATATTAGGAAGCCCTGTTTAATCAACTGTGACAATCAAGGTGCTATTTGTATTGCTAAGAACAATATTGCTTCCGATCACACTAAGCATATTGATATTCGTTATCATTTTGTAGAAGAAAAGGTAATGAATGAAGATATTTGCTTTCATTATGTAGATTCAAAGAGTAATCTATCAGATTTTTTTACTAAAATTGTACATGAACCTAAGCATAAGGAAATATGTAATAAGATAGGACTAAAAAAATTCAATGAATTTGTTTCCAATATTGTATGTAATTAGAATTTAACTGTTGTTAATTGTCTTTAAATGCCCGAAGTGTTAATATGCCGGTCATTTATTGATTGGATGTTGCTTATAAACATCTTGTATTTGTTAAGTTTATAAGATATGAAATTTGTTGACTTGCAACTATAGTCACCTGTGTGAGACTGTGCCATTTTTCAAATACAGTAATAAAGGTGATAAAAAAAACAGGATACTAAAGAAGATACTAATGGCATTTTAGTCAAAAGTTACAGGAGATGGGAGGAACGCCGGGGATTTTAAACTGCCAGCAATGATAATCGCAAAACCTCTGTTTCTATTTCCCCAATCGAAATACAATTTCACCCACAAGCTTCGGATTTCTTTTGCCATTGTCACCTTTACAAATAATATGTATTGTGAATTTTGACCATAAAAATAATGAAATAGTAGTTTCACGATGTATAATATTAAATAATCCAAAAGGTCGTATACAGTTCGTTAGGCAGCTGTGTTTGACTCAAGTGATGTCATAGAAAGAATGGAATTTACTTTTAAAAGAACTCAGCAAGTAAAATGAACTACTAGGTATTCCATATGTACTTTACCTGATGAAAAAACCGCGGAGCCAGGCAATTAGCCATGCACCATCATGTAAAAACACCATGGTCCCGACGGCCAATTATTTCCCTCTTCAATAATAGGTAGTTATTTATAATGCAATTATTCAGTAAGTAGTACAAGAAACTACTGAATACATTCATGATGTCACTTAGCAAATACTGTTTAAAACACAAGGTATTTTTATTCGATTAGTCCTGCTTCTTGGATACGACAAGAAAAGCCCCTGAAAACAATGGAGGTATACAGCCCACCAATTCACGAGCACTAGAAAATTTGGGTTCCTTGAATTTCATTAATGGTGTATAAATAAAATTATAAATACCATAAATATTTTAATACCATCAGTAAACTTAAAAATAAACAAGCTTTAATTTGATATGCTTCAATTTCGATCGCAATAGCCATCTTTGAGATATTGGTCTTCAAACTTACGAGTGACGGAAATGTTGTAACGGATAGTAGGCATCCTGATAGGGCATTACGGATGATATATCATGTTAAAATTATAATTTTTACAATTCCATTTTTTTTATTTCCTAGTTAGGATTATAAATCAGGTCAATAATTGCCAATTTCCTAGTCACAGCTAATCTATAATAAATTTTTGATTAAATATTTTTCCTTAGAAATCGAAAACTTTAATCCACAGGACTACACTAAATTCTTATCCCTGCAAATATTCATCCATGAATAAAAATTCATTGTTACAACATTATTAACTTGCGTTAATGGATATGGGAAATAACCCATGCTGATTCCGGGTGTTCGTGCATTGTGAAAATGTGGGTGATTGTCATAATTTTTACGAACTCAAATTTTATCCTGTTTAGGCAGAAATCCAATGATTTTGAAGAGATGGTGTCACTAATTGGAAGAGGAAGAAAAGTATATGTTTTAAATGAAATAGCAGACATTCAGTCTGTTTTTCTCGACGAAATGCATCTTGAAATATTATTCGGCCCCCAATACAAATATTGAAAGGCTTTTCGGGAGGCCTCACACTCCTCCTTAGAGCTGACTATTTGTCACAGGGCCCCCCCAAGGTCATTGAGGAAGGGTCTCACCCCAAACCATGGCAAGGGGCTCTCTTAAAGAGGCACGTGCCCTGATCTTGTGGTTCTTTTATGCAATGAAAGGGACAGAGCTGCACTGTCGTCAAATCTCCTTGAACTCGAGACTTAGAAAAAATCTACCTCTGAAGTGGTTACATTTAGTTTGGACGGGTGTACATTGACATCTGAGGTGAAGTGAAAATCGTTAGTATGACGAGTGGATGTCACGCCAGGACGTCCATGAACTCAGATGCACCTGAGGAAGGCAAGGCCTTGTGGCTGATGCAAAATAAGAGGAGAAACTAGAAGATCAATGGGGATACATATTCACGACATAATGGCATTAAAATACCTGCTAATGCCCATTGTCATTCGATTTTCTTAAATGTAATGGAGTGGGTGTTGCCATGGTTAGCTACTGCTTTGTTCTTCTAAGAATTAGTACTTCTTTAAAGATTTTAAATGAGGTTTTCTTGAGCCATGCACTGTCTTTTAGTTCATTTTCACTTTGCACATTATATGAAAATTATCTGTCATGGACTCACCTTGTGTGTAAATTCATATGCCAGGGCCACATAATTATATGTGTAGTGAGGTAATTAGTGTGGAAGCATTGCAAGCCAGCAGTTGTCATTTTAACAGTTTTTATGTTTTACTTTGGGGTCAATGGCAGATGCCTGCAAAACCACTACATTTTGGTGCAGGAAATAAAATGCATTAACCTAAAACATCCTATATCTTGCTTTAGGTACATAGTTGTATTTAGTTATAGTATGTGATACCGACTTTAATCAAATGTTGTAAAAACCAGACCAGACTGATTTAGCCATCTAATTTGGATGTCATCAAGGACTGGAATGAGAGCTCTCTCCTTTGTTCAGGACATGTCAGCCTACAGCCAGCAGACACAGCAGTACACGCTGCAGCAGCAACAGCAGTGGCAGCAGTGGACGCAGTGGCAGCAACAGTTCCAGCAGTGGCAGCAGCAGTATGGTGACAAGGTAATCATGCCCTGCCTCGGGGGACTTGCTCAAATTCTCCCTTCTCTATGCATGAACTTGATGGCAATTAAACACCCAAAGTATCTTAATAATGCATGCTAGTATTACTCCTCAGCAGCTGGGGAAGCAAGGTCCCAGTGGTCGTCATGTCATGAAATCCACGTACAGAATAAGAGACAGCAGCAGTTAGATGTAGAACCTGGAATGATGCAAAGGGTAGGCAAGCTAGAGAAATAAAGAAGGAGAGAGGAGACATGGAACTGCAGTGGACTAAGACTGAAGGCCGTTTTACACGGTAAATGATCATGCGAACGAAATCATGCACATGAAGTTCATGCGTCGTGTAATACGGAAATTTCCTCGCATGATCATGCGATCAAAATTAGAACATGTCTAATTTTGATCGCATGATTCCTTAAATGATCATGTGATACGAGCGCACGGCGTCCGTCTTGGTTTTATGGGCGGGTAGAAGAGGATTCAGATTAAACAAGTGCAGGACGAAATGCAATTATAATTGGTTATCGGAGCTTTTCGTGCCCATACAATTAATTGGCGTTCCCACGAACCTGCATATCCATGTTCATGGGCGTTCCCATGATGTATATATAAAATTATGTAATTCTTATGGGTATTTATATAGGCAATCACCTGGTGAAGTTTAATTAATCACGTTTTGGGCGAAGGTTGAGTTGAAAATAATATATTATGCGGGTATTCTATGATTTTGATAATTCTTATGACAAGCAAGTATAGAGTAATAAAGTATTAGGACAGATCATGAAAATTATAACCGAAAATAATACATTGAAATATCACCATCGGCACTTTTCCATTGTCTCTCACGCCATTCATGAGGATGTCACTTGTTTGTTATCACAGCTACCATGAACTGGGATAAATTAGAACAAATAGCACGTATCAAACCTTTAAATAGTACACTATCTATTCCGATAGATGCTCTTACACACTTCATGCATAATTAAACTTATTTTAAATGAGGGAACGTTACAACCATATACGGTCATGATACGATTCGCCCGTTGCTTAAAATTCTTAGCCTGACAGCCAGCCGGAAACGATTTGCAATGTGTCAATATAAATGTAAACATGTACATCAAAGGTTGAATAATGATCTCTTATCCAAGTAATTGCTTCTCTGGTCGTCATGTCCGATCTTTCTAACCATGTCTGGTGAGATTTAATATAGAATGAAATTGCTCCAGTGTCTTTCTTAATAAATTATGATAGTCCTATAGTAACAGTTCATTTTGAATCAGGCCTAGCATACCTTAACCTCTATTTCTCCTCTCCCCTTCTAGCTTTCTCTGGCAAAATTGTGGCCGCCCCCATTGTTATGGGCACTTGTAGCAGTAGATGTGAAAATTAAACCATACCGCTCCATAAATTTAGAGCTCTACTTTACTTCAATCAACTTAATTCTCAGTATCTAGAAATCTTCGTTTAATGAATATTATAATCACTAAATATACACCATACTTTATTAAATATATCACGTATATCCGAGGACGCAGATGACGTAAACAAACCATTCCGACCAATTTCGAACATTGATACAGCTGCATTGGCCGGAAATCTCCCGTGAATCGATATGTACTATTGATAGGCCTACCACTGCGCATCCTTTCTGCACATAACGTTCAAGGAATTAATTCTAATGATCATTCACCGTGTAAAACACCCTCTTTGATTACCAGACGCATGAAATCATGCAGAAAATCAAGATGAAAATCCTATAGTAAAAACTAGGCAATATTTTGAAATACAATTTTTTAGGAATTACAAACTTTGGGCTCATTCCCCAGGAACAAATGAAATTGGTTTTTATGAACCTCTGCGAAAAACTGCTTCAGCAAAACTATTTCTGACTGCGTAAACATCTAGCAAATTAGTGTTCTGCTTGTGGTGCATCAAAAATGAAATGCGTGAATAGTAGTGCATTCACTTTCACATGTGCCAGTATCTCCCCATCATTTTCCACATGTAACACTGTCACTGTCTGCCCCCAGGCAGCTTCTGCAATCCTTCGCCTGGTTCCTAAATCTCTGCTCCACTAAAATGTAGTCTATTTGGCATCTTCTACACTCTCCTAGCATTTTCCACATGTATCTTCTTCTTCGAATATGGTTTTTAAACAATGTGTTGGCAACCACTAACTTATGATGTGTGCAGAACTCTGCAGTAGTCTTTCTCCTCTTTCATTTCAATTACCCAATCCATATTTCCCTGTTATTCTTCCGTCTTGCCCTTCGCCGACAACTGCGTTCCAATCTCCTAAAATAATTAGGTTTTCTTCTCGTCTCACACAACCTCTCCTTGTGCACAACCTACTTCCCTGGTATTCAGTCCCTCAAACACATCCTCAAAGACCTATTCCCCATCCTCTCTGATAACCTTATCACCACCAATATTTTCCCCAAATGCCCGTCTCTTACCTTCAAACGTCCCCCCAACCTCTCGGGCATTCTGAGAACCACCAGACCTCTGTCCAAATCCAATCTTCTTCCAAAAACACCCCCTTCCCCCTGCAATCGCGCTAGATGCAAAACCTGTCCTATCCTTATCACCGAGCCTCTCCCTATACAATTCCTCTCTTTTCCGCTTCCCTCCATGCCTTCACTTTCCTGCACCACTGGAAATACTGTCTACCTTCTACTCTGCCAATTCTGTCCCGCTTTTTACATCGGCCTCTCCACCACCGCGCTATGCATCCGCATGAATGGTCACCGCTCTTCCTGCAATAATCCCTCCTCCCACTCTTATTCTCTTCCAGTAGCCATACATGCCTCCTCCCACGATTCCAGCTTCAACAATTGCTTCAAGGTGGGCATACTGGCCTCCCTCCCACCTTCAGCGTCTCCCCTTCAACTTAAAACGCTGGAGCATTCTCTAATTTGGCTCTTCCATGCATTCCGCAAACCAGGAATCAACAGGGCATTAAAGGAGCCGTCTGTCTTTCTTTTTTCTTCTTCTCATACTTTTTCTCATACCCTTTCCATTCCCCCTCTTCCATACCCCTCCTTTCCCTTACTTCCACCTTTCACTTGTTTCCTCGACCTGCCCCCCCCCCCCCCGTCAGTTCTCTCCTCTCCTTTGAGAAAGGTGGTAGTGGCCACCGAAATATCGGAAAAATATTTTTGTGAGTGTCCTTTTTATGTTCCTTTATACTTTTGTCACACCTGTGACCAGCTTTTTTGCAATATGTTTTATAACTTCCGTGATATCTTTTTGATCCTTAATATCAAGTGAATGATCCTTAATGTCTAGTGAAGAATATCCTTCTGAAGAGATTAGCCGATAGAAGAACTCAGTGGAGAGCTGCGTCAAACCAATCTGAGGATTGATGACTTATAATTAGTGATGGCCGGATCGGATCCGTCGGATCCAAAGATCCGCGGATCTTTCATATTTCTCGGTTCCGGATTCGGAACCAAAGACACGGAGTAAAATTGGATCCGGATAGTAGATTTAAATTTTCGCGGCTTAGCGACCGAAGTGCCCCGTGAATGGAATGTAGGTGCGGTAGATATTGACAAGAAGAGGATGTGTAACTAAGGTCACGTAATTAGATGAAAATGTTCCCGTGCAACTAGAAGCAAAATAAAGAAATATGACTTTTTTCCCCATTACCCCAGTATCGCAGGGGAAAAAAAATACATAGGGTGTCATGCGGGTAGCCTACATTCGCCGGGATCAGGCGTGCGACGAGAGCTATAAGTGTACTGTGAGAAGTTCGATCCCAATCGCAGTTTCATTTTTTCTTTCAGTCACTGCATCGAAAATGTTATCATATTCAAATTCAAACCATTACATCTGAATACTCACTTTATTATACTTTTGTTGTTTAAATTAGATTTACAAATGTACCACTCATAAATTAAGGATGGTCGGGTCGGATCCAAAGACCCACGGGTCTTTCATTTCATTCGCTACTGAAATCATATCCGAGGACAGTAAAAATTCAGATCCGGATCGGAGATTTTAACATCTCGCAATTTTAACGTGATCGATGCGCCCTGCGAATGGAATGTTCGTATGGTAGATACCAACAAGGAGACGTTAAGTAACTCGGGTCACGAAATGAGAAGAAGATTTTTTTCCGTGTCACAAACGAGGGAAACAAAATAAAAAATACTCGTCTTGACATTTTTCTCCATAAAAAATAATTAATGAAAAAAGGATGTGCAAAAAAATAACTAAGCCGAATGTCATGAAGGTCGCCTACGTTCGCCAGATTCCCGTGAACTTATGAGAGCATAGTTGTTAAAAATGAGGGCTAGTGTACTGCCAGTCTCGAGTTCGATCCTTAACACTACCAAGAATACAGCCGTGCTGTATTCCTAGGGTAATGCTAGTAGGCTGTTAAAAAAAGTAGATTATCAGAAATTTCATTCCAAATTATAAGTCAAAAAAATAATTAAATTTGGCGAAAGGAAATTATTGGAAAAAATTTATATTACAGAATTTAATCGTGGAATCATTACATTAACTTTACAGTGTATTTTTGAGTCACACATTTGTAAATCTAGTGGAAGCGATAGAAGTACAAAAAAGTCAGTATCCACACGCAAAGGTTGGAAGTGAAGGATGATAAAGTTTTTTATTCAATGGTTGAAAGAAAAATTTTAAACAGCGTAAGAATCGAACTTCATTACCTGCAGTCCACTACTCCACTCTGTTGTTGTCGGCTTACCCGAGTTTGGAGAATGCAGGCTCCCCACATGTCATTCTACTTTTTCTTGCAAGTGGAGAAAAAATCCAAAAACATTTTTTTAAATTTTGCTTCTAGTAGAATGAAAAAAGGTTAATCTCATTTCAATATCAGAGTTACACAACCTCCCCTTAGGAGTACATAATGCTCAAATTTCATTTTAAAGGTTATATTTAATAAGACAATGAAAAATTGTTAGTTTTGTGATATTCTATAATTATTTTTTCATCTTAAAAATGGAATCCCCAGATATTGCATATATGGAATCTCTTGGCCGCATTACAAATTTTTATGTTTCTAAAAAATAATTAGAAAGTGATTAAGGATTTGATTAATAATTGGAAAATAATTTCTTCATTAATGAAAATGAACTTTAAGGTTTCTTTTAACTGCACTCTAAAGAATGGTTGTACGGGTTTCAGGAATGTATTGCTTGATGAGTATGTGATAAGGAAAGTGAACTTTACATTAGAAGTAACAAGACATAGGTAGTTATATCATCCGTATATCTTGATTCAGGTAAATTTAATCCTCATAGATGATAGGAAGTTGATATTTCTATAATAAATTCACCTGTTTTTGGTAATTGTTGCTGTTTTTATGTATACCTATATTAAAAATCTAGGATTAGAAAAGGAATGAAATTCAGAAATGAGTATTTGAAACTAAGTATCTGAAACTGAGATAAAGATCCAAAACCCATACAAGGATCCGGTTCCGACAAAAAACTACTGGTACTGGTGTTGCTGGTAACTTTGTTTGCGGTCGTATTCGATGCATTCGTGGTCGTATGGTCGTATCCAGGCAAGGATCCGGTTCCGGATCCGACAAAAAGCCTGGATCCGTCCATCACTGCTTATAATGACGAATTTCTAATGCTTAAAAAAATACTTAATCTTACAGAACTTGAATTGAATACTGCAGATTTTATGATCCTTTGTATTGAGGTTGAGGTTTGTATTGTATTGAGGTTCTACGATAATATGTGCCCGATTCGTTTAATCCACCATTCCTTGATAGAGTGTGTAACTTTTTCATTCCTGGATGTAGAGTTGAACAGTGAATGTGAAGTTTCAAAATGTTTCCAAAAAAAATTCAGATTTCACCCAGAAATCAATGGTGGAACAAGTGCACAAGCGAACTATTTTTAAGTATTAGGTGTGCTGTGGTCAGAGAAAGGGATTTGGGTTGAGGGATGTAAATTGGTGCCTAAATCTTGATGATTGTAAGCAGTTGATGCGCTGGATGGCTGAAGTGCACAGCTAGAGAGGTGGTCAGTTGTTGTGCATGTTTTAGGGGATGACTTTCAAAGGTGCTAACTTGTGGCTCTTTATATTCGCATGGTGGCTGTGCCAACTACCAGTACCAGCAAGCGATACAGCAGCAGCAGCAGCCACCACCGCCAACCGTGGCCACGCAGCCAGGGGGGCAGAACAGCTCCACGTCAGCGGCGTACAATCCTGCGGTGCAGCCCCCACTGCCACCCCTGCCTCCGCCCCCAGCCGAGGGCCAGCCCGCCAACCCCCCGCTGCCCTCGGACCCCCCCCTGCCTCCCCCTGGCCAGCCACAGCCCCCCCTTCCCAGCCAGGGCCCCCCGCCGCCCCCTCCCCCATCCACGGGGCCTCCACCCGCACCCCAGCCCCCGCCCCCTCCCCCCAGCCAAGTGGTGCAGCACCAGCAGCCACCGCCTCCACTGCTGGGAGCACCGCCCCAGCACCACCACCAGCCGCCCCCTCCACCCCCCCACCACCAGGGCTACCCACCCCCGGTGGGGCAGCAGGCGCCGTTTCCTTCCCACAATTCCTACTACGGTGGTGGTGGGCACCCTTACGAGGGCGCCTCGGAGCAGTCGGCCCTCCACCAGGTGCCAGGCTACTACCCCCCTCAGCATCGCCACGAGGGGGGCTATGGGGGCCCACCGCACCAGTATTCCACGGCACCACCCTATGGAGGGGAGGGTGTGTACGAGGGTGGCTATGGGGGGAAGAAGCGGGCGCTGGGAGGAGGGGATGGCGCCCCCTATGGTGGCGACAAGAAGATGAGGGTTGACATCCCTCCCCCTGCTGTGGACAAGAGGTTTGCGCCGGAGGGCGGAGAGGGGAGCGAGGCGTGGGGGCCGTGGGAGGATGGGGCCAGGGAGCAGCCACACACCACGACAGACACGTCCAAGCCACCACCGCCTCCAGCAGCCAAGGTAGGAAGCTCTGCAGCGAGACGAATGCGTGCGCGCACAGCGCCACATCCGTCAATCCACTCCACATCCCAATCATCCCAGTTTTTGAATGCAAGTGCCGTTGAAATGATTTGCTTTTGGGGATGAGCACTGTTGGGTTCCAGCAGTGTTTCACACTGCCGTGGTGGAACTCAACTTCCTTCCTGTTCATAAAGTTTTCCTTGAAGTGCAGCACCCAAGAGGTGTATGTGATCATTGTCATTGCTTCCAGAATTGCAGTCAACTAGTTGACAGTGATTGGAGTGGAGGAACGTGGCAAGTTAAAGAGTAGTTCCATGGGCACCTGGGTTCACTTTTGGAGTGGACAACAGATAATAATAAACTCTTCCAGATATTCTTTCCATCTCTTCACTTTGTCCTCGTTTTCAATAAATATGTCTCCATTCTTGTCCCTAATGGCATTGCATCTTATACTCCGTTCTTTGAAGTGGTTCCTCGCTATCCTATGCAGTTTCCACCTTTCCAAGAGCAAGGTTGTTTTGTACATCCTCGCATAGGCTCTTCATCCATATTTCTCTAGCTTTCCTGGCTTTGCGACTTATTTCATTCCTTATTCTTTTGTAGCAAAGCTGACCTTCTTCAGTTTCCGCATTATTGTACTTTCTTCTTTCTTCAATCAAGTCTAAGACTTCCTCCGTGATTCATGGCTTCTTCTTGGCAACTTTTCTTCTTCCAAGAACTTCTTTTGCGGCTTCCTGTAGTCCACATTTAATGTGTACCCAATGCTCTTCCACTGATTTCTCATTCAGGTTCTATCCTATGTTGTTTCCCACTGGATTTTGTAATGCCAGCTGATGTTGAGCCTCATATAGTTTTTCTACTTTCCATATATTTTTCTTTGTTTTTTTTTTTTCAATTTCTTGAACTTTATATGGCATTTCATCATCACTAAATTATGGTAACTGTCTATTTCTGCCCCAGGGTAGCTTTTGCAGTCCTTCACTTGGTTTCTAAATTTCTGCTTCAGTAAAATGTAGTCTATTTGACATCATCAGTCTCCAGGAATTTTCCATGTGTGTCTTCTTCAGTTGTGATTTTTAAACAATGTTTACCGACCACTAACTGATGTTGTGTGCAGAACTCCCATCAGTCTTTCTCCTCTTTGGTTTCGGATTCCCAATCTGTATTTTCCAGTTATTCTTCCTTCTTGACAATTGCTGACTACCGCATTCCAATCTCCTAAAATAATTAGGTTTTCTTCTCGTCTTACATTGAATCCCTCCTCCCACTCTTATTCTCTTCCAGTAGCCATACATGCCTCCTCCCACGATTCCAACTTCAACAATTGCTTCAAGGTGGGCATACTGGCCTCCCTCCCACCTTCAGCGTCTCCCCTTCAACTTAAAACGCTGGAGCATTCTCTAATTTGGCTCTTCCATGCATTCCGCAAACCAGGAATCAACAGGGCATTAAAGGAGCCGTCTGTCTTTCTTTTTTCTTCTTCTCATACTTTTTCTCATACCCTTTCCATTCCCCCTCTTCCATACCCCTCCTTTCCCTTACTTCCACCTTTCACTTGTTTCCTCGACCTGCCCCCCCCCCCCCCCCGTCAGTTCTCTCCTCTCCTTTGAGAAAGGTGGTAGTGGCCACCGAAATATCGGAAAAATATTTTTGTGAGTGTCCTTTTTATGTTCCTTTATACTTTTGTCACACCTGTGACCAGCTTTTTTGCTATTTATGTTTTATAACTTGCGTGATATCTTCGTAGACGTCTTCCACTTCTTCATCTTCATAGTCCATTGTAGGCATGTAAACCTGCATCACTACGGTATCTACAGGTTTGGTTTCAATCTTTGCCATTATTATCCTTTCATTGTACTGCAGGAAGCTCTTCACACGCATTCCAGCACTCTTTCTGTGTATGATCCCTACTCCAGCATTACCATTTAATGATCCTGTGTGTATAATCCTATGGCTTCCGCTCCAAAAGTCTCCTTCTTCGGGCCACTTCATTTCACTGATTCCTAATACGTCGAGGTCCATTCTTTGCATTTCCACCTTCAGGTTCTCCAGTCTTCCACAGGTCCGAAGTGACCTCACGTTCCATGTTCCTACACTAAAAAGTGTATCACATTTGACTGATGTACTCTCTCGGGTAGTCCCCGCCCGGAGATCCGAATGGGGGACTATTTTACCTCCGGAATATTTTACTCGAGAGGGTTCCATCAAGTCTTGATAATAAAGAAAAGAGTGGAGTAGCTGCGACTCCTCGGGATAATAATGTGGTGGTTTCCCCTTGCCTTCCACATCGCAGTACAACAGCCGTTAAAGTAAATGTTACCACGCCTCTAGTGAAATGAGTGTTGCTGTACCGACCACTGTGGTCTCCACCTCATATGAAGGAGAGCTGCTGCCCTCTCCTCCGGGTGATGAGATGCGTAATTATTGGTGGCCTCCCGTCGCCAAGTAACGGCATCTTCACAGGTTCTGTATTATTTAGAGGCCTACCTTACCCAGGGATAGACCAATACCCCCTCGGAATGCCTTGTCCATGACTGCGTATTCGATGAAGAGTAAACTCACTTATCTCGCAGCTAACCTCTATATCTAGAGGTTGACCTACCATCCACAACCTGGTAGACGCACTCGGTGGTTTTAAGCTCAGCCACGAGCTTACTGAAATACATACTCAATTAACATGCCTTTGAGTAATTCATTGCAGATGATTTGCACAGTAATATGGCATTACTTTAAATTATATCACTGATGGATGCTATAGTTGAATGACAATCAGTGCAATTTTGCTGAAGATTCATCAAATTATGTTTCATTATGTTTGAAGATTCATAAAATTCAGGGCCCGTTTTTTCCAATGATGGTAAAATTTCCCATTATCGCAGTGTATGTATCTCCATTATAATTATTATCTCGATAATCTCTTGTTTGCGTTCCACCACTGTTATTATTATCTCGGTTGTATAAACCGAGATTTCTCTGAGAATGTTTAGGTTAGTAAATTTCTCATACTCCAGACCTCAACAAACAAAAGCGCCTATCTGATTTGTTATTCAATCGATTTGTAATGATTTAACTTTGAGCCTATTGTAATTAAAGGCATTTCCAATGGACCCATGAAGGTCAAAATATTAACTAAACATGCACGAAACATCTACATTATCTTCTATGTATATCTAGAAAACATCTATAATCACTTCCAAATATCATCTATATGTTTGTAAGATTTTTCAATGTCCACTTTTCCTAATTCTGCTAAACATCTCCCCTAAGATATCACTTATTGTCTTCACTTTTACGTTAAGGAGATACAGAAATAAAATACTGGAATGAACTTAAATTACATTGCATTTATTTACAGCATCTTGAAAACGTACGGTAACTGCTATTATGGGTACCTTTTAATCACTTAAAACTTAGCATTTCCTTCGTCATTGACATTGGTTTCAAGGTCGTTTTACATGGTGAATGATCATGCGAATGAATTCTATCGCGAATGAATTTAAGTGATGACCTGAAATTGCTTCCTCTTAGGGCATTTTACACGGCAAATGATCATTCGAATTAATTCCTTGAATGTTATGTGCAGAAAGGATGCACAATGTTAGGCCTGTCCATAGTACATATCGATTCACGGGAGATTTCCGACCAATGACCAATCGATGGTCGGAATGGTTTAATTATGTATTCTGCCTTGTTCAGAAGTTATACATAATAGATGAATTAAAGTATGGTGTATATTTAGTAATTATAATATTCATTATACAAAGCTTTTAGATAATGAGATTTAAGTTTAATTGAAGTGAAGTAGCGCTATTAAAAATGGATTGGTATGGTTTAATTTTCGCATACACTGCTTAATGTCCATTACAACGGTGGCAGCCACAATTTTTCCGGAGAAAACTAGGAGAAGGGAGAAATAGAGGTCGAGGTACGTTAGGCCTGATACAAATGAACTTTTTATAGGAATGTGAGGCCTATCGTCATTTATTAAGAAAGATGCTGGAGCAATTTCATACTACATTAAATCTCACCAGACGTGATTAGGAAATGATGTCTATTAATGAGTACTCTTAGTCACTTCCACAGAATTTTATTTCCCAAATGACCAGTTTCGGCTGTTACGCCATCTTCAGGTGTCAATGGTCAGATCTGTCCCAGTATACATAGTCATGGTGGATGGAGGGGGGAGGGTGGAGAGAGGGGGTAGGTAGGGTGACGAGCAGCAACGGAGACTGCTGTTAGGGAAAGTGACGTCGTTGACGAGGCAGTTGGAGTTCCTTGCCAGGCCGGTCGCCCGCTGCTCACAGGCGTCCAATTTTCGTCCTTTTTCTGAGTATTGAATGACCTCCAGGTGGAAGTCACTTTGGTGGTCCAATTCTAAAAGGTGCCAGGCGAATGCCGAAGAATAGTCTTTGTTTTGGAAGCACGTTCGGTGTTCTTTAGCCCTAATTTTAAAATTACGTCCAGTTTGGCCGATATAAAATCCTTTACAGTTCTTACATGCAAGTTTGTATACTCCACTTCTTGAAATTGGTTCAATAAAATCCTTAGAATTATTTAACAAACGGCCCAAGGTATGAGTATTGTAAAAACATGGGTTGAGAGTGATTAACCGTGATAATGCCCCAAAACTGAGTTAATAGTACTGGTGAAACAAAAAAGTCACATTAACTCGGTTAATCCAAAAATTAACTGAGTTAAACTATTATCTTCATTGGTGAAACTGGCTCTCAGTCATGTCAAAATTAATTGATACTTATACCAGGGACCCAAGTAGCTTTATGTAAAATTGTTACATCAAATTTACATAATTTCAAATGATATTTCCATAAGAATACTTAAGGAATTGGCTGGGACTGCTCCTTCATGTGAATAAAATCAAATTTTTCACTAAAATTGAGATTCTGAGATCTCGATTCAAGAACGAGAAGATAATTTGGGATTCATTTTCTTTGTTAATGTAAATGTTGATGCGTACATTTATGCAATTCAGTGTCAAGGGAGGTGATTGTAATGGCCTTGTTTACTCAGTAATGGAGCTCTGTTTTTGAACTTTGCATGGCAGTCGAAGGAAGTGGCCCCCCCAGAGGAGGAGCTCTCCGAGGCTGAGAAGTCGTTTGACGCCCAGTTCGAGCAGTGGGAGGCGCAGTTCATGAAGTGGAAGGAGCAGAACAAGAACCACTCGGACAAGGTGTGCAATTCAGGATTTCTTAATGTACTTTACGTTTTAATATCATAGCTACTTTACCCAGTTTGAGTAGTGTGTGACAATTTATGATTCACATCTTGTGTATTTCACATATGTTTATGTGGAAAAGTATTACTTTCATCATTATTTCTAGGCATTGTTGGTGGGAGTGGTCAGATTAATGATTGCATGAGTGTTCATCACTCCTTGGGTTTGTAATAGGGATGGGTGGATGTGTCGGATCCAAAGACTCTCGAATCTTTGGTTTCATTTGCTACTGAGATTGGATCTAAAGACAGGGTGTAAACTCGAATCTGGATCTAAGATTTTAAAATTTTATGGCTTAGTGTATATGTAATGTAGGTACGGTGGATACTGGCAAGGATAGGTTTTGTAAAGCCTGGTCCACAGGGTGCGCTATCGTGGGATTGCCTGAATGGATGCCATGGCATCTTGCTTGCGGGACGCAATGACTGCTGCCCTGATGACTAACTTGCTTGATCCCGAGGTTAGGTCCCATGCTATTTTTCTGGCGTGTTTTGCTGATGCCCACCAGTCGTCATTTAGCTTCACGTCATGTGATCCAAGCAATGCCACGGCGAGCCCATCTGCCACGGTTACGGGAAAAACATAATTTCCCCTGACTCATCCGCAAGGCAATCGAAATTTGAAAACGGCCTGAGAATTTCAACCGGGACGATGGCATTCGACTGAGTGCCACATGGAAGCGATTGCTTTGGAAGGAGAGATGTGGGGTTGAGGCAGCCGACCATGACGACCCTCTCGGGAGACACCCTAAACATCCATAATGGCAACAGGAGGGGGGAAGTGGTCCACTGTTATTCTCACCAAGTGATTGACGTCACCGGGCACGCACGGCATGAGACGGAGGAGGGGGGACCCCCTTTGCAATAAATACCAGGAAGAAGTTTAATAATTTTAATTCACCCTGGAGATGCGACCTGGAAAGGACACGAAAGATTGGTCGAGAAAGCGCCACACGCAGCTGCTACAGAAAATGACTAAGGGAATGTTGACACTGAGGTAGCAGTGTGGCAGGTGTCGTTGCACGTCGCATGGGGTGCAGTGTGTAGCGTGGCGAGTGTGCGCATCAAAGTAGCACTGCATGAGTGGCATGCACCTCCAACTTGTAGTATGTGTCAAGGGTGTCATCTGGTGAAGAGGATATAATGTTTGTGTGTGCATTATTGGCATCGAGTGTCGCCATAACAAAAAAACTAATGAACATAATAGTATGAAACTTCGTAGGACTATTAACAAAGGCCTTAGCTACAACATGTGAAAAGGAATGTTTGATATCTCTTTCTGTGTTGTTCTTACAATGCCTCAAATTCGATGGATCCATCTGGCACCCAAAAAAATTCACTGAAAATCCGTTCCTGAACACGTACTTCAGTAAATAAAATTTGTTAAAATATTTTAATACCATCAGTAAACGTAGAAATAAACAAGCTTTAATTTAATGTACTTTAATTTAAAATCGCATTACTCATCTTGGAGATATTGGTCCTCAAACTCGCGGGTGACGGAAATGTTGTAACGGATAGTAGGCATCCTATTAAGGGCGTTACGGATGATATAGATATCTTATACAACTTGTAAGTTTTACTATTCCATTTTTTTATTTCCTATTTAGGATTATTAATTAGGTCATTAATTGCCAAGTTCCTAGTCACAGCTAATCTACAATAAATTTTTGATAAAATATTTTTCCTCAGGAATTGAAAACTTAATCCGCAGGACTCTGTACAAAATTTGTATGCCTACATGCATTCATCCACGAATGAAAATTCATTGTTAAAACATTATTAACTTGCGTTAATGGATATCGGAAATAACCCATACCGAATCCGGGTGTTCAAGCATCATGGGGGTGATTGACCCAGGTCCTTTTTACTATCCCAAGTTCTATCATGTTTAGGCAGAAGTCTATTGATTTTGAATAGATGTTGCCATTAATTGGAAGAGGGGGATTAATTTGTTTTTATTTTAATAAGTTAATATTAATTTTAATAAGTTGCCATTAATTGGAAGCATAGGTTTTAACTGAAATATGAAACATTTTCTGTTTTTCTCGACGAAATGCATCTCGAAATATTATTCGGCACCCAATAATGGAAGATACAAATAATGGAAGATACAAATAATGGAAGATACAAATAATGGAAGATACAAATAATGGAAGATATAAATAATGGAAGATACAAATAAAATAATCGGAAGTAAACAAATACCATATCCCAAGTAGAGAAGGTAGTAAAAGCATGAAATATTTGTTAAATGGACCCATGAACACCTGTGAAGATTAAATGTCATACTCGTGCCAAATATGTACTTTTGGACAATGGCTATTATGTGATTATGTACACAAACGTCGGTATAACGAAGCTTTTATTTGAAAAAAACTAAAAAACTACCCGTAACGTAAAGCAAAACTCAATAAAGAAGATCGAGGTTTAGGAATTTGTGTCCTTTAATTATATCATCATTCCTTTTTAAAATAATCCTTCATTGCGATCTCAGTAACTTTTATATCTTGCATCATACGGCAGCACTTCAAAATCGTGATTTTTCACCATTGTTTTTTACATATCTCACTCCTCCATTCCGCCTAGTTATGGAAATATAGTTTCCCCAACTACAATAGCTATTCAACTTAAATAGGTGAAATAATATTGAGTAATTTGGTAAATATATTAACTAAATATTTTTCCGAAACTGAACTTCAATATGTGGGGAGGACTGTAATCAGGGGGGACTATATTCGAAGGAAGACGGCATTCAGAAGTTTTGATCACTTGGTATGCAATATGTAGGGACATGACATTTTTGCGAAACGTTTTTTTGCGACAGGATTCACGAAATAAGCGACTTTAGGGTTTAATCGCGAAATTAACGGTGCCTTCTTTGAAACGTGATTTTTTTAACGAAATTTGAGATATTTTCCAAATGCCGAATTTTTGTAGCATGAAATATTTTCTTTAGTGATGGCCGGATCGGATCTTTCATTTTTCTCGGTTCCGGATTCGGATCCAAAGACACGGAGTAAAATCGGATCCGGATCGTAGATTTTAAATTTTTGCTGTTTAGCGATCGAAGTGCCCCATGAATGGAATGCAGGTGCGGTAGATATTGTCAAGAAGAGGATGTGTAACTAAGGTCACGTAATTAGATGAAAACGTTCCCGTGCAACTAGAAGCAAAATAAAGATATAGGACTTTTTTCCCCCATTACCCCGGTATCGCAGAAAGAAATACGTAGGATGTCACGCGGGTAGCCTACATTCGCCGGGATCAGGCGGACGACGAGAGCCATGAACGAAAGCTAGTGCACTGTGCGAAGTTCGATCCCAATCGCAGTTTAATTTTTTCTTTCAGTCACTGCATCGAAAATGTTATCATATTCAATTTCAAACCATTTCATCTCAATACTCCCTTTATTAGATTTTGTTGTTTAAATTAGATTTACAAATGAACCACTCATAAATTAAGGATGGTCGGGTCGGATCCAAAGAACCACGGGTCTTTCATTTCATTCGCTACTGAAATCATATCCGAGGATAGTAAAAATTCAGATCTGGATCGGAGATTTTAACATCTCGCGGCCTCGTGATCGATGCGCCCGGCGAATGGAATGCACGTATGGTAGATACCAACAAGGAGAGGTTAAGTAACTCGGGCCATGAAATGAGAAGAAGATTTTTTCCGTGCCGCGAACGAGGAAAACAAAATAAAAAATACTCGTCTTAACCTTTTACTCCATAGGCCGGTTGTGCGAGAAAAAAATAAAGCCGAATGTCATGCGGGTCACCTACATTTGCCAGATTCCCGTGAACCTATGAAAGCGTAGTCGTTAAAAATGAGGGCTAGTGTACTGCCAGTCATGAGTTCAATCCTTAACACTACCTAAGAATACAGCCGTGCTGTATTCCTAGGGTAATGCTAGTAGGCTGTTAAAAAAAGTAAATTATCAGAAATTTCATGCCAAATTATAAGTAAAAAAAATAATTAAATTAGGCGAAAGGAAATGATTGGAAAAAATTTATATTACAGAATTAAATCGTGGAAACATTAATCTCATTAATTTGCCTTTAACTTAATTTTACCTACTGTGTTTTTTATGTTGCGTAGGGTAGCCATAACTTCTGTATTGGATCTCAAATGTATGTACTATTAACTGTTTGTTCACATAGGTATGAAGTCTTTATTAATAATATTTAAAAAAAAACACCTTCATTTAAGACTCCTTTTTCCCAACATTAAACACAGCTTTCACCTTTTTAAAACGATTTTATTTACCGCATTTGTCATTTTAAACACCGCTTTTAATGATTTTTATTCACCATTTTTCGGTGTCCCTAGCAATATGCAATGCCTCTTAACGGAATGGGGTGTTGGAGGATATTCCTTGGAAAATTCCTGCCCAGACTTATCTTTTGTAGATACCTCCCTCCATGTCGGCGACTTCATGGCTTATTCAAGATGACAATCCCAGCTTGCTTGACTTAATTTTTCTGAAATTTCTTCCGGACAAATAATGCGCTGCATCATGCGGAAATATTAGTGTCGCTGTCTCGTACGTTTTACCTCCCCGCCATGCCAGCTACCCTCCAGCCACGGACTCTCCGCCATGGGCTCCAAATCAGTTCGCTGTGGCGTGAATGCCGTCGAGCCATAGGAGTCATAGGGTAAAGTCGGCAACATATACTCAACATCAGTCAGTGAATTTGATAGTTTATCCTTAAATAACTATTTTTGTCTACCCGAGGAGTAATTACGACCCATCAGTCACAGCTTAGGTGGCTCTTTGAATGAAATTATTAAGTTGACCAATTGACTACTTTACTTGTCTCTTCGTCCAACCGCTATGACATTTAAGATACTCTTGTCTAGTGTAGTTATTGGTCCCATTAATGCCTTGTGCACACTTAATGAAATCATCTTTCAGAAGTGCAAATGCTTGAATGGCAACTTTTCTGAAGACTCTTTTGGGACGAATACTACGTGAGTCATTTTGGCGGCTTAATGAAAATGATGCACCCCCACCCAGCCACCAGAAATGCAATCTAGGCAGACATACGCAGATGTCATGCGCGCATCGTCAGACTGATGATAGCGGTGTGGTCTCATAAAGAATAATTATCTATGTATTTATTTCACACCATGAGTTTGCAAATATTTTTTCACCAAATGGAACAACAACTTTTTATTACGCCTCTTGACATACATATCAAAATGAAACTTAAATAATTTCTCTTTTTTCGCAAGATATCATAAAATGTTGATGTCAGACAATACTAATATATGATATGATGTGGTTTAAAATATGTGAATTTTTGTGCAAAATATCGCAATGACAGCCAAATACTGTTCAATTTTGTGAATAGAAAGTTATTCGAGAAATTTTGGTGAATTTCTCTAGCGTTAAAATGGCAAATTTTAAGCTATTACGGCTTTAAACATCAAAACAACATTTATGCTCTTAACAAAAATTCCCATTCGTGAAATTTCATGGTCCCTACTTATGGCAAATAGCAGTATTTCAAGATGTTACACAGAGCATCACGATGACTCAACCAACTACTCCTGATAACTGTCTCATGAGCAATATTTAGCCAAAAATACACATGTGTAGGACTGGAGAGCACCCTGGAAGACCTGGAAGACTCAGGGAATTTCTAAATGGCTTTACAGTGGACACCTGGTAAATTGATGAGGGGTATTCCTAGTACAGAAATCGTTTACTGCGCGTGTGTGCTCAAAACAGGTTTTGATAGGCATCAGAAGAGGTGCTATGGCGTTCGAGTGATGAATTCAGTCATGCATATCATACATGGAAGCTTTTTTCTCCCTACATATTTCAGACTGATTACCCAACCTTACTCCGCGGCCATATTATTCCGGCTGACAATAGTTATCATTGAAAGAATCAGGTTTCACTTATCCTCCTCATTGAGCATTTTGATATAGTCATCAAGGTAAGGTATCCTATTCGTAAGTAAGCATTGCTCTTCCCTTCTTCCATCGCCAATAGCCGAGAAAATCAATGAAAATACGAGCTCGCTAGGTTCATACGATCACTTTGTCTCACATTCATTCTAAATGACACTTTGTTCTGGTTGCATGTGTAATCAACAGTAAAAAAGTTCATTCGCCCATATATATTTGTCGTGAGAGGTTCTCAGTGGCACTCGTGTGGAGTGATAAAATATCTGATAAGGGTTTTGTAGCCTAATCCTTGTTAGAGTTGCGTATAAGTCTAGGTGATAAGTAGAAACATCCTATGAGCAACCTTAATTCATGCCGTTGGAGAGGGAGCGGAAAGTCTCGTCAGAATCCTAGTCCAGTCGGAGGCACTTTGATCTCTCACTTTCGTTATTGTGTGATAAACCCCGGAGAGTATCGGGGGTGGGAGATGATTGGTACCCAGCCAGGACAAGGCCCACCCTTCGTGTGCCCCCTCCCTCCCACCCCCTCAACGGTTGCAGTGTCCCCCGCTGACTCAGCAGGCCCCACAGGCCCACCTTTGGGCCCCCCTTTGAAGTGCCCACCTTCTGTGCACGGGGTGTTCCAATATTGTTTTGTGGGCATATCTCGGTTCATGATAAAAGGCCCCACCCTCCACTGCCTCATCCTCCATCTCCACAGACACAGCCTTTTGAGGTAGAGGAGGAGGAAGGTAAGACGTGACTAGGCTGCAGAAGGATATGATTCTTTCGATGTTTAATTCCCGCGCACATCCCTTGGCCTTGAATCCCAGCTGGATCAACCTCCCGAGTGACGTATGATCCAAGACCATAGGTCTCGTAGCTGTTTTCGTGAGGGTGAATGGAGTAATCACCTCACTGACAGGTAAGACTTCCGATTCCATCTTCAGGCATGCTCAGACGAAAATCCCCTTGCTTGATCAGAAGTTGAGGATGAACAATACGTAAAATTGTTCCACAATTTTTAGCCATATCGAAACTTTAAATGATGCCTTCAATTTAGTGGATTAAGAGTAGGTAACCTTATTTGAATAGAGCAACAACTAAAGCTTTGGCAGAGCATAGTTAAAAACATAATTTATTTATTTATAATGTTACCATCGTTAGTAGCTGAAGAAGTGTAAAGGAAATCATTATTGAGCTATCTTTCAGAGCCTTTGTCTTGGGAATAACCGCGCAAAGATAAGTTGAATCAAGGGGAGAATTGCGGTTGCTATTCCACGGAATTAACGGGCATATGATTATTTGTGCGAAATGCATGATTGACATAGCATCCATGAGAGAATGTTTTCCCTGTTTTAGCTTAATTTAGGTCTGATCTATTATGCCTGATGCAGAGCATATATATTTTCTTCTAGTGGAAATTTATTCCTCTAAATTATACATCTGGAACAGCATCTAGTTACAAGTGATCGCACAAATCACCCACTTCCTTAGTGTATGCATACGTAGCTTAAAAGTATAAATACACAGCTCACGTTTATGTTACGAGTTTTTCAGTAGATAATAAGGTAATAGAGAAAAATGCACCAATGAAATCTTCATAGGCCTAGTCCAAACTGCACAGAAATTTGATAAGACGCTTGATTCCTTCTTTGTCTCATTAGAGAAAAGAGACAAGTTAGGTGTGTTTAACATTATGAACCCTGTTGGCATGAGTACACATTTATAGACACAGAATTTTAGCATCATAAATCATGCAAGTGCATTGCGGGAATGCATATATTTCGGGATGCAGCTTTTTCGCTATGTTGTTGAAGGATACTCGTTCATATGATATTTGATATTCTTTGTGCTTTCCATTCAAGCTACTCATGCGTCGTCTTGAGTTAACTCACGGAAACTCAAGTCTACTTGTGTCTTCACGAATGGAAAGCAAGTTTTAGATGCGCAGTAGCTGATGCGCTAAGGACTTTCACGGGGACTCGTGATTGGTGCGTTTTTGTGGGAAGGAAATCAGGAGCTTCCTTCTATTTGACATATTGTTAGCAGTGCAAATCTTGCTATAGCAAGATCGTTACCAATGAACAGAAAAATGAGTTGTAGGATGATTAATTAAGAAAATACTTAAACATTTGTTCTGATTTATCGGTTATATGCAATATGCCTCTTGCAGACGTATTGCGATTTAGAGCTTGCGCCGTCCTTCTTTCTTTTTTCAGTAACTCACCATTACCGGTGTGTCGACTTGCGTTTGACACACACTGATTGGAAAGCACTATACTATAAAGCACAAGTTGACTTGTGTCGATGATTGGAAAGCACCCATTATGAATTGTCGATTTTTCCGGTCCTCTTTGTATTCATAATATAGAGTTTCCACTGTAATATGTAATAATGAAGTGGTGTGTCTGTCTGTCTGCCAGTTCTATGTTTTGCATCTCCTCAAAAACTACCGAACCGATTGAGCTGAAATTTTGTAGGTGTGTACACTAGAAAGTGCTATAGGCTACAAAAAAAAGCTCGGGGCCCAGGTTCGATTCGTGGTGCCAATAGGATAGTTTCCTGTTATTTTTTAATTCTTATTAGCCAGGCTTGTCAGAGCGACAGAGTTGAAAGCACTGCACGTCGTGTTTATAGTGCGACACGACAAATAGCCGATGTACACTCCCCATACTGTCAGACTTGTGGCTCCATGGTTGAGTCCAGTTTGTTTTCTCTCTCCTACTGGTGCGAATGTGTCCCGATTGCGATTGCTGTGTGGCAGTGTTTGACGTACATTTATGGTATCTTACAGAGCAGCATTATTGTATGTAAAGTCCACGAACTTGAAGGCTTAAAAGTAAGAATAAGCGTCAATGTTGGCAGGGGTTTTTGAGATGCATAGGAGGGCTTTAGCAAAGAAGACTAAAAGGAAAAAGGAAATCACTTTCAAGACTTTTTCATGATCATGACGACCCAATCATCACCTAATGAACTACAATGACTTTAACTGGAGTGGGCATTCCAGATGCCCATAGTTTGGTGTCAACTCTTGCACACTTGGCTGTGAGTTGCACGTCGTCTCCAGGTGTATCTGTCGCGGCTACAGAAATGCGGGGAAAATGCAAGCATGACACCAGCCTAATTGAACATGTGTGTATCTCCGAATCGGTGTAACTCGGATCCATGGACTTGCTGTATTTAGATGCGTGAGGAGTGGAGATTTATCTTTGTAAAATCAAATTACCAAAATTTCTAGTATCATAATTTCAAGTTTCTACTGTAATTATACCATCCCTTGCCAATTCCTATCCCGTCTGCATGTATCTTTGCTGTGTACCGATTCTTCATGTTTGTGTGTAGGTCACAGGTGTGTGACCAAAGGAAACTCTGAGCACAGAAAAAGACTATGGTTGTGAACTATTAGTGACAAAGCAGAAATTGTGGCGGACTGTATCTAGTTTTATAAAAGTCAAGTGCCAACTGCTTTTCTGGAGCATTGATGGCTCTGTCCTTGATTTTTTCATCAGGGAGACTTCTTATAATGGAGAAGAAGCTGAAGTAGGAGAAACATCTTATTCTCTTTTAGATTAACTGCTGCTCTCTGCATACTCCTTCCTCATCCCTCTCATTGCCACGGTCAAGTATTGGATCTTCAGTCTCACATAGGTCACCGGATAATTGAGTCTCCAGGTTAGAGAGTAAATTGCCCCAGAATGATTGTATCGAATCGAGAATTCAAGGAGACCAGTGGGGAAAAGTAGAGTTTCGGAACAGTGGTAGTATTCAGCTTTTATCCTCGTGGCAATTAACTAACGGCGACTTCTTTCGTACTGCACCATCCACCGAAGGGCAGCTGTGCTCAGGAGTGGCTCTCACTCCGTGGAAAGGTTGCTCACAAAGATGTTATTTTGTTTGGTGGGTTGCATTTTTGCATATTTTTTATTCCTAATACATATCTCTACTTGTGGGTCACAAGGGCATGTAAAATTTCACGGAACTTTTTCACTGTAATCTGTGAGCCTACCACGTTTGATTCAAATCAGAGTGTAGCACTTCGTTAATGTTCTTTGTGAGTGAAATCGTGAGATAGTGATCAATAAATATAGGTGTTTTGAAGTAATAAGGTTGCAGGATACAAAATGTCAAGCAGAAGATTGCACTCTTTTAATATCTGTGGAAACGCAATGACAATGAAGCACATTGTAAGGGCCAGAGGTGGCAAGTCTCTCAGGTGACCAGGGTACAGAAAAGACTAGGCTTCCATCGGATGCTCTGCATGGCGCTGCATGGCCAGCGCCAACTGCCACCAGGTAGCAACGGCGCTTTGTGGTGTCTCCTTGGTGGTGATGTCCCCCCCCTCCCCCTGTGGTCCTCTGAATTCTCTCACCTGCATCGTCCTGCTCAGGGCACCGTCCTCTCTGCCGATGTCGCTCCGTGGGAAATCACAGGCAAAGGACCAAGTTGCAAAGTGAGGAGCAACAAGCCGCAAATTCAGGGGAGGGGGGTGTTGGAAACGGAGGGAAAGAGTGTAAAAGGGTGGGGGGGAGCGGAAGCTGAGAGGACATTCTGACAATGAGGGGAGAGCTCTTGTGTGCCCTTACAACGTCAATCATTACTCTCGGAAAATCGTCCAGTTGTCACAGAACTCCAAAGTGGCCATGGCATAAATGTTAAGTATTTTCAGAAGAGGTAATGAAAGGGAGTGTAATTTTCGATGATGTTACCTCTAGAAATCCAACCATGGGTCAATGAAGTGAGCAAAATTATCGTTTTTAATAGCTATCTTTATAATTTCCTTTCTCCATTCACCCAAAATACCCACAATATGTATTGGTTGAACTAGAGTTAAAATTTTAGGAACTGGCTGTTACGAGTACAGATCCGTGAAATTCGCAAGACGCGATATCGCGAAGTACCACGAAATCGTTAAATAAAACGAAATTTCGCCTTTTTCGCGAATTTTACGTGAATTTTACGTGAATTAGCGAAAAAATCACATGTAAAGAGTCATAATCGATTAAAGCCAAAGCCTTCATTGTTTAACGCTGCTGACGTTCATTCGCTCTATCTCATTACGATTCAAAGGTAAATTGGCTTGTTTTGTGTCATGCATATCGCATTCGCGTAATATCGCGCACTGTAGTGATGTCTCCGCCAGAATTTGCCGTTAAATTAATCACCGCCTCTCTCTTCGATTCACATTTATCAATTTTGAATTCCTTGGAAATATCTAGAATAGCGCGCATTCTCTCCTGAAGAATTCGATATTCTGAATCAATAATGTGCTGAACACGACCGCGGAAGAGTGGTAATATAAGCTCACATGCCCGCGCGAATGCGTCAATGCCGAGCAGTAATTCCGGTGACTCACCGCGACACAGTAGACAGCGTAATTGGATAACTTGTTGCAGGAAAACCTTAAGTGTGGGTATAATGTAACAATTTTGTAGACTTAAACACGGCCGATGGCTGGGAACGGAAGCGCTAGCAGTTGAGGGAAGGGGGGGAAGGTAGGCCTGGGCGATATATCGATATATCGTAAAATATCACGATATTTTAATTTATCGCGAATCCGATATTGAGTTTTCAAAATTGATGATATATCGTTACTCGATAAATATCGTCTTATCGTGTCCCGATATTTTATCTGGGCGTGATAATTTATCGGGGCATGATAAATATCATGATATCGCGTCCCGATAAAATATCACGATATCGCGCCCCGATAAAATATCACGACATATTATCACGATAAATAACACGATAAAAGATCGTGATATCGGAAAAAGACAGCTGTTGAGTTGGCCTTCGCTTAAGCTGGAGCAAGTACGTTTGAAAACTTACTATTCTACTTTCTACTAATTCAAATTCTCAGCAGTTCTCTCTCACTCTCTCTTTCAATTCCAGTGGTCTGATAGTTTATAGGTGACATCATGTTCAAATTTTGAAAGGAACTGAAAACAACTGTTTGCTAATTAGTGTATGTATTGTCCGCTGATCTAAATATATCGAAACAAACTCAGCAAACAAACTATTCTACATGCTAGAATAATGTGATCTTACTTTAGATGATTACCAAAAGTAACTTTCAGTAACATGCATTGTTCTGATTGCTTTACACGTAGTACCTAATGCCCAAATATATTGTATGCCTAAATATATTATTGTCCATTTGATCTACATCGCCAATGCTGACGTCACCACCCGCTTTCAGCTGCCGGTCATTAAGACGATCAGGGTCATTACATTCCGAAGTGAATTCCTCATAGTCTTCCTCTGTTTCATTTCCATCTTCCGGAGGATTTATGAAAATATTAATTTCATTCCTTACGTCTTTTAATCCAAATCTTATTTCTCGGGAAGGATTTCAGTAGTAGTCAGCAGTTTGAGACTAAATTAGGTAAATACATTAGTTTCATTAGCTGACGAAAAAAAGTTCTTTGTCTTTAGGAAATAACATATACATTTCGTCTGCGTATGGCTGCCTGCAGATCTGAATTGCCGTGGGCGACCACCCGCAGATAGTGTGCAGTCGAAATGATCAATGTGAGATGTGATGATGATCTGCACCCGGTGAGTCTGGCTCGCCATCGATATTGTGCCTGTGTGCGGCTGGCCAGCGTTAGGTTGCGGGCGCATGTCTGCGACACGGCCGACTTTTGCATGAGCTGCGATCGAAATCAATATGCTGTGCGTCTCTCTGTCGTTTAAACTTCGCCTGCACAAGCAATGTGGCTTCTCTGATCACCAACCTGTTCCGGTCAGGCTGCTACGAAGCAAGTCGCACACAGTTAGTTCGGGCCATACGGGACAGACATCACGTACCAGTTCTGTTTGCGTCGTATTCCGTAAATACCGTTGATCAACCGTGAAACTTCACCGAGGCTCGGTGGAAGGGTAATTTCTGTTAAATTAATTGGACTGATTATAATTTTTACCGAAAAATTGTTAACAGCATATTTAGGCATTACTACGTGTAAATCAATCAGAACAATGCATGTTACTGAAAGTTACTTTTGGTAATCATCTAAAGTAAGATCACATCATTCTAGCAAGCCGAATAGTTTGTTTGCTGAGTTTGTTTCGATGTATTTAGATCAGCGGACAGTTCATACACTAATTTACAAACAGTTATTTTCAGTTCCTTCCAAAATTTGAACATAAGGTCACCTATAAACTATCAGACCACTGGAATTGAAAGAGAGAGTGATATATTATCGTGCCCCGATATATTATCGTGCCCCGATATATTATCGTGCCCCGATATATTATCGGGCCCCGATTAATTATCGTGCCCCGATAAATTATCGTGCCCTGATAAATTATCGTGCCCTGATAAAATAACGGGGTGATAATTTATCGATATTTATCGATATGCTAACAGTATCATATCCCGATATTGAATTATCAATATCGCTCAGGCTTAGGGGAAGGAACAGAAAGGATAGGAGGGAGGGGGTGCTACTTATTAGGGGACGGATCGTTGGATATTCGGCGCTCCACCGAGCTTCAATGCAAAAAAAAATCATTTCGACACAAGGAGGTCCTCCTTGGACACAAGGACACCTTGTTTCGACACACCCCCAGTTCAAGTTTCTTTGTTTCCGATTGTGTGTAGTTATGCGTGCTTCTTTCACTGCCTTTCTTGTTATGTAAAATGCTTAATGAAAGTATAAGCATTCACAAAATGTGTACCAAAAATAATAAAATGCCTAGAAATGTGCAAAAATTGTAACATTATAATAACACCGCCAAGATTTTCTATAACACCGAAATCACATAGTTTTAAAACAAATTTTAGCAAAAAATAAAACCACTTTCATGGACCTCTACTGTGGAGTGATTAGTTAAATATCTGCAGTAGTAATGAGAGCTCCCTAGAGCTCTCATTGTATCAATGATCTACTGCACTACCAAAACTGGCTAGGAAGTACCTTTCAGCACCACCGACAACAGTGGGCTCTGAAAGACTGTTCAGCACGGCTGGCATAATTTGTGATAAAAGAAGAAATCGTGCTCATTCGGAATGTATTAAAATACTCGTTTTCCAAACTAAAAAGTTAAAGCAAAAATGTTGCTGGAGTTTTTAATTCTATTGTGTGTGTAAAATTAATATTATAAAATTATTCATAATAAAATATAAGACTACGAAAAAATTGAGACTTGACTTTGAAATCACACTTGGGTAATATTAGTTATAATTATTAATATGTAGTAACATTAAGATTTTAGATGAAATTTAGAATTAATGGTAGAAATTAGAAAGATGTTAAGTACCTTAAAAATAGAGCCACAAGAAGCATTGTGTGAAGCAAAGGTCATTAGTTTGAGCAACTTTTTTCTCTGGTCTGAAAATTTTGATAGTACATATACCACTGTAAAGGGGTCGTGGTGGCCTAGTGGGTTGAGGGCTGAGCTACTGACTGGAAGGTCCTGGGTGCAAATCCTGGGCAAGAGACTTTCTGGACGTCCCCGCCTAAAATCCTCACGATTCGATCTTCTCTGTGTCGGAACTGTGTGTAGGAAAGATCGCAAGTGGCCCAGGGAAAGGAACTGGCCCTGGATGAAATTGACACATTCCTGCCCTCTGAATGTGTGCATTTCACACACACCAAGTAGCGCTTTAGTACGGGGTGAGCTCTACCCTCGCCTATCCAAAACCAACCTATGGGTGACACACTAATGTAATATACCAGAATATTTATTTTAATGGTTAAATAGCGAGGGAGGAAGAGTGTTGAAAAAGTGTTGTGAGCAGCATTTGTGTGTCGCCTGCAGAATCAGTACCGGGAGTACGAGGCGAAGTGGGAGAGCTGGAGGGAGCAGCTGCTGCAGCGCCGGGAGCAGATGAAGAAGAAGAGAGAGAAGGGCGGCGGCAGCTCGTCGTCGTCGGCTGAGGGACGCTCGTTTACGAAGATGCCTCCTCCCCCCCCAGAGGTAACCCGTTTGTTGCGCATGCCAAGTATTTTCCGCCTGCCTAGTTTGTCTTTAATTTGTGCCCTTGGAGTTGCTGCTTGCTTTGTATCTAATCTCGTGACAAACACAAATGTGCTCGAGGTGAACTCCGCTGAGGAGGTGTCCTCTCCTCTCTGAAAGGTCTCTTCAATGTCTCAAGTGAGGGATCGTGACTGTTTTGCATGTTGTAATAATAGTCATATCATTCCTTTAAATGTTCATCGGCATATAAGGATATTTTTTTACATTTTGAAGTAAAAATGCAAGTAAATTATGTGAATTTGACCTTTTCCTATGGTACAAAATGTGAATCGGTATTGCACATTATCCAAAGGTTAAAGGGTACGCAGAAAAATCTGAAATTTATTTCGTGTCAAATTGTTCATTTAGAAATGGTGCATGAGAGAGTGGGCTTTTGAAGGTATTTTCGACAATTAAGAATTCGTCTCCTTGTTAATAAAGTGAACAAACTCATCATTCACATGTCAGTAAAAGTAATGAAATGGTAACTGTCCTGGATATGAAATGCCTAGTCCTTAGTTCTCAGCGAAGGTGATCATGGAAACATCAAATGTTTTTGCACAAATGCGTTGAAAGGGTGCAAAGGTAAATCTAAACTCTTTGGTGAGGGCAGTGATGATATCACTGCATGCTTCTGCCCTGTTATTATCCGAATCCAACCTCTTCCTAGCTGCACAATATCATGTTCTTCCTGCATAATTTCCCAGACATTGTCTTCTGACAAGCATCATTCTTCCGTGTCTCATAACTTACCTTTAGGGAATATTCATGCAGATGCTTGATGATGATGGAGTGGGATCACTGGACATTTAAATGATGCTAGATAAACATGGGTATGACAAACACAACATTTAGGTTTCATTGCTTATGCAATAGCATAGTGATAATAGCAGCGCAATAATGGCTCTGGATGCCAACCACAAAGGGCTAGCTTATCAGTATCCGAGTATATATCCCGGTAGACACCTGGAAGGTAGCTCTATTCACCGGGCTAATCATGTGTACCATTTATTCAATGCACCTACAACTGCCAATGTGAATGAGTGTCATGGAATGTGGTTTTCATAGGCTAATTGCTGACCACAAGCAACTACAAATTTTAAAGTCTATGCTGCAATTGGCTAAGGCTAGAGTCTGAAAACAGAATATCAGGGATATTCACTCAGTTCATGTTCTAGAATAGCAAATGAATGGTGAACGCGTGAGTTAACTTTAATCTAGTAAATCTGAGTAAAGCTTTTATCCAGCAATGGATAAAATTGCAGGATTGATTTTACTTTTAGTGAAGTTGGTTCATGTGTAAATTACTTTGTATATGTATGCTGTCATGTTATATTACTCAGTGTGTTTAACTTGTAGAAATCTTTCTGAAACAATTTCGTTTGCATTTGTAGGGTTATGAGAGATGCGTGCTTAAATTATTCCACTCTTTGCATGTTTCCGTAAGTAAAGTAATACCGACTTATATGCTTTTTAACATGCTACCTAAAACAGCCTTTAGAAATGACATGTATATTTAAATGTCATATGTCAAAAAAGTTATGGTATAGATGAGGCACTGTTCATATGAATAATTAAAAAAAAATAGTGGTACTAGTGTAATGTGTGAATGCTGCATAAATCAATTAGGTTATAATGTAGGCATCCTGCATCAAGAGTATTCAGTGGTCACCTATGCCACGATACACTAGATGATGGGTGGCTATCCAGTGTTCTCCATCATGCTTGAAGAATTAACCTCAAAATTCACACCCAAAAAGGATTTATCATACCATGACATGTACCGTGGTGTAACGATCTAAATGAAAAAGTCAACAATAGCTGCCCAACTTGTGACGTGCACCAATGAAGAACAACGAAGAACATTCTGTGATACGTGTTCTGAGCAATGTAGGTAAGAAAGCTGTTTAAATCCATTGGCGAATGAAAGTCCAGTGTGGTATGCAGCGTGTTTATCACTGCAGGCAGTGGATGAGTGGAGCAGGAAGTTCTGGAAGGGCGTGTGACTTCTGTGGAAGATGCTCCGCACCCAGGTCAGGCACACAACGTTGTGATGGCAGTCTATTGCAGAAGCCATTGCGGTGGACAATGGCAGTGTGATGGTGGATGGAGTTGCCATAAATCTGAACATGATATGCTTCCCAGTTTCACGAAGTGTTTGCAAGGTGGGTGCCACTCCAGAACTGAAAGACGCTGGCGCCTGTGAAGAACCTTGTGGTGCTTTGACGCATATGGGTTCCTTGTGAGAATTGCTACAGGAGACGAAACCTGGGTCCATCAATCCGAAAGCAAGAGAGCCACAGCAAGGAATGGCGCCTCGTCACCAAAGAAGTGCAGCCATGTGCAGGGAAGGTGTGCTGAATCGGATGCACGAGGCATTATCGTGGAACACTGCGTGCCTAGGGGAACCACCATCGCATGTGTGTCGTATTCCGACGTGTTGAAAATATCATCTTCAGCCTGCAATCAGCGAGGTGGACGTCTGACTGCAGGTGTCATTCTTCAACGTGACAGTGCTCCACCTCATACTGCTCAGGCAACAGTTGCGACTGATCTTGGCTTTGATGCTGTTCGACATCCGCCATACTCCCTCACCCCCAAGGGATCACCACATGTTTGGACCTCCCAAAGGGGCGGTGGGGGGAAAGAAATTTCATTCCAATGAAGAGAGGCAGGCTGTGCAGGAGTGGCTGCACACACAACCACAAGACCACTTTTTTCCAGAGGATAACACTTCCTGTGTGCTGGAGGAAGTGTGTTGAACGTCAGTGAGACTATGTGTCAAAAAATGATATGCTTGTCCTCCTCCACACAGTTTGTTCAAAATAAATTCGACGTACAAAAATAATTAAGTTTTTCATTTGACTCCCCCCCTTATAGCCGTTTACACACACAGAGAGCAGAACTCCGGAAATGCACAAGACTGTTGTGTGCTTTCTCAACCTTTGTTGTTAGTTCTAAGTATATAAAAATGCAGAAGGTATATTACGTGATTGAATTTGCAATTGGTGTACCTGTCCGGTTAGTTAATAAAATGAAGTTAACTGTCCCCCCACCTACAAAGTTCACTCTGAGTTGATGGCACCAATTATGGCCTCAACACTGTTGTGCAGTGATCCACCTTAAGTTATGGAAATATTGACGTTGCTACAGAATTGTGTGGTTTTTAGGGATGGCATGTCTACTTGCACAAACGTAACAATTTTCAGCCGTATCCTAACTTTCTGTCAAGAGAGTACGGTTGAGCACCCTTAATCTGGGAATCCATAATCCGGGAACACCCATAATCCGACAAGTTCGCCATGATCACCTGCCCAGTACTTTGTGGAAAATTCCGAAAACCTTTTTGCCAAAACATTACTTCACATCCTGCCGAGATAGTATCCCATTCCATTCTTAATGTTTATTTTCCCATTCCGAGAAATGTAAATGTATTTATATCGAGCACTTTGTTTACAGTGGAATTATTCTGCAACTTGAACTAAACATACTAAATTGAAGACATCTCTGAGACGGACAACAACTGGTTTACAGATTGGCCACTTACAATGGCGTGCACATTTTTGATTGACCACTAGTCGTAATTTGATAAAATTATTTGTTGTCTGCTTATGTTTCTCTCTAATTATGTATAATCTATAAAGATTTGACAACAGCAGAGGTGTGAGGCATCAGTACTAAACGTTAACGATCGCAGGAAAAGTGCAATTCGTGAAAAAGCTTGATGCTGTTGCATCGTTAAAGCATTCGTCTGAAACACACTGTGTGGGATCTTTGGCAATAGATTTATTTAATTTATTTATTTATAAATCTAAAAGACGTGATGTGGGAAATTTCACATGCATGGAATAGTAATTCATAGTCAGCTCTAAAACTCGCATGGTTCAAATTGTGGTCTGCTCAAAGGTTTGATGTACACGAAATATGTGGGGATTTCAAAGGCTTTCATGTTTCTGAGGTTAAACATATGATGGTGGAGTTGGTTGACTGTGCAAACAACATCTATAACCCTGAATTAAAGGAAATGGAATTGGTAAATTTAGAGAAATGGATAGCTGGATTCTCTCACCAAACAACATTTCACAGATGATGAAATCACTGAAATAGTAATTAATAACAATAAATTTGAATGGGGATGAAGATAATGAGCGTGAAATTGTTGAAGGAAGACTACTGTTGATGAGGGTTGTTACAGAATCTTCCAGTCCGGTTGCCCGCGACGTAGTGATGGGAGGCCGTGCAGACGACGCCCATACGTTGACATCGCGCTGAATCAGCTGATAGCGAAATTAAGCGCAGTAGGAAATATGTTGTGCGAAGCACAGCATAAGATATATTAAATGTTACATACCCTTTTCCGATAGTAAATTCACACTTTTAAATGTGCAGCAATATGATGCACACGATGTTAAGCTTATATTATTTCACCCACTGTGCAACTTCGATAATTTTAAGTATTAACTTTGAGAATCAAGAAACCAGTTTTTTCTGATTAATCTCGGTGACTCTCTTTAAAATCATGCTCAGTAAATGACAAACAAACATAATCTGTTATAAATAATGGAATAATTTCAAAAACACATCCAGGACGTCATAAATAGATAGACCAGTTGCCATGCATGACCCATAGTCTGGCAAAATCCCTAATCCGGCATTACTTATGTCCCGACTGTGCTGGATTAAAGATGCTCTACTGTATACATCAAATTGATGCTGTCTACATTGTCGTTGCTTCAAATTTTGATAATGTCAGCAATGATTTACAGCTTCAGAAATGGAGAATTATGGTGCAATGCCATTTGATTGAAGATTGAGTCATCTTACTGGTAATGCTCTAATTACAGTGAGCCTCATGGTTGGTTTCCTTTGCATCCTCCGCCAGTAGATATGGGCAAGGAGAACTAGGAACAGGCAGAAAGAACAGGTTGGGATGGAGGGCTGCGTGAAAATCGATTCTAGGATTGAAACACTAATTATAAAACTAGTACACTCTTATTGTTATTACAGATTTTTTGGACATTATGCAATATGCTGACGGTATGAAAATATTTAGCACTATTACCTTAATTGAAGACTATGATGCTAGAATCTTGTGAGTCTTGGTCTGCAGTAATTTTTTTGACATGACCTAATTATTGAGCAGAATTAACTACTAAAAACATTTCATGGTATTCACAATGAAGATCAATAAGTAGAGGTCCAGGAAATAGGTTTATAAAAATTCAAAATTGGTTTTAAGAATCTTGAAATTAATGTAAAATTGTTTTATGCTTATATTTGCTTTTTTCCATTACAAATAAGATTGCAAAAAAAACTAAAAAAATTACAACCTTTTCACTGTACCATCCTTTGTATTGTTCTGCTTGTCTTAATTCTCTTGGTATTTCTTAACATTAACAGTGCATAAAAGTGCATTTGCTTTAGGTTACCTATATATATAGAGCCTAGGTATCTAAGTTACTTGAATGCAAACATTGTGAAAGTCGTGGTATTTTCTGGTTTCAATCGATGTCAACGTTCGCTGACTAAAATGGAATACTGTGACAATGACGTTTCACTGTCCATGATGTTTGTGGCTATCCTCAAGGATTACATTGCAAATGCAGCAAACACAGGGTTGTCTTCTTTCATTGAGCAGAGGATTGCCATAATGTCTATGCCTGTGTTTTTCAAATTTGCCAGTTCATCTCGGACAATTTTCCTTAATATAGCATAACATCCTCGGAGTGACAAGGTAGGTATTCGATCAACAAGAGAAATTGATGAATGAATTTTCTTCAAAGCATCCTGGTTAGTTGTTTTAACTAGAGATGGGTTTGATAGCAATTTTCTCGAATTCAAATATTAAATCATGACTCAAATATTTGAATATCTGGAATTTCGAATACTAGAATTGCAATTCATATGTTAAATGTTATTCTGCTGTCATTAATTGATTTGTTGCTTGGTGAATGAAAATGCTAAAACTTGAAGTAATTTAATTCTAGTTTTAAAATGTGTAACATAAGAAAACAACTTTAATATCAATGATGAACCAATGAATACATTAACTTTTATAAGCTTTAATACACCATCAACTTCTGGCCAGTTATGAATCAAACACAAAGTAGTGTATAGTTCAAGTAAATTTAAACTTTACATAAAAGATTAAAGCTGTAAATATTAACTTCACATCTTATAAAATGAACTATGGAATTTCTATGACCAGTTAAACATTTTGCATGTAATTCATGCGTAATTGTGTAAAGGACTGTGATAAAGAATGTTGGTGTTCCTGAGTTTAAGAAGCTCTCTCTTCCAAAAGAGAAAAACCAACTTTAACCCTTTCTTTCGGACGAAGAAACCATCTGTCTCCAAATGTCCGCTTTGGACCAAACCGCCCGAAACCGCCCAAACCATGGATGATAGTGTACCCGTAAAAGAATTGGGTCCATGGTGGGGAACAGGGGTATTTAAATTGGACCGGGAAAGGGTTAATGCAGTTAGGTAATTTTGGTATCATTATTTCTCTCCTTTGAATTACTTTTCATTCTGAAAAACTTGTGACTGCAGTGGTCACACCCAAGTTTCCGTCAAGTAACCAGTTTCATAGTAAGATTTTACGAATTTCATAATAACTTTTGAATATTTGAAATAAATACAAATTTGTTATTTTTTTATTTGTCTGAAATTTCACTTTAACATGAGGACAGCAAACAGAATAAAAAGCTTGCAATTGTTGGTCATCAAATTTTAAGTCACGAAAACAGACAAAAAGGGTTCTAATTTGAATAAAATTTTGTAGAAGGTTATCTAAGGTGACAAAAAAATTTATTTGCATAAATAAATGTAGAAAAGAACATTCTATAAAATATATTTTACTGCATTAAAATTGATTTAATCTTTTGGGAGCTGTATCTTCTCTAACTCGGGTATCTTGGCATATTATTGACAATGTCTCGACGGAAAAAAGTGACAATGGCTCGTAGTGATAGCAGTGTAGAGGAATTAGTTCTCAGTAATTCTAACGTCTAATTCATTAGCTATTTGCAAAAGTACGATATGGAAGAAGAGGCACATTGTGTCACTTCTTATGAATTAATGATGAATACGTAACGGGAGTAAGCGTAGCTCATATCGAGTGGCAACTGTTGATGATGTTTACGAATTTTCTTCGATTTTGATTTGTGGCTAGCAGTGACAAGTTTCATTGTGTTATTTGTCGGGAAAAGACAAAAGTTTTGCTGGAATTCCATTTGTGAAAACTGTTGTCTTTCTACCATAAATTTAGCGACGAAACCCATCGACAGACTCGCATCTCCACCATTTGTTATTTTCAAAAAACTTCACATAATGTTGGGTTTAATAGACCTGCAATGATTATAATGCGTATATTTTGTAAAAATTGCACCTCCTACGGATGCGATAAAAATTTTCAATTTTTGCGATACTTCGTCCGAAACAAGATGAATTTGAGTTTTATTGTTTCATGGATGAAATTTCGTGTAATGTTGCGTTATGTCTATAAAGCTATTTCTCTGGACCTTTATCAATAATTGATGCGGAGATACTGTGGCTGAAGTGAACTTTAGCTGATAATGTTTTGAAAGTGTAACTCCAGGGCCATTCAATTGTTCCCATCATGTCATACTTGTAGTGGAAGCTAGGTGTAACGAGTGTTCAAAATGGCTGGAAAATCACCAGATATAGCGGACGCTCATTAAATCTGAAGGTGCCCGATTAAGCCTCTCAATTCCCACAGTTGTTCATACTTTCCGTTTTTCTTTCATTACTATGCTATTAGAAACCGGTAGAAGAGCCATTTACGTGCACTATTGCATATTCATCGATCATTTTGTGAATTAAATCTTGTAAAAAAATAATATACGCTGAAGTCTCCTAGTGTTAACCAGTACATCCATTGGTTAGGAAAGTTTTAATGATTCGCCGAAATACGGCATTTTTGGCATTCAAAAATATTTCTTGCGTAGTTACCATTTTGGGGTCGTGGTGGCCTAGTGGGTAGAGCACTGAGCTACCGACTGGAGGGTCCCGGGTTCAAATCCCTGGCAACAGCCTTTCTGGACACCCCCCCGTCTAAAATCCTTGCGATTTGATTTTCTGCGTGACAGAATTTGGCCCAGGGAAAGGAACTGGCCCCCCTACCCTGATTGTGTGAATTCCACACGCCATTGGCTTAATACAGGGTGAGCTCTACTCTCACCTATCGAAGACCAATCCTTGGGTTGAATCACTGAGTGAGTGAATGAGTTACCTATTCCTAGCCTATCCTAATATTCGCATTCTGTTTCTCTCGAAAATTAGTTGCAGGGAGTATTTATTTACACAAGCAAATGCCTCTGTAGGTTGCGCTGCACATCGTGTGTCATACTAGTGCTGCCATCTGGAGGATTTGGAGCGAACGGAGGTAATTCCCATGGAATAGTATTGCCGAGAACAATCGATGCATTCACTCAAAATTGTATGTATCCGTGAATTCAGGAATCATAAATTCCATGTTCTACCACCTGAATCTCGAAAATGCATGACTGCATGAACCAAATTAGAACAGGTTCTCTTTTCTGTTCACGCATTCATTCATTCGTACATTTTGGTTTGGTTACACGGTGAATTTTCACATACATTCTCGCATTCTTGCATTCACACATTGACTTGTATTCGTTAATAGCAGTGTCTACTGAGTTATATTCGTCACTAATGGAGTGGCATGCGATACTGTATTATATGGGTTTATAGGTGTTTTGTTAGGGGGGGCGTGAGCCGAGCGTTTCTCGGAATCCCCTCGTCCACTGGTAAAAGCCTACGACAGCTCGGCTCACCCCCACCCCTCACCGCTCGGCGCTCAGGCAATGCTCTCTACAAGACACCTTAGTCTGCATGTGTTACATTACGCGAGTGTTCATTTGCGTACATTATGTGCTGTGACATTTGAATTGACATGGTTGACTTTTGACATCGTGTGACATTGGTGAGAAGAGATATTGGTCAAGATGAGCTCATCAAAGAAAAGCAAGTATAATGAAGATTGTATGAAATGTGGGTTTTTTTCAATGCTTAAAGACAGGACAGGAGGGCATTACTATCAGAAAGATTGCGTAGCTGCCATCAATATGTTATTATGCAAGAAGATATTTCATGAAAGAGGATTTGCATCTTATTTGCATCATGAAATTGCATTTGTGCGTGGTCAGCGGCATTGGAAGTGGGGGGCAGGATGGGCCGAAGCCCAGAATTTGTCCCGGGCCCTTTCAGTTGAAGCGGGTACTTTCTGACACACGCATTCTCACATCTTAATTTGCTCTTTTATCGATATCCCTTTAGTCCCCACCAACCGCCAAAAACACGAGCTTCTCAGGAGCCAAGCCCTTTTCAAGGTTGCCCCCCCACCAGTGAAAAAAGTTCGGATGCCCCTTTGTGTGGTCTTGCTTTCAGCAATAATGATTTCGAATGATCAATAAAATATTCCACATATAGTTATTGCTGTCAATAGCTATTGATTCCTGTTATATGTGTAAATACGGATGATATTGTGTTTTAAAGTTTTATGGTGGTACTGCTAGTAGTAGAATAATTCCAATAACTTTTAGTCAGCTGTTTTCTGAGGTGAATTTTAGAGATGCATCAAATCCAGTTTTTCTTGAGTTCGAATCTTGAATCTGAATATTAATTTAACGCTAAAATATACTTTCAAATCCAAATCTTAACTTTACCTTTAATCCAAAATTTTATCTAAAATCTAAATGAATTTCCTCGAATCCCAAGTATAATTTCGAAGCCAAATCTTTTCTTGTAGTCTTATATTTTATTTTGAATAACTTTCGAATATTAACTTTACATATGCATTTGAGTTAAACACTCCAATTACAAGTATAAAACATTTTATTGCTTTAACTTTTCAGTTTAAAAAGAGAGTATTTTAACACATTCCTGGTCAAGCCAATTTCTCATTTTATCACAAATATTGCCAGCTGTGCTGAACACTCTCTTGGAGTCCAGTGTTACCGGTGGTGCTGAAAAGTACTTCCTAGACAGTTTTGGTGGTACAGTAGGGCCTCAATATAATGAGAGCTCATGGGAGCATTAGCGAAGATGTTCTAATAACCATTTAGCAGCTATTTCCTTTAGCTTTAACTTGGACCAATATTGTGGGATTTTAGGTGTGTAAAAATATAAATTGGTCTGACCCAATAATATTTTTTTCGGGATAGGACATTCGAATCTTCAAATCCTTTTGAATCCCTCGAATCCAAAATGAGTTTCACCTTTTGAATCTGAATATTCATAAATATATGAGTCACCTACATCCTCGGCAGACAAAATCCTTGCGTTCCTTTCAATTCAACTTCAAAGCCGGTGATCAAAAATGAAAAGCATGGATTTGAGAGCCCTGTTAGCCCGATGGAATGGCTGCGCACTTGGTGTCATGAAAGAGCACCAAAGAGCAATCCTCGTCGGGAGCATAAAGGAATATGCCGTCGGAGAACACGCAGAACCGCCAGGTGGCCCAGAGCTCCAGGCGGAGTGCATAATATTTTACTGGAAAAGGCACAGGTGATAACAAAAAACATTGCTATTACCCAAGATTGATACGGGAGGCGGTTGAAATAGAGAAACGTCCTTGGAACTTCAACCATGACTGCTGCATTAAACTCATCTCCGCACGAAATAGACCCTTTCCTCTGCCACCCAGGGAAAGTCCTCCAAAAGACCCCGCTCCCAGACTGACTCATTGACTTCTGACATGAACGGGGAAATCGTCAGCGAGAAACAATACCAAATAAGGCTAAAAATGGTAATTGAGGGAGCATGTCTCCCCAATAAATAGACTTCCTCTTCATTATTTAAATCCTGATGATGTGGCCCGTAATGGACGCGATAGCTTGGATCACAAAAGCTTCACATGCAGCAGCTCCCGAAAGAGACAACTGGAAACATATGCAGCACATTGCGTGTGCACAAGCTTTTGCTCATGATGTCTGCTATTTGCATTACGATGAAAAAAAAATTTCCGCCCAATGGGTCGAGTGTACATTTTCAACTTTTCGGGCATACCCGTAAGTGGGCTCACCAAAGTCTGTGAACCTTCTGTTTCTTTCTTGTTTCTCTCTTGCTTCTGTCACTCCGAGTTCAGTTCACTTCGAGATTCAACTTCATGGCTGGCAAAGGTATGTCATTAAATCTGAAACCAGACTTGGTTTAATTAATGAATACAAAAGCAGCAGGGAGGGAGGGCATTATTATCAAAAAGATCATGTAGCTAGCACTAAGATTGATTGCAATGGAAGATATGACGGGTAACTCGATGATTTTCAATTTGGCGCTTTGGAACTGTTTCCGAGTGGCCTTGCAAGCAGCAATGATAATTTTGATTGAATATCAAGAGAATATTCCACAAGATGTATGACAATTTTTTGGTTTCCGACCTTTTCCCCGATGATAGTCCATTTTATTGCTACAGTACTTATTGCCACGATGCATTTAGAGCTCAAGAAAGTTTGGTACTGTGCGGGGGTAAGCATGTAAAATCAACGTTTTGTATTCCAAGGAATTGTTTATAACATGAAATTTAATAGCAAATATTCCTCAGAGAAATTCTCTGTGGAATATTTGCTATTGTGCAATTTCAGCAGGTAACGCCGCGAAATTCAAAGATCACGGCTAATACGTGATCTTTGAATTTCGTTATGAAATTTAATGTCGTTGACAGTAAATGCATACAACCACGGGCCAATGAAGTGAGCAAAAATCTCATTTTTAATAGCTATCTTGATAATATCTTTTCACCATTCACCCAAAACACCCACAATTTCGGTTAAACTAGTTTAAAATTTCTAGGAACTGGCTGTGGAATGATTATTCTTTGGTAGTTACGAGAGTTCGATATAAGCGAGTGGTTTTTTGCTTCCGGAGAGCTCTCGTTATATGGAGGCTCTAGTGTACCACCAAAAGTGGCTAGGAGAGGCACCTTTCAGCACCACCAGGATTAGCAGTGGACTCGGGGAGAGACTCTTCAGCACGGCTGGCATTATGTGTGTTAAAATGGCTGATATGGCTCAAAATATGGCTGATTAAGTTGTCCATGCTTCTTTTAAGGTGTCTGAAGACTTCTCTTTCCACCACTGTCATGCAATTTATCTTCAAGTAATGAAATACATTAAAAAATTAAATTAACAAAATATACTGATAATGGTCTGTAAACGTTAAACGTATGGCCGTAAACACAGCAGTACAAATGTCCTGTGTAAAAACAAAGTACATGAACACAGATGCTAAAGACAGACAAAGGACACCAAAGACATTGACATGGAAATGCATACAGTGCAACCTCTATAAAATGGGACCTCACGATGCCCAGAAAAACCCTCGCTATAGTGAAGTATTGTCATACCGGGGTTGGTGTAAATAATTGCCATGAAATCTATTGTCAACAATTTTCTAGGAATCTGTTTGGTGTAGTGGCAGAAGTATTTCCATCTGGAGAGTCTGAGCAAAAATCCCGAAAGAAGGGGAAAGTTTTTGCAGTAATTCATATCCCTACTTAATTTACCAACTAAACATTAGATCAAAAAGCACCGTACCTGCTCCAAAAAATTCAAAAAGCCTCTAATCGCCGATCATTTTCCCAAATGCACAACTGACCAAGCTACTCTTTTCTAATGCTCATTCCATTTTCTAATGTTCATTCCATAATTTTGATTATTTTTACCAAAAATTTAAACCATAACTGATAAATTAAAATTGCATCACCTTTATTACTAGCCTTCACTCTTTCTCTTGGTTGGTCTTAATTTTTATGGTCACTTTCTTCATGACATTTCGTGGAAGCCATTTGGAATAACGTATCGCATTTGTTTCTGCAGACAAAAAGAGACCGTGGAAGGTATCCAGCCTTGGAGGGCGTTTTCCTCCATCTGATGTGATGTCCACATTGAAAAACAATCCTCTTTGACATGTATAACAATTTTAATGAAATGGCGGTTGTATCACAATTCTTTTTAAAGATTTAGTTAGATCCTCGACGTTCTTACAGTAATTCTGTCGGGTGTATATGCATGATGGTAGTATGATACAAAAGACTCAAGGGTCTAATGAAGAGCCCTCCTATACCAACAAATGTGTTAAGTATTAATTTATATGTAATTGCCCAATGATGGCAGCAAAACATAGGAAGGAATATAGACATATTGAAAGTCAATAAACTAAGAGCGTTACTCCTTTGGCACAGTGTTCCATCACATTACATCAAGTATAGGTAACAAATAATAATTTGCTAACTTCAATGATCTCGTAAATTATAAAATTAACTCACGAAAATGTCCAACATTGATAAATATAGAGTGAAAGAAAATATGAAAACAAATTTAGGAGACACAATTGAGTAGCTTTTTGTTTTTCCTTTCCGACACACTTAAGTGTTTTGCATTTTTGGGCCATAGTGTCTATCTTGGAAATGTTCTCAATTCTCAGAAGTGCGAGTGTGCTCTCGACCACCCGGGAAACAAAAGAAGTTCAAATACGTATTCGTAACTGCTAATGCTGCAGTATATCCACCAATGTTAACAATAAATCAATCGGATGGTGATTTATAACATGTAGTTGATACGTAACTTTTCATATTAATTGCATTGCTAATTGATCGCAAGCTATGGCAGAGGTTGGCCACTTTTGGTGTTTGTTTGCCGGTGACGGAAACTCTCGCAATGGAGGGGGCCAACACCAAAAGGGTCTCGTAAAAACTGTATTTTTTTGCTTGGCAATCATGAAGTCAATTGAAGGTGCCCCTGCAATCTCTCTTAATGTAGGGGGTCTCGCAATAGGCCATACTCGTACTAGCGCGGTAGTTTCCCTGTAGTTTAGAAATGTAAATACTTGGGTGAGGCTTAGACTCTCTGAATATAAAAGGCAAGGAAGGGCTACGAAAATAGGAAGAGCATTCAGACTCTGTGCCTATAGTGACAGACTGTGTTCGGGAGACTCGGAAATTGAGAAGTGAAAAGGACGTTTCTTAAGATATACCAAAGATAACAAAATGGAAAATGAATTCACATTCCACCTGACATCAAATCAAGAGTTGCGTGGGAAGTTTGAAAAAATATCCACGGTGATGAGGAAGGTGATTGGCTTAGCATGGATGAGCATTCAGGGGTTAAGGTCCTCAGCACTTGCATGAAGGGGACGGCGGGAGTGTTTTGAGCACGGGAAGAGGACGTGATTGCCTCAGCGGTGGCTCATTGAGTGTGATACTGATAATAATAATAATACGTTGCTGTAATTGTGTTAACTAAGAGGATAAAAAATTGGGACCACGTATCATGCAACGGATTATGCTGTGGAACACACACACATGCCATTGTGGAAACTATTCAAAACAATTGTCTATTTATGTGGCTCTCAATCAAAGCATGTTATGTCACGACTTAGCAAAACAAAGAATGTCATGGTCTCCATTGATAGTTTTCAGCTTGGTATACGAAATTAAGTTTTATTTAAATAAGCTTTAATGTATTTTTGAGTGGATGTGACACACTGTGAAACTTGTAAGTAGTCATTGTATGTAATAATATGACATTTATTATTTTACATTAAGAAGAAAAACTGTACAGCTGTTATTGAATAACAGTGAAATGTTTATCTTGTACCATAAGGTTCCTTTTTAAACAAATTCATTCAAAATCCCAAATAAATCAAATTGGTAAAATGCATTTCTTTACACTTTTACACATAACTATCATTAAAAAGGATGTGTATATTAAGTAAATTATCCACATTTTATGTAAATACAAGTAGCTGTGATAAATCTTGTTGTAAAAGTGGTGTGCAGCAAGAGATAAGAGTCCAAAACCAACATTAAACTAGGAGAACGAAAACTTGGAAGAAGTGGAAGAGTTCTGCTACCTGGGATGCTGAGTAACCAGCGATGGATGAAGCAATAGAGGAATTGACAGTAGAATTGGCCAGACAAAAAGGGCATTTTACCAAAAGAGGATTCTGCTTACAGCTGCAAATGCAAGTGTAGAAGTGAAGAAACATTTCATAAGAACATGCACCTGGAGCATTTTACTATATGGCAGCAAAGCATGGACGATAACATCAGCAGCCGAGAAGTCAAGGCTGGAAGTGTTAGAATGTGGTGCTGCCAAAGAATGATGAAGATAAAATGGGTCGATCGAGTGATAAATGAAGAAGTGTTAAGAATAAAGTGCACAAAAAAGTGTTATGGGAAAAAGATATGTCTACTGAAAACCCTAAAAAGAAGAGGACAACTTAATCGGCCACATCTTGAGACACGTCGTTGAGGGTGAAGTGAACGGGAAGAGTGGCTAAGGAAGGCCTTGTATGTGATGTATGGAATAGGTCGTGAAGGATTTAAAAGAGAAGAGTTACGTCAATATGAAGAGGTTGGCCGATAGAAGAATAGAGTGGAGGAGTGCATCAAATCTATCCTAGGATTGTTGACTGATGGTGATGTTATTAAGTAAATCTGTACCTAGACAACAATTGCTCCAACCACCTTACAATATGTACTGCTATAATAATAATACTGTGAATCCTGTGAGCAATTATTTGTTAGATTGTAAAGGAAATTTGGCAAATGGCTGAGGCCATGAACTCAGAGTTGTGACTGTAGAGGGGTGGACTGTCGTTATGTTATTACCTGGGCTGGGCACCATTTGAAAGGAAAGAGAAAAGGTTAGGCAAGAGGAAGAAGTTTATTTTCTTTCCTTTGCCTTCTTTCCTAATTTGCAATCTCTTCCTTTCGATGATGATGATAAGCGGTCCCTATGTCCCTGTTACCATTGAATCAACTGTTTGTTCATTTTACTCAATCTCTGATTCGTGTCTTTCCTAATATGGATGACGTCACAGTTAGTACCTACATGTTTCAAGTGCGGCTATGATTGGTGGAAGTTTTTATTTTTGTATACGTTTCTTTTTTTTAATGGTTTACTGCATTCCGGAGTGAAGCATTTCATTGTGACATGCTTCCTAAATACATACAGTTGTTTCCATTTTCTTCAGTTAGGTATTAGTTTCAGGTATAACTTTGTGGAAACAAAGTATTGCTCATTAGAAAATAAAAAAAATACTTGGCGATTCTACAATATTTTATTCATACCTGTACCAAGCAATCACTCTATTTTTTTGTTAGTTAATTTTGTATATTGCTCATATCAGCCAACCTTTGAAGTCATGTTTGTATTCAAGGTTGATCTGGATATTGTTGAGGTACAACTCAATACAAATTGAGTGTTCTAGTAACGGTTCCAATCTGATAGTTCTTCTCATTTGTTTGTGAAGCACATGCTGTTTCTAAGCACATAGAAAAATTAGAAGCAAAGAGATACTATTCTGCATGCAGAGAGTGGTTACACTAACGAATCAATATAGAGTCACTTCCAATAGATCATGCTAACATTTAACTAGGTATATGTGAACAGTGTGCTGTTGGAATTTTGAGGGGTGCTTCAAAACAAGACACTGGAATTTAGACCATGTAAATCATGTACCAGGTAGAAGTGGAAAAGGGGGATTCATCCAATTGTGGAATGGTGACCCAAGGTTCGCGGTCTGTGATCTGTCTTAGCACTAAGGTTCCGGCTCTCCTTTATCTTGTAATGATAATTTCTTAAAATAATGACTGTGTTGTGGTTAATGGTCTTTTGATGTACTCCCTTGAAGCTCTCTTTTCCAAGGGAATAGACTGCATCTTGAAACCATAGATTCCGAATGATCCAATTGAATATTTACGTGCTGTCTGTTCCTAGTGTTTTTATTCCAATCAAAAGTTCTTCATTTATGGTGTGGCACATTTAGTGTGTTGCAGATCTGATTGTATTTGCATTAGTGTTTTATGCTGTTGAAGAACTTTTTGATAAAGCTTATTATTGCATACTCTGCAAGTTCCTTGAGTAGGATGAGAATTTTGTTTCCATGGCACGGAGGGGAAGTGGCTTTTTTTGTACAAGAGAGAGAATAGTGACTACAGCATGCACAGCGCTATCAAAGGAGCAAATGCTCACTTCACTTCGACATCTCACCACTAGAACTTTTATCATTTGCATGTAACCCTTACTTATAATGTGCCCAATCATGGATTGTCCTCTTTGTTTAACTGTGTAAACATTTAATGCCATTGGCCACTGTCTCTTTGCGGAATGAAGAAGAGCCCAGAGAGTCGTCCAGGTGATGGGCCGAGGGCACCGCATGGAGAGCCTTGGTGGCACGAAGGCGCTCGCGAGGCCGGCTCGAGAGGGAGGAGAGGGGGGGGTGGCGACGTGGGGGGTGGAGGGGAGGGGGACCGGAGGCCAGAGGCGGGAGGGGAGAAGGGGGGTGGTGGCGCAGAGGGGCACGGCGAGGAGCAGGAGGGTGCGGTGGAGGAGGAGGAGGTGGTGGAGGTGCCGTCGGCTGGGGACGACTCGAAGGAGGAGAAGGATGTGCCCGCTTTGGACTCGAAGAGGTTGGGGCTTGCGGGGTCGGGCGGGCCAGGGAAAGGTATTCCTGGCCTGGATTTGGTGTCCGAGAAGTCCTTGGGTGTGGAGAAGAATGATAGTGAGGGCAGGGGCGAGTTCATGGGAAGGGAAATGGAGGACAAAGGTTGGCACTCTCCCGTGACTGACCGAGGAGAGACTGGGCCCGAAGGGTGGTATAGTAACAAGAGGGGAGGGGGTTGGGGTGAGGGGGGGGGCCCTAGGGGAGAGGAGAGGAGCGGGCAGGGGAGGAAGGGCCTCCTTCCGTTGGCTGGGGAGGACGAGGGCATGGCGTGGAAGGGCGGCCACAAGAGGGGTCAGCCTGGGGAGGACAAGCCGTACAGCGGTGCGAGGCATTCGAATGAGGGTAAGGAGCCGTGGCATGGCCACCCCGGGGGGGGTGGGAAAGGGGGGCCCGGGCTGCTGGAGGGTAGGGTCCAGGAAGGCAAGGGCAGGATGCCGCCCCTGGACAATGGCGAGCCGTGGAACAGTGGTGTGCCGAGGGGCCTGGACATGGTTGGGGGGCCACCGGAGGCACACGTGGCAGGTGGTGGTCGACCATTTGGCATGGGGGGGGGAGGAGGGGGTGGTGGGAGAGAAGGGCCCCTTTTGGACCCCCCCTTCGGCCCTCCCCCCTCGGCCATGCACCCTCCAGGCTTGCGGCCAATGGACAGCGACATGAGGAATGACCCCGTGCATGAAAACTGGCTGCGGCCACCGAGGGGGGATGCGTTTGGACCGGAGCTGGCAATGCATCAGCCAGGAGGGAGGGGGAGTGAGGGGGGCGACGGTTTTGGGAAGCCGTGGCAGATGCCGTCCTCCATGAGGGGGGGGCCCGTTGGCGGTGGGGATGCGTACGGAGGAGCGAGGCAGGATGCAGACAGACCCCCTTTGATGGACATGGATGCCAGGGAAGACGTGAACAAAGTGTGGCAGAACCGTGGTCCTCCAGATATGTTTGGGCCTGGCATGCAATCGACAGGAAGTGAGAGAGGTCCACAGCCAAACTTAAAGATTGGAATGCAAGTAAGACAATTGTAAATTAGTTAATTTTTAATTCTTGAATACTTGTGGGTCAGTTATTGTATTTCTCTATTGTAGGTCATCGGTTGGCGTATGTTTTTTGATATTTAACTGTGTGTGTGGGTAGGGTGGACTCTGAGACTTAAAGTCAAAAGAATCACTAAAATCTGCTTTTATGCATTCACCATAATTCGTTTAAACATGTATTAAAGGGCATGTTGGCTGTATTTCTCTAAACAGCATTTTGATTTTGTATTTGAGATAAAATTAGATGTTGGTAGGGTGTTGTAAAATTCAGAACTAAATTAAGTTGAACTTAAGAGTAATGGCAACTGACTTTGTTGTGAATTTGATTAATTGGACCAGTTTTAAAAACTTTATTTGCATCATGTAAGACCTCAGGGTATGGACTCCAGGAATCAGTTTCCAGGCATTTTAAAACTGGAAGTTGCTGTCTCTGCTGAGATTAATTCTCCCATTTACGATTTCTATGGTTTCCGAACATAGTTCTGCAAGTACCTCCTGCATCTCATGCTAATGGGAATGGCATTTCCTCGGAACCGAAATCGCAATTTTGTACACGAAATTGTTAGATGGAAACGAAAAATGAATTTCAGTGAAAAAATCAATCTTTGAACCAAAACCATTCACTCATAAATCAAAAATTAAAATAAGCAAAAGGCGACACCCACCGAAAATGCTGCTGTGATAACATTGACATCATTTTCCTCCCGTCCTTGACTGCTTTTAGGGGAAGGGAAGGGAGTGGAGGGGGGATCTCGGAAGGTCTGCTCGCACAGATGCTGTCGCAATCGCTCCTATTGGCAGAGTCAGCTGTGCCTCCCCCCCATTGCGATAAGGCAAAGTAGATTCGCGGGCTCAGTTGTGACTGGACGAAGTCGATATACGTCAGAGGTTGCACCACGCCCACTTTTCCGAAAGGGTTAAAAACATCAGTTTTTCTCCTCTTATAACTCGGGAAATAATTGGCGGTTCAAAAAACGGTAAATACGGGTCTTTTTATTTTACAAACTATCAGATTCGCCAATGAAAAAAACATGGTAAAGGACCCCATTTGCCCACTCTTCTATTGCTCTGCTGGTTTCTCCAACGCTTGGCCATATTCAAACAAGAAGTGACAATTTCTGATGTCTTGAGGCCTCTATAATGGCTTTTGGCAGTATTGAGAAACATTTTCAGCTTCCCCTTGGGTTTGTGATTTGGTGTTCACCTTGTGTTGTTTAGTAATCCTGTGGTGACTTTGTGAGATATGCTGGAAGTATAGGGGAGTGTGGGGGTCAGCCTTTTCAAAGCATCCTCGTGCCTTGTGAAGGTTCTCCTAAGGGCCAGGTTGATGGCACATCCTCCACATTTCGGCTCTCTCCCCCTGACACTGACATGGAAAAGTGTATTTTACACCCCCTTTCCCTTTGATGGGTGGTGATGATTGGCCCTGTTCAAGTACAAGTCTGCAAGTTTAGTTTTCCTGCATATGTCTTGGCCCAGGCTTCTATCTGCTTTCTGTTTCCGAGCTGAACCGGATGCTCAGGTGCAAGTTGCACATGCTTGAGGAATTGGCTTTGTGTCCCGTGAAGGTAGTGTCATATTCATACCTGAAGGAAGGCAAAGTATGTGCAACACTCATTCCTCAAAGCACTCCTTCAATGCGTTTGCAATGGTTGGTTACAGGGGAGCTTCCTCCATTTGATCCAGATGGGTGGACTTGGCGTGTGAAACATTGATAGGAAACTATGTACTACTACATGGCGAGAAACCCAAGAATGTTTCCTCCACACAGGCCCTCTCATTTCAGTTCTCTTAAGTGGCCCTTTTGCTAGAAGCAGTTTTGGCAATGGGTGGAGAAAGAAAGGTTCGGGGAAATGGATGGAGTGTAGCTCTTGTGCAGTGATGAGCTTATATTGAGTGTGAAATCTTGAATTTGAAAAAATTTTGAGGATGTATGATTTGCGAAGTTGTGAAGGGGGTGAAGATGAGTCATTGGAGTTAGAATCTAGGAATATTGTTACTGAGTGGAAAATAGTTGATGTCTTAACAGCAGTGAGAATGTTAAAAAATGAGAAGGCCACAGTTACGTATTGTACTATCATTGAAATGTTTAAGTTCATTGAATGCCATGCGTAACTTGCACCAGGAAGTTGCCAAAATAACTAAAATTCTGTATACATAATGAGTGAAGGGTTGTAATAGTTCCATCTTTAATTCATCTTATGGAAGAAAAAAAAAAGGATTTAATGTTTTGGTTCCTGATTGATGGAGTACACTGGTTATTGATCTATAAACTGGAACTTAGACGAAAGTATTGGCTCACAAAACGTCAGGCATCAAGAGCTCTTTGATTAAACTTGCATTCCCTGCATCTATGAGATTTCACTGAGTATGTGTGAAACATTGTGATATCATCCAGAAGTACAATCAAGGCTGTAATGCATATCCTTTGGGTCAAGAGATGCGAAATAAGTCGAAGGATAGAAGTCAGGTAATTGTGTCTGCATGTTCCTCAGTGACCAATGAGGGCAGCTTATCATGGCATAGTGTCTGCAACTAGGGAATGGATGGGGGAACAGGCATGCATTGATTAATTGCATTGTTATCCATGGAGGATGACAGTGGGGGTTGAAAGAAGCCGTGGCGCCTGTTGAAATGTGCTCGCGGGTATGGTTCTTTCCTGATTAAAAACTCACACTCTATGCCTAAAAGATTTATTAAAATGAAACTATTAATAACTAATTAAAAAGCATATCTAATTCTCCCAATTAGTTAAGTCATTTTACACGTGCTTAGTTTTCAAAAATGAAGAATACCATCAAAATCAACTAAATTTTCAACTTCCGAAAGCTGAGATGCACATGTTTTTAAAATTTGTCGTAACGTAATTTTTAACTGAGTAATCTATTTTAAACTTTGTTTAGTCCAAGATAAATATATATTCCATATACTATGCGAAGAAAAAAGAGGTGGATTTTCTTGTTTATCTTCAAGTGGGTGTCAAAGTTAAACTTGCTTCCCGGAACTTGAAAAAAATCCGGCATTTTTCTGTCTCGGTCAAAAAATTAATTCATATAACCAACTAAAAATATATTTTTCACATTAATAAACGTATAAATAAAAAAAGATTTAGTTCGATATACTTTATTTTAAAATTGACCTACCCATTTTTGAGATATTGACCTTCGAACTCGGGGGATGGAATTTTACAACGGACATTAGATGCCTTGAACTCGAATATAGTCACCCCCCAGACTTTTTCCACGAAAAGGGGGGGGTTATATTCGGAGGAATTCGGTACATTTGCGGTTTCATGTACCGTGTAACCACCAATTCATCCACTCGTTCACGCAAACATACATGAATCCATTCACGCAACGTACATGAAACCATTCACGCAAATGTAAATGATCGTATGTACATGTTCGTACGTGTTAATCTATCGTGTAACCAGAGCTTTACACGATTTTGATGATAACGCTTCCTGTTGGCAGACTTCTGAACCTTGGCGGCTCCGTCGACAAAAACTACTGGACTCGACTTCTGTAAAAATACTCTAAGAACTTGAGTCGAGTACCAACTACTCGACTCGACTTGAATTTTCGAGGACTTGCACATCCCTTCTATTTAGTGACGGAAGTCTTTTGGCAAGCCCAGGCCCAAGTTCTCCTATGTGTAGTTTGGCCTGTCTAAGACTTGGTGTGGTTCGCCAGATCTCAGAATGCCGGGCTAAGCCCCACATTCTAATTTCTGCTATCCCTATTGACGTAGCAATAGGTATGATTGGCTCTGGTCTAATCGGATCTCGGCTGGAACCCGCCCTTGCCAGCTCATCATCCATCTCATTCCTGGAAATGCCTGCATGACCAGGCACCCAGAAAAGCTCCACCTTGCCACATCTGCCTATATGATTGAGTGCCCCACGACACTCCTGCAGCAGCTGTGATTTGCACCATGGTGATGTCAGCGCCTTTAGAGCTGCCTGAGTCCGGTATTACATGTATGCTGAGGTCCAGGGCAGACCGAGCATGTGAATGACTAAACTGGACCACTACGGTACCAGGCCTCATGACCCATTCCCAAATTTGAGACTCAGAAATAGCTCATTTCTATTTGTCGTCCCTCCGTCGATGCTTCCCAGACCTCGGTTCGTAACGGTAACGTTAATGGGGGGCAGAATGGCAACCCACCATTACAGCCAGCTTCAGGTGCACTATAATTGTTTCAACGAGAAGGAAAACGAGGCGTGTCAATAGAAGGAACTCACTGGAGCAGTGCCTTTGAGCCATTGCACACTGAATGACATCTCACTTTTGTGTCCACCCTGTTGTCAATCCTGCAAAACTTCCCCCACGCAACCAGAACAACTGGGCCAACCGACTTGACTCATCCTCCTCCTCCCTCCCACCCGCCGTCCCCCTCGCCATCACTGACAGAGGAGTAGTTTGATTGCAGCCAAAGATGCCATTGCACCCCCCTCAACGCTCCACCCTTAGGCACCACCCCTGATCCAATTAAACAAATCGATTGGTACCTGAAGGTGTTGTGATTGCTGGAACTGGTTGTGCAATCCCGATATTAATTAAATTTTGTGGTAATCACTAACATTTATTGATAGAGCCAACCAAGTCTTTCTTCTTCCAATGTAATGTGGGCATATTTTAAAGATTCTTCAAACCCTTGACCAAGAAATACTCTTATCTTGCCAATTCACATTTTCTGGTTTGCAAAATATTAATCATTTCCAGATGGAATGTGAGGATAATTTTAAGGCTAAAAATAAATCAGCCAGTGAAGGTCTCTTTTGGGGATTCAACACATTCATTGAATGTCCCTCCATTGATGCACCTTCCCATTTTGTGCATCAATTTTTTAAATTTAGCCTTTAACACCTGCTTTGTGTTATTTTTGGCTGAAAATTTTTACAGCTAAGTTCTTTGTAATCTCCAATATTATAATATATCAAGCTTTGTGACCTTGACTTCTGTGTGGAGAACATAAAGGGTGAAATCACTTGTGCCCTATTTAGATGTTTAGCAAGAAGTGACTCTGTAATATTTCCCCGTGTGACATAACATCTTGTGTGTTGACAAAGGCAAACAAATCTGCTTCTTGGACTACCCTTCCCCTGGCTATTACACTTAAACCTATCGGACTTGACATGGTAGACAAGATGTGTAAAAAAATGAAAAGATATGGTGCTGTTCTTACAAATTTATTTAAGTGTTCTTGCTGAGCTGCATCTCATTTCCAAATGGGGTGTAATAATTTTAAATCATCACTTGGAAATGATGCATGTGTACCTACAGATATCTAGATAGATCACAAGGAAGACAAAACTTTGTATTTTCGCATAAAACTTTTTTTTAAATAAAGACACGACCGGTTTCACCCTCTGGGGCATCACCAGGTGCATAAAATACAGACAACCAAAAGTATATTCACCCTCACGTTGGGTTAGGGGAGTGGGGAGGGGAGGGGTGGGAATGGATAAGGGGGGGTGTGGTGTTGAATCCGGTGGGGGGCGAAACGTGCAAACATTTCTAAGATGGGGGAGGGGAGCACTTCGTTCGCTAAGTTGTGTCTCTTTCCGTGGAGGAGGATTTCTCCAAGCGTTCAAGGGCATCTAACCTTGGCCCTTTTCTTTGGGAGTGGAGTGACTTGGAAATCACTCCCATGCCCAGCGCCAATTAAATGTTTAGCTAAGTGTGACCTGTCGGGCTGGTTGTAAGAGTAGGCACGGATATGTTCCTTTTTTCTTATATTAAAACTCCTACCTGTTTGCCTGATGAAGATTGTACTGCAATCTCCGCACTGCAGTTTGTACCGCACACCTGAATTTATTTTGGGGTCTTGGTCACAATTATGGTTGTTATAAATAGAACCTAGATTTCTCTTCATATAAAAAGTTATTCTGAACTTTGACTTCGGGAGAAGCTTCATCATTTTTTGAGTTGTTCCGTTTAAAAACTGTGTTATCACCCAGAGCAGGTTTCGTTAGCATCATTGGGCATGGTTTTATAGATAAGCCTACCAGTCATATCCTCTCGTTTTTTATGAAGGAGTTTATCTACTATGGAGGTAGAATAACCGTTCGCTGTGGCCATGTGTTTGATGATGCTGACCTCCTTATTAAAATTGTCTACCGAGAGTGGTATGGCCAAAAGTGTACTAATCATCGAGTGAAATGAGGCTAATTTATGAGAAATATGGTGCCGAGGTGTGGAGTGAATGACGTGGTCAGTGAAGGTAGGTTTACGAAACACAGAAAAATCAAAACGACCCTTGTCAATGGAAACGGTAATATCCAGAAAGTTCAAAGAGTTGTTGCCACCTATTTCTGTCGTGAACTGAATATTTGGACACAATGAATTGAGCCACGCTACAAACTTATCCAACTGCCGTCTGGTTCCTGTCCACACACAAAAGATGTCGTCCACATACCGGTGATAGGAATAAATATTCTTCAGGAGTGGTTGTTGGGACTGGAGCAGGTGGTTTTCAAAGTCATCCGTGAAGAGATCCGCCAATGAAGGGGACAAGGGGGAACCCATGGCAAGGCCGTGCTCTTGATGGAAAAACTCGCCATTGAACTTATACTAATTTTGGGACACACATTTTTAACATATTTACTAATTCATTAATGAGCACAAGGGGTAATCCATACTCAGAGAGCACCAATTTGGCGGCCTTGACCACTTCTGCTGTAGGGTAGTACAATCTACATCAGGCAAACGGGTATTTAAAAAAAAGTTTTTATGTGGAAATATAAAGTTTTTTCTTCCTTGTGAAAGATGAATTTCCATCAAGTTACTGCCGAAACTGTCAATTTTATCTAGGTAGATGTTGTTAATAAATGTTAATGGCCCCTGGTTTATTTTTAAGCTCATGCTAAGCTACGCTAACAATGCATCTTAGTATTTTTTGAAATTAATCATTAATAGCCTTTTTTCTTGCCCTGCAGTAAATCCTAATCTCTGTGTATTTCCGTCAAATTCTGTGATTTAAGGTGAGATTGACATTCTTTTCCAGGGGTTGACCAAACCAGGCCCATATGTGGAGAATTCTCGGTATCCACACGGAGAGATGAGACCACCCATACTGCCTGATCCAAAGATTCCACTTGATGAATATGATGATGCAGGTATTTCTTTTTTGTGTCTTGCATTCATGGATGCAAATCTGTGGATAGTGCTGCTCTCAAACTTCATTCCATGCCAAATGTTGATTTTATGGCCTCAGGACAATTAATGCAAACCTTTGGTTTTGGGTAATTACATTAGTTGTTTTTTTTTCATCTCTTATATTGAGGAGCTTGGTCTTGCATGATTGTTCACAGATGTGTGTTGACTTCAAAATTCATTCCTGTAACCATCGAAATATTTTGAATGAAAATGTGGTACACGTATGGTATGTAAGCAAGTAAATATGTATAAATTTCGTTGCCTCATATCTTCATGAAGCAGTAGGTGAAACAATAGCATTGACAACAACAGCAGAAACACTGGTCTTTTTCAGACCAGTGGTAGGATGTTGCTCATTGTTGAAGAGATATGTAATTATTTTGTTTGTATATTCTTTCACGTATCATCTTTTGGGGTTATGCAGCCACTAAGCAGGCTAATGCCCATTATGTAGGCATTTGTTTTCAAACCAGCAATTTGCAAGTCATACAGCTACAATGATAATTTGCTCTCATTCCAAAGGCGTGAGTACCTGATACATTTTCTTATACAAATTATTGCGTGAATGTCATTCTCTTCTCTTGTCTAGATTAATGTGCAGTCATCCGTTCAAGTTTATGAATGAATGGTTACACAGTGAAAGATTTCATGCAATTTTTCATGCATTTTCCCTCTATTCACTGTGCAATTATTTTATTTTTTCATCATAAAGCACAACATTGGAATATTAAAACTGTCATCAACTAAGAGGAAGCAGGCAATATTAATTTCAAATTGCCCTTTCAGTTCTCTGAGGTAGTTTACGTTAGGTACGTCTTGTGGAAGATGGTGGTGGAAACATTGTATTCAGGTGACTGTGGGACGTGGATTGTTTGACTTGGCTAATGACATTGAATTTGATCTCTGCTTTGTTTTCACTTCTCTATTTGTGTGATTTTTTCACCTCTTGGACTGCCCCCCCTAAGGAAATTGCGGTTTAGAACTCGAGGTTGTATCGTAGATCTCCAATCCAGGATGTTTGATATTGAATATTTGTCTTTCGTATTTTGTGGTTTTGGATGAGGCTAGGGTGGTAACTGCTGCTGTAGTACAAGTCATATGATAGCAGCGGCAGAAGTAATGATGGAGAAGAGGCGATTGATTTGGACGTGGGTTCTGGGCAAAGGGAGGCCTTTAGAATGTGGTGCAGTGCATGCTGGGATAGAATTTTGAAGATCGGGATGCGTTCCAAAATGAGGATGACTGAGGAATTATTGTATGAGAACCTTGACCAGGTCAAAAATGACAATAGGATACCAAGATGAGAGTTTCCTGAGAAAAGGTCTTATCCCCAAACATCATAATATTTCAGTAATATGGGGAATATTCAACAACATTGATTTTCTATCCTGGAAGAAATACTAGGAGGCAAAAGTTTTTTGAGCGTATTGTGGAGGTTTGTATGCAGTTAGTACTCTGCTTATATTGTACCCATTTGTAATGAAGTTCAGCTTTAAATGAAGTTAAGGGTATTCCCTATTAAAAATGGTCATTTTACCATGTGAATACAGTAGAAACTCGATATTATGAATTCTACGGGACCGTAAAAATGGACAATTTGTAATATCAAATATCGCATGAACAAGTATCCTTCATCAGCACAGCATTAAAGGTGCCTCTTGAAATATATGCATTCCCGCAACGCACTTGCATGATTTACAATGTTAAAATTCTGTATCTATAAATGTGTATTCATGCCAACAATGTTCATAAAATTAAACACACCTAACTTGTCTCTTTTCTCCAATGAGACGAAGGAGCAGTCATGCCACTTTGCAAAATTTTCGTGCCATTTGGACTAGGCCTATGAAGATTCATTAGCGCATTTTTCTTTATTACCTTATTATGTACTGAAACACTCATAACATAAAGGTGAGCAGTGTATTTATATTTTTAAGCTACGAATGCATACACTGTGGAAGGTATGTATGCATATACTATGGAAGTGGGCGATTTGTGCGATCATTTGCAACTAGTTGCTGCTCCGGATACAGAATTTAGAGGACTAAATTTCCACCAGAAGAAAATATATATGCTCTGCGTCGGGCGTAATAGATTAGACCGAAATTAAGCTAAAACAGGGAAAAGATTCTGTCACGGATGCTATGTCAATCATGCAATTCGCACAAATAATCATGTGCCCGTTAATTCTGCGAAATGGCAACGGTAATCCTCCCCTGGATTCAGCTTATCTTTGCGTGGTTATTCCTGAGACAAAGGCTCTTAAGGCCGCTTTACATGATACAATTTTTTGTACAATTTCTTGTACAAACGCTTGTATAAACTGAACGAAATTGTATGTTTGTCTGAATGGAATTAGAACAGGTTCTATTTCAGTCATTCAGAAATCGCACAAGCATTCGTACAATTTGCCACTTTATACAGTACAATTTCCTCATATAAGAGATTTTTTCCAATAAATTGTGCAAAAAATTGTATCGTGTAAAGCAGCCAAAAAAGAGAGCTTAAAAAGGAGTTCAGCTTTTGTGTTTACCTTCTTTCAAAAGTAGATTGCACTAGCCACGCACTTCAATGGTTAAGGCGTGATAATTTCCTTTACACATCTTCAGCTACTAACGATGGTAACATTATAAATAAATAAATTATGTTTTTAACCATGCTCTGTGAAAGCTTTAGTTGTTGCTCTATACAGATAAAATCACCTACTCTTCATTCACTAAGTTGCAGGCATCATTTAGAGATTTAAAGTTTCGATATGGCTAAGGTTGTGGAACATTTTTACGTATCGATCTTCCTCTACTTCCGATCAAGCAAGGGGATTTTCGCCTGAGCATTGCAGCTCCAGTTCCAGGCACGCCCAAAGCCGTTCCGCCATTAACCTTCATTTCCCCACGCTGTGAGTTGTAAGCCCGTATCTCCACTTCTTCTGCCACCTCCGTGGTGCTTCCTTCAATCTCCGTCTTCATATGCTGTCGCGTCAAGGAAGGAAGCAAGGTTTAGTGGCCGACTACCACATTCGGTTTTTGTGGTTGGATGGTGTGGTTGGGTGATTTCACTTGGATGTGCACATCCCTTCTGCCATATTGGCGATATGGTGGATCTACAATTGTATACGCTCTGTAGGTGGGATGTGAATTTTCTTTCTGCAATTGTCCTCTTTGCTGGAGAATTGACTTGCCATTGCTCAAATAAGAAGCACCCGTAACTGCTTGAAAGGACATCTGCATCTTGCGTGCTTCATGAGTGGTCAAGTCATGGACATCGGGCACCAGCCGTCAATCGTGATGGCCGAGCCGCCATCTCGACAAAACTGCCACTTCGTGAGCGCATGCAACAAGTCATAGTAGCAGTCGTATGTGGCCCGTGGGTGCGAAACCAGATGTGCTTGGTGAGCAGTGTGCTGGTGAAAGCTGAAGCTGGCAAGTTTGCCTTGGGTAAGAACTATCGTCCAGGAGGGGGGGGTGGGATGATTCAGCATCGCATTCATTAGTGAGCATCCATTGCATCTCGTTCATTAGTGAGGAATGTAATTCAGTAAACATTGCTACTTGGTGATAGATCAAAAGAAAAATTAGCCTAATCCTTCTAATGCCCACAATGTAAATGGAACGGCCTCTTGACCCAATTGATTCCGAGTAGAATTGAGCAGCAGAAGCTACAATGTCCTTGTATCCAGTGTCCCCCAATCAATTGACTTGATGCTGTGGCAGCTGGCAACACAGATCCAACCTTTGAACAGTGTTGCCCCACTATGTATGCCACATAATACGCACATATGAGAGGATTCTAAGAATGCAATTGACTTTGAAAAAAAAAGTTACTTTATGAGAAGTTGATTTCACATTGTGGTTTGTTATTGTTGATGCTTTCTTAAGGGACGTGTGTCTATTGTGCTTCCCTGCGCCCACAGTGGGAGCTGCATGTTGTGCCAGTCAATCGAATATTTTCTGCTACATAACAGCAATGGGAGTCCAATGGGAAACACTGGCCTATGTATAATGAGGTTTGCTTTCAACAAAGTAAATGTCTGGCCTCCTTAACTTTGTTGTAAATTGGCTTTATTGCAAATCTGCACAACATGTAATGGAATGATGATGATCTCACTTTTTAAACTATTTCAATGATTGGATGTATGAACGTATTTTGGTGAATTTCCTCACAATTCCCTCTCCATTCCTCCATTTCCTTGATTTGACATCACCTAATCCATTTCATTTTACCTGAGGATGGCATAACTGCTAAAACTGGCTGTACGTGCAATCCTGGTATTCAATTGCATGGAAGATACACACATTTCTATTGGAAAGACTGATAATGACTTGGTAGATATTAATTTTAGCATTCATTGAAGTGCTTGTATTTATGGATATTTTTTATTTTCCTGAAAGTAATGATTGCTGACATAATCAGGACATTGACTGTGAAATGGTTCATATCTGTCTGACATTTGGAAGGTATCAAAACTTTCCTCAAAACAAACATAAAAACAAGTGAATAGGATTGTTTGACCGGCGAGAATTCCAATTTTAAATCCAATTGAAACTATCTGTATTGTAATGGCTCGGAAGCTTCAGAAGAACGAGACGCAACCAAAAAATGTAGAAGCATTGCGAAATGCTGTCGAGGAGACATGGGAGTAAATTACTCCTGGACTATTCCATCACATGGTGAGCTCTATGCAACGGGGTACCGACGCGATAGTGCTAGTCACTCTGCACGGAATTGCTGTGGTTCTGCTCAGTCTCATTAGGTTCCAGAGCAGGGGCTGTAGTTGGGCAAGGATGTCCAATGGAAGGTTGCCCCAGCCTTTATGATGTGCGTGCGAAATTTGCTGATGAACTGGTTGGTTTGGGAATTATTCGAGCGGGGGAGGAGGAGAGCGGGGAGGGAGGGACATGATGAACGAGTTGGTATGCACGCTCACACTAAAATGGTTAGTTTGGATTGTAATGGTTCTTCAATATTCACACGTTAGAATTTCTTACGAGAATGACAAATGAGTGCATCTGTTTTGCTTTCCTTTTGGAAATTAACGATTAAAATCATTATTCTAGCTAGGAGGCAAAATAGAAACACCTCCATCGTCATATCGTTACAAACTCGGTTGTGCTTACGGGTTTGTTTACAACCAAGTTTAATATATTTTCTCAGGTGAGTTTTCGTTAAAACTAGTTCATTCTGATCTGAATGGAGCTAATATGCTCAATAGTATTTTTTTTCTGTTTTCTGATAATGAAAAAAATATTCAGACCGACTTCCGAACGTATCAGAATTAATTCCGGCAAAGTGCTCAACGGCCACTCTTCTCCCTTCTCTTCTGTTTTATGCAACTCTCTTTTGGAGAGAGGAATGTAATGAGGCTGCAAAAACCTAGAGACTTCTCCTTTGCAAGAAGCTCGGCCCACGTAGGCTGATAGCTGTTGATAGCACACACAGTGAAGGTGGTACACATGTCACTGTGTGTCCGTGGTCAAGCATTTGTTTACATACTCGGTGGTAAATGACGATAACATTAAGTATCACAATATTTGTAGCATGCTGGTGAAATACAAGCTCAGAGTTGCATTTATTGTTTTTTTGTGCATTTCCACATTTGAAACGGAACTCTATTATAAACAGAATTGTTGAGAGTGTTCATTTTACAAGAAGTTTGTTAATAATAACAGTAAAGTCATCTACCATGTCACAAGGCATCTACCATGCTGAGACGAAAGATTGGAGATTATCCCCTTGCCCGCAGGACACGGAAGGGTCCAGCAAAGATTGGGGTGGGGAAACGATAAAGTTGTCATGAAGAAATGTTTCTCCATAGTATTCGCCGGGAAAATACTAGATCTGATAAAGTTGTGATTTTGAGGGCTCAGTCTGGTGTACATAATTGTCGCAACTAAACCGGTTTTCCCCAAAAGACCCCCTCACCCAAGAAGAGTTGTTCGTCTCTTATTCCTGGTCACGACGAAATTCATCTGGGTGTGACTCATTCAGCGAGAAAGGGAAGGGAGTAACCCGAGAAGATCACTCCGCCTTATCTTTAATTGTCTACCCCATCGCCCAGCTTCGCTTCGACCCAGGTGGCCTCCAATTGTGGGGGAGGAGTTGGGCCACCTTTTGGGGGCTTCTGCAGCCAACACTTTTTTTTGCTTGCTTGCATCTCGCTTAGCAGTAGAGCCGTGTTGACATGCCGTTAGTTCTCTTGCGTGCAAAGATATACGCTGGTTATTAATGACATTCTTATGCCTCAATTGAAAAATCTACGTGTGAGCACTGTTAAGTTCGCTGCGAAAGGGCGAAATGCGAAATTTTACCATTCATAATGTCGCTTGGATTTATTAGTTATCCTTTCTCACAGACAAAGTTTTATATGAGAATAATGAATCTTCCTCATCGAAACGGATGAACTGACAGCTTTCTAACAAGTGCGAAAAAGTTTACAGTATTATGACATTTCTATGCATTGGTGTGACGTGTAGCGATTTTGCGGATAGATTTCAGTGTGCTCTCATGATTTTTCATAAACACACTTGATTACACTTGATTGTCACATGTTTAAATGAAGTGCTGAGTTACGATGAAGAAGATGAAAGTGATGAAGTCATCCCTGAAACCAAAAAAGAAGACATCCTCCAGGCATTAAATACCTTGCATCATTTCTCATTACTTCATGAAGTTAATGATGATTTTAAAGATAATTCAAGAAAAATTGAAAAGGTAATCCACTCAAAAATGGAATGGTTAAAAATGCAACATAACATCACAAAATATTTTAAAAATATGTAATTCTGTAAATGAAATTTTACTTTCAATGGGGTTTTTCTTCATTTTCATTTTGCCCAGGTAGTTTATTTGTTTTCTATGCAATGCTGTTTAACTTTCATTGAGTGGTGTACTTTTCTATTTAATTATCTTGGATAACTTTTTTAAACCGCCTTAATTGAAAATTTTATCTCTCAGTTCAATTCATACTCTTCCACAGGCATGATTTTCTAATTACGTACACACTTGATTGCCACATGTATAAATGTTAAATCTGTACTTTTGCCTGAGAAGCCAAAAAGCTAAGATTATGTTCTGAAATTCTATTGTACGTTTTTATTTAAAATATAATTATCTCCACCTCGTTTAAAATAGTTTTAATTTCTACAGTGTAGTGTGTATGCAATAATGATCTCTTTGTAGTGAAAATAGTTTCAACGTCATTGTGATCTCATAAGTTGTGAAATCTTAGCTAATTTTTCAAAATCTGCTTATACAGTTGAGCATCTTTAATCCGGCACTGTCAGGATCGAAGTGATGCCGGATTAGGGATTTTGCCGGCCTATGGGTCATGCATGGCAACTGGTCTATTTCTGACGTCCGGGATGTTTTCATTGAAAGGAGTCAATTATATATAACAAAATATATTCGTTTGCCATTTACTGAACATTATTTTAAAAAGTTACTGAGAATAATCAGAAAGAAATGGTTTCTTAATACACAAAGTTATTATTTAAAATTATCAATGTTGCAGAGTGAGTGAAAATAACGGAATCTAAGCATTGTGCATATAGCTGCACATGTAAAAGTTTCACGTTGTTATTGGAAAAGGGTATAAAAATTGATATTTCTTATGCTGTGCTTTGCGTAACATAATTTCCTACCACGCTCGATTTGTTATCAGCTGATTCAGCGCGATGCCAACGTGTGGGTGTCGTGTGTTGGCCGCCCATCACTACGTTGCCGCGGGTGACCGGACTGGATTATTCTTTAAAGATCATCATCAATAGTAGTCTTCCTTTAACAACTTCAGGCTGATCATCTTCATCCCCACTCTGATTTATTGTTATTAATTACCATTGCAATGATTTCATCATCTATGATATGTTGTGTGGTGAGAATATCGTGGCCGCTAACTATCCTTTTGTCTAAATTTACCAATTCCATTTCCTTTAATTCAGGGTTATGGATTATGTTTGCAAACTCCATCATCGTATTTTTATCCTCAGAAACATGATATTTTTTATATCCCCAATTATTTCGTTTATATCAAACCTTAAAGCAGTCCACAATTTAAACCACCTGTGTTTTTAGAACGGACCGTGAAATGCTATTGCCTGCACGTGAAATTTCCCAAATCACGTCTTTTGGATTTATCACGTCTATTTCTGAAATAGTTTATCCTGCTCCATTAGCATATGGCCAGAAATACTAACTAAGCCCTTCACTTCGACGCAATCGAAACCAGGCTATCTAAATCAGCACTTAAATCTTCTTTCATAGTTTTTCTCTCTGTTATCTACTTCTTCGTGTCACTTTAACTGTAAAATTTTGATGATTTTTCTCTTTCAGCTTCTTAATGTGCTATATTGTTGAAGATCCCACGTATTATGTTTCAGTCAAACGCTTTACTGATGCAACGGCGTCAAGCTTTTTCACAACTTGCACTTTTTCTGCGATGTTTAACGTTTTGTGCTGTTGCCACAATTGTAATGATGAGACATGATTTGCGTGAAATATAAGAATATAACCAATAATTTTATCAAATCACGTCTAGTGGTCAATGAAAAATGCGCGTGCCATTGAAAGTGGCCGATATGTAAATTAGTCGTAGTCCGTTTCGGCGATGTCATCAAATTTATATGTTTACTTCAAGTGCCAAAATAATTCCAGTGTAGGCAAAGTACCAGAAGTTAATATATTTAAATTATTCTGATTCTCGAAATGGGAAAATTAACTTTAAGAATGGTATCTCGGTATTAATATAAGAATAATATCTCGGCAGGTTATGAAGCAGTGATCCGGTTAAAAATGTTTCGGCATTTTCCGCTAAGTACCTGGTGGTTGGTCATGGCAAAATTGCCGGATTATAGGTGCTCCCAGATTAGGGGTTCCCGGATTAAGGGTGCTCAACTGCATTTGATTTTACATAACACCCCATTTTTGGGTCCCAAGGTGTTACGTAAAATCAAGACTCAACCTTATCCCTTGAGCAGCATCAGTCAGATTCATGCTTAAGAATCATGGATTTTACACTCTAATTTCCAATTAGGAAGCGGACAATGCTCATCGCAAAAGATCAAATTTTATGAAGATTCAAAAATATTAAGGATCAAAATTGATTGCGATGAGTGATATGATGCAAAAACGTGACGTGACGCAAATGAGACATTTCCAGGTCGTGCTGTAAGCTTCACTTTAAAATGCTCACAGCATATTGATACGGTGTCTAGCAAGAATGGCTCATCCCCGCTACTATTTCATCTGAATCGCCAAGCAGTTGTGGCCTGGAGAACTGATTTCCAACCCTCACTCATGCCTTTCTTCGCCCAATTTCCTCATGGAGAAAAATTCCCGAGCATTCCTCGTTGCCTATTAAAGTAGGTGGCCTCTCCCTCAAAATGACACCCCCCTTCAAAGCCGCTGACCGAAAACATTGGGGGGGGGGGGGGGGTGCAGCGTTGCAATATCAAGGCTGCTAGGAGGCAGCTTTTCAACTGTGCTGCCACCAGTCTGTGTGAAAGTGGTAGGAATATTTTGTCAGGAACTGTGCCTCAAAAAAGGTGTACCATGCCAAAATGCATTCTCATTTGTCTAGTGCCATGATGCTTTGGGGCAATTCTACTGCTGCCAGGAGAGGCTTCTCTGTTCAGTGGCAAGCGTATCAAGTCTCTGTCCACACCCCTGGCAAACCTCTTTTTGTGAATGCTAGCAGATTAACACTCCCTTCTCTTAGTACCTTAACTTGTAAATTCAGTAGATTCGGGTGATATTGAGTGGTACCTATTCGAACATATCTAAAAGAAGACAAAATTTGCAATTTACCACAGATTAACGAAAACTTTATTCTGACCTGGGTTTTGTTGGCACTGCAACATCATCAGATGATAAATGACATCTAATTATGTAATATGCCAGGATGTGAGGAGTGGGAAAGGGTAGGATGGAGAAGGGGGTGAGCAGTAGGAGGCCTCTATTGGCCGGCAGAAGAAAGGCACGTGGCAGGGAGTGTAGGTTGTGAGGAGGAGAAGGGGGGAGGGAGGGTTGTAGAAACATCAACTGGCGGAAAACCGAGAAAAAGTCAGTCTCATGGTGGAATGGGTTATCTCCCTTGGGATGCTGTGAAGCATTGTCACAGCTGTGCGGCACGTGGTGCGGCTCTTGTTGTCACCGGGGATAGCAAAGGGTCGAGGCCCCACGGAAGTGGGCCCTCGTCACTGACCATGGTGCCGCACCTTTTTCCCGTGTGAGCGGATTCCGGAGTGGGTGTGAATCCAGTCATTGAAGTCCTCGAAGAGGGTGGCTGGGGTGGGTTGGGGAGAGGTGTCTGGGGGATTCCAGCTTTGTCTTGAGGCATGGTATACAAAACGGGTTTTAGGGCCGTAGTGGGGGGGGGTCCACACTGTGGGGAACTCATGGAGAGAATGGGATAACGGGCGTTGAGAACATGGTCGTTGAGGAGGGAAATCTTCTTCATCTGCCACTGTATGATTTCTATTTATTCTAGAGCATCTGACTTCCTTCCTTTGGTCTGAATATGGAGCACTTTCTCCTCGAAATCACAGTTGTGGATATATTCTATTAAGTGTTTCACCGCCATAGAGTAATAGTTGCCTTGGATTGCGCATTCTCTATGTTCTTTTGCTCTTGTTTTGGAATCTCGGCCCGTCTACTCTCCCACTCCTCGCATCCCCACTTGTTGCATATATAAGCACACCATGATGTCATTTGTCACCTGATGATGTTGCAGGGTCAATGAAACACGATTCGGAATTGAGTTTTTTAATCTGTGGTAAATTGCACATTTTGTCTTCTTTTAGACCTTAACTTGTGTCTGTTTTGTTCAATCTAACCCGATAAATTTCCTACAAATGCCGCTTACCACAATTATTCCTCCCATTTCGGACACAACATACGCACCAATCAATATTTTAGTTCCCTCTGCGTGAAAGGACCAATTAAGGAGTACTAAAGAGGATCCAATTAAATAAGAATTCTATTAAAGAGCACTGTGGCATTCTACCTCAGCACTTTTAATAATATTCCTTGTAAGTTTAAAGATACAGTAGAAAATGGTTATTACAAAGTCAACGGGACCAGAAAAATCGATAATTCATAATATCAAATATTGTATGAATGAGTATCTTGACTAACTTCACGATGAAGGTAGTTTTGTTTCCTGAAATATGTCATATAGAACAATACATCATATAGAACAATACATCATATAGAACAATACATCATATAGAATTAATGCGACAAACTAAGTGATCGTTTGAACCAAGGGGACTCAGATTTTTTAAATTTTCCATGCTGTTGGCGACGGAAGAAGGGAAGGGCATTGTTTAGTTATGAATAGGATATCCTTCCTCGATGACTGCATCGAAATGCTCATTGAGGAGGGGAAATGAAACCTGATTCTTTCGATGACGACTATTGTCAGCCGGGATATGAGGCCATGGAGTGAGGTTGGGTAATCAGTCTGAAATATGTAGGGAGAAATATACTTCCATGTGTGATATTCATGACTGAATTTATTGCCTGAACGCCATGGCATCTCTTCCGATGCCTGTGAAAACGTTTTTGAGCACACGCGCACAGTAAACTATTACTGTACTAGGAATACCCCTCATGGATTTATGTTTGGGGAAAAAGGGTAGCAAAAATGCCAGGGATCATGAGAGGAAAATGCTGGTTGTAGCAATTAGTTTCTCGCGGGCAAGTATATCTGTATTGACAAATCAATCGTATTGGTGACATTTTATGTACTACTTTGCCTACGATTCAAATTCCTCCTAATGCATAATGTGCTTGCCAGCGATGACTGATTAGGAGCCTTAATCTGGCAAGGAGCGTCTGAAAGACACTGCCATGATCCGTCATCATTTGTCAAAATGAGTAATTTTTTCACGTCGGGACTGAGACCAGAGGATGGTAATTTTAAAACACCGTTATTTCGTAATATCGAGTACTGTTGTATTTAGATAACTTTGGATTAGATACCTCTATCGTCGGGACCGAAGATTTCGCTTCGTAATATCAAAATATCGTAATTTCGAGGATCATCATTTCAATGTTCTACTGTATTACCTAAGCTTCCTGTTTTAAATTGAGGGTAAAATGGTATTACAGTCTGAGTGAATATTTAAAGGACGTACTGTCAAATATTTCAATTTTGTCTTCTGTTTTACTGTACTTGTATACCCTTTTGTATTTATTAGTAAGTATCTTTTATTGATTTTTCTGTTGTAGTTAATATCATCTTTGATGTAGCCATGCAAATTGTTTTTGTCAATGGTGGATGTTATTATATGTGTTATATTATTAAGCATTGAACAGGTTAACACTAGAATGTCGGGAGCTGGTTGCCTACAGAAAAGGATGGCGAGTGGTCAATTGACCGCTTGGCATTTTTTAGGGTTTGTCTTGATGCATTTAGTTGGTGTTTATTAATATTTTTGAATGTTTCAAGTGTCTTTCACTCTTCCGTTACACCAATGATGGTTTTCCAAAGTTATTTTGGGGTTTTTGTGGGTTAGTGCAAAAATCACCTTCTACGGTAAGTATTATGCTATCAACTCATATTAACTATCAAATGTTGTTTCTCTTTACAATAAAATAATTAAAATGAAATCTCTTACTACAGTTTTTTTCAGAGAGAAAACAAAAAAGAATCATGTACAGTAAACAAGCATTTCCTTCTCCTTACTTGCGATGACTTGCTTTTGGCGGTTTGCTACATTTTTTTTAAAACAAAAAATAGACCTAAGAGACATAATTAGGATGTAACTTTGACGGCATAAAGACAACCAAAGTGCTAAAATGATACAAATAGTAAAGTAATACATATGTCATACAAAAAAGGTACAAATGCTAGATTTTTATAAAATCTTTTACTCTTAGGTTTCCTCACATTATTTGCAAACCCTAATTTAACCGGTACATTTACCACACATACGTTTTTGGCATTTGTGTCCTTGTTTTTTATGCTTGGCACAGTCCGATTTGGCACTGTTTGCAACCGACCCATGTAGAAGCCCGTTTTAGTGAGTATGGCATTTAGCGAGAATCTCACAATAATGAGTGATTGGCTATGTACCATCGAAAGGCCCATGATTAGCATGTAAAATTAAACGGATATAGCAAGGCCAAGAAGCTCCTGCCACGGTATAAGCTCGGTATTACGAGCGATATTTCTTGAGTGCACTGCAAAGTACAAATTATCGCATGCTATTTATCTTCAGTAGCATTGGTAGTCAACTACAACTTAGAATACAAGATTTGTGCCATCTCTACATTATTTAAAGTCCAATCAACTCCAGGCACTGACGATTTACGGCCCACCATGGCATATGTTGCACATGCTTGCACCTTTTAGTTGTTCATTTGTTAAACCAAGTTCACATAGGAGCGGAATGGGCTTTAGATGGACTAGCGGAAAAGCATGTAGCCAATCACACGACAGCAGAGAGCCATGGTGTGTGGGTAAGGGGCAGAATTCAGCCTGCCTCCACCCGCTCGTTCCCGCCACTCCTCCCGTCCGTTAGTTCCTGCCCGTCCGCCCGCCTGCTCGTTCTTGCCCCTATACTGAAGCTGACGATGCTCGAATAACTTTTCAACCAGGCATATAAATTGAAAGTACTGTGCTGTTAATGTGAAGCGTGTCTATGTATGATACTAAAGTCTGACATTTGTTTTGTTGCGCTTATTAATCTCGTGATGATGTCAAAACGAAGGTTTCCATGGTGATGGTTTGATCTCTGTATTGTTTCGGGTTTTCTTCCGCGTCAGTTGGCTTGTAGACAACAGTTTTGCAGGCAGGAGCAAAACTGTTGTTTACTAGCCAACTGACGCGGAAGAAAACCCGAAACAATGCAGAGAATGAAGTCATCAAAGTTTTCCATTGCCAAAGAATTATTAATTTCCTTACAATTTTATGATTCATATATCCTGGTTTCGATTACTTTTTCCCGCTTGCAGAAATAATGGGAATGAGCTTTGTTTGTGCTTGAAATTTAGTGCTATAACTAATTGATTCTGAAGATGTCTCTACCTTTTATGTGAATGTTGCCTAATATACCACTCTGTATCACTCATATTCATTGTATTGACGAAGCCGTTTACTTGCCTGTATTGATTCTCTTGGTTAATAAACTACTACTGCTACTACTACTACTTATGTTTTCTGGTACATTTGTTAATTTGTGCATATTTTTCAATGTTTTAGTAAATATTGACTGGGTCGATTTTATGCGAATAATTAAAATTTATCCCGTTCAACAAATTTTTATTTTATGATCCCTGAATTCACAGATACATACAATTTTGAGTGAATGCATCGATAATTCTCGGCAACAGTATTTCATTTGAGTTACCTCCGTTCACTCTTGATCCTCCAGATGGCAGCACTAATAGGTACGACACGATGTGCAGCGCAACCTACAGAGGCTTGACTAAATAAATACTCACTGCAACTAATTTTTGAGAGATAACTAAATGTGAATATTAAGATGGTTAGGAATAGGTAATTACGCCAGAAATATTTTTGACCGAGTCATTACAAGTTTCCTAACCAATAGACGTAATGCTTAACACAAGAAGACTTAAGCAAAGCATAAATTATTGTTTTGGAAGATATATTTCGCCAATTGATCGATGAATAAGCAATTGCGCACGAAAATGGCTCTTGTACCTGTTTCTAATAGCATGATAACGAAAGACAAATGGAAAGTAATAACAAGTGTGGGAATGGAGAGGCTTGATTCAGCACCCTCGGTTATAACGAGTGCTTCTATTGCGAGTGATTAGCCATTGGGAGCACTCGTTATGGGGTGGGGCAGTCTTACTTCCATTTGGGGCAATCTTAATTGACACCAACCCGAGCTTGCGCATTCTTACTTGACGCAACGTCTGACAATCAGACTGAAAGCACAGGGAGAGCTAAAGGCTGAAAGTGACGTACAGTCGAGGCAGCATGAGTCCGATGGCAGGGCAAAATCAGAGGGGTGGAAAACCGTGATGCCTGCTCATTTTGCATCCAATTGCTCTCCCCTTATTGCACCCAACATACCTGCTTTGTATTAGAACGTTGTCATATGGCTCTGAATCACCAGAATTACCCTTCCCTTCTCTTCCTTCTGCCTTTCCTTCCCGTCTTCTTTCTTCGCAAGACCTTTTTGTCAGTCTCTAGCCATGGGAGTTGTTGACCTTTCCAACCTTGACCCCTACCCCTCACTCAACCCTTCTGTCACCGCACAACCCTGACTCAATCGTAGTCATGGAGCGGCGAAGGCTTTTGTGCTGTGCGTTCATGGGAGCCAGAGTGAGCGTTGGGCGGGCGGGCGTATTTATTGATGAAAATTATCAGATGTGCACCTTCGTTTGAGTTTAGCTTACGGATTATACAGAACATATGTTAACAACAACTGGGGGGTGCTACGGAAAGAATTGAGTTACCCGTAGCGTGAAAAAACTTTGTTAGAAATGGACCACCGATAAATCAAGGTTTATTAAAAGTGGGATTTTTAGCATGGTAAAAGTGGCAATTTTTGATGGGGAATAGCCTTCAGCACGTTATAACTGAAACTTTGTTATAAACGGGTTTGATATAAGTAGGCTTGACTGTAAAACGCCAGGTGATCACCTTTCATCTCAAATAAACTATTGTCATGTTTAATATCGAATAGAGAGGGCAAAAAGTGAGTTACTTTGGCGAGATGTTGTCGAAGAATATCATGATTAAAGGAAACAAGGTACCTGATGACGGCCTAGCTGCTGAAACATACATATAATAAACCTGTACATATACTAAATCTGTACATACAATCAACCTTTCGAATGATGCTTTCTTCTTTTGATCATGGAGATGGACTTTTGGGTACCTAAAACAGTCCATCCAGAAAACATTGCATAGAATACCGTATGTTTCAAAAAGCATTAATAAAATTTCAACATTAATAGTCCTGCATTAGTAATCAATAAAATATATGCACCATTAATTCAATTTGACAGTATTTCATGAAAGATCATTGATAAGCTATCACTGGAAATGTGTCATGCTGTGAGTTTTGTCCACTGTGGACAAAACACGTATATTTAGGGAAGTCAGTGGATTTCAAATGAGAGCGTGCTCCCATGGATGAGTGCCCTGTGAGCGTGAACCACGCAAGGAGAGCAATTTGAGTGTGATTCTCGCCCAGCCAGGAAAGGGGGCTCCCTTGTGCCCCACGCCTTTTTCAGCTGTTTGTAATGCCAAGTTTCGCGGTTGGTCAGCGAGGGTTTCCCTCCATCCAAGGCCTATTTGACTTATGTCAGGATTCTCTCGGAAATGAGGATGGCCCCAGTAATTGAGTTGTTCCCACAAACTGTCAGCAGCGTTACCCCTCCCTCTGATTGTAGTCCCTTTAGACGTTGCAAGGTAACAGAGCTAAGTAACTCGTATTGCATCTGAGCTATTTCATTTGGCGTTCATTGTGATAACTTGCTGCGCATTAATATAAGCTTCTATAATTTATCTTGTGTGGCATAATGTGGGTACCTCGAGTTATGCAACGTGGATGACAATGCATGCAAAGTTAGCTCGTTATGTATGCATGACAGACACTTGTTATTGCCTGCAAAACTATGTAAGCTCAATGTCGGCCAACAATTGCAAAAAAATTGCCCATTATGGTGATATTTGTGCTATATGCTGCACTTACTGTGGAGGACTTGACTGTATTTGGACCAAAAGCATATTGTGTACTTAGATTGCTCTTTTTAGTGTTCGGCTGATGAATTTGTTACTAATGTATGACACCGTAGAGTGAGTATAGACTTTTTAAAGAGGTTAAATTATTTGATCCCTGGTGACACTGAAACACCTGCTACTGCACTAGCTTTCTGAGAATGGCAGGATTAATAAATCAGAGAAAACTTGAACTTAGAGAAGGAGAGGAGAAAATTTTAGGGTATGGTACTTATTGGTGTATTACTGATGGTGCAATAATTGGGATATTGGTGTCAAATGGAGGTGGGTAGGGCCAATTCATTCTTCTTGTGGTTCCTGAATGAGTGGACACTAAACACAGAGGAAGTTAGTTTCTGCCCACTGGCTTGGGTCGTTGCTGACTCAATGAAATCTGATTCAGTTCTCAAAATTATGGGAATGTAGAAGTAATTGAAGACCCGAGTGCAAGAACAAGATAATAACCAAAAGTGAAGTTTCGAGAAAACTCCGGCTATTATCTGGTTCTTGCACTCAGAGAGCAGAACGTAAAATTCCAACAATGTCTGCTGAACTTATTTAGAACTTACCATCGAAAATGACTATGTCTACTGGTAAAGGGCAAGAAGGGCTTCATGTGTATGTGGAAATCTCATTTTCGCAAAAAGTGATCATTATCTGGTTCTTGCACTAAGGTTATTATTGTACCAATTCATTACCAATTATTCAGAACCAATTATTTCTTGTTGGTGACTCGTATTGACTGTGGCATAGTATATATAAGCTGTGAAAATTTCTATCATTTCACTTTTTGTATGCTGATTTATTCTGTTACGTACTACTGTTGATGAATAAATATTTGCGATTATTTCTGTGATGCTGATTCCCTTGGAATGCTGTGCATTGGCTAATATGCAACTCCCGAGAAAATTTTGAATTTTGTGCTGGTCAAAATTCCACTTGTTATTTAAAAGTTTATTCCGGCAGTACCTTTAAACAATTTACACGGGGTATTGTTTTAAATGCATATGAGAAAATGTATTGAGTAACCTGACAAGTTTAGCCATTTAGTACTTTTTGCTGGATTTGATCATCAGAGACATTCCATGCACTGGCATTTTCTGTGGTCCTGCACTTGTCAGGTCTCAAGGCTGCCACACTTAAGAAGTTCAACTTTATCATGTAACGTCAACAGATACATTATTGCTGACAACAATTATTATCTGTAGCACTTATGTTTTGTGACTGAGGCATTTGCTACCACATAATAAGTGTTTATGTCATTGGATTATCCATCTTCATTCTCGTGGGTCAACAATTATAGTATTGTTGACTCCAAAAAAACTTTTTCCTAGTCGAATGTAGATTTGAACCTTAAAGTAATCGAAACCTGTAAATAGCCTAGAAATTCCATTTCCCACTTTGTTCTACTCTCATGCTGGATTATGCTTGAGGGATGGATTTCTATATTTAGTTTTATTCTGAATTTATCTTCCCTTCTCTGTGCAGGTAGGGAAAGAGCATTCCCGAGGGGAAGAGCGGAAGATGGCCGAGGTGGGTTTCCACATCCCCATTGGCACAGTGATCATCACCCCAGGAACCAAAGGTATTTGTCCCTTTCATTTGGATTAAGAAATAGTCTGGTGTAATGCTGGCCTTGTGGCTGGCAGATGGAAGGTGGTGTTATTTTGTGGTGGAAAGTGGTGTTATTTTTCCCCAAACGTGGTGTTATTTTTCCGAGAAAGTGGTGTAATTTTCCATCTTACCGTTAAATGGATTTAACATTTACAGAATGTAGGAAGAAATTTATGGGTACTTTGCCATCAAAATAAAGGAACATAAGAGAAATAGTGGTCAATTTGTAAACAAAGTTATGATTTTATGTGCGTACATGTATTAGCATTCCAGAGGGTCTAGTAACAGGTGCATTCCAGGAGGAGATAGTGATAGAAATAAAATATTAAGATGCATCATGGTTGGTGCTGTATGCATTTAATGGGAAAGATCTGGGGTGGATATAAAAAAATAGTTAAAACAGGTAATAACCCTCAAAGTAAGCTTAACACGTTCCATGTGGGTGACATCTTAAGATGTCATCAGTGGTATAATGTTTCATTTTTTTCACGCCTGGTATTGTGCCAGAATACCTTTCTTCTACACACTTCAGTAAATTGCAATTTGTCCTTTCTGTTGGTCACAACCATTCCTGAATTTACATATTTTTTCTTATATCCACTTTCTTTTCTCTTAGGTTATGTTTGCACAGTTTTTCAATGTTGTGCGTGATGCTCCTGGGCCCTGTACGTAATATTTGCCTAATTCGTTGTTATATTACGTGATTTTTGTATTACGATATTTCGACGGGCAGGGTGGCAATCATAGGTGTTTCACCTGGTCAGTGTTAGTTTCAAAGTGAGTTTTTTTTCTTTCTCCTTAATTGCTACATTATCCTAGCTTCTCCATTGGCACGCGTCACAAAATTAACGTTCTGATGTAAATATAGGAAGATAGCAACACATGAGAATCTGAGCTTCCTCCGCAGAAGGTCTTTCGTTGTTTCATATACCCTGCTTGCCTTTCCCCCTTCCCAGTCCTATTAGTTATTCATTTCACAACTTGCCCAGAAAATGCTCTGTTCTGGAGCTTACTCCCAGAGGTTGTAACATTGTTTCATTGCTACCCTCACTTTACTCAAATGTTAGTCACTAATGGTGCTCTGTCCTACCATACCACATTCCGATTCTTCACTTCTACTCTGGGTTCAGACAAGCTGAAGAGTTCAGCTGACATACGTGTGACCGTAATATCTTGTGTTGTGAAGTTTATACATTTGAAATGCACAGAGAGGAATATACTTCCCGTACAGAAGATACCACCACCATATTCACTTCTGGTAGGTACTCACCACACATTTGTTCATATTCAGTTAGGATAAATATCTAAATATTGCATTTATATTTGTACACTAAGGAAGTGAGAATAGGTGAAAGAGGAAGGCGGAAGATGAAAATGATAGCAAGGAAACAAATGGAAGCAGGACCATCTGTCTCCGGTAAGTTTCAATATCTGCAGGTGTAGTTTGGAAAACTCGTTTCATTTTAGACTTTTTTTTCCAATAATAAGATAATTTTTCTGTCAATAATTAGGACGTTCAAAGAATGATCCTTCACGAACCCAACCGCATAGAATGACTGAGGAAGATGCTTTTTGAGATGGATTTTTCGGGATAAGATGACGGGAGTCATGGGAGGATAGAGCTGACGATGTCCATGCTGAAAATAGTGACAGCGAAGAAGAGAGGGCGAGGATGAGCGAGGTTCTGAACGTGACAGGACCAATGTGTCTGCAACTTTTACCACCATTGAAACCAAACCCCTCAGGAACCGATAGGCTTTCTGCAATGTGAAGTGATGAGCAACCTGCTATCACATGCATATGCCATTCACTGGGCGTCCCGGGTTGAGGGAATTCCCAGCTGGGGATCACCCACACGCAATTATTTTGACCTAATAGCTAATGAGGCATTTTAAGACCTCTCAGTGTTAGAGACAAACAGGCGTGCCGGGACCCTTCTATCGGCGAATGTTTTGCCACATGCCACAATTGCTGACTGGAAACATATGTCGAAAGAAGAATTTGAAAGGTTCCTTGGTTTATTGTTCCATATGGGAATAATTAGGCCGAATGGAATCCAGGATTATTGGAAAAAGGATGATTTATTCAATTTAACCCGCTTTTCACGGTACATGCCTTGGGATAGGTTTCTTGGGATTTTGCAAATGCTTCATTGCGTAAAAAAATTCTGCGGAAAATGAGCCTCGGCCAGAGGACAAATTGTTCAAATTAAGACCATTGATTAACCATTTTCAAGATGGAATGCATGCCATTTATTCCCCTGCAAAAGAATTAACATTGGATGAATCAATGGTTTTATGGAGATGTCGCCTGGTTTTCCGTCAGTGCCTACATGAAGGGAAAAATGTATTTTTGCTAACAGAATCTTCCGAAATAGTAAGTGGTGATTTACTCTGGATCTGCAGATAAGGAAGGCTGGGGCACGTAAGGCAGGGAGGGAGGGGGAACGTAAGAAATGTAGTGCAAAAAACTACAGCTGAGGGCCGAGAGGGTTTTGGCATATTTAGGTATTTAGACAATTATTGCAACAGTGTGCAAATGGCTAGAGAACTCCTAGGAAAGAAACAATATGCTCAGGGACATTACGGGCAAACAGAATAGGGAATCCCAAAGAATTAAAAAGGGTGAAATCGTAAAGCAGTGGAGTCATGATGACATCTGAAATGGAGAGACGAACAAGAGAGAGTTTTGGTCATCTCCTCTGAGTTTGGCAGCCTGGTCCTTAACAGAAAAGGGATCATGAAATTGAAACGGGAACTGGTTGCTATGAACAATAAATATATGAGAGGCATTGATCACGGCGATCAAAGCTAGCATATTACACCTGTGAGCTTAAATTGGTGTTGTGGTACAAGAAACTAGCAATCCACATCTTTCAGTTGATCATTGTAAACAGTTACTTACTATATCAAGAATATAAAGGACTCATAAAAACGCTGCACGAGTTCCGCATAGAACACTCCGTACTTGGAGCACAAACAGGTCCTACTTTACGAGTCTCCGAATCTCATTTTCCCGATTTCCTTCCCATGGAAGGCGGGAATAGATGGAAACAAAAGCGGTGCCATGTTTGTTGTACAAAAGGAATCAGGAAGACCATCACCACCTTCTGCCCAGATTGTCCGGATGAGCCAGGATTGTGTCTTCGTCCCTGCTTTATTAAATAATATGGGAAAGAGCTCGAGAAATACTAAATAGGTATTTTAAAATGGAAATGCAAAAGTTAGTCTGTTGAATATTTTTACTGTAATTTGCTAAATACTACAGTAGAACCTCTATTTTACGAAGTTGAAGGGACCCAAAAATTTGAGCTTTGTAAATCAGAGGGTTTGTAAATTGGAGGTTATCTTCCACTAACTCCTCTGTCTCCAGAACTGATGTGTCACCAAAACCAGCTGATCTCCAACAGTAGGAAATAGTTATTGCGGTGACACTCCCATGCTCTGGCAACACCTCGCACAGCATGGAGGCACATCATGCACATAAGAGACTTGATCTGCGACAAATGTACATCTACTAAAACTCTGCTGACAAGAATGCGAGTATACTTTCAATGCAATTAAACACTATGCTGCACGTAACTAGTCAAATAGTTATGTTAGGGTTGAAATCAAACTAATTACTATAACAAATAATAGTCATCTGCTCATTCAGGGAAAAACAACAGATATTACCTGAAATTCTCTATGTGCAGTGTATCTACATCAAATTGAAAGGATTTAAAAATTACACCTCAATTGTATTGATTTTCTGTATAGCATAGGTGTTATTCCTAAGGCTAAGAGACTCACTTTAGTAAAAGAGAATGAAACAGCCATGAATTTAAAAAAAAACAGGTGAATATTTTTCTACGAATTTATAATGGAATGAACTAGGCTGCTGCAACTGAATTAAGTTCTTGTAGCTGTTCAGTTGGTAGATCTCAAAATAAGGGGAATAACTCATAAGAGAATTAACTCATCCCGTGAAGTATTTTAAGCATATGCAGTTATGCATTAATTAACGAAAGGGGTATATTTAGTGCTAGTCGATTTCTGAGTAAAGAAGCCATTTTAACATGGGAAAGCCAGGGATGCATTTTAACTAGGAAATTTCAAAACAAATCCCAACTGACCTAGTATATTTCAGTGAAAGACCAGAAAATGCCATTTTTGAAGAAACAGTATCGTTTGAAATACATTTAATAATATTTCACAGCTGATGAAAATCAATCTTAGAAAGTCACTCCGTTAATTTGAAATTCCCTCCTTTTTAAGATGCGTTCTACAGTGCTGACACCTAGCGGTGATTTAGGAGAACTATTTACTCGCGGCTATAGAAATCGACCGCGATCTCAAAGACGCAATCGCAAATTCTTACATAACGACGTAAAACACTTCTAATGAAAAATTAAATAATCAAACTGCATCAAGATTTGAATATAAGTAATTTATTATTGCAAAATTAGTATTTTTTAATGATACTAAGGTCCACGACAGCTGCAGCAAAGAACTTCCTGCGGGAATGCTACTTTCGAGTGAAAGGCTGAACAAAGTTCTGAATCGGAGTTGCGGCAGCTACCTTAAAGCTAATTTTAAATAATTCCAGAGAAAATATGGAACCTTTGTGACGACCAATTAGGTATTCACAGTACACAAAATGATAGAAAAGGAATAGAAATTACCAAGCGCTAATACGATTATTTTATGAACTGGGGCATTGTTTTCGAGAAGTAGACGTCGTGCCATGCGTCTTTGAACATTTTTTCCTTAGATCATATAATTAGGATTGAATTGTGATTTGGATGATCAGTCTCTGGGATTTTTGCTACAGTTTAAGCACTTCAAAAAGCACTATGCTCACATTCGATTTTTCTACATTTTCCCGCGGTATACAGCGATCGTCATTCCATTGTACTGACTTCAGTGCTACAAAATCATTTCAAAAACTTCGTAAAACAGAGGTCAATCACTCCGCGGGACCGGCCTCTCACTTCGTAAATCAATAAAATCGAGGTTTCGTAAAATAGAGGTCATTTTACATGGTTTTCCCATATACAAAGATCGGGACCGGCGGAATGGTTCGTAAATTGGTGTCATTTCGTAAATTAGAGGTTCGTAAAAAAGAGGTTCTACTGTATATTTATTAATTTTTGAAACATTGTATTTTACTTTAAACTGAAATAAAATGTTAAAAATGAAACAATTGTAATGGCTTACTCTCAAAAAAGCATTGTATTTGTCATGCAGAGAAAGTTAACAGCAAATTATTTGAATCTAAAAATTGAAGAAAAAAGTTTATTCTTCCTCTCCAAATAGTATGTTCACCTCCTTACTAAGGCTTCTGCAAAGTATTTCTTTGGAAAGATCCGGTCTTTCGTGTTCTTTATCGCGGACTTCCATTTATTCGAACAAAACATGGAAGTTCGCTGAAGAGAACCTGACGGTCCGGATCTTTCCAGTATGGTTATTTATTTGTTTTGTGTTGGATGTGCATAAAAGACAATATATTTCATTTATTACTACAGTTAAAAAGTCTAAATTGTATTCAGTATTAGTTTTTCTTTTATGTTAGCAAATTAAATTAAAATGAGAGCAAGGGTTTGTCGCAATTAGAATAATAACATTTGCGATTGGTGGTGTGGTACTGGTTGCATACATTGTTTCGCTGTGATGGACGACAACTTAAGAGGTCATGAAAAAAAGTTTTAAGAAAAATATAGCTCGTATGTTATCGGCAGTTGTCGATATTAAGGCATCCTTAAAATACCAAAATCTGTTGAAAAAAAAAATTCCATTACCCGGAGCACCACAGATTTTATCAGCTGCATGGAATGTGTTAACAATATTGTATCAAACAATTTTCTAATCTTTAAAAGAAAAATATACACATAGTGGCCAAGTTATTCTCTTTCAAGTTGGTTCTGTGATCACTAAGAATTATTATAGGATGAGAGAAGCGTCTCTGAATGTACGTACATTAGAGTAGCCAGGTCATGCATAAACAATCCACAGCAAACTCAAGGCATTGTGGCTTAAGGGCTAGACATATCCACAGAGCCATCTGAAGATAATTCTTGCAGAGAATTCTTCAGTGGATGAAAACCTTCTGCTATATTTTCCACACTTAGATCTTGAATATTTCTCATTTTCTTTAGTGTTGACATCAGCTTTGGATTGATTTCTTGCTGCATAGTTGCACTTGGAACACACGAAGATTCCTCCTTTCCCTGCTAGCCTCTGAGGAAACAAGGGCGCTCAGTGTCTCAGAGGCCCTCAGTTTGCAAGTTTCTGAAATGAGGTTTTTGCTCCTGCTGCTTTAGTTGCAGGTAGACAGAATCCTGCTGGTAGTTTCATTACAGAGGCATTTTGATTACACCAACTCCATGTTCACGACTGCTGCCTCTTTTCTGCTGGTGTCATCATTTTTGTTCAGAATGTATTAAGTTCTTGCGAGAGTGTAATAGATAGTGAGATGGTGGTTAATGTTTGGATATGGACTTAAAATGCTCTGCACATGTATTTGACCTAGGTACTCAAAAGTGTAAAAGAGGGGTTTTATGTGCTTTCAAATACATGGATAATGTGTGTCGCTAAAAAGAGGAAATCGTTGAAGGGATCTGTATCATGTTTTCTATCTTTTAATGTGGTACACCCCTTTTTTGTTCAGTTTTAAATACAGTAAGTCCTCGATTCACATTGTTGCAATTTACGTCTCATTCGGTGTTACGTCCATGCTACCAAGCGCCGTCGAAAAGTTTTTCCCAATTGAATTAAAAAATTTTTTTATGTTTAATTAATAAATAAAAAATATTTCTTACAAGACATGATCACCTCCCCAGTAGCATGAAAAACATTAAACAATTTTGTTCTTTTATTGAAACGTAGGTTTAATCCTGCTACATGATCGCACCCGTTGAAACATGTTACTCGTGCTGTATTGATGATGAGTGACGGACGTGCGTCCTTTCAAGCAAGCAAAATGCAGCCTTTCATTTCGCACTGTTGCCGGACATCTCAGGGGCTCATTTTTGCATGCTACATAGTTTCAAGTGGTGACGGAAAATACATTGTTGCTTGAGTAGGAGAGTGATGATTGAGCCAACCAACATCCCCTGTGCTCCCCTCCCTCCTTGGCCTACGAGAAAAGGCTTCATCGTCACAAAATTACAAAGTAAGCATTTCGTCGGTCGTCCCTCCGAAGCTATCGTTGATGCAAGAATTGAGTCAGTCTGGTTTCTTTCCTGAGATTGTTCGTTACTCAAAATTTTGCCTCCTCGTAGTAAAGTTGAGTCGAGGCATGAAAAGTAATTTTTAAATCTAATGAATTGCCATCTATCCATAAGTATGACTGGTGAACCTACAGGAAGTGTGTCAACAGAGAAACCACGTAAGCAATCAATTTAGAGGTGAAATTGGAGGTTATCCACCACTTCGAAATAGGAGAACGTGGTGCGCGCATATTGAACTTACCACCTACAACCGTGCGAACAATTCGTGCAAATTCACAAAAAGTAAAAACCTGTGCAGAAAGTGTGGTGCCAAGGAGTTCTGCCCAAATAATGAAGAGTAGGGAAGAAGGTATGGAGGATATGGAGTGAAATTTCACCACCGTTCACGCGGCAGGATTGAAATATCCTACATTTACTGCCAAGTGCGGCTTTAGCACTGGATGAGGTTCACCTTTGGTTGTGGCTTCTTTGAAGCCCTTTCTCCCTTGCATTGCCATCCTTGATCGACCACAAGGGCTCAACATCTAGTACCTTGAACCTCGGTAAAATTGACATGCGAATTAGGGATCCTGGGTAGCGTCTGCGAAGTGGCCCAGAAAGCCAAAGGTCCGTGGTTCGATTCCCGGTCCAGGTGAATTTTTTCGCATGGCAATTAATGTGAAAAAGTATGATGTTGTTTCAGGAAAAGACAAGATCAATATGGAAAGGCTAGAGAGAAAAAGCAAGTGTAGAGGAAGAGGAAACAAGTGTGCACACGTTCAATGCAAGTTGCGGGTGGTTTGCACGTTTTAAGCGGCGAGCGAGTCTACATAACATCAAAGTTAGCGGTGAGGCAGCGAGTGCAGACATGATAGCAGCAGAACTATTTCCAGAAAAATCATAGGAGATAATAGAATTGGGTAGTTATACCTCCAGGCATATTTAAAGTTGACGGAATGGACTTATGCTGGAAGAGAATGGCAGCGCAAATATATATTGCAAAAGAACTGCTCCTGGCCTCAAAATGGCCAAGGATCGATCGCCTCACCCTCCTTCTAGGTGCAATGGTGCTGAAGGTGACTTAAAATTAAAAGCCGTTCTGATATACCATGTGGAAAATCCGAGAGCTTTAAGGAACCGATCAAAGACTGACCTTCCTGTGATATGGAGGAAATCTCGTAAAGCTTGGATGACTGTAATGATTTTTCAGGAATGGGTTGTCATATTTTCCACCTTTTATGAAAAAATGGCCTCACAAACAAGGATTTATTAATTTTAGATAATGCTCCGGGTAATCCAGTGAGTGTGGAATCGTCATTATTACGTTATATATTATAGTTATTACGTTCGTCGAGTGATGAACCAACAAACTAATAAAAGAAACTGATGGTGAGGGTTCAATTCATGAATTTTGGAAAGAGTACCACATGAGCAAAGTGGTGGATGACATTGGTGCTTCCTGGAATGAAGTGACACAACCAACCAACCAATGGTTGTTGGAAAAATGTTTAACCAGAATGTGTTAGCTCTAGATGCTTTCAAGATGTACCTGAAGAAGAAATCAGACAGAAAATTGTTGAACGGGCGAGGGAAGCTGGGTTCGATGAAGTAGACAAAGATGATGTCAAAACGTTGATTAATTCAAGTGGAGAGGATTTAATGACGGAAGACTTGTTGGAGCTTCACCAACAAATGACTGCAACACAAGAAGTGGACGATACCGTTGCACTTCAGGGACCATCCGTGAAAGAGTTGACTGCTAAACACTAGTCTGATGCCTTCAGTCTAATTGAAGCAGGAGTAAATATTTTGAGCGAGGATGATTCCAGTTTGGAGAGAAGCAGCAAATGTGCCAAAACAGATTGAAGATGCATTGGGCTGCTACAGGGAAATGTATCATGCAAAAAAAGAAGCCCCTTCATTCTAATTTCAAAACACAGCTAAACGTAGGTGCCGAGTAGATGAACGCCCAGAGTAGCCAATCTTCTTGTGGTGGAGATGCATTAAAATACATTAGAATAACTAATTTTAGTCCTTAGGTTTTCTGTGGCATCAGGTACATCATGATTTTTTTAAATGTAAGGTTTTGTGCATATGTTTGCATTTTTTGATAACTTCCACAATCTAATCAGAGATAATTTTCCTTAAAAAGGTTTCAATACAACAATTTGATGAAAGGAGACATCCCAGAACAAGGGACAAGAAGACAAAGCCCCCTATTAATGAAAATGTGTATGTTTAAGCGCAAATAAATGTTTATATTTTGTCGATTCATGCTTTATTCTTGCAATATTTTTCTACCATCAAAAGAACATTATTTCCTATAATTATTTCGTCAAAGGATATTATTTTTCACCTTTTTAAATTTAACGGAGGCTTGTAATTTATGTATTTTTTATGACAAGCCAGCATTTGAGAGGCTCGTGGCTACAGTCTGCGACGTAAGTGGTAGGATGGTAGAGGGGAAAGTTGACAGCAACAGATGTGCACAGTAGATTACTTATGGTTCATACGAATCTGTCATCGATGAAATACGTATGCATGAAGTACCTTTCCCACAAATCCTCTCCAGTGCTTACGTAGAATTCACTTATTCAATCCCAGCTCCAAACACAGCAATCTTTGGGCGGCCTTATTTTGAGGACAGTCCTCTTCCTCCTTTCTAGATGTCTTGTACTATCGAGCTCTGTCATCCTACAGGTTATTTGTAACCATCATGCACATTTGTTGTAATGTGCTGTCCCCTTTTAGATAGTGGTTGAACTTTAATTTGCCTGAGATCTTAAAATCATCAACAGTTATGTGGAATCATCCCAGTTGGGCATACAAAATTATAAATCAAGCAAAAAAATCGTAGAAAAAGTTAGGAAAATAAATAAAAGCAGCTACTATGATAATATATCAGCTATTATGAGCTAATATCAGCAGCTACATAACAGCTAATATGATAATTCAAGGGTGATCACAGGGCTTCATTCAACTTAAATGTTCTTTATAATTTATGCGGGTATTAATCCTCTCTTATGTAGCTACTCAAATTTATTTATTTCAATGAAGGAGAAAATTTGAACGTGGAAATCAACGCAGTGGTAAATAAGTGAATTTAAGTGGTCACGAAAATCTGGTTCCATTTTACATCGTTTTGATTAACGTCGCACTACATCAGCATGCATCCCTGACGTAAATCGGGGACTTACTATATGTTTTTTTTAATTACATAAAATCAAATGTGTTTGTTCCATGTTTCAATTGCATTCTCGATGACACATGCTTCTATCTCCACTCCTCTCACCTCTGAGGACCCTTTCATGGATATAAACGACTTGAATTCAAATTTTTAAGCTGTAACTTACAGGAGGAACATGATGATTATTATTCAAAGCTTGTACTTCTACAGCTTATTGTATATTTCAACCACTTTCAAATGCTAAGCTGTCTTCAATTATAGTGTCTGAGAAGGGATCGACTGTCAACACTGGTTGCACTCTAAATAAACAGCAGAAGAACAGAATTAACTTTATCACTTACATTATTTGAAAATTAGAAATGAATTAGTGATTATTATTAATGGCCAGAAATAAGTGCCATAGTGTTCGTAGGTGGAGGTATAAGTCCACTGCTTGTGATCCCTTACAAATCTTACATGGACACTTTAAATCACATGTTGTACGCAGAAAAGATTACCGTGAAAATTTAACTGGTTGACAATCATTTTTAAAATTTCATCAACCAATCAACTATGACACAAAGTAGTATGATATTTATCTTTCATATGGATTGCAGTGCTGCATGGATCTGATATTTTGACTTGAAGCTTAAATGGGATAGAAATAAGAGCATCTCCTTCACCATGGAACTGAAAAATGATGGCAAGCTCCCATTCCTGGATATTCTGATAATGCGGAAGACTGACGTACACTCGGACATAGCATTTACCGGAAGCCAACGCACACCGACCTATATCTGAACGGCCGGAGACACCACCACCCCTCCCAGTGCTGGGCAGTGCTAACCACGCTAATCCTCAGAGTTCGGTCCTTTGCTGACAAGGATGATTTACTGCAGGAGCTAAGCTGCCTCAAAACGACTTTCCGACAGAACGGGTATAGTGGGAGAGAATACTCACTGGCCCTAAAACAGTCCTTTGACGAGCAGAGAGTGCATGAGGAGAAGGAGAAACCATTAGCCACAGCCTGTCTTCCTTATGTCGCTTCTGTGTCGGGCAAAATTTCTATGATTTTGGCCAGACACAATATTAAAACCATCCACAAACCACCCGGGCAGCTAAAGGACATCGCTGTCAGAATCAAGGGCCCCCTTGGCTTAAAGACTCCTCGAGTGTGTACGAAGTGCCTTGTGAATGCGGATTGGTCTGCGTGGGAGAAACGGGACGGACCGTCGAGACCCGACTGAAGGAGCACCAGCGATATCTGCGCATGGGGCAGATTGAAAAAAATGCTGAGCACAGCTTCAACGAAGACCACCGCATCAACTTCAACGAAGACCACCGCATCAACTTCAAAGATGCCCGGAAACTCGCCCACACCACCGGATACTGGGACCGAGTGCATCAGGAGGCCATCGAAGTTCAATATGCGGAAGAAAAACATGAACAGGGACTCCGGATACGGACACTCAGCGGCACGTGGAAACCTGTGCTGGGAAAAATGGAGGAGGTGAGAAGGAAAAACAAGCGGCAAAATGCCAGCCAATCAGGAGGCTCCCTCGACATGCCCTCCATCATCGACCAATCACGAGTCACCTGACCCGTGAGGACATGTGTATAAGGCGGACAATTCTAGGATAACATTCATCTCACCCTGAAGATGGCCCTCGAGTCGAGGATCGAAACGTCGGCCGAAATGGACGCCCTTAAGGCCACTTTACAGGATACATTTTTTTGTACAATTTCTTGTATAATCTGAATGAAAATGTATGTTTGTCTGAATGGAATTAGAATAGTCATTCAGACAATCGTACAAGCGTTCGTACAATTTGACACTTTACACGGTACAATTTCCTCATACAAGAGTTTGTACAATAAATTCTATCATGTAAAGCGGCCTTTACACGGTGGACAACCCGAAAACTTCTTGAAAGAGGTATGCCGGGAAAGCACCAATTCCTAATAATTGAAAGCTTAAAGTGCAAGTAGTTTGGCTGATTAGAAAGTTAGATGTGCTAGGAAGTGCTTGTGATGGTGGAGAAAGTTAGGGGACAAGTTAGGTGTATGAGACAAGTGAATAACCGGAAATGTTTTCAGGAGGCGAAATCAAGCTGTTGGTTTTCACTGACTTGCAAAATGCTGCCAGACAATGTACAGAGAAGAGCAGCTATGATTGCTAAAAGGAGCTAAGTACATGGAAAATTGCCTCCTAATTGAGAAAATAATACATAGGTGGATAACTACAGTTCGTTGGCTTGAGTGCAGGGATAATCTTCAGAAAATTCTGGAAATATTTTCCAAACATATTAACCTCCTTTGTGACGTGATGAGTTCAAAATTGTTCATGATGTATATTTCTCACGAACCTAAAAGTTAAACACCTTTGAAGAAACCACTGTAGAGGTAAGTAATCAAGAGAGGTGATTTACTTGAAAGCTGGCTTTGTATGAGACTATTGGTAAGACACAAGTGTATTTGTTTTAAATATTTATAATATTATCAACTAAATTGAAAGTGGCTCCACTTAGTGTTCTATGAGCAGATGTTTGATTACATCCTCCTGCACTTAAGTCTTTTTTTCCTTTCTTCATAAGCAGCATCTTTACTTAAACTTAAATCTCGCAATTCAGGCCCATTCTATACCTTAAATTTTCTCTTGTAATGCCTTAAATTCTCTTCTCGCCGTCATCTGGGGAGCAGCTCAAGTAATTAAATTATGCCACCAGTGGTTATGGGGTGTTCCTGCCTCATTACAAATAGTAATATGTTGCATTATCTCTTCATGATGCTCGTAAATTACGATTGACCTCAGACTGCCATTTACATCAATGGAACACACACGCAGGATGCACTACAATTATCAAGCTATGAAGATAATAAAATATTCCTCTCTTATGCACGGCTTGTGAGTCTACTCATCTTGGGGAGCACTATGGAATTTTCCTTGTCTCTTGACACTACTTGAGACAACCCAGGAGATATCGCCTTTTTGCCCCATCTCTTCCCCCTCGTATACTTCCATCTCTCTAACATTGAAACACCAGAGGAGGGGAGGGACCCTTCTGCGGCCAAAGGCAAAACTGAAACGTTGCAACAATAATGATTTCAGATTTGGTTTAGTATCCAGGCTTACTGACATGTGGAAAGAGCAATGGCGATGCGATTTCAGATCGATTCGGGACATGTGCCGAAAAATATCGATCCACGTTCAAGCCATTAGCAGAGTTGAAGTCCGTCTACTTTCCAGTGGAAATGTAGCTAGCACAATTGCCAATGTATAGCAATAAACTTTTACTGAATTTTTTGGATTAAAACTGTTTTCTTGGCTTAAAATCCGATGTCCAAGAATTGCGTGCTTTTAATTCTGTTAGATGTCGACGTGTTGAATTGAAATTTCAACTAAATGAAGCCAATAATGTTCTTGACAATTAGAAGGAAACAATTTTTATTTATATCAGAAGTTGTATAAGTTGTTATAAAATTCTTGAAACCGTACTACATAACTGGTAATCCAATCCTTTTGTAGGCTTCTGCGGGTTGATTGTAGCGATGATGCCAGTCTTCTGGTTTTCCTCCGTGTTGGTCCATGATTCCTGGGACAACAGTTTTGCCGGCGTTGCAGTCGGCTTCTTCAGGTTGAAGTGTCAGATGCAGTCATCTGACCGTCTTATATACTCATTGGTTGGAGTCGGGTCTTCTCTGGTTTGCTGTTTGGTTGTCCTTCGTCCTCCCACGTAAAACGCGTTTACACACGTTTGAGAGAGCTCAACTATCATCCCTATTGAAATTGTTGTGGTTTTTGTTGACTTCATTGGCTTCTTTTATTACTCGTGGGAAGTATCTCTTTTCTTGCGTGATGAGCTGTGCCTCTCCACATTTAATATTAATATGGGTAGTCCATGTGTGCTCTGCTGTGGCAGAGAGTCGCAGCTGCCTGTTCTTGGCCGCTGTCATTGATGCTCCGGTGTACGGCATTTCAGTGCTCTGGAGGTTTGCCCAATGCAAGTAGCTACTCCCACATTCCGCTTGGTACACTCCACTCTTGGATTCCATTGGAATCCGGTCTTTTTCTCTCACCAGAAGGTTAGAGGTCTTGGAGACGCAATTGAATGTCATCGTTATGTTGTGTTTACTGAGAGCGTGTGGAATTCTCTCCGTGGTTCCCACAAGGTATATTATTAAGGCAAAGGCAGTGATTTTTTGTCTTTCCTCCACTGGCTGTTCGTTGGTCCCTTTTAGAACCCTGTCTATTCTAACTGGTAATCCAACTGTAACTTGAGTGGGACCGTTGTGGCTGAAAGGTTGTCAGCATGATGAGTATAGAGAAGTAGGGGAATGATAGTTGGCAGTTTTACTAAAATTGCATTAAAATTGATTTGCAGAAATACTGTGGTGTCTGCAAACTATTGAAAACCATTCCTCCCTCTCAGCCACAGGGAAGCAGGCATCTCTGTTCAAGCGAATGTTCCCAGAAAGCAACACAGTGAAGAAAATGAGATTGGGCGAAGATAAAGTTGGCTATTCTCTTACTTTTGGATTGCATCCATATTTTTTTCAAAAATACTGAATGCCTGTGAAGCAGATGCATTTGTGGCTTTGTACGATGAGAGTCTAAACAAGAAATCTAAGCTTCTGCAAATGGACATAGCAATCATATTTTGGAGCAAAGATACAAGTGATGCGCAGACACATTATTATTCGTCAGCGTTCCTTGGTCATTCCCAGGTGGTAGATCTACGCAAGGCCTTTCAACAATAGCCGAAATACCTCTCACTTACCAAAATGCTTCAAGTTTCAATAGATGGCCCTAATATCAACGTAGCTTTTCTCAAAGAGCTTCAGGCTTATCTACTTGAACAAAACAGACCCAATAGCCCTATTTTTCTTGGCATGAGAACCTGTGGCCTCCATATTGCCAATACATAGTTGGATTTAGAGCTGTTGATTGGAAACTGGTTGAATTCTTTCATGGAATTTACTGTATGTTCAAAGATATACCTGCTAGAAGAAGTGGTTATATTAGGTTCAGTGAAGAAAGTGACTCTGTTTTTCCTGCAAAATCTGCGTTGTGAGATGGCTAGAAAATGAGGAAGTGGTTGTAACTGCTCTTAAATCACTGTCAAACTCTTCCAAATTTGTAGAAGGATGTGAGGAAGGAAAGATCAAGGTTGATTCAAAGAGCTACTTTAACATGGCATCAGGTTGGAAGGAAAAGCCAGGTTAGCTTTCTTTGCATATGTTTGCCTGCAATTAAAACTAGAGATGGGTCAAATAGCAAATTTCTCGAATATCAAATTTGAATGTTAAATCATAGCTTGAACATCTTGAATACCTCGAATACTAGAATTTCACATTGCATATCTAATATTCTACTAATGTATTTAATATCTGCACAAGTAAAATGGTATTCTCATTAAAGTTAAAAAATTAACTCCTTTATTTTAAAATTTATAATAAATAATAAAAAATATATGTTAAATATGATAATTAAAAAAATAAATGTTGATAACAATAATTATCTATGTCATTAATTAAAGATGGATCAAATCCAGTTTTTTTTCGAATCTCATTTCGAATCAGAATCCTATTTTTACCTTTGATCATAAATTTTATCCAAAATCTAGATTTTCACATTTCCTTGAATCCCAAATATAATTTCAAAGCCAAATCTTAATTTTTTTCTGTAGTGTTATATTTTATTCTGAATTATAACTTGAATTGGTACGAATGACAAAAATCTAATATTGAATTCAAATATTAAATCATAGCTCGAATACCTTGAATTTGTTCGAATACCTTGAATTTTTTTGAATACTAGAATTTCACATCGCATATTAAATAATCTACTATGCATTTTATGTCTCCATAAGAAAAATGGTATACTCAATAAAATTTAAAAAAATAATTCCTTTATTTAAAAATTTCAAATTTAATGAAACTAATATGATCATATGCATCAATAATATCATTTGAAACTTATTGCATACTACAGATTTTCATTTAAGAATAATAGCATCCTCAAACGTTCAGGATCTAATCTGCTTCTTTTCTCATCACAAATTAAACCTGAGGAGCTGAAGAGTTGATCAGAAAAAACTGTTGATGGCAGAGTGAGTAAATACTTAGAAGATAATTCCTTCAGAAGAGGATACAGACTTCATTTTCCAGTAATTAAAAATGTTTTCACTCTGTGGAAGCAAATCTTCAGCTAGGTATCTTCGAATTTCTTCCTCTGGAGTTTCCTGACTCTTTCTGCTAGAACCTGGTGCTTTTAGCATTAATTTAGCATAAAGTCCCGACATAGTGTGTTCATACTGACCTGACATAGGTACACCTGACGATGCTGTAATACAGTGAAACCCGTGTCATAGTAAAGTCTGTCCAAGTCTGTCATATTGATGGCACATTCCATGTTCATTGCATTATCATGAACAGTAGAGACACATTTATCTTGAATATCCCATTCCTGTAATGTTTCAGTCAAAACTTTGAAATGTGAATGGCTGAATGGGTTATTTCTGCAAATAGGACAACTTCAAGGTATATATGTTGATTTTTGAATGAAGAGTCTCTAAAATAGACAGTCAAAGCCAAGCAATTGTCATTTGCTGTAGATGTCCACAAATCTATAGTCACACCAACGTGCTGAGCTTCTTTCAATAAGTCTTGCAACACACTCTTTGTTTTTTCATACAGCTCCTGAATTAAAATAGATGAAAGGTATTTCCTCAAGGGCAAGGAATAACGTGGTTCAGTGTACTTATTATGTCTTTGAAACCTTCATTTTCAACGACGGCGAGAGGTTGCATGTCCTTATATATCATCTCTCCAATCAACCTTCTGATTCTATTCACCCTTGGATCACCAGGTTTATACTTTGTTTTCACGTCCCAAAATTGTTGCAAAGTAGGCTGTGAAAGCCTACTTAGGAATCTTTTGGATGACGTAGCTTCCTCTGCAACGTTGTTGAGAGGAGGACAACTGAGAGTATTCCACCCGACTGCCAAACCTGACCAAGTTATAAATCGATCCCCGGTAGGGATTGATTTAACACTCGTTGAATACAATCGACCAAGAATTGAGGCAGCAGTAACCATGGGTATTTGGCTACCGTAGACTATGTGTGAAGTTTCTCGACTTAGCTGTTAAATTAAATGGTTATGGTCGTGATTTCAAGAATTTATGTTAGATCTACCTGCGATATGACCATGGGGAACAGTGATAATGTTCATATGTGAGCCTCCATTTATAAATAATTTTAATGATAATATCTTTATTCGCCCAGAGACCTTGTGCAGTATTATGGACAAGATAAAAGGCATGTCAATCCCTTACATAAACCATGTATGCATCAAACATATTCTATTGATATATAAGTAAACCCTTTCGTACATAGTCATTCATTCAAATAATCAGCTATTCATTTACATTTATAACAATAATTTACCTCTTCCCATCAACAAATGATAATACAGATATATACACATAATTACTTAAAAGTACAAATAAACAAACAATATTTAGCATCCTGGTGTTAACATGAGTCAATATAGTCGTTCACAGAGTAGTAACCTTTTTCATTTAGGTACTTAAACACCAACTTTTGAAAAAGAGAAAGGGAATTAACATTTGTTAGCAGTGGATGTAGGTGGTTAATCAACTAATGCACTTAGAGGTGGTCCTTTTAACATTTTTGTCATACTGGCTGATAATACACATAGGTCATTTTGTCTCCTGTTCTCATTGTTTTGTAGTTCATTATTAGAAGAAAATAATACCATATTCTTTTTTACAAAAATATCAGAATTATATATATATACACAAGGTACTGTTAATATGGCTAAGCTTTTAAAGAGTGTTCTACAATGTGCAGTATAAGATTTATTGCACATAGACCTAATCATTTTCTTTTGTATGATGAATATTTTGTTTAATTTAGTTGAGGACTCACTTCCCTAATTTATTATACCATAAGAAATATGAGAATAAAACAGACTATAGTATAGGATTTTTAATATGTCCATACGTACTGTATTTTTAAGAACAGAGAGATCGTAGACAGAATTTAGTTTCTTACCTAGGTGAGTTATGCGCAGGTCCCATTTTAAGTTTCTATCAAAATGTAAACCCAAGAACTTACAGTGATTGACAACATTGCTGTTATTAGTTAAAAGACCTGCATCAGACAGATAATTTCCTCCTGAGAATAACATGGACTGGGTTTTAGTTTGATTTAGTATTAAGCTATTACCTACTATTGCACCACATGTCCATATCTTCAATTGTGGATTCACTCAGAGAAATAACCTCCTGTAAAGATAGTTTATGAGACACCACACTCACATCGTCAACAAATAAAACACAGTTACTTTGGGGCTTTATTTGCAGTTTGCATGGGAGATTATTTATATATATATTAAGAAAAGAATCGGACCCAACACCAATCCTTGAGGAACGCCTTTAGTTATATGAAGTGTGGAAGAAAGGACAGTATTTCTGTTCTTTCAGATGGCTACCCTTTGTTTACGATTTTTAAGGTACGTTCTCAGCCACTGTTGAGCTGGGCCTCTAATTCCCAGTAATTCACATTTGAACAATAATTTTTCATGGTCAACCACATCAAAGGCCCTTGATTAAGTCAAAAAAATACTCCCATAACTTTTTGCTTTGAATTAAGTTGTTGTAGATTGGGGTCAGCCACACTGAAGATTGCCTGTTCGGTGGACATACCTTTTCGAAAGCCAAATTGTTTTGCAGATAGCAAATTAATGACATCAAAGAAATCAACCAGTCTTTTAAAGAATGCATATTCGATTATTTTTCCTAACTGCGGGATGATGGATATAGGTCTATAGTTTCCTACTTTATTTCTCTCACCTTTGCTCTTGTAGGTAGGTACAACCTCGGATACTTGAAGGGCATTGGGATAAAAACCATCTCTTAGGCTCTGATTTACAATCAATAGTAGAGGGGTTGAAATCATACTAGCACAACAATGAATTATTTTGCCTGATATTCCATCTATATCAGTTGATGTTTTCTTTCCTGCCTTGGAAATGTATGAGTGAAGCTCTGAAGTACTGCATGGTTTGAGAAAGATTGATTTGCAAGATGAAGCTGAGGATATATTGATATCACAGTGACCTGACACATTTGCATCAGGGAGTGTAGGAAGTAGCTATTAAATTCATTTGCCAGTTTATCTGGATCCACAGGTTTTCCATTATCTGCACTAAATAAGGCTGATAACTCCACCACATTGTGATTGGAGTTATGATTGATGATATCCCTTGCCACTTTAGGGTAATTAGGAGCATTTGCAATTAGCCTATCATTAAATTATCTCTTAGATCTCCTAATAATGTTGGGGTACTGCTTATTAAGACATGAATATTCATGTTGAAATACTTCATCTTTAGAGGACATATTTATGGATGACATCATTCGTGCCACCTTAGGCATGTGTCTAATTTCAGGAGGAACCCAGTTTTTTCTTGTAGATTTATACTGGTTCTTAGCTGGTTCCAGGGGGAAGGCTAATTAAATTAAACGAAAACAAACTAAAGAACAAATCAAAATTATAATTCAGTGTATTATTTTCATTCAGTAACTTCCAATTCTCTTGACTCAGCAGGTATTTATATTTGCTAACATTAGAATCGCTAGAATGCCTTTTTAGTTTGGTGGGAGTAAAAAGAGTCTTAGTACTCCCTGATACATTGAAAGTGGACTTAACAGCTCAATGGTCGGACAGGCCTGGGTCAAAAACCACTACATTTACATCTGACTGTGAAAAATCAGTGTAAATATCATCCAACATGGCTTTTGATCTGACTGTAACTCTTGTAGGGGGATTTATGAACAGTTATATGAGGCTAATAGAGACTGCAAGCCAATTTGGTTCTTACTGTCTTTTAGTAAGTCACAACTGAAGTCGCCAGTTACAACTATTGTAGGCCTTGAAGAGAAATTTGTTACGTTGTACAGTAGATGATCCAGTTTATCAATAAAAGCACAAAAGGACCCTAAGGGAGATCGATACAAGACAATAATAATAAAAACATGGTTATTAAAAGTAATCTTGACTGCCGAGCTTTCAAATATTTGTTCCATGTTCAATGACTGTAAGTTGCCATTCAGTTTACCAAGTACCAGAGTATTTTTTACTTATATTACCAATCCTCCATGGCTTTTTACTTTATGACAATAGTAATCCCTCACAACACAACCTGGTATTGTGAGATCCAGTAGACTCATCCAATGCTCACATAGGCAAATTACGTCCAGTTTATCGACTAACGATAATGCTTCAATTTCATTTAGTGTACTGGCCAAATACTGGATGTTGAGAACTAGAACTTTGAGCTTACACCCTCCACTGGCTTCATTTTTGTCATCGTCACCACTACTCTTTACGTCAGTTTCACTGCAGTCTGGCGTTTGAATAAAAAAACGCCTCAAGGGAACATTACACGGCCACTTGCCACTGTGCAGCACTTCATCCTGAGCATGATAAGGCACACCTGTTTGGAAGCTGGCATTAACTCCTTTCGATTCTACTCACCGTACTCACCATAGTTATAATGTTAGGAAAGTTCTCTTTCATGAAGCTTTCAGCCGTAGTCTCGCCCACCAACTTGCCGAGATGAAGCCACGCTTTTTTAACTCCGATTAGGGCCGTTAACATCGTATCTTTCCCCACAGCTACTTTATGGTATTGCTTGCAAGGGTTAACGTGATACTCCCCTTGGTGATGGGAATGACGATTTGCTGCCATAGATGTGGATTGTAAGCCAAAACAGTCACTCTCTCTATTATTCATCTCTGAAAACTGGGCACTTTTGACCCTCTGATTTGTTACTTCTACCCAGCCATCTGTTTTTTCCAAAACATTCTCGTCAACTGTATCTTCACTCCTTTCAGGTCTAGAGCTAACAACTATCGGGACATCACTGGAAGATTCAGGAAACTTAGATACTCTCAATTTCAAATCTGGTTCATCAGCATTAAGCAGCAAGCCACCACTTTGATCACTGTTTGCAACATCGGTAGTAAACCTATCCGGTGTGTTCATGAGAGATGTTTTATAATTAACACGTACCATTTTGATGTTCTTGTTGACAGAATCCGTCTGCTTACTAGATTCAACTGGCAGATTCCTCGTCACTTTTAAAGACCTGATTTCTACATTTTGTTGTTAAATCACTTCCATGCAGTCCAACAGTTTAGTTTGGAGATCTTTCACTATGTTCATGATTTCATCTTGCCGAAGCTCAATTACTCTGGCCAGGTCACAAGGTGGTCAAGCACATAGTTTACACCGATAGTGTAAGTTTGCACTACTATTTACGGAAGAAGCAACTGTCTTTGCAATTCTGACACAATTGGAATGGAAAACAGACTTGCAGCCAAAGTCACATGCAATCATTAATTTATTATCAACTATTAACTCGGAGTATACCGAACAGGTAATCCTACTATCCTACATTGTGGTAAAAGACAATATGAATAAATCTATTGTTGCAATGCATGTAGTACATCACAGCTGTTTAAAAGAGTAAGGTTCCTACAAAAGCTTCAATAAAAATTAAATTCAATTTCTATATAGAAAATTTATGCACATTTTGTTATATTTCTTATGAGGCAGTAAAACCATTCTGGAGAAGCTAGAATTTCTAACCATCAATGGCTAACATGAGTGAAAAACTAATGACCAGTATTTTATTCCAATTAATAATTTTTCTGAATTAATTGCCTTTGGCAGTTAATGAAATTGAAAAAGATTCGTTAAATGGTGAATAATAAATATTTTCCTCTTAAGTTTACTATGGAAATTTTGCTAGTACTCGCTCGATCCTTGATACCTGAAGTATCAAGGGTATCGAGGATTCAAGTATCCCATCCCTAATTCAAATATTGGAGCTATGATTAATATTCAAATTTGAGAAATCTGCTTTTCGTCCCATCCTTGCGTAATTGCGGTTTATCTTGAATGAATTTTCATTTTAATAGTTTCCATGGAGTGAGTTATTCCACTAGCTTTACTACAGTGATATCATTTAGAGTACATTTGTCAAGATAGATCAAGGGAAACACAAAGGTAGGTAAAATTGCAGTAGTAGTCCATTGCAGTGCTAATCCTATTCTTAAAGAGGATTGCATTTTTTCACCACAGTACCACGTTGTGTTCTCATGTGAGCACAGGTTATGCGCCTGTCCCCTCCCCTGCGGTGGGCATATTTCCTCTCGGATATTTTGGTGATGCCAAGAGTCTGTGGTGAACGGTGTAACCTTTCTTTTTTTTTTCTGTTCGCAGGTACGACGGCGGCCCCCCGAGGGGCGAGGGCTGGGGGGATGACTTCAGGGGTAGGGTGGAGGGGGGCCCATTTGATCGCAGGCCCTATTTTGATGACGTGGAGAGGGCAGGTGGCGAGATAGGGCCGGACAAGGGCCCCTCCCGTGGTGCAGACCACATGGGCAGGCCCTACGGCATGGAGCTTGGGGAGCGATTTGGAGCGGACGTTGGTGATGAGCGGTGGGAATTCCGGGAAAGGCATGGTGTGGAGCACCCGGGGCGACCACCGGCATTGGGATGGGATGAGCCTGGTCCGCCGCATGCACCACCGCGGCACACCCCTCCCCCACACACACCGCCGCCGCTGCCGCCGAGGGAATGGGTGCCGGAGGGAATTGCACCTCCCACAGTGATCGACTACGGTCACATCTCCAGGGCCGATGCCGTTGCAGGTAGTGCTGTGAATTCCCCTTTGGCGGTGAGCTCACATTGCTCAGTGCTCACGCAACAGAGGGCTCCTGTGTGCACTGAGTAATGCGTGCTCCCACCTGCTTGCTATTATTGTGACACAGGGTATGTCCAGAAAATAAGTTGAATAAATCAATAAGGAACAATTTATTGAAAATAAAAGTACAGTAGGTGCCCATTATAGTGGGTATGGCATTTAGCGAGAATCTCGCAATAACGAGTGATTGGCTATGTACCATCAAAAGGCCCATGATTAGCATGTAAAATTAAACGGATATAGTGAGGCCAAGAAGCTGCTGCCACGGTATAAGCTCGGTATTATGAGCGATATTTCTTGAGTGCACTGCAAAGTACAAATTAACGCATGCTATTTATCTTCAGTAGCATTGGTAGTCAACTACAACTTAGAATACAAGATTTGTGCCATCTCTACATTATTTAAAGTCCAATCAACTCCAGGCACTGACGATTTACAGCCCACCATGGCATATGTTGCACATGCTTGCACCTTTTAGTTGTTCATTTGTTAAGCCAAGTTCACATAGGAGCGGAATGGGCTTTAGATGGACTAGCGGAAAAGCATGTAGCCAATCACACGACAGCAGAGAGCCATGGTGTGTGGGTAAGAGTTCAGCTTGCCTGTCTTGGCCCTCCCACCTCCACCCGCTCGTTTCCCTCTCTCCGCCATTGATCCCCGCTGGTTTAAAACATGTAGTTGATACGTAACAGTTCATATTAATTGCATTGCTAAATGATCGCAAGCTATGGCAGAGGTTGGCCACTTTTGTTTGCCGATGAAGGAAACTCTCGCAATGGAGGGGCCAACACCAACAGTCTCTCGTAATTCTCGTTTTTCCAATGGCAATCGTAGGGTCAATTGACGGTGCCCCTGCAATCTCTCTTAATGGTCTCGCAATAGGCCATACTCGTACTACCGCGGTTCCACTGTATTCTTCACCTTAACTTGTCGTTAGCCCATCAGCTCTAGTGTGTATTTATTAACAACAAGCTGACCCGGCCACGCGTTGCTGTGGCTCAATCTGGTTAAATGGAAAGCGCACGTTTATAGTATGTTTAATTTCACAATTCTTATGGGTATACAATATATCTCAGCTGGTCGATTGTTTTGCAGCTGGACACGCATATTTGTATATAATTTTAACGTCTTTACATGTCGTCAAAAAGTAGAATATTTCAGGCAAGCAATTATTTCATCCGCTAGTGTCAATCGAGGAATTACAGGTAATGTTTGCCTGAAATGTCGTGCAAGCAATATTAATGCGTTCTCAAATGGTCTCAGGATTCCACGGAAATCTTGCAATGATCGATCCAGAGCCTCGAACGATGCTTTGTACACCATTGTGCATTCATCCCAAGCAATAAGTTGGCATTTCTGAAATATTTGTCCTATGCCGGATGATTTGAATATGTTGCACGTGAGTGTTTCAATGAATTGCAAGTTCAATGGGATGCACATCCCGTCTCCAGTGTCGATATTGTATTCTCGATATTGTACAAACCTTCATGGAGTGAACAAAACAACTAACCAAAGCTTCATGGAAATTGGATGAATGTTGTGGTAATGCATGAAGTTATCAATATTGTATCGATACAGTATCGATATTGTAATGATACTTTATAAAACTTTGATAAAAAACACCTAAATAATTTCACCTCAATTTTGTATCAACAATGTATCGATGTATCCATATTTTATCAATATTATATCGATACAGTATCGACATTGAATTATCGATTTCGTAGAAACCTTCGCGGAGCGTACTCAATAACTTTCCAAAGTTTCATGGCGATCCGATGAATGGTGTAGTAATGCATAAAGGACAAACACATTATATACATTCGATACAGTATCGATATTGCAACGATACATTCCTTTTAAAAAACTAAATAATTTCACCTCAATTTTGTATCAATAATGTATCAATTTATCGATACTTTATCGATATTATATCGATAAAGTATCGATATTGAAATATCGATTCCGTAGTCCTCTTTTCGGGAATGTACTCAACAACTTCCCAAAGTTTCATGGAGATCCGATGAATGGTGTAGTAATGCATAAAGGACATACACACATACACACACACACACACACACACACACACACATACATTCATTTTTATATATATAGATAGCATGTGGAAACTATCAAAGTTCGAAAAGTTCTCTCGGTTAAACATTGCATTAATAGTCGTAATATTATAGGCTCCAGCGCATTCTGCTTTCCTGTGCTACTGCGAATCATGGTGTGGAGTTTGCACATGGTGATGGGCAAATTTCACGGTATGCTTAGTAAAATGAGTTCTAACTGTTTTTAAATAAATCAGCTGAATAAATTATTTTAAATAAATAAATAAATGTTAATTGTAGTAAGTTAACCTAGGTAATAAATATACTTCTGACACTAGTTAATGGACGGAGTGCCCTGTCTGCTTGGAAGCATCTGCAACACCACCTAGTGGCAGGCAGAGGAAAGAGTGTCACGTCACACGCATGGTTTACCAGCATGCACCAGTTTGCGTTCATGTTCTTGGGCCATTGATTTGTTTCACTTTTCAATCAATGAGGAAAAACACTTGCTGTCATTTTAAAATTGAACGACTTAAATTTACGTGCTCCAGAGGTTATAAACTTTTAGTCAAGACCAAGAAAAATAATAATAGGAAACTCCCCTCTTGTGATGACAGCATGGCTAAGTTGATGACTTTTCACCAATGCCTCTGCTTCTTAGCTGCCCATATCGGAAGCTTTTGCTCTTAGAGGTTTTACATTTGAGGTGGACTCTTTTTTTCATCTTCTACGTTACTATCTATGTTTAGTAATACTTATGTGGTTACTAAAGCAAAACCTACACTGTTTTCAATGTCTTTTGCCCTCATGTCGAAGAGTCTAGTGTGTAGGTTAATCAGAGTAATGTAAGGATAGTTGACCATTGAAAGTGACCCTCTGTGTATGTGATAATGTTCCAATTGGTTCTTCAAGTCTCTCCTCTCATTGCTCTTTCTCTCTCAACACCAGATGAACCCTTGGAACGAGTGCCCTCTCCACCCCGTAACTTTGGAGGCAGCGTTCAAACGTTTGACTATGGCCACGGGAATGCGAGGAATCCAATCCCGTTTGTGATGGAGTACGAAGAGAGAGGTGGGTGAAACAATTTGAAGGGCTGGGAGCTTATTTGATGCAAATGTCAAGAATTGGATTAATGTTCATGTGTTACCTTTTGTCATGAAATTGATTGGTGCTGCAAAATAGAGGTGGTGTTTTAATAACATTCACCAGGGCTTGCTTGAACATATTTGCAGCTGGTAGATTTTTAAAATTTTCTCACAGAGTGGTAGGGTGCTTAGGAATGTAGGATGCTCCATGCTTGGGAAGTATACGTGCTGGAACCAAACCCTAATTGGTGTCAACCTACTTACTGCAAAAGGCAAGAATGATGCGAACCACTGTGGATGTGTTTGCCTTGGAATTATTCTTTTGTTGCTTCTACAGATGCTCCCTGACAAACGTTTATGTTCTGAAGACCTTGTTGTAAGTCGAATTGGTCAAAAGTCAAAAATGATATATGAGGGGTAGCATAGCCTCCCCTCGTCTAGGAATATTTCGGATGTTGACCAGTAAAACCCGAAATAATTTAGAATGTTATAATTCAAAAGGTAAGGTAGGCCATTAAATAATACAGAACCTGTGAAGATGCCCTGACTTGGAAATTGGAGGTCGCCAACAATTATGCTTCCTAGCACCTGGAGGAGAGGGCAGCAGCTCTTCTTCACGAAGGTGGAGACCATAGTGGTCGGTACGGCGACACTCATTTCACTACAGGCGTGGTAACATTTACTTTAACGGCTACATATTAGTTTATTATTATGACTTTTACTTTAAATGTAGTACTGCGTTGTGGAAGGCAAGGGGAAACCACCACATTATTATCCCAAGGAGTCACAGCTGCTCCACTTTTTCTTTTAATCAAGACGTGATGGAACCCTTTCAAGTAAAATATTCCAGAGGTAAAATAGGCCCCCATTCGGATCTCAGGGTGGGGACTACATCACAGAGAGGACATCAGTCAAGTGTGATAAGCATTTTAGGGTTGGAACATGGAACTTGAGATCGCTTCGGACCTGCAGAAAACTGGAAAACCTGAAGGTGGAAATGTGAAGAATGGACCTCGACATATTAGGAATCAGTGATTTCTAAGTTCTTCATTAAGTGGCCCGAAGAAGGAGACTTCTGGAGCAGAAGCTATAGAATTACACACATGGGATCATTAAATGGTAATGCTGGAGTAGGCATAATGCTCAGGAAGAGCGCCGAAATGCGTGTGAAGAGCTTCCTGCAGTACAATGAAAGGATAATAATGGTGAAGATCGAGACCAGACCTGTAGATACCGTAGTGGTTCAGGTATACATGCCTACGGTGGACTACAAAGATGAAGAAGTGGAAGATGTGTATGAAGATATCACGGAAGTTATAATTATGTAATAGGAGAAGAAAACTTAATTAATTTAGGAGATTGGAATGCTGTCATCGGTGAAGGTCAAGATGGAAGAAAAACTGTGAATTGTGGATTCGGTAATAGAAATGAAAGATGAGAAAGACTACCACTGGAGTCCTGCACAAAGCATAAGTTAGTGGTTGCCAACACGTTGTTTAAAAACCATATCCGAAGAAGATACACTTGGAAAATGCCAGGAAACAGTAGAAGATTTCAAATAATAATAATAATTCTTTATTCAATACTCTGTGATTGAGATGGGACGATATGGATCGTCCCATCTCAGTCACAGAAAGGGATGTGGGGAAGGCCTTCTCTGGCAAGAAGAACTTCACTGCTCCCAGAATGTACGCAGTGAATAACTTCTGGTGGAAAAAGTTCCCTTCCACGCACAAACACCTTGCTGGAATCTTCATATTGTTCCTTTCAGGGACGAAACCAATTCCATCCTGGCTGAATGAGGGGCAAACGGTTTTAATACCGAAAAAGGGAGACTTGTCCGATCCGAAAAACTACCTCCCTATAACCTGTCTCAACACTGTATATAAGGCGTTCACTTCCATTTTGAATGACCTTATCCTCCACCACGTCCAACTGGTATGGGAGGAAGTGTACGAGCAGAGGGGCTTGAAGAAAGACATCACAGGAATAACCTGCTCATTGATAGATGTGTGAGTCAGGACGCTTGTCAATACAAGCGTAACCAGTCAATGTGCTGGGTGGACATTAAGAAGGCTTTTGATACCACCTCTCATGAGCTGATTATAGCCATGCTGAGGTATATGAAATATAAATAAATTTATATATTGTATTGGGCCGTTTCCCATGGGATACAAAGGAGGACCGACGTGACATTTAAATTAATGTGTACGCCTACTCTCTGTAACTGTAGGGATCCCGAGCAAATGAGAATTATCATCACGCAGTGGACAAAACAGTGAATTTGAGGTCTCTGGGAGAAAACCATGGATGAGACGAACGACGCTCTTGGATATTTGAGAAACAAGGATTTAATGCACTGAAACAATCGTTGTTTGAATGCTACAAAACATGAGAATACTGCGACTGATGACATAAACTCCCTCATTTCAATACACTGATAGTAGGCGAGTTTCAATGAGATGGATGCCATTAAGGCACATTTATGACATGGATAGGGGTGAAGCTGATTAAGGTGAAACTAATCATAATATACAAAGAAATACAAATTTTACATTAAGCTCCCGAGTTGAATTGACTGACTGTGTTGAGCAAACATTAATAAAGAGCTTTTGATATCAGTCGTCACGTGGTTGAAATGCAATAAGGACCCGAGTCCTGTTGATACAATAAAATATTATAAGATAAGATAGGATGGTAATTGATCAGCGTTGCCTGCAACAGTTAACATTTCATTCTTGACTCGATGATTGGACAACAAAGTGGCAAACAAGGGGGAATGGGTGGGAGGTAGTGGCTTACGCGACGGATGGTGGAGACTGGTGATCGAAGATGAGGTAATGGTTGATGATAATTGCACTCGTACCGCCAGGCAGCATTTGGGCAAACGGCCCTGGACCGTGGATCCCTTGCACGGTGCCGACAGAACTCTGCGTTCCCGGCCTCTCTGAATCCTTGGCAATAGCCGCTACCGATATTGTGTGCATGCACTGTTGCCAGAATTTGAGACAGTATGTGATGAAGAGCGGCCAAATGCCTTAGGCCAGCACAATGAAGGAGCTTGGTTGATTTCACAGGAGCTCGCAGAGGGGGGGGGGGGGGGGGGACATCCAATCGAGACAGGAAACCGCTCGTGTCCATTACAATGTGTCTGTTTGCCTTATATTATGATCTGTAAAGTAGTTTGAAACTGAACTCAAACTTTAAAAAGTGGCATTCCATCGCTTTACATGCGTGTAGCTGTAGCCCACCCAAAGAATCTATATTTCAGAAACGTTGAAGTTGTATTTTTGGTTCCCGGTAATGCCACTTAACCAAGAATTGTTTTGCCAAGTGTGGATTTTTAGGTGGATGATAGTAATGTAGAGTTAAGGGGGAAATAGTGGAAGGCCTTACAGATTAGTGAAGTCACTTTTGAGGATCGAGTCAAGGGTGACAGTCCTGTGAGTGGCTGTGGAACTAATTGTCTGGGAACAGTTGTCTCATCAAAGGGAAGACCTTGAAGGCTGAAGTAAAGGAAGAAAAAATAACTTTTATAGATGCCCTGAAAGGACTAGATGCGGCAAAAAGTTACATTTGCAAATTTGATAATGAGGACAATGTCATTGAGCGTGCAGAAAAGTGGAACATGATTTATATGGATTGAAAGCTCTTGAATTTGATTGAAAGACATTTATAGAAGTGTCTAAGTTGGTGGATGAAACTCTTGCTTTATTTCATGGATCTGCTATTGTTTATTGCAACACAATGTAGGTGTAAAGTTAGGTTTTCCCTTGAATAGCACTAGTCTAAAGCTGCTGTGCACTTAGTGCTTTGGCCAGAGCTCGCTTTGGAAATGAAAGGCAATTTTTCAGCAAGGCTAAGAGTGAGCTGTCGCCGGTCACGTACAAAAATCTGAAAAGAATGTGGCAGCCAAGGCATCGTTAGACAGCATTGAGAGGTATCCGAGTGCCAGGGATGGCTTGCCCAGTCAAGCTGGGGAACTGTTGTCACTGTGTGGAATGTGTTGCACTGCTGGAAAACCAAACTTTCTTATTTGCCGAGAATGCTCCAATATTATTCTTCAGGTTTAGTTTTATGTAGTCATGATTTATTTTCATCAATTTGTTGCTGTGTATTTTGTGGAATTTATTTTGTAAGTTTTATTTGGTGTTATGTAATTGAAACAAAGCATACTTCCTTGTTGTTGCCATCTCCTTTGCACATAATTAAAATTAATTAATGAATTTTTCACAGTTTTGTGATAAAAATTGCAAAATATGCATTGCCACTGTAAGTAGTCACTGGCAGTTGTTCATTCTGATGGCATTTTTTAACATTCCTATGAACTTGAGTGTTGTGCAATGTGCAAAATTAATAAGTAAAAATGGCAGCCATGGTAAAGCATTAATATTTTCAAATGCATATAATTTTATTTTTATTGTTAAAATAATTTTCAGTTGAAAGTTCATTTTAAAAATACATTAGCTCATTATTATTATTATTTTTTATTTAAAAAACACAGTAACATAATTTTTTTATGCAAATGGTGGTTGGTCTTAGTATGAACCGCCAAGATTTTTTTTCTTTGAATATTTTTTTTCAAACAAAAGTAATGGTTGAAATAATATCATAATTGTTAATTTATTTTTGGAAATACCAAAAAGAGCGTATACAGTTAAGCCTGCTAATATCATATCTGTTTTTTTTTATTAAGTTCCATTTTTAATTAAGTTAAGGCTATTCCTTTTAACATGATGAAGAAGGTTCCCTGGGTCTCCAGTCAGGTGAGGGTGTAGATAGGCACCGAGGAGTAGTCTACCATCGTCTTCAGGGTGAGTGGCCAGGAATTTCCGGGTATTTATGTGATCCTCACTTCTGATTGGTGGGCACCATCCCCTCTCTCTTCTGCGTTGCTTAGCCATAAACCACTGCCTCTCATGTTTTCTATCTCCTCCCTGTGGCAAAATCGATCTATTGTCGAAGCTGTGCTGGGCAGTTGCTAGTTTCTCTGGGTGGAAAATATCATCCTTGAATGAACTCACGGTGTTATTCAATTTCCTCGTTTACTGTTGCAATATCGTGCTTGCTCTAGATTCTTGAGATTTAATTGGAAAGTGTTGAGAGAAAGGAAGTGCAGACTCTTCATCTTGGATTCTTCTCCTCTGGCTGTTCCTCGTCTGTGTTGGTGGAGGTCTTTTAAGGACCAAGTGAAAATCTTGGTGACTGTAGCCATTCATGTGGAAAGTGGTTTTTCAGGTCTCACCTTGGCATCCAAATTCTCTGCATCTGATATAGACTTGACCTCTTTTTTGTGCTCTATGGTGGTTTGTTGTTTAAGCACAGGTCAGCACGTCTGGGTGTCCGGTATGCAATTTGGCCAAGTCCAGTCCATCTACTTCTTAAGGATGTCAAGAAAGGAATGGCAGTTATGCTTCTTGAAAGACAGTCTTCTTCACTTACTTTTTATTTGAGTAATTAAATAATAACATAAATATTTCATATGTGAGAAGTTGTGGTAGCTAAATAAACAAAGTATCTTCTCATGTATGCACTCATTGAAATACTTCACTTGCATTTCGATGACTTCTCTGTGGAAATCTTGTTAGAATGAAGTATCAGTTCAACTCTTTTCTTTGCACAACATGTTTGCCTATCCCTTACTAATACTGGCCAGCTAGCTCTCCTGTCTTGGAACTGAATATAGTTAGCGACGGAAAATCTTGTTTTCTTCCGTTCAGGTTCAGGTGTGTAAGTGAAGAAGGAATAAATGACTAAAGGGCCTGCTGATTTTCTTTTTGTGTTATTTTTCCTCTAGTGAGTAAACCCTTGGCAATCTGACACTTGTATCTGTACAAGGGTATTTTACCTTCATGCTTGCAAAACAAGTGGAAGAATTGACGATGGCTATTTTCATGAAAGCAAAAAATAATATTAAATTTTGTATCCAAAGCCCTGTGAAATTTATAACCCTTTTCAAGTAGTTTTCTGTTGACAAGGTGGGATAGTGACTGTTTGATTGCCCTGTGCCACAGGAAAAAATACTTCTTGACCTTGGGAACTAATAAATTGGTGCTGGTGTTAAATAGTGATCCATCATAAGAAAGTAATTTCTTCTTTCCAGCGTTTTTTTTTGTTTCTTTCTACATAGTCCCACCAAATCCTGGTTTAGGGTTTCGTGTGTGTGTTTGCCTTGATGTGCACACAGTTCATACTATTCAAGCATTTCTGAGTAGCACCTGAGTTTTATTTTAATTTTATTCATTTATATGAGTTGAAAAACTTTTTGTCTTCTGTTGGAATGTATTGCTAACTGCCCTTTGAATAACAATTTCCTTTCATCGCTATAACTGAGATGCATGTACAGTGGATCATGATTAGTATGTTCCTCCTTAGCACGTTTTCCTCCTTTGTACAATGATTTTGCTCCGTCCTGGTACCATCAGTACAAAATACAGGTATAATAATTTGGTTAGTACGTTTTTAAAAATGGCACTTTCCTGGTTAGTACGTTCATTTACTTGCCATAAATCAACCCACAGTACCTTTTCCAGTATATTTTTAAGTTGTGTTAACCACCGAATTTACATGTTAGTTTATTATTATCAACCCTTGAACGTCTAACGTTCATCCATATGCATTTCTCAACTTTATCTCGGCACAAGAAATAAAAAGCAGACTACATTGGACAAATTTTTTATGTGAATTTAAACTGTAGATTTAAAAACCTGATTGTAATAATCATTAACCACATGAACTGCATTATCAATAGATTGATATAATGGTATCTTACCAAGAACGAAGGAACGAAATGGGTACAGCTGTTGCCGAGTTTTAGGTAGCTAAAATGTTGCTACTATACATATAGTAGCTATATAAATGTTGCTAAAAATTACTAAGCTTTAAAACAACCAATTGACATACTTAGGGTTATTATTACATATATTCTCTGAGTAAGACATAAGAAAGATGAAATGACTTGGCTTAACTTGTCCTCTCCTTATATACATTATAACTCGTGGGTAAATGCCGCTGTGTCAGGGGCAGTCTGGCATTGTCGGGGGCCCTTGGCTGGAAATGAATTTGGGGCCCCTTATTTTATTGGTGAATGGCAGGCGGCCATAGCTAGAAAAATGCTTGGGTGTGTACATTAGGGGGTCTGTTGTTGCAAGAAAGGAAGCGCTATTATCCATGCTATATGGACACCAGAAGAACTCTCAAACAAAATAGGTTAGTTTTATTGTGAGATAAACCAGATAAATAATATACAGATATGCGTTTATAAATATTTAGCATGGGTCTGTAAGAGGCAGCGTGACTTACTAGTTTCCACATACTGCTGCGTCTACTGTTCCCTCGATAAATGAATTGAACTATTTATAATTACACCATATGTAGACTATTCAACTAATAAGTATCAAAAATCAATCGAGAGGGCATAAATAGCACTGTGTTGAGAGGGTGGAGACAGTTCAAATAGCAAAACGATCTCGCAAGTTGTGGCACATAAACCATGCCCTCTCTCTTGTTGCCACTGATTTAGTTTTTCCAAATTAGTGAGCACTAATCAACTGTGTCCACGGTCGTATTAAAAGTTCACAAAAATAATTATTTTACTAGCTGAAGGTGCCCGTTGAAATTCAACGGGAGGCAGAAATATAATAATTACAAATTGTATTACGAACTTCTAACAAACTTGTGCTATGGAGTTAGCTACGGCTCCAAGTCACTATCGGGACCATAAATATAATTTAAACCAATGCAAACATATAATTACTGCCTGGACTCACCTAGCAGTCAGCACATATCATTGTGCGGAAAAATATGGCTGACCTTGCTTCATGAATAGCCAAAAATGCCGTCAGTACCTTCCTCGCAGAAAGCATGGTGCCATTTATGCCATCTCTCTTTAACGAACTGTTTAAGCATCAACATTATTTTCATTTTGGAGATGACAATGGCAAAGGCCTAAGCTACACTCAGAAAAGAACCGAAAAAAAAAACAGTAATTTTCAACGTAAAATACACGTTTCCCAGAAACATCAACGACAAAGTGTAAATCGATTAAAAGAATAAGAAAGTTTTAACATTTTACCATTAAATACAGAAAGAATGAAAGAAATTGATTAAAATATAATTATTTTACTGAGCAAAAGAAAAAACTGTTGCACTACCATAAATTGAAAAAGTCCATTTAAACCAGTGTAAATACGTAATTGTAGCCTGTAATCAAACCTGGGCCGTGAGCCTTTTTTTATATAGCCCATAGCACCTTCTATTTTATACAGCCCATAGCACCTTCTATTTTATACGCTAGAATCCTACAAAATTTCAGCTCAATCGGTTCATTTGTTTTTGAGGAAATGCGTAACGAACATAGAATAGACAGACAGACTGACACCACTCCATTCTTATTTATTGGTATGATTATGCGCCCCTTCCACAATACTGGAACATCAGAATATTGTTTGTAGTGCAGCCCCAATAGCCTGCTCGTTATTGCGGGCCTGGCTTAAAGTATGAATTTTTATCGAAAATTGGACGTTATGTTTATTATGAAAACCTTAAAAACCTAATTCTTCATGTATATCCGGTATAAAGGGCATTAATAAGTAGTTCTACAACTAGGTATAATAATTTAATTGTTTATATGAACTGTACTTGCAGTACATTTTGTCATAGATTGCAGTACAAAACACAGACATTAGAATACATAATTCAAGAAGAAAAGAAATTTCAAAAGCACTTGATTTTGATTCCCTGATTTACTGTTTTTAACAAACTCGTCATTCTAAAAAATCGCGAAATCAACGAACCAACTTTGTTATATACTTTGTTATACAAATAATAATGATGTATATTCAGTTAAATCTAAATGATTACCAAAAATAAATTCAAGACAGTATTTATTTGAAAAAATATTTATTGAATTATCATCCAGGATAAATATCTTGTTCACCAACTAACAATTAAATCTAACTTTTTTCCTAGCTCGTCACTAGTATGAGCTAATTTATTAATGATAATACCTTTTCCTGAGTTGAAAAACAAACCTCGTTCCACATTCACTAAAGTAGATTGATAGAGTTACTTGAGTCAGTGTTCATCTAAGTCTGTCCTCGACGATTTTTAATTTGGAAAATACTCTTTCACATGTTACCTGAATGCAAGGAAGGGTAACAACAAACTTATATGCTGTGTACAAGTTAATAAAAAGGCCATATTGAGACAGTTCATAGACTTGGGGAAACCACTGGCCATACATTTTAGCATTTTCTATTTTGGGTGCAAGGAATGAACTCCTTTTTTTCCTCTTCTTCAAAGTTAACTTCATCATCTTTAATGTCTTTTCGAATATTTCTTGGATTATGCATGCCTTCTCCTTCATCATATGCAACCTTTTCTCTCTTGGTAAAACTTTCGTACGGATCTGCAAACTGTTTCAGTTCTATAAGTAAAGAACTTCTTTCTATATACACAAATTTAGAATGGTGCACGTAATGTCGGGAGGAAAAGTATCTATCTGTGCTATTTCAGGAAATTTTATTATGATCAAGCCAAGAGCAATCTTTTAAAATGTCTCGATTGGGTATGAATCTGTCTTTAATACTTGTTCTGGGGCGATCAATCCTGCTAAAGTAGATCATTATATACTTTTGAGTTGCAGCAATTTCAGGAGCTTCTTCTTTGGTTTTTTCTCCTCGAGTGTTTTCTTTCCTTAAGTCGTTTGTGTTTTAAAATCCAATTCCACTTCCACGTCAATTGAGTCATCACTTCTCGCTCTCCCAACCTTCTCAGGGCTCTCTCGAGGCTCAGTCAATCCAAGCGCCCCATGATCACTCCACCACCTAGTAGCACCAATCCTTTGGATTGTGCAGTTTATCATGAGCATGATGTTTCCTCCTAGTTTCCATCTCCCACACTGACATTCTCTTGAAGGACGAGCCTAAGAAAACAGCTAATTTTTCTAATAAACCATATAAGTTGGATGCTTGAACCAAATTTGTAGCTGAATCGTCTACCGCCAAATTTAATAAATGCCCCATACAGTTGGTGTAAATTAAATCAAGATTTTCTCTTTTAAAGAGGGTTGGTAAGCCGATGCAACAACCTCTCTCTTCATTAGCTCCATCAAACGAGCTAGCAGTAATGCTTGGCGCTGAGAGCCCACTCTGCGTTGGCTCCAATTTGATGTGATTAAACAAAGCAAGTCCACTGGAATCGTCAACTACTATTAAACTGAAAAATCTTTCATATATCTTCCCTTCGACTACATGGCAGATGCATATTGCCAACTGATTCATCACAGCAACATCTTGTGTGCTATCAACCATTAATTGAAACACTATGCTATTATGCAGGTCTTTCAGAATGATATCACTCCCAAAGAACCAATTATGTTGATTAGCTTATTAACAAAGTATTTGGACAAAAATGTTAAGTGAAAGCCACAACTAATCTGTCTTTTAGTCGATTTTCCAGCAGATCGTCTCTTTTTTCTTTGTTTTCATTCTATGAAGTTTTCTCTCTTCAATGCATTTTCTTACATAATTTTGCAAAATCACATCGTAGCTTGCAACTAAAATAACCAGTTCAAGGAAATTTCCATGATTTTCAACTGTTACATGTGTTCATAGTGTTACAATTTGATCTGCAACTAGTCTTTACACTGTGATGAGGGTAGGTATGGGAATTAGACTTAGAATTTTGTTTCTTTCAAAATGTACTGAAAAATATTCTAATTCATATCTACTTTATTTTTAAAAAACCTATGAAATAAAATTTTTCTTGCTTTGCTAGTATACTTGGTTCTTCACATCTGAGCAGAGAACGTAGAAAACCTCGAAGCCATCCTGTTTGGAAATACAATTTTGTTTTTATCTATTTAATTTTACTAATATCAAAAAAATCTTAAACAAATTTTGTCCATGCATAGAACATTTTTACCTGCTATAAAGATTTCACGTACGCAATAACATTAAAAAATTGTATTTTCTAATTTTCACCTTTTCTTGATTTGTGGAAAAACCAGAGGTGATGTAGGAATTTGAAGTTAATTTTAGGAATCCACAGAACAGTATGGTTCTTCATTTTAAACAACAAAATCTTGCATATTGGTTATAGTTTTTGATTTTCCTAGCTCAGTACTTATTCTAAAAATTTTCATCTCTTTCCCGTAAAAACAGGAACAGCAATTTCTTTAACCGTTAATGTTAATTAAAAATCGAGAGTTCAAACCACAAGTAGATTTCTTTATTTTTAAAATTAGTTATTTTAAGTATATTGGGGCCCTGCAGTGAATTTTTTTTAATGAGCATAGCAATTCAAGTACCTACGATAAACTTTATTTTTCAACTACTCACGCTTGGTATAGTCTGGTTGGAGGGCAATTAGCTGTCGAATGAGTCAGTTGTCATGAGGTGCCTTGTTACACTAACTTCTGTCCTTGTTAATATATTGTTGTCAACACCAGTGAGGGGCCCCCCTAAGTCGCCTCGGACCGGGGGCCCTTGGCGATCGCCGACCTAGCCAGACCGTCCCTGCACCGTGTTTATGTAATTGTCTCGGGGAAATCTATGAACATTGTGATTTCCGTATATAATGTATCGTTTTGGCAATGTCTTGCCCATTTTATTAAACATTCAAAGAGGCGATCTTGCGAGAACTTCTGAAAGTAATCGTAATTATGACGACTTAACCTCAGATTGCAATTGCCCTAATAGCTATTATTTAACTTTCCTGGTTAGCACGTTCATTTTTTGTGTTCCCTTGTACTAACCAAGTTCTACTGTACCATATCAACTGGTGTAAGCTGTACTGTCATGTAGCCCACGCACTTACCTCAGGCAGGTGAGGAAAATAATTATTTTCATCAGCAAATTAATCTTTTGCCCTCGAGTCCATCTCTTTTCATTATATAACGTGAAAGCTTGTTCTACAGTAAAAATTGTTTTCTCAAACTAAGCATTTGCATGGTATGTATTGTGGGTTGGTGATTTCTGAGGATAGGAAGTTGATACCAGTGAAATTTTTCATTACTAATATGCTGTTCCTGTTTAATAGCATGTTTTCTTAATTATCTCTGGCGTAAAGTGAATCTTTACATTTATAGAAATGCTTTTGATGCCATGAATTTGACATGTCAAAGGTTAAGTGGTTTTTGTTGTACAAATGCTCTGAGTGATCTGTGAACTGGTGACGGGATATGTTGGCACGACTTTTCAGAGCACTGGAGAGGGAATGAGTACGGGGACCGAGACTCGAGGATGATGGAGCAGGGTGAGCCGGCACGGCACGCGAGCCGAGACGTGTGGGACCAAGACGAGCGCCGCTCTCCTCCTCCTCCCAGCAAGGGCCGGAATTTCGAGGGTCCACCTGGAAAAGGTTTGGCTTGTCTCACTGTTGATTTCTTGGTCAGTGCATTTCAAGGGTTGTGTAGCAGCTGCAAAGAGCCTTGACCCACTGCTCTGCACAAAGGCAAGAAATGAATCTGGAGCGTGGCAGCCACTGAATGGGGCAGAGTGGCAGTTAACGTCTTCTTCCCTATTGCAGTTCATAAATGTAGTAATGTTGGTCGGAGGTTCCGACCAACCGTTAAGATTCACTTCGTTATATGTGAGACAGTTTCCACAAGCTGCATTTTCTTCTGTTTTAGCTTGACTAATGTCTTGCTGATTATCTGATGTCTAGTTAACAGGTTCTAGGTTTCAAAATAAAGATTCCATAGAATGGAGCATGCAAGTTTCTGAATTATAAGACGGGATGTTTCTGGAGCTAATTTTCATTAGCTTGTATGAAAAGGAGGGAGAGTTCTGCCCATTTCTGGTGAAAACTCATTGATTTTGTATTTGAATGAAAAGGTCCCCTGTCTAGTTATTTCCACCAAAGCCACGCAACCACAGCGCATCACCACCTTTGCTCAACCATTCCCCTTGTGTGATGTCAATGACAGGGAAAGGTGGTGTCAGCCCAGAAAGTCAGGAGCAGCCCACAGGTTCATGAGCTAATGCATATAGTTTTTGTGACTAACGCACCGGTGGTCAGGTGGTGGCATTTGAGCCCGGAAGGCTTAAATCGGGTGGCCAACATCAGGATTGAGAATTGATACAGCAATATCTCGATTTTCTCTCAATTGACAATTTATTTTGCAATTTTCAAGCTCTACACTGCTCATTTGAGTCAAAAGTTCCATTCCGTCAATTGTTTCCGTTTTCCTTTCACTTGCTACTGATTCCTAATTGTATATCCAAAGGAAAAATATAATAAAATCCAGGCCATGATTCCACCCCCTCAGGTTTTGATGAAACTTGGTATGATGTATGTTTTCATGTAGATAGGTAAGAATCCAAAAATTTTTCTTCTCTATCTCCACTCGTTTTGTTTTTACAGCCATTTAAAGTGCAGGTGAAACTGTAGTTTTTCCATTCCCAAGGGCATTTGTACCTCCAGAGGAAAAAAAATTGTATCCGTCTTATTTACCAATCAATTGTTATAAAAATTTTACAGTTTTTCTAAGAGACCATGAAGATCCCAGAAAACAGTTAAGTTATATTCTCAAAGGTATCATAAATTCTCAAAACTCTTTAGTTTCATAAGATTTAAGAAAATTTCTTACCCAAAACATGGTTATATAAAACATTTAATATCTACCGAAGGCAGTGTGTTTATAATGCAAAACTATTTTTTCTCATAATCTTAAAGATATTTCCCACCACCTCTGAAAATAAAACTAATGGCTTTTTATGTGCTTTCTGAGATAACAAATGTTAAATATAAAATAATATGTTTCACTTTTCTGATAATCAGCGTCAGGCCTACCTACAATTAGTTAAAAGAAAAAAGCAATAGTTGTTAATCTTTTTATCAGATTTTCATGATAAATTAGTAAGAAGATTGTACTGTAGAATTTTTGGAAACACAGGTCCAGTTTGACTGACTACTGATATAGTTACAAAATAAAGTGAAATTGATTTCTAGAGAATTTTAAGTGTTTTTTTTCTACTTGCCTTCATTGCAGTCCTGAGGGAGTCCTGAGAGCAGTTGACTGATAACTTTGCAAAGTATCTCAAAGTATAGGAAATTAAATTAGTTGGACTTGAAATTAAATGAGTTGGACTTAAGTTTCTGAAATTTGTATTTATATAAATGAATTAAAATGCATAGAGTCTCTGTCAAAGAACATTTAGTTCATAAATTAAAATACAGCCCATATAGAATCACTTCTCAAACTCCCTATGCATGATTATAAGTGTTTGGTTCAACAGTACTTAATTCAATATCTATTTGACTTTAGCTTTGAGGGAACTTATTTTCTTTTGTTTCAACCTGCAATTCAAGTCTTCCTTGTAAATTTGACATTCATTGGTTCTCACATTCATCTCTTTTTCAGAGAAGCTATACACCTGTATTTGTAGGAGCTTCCACAATACAAATAATATTGCTCAGAGGAACATTACAAATATATTCTTTATCTTGAGGCCAGTAATGTGTGTTGCAGGTCCATAAGGGTGGATAAATTTTATTTTCACATCACATTCATCATGTTTAGACATGTCTAACCCAAAAAACCAGCGATTTTCATAAAAAACAGGCCACATAAGAATTTGTGCTAATTTTTGCCATATTCACTTCACACATTGTCATTCCTTGAGAAACTGTGAACTGAACTGAAAACTGTATCAAAACATATACTCTTTGTAGCAACGACAGATATTGGAATGAAACAATGAAAAGTATGTGTACCTGGAATAGTCTTACCTTCTGACCAATGGGTTTTTAGCTGTTTTCCAATTTGCGATAAATGTTCTTTTGCTGCAAAATAGAAGGATATTTTCTCCTCTCTGAATTTACAGAACTCGAAAACCTTTTTGATAGAATTGATTATGTTATCAGGTTTATCTTGGAGGCATTCTCTAGTGATGCTTCTTTTTACTGCTCCACCAATTCCATCACATGGAGATTTCCCATGACTGATCGCAAAGCATAACCATCATGATTTCAAATTGAAGTCCTACTGGTGTTGGCAGAGGTTGAAAAAGTTTTTGCAGTTTTTGTAGTGTCCAACACAACCATCACTTAAATGGTGCACACTTGTCACCTGAGGAAATTTGTCCTTTAAAAAGTGATGATTGTATTTTGTGTTCCAAACACAAAAGCTACATCGTGTTACAAGTCATCTGAAAAACACACGTGCTGGATACAACAAGTTCTTCTAGTGGCTGTTTACGAGTGTAAAATACCACTGGATGAAGGAAAGAGCTATCTTGAGTCCAATGATAACCTTGTACCTCATTTTGTATCACATAAGAATAGTTTTCACTGAAATCTAGTAAAGCAATGGCTTCATTTGGCTGGAGATTACTTTTCACTTCTTGGATATATTTTGACTGAGATTTGGCTATAAAGCAATGTGGGAGGAGTTTTTTCAAGACTGTCAAATAGAGCATTTATATAGTCATCTAGTGTCACAGTGACAATGTTTTAAAATTGTCATTTATTTCCAAAGTAAATTAGCTTAAAACTTTGTGACAATTTTTTAACTCATTTTCTCATGTTAGAAAAAATTGATACAGTGTCAGATTAATTTGTCATAAAAGGGGTTGCATGAGTTTAAACAATCTTATTGATTGAAGTAATGATATATTTGCGTATTGTGCAAACAAGCTTAAGAATTCTTGTGAAGTCTTCACGGGTTCTCCACTGGGTCAGGGCAATGGCTAATACTGACATTTCGATGGCTAACTCTGCCATCGTCCTCACGAGACACCCCGAGGACGATGATAGAGTCAGCCATCGAAACAACGGCATTAGCCGTTTCTCTGACCCGTTGTGGAGAACCTGTGAAGACTTCACCAGCATTATACACCGGGAAAACACCAGATAATTCAAGCTTAAGAATTGATATTTAATTCTAGGTAATTCGATGATAAAAAATAGACGCTAATTTCAGGAAAATATAGATGACATTTTCTCTGGTGCCTAGTTATCGATAATAGTGGAGGGGGAACTGGTGACTCTTATTGGCTCACTTGCACGGGAAGCTAGGTTAAAAGTCAATTAGGGTAATCCACCGAGTGATTTTTCTGAGTAGAGATCAATTCAAAATGAGCACTGAAATCACCGCAGATGAAGGTATTAGCCGAATTCTTAATAGAGGTCTAGTAGAGTAAAGTAGAGTCTGAGAAAAAAGATCCATATATCTAGAGAAGTCACCATGAGGTGACCCGTAAACAAGCATAATGGTAATTATGGAATCACCGAACATCAAATGTGCTACACAGCACTCAAAATCTATTTCTTTAGCAGGGAATTTGATTTGAAAATTTCTTATAATTGAGGTGATTTTTAACAAAGATCAACACACCACCGTTTTTGTATTCAGAACTTTAAAAGTGAGCCCAAGTAAAAACCTTCAATTTAAAAAAATATTAATTTCATTTGAAGTAAGCCAATGTTCAGAAATGCAAACATCTGATAGATGCTCAATTAAAAATAGTTCAAGAAGTATCATTTTAGATAGTAAACACCAATTGTTTAAATGTTAAATTTTAAGTACACTTTGCTTGGCATTCCATGTACTTTAGTTGATGTTAACATTTACTTCTTCACTCATCACCTAGTAGGTCACTATTTTTTGTCCATATAGTCTAGTCATTGAGTTTTCACGTCATTTCCAGATTTGATACATTTATTTACGATGACACCATTAGGCCACAGGAGAGGATTGATGATTTTGCTATACTCATCATAATCAATGCCAATTTTAAAGCCACCATTGGCACTTTTCCCAGGGACTTCTTCACAGGATTGATGTACAGTATTAAAATTATCTTTTACATGTGCAATCACTTTGACAATAGTCGTTTCCTTGGCTAGATAACTGATATACATGTAAGTCATTCTCTTAGCAGTGCAAAGACTGCCGGCATTATCTCCTTTAGACTCATCCCGTCCATCGGTGAAATTATTCTTACCCTTCCTCCTATGCTGTGCCACTGTGAAATTTTCTTCATCCGAGCTGGTATTGGTCTCTTGTACACTAAGTTCCTCATTGGTTTTAATTTTTTGCCATTGAGGTTAATTAATCTGTTTCCCATTAGTGAGTCTAGGATGCTCATGAAGTTCGATGTCACTACCCTTAATTTCACCTTCAGGAGACGTGTTGCTAGCTGCTTCTACAAAAGTCTCTTTTTTACTAGGATGATAATTACGAGGATGTTTTACAGGTCCAATTGCTGCTTTTAAATCTCACATTTCCGCTTTCAATGTCTTGATATCGGCCACCAGGTTGGCAAGGCTGGTCATGTCAACTGTTTGGCAAGTGAGGCATCGCCAAAACATACCAATCGCATCTTCTATAGCTTTCAGGTTAATTTCCCTTAGCCCGGTGCCTTTATGGTGAAAAGAATGCCTGAAGTTATCACAGGGAAGGACTTTTTCAGCGGCAGTTAGGAATTTCTTACAAGCGCAACACTCGATGATTACATCATGGGTCACCATTTTGTATCGAATCATACTACAGTAGAAACTCGAAATCACGAAGTCGACGGGACTGGAAAAATTGGCACTTCGTAATATCAAATTTCGTATCAACGAGTATCTTTCAAAAACATCGCGATGAAGCTCTTTGTCGTTTCCTTAAATTAAGATGAACTCTCGCAACGTACTTGCATGATTTACGAAGTTATAATTCATAAAAATATACTTAAATGTGTGTTCATGCCCCCAAGGTGCAAACAGTTTAACGCAACTAATTTGTCGGAGGTTGATTCTTCCCATTTTCGGGATTTCCACCACATCGTTCCATCTTTTCACGGCGGAAATGCCGAAACTCGGAAGAATTAAACTCCCATCTAAGCCCCGCGGAAATTTACATCGCGACAACTAACTTGCCGTTCTTTTTTCCTATGAATGATTAGGCAATGAAGCGTCTTTTGCCCAATTTTTTGTGCAGTTTGGAATAAGCCTATGAAGCTTCATAGTGCATTTTTCTATATTATTTCCTAACTGGAGAACTCTTAAACTGAAGCGTGAGCGATGTTTAATCATTAGTAATACTGATTGATGCTTACAATAAGGAAGTGTGCGACTTACGCGATCATTGGCACCCGATATTGAAATTAGAGGAATAAAATTTCGTTAGAAGATGGTCCTTTCTCCGCGTCAGGCATAATATATGTATCTACCTACGTTAAGCTAAGACAGTGAAAATAAGATTCTCTCGTGGATGCTATGCGATGGTTACATGTTATGTATTTTCTATAAATAATGCTAAGCCCATTAATTTCCCGAAATAACTATCGTTTTTCTCCCTTGAATTCAGCTTATTTGTGCGTGGTTATTTCCGAGATGATAGAGCTGAAAGAAGAGGTTATAGAAGAGTCCAGCTGTGTACCTCCTTTCAGAGGTAGGGTGTACAAGCCACGCACTTCAACGGTGAAGGTTGATAGTTCCTTTTACACTTCATCGGCTACTAACGATGCTAACATTACAAATCAATAATTATCGTTTTTCACTCGATTACACGAAAGCTTCAGTTGTGGTTCTATTCAGATTAGGTCTGCCTGCTCTTCATTCATTATATCTCAGAATTCTTTTAAACATTCGCTATTGAATTGAAATGTGGGATATTTTTGCTAATCGTTTTTCCTTTGCTTACGATCAAGCAAGGAGACTTGCGTCCAAGCATTGCAGCTCCAGGTCAGGCCACGCATAAAGCTGGAAGCTGCCTTCTTTCCCCCTCGATGTGGGTGGGGGTTACTCCATTCGCCCGCTCACAAAAACAGCTGCGAGGCCCATGGTCTCGTAGTATCTTACGTCTGTTGTGAGGGTGATCCACCTGGGATTCAAGGCCAAGGGCTGCGCGTGAAGACTTAACCTCGAATAAATCATCATCTTTACGCCGAATAGTCGCATCTTATCTTCCTCCTCCCTTACCTCAATTTGCTGCGTCGGCGGAGAGGGAAGACATGACTCTGGCGAGTGGAGCTTTACCATGAATCAAGATATGCCCGCAAAACAATATTTACGCTGAGTTAGACCCATCGGCGTGCACAGATTCCTTGAGATTGGGGAGGGAACTTCATAGAGGGCCCAAGAGCTAGTATGGGGGCCTGCAAAGTCAGAGTGGGGCATCTCATGCTAGCCTAGCGTTGAGGGGGTGGGACGGAGGGGCACTCGAAGGGGCCTGATATCCCGGAGGGCGGGCACGGGGGTCTTGGGTGTGAGGGGGATGGCTCGTGCCCACTCATAGAGCGGGAAGGGGGGACACGGAGGGTCACTTGAAGGGGAAATATAGCCAGTGTGGGAGGGATAGGTTAGCCGCAAGTGAGAGAGAAAGGTGATGGGGGAGAGTATGCCGAGGTTTTGGAGCAAAGGAGAAGGAGAGCTGGGTGAATTTTCCTAGTGGGGACTGCCTAGTGATCTCTCTTTTAGGATATTTCTTCGATCACTATGTTGGAGTGAAAGGGGAGGAGGGTACACCATTTTCCGATATAAATATATATATATGGGTGCTCGAGCGTTTTTTCCCATTGATTTTGCATGTGCCCAGAACTAGTCTTCCTTTAGAATTAATGTGCGTTAAACTAAATGGCCCTATGAACCATGCGAACTCATACTTTCTCTGATTTTCTTTGCTGTTGGCGGTGGAAGAAGGGAAGGGAAATGCGTATGAAGAGCCTTGCTCGATGACTACATCAAAACGCTCAATGAGGACGGTAAATTAAACATGAGTCCTTCGATGATAACTATTGCCAGCTGGAATAATTATGCCGTCGAGCAAGGTTGAGTGTAATCAGTCTGAAATAGTGAGAAGAAAAAAAGCTTCCTTGGGTTATATTCACGACTGAATCTACCGCTCGAACAACATAGCACCATCTCCGATACATGTCATAGTTATTGCAAACGATTTCTATACCAGGAATATTCATCATGGATTTATGTTTGGGAAAACTGGTAACAAAAAATGCCAGGGATCATGAGAGGAAAATGCTGGTTGTAGCAATTAGTCTCTCGCCGGCGAGTATATCCGTACACGACTACTTCACATTTTTTTACTCGTTGGCAACTCTGTGGACTCGTGGTAACAAAGCAAAACGCATTTTTTGTCCGATTGGTTCCATATTTTATGAGCTACGATACCTACGATTCAAAGTCGTCCTTAAGGTCTGGTTTCACTGGGGCGTCCAGCGGCCACGTCCAACTGTCGCGTCTGGAAGTCGCTGCTAGACGACGCGGCCGGGTGGTTTCATTCAGGCGTCTACATCCTGTTTCCGCGGCTGGGCGATGTGGGAGAATGTGTATTTAGTTAAATTACATATTTACGTTTTCTTTACTCGTTGGAAACTCTGTGGACTCGTGGTTACAAAGCTGAACGCATTTTATGTCAGATTGGTTTCATATTTTATGAACTACGATGCCTACGATTCAAAGTCGTCCTTACTATTGTAGCATTGAAAAATGAGATATCGTTCAGGTAATACATTGTGCATAATGTATTCGGCGACGATGATTAATTAGATGTTTAACTCTGACAAGGAGCACCGGAAAACATTACTGTGATCCATCATTATTCGTATAAACGAGTAACTTTTTCACGTCGGGACCAAGATCCGAGGTTCGTAATTTTGAAACTTCGTTATTTCGTAATATCGCGTACTGTTACATACACTTAGATACCCTTTTGGTCGGGACCGAAGATTTTGCTTCGTAAAATCAAAATTTCGTAATTTCGAAGTTCGTATTTTCGAGTTTCTACTGTATACACCTTATATATGACATTAACTACTTCTGTATTTTGCATCTGATGAAATTGTGTGTCAAACCCAACATGGTATATATAATAAACCTCTGTGGAATCCCAAGTATTTTACTGTCAACTTATTAGGTTAGTAGTTAATGCTCGAATCCCGATCACATAAACCTCGGCTAGTTTTACCAACTTGAACATTCATTCCTTGAGACACCATTCATCAACCAAGACATTATATGTGGCAAAAATGTTTTCATTAACTGACATGTTTGTGAACTGAGGTTCCACTCTCTTCTGGTTGAAATGGCTGCTGGAAAGTGGTAGAAATACTGACGGCCAAAACATCGGATAGTGTTTGGCACCTGAAACCCTACCACTTGTCTGGTGACCCACCATTGCCTCTTATTCCTACTTGCAAACAATTTTCTTCTCTACAGGGCCATTACACATCTTTGCGCGTGATGTCGGGAGGCAGCCATATCACGCAATTTGTCCACTAAATTGCCGCTACATCACATGGCCTTGTGCAAATTACCTTCTCCACTGCCCGCTTGTCATACAGTTGTTCTCACCCGTATGATACTGTTCAACCTAGGAAATATTCAAGCCTTATTTTTCAGCTTATACTCAGTGGTAGGCCTCTAATTTTCATTTTTCATTATTTAGAAAGCCAGAGGAGAGAATCTCGTTGGGAGAAACCTCGTTGGTCCAATTCAAAACATAATGAAGCTGACGTTGCTCGCTGGGATGGAGATGACAGGTAAGATGCTAACTTTTTATTAGTGCTTCCCTTTTATTAGGAACTTGCCAACCAAAAAATGCTGTAATATCTTTGTGTATTCAATCGTGTTGGACTGCTGTTTGCAGTTAATAAATTAGGCAATGAAAATACCGTAAGAGAAAAAAAAATAAAGTTCCGAAATGGTTGGAAATACATAATCCATGGAGGTTAGAGTGCAGAGGGGGGGGGAGGGCACATCGTATGAAAGCAGAATGGGGAGGGGGGGGGCTGTGTGCCTGGGAAGGATAAGACCCCCACCCACTGCGCACAAAACATCGTGTTTTATGTACGGCCTCCTGTGGAAATTCCATTTGTTTATTGAAACGTAAATAGCGATGAAATTTTAATCCATATTTTTAATTTATTCCAGTTTTAGCTTTTTAATTCAACTGGCAACAAATAAGTTGACAGAATAACGTATAACACCTGTATTAATTGCAGTTCTAGTGTTCAAGCTATGCAAATATTCAAGTCATGATTAATATTTGGATTCAAAAAATCTGCTATTTGTCCCATCAATGCATTAAAAACCATAATAAACACACCAACTAGGGATACTGCAAGATCTGAAACATAACTGGATGAAAAGTGTCGTTTCAGGCGTGACGTGGTGGAATAACATAATTAAAGAAAATTGCTAATCTACTTAAATAACTGGATAAAATTTTCATAAATTACAAAGGTGATAGACATTTTAGGGTAAGAACATGGAATATTCGATCTCTTCGGACCTGCAGAAGTTGGAGAACCTGGATGTGGAAGTGTGGAGAATGGGCCTTGACATAATAGGAATCAGTGAAATGAGATGGCTCAAAGAAGGAGACCTTTAAAGCAGAATTATTCATGCTGGATGACTGAATGGTAACGCTGGAGTCGGCATAATGCTCGGGAAGAGTGCAGGACTGCGGGTAAAGAGCTTCCTGCAGTACAGTGAGAGGATTACAACGGTGAAGATTGAGACCAAGCCTACAGATACCATCGTGGTACAAGTTTAAGTGCCTACATCGGACTATGAAGATGAAGGAGTGGAAAACTTCTCATGAAATAAGTTGTAAAGCCAGTAAAACTAGAGAAATGTAGATGAAGAACCTATGTGAAGAGTTCAAAACAACAAGACAAGAATGGAGAACTTTAGATTGAAAATGAAGACAGAGTGAAGAGCTGGAAAGAAGATCTGGAAGGGTTATACAATGGAAACAATCTTAGCTCGAAAGTGTTCGAAGAGGAAAGCGAGGTCAAAGATCAATAATAAGATCGGAATTCGACGCAGCAGTAAGGGACCTTCATATGAATAAGGTTTCAGGAATTGATAATATTCCTGTAGAACTAATTAAAAATGCAGGGGAGAGGACATTGACCCATCTTTACAAAACCATCTGAGACATGTATTGTACAGAAGAAATACCCAGGAACTTTGAGAAAAATGTCATCATTCCTATTCCCAATAAGAAGAGAGCAGAGAAATGCGAAAATTGTAGAAATATAAGCCTGACAACACATGCATCGAAGATATGGACTAGGATCGTCTACAGCAGAATAGAACAAAAAACTGAGGAGTTCCTGGATGAAGATCAGTTTGGATTCAGGAAATGTAAGGGTACAATAGAAGAAATATTGGCCCTTAGGCTGCTCATAGAGAAGAGAATGGAGAAGGACAAACCGACGTTCATTGCATTTGTGGACTTAGAGAAGGCTTTTGACAACCTGATTGGAATTCAATGCTTGATATTCTGAAAGGAATTGGAGTGTCCTACAATGATCGAAGAATTATCCACAGTTTGTGTAAAAACCAAGAAGCTGTGATTAAATCTGGACCCAGCTGTGAAGAAGCAAGAATAAGGAATGGAGTGAGACTAGGCTGTGTACTATCTCCCATAATTTTTAATGTTTACATCGAGAGAGCCATCAATGAAGTCAAAGAGAAGTGTTCTGGAGTGAACATCCATGGAGAAGCAATCAGCATGCTACGATTCGCTGATGACATAGCACTCGTAGCAGAGACAGAGAGGGATCTGAATAAGATGATGATAACCATGGAAAGGACAATGGGCAGATACCATCTGAAGATGAATAAGAAGAAGACTAAGATATTGGTGTGCAGCAAGAGAAAAGAGGCCAAAACCAATTTTATACTAGGAAAACAAAAACTGAAAGAGTTCTGCTACCTGGGAAGCCGAGTAACCAACAATGGGCGAAGCAAGAAAGAAATAGTCAGTAGAATAGCTCAGGCAAAGAGGGCATTCTATCGAAAGAAGAATCTACCTACAGCTGGAAATACAAGCTTGGAAGTAAGGAAGCAATTCATCAGGACGTACATCTGGAGCTTATTTCTTTGGCAAAGAAATAGGCTTAAAGAATAATGGAAATATGATTTTTGAGAAAAGGTGAACTTACCGAAGGTTTTAGTTTTTTCCTGGCGTATAAGTGTGTGAAATTTTCTCAGGAAACCCACTAGGTGAGTACATTGAATGCCAACATTTTGGTTCTGACTCAGCCTCAAGAGTTTTAAGGTTAGCTTACATTAAAACATACTGAAGGCAGAAGATGCCCTCAGGGTGATGGCTGAGTGAGACAGTGGCTGAGGGTCTCTGGGTTGACTCTGAGATCCATGGTATGGCTGAGCTTTTGGCTGTGGAAATACTATGAAAACCCTCGTACCATGTGCCCCTTCTTTCCCAGGAATAATAATAATAATAATAATAAAAGGTCTTTATTGGGGCGAGATTGAGACAAAACTGTCCCTTCTGCCATCTAACCCCTAGGAATAGTTGAAGAAGAGGATCTTACACGAGTTCCTCACCTCTCTGCCCTTCCCAGAATTTTGGGTTCAGAATTTTATTGCGGTTTGTAAAAGTTTGGAATAAATCAATTATCTCTGTGTTGTTTCTAAAATGAATAATAAGGTAAAATAGTTGCTGTCTTTTACGGCAAGTGAAAAACTTAGAGACTCTGATTAAAGACTCTGAAGAAATAGGAAATCATACATGCTGGACGAAAGTACGATGTGCCGGAATTGTGCGTATGGAATTGGAGAAAGAACATGGTTGCAGTACTCCATAACAATAGGAACTGAAGAGCCTTAAGGGGAATATATCTGCCAGTATCCCATCTTAGAACAACAGCTGTCCGAGTGCATAAGGAATTGAATTTGATGCAGTTTTGCGGCTAAAGGTGTTTCATCAGGGAGAAGTTTCGATCATTTTTCCGCAGCTTACACTTGAAAATTGCACTTTACGCTATGGCATTCGGCAGTAACTTCCTCGGTATCGTTCATACGAAAATGCAACTTGTAAAAGTTATGTGCGGCTTGTAAGAGGAGGAGCAGTGGCTGCATGTGTCACGTCTTAAGACACTGCTAACTGTCTTGGCATACTGTGAACTAAAGTCTTCGGTATTGCAACAAAAGTTCTCAGGTCCCCAAAACCTCACGCTGCGAGAGTGAAGGAACCCGCTAATTTTTTTTCAATTTCTATACCTATGAAGAGTGGGATGCATGTCTTACATGGTTGCGCCTGTTGCATGAGTTCATGTGGTATTTAGGTCTTCCATTTTCCGTACCAACCGTGAGTTTGGACTGGGAGCTGTTGTCACATGCTCCAATCATTCTGTTGTTGGTGTGCCGTTGTTTTTCACCACTGGAGAGCACACCTTGGCATCAATTCCAACCACCGTCTGGCACCCTTCCTTGGTACTGTCCTAGGCATAGACACAGGTGCCACCATTATCACTCGGTGCAGCCCTTCCAGACTCGGTAGCATTGAGGGGAATGGCAGGCACCCTCCCCTTCCCCCTCCTCTCCCCTTCCCCCCCTGCGAGGGAACCACCAACGGACAGATGTTGCCGTTGAAATCCATGAAGGGTATGATTTTGTTTCTTGTAAGGTTAACAGTTTTCCGTGGATTAATCCCTATGTCCTCTGATTGTGGTGGTCTCTTTCCATTTGCAGGTATGGACTGGAGGGCAGCAGGTGGAGTCGAGGGGGCCGAGGGGGGAGCAAGGAGAGGGGCGAAGGCAGGGGTGGGGGGGAGAGGGGAGGGGAGAGGAGTGGGGAGAGGGGAGGCGAGAGGGGAGGGGAGAGGAGTGGGGAGAGGGGTGGAGATAGGGGTGGGGATAGGGGAGGGGATAGGGGTGGAGATAGGGGAGAGCGGGGTGGGGAGAGGGGAGGGGATAGGGGAGAGAGGGGTGGGGATAGAGGGGATAGGGGGGAGCGAGGTGGGGAGAGGGGAGGGGAGCGGTCGAGGAAGGGAGGTGGGGGGAGGCAGAGGGGGGGTGAGGAGGAGAAGGGGCGGGGGGGGCATGAAGGCGAGGGTAAAGAGAGGGAGCGGTCGTCGACGAGCAGCAGCAGCAGCCGACATAAAAAGGATGAAAGGTGAGACTGGCATTGATGGATTGCATTTGTTGAGCTGAAAGTTAGGCAATGGTGCAGTGATAGCGTTCGCATGATGGCAATAAAGGATTTCCTGCTCCCCATAAAGTTAAAAAAGAAGGTTTTAGCAGTTCAGAATTTGTTAACACTAAAATTACTGAAGGGGTCATTTGGTCCATTTTGGGATTCAGCATAACGCATCTGTATGTGAAATATTTTGAATTTATCTGCAGAGTATTCATTTAGTTCATTTCAGTCTGAAATTTGATGGAACAACAAAAATTACTCTTAATATTCTTGCTCTATTTTTTACAAAAGTTGGATACGTAGATGGATGATGGCTGGGGGTCATCGCCCTCTAATCGTTTCCATGCTATATATTCCTCTTGCTCTTTTAATCTTTGAGGATCTTTGCACTCGGCAGCACATTAGCCCAGTGGGTATGGTGCTTGAGTTAGGACCAAAGGGTACCAGGTTCAATCCTGGTTGATGCCTGTGAATGCCCGCAGCTAAATCCAAGCTGAGTGATTTTATCTGCCCCATGTCTTTTTTGGGAAACCATAAGTAGCACAGGGAAAGTAAATGTCCCCCTGTATGAATTTGACATTCCCTTGGTATTTTTGTATTGGTAATTTTTAGAGGTGGGTGGGGAATCCAGTTTTTCCGAATCTGAAATCCTAATCTTCAATTGACCCACGAATCTCATTTTGAATCAAAATCTTATCTTAACCTGCAGTCCTGAATTGTATCCAAAATGTTAGAATTTTTTCCCAAGTTGATTTCAAAGCCCAATCTTCGTTTTCTCCTTAATCTTATATTTTATTTTGAATTCTAAAATTAATTTCAGAATTCAAAATAAACTATAATATGCACATACATTTGATTTAAACACTAACTTCATGTACAGTTCATTTTTTTTGCTTTGAGTTTTTAAAAAAAGAAATAAGCATTTTAACAAATTCCGGATCAGGTCAATCACTCATTTTATCACAAATTATGCCAGCCATGCTGAACGGTGTTTCGGAGTCCAGTGTTGACAGTGGTGCTGAAAGGTACTTCCTGGTCAGTTTTGGTAGTGCAGGAGAGCCTCCACATAACCAGAGCTCTCGGGAGCCAAAAATCACTTGCTTAACTGAACACTCGTTACTACTAGGGATGGCTGGATCGGATCCATTGGATCCAAAGATCCATGGCTCTTTCATTTTACTCGGTTCCGGATTTAGATCCAAAGACACAGAGTAAAATCGGATCTGGATCGTAGATTTTACATTTTCGCGGCTGTTTGATCGAAGCGCCCAGTGAATGGAATGTAGGTGCGGTAGATATTGACAAGAAGAGTTTGTATAACTGAGGTCAGGACATTAGATGAAAATTTTACTTGCAACTAGAAGCAAAATAAAGAAATATGACTTTCCCCATTATCCCGGTATCACGAGAAAAAAAATGAATAGAAAGTCATGCGGGTAGCATACATTCACCGGCATCAGGCAGACAACGAGAGCGAACTACATATGTAGAAAGTGCGCAAAGTTCAATCCCCATCGCAGTTTAATTTTTTTCTTTCAGCCATTGCATCGAAAATGTTATCATCCTCAATTTCAAACCTTTACATCTGAATAATCACATTTTTATACTTACAGTAGAACTTGGTAAGTACGTTTTTGAAGGGACCACAAAAAATGAACGTATTAACCAGGAAAGTAAATAATAGATATTAGGGTATCTGCAATGAGGTAAAGTCGTCATAATTACGATTGGTTACACTATGACCAATGACTGTTTTCATACCGGACAGGGTGGGACTTGAAATAGGGACCCGAAACCCAAATCCGTGCTTCTAAATACTCACCTCTAATTAGAACCGCAAACCATGATATTATGAGGCTGAGAATATCATCGTGAAATAATTGCGACCCATATTCAGACACTCCCGGTGAACGGCTGCATATTGTTATTCACCACGTCACGAAAATTGAGAAATTCATGTGGATGAATGTTAGATGGTCAAGGATGAACTGCACCATTTCAGACCCTGATGATGTCTACGGAGTAGACAAAACCCGGGTCGGTGAATTAAAATAGTGTGGAATATGCATGGTATTTTATTTCCACGTAGACGGTCAAGGGTTGATGTTTACAGCTTTCCAAATAGAGGTGCGCATTGTTTTGTCTTCCAGCAGTGGAGGAGGGCGCAGCAACGGAGGAGGAGTGAGCAGCAGCGCTGGGAGTGGGTCGACAACGCTCGTGTCGTATCCCAGTGGCCAAACGCAGTCCCCTCCTCCCCCCCCACTCATATCCGCACAGCCAGCTCAAGCCTCGTCCAAGGTGGAGACGGTGCTGATAGAAGACCTGCTCTCCCCCCCTGGACGAGCCTCTCGGCCTCCCCACATTGTCCTCATCCTCAGGGGCCCTCCAGGGTCTGGCAAGACGTTTGTGGCCAAGCTAATCAAGGTAATCAAGTGTGGAAAGGATTTGGGTTCTTGTAAAGAGGGTGGCCAGGTGTGGGAGGCACGTGGATGGTCTGATGATGACACCTGTAATCTAGTCATGCATATCAACGATATCTATTTATTCACCTGCAAGACCTTGACAATGTGTGAGGTGCAGGATTTTTCAATACATATGGTATACACAAGATGATGTAAAAATTTCAATAGATATTATAGCAGAAATTTAGATATAAATTAAATTAGATTTATTGCTTACAATAATGAATGAATTCCTCTACAGAATAAAAGGTGTTAGTTGAGATTAACATTTTAAGCTGAATTTTGAATGATTCCAAGGTTGAGATATTTTTTACTCAAAGAGGAAGGTTATATGATTTAGGTGCTCCATGGAAAGGACATGGTTTTGTTTTCCTTGGCAGCACGTGTAGACTGTTTTTGTCGTGGTGTTACATATATGAATGATACCCATCATTTGTTGAAAATAAATTTATATTTCGTTTAGTCTAGCCAAAGAAATTCCAGGTTTGTACTAATTTATTTTTATGCTCCCCTCCCTTGTTGTTTTGAGTTAAGACACACAAAATCAAAACAGATGAATAAATGGACTAGCTAAAATTAAAGTTGCTTCAGTCTTCAGCCTACAAGTACACTGATGCATCAAAATGATTTTTACATTTTGCCTGTTGATCATACGTAGGCCTCCATTCCAAATAAATATAATTTTTCGTATGTTATATCCTGAGATCCTGTGTTCAATTCACGTGTAAACTGGAGAGTACTTACAACATTAAATTCTCAGCCATTTCTTGAATTAGAATTAGGGATACCAGGAAAATTTTGTGAAATCTCCTGGGAAAACAAGATCAACTGCCAAGTATTTTTTTGTTCATTATTTTTATGGGAGGTGTCATTCAAATCCTTGAATGACCTGAATATATAAAAATAATTCAAGCTTGGAATACTTGAATATTGGTACTTTTTTGTTACCAAAATCCTAGCCCATAAAGGCAGATTACCATTAGTCCAAAAGCCAGGTTACCTTCATAAGATTAATTATATTGATGTTTGATTGAAGTGTTAGGTGACAGAGAATGCGATTGTCACAATTACTGGATAGTTGCAAGTACCTAAATCACCAATAGCTTGTACTTGTGACAGCTACAGTAGTCTCGAAATACGAAGAGATAATACGAAATCAGCGGAACTGGAAAATCGCCACTGAAAGCACACCGGCACTGGTGTAACTGGTATAATGTTTTATGCAATGGGACTTAAGTATGATATACATCTGCAAATGACAACTGCTACATGTCAATTATTTCTGTGGTTGTTTTCTTTTGCAGGACAAAGAAGTGGATCAAGGTGGCAGTGCTCCTAGAATTTTGGCATTGGATGACTATTTCATGGTTGAGTTTGAGAAAGAAGAAAAAGATCCTGAGACGGGACGGAAGGTTATGAAGAAGGTAATGTCTCTTTTACTTTTTTAAGCTTCATCACTTTTGCCAATGCTCCGAGTGGCTGTTTAGAAAGTTGGCTGGCAACAAAAAACTTTTGAGCTTGGAACGATAAGATAATAATTTTAGGAAGGAAGCTTTGTCAGCCTTGAGTTATTTTAAAACAGCCTCAGAGTGTCTCGCAAGTGGGAAGTGTGAGGTTCATACAGGAATAATCTGTGAAAGCAACATTTATTCCCTGCCATAAACATGGATACCTTGAATTCAAGGCATGGGACAATGTTATATTTGTTGTCTAATTTTAGCGTGTCCTCATTTTCAGTAGTGCAATCTCAATTTGCTCAGTAGTACTTATTTCAGAGTGGTGATCGTCAGGGAAAACCTGGAATTGTCAGGAAAAATTGGAAATCTGAAAAAGTCAGGAAATTCTCGTAACAGTCAAGGAGAAACTGAGATAGGAAATTCTCGTTATTTTTCTACCATTACATTTATCGGGCAGTCTTTCCCGCCCTTTATTTCACCAAAACATTTCACAAACTAAAACAAATGTCCGTCGCCAAAGTGCATGGAATAAGCCCCGTCAATTCGTTGAACATTTAGTTGTGAATCTTAGTTATTTATCTGTGAATCAGTCGTACGATATATCCCCTTTTGTATAAGTATCCTTTATGCGATATTTGCCTAGTGGCGTTATAATTATGAATGCCATGTATTCCGCTCATCATAAGGAATCCAAGGCTATGTTGTTAGGAAGATTTTACTTCGCGTTTTTTTTTTTAACTTCCGAGACTCGGGTCAAGAGGTAGTTGCAGCACACTTGCTTGTAGTAAATACGTGCTTGCAGTTCTAAAAATACGAGATAATGATTATTAAAACGGCTATACAAGTACGATCACACGTGTAAACCAAATCTTACATAAGATCATCTTCGACACACGGAACACACGGAAAAAAATAAGCACAATGTCATAACAATTATAATTCTTATAAAACTAAAGAAAAACACATTCTCAGAAATGGAATCATAACCCACTAATGAATATTCATATCATAACAGTTCCCATTTTTAGTTTTCGTCACTGCTAAATTAGATTCAGATACACCATACCCAAGGAGGAAGGAAAGTCAACATGACATCACTTTGACCTCAGAATCACCCAGGAAAAGTCACTATTCAGTCATGACTCTGACCGAAGGAGTAAGGGAAGTCAACATGACATCACTTTGACCTCCAAATGACACACGAGAAGAGGGTCATTTTGAGGTCCATAAGGGGGGCCAGTTCCTTTCCCTGGGCCAGCTCTACAGAGGATTATTAATTTTGGGGAGTCCAAAGGCTTCACCCGAGATTTGAACCTGGGTCCCTTCGGCCAATAGCCGGTGGCTACATCCATTAGGCCACTCAGTGGCATAGCCAGGTTTTAGATCTAAATTTACAAGGCGATGCCTCCTAAAAATTCCCCCCCCCTCCTGCCCACCCCCCCCTCCCCATCGGCACCTCAAGACCCAAAACCTGACTGCTCCACTAGCCCTGGGCGATCGATATATCACGATATTTAATTATATCGGGAATCCTATATTGAGTTTTGAACATTATAGGTAAATGGTTGTTCGATAAATCGGGCGCGATAAAAGTATCGGGATCGATAGACTATCGGAACCGATAAAATATTATGATATATCATAAGATATTTCAACAGAGAGAAATTTTGTTCAACGCTCATTTCGATTATCATTATTAATTCCTTTACCTTTCTTGGATTTTCCGGTGAATTCCTCCGGATGTCTTTGGAAGCCTCTACCCAAGCAGCATCATGAAATCGGCCCAATATCATTTTTACACCGTCACATATCACTTATTGGTCAATCCGATATTGGCTACCGACCGATATCAACAAATGTCAAAAGTGATAACATTGCCATTATAAAAATGACATTTGCTGACAATATTGGGCCGATATTAATTTGATGATAAAAATACATCTTTCGCCACTATACAGTGGCATATATGATATTGGGCCGATGTATGTTTGATATTACCATTGACTGATTTTTCATTAACATGATATTGGGATGATTTAATAAGTAAGATAGTTAAAATATATCCTGGATAAACATGTTTAAAATATTTATAATGATGGAACGGTCGTACAATAAAACAATGTTCATTAGTAGAACAATCAGGTTTGGTCACAAACAGTCAAAGTGAGGTCAAAATGATGGCTAGTCATTTAAGGTCAAGATGACATCATTAGGAGTCACAAAGGATGTCATTTCAAGGGACCATTTTGATGTCACCGTGACTACCTAGCTGTGACTTGAAAATGACATCATCCTGATGTCATAATGACTTTTCATTCCTCCTTGGGTATATTTCCTTCCTGCAGCTCGATTTCCTATTTTTTCAGCATCACTTATAATATGTAGTTTTGTGCTCACAGGAAATGATCGCAAATTCACATTAGAATTCATTTTTAGGGTGATAATTGCAAATTATTTTAAAATGCTAAATGATAGATTCGAACTCATTTACTACTCTCACACGCGGAGCGGATAGCATGGATAGTAAGAAGGCCTCTGAGGAATACCACTCTTGTCACTATATAACAAATTCTTTGTCGTATCTTTGCACTGTAGCTTTAATATGTATGCAAAAGGAGCTATCTAATAAAGGAGCGTATAAATGTTGCTACAGATACATGATACCGAAACAAACTCCGCTTATGATTTTGAAAAGACATAAAGACACCTCCCCCCTTGGACAGCTTACAGGATACAATGTAGATTTAAATACATATCGGTGCTACAATTTGTTGTCTTGCATACGATCTATACATGATAAATCCATTGCTTCGTCAAGTGGTGGGTCTGATCTAGCATTTCTTCAAGTACCATTGTATGCTCAGACTTTGTTAAAAGTGGATTTTTGTTGCTAATTACTTCAAAAATTCAGAAAACTTTAGTATGTACGATTTACTACTACGCCATACTTACCAATTAATGTTGATATGTTCACAAAATGTGAAACTTAGGAGAAAAAAACAACGGCAAGATGCAAAGAAAGTGAAAACATAGAGAGAGCAGAATGATAAAATGAATTAAAATGTGTCAAAATAAATTTTGTTAAAGACATAACGCACAAATCACAAAGTCCTGACTCAAAATTACCCATATGGAATTCAAGGTAAAGTATACATATACGGTAAAACTTTGCTTTTACATCCCTGCAATTTATGTTTTCCCGCCATTAACAACTTTTTCTTCAAGTCATAATTATTTCCATATCCCCACAATGTAATGTCTTCCCTTTATTTACGCTATCAAATTTTTGAATGGTTCGCCATTCACATTTTATGAGATGATTTTGCTGTGATTGTTGTCGCAGTTACATAACTGGTTGATGGACTCAAAGCTCCGTGAAAGACAAAGTAAAACTCTTGCTGCAAGTTAACCCTGGGAAAGGCGAATAAAATTTGCTCAGATGTACCACCAGTTATTGTGACCTCGCTCATCTGTGCAATTGTATGGAGATTACAGTACACGTGCATTGTGTTGTCACGGTTGTTGTCCAGGTTGCATAATTCGGGGTTTGGCTGATGATATCGCATAGGTGATGAAATTTTTCATTTATTTATGAAGTGTATGCTTTTCAGCATTTGTAGTCTTGTCTGTCTTTTTTGATTAGGTATTAATACAGATTTTAAAAAATCCTCCAGCCAAACTTCATCTTTATACATCCTACGGACAAGCACGTAAAATCATCTTGTCCTTCCTTACTTTGATTCTTAAGTAGCTTTGATAGGATATCATTCGTCTCCACACCTTCTTTTCTCATAATATTTATCCTAACTGACTATCAAGACTGAATAAAGACTCATCCTTATCTATGTCATTCTCCTCTTCTATTCCCAAGTTCCCTTACCTATCATTATTGCCATGCAGTCTTTCACATATTCCTTATCCCTATGCTGAATCTCTTGTAAGTTCTATCAGAGGGGTTTTACTGTAATTAATAAATGGATAATATCTGGAAGGTGAAAGTTTTTGGACAAGAACACCTATAAAAATAAATGAAATTCTCGGGAGAAAAGTCTGCTTTCTTTAAAAATGCAATCAAAAAATAAATTTTAAGTTGCATTTTGGTCAAAATGCCCCATACTATCTGGGTGTTCAGTCTGTGTGCACTGTGTGAAAGTAGTTGCATCTGATTGTGTACAATGTACTTCTTTTTGTTTCAGTTCATGAAGTACGAGTATGAGCCTGAGATGGAGAAACAGTACCACAGCAGTCTTGTCAAAGCTTTCCGCAAGACGGTAGATGATGGATATTTTCCATTTATTATCGTTGATTGCATAAACGACAAAGTGCGCCAGTTTGATGAAATGTGGACCTATGCAAAACAGAAGGGGTTTCAGGTAAGTACAGTAATTTAACATTTTAATCATTGTTGCTTGTATCCTATTGTAATTTTTTGTCATTTATGTTCAGTAATTAGTTTCATTCATAAATTCTCCCCCAAATACATTTCACATGATCCTGGTAATATTTTGATGCACTTGGTAAGTTAGAAAAAAGTAATTTTTCATGTGATACAGCCTATTTATTTTATCAGCAAGAACTTCAACAATACCCTTTGTGTTGAAATCAACAGTAGGAAACTTAAGGTGGAGCTGGTATTAATGGCGTCGTTTACCATATTTTTTTATTGCTGAATCTGATAGAGTTTGAAAAATAAAAAGACCCGTATTTTTCTGTTTTTTGGTCCGTCAATTATTTCTCGAGTTATAAGTGGTGAAAAACTGATGTTTTTAACCCTTTTGGAAAAGTGCAACCTCTGACGTACATCTACTTCGTCCAATCACAACTGAGCCCGCAAAGCTACTTTGCCTTATCGCAATGGGAGTAGGGACACAGCTGACTCCGCCAATAGGAGCGATTGCGACAGCATCTGTGCGAGCAGACTTTCCGAGAACCCCCCTCCACTCCTTTCCCTTCCCATAAGAGCAGTCAAGGACGGGAGGAAAATGACGTCAATGTTTTATCAAAGCAGCATTTCGGTGGGCGTCACCTTTTGCTTATTTAAATTTTTTGTTAATGAGTGAATGGTTGTGGTTAGGAGATTAATTTTTTCATTAAAATTCTTTTTTTGTTTCCATTTAACAATTTTGTGTACAATATTTCGTGAACGTATTTCGTATTACGAGTAAATTTCCACATTAGGGGTGAGCTGATGGCCATATTTTTCAATAACCAATTCCAGATATTTTGATCTGATATACCCGATTATTTTCCAGTTCTCGGAACTTAAGGTTATTGAGGTAGCATGCTTTGAGACTACATTTCTGTTTGACCTTATTTCGACAGTGCATTAAGTAATTGTTCCTCTTTTCAATTGTTTCCCTGTCTTGTCAGGTGTATATATGTGAGATGGATATGGATGTGTCGACGTGCTCCAAGAGGAACACCCACGGCCGAAGTCAGCGCAGCATCGAGGAGATGGTGCGGCAGTGGGAGGAGACGCCTCGGACGTACGTTAGGGTGGACGTGCGATCTCTGCTGCAATCCGTGGCCATCACTGAGGTAAGTGAACTGAGGAGCACGCAGTTGAAATGTCTGCACTCCTTTTCTATTTAAAGTCATTTGAAAAATTAATAACTTCCATAAATTTATTAAAGAATAGTGGCCAAAAATAGGTTTGGATGGAAAGGGATGGCAAGGGAGGTAACTTTGTTGTACAAGGATGTGTCCAATTGGCAAGGCATTGTGGGAATGGGGGTTTATGAATTTTCTTTAACCAGGGATTCATTCATTTTCCTATATTTAATTCCAGTCATGCCACCAAGAATAAAATGGAATGTGAATAAAAAATGGGGAGTTTAAACTAAATGAAACAGTTTTAAATGTCCAAAAATATATTATTGCTGGGATACTGCCAGTAGCTGCAGATTCAGTAGAAATTGAAGTACAATGAGTAACTAAAAATGAATATGCGTCATTGTGTCTCCGTTGATTCTAAATAGGGATGGGCCAGTTCTACTTTTTCTAGCACTAAATCTATAAGTTTTAGCAGAAAAAGTCAAAACACCAAACGTAGAGACAGCGTAATTTCTTGTATTAAGATGCAAGAATCGGGTTTCTACAACAAATGGTTTTCATGTTATAGCAAAAAAACAATTTTTTTCTAAAAATAGCATTTTTTTTCCTAACTTCAGCCTCAATGAGGCATGGGTTAATGTTGTCAAGTTGTGCTGAAACTTTGTCATTCTTTATGTGAAACTTTATGAGGGTCCCCCAGGAAAAAATCGAACATTGATTTGTTGTGACCACCCTACTGTACACGTAGGACAGGAAATGCAGAGTATTTTATATCATGGAGAAAATTCTTACTTAGATGAAACAAAGTTAATTGATTGATGAAGAAGTGGAAATTCTGCCCTAGGGAAATATATAAATTGAGGATGGCTGGGGGCAGTTGCGTAGTGCGTGCGCAGGATGGCATTGAGGGGTTAATGGTTGTGGTCTGGTGTTTGAGTTGCCTTGTTTACAGGGGGCACGTTTTGAGGTGCTTCTTCTCACGGCAGACACCAGCCTTTGGTATCCCATTGTGGTTCAAATAGTTTATTTCTGTGGAAAGTATGTGGAGAGTGGCTTCAGGAGCTTGGTGGTCAGTCATCTGTGAAATCTATGTGTTAATCAGCTGCATGTTTGGGCATTCTGCTTGAAACAAATATATTTTATCAATCCCTTATTTCTGTCAAATTTTTCTGCGACTGTTGCCTTTTTTATGAAGTACAATGCTAAGTCAGTATTTTTGGTTTTCGGTAATTTTATGGTCCAGAGTTCTGATGGCAGAACCATTTCTCATTTGCTTGCTGCAGACGATGGGCTTTAATCACTTATGCCAAGAGTGTTGCATTCATACAAGTAATGTTTACGCTTTTCTGATGTTTCGTAGGTGGAAATGGAAGACACGACTGAAGAGAAAAGTGCAGATGCAAAGGAAGATAAGAATGAAACGGATAAGGCGGGTGATAAACCAGAAGAGCAGGGTGGTGGCGAGGAGGTGAGACCGCAAATGATATAGCAGTACTCGTTACTCACTAGAGAAGCTGATCCTTGGTCATTTTTTATGCATTTTTTTCTTTCTTTTTATGATCCAAGTTATGCAGACAAGTTGATGGTTGCATCACTAATTGATTTGCTTATTTGTGAACCTTACATTGCGAATTTCTAGGTGTTATTCGTTTACACTGGTGGTATGAGGAAATGCACCTATTGTCAATAATGGAATGTGAAGTAATAAAGAAAGTAGGATATGCTTTGCTTAGAAATGTTGGTGGGGGACTTCCAGGAATTGCTGCAGTGATATATGCTCTAATTGGAGGAGTGAGCAAAGTAGTTCGAATTCCTCAATTTACGTACTTTGTCATGGAAAGGTACAATCACCCTTCCTACTTTCCAAAACTCATGAGAATTGTCACAGTGGTGTAGGCTCTCCTTACAAAGTCACAACATGGGGGCGCGAATCAAGGTCGAAATGCAATCATATTGTTGTGTTACCCTTTTTTGACTAGCAGCTGAATTTACCCCTTCCCCTAGGTATTTGAAATAGATTGCATTGTTTTGGTTAGATATTTTATCTTCCTCTCTTGCATGAGATGGCTCTCTGTGGCCTCCTTTAGACTTTTGAGTTGTCAAAGTTAAACAAAATCATTGTGTCTTTTGTTGAGAAATCCAAGTTGTTCCCTCAGGATGCTGAGAAAATTGTCGTGACCAGCAAGTGGGAGGGCATGGAAGCATCCGAAGAGAAATTAGGTGAGTAATGTTTCATTTCCAAAGCACATATGATAATCTTTGTGAATGTGGTATTGTGTATGAAGGGTTGTGAGGTAGAAAAATACACGATTTTGAGTTCCTTTTGGCGATTCCTTTTGAATGAGTGAGTTGGTAGGAAGAAGATGTTTTCCAGATGTGTTCTTCAATTAAAAGTAACCAAGTTAAGGTTAATGGTCGACAGATTCTTATTTTTCCAATTGATCTGCAATCTTGTGTCATTTTTTTATGTGAATGAGAGCACGTTGATGATTAAGAGTGATCCAGCTCTCTGTTGTTGACACTTTTGTGAACTATTGTTTTACACTGTTGACTTAATGTTTGCATTCAATTGATATTTGGGGTGATTTTCTCTCCTATTCCCCTGCACCTGAGTGCAGGACGCTCAATTGTGTATATGGGGTTGAAAATGTTGCTCAGAGGGAAAGAATGCCTCATAACTGTGATGCCATGCAATGCAAGATGTTATTTCTATTGTTTGTGGTTGACCCTGACCTTGATTGATTGAGTTCATTAAAGTTTCCCGGGATAGCAGCATATAGTACATAGTAGGATTGAGAGGTACTCATGTTGTGGGGTGTCTGAGAGAGTGTTGTGATGGAGGGAGGGAAAGCAAATAAAGCAGCCCCGTGGAGGGATGCCGAGTTTCCCTTTATTTGATTGGTCCATCATCTTTGTCTATTTTTATTCCCATGTGCAGACCGGCTCGATGGGTTGGCCAAGAAACGGCGCAGTGAAAATCACCCTCAAAGCTTAGAAGATTGGCTCCAGCTACCCGACGACTATGAGAAACGCAAATGCACTCCTGGCAAGAAGCAGGTAAGGATGCTCTCTTTGTCTGGTGCACACACGGTGATGTCCCTACGCAAAATGAAACACACACACACTGCTGATGAGACTTGAGTGGGGCAGACAGAGTTCACAATCCTGTGAGCATTTGTGTGCACATCTCAAAAGTGAAATTTGTAGTCTGGAGAAACACATGTGGTGATTCTCTGCTTTATCCTGCTCTCGTCTAAGTTTGTTTATAAAGTGTGTTGAAATTTGCTCTAAAATTTTTGGTAAAATAATTTTTTATCTGTAGAAATTTCGTGGATATGCTTTTTAACACTGAACAATCATAATACCTAGCAAAGTCTGATTTGGTTGACACACCATTAAAACAGGTGATAGTCACAGCATGAACTAATAGTCCACACAAACTACCAATGATTGGCAACCAGACCTTTTAAAAGCAGGTGTCCTGCCCAAATTACAGTAGTGGTCTGCTATAATTGCTCACTAAAGTCATGAATAAGGCACTTTCTTCATAACCAATGTGTATTTTAATTAGGGATGGGTTGAATTCAGTTTCTCTCAAATATGAGTATTTCCTAAGTTCACTTGTAATTGCTTTTGCTCTTTTGTCTCCGTTCTTAAATTTTTGCATTTTGTCAACGTAAGATTTCAGAGTAGGTTGGCCAGTAGTTACTAGTTTGCGCTTCACTGGGGGTTTTGTGAAAGCACTTTGTTCTCCACAAGGAGAAGCTGCTGAACCTGGACTAGGAGTTGAGCTCATTGATGCAGGACTACCAACAACAGCTGGGTCATCATTGTCTATGAATGGAGAATCAACTCTTGACTGTCAATGCGCTTAAAGGCAGAGTTGCAGTCAATGGTGGGGATAGTGAACTTAGACCTTTTAGTTCTTTGAATCTGGATAGATGCTTTTGCCCTTCAAATGTTTCCCCGTGGCGGAAGTAGTGTATGTGACCCTTTTCCTCTGGATAGTCTTGCTGAACATATACTGCAATTGGCATAATTTTCACGGTCTGAGATTTGAAAATAGTTCCAGATATTGAAAGATGCTTGAGGTGATGCCATCTCAATGGTTGATACTGAATCCAGTTTTGCACATTCAGCAAAATATGACACAGCAAGTTCCAGGCTTGGGGCTGAAAAAAGTTGATTCCTGATCTTAATTTTCATATTCACCCCTAAAATAATACCATTGTTATTAAAAAATAAATACCATTTCAGGTAATTTTGCCAGGTGTCTAGTTGCAAAGACCTCCTGTAGGCTAACATTGGCTGTGCCAGAGTAGGCTATGCCTTGTATGTAAACAAAAATGATGTCTACTTTATTTAGAGAAAGTAAGATCTCAGAGACATTGAGACAATTGTGCCTTATTATTGCAAACAGATTATAATTATTAATTAAATTGAGTTAAAATTGAAGCTTTAGTTGAAAAATATTCTTTGAGGGCACTGCATATGACATCAATTGACTGTGGGATTATTTTCATCCAATGTTTACGCACATTAAAATGCATATTACCCCATCTGGTAAGTCACTCTAGGCATATTTGATCTTGATATTTCACGTTAGTTGTAATTCATTTTAATTTAATAACATGGGTGTGTTTTATGGAATGCCATTTGTTTTGTAATATTCATCGGTGTTAACGAAATATTATTTGATTGTGTTATGCATTTGGGAAAAGGTGGGGTAAGTGTGAAATTTCGGGCCCTTAAAATGATATTTCAGACAATTCCAAGGCACGGTAAAATTAAATGATTGTGCACTTTACTTTCCCTGGCAGTTTCAAATAATTAACAAGGTACAAATGGAAAATTTAGAGGTGATCATTTCAGCAGCTCAATAATGTAACTATTGATGGGTGTGACGATGGGTGAGATTGATAATGGTTTTCTATACAGCTGGCATGTTCGAGCAATCGTGTAGCCATCTCATATCGCGTATATCGGCTGTTGTCACTTTTTATCGTTCTGTATTAGTGTATCGTCTCGAGCTCTGTGACGATACATATTTGGAATTAAGTTCAGAATGCAGTGGTAGTAGTTAATTCGTAGAGAGAAAATAAAAATAGCTGACGTATGATTCTAAAAAAAAACTAATGTCGTGCTTCACAGTCAAAATGCAAGTGGTTCTCTGGCGATGAAAAGCCTGTATACATATTCAATGAAATAGTTTCATCCCTGCAATAGTTTTATTTTTCCAGTTTTCATGAAATTACTGCAACAATATTCCTTTTCATAATTTTGGCCTATATAGTTTCTCTTACGTAAAGTAAAATATGTGCGTTACTTGAAGCAGAGACCACATTGTTACATAGGCTCCCTACCAACTTGTAAGTTAAAATAACACGTAAAATCTCAGTTACCCTTTTATGGTCATTCCTTGTTTGCGATATCCGTCGCACCTTTCTCACTGTTAAATGATCGAGCTATTGGCAGTCCAGCAGCTATTTGTGGAGGAAAAACTGCTTTTTTTCGAGCAAACATTTATTAATATCAATTAAGCCAGTTTGGTAAGGCGAGCACTTTTTTACAATGCTAAATGCTGCACATCTTATATTAGTTTTTCGTCAAAACGACATTTCTCTTTACATAATTAATCACAAACTTTACTGTAACTGCCATGCTCTGCCATGTAACCACCATCAAAAATGCTGATTTTCAATGTCATTGTTCTTCAAATATATGATGGAAAGGCCTCGTTATTTAGTTGTCAATCGATAGAAGGGCCAAAAAATGATATATCCTGAAATTTTCACAAAAGTGTCATTTACTTCATAATTCGGTGGAGCCTCCGAAAGATAGGTATTAAAAATGCTCTATTTGCTCACTTTATGGACCCGTTGTTCTATTAACTGTCCATGACTTTAAATTTCATGCTACATTTAACTACAGGAAAACCCCTTCTTTACACTTTTCCAGGGACCGCTAGAAAAGTGTAAATCATGGGAAAAAATAAAGGGCGAAAAGGATAATTTTCAGTTTCACATGCATGCTGTAACAATATAGAGTAAATGTATAAATAAGAAACTGCAATAAACTGAATTAGAGCAATATTATTAACTATTTCTTAAATTATAGAGCTGTCCTGAATTATTTTTGTATGATATATTTCTACCAATGTTTCGACCAACGCAACCAACCATTAGACATTGTCAAGTCCCTAATTCTTGAACTTATACATTGTGCGATGCCTTTTATCTTATGATGAAGCCATTCACGGCGATATTTGACGATTTAGTACTTAAAAACCACTTTATAAGTTTGCATTCCTTCATTCCATGATTTCTGGAAATTTTCTTTTTTTCTTCAAATGTATGCATTACAATAGAACCTTTTTTTTATGAACATCTAATTTACGAAATGGCACCAATTAATGAACCATTCCGCCGGTCCTTATCTTTATATATAGGAAAACCTGTAAAATAACCTCCGTTTTATGAAACCTCCATTTTACTGATTTACGAAGTGAGAGGCTAGTCCCTAGGAGTGACGGAACCCTGTTTTATGAAGTATTTGAAATGATTTTGTAGCACTTAACTCAGTGCAATAGAGTAAGGATCACTGTATACCGCAACACAAGTAGCCGAAGTCAGATCGGTCATGTTGAGTCATCAGTGATCACTTGGTCATTGTTGGTCAGCAGGCTACCCGTAAATGGAGAATGTGTGTTTCTGCTTGCTTATTTCAATGGAAAGGCCCAATATGCTTAATTTACTGCCACTCTCAGAAGTGAACTGGTGAAGCGGTGGAATTTTGCCCTGAATACAAACATTTTAAAAAGTTATGCAGCTGAATAAAATTAACTTTCATGAAACCTTATGGTATTCCGTGACAGCAGGTCTAATGCAATTAAATCTGTGACAAACCACTATATAATATAAGAATATACTTTCATGTAGTATAAATACTTGTATAAACCACAATATAATATGTATAGTGGTGTAAATGTTTTATATTCTTTAAATCCGTTAAACAGCTATGTGAGCCTGTCCAGTAACCGAGAACACTATAATAATAATAATTTTTATTTGTCTAAAGATCATATGTGTTTACACAGCATAGATATAAGACACGTCAAAATATAATATATATAAACAATTCATTTATCATTGAAAAATTCTTTAACATTATAGAAGCACTTGTTAATTAAAAAGTTCTTTAAAGTAGTTTTGTATTCTCTCATTGAATCTATGGTATTTACATTTGTAGGCAGACAGTTAAACATTTTTGATCCTATAACCATAGGACTTTTTGAAGTCAGTCATTTTTTATGAAGTGTTAAATGAACATGGTAATGAGACCTGGTTAAGTGCTCATGAACATCACTATTTACAGGTAAAATGTGAATGTTCTTTTTTATCAATAAACACAATTGGTATATATATATACAGGGTACTGTTAACAATTTTAGTTCTTTAAACAGAGGTTTACAAGAATAAGTATTAGGCTTTCCCATTATAAATCTTATAATTTTTTTTGTAAGATGAATATTTTATCTAACAAGGTTACAGTTGATCCCCAGAATACAACACTATATATTACTCTGCTCAAAAAATTACAGTGATAAATTGTCATCAGTGCCTCATGAGATAGGGATTCCTTTAAGAACCTTACACTAAATAATACTCGTGACAGTATTGAACACAGTTCTGTGACATGCAAAGACCAATTTCCAGTATTTTCTATTTGTAGACCTAAGAATCTATTGCTATTAGTTAAACTTAGTTTCGTGTTGTTCAGCCTTAAAGTGCCAAACTCGTTGCTGTAATTTTGATTGAATAACATTAATTGTGTTTTATTACTATTTAATTTTAATTCATTAGAAAGACTCAAATTCCAGACTAAATCTAATATATCTTGACTATAAAATTGCAGTTCTCTGATGTTTTTCGCAGATATTAAGAAATTTGTGTCATCTGCAAAGAGGACTGTTTTAACATGTGGGCTATTACTGATTAAAGGTAGGTCATTTATAAATAACAGAAAGAGTAGAGGACCCAAAATGCTACCTTGAGGGACACCAGTTGCTATCTTTCTTTGATTTGATTTGCATACGGTACCTTCAAATCTCATTTCTACACATTGTGTCCTATTAATAAGATATGATTTTAACCATTCTAGTGCAATACCCCTAACTCCATTTTGGTAGCACTTGTTTAATAGCATGGAGTGGCTTACCATATCAAAGGCTCGTGAAAAATCAAGAAATAATGCCCAGACTAGGTGTCCTTTATCCAAGGAGTTTGTAATAAAATTCCAAGCAGTAATAAGAGCGTCCCCTGTCAGCATATCTGTACCAATGGAACATATTCTTGATGTCATAGTTATCCAAAGTAACGATTTAAAAGAATAGAAAGTCCCCACTTGGAGAACCAAGGAGCAGAGAGTGACAGAGATGAGCAACAATGGCATTTGAGTCTCTCATTGTTGAGTCACTCCCCGTAAAAGCCGACCATAACTCACTCTTTGAGTGTTTGCTCCACCCCTCTGACACACTCGCTCCTGCCCTAGGAATTCTCGTTGATTTGACTGTCACTGTTGCTTTTTGAAAGTTTTGAAGCCCTGTAGGCAGCATTAGTACTTGCCCATGTCAACTGTGAGGATAGGGAATTGACATCATGTCACAGCCCTAATGACTGCCAAAATGTTTTCTATGTTCTCAGTAAAATACTCACTAGCAGAATGCTGAATGGCCTTTTGCAGTGAAATCAGGTTTTGTCGTGGATTTTGGAGTCGCTCCGAATGGGAAGAGGGGTAACCTCGGAAGGCAACCTGTCGTGGTGAAATGAGCAACACTTGACCAAGTATAACAAAGGCTCTGAAATATATTATTAAAAAATGTATGTGTAATTGTATATTAAGAAATATAGAACAATGTTAGACACAACTATAATGTCTGATCAGTTGCATTGAATGCCACAGTGTAAACACATATGTATCGTAGGATAATAATTATTTTATAGGTCGGAAAAATATATTTTATTTTCTTTGTGATATTAAACTTACTCAAAAGGGAACCTCAAAGGTAACTTTGTTGGTCCAACATCTTATAATACTTGTATTTTAATACTCTTTCTTTTCAATGTTTTTGTTTATGCCACACACCAAGGTTGCCTTAAATTGCATCTTTACCCTTTCAGTGCGCAAAGCAATGCAGTTTATACATTACGCTTGAAACGCATGTATGCCTTCATAGCACTGAATGGGTTAAATATGCCTGTCTCTGTTACGAATTAAGAAAACATAATAAGCTGAGGTTGCCATCAAGGTTACGCTATAACATCCAAAAAATATTGCAATCATTTTCAATGTTTTTGTTTATGTTGCCAATAATCTGAGGTTGCTTTTATGGTTACCCTATATTGCAGCTGAAGAATATTATAAACAATATCACCATTGATGGTTTCATGCTTTTTTATCTTGATCATTACGTGCATTTAGAGTTTTTGTTAAAAACTCTAAAAAACTAAGCATAAACTGTGGTTGAATCACTTCCCTTGTGGTTCCACGTCCCTTATCTGCAGTTGGAAATGTTACGGAGAGCCAGCACTGGAAAGCAAGTTGCCTCTGAGGTTACTTGGAATTGAAAATGTTACCGATAGGAGGCGCCAGAAAGCGGGTTACCCTCTAGGTCACCCGTCTCTCCATTCTCTAAAACACATAGACTTTGGTGTCGTGCATTAGTGCAGGTGAACTGTCTGTTTGATGAACTGTATTTGATGAACTGTCTGTTTTTAGACTTGAGTTTATAAAAATCCATGATCATTGTTTTAGACAAACTTCTCTGAGAAACTTATTACTCTATGACAGGTGTAATTGTTGAGGGAAAGAAAGGGTTGTAGGGTGTTGTGGAAGAAGAATTCAGCAGCATTACTGTAGCCTTTCAATTAGCTATTTATGATTACACTTGCAATAAAGTTTTACAGATAATAATACAGTAAACTCATTTACATTGTCGCAAGCATAATCTATCGGCAAAGACCTCACTCCCAAAGAAAACTTGCCGATAATCTGAAGGATTAGTTTGTGTACTCTAGTATTGTTAGCTCTGAGCATAACAATTTCCTTACTTCTTTTTTCCCATACACCCGTGAATGCCAGTGTCTTTCGTGGTAAACATTCAAAGAAAGAACTCTCTCATCAGCGATAAACACATCATTCGGATTGTACCCTTCAAGGAGTCTTGGCAGCACTTAAGTGCAATAATCAGTGCAGTTTCCAATGGAAACCTGCACTCTCTCCAAGCATAACTTTTTGAACAATCCCGTTCGTAGTTTATAATGTGTCTAGCCATCCTGTACTTGCCTGGAGTGATGCAATTATCAATCTTTGGTGACATTTCCGTGTATGCTCATGAACCAAAGGCCCTTGAATTTTGACGTTTCATCTGCTTCATTCTTCATCCATGGAAACAGCCTCTTCTCACCGAGGATGGTTTGAGGCCTCTCTGGGGTGCAACGGGATTCTTTTTGAGTTGGCCAATCTTCTCCTTTAGAGTGTTGTCGATAAAGGGAATCAGTCGCAATGTCCTTTATCCTGGCCCACCATCCACTCCACTTTTCACGAATGCGGAAAGGTTTTAACACTTGTTCATTTGTCTCCATGCTGTTTACGGACGTTGACATGCACAAACGTTGGATCTCATTTGGGTTTAGGCCTGAAATTTCTCAAATCCCTTTCCTTTGGGTATCATTTTGAGTCAGGCATGAATTTGTTTTCCTCTAAATTATAATTAAAGTAGTGAGCATCCTTAAAACCTGATGTGCTATGTGGTACACGCAGATGAGCGCCACTTTTCTATGGAGCGTTAGAAAAAAGTGTGAATTGCAGGAAAATGCAAATTGTGGGGAATGGAGAATTATCAGTATTGCATGGGTACTCACGGACTGTATAGAGTAAAGATAAAAATAAGAAACACTGATAAACTGAAAAAGAGCAATATCATTAATTATTTCTTAAACTGTATAGCATCCTGATTTATTTCTGTAAAATATAGTTCTGCCAATTTTTTAATCAACCCAACCTACTATTAGACGCTATCAAATCCTTGATTCCCAAACTTCAGGTGATGTACAATGCTTTTTACCTGTTGACGATGCCGTTCATGGCAATATTTGATGAAGAAGAACTTAAAAACTATTCTCTTAGTATTCCCTCATACTAACAACTCTTGGCATATTCTAATTTTTGACAGAAATGTGTGCTGTGGTTAGCGTGGTTAAGGGTCACATTGCCATTTTTCATATTGGTATCAATAGACCATATAGATATCGTAGGTATTGTAGATACCTGTAATGATTTTTGTTTTGCCAAATTGAAAATATTCTATTTCACTTTGACTTCCTATTGCTAAGTAGGATAAAATTTATGTACCAAGGTAATTGAGGATAATGTTGAGAGCTCATTAGAATATTTTTCTGCCTTGCTGTTTGGCTATTATAAGTATTATTCAACTTTTAAAATTACTAAAGAATAATTTTTTTATTCATCGTATTTTCACAGGACAAAACAAGTTTCAATAAGTTTTGTTTTGTAGTAATGTGTAGTAAAACTGTTGAATTAATGCAGTGCGATGGTTGTACAAATGATCCCCTGTCATCATCCTCCAGCTCAGTTCCTGTATTTTTGACATTTCATTGTGTCTGGGTAAAAATTCATGTTCATTCTTCATGGCAACAACTTCGTAACGATTTAAATATGCATCCTCCAGCACGTGTTCCTTAGTTGTGTAAATTGCATCCTGAGTGTCTTTATTTCTTGGCATGAATCCCACGAATCTCTTCCCAGCAAAGAGATTACGAGAGCATTTCATCTTTCTATCTCTAGTGGTGCAGTGTACTACCCCACTAAATTCCATTTCTTCCGTAAATCAGAGCATATTGATGTTTTCTGTCATCTTTTTGCAGTGTCTGTGCATTCAACAAGGTGAAAAAGTGTTTTATATAGACACGACACATGTCTAAATAACTTTGAAGATTTTTTTACATCACATTGTGATGATAACAACAGAAAAACGGAAAATGACGTGGTGTAATAAGGGGTTCTGCATACATTAGAGGCATAGGAAATTTTATGGCTTACAATAAAAATGTTATGAATTGTGGGAAAATGTTAATAGTAATTAGTAGAGATGGGTCGAATCCAGTTTTTCTCGAATCCGAATCTTAAATTCACCCTCGAATCTCGAATCTTATTTCGAATCCAAATCTTAACTTTACCTTGAATCCTAAATTTTATCTAGAATCTAAATGTTGCCTTGTCCTTTTTTACATACGCTTGTATTTATTTTAAATTCTAATATTAATTTTCCACACTATAGAATTAAACACTCCAACTGCAAGCATATAAAAACTTTAATGCTTTAATTTTTTATTTAAAAAAATGAGCATTTTAACACGTTCAGGATCAAGCCGATTCCTCTTCTTATCACATATAATGCCAGCCGTGCTGAACAGTCTCTCTGATTGCACTGTTGTGGGTGGTGCTGAAAGGTACTTCCTAGCCAGTTTTGGTAGCACTGAAAACTGATGTACAACTCTTTTCCAGTATTCTAAGGCATTGTTTTCAGGAGGAAGAAGCTCTTCTTGCAAATACCTTTCCACTTCTTCCTCAGCAGTAGCAGAATGATTAGATGTTTGTTCAGGGCTCATAATACGACTATAAAATGACCACATTCCATGCATCAACGTCTTAACATCTGATGTAGGAGCCTATGATAAGAAAGAAAATGGAAATACTTTAACATGTCTACATAAACCATGAAATAAGAAGCAATCAAATGATAAATTGCTTACGCTAGCCTACTTACCAGTTCTCTCCTTTCCTCAGGATATGTGCCACTTATGCTTTTAACCTCCTGAATTAGCTGGGTTTTGGCTTGTTGCAAAAGCTCCTTACTTTGGAAAACACTCCCTTGAACCTTGGATCAAGGAGAGTTGCAACAGCATAGAATTCATTACTTTCCACTGATGGGTATTGGCACTTCAGTGCAGTCAATAAGTCGTTCCTCACACCTTGTAAGCCAGAAGAGACTGGCGCAGGTTTCTTCAATTCATGCATTGCACTGTTAATGATGGGGATAACTTCTGATATGGTTACATCAGCTGAACTCACAGCGAAAGTTGCTTGATTAAAAATGTTGGCAATGCCAGATTATTACCAACAGATTTTTCTCGAGAATCTCGATGTCAGTATAGCTCAATGTGCAAGGGCAAGAATACGTATCACGTGCACGGTTTAATACGCTGGATCGGAATATCAGTTCCACAAAATAGACTGCCATTCCGGTTATTAGCTTGATCATTTCATTGGCATACTTATTTTGGTGTACCAATGTGCAATTATTTGAATTCTACCAATGATTTATTTAATAATAGATATAAAATGCATATAAATATGGAGTGTGGGAAAATACTGCGTGCTCTCATACGCATAGGTGAGGATTGGATTATAAAGGCTTGGGCTGAATAAATACCTATTACATTAATTTAAAGTATGGACAGATGTGTTTTATTTTTACTTACCTTTCTCCCTCCTCATCACTTTTAGCGGCAAACATTTGCAAGCAATGCTTCCTCATGTGTTTCTTCATTGCGCTCGTGCTATGCGATTTCCCACCGCGTGATATGGATGTCTTACAATACTTGCAAATGGCAAAACTAGAGTTTGTATCTGATATTGTGTATTGCTTCCACACTTCACATATTCAGGTATTATTTCGTATTTTCTACTACACAGCACTATACTCCTTGAAGCTTGCTAGAAGACTGGATGAAAGTGCATATTCTGATTTGGCTCAGGAAATAGGAATTGATAGGAATTTATCGAATTTATCATTCTCGAAGAATCGATTCCATCATTGCTTTCGATTGCACTCATGGTAATGGCGGTAACGTTGAAATTTTTGGTTGGTTGAAATAAACGCAAGGATTTTCATCTGCTGAGGATGTACGATAAGTGACTTAGATTTTTAAGGATTCGGATTCGAGGTGAAACACAATGGATTCGAAGATTCGAGAAAATAGGCATTTTTCGAGGGATTCGAGGATTCGAAGATTCGAACGTCCCATCCCTAGTAATTAGAGATGAGTCGATACCAAAATTTATCGATTCTCGATACTGATACAGATTCCTGGAAAATCGATTCTCGATACCAATACTATCAACCTATACATAGATACGTTTTTTACATAGTTTTCCTATGCATTATTAGTAAATGTTCCATGAAATCTAAAAATACAATTTTACAAAACAAAAATTAGAATATACTATTTACTTATATTCCACTATGAGGACATTATGAAAATATAAACTGTTAGATGACACAAGAGTTTTATATTCTTTTAATTGAGCATGTTTAATAACAAATGTTCAATAACAAAAATGTTTGGTATCAGATAAAAAATGTCATGACAGATCAGAATAATATGGCTGTCATGTCATAAGTTGAATTTTAATATGATTAATAATTAGTTATAAGAGTAATAAAAGCACTAACCTAAATTATAATTCAAACTTTCAACATTAATAAATGAGAATAAAAGGTCATGACACACACCCTTGAGCCTACTTGAGGTTTTTGTTCAAAAAACCAACATTTTTATCCTCTCTAGATCAAGGCGATTTTGTTTCTGGTCACAAATGTTTCCTGCTGTGCTAAATATGTTTCTCATTTTTGATGAGTAACTCTCATGTTTCGTATTCTTTTAGGATTTTTAATCTATACAGAAATGAAGTAACAATTGTATTTCCAAAAAACAAGTAAATTTATAGTAGAAAAAATCAACTTCCCATCATCTGTGTGGATAATATTTTCCTAGATCAAGATTTACGGATGCAATAGCTATATGTTATTACTTTAAATATAAAGTTCACTTTCTTTATCACATACTTATCAAACAATACATTTTTTAAACCTGTACAACTATTCTTTAAAGTGTAATTAAAAGAAACATTATAAGTTCATTTTTCTGCATTAGTATGCAGAAATCCTAGTGATGCCATATTGTAATCACCCTCTATCCAGAAAGGTATAAATGTAATTAGACCAAAAAGACCTCTGAGTGTGTCACGCCAAGAATAATATAATATGGAATATTAAATAATAAACAAAATCAAAAACCTAAAATTAATTCAATGCACAATCGGTTCACATTGACTTGAGTTGCTATGCAATGCTATAAGAGACAAGGATGGGGAACTAGATCTAAATGTACTCAACGGGAGAAATCCCCTGGGATTTAGAGAAAAACATCATAATTCCTACTCCCAAAAAGAAGAGTGTGGATAAATGCAAAAATATCAGAACTATAAGCCTGACGACACATGCATCGAAGATACAGTAGAACCTCTGTTTTACGAAGTTGAAGGGACCCAAAAATTTGAGCTTTGTAAATCAGAGGGTTTGTAAAATGGAGGTTATCTTCCACTAACTCCTCTGTCTTCGGAACTGATGTGTCACCAAAACCAGCTGATCTCCAACAGTAGGAAATAGTTATTGCGGTGACACTCCCATGCTCTGGCAACACCTCGCACAGCATGGAGGCACATCATGCACATAAGAGGCTTGATCTGCGACAAATGTACGTCTACTAAAACTCTGCTGACAAGAATGCGAGTATACTTTCAATGCAATTAAACACTATGTTGCACTTAACTTGTCAAATAGTCATGTTAGGGTTGAAAGCAAACTAATTACTATAACAAATAATAGTCATCTGCTCATTCAGGGAAAAACAACAAATATTACGTGAAATTCTCTATGTACAGTGTATCTACATCAAATTGAAAGGATTTAAAAATTACACCTCAATTGTATTGATTCGCTGTATAGCATAGGCATTATTCCTACGGCTAGGAGACTCACTTTAGTAAAAGAGAATGAAACAGCCATGAATTAAAAAAAAACAGGTGAATATTTTTCTACAAATTTATAATGGTATGAACTTGGTTGCTGCAACTGATTTAAGTTCTTGTAGCTGGTTGGTAGATCTCAAAATAAAGGGAATAAGAGAATTAACTCATCCCGCAGTGTATTTTAAGCATATGCAGTTATGCATTAATTAACGAAAGGGGTATATTTTGTGCTAGTCAATTTTTGTTTAAAGAAGCCATTTTAACATGGGAAAGCCAGAGATACATTTTAACTAGAAAATTTCAAAACAAAGTTCCAACTAACCCAGTATATTTCCCTGAAAAGACCAGAAAATGCCTTTTTTGAAGAAAGCGCATTGTTTGAAATACATTTAATAATATTTCGCAGCTGATCTAAGTCAATTTTAGAACTTCACTCGAGAAAATTTGAAATTCCCTCTTTTATAATATGCTTTCTACAGTTCTGACATCTAGCGGTGATTTGCGAGAACTATTTACTCGCGGCTACAGAAAGCGATCGCGAATTCTTACCTAACGACGTAGAACACTTCAAATGAAAAACTAAATAATCAAATTGCATCAATATTTGAATATAAGTAATTTATTATTGCAAAATTAGTATTTTTGAATGAAACTAAACTCCACGACAGCTGCAGCAACGAACTTCCTACGGGAATGCTATTTTCAAGTGAAAGCCTAGGCACAGTCTAGACTGTGGCCTAGGCTGAAGTAAGCTCTGAATTGGTGTTGCGGCGGCTACCTTAAAGCTAATTTTAAATAATTCCAGAGAAAATATGGATCCTTTGTGATGACTAGTTAGGTATTCACAATACACAAAATGATAGAAAAGGAATAGAAATTACCAAGCACTAATCCAATTATTTTATGAACTGGGACATTGTTTTCGAGAAGTAGGCGTCGTGCCATGTATCTTTGAACATTTTTTCCTTGGATCATGTAATTAGGATTGAATTGCGATTTGGATGATCAATCTCTGGGATTTTTGCTACAGTTTAAGCACTTCAAAAAGCACTATGCTGAATCGATTTTTCCACATTTTCCCATATGAAATACTTGGACCGAGGACCCTCTCAGCATGACCTATCTGTAGAGGTCCGTGAAAGTGTTTTTTTTTTGCTAAAATTCGTTTTACTATGTGATTTTGGTGTTATAGAAAATCTTGGCGGTGTTATTATAATGTTACAATTTTTGCGCATTTCTAGGCGTTTTATTATTTTTGGTACACATTTTGTTAATGCTTATACTTTTATTAAGCATTTTACATAACAAGAAAGGCAGTGAAAGAAGCACGCATAACTAAACACAATCGGAAACAAGGAAACTTGAACTGGGGGTGTGTCAAAATGATTTTTTTTTGCATTGAAGCTCAGTGGAGCGCCGAATATCCGACGATCCATCCGCTAATAAGTAGCATCCCCTCTCCTCCTATCTTTTCTATTACTAACCCCCTTGCCTCAACTGCTAGCGCTTCCGTTCCCAGCCAGCGGCCGTGTTTAAGTCTACAAAATTGTTACATTGAGCCCACACTAAAGGTTTTCTACAACAAGTTATCCAATTACGCTGTCTACTGCGTCGCGGTGAGTCACCGGAATTACTGCTCGGCATTGACGCGCAGGCGCATGAGCTTATATTTCCGATTTTCCGCGGCCGTGTTCAGCACATTACTGGTTCAGAATATCTAATTCTTCAGGAGAGAAAGCGCATCATTCTAGATATTTCCGAGAATTTCAGGATTGATAAATGTGAATCGAAGATAGAGGTGGTGGTTAATTTAACGGCAAATTCCGGCGGAGACATCACTACATTGCGCGATATTACGCGAAATCGATATGCGCGAGACAAAACAAGCCAATTGACCTTTGAATCGTAATGAGATAGAGCGAATGAACGTCATCAGCGTTAAACAATGAAGGCTTATACTTTAATCGAGTATGACTCTTTACATGTGATTTTTTTCGCTAATTCACGTAAAAATCGCGAAAAAGACGAAATTTCGTTTTATTTCCCGATTTCGCGATATTTCGCGTTAAACAATGAAGGCTTAGACTTTAATCGATTATTACTCTTTACATGTGATTTTTTCGCTAATTCACGTAAAAATCGCGAAAAAGGCGAAATTTCGTTTTATTTCCCGATTTCGCGATATTTCGCGTTATTTCGCGATATCGCGTCTCGCGAATTTCACGGATCTCTACCTATCTGGCTTCAGCTGCTCCTCTCGCGGTATACAGCGATCGTTATTCCATTGTAAAGAGTTCAGTGCTACAAAATCATTTCAAAAACTTCGTAAAACAGAGGTCAATCACTCCAAGGGACCGGCCTCTCACTTCATAAATCAATAAAATCGAGGTTTCGTAAAATAGAGGTCATTTTACATGGTTTTCCTATATACAAAGATCGGGACCGGCGGAATGGTTCGTAAATTGGTGTCATTTCATAAATTAGAGGTTCGTAAAAAAGAGGTTCTACTGTACTGACAAGGATCATCTACAGAAGAATAGAACGAAAGGCAGAGGAGTTCCTGGATGAAGATCAATTCGGATTCTGGAAAAGTAATAGAAAGGAAAGCAAGAGAAGCAATATTAGCCCTTGGGCTGCATGTAGAGAAGAGATGGAGAAGAACAAACCGATGTTCATTGCATTTGTGGATTTAGAGAAGGCCTTTGACAACATGGATTGGAATTGAGAAGGGAAATGGAATGTCCTACAATGACCAATGAATTGTCCACAGCCTGTATAAAAACCTAGTAGCTCTGATTAAATCTGGACCCAGCTGTGAAGAAGCAAGAATAAGGAAAGGGGTGAGATAATTGGCTGTGTTAATTTTTAATGTTTACATCGAGAGAGCCATCAATGAAATCAAAGAGAAGTCTTCTGGAGTGAATATCTATGGAGAAAAAATTGCATGCTGCGATTCACTGATGACATAGCGCTCATAGCAGAGACAAAGAGGGATCTGAATAAGATTCTAATAACCATGGAAAGGATGATGGCCAGGTATCAGCTGGAGATCAATGAGAAGAAGACTAAGATAATGGTGTGTAGCAAGAAAAAAGAGGCCAAAACTAATCTTAAACTACGAAAACAAGAACTGGAAGAGGTGAAAGAGTTCTGTTACCTGGGCAGCCGAGTAACCAACAAATGAAGCAAGAAGGAAATAGTCAGTAGAATAGCCCTGGCGAAGAGGGCATTCTATCAAAAGAAGAATCTACTTACAGCTTGAAATTCAAGCGTAGATTTAAAGAAGCAATTCATAAGAACATACATCTGGAGTATGTTTCTTTATGGCAGAAACCTGCAAACTGGCAACAATTATCGAAAGCAGATATCAACAAAAATGTAACACACCTACAGTAAAAGCAAAATATTGCAGAAGTGGATGAGTCCCAATGAAATATTCTCACATGGTCAGTTTTACTCTGTAGACAGTGTCAAACTAATGTTATAAATATTTAAATATTTATTTGATCTTTCCTACCGTTGATATATAAGTTAGTTAATGTTTATAGTCTTTATAAATAGATAATGCCTCAAACCTTTGCGTTGTGACCCCAGGGTTTTAAGTAGTGATGGACGGATCCAGGTTTTTTGTCGGATCCGGAACCGGATCCTTGCCTGGGTTTCGGATCTTTATCTCGGTTTCGGATCCTTAGTTTCAGATACTCGATTCTGATTTACAAAACCTAGATTTTTTTAAATATATAAATACAGCAACAATAGAATTGCCAAAAAAAAGTGAATTTATTGTCGAAAAAATCAACTTCCTATCATCTATGTGGATAAGATTTTCCTGGACAAGAGTTATGGATGCAATAACTATATCTTATTACAGGGTTTATAGGAACCTGGAAAACCTGGAAAAGTCAGGGAAAATGAAAACGGTCATGGAAATCCTGGAAAAGTCAGGGAATTTAACGTGTGGTCAGGGAAAAATCACAAAATGTTTAAATTTATCACCTGAAAATGCCAAGAGATCAAAAACTGCTCATAGGAGTGGAGGAGGAGGGTGAAGGAGGGGACGGCTGGCCTCAGGCTGGCTTCGCTGTGGAGGCAGCCCAGGGGGTCTATTCTGGTTCTTTCTGGCTATAGTCTGCATGATTTGGTGAATAGATTGGCGAAAGGTGTGGGCATTCATATTTTCATTTTCATTCGCTAGCGATTTCACCAGGAATGCTTCGCTTTGTCCCTCTGGCGAGGAAAAAGTTATTCTCAGTCAAATTTGAAGTCACTTAGCCAAATTTGCAGAAGGATGTGAGGAAGAAAAAATGAAGATTGATTCAAAGAGCTACTTTAACATGACATCAGGTTTGAAGGAAAAGCCAGGTTAGCCTTCTTTGCATATATTTTTCTGCAATTAAAACCAGGCATATCAATGTAAGGAATGATAATTTTTATTTTGTTGACTTAAAGTTGTTGATCTCTTATTACTGGAATAATAAACCTACAATTTTTCATAAGTTTAGACTTCTTTGCTTCCTCACTACCACTTTTATCTCTACAAATGTCCGAAATCTTGGAGTTTTCAGGCGCTCAAAAGTCAGGGAAAATCACTAATAATGGTCTGGAAATCCTGGAAAAGTCAGGGAATATGAAAATGAAAACTCCTATAAACCCTGTATTACGTCTAATATAAAGATCAACTTCCTTATCACATACTCATCATGCAATACATTTTTGAAACCTGTACAACTATTCTTTAGAGTGCAGTTAAAAGAAACATTGAAAGTTTATTATCATTAATAAAGGAATTATTTTCCAATTATTAATCAAATCCTAGAATGCTTTCAAATTCTTTTTTATAAACACAAATTATTTTAATGCGACCAAGAGATTCCATTTATGGAATATCCGGGGATTCCATTTTTAAGACGAAAAAATTATTATAGAATATTTCAAGCTGCTAAACTAGTAATTTTGCAATGTCTCATTAATAATAACCTTTCAAATGAAATTTGAGAATTTTATACTCCTAAGGAGAGGTTGTGTAACTCTGATCTTGAAATGAGATTAGCCGTTTTTCATGCTACTGGAAGCAAAAATTAAAAAAAGTCTCGGATTTTTTCTCCATTGGCTCGGGTTTGCAAGAAAAAAGTAGAATGACATGTGGGGAGCATGTATTCTCCAAAATCAGGTAAACCGACAATAACAGAGTGGGGTAGTGGACTGCAGGTAATGAAGTTCGATTCTTATCGCTATTTAAAATTTTTCTTTCAGCCATTGAATCAAAAAATTTATCATCCTTAATTTCCAACCTTTGTGTGTGGATACCGACTTTTTTGTACTTTTATCGTTTAAACTAGATTTATAAACGCATTGCTAAAATACATGGGAAAGTTAACGTAATGATTCCACGATAAAATTCTGCAATAAAAATTTTTTCCAATCATTTCACTAACGCCAAATTTTTTTTTAACGCATAAATTGACATGAAATTTCTGATAATCCACTTTTTTTAACTGCCTACTTGCATCACCCTAGGAATACCCTACAGCATAGCCTATATTCCTAGGCAGTGTTAAGGATCGAACTCGCGACCGGCAGTACACTAGCTCTCATTTTTAACAACTACGCTATCATAGGTTCACGGGAATCTGGCGAATGTAGGCGACCCGCGTGACATTCGGCTTTTTTTTTTACTCGCACATCCGGGCGTATGGAGAAAAAAGTCACGACGAGTATTTCTTTATTTTGTTTTTGTGGCACGAAAAAAATTTCTTCTCATTTCGTGACCGAGTTACACACCCTCTCCTTGTCAGTTTCTACCATGCTTACATTCCATTCGCGGGGCATATCGATCACTAAGCCGCGAAATTTTAAAATCTCCGACCCGGATCTGAATTTTTACTGTCGTCGGATATGATTTCAGTAGCGAATGAAATGAAAGACCCGTGGATCCGACCCGACCATCCTTAATTTATTAATGGTACATTTATAAATCTAATTTAAACAACAAAAGTATAATAAAGTGAGTATTCAGATTTAATGGTTTGAAATTGAAGATGATAACATTTTCGATGCAATGACAGAAGGAAAAAATTAAACTGCGATAGGGATCGAACTTCGCACAGTACACTAGCTCTCGTTGTCCGCCTGATCCCGGCGAATGTAGGCTACCCGCGTGACATCCCGCGTAATTTTTCCCGCGATACCGGGGTAATGGGGAAAAGTCATATTTCTTTATTTTGCTTCTAGTTGCACGGGAACATTTTCATCTAATTTCGTAACCTGAGTTACACATCCTCTTCTTGTCAATATCTACCGCAACTACATTCCATTCACGGGACGTTTCGATCGCTAAGCCGCGAAAATTTAAAATCTAGGATCCGGATCCGATTTTGCTCCGTGTCTTTGGATCCGAATCCGGAACCGAAAAAATGAAAGATCCGCGGATCTTTGGATCCGACGGATCCGATCCGGCCATCACTAGTTTTAAGTGATTGCTGTGACAACTGCACCCATATGCAGTACAGCATACCATCTGAGAACTAATTAATAATAATTGATAAACCTAAGGAAAATAATTTATTAAATTGAGTGGAAACGATAGTTCAATGCATCTAAAATACAATTCAAGGCTTCATTGCCTTAAATTTCTGAGAGAAGACAATTATTTTTGCTTGATAGCCGCCAATTTGTCCACAACTCCATTGCTATTGAACGGCAAGCCAGGGTAGAATGGAGAGAACCAATATGGTGGACGTTCCGATCTCCTGGCTTCGTGACGTCATGCCCCCTCCAAATGGGTCTCACAAACTCCCCCTCTCTTATATCTTCGGCGTCCTCTTGCTCTCCACAGTGGCTCCATCTTCTTTTTCACGCGCCTCACTTTCGGCAGGGTGTGTTGCTACACCTTCATCGGCATTTATGGTGTCGTCGAATGAAACGCCTCGAATGCTTGGCTTGCCTGTCAGTCCCTCCCAATATCCACCCCCTTGGCTTGCATTCAGTTTCACAATTACATTCAGTTTCATTAAACCCTTCCCTAGCGAAGCAGTGTCTTATTGCAGTGGGCGAAATGGTATTCCAGCAAAAATATGCACGCTGCAGAGCCTGGAGAGTGTTCCATCTGAGAAGAGTTGGGTTGCTGCTACCCTCCATCTTTCCGAGTAAATACTGCACCGATTTTCATCTCTTGGGATAGGACTCCCTGGTCCAGTGGCTGTAGCCAACTTGTGCAGTTTGGCGAGAAAAAAACCACCATTACATTTCTTAAATTTATACTCTTCAGTTTGCGGGCCAAGCAGCGATCTACAAACAACAGAAATTTTCCATTTTGACCTTCCATTTTCACGTGAACCCCAACGACCCATTCCTGAAATATGTCAGCAGTCATCTGAGAATTTCTGTTATACTTGTAGGGACACGGTAGTTGCTTTACATTTTGAAAGAACCTAGGTTTGTTGAATTCAGCAGTTACAAGTGGAGGTAATTTCACTGACTCATCGCTGTTGGCACAGAATAGCACGGTAAATCTCTCCTTACTCCTACTCCCCCCGTGGCAATGTTCTCCCTTCACATTCAGTTTGCGGTCTGGGGATCAGATTGTAGAAAAATCGTGCTCCATGGACGTTAAAAGTCTTTTGGTTCATAGTGCACAATCAATTTTGGCAACCCTTGCCTCCAATTACCCTCAGTCTCAGGATCAACTGAAGCTTCAACCCCAGAAATATTTAAGGAGGCCAAGTAACACCTTCTTTCTTCTGAATCACAATTCACACATGAAGACACCAAAAACATAATTTTTCCATGCGGTACTTGTGTAAAAAGGCCAAATTACAGGTGCTTTCTAATCACCTTTATGAACTCACAATTTGTAAGTTGAAGTGGAACGTATGATATTTAGATCATCATATCCACGTCCGGCTCCTACGCTGTATATTCATTTCCCATACGTCTGTAAAAATATTGTGCATTGCATTTATTGGATTGCTGAAGTTTCATGTGCAGCCAACGCCTGCAATACCTTCAACGTCTCAAGGCATTGCTAGTGCAGTCTTTGTGACTCCCGCTATTTGCAGCAAACCTATGAGAAGCAACGTATTGTGACAAAAGCCAAAGGACACAATAGTATTGACATGCGTTCTGGTACAAAGGCATCTAAGCTTAAATATATTTTCTGTCAAGAACATTTGCTGGAAACGATCTCTGTTAATACGTGAAATTCCACGAAAGACATGCACTGGATTTTTAACGGACATATAGGAAAACATCACGGGTTGCCTGAGTAAATATCAGCATTCCAAGTCACGTATTTTTGAGGAATACTGCATTCGAGGAGAAAAATTTTGTCCTAAAGCTGTCAACAAGTGTTCACGGGATTAGCTCTCCACCTCGTTGGCGGGAGGTTTTCGTTGCGTGGGAGTTTGTTGTAAGGGAATCAAAATGCATGTTTTTTTCAATGTCAGCTTGACGGGACCAATTCCGTTTGCTCATTAATCGGAGGTGCTCGTTGTAAGGGAGTTTGCTAATGGGATGTTTTTCTGTATTAAAATTTTTAAACAATTGTATGTAAATATAGTATGTCAGTTTTAAATTTCTTAGAGCTACTTTGGTTATTATTTGTAAAACCTGCGATTTTTTAAATTGAAGGGAGGGATATGAGTAATGTTCCATTCAGAAATGTTGATAAACTGTTGGCAATCAAAAATTACTGTCGACATTGACAATAGGTACTGATATAAAGAAGAATTTTATACATGCACCACTATATTCATCTTGTAACCATTTAACATAAAGAGGAACTAATAATTGGTGCATGTATCATTTCTTCACAACATTAAATTTCATTCAAAACTGAAAATAAATTTTGATTTCATATAGTTCGCAAAGTTTTCAACTTGCCATTTACAATTGTAGTTAGTTGGATACAGACTCTTTATCCTTAAAAATATGCTAAACAAAATTATGCACTCCAAATTTAGTGTATAATTAATCTGCAATTTGTTTAAATTTAATTGCATCTTATTAGTCAATTTTGTTAGATAAAATTTCAGTTTATTTACATCAATTCAATTACATAGCACAAAATGAACATAAACAGTAGAGATAGGACTTTCATTTCATTTTGATGATTCTATTCATGTGACTTTGTTTGTGCCATTGACTTGTTCTTTTACATGACTCAAAATGAACCACCAACCATGAACCACGTGAACCATGCGAATATTCACAGATCTCAGGAGATACGTACTGCTAATGATAGAAGGTTATGTGGAAAATGGAGAGTGTGCATGGATTTCTCAAGTTCTGCTCTTGAAAAAGGGACTTTAAAAACATGGAATAACCGTGTACGCAATTGCTCAATTTCATGCTAACTCCTGTGGTGAAATAAAACTTATTTAACTAACCTCAATTTTCAAATCTAATGATTCTTGTACAGGATGGTGTTCCGTCCAAAGGAGAAACTTTCTAACTGTCAAGATTTCTTCATTGGCGTGTATGTTTGCTGGAGACCACCAATTACGCCCAGATGTTGTCTTAAGTGCTTGTAAAGGGTTCCTTGTGTTTCTTCTACTTAGTTTGGGCTTGAGCTTAGTTTAGGTTTTCGTGTTAACGCTGAAATAATATTGAATTAATGCCAATAAAAAGTGGAGCATTTTCTGTTCGCATATATGAACTAAATACTCAATGATTATATGATCTTGAAAGATAATAGATTATCTTTTCCACTGTTCTTTTAACTCCCATGACAAATATCGCCATCGTTCTGGAGCAACTCCTCTTCTCAAGGATTCCATTTGCTGATACGAATAGTGCCATTGCACAATTTCCATAGTATAACTGGTTTAAGCAGTTTATTTCAAATGTGCGCTGTTTACCCTCAATCTCATGCACTCTTGAATCTCATGATTTTAATCTGATACAGGCTTGATTCAAAGAATTCAAATTGTTCTCCACCGTTCTCGTTCATTACGAATCAAAAGATTTCTTCCGCTCAGAACACTCCTTTGGTTCTTTATGAACCACTTTATAATCGAAGAACACGATTCAATTAATCTGGTTCATGCCAATGAATCGCTCATATTGAACGATTCACTCATGAACCGTACACGTCAAAAGTTGCTGGCTGTGAGGCACGCTTGTGATAACCAAACATGAATTTTTATGCTTCCCTATTGTCATGTATCATGGTGACTACTTATGGCAAAGATGAACTATCTATTGTCTAAAACAGTTCATAAGTAAATGCTGAAAATCAAATACTTCATAAAGAAATAATAAAATTTGATCACCTATGCAATGTCATCAGGCTGTCTGCTAATGATGCCACCGGGACGACGATCGTGGCCAAATTGACGTAGGTAAATCTTCTGAGGTGTTACAGTGTCATTGATGGACGAGGTCACAACAAAATAGTAATGTGTCGGAGCTCATTTCATTTCTCTTTCATGGTAATAATTTGTTTCCATATAAGGCTTTGTCATTTTCAACATATTGACCAGTATGCTGTGTACAATGTAGATGTTTTAACTGAATGGACTTTTCTGTATAGATTAAGTGCACGTTATCAACGGGAAATACAGTAAATTAGACTAATGAATTCATACTTTCCCCAATCCAAACCTGCATCAGTTCACAATGAGGACAATGGCGCAGTCAGCTAATGAAACGTCAGCAGCTAAGCATTTGACCCAGTGGAAAACCTACAAAGAATTTCCTGCAATGCATACTTATCTCAATTTTTTGAAATGGCATCTTGGATTACAGCAATGCAGGTCTTGTATTTACACTGTGGGCACATGAAAATGGGGACTGCACAGGGTGTTTGGTTGGGCTGATTTGCACCATGTATCTCTTGCTGTGAGCGCCATTGATGGATTTCAGCTTTTGTTCAGCCAACAGTGGTTGTGGTTTTCCGTAAATCCCTTTGAAAAACTTCTGATCATGATCTGTTCCACACATCAGTCTATCGCCACATCACTAATCAGGTGTTGAGATCACTGATACTACATATTACTGCTGCCTTAATCATTCAGTCCTTGCAGTGTAGTTTTTACAATTTTAAGTCGTGAGAAGGCAGCTTATGACTGAGCATTGGTCTGAAAGAATCATGCGCAAGTGAGATAAGGTTGCAATAGCAAAGTGGCTTGCACAGTCACTTTTCAGTTTCCTCTGATCAGATGAGTTGGTTGTTTATCGTGTTGGTAATGGGTGTGCTTGTTGGTCCGAAGGTGAGGTGGGCGGACCTGGAGGAGAGGCGGCAGCAGGAGAGGATCCGTGCCATTGGATTTGTGGTTGGCCAGACGGACTGGTCGCGCATGACGGACCCCACATTTGGCCAAGGGGCCCTCACGCAGACCAAGTACATCTGAGGAGCGCGCAGCCCCCTCTGTGCGCCAGCCGTGCGCCGAGAGAGAGAGTGGGAGCGGAGTGCTTGCGTGTGGGGCAGTGCCTGCGTTGTGCCCACGTTGCGACAAGAAGGCTCCTCCCCCCTCAACGTGTGGAGGACCTATACTTTCCCAGGGGTACTGGAGCTGAGACTTGATGTATGCTAATGGAAAAATGGTATTGTTTTATTCCGTAAGTGATGAATTGTATGCTTAGTCCTCGAGCATTTGAATGAGATTCCATGCGTGGAGTGTGTTTTGTGAGCACTGCGTGCGCATTATGAGAGATGTTTTCCATATTTTGCCACCTGAGGCTGTATTTGATGCAGCTAGTGCTTCATACGGGACATTGGAATTTATTGTTTCCTTTATTTGTGAAGATCATAGTGAACTTAATCCATGTATTCTGATTATATTAATTAATTCCAACTTCACTTTAAGTTTTGATAACTTTCTCTCACAGCCTCATGACAGTGATTTTGTGGCTGTATCCCCTTTTGGATGTCTGATGTGTTACTTATCATAGTGACCGTGTCGTTGGATCATCAAATCCCTGATATGTTGACAATTTTGACGACAAAGTCATAGTAATCAATTTGAGAGGTTGTGGAATGATGCTGAAATTTTTAATACCTCCTGATTGTACTTCATTTAATGTCGTGCTGTGCACTATATGAAATTGGATGCTCACAAGGAGCCAACAATAAAATGAATGCCCATTCTTCATGGACCTCATTACATTTATTTCAAATTATTTTTTATTTCTTCAAGCTTTGGTTTGGTGAAGGTAGTGTACAATTATAGTGAATGCATAGAAGGCATGGCTTTGTATTTCTTTCTCAAGAAATGTTATTGGTTGGAATTCATATTATTCCCCAATTTCACCTACTGAAACTGAACATTTATATATTGCCTAACACAACAGGGTGGCGATCGTCAGGGAAAACCTGGAATTGTCAGGGAATTTTGGAAATCTGGAAAAGTCAGGGAATTCTCATAACAGTCAGGGAGAAACTGGGTTAGGAAATCTCATTATTTTTCTACCATTACGTTTACCGGGCAGTCTTTCCCTCCCTTGATTTCACCAAAACATTTCACCAACTAAAACTAATGTCCATCGCCAAATTGCATAGAATAAGCCCTGTCAATTCGTTGAACATTCAGTTGTGAATCTTAGTTATTTATATGTGAATCAATCGAACAATGTATCCCTTTTGTACATCCTTCATGCGATATTTGCCTAGTAGTGTTAAAATTCATTATCACTATGTATTCCGCTCATCACAAAGAATCCGATGCTATATTCTTCGGAAGATTTTACCTCTCATTTTTTTTCGACTTCCGAGACTCAGGTCGAGAGGCACCTAGTTGTAGCACACTAGCTTGTAGTAAATACGTTTCTTGCAGTTCTAAGAATACAAGACGATGATTATTAAAACGGTAATACAAGTACTATCACACGTGTAAACAAAATCTCACGCGAGATCATCTTTGATTTCCATACTCCCCTTGGTGAAACAATAAGAAGAGTTCTCCTCCCCTGCCCATCTTTCACGCACGACGTCATTAGTGAATGGCCCCCTTAGCTCTCTCTCGAAGCAATTTAGTCAGGTCACAAACCACCTCAAATATGACATTCCTGAATATGATGCTGCCGTTGCTAATTGCCTCCTGTTTTTGCTCACAGTGGCGCGATTACGTTTTGTTTGTTTATACAAATAGTTTTACATTTTTGGTTCCCTCTTAAAATAAAGGGTTCATGACCACGTTAATCAAATTGTTATTCACTTCTAAACTTCACTCGTGCCATCAGGTTTTGATCCAGTCTAACAACTTGGGCTTGGTTTGTATTTTTCGCGCAACCTGTGCCGGAGTCCGCCAGTAAATTCGCCATTAACCCTTCGATTCGATGCCTTTCCAGTATTCTTCAACTTCCCAGAACTACCACGACGCGCCACCTCTTCCTTGAAGAATTAGACATTGTCAATTAGTAATTTTACCAAAGGAAACATACACGGCCACGGAAAGACGACATGCGGCCGCGTACCCGTGGCCGTGAAAAATGTATTAAAAGTGTGTATAATTTGTGTGAGGGCTTAACTTGTGAAGGTTTAATGTATTTTTTCATTCTTATAGCTTTTAACCCATTTATGCCCAATGGGTTAGCGACCCACTTCAAAATAACAAAAATAACTCAAAATATTTTTGGATTTAATCTTAAAATATTTTTATTAGTTTGTTAAAACCTTAAGCTAATGTTACTCAGCGAATTTGCAAATATATGTGCATAACAACATTTACAGTATTTTTTTAAAAAACCACATTGTAATGCAACCGTGCCTCTCCTTGAACAATTAATTTTTAAATGCTGTGTTCCATGAAGTTTTTTTCTCCAATGGTCATTATTATCTAGTATAAGTTCAAAGACAGTAAATGATCAGCTTTTATTCACATATAGGGGGGATGAAAATATTGGTGTTTAAACTTGCGTGGGTTGCTAACAACCCACGATTGGGCAGATTGGGACGATTGGGCACAACACCGAAGACCATGTTTCCCGAGACTGGCTCCATTACACATGCAGACGTTTCGGGTTAAATGCCCTATTCAGAACTTTTATAGATAATTTGGTCATAGTATCATATTATAGACTTGTGAGAAACGTATTTTAATATTCTTTTCTATGAATAACCTACATTTTGTCTGAATGAAACCATATACTTGTGATGAGACAAGTGTTATGAAATGAAAATTTGTGATACTGCAGGAAAAGAAACTCAACTCCTCTACATATCGTATTTGAAACATTTTAGACCAGCTTCCTAGTTTTCTCTGCTCGTAAAGTATGGTATTGGGTTACGTCTCGTTCCTCCAGACATTCCGAACATACTATCTACATCTACACGATACCCTGCAAGCCACCGCGAGGGTGTGTGGCAGGGGAAAGTAGTTTTTGGAAAGGCAGTTGAGTAGTTGAAGAATTTCCGAATTTTCAAATAACTTTTGAGGAGATGTGTTTCATCGGTGTATTATATTTGACTGGATATGTCCCACTTCCCCGCTGATGCATGTATTGGGAGGGTGCAGATGACGTCCGGAATTCATTAGTTGTGAATTCAATGAGGAGAAACCGATTGGAGAAGATTCTAAGATTTCTACAGGTATGCAGAAATTATGTAATAACGCTAGGCGACAGAATGGCTAAAGTGAGACCTTTTCTAAATAATATGAATGAGTCTATCACTCCAAATGCTCCAGATGATAGACTCGTGTCAGTTGATGAGTCCATGATTACTTATTTCGGAAGGCATGGGTGCAAACAATACATGAGGGGAAAATCAATTCGTTTCGGTTTTAAAGTTTGGGTAGCCGCCGATCGTCAGGGGTACTGCCTTGACGTAGATTTACACTAGGGAAAACAGACTGGGGACATACGACCACCTAATGTACTGTCGGTGCAAACATTATGTACACTCGAGTTTGAGCACCGATTAAGAATAAACCGTAATACTTACACGGGTGCAAATTACATCAAATTTTAGCTCATTGTATTGTGCGTTTAACCATACTTACTGACAACTTTTATATTGAACCTCTGATTTTTTATCGCGATGACAAGAAAAAAAGTACCGTTTTTTTTGCGTTTTCTAAGGGAGTGCTCTCTTTGACCTCTCATAAGGCAAAACGTTGGAGTTCAATCGTTATGAAATTTTAACACAGTAACGATACATCCTTTCCTAATGTTATTCTAAAATTTCACGTCATTCCATTCAGCCATAAAAATTTTGTTATTAATTTTATGAAACAACCTTTTCTTGGTAATGAATGGTCCCGAAAACTTGATCTTGGTCTTGTTTTAAAGCTCTTTGCAGCAGTGTTGTAATAAAATAAACATAGTCAGTCCAAAATATGTGCCCTATGTTTAACGAGTTAATAAACAACGGAGCATTTTCGCTGCAGTTACGCTGCCGGTGAGGTGGCCGGCTTCGCTGGTGGGTGGTGAAAGTCTGCGCGGGGTTGCCACTTGGAAGGTACCAGGCGGATCGCGTGACTCCCCTATTTTTTTGCTGGAATGAATGCGCTTATTTTCGTTACAATTGTTCATCACTTGCATAGCGATTCATCTACATAATACCCTGCAAGCCACCATAAAGGTGTGTGGCAGGGGAAGGATTCATTTATTATGTTTTTTGATCTCATCTTTAAAATATTTAACTATTCAATGGAGGTCTCGGAGGCATCTTGACCAGCAAACACGATGGACAAGTCAGGAAGAATGCAGAAATGACAAGCAGGCCAGAAAAGTAACACATCAGTCATGTCCACTAATTACCAGCCTTCGTAGCATTGCAGCGGAGAGGGAGATGAGTCACGGGACCAGCCCGGAACCCTCAAGTGGCAACCCTGCACAACTTTCACCAACCCTCCGGTGAAGCCGGCCACCTCACCGGCAGGATAAACGCCGTGAAAATGCTCCTTTGTTTATTAACTCTTTAAACATAGGGCACATATTTTGGACTGACTATGTTTATTTTATTACAACACTGCTGCAAAGAGCTTTAAAACAAAACCAAGATCAAGTTTTTGGGACCATTCATTACCAAGAAAAGGTTGTTTCATAAAATTAATAACAAAATTTTTATGGCTGAATGGAATGACGTGAAATTTTAGAATAACATTAGGAAAGGATGTTTTGTTACTGTGTTAAAATTTCATAACGATTGAACTCCAACGTTTTGCCTTATGAGAGGTCAAAGAGAGCACTCCCTTAGAAAACGCAAAAAAAACTGTACTATTTTTGTTGTCATCGCGATAAAAAATCAGAGGTTCAATATAAAAATTGCCAGTAAGTATGGCTAAACGCACAATACAATGAACTAAAATTTGATGTAATTTGCACCCGTGTAAGTATTACGGTTCATTCTTAATCGGTGCTCAAACTCGAGTCGACATAATTTTTGCACCGACAGTAGGGTTTGGTGAGTCCGTTGTCCTAAAGAAAGCAGATGTTCTCAAAGAAAATTTTCCTGAGGTTAATTTCTTTTTCTATTTTGACAACTTTTTTACTAGTTCAAAGCTTTTGTCAGCATTAGCATCTCGCGGCATATTTGGAACAGGTACTGTCCGATCAAATATAATGGATCACTGCCCCTTGCCTGGTAAAAAAGATATATGTGAGAGGGGAAAATTTGAGGCACGAATCAATAAAGTGGAAAATATTGTTGCAGTTGCATGGAAGGATAATAATCTCGTGAATGTTATGTCTATTTCTCACGGTATTCACCCAATTCGTCAAGTCTCTAGATATTCAGTACCAAAAAAAGGTACCACAACCACATTTAATTGATCAGTACAACCAAAACATGGGGTTGCGGACCTCCTAGGTAGGTTTATAGCCGAGTATAGAATTGCAATAAGAGGGAAGAAATGGTATATCCGTATTTTATTTTGGTTGTTGGACGTGGCCATGAGCAATGCATGGATTCTGAGTAAAGCCATGCTTGAGTTTTCGATGCCTTATCATTTAGGAGGCAAGTAGTCCAGACCATTCTTCACAAATATGGTACTGAGCCTAATCTTCCTGGTCCAACAAGTTCTGTGCAGGAAGTAGGGAAGCCAGTCCAGTTACAGCACCATGGTCATTTGATTATTACAGGGCAACCTAGGCACCAATGTGCAATTTGCCACAGCAAAACTGTCGGGGCATGCCGAAGAAGCGGGGTACTGCTTCATAATACGTTCTTTTCTATCACACATGACCTCAAATGTCTTAAGACCGATTTTTAAAGGTAGTTTTCAAGTGGAAGCTGTTAATTTGATATATAATTTTCCTATTCAAAGTCAGAATTTTTTTCACTATACCTACGCCTTTGCTGATAGTTAACCTCATAACTCTGCAGGATTATATGACACATTGTCAGATTAGGAATATGGATAAAAACTAAACAGTTTAATTATTATTTTTTTGCATTATATTCTCAGGGTTATGTGTACACAATTGCATCCCTCTTCAGATTGTCAGAATTTTGTTGTTTTGTATCTTCTAGAGAGATATTTATTGAATTCTAGTCCATTGATTGTTGCATAATTTAAATTTTGTTCAAATTTCAAATTCATTTTGTTTTGCATCTATACAGAACGGCATTGTAGAATGTTAGTTTACCGATGTTTAAACATTTACATGCCTGTTTAAGTAAGTCAAGTGTGAGGAACATATTTTGAATATTCACGCAATGGATTTGTAAAACCTCTTGCTAATTATTTGCTATGTCAAAACAAATAATAATGTTCTTGCATGAAAAACGTAACGAACATCAATTGTAATTAATTTATTGTTTAATTTGGAATTGTATTTTCTGAGCAAAATTTTCATGAAAAAAAATCTTCTCTCTAATACATTGGAGTTATACCTTTTTATTTAGGTCATTTATTATTATTACAAACAATAATTTATTGAAAAAAGTTAAAATAATTACATATGTAATTAATTCAACTATATAAAGAGGTGCAATTGTAAGTTGAAACCGATATTGAAGTTAAGTAACTTAAAATGCTTGATAAAAACTGTTGATAATATGTACACACATTCTCATGGGGGCTGTGCCCAATGGGTCGTTAATGACCCACCCTGTAACTATTTAAATAATGTAATTAGAATTTTTTAATTATTTTTCTAATAAATTAGGCTGGGTGTTAATGAAAAAAATCACTTTAAAAGTATGTTCGAAAAGAAAAAAGATCTGGGTATTAATGGATTAATGTATTGATGTCAGCTTTTAACATTTTCTGAGTTTTGACGAAAATTTAATTCATCAGAAATAAAATATTCCGATAATAGCAGACCTTTTGGCGATTGGTCAGGGAAATTGGTGAAGCCATCAGGGAAAAGTCAGGGAATAGTCAGGGAATTTGAAAATTGGATATCAGTAGCCACCCTGCACAAGTTTTAGGTCTCCTTTAGATATTCCAGCTTGATATCTTTTGTTGTTAATGAGTGCTTTCCCAGCCGGGTTTTAAAGAAGTAGCGTGTTTGGAAAGATATCTGTAGTGTAGCGAAATATATCTGCCTTGATGGTGTTCTTCATTGGCTGCTAAATGATGTGGTGTCCATCTGATGATTGGTGTTTTAGCGTCCACACAATGGCAGGATGTGCTCTGGGGAAAGATCACACTCCGTTGCTTAACTTCTACGTAGAATGCCTTGATTTCCTGGCAGCCAGTGCTTCTGCAACCGATTGCCAAGACATCACCCAAGGACAAACAGCACTCCCCTCACCAGAGTGGTTAGGTTGCAGAGCACTAATTGAAGAGCCTTCGATTGGTTGCCATGACCACGACCCCAACTCCTGAGGGCCTTGCCTCTGCTGTTGGGGGCAACAGAAATGGGTGTCAACATGGCCTTTCAGTCAAAGACAACCTGTTCAAGGTCCTTGTTTACGTTGGTTCGGCCTCTTCTCCCATCAGGCCCTTGTGAACATGAATTCATCCACTATAACACAGAATCTGTATTACATCTGTAATACAGAGAAATAAATCGCAGGATCCAGTGCCTTACGTCTCTATTTTTGCTGCATAAGTGCTTCAAATGTCTCTTCATACTAGAGATGAGGCGATACCAAATTTATCGATTCTCGATACTGATTCTGATCCCTGAAAAATCGATTCTTGATACCATTGATCTATACATGTATACCTATTTTTACCTAGTTTTCCTGTACATTATTGTAAAAAGTTCCATACAAATCTAAAAATACAATTTTACAATGCAAATATTTGAACATACTATGTATTTACTTACAAGGAGGCATCGCGAGAGTGATGTTCGGGATCCGAATGCCGATGTTATTTTCTGAAACTATAAAGGAAATGTAGAAAAAGTGTCACGGCTTTCTTCCCCATAGGCCCGGGTTCGAGAGATAAAAGCAAGTAAAGATTTGGCGCGGAATGAGTACCTTGAATGAGGATGCAACCGCCGTGGCCGAGTGTGTTGAAGCGCTAGGCCTATAGCTTTTGCCCCGAGCCATCTGGGTTCGAGTCCCGGAGAAGTAAATTTTTTTTTCTTTCATATAATTTAAGGAATCAATGTTACAACCAATCCCCATTCATTTAAGTCAGTAACGTTAGTATATTTTCTATTTTCAACTCATTTTATGGATTTTCAATGGACCGAGGACTTGCGACGCGAATTAGGGGATTTTATTTTCCCATTTCAGGCTCACATGCTGCCCGACGAATTAGGTTTCGATTTCGAATATCCGTGAATACTTCTATGTATACCAAGGGCTTCAATTGTTCGCTGGACTACCTGAAGACCGTAAAGAATGAACTAAATGCTTATTACACTGCGATGGTTGCCCTCGTAAATTCCTTGGAACCGCCCTAGAATTTTCATTTTTATCACTATTTTTCCTTAAATAGTGAGCATGATATCGGCAGAAAATAGAAGGGCATGTGAAACACATTTAAAACGATTTTCTCAAGGTACAACGTGTTTTATTGAAGTGAACCCATATCGTGGGCAACGGGAAGATTTTGAATTCCTACACAAATAAATATGATGTAGGGATAAAAATATTTTTCTTCCCACCTCATGTTTTCTTTCAGTTCAATGAATGAATTTAAATTTTCATTCGTGGCATGTAATTGCCCATTATTTGATTATAGGCATTGATAAAACTTTTGAAGTAAGGTATATTCCTTCATCGCAGGAATCGTTGTTACATACCCAATCCCATACAATTAAGTCAGTTACAATAGTATTTTTCTATCTTCAGCGTATTTTTATTGATTTTCAATGGACCTCCGAATGATGACTTAACACGCGAATTTGGGGACGTATATAACGACACGTGAAATTCCAGGTAATGCGTTCTTCTACGCCCCAGCCATTGCACCCTCAACCCCTTCATATATATTTGATCTCAACTGTTTCTTGTCACCAAATAAACACAACTGGCTATCCTCAAATTCAGTTACTAACCCTAGCCAGCTTCCCCCTTTTACCCTTTAGGGGGCCGTCATGTGCAATGACCCTGCGTTCCAGTAGTCTCCTCAAAGCGGTCTCGAAGTCTTCTTTGTCTATCTTTCGCATCCATCTTCACACGGTTGGGCCTCGGTGCGTCATTGAGAGATAAGCGAGGGTCAGCTGTGGAGGAAGGGTTGCTGGGGATGGAACTCTTTGAAGGGCGCAAGAAGGCATGTCATAAAGGAGACAGGGTGGATGGAAGGACATTCTGTAGTAAGGAGGGAGAATTTGTTGGAAAGACAGTGGGTGGGCTGTGGAGAAATTCTAATGGAGGGAAAACCCGGTGGAAATGCTATTATGAATAAAAGAATGTAGGAGTCGGAAAATTGCTGTTTGAGACAACGTTTTTAGTGCTGGGAAGGGGTGTTCTCTACATACAGCAACGTGTGGCAGCTGTGTTGGGCCGTCTATTTCAGCAGTTTCAATCCAGCTCTTGATCAGTGAAGGTAAAGTGAAGTGTAGCTCAAGTTTCCTGCAGTAAGTCTTGTGCATTATTTAGTTTTCACCTATCTGCGGCGTTGTGTCGGGAGTTCTCGGAAGCTTAATGAAGAGTATTCGAGAAATCTGTCCGTCGTCCAGTGACGGCTCCTCATTGTCAGACAATGATAATGACACTTCTCCATCGGTGTGGTCATCATCCCAAGAAGACAACACTGGTGCTGTGCGTTGCTTTGAAGGTGCGTAAAGTAGTGATTTTGATAATAAGCAGTGTAATAAGCATTTAGTTCATTCTTTACGGTCTTGAGGTAGTCCAGCGAACAATTTAAGCCCTTGGTATTCATAGAAGTATTCACGGATCATCGAAATCCAAACCTAATGCGTCGGGCAGCATGTGAGCCTGTAATGGGAAAATAAAATGCCCTAATTCGCGTCGCAAGTCCTCGGTCCATTGAAAATCCATAAAATGAGTTGAAAATAGAAAATATACTAACGTAACTGACTTAAATGAATGGGGATTGGTTGTAACATTGATTCCTTAAATTGTAAGAAAGAAAAAAAAATTGACTTCACCGGGACTCGAACCCAGATCGCTCGGGGCAAAAGCTATAGGCCTAGCGCTTCAACGCACGCGGCTACAATGGTTGTTGGAGTCGCACCCTTACTTGAAGATACTAATTCTGCGCCAAATCTTTACTTGCTTATATCTCTCGAACCCGGGCCTATGGGGAAGAAAGCCGTGACACTTTTTCTACATTTCCTTTATAGTTTCAGAAAATAACATCGGCATTCGGATCCCGAACATCACTCTCGCGATACCTTCTTGTTAGGGAAAAACTTCTGATATTGCTCTCTGAGGACATCCTGAAAATAAAAGCTTTGATAATTCAGAGTTTTACATTTTTTCTTTCAAAAGGATGTTAAATAACAAATGCCATGTTTAATAACAAAGCATGTTTAGTATCAGATAAAAAAATGTAATACAGTAGACTCTCGATAATACAAAGTTTTGATTATACGAAGCAAAATTGCTGGTCCCGATGAAAAGCCTACAGTAAATACAAGGCACTATTCGAAGATACAAAGTTTTGAAATTATGAACTTTGGGCCCAGTCCCCGGGTAAAAATGCAATTCATTTTTACGAAACTGCAAAAAACTGCTTCAGCAAAACTTTTTTTTCAAACATAGACATCAAACAAACAAACAAAGTGTTGTTGATTATAGTGTATCAAAAGTGAAATGCGTGAATAGTAGTGCATTCATCTCCCACATATATGCCAGTCTCTCCCCATCATTTTCCACATGTAACTCCACATATCATTTAGACCCTGAGTAATGTGGAAGTCGTAGCTAATGCCATTATTTATCCTGTAGAGTGGTTATTTTTTGCTTTGACTGTCACCACCATTTCCATAATGTACGCTGTTCTCTCTTGATTAAAACTTACGTGTCTGAAAACTTAACCGCTCAAGGGTTTGGGGAAGAGGGGATGGTGGTCTAGAGGTGTCGTCAGAGTGCAGGAGGAGGAGGGTTCGAAGACCCACCCCATAAACGAAGGCGTCCCACACCCTCCCTCCCCATTCCACTCAGCACCCTATGCAGTTCCTATCAAGCACCGGCACGTCCCCCCCCCCCCCCCCCATGGTTGCCCAGAGGAAGGAACGTCACAGATGTTCCGGGATGCCATTCCCCCACCCCTCCCCACTTCCCCCCCCCCCTTCAAGCGAAGCAAGACAGATAAATATGCACCCGCCTTCCCTCTCCACACAACCGGTCCCTTTTTCCCCCATGCGCAGTAAGCCCAAACTCCCCGGCCATCATATAATGCTTGAGGAGGCAAGTTGGAATACATGTACAGTAAGTTCTCAACTTACGCGGTTAATTCGTTCCAAAAATTTCCGCGTAAGTAGAAATCCACGTAAGTCGAAACACAACAACATGCCTATCATTTTTTAACCATTAGCGGTGCCGCTTTTACTGCAATTGGCGGCATTCTGCGACGACTACAGAAAACTCCATCTTTTGAGAGACCGGTAAGTTAACAGAATACGACAATTCCGAGAGTAGCACTATATTTATTTCACTGGATATTTAAATCTAAAATAAGTATAATTACACAAAACATGAATAAATTGCAAATTTGTTGAAATTATCATACTCATGTGAATGCCTGTTCATAATTGGGATGAGTTCTTACTAAATACGTAGGCATTATGCTGAAACGTTTCTGTTTACGCAGATTCAGCTGCGGACGATTGCATGCCATTAGCTTCCATTTTACGTAGGTACTTGTCCATTGTTGTTTGTGTAGCAGCCCTTTTTTTCTCATCGTAAATAATTTTGTAACAAGAAAGAGCGTCTTTTACTGCCTTGGAAACATTTCTGAAACGTTCGGGGTTTGGGTCCTGCGCCTCAAAACCTTCCATTCCTTTCTCAATCAGATGAAAACATTCCACCATCTTTTTTAACACGAATGTTTCCGGTGACTCCGCTTCCAGTTTTTCTTCGGAAATTTCGGCTTTCTCTCTTTGATCCTCCAATTCCAGTAAATCCTCATTGAGCAATTCTTTTGCGTCATATCGCAAGAGTTCTTGAAAATCCTCTTCTTCGACGTTTAATTCTAAAGTTCTGCCCATGGCCACAAGTTCACCCACTACATTTTCCTCTTCAAATCCTTTGAAATCATGAATAAATTGGGGGGTGAGCTTCTTCCAAACAGCATTCATTGTGCATGACGTCATTTCACGCCAGGAAGCATTAATGTTCTTCAAAGCTTCATACACATTATATTCTTTCCAGAACTGCTTTAAAGATATTCCATCGCCTTCTGTAGCCTTCACCGCTTGCCTGAAGGTTCTCCGTAAATAATATTTTTTAAACGTCTGTATGAGCCCTTGATCCATCGGCTGCAAGAGAGAAGTCGTGTTTGGTGGCAAGTACATCACTTTGATATTTTCATGGTAATCACTAAGAAGCGGCGGGTGACTTGGGGCATTGTCTAGCAACAACAATACTTTGAATGGAATTTTATTTTCTTCGCAATAATTTTTTACCTCTCACACAAAATTATGGGAAAACCAATCTTTGAAAACTTCCTGAGTCACCCATGCCTTCGAATTAGATTTCCACACCACTGGGAGTGTTGCCTTATCAATGTTTTTTAAGGCCCTAGGGTTTTCGCTGTGATAAATTACCAGGGGTTTTATTTTGCAATCCCCAGCAACATTCCCTCCTAGTAGAATGGTCATCCTGTCCTTTGACACTTTGAATCCTGGCATGGTTTTTTCTTCTTTTGCAATGTATGACCGATCCGGCATATTTTTCCAATACAGACTGATCTCTTCGACGTTAAAAATTTGATGTGGTTGATAATCCCCACTTTCGATTACATCAGCCAAAAACTTGGGAAACTCTGCTGCTGCTGTTGTGTCTGCACTGGCAGCTTCACCGGTGACTTTAATATTATGTAGTTTAGCACTAAACCTATTGAACCATCCTACACTCGCACTGAAAGTACCACCACTCTCACCATGCTTGAGTTTCAGATCGTTAAAGAGACTCGAGGATTTTTCCTGTATCAGCCTAAGGCTTAATGGCATTCGTCGTTGAAACTGGTCTTCGATCCAAAAACACAATAGTTTCTCCATCTCTTCCATAACTGTGCCCCTTTTCTTCATATTTTATTGTTGACTGAATTGGAGCAGAACTTTTAAGATGCTCTTTAATTCGACTTTTATCATGTGCAATTGTTCTCACTGTTGACTCATTCATCCCATAAGCACGTGCAATTCCCACAAACTTTCCACCTTTGTCATGTCTCTTAATAATTTCCAGTTTCGTTTCCAAACTTATAGCCTGCCTTTTCTATTTACCACTCGTAGAAATCTCGCCACTCTTACGTTTCTCAGCCATTATGAGGGTTCACATCCGAAACAAACACAAAAGACGATTATAATGATTTTATGAGGAAACTTCCTCGAGCTTGATAAATAACGATCTTTACGATCTAATCACAACGGAAACCCAAGTTCGTCTGTCTGCTGCAAGAACGTGTTCTATCTTTCTATTTAGCTGTGATGGACAACAGGCGTCATCTATGGAGTAGATAATTAACTACGTGTCGACCTATCTTCCGTGGCAACAGAAACGCGGAGAAAACGCAAGCATGTCACTGGCCTAACTGAGCATCCGCGTAACTCTGGATCCGCGTAACTCTGATCCGTGTAAGTCAAGAACTTACTGTATATGCCAAATCACGCCCCATTTGTCATCTAGGTCTAATGCCCAGTTTTCACTACCAGTGTATCTATACACGTGCCTACCTGTGATGCGTTCCCACAACCACCGTAAAACTCAGTGCTGCCTTCCCTTGGCAGCAGACTGAACAAGTTACTGTTAGGTAAAAGTGGTTTACAAATACATGCAGAACTCCAGCACATTCTTCATGTTTTCACCATTTTGAAAGGGACACTCATTCTCTCTCCATCATCAGCGTATAGCCGACACAAATCCAGTTTGTTCAACTTTATAGAATATTGTGATTTTTCTTACCTAGTTGCTTCCCCGCCGCCACTGCCTAACCAGTGAAAATTGGCTGAGTCTTGAACTATGAGTTACATTGGTACTTACATGCGTTCCCACAGCATTTTTTGGTCAACGCATATATATGCACGTAGCTATGCTAGTAATAGAAACAGGGCATTAATAGTGGAAAATGTATTACCTCCTAAGATTATTTATTCAGCTGATGATATGGAAAATGCCACAAATAATAATAACCTGTGAACGTTTTTTTTCTGGAAACAGGCTTAGTTCCATGCTTTTCTGCAGCTCTGATTGGGTGATTGAGGGCAACTAAATTGGGCCAGATGCCATCACAACAGCGCAGATGTTAGAAGGAAATGTCTATTTTTAGCGCCCATACAAGTTGCCAGTCTCTACTGACTGTGGATTCCAACAAAATAAAATTCTTATTACAAAATGTCTATTTTATGTACGTTTTCGACACGGATGAAATTTTGCCAACACTACGATCACTAGAGATGGATAAATTACCATAATTTTCAACTGAGGTAAATTACAGTGGTAAATTACGGTAATTTATATTTTATGAAAATTACCGTAATTTTCCGGTAATTTTAGGTTTTGAGCTGCAAATCCTGATCAGAGGACTCAAAACGAAATCAAATAGCATTGAGATATAAATGCCGATGCTTATATCAAACATATCACGACGTTTATCTATTATAACTCATTTAAAAAAATTAAAACGAAGTTGGCAGCAACACGCAATTTGCCTCTCTTTTGTCACACCATGAGAAATTTTCCTTCCAAAGACATACCTCTGCGCAATGTGCATTTGTTATTTTACTCTGAATTAATCACGGACACAATGTAAACAAAATCATTTTAGCTACTTAATTTATAATATCACCCTTTCCAATGGTTTCTTCGTGAGGAAGAACTTTTCTGAAAATTACCGTTTATTACAGTAATTTTCATGGATGTTGGTAATTTACGAAAAATACCACGGTAATTTACAAAAAATACCACGGTAATTTACAAAAATTACCACGGTAATTTACAGAGATGCCCATCTCTAACGATCACAGACTTGAAGCTATTTGCATAGGTAATACAAATAGGTATTTATTTTATGATATTTAAGACGCGATACAGTGTACGACACAAAAGCATCTTTGAAAAATGCTTTCACAAACAACGAACAAAAAAGTTATAAAATGTTGCCGAGGACAACAAAAATTAGAGAAAACAAAGATAAAATTTTTTCACCATTTATTGAAAATGTTCGAAATTACGAAGTGCCAATTTTCCAGTCCCGCTGACTTGGTATTATCGAGGGTCTGCTGTAAAAGATTCAAAATGATATGTCTTTCTTGTCATAAGTTTAATTTTCGTATGATTAGGGACACCGAAAAATGGTAAATAAAAATCATCCAAAGCGGTGTTTAAAAATGACAAATACGGTAAATAAAATCGTTTTAAAAAGGTGAAAGCTGTGTTTTATGTTGGGATAAAGGAGTCTTAAAGGAAGGGTTTTTTTAAAAATATTATTAATAAAGACTTCACACCAATGTTAACAAACAGTTAATAGTCCATACATTTGAGATCCAATACAGAAGTTATGGCTACCCTACGCAACAAAAAACACAGTAGGCAAAATTAAGTTAAAGGCAAATTAATAAGATAATGGTAATAACAATAACAGAGTGGAGTAGTGGACTGCAGGTAATGAAGTTCGATTCTTACAATGTTTAAAATTTTTTTTCAACCATTGAATAAAAAACTAACTCATTTCCAACCTTTGTGGATACTGACTTTTTTGTACTTCTATAGCTTCAACTAGATTTACAAATGCGTAACTCAAAAATACACTGTAAAGTTAACGTAATGATTCCACGATTTAATTCTGTAATATAAATTTTTTCCAATCATTTCCTTTCGCCTAATTTAATTATTTTTTTTACTTATAATTTGGCATGAAATTTCTGATAATCTACTTTTTTTTAACTGCTTACTAGCATTACCCTAGGAATACAGCACGGCTGTATTCTTATGTAGTGTTAAGGATCGAACTCGCAACTGGCAGTACACTAGCCCTCATTTTTAACAACTACGTTCTCGTAGGTTCACGGGAATATGGCGAATGTAGGCGACCTGCATGACATCCGGCTTAATTTTTTTCTCGCACATCCGGACCTTTGGAGTAAAAAGTCAAGACGAGTATTTTTTATTTTGTTTTCTTCGTTTGTGGCACAGAAAAAATCTTCTTCTCATTTCGTGACCCGAGTTACTTAACCTCTCCTCGTTGGTATCTACCATACGTACATTCCATTCGCGGGGCGCATCGATCACGAGGCCGCGAGATGTTAAAATCTCCGATCCGGATCTGAATTTTTACTGTCCTCGGATATGATTTCAGTAGCGAATGAAATGAAAGACCCGTGGATCTTTGGATCCGACCCGACCATCCTTAATTTATGAGTGGTTCATTTGTAAATCTAATTTAAACAACAAAGTCTAACAAAGTGAGTATTCAGATGTAATGTTTTGAAATTGAATATGATAACATTTTCGATGCAGTGACTGAAAGAAAAAATTAAACTGCAATTGGGATTGAACTTCGCACAGTACACTAGCTCTCGTTGTACGCCTGATCCCGGCAAATGTAGGCTACCCGCGTGGCATCCTACGTATTTTTTTTCCCCGCGATACCGGGTTAATGGTGGAAAAAAGTCATATATCTTTATTTTGCTTCTAGTTGCACGGGAACGTTTTCATCTAATTACGTGACCATAGTTACACATCTTCTTCTTGTCAATATCTACCGCACCTAAGTACATTCCATTCACGGGGCACTTCGATCGCTAAGCCGCGAAAATTTAAATTCTAGGATCCGGATCCGATTTTACTCTGTGTCTTTGGATCCGAATCCGGAACCGAGAAAAATGAAAGATCCGATCCGGCCATCACTAAAGAAAATATTTCATGCTACAAAAATTCGGCATTTGCAAAATATCTCAAATTTCGTTTAAAAAATTGCGTTTCAAAGAAGACACGGTTAATTTCGTGATTAAACCCTAAAGTCGCTTATTTCGTGAATCCTGTCGCAAAAAACGTTTCGCGAAAATGTCATGTCCCTACTTATGATTAATAATTAGTTACAAGAGTAATAAAAACACTAACCTAAATGGTGAATGGCCATCAAATTACGCATGTAGTTTTCACGAAGTAGTTAAAAAAAATTAGTATAGGGTAGATTAGTGGGTACAGGTAGTTGCTGGTACCGTATAGTAACTTCCTGTACTGCTTCAAGGCTCTACCAAAAACAGAAATCTACCGTTAGATAATTCCTTATGGCAGAAAATGCTCTCCACTGCTGTAACTCGGATTTGTTTGGAAAAAAAGATGGCGACCTCCATGACAACGGTGAAGACAGACTTTACCTGACATGTTTTGTTATCGACCTGAGGTGATCAATCCCCCATTCCAATACCAATCCACAAGAATCAGTGGCATCGAGAATAGGTGTCAAGAATTGGCACATCCCTACTCCGTGTATTACATTATGTCAATTAGAGTCTCTCCATAGACAAAATGTACAGATTGAAAGTTATGGGCCCGAGAACAAAATTGAGAATGCACAAATGTGATTTGAATATGTTTTTGCTGTTTTTAACGTGTGCTCCATTTAGACGAGTTAAAAATTGTAAAAGCTGGACTTAAATGCACTGTGCTGCACGAAAACATTATTATTTGGTCATTAAAAACATATCCAAGTGGTGCTAAAAGGTATTTATGTCGGTACGTAGGTACTAAAAACAGGGTGGCGATCATCAGGGAAAACCTGGAATGGTCAGGGAATTTTGCATTTCTGGAAAAGTCAGGGAAATTGTAGTGACGGTCAGGGAGAAACAAATTGGAATTCTCGTTATTTATCTACCATTACGTTATTCAGCCAGTCTTTCCCACCCTTTATTTCATCAACTAAAACTAATATCCATCGCTAATGTGCATGGAATAAGCCCCACCAATTTGTGAAACATTCAGTTGTGAATCTTATTAGTTGTGTCTTTCAGTTACTTAGTTGTGAATCAGACGTACTATGTATCCCTTGAAGTTGGGCCAACTAACCCAGTGGAGAATCCAAGAGGAATTTCTTCATTCAATTCGCCGGGAAAGCATACGCTCGAGGATATGTTGCTCGGAAAATTTTACCTCTTGTTTTTTTTAACTTCTCAGACTCAGATCTAGAGGCAGGTGGAGCACAGTAGCTTGTGGTAAATACGTTTCTTGCAGTTATAAAAATATGAGACGATGATTATTAGAATGGTAAATCAAGTACGATCACACGTGTAAACAAAATCTTACGTGAGACCATCTTCGATTCCCATACCCCCATTCATGAGACAGTAAGAAGAGTCCTCCTCCCCTCCCCACCTTTCACTCTCGACGTAATTATTGAGTGGTCCCCTTAGCTCCCTCTCGAAGCAATTTAGTCAGGTCACAAACCACCTCAAATATGATATTCCTGAATACGATGCTGCCGTTGCTAATTGCCTCGTTTGCTGTGGCGTGATACGTTTTGTTTGTTTACACAAATATTTGTACATTTTTGGTTCCCTCTTACAATCAAGAGGCTATAATCTCATAAATCAAATTGTTATTCGCTTCTGAATGTCACCCGTGCCATCCGATTTTGTTCCAGTCCAACAACTTGGCTTTGGTTTGTATTTTTCGCGCACCTTAGCAGACACCTGTACCGGAGGCCACCAGTAAATCGGCCGTTAAGGCTGTTCTATACCAAACCAATATCTCTTGAGTAACCGCCACGGGGGTTAGTTCTGATAGCCGCCGCTTCAGTTTCAGTGGGATGGGTAACTTTACTGGGAGGAGGGGGTCATCTTTGAGGGGTGTTTGGGGAGTGGCTTATTTATTCAGTCACCAATGAGTGACCACCGGTCCAGATGTTTTGCTTATCTCTTATTGCGTCACACGTCGTCACTCGATCCCTTGGAGGAAGGCCGAGGGAATCTTTTGTTTACGAGTGATTCATTCGTCTTCCTCATCTTAGCTATCCGCTTATCTTTGCTACTCACCTAACACGAACGTAACTTGTCTATAAGTGGAATTTGATTTAGTCCACCCTCGCTACCAGGTAAAATATCCGGGGCTATTTATTTACAGTACAGAAGTAAAATGCTTATCGTGACTTCGACCTAATTCCTTTATTGCAAGATTTTTCCAATATGAGTGTAACTCCATCTAAAGTTTGTCCGGAAATTAAATGGGATCGAGAAAAAACTAAATCACAATGTCATTGCAAGTGTGAACTGGGGCAAAAAATTTTATGGACTAAGGTAAATTATATTTATTCGATAGATGAAAAGTCCAAAGAGAGAATCTGAAAAAAGAAAATTGAAGCATCAGTAATTCAATGAAATAAAACTGACTGACTGATGGCTCGTCACCCTAGGGTGACTTTATTTCATAGTATGCCAAAAACTAGCTTATTCTATGTGTCACTTTAATCCCGGAACCAACTAGGATCTTTAATTATTCATTAAAATATTATTCGGCATATGGAAACTGTGAAATGGATTGTTTTTATTTAAGGCTGCACATTCCATAGCTCTGTTTTCACTGTTTTCTATCGTTTTGTAGTATTTCGTACTTTGATTTGTTATTATTTTTTCTAGTGGGTCAATTTTTGCTTTTTCGTATACTGTGTCATTTGCGGTCCATTATTTAATTCCATGCATGTTTCTTAGCATCCTTCGGTATATCGCCTAAATATTGTCTATATTGTTTCTGCTGAGTTTGCTTTCTTAGCAATTTCTCTCCACCTCTTACAGTAATTTCACGGCAAGTGATTGGTGCATTCTATTTTCTATTCTATTGGTGCATGGTAGCACTGCTGTCGCCATCCCCTACGAATTAAATGGAAATTTTATCGTATTTGCGTGAAGAAAGTTAAAACTAATTACACAACACCCATTTATAAGATTCATGACAAGCACTTCATATTATATTGCCTATAAGCTGGTGGTACTTCAAATTGTGCATCTCTACTCTTGTTTTAAATCACTCGACAATTATGTCGACTTCCATTTCCGTCGACGACTTGTTCCAATTCTTGAAGCACATATGCTGTTTGGCCTGTGTTTTCATAGTTCTGCATTTCGCACATATACTGCAGTATTTGCAGCTAAATGGTGCATGATTTCCCAGAGCTAACAGAGAAGTGAAACGGTGTCTTATATCAAACATTCTTCTTCTAGAAGGCTCATAAGCTGTCTCCTTCCTTTGTCTCTTCAGTGGTATCACTTGAATGCAAGCAGGAATTTACGTTTGTAAATTGGCCTTTCAAAAGTTATTGAACCGCAGTGCCCTAATGACATTTCAGAGGTACGAAATGTCTCCGATATTTTTTTGAAGTATACAAGAAAAACTAAACTGTAGTTCTACGAAATTGTTGATTATATTCGTAAGATTCGGAATTTGTTCCATTTTGGACGTAAACTTAAAATACGCTTCCATTTAGCATTACTTACATAAAGAAGATTGATGGGGTCAACCCCCTATCCTTTTATCCAATATGTGTTGGAAGCAATTTTTTCCGATCCTAAATAGTACAATAGTTTGCACAAGTAATCCAGTTACTGCAGATCCATTCTAATGCATTAAAGAGGAAATATTAAATTTCACCCCGTATTTCCGGTAAATGGTTACTCGGTCAGACCAGGTGACCATTATTCTGCGTTTTACTGTCAGCTTATTGAACACAAGCTCCCCATTTTAACTATTTTATCTCAATTCACTTTTCTCAATTCACTTTCAAGAATAAGGTCCCTGGGGTCCCGAATTTCCCAGGCGATACGGAGGGGGCCCCGAAACTTTTTCCAAAAAATTTTATCGTTCTGATTTTAACTGGACATGATAATCCGGATTAAACTGCTTATATTTCATGTGCTAAGTGAAAAGTAACATCGCTATTTTGTCTTCTCGTCACATTTCCCAAGTACTCTTTTTATAAATCCTAGCTTTCTCTTGGCTCAGCCGCATAGTTCACGGATGTGTCTTCCCCACGATAAATCCTTAGTGATTGTTACGCCTAAATATCTTAGGGTTTCAACACTTTGGATCTTCGTGTTATTAATTTTATAGGATCGCTCTATAGAATTATTCCTCCTCCAAAAATTGATAGCTACACACTTTTTAAGGTTAAGTTCTAACTGCCATTTGTCGCACCACTCTTGAATTATATCTTAATCCTTGCTAAGTGATTTCCTGTCTTCTTCTTCTTCTGATATACCCCTATGCACTACAGAATCATCTGCAAAAAGTCTAAGCGTAAAACTAACTATGCTTCCCTGGGGAACTCCCGATGTGACTTTGATTGTTTCCGACATGATACCACCTGTGACAACCCTCTGCTCTCGCCCACTTAAGAATTCTTTTACCTAACATACAACGTCTTTATTTGTACCAAAACTCTCTAACTTCAAGATTAATTTGTCATGAGGAACTTTATCGAATGCATTTTTAAAACCTTAAATCTATCGCATGAACTTCAGTACTCTTTTCACCGTTGACTAAAATATCGTGTACAAATAAAGCTAATTGTGTCTCGCAAGATCTACCTTTCCGGAACCCATGCTGGCTGTTTATGAGCAATCCCTGACTATCCAAATGCCCCATGATTACACTGACTACAATGTGCTCAAATATCTTACAAGAGATTGAAATGGGTCTGCAGTTACTAGGTTCTTTTCTATCACCGCTTTCAGAAATAGGTGTAATGTTAGCTACTTTCCAATCCTTGCGTACTGTGCGGTTCTTTAGTGTTTTATTGAATATTATTTCTAGATAGGGGGCTATTTCAGAAGCTAATGTTTTATATACCCGGGAAGGAATTATATCCGGAGCTGGTGATTTGTTTTTACTAATGTTTTTTAACTGCTGCTCTATTCCACGACAAGTAATTTTTAATTTGGGCATTTGCTCACTGAATGTCTTCGGTGGTGGTTCCACTGCGTTGTGTGACGATGAGTTGAATATGCTTTGGAAGAAGGTGTTTAAAGTATTGGCCATTTCTAAACCCTCAGGTGACTCTAATTCCTTTATCACTTTTAAGAGTGTGTACCTACTGTGGACCCTATTTCCCTGAAATTCTATCTCTCACATATGACCAAAACGTTTTAGGATTGCTATCTAAATATTCTCCTAAGATCTTGCTCTTGAAATGTGATTACACTTGCCGACATTATTTCCTTGCTAATGCTCTCGATTTTTTATAGTTTTGAACTAACTCGTTTTTTTCCTCTACCGATTGACCCTGTCCTTCATTTTTCATCCCAGCGTGGCGTACCCTTCGTCACTTCAGTGATTTCCTAACCTCCGCGTTATACCACCTATGCTCTGTATTACTAATTCCTGTCTGTAGCTGCATTTAGAACTCATTCGGGTATACCTATTTGTTGCGAATAAGTCTAGAATGTTGTTTCCCCTGGTCGGTTCTTTTACTTGTTATTGTAAAGTTTCATCGTACCGATGGACTGAAAAGCAGCCGACGTAACACCTATTTTTAAAAGTGGTGACAGGGAGCAGCCATCTACTTACAGACCTATATCCCTCACATCCATTTCATGCAAGGTCCTAGAACATATAATTGTCAGTTCAGTCATGAGACACCTAGATAGCCAGAATTTATTGTGCAATGTTCAGCATGGCTTCCGAAAGAGCAGATCATGTGAAACTCAACTTGCTCTCTTTTCCCACGATATTTTAGTTTCTGGCGAAAATAATATTCCAGTGGATGCCATATTTCTCGATTTCAAAAAAGCTTTCGAGAAAGTGTCTCATAGCAAACTAATTTTGAAATAGAATTGAAAAATGTGATAGTGAAACTGCGTTTCTGTACATCTTGTGACAGGTTGAGTTACGTGCATTGCTTCTCAACTTAGTGCATAAGCCGAGGTACTGTTTTCAGTGTTCTTTAACCTCGTCTCCCTGTTCAATTGACAGTCCCAACCCTTCCCCACACTCCGTCATAAGTGACATAATCTCTGCAAATGTAAATTTCAAAAGCATTTTCTCGATTTTTGAGTGAGTTTATTCCCTCCCCTCCTCTGACTGCTGTCCTGAAAATCCTGGTGAAAATAAACCGTGACAGACGGTGTGACAGAATGGTGAACACAGTGTGCATCGAATGTGACAAGAGCATGAGTACAGTATGCATACACTGTGGCAAAAGCGTAAATTGGGACTCAAAAGTGTGACAGTACAGTGTGTACACAGTGTTAGTACACTGTGACACAGTCTTCCTACACAGTTCACATGGTGTTACACTGTGTGCAAAGTCTAAGGGCACCATGATGAAATTGTGCTCTTCCTGGACTTAAGAGAGCACCGTGAATACAACTTGAGAGCAGTGTACATATGTATGTAACTACGCAGCACTTACCCGATTTAAAGGTATTGTGAACACCACCTGCCGTAGAGAAACATTTCCACAATGTTAAAATAATGTTCATCAATCCATTGCTCGAATACTGCAGTAACGTTCAAATAATGGTTCCCTGAATGTTCTAAATGTCCCTACTTGATATGTTTCTGTAACGTTCAAAATGAACATTAAGTGAATGTTCCTGCAACCATTCTGAAGTGTTCAATGAATGTTCCTGCAACCATTCTGGGATGTTCTGCAGCCATTTTTAAGCATGCCATGAATGCTCCCTTAACCATTATTTCATGTCCAGGGAATGTCCTCAAAGTAATTAACAAGTGTATCAAAATCGCTCTCCTATATCATTGGCTTATTCTTGAACGATCAAATATTGCAATTTCTTAATTCATAATGTTCTTTCGATGCTGAAGGATCAACCAATGTTTGCCATAGGCAGTAAGCCTATGGCAATAAAACTTTTATTTGACATACATTTGCTCTGAATAAAACTGCTGAAGCTGAGGAGTTCCTGGATGAGGACCAATTTGGGTTAAGGAAAAACAAGGGCTCTGGCCCTCAGGTTACTTATAGAGAAGAGAAGGATCTACCAACGTTCGTTGCATTTGTAGACTTGGAGAAGGCGTTTGACAACTTGGACTGGAACTTGATGCTAACGAGTGTCAAATAAATTGGAGTATCATACAATAAGCAATCCACAGCTAATATAAACACCAGGTGGCTATAATTAAATCAGGACCCAGTAGTTGAGAAGCAAGCATAAAGGAAGGAGTGAGATAAGGCCTAGCTAAGTGTCCTGTGTTATTCTGCCTACAGTGAGAAATCCATCCAAGAATTCAAAGAAAAGTCTCTGGGAGTGAATATTCATGGAGAGAAAATCAGCATGCTATGATTTGCTGATGACATAGCGGTCATGGCAGAAACAGAAGGAGATTTATAGAAGACACTAGGAAATATGGAAAGAACAATGACTAGATATCATTTGAAGATCAATAAAAAGAAAACTCAAGTATTGGTATGCAGTAGGAGAAAGGAAGTCAGGACCAATGTTAAACTAGGAAAACAAAAAATCGAGGAGGTGGAAGAGTTCTGCTACCTGGGAAGCCGAGTAACCAGCGATGGACGAAGTAAAAGAGAAACTGCCAGTAGAATTGCCCAAGCGAAAAGGGCATTTTACCCAAAGAAATTGTTTAGACTACTTTTTGAAGGAAAATTTTTCTTTCTATATTTAGCTAAATACATTATTTTTATAGTTATATTTTTTCACGTTCTGTGGATTTCTCTGTACAAACATTGTGACCACATACTCATTTTCACCAATTTTATGTTACATTTTTCTACTTTATTCATTGAGTATCAATAAAATCATGCAGTTTGATGTGTTCAGTGTCCATTAATATATATTTAAAGTTTTTGTAAATGTGTATATGTTTCGAGTGAACCGATTCAGCGATTACGTACGTAAAGGTAACGCCTTTTTATGATATAGGTACCATGTGACTAATACATGTATTAGTACCATGATAGGTACTTAGTTTTTTTACCGATAATAGACGAGAGTCTCATCCGAGACCCAGATAGGCATGCGTGCTATCTCCAAAGACTATATACATTCCATTAAAGTTGTAGTCAAATGTGTGCATGAAATATCGGCGTTCGATCCAGAAAGCTCCAGGAACCATGGCGAAGCAGCCGCGCCAGATACCGCGTTGTAATTTCGTTGTAAGTTGTGTAAACGTTTTGTAGCAGACTTCCAACTGGTCCACAGCGAGTTGTCACAAAGCACTTTCCCAATAACTTATTTCCAACGTAGTTGAACCCCATTCACAACGTGACAAAGCGCATTGAAGAGATGTTGTGAGATCGCCATTGCCACGGGCATACGTCCACTCTCAACAGCGCTGTTAAATGCGAAGCCAATGCGTGTGTAGGCCTGTGGAGAAAACATTGTGTCAACGTACGTTCTCGCGCAGCCGGCTATGCCCTGGCGAAAATGTTCCGCTTCCTCGAGCCACCACGAAAAGCATTGATTCGCTTTAGGAAGCGAATCAACGCTTGGTATACACTTCTTTTACTGCTGAAATAGCGTGCACGAAACGTGCGGTAGTGGTGCTCTCCGCATCACGCCGCTGGGTGTACCCTTCTTCGACTGTTGACTTCCGGAAGCCTACCTGTGCCATCACAACGCACAGTGGTCGATTTCACTGAATAACAGCGGGACAAGAGAATACAAGTTCCTTGTATTAATGTGCCATTGCGTTTAGTACGAAGCCAATGAACCAACAAGGGCTACGGAGAAGAAATTATACTGAAAATGCTGGTTTGTTTGACGGCAGCGGTACATTGAATTGGAAGAATTAATTTCTGGGCCTCTAGTCGCACTCCGTGGTCACAGCGCACCAGTCACATTCGGGGTGTATATTGGTTCGAGTGATATTTTGAAAACCTTCACGCTAGATAGAGAAGATATATCAAGTGAGTATTCGCAAATGAATACTTAAGAAAATTTGCAAGGTTGTGTGTGATAAGTATTGCTGAACAATTCGTTAAAAATAATAATTAATTTTTGCACGATGGATTTTTAGAGCTGGCGTACAAAAAAAATTTCACAAGGTTTCACGTAAAAATTTGGCACATAATAATAATAATAATAATAATATTTATTGTTCCGTTGGTCAAGAATTTGACATAGAACATAGTCATGAAAACATATAAAAATACAGAAAACATTTTACACAATACAAACATTTATAATACAAATATTATAGACTGTCAGAAAAATATTCATTTACACTGTAGTAACCTTTGTTGAGCAACATTTTCTTTAATTGGCATTTGAAAGTATAAGGAGATTTTATTAACTTAATTGTTTGGGGCAATTTATTGTATACAACGGATGCAGAGTGATGCGGTCCATGTTGGGCAGCAGTCAGATTATAACTATGAAGGTGAATGTGGTTCTTGGAACGAGTGGAGTGCTGATGAATGGTTGAACTTGGTGGAAACAGGGAGGGATTATTTTTTACGAAGGTGCAGCATTGTAAAATATGCAAACAAGGTAGAGTAAGTATATTTAGTGCTTTGAAGAGAGGTCTTCCAGGTGCTCTAATGGACACTCTAACAATGGCTTTAACTGATCTTTTTTGAGAAGAGAAAGCTTTAATTGCAGCACTACTGTTGACCCAGAAGATAATCCCGTAGGACAGGTGGGAATGAATTGCAGCATAATAGACTAGTTTTAAAGTGTCAGTTGAGGTAATTGGGGCTAGTTTCCTTAGCATGAAGATGCCAGTCGAGATTTTCCATATAATTTTATTCATATGGAGCGACCAATCAAGATCCTCACTAAGATGAAAACCAAGAAAGTCAGTGGAAGAAGAGCGATGAATACTCTCATTATTGATTCTTAATAGTAAGGTAGATGTTGGTGGTGATATTTTACAGTGAAATTGCATGAAGCAAGATTTACTGTTGTTAAGGATCAGGTTGTTTTCGAGACACCAATTCACCATACTGTTTAAGGTGTGCCTTGTGCTGATAGACAGGTCATCCAAGGTCATCCCAGAGTTTATGGAGGAAGTGTCATCTGCATATAAAATTGCACTGCAATTGGGCAATGAAAAAGGAAGGTCATTTATAAAAATTATAAACAAATGTATATAACCCTTCATTAGGTATCTGTGAACCAGTAACAGCGGTATTTGCGCCCACTTGCGCCGGAAGAAGTTATTCTCATTTTCCAGGAGCCGTGCACGCCATCTCGCGAAGAGATTTCTAATTCGAGAGTAGTACCTTTCGTATAAAACGTTCTTATTGTTGGTGATTGCTGGCATTTTTGGTTAACTGTTCGATCATGGCGGAAAGCGATGTTTCAGGTAAATACTCAATAGTAATTTTGCTGCTTTTCCGGTTTATAATTCCAGAATTTTCCACTAAAACAAGGCTATTCGATCCCTTAAACAGAAAAAATAATTTTGTCCCGTTAATACTCGAAAATCGACCACTGTGCAACGCCGCGAAAACCTTAGCCAGAAATGGGTGGTGTATAATATTGAGAATTCTTTATCTGCCACGTGAAATAGGGATTCGCGTGCGTGCATCAACCACGGGTCGCTCTCTTAAACCATTTCTCCACATTATATAAATTTGCGAGGTATTGCGTGCGCAGAAATGGCGCCGCTTAGGTATCGTATTCGAGTGGATTTTCTCGGACGGGGTCAAGCGGGTGAGTAGGTATAATATTGGACGCACGAGTCCCATCCAACAGCTCAAGCATACCTAAGTCGCTCGTCGTACGAAAAAGAGTCACGTGACGCGAACAAACCGCCTATTCGTATATGGCTGAAAGTTCGAGCATAGGGCCCGAGCTAAGTCAATTGCGGACGTTGACGATGCATTAAAGAAAGCCGCTTTCCCTTCCCTTTCTGAAAGCCGCTTCGAGATCATTTGCGTTTTATACCTATGCGAGTAATGTGAAAGAATGTTGGGCTATAATTTAAACTGCAGTTACGATTTTTATATTCTTAGTAACTCTCTCTCTCTCTCTCTCTCCTGCTAATCTTCAATATTTACCTGGAGCATCATGTCACTGCGTCTTCCAATCTCTATCTTTCAATCTCCTGTCAATTCTTATTTTCCCATAGTCCTCGTCTAACGTCCGTACAACGCAATACTCCATACATACGTTCTCACTCAAAGATTATTTCTCACCTCGCATGTCACTGAGATACTCAAGCCTCTATCAAAAGCGAGGAATGTTCACGCGGTGTTAACGCAAAATCTGGTTTCATATCCCATGTAGCACCAACGATTGGGCGAACGTTGAGGAACGGTTACGTGCAACGGTTGGTCGACTGTTATTCATGTCCGTTTTGACAACCGTTATCCAAATACTGTTATGGCCCTACGGTTACCCAACCGTTGGCCCAACAGTAGGCCGCACCATTCACCAAAAATCATGCAACCATGTTTTCCTATTGTGTGTTTCCATTAGGTATGGCATTGCTAGGAATATGGAAATGCCCTGTAGTAATTACCTTCCACTTTCTCTAAGCCACCATGAGTAAATACGCCCTCAGCCACCATGAGTGAGCACGACCTCAGATAGTACAGAGAAGATGACGGAATGGAATTCCACAAAGTGACGGCTACAAACAATAATCGTCATAATACAACTTCCAGGAACAACTCGAAAGCACCATGTACAATTTTAATCAAAAACACCAGTATATTTAAATATTTATTATCACTACTTCAAATTTCAATGATTGCATTAACTTGCAGCACAGATTTGAAATACGATTCCACATTTCAGGCGTTATCCAGTATAAGCCGAAGTCACAGCACATGGCATGGGAATCAACAGTTGCAATCGAGCTTGCTTCGTGCACATCTACTATCACTCGTCGTACGAAAAAGAGTCACGTGACTAGAACAAACCGCCTATTGCTCACTAGAGGCACTGTATTGGGACATTTTTGGCTGATTTCTCGTGAAATGGTCTTGTAGTTTACGATAAAACTTCGATGGCATACCTACAAATGTGTTAGGAGCCATTTAATGATGCTGATAACGAGATATTTGGATAATAATGATGCCGTTACCCCGTACGCCCATAAGCGGCCATGTATTAGCAGCGCTCCGAGCAACGAGTAATGGCGCCTGCCTTTCACTTGGCCAACCTCTCCCAATACAGTGCCTCTATTGCTCACACCACACTGGCGCCACGCGACGGCAAAGACAGGACTCACGGTGATCAGCGCCAGCGAAGTAACCTCCGGTCGGTGGCTCCATGGCGCGCGCACCGACACACAATATTCCCTTCTTAGCGGGAAAGAAACGCAAATTTGAAACAAAACAATCGAACGGGCGCGGGGCACCAGCCTTTCTGAGCTCCTTTTCAGGAAGTCTTGCTGGGACAGGGTAAGGAATTGGGGCGCTTACTCGCCACTCGCAATTTTGTACACGAAATCGTTAGATGGAAACGAAATAAGAATTGTGGTGAAAAAATCAATCTTCTAACCACAACCATTCACTCGTAAATCAAAATATAAGCAAAAAGGTGACGCCAACCGAAAAGGCTGCTGTGATAACATTGACGTCATTTTCCTCCTGTCCTTCACTGCTTTTCGTGGAAGGGAGTGGAGGGGGGTTCTCGGAAGGTCTGCTCGCGAAGATCCTGTCGCAATCGCTCCTATTGGCCGAGTCAGCTGTGTCTCCCCTTTTGCGATAAGACTAAGTAGCTTCGCGGGCTCAGTTGTGATTCGACGAAGTCGATATACGTCAGAGGTTGCACCTCGCCCACTTTTCCGAAAGGGTTAAAAACACCAGTTTTTCGCCGCTTATAACTCGGGAAATAATTGACGGATCAAAAAACGGAAAAATACGGGCCTTTTTATTTTACAAACTCTATCAGATTCGGCAATAAAAAAAATATGGTAAACGACCCCATTGTCGAGACATTACGATAGTCATGGAATACTTCAACATTAATGCAATTCAGGACACTGAAGGTTGTTCAAAGATACCAGAAAATTTAGTTTAAAAGGTGTTTTATTACACGATAGTAACTTCCTTCCGTCAAATCAATTAGCACATTCTGTGTCAAGGAACGAGATATATATAGAAAACCTTGATTGTTTTTACTGGAAAGCATGCGATATAAGACTCATGAATGTTCTGTGCTGTGGGGATTTCTAAGGGATTGAAATGTTCGTTCAACAAGCAGGCAACACCAACTGTCCTTGTTTTTTGTGTGAATATGGCTACAGAGAATGGACATTACTTTGGATTGGAAGGCACTCATTGCTAGTCAAAGTTAATTCATTTCTGACGAAAAATCATTCTTTCACGTGAAATGGATTAGCCCTCGAAAATACTCTTTCCACCCTTAAACATCAAACGTGGCTTGATGAAGCAATTCGTGACAGCCTTAGCAGGTACAGTAAATGCTTTCAGTATCTTGCTATTTAGTTTCCATCATTCATGTCTGAAAAAGCTGGTAAAGGTCTACAAACTCGTAAATGAACGGGGGACAACATATTCAAGAAAACCACGAGTGGGCCCAAATTACATGGACTGCACTCATAAATGTCGTACAAAACCTTTTCGTGAACAAGAAGGCCACACATTACATCACTTTACTTGAGAGGATGTTAAATCCTATGAACTGCTTGGTTACCGCATGAGCGTAAAATCTAACTTTCTTCATGATAACCTATATTACTTTACTGACAATCTTGGTAATTTTACGGAAGGACATGAAAAGCAATATTTTAATATCCATCGGGATATTAAAATATTGACAAGAGATACAGGGAAAAAGGACTGAGCATGTGATTGCCGACTGTTGACTCACTGCGGTTGTCGCGCGGCAAAATAGGAAGTCTCGTTAACTCTGTCGCTGCAGTCTCGTGGCGCCAGTGTGCGCGCGCCTTAAATTTTGATTTAAGCATTGTGTGTGTATTCAGTAACCAAGGGTCTTTTAAAAGAACAATGGTCCACTCAACATTAAAAGTAGATTTTATGAAGAAGAGGTTCTTTGAAATCTCATTGAAAGTCATCACTGCACTGAGGAAGACATAAATACACAAAACATTTTCACATTAATAGCTTTAAAAAGTTGAATGGTGAAGGAATCTTTATTAGCTCATTCCTAGTGTCCCAATGCGTTAATGATATATCGTGCCTGTAAAAACAAATAATTGCTGTAACGTCTAATGTTAGGAATTCAAGCAAGACTGTATGGAAGGCTAATCAAAACAATGGCAAATCCTTTAATTTGCCTCAGCAGTCTCGCTTTGTAAAGACCGTACCTTAGTCGTCATTTCCATTTTGAAGTAAGCTCTTATATGGTGACCAACTTCATAAAAACGCTATGCTTTTTGGTCACATTGCGCGATTATCTTTTGCTTTCGAGAAAGGAACACGTATGCAGTTTTCATGAATCCAAATACCCTTATTTTTTGCACCTGCAGTTGCTGCAACGCAATGAATATTTGGTGCTTTAAGTCCACAATTCTAGGAACATCCCATCCCTTTCTTGAGGACAGTTGAGGTGAAGGAATACCGGCTTACCTTGAGTTTGTTGGCTGACTTGTATGAGAATGAGTGATTGAATGCAGGGGCTGGGCAAACGGTTCCACTATCCTTGCTTCGCGGTATTCTGACGTTCAACCGGAATCAATTTCATTTTTAAAGGCATTTTATTTATTTAGCACTGTGATGCAGCACTCTTAATCACATTTTAACATATTCCTACCGTCTTTTAAAACATTTCGTCGAAAGATAAATATTCCGAGGAGTGAAATAAGATCGTGTGTTTTCCCGGCGAACAAGCTGTAGGAAACCTTCTCGGGTTTGCCTTCTCGGGTTGTCCATGGCCGGTTCTCGACTCGGGCGCCGTCACCACAGAGCGGGTGAGTGTCCAACTGAGGTCGTGGCCGCCTTACATACCCTTGCCGGGAGGTCAGGTGCCACGTGATTGGTCGCCGCGATGGAATGGCGTCCTGGCAACCAATCCGCTAACAGGAGTGCTCCGTTGATTTTTGATAATTTTTAACACTAGTTTCCACGCGTAACTGATTGAGAACACTGTGTCTCGGTTGAAATTTGTGACTTCCAGTCGGATTTCGATGGCTTCTTTTACGACACGATCCCGATATTTTGAGGACAATGTCATAATCACCGAGTCGAGCATCGAAACGTCGGCCATGGACAACTTGACCTCGTGGAAAACCCGAGAAGATTTTATACATTCCGAGGAGTGTGAACAAACAACTTTCCTCACTTTTCGTAATACTAATTACATAATTGCATATGTTGCACTTGTGCAAGCTGACAGGCGATATTACCATATAATGCTCAGCGAAATTCTTTCGATTCTCAGTGGACTGCAGGACTTTCGAAGCCATCTTTGTCTGATGGCTTGGTCAGGTGTGAGATAGGTAGTTAGTTGGTGGCAGTGCTGATCGTAGAGATCTATTGGGTCGGAACGGCTAATCCCTAGGTCCACTGCTGAGGGATCCGATTCAGCCATCATGGAGCAGTAATAATCGGCTGTTGTAATTGCATCCCGTTCAGGCACGTCCACTGTAAGACAAGTTATTGACGGTCCAGCAGGGTGACAAGAGAGGTGGCAATGGAATTAAGGATTCTGTGGACTCCCTGGGAACTGAATCCACGGGCCGTTCTCCCCTCCTCCGTGGTCATGGAGAGGGTCATTTGTCGGCGAGCAACAAAATGAAGACACAAATGATTTACAGCTTTTATTTGGACGAAAAAAACACTATAATACAAAGGCTAGGGAGCCGTACGCTCCCAAGCGACGACGGGCGGTGCACTTCAGGAAACCGTCTCATTGGCCGTTCCGATTTTCGCCCGCAGTCGACCGGGTCAGTGTCAGTCGCGGTTTCGCTAGTCGAGTGAAACCATTGTCGAGTCGTCAATACGAGTTTTGCGTCATCGTCGCCTTGCCGACAGAAGTCGCGAGAAATGCAGTCCAGTCAGGTCAGCCCCCGTGGGGAGTCCAATAAGAAACAGTCTTGTGCCCTCTTCATTCGAAGTGTCGGAGCGAAATGTCCGTCCAGCGAGGTGTGTGGCAGGGGATGCGAAGTCCTGGACTGAAGGCCCAGTGGACTGGGACTCGCGGAATTGGGGCTGCCTCCTGAAAACCCTAGATGTCCGGTATCGGATTCTTGTGACAAAAAAAAACCCAAGCCAATCGGTACGTCGGAGTGTGTGGAAATAATTAATATGAGAGCTCTTTCATTCAACACCAAAGGATAATGTGGAGAACAATGGCGGATTTGTTCTTGCTTGTCTTTTGCGTACGTGAATGAAAGAAAGTATTAAATTTAGCCACATTATTCTCACCGTTGGCTTACAGAGCTGAAAATGTATCATATGATGTGGACTAACCCCCGAGAGGAAAGGTTTTCAAAGGCGGTTAGCTGCAACAATGAAAAGACACCCCGGGGAAGACATGCGCCCGCCATGTCTCCAATCGAGGAAGGATTCCGGTCGCTGCAGACGAGTGAGATGCGTGAATGATAAAATAAATACAATAAATACGTTGGCGCCTAATGAGGTTCAGCGTGCGCTCACTCGATGTCGCTGAAACGCATGCACACGCGAAAGTCTTTTGGTCAGAGTCCGTTCATTGGCGAGGGGCGTCAGTGGGATTCGCACGCCTTGTACACGAGGCGGCAGTCCTCCACGCTCCTGCCGAAGCGTCCGCCTTCATAGCGCTTCCCGCTGCTCTTCTGCAGCACGTAGCTGGCTCCGACCCTGCAAGTAAAGAGGAGGAGCGATTTCAATACGTCAGCCGTGCGAGGGAGGTCAGGGAAACAGCATCTACGAGAATCAACGCCCGTCTCCGCTGTATCGAACCAGGCATGTCCTTCAGGTAACTTCCAGACGCGCAGAGGACGCGAGCTGGAGTTCTGAATGGCATCAGTTTCCCCTCTGTGGCATGCACCATCACCTTCGATACAGACACCGGTCAATTAAACCGTGCAATGCACAGTGTACCCCTTGTAGTACCTTCTTGCCTAATAAATATTAACTAAAGCGATGAAATTGCGTTGGCTATTCAGTGTTACTGCAATGAACGTTTCTGGAGAACTCGGGTTGGCGACATTTCAGGACTTGTGGATGGAGGTGGGCGATTTTTTTTGATGAAACGGAGGATGGGAACGGCATCAGAATTAGCTACCCCTCCACGACAGCGCCAAAGGGCCCTCGATTTAACGTCCCATCCGACGGACGGAGTACTGCACTTCAAGTACTCAGCACTCAATTATGGGACTGGTATGCCACAGGAAAACCTTTGCCAAGTCTCATACCAGGGACCCAAGGTTACGCCCTAGCAACTATATTTGGGCCTGTGTTGAAATTCAGACAGGCAATCATTTAGAGCTTGAACCTCAATACCTCTCATCAATCATCCAGTTAGGGGTTTTCCTCTTCTGAGGCCTATACTTGAAATTTTGGCAAATACGTGATGTGATCGGTGGAACGACCATTTTTATTAGTCATAAAACACTCTCCAATTTGTCAGAGATCAATAATTGAAATTTTAATACCACATACCAATTTAATACCACATTTATAAATTTTACAGGAGTGACATCTGAAGATTCGAAAAATTCCCTAAATTAGGTGTTGTGTCTTGGTGCAATACATAACAACAAGGCGTGTGCTGCCATCTCTTGGTTTTTCAAATAATACTCAGCCAGTGGCTTCCCATCGTCTAGCAGATAAGAAAGGCGAACAGATCTCAATATTTTTCTGTGTGTGGCTTACCATTATCTCACCCTGAGTGCCTCAATTGGATTCTACATTTTGAATTTCAGGAACCAGTAGCCCTTGTTCATCTATTGGATCGGATAGGATTTTTCACGGAAATAAAAATTCTTTGACCGTAGTATTTATTCTTATATTGCGGGAATCACTTAAGCAGCCATTGAGAAAAAAGAAAAATTAGCTTTGTACTTTTATTGATCTCGAGAATTGCCTTCAATTCACGGAGTAATTTACATTTGCCATATGTATGACACAGCGGTATCCTGAGGCATGGATGCCGACTCTCTTCAAAGAGATGAAAGATTTGATGTTTCCCCCGCGAGTGAAATCCCATCGGGTTCCAAATAGCGAAGTTCCGAATGCTGATCGTCTTCAGGTTGTTCATTTAGGCTGCCTTGTGCGTCTCTCAGGTCACTTCTGATTGGCTGGTGCGCTCTGCCTTGATTTTCCTGAGGTTTTTTCCCATATGCACTGCCCTATCTCGACTGCAAAGTCCTGTCTTCTAACTGTAGGTACCTCAGAGGCCTGCCTCCCCCCCTTGTTAGTCTGTCCATTGTCGATCGGCCGACGTCATCGAGAAATACGTGATGTGCCGTCACGGGTGAGGCCTCGCTCTGAAATGGCCGATTTCCCCATTTCACTATATCTTCAAAGAGCATTGAAAACAGCATCTTTCAAAATAGCAGCGGTTTTGTTTTGGTGGGAAATAAGTGTAACGTAGAGATTGTAAAGACCCAACGAGTGTGGATATGGTTTTTTATTACTGATATTACATATTACTGATCTAGGTAAAGACCTCAGCAGTGGTAAGGTTCTGTCGCTGCGAAGCCATCACATCAGCATTCGGATCCAAGAGTTTCAAGATCCAATATTTTTAACTCATTCCTCAAGTGCCACCAATTTTTAAAAATGTGCATGTTCATTTATTAGTTCGTGATATTTCAGCTTCGGTTCGCTCCAGCGAATGCAGTCTTCCTTGATTTCCAAAGGTCCCGCATATATGTCACTGCGTGTGGGTCTAGTTCGTCATATGGCACACCGAGCTCCCGTCATTTGAAGAGACTGTGCGCACAATGCCAGAGGATGCACGTGCAGCCATTGCTGGCAGCATCGATAGGTGAATCGAGTTTCCCATTTTTATATCAATAATAATATTTCTTTGGCATAAAGCAGTAACACTCCGCAATAGTTATTGTCGAAAGAATTCAGAAATGAATTTCAAACGAAATACAGGAATGGTTGCACAGGAATTAAAGATTGATACCCCCTTTGTCTCTGTCCATGAATTCCTGGCGAAGGCCTTATTCAGAAGCCATTTAAGGAAATGAACTTGAATCTAGTGACATTGTGTACACTCTTGGGGCAGCAAATTAAATAAATCAGCCCTGATCCTAATTCCCTGATGATGCGTCGCCTGTAATGGCCAAACTCCAACAACAACATGCTGTAAGCAACTGCCCCCGACAGAGCGTTTAATAGCTATGGTTACACTACGGCATCTAATGAGTAAACCTTGCGAGGCTACTTCAGGACATATATATTGGATAATCGCCATGCACCCACTACAGTACTTACAAAACTACGAGCAGATATTGCTAATATTACCATGAGCCGGGACAGGCACTTCCAAGTCAGCCACAGCATGCAAAGAGATGTATTCTTAAGGCAAAAAACACGCATGCACATTGTACAGCTGTTGAATGGTTCATGCAAGAAGGCCAAAACTCCACATTATCCTATTTGTGTTAACTTGGTGTAACCTCTGTTCCCTCATTTCGTGCGGTAAAGAATATGGCATTTGAGACTTCCCTCTTTTGAATTCTGTCTCCCTCTGATGTGAATGTTTATGATCTAGCTCACCTTAGCACTTACACTGAGGTTTTTCACATATCTTAAAGGTCTCGACTGAGATTTATTCTCTGTTTAAAGCTGCTATAGTGGTTCCCGGCTTCATTCTTACGGACAGACTGCCAGCCCACAAACGAACGTAGCTGCCCATGCAACTCTATTTCCCCTGGGTCCCATGCAAACATTTTGCCAAACAATAAAGAGCAACGTCTCCTCGCCACTTTCCCCTGCAATTCTAATTCCAGCTTGACTTGTCTCCCGGATGTGTTTTCCCCACGATAAGTCCTTCGTAACCCCTGAATATTTTACAGGTTCGGTATCTGCAAGTTCTTAATCAGACATGTGATAATATCCCTCCAGATGACTATTCTTTTCCCAAACTGTAACTGTATCATATGTTTTCATTAAGACCCAACTAGTAGGTATTTATGGACCCACTATTGATTCGAATGTAGATCCCTTGTTTGTTATTCCCTGCATTCGTCATTTGCAGTGTCCCTGTACACTACCCCGCCGCAATGACAACAAGTCTAATTTTACCCCTCGCTACGGCCCCCATATCGTTGATGTACCCAGGGAATAGAAGACACCCCCCCAAATGGTCAACCCGATGTGATTCTGATTGTTAGGCCTTCTGGTTGCTTGGATCCAACGCACGTTGTGACTATTACTGCGCTAGCAATCGGATGGGATGATGGATTGGATTGGTGGATGCACTTACGTCCCCAGCTTGCACAGCACGGTGGTGCCGTCCAATTGGCCGACGCACTCAGCGCTAGCCTCGCACAGGGCCCGCTCTGCGCAGACGTGGTTGCTGGCGTGGAGGGCTCGAACGCAGCCCTGACACCCGGAGAGACAGCGGCGCAAGGGAGAAACACGGCAGGATGAGAAAATCACTCGCTTCAGGGTTGCGACAACTGTTAGATACTAATTGACAAAGCACGCGCCAAGAAATGTCACCGTAGTCACTCACTTCGGGGCGGTTCGCGAGGACAAAATATTTCATTCAAAAAAAGACATTTTTCCCTTTTGAGCCAGTCGCTTTTCGTTTTAGCCCGAAAGCGCATTTTATAATAAAAATTAAAGAAATAGGAGAAGTCAAAAAGAAAAAGGAATGGGAATTGGGGGAAAATGTGGCATGTAAACAATAAGAATTTGAAGAAAAATGGTGTGCGGCTAACAAGAAACTCCGGAAGACCATCGCATCCCCTGTAATCACAGTGGAAAAGGGGTGAGTGGCCTACACGAGTAAGTACGGTGGGTGCCTATTATTTAAATTAGAAGGTGGCGAATGCACCGGGTGATTTTGTGTTGCACGGGGCTCAATCTCAGAGTAGGAATACGATAGAGAGATACGAGAGTGTCGTCACCAAGAGGGAACCAACATCTCATTGGCTACAACCACGTGACTTTAGGACGAACGCTTCCGCGAAGGCAAGATGGTGTCATACTGCTGTGCATTTAATGGCAAAGAAAAATACTGGAAAGGCGGACCCGTCACTTTCCATGGGTAAGTAATCAACTTGTTAACATTTCAATTTATTTGATGCAATATTATAGGGACTGTGGAACCTATGCGTGGAATGGATCTTGTTTCTAAAGGTGGCCGAGACTGATGTTACTTAGCATGTTGAGTTTGCATTCTTAAGGTTCACTTTATAAGCCAATGTTTGTTCTTTACTCCATTATTGTACATTTATTATATTTTTCAGTTTCCCCAAGGACCCTGAGAGACGGAATCTTTCCATGGCAAACTGCTTGGGTGCAAATCTGAATGTAGAAAAAATGAATTCCTATTTTTTGCACCCTGTAACTGGGCAAATAATTTATATAATACTGGACGCGTGCCACATGATAAAGTTGGTGGGGAATACCATAGCTGCAAAAGGAATTATGGTTGATGATGATGGAGGTATAATTAAATGGAATTACCTGGAGGAGCTGGAAAGGTTTCAGAAGGAGGAGTGACTTTGTGCAGCAAATAAACTCCAGATGAGCCACATTTGCAGCGGCAAGAAATTAAAGTAAAAATTGCGACTCAAACCTTGAGGTGAAGTGTTGCAAATGCCTTAGAATTTCTTTGGGGAAATTCTTGCATTTCAGGGGTAAAATTTATTAGAATTTTAACTCCCTCTTTGATGTTCTTAACAGCAGAAATTTGTTGGCCAAAGGATTTAAAGCCCCTATGAAGGCTGATAATGAGGAAAATTGTTTTCAGTTGTTGGAACAATCTAAAAAATATATTTTAGGCCTTAAAACATGCACGGGTGGCCCAAATGTATTGTCTAGCAATAGAAAAACTGGTTTTATAGGGTTTTTGGTGTGCATTGGAAGTGTGTGTAAAATATACTCGTGAGTATGTACGAGATTCGTGTGGCCCCTCAGTTTTATCTTAACTTACGCACTAAGTCAGGACCACTTGGAATTATTTTTTCCCAGTTCCATCCGAAGCCGGGGTGGTTGGAATAACTCCATTGGAGAACCATCTCTTGATTAAGGCAGTGATTGATGAGTATGTACCTCTCTGTGTGCTTGTATCTGGTGGCCAAAATATCTCCCAGAATTCACAGGAGGTGCACCAGTTAATTAATAAGTTGACCCTTTTTAGAGGTCATTAGGTGGCCACTCTGTGTAACTTGGTTATTGAACTAATCTGTAGTAATTTTATTTATTATGAATGACTCTGGGAAAATATATAGCGACTCCTTTTGTAATTTATTTTATTTTTGTGATACACCCCATCGGTAAATATGAATATTCTTTATTCCAGAGGTTACCTGTCTGATGAAGAGATAATTGGCATGCGGAATGATTTTGTTTGTTTCATTAATTGTTTTGTTACAATTGTTAGTGACAGTGCTGAACATCGAAATCTGCTGGAGATTAATTCACCTCAAGTGAAGATGATATGACAATGAAATTGTAGATTTCTAGTATCACTAGCAGGCTTATTTTTATTGCAATTTCCTGCATAAGGAAGTTTCATTTCCATCGTAACATTGCATTTATTTCTTCAGCCATTTTTTGGCAATTTGAGAAATATTTTTTGCAGACTGTCTGGTCTGGTCCTCTTTATCTTTTTCTTCATCTTAGATGATGAAAATAAGGTTTCATTTGTTGTGATAATGTCTGTATATCACTAGTATCAATTTCAAAGTGAAATTCCGTAATATTTTGGCCTGTCTTTAACACAATGTGTCCCACAAATAACATGTAAAGTAACTTGAGATAGGTACTATTCTGCTACGTTGAAGATTAATAGTTGAGCCATTATTGAATTGTATTGTAGAGTATTCAACAGTTAAAAGCTGTAAGAACCCAAACTTCACTTGTCTTATGGTGACTCTGTATGAGCATATCTCTTATTCAGGAACAATATTTTGACTTCATCTTCCATGAAATAGTGCCACCTTATAAAGAGGATATCAATGATATGCAGGACCATCCCTTATTGTCATAAGTCGGGTGAAAACTTTAGTTGTAATTCAATCCATGAGATTATTGTTCAAAGGAAGCAAAGAATTTCCTTTTAGTAGAATAATCAGTTTATTATTTTGCAAATAATTGGTCGAATGAATAAGGTTTTTGTCGCCATTTAGTCCATTGTGACAGACTTCACCTGTACCCAGGGCATTCTTACATAGGGTAACTGGTTCTAATTTCCATTTGAGTTTGTTCATGTACATAGTTTTACACGTAGCAGTTCATTACAGCACATGTTCGTTTACACGTAGCAGTTGACTGCTATGACTGTCAACTGCTAACAACTATTAAGCCCCACTCGCATGTGTAAATAGCAACTGCGATGCGAGTTCAGGTCGATACTGGACACATGTCGAACACTATCGATCCAGGTTCGAGCTATTAGCAAAGTTGAAGCCCGTCTACTTTCCAGCGGAAATGTATCCAACACAATCGCAACAATCGCCAACGGAAAGCAATACACGACGGAATTTGGATATAATAACAAGGATATCCCTTCCCAAAAGGGGAGATTCTACTCTTTAAAGAATGGGAACAAAAGGTAATCGTCGATGGAATTTACTGCTTGATGAAGTTATTGAGAATTTAAGCGAAATTCACTATTAAAATAAAACGCTTTTTATTTGTTGTGGCAACGCCCAAGTAGCAGCTTTGAGCTGCATAGAAGTTGGTGCAGACGCATCATAGCAGTAGCGATGTATCGATATATCGCGCATCTCGCGACTGTCACAGCAGTCAACTGCTACGTGTAAACGCTGGACCGAACGATGCGAGCCGAATGGAGCGACTCAGCAGTCTCGGGATCTTGACTGGGATCATATTTACCTTGAGCATGGAGAGGCCCGCGACGGCTGCTTCGGAGACGGTGTCCCGGTTGCCGAGGGCCCGCGCTGCCATGGACCGGTGCGAGAAGGACGTCTTCAGGGCGTCCAGCAGGTTCACCACGATGTTCACGAACTGAGGAAGAGGAGGGAGTTGTGATGAGTGCATTCCTCCTAGGAGAGACTGCTCTGCACCCAACTTGGTGGTTGCGTGAAAGGTTTGCAACGGGGAGGTCCCGATTCGTTCCACAGGAAGAAGCAATTGCACATTTTCAAATTTTACATATTTTTTTGGCTTAAGGCACCAGAGACCGATTGGTTAACAGCTACTCAAAAAGAGTTTTACGGGAGTCTTTTATGAAAATGGCCCGCGAATGAAATACATAATAAAGTCAAACCACGCATAGCCACTAAAGTAACAGGACCAAAAAGTGTTGACGCAATGAAATGCCGCACACCTTCCTCCGGAATTAACGAAACGATGAGGGATGCCACATGACCCCGGTGAGACTTGTGAAGCAATTAAAGTGGGATCCAGGCAAAGAAATCTCGAGGCCACGAAGAAACAGCAACTTGAGTGCCTTGTAAGAAGGTGCTTAGAAGTCATCTCAAGTCAGACATTACTGGAAGGCAAGGGATCCCTCGAATTCACTCTGCAAGTAACTATTCCTTCGCTTTGATCTCATTACAACGGGGAGAAACATGGAGAAGAGAAAAACCAACCCTTCCATTTCACAAAACCTTTAAATTCAGAAGACCTGCAGAATTCAGCAAGGCGCAGCATCTAGACACCTGAAGGTGCAGCGAAACAACATTCGCGCGGAATCAAAATGTTTTTTTGGAATTGCAACGTTCGTTCTTCTCGTCTCCATTATGGAAAAATTCCGACAAGTTTGTCCGGAAACAGTTTTTTTTATAAAAAGATTCAAGTTGCCTGATTCAGGAGTGACCGATGACCGCCGAGGAAAATCGGCAAAACGCTGTAAAAAGGCAATTTAGCCCAATGGAGGAAACTTTAGTTAGCAGCGTCAATTTAAGATGTTTTTTTGGGCTCCGCTTGGAGCTTCGGGACAGTTACAGAATACGTTTATCAGCTGGAGGAGTCTAATAAGCACATTCAAGGAGTTAGCCGGTAACTGCAACATAAGCGGCCTGGCCCTTCGAAATACAATCCAGCAGCGAATAACAGTCCCTCGGGTCCGGCGCTACAGAATAAACGTACTGAACTGGAAATTGGCACTTCGATATTTAAAGTGCAGAATCCAGCCGATTGTAGCTGATATCATTTACATTCCCTTGTCGTAGAATTATTCAGCTCACATTATACAGCAGCGTGGTGCAGCTCTATTGTAGCCAAAATGTCTTCAGCGGAAATCGATGTGGTTCGCTAAGAATTCGCTTTCTGCGTCCCGATAAGATCGGAACTCCTTAGTGGTAAATGTACCCGACTGTCTTTTCGTGATTTTCTAGAGTAAAGAAGCTGATGAAGCATAGGTTATCATAGCCATGGATGGTTTACTTATGGATACTTCAAACAAGAAATATTGGACAAAATATGACACATGCACCATTTTCACATAAAATGTTACCACACTAAAATGTAGTTAGTCTGACGAATATTAGGAGCCGAAGGTTACATCCTAAATATGTACAAGTCATGTGCAGGTGGACCCCCTGTTTTGTGGAGGAAAATTTGGCCTTGGCTGCTCGGAACTAAAAACTATTGCTTATAGTAGCAGTGTGATTCATCTACAAATAAATTTTACCTTGTGATCCAGCGAGAAGGCGTGGGGCATGTCCGAAATTCGAAATAATGTTGAGGAGGAAAAGATCGCGGAAAAAGTGTGCAGTACATGGAGAGATGTGAATTGAGTGTGTGGATGGAGGCCCTTCCGGTGGTGCAGTATGGGTGTGTAATCCGTTGCAATAGGGCTCTCCTCCGCGTCGATCCATCTTCGAGACGCAACAGTTTCGCCGGCGTTGCAGCAGGCCTCTTCAGGTCTGAAGTGTCGTATGCAAGTTTTGCCCGCCTTGGTTTCGCCCAGGTGCGCCCTGATTGGTCGGTTTGTGGTAGAGTCTCATCCAGGCGTTGGAGAGCGAATAGCTGTCCTCCCTGTTGAAAGTAGATGTTGTGGCTATTTCGACGGCCTCTCGTGTGAGCCGGGGATCATAATTCCTCCCTCTCTAGCGATGAGTTTAGCATTTTCGAAGTCCACATTGTGCGTTGAGCCCTTCCCACACGTGCTCGGCGGATAAGCGGAACTGTGTCTTCTCGGTTGGTCCAATGGTGTTCCTTCATTCTGCATTTCATGGCTCTTGAAGTTTGGCCAATGAATTACGAATCTCCACAACGGACCTTGACTTCTTATATACATTCCGCCTTGTATGGGTACGAGGTCCTTGGCCTTACGTAGGAGGTCGGCTGTCTTCGTGACACACTTAAAACGTGTCAATAATATATTGTGTTTCGCGAGAATTCTCGCGACTTTTTCCGATGTCCCGGCTACATAGGGAATAAGATGGATCCTCTCCTATATCTCTCGCTCCGTTTCTCCGACGGTCCTTTTTAGGGCAACCGTTCTTAGTGCTTCTTCCCTTCTTTGGCAGCCATCTGATCAATAGTGCTGATGGGGATGTCATTTTTCCTGAAGGTGCCGATGAGGTGGCGTTCCTCCATCTCAATGGAATCTCAAATCGAGAAAGCACGTCGAGTGCTGAACGTGTCTCTCTCTCCTGCTGGGGTGGAGGTGGTGGGAGTCGGCATTCAGGCACAGACCTCTGTGTGTGCGCATCGGCTTACGGTGCACAGAGCCTTCCGTTGTGTTCCTTGGAGACAAGTACATCCAGGAAAGGTAACCGTCCGTTTTCCTCGATCCCCATGGTGAAACTGATGGAGCTGCTTTGGTTGTTCAAGTGCCGTAAGAACTCACTCAGTTCTGCTGCAACGCCGGCGAAACTGTCGTCTCGAAGATGAATCGACGCGGAGGACAACCCGATTACAACCTACCTGCGCTTGTATGTGGATGTGTATATGATGTGTGTCATTGTGATGCTTGTGTTGTGTGTTGGCGGGTATTATTTTATTTTTATAAATGAGTGCCCTTCACGGGAGAGAGAGAGAGACAAAGTTGCTCAATTCCAGTGACGATTTCCACGAAGTGTTTCTCTCCTGCGATGGAAGGCGACATAAAACATTACCAGTTTGTGAACGCCAATTCTCTTACATGTCAATATTTCGGTGGGATATTTGAAATGTCGTAATCTGTCGCTCCGGCCTGTAATCCTAACATTACAGAATAATAATTCCCTATCGAGCGTCGCATATCATACCAGCCACGTTAGTTCTATAAAATTGTCGTTACTTATGTTGGTGTGTACGTGGAGACCGCTGGATCAGGGTGCAGTCACCGTTTGCAGCAGAGGAAGAATCCGCTGCCGCTCCTCTGTGGGACGCCTGCTTTGGAAGTCTGCGACGAACCGAGGATTTCGGCATTCGCGGAATCCATTCGCTTGTCCATCCAGTGGAGGCCGCATTGTGCATCGTGCATGGAAACACGAAGAGTCGTGACTCTACCCGTGTGCACGCCAGGCTACTACACTCCAGAATAAGTCAATGCGGCCGAGAACCAATTGAAATGGAATCCCCTCCAGGCAGTTTCAATGTCGACAAAATTAGTCCACGACCGAACGAAGGAGTGTGCTTAATTTCACCATTTATGCTTTCCAAGAAATGGATACAAATAAAATGGGCATTCCTGGATGTCTCCGAATTATTTGACACTGCAGAAGTTTTAAAAAATGGGCAAATGAGAATTTCATCGATCGATCAACGAAAATGGACTGACTCCTGTTTTTCAGAGCGAACGTGCATGGGGGGGGGGGGGGGACACGGCATCAGTGACGAGAAAACCTAAAACGCTGTAATTCCCCAAGGTGGACTTCTTGGCCAATTACTTATTTTTTCAGCGTGGACACGCATTTCCCAAAAGAAAACTGGAACTCGCGTGTGACGCTGCTGTAAGAGTGAAAAGCGAAAACAGTAGGCAATGCGCAAGGGATTCTAGAAAATACCGTCAGATGGTGTATTAAACGGAAAATTAGCATAAATAGGACCAAGAGTGTTATTTCCCCGAGCATGATCTATATCGTCATTATGTGAAGCGTTAAGAATATGCAGTCGGCCATACCACGGAGTGACCGCACACCATTAATAGGTGCGTGGCCATTCATCATTAGAACATAAACTGAACTTTCAAAATCCAACAGAAGTAATTATATGCAAATCATTGAGCATTAGGTCGAAATTAGCTCTTCTAAGAGTAACTCCACCCTTGAGAACGTGAAATGTATCACATACGAAATGATAATAACACCATATCCCACCTCACGAAATGATAGTAACACCATATCCCACCTCACGAAATGATAGTAACACCATATCCCACCTCACGAAATGATAGTAACACCATATCCCACCTCACGAAATGATAGTAACACCATATCCCACCTCACGAAATGATAGTAACACCATATCCCACCTCACGAAATGATAGTAACACCATATCCCACCTCACGAAATGATAGTAACACCATATCCCACCTCACGAAATGATAGTAACACCATATCCCACCTCACGAAATGATAGTAACACCATATCCCACCTCACGAAATGATAATAACACCATATCCCACCTCACGAAATGATAATAACACCATATCCCACCTCACGAAATGATAGTAACACCATATCCCACCTCACGAAATGATAGTAACACCATATCCCACCTCACGAAATGATAGTAACACCATATCCCACCTCACGAAATGATAGTAACACCATATCCCACCTCACGAAATGATAATAACACCATATCCCACCTCACGAAATGATAATAACACCATATCCCACCTCACGAAATGATAGTAACACCATATCCCACCTCACGAAATGATAGTAACACCATATCCCACCTCACGAAATGATAGTAACACCATATCCCACCTCACGAAATGATAGTAACACCATATCCCACCTCACGAAATGATAGTAACACCATATCCCACCTCACGAAATGATAGTAACACCATATCCCACCTCACGAAATGATAGTAACACCATATCCCACCTCACGAAATGATAGTAACACCATATCCCACCTCACGAAATGATAATAACACCATATCCCACCTCACGAAATGATAGTAACACCATATCCCACCTCACGAAATGATAGTAACACCATATCCCACCTCACGAAATGATAGTAACACCATATCCCACCTCACGAAATGATAGTAACACCATATCCCACCTCACGAAATGATAGTAACACCATATCCCACCTCACGAAATGATAGTAACACCATATCCCACCTCACGAAATGATAATAACACCATATCCCACCTCACGAAATGATAGTAACACCATATCCTAGGGATCCACCTCCGCCGTATGGTCCGATAAACAACAGTACGCGGTGGTTAAGTCAAGAGCTGTAATGCATCGAATTGCATACGACATGTGTCCGTGGACAAGTATCGCATGAATATACCGGAAAGTAGACATTTAACTAGGGATGGGTCGGTTCGGTTCTCGGTTCCACCGGTTCTTGAGCTTAGAACCGGAACCGAGGCCAAAAATAATCGGTACCGAAATAATTGGCGCGAAAACCAGTTTGAAACATACTCACACTCCGAAAGTGGAGGCTTCACATTAAAACCTGGTGAATAGTGTACTTAGATGCTTCAAAGTCGCGAATTATTCTAATTCAGTCTCTGAAAATGATTATTGATTACCTTATCTTACCATTGAGCAATGCAAAGTAAGTGGTAAATTAAGAACCGGAACCGAGAACCGAAGTTAAGAACCGAACCGGAACCAAAAAAAAGTGGAACCGACCCATCCCTACATTTAACGAAAAGATTTTTAAAGAGGAAGCCGAGCGAACTATGACTATAAGTAGTGCAGACGATCCCGTGATGCAATACGCGGCAAACATTGTGTACCTATTACCAGTGCTATGAACGGCCTATTGCTCTAGCGTCACTTGAACTGTTGTTCTGAATAACTATTTTTGAAATGAAAGTACATACTTACAGGAAGTGCTGGAACGAAAGAACGGATTGTGAGCAGAAGCCACGAGAGTGACGTTGGCTGGCATAGTGAAGGCTGCGGCTCGCGATTACCCGTAGGGAGAGAGGAGGAGGAAGAAGCGAGCCTGTCGCAGAGGAGGCGCCCAGAAAAGGGTTGGCGCCGCTCGGAATTGAAAGAGAGGGTTACACATAATTGTCGGTGGAGAGACCACTCACCTCTCCCGCTTGCTTCGCCATGGTGGCCACCTGCTCCGGGTTTTTGTTGCCAAGCATTGCCGAGAACACGGCCGTAAGGATGCTCTGCTAGGTCCAAGGGAGGGGGACAGCACCAAGCACCAGCACCGTGGGCGCGCACCAGAGAAGGAGAGAAGACTGTGAGACAGCTATTCTCAGACAGGAACTAAGGTCCGGAACGGCAGAAGAACTTCAAGCAGCGAGAGAGGACATTTGGGTCGAAGAATTGCGGCCTTTCCGGGTTTCCAACTCCCTAAATCTTTCCCATGGGCGAGACTTGATTAAGGGTAGATCAACTACATAGGGCACAGCAGACATAAATTCTTATTATCAACATGACACTGCTTTTCAAATGACAATTGCGAGGCGTTCGTGGACGCTGCGAGTGACTCGGACCAAACTGCCCGGGGCTGACTGAAGGGCGTGAACACAGGAGGAGAAGGTTCCCTCCCCAAGGAAATACAGCAATGTCGAATGAACACAATTCATCGAAGGAAAAATAAGCGCCAACCGAAGGACTCGCTGTGAAAGAGGAGTTTAGGAGGAGATCTCCAGCACTACCTCTTCGAACGATCTTGCAATGGAACCAGCATTTAATTCCCGATGAAGCCTTGCGCAAACACTTATTTCGGGATAAATAAAGATGCTACATCTACGCATGCATAATACCCAACAAGGCAGCATAAAGACATGTGGCAGAGGAGTGTATATATGTTGGATCGTCCAGAAAAGGGTCGCTATGTGTTGTGTCATGTCCGGCAAAATCAAAATCGCATCGGATGTACGCATAGGAAGCGTAATAGGCCATCTTGTATTTAATTTTATGCATCAATGATTTGGGAACCGTATTTAGTAGTAAGCTTAGACTTTTTGCAGACGTTGCGGAAGTGTACAGGGGTATATCAAAAAAAGTAGAAAGGGAATCGCTTAGCAAGGATTTAGATGTAATTCAAGAGTGGTGCGACAAATGGCTGTTGAACTTAACCTTAAAAAGTGCGAAGCTACCAATTTTTGGAGGAGGAATAATTCGATAGAGCGATCCTATAAATTTAGTAACACGAAGATCGAATCCTTTGAAACAATAAGGTATTTAGGTGCAACAATCACTAAGGATTTATCGTGGGGAAGACACATCCGGGAAATATGCGGCCGAGCGAAGAGAAAGCTAGGATTTATAAAAAGAGTACTCGGGAAATGTGACGAGAAGAGCGAAGTCACTTCTCACTCTTGAGCGAGTATAGCGTCCTACCAGACCGTGAGGACTTCATTAAAGAGGTCAAGGCAGAGAGGAGGGCAAAAATACAGTTGCGTACAGTAATAGATTAGACAGTGCAGTGCATTATGGCTCATGGATGTGGAAGTGAGAACAGTGATAGCTGATTTGAAGACTTTTTATGATGACAGGATGTGTATTGTTGTCTTTTGACCGACGTGATGTTCACATGCTGCACACAACACGCTGACACTGGCTTGCAGTTGTTTTTAAGCAGAAGCAGATTTCGCCTGAGGTTCCGTCGAATGCCCTCTGCTCGCCGCCAATGGACACAGCCAATCAGCATCTTCCCCACTCGCCGGCCTTACGATCGTTGCCTCTTTAAAAGATGTCCCCGGGGCAAGAAACGAGGATTGAAGAGCACCCGAATATTCACTGGAATTTATCAGTCGCGTAATGACAGAAGTTTTCGCACGTGTCACGCCGGATGGAAGTGCCGGCGAATCGAAGAGAAAGGGAAGCACGGCGTGATTTCCGTGACTCGCCCTCGTGACCCACTAATCCCGGCCGCCCATTGGTCGACAGATGCCTCTCAAGTGGAATCCCGAACAAGTCCTCAGGTCCCGATGAAATTCCAGCTCGTGTGTACGAAGAATTAGCTCTCGAAATGACTCCGTATCTTAAAGTAATATTTAACAAATCCCTCGAAGAACGCGCGGTTCCCAAAGACTGGAGGATAGCAAACGTGACCCCGATGTTTAAAAGCGGCGATAGGGAACAGTCATGTAATTACAGACCAATATCATTAAAGTGTATGATTTAGAAATTGACGAGAAATTACTGTCTTCAACGATTTCAGGTATATGCACATTTTTAAATTATTGTTAATGATCGGCATAATTCTAAGCGAGCAGGAATAAACTTGAATTCAAATGTTAATTTGTTTAAATATGATATTATTTGCAGCAAATATGCGAGAATGCAGTTCATATATGTTAATTGATTAGTGAATATTTAGATGCCTGACAAGCGAAGACTCGTATGCATTTACATGCACAAAAACATCATCTCCTGATCAAGGTGACCCGAATATTAAAATATGTACAACATCATCCGAAGACACGCAGCCATCGAACTCACTGGAAACATACGCCATGAATTGTGCACTTGGATGCTGTCTACCTTCCGAGTTATGCCATTGAACCGCTGGCTCTTGATTGCGCATACGCATGTGATGACCGATTCTCCCTAGCTGCCAAAATCCACGACTGATCATTTTTCACCTCTACTCCCAGGCTCCCGTACACAAATCACCTCCCATGCCGCTCTGAAACTCAAACATTACTTCGCCCCGACGACTTTTTACGCAGGTCCTCCGCCGTGAACACCGCGAATGAAGACGCACGGAACGCAGGTGCTCGAACGCGGAAGTTAGGAAATGATCGAAGCCACAGAGGGAGAGAGAGACGCTGGAATTCAGGCCCATCGGTAGATAACTACTCCAAACCTACTTCACCCACGCCAATATCATGCGAGGCATTTGAACGCGACAACAGTACCGAGGTTTGTGTGATATTCTTAGCATTTAAAAAGGTATTCGATAAATTACGTCGCAGCAAATTAATCTGTTGTGTTGGCCTTTTCTGGAATTTTCAAATGGGTCGCCACAGGCAGCATCATGTACGACTCAATCGAAGACTCCACTGCGCTCCCCGATAACTACCCACCTCCACCCGCGCATGTGGCGCTAGTGACGCTCCCCGAATGACTGTCGAGAACGGAGCACTGCTCGTTCGACGCGAATGTCTCACCTGCAGAGGCGTCGAGTTGTCCACCTTGTCGATTCCGTCGCTGTGCGCTGGCTGTCCTCCGCCGAAGAAGGCGGTCAGGATCTTAAGGCCGACGGCCAGCAGGTTGGCCCAAGGGGACGGAGTCACGCCCTGGCGAAGAAAGAAGAGAGATTGCACACGTGAGGGACTCCAGGGAGAGAGAGAGATGGCACGGCGAGCGAACTCTTGGAATTCTTACCTGGTCGGCGTCTATGCTGTCCGACTTGGTGGGGCTGTACTGTGTCGACGGGAACAGCATTTGCATCAGCATCACGAAGAAGTTGGTCAGTGAAAATCCGTCCTGTCGAAGAGAGGAGTTGTCATTTATGGTGAGATGCAGGAATTTCCCCCAGAGTCCTTCCAGGGTAGTCACATGTTGCATTCGAGGCAAAATTGATTGGCAAAGGAAGCCGTTACTTTCATCCGGGAAGCAACAGAAATCAATAAAAGGCTGCGTAATTGATGGTATCAGCCGTAACTTAATGGAACCTTGAATTCATGAATGAAAAGAGATTACTTAGTTGTTCCACATAAATTTATGTGGAACTACTAAGTTATCTCTTTTCAATCAGGCTGCATAATTTTAACAGAGAAGAAGGATACGCATTGCCGCGCTCATGTGAAAGTGTGTTCAACATTGATCCTGTTACAAGCTACAATGAAAACAATTGAGGTGAGGACGCCGATTGCAACGCTCGCGAACCTAACGTCCGAGCAAAGCGGACGAACTTGGAACCCGGAAGAAACTCCAATCCAAGCGAGATATATGGATGATGGAGGAAATAAGTGAAGGCTGCAAATGAACCAGCAGCCTTAAGCCTTAATCGGCAATGCTCGATTGTCTCGACATTTGCAACATTTCATTTACCTGCCATTCTTTTGGTTAAACACATTTGTTAGAACTAGGGATGGGTCGGTTCGGTTCTTCGGTTCTCGGTTCCACCGGTTCTTGAGCTTAGAACCGGAACCGGAACCGAGGTCAAAAATAATCGGTACCGAAATAATTGGCGCGAAAACCAGTTTGAAACCTACTCGCACTCCGAAAGTGGAGGCTTCACATTAAAACCTGGTGAAATAGTGTACTTAGATGCTTCAAAGTCGCGAATTATTCTAATTCAGTCTCTGAAAATGATTATTGATTACCCTATCTTACCATTGAGCAGTGTAAAGTAAGTGGTAAATTAAGAACCGGAACCGAGAATCGGAACCGAGAACCGAAGTTAAGAACCGAACCGGAACCGAAAAAATGTGGAACCGACCCATCCCTAGTTAGAACTATAAATTAGAAACACGAAGATCGAGAGCGTTGAAACCATAAGGTATTTAGCTGTAACAATTTAGATTCAAATATTTATCGTGGGGAAGACACATCCGGGAAATATGCGGCCGAGCGAAAAGAAAGCTAGGATTTATAAAAAGAGTACTTGGGAAATGTGATGAGAAGACAAAAGAGTGATGTTACTTTTCACTAGTTAGGCACCACCTTGAATATTCAGCCAGTGTATGGGATCCTAATGAATTAGGTTTGATCAGAGAAATAGACAGTGTGCAGCGTAGAACAGCTAGGTTCGTTGAAAGGTGTTACGATAGGTTGAGTAGTGTATCAGAATTAATAAAACAATTAGGGTGGGAATCATTATCAGAGCGTAGGTTAAGGTACAGATTAAATCTATTAGAGAAATTTCAGTCGGATAGCTTTACTGAAGATGTTAGGCACATATTAAAGACACCAGCGTATTATGCTAGATTCGACCAGATAAATAAGATTAGAGAGATAGATTGTCGTAATGATAGATTCAAATGGCATTTTTCCTCGTACTATAAGAGAACAAAATAGGCAGCATAGGAGAGGGATAGGTTGGGGAAATATTTTAGAGTAGTCTGTAGTGCATGATGCATGCATTAACAACCAATCCCTTAATTACTATGGTCATACTAACATTTTAGTTGCAAGAGACCCTATAGTAGCATGTTTGCAAGTTTATAGTGCATGATTGGTGATCTTAACCCCCTGCCACACACCCTCGCGCTGGCTTTCAGGGTATCGCGTAGATGTAGATGTTAGTGGAACCTGCTCTGTTGCTCGCGGTCAGTATAAAAACTTCAAATTTTGTGAAGAAGTTGTGCGATAAGGTTAACAGCGTATCGGAAAGGTAATGCGTGTAACGTTGGGAATCACAATCAGTTCGTATGCTTTGAAGTGGAGACCGACTCTTTTGCAGACATTGAGGACGGATCGTTTTTGTGAAGGCTCAAAAATATTTCTTAATTGCCATCGTATTAATAGGTTGAATGCTAAATGAGAGACGAAGGATACAGTGCACGGCCATTGAGAACGGTGAAGAGGAAAGAAGCATGAAAAGGAGGTCAACGCCGAGGGGTAAAAAGGAGGCAATTGGGACACGGATGGCGATGTTGAGAAGGAAGGCCTCATGTATGAAAGACAGTAACGGGAGAGCGATGAACATTCTAAGACGGGGAAAGCCCCCGACGGAGGAAGCGCAGACAAATTCACGTCTTTAGGCGCAAGGAGGAGTATGCAGGCGAGCAGAAAAGACGCTCGAATTTAGAGGGTCCAGAAATATCAGGGAGAGCGATAGAGGGAGGCCGGGAGTGAAAATGAGGATGCGGAGCAGCAGATAGTCTCCGATCTCGGAGTTGAGTCCGGGGGGAAGAAATGCCGAATGGTAGCTCGTCGGACGCACTCTAGGATTCGTTTGTAAGACGAAGGAAGGTTTCAAGGTCGTGTCATGCTTGACTGCCACAGGTTTAGTCCTGCGGCCCTTCGACGCATGCTTCTCCCTTTGCCGAGGATTTCCATTGGCCCCATTGCTGTGACGTAGGATAGAAGGAGGAACGCACAATTGGTGGAGAAACGAATCACAACGAAAAAGGTTCGACTGAACCGGGATTCGAACCACGGACTAGCCAGTCATCCAGCCAAACGTGATCACGTGTCCACTCCCGTGTGCCCGAGGTGCCCAACGGACGACGGCAGATTTCTTGTGTGGCCACATGAAGACGGAGGAGGAGGAACTGCAATCATGGGTATGAAAGAGTCGACGGCGCGTGCTCTGAGGCGCGCGCAGCCGAAGAAGGCGCTCGTTTGAAGATACGATCGAGGCGAATGCTTGGGAGAGAGGAAGAAGACGCAGAGACCCTAAACCATGGAACGACAACTTTGCCATACAGGAGTGACTTCGTGAGTTTAGACTTTTCTCCTTCAGGCAAGAATTCCTTTTAGAGCGATTTCTTTCTTTGGGCAAGAATTGCAAGCACATAAAGAGTGATTTAATTCAATTCATAACATAGTAAAGAAAGTGAACTTGATGAAACATAGCTACCATTTCGCTTTAAGCATGACGTAGGTGTTTGGCGCGTTGATGTGGACTTGAAGAGCATTATGTAGAGCGCATGTCCTGAATAAGTTTCTACTTGAGAGACACTGCGGAATGCATGCCGAGCAATTATTTGGGATCCGCAGAAAGTAAGTGGGCCACTCACTCCAGAAACGAACTCTCCCGAGACGGAGGAGACTCAGGGAAGCAACTGGGTTTGGTGTCTCGAGAGTGTGCGTATCGGCAGCATCAGAAGAATTCGGTCGGGACTCAGACCGCGTAGCTTAAAATACAGAATAATTCCGGATATTCCAGAAATTTAAGACTTTGTCTTTGAAGATTTTGAAGGCATGCTGAAGGCGCCAGCGTACCGTGACAGGATAGAGCCTGAGGATTAGACAGAAGTTCTCGATACTTTATTTTTTCCACGCATAATTATGGCTCATAGTAAACGGCGGAGGTACAATACGGGGAAATCAGAACTAGTTCATGTTCCCTCGCCCAAGATGGAAGAAGGAAAGCAGTTGCTTGAGAGACCAATCTTACGACTGTTTTGATCTGCGAAGACTTTTGTGTAGGAGAGCACTCTGCAGTGATTTGTACTTTTCAACATGATGTTTGTTAATTGATTGTCTGATTGCTATTCCCTTCGCAAATGCATCACCGCCTGCCACACACCTACTTGCACACTGACCTGCACGGCGTTGGTCTGCAGGTCGTGGTTCTCCGCTTCGCTGACCACCTTCTTGCTGGCGTTGGGCTTCTCGGCGTACTTCCTCGCCTCGGCCTCGGAGCGCGGCACGAGGTCGCGGCTCGGGTGCGGCAGGGCCCGCAGCGGCACCACGCAGGAGCTGCACACCAGCGCCACCAGCGCCCAACCAACCACCTGCGACCGTTGCATCTGCGGAAGAGCCATCACGCGGCCACAATGAGCTCTCGAGGACAATCGACGGACGAACCAATCAAACGCGAGACAATATGCAAATGGCCGCCGAAAGAGAATAAGTCCGCCACTGTTGCCACCTTCAGCAACGGAAGTTGAGCATCAATCGAATCAAGTTCACATAAACGAATCATGCATTAGAGACCACACATAAATTCATCTTTTCCATGCACACAGTAATTATAACTACTACCTCAGGGCTTCCATAAATACGTCAGTGACGTTCGATCCGTGATCTCAACCTCCTAAGAGCTCCCATTAAATCACTCTACAAAAAACGGAGTACGGAGCTCACTCTTTTGGAAGTCTGTGATTGGTTGGTTCCATATACATTTGGATGGGAATGGTAACAAGGTTTACTCGGAACCGAAATCGCAATGGGGTCGTTTACCATATTTTTTTAATTGCCGAATCTGATAGAGTTTGTAAAATAAAAAGACCCGTATTTTTTCTTTTTTTGGTACGCCCATTATTTCTCGAGTTATAGGCGACGAAAAACTGATGTTTTTAACCCTTTCGAAAAAGTGGGCGTGGTGCAGCCTCTGACGTAGGTATATCGACTTCGTCCAATCACAATTGAGCACGCGAAGCTACTTCGCCTTATCCCAAAGGGGACACAGCTGGGTCTCGCAATGGGAGCGATTGCGACAGGATCTGTGCGAGAAGACCTTCCGAGAACCCCCCTCCACTCCCTTCCCTTCCCCTAAAAGCAGTCAAGGATGGGAGGAAAATGACGTCAAAGTTGTCAAAGCAGCTTTTTCGGTGGGCGTCACCTTTTGCTTATTTTAATTTTTGTTTTATCAGTGAATGTTTGTGGTTAGAAGATTAATTTTTTCACTAAATTTCTTTTTTCGTTTCCATCTAACGATTTCGTGCACAAAATTGCGATTTCGGTTCCGAGTAAACATTCCCCCATTTTGTACACGAAATCGTGAGATGGAAACGAAAAAAGAATTATAGTGAAAAAATTAATATTCTAACCACAACCATTCAGTGATAGAACAAAAATTAAAATCAGCAAAAGGTGACGCCCACCGAAAAGGCTGCTGTGATAAAATTGACGTCATTTTCCTCCCGTCCTTGACTGTTTTTAGGGAAAGGGAGTGGAGGGGGGTTCTCGGAAGGTCTGCTCGCACAGATGCTGTCGCAACTGCTCCTATTGGGAGAGCCAGCTGTGCCCCCCGCTCCCCCCCCCCCATTGCGATAAGGCGAAGTAGCTTCGCGGGCTCAGTTGTGATTGGACGAAGTCGATATACGTCAGAGGTTGTACCACGCCCACTTTTCCGAAAGGGTTAAAAACATCAATTTTTCGTCGCATATAACTCGAGAAATAATTGACGTATCAAAAAAAGAAAAAATACTGGTCTCTTTATTTTACAAACTCTATCAGATTCGGCGATTAAAATAATATTGTAAACGACCCCATTTAGAACAGGTTCTATCCTGCCGCACACGGCTCTCAGTGTATTACGTAGACGTATCCGTTTGGACCAAAAGTATGGAGCCAACTCCATTCGGATACAGTTCCACTCTGTCGTATCCAAGTTACGCACAAATCTCTAAGTGACAACTCGATGAAAATTTAATCGAGTGACATCGCCGGTTTTGGCAGCCAGGGTGGCCTGGCGACCCGAATGTCATGGTTTCGCTTCGCGCGAAAGAAGCGTTTGTCTTAGGACAACGATCTTTGGTTGGACGGTGCGCTGAGAAGTTGGAGCACTCAGAGAGCAACTATACTGCAGTGGGCCTTAATACCATGGATCCTCCAAATTACGCGGTCACTTGTCGACAGATATAAGCATAAGAGAGAGAGTAGGGAACCAAGGTGGTACAGCGCGGAGGTTGGAAAATGTTTAAAACGCCAACGAGTTAGCCAAACAAAACTAAGAAAATTGAAAAGATGTAGCTAATACGGATTTTAAAAATATTATCGAACATTATAAAATTTGTAAAGCAGCCCCAAAAACAGACCTTAGAAAAGTGACTATTCAAGAGAAAAGTACTCGGAGAGCAACTAGAGGGAAATCCGAAAGCCTTTTGGTCATATGTTAGGAAAGTACAGGGAACTAAAGAGTCAACGGTTAATTCCTCGAAAAACGACAGGGGCGAAATAGCAACTTCCACTTCAGACAAGGCTAATTCGTTGATTTATTTTTTCCAGAGATTTTTCAATCAATCTAAGCGTAGTTGGCACGAAACCATGCCAGACCGATTTCAGCGACCAATGCCCCCAATCGATATATCTTGCAGAGGAATCGTATCCTTACGAAAAAAAACAAGAGCCCGAAAAAGTCCGCAGGTCCCGATTAAATCCCTGCCCTTGTGTATAAAGAATGGGGTGGTTTGCCATATTTTTTTAATTGCCGAATATGATAGAGTTTGTAAAATAAAAAGACCAGTATTTTTTCGTTTTTTGATACGTCAATTATTTCTCGAGTTATATGCGTCGAAAAACTGATGTTATTAACCCTTTCGGGAAAAGTGGGTGTGGTGCAACCTCTGACGTATATCGACTTCGTCCAGTCACAACTGAGCCGCGAACCTACTTCACCTTATCGCAATGGGGGGGACACAGAGCTGACTCTGCCAATAGGAGCAGTTGCGACAGCATCTGTGTGAGCAGACCTTCCGAGAACCCCCTTCCACTCCCTTCCTTTCCCATAAGAGCAGTCAAGGACGGGAGGAAAATGACGTCAATGTTATCACAGCAGCTTTTTCGGTGGGCGTCACCTTGTGCTTATTTTAATTTTTGATTTATGAGTTAATGATTAGAAGATTAATTTTTTCACTAAAATTCTTTTTTCGTTTCCATCTAACAATTTAGTGTACAAAATCGCGATTTCGGTTCCGAGTAAACGCCACCATTGTACGAGGAAAAGGCTCCGTATCTTAAAGTAATATTTAACAAATCCTCGAATAACACGCGGTTCCCAAAGACTGGAAGATAGCAAACGTGACCCCAAATTTTAAAAGCGGCGATAGGGAACAGCCATAGAACAATATCATTACGCCACTATCATGTAAAATTATAGAGCATATGGTAGTTACATCAATAAGGGGACACCTCGATAGCCAGGATTTATTGATAACAAATAAGCATGGGTCCAGAAAGGGACGGTCTTGCGAAACTCAATTAGGTCTTTTTGCTCATGATATTTTAATTTCCGGAGAAGGTAACGTACAGGAAGACTCAGCGTTTCTTGTCTTTAGAAAAGCCTTTGATAAGGTTCCCCTCTGTGAACTACTCGCGAAGTAAGCATCACACGGGATGGACAGTAATATAGTAGGCTGGATAGGAGACTTTTTACATGAGCGTGTTCAAAGGGTGGTATTAGATGCATTTCGTAGATATTAACCATCAACGTGCGAGTGGCCCTATTGTCTTGCAATGTCGCCATTAAATATCCTAGTTGCATGTCAATAGTGCATTTTTGGTGATCTTCATCTCCTGCCACACACCCTAGTGGTGGCTCCCAGGGTATTGCGTAGACGTAGACTTACACAATACCGTGCAGGCCACCAGGAGGGTGTGTGGCAGGGGGTGAAGATCACCAAACATGCATATTAAGGTGTCCCAAGACGCAAGGGAAAATTTTTTTCTCGAAATCAAATACCCATACCCTCTATTTTTTTCTCTCGACCTTAATAACTCAAATAATAAATATTATTGCGATTGAATTATGATAACACTCGATGCCAAAAATGGAAAAGAAAAATTTGAACCGAGTAGGTACGGAAGAATTCTTGAGCTTTGTTTGAATTTCACTTTTTTAAAGATGAATTTTTCGGTGCTCTTGTGTTAGTACAAAAAATTGTTTTTTGCCGCTCTCTCATCTGTATCGTTCTCTGCCCTCGGCGTTGAAGTTCTGGCTTCTCGAAAGATACCATTATTGGACCACGTAGTAGGACATGCGTGGAGGTAACTGTCATCAATTTTTATACGATCTAACCATGACTTGATTCTGCCTGAAATGAAGTCGTGAATGTTTTTCTCTGAAGTAAAAAAGAAAGTCAGGTGACAGAATTGTGATATAAACAGAAAACCAAAGAAATAACATCTATATTTCCTTATTTAAGTTGCCATATTAAGTATACTAGTTATCTCGGTTCTTTTGAAGAGTAGAATACCAGGATCTGTTGTCCTTTGACTGATTTTTTCTCGAACACGCTTTAACCACCAATTCAATCACGTGATGGTGGCAAGGAAAAATAAACATATCTCTATTAGGTAAGTTTTTGTTTGAGAAGCACAAAGGCTCCAATGATATGACCTGTATTCGAATTCGTAGTATCATAGCAAAGAATTTGCACTTTCGAGATTTTGAGATAATTTGCATCTTCGAGATCCCAGTTCGCGTTCCAAACAGCCTACACCTACAACAGAGAGATTTCCAACCCTGGCACTGCAATAAGTTGTTCTTTATTTGCATATGAAATGACTATCGGAAGACGTTCTTCTTTTCATTTCCAAGCTTCTAAAAGCAGGCAACAGTTTGCCATCCCATTAATCAGCCACAATATCTCGAAAATTTATCTTTTAAGGCTTCCGCACGATCTTTCCGTTTTTCCGTATGGATTCATTGAATCGAGGACTTACTTAGAGGACATTCATCAGTATTATTATATACTAGTGCCTCAGTAGTCGCTGCAAGAATAAATATTGGATCTCTCATACTTAACTGACACCTATCGAGCGCTGCTACTAATTTTGGAGTGGTGAAAATTTTCCCGCATAATGTTTTACTGGTTCCGGATTGTGTTTTCTCGATTAGAGTTGGGAAATCTTCTTTTTAATGCCTTCAATTTTCCTTAGAATCAGAAGATGAGTCGTTTTGTAACGGGACATTAGGTAATGTCGAAAGAGTTGGCGTGGAAAAATACGTAGCCAGTCGCTTTCCTTCTTCAGTAGTTCCGAGACGCGCCCCCTCTCCTCCTTACTATAGCCATGCAGTCTTTTTGTCCACTCCAGCTAAAGTGGCCACAGGCCTACCTGTCTCTCTCTCTCTGTCGCCGTAATAAGATTCTGTCTTCAGTTGTTTTCATTAATTGAAGCGCATCGGCGTGTGCAACGTCAAACAAATTATCTTAGTTGTTGACAAACTCTTGTTGGCGCTGCTCAAATCTGTTTCGGGTTTTTCGTGTACATATTTTGAGTATACCCTCCAACCTTGATATAGTTTCACTGGTTTATTCACACAATTCGGGAAAGATTTGGTAAGCACACGCGCCTTTTTCCCAAAACATAACGCATTCGCGTATATTGAGATTAGCCTTTTCATTGGCATTTAAATTCACTTCACGGATATTAAAACGGATTTTAAATGTTGCTACGATAGGGTGAGTAGCGTTTCAGAATTAATAAAAGAATTAGGGTGGGAATCATTATCAGAGCGTAGGTTAAAGTACAGATTAAATCTATCAGAGAAATTTCAATCGGATAACTTTACTGAAGATGTTAAGCACATATTAAATACACCAGCGTATTATGCTAGATTAGACCAGATATATAAGATTAGAGAGATAGATTGCCGTACCGATAGATTCAAAATGGCATTTTTCCCCGTACTATAAGAGAACAGAATAGGCAGCATAGCTAAGGAATAGGTAGGGGAAATATTTTAGAGTTGTCTGTAGTGCATGATGCATGTAATAAACCCTTAAATACTATAGATACTAACAATCTAGTTGCATAAGACCCTATAGTTACTTGTTTGCATGTTAGTAGTGCATGCTTGGTGATCTTCACCACCTGCCAAACACCCTCGCGGTGGCTTGCAGGGTATCGTGTAGATGTAGATGTTGCTGAAATCGGTCTGGTATGGTTTCGTGCTAACTGCGCTTAGATTGATTGAAAAATCTCTGGAAAAAATAAATCAACGAATTAGCCTTGTCTAAGGTGGAAGTTGCTATTTCGCCCCTGTCGTTTTTCGAGGAATTAACCCTTGACTCTTTAGTTCCCTGTGCCTCCCTAACATATGACCAAAATACTTTCGGAATTCCCCCCTAGTTGCTCTCCGAGTACTTTTCTCTTGAATTCACTAGACGCTCTTCTAAGGGCTGTTTTTGCGGCTGCCTTACAAAGAATTTGCGTAGATGTAGCTCCATAGACGTAATTGTGAAGTTGTAAGGCTGTGGCACTAAGCTACTCTGGCAGGAATTTGTCGCCTTACTTCAATGAAATTACTGTGCTCAGGCCATTTTCCTCGTGATGATTGGCAAAGACTTTGTCATGTATCTGAAAACTCCTAGCGATGCTTTGGTCCATGGCATTCTGCTCCTCCTATATCGGCTGACTTTCATGCAGCTAATTCGTGGATTTTCTACTCCCTTTTAAGATTGAAAACAATGAGTGAATATTCTTTTAACGTTTGAGAATTTCGTCTTGAAGCAATTCGCTCCCGCACGTCAACCTAGCGCCTGATCACGTCGACACGCATTTTTTTCTCAAGACGCAGGAGAGGAGAAGAAATGCGGAAGGGGACGTCATGTCGGTCGGAGAAATTTCGCCCTGCAAGTGTTGCCACCTGCCGGGAGAGATGCGTGCCTTGGGGGGAGGTGGGGGGCGGCTGCCCCGGGCGGTCCCGTTATCTCTTCGGCCCGGGCTAAACAGGTCCCGACACGCGCGCACGACTTCCGCGCTAGAAACAACTGCAGGCCACCGAGCGCTTCCTCCTGCGACCCGGTCGAGAAGTGACCCGCAGGAAGAAGAGTCGCTCAATCGGCGAACTACGGAACAACTTCTACTCCCTACTACTATCGTAGATTCGAAGATAAAGTGCACTAGGCAAATGCGATGAGAGAGAACGAGAAACCTGTTTGGCCTCATTTAGAATATTTCGCTAGCACATGTATGGGATCCATACGAGGAAGGCATGATGAAAGAATTAAGAGCGTGTGCAAAGGAGATCCGCTAGATGTGTTGAAGGCCTTATTATGATAATTGTATAAGTGTCACGAGTTCAATGGAAGAACTAGAATAGGAATTACTATCAGAGCGCAGATTGAAATTAAGGTCAAAGCTTTTAAGTGAATTCGAAATGGATTTGTTCACAGATTATGTTAGATATGTATTATGAGCCTCTGCCTATTTTGCTAGGTTTGATCAGATTAACAAGATTGGAGAGATGTACCGATAGATTTATCGGTAGACTTTTTCCAGCGTACCATTTGAGAACACAATAGGAAGCATAGCAAAAAGAATAGGTACACCTATTGAAAGAAAACATTGGAGTAGCCTGTGGTGCACGAATAATGTTATTACATATTGCTAAACTATGCGTGCTAGGGAAATGCAGAGAAATTAGAAGAGAATGCAGATAAATTTATTTAGAGAAGACCATGGTATTCACTTCGTCACTGTATAGGTACTAACCATCTTGTTGCCTGTCACTCTCACATATTACTTATTTTCATGTACTAGTATTATTGTAGCAGATGTACATTCCTTATCGTGCTAGGCAACACCAAACCCAAACGTACGAAAGACTTCACAAGCTTCACTATTTTCCCGAGACGGAGCGACATACACAATCCACTCACTCCGTGATTCATGGACTCCTCCGTTGAGAATCTCTTCGACGCTGCGTCGTTGACCGCTAACGGTCAGCCTGGGAAATGTCCCATGGCAACGTAATAAACATCCTATTTAGGTCAAATGTACCGTAAATGCTGCTAGCCCGAGTTTCCTCATTGTTAGGTTTCCGTCGCAACGAACTTTTGCATTGTTAAATCGAGTTAATACCATAATGCCGTTTTTAGAATCGGAAATGGAATTGCCAGGAGAGTGGACATTGATTTGAAATCGCATTAAAGAAATTAAACTCCACAATTTTCCGGTGGGAGAATAATAATAGCCTTATGTGTCTTTAATTTAAACGTGATTTTCTTAAATATTTCATTTCTTAAATCTAAAATCAAACGATCAGGCGCAGAATCAGTCCATGATATTTTCCTAGCTGGTTTTTGCCTCTGACAGTTCAGACAATTGTTTCACTGAAGGCAACCTGCCTATTCATCTACATCTACAAAATACGTTGCAAGCCACCATAAAGGTGTGTGGCAGGGGGTGAATTCTCACCTAACATGCACTACATATCATGAATAAAAAAGGATTAGTATTTATGTACTGTTCTAAACTTAACTATTTAAAAAAAGATAAAAATACAAAAGCTAACATGCAAAACATGCTGTTAGTTGGGTTGGCTTTAAGTCCTTATACTAACATGAAGCTAACAATGTTATCCATTGCTACACTCGCATTGGATATATTTACCGCTATTCATACCCCTAATAGTACGAGGAAAAAAGGACATTTTGAGTCTGTCAGTTCAGCAATCAATTTCTCTAATTTTGTGATTGCGAACCCCAACTTACTACCATAGTAAGTTGGGGTTCGCAAAATATTTTTAACATCATCACTGAAAGTATTGCCTCGGAATTTATTTAAGAGATTAGTCTAAATTTCAACCTGCGATCTGACAATGATTCCCAATTTAATTCATTTAATAAACTGGTTACGCTAATATAATGTTCATACCGTCCCTTTACTGATCTTGCCGATCTTCGCTGCACTATTCAGCCTATGCGGTTCGAATTGCGGTGAGTCCCTTGCTTTGGCGCTGTCATCGCCCATTGTTCCGGAAAAAGGCGATGGATTTTCCTGGATCCTCAAAGGTTAAGTTGCAACATTTACTTCGAACGGATATGGTTGAAATTGACAACAGGAGTCTGGGTTATAATCAGGTTAGCAGGTGGCTGGTGCCATATTTACTCGTCAGATTTGCGTTATTCTTTGCATACGCGTCCCTGTTAACGAAAGCTATCGCTAAATGCGTAAAGAAATACACTTGAATAATTTCATTATTTGGTAAATCGACGCTTTTTTGAAACTAAACATTCTGGTACTCACATGAGATTCATTTAGTTATAATACGATCACACACGAACTGATTTCCTTTTTTTTGGAACATAATAACGAATTGCATACAATTGTAATGACTACTGGCGAATACGGCTGTGTAACACCGACTCAAAGATACAAACGAGCATATTTGAATATAACTCTCGCCTTAATTTCGAATACAGCGTGGAAAACTATCAATGGTAGGTAACCATGGCAGCATTTGTTTTTCTGAGTATTATATATGCTCTCAATAAGGCAAAAACACAGTTTATGAATCCTTGTATGATTTCCATCACGGCCTACGAGAGGTGGTTTTATGACATACACGTATTCCTAGTATTTTTTCCGCGTAATTGAAAGACAGAGTGTACACTCAACGATCGCCTTAAAGAGGTGCTGCGAGCGATGGCCTCGGGAATGTGGTTCAATGTGTCACACCCACGCCATATCCTTCGCGTCGGCAGTCCCTCCCCAACCGTCTCTCCAATGATGCGGATCTGACGTCACATCTGTCTACCCCCCACTCCTCCTGCAGGTGGGAAAGCTCGCAATGAATCCTCGCAATGAAGTGCACGAGATGCTAAGATGCATTGACCCACTTACGGAGGTGAACTTCGCCTCCCTCTCACGTCATTTGTTCTTGCGCCAGTGAGTGGAGTGATTCCGGATGTCGGGGAAAGGGGTCGCTGCCCTCCATCATCGAGGTCACGCCGCGACGGACGGACCGACGGACGCCGAAATCGTCGCCTTTTCCTAGCGACGTCGTATCTGTGCGTGCATTTTCATCGCAAATCTGAATGTCACCATAGTCTGTGTAGTCTGCAGTAAACAAATGTCTGTGGCTATCTGGACGTAACAACGAGCTGCCTCTTCATTTGAAGGACTGCTTTTCCCCGTCGCTTGGAGCCCCCACTCTCTTAGCTAGCGCAAATGTTGCAAAGGATTTTCTCAAAGATCGTGATGGGAAGAAGAAGTCTTAATAGACGCGCGTCGCCATGGGTGCCATCGCATTCATTCCTCCTTGGGAAGGAATCCCCAACGGCTCCTTGAGACGTTGGCCACAGGGTATTGCCGGACGGACAAACGTGAGTCGTATCCGGCGAGGAAATTGAACCTGCAGCCAAATCCCAAATGGAAGCTCTCGTGCATTTCGTGACTGCCTCTCGCGGCGAGAGAGGCGTGCAGAGTGTGATGCAGGCGGTAAGACGAATGTAAGACGCAAGAGGAGGAACAGCCTCCGTCGTGTGGCCCCCCTAAGTACAGCCCTGAGTGCGACATTAACGTGTGTTCCTTTCTTCAAAATTTCAAAGAGATATATTTCCCCGTGGAAATCAATGCCTTCGCGAGGCCCGCTTCTCTCTCCCGAGGGATATTTTGTTATTAAAATGACTGAATAGAGATAGATAGAGAGCGCTTTGCAAGTTCTGAGATGCAGGCAGCGACATCTTAGCGAAGGCTGAACTGTCATATACAAATGAATCGAGCCCTTATTCTACGAGGGTGAGTTTAGCGGCTGAGCGTTGTCACATTTCTCTCGTTGCAGACAAAAGTAGGTGCTACGTACTTTGAAGAGAACAGTTCCCACATTCCCGAGATCGCTGCCTGATTCCTCTGTGCAGCCGATCGAGTGTCGATTTTACGCACTGAGAGGGAATCAGCATTTTTACAGTTAGTTAATGTTTCGCTTTGCCTTCCGTCGTTGAGCATTTCTCGCCTGCAAATGGCGCAATAAGGAACTGACTCTCGCTAGCCAACTTGCTTAGATGGAACATTACTCGGACGTCGTATCGATTTCCCCAACTGATGCGCCCTCTCAAATCTCCGCTTGTTGAGCATCCCGAAGGTCCCTCGACGCCCCTTGGCAATTTGCTGTCCCCCCAAGCTCCCCTAACGGGAACCCTGACCTCCCCTGAGCCGGGGACCGTTACACAGCGAAGGCCACCACCACCTACCTTGCTTCTTCTTCTCTGCCGGCTCTGCTTTCTCGAGGAAGCGATGACCTTCTTGGGCTGCGAAGTCCGCGAGAGTGAGTCCACGGACGCCTTGAACTTCACCTTTTATACTTGGCCGACTTTCTTGGGAATGCTGGGAGGGGGGGCGGCCGCGTCGGAAAACAACCGTAAAGAGGGGGCTGCCCTCCCTCCCAACCCCTGGAGAAGAGGGAAACCCGGCATCAGCTCACGGCCGCCTTCTGGATGCGAACAAGGATAGGATTCGGTGCATTACCATGCTCGCAAGTGATGCTGCTGGAGAGGTTGTTTGCATTTACGTCTGCACCATACCACCACAAAGGTGTGTGGCAGGGGGTGAATTCACACCAGCCATGCATTGCATCATCGGTCAACAATCCTAAGGTTGCTTAGCGACGCAGCCCTCCACTCGATTCTTCTATCGGCCAACATCTTCATATTGCCATAACTCCTCTCTTTTACATCCTTCACTACCTGATACATGTATCTCATACGAGGCCTTCCCTTTCCATTCTTCCCGTTCACTTTTCCTTCGACGATTGTTTTCATCAGGCCATCGTGTCTCAAGATGTGACCCATTAAGTCCTCTTTTTAGTGTTTTCAATCTCTTCTCTCCCACTCTTCTTAACACTTCTTCGTTTGTCACTCGGTCGATCCATTTTTCTTCATCATTCTTAAATGTAACACATTAAAAAAAGACAAAAATAACAAAGCAAGCATGAAATATATAATGCTCTGTTAGTTGGGTTAACGGCTCCGTGCACGGGCACAACTGGCGCCGCGAGTGGCCAATTTCGACATATTTGCGAGGAGTCGTTTCCTAGGGCCCCCATAAGGGCACTTGCATGCATAGTATGTATGTACAAGCACAACGATGGGAAGAAAAAGTCGTTTTTTCGACTGTGCTCAGCAAATTATCGGCAATGGGAAAGTGCATTTACGATAATATGTGAGCCTTGCGCATTCAAAAACATTAGTTTTAAGAAGATTGAGAGTGATGGCGACCCGCCATTGTAATTGTTGTTGTTATGTGGTCGGGAGCAGAGGAACACATCTGGGAAGACAGATGGAAGTGTGAAATGTTATTCCTTCCCCGAGTGACCACACGCGGAAGAAGGACGACAGCAGTCGGATGGAGAAGTCAGTGGGCAAACTTATGTGGTAGAGAATATCTCACTGTATAAATCTATATAAGAAAATATATCACCGCAACGCAATATTTTTAGCTGATCTGCGTGATTCGAATGTAAACAATAGTACTTATTTCAGTGACTAGATTACTATGAATCGTATATCAATGAATTTTTATTAAGAATAATCGGTCAAATTTGGTTGCCGTAATTTTAGATATTTATTATATTATTAAGACGGAAATATGTTAAAACGCCTAAGTTTGAGGAATTTGGATTGCTCTATTGAAACAGCTGATTAAAGTGTGTACATTGTACCGACATATCGTCGGCGGATTCTAGAAACCTACTATGTGCTAAATATAAAATTTTACAGGAGTCACAAAAAAACTTTTAAAAAGTGTTAAAATAGTATTTTTAATTTTAATTATATAAGTATATTATATTTTACTACATATTTTTACACAATTACATCACATTGTAGGTTTCATAGGTAAATGCGCCTTGACGGGACGGACATTTTGATACAAAAAAACTCAATTTTGGTCACATAGTATGTTTCAAGAATCCGCCGACGATATGCTCGAGCGAAATGCGACTCTTTCTGTGGATAATTCAGTGCCTGCTTGAGTGTTTATGACTACATTCCCGTCTGAATATGAAAAAAAAGTCTCCCGAGTGTGGAATCGCTAAGAAATTTGACCGTTTTTTACAGGAAAAGGCGAAGGGCATTATAACTGAATTGGGGAACATTGAAGATAGTATGGTTGGAGTTCAATCATGAGAATCTGAACTCTTCTCCCACGCAAGCGAGTGTCCATTCGTGTGCAGCGTCCCCTGGATTTTGAGAAGCAGGGCTTCAGTTTTACCTGTGACCGGGAATCAGTGTGTGATTTGAGAAACATAAAGGATGAAGCCGTACTGGCCAAAAACAAAGGGTGTGGAATTTCAGAACCAATTACCTCTTTTTTGGGATTTCAGAGGTGTAAGTCCGAAAGCAATGAGAACCGTTGAAATGAAATGACAGCAGTAGCATGAGATGTTGTCTTTTTTCCTTCTGACACTTTTACCCAATTCTTCTTCAACGAATCTCAGCAAAGAGAGAATTTGTTGCTGTTAAGATGAATGAAATTAAAATTATGGTAGGATTACTGAACCTTGGGAAATCTTTTTTGGTCCAAATAACAACCGCCACGAGGATTTTCTCCAATGTCTTCGATGGCCGCCTCTGCGATTTCCCACCAAGTTCTGACAATCGCACCGCGAGAATTGTAGGTTGGAGTGTTCAGAGACGCTACAGGGATATGACGCCGGAACCATCCGGTCCGTAGCCCATTGCACTACCCTCCAGACCACCCCATGTAATAAGTATTGTTGATATTTTAGAGAGCTGTAAGAAATATAAGCACGTACAAAAGAGTTGATCTTTTGGCCGAAGAAGACAACTGTGGTAAACACATTGCCTACGGCATTTAAGTTACCCTCAAACTAGGGTCATCATTGACCCTCGGCGTAGTAACTTCACAAGGTGGCAAATTCACTGAAATATCACGAATTACTCTTGCTTTAATGGTGCTGGATTTTGCTAGTAATTCCAGTCACATGATTGCTCAAGTGGAGCTTTTTTCCTTTTTTGTAACTGTAATAGTCTCTCAAAATTGTAATATACGGGCTCAATTCTATATTTGTCACGATGACTGGACCTCATATTTCCCCTGATTCAATTTCAGCGACTGATACGGTAGCTCACATCCTTAACAAATAACGAACATTTGGTTCAGGCTCTAGAAAAAAGGCTTTTGGCAGTTGCATGTTAGGTTGATTTTATCAGTAAATACATTTCAAGTGATTGTCGGAGGCATTCGTGGAACTTCCAGCGCTGTCATTACAAATTTCTCCAAACTTATATCGAGGCCATTAGCAGAGCGAGACGCCAGGGCTGGTGACTTCAGGCTGGCTTCCGGTACACTCGCTTGGATCATTTATACGCGTGAAAATATTTCCGTAGCTTGTAAGATTAGCGTGTAAAACAAAGACAAAAAATTAATGGAAATAAATGAAACTAGCTATATTTACACGAAAAAATGAATTTGAAACTCGAAAATGTAAAAGGACATTATAATTCGACCAAAAAATGATCAGATGCACCTTCAGCGTAAAACTGCAATCCTCATCATTCATAGTTCTCCTCCCTGGGCGAGTGCAAATCTTTCGGAGGTCACGTATTCGTTTCCAATGTTTAATCTGTCTTCTCTTTTTTGACGTCACGGCCAATCACAGAAAAGCATTAGGGTTGCGCGCTTCTTCTCGAGATACCAGAAACGTGGGTTGCGAAATAGAGTTTGGAATATCATCTATTGCATCATCGGCATACAATCCTAAGATTTTCGTCGGGAAATCCACTTGTGCATTCTAATGCCAACTCTCTGGCGCCACCGTCTTCATGTCCTTTTCGGCCATGATCTTAGGGTCTTTTAATTTAGATTATAATTGTAAAATACTGCTTAGGCGATGCAATTTACGCCTGTTCTTCTGCTCGGTTCTGGTCGTTTCTTTATTTATTTTCGTCTTGCCTTCTTAATCAGTCGGAGGATTCCGAGCCGGGCGTGACCGCTGTCGCGGCTTATGCTTCCACGCTCCGTGTACGCCTCTTGTCTCCTTGGTGACTCCAGTGTTTTGCTGTTCGACAGAGCTTGTTTACTTACTTTCGAAGTAAACAAGATTGTTATTTTCGTGGCTTTGTTCTGCGATCGCCGATTTTTTCTGGTGGAAGTCTTGATGCAACTTCTGTGTTCTTTGATCCTCCTCCTCTGTTTCGCCGACATACGTTTCGCCGCCCCCCCCAGCGTGGATGAAGTGCTGCTCCACTCTTTGGTGTTGCGTCTTGAGAATTCTCCCCGCTGTTTTACAAGCAATGCGGCTGGCTTCTTCCTCGATCGCTAACGGTCCGTTCTGGAGTTCGGCAACTTTCATTCAAATTCCTTCCCAGAGCCGAGTTGTGGCTCTCGATGTTTTTTTGGAGGCAGCAGCTGGATTTCCTCCTCAATGTAACGGTGGAAAGTATTTTTCAGGTCTTCAAGCTCCGTCGGTAGGTTTTCCTCATATGACACCATCTTTTCTTCACGAATCAGTGTTGATTCACCTGTTCTTTGTTGCGAGGGCCATTGATTGTCGGTTTGCGATGCCCCAGCGTTCCCTTGTCAGACGTCGACCTAAGCAGATTTTCCTCCTGCTCTATTTTAAATTTTATATTTCCATGTTGGTTGTTCATGCAGTTCAGGAACTCATTTCTCGACTTCAAGAAAGCTTTTGACAAGGTGTCTCATTGCAAACTAATTTTGAAATTAAAATCTTATGGGTTAGACAGTAACATTATATCATGGATTAATGATTTTCTGCATGATCGGGTTCAAAGGGTTGTTTTGGACGGTGTTTCCTCACCGGCAATTAAAGTCACTTCGGGTGTCCCACAAGTTAGTGTGATAGGTCCACTTCTATTCCTTTTGTACATAAATGATATCCAAAAGGTGGTAAAAAGTAAGCTTCGTCTATTTGCCGATGACGCAGTAGTATACAGGGAAATTTTATGCCCAAACGATAAGGAATATTTAAATATTGACCTACAAGCAATTGAAACTTGGTGTGATACATGGCAGTTAGAACTAAACTTTAAAAAATGTCTTGTAATGAATTTTTGGAAAAAGAATAGCTCTCCTCCTAGCACGTACAAAATAAGTAATAATGAATTAACAAACGTGGAATCCATTAAATATCTTGGAATAAGACTGACACATGATCTTTCCTGGGGTAAACATATACGTGAAATAATGGGTCAAGCTAATCGTAAACTGGGTTTCATCAAAAGAGTATTGGGTAAATGTGACGATCATGTACGATAAATCAGCTACTTTTCCCTTGTTAGACCTCATTTGGAATATGCTGCTAGTGTATGGGATCCCTATGAAATCGGTCTAAATGACGAATTTGAACGTGTGCAGCGAAGATCGGCAAGATTTGTCAAGGGCCGGTATGATAACCTTATTAGCGTAACCAGTCTATTAAATGAATTAAATTGGGAATCATTGTCAAATCGCTGGTTGAAATTTAGACTTAATCTCTTAAATAAATTCCAAGACCATATTTTCAGTGATGACGTTAAAAACATTTTGCTGACCCCAACTTGCTATGGTAGACTGGACCATAATCACAAAATTAGAGAAATAGATTGCCGAACTGACAGATTCAAAATGTCCTTTTTTCCCCGTACTATTAGGGATATGAATAACGGTAAATATATCCAGTACGAGTGTAGCAATGGATAACATTGGTAGCTGCATGTTGGTATGAGGACTTAAAGCTAATCCAACTAACAGCATGTTTTTGCATGTATGGTTTGCTATTTTAATTTTTAATTACAAATGCATGATATGTAGTGTATGTTTGGTGAGAGTTCACCCCCTGCCACACACCTTTATGGTGGCTTGCAGAGTACTATGTAGATGTAGATGAAGAGCGACAAAATTACCGCTTGACCAAATTACGTCAGTGTCGCATCGGTGGAAACACTTTGGTTTCAGGGGGCAGGGGGCGAAAGGGCTTTTTCTCCCCATGCACGGTGGAGGGCAGTGACATGATACTTCATGCAGCGTACCCTTAGTACACCCTTAGTAAGATTCCTCGCCTATAGCACGCTCCTCATTCCCTCCATTACACCCTTAGTAAGATTCCTCACCCCTACGCCCGCACACCTCTTTCATGGAAACAACGTGTTCCGCTACAGCGTTCCCAGGTCTGAACTATGATTTCCGTTTTATTGTACAAAACAAATCGTAATTTTTATCGTAGAGGATCGATCAAAAAAGTCCTGCAATCGTGTTGCAATGGAGAGCACGAACATATTGACACATTGTTTAAAACAATTATAGAGATTATAAAGTTGAAATTTATCTGCAATCGGTTTAGCTCAGCCTTATGACCACCCGTGGAAAGATGGGCCTCGCTTGAGGGCCTAGGGTCGCTCGCGAAGGGTCGCATTAAGCTCTAACCCTACATCTACATCTACACGATACCCTGCAAGCCACTGCGAGGGCGTGTGGCAGGGGGTTAAGATCACCAAGCATGCACTACTAACATGCAAACAAGCAACTATAGTGTCTCATGCAACTATATTGTTAGTATCTATAGTATTTAAGGGGTCTATTTATTTAAGTACACGCATCATGCACTACAGAATACTCTAAAATATTTCCCCTACCTATCCCTTTGCTATGCTGCGTATTCTGTTCTCTTATAGTACGGGGAAAATGCCATTTTTAATTTATCTGTACGACAATCTATCCGTCTAATCTTAGTTATCTGGTCGAATCTAGCATAATACGCTGGTTTTTTAATATGTGCCTAACATCTTCAGTAAAGCTATCCGATAGAAATTTCTCTAATAGATTTAATCTGTACCTTAACCTACGCTCTAATAATGACTCCTACCCTAATTCTTTTATTAATTCTGAAACGCTACTCAACCTATCGTAACACCTTTTAACGAACCTAGCTCCTTTACGCTGCACACTGTCTAGTTCTCTGATCAAACCTAATTCATCAGAATCCCATACACTGGCTGCATATTCAAGGTGGGGCCTAACTAGTGAAAAGTAACATCGCTGCTCTTTTGTAGAGATGGGTCCAATAGCAAATTTCTCGAACTCGAATATTGAATTCGAATATTAAATCATAGCTCAAATGTATCGAATATCTGGAATACTAGAATTGCACATCATATATTAAATATTCTACTAATGTATTTGATGTCTGCATAAGTAAAATGGTATTATTATTATTAGAATTCTACCGGTGAAGGTAGGTTTAAATGGACATTAAATGCTTCCCACGACCACTGCATTTCACACCATGTCCCTCTTCAGCCCCTCCTGCCACCCCATCATTCCATCCGAGCTACCCCTGTTCTTCTCCTCCCTCTTCCCCGCTTCGTTCTTCCCTCAATCACCCCCTTCAAAACACCATCCCCTTTTATTACCTTTTCCATCCACACCTTCTGCCTTCTCCTCATTTCATCTTTCAAATTTCTTCCCTCTCCTATAAAATCGCCTATCACTTCATCGTTCGTCTTCCTTTCGACCCACTTTACTTTCTCCATCCTTCTCCACGCCCACATCTCAAAAGTCCTATTACTTTCGTTTTATTCTGGTTTATCTTCATCCCGTATCTTTCGCACCGTCCCTGCAATGCATCCAGCATTTTTTGAAAGCCACGGGCTGACTGGCTGACTAGCGCTTGGTCATCCGCAAACCTCACTGATTTCATCAATTTCCCCCGACCTTTACTCCAGCCTCCAGCTCATCCCAAGCCTCTCTCACCATTTCCTCCGAGTATATGTTGAAAAGTACCGGCGATAACGGACACCCCTGCCTAACTTTCCTCCCTATTGTGGCCCAATCCGATTCTCCATCGGCTACTCTTACTTGCGCCTTCGCGCCATGTATAAATCCCGGATCAGTCTCCTGTCTCTCCAGTCTACTCCTATCTTCCGCAATATTTCCATTAACTTGTCCCACCTCACTCTGTCGAACGTCTTTTCTAAATTAACAAAGCACCCGAATACATCCTGATTGTATTCTAGATTCCTTTCCACTAGTCTTCTCATCACTGCAATCGCATCCCAAGTGTCCCTCCCCTTCCGAAATCCAAACTGATCCTCACCTAGAATTTCGTTTGCTCTCTTTTCCATTCTTCTGTTGATGATTCTAAGCACTACCTTTGCCGCATGAGAAATCAACCTTATCATTCTATAGTCTTGACATTCTTTTGTCACCCTCTTTTTCGGTATAGGTATCAGCACGGTTTTTACAAAATTCTCCTGCCAAGCCCCTTCCTCGTATTTTCTACAAACGAGTCCATAAAATCTGTCCCTTCCCCCTCTTCCTAGGTTTTTCAGAAGCTCAGCTGGGATGTTATCTACCCCCACTGCTTTACCTGCCTTCCTGTCTCGCAGTGCTTTCTCTATCTCGCTATCCAGTATTTCGGGGCCCACATCATTCTGATCTACGTCCTTTTCCTCTTCTATGTCCAAGTTCCTAGGCCTGTTTTCCCTATCATACAGTTCCTCGAAATATTCCCTCCAACGACGCCGAATCTCCTCTGCCTCCACTGCTAAATTTCCCCTTCTGTCTTTGATGCACGGGACCGTTTTCCATTTCATGATTCCCGAGAAAATTCTAACCTTTGAGTACAGACTGCGTATTTCTCCTTCTCTCTGGAGTCTCTCCAGCTCCTCGCATTGCCGACTCCACCACTTTTCTCTTGCTCTCTTTGTTTCTCTCCTAAGCCTGTTGTTAATCTCCTTATAAAGCCTTTTGCCTAGCTCTGTATTTACATTTTTCCATTTCCATCTTTCCTCGATCCTTTCCATCATTTCCGCTGTTACCCATGGTTTCTTGATCCTCCTAGCGTCTACTCTTCCTATTGTTTTCTCAGCAGCTACTTTTATGCCCTTCTTTATCATTTCCCATCCTTCATCTATTGTTACTCTTCCCTCATGCATCTATCCACAATCTCCTGGTATTCCCTCCTCTTCCCTCCAATCAGTGCTCCTACATCCCACTTTTTTATTTTCCTTCCTACTTTCGACCTTTTTAGTCTCATCTCACATTTCATCACCACAAAATTATGGTCGGAGTCGGCATCTGCACCTGGGAAATTATGCGAATTCTTTACGCTGTCCCTGAATCTTTGTTCAAATATGATATGGTCTTGTTGGTACCTTCCGGTATCCCCCGGCATTTTCCATGTGTACCTACACCTAGGGTGGTGTTTAAACCACGTGTTTGTAATCACTAAATTATTCCTCCTACAGAACTCCACTGCTTTCTCGCCCCGGTCATTTTTTACACCCAGACCACACTCTCCTACTTCACTTCCGTCCCTCCCTTCCCCTACTACAGCGTTCCAATCTCCCATAACTATTAGGTTCTTCCTGCCCTTTACTTTCCCGATAAATTCTTCCAACTGGTCATATACTTCGTCTACTTCCTCTTCTCTATGTCCCCCTGTTGGCATGTAAACCTATACTACGACTATTTTCGCCGGTATCGCTTTGATTTCGATAGCCAGTATTCTATCGCTTACCTGTTCCACATTCAATACCCTTATTCCTAATGTTGCAATCAATGAAACTAAGGGAACCTCTACAACAGCTGGCCTTCCAGAAGGCTGTGAAAAAAAATAGAAGAGGATTTGACGGTGAAATCAGTAGAAAAGAGATGGGAGAAAATCAAAATCGGGCTACAGGAAGCAGCAAAAGAAGTTCTGGGGAGAAGAAAAGTTGTCAAGAAGAAGCCATGGATATCATAAGAAGTCTTAGAATTGATTGAAGAGAGAAGAAAATATAAAAATGTGGAAACTGAAGAAGGGCAACTTGGCTACAAAAGAATCAGGAATGAAATAAACCGTAAAGCGAGAAAAGCAAGAGAAATGTGGATGAAGGATCTATGCGAAGATGTGCAAAGCAACCTCGCAAATGGAAATGTGGAAGTTGCCTACAGGTTGGTGAGAAATCACTTCAAGGAACGGGCTGCAAGATGTAACAGCATCAGGGACAAGAATGGAGAACTCTTAATTGAACATGAGGATAAAGTGAAGAGATGGAGGGAATGCTTGGAAGAGTTGAACAATGGAAGCCATCTTAGAGCGGAAGTAATCAAAGAGGAAACTGAAGTCGATAAGGACGAGTTGGGAGCCCCAATCTAAAGATCAGAATTTGATGCAGCTGTAAGGGATCTGAGGATAAATAAGGCTTTAGGAATAGATGACATTCCTGTCGAACTAATAAATAACACCGGAGAGAAGACATTTACTCAGCTGCACAAAACCATATGCGATATGTACTCAACAGGAGAGATGCCCTCGGACTTTGAGAAGAACATCATCATTCCTTTTGCCAATAAGAAGAGAACTGTGAACATTTAAGGACCATAAGCCTGACTACACATGCCTCGAAGATATTGACACGGATATTCTATAGAAGAATAGAGCGAAAAGCGGAGGAGTTCCTGGATGAGGACCAATTCGGGTTCAGAAGAAACAAGGGCACAAGAGAAGCGATTTTGGTCCTCAGGCTAATTATAGATAAGAGAATAGAGGAGAATCTATCGACTTTTGTTGCGTTTGTAGAAATGGAGAAGGCATTTGACAACATGGATTGGAATATGAGGTTAAAGGTTCTGAAAGAAATTGGAGTATCTTTAAATGACCGAAGAGTTATCCACAGCTGGTATAGACACCAGGTGGCCATAATGAAATCAGGACCCAGCAGTACAGAAGCAAGCATAAAGAAAGGAGTTAGGCAAGGATGTGCACTGTCTCCCGTATTGTTCAATGTCTACATCGAGAAGGCCATCCAAGAAGTCAAAGAAAAGTCTCCGGGAGTGAATATCCACGGGGAGAAAATCAGCATGCTACGATTCGCCGATGACATAGCAGTTATGGCAGAAACAGAAGGAGATTTAAAGGAGACACTAGGAAATACGGAAAGAACGATGACCAGATATAATCTGAAAATCAATAAAAAGAAAACTCAAGTATTGGTATGCAGTAGGAGAAAGGAAGCCAGGACCAATGTTAAACTAGGAAAACGAAAAACCGAGGATGTGGAAGAGTTCTGCTACCTGGGAAGCCGAGTAACCAGCGATGGACGAAGTAAAAGAGAAATTGCCAGTAGAATTGCCCAAGCGAAAAGGGCATTTTACCAGAAGAACATTCTACTTACAGCTGCAAATACAAGCGTGGAAGTAAGGAAATATTTTATTAGAACATACATCTGGAGCATTCTACTATATGGCAGCGAAGCATGGACAATAACAGCAGCGGAGAAGAAAAGGGTGGAAGCATTTGGAATGTGGTGCTATCGAAGAATGATGAAGATAAGATGGATCGATCGAGTGACAAATGAAGAAGTGTTGAGAAGAGTGGGAGAGAACAGATGTCTACTGGAAACATTAAAAAGAAGACGGGACAACTTAATGGGCCACATCGTGAGACACGATGGCTTGATGGAGACAATCGTCGAAGGAAAAGTGAACGGGTAGCATGGAAGAGGCAGGCCTCGTATGAGGTATATGGAGCAAGTTGTGAAGGATGTAAAAGAGAGGAGCTACGTCAATATGAAGAGGTTGGCCGAAAGAAGAATCGAGTGGAGGTCTGCGTCGCTAAGCAACCTTAGGATTGTTGACCGATGCTGATGATGGATACTTTCTTTGAACCACTTACAGTGTAGTAACTGTAAGGATACGTTTTTAATCCCCCTTTTGGAGTACGTAATGGAAGAGCAAGGCCATAAGTCTGCCGTCCATTCCCTTAAAAATTTTAAGGTTGAAATGTACACAAACGATCTTGACAAAGTTAACTTGCTGAATTCATTCTTTCAAACAGTTTTTAACCCACCTTCCGGAAATTCAACTGTCGTGTTACCTGATCTCTTTCAGCGGCTGACTCAACCAAATAAAATTTCCCTCAATAGTATTGAAAAGTGAAAGATATAAGATATAGAGCCCCAATAAATCTCCTTGCCCTGATCAAATTCCCTCCCGCGTATATAGAGAGTTAGCTTCCGAAATTTCTCCCTACCTTGAAATAGTATTTAATAAATCCCTGACCGTACACGTCGTACCGATGGACTGGAAAGCAGCCGATGTAACACCCATTTTTAAAAGTGGTGATAGGGAGCAGCCATCTAACTACAGACCTATATCCCTCTCATCCATTTCATGCAAGATCCTAGAACATATAATTGTCAGTTCAGTCATGGGGCATCCAGGTAGCCAGAATGTATTGTCCATTGTTCAGCATGGCTTCCGGATGTTGTAACGGTGGTACACATCTACATCTAAATCTACAGAATACCCTGCAAGCCATCATAAAGGTGTGTAGCAGGGGGTTAATTCTCACCAAATATGCACTACGTATCATGCATTTAGAAGGATTAGTTGTTCGGGCCGGAACAGACCTATTCTCCTTTTATCTTTCCATTCTTTTCAGTCTTTAAATTTCCCTCTCTTTCTCTCCCTTTTTTTCCCGCCTGCATTGGTTGTAGTATATCTTTTGTTTTGTGCGCGTAGAGGGCGCTTTATAAGTTTCAAGGACAAGAGTCCTAGGAAGAAGGGGATTCTCTCGCCGAAGTTCAGGCGAGAAGGTACTCGTATCAGTTCCTTGGTTTTTTTCGTCGGAAGTTGAGACGCGAAGGACATCCAACCAACGGGGTCAGCGGAGCCAAAGGTAAGGCGGGATTCCCCTTCTTCTTTCCTTCCCACTCCTTCATTCCTTCCCCTTTTCTATTTCTTTTCATTTCCCATCTGGTTTCCTGTCCCTCGTTATTTTGATTTCTTTTTGTCTGCAAACGTGAGGCTAGCACCCTGCATCACCACCAGCCTCTCGGGCGGGACAAAACGGACGCGTGACGCGACATTTTTTGGTGCAGAAACTCGGGAATTTTGGAAATCGTTAAGCTTTATTTTATTTTATTTCAATATCGTTCAATGCAATCAAGCCAGAAAGTGAAATAACTACGAGGCAGAATTTCGAATCGCGTCTTTTGCGATTCAAACGGGACCAGTCCAAGGATACCCTTTCGGTCGCGTATGATTCAGCACGTGAATTGAGCGGGGCGTGTCAGGGAACGTCCTAACTATAGGATATATTTTCGGCCAGGTGTTCTAGTTTAAAGGAGGTTCACCGTAGTTTCATGGATGAAAACCTAGCAATCTTTGAACACTGCAATAATTGCAATCGTACGTACGTGCATATGATAGATTCCGTACTGGCAAAGGAGTCCGAGGATAAGTATTATTTTATCTTGTCTGTTTTTGAAGGATTGACATCGTCCATGAGTGATGTGGACGGGGAAGCCAGTTCCCCTGTGCCTTTTCAAGGAGGTAGACTCCCAGCCATTGGCGTTGCGAAGTTTTCAAAGTTGTTTTCTGAATGGCCTGCCTCTCGTGATATATTTAAATCGGTGATACATTACCGGAATGATATATCCGCAATTGGAAAGTTTTCCTATCTCAATTCTTCTCTCCAAGGGAAGGCATTGGCGATAATTGCCTCTGTTCCATTTGGCGAAGCGCACTATCCATCAGCCTGGAGAGAATTAAACGATTTTTATGATAATCCTCGCATTCTTGAGTTTTCTTTTTTGGATAAGATGTTGTCGTTTCCGGAAATTCCTAATAATCAGGCAGAGTTACAACAAGTCGTGACAACATTTGCGGAAATGCATGCAGCCTTAGGGACCTTGAACATTCCAGATTCGGGAGAATTTATTTTCATCCGCTTGGCCGCTCGAGTTTTGAATGCAGAGACATTATCCAAATTCGAAGGAAAGCTAAGTGGAAACACATTTCCTTCGGTAACGGATCTAATTAATTTTATTAAAGAAACAAATTAAAATTATGCAAACATCAAGTGGGACGGTCCCTAGATCTACCCCTTCTAGTTCGCGAGGTAAATCTAAATTTTCACTGCCAGTCTCAGTCAACGAAGCATCTTCAAGGGTGTATGATATCCCAGAAAAACGTGGCATTTGTCCGTTGTGTTCTTCTTGGCATCCTTCATTTAAATGCCCTCGTTATATTGAAATGGATTACCATCAACGTTCAACATTCGTGCGTTCAAAAAGGCAATGCCTCAATTGTTTAAGGCCTGGGCATTGGGCCCCGAAATGTCAAGTAAGAGGTGTCAAAGATGTAAGCGTCGTTACATAATTCTTCCGAGGCCGGGAACTCAGTCGGATCGAAGGACGCAGGAAAGGTTCCCAACGGATTACGGGACGGTAATCAGGAGGGTACTTCTTCGTCAAAACCATCTACTACCTCACCCTTACCCCCTGTAATTATTACGTCATGCACTCAAAGTGATCGGCAGCATACAACAATTCTAGGCACAGCGGTAGCCTTGATTCAGGCGGGTAATGGGGCCTGGGAACGCATTAGAATTCTAGTATATCCTGGGTCCCAATTATCGCCTCCTCGGCTGTAAGGAGACTGTCCTTAACCGTATCTGCCTACGAGCTATTTGGATTAGCTCATGTTCCACTGCAACCACCCAACGGTCAGGTTTTATGCTCTCTGTCACCAAGACATGCGTCAACCCCAGTACTACTCACTACGAAGTCGGTTGTAGTATCCGAGGTCGTAAATAGACTTCCTACAGTTCCGCTCCCGCACTATACTTTCAAAACATTTTCTTATTTGCGTCTCGCAGATCCCGAGTTCGATAGGCCAGCTCCCGTGGAAATGCTATTGGGTATGGGTTTATTTCCTAGGATTCTTCTTGGTAGGCGGAAATCATTGTCTAACGCAAATGTGATAGCTATGAATTCTGTTTTCGGTTGGATTATAATGGGAAGTTGTCGAACCATCGCCCCCAGCCTCCTCCTCATGTTATCTCGTTGGCTATTTGTAAGAGGGAGACGCTTCAGTTAAAAAGGTTTTGGGAGGTGGAAGAAGTAAAGCTCGAAATTCGACCGAGACCCGAAGACTTGCAACGCGAAGTGGGGTTTCAAAATACAAATCGTCGTACACCAGACGGTATAGTCTGTATTTTATATCTTGGCAGTGACGTCACGCCGCTGAGTTGTCAGATTGTTTTGGATGCTCTCTACTTCGTTTTCTCTAGCACAGTTTGATGAACAATTGACTAACGTTTTCCGGTGTATAATCAAAGTTTTTCTTTGATTAAATATTCTACCAGCATATTTTTTTGGAATTGAAGTTATTTTCCGTTAGTTTTCCGGGAATTCTTTGTCAGGAATTCAAGGCATCCTCAATCTCTTACTTATCAGAGCGTATTCGCCACGAGTTGTGCAAGTGATCTCTCATGGGACTTCGGAGTCAGCATACCTCACAAAAAAGTTTAATTTCAGTGAATCAAGCCAAAAAGTGTCATGCATTTAATTCATTAGGGATGAGTGAGTTACACCGAGGTACTTTGTAACCTTGGCAGTGACTGTGATTGCGTGAAGTTCGTACAAATATTGCTAAATGTTAGCTCTGCTCTCGTGTGGAGTGTACTTTGTTTTTATCTAAGTTTTCTGCGGAGTTCAGCATTTGTGAGCAATAATTTGTGTGTTATAGTCATATTTAATACCTCCGCTGTTTAATTCGAGTGGTTAGTGATGTTAAAATTAGAATTTTTCTATTTCCATGTGTAAAGCAGACGCATGGACTCGTGACGTGCTCTCACATTTTTCTGTTTTCCTCTGACAAAGGCCTCGGAACATAACAAATAAGGTGTAATAAAGGTTATTGATGTTGATTTAATGTGGGAAAAATGGTAGGAAGTGATTTGTTGGGATTTAGCGTGAAGAACTGTAATATTTGTTTCGGTGTCGTACGAATTCGTGCTAGGCGTGACGACAGGTATATCTCTGATATTAATGAGCTGCTGATGCAGCTAAAGTTACAAAGATAGTGTGATAAGTCTTCGTGCACAGCATTATAAGTGAAATATCATAAACCATGGTGTTATCCGTGAGATAAGTACTGTTGGAAAAACATTTACCGTGTCAATCAAATTCTCATTGTTGTAATGATGTAAATGTTTTGGTGATTTTGTGGTATTTCATTTATTTTTCGAAATAAAGTTTCGAAGTCAGTGTCATTAGTAAAGTTTTAAGCCATATGATAAGAAATGAGTAGTTTATATGTGGTTGATGTCCATGATGAATAGAATGCCTTGAGTGTCAACGTGATTTTCTGAGAAATAACTGTGTTGATACAATGTAGAAGCCTTGACTTTAGTTCAGCGTAGAATGTCTGAGCAAATCAATTTAACATGTAGAATCAGCTTGGTGAGTGAGGGAATCATTACAAGATGCATAGACTAATGCAAACTAAAGAGAAGGATGTAGGTGCACCAAGATTTATCGTTATGGTTTAACACATTTATTTCAGTATATTTGACGATTTTTAATGTCTTGGGCAAGTTATCAGATTCATAGGGAACAAAGTTTGAACTCAGTGTTAGTGTGTTTTTCAGTGTTAACTTCCTCAAGCCAGTTTTTCAATGCCAATAAACTTGTCACAGGGAGTCTCGTAGGATAAGATCTTTGATCTGCTTGCTTTCCTCAGTAAGCTTGCTCTCGCTTCTGCATGTGCAACACCATTTGTAAGGAGAGACAGTGGCTTTATTCATATAGCAAGAGGGAATAGTCAGGGAGAGGGTTGAGGTTGTTGTAATAAGAGTACATAGTTGAGTATTTGGTAAGAATTACTTCAAGGCGTGGGACAATTACGTTATTGTTTACCGTTGTCTTTAAAATTTTCTGCTGTAAACCTTGAATAATACATTAAAGTGCCATGGAAAATAATTCCCTTTCAAACGACTTGAAGTTCCCGCAGGGTAATTCGCTGTAGCGACAGTAAATTGTTTTGTACCTCGTAAGTTGGCAAAAAAACTTGGCAACGTGTGTGATTTTTAGCTTCTCTCATTGGGGGAAAATCGACATGTCGTCATCAATTTCGATGGAGTCACTGCCATCTAAGGCCGCACAGACTTTAGATATGAAGTTGTGTTGCCGTTAAAGGCATATCCTCCCACTTTGGGGGATTCTCACGGCCATGCTGTTACGCGATGGATGAATACGGAGCGCGAGGAACTCCCGTTTCAAGGGGGAGTATCATAACTTCATGAAAGAATACGAATCGCTGGGACATATGTCCAGGTCCCGGATCGTATTATCTGCCCCATCATGCCGTGTTCAAGGCTGCTTCTCAGGGCGGTCAAATACGGGTTGTTTTCGATGACTCAGCGAAGACATCACTCGGGAATTCACTGAATGATGTACTAGAGACCGGTCCCGAACTTAAAAAGGACATTTTTGATATTTTAATCGGATTTAGGACACACGAGGTCGCGTTTATTGCCGATATTTCCAAAATGTATCGACAAATGTTGATGCATCCCGACCATTGTCCGTATCGACACGTTGTCTTCCGAGGAGATCCATCGTCTTCGTTGGTAGATTATCAATTAAAGACGGTGACCTATGGAGTTGTTTCTTCGCCTTTTCTAGCAATTAGAACTTTACATCAGCTCGCTAGTGATGAAGGAAACAATGTCCCTTTAGCCTCACGGGTGCTCCTGCATGACACGTATGTGGATGACATCGTCACGGGAGCGAGATCGGTTCGGGATGCGCCAGATTTGCAAACCCAATTGATTTCCTTGCTGTTATCGGGAGGTTTTTCTCTAGGAAAATGGGCAAGCAATGCTCCAGAATTACTAATTAATATTCCCGAGGAGAAACGGGTAGCAATTTTGAATTTTGATTCGGACGGTGTTTGCCTTTTAAAGGTTTTGGGAATGTACTGGTCACCCGATGCATTTTCCTACCACGTCAATTTTGATGCAGTGGTAAATTCAAAGAGAAAGCTGTTATCGAACATTGCAAGAATTTTTGACCCTCTTGGGGCCTTGTCTCCCATAACATTATGGGCTAAAGCTTTGATGCTATCGCTATGGAATGATTCCCTTCCAGAAGGCATTAGGACTCAATGGTGTAATTTTGTCTCTCAGAGTCATTTACTGCAACAGATAAAGATTCCTCGTTATATATTTCCACAGTCTCCTTCAAAGGCGCAACTGATCGGATTCTGTGATGCTTCGGAGCGCGGCTAGGGTGCGGTTGTGTATGTTAGAACGATCGCAGAATCAGAAATTAATGTTCATCCAGTTGCGGCTAAAAGTAAAATAGCTCCACTGAAACCCTTACCTATCCCAAGACTTGAACTGTTGGCAGCAGATTTACTATCTAAACTCTCAAGCCGTTTGTCATCGTTGTTGGACAAAAGGCTTGAGATCCTAAAAATATATGCTTGGACCGATTCTCAGATCGTGTTGGCATGGTTGCGAATGACTCCTCATTCGTTAAAGCTCTTTGTTGCTAACAGAATCACCAACATTACGGCTTCAATACCTAGTTCTTCGTGGAGACACATTAAATCATCCAACAATCCAGCAGATTGTGTTTCGAAAGGAATGATGCCTCATCAGTTACTGTTATGTGATTTATATTGGTCAGGTCCAGAATCTCTAAGGAAAGGATGAATCAAAGTGGCCCTCTATACCTTTGGAAAGGAGACATGCGAATAATCTGCCGGAGGTGAAGATTCAGGAGCAATGGGCAGGGGCCATCCAAGATGAAAAAGGATGTTCGTGTCATTGGATGAAGGCATATTCATGCTACATAAAATTAATACGAACAGTTTTATTTGTACGGAGATTTATTTCTGGTTGTGAGGGTATGTAGCGACCACCTTATCTTCTAATTTTGGAATCTGAATGGAGTGCATCTCTTAAATAAAAGTGGTTCAGAAATGTCATTTTAAGTTTAACCACTTTCCACTCGATGGAGATTAATAGAACAGGTGCATTTACATTTCTGGCGCCGCCGGTGGTGGTCTTCTGAATACCTCCATACTTTGCAGCAACGTGCAAAATGGACTAATGATACTTCGAGAATCAATGTTGGAGATCTTATCCGTGACTCTAACCTTCCTCCGTCGTTATGGAGGATGGGAAGAAGCAATAGAGGTTTTCCCGATTCAACGGGTGTGATTCGGGCAGTGGAATTCACTACTTCCTCAGGCACATTAGTTCGGCCTGTAGCGAAGTTGGTACCTATTCCAACTTCAGAACAGTAATTTAATTTTGTGTATCTGTCCCCAAATTATTTATTGTTTTTGTTTTGCTATTATTCTCTCTCTCTCCTATCGATTAACCCTAACCATGGTCCACCCTTAGTTCCTGTAGAGAAGTCTCTCTGATGGACCTCTGAGTGTGTAGAAGTAGAACCTAAATTCCTTTTCTCGAGTGACTGCGCGATAGGGCTGGGGACAGGACTTAATTATTCTTTAAATTTTATATGAATTTCTTAGAAATTCAGGTGGGCGGTATGATCGGGCCGGAACAGACCTATTCTCCTTTTATTTTCCCATCCTTTTCAGTCTTTAAATTTCCCTCTCTTTCTCTCCCCTTTTTTCCCGCCTGCATTGGTTTTAGTATATCTTTTGTTTTGTGCGCGTAGAGGGCGCTTTATAAGTTTCAAGGACAAGAGTCCTAGGAAGAAGGGGATTCTCTCGCCGAAGTTCAGGCGAGAAGGAACTCGTATCAGTTCCTTGGTTTTTTTCGTCGGAAGTTCAGACGCGAAGGACATCCAACCAACGGGGTCAGCGGAGCCAAAGGTAAGGCGGGATTCCTCTTCTTCTTTCCTTCCCACTCCTTCATTTCTTCCCCTTTTCTATTTCTTTTCATTTCCCATCTGGTTTCCTCTCCCTCGTCTTTTTCATTTCTTTTCGTCTGCAAACGTGAGGCTAGTACCGGCCCCCTGCATCACAACCAGCCTTTAGGTCGGGACAAAACGGCCCCGTGACGTGACATTAGTATTAATAATATATTAATCTAAACTTCACTATTCAAAAACATAAAAATAGCAAACTAAGCATGCGAAAACGTGCTGTTAGTTGGGTTACCTTCAAGTCCTTATACCAGCATGCAACTACCTATGCGATGGATTGATTCACTCGTATTGGACATATTTACCGCTATTCATATCCCTAATTGTACGAGGAAAAAAGAACATTTTTAATCTTTCAGTTCGGCAATCAATTTCTCTAATTTTATGATCATGGTCCAGTCTACCATAGTAAGTTGGGGTTCGCAAAATATTTTTAACGTCATCACTAAAAATATTACCTTGGAATTTATTTAAGAGATTAAGTCTAAATTTCAACCTGCGATCTGACAATGATTCCCAAATTAATTCATTAGATAGACTGGTTACACTAATGTAATTATCGTTAAAATTTACAAGTCTTTCCGATATTCGCTGCACACGTTCAAGTTCGTTATTTAGACCTATTTCGTAGGGATCCCATACACTGGCAGCATATTCCAAATGAGGTCTAACAAGGGAAATACATGATCGTCACATTTACCCAATACTCTTTTGATGAATGCCAGTCTACGATTAGCTCGACCTATTATTTCACGCATGTGTTTACCCCAGGAAAGATCATGTGTCAGTCATATTCCAAGATATTTAATGGATTCCACGTTTGTTAATTCATTACTTATTTTGTACGCGTTAGGAGGAGAACAATTCTTTTTCCAAACATTCATTACTTTATATAAAGTCGAAAGACGAAGCTCCAATTTTGTGAAAGGATACCATTGCGGCTTATACTTTATATTTTATTAAATTTATTTCTATATTTTATATACTTCATATTTTTTTAAATTTATTTCTAACTGCCATGTATCACACATTTTTCGATTGCTTGCAAGTCATCATTTCAATATTCTTTATCATTTAGGCATCGAATTTCCCTGTACACTACTATGTCATCGACGAGTCAAATAGACGAAGCTTACTTTTTACCACCTTTTTGATATCATTTATGTACAGAAGGAACAGGAGTGGACCTAGCACACTACCTTGTGGGACACCCGAAGTGACTTCAATTGCCGGGGAGGTAACACCGTCCAAAACAACCCTTTGAACCCGATTATGTAGGAAATCATGATATTATATTACTGTCTAACCCCTATTATTTTAATTTCAAAATTGGTTTGCAATGAGACACATTTCGAAATCTTTCTTGAAATCGAGACATATTACATCCACTGGAATATTATTTTCGCCAGAAACTAAAATATCGTGTGAATGGAGAGCAAGTTGAGTTTCTTATGATCCGGAAACCATGCTGGACAATGGACAATAAATCCTGGATATCTGGGTGCCCCATGATTGAAATGACAATTATATGTTCTAGGACCTTGCATGAAATGGATGAGAGGGATATAGGTCGGTAGTTAGATGGCTGCTCCCTATCACCACTTTTAAAAATGGGTGTTACATCGGCTGCTTTCCAGTCCATCGGTACGACGTGTACGGTCAGGGATTTATTCAATACTATTTCGAGGTAGGGTGAAATTTCGGAGGCTAACTCTCTATACACGCGGGAGGGAATTTGATCAGGGCCAGGAGATTTGTAGGGGCTTATATCTTTAAGTAACTTTTCATTACCATTACAGGAAATGTCAATTGGTAGCACCAACCGCTGAAAGAGGTCAGGTAACACGACAGTTGAATTTCCGGAAGGTGGGTTAAAAACGGTTTGAAAGAATGAATTCAGCAAGTTAACTTTGTCAAGAGTGTTTGTGTACATTTCAACCTTATCATTTTTAAGTGAATGGACGGCAGAATTATGGCCTTGCACTTCCATTACGTACTCAAAATGGGGGATTAAAAACGTATCCGTATAGTTACTACACTGTAAGTGGTTCAAAGAAAGTATCCGTCATCATCATCGGTCAACATTCCTAAGGTTGCTTAGCGACGCAGACCTCCACTCGATTCTTCTATCGGCCAACCTCTTCATATTGACGTAGCTCCTCTCTTTTACATCCTTCACAACTTGCTTCATATACATTATGCGAGGCCTGCCTTTTCCATTCCTCCCGTTCACTTTTCCCTCGACGATTGTCTTCATCAGGCCATCGTATCTCAAGAAATGGTCTTCTTTTTAAGGTTTTCAGTAGTCATCTCTTCTCTCTCACTCTTCTTAACACTTCTTCGTTTGTCGCTCAATCGATCCATTTTATCTTTATAATTCTTCGGTGGCACCACATTTCAAATGCCTCCAGCAATTTATTAAATACTATTTCAAGGTAGGGAGAAATTTCGGAAGCTTACTCTCCCTAAACGCGGGAGGGAATTTGATCAGGGCCAGGAGATTTGTTCGGGCCTTACATCTTATATCTTTAACTTTTCAATACCATTGAGGGAAATTTTATTTGGTTCAGTCAGCCACTGAAAGAGGTCAGGGTAACATGACAGTTGAATCGCCGGAAGGTGGGTTAAAAACTGTTTGGAAAAAGGAATTCAGCAAGTTAACTTTGTCAAGAGTGTTTGTGGTCATTTCACCCTAATCATTTTTAAGTGAATGGACGGCAGACTTATAGCCTTGCACTTCCCGTACGTACGACCAGACGACTTTTGGATTTTCCTTCAATTGCTCCCCAAGTCTTTTTCTTTTGAACTTTTCAAATGCATTACGAGGACGTATATCTGCAGTGGATTTTGAAATTTTATAGTTTTCAATTATTACATTACGCTCATCAATGGGCATATATTTACTAATTCTTTTCATTTTAGCATGACATATTCGCTGCCGTCTCAGGGATTTTCTCACTTCGGCATTGTACCACCTAGGTTCAGTGCTTTCTTTTTTAAATTTACTAGGGATATATCTATTGATCCCAGAGCGCATGATATTAATGAACGACTTCCATGAACCGTTCGTACGTAGGTACGTGGAAGACTTTTTGAAATCCGATGAGGAATCTCTTAAATGAATTTTAAAGCTAGGAAAGTCAGCTCTTTTAAAAATATCTTTCTTTTTTGTTTAAAATTTTAATCTAATGTCAGAGAGAATTTTGCAGTTACAACTTTGTGGTCACTGATTCCATCAACGGTGTCAATCACTTGTTGTGGGACGTTGGTTGCCAAAAATCAAGAATGTTATCCCCTCTAACAATAAGTTGTGCGGTAGCTAATTGTTGCAGGGAGTTGTTTGAGAATACATCTAATAGTCTCTCACAGATGTGCTTGTCCCTTCCTCCAGCTTTCAAGTAGTAATTTATCCAGTCTGTTGATGGTGCATTGAAATCTCCGCCTATTATTATGTTACGCTCACTGTTACGGGACGTTAATTAGAATTAAATTAAAATAACTGAATTTAATTTAATTAATTAAAAAGGCGATCGATCTGCCTTCCCAGACACCTTACTCACAATTTGTTTGAACCAAAATTACTTCACATTCAATAATACCTTTTATACCCTGACGGATGGCCTAGCAATGGGATCGCCTATCTCTCCCTTGCTGGCCGAAATTTTTATGGACCGTTTTGAACACAATTTGTTTTCCTCCGGGAATAAGTTTTTAAATTGTATTTTATACACAGATACGTGGACGATGTTTTAGTACTGTGGACCGGCACAGATCGCCAATTAGACATGTTTACTTCACTTCTGAATAAGCTCCACGAAAATATTTCCTTCTGCCGCGAAAAAGAGTGCAATCGGCATCTAAATTATCTCGGTCTCTCCATATCAATTAAGAACAGACAACACAAATTTTCCGTAAACCCACGTACACCGACCATGTCACTCCGGCCGATTCAAGGCATTGGTGTCCACGGAAGATAATGGCATTCCATTCGCTAATTCACCGTCTATTTAACGTACCGTTGTCAAAAGACGACTTCAATAAGGAAGTCAATGTAATAAAACAGATTGCTAGAAATAACATTTACACAAATAGATTAATAGATAAATTAATTTCTAATAAGTAAAAGAAACTGGCACTCGAATCAATATTCTCCACAAAGTTTTCAGAAAGTGACAAAAAACGGTGTTCTTTAAGATATCTAGGTGACATTACGAACAGATTGGCCAAAATATTTCCTAAAGAAATTTATAATACCTCGTATAGGACCCCGGCTACACTTAAAACTTTATTTGGGAAGTGCAAAGATCCAGTGGACTCCGAAGAGAGAAGTGGTGTGTATGCACTACGGTGTGGTGATTGTGATGCAGTGTATGTGGGTCAAACGGCCAGGAATTTCGACATTAGGAGTATAGAACATTTGAATGCTTTTAAAACATAACAACGAAGAAGATCTTTTAGACTGTCACAATCGTAGTGATTTTACTGTTGACATTTTACATAGTTCGAATAACAGACGGGAGTTGAATTCTCTTGAGCAACTTGAGATATTGAAAGCATTGAATGACACGAAGGTTTCGGTTATAAACAGAATATTTGTCCTCCTCGCCTATCCTCGACACAGTCGCTGCCTACTCTCCCCCATTCTACCCAAGGTCTAGCACTAGCCCTGCAAAGCACCGCTTGTCTCTCTCCACCACAATGCACTCCGAGTCTGCCTCCTAATTACCTCCCACCCTCTTCTCATCAACACACCAGTCCAGTTTGTGGTTTATATAAAGGGGTCTCCGCCCTGTGACTTCACCTGATGATGGTGCTTAGCGCCGAAACCTGGGTCGTGAGTTTGCAATTTTATTGTGGTTTGTAAAAGTTTGGAATGCATCAATTATCACGATGAATTTCCACAAAGTTACGAGTGAAATTATTTCATTTATAGAGAAGATATTGACCCATCTTTAGAAAAACACCTAAGACATGTAATCAAGAGGAGAAATACGAAGAGACGTTGAGGAATAAAATAATAATTCCTATTATCGAAAAGAAGAGAGCAGAGAAATGCGAATATTTTAGGACAATAAGCCTGAGGACACAAAAATCGAAGATATTGACAAGGATAATCTATAGAAGAATAGAACGAAAGGCAGAGGAGTTCCTGGATGAAGATCAATTCGGATTCAGAAAAAGTAAGGGTACAAAAGAAGCAATACTGGCCCTTAGGCTGCTCCTCGAGAAGAGAAAGAAGAAGAAAAACCGACCTTCATTGCATTTGTGGATTTAGAGAAGGTTTTGACGACGTAGATTGGAATTCATTGCTTGAAATTATGAAGGGAAATGGAGTGTCGTACAATGACCGAAGAATTATCCACAGTTGGTATAAAAACAAAGTAGCTGTGATAAAATCTGGAGCCAGCTCTGAAGAAGCAAGAATAAGAGAAGGAGTGAGACAAGGCTGTGCACTGTCTCCTGTAATTTTTAATAATGATTATATCGAGAGAACCATCAATGAAATCAAGGATAAGTGTTCTGGAGTGAACATCCACGGAGAAACAATCAGTATGCTACGATTCGCTGATGACATAGCACTCGTAGCAGAGACAGAGAAGGAGCTGAATAAGATGCTAACAACAATAGAAGGGACAATGGCCAGGTATCAGCTGGAGATCAATGAGAAGAAGACTAAGATAATGGTGTGTAGCAAGAAAAAAGAGGCCAAAACCGGTGTTAAACTACGAAAACAGAAACTGGAAGAGGTGAATGAGTTCTGTTGCCTGGGAAGCAGAGTAACCAACGATGGATGAAGCAAGAAAGAAATTGTCAGTAGAATAGTTCAGGCAAAGAGGCAGTGGCAAAGCTGAAGGGTAGTCTGGGAGCCTGAGAATACCCAAAATGATTACAGTAAAATATATACTATTTCTTCAGCTCTGTCATACATTTCATGTTGCCGAGAAAGCATAGGAAAAATAAATATAGCCTATATTTCTGCACATTGAGTTGCGTTGAAGTGGTTTGGATGTGTTGGAGGCTCGGGAGTCTGGCTGCTGGTAGACACCAAATGGCCGGATGGCGCATGCGCATACGCTTATTCGCCGCCGGACGCTTGCACCTAAAACTGCGTGGTTCTTGCGCGCGGAGAGCCTAGACACACGCGCCTAGTTCTCGCGCCCTTCCGAGTCTCAGCGAATGATCAAGAGATGGCGAGACGGAGGGAAATTGAGGGAGACTGATTATGCATGAAACAGTTTCGCTGCATGTGAATTTTTCCTTCGTTTAGTGGTTGGAAAATAACAAGTCAACCTACGGCTAAAGGACTGAACAACAACAACCAGGATGGACTTGACACGTTTCACTAATTCAGAAGGCTCGCTTTATAAATAATTGACACCTTCGTTGTCCACATGGAATCTCATTTTGAAGACTTCAATAACTTCTATTTTGCAGAATTACTAGATGAAGATCCTGCATAAAATACATCATTTCCCTCAGCGAAATTGAGTAGGCTAATAAAATGCACTCATTATTTAACAGTGAACAGCTAAAAAATGAACTCATTAATGTCTATTCCAACGAGAGTTGCCTGCACATTTGTTACTTAAATATTTTTTGAACAATTGCCTGGATAAAGTAGGTATATCAAGAAACTGTGGGAATCATAAGAGTGATTCAGACATTTCCTGTATCAACTGTATCGTCCGAAAGAAGTATGAGTACGTTGAAGACAGAGAACACATTTTTAAGAAACTCCATGACGGACTCCAGCCTAAGCAATTTAAGCACCCTGGCGGTTGAAAAGGCTTTACTGAACCACCACTCGAGCGACGAAAGTTTCAAGGAAGGCGTCATCGACACCTTTGCCCAAAAGAAAACCAGCCGAATCCATATGCTCAACGGAAAACATTAAGGCAAATTACTTAGCCCCTCAAGTGCTGACCTCTGTGCATGGTTGGGTGCCGGAAAATTGATTTCAATTAAACAGTGGGGCGAGAGGTAAAGAAGTGAACAAGCATCTAGCGTTCTCTTCGTATGCAATGCATGTTAAAAAACTAGATTTTTTAAACCCACCGGAACAGTGGGTTATAAGGAGGCCATGTTATAACCCATTTAAATAGCCCGGTACACAACGTGTTAATTCGACTGATTTTTGTCAACTGGAATATTTGAATCTCTGAAGCAGCAAATTAAGGGGCCTATGAGCTAGAATACCCACTTCGAATGCCTTAGCTTCGCCACTGCAAAGAGGGCGTACTACCAAAAGAAGAACGTACATCTGGAAATAGAAGCTTGCAAGTAAGGAAGCAATTCATCAGGACGTACATCTGGAGCATGTTTCTTTACGGCAGTGAGGCATGGACGACGACAGCAGCGGAGAAGAAAAGGGTGGAAGCATTCGAAATGTGGTGCTACAGAAGAATGCTGAAGATTAAATGGATCGACCTAAGAAGTACTAAGAAGAGTGGGAGAAAAGAGACGTCTGCTGAAAACTATGAAAAGAAGACGGGACAACTTAATGGGCCACATCTTGAGACAGTTTGGCCTGATGAAGACAATCGTCGAAGGAAAAGTGAACGGGAAGATTGGAAAGGGAAGGCCTCGTATGAGATACATGGAACAGGTTGTGAGGGATGTAAAAGAGAAGAATTACGTCAATATGAAGAGGTTGGCCGATAGAAGAATCGAGTGGAGGGCTGCGTCAAACCAATCCTAGGATTGTTGACCGATGATGATGATGATGATGATGAGCAGAGATATTTACAAAATAACTAATAATGAATTAACAAATGTGGAATCCTTTAACTATCTTGGAATAAAACTGACACATCACTCTGAGTCTTTCCTCGGTAATTTGCCGTCGCGTTTTCGCGCTGTTGAATTTTTTTCACTTTTTAATTGAAGGATTGAGGAAGAATGTGTAACTTAAATTCACCTTAAAATCGAAAGGATTAAATTATGCCCTCCAGAGGTGATTAACCCTTGATCAAGACAATAAAATAATTATGGGAAACCACTAGTGTAGTGTCCCTAACTATATTATTATTAACGCTTAAGTATCTTTAGTGTACATGTCTGACCACTCTGCAATCTATTACTGCCCCGGCTTGTAGCTGTACACAATTACTTCATGAGCAGTGGTAGTGGTAGTTGGTGTCTTAAGGCGGGTTTTAGAAAAAAATGGCATTAACTGGACACCATCTACCCGTTTTTATTGGAACTAATCCTCAATGGTGAGCGTTTGGAATAATCTTCAGTCTTCGCCGTCGGAAAGCTTCCGGAAATTTCTTGTAATATTTTTAAATAATAAATATAAATAAATACAATTTACTAATTAAATCTGATATATATACTCTATTTCCATTTTAGAATTGGCGTCTGCATCCGGTGACCTGTAATATGCACCTACATATATCTTTTTTGCGTTACTACTTTTACTTTTAACGGAACACCAAATACTTTCTACATTTCGCTCTGAAATAAGTTCTCTTCTACTGACATACGGGTCCTTCACAAATATAAATACTCCTCCTCCGTTTCTGCTTCCTCTATCTTTTCTGAATACGGTAAAACACTTCGGAAATACTTCATGATCTGATATGTCCTTCGAAAGCCAGCTTTCTGTACCTACGATTATATCTGCATTAGTACTCTTAATGAGGTGGTGAAATTCTGCTACTTTATTTCTTATACTACGACAATTCACTACTATCACTGAAATTTTTTCTTCCAATCTGTTTCTCTCTTGGTGCTCCTTTCCAACTAAAATTTTCCTCGATAATTTTTTGACGGACAAACTATTTGGTCTACCTATTACCTTTGATGAATTATCATGTTCGTAATTCTTGATTAAAACTCTCGCGGGTCATTATAGACGTATGTTTGTTTTTCGGGTGTATCCCGCGTTCTATACCAGGTTTGACCCTGACGTTTCGTGGCCGTTGCTGGTCACTTTATCCAAGGGAATGAGGTGTTTGTCGAGGTGGAGGAATTTATATAGGGGATTCAGGGAGGGAAAAGGATGGGAAGGGGGGGCGTGGAAGGTGTAGTCATTGTATTTTTATTTCGGTTTAAAGCTGGGTCCCACGTGTGGCTGACTTGGAGGCCACAGTCCCTATTATAATTTTGCTGGCATTTCCTTATTTCTAAAGCTTCGCGGAACAGCCGGGGTTTGAAGTTTTTCACTTTGGCGATTATCTTGGTTTCTTTGAGGTCAATCGCGTGTCCCGAGGCTGCATGTTCCGCTACAGCTGATTTTAAGGGTTGTCCCAGTCGAATAGCCCGCTCGTGTTCTTGTAAGCGGGTTTTAACGGAGCGTCCGGTTTCGCCGATATATTTCTTCCCGCAAGTTTTGCATGGTATCTCATACACTCCTTCCACTTGAAATGGTGTTGAATCCTTCACACTCCTCAGGCAGTTTCTGATTTTTAATTGTGGCTTGAACACAGGTTTGATGTCATGTTTGCGGAGGATGTTTCCTATTCTATCCGTTACGCCCCGGACGTAAGGAAGGAAGGCTCTCTTGGGTGCAAGGTTGTCTGCGTTCGGAGTCCAATTTTCTTCTTTTTGGCCGTCCTCATCCTTGTTCATGATTTTGAAAAATGTTTTGGAGATGGATCTCTTGTCATATCCGTTCTTCTGTAGAATGGCTTCCACTTTCTCTCTTTCGGCCGGGAAGTTGGTCTCGTCACTAACTCTGCAGGAACGCTGAATTACGGTGTTGAGTACCGCATTAAGCTGTGCGGGATGATGGTGTGAATTTGCCCTGAGGTACCGATTGGTGGAAGAGGGTTTTCTATACACCGCGTGTCCAAGCGTTCCATCATTTCTCTTTTGTACCAATACGTCCAAAAACGGAATTTTACCATCTTTTTCTACTTCCATTGTAAAAACAATATTGTCATTTATACTATTTAAGTAATAATAAAATTCATCTAGCTTCTTTCGGCCATGCGTCCATATAATAAAAGTGTCGTCAATGTATCTCAACCAAATTTTAGGCTTATTAACCGCGTTTTGAAGTGATCTCATCTCGAAGTTTGTCATGTAAATGTTCGCTATCGCTGGTGAGATAGGCGATCCCATAGCTGCTCCGGACGTCTGCTCGTAAAATGTGTTCCTCCACCGGAAAAAGGTGCTGGTCAAACATATCTCTGTCAACTTGGCGATGTTTTTACCGAATTCTTCTTCGATTATGCAGATCGCTTCGTCACAGGGAATGCTGGTAAAAAGTGATACCACGTCAAAACTGACGAGAATATCACTCGGACTAACCCGGATGTTTTCGATGATCTTCAAGAAATGCTGCGAGTCTCTCACCTATGTGCTGGCCTCTTCCACCTTAGGCTGCAAAACTCCTGCTAAATGTTTAGCTAGCTTGTATGCAGGTGCATCGATAGCGCTAACAATGGGCCTCAGGGGTATGCCTTCTTTATGGATCTTAGGGAGGCCATATATGCAAGGAGTTTTTGGGTCCTGTGGGGTCAATCTCTTCTTAAGTTCTGGATCTTCGACACATTTTTTGACGCCTTCGGTTACTTTCCTTTTATAACGGGTGGTCGGATCTTTCTCAACCTTGCGGTAAGGACCATTTTTTAGGAGTTCCTCCATCTTGTTTTCGTATTCCTCCTTATCCAGTATAACTGTGGAGTTCCCTTTGTCGGCTGGTAAGATGACGATAAGATGTCGGCTGGTAAGGACAACCCTTAAAATCAGCTGTAGCGGAACATGCAGCCTCGGGACACGCGATTGACCTCAAAGAAACCAAGATAATCGCCAAAGTGAAAAACTTCAAACCCCGGCTGTTCCGCGAAGCTTTAGAAATAAGGAAATGCCAGCAAAATTATAATAGGGACTGTGGCCTCCAAGTCAGCCACACGTGGGACCCAGCTTTAAACCGAAATAAAAATACAATGACTACACCTTCCACGCCCCCCCTTCCCATCCTTTTCCCTCCCTGAATCCCCTATATAAATTCCTCCACCTCGACAAACACCTCATTCCCTTGGATAAAGTGACCAGCAACGGCCACGAAACGTCAGGGTCAAACCTGGTATAGAACGCGGGATACACCCGAAAAACAAACATACGTCTATCATGTTCGTTCTCTCCATGTGTTTTTCTCTGACCTTCTAAAACTACTCTGCATGTTCTGTCAAATTCTTGCACGATTTTTCCCCCGCGGATTGACCTGCACTCTGGGCTACCACCTGAGCTAAACCCTACGTGTATGCTCCAGTATCCTATGCGCTACCCTAGACGATGCCTCGTCCGTGTAGTGGACACCCGAGCGATTCAGGGCCACCCGACACGTTTCCAGCTCCGGCCCGAGGTCCAAAAACTCAGCTCCCTCGCTCCCACAGACTTCACGGAGTCTCCGGTTTATGCCTAATACTCGGCTCCAAACCATCGACCCCCGATCCGTCCTAGGTACCAAGCTCCATATATAGTCAGCCTCCTATCGACACCTAGACCCAGTCGTTCACCAGAAGAGTTAGTCCAAAACTATAAAAAATCGAGAGCATTGGCAGGGAAATCGTGTCGGCAGGCGTTATCACATTTCAAGAGCAAGATGTTAGGAGAATATTTAGATAGCAATCCTAAAGCGTTTTGGTCATATGTGAGAGAGCTTCAGGGAAATAAGTCCACAGTGCGCACACTTAAAAGCGATAAAGGAATTAGTCACCAGCAATTTAGTAAAAGCAAATTCTTTAAACACCTTCTTCCAAAGCGTATTGAACTCGTCACACAACGCAGTGGAAGCACCGCCGAACATTTTCAGTGAGCAAATGCCCGAAATAAACATTTCATGTCGCAGAATAGAGCAGCAGTTAAAAAGCATAAGTAAAAACAGATCACCAGGTCCCGAACAAATTCCTTCCAGAGTATATAAAACATTAGCTCCTGAAATAGCCCCCTATCTAGAAATAATATTCAATAAAACACTAAAGAACCACACAGTACCCAAGGATTGGAAAGTAGCTAACATTACACCTATATTTAAAAGCGGTGATAGGGAAGAACCTAGTAACTACAGACCCATTTCACTCACGTCAATCTCTTGTAAGGTATTTGAGCACATTGTAGTCAGTTCGATCATGGGGCACTTGGATAGTCAGGGATTACTCATAAACAGCCAACATGGGTTCCGGAAAGGTGGATCTTGCGAGACACAATTAGCTTTATTCGTACACGATATTTTAGTCCACGGCGAAAGCAGTACTGAAGTTGATGCGATATTTTTAGATTTTAAAAAGGCTTTCGATAAAGTTCCTCATGACAAATTAATCTTGAAGTTAGAGAGTTTTGGTATAAATAAAGACGTTGTATGTTGGGTAAAAGAATTCTTAAGTGGGCGAGAGCAGAGGGTTGTCATAGATGGTATCACGTCGGACACAATCGAAGTCACATCGGGAGTTCCCCAGGGTAGCGTAGTAGGTCCGCTTCTATTTCTTTTATACATAAACGATTTGGGTACCGTAGTTAGTAGTAACCTTAGACTTTTTGCAGACGATGCGGTGGTGTACAGGGGTATATCAAACGAAGAGGACACGAAATCACGTAGCAAGGATTTAGATGCAATTCAAGAGTGGTGCGACAAATGGCAGTTAGAACTCAACCTTAAAAAGTGTGTAGCTATCAATTTTTGGAGGAGGAATAATTCGATAGAGCGATCCTATAGAATCAATAACACGAAGATCGAAAACGTTGAAACCGTAAGATATTTAGGTGTAAGAATCACTAAAGATTTATCGTGGGGAAGACACATAAGGGAAATATGCGGCCGAGCGAAGAGAAAGCTAGGATTTATAAAAAGAGTACTTAGGAAATGTGATGAGAAGACAAAAGAGCGATGTTGCTTTTCAATAGGCCCCACCTTGAGTATGCAGCCAGTGTATGGGATCCGAATGAATTACGTTTGATGAGAGAACTAGACAGTGTGCAGCGTAGAGCAGCTAGGTTCGTCAAAAGGTTTACAGTGTATCAGAATTAATACAATACAGAATTAATACAAATTAGGGCGGGAATCATTGTCAGGGCGTAGGTTAAAGTACAGATTAAATCTATTAGAGAAATTTCAATCGGATAGTTTTTATTGAAGATGCTAGGCACATATTAAAAACACCAGCGTATTATGCTAGATTCGACCAGATAAATAAGATTAGAGAGATAGATTGTCGTACCGATAGATTCAAAATGGTATTTTCCCCCGTACTATAAGAGAACAGAGTAGGCAGCATAGGAAAAGGGATAGGTAGGGGAAATATTTTATAGTCTGTAGTGCATGATGCATGTAATAATCCCTTAAATACTATAGATACCATCAATATAGTTGCATGAGACCATATACGAGTAGTTGCTTGTTTGCATGTCAATAGTGCCTGCTTGGTGATCTTCACCCTCTGCCACATACCCTCGCGGTGGCTTGCAGGGTATCGTGTAAATTTAGTTGGTAGTGGCAGAATAGTGCATCTACATCATACCCTGCAAGCCACTATAAAGGTGTATGGCAGGGGAAATATTGCTAGTTTGTACTGCATGGTGCCTATTTTAGCGTACCTAACAAACCCCCGTGCTTGTTAGGGAAATAGGATAAATGCCTTCCTAATCACTTCATTGCTATGTAGATGCTAACCATCAAGTAGCACGCGACATGCCTAGCATTTGTCCTTGAAGCAGTGGCCCTTAGTTTCGCATGCGTTTCGCAATGGCTCCCTACCTACCCTCGTGCTGGCTCTCAGGGTATGACGTCGATGTGGTGTGGAGAAGTGCGTCCCTCATTCACTATAGTTTCTTTCCAACACCCTTGTATCTTCTGCTGCAAGTGACTTATCCATTTGGTGGGATGATCACTTCGCCTGAGCTGCCTATTCTACTCATCTTTCTTAGTTGCAATCGTTAGTTATTTGGCTCCCTACTTAGAAATGGTACTCTCTCACCTATCCTGCCTTTTATTCCCCAGGTACAATCTCTTTCTGTCTCTGCCACGTCCGCAATGTAATCGGTGAAACGAAACGAACTGATTTCATATCAATTCAGATATTCATTCCTGAAGGCTCCTTTTTGATTTTTCATTGCCTTTCTCTCTGTACGCATTGCGGCAGTGCTCTCTCCTCTATCTGTACTTTTGCTTTCCCTACTTATGGCGTCGCGTCCCGTTGAGTCACAACCGCCTGGGCTCTACGCAAACTGACGAATGCTTTTCCTCCCAGCTCCAATTCCCCCCTAGCATCCCAAGCCACTTTGCAGTTTCCAAAAAGAAATTCGGCAGCTTAGAAGACAAGCAGAATGCATCTGTTCCCAAGATAGCATTTCGGACGAATGCAGGCGTAACAGTGATTACTATAGGACAAACACTGAATTGGATATTTAGGAGCCTAGCTAAATGAAAAAGCTAATTGCTTGGGAGCAGTAAAATCTTTCCAAAAAAATCAGAGGATGTATAACGAGAGCCCTGAACAAAGAACGAACGCAAAAGTCAGTCGGACGGACGCATGGCTAGGCAGGGAATAGTACATACATACTATTGGACGCTGCTCTTCATTGTTGGCGTCTCCATAGAGAAAGCAACAGGGGAAAACAAAGCTAAGTTCTGGATTTAAGGAAGAAAACGCCACATAGTCGCAGAGATTCGCTGCGTAATGGGGCGTTTCGGCAGTGGGTAGGCCTCGACCAAGAAGGGAAAGCGGCCATTGTGTCATTGTTGCGTACTAGGGAGGGCTGCGCATCGCTTCGCTTACTTTTTTCGGAGGCTTTGTTCGTCGCTTGTGTCGTGAACGCATGCGCCGCCAGCGGGAATTATCTCCGTGAGGCATTGTCTGAGATTTTGGATAACTTGGATTCTGAGCAGCTACCTTATCTAATTGTAAAAGCATTTTATTGCCCAAAAGAAAGTTATCAATAAAAAATATCTTGCTGGTTAATAAACTGTGGGAATGAAACGAAAACGCGACCATTCTTCAAGGTCATGGATGGCAAATGAAAAATAATCACACACCCGATGCTAACTGCAGTGCCGCGCTGAGTATTCTTGAAGAATGCTGGTTTACGATCGGGACTTGCAATCTGCTACTGAATACGAGAAGGACTCAATTCCACCCGAATAGATTGCTTTCGCGACTTCATCCTTCAACTGTCCACTGTAAGCGAAAACATTCAACGGCGCGAAAACACGACGCCTAACTATTGCATGCCGGGAAATTATACTCCTCTACCTGCGTGTGCGTGCATAGCAATCACTCACCACATTACAATACTAATACACAAATATTGTTACTTACAAAGATTTTTTTCATGAAAAACAGACAGACAATATCACTTTTGATCAGTGGCGACACAACACCCGAATCGTGGGGGGGGGGCAAACTCCTTGAAAAATCTGTATAAGCGGGTGGGGGGGGAGGGGGGGGGGGGCTTGGTGAGTCGCATACCTTCCAGGCGAACAATATATACTGTCCGTCAAGTTAGTTCAAATTCCGTACATCGATCGCTGTTGTTCATTTATTGAATTTTCATTTGCAATTGTTACGCCTCTCGATAAAATACGGACGATAAATCACGTTGGTGTGCACTGAATAGTTAATTACGACAATAACGACCAAAAAGCACGTTTTGTATACATATAGAGTCCACGCGGAAAGACTCGAGGCTTTATGCGTCAAAAACGGAAGAAGCGATATCATACAGAGCATTTCGGCGCGTAGATCATTCAGTCTTTCGTTTAATGCTGGTAGCAGACTTTTTTTTAATAATTACTTCTGTGGCATCTCTTGGCAGTGAAAAATGATGACGGAGGAAAGGATGAAAAATTGCACAAATGTTTTCGAGTCGCAGAGGGCAGCAGCGACACTTTGTTGGTTGTCATAACAATATGAAATGCACAAATGAAAGCGAATTTCGATATAATGCGAATTGTACTTTTTCGTGATGTCCTTCGAGTTTCATGTGATTTACTTATATTCGTTTAAGTCTTTCTAGCAAATTGACGAAACTGAGTTTTCTCCGTGAGTATGCAATATTAGAAGCACGCCAACATCTTCGTCTTCAATTTAAAATTTCTAATGATAATCCGACTTCATAACGCTTCACCATGCCGCAATACTTTATTTGAATTTTATCTTTTTTGAAAACGAGTTCGGATCGAAGCCGGAAACGCAGAACAACGTATGCGTTGAGTAAAATGATCTCGAGTTCAGAATTGATGGCAGAACTTCAATTTTTGCCTCTATTTCAACACGCTTCATGCGTGGATTTTTGTCTACTTTTCGAAGAAGGTCGAGCTTTTCAATTAATTATTTTCTTTTCACCTCAGACCTTCCCAAGGCTAATGCTAAGCAGTTGTCTCACATTTAATGTCGGGAAGTATTAGTACTTTTCGTCGTATTGGTCGTTTTGATATCTAGCAAGGCCGTTTCGATATACAGGCCTGTTACATGAGACGAAAAGTCTCTGTTACGTCACGAAAGAAATCTGAACGAAAGGTGTTGCTCAATTGTTTGCCGGCTTGTTTATTGGACTTCTACTGTTGACATTTGTATGTTCATGGTTGGGAGTGTGAAACGTGCTGTTTTAATCGATGTGGTGGCGTTTGGTTTTGGTCATTAGCGTCAGTATTTGCATTTTTGTGTGATATTACTATTTTATACGCTTCTCTGCGGTTTTAGAATACTAAGACGTTGAAATTTACGACGGTAAAACAAAATTACACAGGTAAGTAACATGTCTATTTCATTCTTTACCTTGGCGCACTAGGTTGCAAGCTAAATTCCTTTCAGTTTCCTCGTAACAGTTGTCATTTAGTATAACTTAATTTGTTTTCTTAATGCTCGCAGTAGTATTTTATTCTTCACCATGGAGTTAGCTCGAAAGCTGAATTTCTTTTAGTTTCTTATCACCATTGTCATCCACTATGTATTCGTGGTTTAATGGCTGCCGAGAACATTTTGAATTAAGAAAACACCTGTAGTGTTATTGTTATGCAGTTCTACTCGCTTAGAAGTAAATGAAGTTTCCAACTTAATTGAATATATAACTTTTACGGAAAACAGTTTTCATTTTTCACGCTTGTTCTACATTTCGATAACACTGATAAAATTTAATGAAGCGCTATAGTTTTATACGAAGAAGTTGGCAAAAGGGTCTGTGGTGTAAGCTGCCCTGGCGAGAAAGTCATCTATCCAAGCATGTGTATGAATAAGTTATGCTGTATAACATTACGCATTTTAACAGAACAAGCTTGAAATGAAAAAATACACTGGGGTATACTTGGGTAAATTAAAAATAATTTTTATGGGTAAATTATTAGTTTCACATGACGAAAAATAAAATTATTTATTCTATTGCGTGATTTTAAAATGATAATAGGGGAGTAAATGTATTCTTACATTTTTCGGATGGGGGCGAAAAGCGCTGAGTGCCGTATGTGTTTGAGTCGCATCGGTTTGTATTTCAGTGTCACTTACAATTCTGATAATAAAAATATTGGGACAATGAGCAACTTTCTTGTGAATAGTTAATGAAAAATGAAAGTGATTCAATATAAAGGCAAAATGGTACAAAATCTAGGAAAGGTTGTGTTCCGTAAACGCCTATATTATTATAATATTTAGGTTGTTCTATTTAAATTGGGATTATAGGACATTTAAATTAATGAGGGTGGTGAGTGTATAGCAGGTAAGCGATGAAATATTATTAGTGGAATTGGAACCACATCGACGTTAAACCACGTTAAATGCGTCAGCGTACTCAAAATGCGTCTCGAATTTCTCCGCGCTGCGACTTCGTGTCGGATTACTCTCGTGACGTCACGTGAGTGAGTGTCAGGCCCATGAGCGTGGGTATGCACGTTCGTGTTCAGGCCTGTGCATCGAGACGCGGCTTAGTATCAAACCGACACTTGTCAAACAAACGAACATCGCGATAAAATGCGAGGCTTTCGGGTGCCCTTTTAATTCCTCATAAACATTTTTTTACCACATAGTCCATATTTAAATATTCTTGTGAGCCATAACAATCATTTTAATGTAAGATTTAACCCTTTGTTCGAGATATCCGTCGTCAAATCAACTTATGCGGCGGTTATTTTGCTGGGAATAATTTGGTTTGGTCCTCCTCCTCTGAACGTGCCGAAGATGTAAGCGAAACGAGCGCACCAGCAATGTGATTGACATATGCACCGTGACCCCGAGGAAACGAACGTATCAACGAGGAAAACGTGATATATACTAAGGATCGTATTCCTAACGATAGTTCGCTGTACCAAATTGGCGCAGCGTTAAAAATCAGAGCGGAGTCGCTATAGTAATAATTTTACAGATCGGGTAGTGTCCATTAGAAAGTGAGCAACAACCTCTGATGTATGGGAGTGGGGGCTATACATCCCCCCCCACAATCGTACTTGGGGGGAGGGTCAATGCCCCTCCTGCCCCCCCCCCCCCCCCTCCACCCATTGTTGCGGCGCCCCTGCTAGAGATCATCATACAGGATCCCTCGCCTCTCTCAACTGTTGCCCACAGACCATCTTGGCAATGCATAATAGTGCATGATTGCACTGATTTCCTTTCACTCGAGGGGGTAGTTCGTCTCTACAAAATCACATAATTTTTTTTTTACATTCACTCACATTTAAATCCACTGATTTCATTCATTATTTTGTTATATAATTTTTAACCACTTACAAACAACGATTTCTGCCCAACTATATTACATTGCACGTTCAATTATAAGTTGATATTTTATCTGATTGTGTACCTATGGTTTTCAATGCTTCTTACTAGGAAATCTTTTAAATAGCTACTTCTAGAGTTCTTATTTGATACATGGTATAAAGAGAAGGCTTCTATACTCTGTGTTCTGTAGATAAGAAACAAAGTGCTTTCAACATGTCATTACTGCGTGTACTTTCTTGGCATGCTGGAATAGCCCTCATGCCTCTTGATTGCATTTATTGCACTTTTTTTTTTTAAGTTTTCTCTGCTCGTATCAATTAGAATGGTGGCACAGTAATCAAAGTGAGGAGCTATTATTGTTTTGTACACCAAACGTCTTGTCCACTTGGATAGAAATTACCTAATTATATAACATTGCATTTTTCTAACAAATTTATTTATTTTACAAACATGGTAATTTATGCGGTTTTCAAATTTTAACATTGAATCAACCCCAAGGTATTTTACTTGGGTTTGCCATTCTAGTGTTTTATTATCGATTTCTATTCTTTCAGCACATTTTTCTAATAAGTCCTTTTTCTTTCTGTTTGAATTTTTTATTAGTACTGCTGAAGATTTTTTGACATTTAGTTTCAGTTTATTACTTGCAAAGCATTTACTCAGAGTTTTAAGTCGTGGACGTCAGGCTCACGGTCGACGTCAGGCGTCTTCGGATCTCAGTCTCTTCTTCTCCTTCTTCTTCTCAACAACTTCAACCACAATGCACACTCCTAAATCCCTTTTGCCCGTGACAATCGACAATGGGGAACATGCACTATTTTTTATATTTATTTGAATGTGAATTTTATTAGCTGAAATGTGCTTGCCGAAAATCTCACTGAAGAATTAAGTTTTGTTACAAAGATATTACTCTTTGAAGATTGTACCTTTTCGGCAGCTTAAAAACACGACGTCATCGCATGACGTGACGCCACGGTATCACTATGGGCGTTGTTTATCTGTTTATGCGAGGAGGTAAGTTGTTAAATAAAAATTTGGCGATAACGTATGTATTTATCTCATTTGTTTAATGCAATGAACGATTGTATTTCGAATTTTTATTTACGTAGTAGGGATTGTAACGAGCAAATCGTCCATTAATGCCTGTTTAGTGCCCAAGAATTTCTACTACGTCTATGCAATCGCTGGTTTTTTTCAAGAAGAACGACGCCATAAGGGAGTCAACCAAAGGAAATTGTCGGAATGTGCTTTTTTAAGTATTTTTTCAGTCATCGTTTCGCTCAAGAAATGGCTAAAAAGCTCAAAACAATATATTCACTTCGTTATCTGTTAAAAATAAATGTCTATCTCCGCAGCAATATGGAACCTATACCGTGCAGTGACGTCAGAAGGCGTTTCAGGTCACGTGACTTTCGGCGATTTTCGGGAACATTTTAAATTCATTTAATAATCTTTGTGGTGGTGGTAGAAAAATTTGGCTTGTATTGGTGAGAAAATTTCGCATCAAGTGCATCATTAATCTTCGAGAAACAAATTTCATGCATATTCCCCATTGCTTCCCGTAGATGTGAACACCGCCCTTGAATACACGAGGATAGCGATGACCCTCGGAGAATAATCTCGTTCCAACTTCGGCTTTCGGTGTTACTTTGCTCAGCCCCTGTCCTACTTTCTCAGCATAATCATTTCAGTATATTCACCGATATATATATATCTTCCACACTTCCGTTTTCAAGGAATCGGTGGCCCTCATACGTCACGTTTTACTCTCAGGGCAAACAACTGCGAAGGCATAACTCACAATCACAACTCAACGGATATTTTGTTCCTCTGCGCATACGATAGCATTCCATGCCCTCTGTGAAAACCCTATCCTTCCTTGCTTTTTCATTTCGTTCTCGTTTATTAACTTGGTCACCTCTTTGTAACCCTAATAATGTTCGTAATCATTTCCCCAACAATACTTCACACATGTGAATGGTATAATGTCTTCGGAATCAGTCAAAATATAAATGATGCTATGCGAGGCAGTGGAGTTAGTTTCGCATTTAGGTATGTTTAAAATATTATTTATTTCCCTCTTTGTTCACTGAAAAAAACATTGTCACATCTTAGAACAACATTCCAAAGTCTCAAAGTCGCTATTACACCTTTATATCACAGTCTACTCGAACAGTATCACAAGGTAAGCTTCAAGAAATGCTTACATAATATTCTGCAGCCTATGCATTCTCAATGTGTGTTACCGCGTACCATGCCTTATCCATTCTCTTACCCAGCATAATATGAATGTTGTATATGATTACATTAATGATTAGTGCAGCAAAAAGCCACGGCAATTCGGAAGAACAAATCAACTTCGTCTCCGTATTTGCTGACGTCGTACCGCAGTGCCATGGTAGATTGGATGGCCGATGGTTTTTGTGGTACACTCACAGCAGCAGACCTACAATTTAGAAGTTGAATATAGTCAGGGATCGGGTTGGTGTGGTGGCTAGACCTCCCATCCTGAGGGTCCGGGTTCGATTCCCGGCAGTGGAGGATTTTTCTGTGGCTATTCGGTCCCCACTCGGGTGCCTAGTGGAGGGCATTTCAGGTTCAGTACTCCGTCCGTCGGATGGGACGTTAAGCCGTGGTCCCCTTGGCGCCTTTCACTAAAGGCCTGTACACACGGTGAGATTTCTGGTACCAGGCATTGCTTACGACACTGCCGGCGAGAGATGTCGCCGTCTGTACGCTCATATCGCAAGCCATCTGGTGGCATGCAATGTAATCGCAAGCAAGTTGCAAGAGCGTGTGCTATTTTTCCTGCCATATCGGTGCAAGCATTGTTGGTTTCAGTGGAAAACGAAGAAGTTGAAGACTTACAAGACAAAGTACGAGTAAATTTCCAAGATCTTACGAAAATACATTGAGATTAACAGTGAGTATACGTTTAAATATACTAAGTAAAATGCTTGTTATTCAAATAACTGTGTGGGTTCGGTAGTCTTTGTTGTATTTAATTACGTTTAAAAATTTTGGAAATCAACAGTGGAAAACATGCCGGCACATTTTCGTATTTCGAGATATCGTGCCTCAATAATTTCATATGACACCACAGCGAATGAGGTGATGGCCAAAATTAGAACATTTTAGAACGCACACTTGAGTTCAACTGTTTCTACGCGCTCGGCTGGCATCGTGTGTACACAGGAGTGATACATATTGCTGCCATAGATGTCGCCGTCCAAATATTCCACAGCTGGCGACGGAATGTCCGCCATTGACCATACCATCAAAGGCGCCGTGTGTACAGGGCTTAAGAGTAGCCTAATGCCGACGCCGGGTTTCCCTCCACCCATCCTCCGTTCCCTGAGATGTTCCTGCCTCTTACCCAATCAACCACCTATCCTAAAATGGCGCAAATGACCTCAGCTGTCGGTCGCCTCCCCCCCTGAATAACATAACACATAACTTGAATTTCATCATCAAGGGGTCAACAATCCTAAGGTTGCTTAGCGACGCAGCCCTCCACTCGATTCTCCAATCGGCCAACCTCTTCATATTGACGTAGCTCCTCTCTTTTACATCATTCACAACTTGCTCCATATATCTTACATACCGGGCCTGCCTTTTCCATTCTTCCCGTTCACTTTTCCCTCGGCGATTGTCTTCACAACTTAAATATAGTCGAGTAAAATAATGTCTCCCTGTTATAATTTCGAGAATGCACTCACTTCGTACCTGACCTTCAAACACTTCTCCTCCAAACCATCCAAACATGTGCCGCTGAAGTGGAAATTTGTCCCTAGTAGTCTGCCTGGGAACGTCGTTTCAACACCAAGTCTTGTTTGAATTGTAAAGATAGCCGATAGAGCGGTTAGGGACGGAGTGTGTACTCCAAGGCAAGGGGCCTGCCTCCCGGAATCTCTCTTCTCTTCTCTCGCGCCAGCCCCTCCCTCTCTCCTTCTCTCCTCATCTCTTCCATTCGCTCGTCGTTCACTCAACTCGTAGTCAATGCATGCCCTTCACGCTAAATTTGGTCCATTTGTGAATTTCCACAAGAGTCTGAACTTGTTCTTTATAATAGAACTGCAGATTCTTCAGCGTACGTCCAAGTCACTTGAGTCTTTGAGATGCGGCATAGAAATGCCATTCAGCATCGGTTCCGGAGTCTTCCTGGCGATGCAACAATTGAAACATATTGTACTGTACGTTCATTGTACTGAGTCAGTCGAAAAATTAAATGTTTTTCGAAGGTCGATTACTACACCTGTTACACGATGGAGCAGAATACTCTGAAAGATTTGAAATGCAGTGACGTTGTGCTTCGTTGTACGGTCGACCGTCAGCCCTACGGCGCACAGTGGACCCAAATGAAAAAAGTGACAACATTAATTCCGTCGTTATATCAACGTAATTACATAGTCAAATAGCAGAATCCCTAGGTTTTTGACCTGCTAAAGCTGTTTTTGATTTATTTTTATGCATCTCTAAATGTTAACATTTGGTTCATGGTAGTTTTCTGGGGGGCAGACCAGGTAGTCGGTCATTAGCGAGGGTCTCTGCTCGCGATCGTCCTAATCCGGACCCTCGCTCGGCTTCGACCCTCATCGGCCACCGGACTCTCGCGGCAAGGGGCCGCGCGGAAGAAACTGACCGCGTGCAATACGATGTTAAAAGTTATTAACTATTTAAATGAGCAACAATTTATTACCGCCATTGTATCACACGTTCTAAGAGAATTACGGGCGTCTTTTGATCGACGTTCTACGATAAAAATTAACGTTTTCCATGCATCCTTCAGAAATGTGCCGTGTACACTTGGCAACGTTGCAATTTCTGGAGGTTAAACGCGGTGGTTTTAAACAGCTAAGACCGTTGATAGAGGGGGAGCTTGATGGAATAATGTAATAATAACTGCTGAATCATAAGTTTTAATATGTTAAAGCAGTTTAATACGTTTAAACTGTTGAGTGCTTGAAATACATTAAAGTTATTGCCTGGAAGATGCCCTATTTGTTATGTTTAATATGTTATTTATAGAGACATTCATCCATTCTGCTAACTTTAACAGTGAATGAAATCATTAAAAATAGTACGATACTTTTTCGAACTTATTTCAAGTTTCTTACGCCATTATCAACTCCCAAGGATTGACTAGTAACAATTGCGGATCTCCGTGAACTCTCGGTCGCGTAAATGTTGACGTTTTTGAGCCTTCGATAACGTTTGTTTCTCTGAATGTGTTAAGAGTTTATTTTAGCATATTTTCACAGAACGAAATGAACAACAAATCATGGAAAATCACATCCGAGACGTTCAAATATAAATTTTACGTGAGAGGAAGTATTGTTTCTTCTGTGATCTTCTAGTCCCTACCATTAACTCGCGCGCAACTAGGCTGCTACATGGAAGAATGCTAGACAATAGATCTAGCCAATAGACAATATCGATATGGTTAGTATCTACATAGTATTAAAGGGAAAATTGGTTACAATTACACTTATCTACGTATTTTTATCTGCATTTACCTACCATGAATGGGTTTGTACTGTCAATACGTGCAGCATGCATTGCAGACTACTCTAGCAATATCTCACCTACCTATCCCTTTGTTATGCTGCTTAATGTGTTCTCTTAGAGTACGGGGAAAAATGATATTTTGAGTCTATCGGTGCGACAACCAATCTCTCTTATCTTATTTATCTGGTTTACTCTAGCATAATATGCTGTTTTTTTTAATATACGCTTAACATCTTCACTAAAGCCATCCGATTACAATTTCTCAAATAGACTTAAACTGAACTTTAACTTACTCTCTGATAATGATTCCCACTCTAATTTTTCTACTAATTCTAAAACGCTCCAAAATCTATCGTAACACCTTTTAACGAACCTAGCTGCTCTACGCTGAACACTTTCTAGCTTTCTAATCAAACCTATTTCATTCGGATACCATACCTTAGCTACATGTCTGATGTGGGGCCTAACTAGTGAAAAATAACATCGCCTTTTTGTCTTCTCATCAGTTTCCAAGTAATCTTTTTATAAATCCTAGCTTTCTCTTGTCTCGGCGGCATATGTGTCTTCCCCACGATAAATCTTTAGGGATTGTTACACCTAAGTTCCTGCTTATGGCTTCAACGCTTACGATTTTTGAGTCACTAACGCTATAGTATCGCTCTATCGAAATATTCCTCTTCAAAAATGAAATAAGGACACACTTTTTAAGGCTAATTTCTAACAGCCATTTGTCGCACCACTCTTGGTATGCATCTAAATCCTTGATAAGTGATTCTCTATCTGATTTTGTAAAACCCCTGTGAACTACCGCCTAGTCTGCAAAAAGTCTAAGCTTACCACTAACTACGGTACCCAAATTGTTTATGTATAAAAGAAATAGAAGCGGGCCTGTTACACCACCTAGGGTACTCCCGATGTGACTCCGATTGTGTCCGACATTATACCATCTATGTATAATAAACCTCTACTATCACTAAAGATTTATCGTGGGGTAGACACATCCGGGAAGTATGCGGCCGAGCGAAGAGAAAGCTAGGATTTATAAAAAGAGTACTTGGGAAATGTGATGAGAAGACAAAAGAGCGATGCTACTTTTCACTAGTTAGGCCCCACCTTGGGTATGCAGCCAGTGTATGGGATCCGAATGAATTATGTTTGATGAGAGAACTAGACAGTGTGCAGCGCAGAGCAGCTAGGTTCGTCAAAAGGTGTTACGATAGGTTGAGTAGTGTATCAGAATTAATACAAGAATCATTATCAGAGCGTAGGTTAAAATTCAGATTAAATCTATTAGAGAAATTTCAATCGGATAGCTTTACTGAAGATGTTAGGCACATATTAAAAACACCAGCGTATTATGCTAGATTCGACCAGATAAATAAGATTAGAGAGATAGATCGTCGTACAGATAGATTCAAAATGGCATTTTTCCCCCGTACTATAAGAGAACAGAATAGGCTGCATAGGAAAGGGATAGGTAGGGGAAATATTTTAGAGTATTCCGTAGTGCATGATGCATGTCTTACCCCTTAAATGCTGTAGACACTAACAATCAAGTTGCATGAGACAATATAGTTGCTAGTTTGCATGTTAGTAGTGCATGTTTGGTGATCTTCACCCCCTGCCACACACCCTCGCGGTGGCTTGCAGGGTATTGTGTAGATGTAGATGTAGAACCTTCTTCTCTCGCCCACTTAAGAATTCTTTTACACACCACACAACGTCTTTATTTTTACCGATACTCTCTAACATCAAGATTAATTCGTTGTGAGGAACTTTATCGAATATCTTTTTATAATACCTCACGACTCTTCTTCTCATATTCTACTTGATGGTGGACCAGACGGTTTTCAACATACTGAGTTGCGTTTCCTTATCCCTGGGCTTCACGAATTGTAGGGAAAGATTAATAGTGTCGTGGATGTACCCTAATTCTTTTAATCCGGAGTAACTCCTCTACACTCTCTCAACATTTCTACACAGCTGCCTTCACGAAGCTCTGAATTGCCTCGAGAAGCGCTCTTAGCCTGTTAAAAGAAGAGATTGGAGAGGAACGAACAGAGTTTATTTGCATTTGTGGAATTCGAGAATCATTTTGATAACGTGGATAGCAATTCAATGCTTCAATTTCGCTTGGAATTCTGAAAAGAATTACAAGCTGAATTTGAATTCTGAAAGGAATCTTAAGACACGATGGCTAGATGAAGACAATTGTCTTGGGAATAGTAAGTGGCAAATGAAGGCCGCGTATGAGATATATGGAACAGTAAGGTATGTGAAAGAGAGGAATTAAATTAATATGAGAAGGTTGGCCGATAGAAGAATCGAGTGGAGGGAAGTGTCAAACCAATCCTAGGATTGTTTGCCGAAGATGATGATGATGATTAATATATTACGTCGGGAGTAAAATATATATATGTATATAAGAAGATCTGAGATGGTATTGATGAGATAAACAAGGTGAGAGAGATAGATTGTCGGATAAATGTTTCCATGTAGTTGTATCCTAGCAGCTCTTAGTTGTTTGCCAGTAGTGCATGTTTTACTCGTACTGATAGATTCAAAATCCCATTCTTCCCTCACACTATAAGGGATTTGTTATCTACATTTACGTAATACCCTGCGAGCCACCACCAGGGTGTGTGGCAGGAGGCATAAGAGAACAGAATAGGCAGCATAGCAAAGGAATAGTTAGGGGAAATATTTTAGAGTAGTTTTGTAGTCATGTAGTGCATGATGCAGGTATTAACAACCAATCCCTTATTACTATGTAGATACTAATAATCTAGTTGCCTCAGACCCTATAGTAGCATGTTTGCATGTTTACAGTGCATGATTGGTGATTTCACCCCTTGCCACACATCCTCCCGGTGGCTTGCAGGGTATCGTGTACATTTAGATTACCAAATGGTCAGAAATCCAGCTCATCTCCTCTGAATTTTAATAAATTCCTTAATAATCGGTTTTTCCTCGGGTTCCAAATAAGGAATTCACCTCCTTTAGTATTTGTACTAACAATCTAGTTGCATGAGACCCTTTAGTTGCTTGCTTGCATGCTAGTAGTGAATGCTTGGTGACCTTCACCCCCTGCCACACACCCTCGCGGTGGCTTGCAGGGTATCGTGTAGATGTAGATGTAGATGTACTTTGCCCATGTGCGGAGAAAACTCATCTATTGCAACACATCCTCGAGGATAGTTAGAACTGAGCCGAACTGACAGATTAAAAATGTCCTTTTTTCCTCATACAATTAGGGATATGAATAACGGTAAATATATCCGATACGAGTGTAGCAATGGATAACATTGGTAGCTGCATGTTGGTATAAGGGCTTGAAGCTTCCACTACTAACAGCATATTTTTGCATGTACCTATGCTTTGCTATTTTTATCTTTTTTTAAATAGTGCAGTTTAGAACAGAATGTAAATACTAATACTTTTTTATGCATGATATGTTGTGCATGTGTGGTGAGCATTCACCCCGTGCCACACACCTTAATGGTGGCTTGCAGGGTATTATGTAGATGTAGATGTAATAATAATATAGATGCCAATTCGATTAGAGATTTTAGAAAACGCCTTTTTAACATCATCAATGAAATCCTTTTTGAAATGCCAAGGATGCAACTTGTCAGTTGTCAGTCCGCATTTGGTATATGCTCTAGTGTGCACGGAGATATGGAAGTTTCTCGACATTCATAGACAGGTAGGCGTTGAATGGTCGGAAGGGGACAGCGGGGGGTTAATGGGAAGGGAAGGAAGCGATCGCGGAAAGCGGACTCCCCACTGTCTCTCTTCTGCAAAAACTAGCCCTCTATCCTTTCCCTTGGCCACTGGAGGCGCCTTCGGTGTTATTACATTGCTATCAGGGTAGGTACCTTTCCACCAACTTGTATGCATGCTTGTTATTTCAAAGGACGCTTGCCGCCCCGAGATAGTCGTAGCGTCATAGTGAAACGTGACTGTTATATCAAACTTGTTGCCATAGAGTACACATCCTCATCTACATAATACATCTACATCTACACGATACCCTGTCAGCCACCGCGAGGGTGTGTGGCAGGGGGTGAAGATCACCAAGCATGCACTACTAACATGCAAACAAGCAACTCTGCAAGCCACCATAAAAGTGTGTAACAGGGGGTGAATTCACACCCCATACACACCTTTCACACCCCTACTACACATACTCCTAGTGGCTCACAGGATGTTATGTAGTAGTATATCTACTGTATAACCTGAAATTACTGAAATAACGAGGAAAGAAGAGGTAAAAGAATTGCTTAATGTATTTAGCGACGAAACACAGAATTAGAACAGAAGATTCGTGGAGAGAATTTCCTGAGGTCGCCCGTAAAGGTGTCAAAGAGTACACACCAACCAAATTGAGAAGTATAAAGTGCCAAAGTGGTATAACACGGATGTTATGAAATCATTAAAGGGACAAAGGGTATGCCACGCTAGCATTAAGAATGCAAGACAGTGACTCTCGGTAGAGGAAAAAAAAGAGTTAGTTCAAAACTATAACAAATGGAAGCATTAGTAAGGAAAGCATGGTGGCAAGCGTCATCGTACTTCAAGAGCAAGATGTTAGGAGAATATTTAGAAAGCCATTCTAAAGCGTTTTGGTCATATGTGAGATGAGAACTTCAAGGAAATAGGTCCACAGTAGGTACACACACTTAAAAACGATAAAGGAATCAGAGTCACCAGCATTGTAGAAAAAGCCAATACTTTAAAAACCTTCCAAAGTGTATTCAACTCATCGTCACACAAAGCAGTGGAACCACCGCCGAACACATTCTGTGAGCAATGCCCGAAATAGTTATTTCATGTCGCGGAATAGAGTAGCAGTTAAAAAACATTAGTAAAAACAAATCACCAGGTCCCGATCTAATTCCTTCTAGAATATATAAAACATAAACTTCTGAAATAGCCCCCTATCTAGAAATAATATTCAATAAAACACTAAGTAACCACGCAGTACCCAAGGATTGGAAAGTAGCTAACATGACACCTATTTTTAAAAGCTGTGATAGGGAAGAACCTTGTAACTACAGACCCATTTCACTCACGTCAATCTCTTGTTGGGAACTTGAGCACATTGTTGTCAGTTCAATCATGGGGCATTTGGATAGTCAGAGATTGCACATAAACAGCCAGCATGGGTTCCGGAAAGGTAGATCTTGCGAGACACAATTAGTTTTACTCGTACATGATATTTAAGTCCACGGCGAGAACAGTACTGGAGTTGATTCGATATTTTTAGATTTTATAAAGGCATTCGATAAAGTTCCTCATGATAAATTAATCTTAAAATTAGAGAGTTTTGGTATAAATAAAGACGTTGTATGTTGGGTGAAAGAATTCTTAAGTGGGCGAGAGTAGAGGGTTGTCACAGATGGTATCATGTCGGACACAATCAAATCCACGTCGGGAGTTCCCCAGGGTAGCTTAGTAGGTCCGCTTTTATTCTTTTATACATAAACGATTTGAGTACCATAGTTAGTAGTAACCTTAGACTTCTTTCAGACAATGCGGTAGTGTATAGAGGTATAACAAAAGAAGAAGACAGGAAATCGCTTAGCAAGGATTTAGATGCAATTCAAGAGTGGTGCGACAAATTGCAGTTAGAACTTAACCTTAAAATGTGTGTAGCTATCAATTTTTGGAGGAGGAATAATTCGATAGAGCGATCCTATAGAATTAATAACACAAAGATCAAGAGCGTTGAAATCATTAGGTATTTAGGTGTAACAATCACTAAGGATTTATCGTGGGGAAGACACATCCAGGTACGGCCGAGCGAAGAGAAAGCTAGGATTTATAAAAATAGTACTTGGAAAATGTGATGAGAAGAGAAAAGGGCGAGGTTACTATTCAATAGAAGGCCCCACCTTGAGTATGCAGCCAGTGTATGGGATCCTAATGAATTAGGTTTGATCAGAGAACTAGACAGTGTGCAGCGTAGAGCAGCTAGGTTCGTGAAAAGGTGTTACGATAGGTTGAGTAGCGTTTCAGTATTAATAAAATAATTAGGGTGGAAATCATTATCAGACCGTAGGTTTAAGTACAGATTAATTCTATTAGAGAAATTTTAATCGGATAGCTTTACTGAAGATGTTAGGCACATATTAAGAACTCCAGCGTATTATCGTAGATTCGACCAGATAAATAAGATGAGAGAGATAGATTGTCGTACTAATAGATTTAAATTGGCATTTTCCCACGTACTATAAGAGAACAGAATAGGCAGCATAGCAAACGGATAGGTAGGGGAAATATTGTAGAGTAGTTGTAGTGCATGATGCATGTATTAATCCCTTAAATACTATAGATACCAACAATCTAGTTGCATGAGACCCTATAGTTGCTTGTTTGCATGACGGTACTGCATGCTTTGTGATATTCATCCCCTGCCATACACCCTCGCGGTTGCTTACAGAGTATTGTGTGGATATAGATGTAGATGAAAATGTTAGGCATGCATTAAAAACACCAGCGTGATTAGTTTAAACCAGATAAATAACGTAAGAGAGATGAATTGTCGCACCGATGGATTCAAAATGTCATTTTTCCCCCAACTGTAAGGGAGCACAATAAGCAGCATAGCAAAGGAATAGGTAGGGGAAATATTTTAGACTAGTCGGTAGTGCAAGATGCATGTATTAACATCGAATCCCTTATTACTATGCAGATCTGCAGACCTTCTGCCTGCCATTCGGGCACTTCTCATAAGCATTTCGTATGCAGAGAGAAGGAAATTGCTATTTTATAAATAGAGAAATGTGTCCCACTCTGATTATTTTTGTACTTTTTTCTACACAATATTTTCATTGTATGCTGTCTCCCACTCTCAAACATCATGTTTTTTGCATTTTTTCTGCACCACAAACTGCTAAAAATCCAAAACTACTACCAAATCATACGGACATAGAATCCACACTCAACGCACCAAACCTCACTCTTTTAGCTCAAAACTTGATAAAGAGCAAAACAAAACGGATACTGAATGACTCACTGACACGCTACAAAATTAATGTAGTATGTAGATACTAACAATATAGTTACCTGAGACCCTATAGTATTACATCTACATCTACATCTACACGATACCCTGCAAGCCACCGCGAGGGTGTGTGGCAGGGGGTGAAGGTCACCAAGCATTCACTACTAGCATGCAAGCAAGCAGCTAAAGGGTCCTATTATGTTTGCTTGTTTAAAGTGTATTCTTGCTGATCATCATCCCCTGCCAAACACCTTCTTGGTGGCTTGCAGGGTTTTGTGTAGATGTAGATAACAAATAGGGCATCTTCCAGTCAAGAACTTTAATGTATTTCAAACACTCAACAGTTTAAATGTATTAAACTGCTTTAACATGTTAAAACTTATGTTTCAACATTTATTATTACATTATTCCATCAAGCTCTCCCTGTATCAACGGTCTTAGCTGTTTAAAACCACCGCGTTTAACCTCCAGAAAATGCAACGTTGCCAAGTGTAAACGGCACATTTCTGAAGGATGCATGGAAAACGTTAATTTTTATCGTAGAACGTCGATCAAAAGACGCCCGTAATTCTCTTAGAACGTGTGATACAATGGCGGTAATAAATTGTTGCTCATTTAAATAGTTAATAACTTTTAACATCGTATTGCACGCGGTCAGTTTCTTCCGCGCGGCCCCATGCCGCGAGAGTCCGGTGGCTGATGAGGGTCGAAGCCGAGCGAGGGTCCGGATTAGGACGATCGCGAGCAGAGACCCTCGCTAATGACCGACTACCTGGTCTGCCCCCCAGAAAACTACCATTAACCTAACATTTTAATGAGATATAATTATTTGAATAATTTCCAAATATTCTACGGAAGTACTGGGTACAAAGGACCCACAACTATTTAGATCATATCTCTCCAAAATAGTTACGTAATTAATAAATGCATAGTACTCCGAGACCCATGTAGACCCTGTCATTCACGGGATTCGAACCCGCGACCTTCAGCTACCGGCTTGCGCGTCACATACCTATTTAGAACAATTGAATACTCTAATTCAATCGCGAGCTCTGTTCCAGACGTTTGGGGAAAAAATCTCTGCATGAGGCGCATCAGAATATTTTTGGCAGCATCATCTTCGTTTAGATTCAATGTAGCAATAAAGTATTTCATAACGTATTGTTTCTTTGAAGCTAAAGAATATCTCTTTCGCTCTATAAATTTCTCGTGCACCTGAAGGTTCGTGATCTTTATGACATTCGTTACAACTCTTAATGCATAATCTTTTAGGGCTGAAACGAGAACGTTGAACCGAATGTAAGAAAATGCTATGCCGATCAATTATAAATAAAAAGTAGAAAAATAAGAAAGATGAATTAAAATTACAAGTGGAAGTGGTATGTACCTCTGCGCGTAATAGATCAGAACTCACTCTCCTATGCAAGGCACTATTTAAAAATGTGTCCTGGAGATCTTTCGAAGTGTCAGTGCTTAAAACTTCGGCAGAGTTCGTGGGTGGTGACCGTTATCCTCGTTCCGTAGTATTCCAAGAAATCTTAACTCACGTGCAGAAAGAGTTCTGCTTTGGTGGCCTGAGTGCAATCCGTCCCGTCCCTCAATGAAGAGCACGCGGCTGGTTGTTTTTTTGTTTGAAGGCAATAAAAGTGCAACCGAAAGCTGCGAAGTTTCAGTCGAAATACTATCTCTTTCGAGTGGCAAGGGAACAGCAAGGGTATTTTGAATCTTTTACTGCTCTGCGGGAGGCCTTATCCTATTTCCAGATGCGAGTGGTGGACGGGGAGGTTCAGACGCAGTAGGAATATTAAAGTATAGGAATACAAAGCAACAATTAATTGCTGAGTACACATTTGTAACTTTTCGTTTGGATACTAATTCGTATCATGGTATGAAGGTATGTACAAGCATGTAAACCGAGTCTCATTAAAAACCGAAGATAGAAGACCTCATTATTAACTTAGGGATAAGTGGAGAATATCCAATGCGTGAGAAAAGAATACAATTTAGCACAAAACAGTGCAAATTATGTATGAAGATGAAAAATCTGTAACATTCCACGAGAGTATCTATCGATAAAAGCACTTGGGAACGGCCGCTACAGCGGGCCGAAGAGTTGTGCCGCTCAACCGTCTGGAGGTCAGAGAAGCAAGGATATGCAAGATTTTTTTTCTCCATCATGTTTAATTGGGTTTCCTGGTTAATTCCATGGGAAAAATTCAGAGGAGCAAAGAGGAGCACAAAACGTTAATGATGCATTTATTTTAAAAAATGACTAAATAGTAGTTAAGTACTTTAAAAAAACTTAAATGGTTAACCAAGAACTCAACTGAAACAAAATCACCGGAAAATTATCCTGGAAGGTATGAAAATTCCGTGAGAAATTGGTGAAGGACAGTTATGCACTTAAAGCCTACTACTGTCAATGTGAATTTCACAAAAACTGACAGATTCAACCCATTTAATACCCTATTTTGTAGGCCATATCCTACACAATACGAAAACATTTAAATTTTCCTTGTAAATAGTCGAAAAAATGACTTTCCGCCATTTTCCGATATCGGACCACTGTGCGGCGTGGCCACTTCGCGGGCGTTACGCCTACACTCAAATATATTTTTCTTTTTGAAATGAAATATTACCTCGACCAAACTTTTTCAATTGGTAGAGGAGGGTTTTATCCATATTAAATAAAAATGAGCTTATTCGAGGATAAAGGTACGTCGTTAAAAACTGATTTGAAATTTTTAAAATTGTTACAAACACTATAAAATTGCTATATTTTGTAATATAATTCTTTATTGCAGTTTTTTAATTTCAGGCCTTTAAAATGAGCTCTTTAGCAAATCTGTTGCTTTAATAGTCTTGGAAATACCTATGCCTTAAAATTCGAATTTTGCAACGTTTCAATTTTTCGTAAACGGTTGCATGTTTCGCAAAACGGCCTTGGGATTTTATTTTTCCTATCAAATGATGACGTTTTGCCAAGTGTTAACAAAATCGGTCACACCCTAAGGACAATCACCTGTTGGAATCGACATGGAAGAACCCTAATATTAAGTAAGAATTTACATGAATAACTGGTAGGTTTGTAAATATTAATTATCCGCTGATTCCATACCATGTGTCAGCATTGTATCATTCGATATTTTAAAGAGGATCAAGAATGATCACATGAGCAACAATACTCATATCAATCCAACAGCTTTCAATAATACTAAAAGATATTCTTAGGCCCTGGTTACACGATACATTAACATGTACAAGTTCATGTACATTTGCGTGAATGGTTTCATGTAATGTTTGCACATGTACCTCTGAAACAAGAGCACAGCTTGTACGAATGCATGAACCAAATTAGAACAGGTTCTCTTTTCTGTTCATGCAATCGTACGTACATGTTGGTGTGGTTTCACAGTGAATTATCGCGTTCGTGCATTCACACATTAACTTGTACCGTGTAACTTTATGCTTCATTGACGAACGACCCCCCCAGAGAAAAAAATTAACCACGCCCCTGGCTTATAACTTGTGCTTGATTCTACGGCAATGCATTCAATGAGATAGCTTGGTTGGTTATTAATGGCGATATACCCATACGTCTGACCAAAAAAGTGAAGATGTAGAAATTCCTTATTTAGGCTTCCGCGGAGCGTCTGGTTTGAGGATCCATTCGTTTCGGGATGTCTTCCGTCCATTCTGGGGTGACAACAGTTTCGACAACGTTTCAGATCGCGTCTTCAGGTCTAGGGGTCCCTGTCACTCCAGACCTGAAGACGCGAACTGAAACGTTGGCGAAACTGTTGTCACCCCAGAATGGACACACGCGAATCCCCAAAGGAATGGATCCTGAAGATGTTACACAGCTACTACGTTGTCCAGTGACGTCAGCGTGGCTTTGTTTATTTCGAATGGTGTTCCCAGTCGAAATCTCTTCTTTGAATACTTCCCACATGTCGACCTCACGAAAGTTATTCTTCCAATCCAATCCAAAAACATGGGCCCCGGAAAGGTAAATAAAATCACAACAGCGCATTTTCAATGCCTTGTCCATAAGCCAACCGACTCAAGAGGACTGTGGGACTGAAGAAATACACGCGCAATTGTCGTGCAACGTGTATTTGACGTTAACGTGTGGTTATGCGAATTACTTCAGTGTGCACAAATTCCACTCCATTTCGCGACAATCCTCGGATTTTATGTGGGTAGAAAGAAATTACTGCGTCGAAAAAAATATAGTGGACGGTGTAATGAGCCCAGACCTGTTGAAGAACATTCCCGGCCACTGAATGATTTTTTCTTGAGTTTTCCCAATATTCATACACAACCAAGACTATAACGATTGCTTTGCTCACATCATGGCGTTCCCCCAACTTCGCTCTCAAGTGAACTCGTACAGTTCGACCCCCGTCTGAAAATTCATCCCGGGGATCTCGTGTCATTCCAACCAATCATTCATTCATTCATTCATTCATTCATCGGAGAGACCTCACATGGCTCTCTCCACCTTGGAGCGCCGAATTCGCAATTGCACCGAAAGGCAGAACGAAAGCTGCTCCTATTAATAGCGGAACGAGACTGTCCCAAAGTAACCAGGTCACACTTAAAATTGCTCGACTCTTCAGGAATGGAACCGGAAATATAGGGCGACCGAATAGCGAAAGCACTTCCTGTCCTGCGCACTGGTGGACGACAGTGTGCGAGATGGATCAGCAGCTTCCAGTTGGCTCCAGCACTTGTTGCGATGCAATGCTGGAGCCACACGGGCATTCGTCGCACCCGAGGGAACATTGTCTGCATTTCTGGAATGACTCGTAAGGACCGGGCATTTGCGTGTTCATTGGGCGGAAAAATGGCAATCCGAATGGGTGTCTTGAGACTTATTGAGGAGGTTGGCTCGCGACTGCTTGAGTCAAGTGGTCAGAGAAATCTTATTAATTTAAGTACGAGTATATGCCTGCTAATGATCCTTACTTCACAAAGAAAATAACCTAAGCAATTGAAGGTCATAAGTATCACAAGAAATACGATGTAAAGTCTCTCTTTACGATTCTCGCCGTTAATCGTATGTAATTTCAAATGCAATTCGTGGAAAAAGGAGTATGGGTTGGTGTAATTATCTTTACTTGATTAGATAGAGGAACTTTAGTTCTATAAGTGCTGAAAATATAAAAAAAATGACAGGACTTTAACTTTTCGGATCAAACTCCTTAAAGGCATTATAAGCCGAGCCGCCATTTCCTTCCGCCAGCTCGTCACTGCCACCTCAGGCTTCGAATCTCTCACGTGATACAATGGGAAGAACGCCCTTAATGCTGCGAACAAAACGTAGTCCATGAGAAGGGGATGAAATGACACAACTAAGAAACGATTTATCTCGGCAGCAAAGCTCATTATATTTCATGAAACTCCAAACCGAATTCAACAAGAACTAACGAATAATTCAAGCACCAAAGCATATTTACAATGAGTAGGTACTCTCAAATTAGAGCTTTTTTTTGCTTTAAGCTCTCCGCATATTCAGCACTGTGTAGACTCTGCGATTCCAATGTAGGCACATATGATGATTTCAAGCTCCCTGTCTCTGGGAATGGTCGTAAGCATTCGCCGCAATATGAGCTGCTAGGCGGTCCTCGAGAGACCTTAGTTTTCCTGAGATACGTGGATTTGTCATTTGGCCACTCGGCCGAAGCGAACTCGATGGATTCCTAAAGGAGGTTGATCCGAAAAGTGAAAGTCGTGTCATTTTTTTGTATTTTCAGCACCTATAGAACTAAAGTTCCTCTATGTAATAAAGTAAAGATAATTGCACCAACCCATACTCCTTTTTCCACAAATTGCATTTGAAATTACATACGATTAACGGCGAGAATGGCCATCACATGGGAATATAACGTTTAAAAATACCATAGCGTCATGTCATTTTTGCAAAAAACTTATATTTTATGTGCAATTTCACAAGAAATAAAATGACACGAAAAAAAGGCATCAACCCACCGTATTTTTCGCTAAATCCACCAATTTCTGCGCTTATAGCAGACGAAATGCGTTAGTTGTCTTCAAGTGGCGCTGCGATCGCTCTAGCCAAAATATATGGCGTATGAATAATATCATTACTAATGAGATATTAAAGAATATTTCAGAAAAATATTATAACATAACGTTTGATAGTAATATTCTGGTGTTATACATTAGTAAATTCATTGAGTAGGTACACGAATTTATTTCTCTAAAGTAAATGCTGACCTGACTCCATCGTCGTGCTGATTAAAATTATCATAAAAATAAATCCTTCGACTTTAGATCCTATTTCTTGTGATACTTATGACTTTCAATTGCTTAGGTTATTTTCTTTGTGAAGTAAGGATCACTTAGCGGGCATATACTCGTACTTAAATTAATAAGATTCCTCAGACAACTTGACTCAAGCAGTCGCGAGCCAACAGCTCAACCAGCAGAGCGAAACCATTAAATTTACGATGGAGGTTGACTAAAACTTCCTTTCCTGGATGTGCGGGTAAAGAGGAATGACGACGGGACCCTGGGTCATTCGACATTTCGGAAGAAATGCACACCGATCGATATTTGAACGCTGCCTCGCACAACCACCCTCGACAAAAGACGGCTGCAATCCGTGCTCTTTTCAACCGAGCCCTCTCCATCTGCGACGATTCGTCTATTGAAAACGAGAAACAGCATCTATTTAAGGTTTTTCAAGACAATGGCTTCCACCGACACGCTATCCACCGAGTTGCTCAGAGGGAAGAAGAGAAACGAGTTTAAGCCTTGAGCAGGACGGACGAGACTGCTACTACCACGAGGGAAAAGGATGATGCCACTCTCGCCATGAAAACCATACGTTGGCGGAACCACGGGAAAAATATCCAGGGCTCTTAATAAGCATAACATCCTGACCAGATACACCTGCGTCACCAAGACAAAGGACATTTTGTGCAGAGGTAAAGAAGACCTTACGCCGATGGAAGAACGGGGCGGCATATACGAGGTCAGATGCGAATGAGGGAAGGCCTACATTGGGCAAACCTTGAGAGCCTTAAAGACGTCCGAATTCAAGAACACAGGAGAGCGACAGACAACAAGGCCTCTCAGCCATCGCGGAGCACTTCTGGGAAGGCCCGGCCCACAACACATCAATTTCGACGGAGCCAAGCTGATCAAGACTGAAAAACGCTATTTCCCTCAAGGCTCATACGCGAGGCGATCGAAACGGCCAAGGACCCCAACAATTTCAACAGAGAGGATAGCTATAAGCTCTCCCGTATTTGGAAGCGCCTAATTGAAAAAACTAGCCAAACGGCCAATGAAAATGCGCCCACTTGAACACCAGAGCGCAGAAGTAAATGGTATATAAGACGGTAAAAATGTGCTATGAAACACTTCAGACCCGAAGACGCGAACTGAAACGTTGGCGAAACTATTGTCATTCCCAGAATGGACACACGCGAAACGAATGGATCCTCAAAGCAGACACTCCAGGAAGCCTCAATAAGGTATTATTTTAATTATTTAATTAGTTACTATAACGGAACTTCCTCCTCCGAGTCTCCGGCTAGCATCAGGTTTCGTTACCGTCATAATTGCCGGAGACTCGAGAGGGGAGTGGGGGAGCCACATCCGCACTGGGGATGGGCAAACAATACCGGTAGTACCGAGTACTATGTTTTTTACTCCGGTAGTACCGACCAGTATTTAAGCTACTAAAACAATTGAGTGTTGATAATATTTCAAGCGAAGTTTATGTTAATGAACAGCACTAATAAACAACGGCATAAATAACAGGTTAACAGTATTAATGAAGAATTGACTAAACAATTATGATTATTTTCAATATGAATATAATATTCGATGCCCACTTTGAAGTATCAATTAGAAATAAAAACATTCGAATTAAGTATAACTTCACAGTAATTTTACGAGAATTGTAGCCAAAATTCTAGTTGTACAAAACTGAGAATTGATATGTGTTTTGACTTGATCCCAAGGTATTAAGAATACAATATACGTGCTAATGAAGAATAAAATGTGACTGAATGAATTATTTTTTTTCGTCGAGTCCTTATTGAATTAGCTAATTTGACAAAGGCCGGTCGGTATATTATTGTTGTTGCTATATTATTTCACATCGTGATCCATAAATAGTAGTTTCCTCTCGGAATGACTATGTTTGTCCATATTTTAAAATGGTAACTTTAAACCCAAGCGACGTAATATATTTATCATCAATTGTTTTTTATTTATTATTTATTCTAGTAACAAAAAACTATCCAACCTACCATTCATGGTAAGCTTTTCTATGGTCCCTGCCCAGGCCCTCCAAAACCTGCCTCGATTCCCCACCCTTGTCATTCAGTATTATAATACATATAATAACTATAATTTCATTTATTAAATATGTGCACCACAGTTATTCAAAAGTCTCTCTTGGCAATGCGATCAAATTAATTAAGATATGACTCTTAAGTACGCCGTGGGCATGTACATACTATGACTGCGTTGGAAGTGCAAAAAAGAGAATTTTTATCGAAAATAATGGGGATCCCCATATGCCTACTGCAGCCGACTGGTTATTTTTCCCTTTTTCACGGAACATTTCAAAGGTCCTATTATCCAACATGCCGGACGAAATGTTAATAGGACAATTGAAATCTGAAGATTCTGTGATTGAATCCTTCATGATTAAGATTCCTATAGCGTGAAATGTTTCACTGGCATTTTGTGATATAAGTAACGGGTAAACAACGTTGTTTGCCCCTTCGTTATCAATCGTTAACTTTTCTTCGTATCTCAAAGGGTCTACCGCTGTTGTCATTGGTGGATCCAGGGGGGGGGGGAGGAGGGGGGCTGTTGTCCCTCCCCTCCCGAATTGTGCATTGCAGAACTTTCTGCATAAAATTCTGCATATTGTTTTTAATAGGCAACGACCGACGATTAATACTGAACATGACGATTAGCAAACATGCTAAATGACTCTACATAAAACAATGATTACAGTATAATACATAGTCTGTCTTTTCATTGGAGGGGTGGGGTAAAGGGGACAATACTGGTGACCGCCCTCCCAAACCTGGTGGTGGATGTTCCTCAGAGTAAGGCCCGTCCTTACTCTGAGAGATGTTCTCTTCACCACAACCCTTCCGATGGAGTTAAGGAGTGCGTGGAAGTTAAAAAAAACATAATTTTACGTTAATTAAGGAAATTCGACATTTTACTGCATAGAAACGGTTGGGAACTGAAGAGGAATACGCCCACCAGTATCAAATTAGGGAATAATTACCAAAGAAACGCGTTCCGTCCTCAATAATAATATTTGTGGCAGCAAAAAACGCGTCCGTTGCGAGATACGCGTGTAAAGATATTTTTACACACGTATATACTACAACAAAAATTGAAATGAGTGAAGTTTTCTTGGGCACCAGGTGAATGCTTTTTGTACAGCCAAAGTTTGTATCAGACTGACACCGTCAGGTGTAAATGAATAAGAAGACTTAATAGTCATTAAGGTCATGGTAGAAGACGTCCATGGTAGATGACGGAGTTTGACAAAAAAACGCTGGCTGTAGGAAAATCACTCACCTGGAAGAGCTCCCGAGATAACTTCACACATAAAATAGGCCAGGGAAACACCAAAAATTAAAATGTATCTACCGAAATCGTTTGTTTGATGTTGCCTTTGACAACGACGTCGCTATCCACCTTCTCAATATTAGATTATCGAGCCTCCGATATATTTTTCCGTTGAAATTCCTTAAAAATATGCCTATGGATGACTTTTTTAGTGTATTCTTTGTCTGGTATTCTAATTTGCCGAAATACCGGATAATTAGGGAAAGACGAACGTTAATTTTCAACTTAGTAACATATTTAATCAATCACGAAAGTGCCGGTATTTTTTCGCCGGTACTACCGGATAATTAGGGAAAGACGAACGTTAATTTTCAACTTAGTAACATATTTAATCAATCACGAAAGTGCCGGTATTTTTTCGCCGGTACTACCGGGGGAGTACTATTATTGCTCTTTAATACCCATAACAAAAGTACCGGTACTTTTTTAAGTACCGCCTAATCCGCACCGTCGGATAGGTGGCTACCCGACGGTGTGATTAGGGTCGTAGGCGCACGAAGCAGGCGCAGAGACCCGAGAAGGACAGCCTTCTTCTGCATTGCACTTGCAAGTGCATCCGCTCGCGCCCTGCGCGCTGGGATGCACTTGAGGTTCTCAACCAGTGAGCTCTTGACACCACCAAGCACGCCCACGATGAGGACTACCAGTTTCACAAAGTAGCCCGCATACATTTACCGGAGTTCGCACAGCTGATCTTGATATTTCGTCCTTTTTCAATCTCCTTCGCTGCCATGTTCATTTCGGCGACAACTCGATCACGAACATGGCATGAGAGATATTGTCGAGGAGAACGATATCAGGCTTCGTCGCCTCCAACTGCCTGGTGGTGGAGAAGGAATAATCCCACCAGATCTTACACTTATCGTTCTCCACGACGGACTCGATGTCTCCAGGGACGTAAGGCAGCACCGGATTCGCGTCAATGCCGTAATGGTGTCTTAGGTGGTAATACAACACCCGCATAGCAGAGTTGTGCCGGTTTATATATGCGTTCTTCGCATAAAAGCTGCAGCCGGAGAGTAGATGACCTAAAGTCTCCGGCTGCCTTCGGCACGCTCTGCATCTCGTGTCCGTCACGTTTGCCCCAAAGATGAGGCGACGGTACACGAGGGTGTTGATGACACCATCTTGGCACGCGAGCACGAATCCCTCGGTTTTGGACTTCAGACCTGCGGAGCGCAGGAAGGCGAACGTGAGCTCCTTCGATAGCCCATGCGTTTCCAAGTTTCGATAGAAACTTCCATGCATGGGCTTCTCGGTATGCTTGCGGAGCAGGATCTTTTGCTTTAATTTGTCGCACTCTTCTCCACTGGAAGTAAGGTCCAAACCGAGGCCGTATGCTGCCCTTTTCGCCGCTTGGAATAGGAACGCCCCTTTGCCGACACTCTCGTGTTTCTTTACGAGCAGCATAAGGGGGTCCGTGCTGTGGAACACGCTGCATGGCGTATTGAGGACTGCTCTGTCACGAACGATTACGGAACACCGTTCTGTCGCCTTCGGTGACTAGTCGCTTCCCCACGATGTCAGCCTCGACGATGGCCATCACTCGTCGAGTCGCCGGCTTGATTCCGATTCGCTTGGCGATAGTCTGCTGTTTAGCGTGTATACAGCAAGAAGTAGCAATGGATAACATTGGTAGCTGCATGTTGGTATAAGGACTTATAGCTAACCCAACTAACGGCATGTTTTTGCATGTATGTTTTGCTATTTTTATGCTTTTTAAATTTCGTAGTTTTGAACAGTACCTATAAAAGTACTGATCCTTTTTTATGCATGATATGTAGTGCATGTTTGGTGAGAGTTCACCCCCTGCCACACATCTTTATGGTGGCTTGCAGGGTATTATGTAGATGTAGATGAAATGGCGCGACCAAATTGGTTGGCAAGAAGAGCGATACTTCTGTATGAGGAGTATTTGGAGGAAAGGCAGAGGCTCTCGATCGAGAGGAGATGGTTGAGGGACAATAGAAATCCCTTTGGCGTTAGGGAGGAGGATTTCAAGAGGTATTTCCGGGTGACAAAGGACATTGCCGGATATTTGTGTGAGCAGCTAGAGAAACGGCACTAAGAAACAGACGGGCTCACGGATTGAGCGTTGAAACACAGGCGAGAGTTTCATTTTCGTATGTATTTTGAAAGGAATAATAAGATATAGTAAAAATTGGAGCACTCTTACGCACAGAAGTTCTCAGATTGAGAATTCTAATTTGTTAATTAATCCATGAACGTATGTGCTTAATGTGGTGAAAAAGTTAAAACTTTAGGTCATACACTGGATTCATGTAATTTAGATGTTTGTTTCAAATTAGACAATTGATGAATTTTTCTTTAATGGAGAAATGTTGATGGTGTTGGAATTGAAGATGTTGTGGTGAAAAATAAAGTTTCATAGGTTTTGGTCAGGCTGCGATTCTTGGCCGAGGGCAGCTACCAAAGGGGTGTTGGGCAAGATTTTTATACTTGCCTTAGCCAGCCCTCGGTCAGAAATTGCATTCGAAGGGTAACGCAAGCAACAACATGGCAGGCCAGTGGATCAAATTCCCTGGGAATGAGCAGGAGAAGGACTCGATAGCCAACAGGTAACAAATATACTTTTGGCAAAATACTGAGGACTAAATTAATTTTCAATGAAATATTATTGTAATTAATGCAAAGCACCTCGTGAACATTGATGGTTGTTTTTATAGAATTAAAAAGGGAAATCATAGGTGCTATTTTCCTCGAAAAAGACTTTACTGCATGTCAATCTCTAAGGGATGTGGAATCCCCATTGGGACCTGTCCAAGCTTCAGTTATAATTCTATTAAAAATCTGCAGCCCTCTCTATAACATATGTTTCTCTCGTCCATTACCTTACTGAAAAATGACTTTACCTTCTAGATTTAGACCTATAGTGGGCTTTCCCGGCATAGTGGGAGCTATAGACTGCACACATGTGGCAATCAGCACTCCTATTATTCATGAGGAATCCTATAAAAACCATAAAGGGTTTTACTCCCTCAACGTACAAATGGTACATGGTTCAGCTCATCATTATTATTAAAGTGTAGTTCGATCATTTATATATTGGAAATCCTAACGTATGTGCTAACCTTGTGTTGCAGTGAAGTAAGGTGTATAAAATTGTAATTTTTCAGATTACTGATGACAACATGAGGGTCATGAACTGTGCCTGCTATGCCAGTTCATCTGGAATGTTTCCGGTACTAAGGCAGCAATGAGGAAGGCCCGTCAAAATGGGATTGGAAGATACTACCTATTAGGTAAGGATACATTTTATAAAAAAATATCATTCATTCCATGCAATATTTGTGTCTTATGAATAATTTAAATATTGTAGGGACTAAGGGTATGCCCTTGAACCCTTTCAGAGAGAGAAGTGCGGAGAAGAAGGGTTGCAGGAAGCGCGGTGATTATTCATGCGAATATTGAGGGGTGTGGTGCATTGGCCAATATAGAAAGCGGGGCAGAGACTGCATTGCAGGTGGTAAATGACATTACTAGAAATACAGGAGGAAGATGGAAAGTGAGGGAGAGAGAGTTAAGAAGATGAGATGTGGGTGGTGCAGTGAAAATAGGGCATGTCTTGCATCTCGCGCGATTACATGGAGTGGGGGGCTTTAATGTTGTGGGAGTCTTTGAGGAGAGGATTAGTACTTTTGAAAATACTACCTAGGTTGGCTGGGCGTGTGTAGGTTACAGAAGGGCAGACAGGGAATATTTTGGAGGTGGTGGAGCTGTTGGAAAGGATGGGGAAGAGTTCCTTAAGTATAAGTTTGAGGGAATGGGAGCCAGGGAAATAGGTAGTGCAGATGGAGGGGATGTTGTGGCGATTCGGAAGAGGAAGTTTAGGTTGATACGGAGTTTTAAGGATTTTTTCGTTTAGAAGGGATTCTGGGTAGCCACGGCAGAGAAGAGACTTGTGAAGGGTCGAAAGGAATTCTTGTAGGGAGTCCGGGTTATTACAAATGCAGTGAATGTAGAGAGAGAGATAAGGGAATAGAACGTTTAGTGTGGGAGGGATGGCAGATGCTGTAGTGTAGATATTGAAGTTTATTGGTTGGTTTGATGTGGACTGAGGTTTTGAATTTCTTGTCTGAGATTGAAATGTTGACATCGAGGAAACAAATGTTAGTGGTAGAGGTGGTTGATGTGAAAGAAGCCATGGGAAGTAGGTTCAGCCCCTCGTACGCCAATCTGTATCTCGGCCTCCTTGAAAAGAACTTTCTTCCCCACTACCCACTTAGACCCATACTATGGTTGATACCCATACGTATTCCCTCTTTAATGCATGATATGTAGTGCATGTTTGGTGAGAAATCACCCCCTGCCGCACACCCTCGTGGTGGCTTGCAGGGTATTAAGTAGATGTAGATGTATGGTTGAGATACATCGATGACATTTTCCTCCTCTGACCGCACATCATTAATTCCATCAACACTCTCATTTCTTCGCTTCATGACTCTTCCTCTGTTTCTTTCACCTCAACCGTCTTTTTTATTATATAACACCATAGTATCAAAATAATATAGTAGACGTAGCATATTAAATACTATTGAATACATACAATTAATTGCTTCAATTGATATAATAACAATTTAAATTTTCCGCATTTGCAAAATTATGGCAATGGCTATCGAATGAAATTTGAATTGTCGTAAGCGACGGATTCGACTCTTCCGTCTCAAACATTTTCTGAACAAGACAATTAGAACTGTGGTCTTCGCAGTCTCTGAGTGTCAGAATTTCGTGGGAAATCGCAGGTGACCCAGGGAAAGGAACCTTCCAGACCTGAATTTGCGTGGATTTCAGTGGCCGTGTTCCAATCGTCAACGGCGGCGTGCACTACGCTCCTTCCTCAAGAGTACGAGCACACGCCCATTCTGAGAGCCTCCGCGCTCCTCCCTGCACATACACCATTTTCTGCTCTTTCTCGCTCTCTCCAGACATTATCGCCTTGGTGGTCACCATATGCTGTTAACTGTAAAGAGTTGACGAGTTGAGGTGAGCCTCCGTTAATACCTGTCGAATCAACATTGGGGTTGAGCGAGTGAGTTCGAAATGATGATCAGAATAAGCCGTCAAATAATCTGAATGGATCTCTAATCAAAATGTGTCACTGATTCTTTGAAAATATCGGAGAAGCCGGTCGGATCGGCCCAAGTTACAAAGGAAAAATTTTGCAAAAATGCAGTAAAAATCTGGCCATCATATGGAGGCAACTGAGGTAACGGGAAAAGTAATTAAAAAAGGTAAAATATACTGCTGTATGTGCAACTGCGCCAGATAGCAAAAATCATGGAACAAAACACTTATGAACACGGTTGTAAATGCAAAAAAAAAATATGAAGGTCCCACCGAGATTTGAACTCGGATCGCTGGATTCAAAGTCCAGAGTGCTAACCATTACACCATGGGACCGGTGTTGGAAAGGCATCGAAAATAACAATCTTATTTTTACGTGAACATGGCTGTGCTTATGACAACATATTTAGTTTAACGTTTACACGGCCCTTGGGTTTTTATGTTTCACTATACAATATTTCTGTGTTGGGCCGCTCTGGAGTTGTACGTCGTGAATTATAGATTTCGTTCGTGTTCCATTCGGTTTGGTTAGCGTCAAGCGGTCGCCTATTTTCGATATAATAGTGGGGCCCACGGGGATCAAGCGGAATAGGCGGCCGTTTGCCGTTGCAACAGTGCCTCTGTCCGTGTAAAGAAACACTACGAGGCCTTGGTTCAGCCCGGCAGTCTTTTCATCTAGGGTCTGATGATTGCCGACCGTTGACACGAGAGATGAGCGAAACCGCGATCTTCGCTGCAGCTGGTATATTCAGACGGCACTGCAATTAAGCATGTGCATCTTTCTTGAAGTCATGTAATTCTTGCATCGTAATTAAGTAGAGCTGAGTGAGTGATTGAAAGATTAAACCTGTGACGAAATTATGAAGGAATTGGAAGATCAACAAGACGAGGCATATCGTTCGTTTCTCCGCCTTGAAGAGAACTTTTTCCAGCCCGAATTTGCTATGGTAAGTGAGGAGTTTCATGCATTTAAACAACCATATTGCAGTGTAGTATATGAAGTGAGACGAAGTTTAGTGTTGTTCATGTTCATTGCTGTTTATCCCGCGCATGTTACCAGGCAATCGAAGTGTAACACTTCATCTTTTCCTTTGGGTGTTGGGTATTTTATGTGTGTGTTTGTGATGCATCTTGTCTTCAATACAATGATTTGAACGCGAAGATTTTTGCCATTCATTGTGCGTTGAACACCCCTCTTATTTACATTTTGGTGTTGGGGATATTATGTGTGTGTGCTTGTTGTGCACTCTGCTTTATTTGCAATGCTGTGGACGCCAAGGTTGTTGCCATTCATGTTGTGTGAACAACCACTTGTTGTTTTTCTAATTGGGTTATGGTTTTTTGTTGAGCCTCCAGCCTTGCCTGCAATGCAGTGGGCATCAAGGCTGCCCTTTTCTATTGGTGCAGGAAATCTATTATTGTCTGCTAATTGTGTAGGTACCGACTGGTTTATGTATGTGATGCTGAGAAAGCCAGGGTGGATTCCATTACTATTGGAGCTCTGTTCCATGGGTAACTGGCTGTGAATATGTTGAAATTAGTGTTTCCATGTGCGTTAATTTTAATTTTTTTGTTGAAAGAATCATTTTAAATCACAATTGTGGTTGCCAGTGCTGTTTATCTGTAGCAGTGTACTTTTGGCATATCGGTAATTTTATACTTAAGCCTGTTTGACACGATCTAATTTATTGGCCAATCCATAGGAAATTGAATTGTGTGCTGCATGACATATACCTATTCCCCACCCAATCTTAGTCCCCATTTCTTACCCAATTTTGTATTGTAGAACATGTTCCATTTTCTGTCAACCACAATTCAAATAGAGGTTTGCTTTGCCATATCCTAGTGAGGAAAACAACAGCACATATTAATACTGCTTATTCGGCATTAATATCTAAGCAGATTAAAACTTCTAATTTTTTTACAGGCTCTTTCAATGCTTATGATAATAAATAAAACTTTTATGAACATCTTTTATCTGGTATATAATAAACCAGCATCTTCTGATTTTAATTTCTAATATGATGTGGCAAGGCTGTCTTGATATACAGGCCTAACACTCACTTCTATGACATCACGAGAGTGATTTGGCGAGAACACATAGTGCAGAGAAATGAGAGATGTGTTTTGAATGCATTGACTCATTTAGTGTGGTAAGGTGATATGGTTTTTATTCCACTAATAATATTACATCACTTACCTATTATACACTTACCACCCTCATCGCAATTTGAATAACACAACCTATTTATGATTATAATTTAGATATTTATGGAACTTATGTGGAATATATCAACCTTGTTATGACCAATATTGGTGACTATCATGCTGAACTTACTGTGCACTTTATCACCCTATATTGTGCCAATTTGTTTGCCAATAAATTGTAACGTGTCAAAGAGGGTTTATAGAGGCTTATTTTTTAATTAATTCAATATTATTGCATGTTATGATTACCTTCTGAATGAATACTTTATTCAGCGAATGCTTTACCATATAAGTATATTAATTATACTCATTTCAGCTCACATCTGATATCCATCTCTGAATTTCATTACTCTAGGGCAGGATGCATTTATATATCCAGATCACTTCTACGTGAAAAGTTTGAATTGGAGTTTGGACAATCATTGGCTATGTTATCAAATTAATGGAGATTTTATGGCTACATCTTGATTCATTCGAAGTTTCCTCACTTTGGAATATCAAGTGTTTTGGAAAAAACTGCAACGTGGTTTAGGAGAATGGCATCATTGTTCAAAAGGTATTATTCAGTACATACATAATTGTGGTATTGTACATAATTTCTCGGCTAGGAAATTTATTTTACCATTTCCTCATTGGAATTTTATCCCATCATTTCCAGAATGTGATATCCCTCCACTTGAGGGAATCATCTGTTTCATGCTTCAATGGTCATCAAGTTCACGTGGTAGAATTGACTACTTGAGGGACCTGCTGTTAACATCCAGCGTGCCAGAGGAGTCAGGATCACCTGGGGTTGAGTGACATAATTTGATGCCTTAATCATGATGTTATTTAACTTCTGTGTACTGAATTTTGATGTTTTGTACATAGTTTGTATGTTTGCAGTGAAATAATAACTAATGTATTGCTACTTCTCTTGTTTTCATTATATAGGATTTTATACCCCTTTCCTATGCTATTTTGGATGTGAACCAATAATTAAACTGAATATTTCTGCTTGAGGCTTTTACAGGGGTCTTGTGCTGGTATCTCCGTGTTTTTAGGGCAATGCTGCGTCGGTGTATCTTGAAGATGACAGTTTCGTGGCCAATGAAGGCTGAATATCTTCAGATCAGGTCAGAATGCCTGTTTTGACATTCTGACCTGATCTGAAGATATTCAGCCTGCATTGGCCACGAAACGTCATCGTCAAGATACACCGACGCAGTATTGCCTGAAAAACATGGAGATACGTGTAGATATTGTTTTATATAAAAAATAAGCAAAATACTAATTTAAAAGGGGGTGGGGAGAGGAGTAGGATTTGAATTTAGCGGTTAAAACCCTAGCGCCATCTCTACGTATAAAGTATGTACTACGTGCAGCTAGGTAGAGCAGCGCCTCTGTCCGTGTCAAGAAACACTAAAAGCGACGTCTAAGGTATTTAACACGTGACTTAACGGCCCTGGTGGGGCCGTTGAGAGCAGTTGAGAGGTCGAGTATTTCGTGGTTCACAAGCAGTTTTCTCATGCATAACCACTAATCCATTTCCTAAAAGAACCTAGCGTTTGATCTTCGAATTTATTATCCTTTCCAAGCACCAAGAATTTATTATCCTAGCACCAAAACGAGGTCCGACTATCGGTTGTTGTCGCAAGGAAATGGAAGTAGGTAAGAGTACTTAAAATGGAATTATGACTGTAGATCTCTAGTTCTGCATTTGTGGTTAAAATAACTTACGTGGGATTTTGTGGCATATTCTACGTTGCTGATTGTTAAGTATTTCGTCAATTTTGTTTTCATTTATTGAATGCTCGTGTTGATAGTTAATTCTTCGTATTTCAGATTACACCTTTTCCGATAGTAAATATTGTTTTTTTATTAATGACAATTTAGAGCCATTTCTTGGTCTGTAAAGAATTAGTAATTCTCTACAGCATACTACCGATACTACCGGTATGCGTGATTCAGGTTTCAGTCCATAGCGTTCTTTTTTGAATCTTTATGTGATTATTTCTGTCTTTATCAAATATTGTAGGTAGATGTGAGCTTAAGGGTATCGAACTTCAAACAATTATCCTGCGAAAACTTTATTCATTAGCGCTTTCATTCCAAAAATGAGTCTACGCGGTCTCATTTCCACTTTAAATATAACTTCGGTATCTCTTCAAAATTGTCCTTTCACCCATTAGTTCGAAAGACGTGTGCAGCAGTAATTAGCAGATTCTATATTCATGAGTAATTCACAGCAGTACCTAATAATTCAGAGCTTAGCGTAGGAATGAAGCATGAAAAAGAAACACTGTTATCTCCACACTAAGATGTATTTCTCACGACCACTCACGACTATAGTTACTTTGATATACAACATCATTCCACCCGAAGATGTGCTTCGCAATGAAACCTTGGTCGTGAGAAATGTCTAGTGTGGAGAAAGTGCCTAGTGTGGAAATTGCAGTGTTAATTTTTCATCCTTCATTCCGACGAAACGCAATTCGTGTAGTTACTTCACGCCTATATCGTGCAAATTAATAATTTTATGTCCATAGTTTCACGACATTTTATCCTATGTATTACAAGACCAAGCATAGTGAAGAAGTTGATTCTTCCTTCAACTTGCTTATTTATGTTGAGATCTCCCCATTGTAAATCCCTATAAGGAATTCCTCTGCTAGGACTTGGCACATGGAATTTTCCCTGGGGGATAATCTATGATAGAGAAATGTTCTCATAGGGTTAGAGCCATGCCGGATTATTTCCCATAAATGAAAAAAATAATGAAATGAAGATCCAGAGCAAAAGCATATCAAGAAAGCTGTTTTATAGCAAGTATTTCTGATGCTATTTCATAATATAGATGAACAAAGTGAACAAAAATGTAGTGATAGGCAATGTGATTTCACGGTTCACCGACGATATTTAACATGTATGCTGTATCATCCTTGTTGCATTATTTGGAATTAAACAAAGGAACCATTAAGCTGAATTTATATGCCTGTGAAAGTTATGTAACAGAAGGTTCAAACTTATGGAAATGATTATAAATAACTAATAAATTATAGGAGGAAAGACATTTCTCAGTTAAACATGCCTCTTACAATATCTTTGGATGAGTACCATGACAGATTTGGGAGTCAATAACCAGCTTAAGAGACGATTGCATTCTGTCAGTTTTATTTCACTCCACTTGAATTCATTCTCCTCCTTAACTCATTAACACCCAGGTCATTTTTCTTTTCAAATATATCTTTCATGGGTTTTTTCTTTATTGTCAATCCTAGCTTGTAGGAAAAATATTAGAAAAGAATCATCAATATTTAACACATTCACTGCGGAGCTGATTAAAGCCCAACCCCTCACAGTGTGGCGTGGCCCACCGGTGGGTCACACTCAGCCTTTTGCATGGGCGGTGTGACCCACCAGTGGGTCACAGTCCTTCCGAGCTTCTGGCCGCTGCCGAGGGATGGTGTTTGAAGTGGCAACACTCAGCCTTTTCCTGAGATTAGAGGAAGGCTACATGCATTTACGTGACCCACCGGTGGGTCACGCTGCAGTGAACGTGTTAAATAAATATGGGGCAATGTACACAACCACAAAGAGTATGTGTGTGTAAGTATCATGAGGGTATATAGCGTATTTTGATTTCTTTAACTTAAACTATTGCTCTAATTTACAATTGAATCACACTTGCATAAATTAAAGCCGGTTTTTATCTCTGATTTAAACTTTTCTGAGACAGATAATACTTGTAACAATAAATAACCTAGTAGCAATGCAAATTTCCAAATTTCAGAGTAAAGCATTTTGTTTATAAGCATGTTGATCAGATTAATTAATTAATTAGATCATTATGATTCGGAATTGAACAATTCTCATCAAATAATGTAATAGTTATTGCATATAATGTATGTTATTTTTCCTGCAATGATTATAATTTGAACAGGCTATAATTTGTAAACATAAACAGTTGGCCGTAATTCCTTCAATGAATCTTGTGAAAAATAAAAAGAATGTTCTCAGAATTTTACTGACAGTAGATTGTGTAATCATAGATAATAATGAGGCCACCATTCATTAAAGCAATTTAATGAAAATACAAAAAATACTTGAACCTGAATACAAAAACTGTTTGGAAAGTTAACGACTACCTACTTGCTGAAAAGTATCTAAATTAAAATCTCGATGATGTGACAGTGGATCGGGTGGGACGCTGCACTCCAGCGTTGCCTCTCTCTGATTCAACTTCATCAATAGAAGGCCGTATGTAAATGCCAACCCCTGGATGCAAGATTTCATTGTGATCAGTTGTCTCCAGCACTGCTTATATTTTAGCAACTGTCAAACCAATTTTTACCCTTCTGAAGGGTTTTCACTAATTATAACAAATGCGTGATGCCCCATGGTACGCACGAATAGTACTTTCTCATAATATCTTCTTCTCTACCACATTAACAATTGTGCTGGTAACCGTGATTACTGTCTACAGTTTGTAGCATAACTGGTTCAAAATCTAAAAATTTGTTGACACAAAAAGTTTGTTTGACTGAGGTGCTTTCCAATCACAGCGCAGTGCCATCTAATCTTAGGAGTAGCAAAGTGTAACCCAATTGCCAGCAGAGAAACAGAAGCTCTTGTTATGAGCTTCAAATGGTAGGTGTGCATGGAGAGGTTGAGTTTCTCCTCCTGTATGAACACTTTTTCATTCAATAGCACCCATCCCATTATGAGAATATTTTGATTTCGGACACATATAGCTCATTTTAGCTCCAATTTTGGTCTTGCACAGGCCTACAATAAGATAAAAGTTTTTAGAGCCATTTAAAACCTCTGAATTGGACATTTTCATGAAATAGTAAGCATGTGAAGTATCTGCCAGGATCAGGGAATATGGTCTTCGGAGATTATTTACATTATTTCAAGTAAAAACCAGAACCTGAAAAAATTCATAATTTATTGCAATTCAAAATCAAATATACCAGCAGAGAGTCAATTACATGAAAATGTGATATTTAACAAAAAACCATAATTATCAGTGTGAGCTAAGAACTGCTAAATTTTTGAAGATTTTAGGCCTAATATTTAAAAACTAATAAAAATGTTTTGAGGGTAAATCGAAACCTATTTTCAAAGTTATGATTTTTTTCCGTTGTGCATAAATGGGGGATAAATGAATCCATCCACACGATGGACGTCTTCCTCCACTGTGGCAAAATCCCGTAGTGCTCCCTTGTGTAGTCTTGCTCTTTTACTTATTCTAACATAAAAACAGCGTCTCTTTGTAACCCACGTTCTCCACACTCCTCTCTCCCTGTCGCTGAGCATGCCTTGGCCACGTTTCTTCTTTTAAAAAAATTAAAATTTTATCTTAGTCTATTTTTTCTGCCCTTCCTCCCACAGATTCATCTGTTAAACCTCTCGTACAATAGAACTCATGTGCAATAGCTCCTCAATGCTTCCCAGCGTAACGCTTTGAGTGACAACCAATACCTTGGGAACTATGCTACAGTTGCCATGGCATTTTGGCTGATTTTGCAGAAGTGTAAGAAAATAAATTATTCAATGTAGTACAGGCATATAACAGGCAACTAGTTTTGATCGATTCTGGAATTACAAACTTTCGATATTAAAAGTTCTCTGCATTTAAATGCCATCTATCAGTGAACTTCTAATGACACAAAAAAGGACACCGCTATAACATATGTATGATGTATACATTGTGATTTTAAATGCATAAGTCCTCATTGAAATAATAATTGAATAGTTTTTCCTTAACAATTTACGGAGAGGCAGTTTTTTTTGTTGAGAAAAGGAATGTATTCCAAAGGTTAGAGGCAGAGAGAAAGGAAGATTGGGATGCATTGGGAGGATGAGGTGGGAGGGGTGAATCCTAGAGGGTCTTAAGATGGGGACTGGCATCAAGTCAGGCGTAGAATAAAAGTAGTCTGGCTTTTTGTGGCAAAACGGTATTGTTAAAAGAGCCAAGTTAATATTTGCACATAGCAGAGGTGCTAAGCCATGACGAATTGCGAAGGTGGTTAGGGAAGTGCTCAGGTTAGCAAAGGTCAAGAACAAATCTTACACCGGTATTTGAGAGCTGCTGGAGCTTATTTTCCAAATCTAAGGCTAGGTTGTTATAAATGAAAGTGCAACAATCAAAGGCAGGGAGTGTTAGAGTTGGAACAAGCATTTTATGAATAGGAATTGGGAGAAGAGATACACATATGTCATTTTAATGAATATAAAGTGTTGCTGACGTAATTTGAGATTTCATGTACTTATGTGATGATTCCGCAAGAGGTTACTTATTAAAGTGATTCCATGTTTCTTAACTGTATTACTAAATCCTATATGAACATCACCCACCTTAATGTTTGGGAGAAGTGAAATGTACCTAATTTTTTTGAGTAATCTGTAGATCTGTATGTAGCCTGTGCTTTTGCAGAATTTAAAACCATTTAATTTTCATGTGCCCATTTGCAGATCGCAAAAATATCTTCATTAAAGAGAGATCAAGCTGTGACCAATTCACTAGGGTTAGCGTGGAAATGAATCTGAGTGTTATCTGAATGCAACATGTATTTGCGGTGTCTAAGGATTTTTGTCTCAGTCAAGAATATAACGGCAGAATATAAGGGCCAAGGGCCATGGATCCTTGAGGCACACTGCAAGGTACAAGCCAGGTAAATAATAATAATGATGTTTACTTACTCCGGGACTGTTCTGTCACGTAGAGCACGAAGAAAAAAGATACAGAAATTAATTCAGTTGGTCACAGTCTTTCACAGGATATTTATTTAAAAATTGCTGACAAAATAGAAGAATTTTTTCAAAGTAGGCATTGAAAACATTGTATAAAGTTATATTTTACAGCAAGTCATAGGCATAACAGAGAGTTTCAAAATAAAAAGGAGATTAGTTGCAGAATCAGTCAAAATAATTAAAGATATTTTTGCTTTAAACAGCTTGATTCTTTGCACAGGTTTTTAGACAGATTATGAATGAGTTCCATAATTTGCATGAAGAAATGGTGAATGAATTCTCATGCACATTGTTCCAGAAAAATGTGGGAGACAAAAGAGTTTCAGTCTTTTGAGTAATGCAGTCTTCAGAGTTAACGTTAAATTCACTGTATAGGTGAGAAGTTAATTGAGTTTTAAGCATTTTATGCATGAAAGTTGCTTTCATTATATCTCATCTTTGCTCTAGTGTAGGCCAATTCAATAATATATAACATGGTAGGACATGCTCACCAGAGTTGACATTGAAAACAAGAGGCATTTTGAAATCATTGTAGTCACTGTGATTTAAGTCACCAGTTCTATACCAGGGCTTCCATAGTGAGAGGAAGTGTGAGTGATTGAGGGGAAAATTGCATCATGGGAAACAGGGGTAACAGCTTTGGTGCTAATGTTGCCAACTCCTGTGAAACTAGTTTTTGTTAGTCTCTTGAGTAGTTGAGAAGCAGGTTGGGGGTAAAGCGAGGGAAGAAGTCACTACTAAATTGTGGGCGTGTTATAGTTCAGTTTGGTTGTTTGTGGTGGAGTGGGGAGTAAAGGAATCGTCATCCGTAATTTTTTGGGGTAAAAAAGCACTGATGAAGTTATTTAGAGGAAAATTAAGGTTTGGTGGCTCATGTCTAGGTTTGCCTAGGCGACGCATTTCTTGCTATGTTTATGTGGTATCCCATTTATTTGAAAAACAATCAATGTAATATTTTTGCCTAGCAGAATGAATATTTTGCTGTACTTAATTACAAATGGTTTTAAACACAGCGAATAAAGAGTGCGTCTGAAATTCCTTGGTAGGTGATCTCTACATTTCATCAAGATTTCGATATCATTGGATATCCAGTTGCATGGGTTGTGTCTAGTTTTGATCAACTGCCCAGGGGCATGAGCATCAAGCGGTGTTTGTGTATAATGTCTTTTGAGGGGACACTCACCTTACTGTCAGTGCAGCTAGTGGTAAAAAATTCTGTCAGGTCTAAATTAAAGAGATCGTTTTTGAAAAGTTGGGTATCAAGAATCTTGAAGTCCCTGAATCTGAATTTAAATAATCAGAGTACTTGGTTGAGCACAAATAACTTTTAAACTTTTTTCTAGATGTTTAAGAGTTATTTGTGCTCTACCAAGAACTCTGATTATTTATAGAAATGATGAAACTTAGCTAAATATCTTTCAGCTCGATTTCGTACTTTCCCGGCGAATGCACTGTGTGAGAAGTTCTCGGGATTGCCACCGGGTCAGGGATTGCAGGGCTGCCAACGTTTCGATGTCCAACTTGGCCATCGTCCTCTCAGCCCTGAGGACGATGGCCGAGTCAGACAACGAAACGTTGGCAGCCCTGCAATCCCTGACCCGGTGGCAATCCCGAGAACTTCTCACACATATTTCAGCTCCTAGAATAAGGGTCCTCAGAATATTTACCAATACCTACAATTGCTTATATGATAAGCACAATTGAAAAAGTAATTAGGTACACAATACAATCATCCAAAAAAACTGTTGCCATGCAATATTTCAATTCAATTTTGTGACCAATGTAACTACATGCTAGTGATTAATTACTAAAGACGAGTATTTAATTACTGGAGACTAGTAATTGAGCACTGGGCACTTTTATTTAATTTGGTGGTTTGTTTAAACTATTGAAACCAAGCTTGTACATGAATTGTAGATGAAAGTGCAACTGTGCACTGTTTTCTTGAAGCCCAAACAATTGCATCTCCAAAAACTTTGAAAACATAGCCTGACACAGACTTTCTATCATTATGATTAGCGTAGTCTGCATCAGCATACCCAACAACATTGCTATCATTAAGACCCTTGAATAACAACCGATAGTTCTTAGTTCCTTTTAAATAACACAACTCTTTTAAAACCAGTCCAAAAAGCTTTAGTGGGTTTGGTCTGATATTGACCATTAAAACTAATTGATGCCGAAATATCAGGCCTTGTTGCTACACATGCATACATAAGTCCTCCTATCAACTCTCTATATCTATTATGTTGAATTGGTTCTGATTGAACATCACAGAATTTACCAGATGCCAAAGGAGTATCTCTTGGATTTGCTGTAACCATATTAAATCTCTCAAGTAATTTTTCAATATATTTAGTTTGACTCAGAAACATACTTCCTCTCTTCTTTCAATCTTTATACCCAAGAAATAGTTTAATTCACCAAGATCTCTCATTTGAAATTCTTTTGTTAATTTTCTTACAGTACTCTCAATTGACCCATTTTCATTACTGGCAACAATTATATCATCTACACACAACAAAACATAGTCAATAGTAGAACTTAGACATCTTACATACAAACATTTGTCACTTACACATTGCTTATAATTAAGTTTGGTTATAAACTCATGAAACCTAAAGTTCCACTCCATAGGAGCCTGTTTCAGTCCATACAATGTTTTCTTTAACTTACAAACCATGCCTTCTTTAACTTTCAAACCTTCAGGGGGTATCATATAGATATCTTCTTTCAACACTCCATTCAAAAAAGCGTTCCTTATGTCCAACTGATGGGTATACATATTTTTATGATTAATTACACCTAACAGAGTTCTAAGTGATGACAGTCTTGCTACAGGTGCATATGTCTCTGTATAATCTATACCCTGTTTTTGTGAACATCCCTTTGCCACTAATCTAGCTTTATATCTAATTATTTCTCCATTACCATCTCTTTTTAGAGCAAAAACCCACTTACATTTAATCGGTTTTCTATCTGGTGGACATTGAACTAATTCCCAACTTTTAGTCTTCTGAAGTGCATTCATTTCCTCCTGAACAGCCCTCATCCATTCCTTATAATCACTCCTATACCTTCTATCTCATCAAACGTTTCAGGAACACTCTCAGAAAAAGCTATTGCATTTAAAACTAAATTAGAATTTTCTTCAATCGTGTGAGTTAGAGGTTTAGTGTTTTCATCAGTAAGAAAATGTGTCAACAAGCAGTGTTCTATTTTATCTTGATCCTCTCTCTGAATCAAGTCATTATAAGCTAATGTCACATGACCTCCAAGATAAGTAGGTCTTTTTACTACTCTTGTGCTCCTCCTCAATCCTTGATCTTCTTCCACATTCTCAGTATCACTATCGCTTTCTTCTACATTTTCATTCTTACTCTCATTCCAAAGTTCTACATAATTTTCCCCATCAAATTTAGTCTTATTTTCATTAAATATAACATCACTGATATGTCCAAGACTCCTGTGCCATAAATCACCAGAAATAGTAGCATTATAACACTGACCAGTTAGATTCAACTCTAATTTATACAGACTATCATCCCTTGTACCAACTCCTACAACTCTATTATGTTTCTTATTAACAATTGTAAATTCCCCACCATCAATGAACATTTTATGTATTACCTTTGTCTTCAAGTTTGGAAATAGAAAGCAAATTGCACTTCAATTGGTCAACCATCAAAACATCTGAGATGTTAATGTTTATAATCTTACCATTTACTAGTGTTGAAGCATGAATGTCACATATCTTTTCAGCAATTATATAATCTTTGGTTCTAGCAATGAGTATTTTTACTGGTTTTTCAAGAATTATAATATTACTAGCTAGGGTATCAGTTCTCACCAAATGTTCAGATGCACCAGAGTCCATAACCCAGTCATCTTTGGATGCATTCTCCTTATCAGCTTTACCCTCAATATAGCATGCTTCAACTTCAGTTACAAAATTATAAGTTACTTCTTCACTATTTAGTTCATTAGTTTGGTAATTTGAATTAGTATTGGCTCTCATATTTGTAAGATGAGCTTGATGACTACCTCTATTATTATTATTCATACCACCTTGGCCACGATAGTTGTTTGAATTCCAATCCTGATGGCCACCGCTGCTCTGCTGATGCTGATTCCCGCGGCCTCCCCGAAAGGGACCGCATCCTTCGCGTCCTCGATGCTGTTGATAGGCACCACCTCCCGGTCGGAAGCAATCAGCAATCTTGTGTCCAACTCTTCCACAATTATTGCATGGAAATTGGAAAATTGGCTATGGTGAAGTCATACTCTTCCTCTGAACCCAGCAAATGCCGTTGGCTGGAAATTCACATCTTTCAGTCTCTTCTTTCTGTCATGGCCTTCCTCATATGCTTCTATTTGCTGTCTCACTATTTTCATGTTTAAATCTTGAGTTGCAGCAACAGGTCATAATGAAGTTACTACACTATCATATTCCCTTGGCATAGTAATGAGAAAATGGATAATCTGTTGCCTTAGATCATACTTGGTTCCCGCTTCATTAAGTTCACGAACAGTCTTATCAAATTCTGTACAAAATTTCTCAAACGTGTTTTGATTAGGCAAATATCTTAGATTTTGAAATTTCTTTGTGAGACTAATTACACTCGCCATGGACCTTTTCTCGTATCTATTTTTCAGAGCAATCCACATTTCGCGAGCAGTGAAGAAACCTTTAACTATTTCCAACAGCTCCATTTTGATTCTTTCAGCGATATATCTCTTCGTTCTCTTATTATCTCTCTCATATTCTTCCAATTTCACTTCTTTTGATTTCTTCACTGCTGTGGTTTCACCCTCTGGGGCAGTTGCGTAAGGCGCTATTATTTCTGAATACGGCTTCTCTATTCTCTACCTTACGTTCTTTTCGTCCAGTATTAATTCCATTAGGAATTTCCAACTATCGTAATTCTTCCCGTCAAGTTGTTGCATCTTAAATTTGTCTTCTTCTTCCATTTTTAAGGTCTCCAGTTAAACAGAATAATCTATTTTCACTTTCTTCAAATTTCCACAAAACGCACGAGACACCGAGGCCAAGCACTGAGTTAAGCAGATCCACTGAAAACTTTTCTTCTTCTATAACGTGTCTGGGCCCATAACCTGTTGTAATCTATGTTCTTATTATTTTATTTTCTTTGGAAGTATTACAGACACGTTCACGATACAACTCAATCAATCAACAAGAAGTATATTATTGCCTCACCGTAACTATGATACCAATCAACATATTTCTTTCAGTTTTTTTACATATGAGAAATAGCGCCCTCTAACAGTTTACTGTTGTTTGTTGATGACATTGTTGTTGGTGGAAGGATTCAGTATTAAAGAAGTGAGCTTAGAAGCCAGAGACTAGTAATTTAAATTATTTGAGATGGCAGTGGTGAAACAGTAAGAGTACTGGTGAAAAAGATAAATGGAAACGTAGTGTCCAGCGTTAACGCCAGTGGGACATTCTGGGGATGTGTCACACAATTGGATAAAGTTCAGAAGAAGATTTGAAAATTTTTTTCATAAGCCTTCATTCCAAACAAGATGCTGGACCGAAAAAAAGTGGCACTACTTCTGCAGCTTGTATGGGGGAAGAAGACAGCATATTTTTAACTCTTTGAACTTATCAGGCAGAATCTTGTGATGTGTTCAGCTCTTGGCATTTTGACTCAAGTGTACAACTCTTGGCATTATTCACAGAACAAATTCACTTCAAAATGTTTACCTGACTTTGGAATGTTAGGGCATGAAAGAGTATCAACCTCAATGCTTTTGCAGTAGAAGGTAATGCAGGAGAATGATGACTATGAAAAGTGCTTGTATTGAAAGGCCGTGTCGTACCTGTCCAATAATACAATGCCAGATCTGTCATTTGCAAACTCAGTGAGCATTGTGTTAACCCAAATCATAGCAATTAGAGGGAGCTTAGGCATGCCTTGAGGTATACTTAGAAAATGCAGGGGAATGGATTATTTCATTTGAATGGAAGTTAGCTTGTGAACGTTTATGTTGATGCTGATTGGGGCAATGACCCTCTGATTGCAAGACTGGAATGTTGGGATGTTTTTGTATTATGTTCTGTGAGTCACCTGAAGTTACTCCCCAACTCTGATCATATATGTATTTGCTATTTTTAATCATCCATAAAGTGTCATTAACAAATATATCGAAAATAGTAAAAACAGCACCCTGGGAAGCCTCACTGTGAGCACCTAATATGTGCTGCTCTTGGCTTGTGCCACCCGGTGAGGACTCCCTGGGCCCCATTAATTCCTCGCCTGCTAATCCTGGGGTGTTGTGGGTCCAAGCCCTGCCTCGGTTTCCCCCTCCCAGGGCATGGATGTCAAACTCTGTTGGTTCAGCCCCACGGAAACCTGATGACGACAGGCCAATCCCTATTCGGATCCCAGGGAGTAATCTACAATATCTTGTTCAGTTCATATGGACCTACAGAATCATTGGGATGAAAAAAAGGAGTGAAATCAGTTAATAACTGAACAAGATATTGTAAATTACTTCATTTCATGGATGAGCAATTAATGTTCAATTTGATCAGAAGTTTTGCTGATGTAGAAAAGGACTGGATTTATGAACTCTTTTTTGTCCATAGGCAATCGAATGCTGGCAGTGTCATTAATAAAGCAGTCTGTGCACTAAAACCATGCCATGATTGTGGAGTCATCAAATGTTCCATTTGTGGTCAGAAACTCGGTGACTTGATGAAAGACAATTCTTTCTAGGACCTTAGAGAACATTCGCAGGACATGGATCGGATGAAAGTCAGAAAAATGGCTTGGTGTTCTTTCTCTTCCTAATTGGACAAATCAGAGGTTGAGGGAACTTTGGAGTGATCGAGCGAGTTATCAAATATTTCAACGATACATGGCGAGAGAGTATATTTTGAAGTATCAATGGAAATAACAGCCCCCCAGTGGTGTTAAATTCAGAAAATCGCAAGTAAAATCAATCGTTCTCTGGGGTTACGTGTTTAAAGTTAGAGATGAGTCGATACCAAAATTTATCGATTCTCGATACCGATACGAATTCATGGAAAATCGATTCTCGATACCAATACCATCAACCTATACATAGATACGTTTTTTACATAGTTTTCGTACGCATTATTAGTAAATGTTCCATGAAATCTAAAAGTACAATTTTACTAAACAAAATAGTGAAAATGCTATTTACTTTGGGAAAAAACTTCTGATATTCCACTGTGAGGACATTGTGAAAATAAAAACTGTTTGATAACACAAGAGTTTTATATTGTTTTACATGAGCATGTTTAATAACAAAACATGTTTGCTATCAGATAAATAATGTCATAACAAATTCAAAATAATATGATTGTGATGTCATAAGTTGAATTTTAATATGATTAGTAATAGGTTATAAGAATAATAAAAACACTACTTTAAATTATAATTCAAACTTTAAACATTAACAAATAAGAATAAAAGGTCATCACACAAACCCTTGAGCCTACTTTAGGATTTTTTCAAAAAACCAACATTTTTATCCTCTCTAGATCAAGGCGATTTTGTTTCTGGTCACAAATGTTTCTTGCTGCGCTAAATATGTTTCTCATTTTTGATGAGTAACTCTCATGTTTCGTATTATTTTAGGATTTTTAATCTATACAGAAAAACAGCAACAGTTGTATTTCCACAAAACAAGTAAATTTATAGTAGAAAAAATCAACTTCCCATCATCTGTGTGGATAATATTTTCCTGGATCAAGATTTACGGATGCAATAGCTATATCCCTGGTAGCACAGTAGATATTCATTACAGATATGGAAAAGAAATCATGGGGAAGGCACGTCACTCTTGAACGCTAACTAGTATTTTAAGGAAATCTCTTCCTCGGCTTTTCTATTTCAGGGGTCTCGAAGTTCAATTACGTTTAGTAGCATTCATCCATCGCATATGGTGCTAAAATAAGATAATGATGATATTAAGCTGTTCGAGTAATAATCGATTATTCGTTCTCCTGTGCAGAAAACTAATGAAAACATTTATTCGGACACCAGTAATTCGCTAAGTGGATTCCTTCAGGCCGGAACATGGAAATGTGGCAACGCTGAGTGGGGGTCGTGTTTGGAAGCATGGCGACTATGTGCAACATCAGTCCGTGTGATTAAAACGCATAATTTCACTGGTAAAAAGACCGAACTCGGCTTTCTTTGTGCATGCTGTGGTGGCTTAAGGTAAGTAAAATAGCTTTAAGAAATTTTCGATAAGTTGAGGGAAAATCAAGATTATTTCTTCTAAAGCATTACGGCTAAGAGCCGGCCGGCCATTGCCGGAGGGAAATTGGGAGTACGAAAATGCAATGAAGATTATTTCTATGGCAATTATACGATATTATGTGTTTATGTTATGGTTTGATGTTATTATTGATTTAGCAGAAATCGTTATTTATTCATTTGGTGGGCCTTACGAATAACTGGTGTAGTTATGTGGCATTATGAATTTGGTTTATTGCTGTTTAAACAACGGTTACATCATATCTCTTAAGTATTGATATTAGCCCAGAGTAAGAATCTGTGGTATTACTAATATTTTTTAGAAAGAATCATTGATGTCCTGCATTTAGCTTTGATTAGATAAACGATTTTTTATTCCTAAAACTTCTCTTTTTTCAGTTAAAGATGCATTGGCGTTGTTGCTATGTACATACATTGGAGGATACTGTGCATTTAAAGCAACACAAAAACTTTGTTGCCGTTTGTGTTCCCGTACATTGAATGACAGTGAGAGATTAAAATGTGCATGCTTTGATGAATTTAATCGGGGTGGTTTGACAATACCAACGACAATAGTGGTTGATTGAACAAGTGTGCAAAGGCAGTGAATAATGACTTGCAGTGCAATAAGGGGCCATTGTGTGCAAAGTATAAACTTAGTACGTTGAGGTATCTAATTGCAAAGGTAACGTTAATGTTGTTTTAATTTATTGCATATATTTCTTTGCATTGCATAGATAGATCACCATTATTATGTAATTTGGACGTTAGTGCAATATGATTTTTTTCTGGTTATAAAACCTGTTTTGTTCTCGAGTGTTCTTAAGTTTTTTGTTTATTTGATTGAATCTAAATGTTTGTTAATAAATTGACTCTGCAACTACTTGTATGTGTTAATGAATTTCAGTTCCAATCCTTGTTATATAATATATAATCGTAAAAGAAGTGCAAGAAGTACCATGGTTAGCCGGTAGGTGCGAATTAATTTCAATTTAGACTGATAGATGGCGTTGTCGTCGCGCCATCATGAGCCAGCTCTTACTTCACTTATAATCCGCTGGGTGCGCTACAATCGTCCGAAGATAAGGGATTTCTGTCCGATTGCCGAAACCCATACAATCGATTTCTGTCGCATTTCTCTTCACTTTCCCAAGTATATACAGAAGGTATTTCCCGTCAGGGAAGTGATTTCTATTCGATATCTGAGTACTATCTTGAAAACTAAAGGAAATTCCTTACAATGTGCTACCTGGGATGTTATTACTTCTAACATGAAGTTCACTTTCCTTATCACATACTCATCAAACAATACATTTTTTAAACCTCTACAACTCTTTTTTAAAGTGTAGTTAAAAGAAACATTTTAAGTTCATTTTCATTAATATTTGAATTATTTTCCTATTCATAAGATCCTAGTGATGCCATACTGTATCACCCTCTATCCAGAAAGTTATAAATGTAATTATAGAAAAAAAAGACTTCCGAGCGTGTCACATGCCAAGAATAATATAAATATAGAATATTAAATTATAAACAAAATCAAAAACCTAAAATTAATTCAGTGCACAATCGGTTTACATTAACTTTGGTAGCTGTTGTAAATCAAATCCTTAAATGCTTTCAATTCTTTTTCTAGAAACATAAAAACAAAGTTAAATGTGGTCAGGATATTCCATTTATGGAATATCTGGGGATTCCATTTTTAAGATGAAAAAATTATTATAGAATATTCCGAGCTGCTAAACTAGTAATTTTGCAACATCTTATTAATAATAACCTTGAAATGGAATTTGTGAGTTTTAGAGTCATAAGGAGAGGTTGTGGTACTTGGATCATGAAATGAGATGAGCCTTTTCCTCATGCTACTGGAAGGAAAATAAAGAAATGTGTGTCTTGGCTTTTTTCTCCATTGGCCCGGGATCCCAAGGGGAAATGTAGGATGACATGCGGAGAGGCTGCGTTCTCTGAATTGGGGTAAGCCAACAATAGCAGAGTGTACTGCAGGTAATGAAGTTCGATTCTTATTGATGTTTAAAACTTTTCTTTCAGCCATTGAATCAAAAATTTCATCATCCTTAATTTCCAACCCTTGTATGTGAATACTAACTTTTTTGTACTTTTATCGCTTAAACTAGATTTACAAATGCATCACTCAAAAATACATTTTAAAGTTAACGTTCTGTTATTCTGTAATAAAATATTTTTCCTAAACTTTTTCACTTTCACTAAAGTCAAATTTTATTATTTTTATTTACTTTGTTGACTTATATATTGCCATGAAATTTCTGATAATGTATTTTTTTTTAACTGCCTCCTTGCATTACTCTAGGAATACTGCATGACGGTATTACTAGGCAGTGTTATGGATCGAACGCGTGATTGGCAGAACACTAGCTCACATTTTTAAAAACTTCATTATCTTCGGTTCATGTTAGTCTGGCCAATGTAGGCGACCCGCGTGATATTCCGCTTAATTTTCTTCCCAATGCATCCTGTGTGGAGGAGAAAAAAGCCAAGACATCTATTTATTTATTTTGCTCTAATAGAGCGGAAAACTTTTCATCTCATTTCATGACCCGAGTTACAAATCCTCCACTTGTCAGTACCCACCGTACCTACATTCCATTCGCGGGGCGCATCGATTACTAAGCCGCAAAATTTAAAAATTTCCGATCCGGATACGATATTATAGTATTCGGATATGATTTCGGTATCGAATGAAATGAAAGATACATGGGTCTTTGGATCCAACCCAACCATCCCTAATTTTTGAGTGATACATGCGTACATTTAATTTAAACAATAAAAGTATAGAAAAGTGAGTATTCCGGTGTAAGGGTTTAAAATTGAATTATAAATTTTTCGATGCAATAACTGAAAGAAAACAGTAAACTGAGATAGGGATCGAACTTAGTACACTAGCTCTCGATATCCGCCTGATCCCGGCGAATGTAGGCTACCCGCGTGACATTCTACGTATATTTTTTCCCGCGATATCAGGGTAATGGGGAAAAAAGTCATATTACTTTATTTTGCTTCTAGTTGCACGGGAACATTTTCATATAATTTCGTGATCTGAATTACCCATACTCTCCTTGTCAATATCTACCGCACGTAATACCGCAGGGGGATACTACGATCGCTGAGCCGCGAAAATTTAAAATCTACGATCCGGATCCGATTTTACTCTTGTGTCTTTGGATCCGATTCAAATGATAGATCCACGCATCCTTGGACCCGACGGATCTGATCCGACCATCCCTGGTATCGTCGGTATCGACCTTAGGCTATCGATTCTCGATACCAATACTGAAGAATCGGTGGTATCGAGAATCGACACATCCCTATTTAAAGTAAAACTTGCTACTACCGCAAGGGATTACTCAAACAACTTCATTTTGTGCAGGGATGGCGTTAAACATTGTTTACAAATGCTGTGAATTAACAGTTCAAAATGGAGGTCCTTGGTGGGATGGATGCATATCTTGGGTGAATAAGAGCAAGGTCATGCCAGACAAATTTTGGATCTCTTAATGCAGTTCACTTTGATGAGTAAAGCAGCTACTAACTCTCTATTATCCTTATTTGCAAATTATAATTTGTAATTACAATTTCTCATGGGTCCTGAGTTTCTTGAATCTTTGAAACAAACCTATTGACTAGTTTGTCAAAAGGCCCTGCATGTCTGGTTCCTCTCCCTAGTGATGTCCCTTATGGGGTCAGGGGAAAGAGAGGCATTTAGGGTAGCAGACATGCATTGGAAGGATGGCCAATATTGGCATTGTTATGTAGACGACATCTTATGCCTATGGACAGGGACGAAGAGGCTAATAAATAATTTTCTGAGCATTATCAACTCTCTGAATAAGATTCTTTAATTCACTGTCGAGGTCCATAATAACGATAATCTGAATTTCTTAGATTTAACCATTTCGGTACAGAATGGAAAACGCACGTTTGGCATCTATCGCAAACCAACGTGTTCGGATCATGTCATCCATGCCACCTCAAAACACCCATCCAACCAAAAGCCAGCAGCCTTTAGAGAGTGGGATGTTGATAGCCACAGGGCTATCAACATCCCACTCTCTAAAGTCGAATACAATAAGCAAATCACTATCATCAAGTCCATAACCACAGCCAATGGTTACCCAGAGGCTATCATTAATAAATTAATTAGTAAAAAACAAAAAGAATAGCCGTCAAACAAATCTATTCAGGGCAACAAGCAATAGCACGCAACTGGTGGTGTATCAATTACATTGGTAATGCCTCTATTAAATTAGGCAACCTTCTGGAGCATCTAAATATCGAACCGGCGTTCCACAACAAAATTAATCTTAAATGTCTACTCCCCCAAGTTAAAGATCCCACAGATATCACGGACCAGAGTGGCGTTTACAAGCTGTGGTGTGCAGACTGCGAGGCGTCATACATTGAGAATAAGCTTGAGAGTCTGGACCGGCAGAGCTCAAAGGAGACTTTGAAGAGAGGGAGGGGAAATCGCATCCCACGCCTCTTGGCAGGAGGACATCAAAAGGGGCTTTCAAACCTGAGGTGACGCAGACACAAGAAGGGCACCAGAATGGACATTGTGGAACAAATAACAATCCTATCGGGCGTGAAGAAGAGAGAAGCCATACCACCTTTTTCCCTTCCACTCCCCTCTCTCCTTGACCTCCCACACCCCCTGAATACACCCCCCTGCTTATACCCTCTCACTCTGACGCCATCACCTCCACAAAACACCCCTGACGTCAACATTCCTACCTCATCCCCACCCCCGTCTACCCCTGACCACCCCTCTTCCCATGTGGCTATATATTTCACGCTATGTTAACTTTTGTCAGTCTTGAAGATGCCATGAAGTGGTGAAACATGTCGACTCTATAAATAATTTTATTCTTCAGTGGAATTTTGCAAAACATTTATTACTCTCTATTACTATGGAATTCCACAAAGTATCGGCCTCCTATATCTCATACATTTTATAAGCTGCAAAAGCTATGTTTGGTCAGTTGGAGAGACCGACAGAATTTAAAATGGCATTTAATTGATATTAAGTCACGGGTGTAAAGAAAGAAGACACGAGGTCTGGAACAATTGTAGACACTTTGGAAATCATTGTCGACACCGACATCCAAGAGGGTATGCCAAATCCTTGTAAGGTGTGTTGCTTTGCTTGGCACAATGTGAAGTTTATGTATAATATACAAAGTTCTGCATACATAAAGTATCGTAGTTATTCACTCAAAGGTTGGCATTTCACCCTCTTAGTGCTGACCTTACTCCTAGGGTACTAGCGAAAAATGCAAAGGGTCATTTAATAAAATGTAGCACCTTAGGAAAAAAAACATTATAAAGCTATTGTTATAAATATCCAAATACTGTTTTTTTGCATTACTTAACACACTCAACACGGATGCCTTGAATTCAAGGCATGCATCGTTAGCCTGGGAGGTTGATGCCTTGATGAGTTGATGGGGTCCCATTAGGTTCGTAGCTAAGTAAAAAATTATTATTATATTGCATAAATTTTATGTTTAAAGCATTTATAATAATGTATTTATTCATATAAAAGAAAAAAAAAATATTTCAGACATGAATACTTTTTCATGAAATAGACCAGCATTGAGTGTGTTAAGTTGAACTAACTAATAATGAGACAATTTTTTTACATTGACTGAACAATAAATGTTATTATTTTAGTGTCATAAAATTGAACAATATATTGGGCTGCACTAAGAGGGTTAAATCACCAAAAATCACAATATTTTGATAAGTGGGAGCATTTTGCCAAAAATAATATTTGGAGTCTGTTTGAATAGCCATTTTAGGAGGTCAATGAACATTACAAAGTGGCAATTTATATGAGGAAGCAGAGACTTCTTGTATTATGGATTCTGGTTCATGGCAGTATGTTTAGGTGACGTAGCTATTATAGTGTGGTAGGCTGCTGCAGCCATAATATCCAAAGTGTAGGAAACAGCAGTTGAGGTCTGCTGTAGGGGCTGAACTGATGTCCATGAAAGGAGTCACACGGGAATTGAAAAGGTTAAGAACCTTGACATAATTAACTTCATATTAATCAAAAACACAAAATTTAAATTCTGGGCGTTCAGAGGTATAATGGTCTGCAATGTTGTGGGCTTAAATGGGTTAAGTCCTAGGTTAGTTGCATTATCTTTGATTACAGGACCTGATAACACCTTGATTAAGACCATCCACTAAAGATCTTTGGATGGGATGAATGTGCAATTTCATCACCATGTAGCACACTTTCTCTTACATAATGTTTATCAATGTCTACATGTTTGGTTCTTTCAGATTGAAAGACTTTGTTAGATCAAGCAACACCTACCATTGAAAGACTTTTCAAAGGAGTAGTAGTATCAGAATACACTGAAGTCAATATTCGCCAGACATGGCATACCCTTTAAACTATTTACTGATAATGGCCCAACATTCACTTCAGAGCTCTTTAAACATTTCATAAATCAGTGGGACATCAGATCATGCCATGAACATTCTAACGCCTACCATGTCAGATCAAATGGTATGATTGAGTCGCCAGTAAAAACTATTAAGAATATGTTCACAAAGTGTGGAAAATCTGGTGATGATTCTTTATCAAAACAATAATTGCCATGCAGAAGCAAAATGTCTCAGCGTTGGTCAGTTAACTTGGTTTAAGAGAGACCCTAAAGAGAAAATATGGTGCCAAGGTACAATAAATCCCTAGAACCAAGGTCGTACATTATTGAGGACAAACAAGGAGACACATATAGAATAAATATAATACACATTTCATTGATGGCTCTCTCGGTGTAGAAATTAAAGGAGACAGTTACAACCTTGTATCACTCCTTTCCTTATTCTTGCTTCTTCACAGCTGGGCCCAGATTTTATCACAGCTACTTGGTTTTTATACAAACTATGGATAATCCTTTGATCATTGTAGGACACTTCATTTCAGAATTCCAATCCATGTTGTCAAAAGCCCTCTCTAAATCCAAAAATGCAATGAATGTCAATTTCTCCATTCTCTTCTCTATGAGCAGTTTAAGGACCAATGTTGGAAGATGCAGAAACTGATTACAATAGAGGTTTTTTTTGGGTTGAGGTAACCCTAAAGGTTTGAGCTAGTTATAGCTGACTTTAGTTACCATGGAATTTTGTCAGTTGGAATTACAACTGAACCTTTACATGCCGACTGAAATGTACCTTTTATCAGCATCTCTTCTAATGTTCTGGACATAGCATAATTTGCAATTAACTGTTATGAGTACTAGAATACACCTAGTATTTGCTCGAGGGAGTTTCTACTTTTTCAGCATCGGAATTCCATTAATAGCTTTTCTTTTTTTTGGGATCAATGCTTATCCCTCCAGCATTATATCAGTGCCCTAAAAAAATATTTCTCATTTCCTTAATTCACATTTCTTTCTATTGAAAATCATCCCATTTTTGACTTGTCACAAGACCTGTTCCACAAGGCATGTTCCTTTACCTGAGATTCACCATCTCCCCAAATCAGAATATCATCAATGTGTAATAGTATTCCACCTTCAAATGTATTTGGCATAATTTTTATAAAACAGTTCAGCCCAAAAGGAAGTCTCCTGAGCATATATCGTCCAAAGGGATTGTGGAATGTGCACTACTCTCATTCATGGTTGACATCCAAAAACCTGAACTAGCATCTAACTTATAGTAAAGAACTTTGCCCCAAATAATCTTGCCGATAGATCTTCAAAAGTAGGAAACTGTGAGTGAGGTCTTTCAATAAATTTGTTAGGATGAACTGGATCTTAACATACTCTTGAAGACCCATCATTTTTCTCATCTATGACCAAATGACTGACCCAATCAGTTGGTTAATTAATAGGTTCAATGACACCCAATTCTGTCATTCTTCTTAATTCAGCATTAAGCTTACTATGGGGAACTAGTGGAACTTTTCTTGGTGAGCACCCAATGGGGTTGGCATTTTCTTCTGACCCTAAATTAATAGCGACAGTTATTTTACTAAACCCTCATAAAATAATTCCTGAGGTTCACTATCTACTCTGTTCACCTGCCTGATAACTCCTAAATCAACACTGCTCTCCAAACCTAATAAATTTGTACACTTGTATTTGTACTTGTTTAACACGTAAAAAGGTAATGACTCTTTCTCCTTATTGCATCTCTCCAATTATAGTCATCATCATCATTAGTATTTCAACCCTAGGATTGGCTTTTTACTGCAGCCCTCCATTCTGCCCTGTTCGGTGTTAATTCCCTCGCGCCCTGATATGTTTTCTCTTTCATGTCCTTCTTTATTTGCCCTATATACTCGTTCCTTGTTCTTCTTCACGGGACCTTCCCTTCAATTTTCCCTTCCATTATATTTCTTACTAATTCATTGTGCCTCAAGCTATTTCCAATCCATCTGGTTCTTCTTTGTCGTAGGGTTTTCCATATTGTACTTCTTCATCTGCTCTTCTGTACACCTCTTCTTTATCTGTCCATTTAGTCTTCAACATTCACCTCCAGCACCATGTTTCGAAGGCTTCAATTCTTCGTTGGTCAGCTTTCCCGATGTTCCATGTCTCTGATCCATAGAGTGCCATGCTTCATATGAATGTTTTGATGAAGTGCTTCCTTGTTTCTTTGGGCATGGTAGTTGTCTCTTCTTCATGAATGCCTTGTGCTATTCTTCCCCTGATGTCTGTTGAGCTTCATCCATCCCAAGCTATAGTACTGCCGAGACAGGTGAAGATTCCATGGTCAGGGCTTGGGTGGTGGGCAGGGCTAGGTACAGGTTCGAAGAAGTAGGAATTCCTTGACAGCTGTTTTTCTTGGGGTGTCAGCACCTTGACTTCCGTGCCATGCTTTGAAATAACCTTCAATGGCTCAGGATAGAAAGATGGGGTCAACTTGTTGGTTTTCTGTTGATGCATGACCACTGTGTTATCAGGTTGAAGTTCAAAGTGACGTGCTTGTTGCCTAGCATCATTTCATATAGTTTACCCTTGTCTTTCTGATACTTGTCATGATCTTGCAGGTCTTCATCATACAAGGGTTCCTGCTAGGTATTTTCAGGATTTATGACTGGAAATTTTGTCTTGGGAGGTCTCCCAAAGAGATTGTATCATGAGGCACTGTATTTGTGATGGAGTGAGCAGTGGTGTCGTAAGCCAATACTTGCTTATTTCTATCTTCCAGTCTTGCTTCTCTGTAGCAGCAATGTTGAGCCTTTTTAGCATTGACCTGTTCTGGTGTTCCACTTCACTATTCCCTTGCAGCCATAATGGAGTGGAGTCTAAGTGTTGTGCACCATGTAAACAGAAGAATTTCACATCCTTGTGGATAAAACATGGTCCATTGTCAGAAATAAACTTCCCTGGTGGTCTATGGAACTGGAATAATTTTCCTAATTTTAGAAGCAGTGTTGCTGCTGAGGCAGACTATGCGACATAAGTAACTAAAAACCGACTATAATAGGTAATAATTGCCAGGACATATTCTCCTGCAGGAAGAGTTCCTAAGAAGTCAATAGCTACGTACTCCCATACTATGTGATGGCAAGGCAGTGCTATCCACATGCTCAGATGGTCTTGGTAACCCAGTAATTAAACAACCCATACAGCGTTTAATATAAGTCTCTACATTGTTGTCCATGTTTGGCACCAAACCTTAAGTTTCAGTCTTTTATTGGTTTGGTCAATGTCCAAGTGTCCTTCGTGGCCAGACAGGATGACAACTCTTGATGTTCTGGGTCACAGTTATTACTTTTGTCAGTGTCAGAGCATTATGTTTAACACATGTGAGGATCCTCGTGGCTGAGCTTAAAGCCACCGAGTGCATCCACCGGGTTGCGGATGGCGGGTCGACCTCTAGTATAGAGGTTAGCAGCGAGACAAGCGAGTTTACTCGTGGAATAAACAGTTGTGGACAAAAATCGACGGCATTCCGAAGTGGTATTTGGTCTATCCCTGGGTTAGGTAGGCCCCTAAATAATGCAGCACCTGTGAAAATGCCGTGACTTGGTGACGGGAGGCCGCCAATAATTACGCTTCCTAGCACCCGGAGGAGAGGGCAGCAGCTCTTCTTTACATGAGTGAAGTTGGAGACCACAGAGGTCGGTACAGCGACACTCATTTCATTATAGGCGTGGTAACATTTATTTTAAACCTCCCGATCTCCTTAATAGCATAAGCGCAGGTCAGAAGTGCATATACCTCTGCCTGGAACACCGTAGCATATTTTCCCAAAGGGATTGAGAGCTTCCTTGGTGTGCTACAATTGTAGACCCCTGCTCCCACTCTTCCTTCTTTCCATGAGCCATCCGTATACCATTCCTCGGCCCCAGAATGAAGTTCTTTCCTCTAGCCCACTGTTTCGTATCCGGGAAGTGGGTTTTGAAGTAGGGGGATGGTTGGTTGAACCTGGCCATCATTCCATCACTGCCCATCCCAAGGATGGGACTCGACTTCATGAGCCCTGTACTTACTTGTCTGTTACCAAAGGAACTTCCTTTGTCATACCACTGTCCCATACAGTTGAGACGACAAGCCGCTGTCCTTGACTGAACCTCAGTTTCCACATGAAGTGGAGCGAGGTTCAGCAGCGTTTCCAGCCCCAGAGTTGGGGTTGTTCTCATAGCCCCTCAAATACCCATACAGGCTATTCGTTGAAGGTGGTTCCGTTTGTTCCCAGCAGTTTTCAGCCGGACTCTCTTGCACCAAACTATAGAGCAGTACAAGAAACTAGGTTTAATGACTGCCATATAAATCCATCTAATGCACTGGCGGATCTATGGGGAGGGCTAAGGGGGCTATAGCCCCCCCCCCCCCCCCCATTGGGTCGAAACATGCACTAGATAAAATCGAAATTTTTGGATGTTACCACTTTGTACAAAAGTATTTAGTTACATTTTCCGGTAAATTTACCTACTATAACGAATTAAAATACAAATGAGTTTTTAACTTAGGGCCTATTTTACACGCTTTTAGTATGTTACAATCGGAAGCGATACTTGCGAAACCGAACAAATAATCACGAACTCGCGCAATAGCGCAGCGGCAGCCTCTGTATTTATTTGGAAGAAGACCAAGAAATGGCTCTTCAAGGAAAACAGGGGGTTTTCAAAAGTCTCTTGTCGTTAGGAATAGATGCAGACGAAGAAGACTTAAAATGGCATCTTTCGACATGCAAACGCAAAAACACACTTATTAGCAAAACCATCCAAAACGATGTTATAGAATGCATTGGTGAATTTTTACGTTTGAGAATAGTTGAAGATGTAAAAAAAGCAAAATATTTCTCCATAATATGCGACAAGACTACCGATGTTAGTAGGAAGAAGCAACTTACATACTGTCTACGATAAATTGATATGAACAAATCCATAATATAGGAGGAATTTATTGGCTTCATTGAGCTTAAATCAACAGCGAGCTTGGCTATAAAATCAATGATAGACGAAGAGATGTCAAAACTTGCTTGTCATATGATTACGTATGTGGTCAAGGGTACGACAGAGGATCAAATATGGCGGGACGTTTATAACGCGTGCAAGCCCTAATATCGCAGCAACAGCCACTCGCAATTTACACTCATTAATTCAGTCATTCCTTGAACGTGTGAATCACAAAATGTTGCGAAATCCCAGCAATAAGAAATGTAATGGGAACAGTTGGAACGGTTTCTGTCTTCCTATCGGCCTCCGCTCATCGAGTAAATGCTCTTATCGATGTTCTTGAAAAGATGAATTTCTCCGAATCAAAGAAACAGAGACTGAAGGCACTTTGCTCTACACGATGGGTTGAGAGACATGATTGCGTCATCACCTTTAAAGAGTTAATTGTTCCTGTTGTCACAGTACTGGGATATTTGATTGACAACAAAATGCCAGAAGTGTCGTCTGAAGCGTACATGTTATCCTGCGCCATCAAAAAAAGCGAATTTGTTGTTGGCCTTGAAGTTGAAGCCTACTGCCTTGGTTTAACTTAAAGACTAAGTCAATGGTTGCAAAGCCCCAAGCAGGATATCTCGTCTGCTTTAGTTAACGTAACTGACATTTTGTGGAACTTCAAAAATATTCGGCGCGAAGCCGAACTTGAGTTCAACAGTCTGTACATAAACTCCCTTTAAGTTGTAGATGAGCTGGGGTTTGAAATATCAACACCGAGAACATGCATGCGTCAAATGAACAGAAGCAAAGCGCCCGCAGAAAACCCTGAAGAATATTTCTGGAGATCAGTCTTCTTGCCTCTTTTGGACCATTTTATTTCAGAGAAAGATGCAAGATTCAGCAGAGGTTTCCGTGGAATCCTTCCTCTTGAAGGCATCATTCCCTCCAACCTATCAAGATTCACGGACAAGGAAATTCTAGCTGCTGCTGAAAAATATCAAACCTATACTGAAGAGATTGGAAGTACCACCTTCATGGTAGGAGAAATCAAGATGTGGAGAAACAAATGGAGCAACATATGCAATCCGCCTGAAACAGTCTTTGATACAATCAAAGAATTGGAAATTTCTTTTTCCCAATGATCAGTATTCTCCTTCAAGTTTTGGGAAAGAACCCTGTTACAACTGCAACAGAGGAACATTCATTTTCAATGCTAAGATGAAAATAATAATTACGTATTATAACCTTTCTAAATCAGCCATGTTATGAAACACTTTTGTTTGTTGTTTCAAAGATCTTTGTACAAATATTTTTGTACTTTTTCTAATACCATATTTATAATGTGTAAAATGGGTTTTATGTTTGGTTGTAGGTTGGAGACTTATTTGAGAAGTACTATGGGAGATGTACGATTAAATGGACTGGCACTCGCAAACGTGTCAAAAGAAAGGGAGATAACAGTAGACGAAATAATCAGCATATTTAGCAAGGCTAAGAATAGACGGATGAGTGTAGAGAACTGGGAAAATGATTCATAACGCAGCTTCCACAACAACTAGGCGAAGAATGTTATTATTGCTTTTTAAATTAAACCGCTGTATTCAATCGGAAGTAATTTGTTTTACTATTTTATAGCATCCATTATAAATTCCCCCTTTTTTGTTAAGTATCTCTAGTTCAAAGATCAACAAGCAGTCAAATTCAAATTAATTATAATTACATTTTGAATGTTTTTTCCTATTTTAACTTCCTGACTGTTTTTTAACGTAAAAATTTAATAATAAAAACAAATTAACTTTCTAATCATGAAATTGATTTATCTATATTTGTGTTCCTTATCATTAAGTCATACTTTAAGAACTAGATAAAGAAACATCATAAGCTTTTATTATTAATATACCGGTATTTCAATCTAGGCCCATAATGACCACCATAAATCTTTTACTAATAAAACGACCTACTACATGTGCATAAAGTGTCTTTTTTATCAAAGAATTAGCCTAAAACCGCCGTTTTTTAATCTTGAAAATACCAAATTTCCAAAATCCGCGAACACCCCTTCGGCTGGGGGGAATTACCCAGACCCCCAGTTAGCCCTCCCCTTGGTCAAAACCTAGATCCGCCACTGATCTAATGCGTTTTGGCTGTAGTCCCCATGTTTTACTAAGGGTCCTCCTGCACATCCATAAGGAGGCACATGCTTTCTTTGCCTTGATCTCCAAATGCTCTCCCCAGTTCAGCTTGGAGTCCAAAGTAACCCCAAGATACTTAACCAATGGTGAGTGACATAGAACCTTACCCTGCAAAGAGGGAGGTCTAAAGCCCTCCATTTTCCTTCTATTGGTAAACAATACAAGCTTAGTTTTCTCCGGATTTACAGTCAGCCCTGTTTCTGCACACCACCCCATTGCCTTATCCAGGGCTTTCTGTATGAGTCCAGAGACCATATCGAGGTACTTTCCAGTGATGAGTATAACCACATCATCTGCGTATCCTGGAGTTTATGCGCCAGTTCTATTCAATTTTAAAATAAGACTGTCGACTACCATATTCCAGAGGAGTGGAGATAACACTCCTCTCTGAGGGCAGCCTCGAGTCACAGCTACCTTCATTGAACTGTCTCTCAAGACTACTTTGACAGTTCTTTGTTCCAACATGTATCTAATCCAGCTCACAATGTGAGCATGGATACCATGTCTTCCGGCAGCAATGCAGATTTGATCGAAAGACTTGTTATTAAATGCTCCCTCGACATCAAGAAATACCCTCAGTCCATACATTCCGTGTTCCAGCACTCCCTCAATCCTGCTAACAAGATTGTGGAGTGGTGTCTCCACAGACTTTCCCTTCTGGTACCGGTGTTGATACAGGTGCAGGGGGTGGTCCCTTGATGGCCCATTCCTTATGTACCTGTCCACTGTCTTTTCTAATGTAATTTTCTAATGTTACGTCCTCATGAGTCGCCTTCTGTGATGGTGTATTCCTTGATGCAAAATTTGGAATAAACTTTGCATAGAAAGTGACAAGTTCCAGGAAGCTCTTCACCTCTCCCGTATTTCTAGGTCTGCGAACATATGGAATTGCTTGACAGCTAGTCTCCTGGTTTGATGCTTTTAGCAGATATTTTGTGACCTACAAAGGTTATTTCTTCTTTATTCAATTAGCATTTATTACTCAAGGTCAGGTGATTGACCCTCACAGTATCATGCACCATTTTCAGTTTGGAATCATGTTCAGCATGAAAACATGAGTCATAATATTTTGAAAAAAGTCAGGGGCACAATTTATTCCAAATAACAGACGTTTATTTCTGTAAAGTCCTAGATGAGTTCTGAAGGTAGTTATTTCTCTACTCCCTTCATGTAATTCGATTTGATGATAAGCTTGCCTAGAATCCAATTGACTGAATCTTTTTTATTCAAGACAGTATTCAGATTCAGCATCATTTCTTCCACGGTGAGGATAGGATATTTGAAACAGCTGATTTCTTGATTAGTCGCTCTCAGATCTATTCACATCCTCTTTCCATTTCTCTTCTGCACTAGGTGAGAATTTGATTCCCACTCCGATTGGGTCATAGCTTCCTCTATGACATCATTTTCTACCAGGACATCAATCAAATATTTTACAACTGCCCTCCTGGAGAATAACAATCTTCGCCACTTTTGTATAAATGGACAGAATGTTGTATCAATGGATAGTTCAAGAAATTAATTAACTTGCCCTTGAATAATTTGGAGTATTCTTTTTCTATGCATAAGGTGTCTCCACTTGATTAACTTTTGGGTTTATTCTAATTTTCAGAGCTCCTAATTCCATCGAAGCTACCTTTCCCAGAAGTGATGGGCCATCCCCACCAATAACCAGTATATCTGTCAAGACAGGTTGAGCTCTGCTGTTGACCCTAATTTCACATTTAAAAACACCAACTTCATGTAGAGGCGAATTTCCCCATGCTTGATGCATATGTAATCTTCTTTGCTCTAAGCCTCCAAGTTGCCATTGAAATTATGTTACATTTAGCACCTGGGTCGATTATCATCTCAAACGTCACCCTACCTAGGACAAAGTCGTCCTTGTTCTGCTATTCTTGCAAGATCTGCTGCAGCAGTGTCGATATTGAAAATGTGAAAACTATATTTCGAATTTCCTGTCTTCTGAATCGCTCCCTATAGTGTCTTCAATCTCAACTTCTTGCCCATCGGGAGTAAATACTTTTTTTGCCCACATATAACTTTCGGATTTTCTATTGTTCTTAGTTTTACACATAACTGTCCATGTCCTTTCCTCTCACATTTTTTACATTTTTCTTTCCATCCTGGACATACGACACCCCCTTTCTTCTGCTGCTTTTTCTCTTTACTTTACTTTACTTTACTTGAGTTTTATTTTACCTGGGCGGGATAGGACGTTGCCGTCCTCTCCACCCCCCGCCCAGGGCATAAAAGATACATTATTGGTTCAAATAGGTACAGAGTACAAATATATAGTTAAACGCATTGTAAAATGTAAAAAAAAGAAAAAAGTACAAAACATTTTGCCTTATACAAATCAAAAATATTACAGGTAAAAATGATAAAAGATGAAAAATCAAAAGTATATAAATGGATTCTCATGAGATGTAAGTTCCCAGTAGTAATTTGTGAAGCCTCATTCTCGAGTAATTCGTTTTTAACTTCTTTGGCAATGCGTTATACGCCCGTGGAAATGAAGCAGCAAAGGATCCCGCCATCCTGGATGATCGGTGACAGGGGATTTGGATCGTCGAGGCCGCGTTCCTTGTGTTTCTGCCATGGATCGTCTCGAGCGATTGTAGCCTGGATGAAATGTAGCCAGGAGATGTTTTCTTCCAGGCTTTAATCCCTGCCTGGATTATGGCAAGCGTTTTCCGGTCATTAACCTTTAGTATCCCCTCCTGGATGTAATACGGGGTAAGATGCTCCATGTAGTTTGGCCTGAGGGCGTATCGCATGCACGAGTTTTGAGCTAGCTGGAGTCTCACGTCCTCGCCGGAAAGGTCGCTACATGGCACCAGGCAGTAGTCGATGATTGGGAATAGAAGAGTTTTCATCAGGAGGTTCTTCGTTCGTTTTCCAGGCCGGTAATGCATACCCCTGAGTCTCCGGAGGCCCCAGTGGACCCTGGAGACGACCTGCGACACCTGGGATCCCCAGGAGAGGTCGTGGCTCATGATGACACCGAGGTATTTCACCTTTTCTGAGAAGGGGATGGATATTCTGTTGATTTGAATGGTCTCAGTATGTGGCCCAACGAATCGCTCCCGGATTCTTCGATGGCCCAGGATCATGGCAGAGCATTTAGTGGGGTTTACGACCATCCCCATTCCTGCAAACCATTCACTCACACGGACAATGTCCACATTCATCCTCTTCACACATTCGTTCAAGGAAGGGCCATCACAATCCGCGATCAGGAGGACGTCGTCTGCGTAGAGCATTATTCGGCTGTACTGCGTAACCCTGGTGACACCGTCTATGAATAGATTAAAAAGAAGTGGGGACAGACATGAACCCTGGGGTACACCAATGGGGAAGGTTCGCCATGGAGGGCGCGGACCTTCCCGCACCCGTAGGGTTGCGCGACGATCCCTCAAGTAGTCCTCCACCCAGCGGACTGCCTCCCGGCTGAAGCGCAGGGATGCCAGCACCTCCAGAAGATGGTCGTGCCGAACCGTGTCATATGCCCTGGTCAGATCCAGCGCCGTCATCACCGTGAGTCTTCTCCTATCCATGGACTCTCGAATGGGGTCCAGAACCCCAACGAGTGCCAGTTGGGAGCTATGGTTAGGACGGAAGGCCGACTGATTCGGACTCAGTATTCCCTCTTTGTTCACGTGAGCTGCCAGCTGCCCAAGGACTATCTTGTCGAACACATTGCCCAGGCAGTTGCCCACGGCGATGGGGCGGTAATGGCGACATTCCGTGGGGACGGGAACTTTGGGGAGAGGAATAATTAAAGACTCCTTCCATGGGATCGGGTAGACACCAAGCCGGAGGCTGGCATTGCAGGTATCGGCCAAGGGCTTTCTTAGTGCCGGTAAGAGAATCCGCACTATCTGAACCACGATACCGTCTGGACCGGGAGTCGGCGACTGCAGATCTTTGACGGCCTGGTCTACGTCTCGCTCCGTGATGACTGCAAAAGTGAAAGGCTTGGTTTCCGGAACTGGAATGTGTGGTCGTGGTATGGTGCCATAGTCGCCGCCGTTCGTGGGTGGGGTTGCGAAACTATCCAGGAGAATATCTGGTGGTACGGTGATCTCCGGCAGAGCTCTATTTCGCAGTCCTCCCTGCGCCCGAATGACTCTCCATAAGTCAACTAGCCCACCACCCACCTGATCGGAGAAATATCTTGTCTTGGCATTCCGTACTAGTTGTTTTGTCCGGTTCCTCTCCGCCCTGTACAATTCCCAGGCCCACGTGGTTCTATTCTTTGTGTACCTATTATATAATCGGTCCCTTTCTTTCATGGCCTTACGTATGGTGGAATCAAGCCATGGGGTAGGAGGTTTGCTGAATGTTCTCTGTTGTAGGGGCGCGTATCTGTCCATGATGGCCAGGATTACCTCCCCCAGCAGCCTTGCGCTCTCGTTCGGGTTACAGTCCATGGAGATCTCGTCCAACCTCCATAGTGTGTGGTCTGCCAAGACCGCAGCGGAGTCAACATTCTTGATATCCCGCACCCAAATGGTACGGTTGTGTAACTTAGAGACGAGCAGGAGGAGAGAGCAGAAAATTAAAGCGTGACGAGAAAGTCCTGGCGCAGGTTGCTGACCATGTAGTCCCACGCCGTCGCCGTTGCTGACGAGTATGAGGTCAAGCGCATTGTGCGATGTGGTGGTGTGGTGAGTGGGTTCGCGTGAAAGTATCTTCAGTCCATTATCGATGGCCGCCCTAAGGAAGGCTCGGGGCGAACTGTCGTCCCTGTTAACCGGGACATTGAAGTCCCCAACGATGACCGCCTGGGTGCACCCTTGCACCAACGATGCGAAACGATCCAGTACCGACCTTGGTGATCTCGATTTGGGAGGGCAGTATGATACCCCAACCAAAAGTTTTATTCCATTGATGGTGATTGTCATGAAAAGGTACTCCTCTCGGTCCAATAGGGATGCATTAGACCTGGCCTCCACCCGGCATTCAAGATCCTCCCGAACGTACAAGGCAACTCCTCCACCGCGCCTATACAGTCGATCGTTCCTGTAGAGGGCGTAACCAGGGATGGAATACGCCTCATCGCCGAAAGCCGATGTTAAGTGCGTCTCCGATACTCCTACGATGTCATCCATACGCTGGAGCATAATGGCAACGAAATCCACCCAGTGGGCTCGGAGTGATTCAACGTTCACGTGGGATACAGATAGGCGATGTGGTATGTACTCCCTCAACCCCGGCGCTGGTTGGTCACCCTCCATAATCACACCGTTGTAATCGCCGCGCTGACGCGGCGAAGGACAGTATTATACCTGTACTGTTTTTTACTGTGTTTTCCTCCCCGAGGAAGAGTAGCAAGGAGCCCCTCAACCCGCTCCACTAATGAACTCGGGTTGACCCCTATAGACTTGAGGTATGGCAAGACCTCTTCTTTCGCCCTTAGATCCCGCATAATTAGCGCAAACGTACTGTCCGTAATGGAAGAGGTCAGAGTACTACCGCGTACCGGGTCCATCGGTCCCTCGTCGGTTTCCGACTCCCCTGAAGAGGACGTCTCGCAGCTCCCCTCGTTCTCATAGGATGGCAATGGTGTCGGATGGTTGGCTGACCTCTTTACATGCCCCCGGTTAGTAAAGTCAGATCCCCGCCTGGGTGCTTTCGGAGCAAACTCTTCCGCTCCTTTGGGCTCCGCTGGAGGCTGCCGTCTGGTATTCGTGGTGGAACCATGGGTACCATCCTGCATGCTAGTCGCTTTAGTAGGGTGGGTTGCTAGGCCGCTGATGATCCCTCCACCCGATAATTCTGCGGCTGGGTGGGTGGGGCCTGGTTCCTGGCGCAGTTCCTCCCGCTCGACCGCGGGAACCTCCCCCAATAGTTCCTGGAATTCCGATGCATCAGGAGTGTGGTGCACTTGTGCCACCGTGCATCGAGAGTAATGATGTCCGGTACGCTTGCAGGCACCGCAAGTGATGTCATCCAGGTTCAGGAATATGTTGTGCGTGACACCAAGGTGAACTAGGGGCATACTGGTTGGAAGTACAGCAACGTTCTCCACCACCACGTGGGCCAGTCTCCGGAAGCCGCGGACGTGGGCAAACATGGGGTTGTGGCACGCCGCCCTCTGGTACTTGACTGCCCCATACTGTGAGAGCATGTTGTGTAGGACCTGGGAAGGAATGTCGGGGTGCACATTGGATAGGAAAACTCTGATGGCCCCGGAGACATTTTTCCCGAAAAGTGACGATGGAACCGTTGTGTTCCACAGGGGGTGAGTTGGCTGCTCTTTCCGCCGTGCAAACGTCCTTCAGATATACGCATACCCGTTGCTGACTAATTTTGGATGCGAAAGTAATGTCCTTGGCTCCTACCACCTGAATCAAGGCGATTAGGTGGTCGTCCAGCGTCCATCCTTCCACGGCGTCGCACACGACCGCCGCGTTTCTATTGGGCACCTCTGAGTCTCCATCGATAAGCGCATTGCTGGTGCGTTGAAGCCGTGGCGGTTGCAATTTCACTGTCTTCGCGTATGACCAGCCGGGTAGAGAGGAAGACTGGATACCAATGGAAGTCGGAGGAGCAGGTGGTTGGGTTGAATGCGTCGGAAGCCTCTCGCTGTCAGTGACGGTGGTTAGGTTCGCCTCCACGGGGATGGAGGCTGGGCCATGATGGAAAATGATTGCGAAGGGGTGAGGTGTCGGCTATTAGGGTTATCGGTGTGATTAGAAGGGTGCAATAAGGTACTGGTGGAGGATGAAGACAATCCCACGCTGGCCACGTTGAATGGCGAAGCGCTGGAATCCAAGTCAGCGGCTCCCGTAGTGGTTGATTGTTTGAAGGCAATCGAAGAGTTCCTTTCACCGATCTCTCGGGAAGCCGATGAGTCGATGGCCAAATCGGCGGGTGCAATAAAATCAGCCCGCACAGTAGAGGGAGACGAAGGTCGTAGCAAAGGGGAAGTGTCCTTCCCTTCTCTCAGTGATGTCGACATGTTACTCGGCCTCCCTAACGGGAGGGCCGGCACGTGAGGGAAACACAATTATGGTGTGCTAGTGGTACACCGTAGTGGCGATAATTCACACTCCTATATGACAACTTCTATGCGTCAACTACACCCTAGTGGTGTTTAAATTTCGAAATGTTGAATATCTAGTTATCAAAGAAATTAGTGGAATTAGGTCGGAACACTTCTGACAAGATGTGACAAGACTCCAAAGATCCTCTTATAAACATAAAAGACAACGACCAAAACCAATGATATATAATGCAAACAAATAAGTAAAACTTAAATATGAACGTATTACAATTTCGAAGCGTTATCAAGAAACACTTCTATCGATTAACAATTGTTTTGGCAATAACAGGCACAATATGAAGAAAAGAAAACGGCTAGACCAACGCGCAAATTAACGTAGATAAATGGTAGATATTAACCCGGTCCACAGGACACACAAACCCAATGGCAGAAATTTAAACTCTCACTGAATTTCAAATATCATCACTCTCGCATGTAGAGAATCACTTCACAGAAAAGTCAACATAATCTAACAGCTGCTAAAATTCTGTTATTCTACTGTCGATTAATCAAAATTAAGCATGAAACAGAAGGATACTAACAAACAAAGAGAGCTCACTTACACGAAGTCTAGGAAGTAAACGCTCAACAAACTATTCAACACATAATTCCAAACGACAATGCCTAAGGTTATATCAAGGAAAACTTCTATCGGCAAACAATTAATTTAACGTGATTAAACTTTGTATCACGAAAAGAAGACACCTAGACCAACACAAAAATGATCGTGAAGAAATTGACCCGGGATTAGCCGGACCACAAGAATTCGATTTAAGAGAGACTTTTAACAAGACAAGGAGAACAAACGGAATTATCCTAAAACACTAAGAAACATTTACCAATGAAAAAAGGTAAATTCAACAACAAATGAACACTCGCTAGTGTCTTTGACAAATTAACTCACACAACACAAAACGAACAAAGAATTGAAAATTATTAACATGACCCCATAGCAACGCGGCAAACGATGAATAAACAAACTGCCTTCTCATGCAAAATATTTAGTATTTCCAAGTAAAAACTAATGTTCATCGAACATAATACTTGTCAGGCTATTACAGACACCAACAGGAAAAATCACACGTTAAAAAGTGTGGTAAAGAAGCACGGGAACCCCCGGCTCAAATAAAGAAAAAGAAATAGAAGGAAGAGTCTTTTGTTGTTGACGTAACCACCAAAGAATAACACAGAACACAAACTTACTCGTAAAAATTCGAAATCACGATGGATTTCAAAGACTGTTACACTCACATGCAGAGAAACACTCCACAGAGAAGACAAAATATTCTAACAGCTGCACAACTCTGTTCTTCCTCTCTCCCTTCTCTGGTCTGGAAGATCGAATAGCTTCCGAGTCACGAACATTAGGTGTCATTGGCTTAAGTTGCAACTGAACCCTTCCATGCAGTGGAACTAATTCCTGTGTTCGCTGTAAGGTTTGACCACCAGGCAATGTAGCTTCTTTGCATAGCTCTTCCTTCAGCCGTGGGCACGTGCATGGTTCGGTGACAGCGACTCGAACTTGTTCTGCTCGTACGCTTCATGTTTCTGTGGTAGGCAATGTTCATTAAGAACTGGTATTGCATTCTGGAACACATCTTGTCCAATTACTACTGCTGGGTTTTGTTGTTGAACAACGGCTGGTTCTTCTCCCTTGATCGTAGTGCACATTTCCTGAACATCAGCTCCAGCCTTGTGCAGTTAGAGAGGCACTTCTTCTCCTCTGACGTGGGGGACGAGTGTTAACCGACCATGGAAATTGGCGCAGCCACTTTTGCCACCGAATCCCGGCTGTGGTCATGCCCGTGTAGATCTCAAACGGCGCAGGGCCTAGGTTTCCTAGGCTATCCTTTGTACATACTTTGCATTGCCGTTGTCATGTGCCATACTTTGTCTCCTCCTCTCCACAGGTGACGAGTAAAGTGCCCATAATAGACCTCTGGACAACTTTTTAACGCTTGAAATGCTATTTAAAAGTTGTAAGTTGTACTAAAACAGCTTATTGATGAAACTATGCATTTATCTAATGTATTTTTTGAGAAATAAGCAAAAGAAATTCCCAAAAAAACTCGCCCACTTTAAAACGTATTCTACATCTACATAATACCCTGCAAGCCACCATAAAGGTTTGTGGCAGGGGGTGAATTCTCACCAAATATGCACTACATATCATGCATTTAAAAGGATTAGTATTAATTTTTAGTCTTCACAATTTAAAAACATAAAAATAGCAATCTAAGCATGCAAAAAAGTGCTGTTAGTTGGGTTACCTTCAAGTCCTTAAACCAACATGCAGCTACCTATGCTATGGATTGATTCACTCGTACTGGACATATTTACCGTTATTCATATCCCTAATAGTACGAGGAAAAAAGGACATTTTGAATCTGTCAGTTCGGCAATCAATTGCTCTAATTTTGTGATTATGGTCCAGTCTACCATAGTAAGTTGGGGTTCGCTAAATATTTTTAGCGTCATCACTGAAAATATTATCTTGGAATTTATTTAATAGATTAAGTCTAAATTTCAACCTGCGATCTGACAATTATTTCTACTTTAATTCATTTAATAGACTGATTACGCTAATAAGGTTATCGTATCGTCCCTTTACAAATCTTGCCGATCTTCGCTGCACACGTTCAAGTTCGTTATTTAGACCGATTTCATAGGGATTCCGTGTACCGTCAGCATATTTCAATAGAGGTCTAACTCGGGAAGAGTAGCTGATTTCTCTTACATGCTTGTCACATTTACCCAATACTCTTTTGAAGAATACCAGTTTACGATTAGATTGTCCCATTATTTCACGTATTTCACCCCAGGAAAGATTATTCCATGATTCCATGTCAGTATTATTCCATGATATTTAATGGTATTGTGATTGGCCGGCTGAGAGTGACGTCAGGTCAAGATTGCGAGGTAAAAGCATGTCAATGTTTGAAAATGAATGTTCACATTTGAATTATTAATATGGCGATGATGAATGTTTTGGTGTCGTTCGTGAGGAACACGGCGATGATGCCATTGGCTACGTGTAAGTTAAGCTCGATAAAAAGTGCTTGAGTTGTTCGTGCTCGTGTATGCCCCGAGCATAAACTAAGATACAATTAGGGATATGTCGTGGAGGCAGATGTTTTGATGGATGGCGAAGACAAGTGAGCCTTTCGTGCAAGGAATGCACGTCAAGTTCGGGAACGTAAAAATAGGAGTAGTATTATGATCATCTACTTTATCCTTTTGTTTACATTGAATTCGTGCTCCAATAAGTGACGACATTTCTCTATTTTCTGGCACATTATATCATTAACTTATCATTTGGGATGACTTTTCAAAGATTCAGATTATTAAATTAAAAATACAACGAACGTGAAAGTATTTTGTTTGCAGTGGCATAACCATATGGTGCAGTTATGAGTTTTGATACGATTTCCAAAAGCTTCCTTTTGGGGAAATATACCTATATTGGGCTAAGGAGACAAAGGTGGATTAAAAAGACGCTTGATTACCGAATATACCGAGGGACTTCAAAATTTAACCTTATGCGCAGCAAGCAAGTGCGATCGTGATCCTGTATTCTTGTGTTGGTGTATTTGGCATATTAGCTGTTCTTGACGCAGATTTGAAACGTACATCTTATGTGTTACATCGTGAAGTTAATGCAAAGAAATAAATGTTCCCGTCTACAGCTGTTTTTGTTTCAAAACATTGTGTTTGAGATGTTTATCTACATCAACATAATACCCAGCAAGCCACCACAAAGGTGTGTGGCAGGGGGTGAATTCTCACTAAACATGCACTACATATCATGCATTTAAAAGGATTAGTATTAATATATTAGTCTAGACTTCACTATTTAAAAAGATAAAAAATAGCAAAGTAAGCATGCAAAACATGCTGTTAGTTGGGTTATTTTCAATTCCTTATGCCAACATGCAACTACTTATGCTATAGATTGATTCACTCGTGTTGGACTTATTTACCGCTATTCATATCTCTAATTGTACGAGGAAAAAAATACATGTTGAATCTGTCAGTTCGGCAATCAATTTCTGTAATTTTATAATTATTTCCAGTCTACTGTAGTAACTTGGGGTTCGTAAAATATTTTTAATGTCAGGGTAGGGGAAATATTTTAGAGTAGTCTGTAGTGCATGATGCATATATTAATCCCTTAAATACTATTTATACTAACAGTCTAGTTGCATGAGACCCTATAGTTGCTTGTTTACATGTCAATAGTGCGTGCTTGGTGATATTCACCCCCTGCCATACACCTTCGCGGTGGCTTTCACGGTGTCACGTAAATGTAGACAGATGTGGAAGGGATTTTCTAAATTTACCTCAAGTTATGGAGCGATTTCGAAGGCTAATTATTTCAATACACGGTGTTTATAGTCGTAGGTACACTTTGTGTAGGTACCTACAGAATTCCCCGGGGACTCATTGTGGCTAACATTGTTTACTGCTATGGTTTCTCTTTCGCCACGTGAAATATCGTTTGAGGCATTAGTGCATAGATGCATTGCAAAACTGATGGTTGTGCATCCTCGTTTGACTTTTCCGTCGGATCTTTAGGTGAAAACGTTCTCTAAGGAGTAATCAAGCAATAAGAAGTAATTTAACGCTCTTAAAGAGAGAGAACAGTAAGCAACATATTTTCCTGCACGTAAGATCAAAATGCTTTCGGATCGTTTCAATTGAGGACCTTCCATGAATGTGTCTCTCTCATTCCAGAACATTGTCCTGGTGCTGCAGTCCCTCCAGTCGGGATTGTGACCTCGCTGGTGACCTTGGGGGCCTTGGCCGCGGCGAGGATGCTGGAGGCACAATGGAGCGTCTCCCAGGAGACCGTGCTTGGGGTGGGATGGCGTGCCGGCCTCGCGTTTCCAAGCGACGCGTAAACACTGGCCCCGTCTCTGGCGGTTTCCTCTTACAGCAACGCCTCCTCAGGAAGTCATAATATTTCGTCGGCCAGCCTCTCCTTTCGTTTTAAGAGGTCTCCCCCTGGAATCCATTAGCCGCAGAATGCTGGCGTGAATGATTGCCTCGGCATTAATCCCGAGCGGAGACAAAAAACCCAGGGACTGATTAACGGCCGCTTGCCTCCCAACCACTGCATCCATCAACGGCGATTGATTGTGAAGGTTGTCACCGAATGAAAGCTCGGTCCCGCGCTTCGATGATGTGAAATGACACGCCACGTGGTGCTGCTGCGATTTCGGTCCATGCACAGAGTTGCAGTACACCTTCATACACGTGTCCTCTTTAGCGGTAGCTATGAGTGAAAGGCGAAAAACATGTATTTCACCGATTTAATTTCCGAGTCATTCGACGCTTTTTAACTTTTAACCTCAAGGCACATGCCATGCAATTTTTATAATGCGATAACACATTCACTGATTTTCTGTCAACGCAAAATAATAAATATCATACTATATGATAAATGCTAACAAATATCAGTGTCAGGCCGGCTCCCAGACACAAAAAAGTATGCATGAAGATAAAAATAGGAGGGCAAGCATGCAATATCATGCTGTAAGGTTCTTACGCCAACATGCAACTACTAATGCTGTGGATTGATTCACTCGTATTGGACATATTTACGGCTAATCCTATCCCTATATTGTGCGAGGAAAAAAGGACATTTTTGAATCTGTCAGTTCGGCAATCAATTTCTCTAATTTAGTAATCATGGTCCGGGTCAAGTTGGGGTGCGCAAAATATTTTTAACGTCATCAGTGAAAATACTATCTACATCTACATGATTCACTTCAAGTCACCGCGAGGGTGTGTGGCAGGGGGTGAAGATCACCAAGCATGTACTATAAACATGTCACTATAGGGTATCTTGAAATGTATTCAAGAGATTAAGTCTACATTGATTGACAATGATTGCCATTTTAATTCATTTAATAGACTGGTTATGCTAATATAGTTATCGTACCGTCCCTTTACGAATCTAGCAGATCTTGCCTGCACACGTTCGAGTTCATTATTTAGGCCTATTTCGTAGGAATCCCACATACTGGCAGCGTATTCCAAATAAGGTATAACAAAGAAAAAGTTGCTGATTTCTCGTACATGATCGCCCCATTTACCCAATACTCTTTGGATGAATCCCGGTCTACGAATAGCTTCACCAAATATTTCACTCATGTGTTAACCCCAGGAAAGATCATGTTCTAGTCTTATTCCAGATATTTTATACATTCCACGTTTGTTAATAATAGTATTACTTATTTGTAAGTGCTAGAAGGACAACTATTATTTTCCCAAATATCATTACAACACAAGTTTAAAAATTTAATTCGAACTGCCATTATGACACCATTTTTGCAATTACCTTAGGTCATCATTTAAACATTTTTTATCTGTTGGGCATAGAATATACCTGTACACTACTGCGTCATCGCCAATTAGACGAACCTAACTTTTTACCACCTTATTGATGCCGTTTATGTGCAGAAGGAACAAGGGTGGACATATCACACTACCTTGCGGCACACCCGAAATGACTTCAATTGCTGACAGGTAACTCCGTCCAAAACAACTCCTTGCACCCGTTCATGTAGAAAATCATTTGTCTGTCGTATAATATTTTTGTCTAACCCATAAGCTTTTAATTTTAAAATTAGTTTGCTATGAGACACCTTGTCAAAAACTTTCTTGAAGTCGAGAAATATAGCATCCACTGGAATATTATTTTCGCCAGAAACTAAAATATCGTGGGAAAAGAGAGCAAGTTGAATTTCACATGATCTGCTCTTCCGGAAGCCATGCTGAACATTAGACAATAAATCCTGGGCATCTTAGTGTCCCATGATTGTACTGGAAATTATATGCATGCCGGATATAGGTCGGTAGTTAGATGGCTGCTCCCTATCACCACTTTGAAAATGGGTGTTACATCGGCTGTGTTCCAATACTTCGGTAGGACGTGTTCGGGCAGCGATTCATTAAATATTAATTCCAGTCAAGTACATATTTCGGAAGCTAACTCTCTATAAACGCGGGAGGGAAAAAGAAGGAGGTTTATCAGGCCCATGGAATTTTTGGGGTTAATATCTTTAAGTAACAACTCTTTACAAGGTTAACGTACTTTATTCCTTCTTCCGAACAGATTTTAATCCACGTTTTGGAGACTCAATTGTCGTGTTACCTGACCTCTTTCTGTGTATGATGCAACCAATTGAAATTTCCTGTAATGCCATTTAATAGTTATGATAAACAACAAGATATGGCACTTATTCCACAGGTTTTATTCGAGGTACAACGCGTTTCAGCGGTTAAGCCATCAGTACCTGATGATGGCTTAACCGCTGAAACGCGTTGTACCTCGAATAAAACCTGTGGAATAAGTGCCATATCTTGTTGTTTATCATGATATCATTCCACTACGTCTCGCCGGACACAGTTACGTCCATTTAATAGTTACTTAAAGATATAAGCCCCAACAAATCTCCTGGCCCTGATCAAATTCCCTCCCGCGTGTATAGAGAGTTAGCATCCGAAATTTCCCCCTACCTTGAAATAGTATTTAATAAATCCCTGACCGAACACGTCGTACCGATGGACTGGAAAGCAGCCGATGTAACACCCGTTATTAAAAGTGGTGATAGGGAGCAGCCATCTAACTACCGACCTATATCCCTCACATCCATTTCATTCAAAGTCGCGGAACATATAATTGTCAGTTCAGTCATGGGGCACCTAGATAGCCAGAATTTATTTTCCAATGTTCAGCATGGCTTCGGAAGAGTATATCATAAGATATGAAAAAGATTTAATTTTTAGACGTTAAATAGTAATATTTTATCATAGAAAAATGATATTCCAAAAGACCACGCGCAAAGGGTTGTTTTGGACGGTGATTATTCCAAAGGCTGTTGAAGAGAGGTATTAGTGCATTCGATTCCATTGGTAGTTTTTAATCACAAAAACTTGTCTCATTTTCGCCTGTTGTAACCATATATCTTGGAATAAGACTGACTCATGATCTCTCCTGGGGTAAACACGTATGTGAATTAAGGGGTCAAACTAATCGTAGGGATTTATCTGGGTAGGGCTGGGATTTTTCAAAAGAGTATTGGGTAAATGTGACGGGCATGTACGAGAAATCAGCTTCTTTTTCTATGTTAGACCTCATTTGGAATACGCTGCCAGTATGTTGGATCCCTAAGAAAGTGGCCTAAATAATGAACTTGAATGTGTGCAGCGAAGATTGGCAAGATTTGTAAAGGGGCGATTCGATAATTATATTAGCGTAACCAGTCTATTAAATGAATTAAATTGGGAATCATTGTCAGATCGCAGATTGAAATTTAGACTTAAATCTCCTAAATACATTCCAAGGTAATATTTTCAGTGATGACGTTAAAAATATTTTGCGAACCCCAACTTACTATTCGCAGTAATTGCCATGCGAAAAAATTTAACTGGACCGGGAATCGAACCACGGACCTTTGTTATCCCGGGTCACTGGGCAGACCAGTACACTAACCAGAATTCTTATTTCGAGTGGCAGTTTTACCGAGGTTCAAGGTAATAGATACCAACTTACTATGGTGTACTGGACCATAATTAAAAAATTGATCGCCGAACTGACCGATTCAAAATGTCCTGTTTTCCTCGTACAATGAGGTGATATGAATAGCCGAAAATATATCCAATGCGAGTGAATCAATCCATAGCATAGGTACATCTACTACTACATCTACATAATGCCCTGCAAGCCACCATAAAGGTGTGTGGCAGGGGGGTAAAATCTCACCAAACATGCACTACATATCATGCACAAAAAAGATTAGTACTTGTATAGGTAGGTCGAAGGTCAACCGTGACCCACCTCCCATCGCGACTCCCTACCGAGCGCTACCCTTGCAACCACTCACCCGTGTAGTTTTTCTACCTGTGTAGTTTACTCCTAGTCCCTGTCCCCTTTGGGTTAATTGTTTTCTGGTGATAATCTGTGGTCTGTATTTGCTTGCTTGCTCGTTTCTTCAAGAGCCTTGTTAGTTATTTATTAGTGTGTAGTAAATAGTAGATTCCTTTTCCAGATAGCTCGGCTGCGAGTCTAAGGGAGAGAGATAGTTAGAGTTAGATTAGGATGACTCCCATTAGGTCAATTGTCAACCTCTTCCGTGACTCACCCGATAGCGAGCCCTTGAGGGCTCGAGTCGATGAGCTCGAGAAGACGGTGGATAGTCTTCGCTCTCTCGTGAAACGGCTGGTGACTACGTTGGAACGGTCGAGGGGGAGTGGGGGTCGGCCAAGGCCTTCCGCACGCGTTGGTGCGGGGGCGAGCCCTTACACTGGCGTGGGTTGGAGGGTTGAGGACGTTCCCCGCACACCCGAGCCTCTAGCGGAGCCTACCTCCGAATCCGGGGGAGAGTGGGAAGTGGTCCGTAGGAGGAGTCGTGGGGTCACACTACACAAACGGGGAAATGCAGAGGCAGAGGCTGAGCCTTTCCCCGTTAGTAATAGGTTCGATGGGCTGGCGGAGGTCGGCGCATCGAACGCTCCGCCTCCGGAGACTTCGCCGACTGGGAGTCGGGAGGGAAGGGAGGGAGTATTAGTGATAGGTAGCTCCAATGTCCGCCGAGTAGCGGACTCGATGCGTGCCAGGGCCCGTCGGGAAGGAGGTGGTGAATCCCGAGGGAAAGGTGACGAAGAACGGGTACGTTCCTGGTGTATACCAGGAGGTACGGTGCCCCAGGTGACGAAGGCGTTGAAAGCAACGGTCAGTGCCACTAACTGCTCCAAGCTGCACGTAGTCGCCCATGTCGGCACTAACGACGCCGCGAAACGGGGGTCCGAGGATGTAATGGATTCCGTAAGGGATCTATGCACCGAGTTCCACCGTGTTCGTGGAGGTCTGGGTATCGATATGAGGCTGACTATATGTAGCTTGGTACCTAGGACGGATCGGGGGTCGATGGTTTGGAGCCGAGTTTTAGGCATAAACCGGAGACTCCGTGAAGTCTGTGGGAGCGAGGGAGCTGAGTTTTTGGACCTCGGGCCGGAGCTGGAAACGTGTCGGGTGCCCCTGAATCGCTCGGGTGTCCACTACACGGACGAGGCATCGTCTAAGGTAGCGAGTAGGATACTGGAGCATACACGTAGGGTTTAGCTCAGGTGGTAGCCCAGAGTGCAGGTCAATCCGCGGGGGAAAAATCGTGCAAGAATTTGACAGAACATGCAGAGTAGTTTTAGAAGGTCAGAGAAAAACACATGGAGAGAACGAACATGATAATTCATCAAAGGTAAGAGGTAGACCAAATAGTTTGTCCGTCAAAAAATTATCGAGGAAAATTTTAGTTGGAAAGGAGCACCAAGAGAGAAACAGATTGGAAGAAAAAATTTCAGTGATAGTAGTGAATTGTCGTAGTATAAGAAATAAAGTAGCAGAATTTCACCACCTCATTAAGAGTACTAATGCAGATATAATCGTAGGTACAGAAAGCTGGCTTTCGAAGGACATATCAGATCATGAAGTATTTCCGAAGTGTTTTACAGTATACAGAAAGGATAGAGTAAGCAGAAACGGAGGAGGAGTTTTCATAGCTGTGAAGGACCCGTATGTCAGTAGAAGAGAACTTATTTCAGAGCGAAATGTAGAAAGTATTTGGTGTTCCGTTAAAAGTAAAAGTAGTAACGCAAAAAAGATATATGTAGGTGCATATTACAGGCCACCGGACGCAGACGTCAATTCTATAATAGAGCTAGAGTCAGAGATACGCACATTACTTTCTGGGAAGAATGATAGAGGAATAATAGTAGGCGGAGATTTCAATCTCCCCTCGATAGACTGGAATACGTGTAGTTTCATTGCAGGAGGTAAGGATAAGGAACATTGCGAATCACTGTTGAACACCTTTACGACACATTCTCTACAACAGCTAGTAACAGAGCCGACCAGGGGTAACAACATTCTAGACTTATTAGCAACAAATATACCCGAGAGAGTTCTAAATACAGTTACAGACACAGGAATTAGTGACCATAAAATAGTGCATGCGAAATTTATTGTAGGCGTTGAAAGACATTATAAACCAAGGAGGAGGGTGTACTTATTTGGCAAGGCAAATTACGACGGTATGAAAGAGGAATTAAGGGAAGCGTTTACTGTATTCAGCGAACAAAGCAAAGGATTAAATACAGAGGATTCGTGGAGAGAATTTCTTGAGGTCACCCGTAACGCAGTTCATAAATACATACCAAGTAAATATATTAGTGATAATACAGAGCCAAGGTGGTATAACGCGGAGGTTAGGAAATCACTAAAGCGACAAAGGGTATGCCACGCTAAGATGAAAAGTGCCAGACGGGGTCTATCGGTAGAGGAAAAAAATGAGCTAGTTCAAAACTATAAAAAATCGAGAGCATTAGCAAGGAAATCATGTCGGCAAGCGTTATCACATTTCAAGAGCAAGATGTTAGGAGAATATTTAGATAGCAATCCTAAAGCGTTTTGGTCATATGTGAGAGAGCTTCAGGGAAATAAGTCCACAGTGCACACACTTAAAAATGATAAAGGAATCAGAGTCACCAGCAGTGTAGAAAAAGCCAACACTTTAAACACCTTCTTCCAAAGTGTATTCAACTCATCGTCACAAAACGCAGTGGAACCACCGCCGAACACTTTCAGTGAGCAAATGCCCGAAATAAACATTTCATGTCGCGGAATAGAGCAGCAGTTAAAAAGCATAAGTAAAAACAAAGCACCAGGTCCCGATCAAATTCCTTCCAGAGTTTATAAAACATTAGCTTCTGAAATAGCCCCCTATCTAGAAATAATATTCAATAAAACACTAAAGAACCACACAGTACCCAAGGATTGGAAAGTAGCTAACATTACACCTATATTTAAAAGCGGTGATAGGGAAGAACCTAGTAACTACAGACCCATTTCACTCACGTCAATCTCTTGTAAGATATTTGAGCACATAGTAGTCAGTTCGATCATGGGGCATTTGGATAGTCAGGGATTACTCATAAACAGCCAGCATGGGTTCCGGAAAGGTAGATCTTGCGAGACACAATTAGCTTTATTCGTACACGATATTTTAGTCCACGGCGAAAGCAGTACTGAAGTTGATGCGATATTTTTAGATTTCAAAAAGGCTTTCGATAAAGTTCCTCATGACAAATTAATCTTGAAGTTAGAGAGTTTTGGTATAAATAAAGACGTTGTATGTTGGGTAAAAGAATTCTTAAGTGGGCGAGAGCAGAGGGTTGTCATAGATGGTATCATGTCGGACACAATCGAAGTCACATCGGGAGTTCCCCAGGGTAGCGTAGTAGGTCCGCTTCTATTTCTTTTATACATAAACGATTTGGGTACCGTAGTTAGTAGTAACCTTAGACTTTTTGCAGACGATGCGGTGGTGTACAGGGGTATATCAAACGAAGAGGACGCGAAATCACTTAGCAAGGATTTAGATGCAATTGAAGAGTGGTGCGACAAATGGCAGTTAGAACTCAACCTTAAAAAGTGTGTAGCTATCAATTTTTGGAGGAGGAATAATTCGATAGAGCGATCCTATAGAATTAATAACACGAAGATCGAAAACGTTGAAACCGTAAGATATTTAGGTGTAACAATCACTAAAGATTTATCGTGGGGAAGACACATAAGGGAAATATGCGGCCGAGCGAAGAGAAAGCTAGGATTTATAAAAAGAGTACTTGGGAAATGTGATGAGAAGACAAAAGAGCGATGCTACTTTTCACTAGTTAGGCCCCACCTTGAGTATGCAGCCAGTGTATGGGATCCTAATGAATTAGGTTTGATGAGAGAACTAGACAGTGTGCAGCGTAGAGCAGCTAGGTTCGTCAAAAGGTGTTACGATAGGTTGAGTAGTGTATCAGAATTAATACAAGAATTAGGGTGGGAATCATTATCAGAGCGTAGATTAAAGTTCAGATTTAATCTATTGCAGAAATTTCAATCGGATAGCTTTACTGAAGATGTTAGGCACATATTGAAAACACCAGCGTATTATGCTAGATTCGACCAGATAAATAAGATTAGAGAGATAGATTGTCGTACAGATAGATTCAAAATGGCATTTTTCCCCCGTACTATAAGAGAACAGAATAGGCAGCATAGGAAAGGGATAGGTAGGGGAAATATTTTAGAGTATTCTGTAGTGCATGATGCATGTATTAACCCCTCAAATACTATAGATACTAACAATCTAGTTGCATGAGACCCTTTAGTTGCTTGCTTGCATGCTAGTAGTGAATGCTTGGTGACCTTCACCCCCTGCCACACACCCTCGCGGTGGCTTGCAGGGTATCGTGTAGATGTAGATGTAGATGTAGATAGGTACTATTCAAAACTACGCTATTTAAAAAAAGATACAAATAGCAAAGCATACATTCAAAAACATGCTGTTAGTTGGGTTAGCTTTAAGTCCTTATACCAACATGCAGCTACCAATGTTATCCATTGCTACACTCGTACTGGATATATTTACTGTTATTCATATCCCTAATAGTACGAGGAAAAAAAGACATTTTGAATCTGTCAGTTCGGCAATCTATTTCTCTAATTTTGTGATTATGGTCCAGTCTACCATAGTAAGTTGGGGTCCGCAAAATATTTTTAACATCATCACTGAAAATATGGTCTTGGGATTTATTTAAGAGATTAAGTCTAAATTTCAACCTGCGATCTGACAATGATTCCCAATTTAATTCATTTAGTAGACTGGTCACGCTAATAAGGTTATCGTACCGTCCCTTTACAAATCTTGCCGATCTTCGCTGCACACGTTCAAGTTCATTACTTAGACCGATTTCGTAGGGATCCCATACACTGGCAGAATATTCCAAATGAGGTCTAACAAGGGAAAAGTAGCTGATTTATCGTAAATGATCGTCACATTAACCCGGTACTCTTTTGACTAATCCCAGCTTACGATTCGCTTGACCCATTATTTCACGTATGTGTTTGCCCCAGGAAAGATCATTTGTCAGTCTTATTCCAAGATATTTAATGGATTACACGTTTGTTAATTCATTATTACTTATTTTGTAAGTGGTAGGAGGAGAGCTATCATTTTTCCAAAAATTCATCACAAGACATTTTTTAAAGTTTAATTCTAACTGCCATGTATCACACCAAGTTTCAATTGCTTGTAGGTCAATATTTAAACATTCTTTATCATTTGGGCACAGAATTTCCCTGTATACTACTGCGTCATCGGCAAACAGACGAAATTTATTTTTTACCACCTTATGGATATCATTTATGTACAAAAGGAATAGGAGTGGACCTATCACACTACCTTGTGGGACGCCCGAAGTGACTTTAATTGCCGGTGAGGTAACACCGTCCAAAACAACCCTTTGCACCCGATCATGCAGAAAATCATTAATCCATCATACATATGCTGCCAGTGTATGGGATCCCTACGAAATCGGTCTAAGTAATGAACTTGAACGTGTGCAGCGAAGATCGGCAAGATTTGTAAAGGGACGATACGATAATTATATTAGCGTAACCAGTCTATTAAATGAATTGAAATGGGAATCATTATCAGATCGCAGGTTGAAATTTAGACTTAATATCTTACACAAATTCCAAGGCAATATTTTCAGTGATGATGTTAAAAATATTTTACGAACCCCAACTTACTATGGCAGACTGGACCATAATCATAAAGTTAGAGAAATTGATTGCCGAACTGACCGATTCAAAATGTCCTTTTTCCCTCGCACAATTAGAGATACGAATAACGGTAAATATGTCGTATCGGAGAGTAGCAACGCATTGGTAGCTGCATGTTGGTATGAGTACTTAAAGCTAACCCTACTAACAGAATGTTTTTGCATGTTTTCTTTGCAATTTCTATCTTTTTAAATAGTGTAGTTCTGACTACTATATTAATACTATTCCTTTTTTATGCATGATATGTAGTGCATGTTTGGAGAGCGATCACCCCCTGCCACACACCCTTGTGGTGGCTTGCAGGGTATTATGTAGATGTAGATAGATAATGTTCTGTCTAACCCATAAGATTTTAATTTCAAAATTAGTTTGCTATGAGACACCTTGTCAAAAGCTTTCTTGAAGTCGAGAAATATGGCATCCACTGGAATATTATTTTCGCCAGAAACTAAAATATCGTGGGAAAAGAGAGCAAGTTGAGTTTCACACGATCTGCTCTTTCGGAAGCCATGCTGGACATTGGGCAATAAATTCTGGCTATCTGGGTGCCCCATGACTGAACTGACAATTATATGATCCAGGACCAGGGTTGGGCACGAATCACCTAGTATTGATTCGAGTCACGAATCATGAATATCGAAGGAAATTAGATTCAAAGTACGAATCACGATTCACTGCTGTAAATTTGATTCAAATCTCGAATCATGAATCATGTGATTTTTCCTTTAAATATGATTCGTGCGGTTCACGAATCACGAATCATAGAATTATTGCAGAATGACATACCACTAAGTAATGGTCACATTCTGAACATTGCTCCCATAATTGGGAACCTATACCAATCTTTTCGCCGGTTAATTAACACTTGTGTAGATACCTTGTGGATTGACTGAATATCATAAATTACCAGTTCTGTGTACAAGCCTTCAAGCCACCATAAAGGTGTGTGGCAGGGGGTGAATTCTCACCAAACATGCACTACATATCATGCATGAAAAAGGAGTAGTAATAGTATACTAGTCGAAACCTCACTATTAAAAAAATAAATATAGTAAAGTAAGCATGCAAAAACAAACTGTTAGTTGGGTTACCTTCAAGTCCTTATACCAACATGCAGCTACCTATGATATACATTGATTCGCTCGTATTGGGCATATTTACCACTATTCATATTCCTAATTGTACGAGGAAAAAAGGACATTTAGAATCTGTCAGTTCGGCAATCAATTGCTCTAATTTTGTGATTATGGTCCAGTCTACCAAAGTAAGTTGGGGTTCGCTAAATATTTTTAACATCATCACTGAAAATATGGTCTTGGGATTTATTTAAGAGATTAAGTCTAAATTTCAACCTGCGATCTGACAATGATTCCCAATTTAATTCATTTAGTAGACTGGTCACGCTAATAAGGTTATCGTACCGTCCCTTTACAAATCTTGCCGATCTTCGCTGCACACGTTCAAGTTCATTACTTAGACCGATTTCGTAGGGATCCCATACACTGGCAGAATATTCCAAATGAGGTCTAACAAGGGAAAAGTAGCTGATTTATCGTAAATGATCGTCACATTAACCCGGTACTCTTTTGACTAATCCCAGCTTACGATTCGCTTGACCCATTATTTCACGTATGTGTTTGCCCCAGGAAAGATCATTTGTCAGTCTTATTCCAAGATATTTAATGGATTACACGTTTGTTAATTCATTATTACTTATTTTGTAAGTGGTAGGAGGAGAGCTATCATTTTTCCAAAAATTCATCACAAGACATTTTTTAAAGTTTAATTCTAACTGCCATGTATCACACCAAGTTTCAATTGCTTGTAGGTCAATATTTAAACATTCTTTATCATTTGGGCACAGAATTTCCCTGTATACTACTGCGTCATCGGCAAACAGACGAAATTTATTTTTTACCACCTTATGGATATCATTTATGTACAAAAGGAATAGGAGTGGACCTATCACACTACCTTGTGGGACGCCCGAAGTGACTTTAATTGCCGGTGAGGTAACACCGTCCAAAACAACCCTTTGCACCCGATCATGCAGAAAATCATTAATCCATCATACATATGCTGCCAGTGTATGGGATCCCTACGAAATCGGTCTAAGTAATGAACTTGAACGTGTGCAGCGAAGATCGGCAAGATTTGTAAAGGGACGATACGATAATTATATTAGCGTAACCAGTCTATTAAATGAATTGAAATGGGAATCATTATCAGATCGCAGGTTGAAATTTAGACTTAATATCTTACACAAATTCCAAGGCAATATTTTCAGTGATGATGTTAAAAATATTTTACGAACCCCAACTTACTATGGCAGACTGGACCATAATCATAAAGTTAGAGAAATTGATTGCCGAACTGACCGATTCAAAATGTCCTTTTTCCCTCGCACAATTAGAGATACGAATAACGGTAAATATGTCGTATCGGAGAGTAGCAACGCATTGGTAGCTGCATGTTGGTATGAGTACTTAAAGCTAACCCTACTAACAGAATGTTTTTGCATGTTTTCTTTGCAATTTCTATCTTTTTAAATAGTGTAGTTCTGACTACTATATTAATACTATTCCTTTTTTATGCATGATATGTAGTGCATGTTTGGAGAGCGATCACCCCCTGCCACACACCCTTGTGGTGGCTTGCAGGGTATTATGTAGATGTAGATAGATAATGTTCTGTCTAACCCATAAGATTTTAATTTCAAAATTAGTTTGCTATGAGACACCTTGTCAAAAGCTTTCTTGAAGTCGAGAAATATGGCATCCACTGGAATATTATTTTCGCCAGAAACTAAAATATCGTGGGAAAAGAGAGCAAGTTGAGTTTCACACGATCTGCTCTTTCGGAAGCCATGCTGGACATTGGGCAATAAATTCTGGCTATCTGGGTGCCCCATGACTGAACTGACAATTATATGATCCAGGACCAGGGTTGGGCACGAATCACCTAGTATTGATTCGAGTCACGAATCATGAATATCGAAGGAAATTAGATTCAAAGTACGAATCACGATTCACTGCTGTAAATTTGATTCAAATCTCGAATCATGAATCATGTGATTTTTCCTTTAAATATGATTCGTGCGGTTCACGAATCACGAATCATAGAATTATTGCAGAATGACATACCACTAAGTAATGGTCACATTCTGAACATTGCTCCCATAATTGGGAACCTATACCAATCTTTTCGCCGGTTAATTAACACTTGTGTAGATACCTTGTGGATTAACTGAATATCATAAATTACCAGTTCTGTGTACAAGCCTTCAAGCCACCATAAAGGTGTGTGGCAGGGGGTGAATTCTCACCAAACATGCACTACATATCATGCATGAAAAAGGAGTAGTAATAGTATACTAGTCGAAACCTCACTATTAAAAAAATAAATATAGTAAAGTAAGCATGCAAAAACAAACTGTTAGTTGGGTTACCTTCAAGTCCTTATACCAACATGCAGCTACCTATGATATACATTGATTCGCTCGTATTGGGCATATTTACCACTATTCATATTCCTAATTGTACGAGGAAAAAAGGACATTTAGAATTGTCATTTTGGCATTCAATTTCTCTAACTTTGTGATCATGGTCCAGTCTTCCATAGTAAGTTGGGGTTCGCAAAATATTTTTAACATCATCACTGAAAATATTATCTTGGAATTTATTTAGGGGAAGAACTCTACATTTCAACCTACGATCAGACAATGATTCCCACTTTAATTCATTTAATAGACTAGTTACGCTAAAATAGTTATCGTACCGTCCCTTTACAAATCCTGCCGATATTCGCTGCACATGTTCAAGTTCATTTTTTAGACCGATTTCGTCATCATCATCATCATCATTGGTCAACAATCCTAGGATTGGTTTGAAGCAGCTTTCCACTCGATTCTTCTATCGGCCAATCTTTTCATTGTGACGTAATTCTTCTCTTTTACATCCTTCACAACCTGTTCCATGTATCTCATACAAGGCTTGCCTTATACAATCTTCCCGTTCACTTTTCCCTTGACGATAGTCTTCATCAGGCCATCAAGTCTCACGATATGGCCGATTAAGTTGTCCCTTCTTCTTTTTTAAGTTTTCAGCAGACCTCTCTTTTCTCCTACTCTTCTTAGGACTTCCTCATTACTTACTCGGTCGATCCATTTAATCTTCAGCATTCTTCTGTAGCACCACATTTCGAATGCATCCACCCTTTTCTTCTCCACTGCTCTCATCGTCCATGCCTCACTGCCGTAAAGAAAAATGCTCCAGATGTATGTTCTGATGAACTGTTTCCTTACTTCTACGCTTGTATTTCCAGCTGTAAGGAAATTCTTCTTTTCTACATCTACATCTACATCTACACGATACCCTGCAAGCCACCGCGAGGGTGTGTGGCAGGGGGTGAAGGTCACCAAGCATTCACTACTAGCATGCAAGCAAGCAACTAAAGGGTCTCATGCAACTAGATTGTTAGTATCTATAGTATTTGAGGGGTTAATACATGCATCATGCACTACAGAATACTCTAAAATATTTCCCCTACCTATCCCTTTCCTATGCTGCCTATTCTGTTCTCTTATAGTACGGGGGAAAAATGCCATTTTGAATCTATCTGTACGACAATCTATCTCTCTAATTTTATTTATCTGGTCGAATCTAGCATAATACGCTGGTGTTTTCAATATGTGCCTAACATCTTCAGTAAAGCTATCCGATTGAAATTTCTGCAATAGATTAAATCTGAACTTTAATCTACGCTCTGATAATGATTCCCACCCTAATTCTTGTATTAATTCTGATACACTACTCAACCTATCGTAACACCTTTTGACGAACCTAGCTGCTCTACGCTGCACACTGTCTAGTTCTCTCATCAAACCTAATTCATTAGGATCCCATACACTGGCTGCATACTCAAGGTGGGGCCTAACTAGTGAAAAGTAGCATCGCTCTTTTGTCTTCTCATCACATTTCCCAAGTACTCTTTTTATAAATCCTAGCTTTCTCTTCGCTCGGCCGCATATTTCCCTTATGTGTCTTCCCCACGATAAATCTTTAGTGATTGTTACACCTAAATATCTTACGGTTTCAACGTTTTCGATCTTCGTGTTATTAATTCTATAGGATCGCTCTATCGAATTATTCCTCCTCCAAAAATTGATAGCTACACACTTTTTAAGGTTGAGTTCTAACTGCCATTTGTCGCACCACTCTTGAATTGCATCTAAATCCTTGCTAAGTGATTTCATGTCCTCTTCGTTTGATATACCCCTGTACACCACCGCATCGTCTGCAAAAAGTCTAAGGTTACTACTAACTACGGTACCCAAATCGTTTATGTATAGAATGATAGAATGATTTTGATAGAATGCCCTCTTTGCCTGGGCTATTCTACTAACTATTTCTTTCTTGCTTCGTCCATCGTAGGTTACTAGGCTTCCTAGATAACAGAACTCTTTAACCTCTTCAAGTTTTTGTTTTCCTAGTTTGACATTGGTTTTTACCTCTTCTTTATTGCTGCACGACAATATCTCAGTCTTCTTCTTATTTATCTTCAGCTGATATCTGGCCATTGTCCTTTCCATGGTTATTATAATCTTTTTCTGGCGAAGATTTTCGCGGCGTTCCGATGATTGTAATGAAACGTCGCCATTTTACACAATGACAACGCGGAAGAATCCCGAAAGCTTTTTACAATTATTATAATCTTGTTCACATCCCTCTCTGTCTCTGCTATTAGTGCTATGTCATCAGCGAATCGCAGCATGATTATTTTTTCTCCATGGATAGTCACTCCAGAAGATTTCTCTTTGATTTCATTGATGGCTCTCTCGATGTAAACATTAAAAATTACGGGAGACAGTGCATATCCTTGTCTCACTCCTTTCCTTATTCTTGCCTCTTCACAGCTGGGTCACGATTTAATCACAGGCACTTGGTTTTTATACAGACTATGGATAATTCTTCGGTCATTGTAGGACACTCCATTTCCCTTCAGAATTCCAAGCATTAAATTCCAATCCACGTTAGCAAAAGCCTTCTCTAAATATCTAAATCTAAAGCTGACGTTCATTGCAATCAAATGCAATGAACGTCGGCTTGTTCTTCTCCATTCTCTTCTCTATGAGTAGTCTAAGGGCCAATATTGCTTCCCTTGTACCCTTACTTTTTACCCTAGCTTTTGCAGTCCTTCACGTGGTTTCTAAATCTCTGCTTCACTAAAATGTAATCTATTTGACATCTTCTTCTGTCTCCTGGCATTTTTCATGTGTATCTTCTTCGGTGTGATTTTTTAACAATGTGTTGGCTACCACTAACTTATGCTGTGTGCAGAATCCATCAGTCTTTCTCCTCTTTCGTTTCGGATTCCCAATCCGTATTGTCCAGTTATTCTTCCATCTTGACCTTCGCCGACGATAGCGTTCCAGTCTCCTAAAATAATTAGGTTTTCTTCTCCTCTTACCTGTTTTATAACTTCCATGATATCTTCGTAGACGTCTTCCACTTCTTCATCTTCATAGTCCGTCGTATGCATGTAAACCTGCAACACTCCGGTATCTACAGGTTTGGTTTCGATCTTCACCATTATTATCTTTCTTTGTTATGCAGGAAGCCCTTCACATGCATTCCACCTTCACTCATGTGAAGAAGAGCTGCTGCCCTCTTCTCTGGGTGATGAGAAGCGTAATTAATAGCGGCTTCTCGTCGCCAAGTCATGGCATCTTCACAGGTTCGGTATTATTTAGAGACCTACCTTACCCAGGGATAGACCAATACCCCCTCGGAATGCCGTCGCTTTTTGTCCACCACTGCTTATTCGACGAGTAAACTCGCTTATCTTGCAGCTAACCTCTATATCTAGAGGTCGACCCACCATCCGCAATCCGGTGGATGCACTCAGTGGCTTTAAGCTCAGCCGCGAAACCGATTTCGTAGGGATCCCATACACTGGCAGCATATTCCAAATGAGGTCTAACAAGGGAAAAGTAGATGATTTCTCGTACATGATCGTCACATTTATCCAGTACTCTTTTGATGAATCCCAGTTTATGATTAGCTTGACCCATTATTGCACGTATGTGTTTACCCCAGGAAAGATCATGTGACAGTCTTATTCCAAGATATTTAATGGATTCCGCGTTTGCTAATTCATTATTCCTTAATTTGAAGTGCTAGTAGGAGAACAATTCTTTTTCCAAAAATTCATTACCACGCACTTTTTTAAAATGTAATTCTAACTGCCATGTATCACACCATTTTTAAATTTTTTGTAGGTCATCATCAAGGAGTCTACATGTAATAAATGTAATATTCGTTGTCATCATTTAAATGTAGGACATTTCATTGCTATTTTTTCAAAACAATTTAAAGTCACATTTGAACAAATCTGTAATATAGTGTAAAATATATTATTGAAGTTTGCATTAACCATATTGTTCCTCTTCTGATGTATACTTACACAGTAACTGTCGGTGAAAGACTGATGTACATTTCTAGCAGTGAAATCAGTGATATTAATTCATGATTCGTCAGTGAATCGTGAGCTGCATCACAAAAGTTCGGCTCACGAATCACCTCAACTAAAAAAAAAAGAGTCGACTCACGGATCACGAATCATTAAAAAAAAATGATCCGAAGCACGAATCACAAATCACAGTTTGTGATTCGCGAATCATGATTCGTGATTCATGAAGACGAATCATGCCCATCCCTGTCCAGGACCTAGCATGAAATGGATGTGAGGGATATAGGTCCATAGTTAGATGGCTGCTCCCTATCACCACTTTTAAAAATGGGTGTTACATCGGCTGCTTTCCAGGTAGTTGCATGTTGGTATTAGGACTTGATGGTAACCCAACTACCTTCACCCTTTTGCATGCTCAGTTTGCTATTTTTTATCTTTTTTTGAGTGGTGCAGTTTATACTAATATATTAATGCTAATCCTTTTAAATGCATCACTGGTATAAAGTGCATGTTTGGTGAGAATTCACCCCCTGCCATACACCTTTGTGGTGGCTTGCAGGGTATAATGTAGATGTATATAGTTTTAATAGACGATACTATGTAATTGAAATATTTTATTGAAACTATGTATAAACCCTGCCATACACCCTCGTGGTGACTCGCAGGATATTGCTATTGCTGAACGTATATATTTGGCGTTTGTTTGCATTACTTGCCTCAGTTTAATCGACGAATATTAAAACCGCAGCACACCGTGTGCTCACTCTGGTGTTCGTGGGCAGCGTGTGGCCCCGGATGAGGAGGAGGTGGCGTTGGGCAGATTGAATGTGTGCCGAGTGTGTGCCGAGCAACTCGTCAAGTGACATGGAATCGCGGTCCCCAATGCACAGTATATGGGCGAAAGAATTGGAGAGGATGGGAGTGACCTGAGGGTGGCGAGTGCGGTTCGCTGACCTCGGGGCAGTCCCTTCGGTCGGAGAGGAATGGCGGCCCCCCGGGGGGGCTCTCGCCCCGGGCGCGGAGCCCACCCACGGGGCGACGGGCGATACGTCAGCAACACCTCTGCCAGACCCACGCTGCGCCGTGTTTAAAGGCCTCTTCTCACGCGACTACTTGCGCCCCCCCCCCCCCCCAACTATTTCAGGTGGCGAGACTCTGATTTATGGCGGACGCCCATCCCCAGGGCTGCAACGCATTGCTGGACGCCGTCCTTCGCAAATCGCAGCCCTATGGAGATATGGAATTGAAACGAGGACGAATTTAATGCACGAGAGCTTTATCGAGTGACACCTGGGGTGAGTTTCACCATGTTGTGTCGTTTTCGAGGCAAATTCCAGAAAGGAAGTAAGCTTTTTGAACACCAGGTGTTATAATAAGCCTGCGAGCCACCGCGAGAGTGTGTGGCAGGGGTTGAAGATCACCAAACATGCACCACTCACAGTGTTTTAATTGGTGACGGAAAGGAGCGGCAGGATTGGCCAAGAGGAGGAACCAATAAGAAACGCGAACGATAGTGCAAGAGGATTAAGGCGTCGAAGGCCTGCAAACGTTGTAGGCATTGGTATCTCGGTATATTTTGTGTTAAACATCTGCATCTACGTAAGTCAAGATGTTGTCCCCTCTACTAGGTGAAGTAGTTAATTGCTGAAGGCTCTTTTAAAAATTCCTTTGCTCCTCCTTTGTTCGGCGACAGTTATACCTACAACACTAACAGAGCCTCCTATAAGACATGATGACGCACGCACAATGGAAAAGTCAAATTAACACTTATCTATACCTACGACATACCCTGCAAGCCACCACTAGGGTGTGTTACAGGGGGTGCATCGACCCCAGGAACAATGACACAGCAAACAAAAATGAACAACACAAAGCTAACACCACACCTTTAAACGTAATTAGGGGGAAATATGAACTACCAAATCCCAATCATGCAGGACACTCCCACAATTACCATGCATGACTTTAAAGCCGACACCAATTTAATAGATATTCATGCATGCAAAAAAAACTTAATACCAGAGAATGCTGAGAGCAATGCATGTGAGTAACACATTAATTTAAATATGCAGGAAATAAAAAATACTATTGACCTACTCTGAATTAAACCTCTATAATTATTAACGATTATTACGAGATGTCTAACGTCCTGATTTCGAATTGTACGTGGAAAAAATGACATTTTAAACCTGTCCGTCCTGCAATCTATCTCCTTAACTTATTAGAATTATCGAGCCTACCATAAAAAGTCGGAGCCAGCAATATATGATTAACGTCATTAATGAAATGTCCCTCCTTAAATTTTCCCAGAAGATTAAGTCTATATTTCAGCCTACGTTATGACAGCGATTCCCATCCCAATTCGGCTGACATACCAGACACACTGCTTTCCCTATCGTAACACCCTTTTACACTTCTCGCTGCTCTTCGTTGTACTCGGTCTAATTCGTAAATTAAGCCTCCTTCATAAGGGTCAAAGGTCACTTCAAAGGGACTTCAGGTCCAGAAGCAGCGGAGTCAAATCAGAAATATGCTAAATGGATGGAAGTGCTTGCTTGCATGTTAGTAGTGCATGCTTGGTGATCTTCACCCCCTGCCACACACCCTCGCGGTGGCTTGCAGGGTATCCTGTAGATGTAGATGAAGTACAATGGCTCAGTAGTTATCGACCTGCGGTAATGAAATTTCTATTGGATTACAATAACATTAGTATAATTTTAATCCCAGTGTATGTTTACATTTACATAATACCCTACAAGGCACCATAAAAGAGTGTGGCAGGGGGTGAATTCTCACTAAACAAGCACTACATATCATGCATAAAATCGGATTGATAATAATATATTAGTCTACACTTCACTATTTAAAAAGATAAAAAATAGCAAAGTAAGCATACAATATGATGCTGTCAGTTGGGTTACCCTCAAGTCCTTATACCAACGTGCGACTACGCATGCTATCCATTCATACACCTGTATTTACACCATTAAATGTATTTACTGCTATTCATATAACTGTAATTCATACATAGATCCTTTATTGTTTGAACTTTCCCTGAACAGCACTACGCCATCGCCAAATAGACGAAGCTTACTTTTTACCACTGTAGTTGCACTGCACTGAAAACATAGATATTGAAAAGAGTGGACCTATCTCACTACCTTGTGGCACACCGGAAGTGACTCTATATGCGGGGGAGATATCACCGTCAAAACAACCCTTTGTCGTGTAGAAAATGTTTATCTAGGTTATAAGAATATATCCAGAATTTTGGTTATCGATTAAATACCTTGCAATAGGCTGGAACTTGATCTTTCCTGGGGTAAACACATGCGTGAAATATTGGGTCAAGCTAATCGTAGACTGGGATTCGTCAAAAGAGTACTGGGTAAATGTGACGATCATGTACGAGAAATCAGCTACTTTTCCCTTGTTAGACCTCATTTGGAATATGCTGCCAGTGTATGGGATCCCTACGAAATCGGTCTAAATAACGAACTTGAACGTGTGCAGCGAAGATCGGCAAGATAATATTTTCAGTGATGACGTTAAAAATATTTTGCGAACCCCAACTTACTACGGTAGACTGGACCATAATTACAAAATTATAGAAATTGATTGCCGAACTGACAGATTCAAAATGTCCTTTTTTCCTGGTACAATTAGGGATATGAATAGCGGTAAATATGTCCAATACGAGTGAATCAATCTATAGCATAAGTAGTTGCATGTTGTTATAAGGAATTGAAGATAACCCAACTAACAGCATATTTTGCATGCTTATTTTGCTATTTTTTATCTTTTTAAATACCTAGTGAAGTTTAGACTAATATATTAATACTAATCCGATTTTATACATGATATGTAGTGCATGCTTGGTGAGAATTCACCCCCTGCCACACTCTTTTATGGTGCCTTGCCGGGTATTATGTAGATGTAGACGTACACTGGAATTGAAATTAAACTAATGTTATTGTAATCCAATAGAAATTTCAACACCGCAGGTCGATAACTACTGAGCCATTGTACTTCCATTCTTTTAGCATATTACTGCTTTGGCTCCGCTGCTTCTGGACCGGAAGTGCTAATGTAACTTATTCATTGTGCGTACGTCGTCACGTTTAATCGGAGGGTCTGTTAGTGTTGTATAAACTGTCGCCGTACAAAGGAGGAGCAAAGGAATTTTTAAAGAGTTTTTTTTTAAAGCAACACTTCACTACTTCACCTTATAGAGGGGCGAACATCCTTCACTTACTGGCAACCAATATTCCACAGCAAGTGACTAATGTTGAGACATTGGGGGGGCATAGTGATCACAGGGTGCCTACTGCAATATTCTCTTTGATTTTGAACCAGAGTGTTAAAGGAAAACGCAGATATTTATGTCATCCACCTCAAAGGACATTGGAGCCTCCATCGTTCACCTTCAGCCGTTGCTTCGGTCGTGTAGACACCCTTTAAACCGCTCTGGGGTTCGTTACACTCAGGGCGTCGCCTAACGCGAGGCGGATAGGATATTAGATCCTTGCAGAGATTTTTTGAGGGTACATCTACATCTACATAATACCCTGCAAGCCACCACAAAGGTGTGTGGCAGGGGGTGATTGCTCACCAAACATGCACTACATATCATGCATAAAAAAGGAATAGTATTAATATAGTAGTCAGAACTACACTATTTAAAAAAGATAGAAATTGCAAAGAAAACATGCAAAAACATTCTGTTAGTAGGGTTAGCTTTAAGTACTCATACCAACATGCAGCTACCAATGCTATTCATTGCTACTCTCCGATAGGACATATTTACCGTTATTCGTATCTCTAATTGTACGAGGGAAAAAGGACATTTTGAATCGGTCAGTTCGGCAATCAATTTCTCTAATTTTATGATTATGGTCCAGTCTGCCATAGTAAGTTGGGGTTCGTAAAATATTTTTAACATCATCACTGAAAATATTGCCTTGTAATTATATTTTTGTGAGCCACAGCAGTGTTTTTTCTTCTTTTCTACCGTCAATTTTTACTTTATTCATTTTTCATTCCATTTCGCTTCTTTCCTTTTTTTCTCTTTTATCTTTAGACTTCTTTTTCTTTCTTCTTCATGCTTGATATTCATTGGCGTCGAAGTCAAGATCTTGGAATGCGGCTTAGCCCTTGCTGCTCTTTGTTGATGCATCTGTCCAAGTACTGCATCCTGGGATAGGATTAATGTTACAAGAGCGAAGACGAAAGTCACATTTCTTTCCTAAGCGCGGATCAGAATCAGTTCCTCTCTTTAATCTGATTTGCAGTTTGCTAAAAGGTATTTAAAATTTTTCAACAGTCTTTCTCATCGATAAACCTTCAAAAACATTATTTTGCTCTGTTCAAATTTTCAGCAGTCCATTTCGCTTTGTCTATCTTCCATATACACTTTCCAACCATCTGTGACAAAAAATATTGGATACTATTGGGGTAATGACGGTCAGTTGACATGGTGAGTGACATAACCGCGAGCGCATGATTTTATTCAACGATTAAAAAAATATGCTGTGGTTGTCCTTGATAAGTAACACTGTGATACAAAAGTAGGGCTTACCTTGATACTGTGTAATCATTAGTATGTCAATAGAAGGAGTGAAACGCGATTAATTGTGACTATGGCTTTGGTTACAGCAAAATACGGAAAAACACTTTATCTCGCTCAGCATCCAAACAACAACTGTCGAAATGGCGAGCTATGGTGTACTAGTTCCAGCAACAGGTGCGTAGTGTCAGCACCAACATTTTTACTTTATTCATTTTTCATTCCATTTCGCTCTCCTTTTTTTTCTCTTAGATACAAAAGTAGTGGGCGACCTGCGTTACCAACTGTACGAGAAATCGTAGTGACCACAATAACCCCTTGACTACCATTACCTTAGACCATTACACATATTTTTAAAAGCGGTGATAGGGAAGAACCTAGTGACTACAGACCCATTTCACTCACGTCATCCTCTTAAAAGGTATTTGAGCGTATTGCGATTTAATTTCTTTTATACATAAACGATTTGAGTACCGTAGTTACCGTATTTGAGTACCGTAAACTTAGACTTTATGCAGACGATGTGGTTGTGTACAGCGATAAGTATATCAAAAAAAGAAGACAGGAAATCGCTTAGTAAGGATTTAGACGCAATTCAAGAGCGGCGCGACAAATGGCAGTTACAACTTAACCTAAAAAAGCGTGTAGCTATAAGTTTTTGAAGGAGGAATAATACGATAGAGCGATTCTATAAAATAAGTAACACGAAGATCGAAAGCGTCGAAACCATAAGGTATATAGGTGTAACAATCACTAAAGATTTATCGTGGGAAAGATAATTCCGTGAAATTTGTTGCCGAGCGAAAAGAAAGCTAGGATTTATAAAAAGAATACTTGGGAAATGTGATGAGAAGACAAAAGAGCTATGTTACTTTTCAGTAGTTAGTACACGTATTAATGTATTTTACTGCAATAAGAGATTATTGTATTCTTTTAACCTAGTACAGATTTAGTCTACTTAAACCAGCTACTTGTCACTCGGTTGCATATATTTACACCTTCATATTCACACCTTCTACTGAATATGTGACGTATAAGTATGTCACAAATTATTTTCGTCTTGCTACTCTTTATTTTTGATAAGACTTATGAGACTTAATAAGACTTCAATTACGTTACTTATCACGTTCTTGTGTCTCAAAATACAACAATTTTGAAAGCGGTCCCTTCAAAATACGGTATAAATCCATAAAATAACATTGAAACCGAAACAACAAAAACGTTAAAACCGTAAGATATTTAGGTGTAACAATCACTAAAGATTTATCGTGAGGAAGACACATCCGGGAAATATGCGGCCGAGCGAAGAGAAAGCTAGGATTTATAAAAAGAGTACTTGGGAAATGTGATGAGAAGACAAAAGAGCGATGCTACTTTTCACTAGTTAGGCCCCACCTTGAGTATGCAGCCAGTGTATGGGATCCTAATGAATTAGGTTTGATGAGAGAACTAGACAGTGTGCAGCGTAGAGCAGCTAGGTTCGTCAAAAGGTGTTACGATAGGTTGAGTAGTGTATCAGAATTAATACAAGAATTAGGGTGGGAATCATTATCAGAGCGTAGATTAAAGTTCAGATTAAATCTATTAGAGAAATTTCAATCGGATAGCATTACTGAAGATGTTAGGCACATATTAAAAACACCAGCGTATTATGCTGGATTCGACCAGATAAATAAGATTAGAGAGATAGATTGTCGTACCGATAGATTCAAAATGGTATTTTCCCCCGTACTATAAGAGAACAGAGTAGGCAGCATAGGAAAGGGATAGGTAGGGGAAATATTTTAGAGTATTCTGTAGTGCATGATGCATGTATTAACCCCTCAAATACTATAGATACTAACAATCTAGTTGCATGAGACCCTTTAGTTGCTTGCTTGCATGTTAGTAGTGCATGCTTGGTGACCTTCACCCTCTGCCACACACCCTAGCGGTGGCTTGCAGGGTATCGTGTAGATGTAGATGTAGAATAATTGCCTTTTGAACCCCGCAGAGACTTTCAATTAAATAATGTTAGTTTTACCGAATGCAAACCTTTATGTTCTGGGAGTAGCGTGAAAAGTAAGCAGCCCGTATGATGTTTTCGAACTAAATGACCGATCTAAATTCAAGAATTAGCTACGATATCTCTTTTTGTACCTTTCAATATCTTCACGAAAAGAACAATGCTGTTTACGGCATCGCTTTTGGAGGAACTTTTTATTAGCATCATTGCAATGGCATCAATGAACTTCCCACGGTTACGTGATGAGACATTATGCCCCATTGGAATGGGAATTTTTCCCTGGTTTTGGTTAAACTATCTCAAATCTCAAGCTATCTGCATCTACGACGATTTTGAAAGCCTTCCATCTCTTCTCTTAATGTCCCAGGTCGGTTCAAATGCACAAGCCCGCAAAGAAAAAATAATCATTCATAAATTGAACACTGCTGGAGCATTGATTTAAATGCACCTAATTGTAAGTGAATGAAGACCTTCAAAATCCGTGAGTAGCGCTAGTAGTCAGCACGTATCTTTGTGCGGAAAAATATGGCTGACCTTGCTTCACGAACCCTTTAGCACACTTTTAAAACTCTAGACCTTGAAAATAAGCCCATTTGCACATCTTAAGCTTTTATAGTCCCGGAAATATATAACGTCAAATTTGTAGTAACTCTTGTAAAATTCGAATTTTGTTCGTTGAATTTCTCGTAATTGGTTGCAAGTTTTGAAAATCAAATTTGGAGTTTTCATTTTCTTATCAAATGATGACGTTCTGCCAAATTTGCTCAAAACTGGGTTCCCTTGGGATCAATTTTTGCCTGTTACTCGTATGTATTGGGGGTAAGCGTGGAGTGACAGCCCATATGTATTCGAGTGGAGGGTCCACTATTCTTTTTTTATGCATGATATGTAGTGCATGTTTGGTGAGCAATCACCCCCTGCCACACACCCTTGTGGTGGCTTGCAGGGTATTATGTAGATGTAGATGTAGATGTATTGGGATAGGGTGGGGCCCATTCATAGCGTAGCTGGACCTTCCTGACCGATAGGTCTATTTGGTTGCTACTCGATCTAGTCATATGTCGGCTCTATATTTGTTAAAAGTGTTTTTCAACTTTTCTAATGTTTTATCATCGCTATATTTTGTATATATAACGGCTGATCTTATCTATTCCTATCTCTAACTACATCATCATCATCATCATCGGTCAACAATCCTAAGGTTGCTTAGCGACGCAACCCTCCACTCGATTCTTCTATCGGCAAACCTCTTCATATTGACGTAGCTCTTTTACATCCTTCACAACCTGTTCCATATATCTTACATACCTGGCCTGACCTTTTCATTCTTCCCTTTCACTTTTCCCTCGACGATTTTCTTCATCAGGCCATCGTGTCTTAAGATATTGCCGATTAAGTTGTCCCTTCTTCTTTTTAAGGTTTTCGGTAGACTCCTCTTCTCTCTCAATCTTCTTAAGACTTCTTCGTTTGTCACTCGATCGATCCATCTTATCTTCATCATTGTTCGGTAGCACCACTTTCAAATGCTTCCACCCTTTTCTTCTCTGCTGCTGTTATTGTCCATGCTTCGCTTCCATATAGTAGAATGCTCCAAATGTATGTTCTAATGAAATGTTTCCTCACTTCCACGCTTGTATTTGCAGCTGTAAGAAGAATCTTCTTCTGTTAAAATGCCCTTATCTCTTGGGCAATTCTACTGGCAATTTCTCTTTTACTTCGTCCATCGCTGGTTACTCGGCTTCCCAGGAAGCAGAACTCTTCCACCTCCTCGGTTTTTCGTTTTCCTAGGTCCTGGCTTCCTTTCTCCTACTGCATACCAATACTTTAGTTTTCTTTTTATTGATCTTTAGATTATATCTGGCCATCGTTCTTTCCGTATTTCCTAGTGTCTCCTTTAAACCTCCTTCTGTTTCTGCCATAACTGCTATGTCATCGGCGAATCGTAGCATGCTGATTTTCTCCCCGTGGATATTCACTCCACAAGAATTTTCTTTGACTTCTTGGATGGCTTTCTCGATGTAGACATTGAACAATACGGGAGACAGTGCACATCCTTGCCTAACTCCTTTCTTTATGCTTGCTTCTGTACTGCTGGGTCCTGATTTCATTATGGCCACCTGGTTTTTATACAAGCTGTGGATAACTCTTCGGTCATTGTATGATACTCCGATTTCTTTCAGAACCTTTAACCTCATATTCCAATCCATGTTGTCAAATGCCTTCTCCATTTCTACAAACGCAACAAAAGTCGATAGATTCTTCTCTATTCTCTTATCTATAAGTAGCCTGAGGACCAAAATCGCTTCTCTTGTGCCCTTGTTTCTTCTGAACCCGAATTGGTCCTCATCCAGGAACTCCTCCGTTTTTCGCTCTATTCTTCTATAGAATGTCCGTGTCAATATCTTCGAGGCATGTGTCGTCAGGCTTATGGTCCTTAAATGTTCACAGTTCTCAGCTCTCTTCTTATTGGCAAAAGGAATGATGATTATCTTCTCAAAGTCCGAGGGCATCTCTCCTGTTGAGTACATATCGCATATGGTTTTGTGCAGCTGAGTAAATGTCTTCTCTCCGGCGTTATTTATTAGTTCGGCAGGAATATAATCTATTCCTAAAGCCTTATTTATCCTCAGATCCCTTACAGCTGCATCAAATTCTGATCTTAAGATTGGGGCTCCCAATTCGTCCTTATCGAGTTCACTTTCCTCTTCGATTACTTCCTCTCTAAGATGGCTTCCGTTGTACAACTCTTCCAAGCATTCCCTCCATCTCTTCACTTTATCCTCACGTTCAATTAAGAGTTCTCCATTCTTGTCCCTGATGGTGTTACATCTTGCAGCCCGTTCCTTGAAGTGATTTCTCACCATTCTTTAGGCACTTCCACATTTCCTTTTGTTAGATTGCTTTGTACATCTTCGCATAGATCCTTCATCCACATTTCCCTTGCTTTTCTCGCTTTACGGTTTATTTCATTCCTGATTCTTTTGTAGCGAAGTTGCCCTTCTTCAGTTTCCACATATTTATATTTTCTTCTCTCTTCAATAAATTCTAAGACTGGTGCGAAGGTTTCCGCGGCGTTGTTCAGATGTTCTCTGCATTTCGGGTTCTGCGTCCGCGTTTGTTGACTGGGGGTGACAACAGTTTCGCTAGCCGTCCTGCTAGCGTCTACAGGTCGAAGCTGCTTTTTCGCCGTCTTATATAGGACTGGTAGAGTCCGTGCTGCGCTGTGATTGGCCGGGATGGATGATTCTTTTTCACGCAGTGTTTAGGGGATAGCCATCTTCTCTGTTGAAATTCGTGGGAGTTTTCCATCTCTCTATTGACTCTCTGATGAGCCTGGGATAATAGCGGCTCTCCTTCTTACATTGGCGAAACATGCAGAGCCATGGGCACACGCATGAAAGAACACCAAAGGGCGACCAAAAATAAGCAATTCCGACTGTCAGCCATTGCCGAACATGCATGGAGCGAGCCTGGCCATGGGATTAAAATTGAGGAGGCGACAATAATAGCCAAGGAGAGCCGCTATTATCCCAGGCTCATCAGAGAGTCAATAGAGAGATGGGAAACTCCCACGAATTTCAACAGAGAAGATGGCTATCCCCTAAACACTGCGTGAAAAAGAATCATCCATCCCGGCCAATCACAGCGCAGCACGGACTCTACCAGCCCTATATAAGACGGCGAAAAAGCAGCTTTCCTCACCTTCGACCTGAAGACGCTAGCAGGACGGCTAGCGAAACTGTTGTCACCCCCAGTCAACAAACGCGGACGCAGAACCCGAGATGCAGAGAACAATTCTAAGACTTCTGTTGCAATCCATGGCTTCTTCTTGACAACTTTTCTTCTCCCCAGAACTTCTTTTGCTGCTTCCTGTAGCCACATTTTGATGTTCTCCCATCTCTTTTCCCCTGATTTCATAGTCAAATCCTCTTCTATTTTGTTTTCCACGGCCTTCTGGAAGGCCAGCCATTGTTGAGGTTCCCTTCGTTTCTCTACTTGCCATACGTTCTTCGTTAATTTCTTGAGTTTTGGATACTGTCTTAATTTTCTCCATTGTTACCGCAGGTAGGTTAACCAAAGTTTTACAACAGACGTAAGACATACAACTACACATTATATATCAGTTTAGTTACATACATGGTAATACTTTATCCGCCAGGGCCGTGAATATGAGTAAATGTAGGCATTTCACTATCACTAGATTGTGATTACTGTCGATATCTGCACCCGGGTAGCTTTTGCAGTTCTTTACCTAGTTCCTGAACCTATGCTTCACTAAAATGTAGTCAATTTGAATTCTTCTTCTGTCTCCGGGCATTTTCCGGGTATATATTCTCCGTTTGTGGTTTTTAAACAATGTGTTTGCCATCACCAATTTGTTTTGTGTGCAGAGTTCTATAAGTCTTTCTCCTCTCTCATTTCGATTTCCCAAGCCATATTTTCCTGTTATTCGTCCATCTTTACCTTCGCCAACGACAGCGTTCCAATCTCCTAAAATAATTAAGTTGAAATAATTAATAATCTTTCACTTAGCGATACGGCATGTGCGTATTGGTTTTGATGGCGCTGAACTAATTCATCCTGAAAATTGGAATTGGGTGGCAGTTACTTTTGTATTTGCTATTGTGTTGTTGTTATGTTTTGTATCATAAACAACCCATTGCATCTTAACTGCCTGATGATACATTTCGTACTTTGATACAGATATGGGAGAACTTAATACCATGGAAGATTTTCTCCTCCATTCTGTGCCATTGAAGTGCAAAAAATCTCCAATGGGGAACTTGCATGATTTTTTTTTATTTAACAGGCGGACAGAAAATTATTTTCTCGATTCAACAAAGAAAACTGCATGTAAATCTGAGTTTTCCTTCGCGAGATATTGAATGCTAAATATAGCGACATTTTAAAGCGCGCCGAAAACTCCCTCCCCCCCAAGCCACTGCGAAAGAATCCCCGATGACGTCAACAGTGCCTAAACAATCGCCCGAAGCAGTCTACCGCTGGGCTAATTGTAAGAGCGCACCAACACGGGTGATTCAAGCGAGCCTATTCAACCCAAAAGTGAGCCCACCTCTGATTTTTAATTGAGTAGGTAATCACTTAATGGTATACAGCTGATATTTCACGTCAACAATGAGTAATATGTAGGCAAGATAGTTTAAATCTCGAAAGTTCATCTTACTTTTGCAGTGCCCGCTCCATGCATCGACCCAACTCCCTAGCATTGTAATTAGCCAGCGAGATGAGTTCGAGGCATAAGTATTGTTTAACACCTGGCTGTAAAAATACCTCAACCAAGGTGCCTAATAAGCAATTTATTAGGTTGCCTACAAACGCAAGAAGTATATACAATGTCAATAAGTGACTGACTAACCCAGACTTCTATCAAAGGTGAGGTGTAAGCGTCCCACTCAAGAGCCCGACGTATCTCTTTCTCCCGTGGAGAAAGTGCGCATCTCGACAGTGATTTGTTGATTACTTCCAAAACATTCATTGCTCTGCGAATCGTGAGAAGCAATTTTTCGGCCCTGAGTGGTGTTTTAGTAATTTTATTGGCAAATTAGGTGACAGATAGTATTGTTACTCGATACGAGTTACAAGTTAGAGTCAAGATAGTTTAATTTCCGAATCCTTTTACGTGCCAGCTGAGTTGAAATGTACTCACTGTGCGATGTGTTTTTTTGAGAACGTGTGTATTAGGTCTGATGCTCTCAAGTTAATAAAAAAATGCCTTTACAAGGTAGATATATTTTGCTATTGATTTGGTGCCGAAGTTTTTTTTTATCTTAATACAATTACATCGATCTGTAACGTTATGTAGCGGCGTAGTGCAGTGCTCATCATAATCTCTTCAGCATGACACGAGGCAAGTATAAGACCCAGGGTCATTGTGTCTTTTTATATGTATGTAATCGAGACTTGAGAATGGTTTTATGTTTCGGTGGTGTAGTTATAGTGTTGATGTTCATGAGAATTACATTCAGGTAATGCTATACTATACTCTGCCACAAAAGTTGTTTGTGGCCCACATAGGTATTTAATTAAAGGGCTACAAAGTACATTTGAAAAAATTAGGTCTTTGAATTATTATAGCCATTTACAAACTTTATGCTGGCATTGAATGTGATATGGTGATGATTAAAGAACACTGTTTAGCTTATACTAATGCCTTTCCATAGATTGCTGGGTGTCGGGCGGTAATGATTTTTAAATCAATAAGCGGGTTCATTTGTGCTGAGTGTTTTGAATAGCAGGTGCTACTTTTCCTTATTCCACTACCATTTAATGTATGGGATAGAATTATGGGATCATGCCCCAATGCCCCCAATGTATTTATTCAGCAAAGAAGGACGATCAAGATCAGGTTTTATGTTTTAAAATTGCACTTTAAATTCCTAAATGAATTTACTGAAGGTAAAAATATTGACATTTCCTTCTGATATTGATGTTAGTGTTGTTTTTCTTGACAAAGACTATTGCAATGTATTTTGCTGAATGTCCGATGATAATAACTAAATCAAAGCACAGCACTTAAACCGGTGAATGTTGGTAGAGAGGTAAATGTGAGCATAAGGGTTATGACTTTCAAAATTCAGTGATACTTCTGGCGAAACTAAAGATATGTAATAAGATAAGTAATGCTTCAACTTCCTTTTACCTGACATCCAACAGCATGACGTGGATAAACGTGCTTCGTACTATTGGTTTTGAAAACAAGACAACTATTCTTGTTATAACGTAATTAATTATTACCAGTATACTATTTAGTTTCATTGAAGAAAATAAATCGTACGCTGGGAAGTCCATTCCCTATAATGAACTTCATACGGACTATTAAATCAAGGGTAAGTCATTCCCGATAAGCCCAATCCTCTAGATTTATGCCTCGCTCTGATAAACTAACCTTCATTCTCCGCATTAATAAGTATTATAAACAAAGGATTCTAAGTAAATATCTCTCATTTATTCTAGTTGTATTCATAAAAATCGAAATTTTGAGGCAAACGACGGTAACTTCATGCCGCTGGCTTTAAATGCACACATGTCCACGATGTCACACAAGTATTATCGAAAGCAAATAACAAAAAATCACTCGCATGACCTCATTGAGCTACATTACTTCTTGTCCAAAGGTTTGTTTGCAAAATTACCGGAGCAAAACAGCTGTAGCCATCATCATTTTAAGGTAAGAGACTTTCCATTGGTCCTTACGAAGTTCATCAGCTTCGCCTTACAAATTTTTCATAACGAGAGTTTTCTCCCATCCGGTCAGGAGAAAAAGTTTTCTTTTTTTTCCGCAGACGCATAGCAATCATTTGTCATAACAAATGCCATGAGGGTCATGGCATCAATTTCAGGAATATTGTCCGAAAGAGCGGCAACGTAATCATCCATTTTTTTACCTGAAATATTCGAGGTAAAAAGTCTATTTTATCATCCCGAAAGTGCATTTTAAATATCCCAAGTAATAATCGTGACACAATAACAATAGGAAAACTTACCCAAGAATAACAGCACACGAACAAGTGACGGTGAGCGACTAAATCCTCCACCAAAACAATGTTTACAGCATGCGTTGGTGTTTTTCCCGACTCAGACGGCAGATTAGGCACGGATGACGTCACACCTAGCCTCGGCAGAGCTCGGGTGTCTTCGCGCAGTGGTCGGCTCAGAGAAATTTTGCTTGATTTTTTTAGTCAATTTTTTATTTCTTCTGACGATGAATGGAGATAATTTAGTTATTTTTGCGAGCTAATATTTCCGTTTTACCTGTTCAAAATAGTTTTTATAGCAATCGTCGACCCATGCAAGTTCCCCATTCCTATCAATTCGTAAGAATCTTTGTAATTTCCTCCTTAAAGTAGTTAGTGTTGTAAATGGGGTCGTTTACCTACCATATTTTTTTATTGTTGAATCTGATAGACTTTGTAAAATAATAAGGCCCGTATTTTTCCGTTTTTTGATCCGTCAATTATTTCTTGAGTTATAGGCGGTGAAAAACTGATGTTTTTAACCCATTCGGAAAAGTGGGTGTGGTGCAACCTCTGACGTGTATCGACTTCGTCCAATCACAACTGAGCCCGCGAAGCTACTTCGCCTTATCGCAATGGGGGGGACACAGCTGACTCTGCCAATCGGAGCAGTTACGACAGCATCTGTGCGAGCAGACCTTCCGAGAACCCCCCTCCACTCCCTTCCCTTCCCATAAGAGCAGTCAAGGACGGGAGGAAAGTGAAGTCAATGTTATCACAGCATCTTTTTCGGTGGGCTTCACCTTTGCCTTATTTTAATTTTTGATTTATGGTTTATCGGTTGTGGTAAGAAGATTAATTTTTTCACTAAAATTCGTTTTTCGTTTCCATCTTACAATTCCGTGTACAAAATAGCGATTTCGGTTCCGAGTAAACGCCCCAATTGTACGAGGGTGCGGGGGAGGGGCAACATAAGAGTCTCTCACTCGATGCCCCTTAGCTGAACGCGTCTATTCTGGAGGCGAAGAAGTTGAGGGATCCCGAAGATCAGCAAACGCAACAGGTGGGCCATGGAAACAGTTTCACGCGTTGGAATATTATATCTGCATGCGACTGATGCCTTTGTCGCCCGACAGGGTAGCTCTGGCTGGAGGGAAGGAATTTTTCTCAAGTGTCGGAGGATTGGAAGGGTGGGGAGGGAAACCCGGCGTCGGCATTAGCCTGCTGTCTCAACGAAAGGCGCCAAGTGACCACGGCTCAGTCCCATGCGACGGACGGAGTACTGCACTCGAAGAGCTCTCCACAAGTCACTGAAGTAGTGACCGGTATGCCGATGAAAAATCATCCTTGGCCGGGGATCGAACCCGGGCTCAATGGATGGGACTCAATAGGGCACCACGCTACCAACCCCTGATCCCCTTCGATTGGAATGGAGTGTTCGACCGAAAGAGTATAACTGTGCTCCTCTCTGCATTTGAATACCATTTTGAAGACTTGGTTAAATTAAGCGTAAAAATAATATCCGTGGATTCTCGCGAAATCGAGTCGAATATGCTGAAGTAATACACGCGCGCGCAATTTTCCAAAAAATATGTTTTAATTTACTTTAAAACCCCGGCAAAAACCTTCCTCCACTTCCTTCCCTTCCCCCTCCAAACCAAGTTTGCATTGACGGCACCCGGCACCGTCTGTTACCGGGAGATGATGCGTCAACATTGAAGCCCGGGTCGGAGTAAAATTTTATTTTGTGGAGAACTGCACTTATAACTGCACTTCAGTACGGAATACATTCTCTACATTATTAGGTATAAATCTATCAAAACACTAAGAGAAATGAAAAATATACCATAGTTACAGATAAAAGGCCATAAAAAATTGAATAATGATTTTGCTAAGAGGGAAGAACAAAAATAAGGCATCAAAAAAGAATGAAATGTGAAAAAAAACTTTTTGACCATCAAAACCTTTTTTAAACGTTTAAATACGCTCGTGTGGAAGAAACCCCGTTTACATCTACATCTACACCTTACCCTGCAAGCCACCGCGAGGGTGTGTGGCAGGGGGTGAAGATCACCAAGCATGCACTACTAACATGCAAACTAGCAACTATATTGTCTCATGCAACTTGATTGTTAGTGTCTAAAGTATTTAAGGGGTAAGACATGCATCATGCACTACAGTATACTCTAAAATATTTCCCCTACCTATCCCTTTCCTATGCTGCCTATTCTGTTCTCTTATAGTACGGGGGAAAAATGCCATTTTGAATCTATCTGTACGACAATCTATCTCTCTAATCTTATTTATCTGGTCGAATCTAGCATAATACGCTGGTGTTTTTAATATGTGCCTAACATCTTCAGTAAATCTATCCGATTGAAATTTCTCTAATAGATTTAATCTGTACTTTAACCTACGCTCTGATAATGATTCCCACCCTAATTCTTCTATTAATTCTGAAACACTACTCAACCTATCGTAACACCTTTTGACGAACCTAGCTGCTCTACGCTGCACACTGTCTAGTTCTCTGATCAAACCTAATTCATTAGGATCCCATACACTGGCTGCATACTCAAGGTGGGGCCTAACTAGTGAAAAGTAACATCGCTCTTTCGTCTTCTCATCACATTTCCCAAATACTCATTTTATAAATCCTAGCTTTCTATTCGCTCGGCCGCATATTTCCCGGATGTGTCTACCCCAAGATAAATCTTTAGTGATTGTTACACCTAAATATCTTACGGTTTCAACGTTTTCAATCTTCGTGTTATTAATTCTATAGGATCGCTCTATCAAATTATTCCTCCTCCAAAAATTGATAGATACACACTTTTTAAGGTTAAGTTCTAACTACCATTTGTCGCACCACTCTTGAATTGCATCTAAATCCTTGCTAAGTGATTTCCTGTCCTCTTCATTTGATGTACCCCAGTACACCACCGCATCGTCTGCAAAAAGTCTAAGCTTACTACTAAGTACGATACCAAAATCGTTTATGTATAAAAGAAATAGAAGCGGACCCCTGATGAAAATGAAGTGTATTGTTCTGGTTAAGGGAGTGTACGGGAAATGTACAGCGAGTGTATGGGGAGTGCACAACCTCTCGCCATACACCCCGTTGCGAGGGAGTGTACGCCGGGGAGTGTATGCGGAGGTTGTAGTGCACCTTCCAATACACTTCGTCTCGGGATACACTTCATGAACACTTCCTTTTGAAGGAGGAAGTGCTATTGAAGTGTTACTCCACAGCTTCCAATGCATTTCCCTTCGCGTACACTTCCTGCCCTCTTCGTCCAGATCAAGGGAATGTACGGGAAGGTGTCTCGTATCCTTCGTGGACACCAATGCATAAATCGGACGAGATTCGACAACTTTTATTCACGAACTTATTCATATAGATTAGAACTCCTACTTACGCGAGACATTTATCCGTCCTGTAACATTGTATCGTTCCCGAATGAAATTTAGTAGTGGCCGTGGAGCATTCGCTCGTTACTTTCGTACATTCTCTAATATCACCCCTACAAAAATGTCCCTATAATGTCCTATAACCCCTAATCTGTCGCCTGACTGCCTTGCTACATTGCCTCCATGGTCAACCAAATCTGGATGTATGTATGAGGCATTGGTTCCTTCCAACGATCGACTCCACTACATTGTTGTGCAAGATGTTACAAAGCTGCTAGTCAGAAATTGTCGATTTGCGCCTGGATATCTGATGGCACGGCCGACGCACCGCACTCATATATACGCTCGCTTTCGAAGCTCATGAGTTTTTGGATACGCGTGCCCTCAACTCCCTGCGAATTATTGTTAATAATTTAAAGTGAACATGTCCAGCCAGAACGTTGCACAAATAAACGAGTCCAGCAAGGATGTGGTACATACCGACAAATGGTATGCGAAAATTAAGTGGGCAGATTCAAACGAAACGGAAAACGTCCCTGTTCGTGACATAAGACGCTTCAAGCCGGAGCATCTTAATCACTTCGAGCGTAAGAAGTGGTACCGAGTGAAAGGAGCTGCCAAGTATTGGGACCATGGCAAGAAGCACTCCAGCTACGCTCTCATCGGTTCCATTGCAGGTATAATTTTGCTGTAAATCCTCTAACAACTAAAACTTTGGTACTTATTTAAGGGAACTGGCTTTGTTTAGTGTTCATATAGTACTGATATACATTGATGTTACTTATATTGTTAACTCTTTGCTTTGTTGTTACTTACATTGTTTACACTTGCTTACTCTTTAACAATGTACATTATGGCCCAGGACAGTTTTAAAGGTAACTTATTTACCATATTTCACTGTTCAACTTTAATCGCTATTTCCCGAAAAGGTTTTTTTTTTACAAATATGTTCCTTTAGCTCAGCTTCAGGATGTCACAGAAAGCTTAAAATTTTACTGGAGCTTTAAGAATATATGGTACTCATACTGTAGCAAAATTAGTATTTTTTTGTAGCTTTTGAAATGAAAAATATTTTGTAAAAATATTATTTTAATTTTCAATTTTATAATTTAATACTTTTTTTAAACTTTTGTTTTATGTCATAATACTATGAGTTTGGTACAGTGCCCTCAAAAAAATAGTACTCAAGACATGGTAAAAATGGCAATGCTGTAGCTTATGTAGTTTTTTGACAAAAGGGATATGTATATAACAATTTGTACGCCCATAAGAAACGCATGGTGTACTCTCCAGCAGCTTTCTTCCATTAATGCATTTACTTGATAAACAAGTTTTTAAAGCATGCTGTACATTTGTTTTGATTTTCTTTTCACTCAGAGTCGATTGAAGAACTTAAGGCAAAGAAGAAGAGTGTAACCTTTCCTGCGTTTGTGCCACCTACACAGGCCCCTTTCTCCAGTGCCGAGGAATTGGATGTCCCACTTTCATCAGGCGGTGGTAGCAACAACACTGCTATCACAACTCAGCAGGCTAAACCTTCCCATACACCCCGTTTCCCGAGCAAACACTCGGAATACACCCCTTCACATACACCCCGTTCACCTAGCAAACACTACGAATACACCCCTTCACATACACCCCGTTCCCCTAGAAGACACTCGCCATACACCCCTTCCCATACACCCCGTTCCCCGAGCAAACACTCCGCATACACTCCCCTTAGCATACACTTGGCATACATTTCGCGTACACCCCCCCGCGTACACTTCGTGTTCTCTCAGGCGTTTACTTTTGCACTTCCCATGCACCCCGAAGTACATGCTGAAGTTCTATGCAGAGATAAACACTTCGTGCACACCTCCCATACACTTCATTTTCATCAGGGACCTACTACGCTACCCTGGGGAACTCCCGATGTGACTTCGATTGTGTCCGACATGATACCATCTATGACAATCCTCTGCTCTCGCCCACTTAAGAATTCTTTTACCCTACATACAACGTCTTTATTTATACCAAAACTCTCTAAATTCAAAATTAATTTATCATGAGGAACTTTTCCGAATGCCTTTTTAAAATCCAAATACTATTGCATGAACTTCTGTACTGTTTTCGCCGTGGACTAAAATATCGCGTACGAATAAAGCTAATTGTGTCTCGCAAGATCTACCTTTCCGGAACCCATGCTGGCTGTTTATGAGTAATCCCTTACTATCCAAATGCCCCATGATCGAACTGACTACAATGTGCTCAAATATCGTACAAGAGATTGACGTGAGTGAAATGGGTCTGCAGTTGCTAGGTTCTTCCCTATCACCGCTTTTAAAAATTGGTGCAATGTTAGCTACTTTTTAATCCTTGGGTACTGTGTGGTTCTTTAGTGTTTTATTGAATATTATTTCTAGATAGGGGGCTATTTCAGAAGCTAATGTTTTATATACTCTGGAAGGAATTTGATCGGGACCTGATGATTTGTTTTTACTAATGTTTTTTAACTGCTGCTCTATTCCGCGACATGAAATGTTTATTTCGGGCATTTGCTCACTGAAAGTGTTCGGCGGTGGTTCCACTGCGTTTTGTGACGATGAGTTGAATACACTTTGGAAGAAGGTGTTTAAAGTATTGGCTTTTTCTACACTGCTGGTGACTCTGATTCCTTTATTGTTTTTAAGTGTGTGCACTGTGGACTTATTTCCCTGAAGCTCTCTCACATATGACCAAAACGCTTTAGGATTGCTATCTAAATATTCTCCTAACATCTTGCTCTTGAAATGTGCTAACGCTTGCTGACATGATTTCCTTGCTAATGCTCTCGATTTTTTATAGCTTTGAACTAGCTCATTTTTTTCCTCTACCGATAGACCCCGTCCTGCATTTTTCATCTTGGCGTGGTATACCCTTTGTCGCTTAAGTGATTTCCTAACCTCCGCGTTATACCACCTTGGCTCTGTATTATCACTGATAAATTCATACCAAGTGAAGTGTGTAGCTATCAATTTTTGGAGGAGGAATAATTCGATAGAGCGATCCTATAGAATTAATAACACGAAGATCGAAAACGTTGAAACTGTAAGATATTTAGGTGTAACAATCACTAAAGATTTATCGTGGGGAAGACACATAAGGGAAATATGCGGCCGAGCAAAGAGAAAGCTAGGATTTATAAAAAGAGTACTTGGGAAATGTGATGAGAAGACAAAAGAGTGATGCTACTTTTCACTAGTTAGGCCCCACCTTGAGTATGCAGCCAGTGTATGGGATCCTAATGAATTAGGTTTGATGAGAGAACTAGACAGTGTGCAGCGTATAGCGGCTAGGTTCGTCAAAAGGTGTTACGATAGGTTGAGTAGTGTATCAGAATTAATACAAGAATTAGGGTGGGAATCATTATCAGAGCGTAGATTAAAGTTCAGATTTAATCTATTGCAGAAATTTCAATCGGATAGCTTTACTGAAGATGTTAGGCACATATTGAAAACACCAGCGTATTATGCTAGATTCGACCAGATAAATAAGATTAGAGAGATAGATTGTCGTACAGATAGATTCAAAATGGCATTTTTCCCCCGTACTATAAGAGAACAGAATAGGCAGCATAGGAAAGGGATAGGTAGGGGAAATATTTTAGAGTATTCTGTAGTGCATGATGCATGTATTAACCCCTCAAATACTATAGATACTAACAATCTAGTTGCATGAGACCCTTTAGTTGCTTGCTTGCATGCTAGTAGTGAATGCTTGGTGACCTTCACCCCCTGCCACACACCCTCGCGGTGGCTTGCAGGGTATCGTGTAGATGTAGATAAATTTACTTGGTATGTATTTATGAACTGCGTTACGGGTGACCTCAAGAAATTCTCTCCACGAATCCTCTGTATTTAATCCTTTTCTTTGTTTGCTAAATAAATTAAATTTGCTAAATTAAGTTTGCTAAATAAATTCCCTTAATTCCTCTTTCATACCGTCGTAATTAGCCTTGCCAAGTAAGTATACCCTCCTTCTTGGTTTATAATGTCTTTCAACGCCTACAATAAATTTCGCATGCACTATTTTATGATCACTAATTCCTGTGTCTGTAACTGTATTTAGAACTCTTTCGGGTATATTTGTTGCTAATAAGTGTAGAATGTTGTTTCCCCTGGTCGGTTCTGTTACTAGCTGTTGTAAAGAATGTGACGTAAAAGTGTTCAACAGTGATTCGCAGAGTTCCTTATCCTTACCTCCTGTTATGAAACTACACGTATTCCAATCTATCGAAGGGAGATTGAAATCTCCGCCTACTATTATTCATCTATCCTCGTTACGAGAAAGTAATGTAGCTATCTGTGACTCTAGTTCCATTATAGAGTTGACATCTGCGTCCGGTGGCCTGTAATATGCACCTACATATATATCTTTTTTGCGTTACTACTTTTACTTTTAACGGAACACCAAATACTTTCTACATGTCGCTCTGAAATAACTTCTCTTCTACTGACATACGGGTCCTTCACAGCTATGAATACTCCTCCTCCGTTTCTGCTTACTCTATCCTTTCTATATACGATAAAACACTTCGGGAATACTTCATGATCTGATATGTCCTTCGAAAGCCAGCTTTCTGTACCTACGATTATATCTGCATCAGTACTTTTTATGAGGTGGTGAAATTCAGTTACTTTATTTCTTAAACTACGGTAATTCACTATTATCACTGAAATTCCTTCTCCCAATCTGTTTTTCTCTTGGTGCTCTTTTCCAACTAAAATTTTCCTCGATAATTTTTTAACGGACCCACTATTTGGTCTACCTATTACCTTTGATGATTTATCATGTTCGTCTTATGAATCCCTGACCGAACACGTCGTACCGATGGACTGGAAAGCAGCCGATGTAACACCCATTTTTAAAAGTGGCGATAGGGAGCAGCCATCTAACTACAGACCTATATCCCTCACATCCATTTCATGCAAGGTCCTAGAACATATAATTGTCAGTTCAGTCATGGGACACCTAGATAGCCAGAATTTATTGTCCAATGTCCAGCATGGCTTCCGAAAGAGCAGATCGTGTGAATCCCAACTTGCTCTCTTTTCCCACGATATTTTAGTTTCTGGCGAAAATAATATTCCAGTGGATGCTATATTTCTCGACTTCAAGAAGGCTTTTGACAAGGTTTCTCACAGCAAACTAATTTTGAAGTTAAAATCTTATGGGTTAGACAGTAACATTATATCATGGATAAATGATTTTCTGCATGATCGGGTTCAAAGGGTTGTTTTGGACGGTGTTTCCTCACCGGCAATTAAAGTCACTTCGGGTGTCCCACAAGGTAGTGTGATAGGTCCACTCCTATTCCTTTTGTATATTAATGATATCCAAAAGGTGGTAAAAAGTAAGCTTCGTCTATTTGCCGATGACGCAGTAGTGTACAGGGAAATTCTATGCCCGAACGATAAAGAATATTTAAATATTGACCTACAAGCAATTGAAACTTGGTGTGATACATGGCAGTTAGAATTAAACTTTAAGAAATGTCTTGTAATGAATTTTTGGAAAAAGAATAGCTCTCCTCCTACCACTTACAAAATAAGTAATAATGAATTAACTAACGTGGAATCCATTAAATATCTTGGAATAAGACTGACAAATGATCTTTCCTGGGGTAAACACATTCGTGAAATAATTGGTCAAGCGAATCGCAAACTGGGTTTCATTAAAAGAGTATTGGGTAAATGTGACGATCATGTACGAGAAATCAGCTACTTTTCCCTTGTTAGACCTCATTTGGAATATGCTGCCAGTGTATGGGATCCCTACGAAATCGGTCTAAGTAATGAACTTGAACGTGTGCAGCGAAGATCGGCAAGATTTGTAAAGGGACGATACGATAATTATATTAGCGTAACCAGTCTATTAAATGAATTGAAATGGGAATCATTGTCAGATCGCAGGTTGAAATTTAGACTTAATCTCTTCCACAAATTCCAAGGCAATATTTTCAGTGATGATGTTAAAAATATTTTACGAACCCCAACTTACTATGGCAGACTGGACCATAATCATAAAGTTAGAGAAATTGATTGCCGAACTGACCGATTCAAAATGTCCTTTTTCCCTCGCACAATAAGAGATACGAATAACGGTAAATATGTCCTATCGGAGAGTAGCAATGAATAGCATTGGTAGCTGCATGTTGGTATGAGTACTTAAAGCTAACCCTACTAACAGAATGTTTTTGCATGTTTTCTTTGCAATTTCTATCTTTTTTAAATAGTGTAGTTCTGACTACTATATTAATACTATTCCTTTTTTATGCATGATATGTAGTGCATGTTTGGTGAGCAATCACCCCCTGCCACGCACCCTTGTGGTGGCTTGCAGGGTATTATGTAGATGTAGATGTAGATGTATCTGTTTTTCTCTGACCTTCTAAAACTACTCTGCAATTTCTGTCAAATTTTTCCGCGTTTTTTCCCCTGCTGATTGACTTGCACTCTGGGCGACCACCTGAGCTAAACCCTACGTGTATGCTCCAGTATCTTACGCGCTACCCTAGACGATGCCTCGTCCGTGTACATCTACATCTACATAATACCCTGCAAGCCACCACAAAGGTGTGTGGCAGGGGGTGATTTCTCACCAAACATGCACTACATATCATGCATAAAAGTGCTCGGGTGTAGTGGACACCCGAGCGATTCAGGGGCACCCGAAACGTTTCCAGCTCCGGCCCGGGGTCCAAAAACTCAGCTCCCTCGCTCCCACAGACTTCACGGAGTCTCCGGTTTATGCCTAAAACTCGGCTCCAAACCATCGACCCCCGATCCGTCCTAGGTACCAAGCTGCATATAGTCAGCCTCATATCGACACCCAGACCTCCACGAACGCGGTGGAACTCGGAGCATAGATCCCTTTCGGAATCCATTACATCCTCGGACCCCCGTTTCGCGGCGTCCTTAGTGCCGACATGGGCGACTACTTGCAGCAACAGTTTTCCCCCCATCGGATCGGATAAGCGCCGTTCGAAATAAGCAGAGACTGATGCTGACGCCGGAATTCACTACCCTCTGCACTGCTTAGCACTGATCCAACCCTAAATAGGTAGTCAAGATGTTCCCCTCCACTCCCCTCGGAATGCATTCTGGTCCGGAGACTACGTTGGTCATGCACCGCGCCTTGCGCCCCGAAAAACTAAAACAACTCCAAAATTACAATTTTTTCGGGTACCATGACTGTTTCTAGCGAAATGAAAAATATCTGGACTCTTAATGTGTCTTCACCTTTGGAGAAATCTTATTCGAAATGCTGGTGCTTGCACGGCGCTGAAAAAGAATAGGAGTAATCAAACGAACTGAGTGTACTAAGTATTCAACAGGAAAAGAAAGATGCTAATTCAAACTCGTCAAGCCTCACCTGCATCAAGAATTTTGAATCCAAGGGTAAAGTTGGCTGAAATGTTCAAATCACACGACATTGCAGAAATATTCCCAACTGCATCGGCAGAGGGCAGAAGGAAGTGACGTCAATCATCTTCCCCCCGCGGCTCCTGCAACGCAAACGCCAATTCTTTGAAACGATGCCGAATCGCAAGTCAAGCTATCTCTTTTCCGAATTCCTTCCTAAATTGGCCGAGATGACATTTCGACCTTGGTCTGCGGGTTCGATAGATCGATCCTCTGAGGCGGTCGCAGCGCAGCGGGGGGGCGGGGCGGCCCGATAAACCCCGCCCCTTGCACTTGATTGGCCCTCCACGCCCCGCCCATCACGTGCCTTCCTGGCCTCCTTACTCGCGGGGCCTGCCTCCTATTGGTCAGTTCGGCGTTAATTTAGGCTGGTGGGGTGCATCATGGGAAACGGTGCACGCTTAGCTCAAGTAGTAACGCACGGGAAATGCCGTTGCCAAACAAATTGTTTCCTTCCGTCCTGTGGTATTGCCAATGCGCCTGATTCTCTTCTCTCGTCCTGATGACCACTTTTTCTTGCGTCCTTGGCTTTTCTGTGTAAATTTTCTTCAAGGAATGCACCCTTCCGTGAAGAATTACGAAGAAAAATGGTTTCCTTCTATTTCGGTGGTGCTATCAATTTCTCGTGGTGGGTGGGGGGAGAGGAGGGGAAAGGGCGCCATCGCTGTCAAACGCCTCTTTCTAAGTTATGTGGAGCGACAATGGAAGGGAGGATTGCGGCGGAAGGAGGGGTGCTTGCTGTCAAGAAAGAGGGCAGTCACCTCTTGTTGTGGTGCAGTGGGAAAAGGTGGCGACGGTGGCACATTCGCAATTGTGTCCTCCGACAACTAGCCAGTCGGTCACCAGTCAGTCCTGTGCTCCGCAATGCGTCAGCCAGCATCAGCAGAGCGGCACCCCCGGGTCCTCACCAACTCCTCCTCCCCCTCAACTGCCTCCCCCTCACTTACGCTCCCCGCGAACCCTCCCTTCCGACCCTGCAACCCCCTACCCCCGTCCATCGGAGAGCAGTGGCAGAGGGGGGGGGGCAGACCGGTTTCGGCTGGCGCACAGTGCATGCCGGGAGCGAGAGGGAGACGCATGTATCTGCCTGGAGGCGGCTTCCTGGCGTGCCCGACGCCGCTGCGGCCCGGGCAGACGCCGGGCGCCGGGCCGGGCCAGCTCAAGTTCGGCGTGGACCGCATCCTGTGGGGCGGAGGGCCCCCGGCGCCACCTCCCGGTAAGTGGCGGAAGCTGCTGTCGCGAATAATAAAGAATGTCCTCGGGCGAGTGTCTCGAAGATGTCTTGCAACGGACCAGCCTATTCTCCCTTGCTCGACTGTTGCGTTGCTCTTTTTTGCGACGAACTCCGTTTCAGAATGTTAGATATGATGTGCGTTTTGTCAAAGAGGTTTTTACATGCTTTATAGTGGTTGCACAGGTTAGATGTACCATTTCTGGAGCTCTTTCAGTTTTTTCCAATCCCTATTCTCTTACCCGAAGCATTGGGGATGAAAATGGTAAACTGGTGTGGAATCACGGATCTATCTTTCGCTTTATCGCAATCTTAATCATTAACGCTTACCCCCTAGAGTAGCGCAGGGTTAACAAAAACCGTCTATAAAATTCGCTCCACTGATTTAGATAAGCGATTTGAGGTGCTGTGCAAAAAATGAAGAACGGAGATCACGTTCTCTCTCTGACGTAAGTTAAAACAAAAAATGACGATAACGCTAGCGCACGCCTTATGGAGTTCCATATGATCGAGGCCCTGTTGTCCATTCGATGTCTTCGCAATGTCTTTCCCCTCGCCATTCGCATAACACCCCCCCCTGTCTGCAGCTACGCGCTTCTTCCTATTCTGATTTGGCGACGAGCTGTCCGACGGGGTTAAATGACATCCAGCAGCCGCATTTGGACGGAAGGGGCGAGTTGTTTGCGGGAGGCGACACACGACTGTGGCGCCATCTCAGGGTGTGGAGGGAAACCCGGCGTCGGCAATAGCCTATAGTCTCTTAACGAAAGGCGCCTAGGGGACCACGGCCAGACGTCCCATCCGACGGACGGAGTACTGCACTCGAAGTGCTCTCCACAAGTGACTGAAGTAGTGACCGGTATGCCGATGAAAAATCAACCTTGGTCAGGAATCGAACCAGGGCCCTCACGTAGGGAGGCCATCACACACTACATCTACGAAATACCCTGCGAGGGTGTGTGGCAGGGGGTGAATATCACCAAACATGCACTAATGACATCCAACTAGGATATTTAATGGAGACATGCTAGATAATAGGGTCACATGCATCTAGATGGTGAATATCCACGAAATAAGAAAGGGATTATTGGTTGTTCTTACATGCATCATGCACCACAGACCACTTTTACTATATTTCACCCACCTATCCCTTTGCTACGCTGCCTATTGTTCTCTCTTATGGTACGTGGGAAAAATGACATTTTAAATCTATCGGTACGACAATCTATCTCTCTAATCTTGTCAATATGATCAAACCTAGCATATCCCGTAGCGGATCCCATATATGTGCTAGCGGAATATTCTAAATGAGGCCTGACAAGTGTAAAATAGCCTTTTTCTCGTGCTCTCTCATCGCATTTGCTTAGAACCCTTTTTACGAATCCTAATCTACGGTTTGCTACACTAGTTATTTATTTCCCTGACGTGTTTCCCCCATGACATGTCTTCAGTGATGGTGACGCATAAGTTAATAGATCCTACGTTAGATATTTTGTTTTCTTTGATGCAATAATTATTGAGCTATAGCAGTAAACGCAACAGCAACCCGATTCCCCACGGATGGACGAATGAAATGACACTTGATGCACAGTGGGAAATGATTGACTGCCGATCACCAGGAAAGCGGAGGCCTCCGTCCCCTCAAATGCCTCCCCATTACCCCCTGCCGCACACCTTTATGGTGGCTTGCAGGGTATTATGTAGATGAAATGCTGTGCCAGCCAGCTCATCAGTTCCGTTCAGCTTCGAGAGGGCACGCTTGTTTTCCGGACGTAACGTAGTCAAAGCACGGTAGGTTGCATAGAAATTGCGAAACGGGGTTTCAAAACATTCCTTCCTGTTTAAATCGACGAGGAGGGCCAACGCACGTCCTCCCATCGCTTTCAGGTGGCCCACGCCGAAGGCCGTATTTTTCCGAACTTCACGCGTTGCCTCCCTGCTAACTGGCAATCAATTCGACTTCTGCGCAACTTGACTCTCAGGCAAGGAAGCCCTCTTATGAACTCCCTCCACGAATGCCTCCCAATTCAGTTCACCGACCGCGCGCGGCGTTTGCACGTTGGAAGCTCCTTGCTTCTCCCGCGAAGGAGAAAGCGCGAACACTCCCCCAGGGATATCAGTTCCTGGTCGTCGTTAATTCCAGTGGAACGCTTATGAAACAACTGGCCTGCATGTGAGAATGACGGCGTTGGGTCATTTCCGGCGTGACAATCCACTGGTGTAAAAGAGGCACGCAATAAAATAGCCAATGCAAATATTATCCCATAGATTGAAGTACGGATTTACGGTTTACCCTGTGTATCGTTTTTGGAGGCGAAGAATCACAAATAATATTTGATGGTAGCTATTGAATTTTCAAACCCTTAAAATAAAGAGAATCAAATTTGCCAAACCTTACGAATTGTCGCTCTTCTTTCTTGATTGCGGTATTCATTCGGGTAATATGCCATTACAAATGGAGTTCAAAGGTCAAAGGTTATTTACGGATTCCTGGGCCAATGTTAGTTGATGATGAGATCGGAAAGAGTTTCGAACAGGAAGGGTCGCATGACTGTCTTAAGTGACAATATGACTGTGGGAATGCGAAAGATTGTGTTTACCAAACTTAGGATTGATAAGAAAGTAGTGGGACTATGTGTATAAAACTTAGGAAGTCAGTTCCGACCCTAACCCTGGGTATGTGAGAGGAGCAACTGATACAAAAGGATTATGATTTGACTTAAGGTGTTGACAAAGATTTTGGAAGAGAAATTGAGAAAAGAGGGTGGCACGCTTCTCAGTAAAATATTAGTTGATGTCCAGTTAAGGAAGCTTAGATAAGATTAAATTATAGTGAAAACGACAGCAAATTTTTAGTTCAGAGCATACCTTTACCTGCTTGTTTGATTGCAAGATATCTTTTGTGCGTCCATATCGGGCAAGAATAGGAGCTAATACATCTACATCTACATAATACCCTGCAAAGGAAATTGCAAAGCAAACATGCAAAAACATTCTGTTAGTAGGGTTAGCTTTAACTACTCATACCAACATGCAGCTACCAATGCTATTCATTGCTACTCTCCGATAGGACATATTTACCGTTATTCGTATCTCTTATTGTGCGAGGGAAAAAGGACATTTTGAATCTGTCAGTTCGGCAATCAATTTCTCTAATTTTATGATTATGGTCCAGTCTGCCATAGTAAGTTGGGGTTCGTAATAATAGTAATAGTAGAAATGAAGATTGTATTGGAAGGATTGGTCACTTATCACTATTTGTCTCCGGATTGAAATGATATACGTAGGATTAACGAATGACAAATTGGAATGGACTTCGGATTTTAATTTTTTTAAATTATTAATGTAAAACATGCATCATTCACTACAGACTGCTATTATAATATTTCACCTACCTATCCCTTTGCTATGCTGCCTGTATCTGATTTACACACATTTAATCAGGGCGTTTAAATTTTTAAGTGCTTAAGGCCTTGCAACGCTTGCGCCGTACAGTTATCTTCCACCATTTCTTCAGAGGGTAAATACCGTAAATCAATGTCACCATCAACAATCAGCTCTGTAATATAATGATTCGCAACACATATGTGTTTAGGGCGCTTGTGCCAACTGGGTTTTCTGCAATTTTACCTGCGCTTTGATGATCATTATACAAAACAACTGTTTACCAATCAACTAGGATAAACAATTTCTTAGACACACATACTCCATTTGAGCAAGCAGTATATTCATCTTCACGAGATGATGTTGAAACTTTTCTCTGTTTCCGGCTTGCCCAAGAAAGTGCTGTGTCTGCATACATAAGAAAATATCCTGTATATGATCCTCTACCTGTTACATTGTTAGCCCAGTCAGTATCTGCATACCCAACAAGGTTGAATTTGCCTCTACAAAACACTAAACCTTAGTGTATACTTCCTCTCAGATGCCTTAGTGCTCGCTTCCAACCTGGCCAATGCTATTTAGAAGGATTGACATTTGATTGGCTGAGATTTCATGTACATCTACAGAATATCCCGCAAGCCACCATAGTCTACGCGATACCCAGCAAGCCACCGCGAGGGTGTGTGGCAGGGGAGGGAGAAAATGGAGTAGCTGCGACTCCTCGGAATAATAATGTGGTGGATTCCCCTTGCCAATAAAAAAATTGTCGCTGGCTCGAAATGGTCAAACCTGTTTAAACTTTAAATAGTTTTTTACGCACCAACTCGAACATTACTGTTGATGTTTTAAGTTACTCACATAATATACTTACGTGAGTAGAGCAAGAGAATATTATTAAAGCCGTGTCCGAAACGGAAGGGCCGAGGGCCTAGGGGTCTCAAGGGCCCTTGTGCGCACTTGGGGAGAGACTCCCAGAGACATCTACGGCGAAAAAAAGTACCGTGAACAAATGAGCTATGATTTTCAGTTGCAGTGGTGGGAAGGCGGTTTTTTTGCTTTCGATCACGGTCAGACTATCGTGATTTCTATGTTATATATGTTCGCTTTCCCTTCAGAAATTCAAATTTTTCAAGTTTTCAATATTATAAAGTGTTAATGTTTACTGCTAGTGGACTGTAGGTGATATTTTTTGGTAACTAGATCAGTGAATACTTGAATTACATTAAATAAAATGAATTCATTTCATGTAAAATATTTTCTCCATTTTCTGCATCGCCGCATAAAAAACTTGTTTTAAATTAGCTTTCTGAACTGGCACTTAGAATTAGTATAAGTAACTTTCACTCCATGTCAAATATAAACCCTTCTTGCTTACTACCTTGGGTGCTGTCTTTATTTTCAATTTAACTTTCTTATACTTATATGTATTTTGGATAGAATCTTTCCATTTGCATAAATGGTAAATACCTTTGTTGATAAAGAGTTGATTCCAGAGTGTTCGTTATTTTCAAATGTAGTCAGTTTCATTTTAAATTAATATAAATTTTGTTTCGTAGTATATACGTATATTCTAGCAAAAGGTTTTTTTTATCGCTGTGCTCGGGAACTGATGACCCGAACAATTAAGTACATATATATTCATAGCATCTTACAAATAATATATGGAGTAAGTTTACGGCATTATCTGTTAGTCATTTGAAACAATTTCTTTCATAATACACGTAATTGACGTAACCTACCCCTATCATCAGATTTAAATGCTATTAAAATTATACAGGAAGTTCCTGTTTCTCTAAATGATATTTACACATAATTAATTCAATATTGTGCAGTGTTTCCCGAATGAGAAATGGGTTCATGAGAAACGCTTGTCCAGGGGACAAAAATTATTTCCAAACACGGGTGAGCAAGATGACGTGTTATGCATGAGCATGTTATTAACTCAATTGAATGAAATAAACAACCCCGTGATACCTATTTGATACGATTGCTGCTATCCGTTCTCGTAAAAGTATCAGTCTATTTAAAATATACTCTAATAACTACTTAAAAATATTATTGCCTAAAGTCGTAGCTTTTGTCCCAGAGATAAAAAGACACACTTGTAAACGAAGCCCAAGTAAAGCTACTCCTTCAATCTGACTGCGAAATTCAGAATCATGATCGAAACACGTTATTGTGTTGAAATTTACCACTTAAATAAATAAAAAGGCATACATTACATGCATTAAAATTAATTAAATGGCATAGGTGCTGTTTCAAAAAAAGGCTTCTTGGACCGGGATTCAAACCTCTTTATTGCCGGAGCAATTTAAAGACCACCCCGCTACCCAGAATTCCCGTATCCAAATAGAATTTTAGAAGGATCAATGCCGTTTTAGAGTTAAATTAGGACACGGAAAACAAGTGCTGAAAAGTGTCGGTGGAAAAATGTGGCTTATCATCCTTCGTAAAAATTATAGGATATATATACTCACGACCAGTGGCTTTCTTGATGACCTTATAAACGCTATAAATTCCATCCTTGTCTGATCATAATTAAAGGCGAATGAAACCTAGCTCCTATAGATCATACTAAAATTACATAAGGAATACTGGCTAGGTTGTGATGTTGACAAGCCAAAGGTCCGTGGTCTGATTCCCATCTCTGGACACCTTTCTCCTCGGGAAATTTTTGACACCGTTATTGGCCGTGCATAACAGCAAAATAAAATTTTATACATTATATATAGTCATATATAGATTAATATCAATTTACATTATGCCTTCTCCAATTATTACTTTTCACAGTATAAGTAATTTCAATTATGCGTAGAACGTTCAAAATGCACGTTAAATTAACTCCAGATGTATTTTTTCTGTTAGCTGATAAATATAATGCTCAATGTAACTTGCCGCATGGCTACAACGAAAACACATGAAATAATTTCTAGTGGTTTTTTATAACTGCGAGTTTAATATTAGTAAATACACAGTAGGTTACCACCGTACTTTCGCCAATGAATTCCGTTTTACGGAAAATATTTACAATATCCTTCTTTCTCAAGCTAATTATTTTAATACATTTTTCTTAACCCTCTTTGCGGAAAAATAAATGGACTCAAGGATTATTGTAATACAAGAAAATGGAAAGATAATAAAATATTTTACGTCTCTAGACGGTATTGCGACACACGAATGAAGATGCAATGTATTCGTCTCTTCAGTTTACGGACAAGCGCTAACGAGCTCGAATCAAGCGCGAAGTAAGGCATTATGGGAAATCCACCTCAAGATGGCCGAGCGCGCAACGAGAAGGGTGCGAAAGTGTACATCGGTTGCACCCTTGGCTCCGAGCCCGTCCCAAGGGCCCTTGACCAGCCCCCTACCGTTTCGGACGCACTTCGCAAGATGGCCGCCGCCGGCCAAGTGCCCTTCAAGGGCGCATAGATGCCGTTTCGGACACGGCTTAAAACACCAGCGTTTTATGCTAGATTCGACCTGACAAATAAGATTAGGGAGATAGATTGTCGCACTGATAGATTCAAAATGGCATTTTTCTCCTGTACTATAAGAGAACAGAATAGGCAGCATAGGAGAGGGATAGGTAGGGGTAATATTCTAGAGTATTCTGTAGTGCATGATGCATGTATTAGCACCTTAAATACTATAGATACTAACAATCAAGTTGCATGAGTCCATATATTTGCTTGTTTGCATGGCGGTAGTGAATGCTTGGTGATCTTCACCCACTGCCACACACCCTCGCCTTGCAGAGTATCGTGCAGATGTAGATGAATATTTTATTTCATATAGCATGTCCATATGCATGCATGCATCGTTAAACACGTGAGACTATACGTCAACAGATCATGGTGCAAATGAACTTCAAGTTATGGTGTTATATTTGGATTCCACCTCAAACATGAGCTTCGCATTAAATGGATGCATTAAGTTATTTCATGACTTGACGAATTACCTTAATTGATGCAGTAGTTACAATGGATTATGTAGTATATGGGATCTATACAAAATAGGCCTAAATAATGAACTTGAACGTGTGCACCAGAGATCGGCCAGATTTTTAAAGGGACAGTTCGATAATTGTAAAGGAATGTATCGGCTTAACCAGTCCATCTCATGAATGAAAATGGGAATCATTGCCATATCGCAGGATGAAACCGAGACTGAATCTCCTAAATAAATTCCAAGACAATATTGTCACTGATAACGCCAAAAATATTTTGCGAACCCCCCATGGTCGACAGGACCACAGTCACAAAACGAGAGAAACTGACAGATTCGAAATGTTTCCCCCCCCTCCCTCCTTCCTCGCACAATCAGGCACACGCACAGCGACAAACGTGTGCATTGCGAGGGCATCAGTGTGGTACAACAAGAGGCAGCCGACCGTTGGCATAAGGCAACCCAACCAACAGCATGCTTCTGCATGTCTGCTCTGCTATTTTTACTTTGTTTAAATAGTGAATAGTATAATAATTAGAGTAAATAGTATAATGGTGTGTGGCAGGGGGTGAATTCACACCAAACATGCACTACATATCATGCATAAAAAAGGATTAGTGATTATATTCTAGTCTGCTCTTCACAATAAAAAAAAAAGAAAAAAATAGCAAAGCAAGCATGCAATAACATGCTATTAGTTGGGTTAGCTTCAACTCCTTATTCAACTCCCTGTGCTATTCATTGAAGCACTTGTATTCATACCATTGGATATATTTATAGCTATTCGTATCCCCAATTGTACGAGAAAAGGACATTTTGAAAATGTCAGTTCGGCAATCAATTTATTCAATTTTATGATCATGGTCCAGTCAATCATAGTACCTACGTTGAAGTTTGCAAAATGTGTTTAACGTAATCAGTGGAAATGTTGTCATAGGCCTCAGTTTAGAGATTAAGTCTAAATTTCAACCTGGTGTCCGACAATTATTCTCATTTTAATTCATCTCACTGACTGATTACGCTAATATAGTTATCATACCGTCCCTTTGCAAATCTTGCCGATCTTCACTACACACAATCAAGTTAATTATTTAAGCCTAAAGTGTGAATTCACCCCCTGCCACACACCATTATGGTGGCTTTCAGGGTATTGTATAGATGTTGATGAAATCTCAGATCTGATTTTTACACTAAGATACACCAATAGCATTTTGAACATCAATGCCGTGTTTCTGGCGAAGGTTTTCGCGGCGCGCCGTTCCTATGATTGTAGAAAAGCTTTCGGGAGAGTGTTCCGCGTCGTCGTTCTGTCAAAATGGCGCCGACGTTTCGCACACTCTACTGCGGGCGTCCTCAGGTTACAGGCTCAACACTTCAGCCTGGCCTGAGATGCAGGCTTACAATTTGACATCTCAAACTTATTTAGCACATTTCACAAATATATAAAAGTATCCAGTTGTCTCTTTCGGGAGCCGCCGCGTGTGGAGCTTTGTCGTCCGAGCTTTCGCGTCCATTGCAGGCCATTGCATCATCAGGGTTAAAACCTAAAAAGAAGTATCATCTCGGCTATTTATTGAGAGACATGCCCCCCTCCCTTGGCCTTGTTTGGCATTGTTTCTCGCGTCCCCGCTTACGACATGAGGTGGTGACTCATCCTGGACCCTCGGTGTTTTAGAGGACTCTCCCTCGGGTAGCGGACGGAGAATTCTCTTCCATGCGGCGCCGAGTTTAATGCCGTCGTCACGATTGAAATTGTTCGGCCGTTTTTCGATTTCGACTGCTTCCCGTATTAGCCTTGGGTAATAGCGCGGTTCCTTCGCTATTACCCGTGTCTTGTCAGTTAAAATATTGTGCCTGACGTCTGGACCTCCGGAGGCTGCGTGCTCGGCGACTGCAGAATCCATAGTGTTGCCATGGATGATCGCCCTCTGGTGTTCTTTGAGCCTACATGCCACTGAGCGCCCTGTTTGCCCGATGTATGTCCTTCCGCATGAACAGGGGATCTCATAAACTCCCTCCGTTAATAAAGGGTGTAGCCGATCCTTAGGCGATGGTAGGACATCTTTGTATTTGACATATAAAAGTAGTTGGCAAAGTTTGATTGTTCCTTCATTTTTATCCCTTTCAACCTGCATTCCTAGACATGACCCAAACAGGGCCCAAATATTCCTTTTTAAATGTAGATTTCAGAGCATCTCTTAGCTTTTGGGCTTCCTGTTCATCATTTGAAAATTAGAAACAATCATCAGCATACAATGTACATGTGCATTATCTTGCTCTCTTTGCCGTTCCTTTTGAAATAAACTCACGCTTCTTGTTGTGACTGATCATAATCCAGTGCGTTCCTCATGAGCCTTCTTATTCCATTGTCTTACAGCCTGTTTAAGTCCATGAACTAAGTGCGCCTTAAAAGACAGAATTTTGAACCATGTGCATTTCCAGCACCAAATCCTTCATCAAGAGACACACACAAGTCCCCTCATCTATATCACCATTCAAGAAAGCTGTGCAAACATCCAAATGGTCAACTTCCAAGTCCCCTTCCCCTGCTAGACCAAAAATCTTCTATATATAGTGATTCCATGTCAAATCAATCAAAAGAAATAAATTTTTTACCTCACCAATTCTGATTTTGATGAAACTCGGTGTGATGGACACATATTGCAAGGTAAGTAAATCTGCCAATTTTCAAATTTTTATTTTGAAAATTGTTCGAGATACAGATGTCATAAAAATTTAAAATTTCGTAAAAAATGGCTAACTCACGTACAAACAAAGTGCTCTAACTTTTTTTATAATTGCAGTAGAATAAATTTTTGAACATAATTAAAAAGCTAAAGAAAAAGCTAAAGAAAAAGCTTTCTACCATTACCCAACATGAGCTTCTTATGACAGATTTCAGGTTCGAGGTCATTCACTGTGACCTTTGACCTTTAATATCTCAAAACACGCCATCTCAGAAAATTACAAAAAAAGTATATTTTATTGTCACAACATTTTTCTACATATGTACCAAATATTAGGCTGGTACCGCAATGGCAACGCAGTCCGGGATTAAAGGGATTGTCATGCTGCACAACCTTATGAAAAGCTTCAGATCAGGTCTGATATGAAATCTAGATCAGGAAATCAGCCATTTTAAAATCTAAGGATCAGGTCTTATCTTTCGGTTCCTAAAATAAAAACAAAGTTCAATATCCATTCAATACTGTGTACGCAGTTTTTAAGTTAAGTTATAATTGATTAAGCAAAACTGATTCAACTTTGTGTTCAACTGCGTTTGAATACAACTTAGTTTTAACTGTAGTTTGACTTACTGGTATTACACAGTGAAGCTTTTGTGTACCTGGAATTGGTCGAGCACTACTATAACGTTTCTCGAGGAACTCACTGTGATTCTCATATTCCCTGTCCGTGCTGTATTTAAAATGTCAAGAAGGTATGTCAAGAAGGGTCTTGAAGCCCATTCATACAGTTGACGCGGCGACATAATTTGGTCATTGTAAGAAAATTGAAGGCTGACACGTGCTGCTAATATCTTAATGGTTCCTGCCACGTCATCACATGGTCCCTTTCCATGTGAGGTAGCGAAGAAATGCCACTCAGCTGTAATGCCAAAATCTACATCATGATGGCATAAATTGACAAAATTCTTCCTGTTCTTATATTGTGAAGCTGCTCCATCTGAGAAGTAATAGATGTGTTGTGCTTTCTTTTCAAAATGGGATGATAAAAACTGCAACAGATGGCTCTGGAAAAGGTGAACGCTGACAGTGTCATGTTTGAGACATTCTGAGATGACAACAAAAGAAACATGATTCAACTGATGTGTGAGTGGACTCTTGTAGAAAATGATGAAAGGTTGAATAGTAGCTTGGGAATTGTTCCAGTGGTATCCTTGGACTGCATCCTGTAGTACAAAGGAATAGTTCTCGGCAAAATCACATATCACCACACACTGATTCTCTTCAACATTTTCTTTCAGATTTGACAGAAAACATGACTGCTGAGTAGCAATGAAAGAATGAGGCAAAAGCAATTTCACTTTAGCTTCTAAGGTCTCAAGGAAATCTTTCACGTTTGTACAGACTCATAAGTGTTGTGCGATCTGTTGTAGTCCATATTTTGTATACAATTTCTTCAATCATATTCTTGTTGAAGATGCAGCTCATTTGTTCTAGTAAGTGTGTTATACCAGGGCAGTGGTCACAATTGGAGAAGAAGCATTCTGGAAGACGAGGGTTTCAGGTTATTCTTGCAAGGCAATCTTTATACGTTCTAACTGGTAATTCATCACTACAACTTAAGAATTGTAAGTTGCACCCTGCTAGCATCAGTTTTATCTTTTCATGAGCACAGCACACATAGACACAGTGTGTTCCACTTGCACCAGCTAGCACACAGTTCTTTGGGCGCATATCACAGAACGTTGAAAACCCTACTTTGACATTAGGATTCTTATCCTTAAATCCTCGAAATATTGCATTCAGATTTCCTAGAACTCGACGTTTCTGTTCTTGCACCTTTCTCCCTGATTCAATCACTGCAACAACATCTTTTTTTTCCTGGTAAACAACGGCTCACTTCATCACTATTATAGTATTCAATTACGTTTTTTATTGTACATCTACATCTACATCTACATAATACCCTGCAAGCCACCACAAGGGTGTGTGGCAGGGGGTGATTGCTCACCAAACATGCACTACATATCATGCATAAAAAAGGAATAGTATTAATATAGTAGTCAGAACTACACTATTTAAAAAAGATAGAAATTGCAAAGAAAACATGCAAAAACATTCTGTTAGTAGGGTTAGCTTTAAGTACTCATACCAACATGCAGCTACCAATGCTATTCATTGCTACTCTCCAATAGGACATATTTACCGTTATTCGTATCTCTTATTGTGCGAGGGAAAAAGGACATTTTGAATCGGTCAGTTCGGCAATCAATTTCTCTAACTTTATGATTATGGTCCAGTCTGCCATAGTAAGTTGGGGTTCGTAAAATATTTTTAACATCATCACTGAAAATATTGCCTTGGAATTTGTGGAAGAGATTAAGTCTAAATTTCAACCTGCGATCTGACAATGATTCCCATTTCAATTCATTTAATAGACCGGTTACGCTAATATAATTATCGTATCGTCCCTTTACAAATCTTGCCGATCTTCGCTGCACACGTTCAAGTTCATTACTTAGACCGATTTCGTAGGGATCCCATACACTGGCAGCATATTCCAAATGAGGTCTAACAAGGGAAAAGTAGCTGATTTCTCGTACATGATCGTCACATTTACCCAATACTCTTTTAATGAAACCCAGTTTGCGATTCGCTTGACCAATTATTTCACGAATGTGTTTACCCCAGGAAGTACTGTCACTGAGAGTCTTCCCAGGCCTAACATTTGCCGTTGATAAAACACCCTGCTCTTCCACAAGAAGTTAAGACCTGCGTGCCATATAATATGTTGCACCAAATTCTTCCTGAATTTTACAAGCGGTCCAGGTTTTAGGTAATACTGTTAAAATTTGGACTGCTGCAATTATAAAAAAAGTTAGAGCACTTTGTTTGTACGTGAGTTAGCCATTTTTTATGAAAATTTAAATTTTTATGACATCTGTATCTCGAACAATTTTCAAAATAAAAATTTGAAAATTGGCAGATTTACTTACCTTGCAATATGTGTCCATCACACCGAGTTTCATCAAAATCAGAATTGGTGAGGTCAAAACTGTGATTGATCTGACATGGAATCACTCATATACATTACTTTTGTAGCGTGTCAATCAGTCGTTTTGTATCCCTTTTATTTCGCCCAAGCTTTGAGCTAAAAGAGTGAGGTTTGTTGAGCTGAGTGTGGATTCGCTGTCTGTCTGATTTGGTAGTTTTGGATTCTTAGCAGTTTGTGGTGGAGGGAAGAATAGTGTTCTCCCTATCGTATAGCGTGGGAAACCATTTCATATGCAAATTTGTTTACGTAGCGAAGTAAATGTGTTTACGTTTTTGGTAAAGGGACAAAAAATGGATTGAAGAAAGTGGAATTAATTTCATCAATCAATTTTATAAGCGTGAAAATATTAATTGAGGTTTTCGATCGGCAGATCGAAATAAAACAATTTTTGCCTACTTGTGTGTCTTGTGTATGACTAGTGAATTTCAAAGCTAGACGTTTTAAAGTACTTTTCTAATAGTTGAAAGAAGGTTATAAAACGTTTATTATCTACAGCTACATAATACCCTGCAAGCCACCACAAGGGTGTTTGGCAGGGGGTGATTTCTCACCAATCATGCACTACATATCATGTATAAAAAAGGAATAGTATTAATATAGTAGTCCGAACTACACTATTTAAAAAACATAGAAATTGCAAAGAAAACATGCAAAAACATTCTGTTAGTAGGGTTAGCTTTAAGTACTTATACCAACATGCAGCTACCAATGCTATTCATTACTACTCTCCGATAGGACATATTTACCGTTATTCGTATCCCTAATTGTACGGGGGAAAAAGGACATTTTGAATCTGTCAGTTCGGCGATCAATTTCTCTAATTTTATGATTATGGTCCAGTCTGCCATAGTAAGTTGGGGTTCGTAAAATATTTTTAACATCGTCACTGAAAATATTGCCTTAGAATTTGCTTCAGAGATTAAGTCTAAATTTCAACCTGGGATATGACAATGATTCCCATTTCATTTCATTTAATAGACTGGTTACGCTAATATAATTATCGTATCGTCCCTTTACAAATCTTGCCGATCTTCGCTGCACACGTTCAAGTTCATTACTTAGACCGATTTCGTAGGGATCCCGTACACTGGCAGCATATTCCAAATGAGGTCTAACAAGGGAAAAGTAGCTGATTTCTCGTACATAATCGTCACATTTACCCAGTACTCTTTTGATGAAACCAGGTTTACGATTAGCTTGACCCATTATTTCACGTATATGTTTACCCCAGGAAAGATCATGTGTCAGTCTTATTCCAAGATATTTAATGGATTCCACGTTTGTTAATTCATTATTACTTACTTTGTAAGCCCTAGGAGGAGAACAATTCTTTTTTCCAAAAATTCATTACTACACTTTTTTAAAAATTTAATTCTAACTGCCATGTGTCACACCAATTTTCGATTGCTTGTAGGTCATCATTTAAATATTGCTTATCGCTTGGGCTTAGAAATTCCCTGTACACAACTGCGTCATCGGCGATTAGACGAAGCTCACTTTTTACCACCTTACTGATATCATTAACGTACAGAAGGAACAGGAGTGGACCTATCACACTACCTTGTGGGACACCCGAAGTGACTTCAATTTTCGGTGAGGAAACACCGTCCAAAACAACCCTTTGAACCCGATCATGTAGAAAATCACTTATCCAAGATGTAATTTTACTGTCTAGCCCACAAGATTTTAATTTCAAAATTAGTTTGCTATGAGATACCTTGTCAAAAGCTTTCTTGAAATTGATCTTGAAACTGCATCCACTGGAATGTTATTTTCGCCAGAAACTAAAATATCGTGGGAAAAGAGAGCAAGTTGAGTTTCACATGATCTGCTCTTCCGTAAGCCATGCTGAAATTATGTATCAGGTTGGCAAATATGTTCCCTCCGTAACAATGAATGTAAATGTAACAATGTAAAAAAACGGCGGGGACATAGTTGCCAACTTAATGTTAATGTTTGTCTCTAAATTAGCAGGTTAATTCGAAAATACCCCCAGCATTTTAAAATTATCAATGGCTGTCCTACACGCAACCAATTCCGTTTTTTATCAATTTAAAATAAAACATTCACTTATATCTCCATCTAAAAGATAGATGTAAGTAATTATCTTAGGGTCCTGTGACTACTAAGGCCATTTCGCGCTTTTAATAAACCAGGTTAAAAGCAAGTGTTAGAAAAACAATACTTGCAGTCAGTCAGTCAGTCGTTGTGTATCCTTTTTGTTTTGTTCTCCCAAAGTCTGAGCTAAAAGGTTTGGTGCGTTGAGTGTGAATTCTCTTGTCTCTATGATTTGGCAGTAGTTGTGGTTTTTTAGCGGTTTGTGGTGCAGAGGAAAATGCAAAAATCGTGGTTTTTGAGAGTGGCAGACAACGTATAATGAAAATATGGTGTAGAAAAAAGTACAAAAACATGTTGGATAATTAGAGCGGGGCACATTTCTCTATTTATGAAGTAGCCATTTCCTTCTCTCCTCTGCATACGAAATGCTTGTGAAAATTTGGTGCACAAAAGTGTAAAAAAATGCAAAGACCACTTTGAGTAGCGAAGCAGTAACTGCCTGCCTGAACATAAGCACTACTGCCACCTATTGGTAATGTGTCATCAGTAGTTTCCAAACGCTTTGTAAAATCTCATTTGACACTAGAACACAAAGATCACCTCCAGAGCACACCAGGCAGAGACTGCCTGCAGAGCAAGCCGCAGGTCTGCTAGCATTCGGAGTGAAGAGTGCTGGAGAAACTACTGGAGAAAAAGTTTCATCATAGTCGATGCCGACTACAAGCTTTGGCCAAAAGTCTTGCTTTGTGACCATAGTTAAGGAAGTTACCGAAAACATTAACTGATCAACGTTAAAGTTAAAAAAAATTAACTCATGCGTTAAAAGTTACTATTTCAGTTCCTTTGGCAAATTGGATGCTTCAGTGATACACCCCTTGATGTTTTTTCTTTTTGTTTTGACAAACAATGTGAAAACACTGAAAACTGTCATTATGGTTTATTCCATCCGTATCCATTTGTTTTAAAATGTTCGAAGTGGGGATTTTCGTTGCATTTAGTATCCAAGAGTGTTGATAGTCAGGTTTCCTAGTGTCTGCAGCAAGGATTCGGTGATTTCTCTGAGGTGGGGCTCCAATTCCGGGATTTTTAAGTTGTCGTGAATGCAAGAATATCTGACGAACCATGTTGCTCCTGTAATTTGCCGCCAAAGATTGTTCTCTTGTCTTCACACACGCCATCCGTTTTCGCCAACGCAATCTTAATTTGAACTTCGATGCTGATACACGCACCATTTTCCTCCCTCATGCCAACAACGTAGCTAAATTCATCTACATCTACATAATACCCTGCAAGCCACCATAAAGATGTGTGGCAGGGGGTGAATCCACGCCACACATGCATTACGTATTATGCTTAAAAAAGGATTAGTAGCTATAGTAATATATTCACTGCTGAAGTCTTCTCTTTGATTTCATTGACAGCTATCTTGATGTAAGCATTTAAATTACAGGAGACAGCGCACAGCTATTTCTTATCCTTGCTTTTTCACTGCTGGCTCCAGATTTAATCACAGCTACTTGGTTTTTATACGAACTGTAGATGATCTTTCGGTCATCGAAGGAAACTCCTATTCCATTCATAATTCCAATCCAAGTCACTAAAATCCTTTCCTAAATCCACAAATACGACGAACGTCGGTTTGTTCTTCTTAATTCTCTTCTCTGCGAGCAGCCTAAGGGCCCATATTTCCTCTCTTGCACTGTAAATCCGAATTGGTCTTCATCCAGGAACTCCTCTGCTTTTCCTTCTTTTCCTCTGCAGACGATCCTTGTATGTATATCTACATCTACATAATACCCTGCAAGCCACCATAAAGGTGTGTGGCAGGCGGTGAACTCTCACCAAACATGCACTACATATCATGCATAAAAAAAGGATCAGTACTTTTATAGGTACTATTCAAAACTACGCTATTTAAAAAAAGATAAAAATAGCAAAACATACATGCAAAAACATGCCGTTAGTTGGGTTAGCTATAAGTCCTTATACCAACATGCAGCTACCAATGTTATCCATTGCTACACTCGTACTGGATATATTTACCGTCATTCATATCCCTAATAGTACGAGGAAAAAAGGACATTTTGACTCGGTCAGTTCGGCAATCTATTTCTCTAATTTTATGATTATGGTCCAGTCTACCATAGTAAGTTGTGGTCCGAAAAATATTTTTAACATCATCACTGAAAATATGGTCTTGGAATTTGTTTAAGAGATTAAATCTAAATTTCAACCTACGATCTGACAATGATTCCCAATTTAATTCATTTAATAGACTGGTTACGCTAATAAGGTTATCATACCGTCCCTTTACAAATCTTGCCGATCTTCGCTGCACACGTTCAAGTTCGTTATTTAGTGCGATTTCGTAGGGATCCCATACACTGGCAGCATATTCCAAATGAGGTTTTACAAGGGAAAAGTAGCTTATTTCTCGTACATGATCGTCACATTTACCCAGTACTCTTTTGACGAATCCCAGTTTACGACTCGCTTGACACATTATTTCACGAATGTGTTTACCCCAGGAAATATCATTTGTCAGTCTTATTCCAAGATATTTAATGGATTCCACGTTTGTTATTTCATTATTACTTATTTTGTATCTGCTTGGAGGAGAATTATTCTTTTTCCAAAAGTTCATTGCAAGACATTTTTAAAAGTTTAATTCTAACTGCCATGTATCACACCAAGTTTCAATTGCTTGTAGGTCAATATTTAAATATTCTTTATCATTTGGGCATAGAATTTCCCTGTGCACTACTGCGTCATCGGCAAATAGACGAAGCTTACTTTTTACCACCTTATGGATATCATTTGTGTACAAAAGGAATAGGAGTGGACCTATCACACTACCTTGTGGGACACCCGAAGTGACTTTAATTGCCGGTGAGGTAACACCGTCCAAAACAACCATTTGAAACCGATCATGTAGAATATCACTTATCCATGATATAATTTTACTATCTAACCCATAAGATTTTAATTTCAAAATTAGTTTGCTATGAGAAACCTTGTCAAAAGCCTTCTTTAAGTCGAGAAATATAGCATCCACTGGAATATTATTTTCGCCAGAAACTAAAATATCGTGGGAATAGAGAGCAAGTTGAGTTTCACATGATCTGCTCTTTCGGAAGCCATCCTGAACATTGGACAATAAATTCTGGCTATCTAGGTGTCCCGTGACTGAACTGACAATTATATGTTCTAGGACCTTGCATGAAATGGATGTGAGGGATGTAGGTCTGTAGTTGGATGGCTGCTCACTATCACCACTTTTAAAAATGGGTGTTACATCGGCGGCTTTCCAGTCTATCGGTACGACGTGTTCAGTGAGGGATTTATTAAATATTATCTATAACTATTTAGGTGGTTATAGGCTTCGGTGGTGGTTATACACCACCTATATTCGATATTCGGCTATTGTTATAATTCGGCGCCTTACATCGCTGGCACTCCTCACAGGTGGCAATCAGCTTCCTAATTTCCCGTGGGAAACTTCGGTAAGTAAACCTCTCCATGAGCATTTTGTGTATCTTCGCTGCGCCCAGGTGCCCATACATCCTGTGGATTTCCCATATTAGTTTTGGGAACAGCTTATCCGGTATACACACCTTTTGTTTACCCCTTGTCTCTCTTAACAGCCCTTCCTCCGTCCATCGATATCCCTTTCTGGATTCTTCTGTTTCTGCTGCCGTTACAAATTTACCTAACCTTTCATCCTCCCGCTGCAGTTGTTTCAAATTGCGTAAGTCCCTCATCAGTTCCTCCGATGGGTCTTCTGCTAGGAGAATGGCTATCACGGGTTCCTCGGATGCGCCTCCTATTCCCTCTGCATCCTCATATGGGTAACGACTCAGAACATCAGCGACCAAATTATCTTTTCCCTGACAGTATTCGATGTCTACGTTGTACTCTTGGATCCCTAATATCCACCGAGCTAACGTACTGTTGAGGAGTTTACACTTAAATACGAACGATAGTGCCTTGTGATCCGTTCTCACTATCGTCTTAGCTCCCAGAATAAAACTTCGGTATTTCTTCAGTGCATGTACAATTGCGATAAGTTCTTTCACTGTTGCGCAATAGGATAATTCGGCACCTCGTAAACATCGGCTGGCAAAATATATAGGTTCTTCTCTTCCCTCTTCCGTGATCTGATACAATCTGCTAGCAATCGCGTAACCACTGGCGTCGGTTTGTATGTAGTACGGCTTATTGGGGTTGGGATGATGTAGGATCACTGATTTGCATATTTCTTCTTTTATTGCCATGAAAGCCCTTTGGTGCTCCTCCGTCCACTCCCATTTTCTGTCCTTTTTAGTGAGTTCATTTAACAGATTCGTTAATTCAGCATGCTTCTGGTGAAATTTCGCGTAATAGTTTACTAATCCTAGGAATGATTTAAGTTGTTTGCGTCCCCTAGGCCTTGGGAATTCTCTTATAGGTGCAAACTTCTCTTCCGCGATTGTTATGCCTTGGACGGTGATCTCATGTCCTAGGAATTCGATTCTCTGTCGGCAGAATCTTGATTTCCGTAAATTCAACGTGATTCCTGCGTATTTCAATTTCCCCAGAACACTCTTTAGGTGGTTCACATGCTGTTCGAACGAACTCGATATAATTAGTAAATCGTCTACAAAATTGAGACAATACTCCTTTACTTCGTCTCCAAGTACGTAGTCAAGTGCTCTCACTAATGCGCTGCTGCTAATTGCACAGCCAAACGGCACCCTTGTAAATTGGTATATAAATCCTTCAAAGGAAAATGCACAATACTTCCGAGAATCTCGATGTAGTTGAATTTGGTAGAAGCTTTGCGTGAGATCTAACGATGTCATGTACTTTACGTTAGCACAATCTTGAAATATTTCTTGAGGCGTTCTTGAAGTAGCGTAATCCGGCTTCATCATCTTATTCACCGCTCTTGCATCCAGACATAGCCTTATTGAGCCATCCTGCTTCGGTAAACATATCAGGGGTGATACATATCGTGATGTACTCTTTTCTATGAGTCCCTGCTCCAACAGCTGATTAATAGCGTGGCGTGCCTTTGCACGGTAATTTAGCGGTACATTGTAACTTTTCCCGTGGAACTCCTCGTCACCTTTAATCTCCACCTTATAATAATACCCCTCTATTTTTCCGGGCGTATTTCTGAAAATCTCCTTCTCCTTATAAATAATACCCGCTAATTCTCTAAACTCCTTCTCCTGTAAATCGCTGATGCTTCTCATGCTGTTGTGGATTTCCTCCATAGAAACTGTATCTTCTCTCTCCTCATACTGCCCCTGTTTAATTGCCATTATTAGCTTCTGTGACGACTCCGTAGGCCTTCCGAATCTTCTTTCTTCCATCTTCCGCCCTTGTCTCAGGATTATGGTGCTTTCATTATAATTAATCTCCGCTTTCAGCATCTCTAATGTATCCGTGCCCAATATTAACGGCTTCACTAGATTAGGTATGATGGTGCAATTAATTACTACATCAATATTCCCTATGTTTATTGTGGGAAAGATTTGTTTACTAATTCTCCCGCTCCTCCTACCTATTGCTCCGATCACCTGAATTCCCCGTATTGGTACCTCTAATACACCTTTGAATACCTCTGGATTCTCCGTAAATGTGTTCTCATTCAGACATGTGATTTCTGAACCGGTGTCCACTAGTGCCTTAAACTTCCGCCCCCCTATTTCCACTACAATTTCCGGACACTTGTTTTCTTCATGCGATCCGTGTTCCTTTTCTTCTTCGGGTATGCATAATATATTCCTGACTTCCTTGTCGCATTTGCTCCTGTCTCCTCTATTTCTTTCTTCGGTCCCCCTTTCTCTGGCTAATGTCGTGTCGGGACTGCTTGCACGACTCGCCCCTTCGCGTTTCCCTGCTCTTCATGCCTTTCTTCACTACTCCCGGAGTTTTCCACAATCATCGTGCGGATGTTTGCATTCTCTCTGGGTGATCTTTCTTCGTAACTCCGTCCATCCATTTGTTCTCGGCTGCTGTACCGTCTCACCGGAGATGTCTGCCTCTGCTTGCCGGATGGATTAGGTTGATATCTATTACCATTTTGATTCTGAGGTGGTGGGTTGTATCCACGTCCTCTAAAATCAATTCTCCTTTCCTCGGTTCCTGTCCATCTTCTTCGGCTCTCTTCCTTCGTCTCCTGTATCGGCTGCGGCACCACCCTATCGTATCGGCTGAGCAATGACAATAATCGTGGGATGGTGTTTATTTGCTGCGATATGATTGCCGTGTTGACCTCCGGACCAAAATGATGCTCCAACCTATAGATTATTTCCTCGTCCTCCATCGGTGGCCTTAGTTCCTTTGCAGTGCTTATTCGTGATGTTGCGTATTCCACTCGGCTGATATTCCCTCGTTCAACGTACCGGCCGGAATCTAGCGTCCTCCGAACCTCCATCTGCTGCTCACGCCCCCAATACTGCATCATAAACAGCTGTGTGAACTGCTCTACGTCTTCTAGTAGATGTGAGATAGCGGTAAACCATTCGCCTGCAGATCCCGTCAGACCTTGTCTTACGATTTTCAGCATTTCGTTGGAGGATAATTGGTACATGGCTTGGTATTCCTCCAGCTCACTGATGTATCGCATAGGCCTAGCTCCTCTCCTACCGTCAAAATATGGAATCTTCATCATCACTCCCGGTGATTGAATTGCGGTTGAGTTTCGCGAACACTGCAGCCTTATCTTTTCCGCTTCACTCTGCGCTATCATTCGTACTTTTCCTGGCAGTTCCGACTCTTCCTTCAATTTTTCTGCGGTCAGCAGCTGCATCCTATCTTCATTCTCCTTCATCTTTTCTGTGATATTCCTCACTTCCTCACGCGTTTCTATCGCCAAGCTTTCATAATCCTTTAGCCTTTCCTTGACATTATATAAATCCTTCCGTGTTTCCGCCGCTATACTTTGGACATTATTATTCGCCTCCTCGCGGACAGCCTCTATCTCTGCGCGCCTTTCTGCTTTTTCCTCTTCTATCCGCGTATTCATCCTAACTTCTGCTCCTTTCAGCTGTTCCGCCTGCTCCCTCAAGATTGTTCTTAACAGCTCCGCCTGCTCCTTCTGTCTTCTTCCTTCTCTCCGTCTTCTCTCTTCTTCTCGTTCCCTTTTCTCCTTGATTTTCTCTTCCTTCAACCAAGCCCATAAATCCATCGTTGTTGGAGTCCTGTCTTCGACTTCGAATTTGTGAGATTCAATGACTACTCCCTGTTCCTCGAGAGCAGATCTAAGCCTACCGACCAATTCATTTTTAACTCCTTCGGTGCCTAACCCTAGTTTCTTCAATTCCTCCTGCACCTCGGCCTTCTTCAACTCCAACAAACTTTTACTTGCTCGGAACATCTTATACAATTACACCGTTACTACTAACACTTAATCTGTAGTAATTTTCCCGATGTCTAATTTTCTCTCGCGTTCTCTAACGTGAACACTTCCTTCTCTGCACCTCTCAGGTTCTCCTCGTGGTATCTATTAAACGTAAGCTAGCAGTCAACCCCGTACGTCTAATATTTTATCGTGCTCAAGCGTTGGGCGCCATAAATGTAATTTCTTCCTTTTGAATTTAATTTACTCACACAATACAACATATATATAAACATTTATCATAATAAATTACCCTCACAACATATCACTTTCACTCTTGGTATCTTCAGGCTCAATTTTTACAGGCCATAGATCACTTCACGAGCCATTTCACTTTTCACTTTCACATAAAATATAGCCAGTACCCTCTTAAAATAAGTACCTACATAATAGTGGGGAGTGGACCGCTTTATCCCTTTAGTTTATCTGGAGTTTCTAGCTGAGGCGATCCCCGTCTCCTTGGGTTAATCCTGGCTTCTCCGCCATGCCACTTTCCACTTCACTGTTGTCAGACCATCAGACTCGAAGCTAGACGCCCCTTCACTGTTCTTGGACCATCAGACTCGCCTAGAAGACACTTCCCTCTTCTTGGACTATCAGCCTTCACCTTCGTTCGACTCCTCGACTAGCCGCCTACCCTAGCAGCAGCCCTGTCTCCCTCTTCGTCCCTCTTTATATCGGCACTTCTTAATTGTTAACGCCCGGCCATAATTAGTCTCCCTCCGTAACCTGCCGCGAGTTCAACAATAGCCTGCGAGACAATTTCTATTCTTGGGAATGCAACTCCCGAATGACCTGAATCACCAGGCTCAATGACAAATTGGCCATTGTCGAGGCCGACGCCATATTTCCCTATGTCTCCGTATAAATATTCTGTACAAAACCAACATGGCGGCTCCCCAACTCCCCAGCATGATATGGCTAAATTTTGATACGTTACATCTGCCCCGTCGAAAGCAAATATTATATCCTATAAGATTTTCTTTCGAAGCCTCTAATTACAATAAAGCGTCGCCCCGGCGCCTCTAAAGATCGTTCTACCCCTGAAATTGGTCCACATCCACTATGTTTACATACATTCATAAAATACAATAAATGCAATTATACCCTTCTTTAAAACATCAACTTTACCTTTAAAACATAACATACAAATATTCAAAACGAATGCCATATGCCCTCTTCAAATTTAACATCTTTAAAATAAGTTATACATTTTACATAAAACATTGGGTCATATGTAATTTCCAAATGTACATATTGTGCATAACCATCAATAAAATAGTTTCTGGTAATCAAAGGAATCACACTTTGCTACACATCAAACATAAAATCTCCTTCACCTTTAAAGTTTTACATTGTAACTGTCAGCCTCATCATATTGAGTCCAAATATTCATTCACCCAGCTGACTTCACTTAAACACCAATTTAGTAACCGTAGGTCCACTCCCTCACAGCACAATTACAAAGTTTTAATCACAAGCCCTTACTTTGTTACACCTCTGCGACCTTGCGATAAAATGTGTACAAATGGCGCGGTAAATCTGTGTCTGCCGACGCTTGCTTACAATGTAACTAGTAAATCGCATGACTCGGCTCTTATTTTCTTACGTTCTCAGTCCTTTCTCAACTGTGCTTGCGCGATGTTCTGTGTGGAGTTGGTTTCTTGTGCGTTTTGTTGTGAGTGCAGTGAGTTCTACGTATGGTTTCAAGTGGGATACATGGAAAGTTCCTCGTTCCGTTCCTGTTTCCATGTTTTTTAGCACGAAAGTGGCCCTTCCCCGTGATTCAGCAATTATAAATGGTCCCTCATATAGTGGCATGAAACCTTGGTAAATCTTCTTCTCCTTATCAGATGAAGGATTAGTGCGTAATAGAACTCGATCTCCTATCTCGAAGTTCTTCCCTCTCTTGTGAGTTTTCCTTGAGTGTCTCTCACTCCTTTTCTGCCCCTTTGTGTAGATTCTACTACGGATTCTTTCAACTAACCCTGGAATATCTTCCTCTTCTTGGGTGATGTCTGCCGTCATACAAGTGTCCCAGATTCTTTCGGGTTTGCGCCCGAAATGAGCTTCTGTAGGCGTTATTTCAGTGGTGCTATTGTGGGAGTCATTCAGGCATGTTTCAACCACTCCTATCCACTTCACCCAACTGGCATGTGTGTTTTGACAGAAAATTCGCAAGATCGTCTTGATAGTGCGATGATACCGCTCAACTTGGTTCGCCTGCGGGTGCCTGACACTGCAGAAAACAGCTTTAATCCCTTCCTGCGTTAGTTTCCTTTTCCATGCGGGGCTAGTGAATTGGGTTCCCCTATCTGTCAGAATTCGTTTGTACGTTCCAGCACAATGGATATGTCGCCCGAAAATTGCATTCACAATACTTCGTGTGGTGGCTGCTCTTAATGGATACAGTTTTATAAACTTAGAGAATCCATCGATCGCCGAAAGAATGTATTGACATCCGAACTGACCCTTGGGGAGGGGTCCAATTACATCTACGCATAGTAGGTCATTCACCCCATCCGGAACCACGGTCTGCATCTCGGCGTAGCTGTTATAATTCGGCGCCTTACATCGCTGGCACTCCTCACAGGTGGCAATCAGCTTCCTAATTTCCCGTGGGAATCTTCGGTACGTAAACCTCTCCATGAGCATTTTGTGTATCTTCGCTGCGCCCAGGTGCCCATACATCCTGTGGATTTCCCATATTAATTTTGGGAACAGCTTATCCGGTATACACACCTTTTGTTTACCCCTTGTCTCTCTTACCAGCCCTTCCTCCGTCCATCGATATCCCTTTCTGGATTCTTCTGTTTCTGCTGCCGTTACAATTTTACCTAACCTTTCATCCTCCCGCTGCAGTTGTTTCAAATTGCGTAAGTCCCTCATCAGTTCCTCCGATGGGTCTTCTGCTAGGAGAATGGCTATCACGGGTTCCTCTGATGCGCCTCCTATTCCATCTTCATCCTCATATGGGTAACGACTCAGAACATCAGCGACCAAATTATCTTTTCCCTGACAGTATTCGATGTCTACGTTGTACTCTTGGATCCCTAATATCCACCGAGCTAACGTACTGTTGAGGAGTTTACACTTAAATACAAACGATAGTGCCTTGTGATCCGTTCTCACTATCGTCTTAGCTCCCAGAATAAAACTTCGGTATTTCTTCAGTGCATGTACAATTGCGATAAGTTCTTTCACTGTTGCGCAATAGGATAATTCGGCACCTCGTAAACATCGGCTGGCAAAATATATAGGTTCTTCTCTTCCCTCTTCCGTGATCTGATACAATCTGCTAGCAATCGCGTAACCACTGGCGTCGGTTTGTATGTAGTACGGCTTATTGGGGTTGGGATGATGTAGGATCACTGATTTGCATATTTCTTCTTTTATTGCCATGAAAGCCCTTTGGTGCTCCTCCGTCCACTCCCATTTTCTGTCCTTTTTAGTGAGTTCATTTAACAGATTCGTTAATTCGGCATGCTTCTGGTGAAATTTCGCGTAATAGTTTACTAATCCTAGGAATGATTTAAGTTGTTTGCGTCCCCTGGGCCTTGGGAATTCTCTTATAGGTGCAAACTTCTCTTCCGCGATTGTTATGCCTTGGACGGTGATCTCATGTCCTAGGAATTCGATTCTCTGTCGGCAGAATCTTGATTTCCGTAAATTCAACGTGATTCCTGCGTATTTCAATTTCCCCAGAACACTCTTTAGGTGGTTCACATGCTGTTCGAACGAACTCGATATAATTAGTAAATCGTCTACAAAATTGAGACAATACTCCTTTACTTCGTCTCCAAGTACGTAGTCAAGTACTCTGACTAATGCGCTGCTGCTAATTGCACAGCCAAACGGCACCCTTGTAAATTGGTATATAAATCCTTCAAAGGAAAATGCACAATACTTCCGAGAATCTCGATGTAGTTGAATTTGGTAGAAGCTTTGCGTGAGATCTAAAGATGTCATGTATTTTACGTTAGCACAATCTTGAAATATTTCTTGAGGCGTTCTTGAAGTAGCGTAATCCGGCTTCATCATCTTATTCACCGCCCTTGCATCCAGACATAGCCTTATTGAGCCATCCTGCTTCGGTAAACAGATCAGGGGTGATACATATCGTGATGTACTCTTTTCTATGAGTCCCTGCTCCAACAGCTGATTAATAGCGTGGCGTGCCTTCGCACGGTAATTTAGCGGTACATTGTAACTTTTCCCGTGGAACTCCTCGTCACCTTTTATCTCCAACTTATAATAATACCCCTTTATTTTTCCGGGCGTATTTCTGAAAATCTCCTTCTCCTTATAAATAATACCTGCTAATTCTCTAAACTCCTTCTCCTGTAAATCGCTGATGCTTCTCATGCTGTTGTGGATTTCCTTCATAGAAACTGTATCTTCTCTCTCCTCATATTGCCCCTGTTTAATTGCCATTATTAGCTTCTGTGACGACTCCGTAGGCACTCCGAATCTTCTTTCTTCTATCTCCCGCCCTTGCCTCAGGATTATGGTGCTTTCATTATAATTAATCTCCGCTTTCAGCATCTCTAATGTATCCGTGCCCAATATTAACGGCTTCACTAGATTAGGTATGATGGTGCAATTAATTACTACATCAATCTTCCCTATGTTTATTGTGGGAAAGATTTGTTTACTAATTCTTCCGCTCCTCCTACCTATTGCTCCGATCACCTGAATTCCCCGTATTGGTACCTCTAATACACCTTTGAATACCTCTGGATTCTCCGTAAATGTGTTCTCATTCAGACATGTGATTTCTGAACCGGTGTCCACTAGTGCCTTAAACTTCCGCCCCCCTATTTCCACTACAATTTCCGGACACTTGTTTTCTTCATGCGATCCGTGTTCCTTTTCTTCTTCGGTCAAATGTTCGGGTACGCATAATATATTCCTGACTTCCTTGTCGTATTTGCTCCTGTCTCCTCTATTGCTTTCTTCGGTCCCCATTTCTCTGGCTAATGTCGTGTCGGGACTGCTTGCACGACTTGCCCCTTCGCGTTTCCCTGCTCTTCATGCCTTTCTTCACTACTCCCGGAGTTTTCTACAATCATCGTGCGGATGTTTGCATTCTCCCTGGGTGGTCTTTCTTCGTTACTCCGTCCATCCATTTGTTCTCGGCTGCTGTACCGTCTCACCGAAGATGTCTGCCTCTGCTTGCCGGATGGATTAGGTTGATATCTATTACCATTTTGATTCTGAGGTGGTGGGTTGTATCCATGGCCTCTTAAATCATTTCTCCTTCCCTCTGTTCCTGTCCATCTTCTTTGGCTCTCTTCCTTCGTCTCCTGTATCGGCTGCGGCACCACCCTATCGTATCGGCTGAGCAATGACAATAATCGTGGGATGGTGTTTATTTGCTGCGATATGATTGCCGTGTTGACCTCCGGACCAAAATGATGCTCCAACCTATAGATTATTTCCTCGTCCTCCATCGGTGGCCTTAGTTCCTTTGCAGTGCTTATTCGGGATGTTGCGTATTCCACTCGGCTGATATTCCCTCGTTCAATGTACCGGCCGGAATCTAACGTCCTCCGAACCTCCATCTGCTGCTCACGCCCCCAATACTGCATCATAAACAGCTGTGTGAACTGCTCTACGTCTTCTAGTAGATGTGAGATAGCGGTAAACCATTCGCCTGCAGATCCCGTCAGACCTTGTCTTACGATTTTCAGCATTTCGTTAGAGGATAATTGGTACATGGCTTGGTATTCCTCCAGCTCACTGATGTATCGCATAGGCCTAGCTCCTCTCCTACCGTCAAAATATGGAATCTTCATCATCACTCCCGGTGATTGAATTGCGGTTGAGTTTCGCGAACACTGCAGCCTTATCTTTTCCGCTTCATTCTGCGCTATTATTCGTACTTTTCCTGGCAGTTCCGACTCTTCCTTCAATTTTTCTGCGGTCAGCAGCTGCATCCTATCTTCATTCTCCTTCATCTTTTCTGTGATATTCCTCACTTCCTCACGCGTTTCTATCGCCAAGCTTTCATAATCCTTTAGCCTTTCCTTGACATTATATAAATCCTTCCGTGTTTCCGCCGCTATACTTTGGACATTATTATTCGCCTCCTCGCGGACAGCCTCTATCTCTGCGCGCCTTTCTGCTTTTTCCTCTTCTATCCGCGTATTCATCCTAACTTCTGCTCCTTTCAGCTGTTCCGCCTGCTCCCTCAAGATTGTTCTTAACAGCTCCGCCTGCTCCTTCTGTCTTCTTCCTTCTCTCCGTCTTCTCTCTTCTTCTCGTTCCCTTTTCTCCTTGATTTTCTCTTCCTTCAACCAAGCCCATAAATCCATCGTTGTTGGAGTCCTGTCTTCGACTTCGAATTTGTGAGATTCAATGACTACTCCCTGTTCCTCGAGAGCAGATCTAAGCCTACCGACCAATTCATTTTTAACTCCTTCGGTGCCTAACCCTAGTTTCTTCAATTCCTCCTGCACCTCGGCCTTCTTCAACTCGAACAGACTTTTCCTTGCCCGTACCATCTTATACAATTACACCGTTACTACTAACACTTAATCTGTAGTAATTTTCCCGATGTCTAATTTTCTCTCGCGTTCTCTAACGTGAACACTTCCTACTCTGCACCTCTCAGGTTCTCCTCGTGGTATCTATTAAACGTAGCCTATCACACAACCCCGTACGTCTAATATTTTATCGTGCTCAAGCGTTGGGCGCCATAAATGTAATTTATTTCTTATCTTTTTAATTTGTTTCACACACAACACAAATTAATATAAACAGTATCCTAATAAATTACCCTCACAACATATCACTTTCACTCTTACTTTCTTCAGGCTCAATTTTTACAGGCCATAGATCACTTCACGAGCCATTTCACTTTTCACTTTCACATAAAATATAGCCAGTACCCTCTTAAAAATAAGTACCTACATAATAGTGGGGAGTGGACCGCTTTATCCCTTTAGTTTATCTGGAGTTTCTAGCTGAGGCGATCCCCGTCTCCTTGGGTTAATCCTGGCTTCTCCGCCATGCCACTATCCACTTCACTGTTGTCAGACCATCAGACTCGAAGCTAGACGCCCCTTCACTGTTCTTGGACTATCAGACTCGCCTAGAAGACACTTCCCTCTTCTTGGACTATCAGCCTTCACCTTCGTTCGACTCCTCGACTAGCCGCCTACCCTAGCAGCAGCCCTGTCTCCCTCTTCGTCCCTCTTTATATCGGCACTTCTTAATTGTTAACGCCCGGCCATAATTAGTCTCCCTCCGTAACCTGCCGCGAGTTCAACAATAGCCTGCGAGACAATTTCTATTCTTGGGAATGCAACTCCTGAATGACCTGAATCACCAGGCTCAATGACAAATTGGCCATTGTCGAGGCCGACGCCATATTTCCCTATGTCTCCGTATAAATATTCTGTACAAAACCAACATGGCGGCTCCCCAACTCCCCAGCATGATATGGCTAAATTTTGATACGTTACAGTTAATTAATTGAATATTGAATATTGGTTAGATAAACACACATTAATTAATTGTATATTGGTTGGAAAAACATTTGCCTAGATACATTTATCGGCATTTTGTAATCATTCATGTTTTGGTAATGCTTAAACATGCATCATGCAGTATAGACTAACAATTTTTCACCTGCCTATCCCTTAGCTATTATGCCCATTGTTGCAGTGCGGGGGAGAGGACTCCTAGTGGCTCGTAGGCTATTGCCTAAGGCAGTATCGTCTGGCCGTCCTTCGTGTTGTAGGGAGTGAATTTCCTTTCCTCTCTCGGCCGCCCTGCTGTTCCACACATGGCCGCTGTGAAGTTCACAACTATCGCTGCAAAAACATGACACCTCGCTCCCAGGATCAAGAGAATCAAGCACATCAAGTGGTATTCCTTGGCAGAAGCATTTCAGATTTTTTAATGTCGTACGTGAACGCATCAACGGTTAATGATTATCATCACGTGCATAAATATACAACTCGTGCATATTCATGCCGCTGGAAACTAATAATAGTGAGAAATTTCCCGAGGTCACAGTTCTCGAGTGATCGCAGGGTCCGTGACAGAGGGGGGGCGTTGACGGACGCGAAGCAAGGCCCTGCTGACGCCTGGCGCCTGGAAGAAGCCCCCAGCATCCCCCGGCAAACTCCACGGCTTCTTGGATACGGGCATCTTGTAGGCGCGTCTCTACTCGGAACAAGGGGCATATTCATTTTCTGATGATACTTTGGGAAACAATGTCAACACTAGCATGGCTATGACATTAATGTGTCCAGACGAAAATGAAGAAGGTAATTGTGACGACAGGGAAATATGAAACCAACGCTGCTGAGTCATGTCCAAGTTGATCATTTATTAGACATAGAAGTTGATTTTTTCTTTCTCCTCAAACTCAAATTTTTTTAAGAGATTTAAAATCAATCCAGAGTTTTTGAATAGTGATACCATCCTAAGGGATGGTGAGAAAATCAGCATTATTTAAAAGCTAAAAATGTTGTGAATGGTTTAAAGGTTGTTAATGACACTGCGGAGAGGGTTAACTAGATTTTAATTCCAGTTTGACGACAGTCGAAGAACAAAGGCAGTTTCTGTCGCAAATTGTATCTGGGTGTAGTCAAATATTTCCAGACTCTTCAAAAGCCACCTTATCTAAGCCATTACCTTAGTACTCCTATCCCTTAGTTGTAAATAATTATCAATTCTTTGAATAAAATACATTTCAACAGTATTTGCCCTCGCTTATACAATACTTGCTCTCCATTTGTCATATATTTTTCATTTCCAATTTGGATTATGCTACATATATTTTTGAAAACACCCATAAAAACCCTTTAGAGTATATAAAATGATTAAAAGTAAGCAAATCCTGGAAAGCAGTTGTATTTGAATGTAAAAATGTTTTTAGGCCCTAGCATGTTAAGTCATCTTGGAGGATATAGACCGCTGCCTAACCAGAAAAATGCTAAATGTCACAAACTATATGTTTTAGCAAAAAAAGACAGAACATCAACGTTGGAGAAAAAATAATTTCCTATGTTAATGTGAGAGAATGAGGTTTCTACAACAAATGGCTTTCATTTTATAGTCTCTTTCATTTAATGTAGTTTTATTTATACTCTTCGGGAGTGGGTCTGGTGGAACCCCCAAACAATGACGTCAATGCATGGACAGTAGTCAAATACATGGTACAAAACCGTTACAAATTTAAAAGCGGTGAATGACCATCCAATAGAACATCATTTAGTATGTTGACATTAGACTTCTTCCTGGCTTTTGTTATCTCATTTTGGTCAACAAAATCTAATTTTTTACCCTTGTTCTCCACATGTAGAATTTCAGGATCAAAATTACTGGAGTGATTACATTCTAGTAGATGTTTTGCGAACATTGAAGATCTATCACCAGTTGCAAAACATTTTGCATGTTCACTACATCTGATAGAAAACTTCCTTCCCGTTTGGCCAAAGTACCTAGCGTTACATGAATTGCAATTTAATGCGTACAGACCGTCCCTATTTTAAAAAGTATCCTTCACGTTAAATGAAATGTTTCCAATGGTCACGGGGTTATAAAAAGATAGATTAAGATTATTCACCGGCATGGCGTTAATTACCATGTAAGTCAAATTGCCAAGAAAGGTATTTTGCATCACCGTGATGGTTTATCATTACCAATAGGAGATAATTTAGTCGTTGACTTAATAGCTTTTTGTTGAAGTTTTTTGTCTAAAATTGTAAAAATAATACCCTTATCATAACCATTTCTTTCCGCGATTTCTAGAATAGTATTTAGTTCTTTTTGATAAAACTCTTTACTCGTCGGTACATTGACCGAACGGAAGATCATGGCATGGAAGGCTGGCAGCTTATGAGCATGGCAGTGAGAATTGTCGTGTAGAATTATCACATCAGTGAAAGTAGGTTTTCTGTAAATGGATTAAACTTGATTATTCTCTGCAAGAGCTATTGTTAAATCTAAATAATTTATACCATCAACACCAATTTCCACCGTAAAGTGAATTGATTCGTGTAGGCTATTTAGCCTCGCTGTCCAGCTGTCGAGCGCTACCAAGCCACAAACACAGAATGTCATCAACATAGCGATACCAATAACAGCAATTTTTTTAACAAAGGGTGATTTGAGTCAAACAGTTTTTGTTCTAGGTGATCCATAAAGATATCTGCCAAAGTAGGTGACAAGGGGGATCCCATGGCAAGACCATGGGTCCCTTCATAAAATTTACCATTAAATATAAAATAATATTGATTGACACACATACTTAGTAGGTCTTTAAATTCAACCAGCTCCTTAGTATGACCTCGGTTCCTAACCAAATTGATGGCTGTTGTAACCACTTCCGAAGCAGGAACAGAAGTGAATAAATTAGTAACATAAAAAGAAACTAGTTTGGCATTTTTTGGCGGTTTAACATCAGCAATTAATTAAGCTAATTCCAAAGCATTCTTTACCCCATATTTAGGCTTGAAACCCGACTAATTCCTTAACATCGTATTTAATCTCGTGGCTAATTTATGACATGGTGCCGTAACACCAGCGGTCTAATCGGATGATCAATTTTGTGAGTTTTAATGAGGTCATGTAATCGAGGAGAAAATGGTTCATATAAAGAAGCGCGTATTTGTGATGCTTAGAGATAATTAGAAACAATTTCTCAAAGTTTGTTTTAAAACAGGCTGCTGTTGCATCTTGCAGTTGTCAATCTTGCTGTTGGACCTTTGGCTAGGACACTGAAATTGTTATTGGCTAAAAAATTGTTGCACTTGTTATTGTAGTCATTCTTGTGAAACACCACGATTCTGTTACCTTTATCAGCCTTTGTGAAATCGATATTGTCCTCTGCACTCGATATCTTGATCTCGCGCAGTAGTTGAAGCTGTGGGTGTCTGGTTCGATGAGTCGCCATGACATCACCCCCGCTGCACGGCGCCGACTCCCTTGCAGAGGGCCACCTCACAATCCGCTGCTAGGTTGAGCACTGCGTCATCGGAGGTATTACTTTGAGGAGCAAACTTATGTCCCTTATTAAGCACCTCTAGCTGTTTCTCGGAGAACTCGTGGTCAGACAAATTCACCAATTTCGGGTAGAAGTTAGTGAGATGTTGTCACTGCAGTAGTGAGCACTAGGTTACATATGTCAAATCTAAATTTGACATATATCAAGTCATGGTTGGAAATAAATGGAATGGAATATTGACCATAATCAGTAACTTTCGATAAATCATCAACAATAAACAAGTCTAATAATGTGCTTGTGGAAGGGAGGTGATGGGTAGGTTGCAGCGGTACAATCGACATAGTGCAACGGTAACAAGAGGTCATTAGTATATTCGCTATCGTGCGTGACTTTGAGCTCGTCAGAGTTAAAGCCACCGCACACAATTACATTTTTACAATGGGGTAGTATACTAAACAACGTTGACTCAAAGTGGTCATTACGATAACCAACTTTAGGAGGTCTACAGACTACTGCCACTACAGCTTTACCAAATTTACAAGATAATTCAACAAACAGGAATTCAGGCTTGAAATTTTCACTGAAGCACCTGATAGCACCTTTTGAATGATTTCTTACAAACAAACATACTCCACCGCCGGTTCTGACTGGGCGATCGTTTCCAATCAATGAAAACTCGTCCAAGTTCACGTATTCAGTCGGGATTGAAGGTTTTAGCCAGGTTTCAGATGCTGCAATAGCATGATAATTGCTGCATAAAAAATAACTTCGGAATTCGTCAATATGAGCTGATAATGATTACATGGCAAATATTCATGGTAGAGCTTAAAAAACCTTCGCGTGAAAAGTGCGTACTAGCAACACTGTCACCACTGATAGCGCTCACAGCCGAATAACCATGCCATAAGTCATTTGAATTGTTCAGTGATTGCTATTCAAGGCTACGAAGATCGTCATCTGTTTTGAAGACGAGTCTCTTACTTCCATCTTCCACTCTACCAAAAATGTTCCCACCTTTGATCCATACATATTTGAGTTTTCCTTCTTTCTTTAAATCTCATATAGCTTGCGATTAATAGCAGTTAAAGATTCATTCACAAAAATAGGACTGTTAATTTGATCACTCCAGTCTATATCCTTCGTCGAGAAATTCCTTCGCGCACGGCGAGCGTCGAGTATCTCTCGCACAAGATTAGAACGAATGAAACGTACTCTTATTGCTGAAGGTTTGTTGTTGGTGTGAAGTCGGCCGTCTAATCGATAATAATAGTCCATGTCAGCTGTCTCTGTTTTGACTCCAAGGTCAACTCCTATTTGACAGATCAAAGCCCCCAACACTTCGCCGGCATTCAAAGGAACTCCGTGGATTTCTAGAACGTTTCTTAGGGATTCTTGCTACGCCCAAATTAACTGTGCTTCAAGATTATTTATACGCTTAATTTGGCAATGGCTTTCATCAGCCAACCTATCAAATCTACCACACAGATTGGCAACAGATTCATTTATACATGCAATTGTTTTAGTGTGTTCATCAATCAAAGCTTGCCAAGAAGAGACAGTCTTACTGAGTTCACTTAATTCCTGCTTCACTGCACATCTGAACTCACTTTGATCCTTCTGCAGCTCCTTGACACGGTCCAGCAACTCATTCGAGCGTGAATCGTCGGCAAGATTAGGGTCCAGAATCGGGGATCCGCTGTTAACTGCTTGACTGGAGTTTCATCTCCTCGGCTGAAGCGAAGATTCCTCGTGCAGACAGTGCAACTCGAGGAACGATCTTGTTCCTCGAGTAAATTCAGATCAAGCTCAGTGAGGGAGGTGCACGAGAGATGGATAACGTCTGTAGCACAAATCACTGTTTTTTGTGTACGTTAAGTGGCCACAGAGCAGCAAGCAAAATTCGGCATAGCGAACGCCAAGTGAAAAACTGGGATATACTATAGAAGTTCAGGCGATGAGTCAGGGCCAAGTCGCAGAGGCACGTCTGCTCGCTACCAAATCAGGAGGACGATTTAGTCCTCAGCGCCACGTACTTGGGAGTCACACCTAACTTGAGACACTTGGAGTTGAAATATATGTTCAGACTTGAGATCCGGTATTTAATGGACAATTTTCGAAATGATTTAGCCTTCGTTTCCGTACTAGCGCTTTAAACACAGTTCAAAGTTTGAGGCTTCACTTTGTTGAAACACTCGATTGGAAATGAAAATCCACTTTGTACGTTCCACTCAAAGGTTTCATTGGTTTCGACAACACATGTCAAACTTTTCCAATCGAGTGGTTCCACAAAGTAAAGCCTCAAACTTTGAACTGAGGACATTCAGTCTTTAGCTAAGTATTTAGATGCGATTGGTGTGATAGTTGGCAGCTAGAATTAGATTTGAAGAACTGCGCGATAGTGAACTTCGGAAAAAGGACAGCCTTCCCCAACATAATCATTACATCAAAGAAAATACAATATCTAACGTAGAATCTATTAAATACTTAGGCGTCACCATCACTGAAGACATGTCATGGGGGAAACACATAAGGGAAATAACTAGTGTAGCAAACCGTAGATCAGGATTCGTAGAAAGGGTTCTAGGCAAATGAGATGAGAAAGTACGAGAAAGAAGCTATTTTATACTTTTCAGGCCTCATTTAGAATATTTCGCTAGTACATATATGGGATCCGTACGAGGAAGGTATGATAAAAGAATTGGAGCGTGTGCAAAGGATATCCGCTAGATTTGTTAAAGGCCGTTGTGATAATTGTATAAGTGTCACGAGTTTAATAGAAGAACTAGGATGGGAATTACTATCAGAACGCAGGTTAAAATTTAAGGTTAAACCTTTTAAGTAAATTCGAAACTGATTTGTTCACAGATTACGTTAGATATACATTAAGAGCCCCTGAGTATCATGGTAGGTTTGATCAGATTAACAAGATTAGAGAGATAGATTGTCGTACCAATAGATTTAAAATGTCATTTTTCCTGCGCACCATAAGAGAGAACAATAGGCAGCGTAGCAAAGGGATAGGTGGGTGAAATATAGTCAGAGTAGTCTGTGGTGCATGATTCATGTAATAACAACCAATAAACCCTTTCTTATTTCGTAGATACTAACCATCTAGCTGCATGTCACTCTATTATGTAGCTTGTCTCCATTAAATATCCTGGTTGCATGTCGATAGTGCATGCTTGGGGATCTTCACCCCCTGCCACACACCATCGTGGTGGCTCGCAAGGTATTATATCTATATCTACATAATACCCTTAAATCATCATGAATGTGTGTGGCAGGGGGTGAATTCTCACCAAACATGCACTACATATCATGCATAAAATATGGTTAATATTAGCATATTAGTCTTAACTGCAATATTTAAAAAGATAAAAATAGCAAAGTAAGCATGCAAAAACATGCTGTTAGTAGGGTTAGCTTTAAGTACTCATGCCAACATGCAACTACGTATGCTATGGATTGATTCACTCGTATTGGACATATTTACCGTTATTCGTATCTCTTATTGTGCGAGGGAAAAAGGACATTTTGAATAGGTCAGTTCGGCAATCGATTTCTCTAATTTTGTGATTATGGTCCAGTCTACCATAGTAAGTTGGGATTCGCAAAATATTTTTAACAATTATATCTGCATCATATGCAATATTTATCTAACGTTATCTGTAAACTAATTTTATTTTACATTTACTTAAAAGTTTTGTAACCTAAGTTTTAACCGTTTAGATAGTAATTGCCATCTACACGATACCCTGAAAGCCACCGCGAGGGTGTGTGGCAGGGGTTGAAGATCACCAAGCATGCACTACCGACATGCAAACAAGAAACTATAGAGACTCATGCAACTAGAAAATTACTATCTATAGTATTTAAGGGGGTAAGACATGCATCATGCACTACAGAACACTCTAAAATATTTCCCCTACCTATCCCTTTCCTATGCTGGCTATTCTGTTCTCTTATAGTACGGGGGAAAAATGCCATTTTGGATCTGTCAGTACGACAATCTATCTCTCTAATCTTATTTATCTAGTTGAATCTAGCATAATACGCTGATGTTTTTAATGCGTGCCTAACATCTTCAGTAAAGCTATCCGATTGAAATTTCTTCAATAGATTTAATCTGAACTTTAATCTACGCTCTGATAATGATTCCCACCCTAATTCTTGTGTTAATTCTGATACACTACTCAACCTATCGTAACACCTTTTAACGAACCTAGCTGCTCTGCGCTGCACACTGTCTAGTTCTCTGATCAAACCTAATTCATCAGGATCCCATACACTGGCTGCATACTCAAGGTGGGGCCTATTGAAAAAAAAAAAAAATTAACCTACGCCCTGACAATGATTCCCGCCCTAATTTGTATTAATTCTGTATTGTATTAATTCTGATACACTGTAAACCTTTTGACGAACCTAGATGCTCTACGCTGCACACTGTCTAATTCTCTGATCAAACGAAATTCATTCGGATCCCATACACTGGCTGCATACTCAAGGTGGGGCCTATTGAAAAGCAACATCGCTTTTTTGTCTTCTCATCACATTTCCTAAGTACTCTTTTTATAAATCCTAGCTTTCTCTTCGCTCGGCCGCATATTTCCCGGATGTGTCTACCCCACGATAAATCTTTAGTGATTGTTACACCTAAATATCTTACGGTTTCAACGTTTTCGATCTTCGTGTTACTAATTTTATAGGTACGCTCTATCGAATTATTCCTCCTCAAAAAATTGATAGCTACACACTTTTTAAGGTTAAGCTCTAACTGCCATTTGTCGCACCAATCTTGAATCGCATCTAAATCCGTGCTAAGCGATTTCCTGTCTTCTTCTTTCGATGTATCCCAGTACACCACCGTATCGTCTGCAAAAAGTCTAAGTCATAACGGCCTAAAAGTCTAAATCTAAATCATATAAAAGTCTGAATCATAACGGCCTTTAATAAATATCTTTCTCACTGGTTCTAATGCCTTTATCATACTTTCCTCACACGGATCCCATATACGCGCGGCATTGTTGCTGTGTTTCAGATTACGTTAAAGAAATCGCAGGAAGGCAATATGCTCTTATAACCGCGCCGAAGGCACGTTTATCGTTTATCAAGGAGGCCATAGCACAAATTTACATTTCAAATCCGAATGCTGTGGACGTTTTATGTGACAGCATCCGTTAGCTCGGCTGGCATGGTAATTCTCTCGGGACGGACCTGGCGATTGCCTTGTTGATTGCTCTGAGAGTCTGTTGCGGACGGAGGAATAACACTTGACAGTCTGAGAGCGCACTTTCCGAGGAATCTTCCCTTTCGGCTGGCGCGAGTGTAAACAGTGCGCCGGGCGGCCGTAAAGATGGAAGCGCGAAGGCAAACAACACACGATCGCAGGAACCACCAATGGCCGCTCGAAATAACTCCTTTGCGCACCGCTTCGTGGAGAGGCCGCAAGAGGTCTTCCGAGTGCTGCCCCCCCCCCCCTTCCCCCCTTCGCGAGAGGCCCTCTATTATTGCCGTTGCCATTAGTATTGCTGTGTAATTCCGGCGCGTCCTAATGGAGCGTTCGACGCCATGTTGTTGCTAACCTGAATTTTAACCGTTGGTAATTAATTTCGTAGTCTCTTTATCTTTTAACCGATTTACTCTACGCATATACTACTGAACCGACTGAGCTGAAAATTTGTAGGATTCTAGCGCATGCGCTAGGCAATGCCGTATTCGATTTGTAGGGACTGGGGTGCAATGGGGTCGTTTACCATATTTTTTTATTGCCGAATCTGATAGAGTTTCTAAAATAAAAAGACCCGTATTTTTCCGTTTTCTGATCCGTCAATTATTTCTCGAGTTATAAGCGGCAAAAAACTGATGTTTTTAACCCTTTCGTAAAGTGGGCGTGGTGCTACCTCTGACGTACAACGACTTCGTCCAATCACAACTGAGCCCGCGAAGCTACTTTGTCTTATCGCAAAGGGTGACACACTGCTGACTCAGCCCATAGGACAGTTGCGACAGCAGCTGTACGAGCAGACCTTCCGAGAACCCCCCTCCACTCCATTCCCTTCCCCTAAAAGCAGTCAAGGATGGGAGGAAAATGACGTCAGTGTTACCACAGCAGCATTTTCGGTGGGCGTCACCTTTTGCTTATTTTAATTTTTGATTTATGATGTTTTGGTTAGAAGATTAATTTTTCCACTAAAATTCTTTTTTCGTTTCCATCTGACGATTTCGTGTACAAAATTGCGATTTAGGTTCCGAGTAAACGCCCCCATTCACTTAGCACTTGTAAGATTAGAGACGTAAGACGCTTACCATGTGTAAGCGGCATAGACTTCTATGGCAAACGGATGGCGTCATAGCAAAGTAACCTACCTCTCTGATCCATGAATTTTTGTGTTCTTTGAACATCAACCACTCCGAATTGAATATCCTTAGTAAGATATAGAAATTAATTACTTTTTGTAATTCAATAGGATGTCTGTTTAATATGTCTTTGTGATTTTTCACATTTGAATCTTTCTGGAGGAAAACAACGAAATAACATCAAACTCACGCATGAAGTATTTCGTCGGTTCCATCATGAGAAATAAAAATCCCCCAAGTAATCATATAATATTAAAATGAAGTTGTGTCTGCCTGCTGATTCTATGCTACGCATCTCCTCAAAAACTACTGAACCGATTTGGCTGAAAGTTTGTAGGATTCTAGCGTATGCACTAGAAGGTGCTGTAGGCTATATGAAAAAAAGGCTCAGTATCCGGGTTCGATTCCTGGGACCAGTTATGTATTTACATTGGTTTAAATAAACTTTTTCAATTTATGGAGGCGCAAATGTATTTTCTTTCACTCAGTAAAATAACTAAATAATAATCAATAACTTTCATTCTTTCTGTATTTATTGGGAAAATGTTTAAACTTTCTTATTCTTTTAATCGATTTACTCTTTGTTCTCAAGGTTCTGGGTATTGTGTAATTTACGTGGAAATTTACTGTTTTTTCGGTTCTTCCGAGCGTTGCTAAGGCCATTGTCATCATTGTCTCCGAAATGAAAACAACGTTGAAGCTTAAACAGTCGTAGAGGGATCTACATCTACGTCTACATAATACCCTGCAAGCCAACATAAAGGTGTGTGGCAGGGGGTAAACTCTCACCAAACTACATGCATACTCACTAAACTGCATATCATGCATGAAATTTGTAATTAAAAATTAAAATAGCAAAGCATACATGCAAAAACATGCTGTTAGTTGGGTTAGCTATAAGTCCTTATACCAACATGCAGTTACCAATGTTATCCATTGCTACACTCGTACTAAATACATTTACCGTTATTCATATCCCTAATAGTACAAGGAAAAAGGACATTTTGAATCTGTCAGTTCGGCAATCTATTTCTCTAATTTTTGTGATTATGGTCCAGTCTACCATAGTAAGTTGGGGTCCGCAAAATGTTTTTAACATCATCAATGAAAAAATATGGTCTTGGAATTTATTTAATAGATTACGTCTAAATTTCAATCTGACAATGATTCCAAATTTAATTCATTTAATAGACTGGTTACGCTAGTAAAGTTATCATACCGTCCCTTTACAAATCCTGCCAATCTTCGCTGCACACGTTAAAGTTCATTACTTAGACCGATTTCGTAGGGATCCCATACACTGGCCGCATATTCCAAATGAGGTCTAACAAGGGAAAAGTAGCTGATTTCTCGTACATGATCGTCACATTTACCCAGTACTCTTTTGACGAATCCCAGTTTACGATTCGCTTGACCCATTATTTCACGTAGGATGCCGTAAACGGGATTGTGATTTTCGCGAGGATATAGCAAGGTACTGACGGCATTTTAGGCTATTTGTGAAGCAAGGTCGGCCATATTTTTGTGTCCAAAGATACGTGCTATCTGCTAGCGCTACTCACAGATTTAGAAGGTTTGCATTCGGTTAAAATTAGGAGTATTTATGGTAATGCTTCGATGGTGTTCGAATTGTGAATTTTTATTACATTTCTTTTCGTGTTTGAGCATATGAATCAACCTGGGACATGAAGAGAAGACATGGAACGCATTAGAAATCGTCATCGATTGAAGTAGATTGAGATACTTCAACAAAAAACAGGGAATAAAATTCAAATCCCAATGCAGCATAATGTCTCATTCCGTGGGGTGTTCATTGGTGCCATATAATTGTTCTTTTCGTGAAGACATTGAAAGGCGTATCGCAGCTAATTCTTGAATCTAGATCGGCCATTTAAGTCGGAAAAATCACACGGGCTTACTTGTCGCGCTACTCCCAGTTCGAATAGATTTGCATTCGGTAAAACTAAAAGTATTTAAATTAAAGTTTCTGGGGGTTTCAAAAGGTGAACATGATATGTATTTATACCTTATTCCGAAGAGAACCGCTTTCGAATTTGTAGTATTTTGAGACACAAGAACGTGATACAAAACTTGAAGTATAATCAAAAATAGGAGTAGGAAGATGAAAAAATTGCAATATAGTTATACATAAAATAAACAGTAGAAGGTGTGAATATACGCAACCGAGCGTAAAGTACTTGGTTTTAATAGGCTAAATCTGTACTAGTTTTAAAGAATAGATTTTACTCCATTTGGAAAAAATGCATTAATACCGTATCCGTAGGAAGTTCATTGACGCCACTGTCATGAAGTTGGAGAATTGAGAAAAAACATAACATAACATAGGAGGCCAGAGGAAAGAGCACTGTAAAAAGTAGATCTGATTTTAAGGTACAAAAGTGATCTGAATTTCAGATGCAACAATTTTAAGACAGGGTATGTTGAATTTCAGCAGTAATATCTTGTCTAAAAATAAGGCAGGTGAACGACTGAAAATCAGACCAAGTGGACTTATTTTCAGATAGGCCTATGCTGAATTTAAGACATCCCTGGTCTGGTAACAATGCGGGTTGCTATTGAAATTCAAGAATACTCCGAGGGGATGTCTTATTTTAAGGCAGCTGCAGGACTGAAAAAAACACCAGGTGGGACTTATTTTAAGATAGTCCCATGCTGAATTTAAGACCAGGGCTGTCTTAAATTCAGCATGGGCCTGTCTGAAAATAAGTACCACGTATCAATGCGGGTTGCTATTGAAATCAAAGCCTACTTTTATGCGATGTCTAATTATAAATACTAGATATTTAAACACTTCACACGAACACAAACCAAAACCCTAACGTTTCATATTTTTATTCGATGATACTGTTTCACTGACTAAATTCTTCAATAGAGCAAACGTAAGTCATAGAATTTCCATTGAAAAAGATTCCAGGACTGAAATGGGAACACATGGGCAATAACTTCAAAGATAATATGAAAATGTGTACTTTTATTGGAAACAAAGTAATCCATACAAAGTCTTCGATACCACAGATGTGTGCCAGTATCTTCAAACCGAAGCAGGAACTGTCACTTGATGAGGGTGACTATTTTTTAGTTCTTACAACCCTGCCGCGTAGACAAAATAAGGAAGTTTACTCTCAGGATACGTCACTCAGACACAACTGGCTCCCTTCTGCAAATAAACTAAGTATCATTGCCACAGTCTCACACCATTAACTCATCGCACGAAACTTATTTCACCTACTTACAATGAAATTTGACTAGACTTCGAATTTTACTTCCTTACGCTTCGTAATTCTTGTTGACATACTGCTCCCTGAGGTTGAATGAAAAACAATGCGTTTTGTTTATCCTGCTCCCTGGTTACGCTCCGCCCATCAGTCTCTGCTATTGGCTGGTTAGCTCCAATTGCGGAGCCAACCAAGGCATGCTTATTTTCAGCCCGGGTGATCTGAATTACAGATCACAACCATCTTATTTTCAACATACAGTGGTTAGGGTCTAAAAATAAGACGGAGGTGTGTCTGATTTGCACGCATCATGAGTCTTAAATTCAGACCACTACCTTAAAATCAGACAGCGCTTAAATTCAGATCACACTGAAAATCAGATCAACTTTTTACAGTGAGTTTGTGCCGAAGAGGCGCACCATTCCCAAAAAGCCCGAATCTAAAGGCTCAGGTATGTGTCCTGGCGGTATTTACATTGGTTTGAATTAAGTTTATGGTTTATGGTAGTGCCTTGAGAGCCATAGAAAGCTCCACAACACAAGTTTGTTTTCGTCCGTTCATGAAACATGATAAAATTTCCTAATACATTTTATAATTATTATATTTCTCCTTCCTATTGAGTTTCAATGGGCACCTTCAGCTAGTATTGAATATATGTTAATTTATCGTGGGGAAGACTCTTCTTGGAAATATGCGGCCGAGCGAAGAGAAAGCTAGGATTTATAAAAAGAGTATTTGGGAAATGTGATGAGAAGACAAAAGAGCGATGCTACTTTTCTCTAGTTAGGCCCCACCTTGAGTATGCAGCCAGTGTATGGGATCCGAATGAATTAGGTTTGATCACAGAGCCAGACAGTGTGCAGCGTAGAGCAGCTAGGTTCGTTAAAAGGTGTTACGATAGGTTGAGTAGTGTTTCAGAATTAATAGAAGAATTAGGGTGGGAATCATCATTATCAGAGCGTAGGTTAAAGTACAGATTAAATCTATTAGAGAAATTTCAATCGGATAGCTTTACTGAAAATGTTAGGCACTTATTAAAAAAAACAGCGTATTATGCTAGATTCGAACAGATAAATAACATTAGAGAGATAGATTGTCGTACTAATAGATTCAAAATGGCGTTTTTACCCCATTACAATAAGAGAACAGAATAGAAAGCACAGCAAAGATAAACTATTTTAGAGTAGTCTGTAGTGCATGATGCATGTATTAACAACCAATCCCTTAAATACTATAGTTGCTAACCATCTCGACGCATGAGATTTTACAGTTACTATTCGCATGACAATAGTGTATGCTTCGCAGTGGCGTGCGGTACGATGAAGCAAATGCAGCACTGCTTCAGTATAAAATTCCGTTTGTATAATTTATTCATTATTTGTTTAAAAGCTACTAAATTAACAGTATAAAGGCATAATAAGCTCCCTTAAATAGTACGGATGTTCATTATACCCCTTAAAGCAAGGGCAGCCGGCAGACGGTTATGACTGCTATCCCGGTGAAGCTGTGCGCTCATAGCTTGGGTAGACAGCATGCGCACGCAGACAATTCCAGGGCAGCGGAAAGTGGGGAGCGGGAGGGGTTGCTAGCGTAACAAAGGGCAGAGGAAGCTAGCTTCGGTTGACGGCGGAGACATACGAATGTAGCCGAGTGCAGCCGATATCTACTGTGTTCACCGCACCCGGCGAAGTTGGCGGCGTTTACGAAAGCGGAATTTACGGTAAATCATCCTAGCGGTGTGCTAACGAATTTCCGACGTCGATATAACATGCTATCGAGTTACAGAAAGCCCCTGCTGGTCCTGATATCACAAGGGGAGTGTCCGAGTTTCGGGTCTAGGATGTTGACGAAATTTGCCAGGCAGGTAGTCCTTGATTAGTTATTTACGAATCACCCCACATATAGGGTTATATATGCAGTAACTTCGTCAAAAAACTAGTTTGAAATATTTTTTTGCTAATATATAGCTAATAATTAACTACGTTTAATTAGTACAGTTTGGCTTATGTTAGTGGTAAAGTTCTGGCTTCACAATGACAGTGTCCCTGGTTCGACACACTCCGCCACCAATTTTTTTTTGTCATCGCAGTTTCGTTGTACGACTCTCCCTGGTTTTACATATTTTTAATCCGTTTACCCGGGATGCATTTTTACTATTTTATGTACTTCTTACGTAATTAGTACGTAAAATAGTTAATTACGTTATTTACCCAAATCACGTCATTAGTACGTGGCGGAAATACGTCCGCACGCCTTGTCGTTTTTTGTGTACAAAATTAACGGAAGAGCATGAAGTGTGATCGTGATTTTTAATTTCCGTATCTTTGGCCACGCAGTCCCGACGCACGTACAACATTTGCTCTAATTTGCCAGGTGCCGTTATTTTCCAGCGCTGTGCTTTTTTGGAAAAACTAATCGCAAGAGAAAAAAGAACTTAAGCTCTGCAATCATATAATTGTAAGTATCTACCGAAATGTTCGGGTGATTCTAACATGCTCCTGAAAATGTGCAATACATTAATTCTTCAAAATTGTTTGTACCGCTGGTATTTTATCAGTTTCCAAGCGACGTCCCTGGTTCGAAACTCTCTCCCACCCGAACATTTCGTCCGATCACCCGAACATTTCGGTCAATTCCCAAATCAATTTATTGGTTGCGTTGATATGCACAATTCCAGTGACTACGGCATCTGCAGTAGAAAGCTCCTTTTCAGCACTAAAAAGAATAAAAACGTATTCAAGGAATACCACTGGACAAAAGAGACTTTCTCACCTGGTTATAATATCTATTGAGTGTGAACTGTTGGCAGAAGAGAGAATGAAGGAAAGTTTTTTTTGAAGTTGTTAACGAATGTACCACTAAGGATAGAAGAATGGACTTCCAGTTTCGATAGGACTACTCTCATATAGTGGCATCTATCCGTCAGTTTTGTATTTAATTTTTTGTGTGATTATGGTTTTGCTAAGGGGTAGGTCTACTTTTTAGAGCTACTCTTGTCAGATATAGTCCTGAGATATTTAATTGTTCAATACAGATTTTTAAACACAAATGTCTCCCATTAATTTTCCGTTTTTATCATAGAGTGTAACAAAGAAAAAATGTCTATACATACAGGCTATTATGTGAGTATGTAAGCAAGCCTACTGCCTGTTTTACAGAATACATAGTAGCAACTGTTGTTTTTATCAATATAAAAATAATATGAAGGCTTAGGTGGAACTAAATTAACCTTGTTGCCTCAATATTTCATATAGCAACACGTTTGTTATATTCTTGTAATTTGATACGCATATGTGTGTGAGAAGGCGTTTCAGTGGTTTTTAACGTTATTACTTAGTTGTTTTGTCCAATTTCACAAAGTTTTAATAAATTGGAGTGATTTTCTTTTATTATTGCTACAAATGAACTTGATTGTATTTGCAGTTAGTTTTGTGTCATAAAACAAATTCAGAGACTTTAAAAATCAACACTTCTCTCATTGACTCATAAATTCTTTATATGCACAACTCAGATGCTAATATTTCAAATAATATTCCAAGTGACATGACGATTTGGCGTAAAAATACATTGAACTAAAATTACAAACAGTTTTCGGGGAGTGGTTGGCCCCCCTCCCAGTATATATCTACTGCTTCACTGAATATTTGATCCACCGCACGCCACTGATGCTTCGTTATCTTCACCCCCTGCCACACACTCTCGCGGTGGCTTGCAGGCTATCGGGTAGATGTAGATGTATGTTGTTACCACAACAACCATTCTTATACTCTCCAAAGGCGCAGAGAATGGGGGCGTTTACTCGGAACCGAAATCGCAATTTTTTGCACGAAATCGTTAGATGGAAACGAAAAAAGAATTTTAGTGAAAAAATTAATCTTCTAACCATTCACTCATAAATCAAAAAATTAAAATCAGCAAAAGGTGACGCCCACCGAAAAAGCTGCTGTGATAACATTGACGTCATTTTCCTCCCGTCCTTGACTGCTTTTAGGGGAAGGGAGTGCTGAGTGGAGGGGGGTTCTCGCAAGGAGTCTGCTCGCACAGATTCTGTCGCAATCACTCCTATTGGCGATAAGACAAAGTAGCTTCGGGGGCTCAGTTGTGATTGGACGAAGTCGATATACGTCAGAGGTTGCACAGTGCCGCAGAATCCCCGAAATGCGGTCGTGGCAAGTAAAAATAAAATTACTATTCAGGAAATTTTGAGCATTGGGTTGTCCAAAGGGATACCTGACTATCCTCGAGTGGCAGTCAGTTGAGTGATAAGCGAGCACCAGTTGGATATAATCATTTTGAAAGTGAGCACTTTACAGGTGGAAAGTCCGTGGACTGAGGTCAATAGAGTGCAACGGATACTTCAAAATCATGTGGAAGTCGTATTTTTCGATCTAATTCTATTTTGATAATTGAAATCACCAGGATATAGCAAGTCGAATTCAATAAATAATATATTAGTAAGCATAATGTAAGGAAGTTATTTTAATTTGCGCAAGTAATAGCTATCGAAAATATGAAAATTTCATGAAAAGAATCTTTATCAAAGATCAAAACTTAAAATATTCCTGTAGATTCATGCGTTGAAACATAGTGCAACGTGTTTGCTATGATCTTAACTATCGAATTTAATAAAAATTAGATGCATATATCTGCCATAACAATTGTTATTAATAATAAATGAATGCAACTCATGCGTGCAAGCGCTAAAACGGTTGGTTCAACAAAATATATCATCTAATTTTCGGATTTATACACTAAAATAATAATAAACAGCTTCAGCGATGAAGCACTATAACATTCTCAGTATCAATAAAAATTATGTAAAATGTCGATGTGTCTTATGCATTACGTATAAATGTTATAGTTTGACAGGTGTAGAGCGCAACGGGTTCACTTCCTATTCTGGACTCTGAGCATCATTTAATGCTTTTACTTAGTTTGAACGATTTTTAAGCATAAAATGGTACTTTGAGTACCTACCTAACAATTGTTGTTGTTTATTTGTGTTGTTAAATTGTTGTTGTTTATTTGTGCCTAATTGGATTTTCAAGGCTGGAATTTTTACATTAATTAAAGGAAACTGGAATGATACGACTGACAATTTATGTCCCACTATTGAAGAAGCCATGAGTAAAAAGCATAATTATTGCTATAGAATGGCGGAAGGATGCTGGATAGCCATCAAAAAATATTTTAAAGCATTAAATAGCATTAAAAGCAGTAAATAATGCTCTGAGTCCAGAATAGGAAGTGAACCCGTTGCGCTCTACACCTGTCAAACTATAACATTTATACGTAATGCATAAGACACATCGACATTTTACATAATTTTTATTGATACTGAGAATGTTATAGTGCTTCATCGCTGAAGCTGTTTATTATTATTTTAGTGTATAAATCCGAAAATTAGATGATATATTTTGTTGAACCAACCGTTTTAGCGCTTGCACGCATGAGTTGCATTCATTTATTATTAATAACAATTGTTATGGCAGATATATGCATCTAATTTTTATTAAATTCGATAGTTAAGATCATAGCAAACACGTTGCACTATGTTTCAACGCATGAATCTACAGGAATATTTTAAGTTTTGATCTTTGATAAAGATTCTTTTCATGAAATTTTCATATTTTCGATAGCTATTACTTGCGCAAATTAAAATAACTTCCTTACATTATGCTTACTAATATATTATTTATTGAATTCGACTTGCTATATCCTGGTGATTTCAATTATCAAAATAGAATTAGATCGAAAAATACGACTTCCACATGATTTTGAAGTATCCGTTGCACTCTATTGACCTCAGTCCACGGACTTTCCACCTGTAAAGTGCTCACTTTCAAAATGATTATATCCAACTGGTGCTCGCTTATCACTCAACTGACTGCCACTCGAGGATAGTCAGGTATCCCTTTGGACAACCCAATGCTCAAAATTTCCTGAATAGTAATTTTATTTTAACTTGCCACGACCGCATTTCGGGGATTCTGCGACACTGTGCGCCCACTTTTCCGAAAGGGTTAATAACATCAGTTTTTCGCCGCTTATAACTCGGGAAATAATAATTGACGGTTCCAAAAACGAAAAAATACGCGTATTTTTATTTTTCAAACTCTATCATATTCGGAAATAAAAAATATGGTAAACGACCCCATTATATGGGATGGTTTTAAACATGGCGTCGCAGAAGGTTGCGCTATATGCTAACTTTACTGACGGCAGCATTAGATGACTAAATTCGGTGAGGAAAATGATATATAAGAATTTACAGACTACAAGATGGCTTCCTCTCTAAGAAAGGAGCATTTAGAGAGCTGATTGGTGAATACGGACACGGCTAATGGACCCAAGAAACAGAAGACAGGAAAAGTTTCGATTCATCGGAAAATCGATGTCTTCTATCGATGAATATTGAGTGACTGGTAAGTATTTTTGCAAACATCGACTTCTCGATGTTTTCTTTTCGACGTGGCATCCCATTTGCAACTTCTTCAATCGTAGCTGAAGTTAGCCTCTCGAGCAAAGAAGTGAACGGTTGATTGCGCAGCAACATCTGCCAATCTCCGAGGCGCTCTGCCCGTTTGGAGTCAGCGCTTCTGCGGAATCCAATTCGTTTCGTCTGCCGTGGTCGACGGAATGTGAGGAGGATTCGCCGCCATTGTGTTTTTGCTGCATTCCGAGTGATTGTTGTGTCGTCAGCCATTGTTGAAGTGAAATCAGTACTTCTCAGATGATTGTTGAACGCATTGCCGATAGCATCATGGCGAGAGCGGCAGCTTGTGAACTCTCCGAATGCGAAAAGATTTAAATCTCTTTCTTCACGACTGCGCTCTCCTTCATAACCTGCAGCCTGCAACCACGAATGTGACGCTGTTGCCGAGAGAGGCGCTGGTGCATGCGAGAGAGCAAGGCCATGGATAGAATGCCATGGATCTATCCATGGTCTTGCGAGAGAGCGCACATGGCAGTGGGTGCCTTTCTGACGTGTGATTTGTTGGCTGACCAGATGGTGGAATGGAACTTCCGGTGAAATGTTCGTGGAACTACCGACAGTCGTTCAGAAAGCGAATCCGAGTGTTTAGGTTCCGCGGACGGACAAGACGAAAGAGAGGCGCTCGACTTGAGTCTGAGACAGGATTTATGATAAGTGTAAGCACAAGGAAGTGAAAGTTTGGATGTTTCTGTAGGTTTACTGTATGAATTCTGGCTGTTCATTCGATGGAAATAGTTTGTATAGCGTGAGGTGTTACCCTGAGGTTCATCATTTGCAATAGCAGATGGTCGGCTCATGCTGCTGACTATGCTTGGATTTCTCGCAGACTGAACATAACTCGACAGCGATTGGTCCGTGCGTTAGAACACATTATGAGGCATGGGGTTACTTTTTCCGAAAGAGCTCGCTGGCAGAAGACATGGAAAGCGTTGAACCCCCGTCGAAACGGCTTAAGGCCAATGGTGACTGCCCCTGAAACGGTTTTTCTTCTCGCAGCTAGGCAAATAAAGTTATCGACATGAATCTTTCACCATCAACTTTTTTTGGCCAATGAAATTCTTTTTTGCTTTTTACATTTTGCAAAAAATTAAAAAACATGATAAAAAATTACCAAAATGGCAGAATGCGTTGTTATTTATAAAAATCGAAAAACTACGAAGTTTTTGAGTTTCTTCACTAATCAATTCCAATTTTCTAAATAATATTACGAGCAGGTAATAACTAGTAATTAGAATAATTAGAAGTCGCTAAAAACGCGCTGCTAGGAGCGTCACTTGCGGCGAAATCATGGAACCATTACGAAGCACCCAGGGAGCGATGAGGGAGGGGAGGGAGAGATGCCGCTGGCGGGGAAGATGCTGCTGGAGGCGTTTAAGGGGAGGGACGAACGAAAGACAAATCTTGCAGCCTTGTGTTTTGGCTGAGAAGAGGACAGCGCGCAGGGTGTCGCAAGGTTATGCGTCCCTCTTCGTTGCTCTCAGTCCGTCTCGACTTTTCGTATCGAGAGCTATTTCCAATTGCCTAATATTTGCGTAAATCTTTCAAGAAATTTTTCTACATTCAGTGAGTCAAGAAATAATTTACAATTAATTTCTTCGATTTAAATTATCTCTGAAAAAAAGATTATCATGGAAACTGCCAGAAAGGGCCATCCTCGAAGTAAGAAAGACGTGGTCTATTCTCATCTGCAAAACGAAAGAAAAGGTCTGCCGGGAGTCTCAGAAAATGGCAAGCGAAGTAATTATTTGGTTGAGGACGACTACAATGAACCAATTCTTCAGATTTTGTACGTTTTTTTGTTTTCATTAAACCGATTCTCAGAAAAATACGTGTTTCTGCTAATGACCTAGCCTCACCGGAACAGATTTAAGTATAATTGTTGTCCATGGCTGATTTGACTGTTTCACCACAGTATGTTTAGACAGTGGTTTCATCAGTTTCATCTTAACATACGAATGCGAAAATGTAGCCATCACTTTTCTAAAAGTCATTTAATTGTTAGCGATATTATTTTACATTGCAAGAGACGCAATGTTTGTTCCAATTAAATCCGATGAGTAAACCGTGGTACTTTCTGAGAGAGTTATCTTCAGCCTGGAATTGCCACGTCCTATATTCCTGCATTATTTTTGTTTTTTTTTGTAATTACTAATTATATAATTAGTAAAACCCCCGGTAATCATAACAAAATGTAAATTGAATTTTAAATCTAATAACACTAAAAAAAAGTGATGGCAAACTATTTTATGAAGCAAAATCTGCGGCAAAATATATTTAGGCCTTCTCAAAGCATAAAATAAAGTTCTTTTTAATTTTGTTTACAAGAACTGCATAGCTTTTTTCTTTTTTGTTATGAAATTTTGCCGTGTTCTAAATCTCCCTTATTTTTGGTCAAGAATATGGAAATCTCCCTTATTTTCTTCAAATATAGTTGTTGGTCACCCTAAGTGGATCTACACGTGGCATGGAAGCTGACATGTCTGTTCAGGCATTTCGATAGAGCGAGGAGATGCAATTACTTTTCTTTCAATACCATTTCCTCGTAGGCAGTGGTGATTCGAGTGCTTTTGAAAAGGTGCGTGAATCCGTTCCATGTGGGAAACTGGTTAAGAAAAGTGATTGTTCTAGTCACGAGGTTACATGTTATACAAAATCCATCTTCAAAATTCTGGATGAACACCCTGAATTGAAACTAGTTCTAACAAAAGAAAGTAAAAGAAAAATATGGCTGCAACTCACTAGTTGAGGATCTAAAAAACGGGCCGCTTCGCGTATTCAACAGCACTCGAATTGCAAAGTATATAACTGCAATGATCAGGAGGGGAGGGAAAACATTTTCAACGACAAGGAGATGGGTGCCCTGGAAAGAGTCAACGAATTATTAAAACCCTAGGTATGGAAATCAATTATGCTAGCCATGATTGACACTAGTAATCTGGCGGAGAATTTTGTCGTTAGTGGCTAAGTTTATGGGAGGCAAGCAAGTGAACCGCGGAAAAAGTAGTTTGTATGCTCATCGTGTGCAGGGTGCAGGGGCTTGATTTTCAGCTGGGACCAGGGTGGAATTATTCTGCGTAGAAAATGATATGTGGAAGAAGCCCTTTCAAAAGTATACACAGACTTGGCGAGCGAAGGCCTAAACGCTAACAGTCAACTAGGAGGTGTCTTGCAAAAAAGCCTAAGAGGAAAGTTAGGGAAATTTATGAGGCAAAAGAAACTAAGGATTATGGAGAGTTCTGTCAGAAATTGGACATGGACCAATAGGAAATGGATGTAGAAATCGAAGAGCTGATAAAGAAATTGACGGTTGAGGGGTCAATAGAAGCTCTAGAGAGAGAGAGAGAGAGAGAGAGACGCGGGTCCAAACCGAATGTGAGCAATGGTTTGATGAAAGACAGAATAGATTGACGTAATCAAATTTTGGTGTTATTTGTAGGAGAAGGGAAAATCACTTGTGAAAAGACAAAGAAAAGAAAAGTTTTATGCCCAGTCATCTGAAAATGATACAATGAGATACGGTAGCCTAAATGAATTTATGCGATTAAGAAATATGAGGAGTTAACGGGTAGCAGAGTTTCCATGTGGCCTTTTTGTTGATCCCGGACACTGTTTCCTAGCAGCCTCACCTGATGGAAAAACAATTGATGCAGCATCATTGAAGTAAAATGTCCAATATCATCGGAACATATGACATTAAAACAGGCAGCTGAGGAAATAAAGTGTTTTTGCTTGGATGAGGATCTTAAACTCAAGAAAACCAATGGTTTTAAACCATAATTATTACTACGAAATTCAGGGACAATTACATGTTTCCCGATATTCCTTTTGTAATTTTATGGTGTGGACTCCTATGGACTGCAAAATCCAAATAATCTTCCGGAATGGTGAATTCTGGAAGAATCGCATGGAGAACAAATTTCTTTAATTGTATAATAAAGCTTTGCTTCCCGAAATAATTGACCCCCGACTTTTCCGATCTATGGAAATAAGAGAACCGGAAATAAAAGTTTGAATAGTGTTAAAGTACATTTATTATTGCCATCTATAAAATGTTTAAACTTTCAATTACATGATACAACCGGCAATGTTGGCTCAAGAATAGGAAATTCATGTTAATGCACCGAATTACTCCTAAGTCATTAGCAGCCATCAATCCGAAAATTGGTACCTATGCTGTAGCTCTACAATCTGCACTCTTCTCAACGAACCTCTTTACTCCCTCATCTTTCTTACCTTAGCGTATCCATTTATTTGCTCACGATGATCTATCCTTGGCCTTCCGTGGTAATTCTATCCGTCTACTATTCCTTCAATGATTGTCATTAGGAGGCTGTTATGCCTCATAGTAGGAGGCATAACAGCCTCCTGATGACAATCATTGAAGGAATAGTAGACGGATAGAATTACCACGGAAGGCCAAGGATAGATCATTTTTTTTTGACCTCAGATTGTAATTGTTTTAAGTATTGACCACTATTTCTTTTATATATTTATTTTGACGAGGGGTTAGATGGCAGAAGGGACAGTTTTGTCTCAATATCGCCCCAATAAAGACCTTTTATTATTATTATTATTATAGTATCTCCGATGAGATTATCTCCTAATGCAAATCATCTACAGAAAACGTCTTTCCCCAACTCTTCGTACAACTTCTTTATTCGTATTTCAGTCTGTACGTTTGATCTTCATTAATCTTCTACAACACCACTCATTTCCATCGCTTCCAATGTTCTCTATTCTGCTGCTGTTACTGGCCAAGCTTTTATGTGAAAACATCCAGGTTTTACTCCTGACAGTAATTAGTTGTGAAAGTTTTTTATTGAATTTTGCTACGAGTAGAACATATGCCCCGCAGCCCCTTCTGAGCAGGTCAAGGGGTTTCTGCAAGCATCGAATGCAGGGCGTAATATTCCATCGGGTCCAATTATTCTGGCCGGAATATGATCCGCGTGAGAACTTTGCTCCTATCACTCTACTCTCTACTACCCGTTTTACTATTCTGCATGTCACTCGAGTTCTGTTACAGCCGATTTGATATCAAGGAATGCCCACCTGAAGCCTTTTTTACTCTGTTCATTAGTATTTTATTCCAATTTTGCCTAGAATAAGCTGCGCTCTTTTACAGAGGGAACAAAACACGGACTCCTTTTTGAAATCCGTCCTGAAGTAACTTAACGTATGACACTTCAGTATAGAAGATAGAAGCTAGTATTTAGCACACATTAGTATGTTATAACATACCATTCAGGCTCGCCACCTGAAAAGTGATTCAGACATCTTTCGTGCCGTCATCTTCGTAGGACGGAGCGAAAAGAAAATTAAAGCGGATTAAGTGGACATTGGGGGAGGGAAGATATTTGGAAATCAGGATATGACAAAGCATGTCACTGGGGCGAGTAGGTAATAGGTGGCGAGAGGATGTTGAAGATAGCTCTTGAGGGTGGAATGCTTGGAAAAAGGAGAAGAGGGTTGTGAAGCATGTCAGATGAGGGGTGTTGGAAAGTGGTGCGGATGCAAAAAAAAATACGCCGAGATGAGGGGTTGACAGTGAATGGAGATGCTTTGTGAAATCCTACCTTTAGTCTGTTAAAAAACTATGATAAATGTTTTCATAGCAATGTTGATGTGTGATGCACTGCTGGAAAGAAAATTCCTAATTTCTCTCCTGCCGACCTCTTGAACTCGTCTTATTTCCTACCTTACCAGGTGCTGTAGAATATTTTTCATTTAGTAAGAGCGATGTGGATTGTTTTCGAGGCTACCCAGTGGCTTCTGATGAACATCCTTGGGATTCGAGGCTTTCGCCGCATTGCTCTATTTTTAGGACTATCTTTTCGCCAGTCATCATGCAGTCTTCTTCCGATACAAATAGTGAAAAATAGATTGCAGAAAACGATGAATAAAGAATAATGACCAATGCTTGCGACGGCTTCCCAGTTCCCACAGAAAAGGAAAAGGGTGGGTGGGTTGCCGGTTCACGCCAGAGGCAGCCGAGGCGAGATATTGTGGCTAGACGCAGTCCGAGCGAGACATTGTAAAACTGCTGCGATGTTGCAATGTTAGGAGTGGGGCAAGGGTATGGGCGATGTAGGGGAGGGTGCAGCCGGTGTCCGAGGGGAGACCAAGGCCATATTTGGGAATCGTCAGGTCACTTAGTTAGTGTCATGGAGCGCTGACAGTCATCGACTGTGGTTCCATCTTGGCAGGGGAGATTCACACCATAGGCCACTCACCATTCGCCTTAACCCTTCCACGTTGTTCTTTAACGTGGTGGATGACCGCTGTTGCATTCTCATTCCGAGGGCCTCGAACTCCATTGACTGCACCCCACGGAACCCGAAGGTTCTTCTTCTCGCTCCTTGGATTCCTCCGAAAGAGATTTTCCGTCCAACGACCCATGCAATCAAAACAAGTACCTAGCAATTGAAACAAGTGCTATCACGAGTAGAAATGGGAAGAGTGCCCAGACTATTAAATAGCGTAGTTTTGAACAGTACCTATACAAATACTAATCCTTTTTTATGCATGATATGTAGTGCATGTTTGGTGAGAGTTCACCCCCTGCCACACACCTTTATAGTGGCATGCAGGGTATTATGTAGATGTATCTACATCCACGTAATACCCTGCAAGACACCATAAAGCTGTGTGGCAGGGGGTGAATTCTCACCAAACATGCACTGCATATCATGCATAAAATCGGATTGGTATTAATATATTAGTCTAAACTTCACTATTTAAAAAACATAAAAATATCAAATCAAACATGCAAAAACATTCTGTTAGTAGGGTTAGCTTTAAGTCCTTATACCAACATGCAACTACTTATGCTATGGATTGCTACACTCGTACTAAATACATTTACCGTTATTCGTATCCGTAAGAGTACGAAGAAAAAATGGCATTTTGAATCTGTCAGTTCGGCAATCTATTTCTCTAATTTTTGTGATTATGGTCCAGTCTACCATAGTAAGTTGGGGTTCGCAAAATATTTTTAACGTCATCACTGAAATTATGGTCTTGGAATTTATTTAGGAGATTTAAGTCTAAATTTCAACCTGCGATCTGACAATGATTCCCAATTTAATTCATTTAATAGACTGGTTACGCTAATATAATTATCGTATCGTCCCTTTACAAATCTTGCCGATCTTCGCTGCACATGTTCAAGTTCGTTATTTAGACCGATTTCGTAGGGATCCCATACACTGGCAGCATATTCCAAATGAGGTCTAACTCGGGAAAAGTAGCTATTATTTCTCGTACGTGATCGTCACATTTACCCAGTACTCTTCTGACGAATCCCAGTCCACGATTCGCTGGACCTATTACTTCACGTGTTTACCCCAGGAAAGAGGTCATGCGTCAGTCGAGTGTGTCATTATGTCATCATGTGGCGGATTCGAACCGAATGCTTTGCTTATATGAGCGAGGGACAGATGGCGTTGGTTGTTTTGGTCGTTGAAATCCGATTATGAAATGAACGTGCTTAAATTCATTTGCGGGGGAACTTCATTCGGCTGAACGATCCCAGTTCTTTGTGAATGGTGCTCCAGTATTGGCATACGATGAATTGAGCGCAAAAGAGAGCTTCTCTCCAAACGCGAGGTCGGGCCAAGAGCCAATCACACTGGCTTCTTTCATTCAATCCATGGAGTGGGAGGTGGGGGCAAGGAGGGGGAAGGAGTGGGCTGTTGCTCTGTCAGTAGTTCTGGCATCGACGAGCTGAATTTTCTTCCCTGCAGCATTGGACCAGACTGAGGAACATTGCCTGTGCAACCCATTCTACTTTATTCAATTTTTCGTTTTCACAGGATATAGATTTTCTTTATAAATATAAACTGACAAATCGCATAATCGACAGTTGAACAGCATTTTCTCTCGTATAATCGCGTTGGTTATAGGTAGAATAGGTTTTAGTGACTAACGTACAATTTTATAACTCCTTTTAATGTCCTTTTTTTCATAATTGTTGGTAAATTATCATCCCATCACATGTAAACCCCTATGGTATCAGTGTAAGATTTTTCATAGAACTCAATTAATTTGTAATTAATTGAGTTCTTTGAAAATTATGAAAAAAATATTATTTTCAGCGTCAATGCTTTACATGACATTGTGGCTTGTATTGGCTAAACAGTTAACCTACATGAGACCAACAATTCCGAGGTTATGGCCAGGAAATCACTCTCCTCACTTGATCTACCCTTGATGGATAGGCATTGCGTTTCTCCCAAATCTTTTTTTGCCAGGTACATGTGAAGTACAGCCATACACATGCTGCATGTCTGAATTATGTAATCGTGTTATCTTTTGAACAAGCAGAAAATCGATGTTGGTAAGTGCTAACACATTTTATTGTTTAAAGTATACCTAAATGCGAAACCGTCGCCAATGACTTCTCGCCACCGCATAGACAATTGAAGGCCGATAACAAAACGGCCTGCGTGAAAGGAGCGTGCTGCTCAGGGATGTGATCGAGCGATGTTTTGTGTTTTGGAGACGCTGGGCTGACGAGGACATTCTTCTCTCTTCAGGTGCAGAGGGCGAGTGCAGCCGCCCCGGGGACCCCCTGCCCCGGGCCGTCGCCCCTCCGCTCCTCTTCCTCGCCCCGCCCCGGGCGGACTCGATCGCCTACGCCTTCCACCCGCCAGTGACGTCATACCGGCCAGCGCCGCGTGAGTGACCGCGGCAAACTGATTAATTAATCATTAAAAGAGAGCCGCAGAAAAAAGAATCCCATTTGTGTGAAGGAGAGCTTGAAGCTCATCTGATCGGCCATCCGAAACTACTTAATCTATGTTCAGAAGCTCTGGTGATTAATTGCAAATTTATAGATGAATGCTTAGCTCTGAAACTGTGGCTAAAGATTTTCCGTTCTGACATGAGGTGTAAATATATCATTTCTTGTGTCGGCCCTGATGATTTACATGGGCGACATCGCTGACCAATTTCTCAGTAACTTGAGATTATCTCACGACGGTGATGTCCATCGTGAGATATATCAAAAGACAGACTGGGAATCACTCAAATCTATCTTCTTAATTCTGCCATTGTCAAGGCTGGGGGCTGGACCTCAATCTTAAAAGAGCCACGCTTAAGGGAGTACAAGTGATGGCAATCTCGATGGTGTAATGTTGGAGACGTAAGTGAAGTTAAATGTGTGGGCATCCCTCTCTCTCTCTCTCTGATTCACAATGTTAGCGGCACTGCGCGGAGGTGATGACTGCGATCGCATTGTTCCGAGTGATGACGAGTGATAGGGAAGTGCTATTCCGCAAGGCACGAGTGCACATTTAGGGTGCAATCAATAAAGATTTGATACGGGATCTGAAGAGGTTGCAAGGGAAGGGTTTTCTGAAGAAACTCATGTGGAAGTACAGAAGGCGTCACTCTGCTGCTTTAAGGAGGTCCCACCGTTACTCATTAATTCAAAATCCCATAAAAGAGCTATGTTATTTAATGAATAAATACCGACTCGGAAAAACACCTTATTGGAAAATCATCTATAGGGTGATAACGCACACACAATAATTCTATGAGTATACTATTGTATAGCACGTTGTAGCTGCATTCTATTTTTTTACAAGCTCTTTTAACTCATTTTGACTCTGGACCTTGACTGACGTGTTGTTGCCACGTTTAATTTATAAAGTGAGAATACATGCTCAATCCCGCTAATACGTATTCTAAAATAGGTTAAATATTTTCTTGCTTAGTTTTGAACTATCCCCTTGCAAATACAATTCTTTGTTTTGAATTTTATCAGGTAACGTTGATATTTTTGAATACAGTTTGGCAATAATGACGCTGCTACCACTTGGAAGCATTGGTATTAATTACAACACGTAAAAAACCAATGAAATATATAAATTACATAAAAAATATAAGAAGCTATATTCCTAAATTCAGTTAGTATATAGGCTAGTAAGCACGTTCCGTCACAAGTACCGTTGCCAATCATAACAACCTACTGTAGCGCCACTTTCATATAACTAAGGCTTTTCTGCTTTTTCTGAGCAAACATTTATTAATATCAATTAAAAAAGTGTGGTAAGGCGAGCACTTTTTCACAACGCTAAATTCTACATAAAATTGCGCATCTTATATTAGTTTTTCATCAACACGACATTTCTCTTTACATTATTAATCTGCAAATTTTACTACAAGAGCCATGCTGTGTCGTATAACCACGCATAAAATAGCTGAATTTCAACGTCCTTGTTCTTCAAATATATTGTGGAAAGGCCTCATCATTTTATTGCCAATCGATAGAAGGGCCAAAAAATTGTGTGTCCTGAAATTTTCACAAAAATGACATCTGCTTCATAATTCGGTGGAGCCACCTTAACACGGCCGTTGTGCACACGGTGCAATTTCCTGCACAAGAACTTGTTCAATGCCCAAATTGTATCGTGTACGAGGTGTTCGTGCAATTTGTTGTACAAGAAATCAGATTATGCTCTATATTATTGGATGAAACCGTCAAAGATCCACTCCGTAGCTTCTGCGCATGACATTTGACGGTAGTGATGCGATCTTTTAGATTTTGTAAGGTTGTGTTCTGTATTAGATGAGTAAAAAAACTTAAGCACTTTTCCGCAATGTATTTAAAATTATAAAATTGCACAACACGTGTTTCGGCTTACTGAGCCATCATCAGGTGTACACTCATAAACTTCCGTAACAGCAGCGCAATATATATGAAACGGGAAGGGGATGGAGACAGGGGAAAGTGGATAGAGGGGGAGGGGGGGGGGGGATGGCTAGATGGAATACGGTAGTTATATTGGACAGATCGGACTACGTAAAGAAGTGCGATGATTTCATTAATAGTGACGCCTTTGTGATACTTCCCAAGGATCCAACGAAGAGTTACCAAAAAACCGTCAAGACAGGAGTGTCCTTGTGCTCCGGACTTTTCAGTGAGAGAGACAAGATTAGACTCCACTCCATGAATTCCCCCTCGACTGTTCGGACTGCCAAAGTTACATAAAGTGACCATTAGACCGGCAGTCTCAAATATTGGAGCCCCGACCCATAAACTGGCCTCAACGACGTCCTCCGCTCTTGCACGAAGTTTTCATCCAAGTATTCCATCCCAAATTCCGATAAATAAGTGGAACAGTTAAATAACCTAGAGGTGCCTGCGAACTCAAAATGAGTCTCTTTCGATGTGGCAATCCTATTTCCCTCTGTCCCAGTTAATTAAACCTTACACTTAACTAAATGCTTGCTACAGGATTCCGGGTCAAATCCAATCATAATAGAGGAAATAATATCGCTTTTAGAAATGTGTACGAACCAAAATTACATCCTTTTCAACAGCAGATACTACAAACAAGTGGAGGGTCTAGCCATGGGATCCCCTCTCTCCCCACTGTTGTCCGAAATTTTCATGAACAATTTCGAAAACAATTTCTTCAAATCTGCAAATCCACTCTTAAATAATGTGTTTTACTGGTATAGGTACGTGGATGATATTCTGTGCTGCTGGACAGGGAGCTATCGTCAACTAGATTGTTTCCTGAGAGTGCTAAACTCCGAACACCCTCGAATTAACATGACTATGGAAAAAGAGACAGAGGGACATTTAAGCTAGCTGGATCTAGACATTTCAATAGTGGACAAGAAGCATTATTTTGGTGTATTTAGAAAACCCTCCTTCTGCGACCTAGTAATCCCAGCAGACTCTTGCCATCCCATGTCACACAAGCTTGCGGCATTCCAAACGATGATCCATAGGTTAGTGAGCCTACCCCTCGCCAACACAGAATACAGCAAAGAGCTGGATATCATATGCCACATTGCAACGTCTAATGGGCAAAAAAAGAGATATTATAAGCAACCTCCTGCGTAAAAAGCTCACATAAAAATAGCCATTTTGGAAATAACCGCTATCCCAGCTGTTGAACCGGATAAGAGAACTTGGTGTAGGCTACCATTTGTTGGTAATCTCTCCTACAAACTTAAGAGAATATTCCCAAAGGACAAATTTAAAGTTTGTGTTTTTACAATCCGTGTACCTTATCGAACATTTTGTGCAAAATCAAGGACACCATTGACCCACAATTCCATTCAGGCGTCTACAAAGTCAAGTGCCTCAGCTGTGATAAATATTACATTAGACAAACGGGCAGGGATTTTACCACCTGACTTCAAGAGCATCGAAGGTGTGTGCATAAGGGAGACGAATCGTCACTGCTGGCCAAACACCTCCTGGAGACATCGCACCACTGCCTCTTTGAACCGGAAATTCTGCATATTGAAAGAAAAGGCCCTAGATTGGACGCATGGGAACAGTGGGAAATTATACATAGTGACCTGTTGTTGAATGACCAACTTTTCCGGATCCATTCCCCATTGTTAGCTATTCCTTTTTCAAATAACCCACCACTTACCTAATACAGTCCCAAGGACAAACTCCTTAGAGTGCTTCATCCTATTCCTTTCTTTTCCTTAATTCTCTCCTCGCCACCTAGTCATTCCTTCCTCTTCCCCCCTCTATCCACATTCCCCTATCCCCATAATATATATTGCGCTGCTGTCACGGAAGTTCATAAGTGTACACCTGAACATGGCTCAGTAAGCAGAAACACGTGTTGTGTAATTTAACAATTTTAAATACATTGTGGAAAAGTGCTAAAGTTTTTTTACTCATCTAATATGTCTCACTTCCACGACGTGATGCCTGATACTGTGACAGTGTTGTGTTCTGTGTTTGCGATCACTTTTATTCCTATTAGCGTGGCAAAACTTCCATTTTTGTGGTGCAAATTCTTTGTTGCTACCATATTATGATATTCTTTGTTGCTTCCATATTGTGATATTCGTCGGTCGCGTCGGAAGTGTTCTATTCCTCAAAAGATGTGTTGGAAAAACTGACAAACATTAAACCTCAATGAAATTAGGGTGACTTTATTGATCCAAAAAGGAAATATTAGCAAAGAGTATAAACATGATGTTTGTAAAATAAATGATGGCTTTCGTGAGCCGATGAAGGAGTGCAAGTAACCAATCGTATAATTTCATTTCATTAATGCTGGGATTAATGGTTGCAAATCATTGTAACCCAGTAACTATGGCAGTATTTTCAAAATGCTATCGCCATCAGATAACGCAATTCAGCTGTTCGACAGAAAACGATATCTGCGCACAAACTGCATGGAAATCTTTGTTTGTGTACGACCCTCAACCAACTTCTTGTACAATTTCTTGGTCAAATCTCGCCGTTCAATTTATGGTACAAATAAGGATAATCAATCTATCTCTCTAATCTTATTTATCTGGTCGAATCTAGCATAATACGCTGGTGTTTTTAATATGTGCCTAACATCTTCACTATAGCTATCCGATTTAAATTTCTGTAAGAGATTTAATCTGAACTTTAACCTACGCTCTGATAATGATTCCCACCCTAATTCTTGTATTAATTCTGAAACAATACTCAACCTATCGCAACACCTTTTAACGAACCTAGCTCCTCAACGCTGCACTCTGTCTAGCTCTCTGATCAAACTATATTCATTAGGATCCCATACACTGGCTGCATACTCAAGGTGGGGCCTAACTAGTGAAAAGTAGCATCGCTCTTTTGTCTTCTCATCACATTTCCCAAGTATTCTTTTTATAAATCCTACCTTTCTCTTCGCTCGGCCGCATATTGCCCTTATGTGTCTACCCCACGATAAATCTTTAGTGATTGTTACACTTAAATATCTTACGGTTTAAACGTTTTCGATCTTCGTGTTATTAATTCTATAGGATCCCTCTATCGAATTATTCTTACTCCAAAAATTGATAGCTACACACTTTTTAAGGTTGAGTTCTAACTGCCATTTGTCGCAACACTCATGAATTGCAACTAAATTCTTGCTAAGCGATTTCCTGTCTTCTTCTTTTGAAATACACGTGTATACTGCCGCATCGTCTGCAAAAAGTCTAAGCTTAATATTAACTACGGTACAGAAATCATTTATGCATAAAATAAATAGAAGCGGACCTCACACACTACCCTGGGGAACTCCCGATGTGACTTTGATTATGTCCGACATGATACCATCTATGACAACCCTCTGCTCTCGCCCACTTAAGAATTCTTTTACCCAACAAACAACGTCTTTATTTATACCGAAACTCTCTAACTTCAAGATTAATTTATCAAGGAACTTTATCATCTACATCTACATAATACCCTGCAAGCCACCACAAGGGTGGTTGGCAGGGGGTGATTTCTCACCAAACATGCACTACATATCATGCATAAAAAAGGAATAGTATTAATATACTAGTCAGAACTACACTATTTAAAAAAGATAAAAATTGCAAAGCAAACATGCAAAAACATTCTGTTAGTAGGATTAGCTTTAAGTACTTATACCAACATGCAGCTACCAATGCTATTCATTGCTACTCTCCGATAGGACATATTTACCGTTATTCGTATCTCTAATTGTACGAGGGAAAAAAGACATTTTGAATCGGTCAGTTCGGCAATCAATTTCTCTAATTTTATGATTATGGTCCAGTCTGCCATAGTGAGTTGGTGTTCGTAATCTATCAGGATCTACCTTTCCGGAACCCATGTTGGCTGTTTATGAGCAATACCTGACTATCCAATTGCCCCATGATCGAACTGACTTCAATGTGCTCAAATACCTAACAAGAGATTGACATGAGTGAAATGGGTCTGCGGTTACTAGGTTCTTCCCTATCACCGCTTTTAAAAATAGGTGTAATGTGATCTACTTTCCAATCCTTGGGTACTGTGAGGCTCTTTAGTGTTTTGTTGGATATTATATCTAGATAAGGGGCTGTTTCAGAGGCTAATGCTTTATATACTCTGGAAGGAGAGTTGGGTCAGGGGTAAAGTGCTCGGTTCTCTATGTGAACGTTCACAATTCGACTCTATATCTAGACATTTTTTCACCCACCTTCCGGGGATCCAACTGTAATGTTGCCTGACCTCTTTCAGTGGTTGATGCAACCAATTGACATTTCCTGTAATGGTATTGAAAATTTATTTAAAGATATAAGACCCATCAAATCTCCTGGCCCTGATCAAATTCCCTCCCGCGTACATAGAGAGTTAGCCTCCGAAATTTCCCCCTACCTTGAAATAGTATTTAATAAATCCCTGACCGAAAATGTCGTACCGATAGGGAGCAGCCATCTACTTACAGACCTATATCCCTCACATCCATTTCATGCAAGGTCCTAGAACATATAATTGTCAGTTCAGTCATGGGACACCTAGGTAGCAGAATTTGTTGTCCATCTTTCAGCATGGCTTCCGGAAGAGCAGATCATGCGAAACTCAACTTGCTCTCTTTTCCCACGATATTTTAGTTTCTGGCGAAAATAATATTCCAGTGGATGCAGTTTTTCTAGATTTCAAGAAAGTTTTTGACAAGGTATCTCATAGCAAACTAATTTTGAAATTAAAAGCTTATGGGTTAGACAGTAATATTATATCGAGGATTAATGATTTTCTGCATGATCGGGTGCAAAGGGTTGTTTTGGACGGTGTTTCCTCACCGGCAATTGAAGTCACTTCGGGTGTCCCACAAGGTAGTGTGATAGGTCCACTGCTGTTCCTTCTGTACATTAATGATATCAGTAAGGTGATAAAAAGTAAGCTTCGTCTATTTGCCGATGACGCAGTTGTGTACAGGGAAATTCTAAGCCCAAACGATAAGCAATATTTAAATGATGACCTACAAGCAATCGAAAATTGGTGTGATGCATGGCAGTTAGAATTAAATTTAAAAAAATGTGTGGTAATGAATTTTTGGAAAAAGAATAGTTCTTCTCCTAGCAGTAACAAAATAAGTAATAATTAATTAACAAACGTGGAACCCATCTTGGAATACGACTGACACATGATCTTTCCTGGGGTAAACACATACTTGAAATAATGGGTCATGCTAAACGTACACTGGGATTCATCACATGGGTATTGGGTAAATAAGAGGATCATGAACGAGAAATCAGCTACTTTTCCCTTGTAAGACCTCATTTGGAATACGCTGCCAGTGTATGGGTTCCCTACGAAATCGGTCTAAATAACGAACTTGAACGTATGCAGCGAAGATCGGAAAGATTTTTAAAGGGACGGTATGATAGCCTTACTAGCGTAACCAGTGTATTAAATGAAATAAATTGGGAATCATTGTCAGATCGCAGGTTGAAATTTAGACTTAATCTCTTAAACAAATTCCAAGACAATATTTTTAGTGATGATGTTAAAAATATTTTGCGGACCCCAACTTACTATGGTAGACTGGACCATAATCACAAAATTAGAAATATCGATTGCCGAACTGACAGATTCAAAATGTCCTTTTTTTCCTCGTACTGTTAGGGATACGAATAACGGTAAATATATCTATTACGAGTGTAGCAATGGATAATATTATTAGCTGCATGTCGGTATAAGGACTTGAAGCTAACCCACCTAACAGCATGTTTTTGCATTCTTACTTTGCTATTTCTATCTTTTTTTAAATAGTGAAGTTTAGAACAGTATATAAATACTAATCCTCTTTATGTCTGATATGTAGTGCATGTTTGGTGAGGATTCACCCCCTGCCCTACATCTGTATGGTGTCTTGCAGGGTATTATGTAGATGTATATTGAAGCAGAGGCATTCTTAAGAATGAGAAGAGCTGTAAGCATTTTGCTGTGTACACACTTGACAGAAGTGCTCAATTGTGAACAACCATAACATGCAAATGACATTTATGACCCGCCAACCCAGCTTCAAAATTCAACTCCACCGAACGAAATTAGACAGAAAGGATCCTAAGGGCCTTATGAACAATAAAATTCCTGGAAAGGACTCAAGCAGTTGCAGAACTTCTGGAGTACGCCTGAGTCAAAGTAGTGGACTAGGTTGAGAGTAATTTCAATAGTAAATATATCCAGTACGAGTGTAGCAATGGATAACATTGGTAGCTGCATGTTGGGATAAGGACTTATAGCTAACCCAACTAACGGCATGTTTTTGCATGTATGTTTTGCTATTTTTATCTTTTTTTAAATAGCTTAGTTTTGAACAGTACCTATACAAGTACTGATCCTTTTTTTATGCATGGTACGTAGTGTATGTTTGGTGAGCAATCACCCCCTGCCACACACCTTTATGGTGGCTTGCAGGGTATTATGTAGATGTAGATGAAGGAATTTGAATGGGACCTGGTGGTTTGTTTTTACTAATGTTTTTAACTGCTGCTCTATTCCGCGACATGACATCTTCATTTTGGGTATTGGTTCACTGGAACTGTTCGTCGGTGGTTCGAATTTGTTTTTAGAAGATGAGTTGAATTTGAAAAAAGGTATTTGAAGTATTGGCTTTTTCTACACTGCTGGTGACTCTAATTCCTTTATCGTTTTTAATTGTTTGCACTGTGGACCTATTTCCCTGAATCTATCTCACATATGACCAAAACGCTTTAGGATTGCCATCTTAATATTCTCCTAACAGCTTGCTTTTGAATTGTGCTAACGCTTGCCGACATGATTTCCTTGCTAATGCTCTCGATTTTTTTATAGATTTGAACTAACTCATTTTTTTCCTCTACCGGTAGACCCCGTCCTGCATTCTTTATCCTAGCCTGGCATACCCTTTGTCTCTTTAGTAATTCTTAAACTCCGCGTTATACCACCTTGGCTCTGTGTTATTAGTACTTATGAATTAACTTGGTATGTATTTGTTAACTGCTTTACGGGTGACCTCAAGAAATAACCTCTACAAATCTCGTTTATAATCTTTTTCTATGTTCGCTAAATACATTAAACGATTCCCTTAGTTCCTCTTTCATACCGCCGTAATTAGCCATGCCAAATAAGTATACTTTCCCACTTGGTTTATTATGTCTTTCAACGCGTACAATAAATTTCGCATGCCGTGTTTTTTTATCACTATTTCCTGTGTCTGTAACTGTATTTAGAACTTTTTCGGTTATATTTGTTGTTAATAAGTCTAGAATGTGGTTTCCCCTGGTCGGTTCTGTTACTAGCTGTTGTAAAGAATGTGACGTAAAGGTGTTCAACAGTGATTTGCAGAGTTCCTCTTCCTTATCTCCTGTTATAAAACTACACGTATTCCAGTCTATCGAAGGGAGATTGAAGTCTCCGCCTACTATTATTCCCCTATCATTGTTCCGAGAAAGCATTGTACCTATCTCCATCTCCTGTATGTAGTTCCATTATAGAATTGACGTCTGCATTCGGTGAAATAAATTCTCTTTTAGTAGCGTATGGGTCCTTCAAAGCTATAAAACACTCCTCCGTTTCTGCTCACTCTAATTTTTCTGTATACGGTAAAACACTTCGGTAATACTTCACAATCTGATAAAATTTGTGAGCTTGGAATCAAAGGGAGACATCATGTTGTATACGATTGATGTGCAATATTATCGGGGATGTAATTGCAATCACACTCGGACAGCCGATCACTATTTAGACTTAATTATTTGAGTATACTCGGGGGCAATCCCTTTTACAATAGCAGTAGAAATATTTTGAGAGCTCGTTCATATTGCAGTTACTTAATCACGGAGCTAAGAATAGTACGAAAGGATTATAAACGTATTTCTGCACGCAAGAGAGTGGGATGGGTGTTGGCAGATACTTACAATGTGGGTGGGCTAGCTCGAAGAAGTATTACGCATTTTACGATGGCAATGTCCTGGTCTCCTCTATCTGTCGCCCTTGCACACCTCCTTTAACACACACTGTCAAGATGCCGTGCTTCCTACAAGAATTGAATTAATACTATTCTTGGTACTTTCTTCGGTTGGACGTGCCTCTCCATCATTTGACCGAGGACCTGGGTCATCGCCGCCGCCCCGAAACTTGAGGGTTTTTTCCCCCCTCGCTTCCGGCCATTAGGGCCCTCTGATCGGAGTTCACAAACGGGGCCATTGACGCATCGGCGGAAGAAGGATAGTTCCCGCCACGGGAAGGGCTTGCCTACGATCACACGTGTGTTGTCAGCCAGACGAGGAAACATCTCATGTCGACACCCAGGCCGGATAAATACAGGCAATTGTCCAACCGTTGTGTGCAATCTAATCGCACAAAGTATAGCCATTGCGTCGACGGATCGGGGTCAATGGTCGAATGTAGCGGCGACGAAAAACTGTGTCAGTTAGAAGGTCTGCATGCAGTTCTTCCCCTGCTCCCTAGACGAATGTCTTCATCATATCTACATCTAAGTAACACCCTGCAAGCCACCATCAAGGAGTGTGGCAGGGGGTGAAATCCCACAAAAAATGCACTGCATAGCATGCATAAAAAAAGATAAGTAATAACGAATTAGTCAGAACTTCCCTTTTTTTAAAAAGATTAAAATATCAAAGCAATCCTGCACTAAAGTGATGTCAGTTGGGTTACCTTCGGGGTCAGTTGGGTTGTCCTTACACCATCATGCAACTACCTATGCTATGGATTGATACACTCCTATTGGACATATTTACCGTTATTCGTATCCCTAATTGTACGAGGAAAAAAGGACATTTTGAATCTGTCAGTTCGGCAATCGATATTTCTAATTTTGTGATTATGGTCCAGTGTACCATAGTAAGTTGGGGTTCGCAATATATTTTTAACGTCATCACTGAAAATATGGTCTTGGAATTTGTTTAGGAGATAAAGTCTAATATAGATGTCGTACCGTCCCTTTACAAATCTTGCCGATCTTCGCAGCACATGTTCACGTCCGTAATTTAGACCGATTTCGTAGGGATCCCATGCACTGGCATCATATTCCAAATGAGGTCCAACAAGGGAGAAGTAGCTGATTTCTCGTACGTGATCATCACATTTACCCAATACTCTTGTGATGAATCCCAGTATACGTTTAGCTTGACCCATTTTTTCAAGTATGTGTTTACCCCAGGAAAGATCATTTGTCAGTCGTGAGCAATCACCCCCTGCCACACACCCTTGTGGTGGCTTGCAGGGTATTATGTAGATGTAGATGTAGATTACAAGATGGGTTCCACGTTTGTTAATTAACTATTACTTATTTTGTTAGCTAGGAGAAGAACTATTCTTTTTCCAAAAATTCATTACTACACATTTTTTAAAATTTAATTCTAACTGCCATGCATCACACCGTTTTTAAATTCCTTGTAGGTCATCATTTAAACATTCTTTATCATTTGGACACAGAATTTCCCTGTACACTACTGCGTAATCGGCGAATAGACGAAGCTTACTTTTTGCATCCTTAGTGATATAATTTATGTACAGAAGGAACAGCAGTGGACCTATCACACTACCTTGTGGGACACCCGAAGTGACTTCAAATGCCGGTGAGGTTACACCGTCCAAAACAACCCTTTGCACCCGATATTGTAGAAAATCATTTATCCATGATATAATGTTACTGTCTAACCCATAACCTTTTAATTTCAAAATTAGTTTGCTATGAGACACCTTGTCAAAAACTTTCTTGAAGTCGAGAAATATAGCATCCACTGGAATATTATTTTCGCCAGAAACTAAAATATCGTGGGAAAAGGGAGCAAGTTGAGTTTCGCATGATCTGCTCTTTCGGAAGCCATCCTGAACATTGGACAATAAATTCTGGCTATCTAGGTGTCCCATGACTGAACTGACAATTATATGTTCTAGGACCTTGCATGAAATGGATGTGAGGGATATAGGTCTGTAGTTAGATGGCTGCTCCCTATCACAGCTTTTAAAAATGTGTGTTTAATCGGTTGCTTTGCAGTCCATCGGTACGACATTTTCGGTCAGGGATTTATTGAATAATATTTCAAGGTAGGGGGAAATTTCGGAGGCTAACTCTCTATATACACGGGAGGGAATTTGATCAGGGCCAGGAGATTTACTGGGGCTTATATCTTTAAGTAACCTTTCAATGCCATTACAGGAAATTTCAATATGTCGCATCAGCCGCTGAAAGAGATCAGATTGGACGACAATTGAACGGGACAACTTAAGCAGCCATATCTAACAATATGGCTACTTAAGTTGCCCCGTCTTCTTTTAAAAGTTTTCAGAAGACTTATCTTTTCTCCCTCTCTTCTATCTTAGTCACTCGGTCGAAACATTTAGTCTGCATCATTCTTCTGTAGCACCATATTTCGAATGCTTCCACCCTTTCTTATCCGCTGCTGTCATCGTCGCTGCTCAATGCCTTAGGAAAACATTCTCCAGATGTAAGTTCTTATGAAATTTTTCCTAACTTCTACACTTTTATTCCCAGCTGTGAGTAGATTTTTCTTTTGGTGGAATTCTCTTCTCTTCATCTTCGCCTGGGCTATTCTGCTAGCTATTTCTTTCTTGCTTCGTCCATCGTTAGTTACTCTGCTCCCCAGGTAACAGAACTCTTTCACCTCTTCCAGTTTTTGTTTTCCCAGTTTAACGTTGGTTTTGGCCTCTTTCTCCCTTGTTGCACACCATAATCTTAGTCTTCTTCTTATTGATCTTCAGCTTATTTTTGGCCATTGTCCTTTCCATGTTTATCAGAATCTTATTCAGATCCCTCTCTGTCTCTGCTACAAGTGCTATATCATCAGCAAATCGCAGCAATCTTATTTTTTCTCCGTGGACAGTCACCTTAGAAGACTTCTTGATTTCATTGAAGGTTCTCCCGATGTAAGCGTTGACAAATACAGGAGGTAGTACTCAGCCTTGTCTCACTCCTTTCCTCTATCTTGCTTTTCTACAACGAGACGCACGCCCATAGCGTTTGTGAACATCTACATCTACACGATACCCTGCAAGCCACCGCGAGGGTGTGTGGCAGGGGGACTGTCGCGTCGGTTTGTTCTTTTCCATTCTCTTCTCTGCGCCGGCAGCCTAAGGGCCAATATTTCTTCTCTTATAATCTAAATCCGAATCGATCTTCATCCGGGAACACCTCACCTTATCTTCCTATCCTTCTGGATGTGATCCTGGTCAATAGCTTCGTTGCATGTGTCGTCAGGCTTACAGTCCTAAAATGTTCACAGTTATCCGCTCTCTTCTTTTTGGGAATAGGAGTGATGTTGGTCTTCTCGAAGCCTTTGGGTATTTCTCCTGTTGAGTACATCATGTACATTTACGCAGTACCCCGAGAGCCAACGCGAGGGTGTGTGGCAGAGGTTGTAAACACATCCACTGCTAACATGCAAACTAACAGTGACAATGTTACTATTTCATGGAAACGTGTTGGACACAAAAGACACCTGCAGCTAGATGTTAAGGCCCGTATTCATAGTCGTTACCTGGGTGTCCTCCGTTCGCTGGATGACCCCTTAGCTCAGAAAGTGTATTCATAGTCACAATGAAGGGGACAGATGTCACCCATCCCTCCCCTAGGCTACCGATTTCTTGGGTGCGGCTTCAGGCTCACCCAGAGCTCCCCTAACGTAATTTCAAGATGTCCGCCGCTATCACCTTAGGTATTATAAATGAAATATCTCTTATGAAACGACTTACACGCATGAATTTCAGTTTTAGTAATGCTAGTTTTTAACGAGCGGACGGGAATGATTGAAAATGTGACGTAAATTTTCTTTATAATGCAAATTACATTATCCTCTAAACTTCCCGTATTATGTTGTGCAACACAACCAATTTTCAAGAAATAATTGTGAGTAATGAATTAAAAGTTGAGTTATGAATGTTGATTACGGAATATTATGCCCTTATTTCTCTATTATAAGAATAAAATACGGATTAATTGGCTTAATTACAATAAATTTTCCTCTTTTAACTCTCTGATTCAGAATGTTGAGGCGTTCAATGTATGAAGAATGCTATAAAAAGCAGAATGGTCGTAATAATTCTCCCGCGTCATGATTTAAATCAAACAATCACTAATTTGTAAAGAATTTCGATCGGAAAAGTACAACATTCGTTGCTGTCAACAAACAAGGCGGAGCGGCGCGAGGAGAAGCAACAAATTAACTAAAATGTGTTTCGTAAATACTGCGAGGCTTTCAAGAATATGGACGATTACGGTGTGCACGACAATACGGCAGTTAATATGACGCTATCCCCGAGTGGACGTTTACGTGTGGGTATTATAATGTGGAATTTCAATGTTCCTCGCACTGTGCATGACACGTAGCTGATATCAATATGAGTGAACGCGATCTTTGCAACGATATACGGCAAGTGCAACGATAACACGTATCAAGTTCATATGTGATAGTAAACAGTGTCCCTTATCGTCATGAAGTTCGGCAAAAGGGAGAGATCCTTCTAACTCACCATGAGTTTCAAGAAACGAACGTCATCTGGGAAGCAGAGAGTGTTCTTCAAAGTATAAGCGACTATCCTGCATTACGGTGTATATAGCCATACATAAGTGATATTGAATTCCCGCCACTAATTTAGCCCAGTACTTTCCGAGTTGATGTTAGTGAACCAAATCTGGATTACAATTGCAAATGCTCCACATCCTCTCTTCATAGAGATGATGGATGGGTTTCTATGTGAAATTTAAAATTGACTGTGAAAGAAAATTGTATCATCTCTTGTTATGAAAGCATAAACTGTGGCCAGTAGACTATCACATTCTAAGTTGCATTTGTGAGAGTGAGAGAATTGCTACCCGATGTTTACATGTCTGTTGTGGTGTACTGTAAATTAAAATATTATTCGGTAAGCTGTTTTTTCCATTCAATGGATTAGGGATTGTTATGAGGCATAAAAAAACAGTTCTTATAAAAACAAGTGTGTGAAATAACGTCAAGAAGGTTGTAATAACAGCTGATTTTTTTAATATGACTGCTGTGGAGGCCTTTAAAACGTAGCATTCCCGAGTGAAATTCTATTTTGATGATATTATTCCCCTAAATTGTAGTTTCGGATATAATTCTTGCAATAACAAGCTATCGTTAATACATCAGTCACGACGGTACTCCGGTCCACCGCAATTTATATATTCAAGCAATGCCTCACGTATGCCCAACTATGCCATATCTGTCGCGGTTGTATGTATCATCGGTTCTTTAATTTTCTACTAAATATTTTATTACTTAATGTGTGACTCAATTAAGTAACGCAAGTAACACAAGCGATCCAGTCCTATTTGCTTCATCTCTGTTCGCATTATACGCCTGACTAATATCTTCTCATGCCTTCTTCTTCTCCGAATTGGAGGTTACATCGGTTCACCTATTTTCAATTTTGTCTTTATACTGCAAGACCAAATCACACAGTATATTTTTTTCGGTGATTGTAAATGCAACATTTCTGCCGTTGGAGGCTGCCATGTTTATTTACATAGTTCACCGCGGTTACCTGTTGCAATTTATCTTGACAATAGAGCATCGAAAAACGTGCGGAACCGTTCACGACCGGGTTGACCCGATCTTTTCCTTGAATCACTTCCCCTGGTGAATCATACCTAGGTGTGGTTTATGAATCGCGTAGTGAAGGTGACACCCAGGTGTCCTCCGGCCAGGGGAGACCCATGTCTCCCCTGCGAAAACGACTATGAATACGGGCCTTAGTGTCTGCGCATTTTCGGATTGGTAACTGGTTAGAAATCCTTTCTCTAAATATATCTATCTCCGTTTCCTTGCATGCATAGGTTAGTAATGCCTCATGCGAGACTCTAACAGTATTTCACCCACCTATTCATTTCACGCAAAAAGAGTTGGGTTCCCTCAACCAGGTCATGATGTGCCTCTGGCTATCCCGTCGAACGGTCTTCGAGAGATCAAGTGAGTCACCGCGAGCGCATATCGCGTTGTTTCTCATTGTCGGTGGGTGGCAAATGTGACGAACCAATGGAAATTAACGACACATACCAGCCAAAGAATGCGACCGACGACCGCATTACAAAATATGGCACCGGTAGGTATCTAGTAGAGGGAGGACGCCACAAAAATTAATAATTAGGAAATGAATATTGTGTTAAATATGTAAATACGTAACAAATCATGTTAATGATTGTGGAAGTGAAAATAATGTTCTTTTAGAGCTGATTATTGTGTTTTTAATGAAAGATTATATTTTGCAAAAGTTACACTCATTTTTATGAACTCTCTCCTCTCACTGTTGTACATTTGATGTCGTGAAAAATTATTTTAAAATAAATTAATTCATATGATCCATTAATTCACAGAGCCATTAAAGTATAATTCTGAAAGCATTTCCTGATGCCTTGAGGCCGATCAAACTGCATCTAGGAAGTAGTAATAAGCTGAATGGAAGGACACTGTGGTTAAAATGGATGATATTTTGTGATTCGTGTTCGGGAAAATATTGTTAGCAACGTCAACATGTTAAAATATGCAATACTAATTATTTGTCATCGCAGTTCTAAGCGCGTTCTGTGCCTATACTAAGTGTTTAAATTAACGGTGGGTATTTGGCATCACTATATCACATGAAGGCATTTTCATGAATATCGTACCATGCCTAATTGGAAACCATATTAATGGGGGCGTTTACTCGGAACCGAAATAGCAATTTTGTGCACGAAATCGTTAGATGGAAACGAAAAACGAATTTAAGTGAACAAATTAATCTTCTAACCACAACTATTCACTCGTAAATCAAAAATTAAAATAAGCAAAAGATGACGCCCACCGAAAATGCTGCTGTGATAACATTGACCTCATTTTCCTCCCGTCCTTGACTGCTCTTATGGGAAGGGAAAGGAGTGGAGGGGGGTTCTCGGAAGGTCTGCTCACACAGATGCTGTCGCAATAGCTACGATTGGCAGAGTCAGCTGTGTCCCCCCCTTTGCGATGAGGCGAAGTAGCTTCGCGGGCTCAGTTGTGATTGGACGAAGTAGATATACGTCAGAGGTTGCACCACACCCACTTTTCCGAAAGGGTTAAAAACATCAGTTTTTTGCCTCTTATAACTCGAGAAATAATTGACGGATCAAAGAACGGAAAAATACTGGTCTTTTTATTTTACAAACTCTATCAGATTCGGCAATAAAAAAATATGGTAAACGACCCCATTACGAGTGCGAGAAAAAAGTTGTAAAATGCATCGAGAATAATAATTGAATTGTGGAAATAATTTTCCATGGAAGGATTAAGGCATTTTTTTACATAATAATTAATGGAGATATTTTTGAAGGTCTTTAATAAACTGATATGAATAAATTGAATAGAATAAGGCGACACTTTATGAAAAAGTCGCATTGCGTAAGAAAAACTTAATTTTGTATTTTTCGCACTTTTATTGAGAAGCCCAATCGGTTTCGACACTCCCGTGTCATTGTCAAGGGTGTTCTCAATAAAAGTGTGAAAAATACAAATTTTTTCTGGCACTAACTAATATGAAGTTAATTGGGAAAGGAATTTCGTAATTAAAAATCATTCAACGTACCCGATGCACAATTAATACGCTAGGACGACGCTATAAGAAGTGCAAGTCGTCGATATATGTCTCTGTGTTGCTTGTTCTGAATCTCTTCTTCGCAATGTATTTCGAAACACACTGTAAACACAGTTCCCTCCCGCTTTCAGTCAAATTATGGATCTTTCACTCTTTCAACTTTATCATTCAATATCACTGGTTGCGATGAATTACATAAAAATATTTTTTAAGCAATAATGTATCTACTAGAGTCATCCAAACATCACTACTGATGTTATCTCTCAATTTTTAATTAACTACCATCTCACATAAATGAAGCACATGAAAAATATCGCATCAACTCCAGTACTGTTTTCGCCGTGGACTAAAATATCATGTAAGAATAAAGCTAATTGTGTCTCGCAAGATCTACCTTTCCGGAACCCATGCTGGCTGTTTATGAGTAATCCCTGACTATCCAAATGCCCCATGATCGAACTGACTACTATGTGCTCAAATATCTTACAAGAGATTGACGTGAGTGAAATGGGTCTGTAGTTACTGGGTTCTTCCCTCTCACCGCTTTTAAATACAGGTGTAATGTTTGCTACTTTCCAATCCTTGGGTACTATGTAGTTCTTTAGTGTTTTATTGAATATTATTTCTAGATAGGGGGCTATTTCAGAAGCTAATGTTTTATATACTCTGGAAGGAATTTGATCGGGACCTGGTGATTTGTTTTTACTAATGTTTTTTAACTGCTGCTCTATTCCGCGACATGAAATGTTTATTTCGGGCATTTGGTCACTGAATGTGTTCGGCGGTGGTTCCACTGCGTTTTGTGACGATGAGTTGAATACACTTTGGAAGAAGGTGTAATATACAATAGAAGATAATAGTTTGCAAGGGATATACGGGGAGAATTATTAAGGGTAGGATTGAGTTGGTTGAGGTCTTGGCGACAGCCGAATTTCAGCACAGTTTTGGCGTATTTCCTGATGGATAGTGCCAGTTTCTGATGATTTGACGTTTTTGGAATTTTTTTGTTTATCTGATGCTCTATTTAACGCCATGAAATTTTATTTTCAGATTCAAAATGGCATTTTTCCCCGTACTATAAGAGAACAGAATAGGTAGCGTAGCAAAGGGATAGGTAGGGGAAATATTTTAGAGTAGTCTGTAGTGCATGATGTATGTATTAATCCCTTAAATACTATAGATACTAACAAGGTGCATTGCATGAGACCATATAGTTGCTTGTTTGCATGTCGGTAGTGCATGCTTGGTGATCTTCACCCCCTGCCACACACCCTTTGCAGTGACTTGCATGGTTTCGCGTAGATGTAGATGTGTAGATTTTTTCGCTGGAAGAGTTGGGCGGTGTTTTGAGGGTGAAGATGAGTTCAGTGCGCTTTTGAAGAAGGTGATTACAGAATTGGCTTTTTATAACGGCTGGTGATTCTAATTCCTTCATCGCATTCAAGTGTGGGTACCGTACACCTATTTCCCTGAATTGTTTATATATGTTTATACATGCTATATGCTCACATTTTTTTACATATATGGTCATTCCATGTCAATTCGACCAGGTGATTGACCTTTGGTTGACCGATTTTGACAAAACTTGGCAAATCGTCATCATTTGATAGGAAATTGAAAATCCCAAATCCGTTTGGCAAAACACACAGCCGTTTACTAGATATTGCAACATTGCAAAATTCGAATTTTGCAATAGTTACTAAACATTTTACGGTATACTATCTCCGAGACTATTAGAGCTACATACGCGCATAAGAGCTTCCTTTAAATGTCTTGAATTGTACAAATATAATAACGGATTATATTATAAAATATAAACAATTTTATATTGTTTGTAACAATTTTAATTTTCAAATAGATTTTTGACGATGTACCTATATCCTCGATTTTGCTCTTTTTTTGTATGTGGTTTATACAACCCTCTACAAATTAAAAAGTTTGCCAGAGGTAATATTTCATTTGAGAAAGAAAAATAGTTTTGAGTATCGCCCGCCAATGGCCGCGGCGTCAGGTAATGCGGTCGACCGCAGGGAACTCTGGCGTCCTCTGATATCAGCACACAGTCTCTTTCTTCACCTTCACATCACCAATTACAACCCTATGCATGCTCTTCAAATCCCCTTTGCCCGTGCCATACTCCATTTGCTTCCCGTAGATGTGTCCACCCCCTAGAGTACACGGTCTGCCTCGGAGAGAGCAACAAGGCACACTCATCTCCTCTTCGGTTTCCAATGCTGTCTTGATTTTCTTTAAAACTGATATTCACTTGGTCTATGAAATTTATTTATCGATAGCTTATATATCGATATATTAGTGATAGGTAGCTCCAATGTCCGCCGAGTAGCGGACTCGATGCGTGCCAAGGCCCGTCGGGAAGGAGGTGGTGAATCCCGAGGGAAAGGTGACGAAGAACGGGTACGTTCCTGGTGTATACCAGGAGGTACGGTGCCCCAGGTGACGAAGGCGTTGAAAGCAACGGTCAGTGCCACTAACTGCTCCAAGCTGCACGTAGTCGCCCATGTCGGCACTAACGACGCCGCGAAACGGGGGTCCGAGGATGTAATGGATTCCGTAAGGGATCTATGCACCGAGTTCCACCGTGTTCGTGGAGGTCTGGGTATCGATATGAGGCTGACTATATGTAGCTTGGTACCTAGGACGGATCGGGGGTCGATGGTTTGGAGCCGAGTTTTAGGCATAAACCGGAGACTCCGTGAAGTCTGTGGGAGCGAGGGAGCTGAGTTTTTGGACCTCGGGCCGGAGCTGGAAACGTGTCGGGTGCCCCTGAATCGTTCGGGTGTCCACTACACGGACGAGGCATCGTCTAGGGTAGCGAGTAGGATACTGGAGCATACACGTAGGGTTTAGCTCAGGTGGTAGCCCAGAGTGCAGGTCAATCCGCGGGGGAAAAATCGTGCAAGAATTTGACAGAACATGCAGAGTAGTTTTAGAAGGTCAGAGAAAAACACATGGAGAGAACGAACATGATAATTCATCAAAGGTAAGAGGTAGACCAAATAGTTTGTCCGTCAAAAAATTATCGAGGAAAATTTTAGTTGGAAAGGAGCACCAAGAGAGAAACAGATTGGAAGAAAAAATTTCAGTGATAGTAGTGAATTGTCGTAGTATAAGAAATAAAGTAGCAGAATTTCACCACCTCATTAAGAGTACTAATGCAGATATAATCGTAGGTACAGAAAGCTGGCTTTCGAAGGACATATCAGATCATGAAGTATTTCCGAAGTGTTTTACAGTATACAGAAAGGATAGAGTAAGCAGAAACGGAGGAGGAGTTTTCATAGCTGTGAAGGACCCGTATGTCAGTAGAATAGAACTTATTTCAGAGCAAAATGTAGAAAGTATTTGGTGTTCCGTTAAAAGTAAAAGTAGTAACGCAAAGAAGATATATGTAGGTGCATATTACAGGCCACCGGACGCAGACGTCAATTCTATAATAGAGCTAGAGTCAGAGATACGCACATTACTTTCTGGGACTTTTTGCAGACGATGCGGTGGTGTACAGGGGTATATCGAACGAAGAGGACACGAAATCACTTAGCAAGGATTTAGATGCAATTCAAGAGTGGTGCGACAAATGGCAGTTAGAACTCAACCTTAAAAAGTGTGTAGCTATCAATTTTTGGAGGAGGAATAATTCGATAGAGCGATCCTATAGAATTAATAACACGAAGATCGAAAACGTTGAAACCGTAAGATATTTAGGTGTAACAATCACTAAAGATTTATCGTGGGGAAGACACATCCGGGAAATACGCGGCCGAGCGAAGAGAAAGCTAGGATTTATAAAAAGAGTACTTGGGAAATGTGATGAGAAGACAAAAGAGCGATGCTACTTTTCACTAGTTAGGCCCCACCTTGAGTATGTAGCCAGTGTATGGGATCCTAATGAATTAGGTTTGATGAGAGAACTAGACAGTGTGCAGCGTAGAGCAGCTAGGTTCGTCAAAAGGTGTTACGATAGGTTGAGTAGTGTATCAGAATTAATACAAGAATTAGGGTGGGAATCATTATCAGAGCGTAGATTAAAGTTCAGATTTAATCTATTGCAGAAATTTCAATCGGATAGCTTTACTGAAGATGTTAGGCACATATTGAAAACACCAGCGTATTATGCTAGATTCGACCAGATAAATAAGATTAGAGAGATAGATTGTCGTACAGATAGATTCAAAATGGCATTTTTCCCCCGTACTATAAGAGAACAGAATAGGCAGCATAGGAAAGGGATAGGTAGGGGAAATATTTTAGAGTATTCTGTAGTGCATGATGCATGTATTAACCCCTCAAATACTATAGATACTAACAATCTAGTTGCATGAGACCCTTTAGCTGCTTGCTTGCATGCTAGTAGTGAATGCTTGGTGACCTTCACCCCCTGCCACACACCCTCGCGGTGGCTTGCAGGGTATCGTGTAGATGTAGATGTAGATAGCAGGTGTTTGATACTGCGGTTTCAAATTCTCATTCAAACTGATGTCTTCCTGTGAGTACTGACTCCTAGTTTTCTTCTCTTAGTTTCAACAGTTCTGCTGTCTTTCACGGTATAACACATGCCTCTGACAGAGTGACCCTTCGCGAGTGTGTTTCCTGAAGCAGTACCGAATAAAATCCAGATGCACCACAAGCGGTAGTTCTCCTGGTAGTCGCCATTGGAGGCATGAACTGATTGATGCTATTGCTGACTTTTTCATCATTTTCGACGGATAATATTCCTCCCCCACACCCACACAATATATATTCCTCCCCCACACCCACAGGCACAGAGCCTTCAGCGTCTGGTGCTTCAACTACCCTCCCCCCCTTCCCCCCCGGAAATGTTTTCCCAATAATTTTGCTGTCCTGATTTTTAGCAGTGAACTTTACCTGTTAGAAGAGATTTGTATGGGCACTGTAAATGTAAATACCAAGTACTGAAAATTAAGGGAAGATATTTGTTACATGTAGGCACCGAATGGGCAAGGCTGATTTGTTTCAAGTTACGCAAGACCCCCCTCCTCCCCCGAAGAAAATTTCTGGCTACGTGCCTGCACACTAGGGTGGTCCAAAAAAATTTTTTTTTAAACACCCGCTCCACATGTTTGCCCCTGTTCCAATTGATGTTAGAAAGCTATGAAAAAAAAATCAGGCAAATTGGTTAATATTTAGAGGTCCCTATGATTGAGCACTTTTTGGGTGAATGCGGATTTTTAACTAAAACAATTGTATTTTAATGAAAAAAATTTTTTGGTGACATAACTGAATACATAAATAATGCTAAATGATCGTGATGCATTTACTGTGACCATAAATAAGTCTCTGAAAAGGTAAAAGCTATGTTAAATACAAGATTATAATATGTTTTTTTCACTAAGTGCCTTTACCATCATCATCGGCAGCCATGAGTAATGCCTTCTTACAAGTTCATTACTTGGTTCGGTGTGATTTAATAATCCGAAGTAGATTCTGAAACTGGTCTTCATTCTTGGTTATACACATATTGAATGTTTGTATCAGGGCAATGCCCCTTTCAGCACAGTCATTAACTTCTTTCATCTTGTGAACAGCCTGTTTGAGTTATATGTAATCGGGATCCGAATCCCACAACTTAGGTTCTTTGCAAAGAAATGAAGCAGACTTTTTTTCCCCATCTGTATGGAGAATGTCAAAGAGTTCTGCAGTTCGCTGCGTCACATATGTTTCCAGAGGAGTGTTATGTTTAAATGTTTTACTCTCAACTCTCTTAAGAGCCTTGGCTTTTGGTGGGCGCTGTAGGTTGGTAACCATTTTAACTTTGGTAGAGTCACAGACACGGGAATCAAAGAGGGGAAGTCCAACCAAATTCTCTGAAAAGAACACAGATGGCAGTGAAAAGCTACCACAGCAGCCTTCTTAACATTGCAGTTGGGATAAGCTTCAATTTGTTTTAAAAGAATCGCGTCATTCATGACAGCTTTCTCAGCTTTGGGGGCCTCATTCCAATATCGACCGTAGATGAGAGCTACATACAAGCTTACTTCAGTGATTCCTTTTTTTTCTCCAGCTGTAAGGGTGAACTGATCTCTAAAGAAGTAAATTTTAAGGGAATAAATAGCCTTTGCCATCCGACATGCGTTGTGCAAACCACCTGGTGCTCGGAATTTCTCTTTGGATCTATTAGGACTTTGACCACCAAGAAAGGTATAACACAACTTTAAAAGCTTGAGGTAATCATCTCGAGGCTGCTTTGACTTAATTGGGTCTTCTAAAATAGCAGCATAATATCCCATCATTTCTCATCTTAACATTTTGATTTCATTGGAATCATACAGATCATCACTGCCTTGAGAATATATTAGCTTGTCGATACGAGGCCATTGTTTCTGGAAATGCTTAAATATTGCGACATCTGGACCCCCACTAACTCCAAATGCTGTGGTAAAAAAGAAGACAACATGATTTAAAGTACATGGTGCCTGCATGGAATCCACACAAGACTAGTTCCTAAACTCCACTCGAGAATAGTACATGCTCCACTCTTCAGGCCTGTATTGGCTGCTGTTGTGTCAAATGCTAGAGCCCGCACATTTTGTCTGAGTACAATTTATTAAGTTTTCTTTCGGTCGAATTAATTCTTTGAGTAGGAATTCTTGCCATACCCCAAATTCCAGTGCATCCTCAACAATAGATTTTATTCCTTTTTTTAAGCCCAAATTTTGGTTAATGTGGTGGAAAACAAGTCGTTGCAACATGTTTCGTTTTGACGGAAGTCTAGATTTGGGCAGCGACTCATTAGGCTTTACAATGAGCCACACTTCAGCAGAAGATCTAGTAATTAAGGTAGCCATGGCTATATATCTGCCTGCAACCAAGAGATTGGTATAAGATCTACCATATTAACCTTAGCAAACATGCGCTCCAAAAGGTAGGTCTGGTAGGCACTCGATATGTCAATTTAAATACTTATTACCCTACCTTTATATTGTGTGATTCATTCTAAATATAGGTATTATTAACTATATACCCCTTGTGTTCTGTATATGCAATGCATTTCAGATTACTTAGAACAAATATTTAGGCTATGTTTCCAAGGAGTACATAAGTAACAACATACAACAAGCTAAACAAAATTAACCTAAATCTATAATTATTCAGTTGTGAACTATCTAGATGTACTTTAATATTTACTTAATAAGTGTAACAAGTTGAAATGCAATTAATAACGATCCAATATTCAGAAGAAAAATAAACAATACACAGCTTTTGCTGAAATCAACATGGCACTGTTACTGCTACGAAGGCTCTCCATAGGAGGGGAGCATTCTCAGTGACCACATGACCACCGCCATTTTTTGCCTGAGAAAATAGACTGACCATAGAATAGAGATTTACAAAGTATGACACTGATAGCTGGCACAGAATGGCCGCCTGTCTGTTTGATGAGAATACCTAGGTATTACTATAGGTTTTCTACTGCTACTGCTTTCTAGTGTTGTCTATGGAAATATTTTCTCAGTAAACACTGGAATGTGCTGTTATCTATTGAGAAATGATATAACTAAGTAAAACTTCTTGTCTATTTACAGTACATTGGAATACTCCAGTAATTTTCTAACAGGAACCTGTAAATGGCAAACTTTTAGAAGGGATTACTAAAAAAATGCTTATTTCTTCTAAACGTTCAAATCATAGGGACCCCTAAACATCATCTTATTGATCCAAATTTTGGCATGGTATTCCAGTTGACCCAATGGAACAAGGGCAGCATGGTGGAGATGAACATTTTTAAACTTTATTTTTTTCTTGCGATTTTGGACCACCTTACTGCACACCCACTGTACATGAAACAATACGTTTCAAACAATGAACTTAGGGATATTTCTGATCCTAAAGGCCCAGATTAAGCATGTAGAAATTTTCTGCGGGGCCGTTGCTTGAGGATATTATAGGAGTACGACGGCACGACTACATTGCTCACTTGCAAATTTCCTGTTGCTTAAAAGTCAGTCCTGAAATGATGTTAAGTCGTCCTTGTGGGGAATTTCTCCGAGAAATGTTCTATTCCGTACCAAGACTCATTAAATGGAGTGCACTGGGATAACTGCCAGGCATTACATGTTTAAATGTTGAAATAGGAATACGAACGGCCAAGTGATACCTCTCAGTCTGGTTATTATTCCAGACTGTATGAAGCACAACGTCACTGCATTTCAAACCTTTCAGAGTAATCTGCTCCATCGTGTAACAGGTGTAGTAATCGACCTTCGCAAAACATTTAATTTTTCGACTGACTCAGTACAATGAACGTACAGTACAATATGTTGCAATTGTTGCATCGCCAGGAAGATTCCGGAACCGATGCTGAATGGCATTTCTATGCCGCATCTCAAAGACTCAAGTGACTTGGACTTGGACGTACGCTGAAGAATCTGCAGTTCTATTATAAAGAACAAGTTCAGACTCTTGTGGAAATTTACAAATGGTGTATGGCACATGCAGAGGGGATTTAAGAGTATATTATTATTATTTGTTATATTTGTACGATTCAAGGCATTCGAAGGAAGCTCTTTAGCTCTAATGGTCTCGGAGGTACACCGTAAAATGTTTAGTAACTATTGCAAAATTCAAAATTTGCAACGTTGCAATATTTCGGAAACGGATGCGTGTTTCGCTAAACGGATGTAGGGCTTTCATTTTCCTATCAAATGTTAACGATTTGCCAAGTTTGGTCTTAGTCGGGTACCCCAAGGGTCAGTTTGGCCGATTTTCAGGTCGAATTGACGTGGAATGACCCATTACACATACACATTGCTCAAAGGCGTGAAAAGTATGCATGGAAAACACAGAAAATAAACACTCACTCGCATTGTATGGGATATTTCCGTGGTCACAGCCACCTTTCTCAACGAGGAGTGGAATACTGGTTAGGGGAGAGACGGTTGGAAGGGGGAGGGGTGGAGAGGAGTGGGGTGGGGGGAAGGGGTGGGGGGTAGGGGGGGGCTATAGTGCGAGTCACATTGAGGCCGGGAAATTTAAGAATTCTTCTAGAATGCAAATACAACTCAATTCAATCGTATGCAGCTTAAAGGGTGGATCTGCGGGAGGGAGAGAGGAAAGAATCGGAACTTTGAAGCAGGAGTTGGAAGGAGAATCGTGTTCTGAGACATGTTTAGGGACAGCGAGAGAGAAGTGCGGAGAAGGAGGGTTTGCAGGAAGCGCGGTGATTATTCATCCGGGGATTCATGTGTGGTGCACTGGCCAATATGGAAAGCGGGGCAGAGACTGCATTGCAGGTGGTAAACGGCGTTACTGGAAATACAGGAGGGAGATGGAGAGTGAGGGAGAGAGAGTGAAGAAGATGAGATGGGGTTGGTGCAGTGAAAACAGGGCATGTCTTGCATCTCGCGCGATTACATGGAGTGGGGGGGCTTTAATGTTGTGGGAGTCTTTGAGGAGAGGATTAGTACTTTTGAAAATACTACCTAGGTTGGCTGGGCGTGTGTAGGTTACAGAAGGGCAGACAGGGAATATTTTGGAGGTGGTGGAGCTGTTGGAAAGGATGGGGAAGAGTTCCTTAAGTATAAGTTTGAGGGAATGTGAGCCAGGGAAGTAGGTAGTGCAGAATCCAATCCAGTCCATCGGTACGACGTGTTCGGTCAGGGATTTATTGAATACTATTTCAAGGTAGGGGGTAATTTCGGAAGCTTACTCTCCATATACGCGGGAGGGAATCTGATCAGGGCCAGGAGATTTGTTGGGGCTTATATCTTTAAGTGGGGGTCATGGTGGCCTAGTAGGTTGAGCACTGAGCTACCGACTGGAGGGTCCCGGGTTCAAATCCCGGGCAAGATCCTTTCTGGACGCCCCCACCTAAAATCCTCGCGATTCGATTTTCTGCGTGTCAGAACTTCGTAGGAAATCACAGGTGGCCCAGGGAAAGGAACTGGCGCTGAAAACAGCCGCTCGTGGCCGCTATGGCGCCCATCTCACAAAGAGTTTTGAGTCCCTCCCAGAGCATAGATTCCGTTGCAGTGTATAACCTAAGCCGTAGGAGCACCTAAACAACTCAAGACTACGATTTAGAAATGCGGGGGGAGGGGGAGATCACATTTGTTTTCTGAGGAAAAGGAATTCCCTCTTCGACACTCAACTACAAATATTGCTCCACAAGTCTGCCTCAGCCTCGAACTCTAATATGACGTGCACTTTCGCTAGTAAAAGCATTATGAAGCCTACTTTCTTGTGCATTTTAATTCTCATCTACATCTACACGATACCCTGCAAGTCACCGCGAGGGTGTGTGGAAGGGGGTGAAGATCACCAAGCATGCACTACCGACATGCAAACTAGCAACTATATTGTCTCATGCATAAAAAAGGAATAGTATTAATATAGTAGTCAGAACTACACTATCTAAAAAAATAGAAATTGCAAAGCAAACATGCAAAAATTTTCTGTTAGTAGGGTTAGCTTTAAGTACTCATACCAACATGCAGCTACCAATGCTATTCATTGCTACTCTCCGATAGGACATATTTACCGTTATTCGTATCTCTAATTTTTCGAGGGAAAAAAGACATTTTGAATCGGTCGGTTCGGCAATCAATTTCTCTAATTTTATGATTATGGTCCAGTCTGCCATAGTAAGTTGGGGTTCGTAAAATATTTTTAACATCATCACTGAAAATATTGCCTTGGAATTTGTTTAAGAGATTAAGTCTAAATTTCAACCTGCGATCTGACAATGATTCCCATTTCAATTCATTTAATAGACTGGTTACGCTAATATAATTATCGTATCGTCCTTTTACAAATCTTGCCGATCTTCGCTGCACACGTTCAAGTTCGTTACTTAGACCGATTTCGTAGGGATCCCATACACTGGCAGCATATTCCAAATGAGGTCTAACAAGGGAAAAGTAGCTGATTTCTCGTACATGATCGTCACATTTACCCAATACTCTTTTGATGAATCCCAGTTTACGATTAGCTTGACCCATTATTTCACGTATATGTTTACCCCAGGAAAGATCATGTGTCAGTCTTATTCCAAGATATTTAATGGATTCCACGTTTGTTATTTCATTATTACTTATTTTGTATGTGCTAGGAGGAGAACTATTCCTTTTAAAAATTCATTACTACACATTTTAAAAAAATTTAATTCTAACTGCCGTGTATCACTCCTCATCCTCCTCTTCAAGTAAGCCTGCCATCCTCAAGTGATTAAGCGGGATAGTTTTATTTTCCAGATTTACTCAATAATTATTTTGTTCACTCATTGATTTTTTTATTTTTTTTTCACCTCGACTATTATTACATCTACATATGCATCTACATCAACATCCCTGCAAGCCACCGCGAGGGTGGATGGCAGGGGGTGAAGATCACCAAGCATGCACTACTAACATGCAAACAATCAACTAAAGTGTTTCATGCAACTAGAATGTTAATATCTATAGTATTTAAGGGGTTAATACATGCATCATGCACTACAGACTACTCTAAAATATTTCCCCTACCTATCCCTTTGCTATGCTGCCCATTCTGTTCTCTTATAGTACGGGGGAAAATGCCATTTTGAATCTATCGGTACGACAATCTACCTCTCTAATCTTATTTATCTGATCGAATCTAGCATAATACGCCGGTTTTTTTAATATGTGCCTAACATCTTCAGTAAAGCTATCCGATTGAAATTTCTCTAATAGATTCAATCTGTACCTTAACCTACGCTCTGATAATGATTCCCACCCTAATTCTTTTATTAATTCTGAAACGCTACTCAACCTATCGTAACACCTTTTAACGAACCTAGCTGCTCTACGCTGCACACTGTCTAGTTCTCTGATCAAACCTAATTCATTAGGATCCCATACACTGGCTGCATACTCAAGGTGGGGCCTAACTAGTGAAAAGTAACATTGCTCTTTCTTCTTCTCATCGCATTTCCCAAGTACTCTTTTTATAAATCCTAGCTTTCTCTTCGCTCGGCCGCGTATTTCCCGGATGTGTCTTCCCCACGATAAATCCTTAGTGATTGTTACACCTAAATAGCTTATGGTTTCAACACTTTTGATCTTTGGTGTTACTGATTTTATACCATCGCCCTATCGAATCATTCCTCCTCCAAAAATTGATAGCTACACACTTTTTAAGGTTGAGTTCTAACTGCCATTTGTCGCACCACTCTTGAATTGCATCTAAATCCTTGCTAAGCGATTCGCTGTCTTCTTCTTTTGATATACCCGTGTACACTCACGCATCGTCTTTAAAAAGTCTAAGCTTACTGCTAACTACGGTACTGTAATTTATACTTTTTTAATTTAATTATCTCACACACAACACAAATTAATATAGACATTTATCATAATAAATTACCCTCACAACATATCACTTTCACTCTTGGTATCTTCAGGCTCAATTTTTACAGGCCATAGATCACTTCACGAGCCATTTCACTTTTCACTTTCACATAAAATATAGCCAGTACCCTCTTAAAAATAAGTACCTACATAATAGTGGGGAGTGGACCGCTTTATCCCTTTAGTTTATCTGGAGTTTCTAGCTGAGGCGATCCCCGTCTCCTTGGGTTAATCCTGGCTTCTCCGCCATGCCACTTTCCACTTCACTGTTGTCAGACCATCAGACTCGCCTAGAAGACACTTCCCTCTTCTTGGACTATCAGCCTTCACCTTCGTTCGACTCCTCGACTAGCCGCCTACCCTAGCAGCAGCCCTGTCTCCCTCTTCGTCCCTCTTTATATCGGCACTTCTTAATTGTTAACGCCCGGCCATAATTAGTCTCCCTCCGTAACCTGCCGCGAGTTCAACAATAGCCTGCGAGACAATTTCTATTCTTGGGAATGCAACTCCCGAATGACCTGAATCACCAGGCTCAATGACAAATTGGCCATTGTCGAGGCCGACGCCATATTTCCCTATGTCTCCGTATAAATATTCTGTACGAAAACCAACATGGCGGCTCCCCAACTCCCCAGCATGATATGGCTAAATTTTGATACGTTACAGTACCCAAATCGTTTGTGTATAAAATAAATAGAAGCGGATCTACTACGCTACCCTGGGGGACTCCCGATGTGACTTTGATTGTGTCCGACATGATACCATCTATGACAACCCTCTGCTCTCGCCCACTTAAGAATTCTTTCACCCAACATACAACGTCTTTATTTATACCAAAACTCTCTAACTTCAAGATTTATTTATCCTGAGGAACTTTATCGAAAGCCTTTTTAAAATCTAAAAATATCGCATCACGTGGACTAAAATATCGTGTAAGAATAAAGCTAATTGTGTCTCGCAAGATCTACCTTTTTCGTCAAACTGCATTGATTTGGACACTTAGTGAACGATATTCCTATACACCTTCCATCAATGGAGAATTCATTTACGCGCTTACGTTTATTTCCGTTGCTTTAAATATTTTAACCGGCGAGGACATTATGGGGCATATGAGTGTTCCCATATATATTGCGATGACCGTTTTTCTTCGTTCAGGAGACCATCGTTAACATAAGCTCGGCATTTCTGAAAGAGTGACAGTAGCTAATTGACAGCGAGTCTCGACAGCACCTTCCTTGTCGGGAAGCACCTTCCACTTCCGATCGCTTTATTTTCGTTGACGCCAGCAAGGAGTTCGCTCTGGTCTAAAATGGCGAACACTTTGTTTTAATGTTCTTCAATTAGACAGGGCTTTTCGGTATCACGGGCGAGTAGTCCTAAAACGTCACAAGATCCACTACATCTGCATCCACGCAATATCCTGCGAGCCACCACGAGGGTGTGTGGCAGGGGGTGAAGATCACCAAGCATGCACTATTCACATGCAACTAGGATATTTAATGGAGACATGCTAGATAATATGGTCACAGGCAGCTATATGGTTAGTATATACGAAATAAGAAAGGGTTTATTGGTTGTTATAGCATGCATCATGCACTGCAGACTACTCTGACTATATTCCACCTATTGCCTATCCCTTTGCTACGCTGCCTATTGTTCTCTCTTATGGTGCGCAGGAAATATGACATTTTAAATCTATCGGTACGACAATCTATCTCTCTAATAATCTTGTTAATCATGATCAAACCTAGCATAATGCGCAGGGGTTCTTAATATTCATCTAACATCATCTGTGAAAAAATAGGTTTCGAATTTACTTAAAAGGTTTAACCTTAAATTTTAACCTGCGTTCTGATAGTAATTCCCATCCTAGTTCTTCTATTAAACTCGTGACACTTATACAATTATCACAACGGCCTTTAACAAATCTAGCGGATCTCCTTTGCACACGCTCCAATTCTTTTATCATACCTTCCTCGTACGGATCCCATATATGTACTAGCGAAATATTCTAAATGATGCCTGAAAAGTATAAAATAGCTTCTTTCTCGTACTTTCTCATCTCATTTGCCTAGAACCCTTTCTACGAATCCTGATCTACGGTTTGCTACACTAGTTATTTCCCTTATGTGTTTCCCCCATGACATGTCTTCAGTGATGGTGACGCCTAAGTATTTAATAGATTCTACGTTAGATATTGTATTTTCTTTGACGTAATGATTATGTCGGGGAAGGCTGTTCTTTTTCCAAAAGAATTCAAGGATTGCGAACTAGCTGCGAATGCCTTGGAGGCCTTAGCTGAAATGCACACAATAGATGGATCTCATCACAAGGAAGAAATCCACCTCAACCGGGATTCGAACCCGGGCTCCCTTATTTCCAGCCTGGTGCTCTACACCAGTTGAGCACCCGAGGCTTCCCCCTGTTGGAACTCTTAAGAACCCTTAAATCAGGGATTGAGGTGGATTTTTTCCTTGTGATGAAATCCATTTATTCAGTGCTTTTTCCCAAAGTTCTTTATCGCGCATTTCTTCAAACTTTAATTCTAGCCGCCAACTTCACACCAATCATCGATCGCATCTAAATCCTCAGCTAAATACTCACTCTCCCCTTCATTTCTAATGTTCTTCTAGGTACACTACTGCATCATCGGAAAAAGACGGAGCTTGCTATTTTTTTTATTACTGTATTCAAAACATTTGCGCAAGGAAGGAAGAACATTTGGCCTACGACGCTTCCTTGGAGAGCATCCGATGTAACTTATACTTCTCCTGAGCTACCACAATCTTTAATACCACCCTTTGAACGCGTTCGTGTTGGAAGTCCCCTATCCAGCCCACTATATACTTACTGTCAGAGATCATGTGATATGAACAAACCAAGTAGGTAGGTTGTTTGATAAAGCTGCTACAGCATTGTTGTAAACGCAGCAGTCAATTTGTTTACATGCAATTGATTTTTAGGAATCTCGGGAAATATTGCAATGGAATGGCGCCCTTCTGCCAATGTCTTGGGGGTGTCGTTTCACGAGATGTCCAGCGACATTTTTGCGATCGTCCCGAAGGAAGAAAAGAGAAAGATGCCTGCGAGAATCGTGTGAGAGGCACTGTCTTCCGAACCGTGTCCACTGCTCCCCTCGTTCTCATTTCCAAGGAGAGCACTTCCCTCACTCTATTGCCGAGGGTTTCTCATCTACATGTACGCAATACCCTGCAAGCCACCGCGAGGGTGTGTGGCAGGGGGTGAAGACCACCAAACATGCACTATTGACATGCAACTGGGGTACCAAATGGAAATATATTAGACAATAGGGTCACATGCAGATACATGGTTAGAGTCTGTGTAATAATAAAGAGATAATTTTTTCATCTCTGCCGATCACCGCAACACTTTTCGTCCGACATCTTCCATCCCGAATAACCCTCCAAAAAATGACTGAAATCCGTGAAGCGGAGGGACTAGGAGAAACAGTTGCATCAAATCGAATAAGTGAAATAGCAAGCCTGTTTCACGACTCCCTCTGATCTCAGCTCTCGCCATTTTTCCAATACTTAGCTAAGTGCTACTTGCATCTTCAAAAATTGTCAACGCACGCTCGAGTATCGACTGTAAGGAAACATTGACATGGAACACTGGAGACAGCTGGCGCCTATCTAGTTAACTACTAAGCCACGTCTATCATTGACTGCTCTCGTCCACTCACGGGAAAACGTGTCGTTGGGATTGAGTCATTTCCCCCCTCCTCCCTGCCGATGGCCGATATTCGACTCGATGGCTCGTTGTGCCACGCCACTCCTCCGAGAGAGACAGAGGGAGAATCGTTCTCCTTCGTCTCGGGAACCTTCTTCCCCTTTGGACGATTGCGCCGAGACAGGTGCTCGCCACCCGCGCGCGCTGGAGGTTTATTGGCGTCAACAAACACTTGAGGGCTGTTGTGCGAGGAGCCGATGTTGATCTCCCGGGAGACGAAGTGAAGGAGCTGCCTCCCCCAATCCCCATGGAAGCGACAGTGGCGGCGCACCGCAGCGAGAGACGGAAGCTCACCAGCCAGGACAACCTGCTTCTTCTTGGCTGTTTCGCTCGAAAGGGCGGTTCTCAGAAAAAAAAGATCAGCAGGAAATGAAAAACGTTAGGCGTCTACTGAGTGGGAGATTCGAGAAGAGATTAGGGGCAGTGGCGGCGTTCGCAGGAAAATATTAGCGTGAAACTCGTCTTTATTTACGGAGAAATAAATATAGCATGAGCATTGGTCGAATTTGAAGTAGCGGGAAATTAAATTAAGAGCGCAGTGTCGTAGTCGTTTGTTTCACCACCTTTTTTCGGTGTTTTGAAAATGATTGCCATGCATCATGGGAAGAAAACGTCACGGGATGAAAAATATGCAGTAGAAGTCTACTTCCATTTCCTACGGACTATGACGGAGATCCTTAAGGCGACATAGGCTCACATAATGAAATGTGGCTGAATAGAGAATGTCGGCAACATTCGTGATGGGACGGTACGATAACAATATTAGCGCAACCAGTGTAGTAGATGAACTAAAATATGTCAGATCGCAGGTTGGAATTTAGACTTGATCTCTTAACTGAAGTCCAAGACAATATTTCCAATGATTACGTAAACACATTATGCCAACTCCAACGCACTATGGTAGACTGGACCATGATTACGAAATTAGAGAAATTGCTTGCCGTACTGACAGATTCAAAATGTCCTCTTTTCCTCGTACAATTAGGGATATGAATAGCGGTAAATATGTCCAATACGAGTGAATCAATCCATAGCATATGTAGTTGGATGTTGGATTTGAAGCTAACCCAACTAACAGCATTACTATACTGCATGCTAGCTTTGCTATTTCAATCATATTTTAAATTGTTATGTTTAGACTGCATCTACATAATACCCTGCCAGCCAACTCAAAGGTGTGTGGCAGGGGGTGAATTCTCACGAAACATGCACTAGGTTTTATTTACTACTCTCTCCAAACATGCACTACATTATAGTTACTAATCTCTCTTTAAGCATTATATGTTGTACATGTTTTGTGTGGATTCACTCCCTGCCACACACCTTTATGGTGGCTTGCTAGGTAGTAAGTAAAGTGAGAAGAAGAAATAATGGGGTCGTTTACCATATTTTTTTTACTGCCGAATCTGATAGAGTTTGTAAAATAAAAGGACCCGTATTTTTCCGTTTTCTGATCCGACAATTATTTCCCGAGTTATAAGCGGCGAAAAACTGATGTCTTTAACCCTTTCGGAAAAGTGGGCGTTGTGCAACCTCTGACGTATATCTACTTCGTCCAATCACAACTGAGCCCGCGAAGCTACTTCGCCTTATCGTAAAGGGGGGGGACACAGCTGACTCGACCAATGGGAGCGATTTCGACAGCATCTGTGCGAGCAGACCTTCCGAGAATCCCCCTCCACTCCCTTCCCCCTCCCCTGAAAGCAGTCAAGGACGGGAGGAAAATGACGTCAATGTTATCACAGCAGCATTTTCGGTGGGCGTCACCTTTTGCTTATTTTAATTTTTGATTTATGAGTGAATGGTTGTGGTTAGAAGATTAATTTTTTCACTAAAATTCGTTTTTCGTTTCCATCTAACGATTTCGTGTACAAAATTGCGATTTCGGTTCCGCGTAAACGCCATTCCCATTCCCGAGGTGAATTCGAACGGTCTTCTTCAAACTCTAATCCTTTTAATTTCCCAGACGAATTTTCTTCAGGGCTCTAATATTGCATCCCGGTCCAGGGAGGATTGCTTCCATTGGTTGGCACGCGATTGCACTTGGGAGAACATCGAATGGTGTGCGAAATAAGAGTGTGTTTGAATCGCTCTTTACTCTATCGTTAATTATTTTCATTGGAGTTGGTCTCATCGGTCTCGACTATACAGAGACCACAGATGAGATTAAACACAAGTGGCAACCGTGAACGGTTGTCAGTTACACGCCTAATTGGCGAACCATTCGTGTTTATACCACGTGACTCCTTGGTTACAGCTATCCGAGACAACCCCGACGCGCTTCCTTTCGTGAAGAGGCGAGAGTCCACCCTTCCTCCTCTCCGTTTGAAATCCATCGTCGACGAGCTCACTTTGTGGAACAATTTCATTGTAAATGAAACTTTAGATACTTTGTAGTTTTCCACACTTTTTTATTGAACGTCTCCGGTTTCAACGTCAAAGCGACATTTTCAAGAGTATATATATAATATATGAACTCAGTATATATATATTATACACATATAAATGTTTAAGTATAAAAGACTGTTCAAGCTCACATTTACAGCACTGTTGAAAATGACGCTGAGACGTTGAAACCGGTAGGTATATCTATATCCACGACATACCCTGCAAGACACGTCGAGGGTGTATGGCAGGGGAAATGTGTGGCACCGAGGGTGTGCGGTAGAGGTTAAATAAAAAGTGTGGAAGACTACAAAGCATCTAAAGTTCCACTTACCCTCCCTCCGTTCCCTCTCATCTTCTCAGGCGACTTCAGTTGTCGATCGCCTTCAACTAACAACTACTACGGATTCTCTGCACAGCTAGATAAGCAATTACAGTAAATACATTAGAGCCAATCGCATGTTGGGTGCAAGGACTACACGAACATACACTTCTGTCCTGTACGTGGGATTAGGGGGCAAGCCACGCAATTCATAACTGAGCGACGGAAGTGTGTTCACAGTTACTGAAGTATTCGATACTGCGATCAAATAAATATCGTTTATCATCATCAGAATCATTTTCCATCCGAAGACTTTGATTACAACTCTCGTCTTTTCGTCTGAGTACTCTCTTCCCTTAAATGACTTCCATTTTTTTTAGGAAAATCATCCTTCCGTTAACTCCCGTTTACGCGCAATTCAAAATCCGGTCAAAAGCGCAAACCGTGATGGAAAGGGTCTCAAGGGTTGGAGCCATCTTGCGTTCACTCGGGGAACTTCCAACATTGATATTAATATAATTTATTGTTCACAGATATACATCCGATTTGAACAACAATCACATTCAAGCTCACAATCTAGTTTAAAGAGAAAAAAGTTGGGACGCACAATGGACAGCGTAGACAGAGATAGTAGGTAGTGAACCTTGCAGCGGACGTCGTCTTCCCGAAAATCACTGCCAGCCCAGCTGAGATTGTCTCCAGAGGTGATGGCGGATGCCAGTTTGAACTGGCACAGGACGACTGAAAATGAAGACTCTGACCTGAGGACTCGTGTCCAAGGTGCTACATTCGGCTTCGAAGGAGGAGGATACTCTCGGGAAATGCCAGGGCCATTCCAAGACCACATTTTTACCGATGACGTTAAGAACATTTCGCGAACTTACAATGGTAGACTGGACCATGATCATAAAATTTGAGGAATTGATTTCCGAACATTCCGATTCAAAATGTCCTTCTTCCCTCCTGCAATTGGAGATACGAATAACTGCAAATATATTCAATAGTATGAATACAAGCGTATCAGTGGCAAGCACAGTTTGTATAAGGCCTTTAAGGTTAATGACAAACGGCATGTTTGTGAATGCTTGCATTGGTATTTTAATATTTTTTCAAACTGTTAAGTTTCTACCAGAATATAGTTGCTAATCCTTTGCCTTGTGCACGATATGTGGTGCACGTCTGGTGTGCATCCACCCCCCGCCACACACCATTTTGGTGCTTCGCAGGGCATTGTTTAGATACTAGTGCAGCTCCTTGGCGATATGTTGCTGGGAACGATAGACAATGGAGAAGCGGCGTGCGCATCGCAGAGGAGGAGGACCTCCAAATGGTTTTCCTCAAACGCTGCCACCCCCCCCCCCCTCCAGACGTCTCCAGCGAACGTAAACAAGTGAAGCAAGGGGGCCGCAGAAAGTGATTCATTCCCAACATCCCCTCGTTTTGTTGGTGGAATGCCCGCAAGAGCGTCGTCGTCGAACTTTCGAGATCGAATTTCCGGATCGGCCATTCCTCTTTGCTGCCTCTCTCCATTGCATCCACGCATGAAACGGATGGGGAGCGCTCGGCGTTGCTCAAGTCAAGATGGAGGATTGAAGAAGGGAAGCGACAAAATCATTGACATTGATGCATTTCAGTGGGATGGGGGTAGACTGGCGCGAGAAGCAACTCATTCGCTCACTCCGTTTGAAACACCCTTCAGCACCGTCTTCGACCACTCCCTCTCAACCACTCTACTCCTTAAAGAGACTGCAGACCACCTCCTCAGAGCGCCGCCTTCACTTCTCCCTCCTCAACTTTCTCCCCTGCGGTCCACGGGGATATTGCCACAACAATCGCTTACAGTTTTCCTGCCCTGAATCTCATCTGACTCCATCAGTTCCTTCCCGGCCTCATTCTTAATGCACGTCGTCCACTTTGAGATGCCGGGATTCATTCCTTCTCGCCTCCATTGCCATCTATTGCTCCTCCTTTCTATTCATCTCTCAGCCCGGCACTTTGTTCATCTCCCATCTACCTACCTCGGTGTCCCTACCTTTCTTTCCACAAATCCCTTCGACTTAAGCATTTGGCTAAATCTAATACCCTCTAGCTTCTATTTTTTCTCCTGCTCTTCCCCGTTTTCATCTTTCCATTCAACCATTCCTTATCTTCCCCACCAACTCCTTTTATTCTCTTCACTTCGCGTCGCACTTTTCCCCTTCCTTTTCTCAACCAATTGAATCTCTCCTCTCACTTCATTGCTCCTAAGTTTTGGTCGGAGTCTGCAATTTGGAATATACGTGGGTCCTTCACACGCTGTCGTTAAATCTTTGGATAACCATAACTGAATTCGTTGCACACGACACAGTTCGTTAATGAATCCTATTCGTAAGGATCCCATGTACTGGCAGTGTATTCCAAAAGGCTGTATCGTCCAGAACAAACAGCTGGCGTTAGTGCCATCAGCACGTCGGGACGTCCTTAATTGCACTTTGATATCACCAAACGACAATCCCAACGCAAACATGTGATTTTGGCGAATAATGGGGGCGTTTACTCGGAACCGAAATCGCAATTTTGTACACGAAATTGTTAGATGGAAACGAAAAAATAATATTTGGCGAAAAAATTAATCTTCTAACCTCAACCATTCACTCATAAATCGAAAATTTAAATAAGCAGAAGGTGACGCCCAACGAAAAAGCTGCTGTGATAACATTGACGTCATTTTCCTCCCGTCCATGACTGCTCTCATGGGAAGGGAATGGAGTGGAGGGGGGTTCTCGGAAGGTCTGCTCGCACAGATGCTGTCGTAACTCCTCCGACTGACAGAGTCAGCTGTGTGTGTCCCCCCCCTTTGCGATAAGACGAAGTAGTTTCGCGGGCTCAGTTGTGATTGGACGAAGTCGATATACGTCAGAGGTTGCACCGCGCCCACTTTTCCGAAAGGGTTAAAAGCATTAGTTTTTCGACGCCTATAACTCGAGAAATAATCGTCGGATCAAAAAACGGAAAAAAATACGTGTCTTTTTATTTTACAAACTCTATCAGATTCGGCAATAAAAAAAATATGGTAAACGACCCCATTATTTCCGTTACCTATTACTGAAGCAGCTCATTTGCATTCATAATGTCTCTCGGAAAAACGATTTTGATTTGCAGTTAGAGCGATAGATAGTGAAAATGAATTTCGCCACGGAGGACATTAGCATGAAAACATGGATACTCCATTGCTGACTACTAAAATTGAAAACAGTGAAACATTGAACGTATCAACTTAAACAAAGTGCCCGTGATTGAAATGGCGAGGTTTCTTGTGATCAAAATGTACGCCGTTAGGTGGCAATGAATGATATATCCCCATGAGATGACTCCGCCTCTGATTCCACCGTGGCTTCATCGTCTGTTGAGTAATTGCATTTAATTGGGTGACTTCACGCAATCATCATTTTTAGACTCATAAGGCGCATTCATCACATGAACACTAATTCAGCTTAGTAACTGAAGTATCTAATCCTTAAATCATGGCGATTCGATTTTCTGCGTTGGTCGGGACCACGCAGGGAACCGCAGTTGGCCAGGGCTAACAACCCTTACCCTGGACGTGTGTGACTGTCGCCAATGACGGCGGGCCAATGCCCATCAACAACCGACCTTAGGGGTTTAACACTAACTTCTTCGCCTTCTAATCTATATAGCTAGCCGATGCTACTTCAATCTTTCAGATCCCCATAAAAATGTTTCTGTTCTGGAAGTTCAAGGATTGAGAAGCAGCCTTCATTCCTCACTCTGCCCCCTTAAAGCAAATGTTCTTTCTTCGAGTGTCCATAGTATTCCTGCCCTGGCGTCTTTGAGGAGCGAGTACAATTCATTGAGGATGCTAAGCTCCTAGAAGAAGCGCACTGCGAAATAAATGAATCCCCTTCCTTCCTGTCCTCGGCTGACTCTAAATGCCAGACAAGGCGGTTTACAGCTCCATAGAGATTTACTGTGCTCCATTTAAATATTTTCCCTGATTTTGTTCGGTCTGAAAGCAGTTACAATGCGACACTGGTTGCGCTGTCATACTGAATAGTATGTAATTGTTGTATTTATAATGTTATAACAATAAACATTTCAATAAGCAGTGCAAAAAAACAATTTCTTCGCGAAAAGAAGAAACATACATTGCGGAATAACGAGTGTTGAGTTGCCCTAAAGAAGAGGTCTGGAATTCCATCAAAAAGACTTCGAAGAATTCAAAATGGAAAGGAAAAGAACAGACAAGGTCTTAGGAAGAACCAAGCGAAGACTTGAAAGAGGCCAAATACAAGAGGTAGAAGAAAACTTCAAGAAGCACAATGTCAGGTACCTCAGACATCAGACATTTAATTTGAAACTTAAAGGTTATTCTCCACCCAACTTCTGCTTCCAGAACAATTATATTGGTGTTTGAAAGAAGTTTAAATTGGTGTTTCAAGAACAATTATAGGGTTATTAAATGATGTGATACATGGCAGTTAGAATTAAACTTTAAAAAAGGTGTAGCAATGAATTTTTGGAAAAAGAATAGGTCTCCTCTTAGCATTTGCAAAATAAGTAATAATGAAGTAACAAACGTGGAATCCATTAAATATGTTGGAATAAGACTGACAAATGATCTTTCCTGGGGTAAACACATTCGTGAAATAATGGGTCAAGCAAATCGTAAACTGGGATTCGTCAAAAGTGTACTGGGTACTGGATCATTTACGAGAAATCAGCTACTTTTCTCAGCTAGGTGGTAGCCCAGAGTGCAGGTCAATCCGCGGGGGAAAAATCGTGCAAGAATTTGACAGAACATGCAGAGTAGTTTTAGAAGGTCAGAGAAAAACACATGGAGAGAACGAACATGATAATTCATCAAAGGTAAGAGGTAGACCAAATAGTTTGTCCGTCAAAAAATTATCGAGGAAAATTTTAGTTGGAAAGGAGCACCAAGAGAGAAACAGATTGGAAGAAAAAATTTCAGTGATAGTAGTGAATTGTCGTAGTATAAGAAATAAAGTAGCAGAATTTCACCACCTCATTAAGAGTACTAATGCAGATATAATCGTAGGTACAGAAAGCTGGCTTTCGAAGGACATATCAGATCATGAAGTATTTCCGAAGTGTTTTACAGTATACAGAAAGGATAGAGTAAGCAGAAACGGAGGAGGAGTTTTCATAGCTGTGAAGGACCCGTATGTCAGTAGAAGAGAACTTATTTCAGAGCGAAATGTAGAAAGTATTTGGTGTTCCGTTAAAAGTAAAAGTAGTAACGCAAAAAAGATATATGTAGGTGCATATTACAGGCCACCGGACGCAGACGTCAATTCTATAATAGAGCTAGAGTCAGAGATACGCACATTACTTTCTGGGAAGAATGATAGAGGAATAATAGTAGGCGGAGATTTCAATCTCCCCTCGATAGACTGGAATACGTGTAGTTTCATTGCAGGAGGTAAGGATAAGGAACATTGCGAATCACTGTTGAACACCTTTACGACACATTCTCTACAACAGCTAGTAACAGAGCCGACCAGGGGTAACAACATTCTAGACTTATTAGCAACAAATATACCCGAGAGAGTTCTAAATACAGTTACAGACACAGGAATTAGTGACCATAAAATAGTGCATGCGAAATTTATTGTAGGCGTTGAAAGACATTATAAACCAAGGAGGAGGGTGTACTTATTTGGCAAGGCAAATTACGACGGTATGAAAGAGGAATTAAGGGAAGCGTTTAATGTATTCAGCGAACAAAGCAAAGGATTAAATACAGAGGATTCGTGGAGAGAATTTCTTGAGGTCACCCGTAACGCAGTTCATAAATACATACCAAGTAAATATATTAGTGATAATACAGAGCCAAGGTGGTATAACGCGGAGGTTAGGAAATCACTAAAGCGACAAAGGGTATGCCACGCTAAGATGAAAAATGCCAGACGGGGTCTATCGGTAGAGGAAAAAAATGAGCTAGTTCAAAACTATAAAAAATCGAGAGCATTAGCAAGGAAATCATGTCGGCAAGCGTTATCACATTTCAAGAGCAAGATGTTAGGAGAATATTTAGATAGCAATCCTAAAGCGTTTTGGTCATATGTGAGAGAGCTTCAGGGAAATAAGTCCACAGTGCACACACTTAAAAATGATAAAGGAATCAGAGTCACCAGCAGTGTAGAAAAAGCCAACACTTTAAACACCTTCTTCCAAAGTGTATTCAACTCATCGTCACAAAACGCAGTGGAACCACCGCCGAACACTTTCAGTGAGCAAATGCCCGAAATAAAAATTTCATGTCGCGGAATAGAGCAGCAGTTAAAAAGCATAAGTAAAAACAAAGCACCAGGTCCCGATCAAATTCCTTCCAGAGTTTATAAAACATTAGCTTCTGAAATAGCCCCCTATCTAGAAATAATATTCAATAAAACACTAAAGAACCACACAGTACCCAAGGATTGGAAAGTAGCTAACATTACACCTATATTTAAAAGCGGTGATAGGGAAGAACCTAGTAACTACAGACCCATTTCACTCACGTCAATCTCTTGTAAGATATTTGAGCACATAGTAGTCAGTTCGATCATGGGGCATTTGGATAGTCAGGGATTACTCATAAACAGCCAGCATGGGTTCCGGAAAGGTAGATCTTGCGAGACACAATTAGCTTTATTCGTACACGATATTTTAGTCCACGGCGAAAGCAGTACTGAAGTTGATGCGATATTTTTAGATTTTAAAAAGGCTTTCGATAAAGTTCCTCATGACAAATTAATCTTGAAGTTAGAGAGTTTTGGTATAAATAAAGACGTTGTATGTTGGGTAAAAGAATTCTTAAGTGGGCGAGAGCAGAGGGTTGTCATAGATGGTATCATGTCGGACACAATCGAAGTCACATCGGGAGTTCCCCAGGGTAGCGTAGTAGGTCCGCTTCTATTTCTTTTATACATAAACGATTTGGGTACCGTAGTTAGTAGTAACCTTAGACTTTTTGCAGACGATGCGGTGGTGTACAGGGGTATATCAAACGAAGAGGACATGAAATCACTTAGCAAGGATTTAGATGCAATTCAAGAGTGGTGCGACAAATGGCAGTTAGAACTCAACCTTAAAAAGTGTGTAGCTATCAATTTTTGGAGGAGGAATAATTCGATAGAGCGATCCTATAGAATTAATAACACGAAGATCGAAAACGTTGAAACCGTAAGATATTTAGGTGTAACAATCACTAAAGATTTATCGTGGGGAAGACACATAAGGGAAATATGCGGCCGAGCGAAGAGAAAGCTAGGATTTATAAAAAGAGTACTTGGGAAATGTGATGAGAAGACAAAAGAGCGATGCTACTTTTCACTAGTTAGGCCCCACCTTGAGTATGCAGCCAGTGTATGGGATCCTAATGAATTAGGTTTGATGAGAGAACTAGACAGTGTGCAGCGTAGAGCAGCTAGGTTCGTCAAAAGGTGTTACGATAGGTTGAGTAGTGTATCAGAATTAATACAAGAATTAGGGTGGGAATCATTATCAGAGCGTAGATTAAAGTTCAGATTTAATCTATTGCAGAAATTTCAATCGGATAGCTTTACTGAAGATGTTAGGCACATATTGAAAACACCAGCGTATTATGCTAGATTCGACCAGATAAATAAGATTAGAGAGATAGATTGTCGTACAGATAGATTCAAAATGGCATTTTTCCCCCGTACTATAAGAGAACAGAATAGGCAGCATAGGAAAGGGATAGGTAGGGGAAATATTTTAGAGTATTCTGTAGTGCATGATGCATGTATTAACCCCTCAAATACTATAGATACTAACAATCTAGTTGCATGAGACCCTTTAGTTGCTTGCTTGCATGCTAGTAGTGAATGCTTGGTGACCTTCACCCCCTGCCACACACCCTCGCGGTGGCTTGCAGGGTATCGTGTAGATGTAGATGTAGATGTACTTTTCCCTTGTTAGACCTCATTTGGAATATGCTGTCAGTGTATGGGATCCCTACGAAATCGGTCTAAATAACGAACTTGAAAGTGTGCAGCGAAGATCGGCAAGATTTGTCAAGGGCCGGTATGATAACCGTATTAGTGTAACCAGTCTATTAAATGAATTAAATTGGGAATCATTGTCAGATCGCAGGTTGAAATTTAGACTTAATCTCTTCCACAAATTCCAAGACAATATTTTTAGTGATGATGTTAAAAATATTTGCGGACCCCATCTTACTATGGTAGACTGGACCATAATCACAAAATTAGAAATATCGATTGCCGAACTGACAGATTCAAAATGTCCTTTTTTTCCTCTTACTGTTAGGGATACGAATAACGGTAAATATATCTATTACGAGTGTAGCAATGGATAATATTAGTAGCTGCATGTTGGTGTAAGGACTTGAAGCTAACCCACCTAACAGCATGTTTTTGCATTCTTACTTTGCTATTTCTATCTTTTTTTAAATAGTGAAGTTTAGAAGAGTATATAAATACTAATCCTTTTTATGTCTGATATGTAGTGCATGTTTGGTGAGGATTCACCCCCTGCCCTACATCTGTATGGTGTCTTGCAGGGTATTATGTAGATGTATATTGAAGCAGAGGCATTCTTAAGAATGAGAAGAGCTGTAAGCATTTTGCTGTGTACACACTTGACAGAAGTGCTCAATTGTGAACAACCATAAGATGCAAATGACATTTATGACCCGCCAACCCAGCTTCAAAATTCAGCTCCACCAAACGAAATTAGACAGAAAGGATCCTAAGGGCCTCATAAAGAATAAAATTCCTGGAAAGGACTCAAACAGTTGCAGAACTTCTGGAGTACGCCTGAGTCAAAGTAGTGGACTAGGTTGAGAGTAATTTCAATAGATATGGATGACAAAAAATATCCTAGACTTGTGGAAGCATGCGGTTATACAGTCGAGAGTGTTATGATAGTAAATTCAAATGATAACTTATACATGATTGAAACTAAGATTGATTATAAGAGTTGTTGCTATTCTATGAATAGAGATTGTAATGCGTTGGCTAAATTGTGGCACAGACGTTTTGTTCATTTGGGCGTGAGGAATATAAACATTTTAGTTGAAAAGAACTTAGTGAATGGCTTAAATTGTTTAAAAAATAAGAGATTAAAGAGCAATTTATGAGAGCCATGTTTATTAGGAAAGAGGACAAGACAACCTTTTAACAGGACAGGATATAGAGCAGGTAAACCGTTAGAATCCCAGTAAACACAAAATGCTGCAGAAGCGCGTCTGACGCGCTGCGCGGCATCTCAGCTCAGGAACCCCTTATTCAAAAGACTACCTGCAGCGCTGTGGCAGCGCGTCCGCAACTTGCGGCTGAAGCGCTTCAAACACCAGTTGCGAATGCGCATTACATGCGTTTCTCGACAATTCGCTGTAGGTGAGCGCTGCTGAGACGCTGCTGGCGCGCTTCAGTTGACATGTGCTGCACTGGCAGCGCTGACATACTTGTGATGCGCTGCTGCAGCTGTGTGTGTTTACTGGGATTAGTCCATACTAGTCCATAGTTTGTGGGTCAATCACTCCGACCAGTGGAGAATGTCATAGATATTTTTTGACATTTATTGATAATTTTACACTTTTTGTCATGGCGTATTTAATTAGAAAGAAGTCCGAGTTATTTGAAAAATTTAAAATATATTATTCTCTTGCAACTAAGCATTTCAATGCTAACTTGCTAAAGCTTCGTTCAGATAATGGCAAAGAATATGTGTAAGGGGAATTCAAAGGATTTTGTCCTCAAGAAGGTATATCAAAGCAATATACAGTACTTTGTTACCCAGAAATGAATGGTAGCGCAAGAATCGAACGTTGATGGGGAAAGCCAGAACAATAGAGTCAGCCTTAGGGAAAGAATTTTGGGGAGATGCTGTATTATCTTCTGCTTACGTCACCAGTAGAAGTCCGTCATTAGGAAGAGAGGTGACTGCAAGTGAGATGTGGACTGGCAGAAAACCTGATGTTTTAAATATGCGAATATTTGGCTGTACTGCTTATAATTATGTACCTAAAGCACAGAGACAAAAATTAGACAATACGGGGAAGAAAATGATTACGATTAGATATAGTACTTCAGGATATAGACTCTTCGATACAGAAACTAATAAAGTAGAGATTGCAAGAAATGTGAGATTCAATGAAAGCTTAACAGAATTTCAATTAGTATACTTATCATCTGAAAGTGGAGGAAGTTGTACACACGAAAGGAGGGGAACTGAAGAAGATAGTGATGAAGAAAAGGAGCATGAAACAGACGAACCGGAAATTAGTGAACGAAGCAAAGAACTGTCAAGTACAGAAGAAAGGGTCATAGGAAAACCAATCATGGAAGAACGGGAAAAAGGGAGAGAAGTACAAAAACACTGAAATGGCTGGAGGAATATGAAATAAATTTGAGTGAGAAGGATGATGAAACTGTATTTGCTTTAATGACTAACCAAGATGATGAACCATCAAGTCATCGATAGATGGAAGAAATGGAAGCAAGTAGCTGTAAATGAAGAATTGCGAGTTTTAAAAGAAAGTCATACTTGGAAGATTGTACCAAAACCAAAGAAAGAAAAACTGTTGGATACTAAATGGGTTTTTACAAAGAAATACATAGGAGAGAGGGAAATATATAAGGCAAGACTTGTTGTACGCTCTTTTCTACAAAAAGATTTGGAAGATATTTACTCTCCTGTGTTAGAGACTTTAAGAATATTGTTGTCTGTTGCTGTCCATAGAAATTACCAAATTCACCAACATTGGTAGCAGAGCGTGGTTCAGTGTTTACGTGGTTTGGCGATGTTTAGATCGAAGAGAAAAGAGCAAAGGTGAGTCTGAGAAATAATTGATTTAAGCTGGTGGAAGTAAGTTCTGTATGGCAGTTAGAAAATATGTGAAGAATAAGAAGTATCACCAAACGAGAGGAAACAAACGCCAGTGACCATGGAGGAATCCTAGCAGCATCTGCACTGTCCAAAATAGAATGTAAGATCATATAAGTCGACACTTGGGAGCAATGGGGATGCAGAAAAGGAAGATCATGCGTGGAACAGATCTTTATCTCGAAGACTTCAATCAAGTCCGATAGCAGCAGACATTAAATAGGCGTATGACTTCATAGATTGGAATGCATTGATTAAAGGGCTGGAAGAATTTAGGGTGGATAATGAGACGATAATATTTATGCAGAAGACGTTAACTAACACTCGGTCACAAGTTAAACGCTTGGGCGAATGGGGAACTTGCATGATTTTTTTTATTTAACAGGCGGACAGAAAATTATTTTCTCGATTCAACAAAGAAAACTGCATGTAAATCTGAGTTTTCCTTCGCGAGATATTGAATGTTAAATATAGCGACATTTTAAAGCGCGCCGAAAACTCCCCCCCCCCCCCCCAAGCCACTGCTGAAGAATACCCGATGACGTCAACAGTGCCGAACAATCGCCCCAAGCAGTCTACCGCTGGGCTAACAGCGCACCAACACGGGTGATTCAAGCGAGCCTACTCAACCCAAAAGTGAGCCCACCTCAGATTTTTAATTGAGTAGGTAATCACTTAATGGTATATAGTTGATATTTCACGTCAATAATGAGTAATATGTAGGCAAGATAGTTTAAATCTCGAAAGTTCATCTTACTTTTGGAGTGCCCGCTCCATACATCGACCCAACTCCCTAGCATTGTAATTAGCCAGCGAGATGAGTTCGAGGCATAATTATTGTTTAACACCTGGCTGTAAAAATACCTCAACCAAGGTGCCTAATAAGCTATTTATTAGGTTGCCTACAAACGCAAGAAGAAACGTATGTACAATGTCAATAAGTGACTGACTAACCCAGACTTCTATCAAAGGTGAGGTGTAAGCGTCCCACTCAAGAGCCCGACGTATCTCTTCCTCCCGTGGAGAAAGTGCGCATCTCGACAGTGATTTGTTGATTACTTCCAAAACATTTATTGCTCTGCGAATCGTCAGAAGCAATTTTTCGGTCCTGAGTGGTGTTTTAGTAATTTTATTGGCAAATTAGGTGACAGATAGTATTGTTACTCGATACGAGTTACAAGTTAGAGTCAAGATAGTTTAATTTCCGAATCCTTTTACGTGCCAGCTGAGTTGAAATGTACTCACTGTGTGATGTGTTTCTTTGAGAACGTGTGTATTAGGTCTGATGCTCTCAAGTTAATAAAACAATGCCTTTACAAGGTAGATATATTTTGCTATTGATTTGGTGCCGAAGTTTTTTTTATCTTAATACAATTACATCGATCTGTAACGTTATGTAGCGGCGTAGTGCAGTGCTCATCATAATCTCTTTAGCATGACATGAGGCAAGTATAAGACCCAGGGTCATTGTGTCTTTTTATATGTATGTAATCGAGACTTGAGAATGGTTTTATGTTTCGGTGGTGTAGTTATAGTGTTGATGTTCATGAGAATTACATTCAATGCTATACTATACTCTGCCACAAAAGTTGTTTGTGGCCCACATAGGTATTTAATTAAAGGGCTACAAAGTACATTTGAAAAAATTCAGGTCTTTGAATTATTATAGCCATTTACAAACTTTATGCTGGCATTGAATGTGATATGGTGATGATTAAAGAACAATGTTTAGCTTATACTAATGCCTTTCCATGGATTGCTTGGTGTCGGACGGTAATGATTTTTAAATCAATAAGCGGGTTCATTTGTGTTGAGCGTTTTGAATAGCAGGTGCTACTTTTCCTTATTCCACTGCCATTTAATGTATGGGATAGAATTATGGGATCATGCCCCAATGCCCCCAATGTATTTATTCAGCAAAGAAGGACGATCAAGATCAGGTTTTATGTTTTAAAATTGCACTTTAAATTCCTAAATGAATTTACTGAAGGTAAAAATATTGACATTTCCTTCTGATATTGATGTTAGTGTTGTTTTTCTTGACAAAGACTATTGCAATGTATTTTGCTGAATGTCCGATGATAATAACTAAATCATAGCACAGCACTTAAACCGGCGAATGTTGGTAGAGAGGTAAATGTGAGCATAAGGGTTATGACTTCCAAAATTCAGTGATACTTCTGGCGAAAATAAAGATATGTAATAAGATAAGTAATGCTTCAACTTCCTTTTACCTAACATCCAACAGCATGAGGTGGATAAACGTACTTCGTACTATTGGTTTTGAAAACAAGACAACTATTCTTGTTATAACGTAATTAATTATTACCAGTATACTATTTAGTTTCATTGAAGAAAATAAATCGTACGCTGGGAAGTCCATTCCCTATAATGAACTTCATACGGACTATTAAATCAAGGGTAAGTCATTCCCGATAAGCCCAATCCTCTAGATTTGTGCCTCGCTCTGATAAACTAACCTTCATTCTCCGCATTAATAAGTATTATAAACAAAGGATTCAAAGTAAATATCTCTCATTTATTCTCGTTGTATTCATAAAAATCGAAATTTTGAGGCAAACGACGGTAACTTCATGCCGCTGGCTTTAAATGCACACGTGTCCACGATGTCACACAAGTATTATCGAAAGCAAATAACGAAAAAATCACTCGCATAACCTCATTGAGCTACATTACTTTTTGTCCAAAGGTTTGTTTGCAAAATTACCGAAGCAAAACAGCTGTAGCCACGGTAGCCACCATCATTTGAAGGTACGAGACTTTCCATTGGTCCTTACGAAGTTCATCAGCTTCGCCTTACAAATTTTTCATAACGAGAGTTTTCTCCCATCCGGTCAGGAGAAAAAGTTTTCTTTTTTTCCGCCGACGTATAGCAATCATTTGTCATAACAAATGCAATGAGGGTCATGGCATTAATTTTAGGAATATTGTCCGAAAGAGCGGCAACGTAATCATCCATTTTTTTTACCTGAAATATTCGAGGTAAAAAGTCTATTTTATCATCCCGAAAGTGCATTTTTAATATCCCAAGTAATAATCGTGGCACAATAACAATAGGAAAACTTACCCAAGAATAACAGTACATGAACAAGTGACGGTGAGCGACTAAATCCTCCACCAAAACAATGTTTACAGCATGCGTTGGTGTTTTTCCCGACTCAGACGGCAGATTAGGCACGGATGACGTCACACCTAGCCTCGGCAGAGCTCGGGTGTCTTCGCGCAGTGGTCGGCTCAGAGAAATGTTGCTTGATTTTTTAAGTCAATTTTTTATTTCTTCTGATGATGAATGGAGATAATTTAGGTATTTTTGCGAGCTAATATTTCCGTTTTACCTGTTCAAAATAGTTTTTATAGCAATTATCGACCCATGCAAGTTCCCCATTATCCACACGCTTTGAAATTAAAACAGAAAAGGATAGATAGGCGCCTTGTTTGGTGGAAGTTTGAGACTGAAATTCGTTTATTCCCCTTTGACGTCTCGTCAATGAATGAAAGAAACATCGAATGAAAGATAAACATTGTTCTTGTTCCCACTCGCATATGTGCGAAAGAATTGAACAACTGTGGGGAAATCATAAGGATTCACAGGAAAACGCCCGCTCATGAAGGGGGCGTGAAAAACTCTCCAGGAGAAGGCTAACGTTGATTTTAAAAAAGAGAAAAAAAACAGTATATGAGTAACAATAAGCGCTTCTTTTATGGGCAAGGACATCTTATGTGTATTCGGCAAAATACGGAAATCTGCGTGGCATGTCTCTCCGCTGGCGTTACACAGTGTGTGTTCATAGTTATCGTGTTGTGTCTGGAGAAGTACGATTCGTAACGACTTTTCGAAGTGAGAATGGTGGTACACCTACATTTAGTATTGCATAGAGTGAAGGTGAGAGAGAGTGAAGGTCATTCCACTCTCGGCAGGCACTTTCGTGATCGTGATCGGTGGTGAGGTACATACATACCTCAAGTTCTTGATTCCCTCGCGTGTTCGATGCACGTACTTTGCTGAGTTTTGAAAAGCCTCTGTTGGACACTACGTCGTTTAATCGAACTTTATAGAGTGGAGACAGCGGAAGACAAGACCTGGCTGGGTATCAGCCGGGAGAAGCTGCTTATGAAACATGTTGTGTCATCCGTGATCATTTTCCGGCTGGAAAGTGAACAGGCGTTGGATGAGCGTTGAAGTTTTAAATGTAGTCCTGAGGTAGACGTTGTTACACTCCATCAGCGCAGTATTCAGTGGGGTGGCATGAAGGCGGAAACTAGTTGTTTTCTGAGAGAGGCAGGAATGTAGTGTCTAAGACTGAAATGACGCATACGTTTTATTGCATGAGATGGCAAGGATAAACGTCCGTCAGGTAGGGTGGGAAAGTGGTGCCTCCTGGGAATAAGGAGCAGAATTATAAGGAAAGCTGCCTCCCGGCGGCGGCGTCCTAACTTCGTAAATCCTTCATTCGGGGCTCTCCGCCAACGAGGGGAATGACCTTGTTCCTCTCGAGTCTTCTTCCGGAAGTTAATTCAGTTCCTAACAGTTGGTGCAAATTCAACTGATCAAACTGCGCATCTGCCTGCCTGGTTGCGCACTTTCCCGTCTGTGCACTGATTTCCTTTTAATGTCGCACAACTCATAGATTGCAACGACAACTTCATCCGAGAGTAGTGATTCCATCGAGAGTGGCCAATCAGCTGCGACGCCCCTGTCTCCATTCCCTCCTCCAATAGGCCTAACCTCCCCTTATTATGAAAGGCAACTTCGACAATGCGTCGAAGGTCGTCAAGGTGAAAGTTTTTCAAAACCACAACATTTGACTGAATTAAAGTATATTTTATGGAACATTTCGTGATTTGAAACAGAAAAGTATATTTCACGATAAGAATTAGATGCTCTATGGTATTTCTTTTCTAATGGTTCATAATTGTTTTCCGTAGGATAATAAATAATAATTCAAATGGCGAAAAGAAAATAAAACTCTATTCCGAAAAACTATTTTTACCGATTATCGTTCTGGAGCACTGAAAACGTTTGTAATGTTAAACCCGTGTGACTCGAGGCTGCCCTCAGGGAGGAGGAGTGTTATCTCCACTCCTCTGGAATATGGAATTCGACAGTCTCATTTTAAAATAGCATACACTGAAGGGTACGTAGATGATATTGGTTTACTCATTACCGGAAAGTACCTTGAATCTGTCTCCGGAATCACGAGGAAAGCCCTGGATATGGCAATGGTTTGGTGTGCTGAAACAGGTCTGACTGTAAATCCGGGGAAAACTAAGCTTGTATTGTTTACCAATAGAAGGAAAATTGAGGGCCTTAGAATCCCCTCTTTGCAGGGTAAGGTTCTATGTATCTAAGTATCTTGGGATTATTTTGCACTCCAAGTATAACCGGGGAGAAATTTTGGAGACCAAGGCAAAGAAAGCCTGTACCTCCTTATGGATGTGCAGGAGGACCCTTGGTAAAACATGGGGACTTCAGCCAAAAGCCATTAGATGGATTTATACGGCAGTCATTAAACCTAGTTTCTTGCACTGCTCTACAGTTTGGTGGAAGAGAGTCCGGCTCAAAACTGCTGGGAATAAACTGAACCACCTCCACCAAATAGCCTGTATGGGAATTTCAGGGGTGATGAGCACAACCAACTCTGGCGCTGGAAACTCTGCTGAACCATAGCTTTGTTCGCGTCGCTTGCTCCATCTGTAACTTCTGTGACCGAGGGAACAGGAAGGAACAGCTGAGTGCAGTAGGATCGACGCGAACGCTTTCAGAACCCAGCGGAAAACAGCGGGTAACATGATTTGTAGAGCTTTGATGGAAGGGCTTATTCTGGAAGATTCTTCTGAAGAAGATGATATTGACCTTGTGTTTCCTGCGTTAATTCGGCCGCAGGAGAGAGGTGATATTATAATGAGTTATTCCATTTTATATACAACGGTATGATTCAGCCGGGCTGCTTGCATATCTTATTCGTCAGGTTCATATTATTGCTGTTCAGATAGAGCAGTCGTTAGCTCTTGAACCTTCGAGGATTTTAAATACACATGAATTTCTCAATTAATGAAGTACTAATTAATTATAAGTGAGATTTGTTAGTATGTTTTCATTTCGTCTATCTGGTTCCCATTTTCTCAGTAATGCCCAATTCGTAGCAAGGCTTAGGATTGTAATCAACGAAGGGAATTTTCGCCAGTAGCGCGATGCCGTTAGAACTATATTTTCCAAGTAGATCGTGTTGTGGAGAATTCCACTCAAACTTTCTTTTATTTTTGGCTGTTAGCATACTGAAACTCACTGCCTTCATTATGATGTTTTATACAGCCATATCTTCATCCTGTTCTCTGCATTTTTCAGGCAATTTACAATATGCTAACGATGTCCTTAATGCATTGGAACACCAGGAGAGGAATGCAATATTAGGATATGTGGAAGAAATAATTCCTTTGTATAGTGAAATTCTAGATTAGTGGGATCCTTTATTGTTGTAGGAACCATACCCGCAATAAACGTGTCCATTCTTTTAATTACTGAGTGAAAAAAAAGAGTTCATGATGCATTTTCGTTTAAAACGAGCCCTTGTGCTAAATCTTTTAGCCAAGTTTCGAATGTCACCTGAATTCGAAGCTTTACAAGGTATTTGCAAATACCTTGTATATATATGTGTGTGTGTGCACTGTTTATAGGATACCTACATGTTTTCATTGTAGGTCATGGAGGATTTGAGCCGGTTAGTCCCGAAAAACATGTATTGGCGTATTTATGGTTTATTGGGCATGAGGATGCTGGTTTTCGGGATGTGGCGGATAGTTTCCATCTCAGTTTGAGTGCATTGCACTCAGTAATTAAAAGAATGGACACGTTTATTGTGTGTTTGGTTCCTACAACAATAAAGGATCCCACTAATCTAGAAAAAGATGCAACAAAGGCATATTACTTTAATAGGAAAGGGTTACCTGATGTAATCGGTAATACTTGGCTGACATAATCTAACTCCGAATTTCCCTGTTTGTTGGTTGAAAACAATATTTCTAGTTTCATTCAAAATTCAGGTTCGATTGATGGATCCCATGTGAGGCTTGGTAAACCTGCCGAAGATCCAAATTCGTATATTAACAGGAAAAAGTGCTTTTCAGTGCAGATCCAGGCAGTGGCAAATGAGAACGAGAAATTTATAGATGTGTATATTGGATATCCGGGGTCTGTACATGATGGTTTAGGAACAGCCCAATATATGCTGAACTTCCTAATAAGTGTCAAGGTTGGTTTACATGGGAATTTTATTTATTATTTAATGCCCATACTCTACCCCATTTTTACTCTACGACATCTATAGTAATTTTTCCCTTCGCATTAATTGTGTTACCATTTGAAATAGACAAATTAAATAAGATTTTCCATTCTTAAATCTCTACAGGTCAGGGTTACCTACTAGGGGATAGTGCATATCCTTGCTCCCCATACCTTATTACCCCATACACGGACAATGGGCACCTGTCAAGGGCACAAAGACATTTTAGCTTTGTGCACAGTAGTTGCCGTGTTACTGTGGAACATGCTTTTGGGTGGTTAAAACAAAGGTTTCGTCAACTTTACCATCTGAAAACTAGAGACATGGTTGACATTGTAACGATCATCCATGCATGCTGTGTTTTGCATAACATTGCGGACTTAGATGATTTAGAGGGTTTTGAGGAACCCATGGCTGATGATCACCCTGACAGAGATGCAGAAGCCATTCAGGAGAGACAGGGTGCTGATGGAATAGATAACCTGGGAGACCCTGTTGATGCCGACGGGGGAAAACTTCTTAGGGATGAAATTTGTCGTCAGCTGGCCATGAGGAGGGCTAATTTTTAGAGGGTTACCATAAGAAATGGAAGAATAAAATTAAATCCTTACGGAAGGCAGGAGGACTCTCTGGTTTTTATTGCTTAAGGAGCTCCTTGAGCAAAAATAATTGCTCACCCAAAAGCTCATTTCTTTTTGGCCTTTGAGCATTCGCCTCCTCTTTAAGGGCATTGCTTTTCTGAATCTCCAGCAGAATGGCATCGTCTCTTCTATTTTCTATTAAATGGCTCTGCCTAGCCACTTCCCCTCTCAGAGCTTGTATGGCCATTGCCATTTTCCCATCCCGTTTCGTCACTTTATTTTTTTTTCCTGGAGATTCTCTCTGATTTAATGTGGATTCTGGAGAAGATTCTCCGGGACCAACAGCTGCTTTGGATATGGATGGCCCAGGATCTCCATTTCCACATTCAAGAGTTGCAATACTGCAAAAAGATTCATTTGTCCAGCTTTTATTTTTCGCAAAAATATCTCCATCCCTACTCTTGCTACTGTTTCACCCTTCCCCTAACAGTGGCATGCAATACATTGAAATGTAGATCCACAATACTGACTTGGACTGTGCCACCATGGTGCTTCCTATGGTCAGTCCATGTCGGCCAGACACCACCTTGGGAACAGTGTTATGCTTTTTCCCGAACATTTCAATCATTTCCCTGCAACCAGATGTACTGTTGCATTGTTTTATGACTTTAGTGGTGTGAAGAATGTAGTTCATTATTATGAAAAAAAACTTACGTTTCATAAGGTAGGACCCTTCGACCTCTACCTGTTTTCTTGTTGGTGGCAACAAATGTTTTAAATGCCCTCTCCAGGGACTTATATTTGTTGCACACCTGCTGTGCAGTTATCTTATGTCCATGACCTTGCATTTCCCCTGCAATCGATTCATACAGCCTCTTCTGTATTTTTCTCCCATTCCCTTCTTTGACATGTAGCTTTTAAAAAATAGTTTGAGGGAGCAGTCATCCCAGGCAAATTGATCCGTCGCTGCATTGGTGTCCACTTTGACATTCGTGGGAGGCTTTTGTTGGAGCACCAGCTCTACTTGCTGGCCTCCCACTTGGAAGACATAGGACTCCTTACTTATGTCAATGTCATTAGCCCTTATTTTTATAATAGAAGATCCATCTATCAAGTAAAAATGCATGCAAGAAAGGAGATATGTGGTTGCATGTGGGAAGAATTTCGATATAATCTATTATCAAGGAAATGGCAGGGCCGATAGCTATGACTAGAGAATATTAACTTTCTTCATTGGCTTAATTGTCATTTCATTTTTGAATAGCGTGAAAATAATACCTTCGAGGACAAAAGAGTCATTCCTTCGTCATCCAACAGATTGTTGTTTTCATCGTTTAAAAGGGGACGAGCTGTCATTTTCACTGTTGAGGCGTGAAAATATATTGCAAAGAATGTGCAATGGGGTCGTTTACCATATTTTTATTGCCGAATCTGATAGAGTTTATAAAATAAAAAGACCCGTATTTTTCCGTTCTTTGATCCGTCAATTATTTCCCGAGTTATAAGCGGCGAAAAACTGATGTTTTTAACCCTTTCGGAAAAGTGGGTGTGGTGTAACCTCTGACGTATATCGACTTCGTCCAATCACAACTGAGCCCGCGAAGCTACTTTGCCTTATCGCAAAGGGGGGGACACAGCTGACTCTGCCAATCGGAGCAGTTACGACATCTGTGCGAGCAGACCTTCCGAGAACCCCCCTCCACTCCCTTCCCCTTCCCCCGAAAGCAGTCAAGGACGGGAGGAAAATGACGTCAATGTTATCACAGCAGCCTTTTCGGTGGGCGTCACCTTTTGCTTATTTTAATTTTTGATTTATGAGGGAATGTCTCGGGTTATAAGATTAATTTTTTCACTAAAATTCATTTTTCGTTTCCATCTAACGATTTCGTGTACAAAATTGCGATTTCGGTTCCGAGTAAACGCCATTCCCATTCAGTAATGCAGCAGTCTAACAAAAGGTGACGATTAGATTTTTTCCCATAATCTATTGCTTTAGCCCCCGGAAAACAAGGGAGATTAATCGGGGGGAGTTCTAAAGGAGTCGAGATGTATTTATTCCTCGGGCCGTTGAAAGTATCTTATTACTGAATTATTTTTAAATAATTCGCTAACAAATTATCGTGGGTAGAAACTGGAAAATTTTGTGTACAGACAATCTTCTCAAAACTATACCTAATCTATGCATGAGTATATCTCAAAGTACGCATGGTTATAAATGCAGGTACACCTGTCATTCATTTATAAAGATTAAATCAGCGGCTGTCACCAAAAAACTGGGGCCATAGCGGAGCTAGGGTTTCAATCAATCAAGTTCAATCTTCGGTATGGTGTAATGCTGTCAAGTAAATAGGGTAGGTACATTATCAAAAGACTCAGAAGATGAAGGGTTAGTCAAGATCTTTATGACACAACACGCATACGTGCGTATACGGACTTTATATAAAGTCCGCGGATTATTGCATTTCATTGCCTGAATATAAAGCATTAAGTGACTTAACGGTGCACAGGAATATTTGATATGCAAGAAGTTAAAACGATGGGTTGAGTTGTTCCTCTAATTAGAGGAGCAGCTATAGTCATCTCATCCTCTTATAAGATTTTTTCATTCCTCTTATAAGATGCCGTCACATATGGCAGTGAGACAAACCTTGTTACATCATATTTCAGAAATAATAAAAATAAATCAAAATCAGTAGTTTGCTAGTCATTTCAATCTAGGTGACGAATGTAATTCAAGCCAAATTAGAGAATAAATTGGAGATTTTACATTTCGTCAAAGATTTCTCCGATTGAAAGTATTAATCAAACATATAGCGAGGAAAAATGAAATGCCACAGTATTTTAGTCGAATATTTAAAAAGATGCAACATATACTTCGCTAAATCAGAGTAAAATTCTGTGAAAATGTTCATTAATCATCTCGGATACGCTGGAACAGCAGACGAATATTCCACCATTCGTCTGCTCCTTCCCATAATTCTCTCTGCTGTTCCCCTGTGCACTTTCACCTCGGCAGCAGGAGCAAAAGGAGCAGGAAAAGTTGCAACCGCACCCGCGACGCGAACCACAATGACACTTGCACTTTCTGCGACGCGAACGCCAAAGGAGCAAGAAGTGGCAGAAAGTGCAGCGACGCGAACAAAGCTCTCGTTCCACTCCCACGAGGAAGCAGTGGTGTAGGCGAGGACAGCGGAGGACGCATCACAGCCACTGGCTAGGAATAGTTCGGAGGAAAATCCTCCAGGTGGCGAGCAGTCGCAACTGATCGAGACGTAATGGCGGCGAGGGTCTTTAAATCTTGGAAGAGTTAGAAACACAGTGGCAACATCGGAGCATAGGAAGCCTTTGGGGGAACGAAAGGGAGGTCTTTCCCCTCCTTTCTTGCAACTTACAATCCTCCCCTCCTTTCTTGGAATTTCCTTTCCGCGAGTCGCATCACCCGAAATCCGACGCGATGTTTGAAGTGGGAGGGGGAGGTGATAGAAAACGGAAGGCCGGGTCACTTCGCTGTGTTCCTTGTTCGCCAGGAGTAACCCCTCCCCCCCTTCCCCAACTCTCTCCCCCTCAAGGGTCGCTTAGTTGTTTTGAACACTTGTGACAACAAGTAGCAAAAGCATTGATCGTATCGACGTAAGCAGACAGCTCCGTCCCTAGCCTACCACACCCGCACCTAATTCTTTCTCCGATATCACACTGTGTGCTCTCTGATTCCAGCAGTGGAGCTGAGTACACTTACAATCTCTCCTTAATTAATTTAAAAATTACAGTACTATAATGTGTTACCGAAAAATACTCGTCAGCTTTCTCACAGAAGAAAGCCTCGTCACCATGGTTACATCACGGAAGTGCTCGAAATTTCATCCGACTAAACGAATTGAGCAAAAGAAGCAGCACTCGTGCTATTCGTTTTCTCTCCCTTCTCATAAGTGCGCCGTGAAGTTTCACTTCCGTTGCCTTTGGCCCTTTCCCTATGTTCAATAACGCGTCGGAGACAAAATACTCAAATTTCGTGAGCTACATTTACGCTTAGGAGACATAATGATTTCTAACTCCATTCATGAGTCTAGGTACCTGAATGAAAATCAGGTGCCCGTCCTTGGGCATCGGGATATTTCTGGAAGGAATGTTGCCATTTGTAGGTCATTATTTCAATAGAATGAATTCCATATATATTTTAAGCGAGTTTATAACCTTTTTACGAAAATATTCTCGGAAATAACAAGTCAACCGTAAATAACCGTCCATGACCGTGTATGCAACAACAAAAAACAGCAGGTGTGCGCATATTAGAAACGGTGAGTAAACTGTGATCTCTTTTACGGATAAATTATCTGAACAGCGTCGATGAAACAGCGCGCTCATTTCTGATGACGTGAATAAATTATAACTTTGCTATAGTGCATATGATTTTATTTACAATGACGGAATATGCACTCAATTAAAAGAAATATAAGAGTACATATCGTTTGCGAAAGTTACTGTGTCTCGAAAACATATTCACCGACTGAATTCACTGAGGGTTATTTTGCCAAAGTTTCAAAATCTGCAATGCCAAAAGAATATGACTTTACTTACTTTGTAAAATAGTATATTTATTCCTAGGGGCACGAAAGCTTCTGTCAATTCAGTGTATTAAAAACACACTTGGGTTCAATATTTCAATGGATTGCATGACTTGACCAATGTGTGTGTCAAATGATCCCTAGAAATTATTTCGTTTTACAATATATACACATTGTTACACCCGTGGAATATTTTTGGTAAATAAAAAAATTGTCATTAATTTGCATAACGAAGTCAGTAATACGGATATGAATACTAACCTCATCAGAACTTGAAGTTGTGTTTCTAAGCAATGGGTCTTCCATAACGAAAGATAGCGTAATACTATCGGCATCTGACATTGTGTGTTCAAGCGTTCTATCTTCTTCACCAATTACGCTAGAGGCATTCAGTGGAATGATTCCTATTGCTAATAATTCTAAACAATGCATTTTAACTGGAAACGTAACACAAACCAAAATTAAGTATAAAATTGAGTGAATAAAAAACTATCTCTTTGAAGTACACGAACCTTTCTTCATCCATTTAAGCAAGTTTTGTCCATGGTTCCGCTTCCTCTTAGCGGTGAGTATCAGTTTTAAATTAGAATTACGTTTTCGGTTACGATAGGAACCAGGCATATTAGCACACCTCTATGTGCTACCTAATAAATAGATGAATCAGCCAAAACCCAATAAAACGGAGATATAATGTCGAGTGTCTTAGGGCAAGCTGTTTCGAAAACAAATTTTCAGCCATCCCCGTTCTTCCTCCCATCCCCACTCTTCCCCTCCACCTCCCCTCCCCAACTGCTTGGAATTTGGGTCTGCGATCCATTCTCGCGTGTCCTCTGAGGCTCACGGCAACAGTCGCCTGTACAACGTTGCCGTGTCTCCATCGCGTAGTACAAGCAGCGCTAACTGATTGCCTGTGGGAAACGGCTGATCTCTTGGCCTGTCACCCGAGCATTTCATCCTCGAAAATCACACAGTTTGCTTATTTAATTGGCACCCAATACAGAGTTTACCTCTCAAACATGACGGTTGTAACTTATCATTTTGTTAGAAGAAGGATGGACACAGAGTTGTCTGTTTACGATTTTTCAATATTTTCTTTGTTTTTGTAAAAATATCATTTATATTTGGGTAACTTCCCGGAGGTTTATTTATACACTGAGATAAAATGTTCACATTCGAGAAACAGGCGTCTCTTAACAAGGATCTATTTGTTATACTCAGAAAATTTCGAGGGTACAACATAAGTCTTCAACGATTACTTGGGTGCCAAAATCAAGCCAGAATGCGGCCGGTCGGACGGGAGTGATGCGTGACACGATCATTTTTCTCATCCCTTTACAGGAATCATTTAAGGGATAGAGCTTCCAGGGACCGCCAAAATGATAGCTCAAGCTATCATTTCGTCTCTCACACGATCATTTTTCCTGATCGTCGACTGCTTTTGGCCTCGGACGCAGTAATTATTGCGAGGAATGAAGAGGGACAACAGCATTTACGTAGATGTCTTAGGTTCCCTGTTTACAATGGTAGTAACATATAAAGCCACATGTGGCGCAACGTTCGCTCTTTCCGAGCGTGTTCTCCGATTGGCTAAATGACGGAAGCACCTTTAAGGCCAGAGGGACGGAAAAAAGGACGTGCTCAAATGAGGAAAAAGGGGATAGCGATCCCCATCATTGCCGCTATCCGTGAAGTGATCAAGTCAGACGATCATTTTTAAGCTATCATTTGAGCTATCCCTGAAAAGGGACGTAAAAAATGATCGTGTGATTCGGGCTTTATCGTCTCAAATGTATGGGACAGTGGTATGACAAAGGAAGTTCATTTGGTCACAGACAAGTTTGGACGGAGCTCATGAAGTCGAGTCCCATCCTCGAGATGGGCAGTGATGGAATGATAGCCATGTTCAACCAATCACACCTCTACTTCAAGGCCCACTTGCCTGACAGGGAACAGTGGGCTAGAGGAACGGGAAAGAACTCCATTTTGGGGCCGATGTATGGCATGCTGATGGCTCCAGGCAGGAAGGAAGAGCGGGAGCAGGGGTCTACTGCTCCCGCTCTTATCCACTCGGTGTGCTACATGCACACCGAGGAAGCTCTCAATCCGTCTGGGAAAATATGTTCCAGGCAGAGGTATGTGCACTTCTGACCTCCGCGTATGTTATCAAAGAAGTTGGGATGTTTAACACACCAATACGCATATGCACTGATAGTCAGGCAGTTCTAAAGGTGCTGACATCACCATGATGCAAATCACAGCTGCTACAGGAGTGTCGTGAGGCACTCAATGAGATTGGTAGAAATGGCAGCAAGGTGGAACATTTCTGGGTACTTGGTGATGAAGGAATTTCCGGAAATGAGATGGCGGATCAGCTGGCAAGGGCTGGTTCCAGCCGAAATTCGATTGGACCAGAGTCAATCATAACTATTGCTACGTCAATAGGGATAGCCGAAATTAGAATGTGGTGCTTAGCCCTGCTTTATGCTAAAATGCTAGGATACAAAGGAAGATTTCAAATCGACTACATTATAGTGAAGTAGAGATTTGGGAACCAGGTGAATGGCTGCAAAAGCTACCCGGATGCAGACATTGACAGTGGCCATAATTTAGTGATAATGAAATGACATCTAAAATTCAAGGAGATGTAGAAAACGCTGATGAACACATTGCAAGTAGAGAAACTGAAGGAGGCTGGACATCAGGTGGCAACGTGCGGTGAGGCCTACATCGGGGAAACTGGACGCGCGATTGAGACGATGATGCTAAAGGAGCATTTGTCTGGGACAACCAGGGAAATCCACCGATGTGGACCATCGACATCCGGTTCGACAACCAGCTCCTCGAAATATCGGGACCGCCCAGTGAAAGAATTCGTTGGGTTAGAGAATGGACATTTTAGTCGGACTCAGGGTTCTCCATCAGCAATACTTGGAAAACAAGTGTTAAAAATGATCAGAAAAACAACGGAGCGCCGGATTGGTCACCGAGGAGTCTTCCCACCAATCACGTGACACCTGACCTCCCGGAAGGACACTTAAGACGGCCAAACCGACTGCCCTGAAGACGATACCCGAGTCGAGCATCGAAACGTCGGCCGCCACGGACGATCTGAGCCGGTGGAATACCCGAGGAGAATTTCTTCATCGTGATCGCCGAGAAAGCACGCGCATTTATTTCAATGTTAGGCGGATGATGAATGAAATAGGAAGCGACGCCATCTTGTCCGCATGTGCGGTTGCTGGTCCTTCGGTCGCTGTGGCGTAATTCGTTCGTGAAATGTCGTCATTCTTACACATTCGTCGCAGGGGAATTCTTCCAAATACCAAGTCGTGCCTCGCTGTAGTTCGTCATTTCCCGCACAAGTCTCGAAGGACGCCCATAGAGGGAGGATTTCCCACCTGAGGAGAGCTCCAGCTCGACGCGCAGTGCCTCATGAAGATGCATTTTCGAGGTGGCGCCTTTTTCGCTCGAGTTCACCTTTCGTTCCCGTCTAACGATCCCGTCGAGAAAATAGCGATTTAGTGTCCGAGTGAACGTTGTCCTGAAACAGCCAAAGCAACGGATATGCTCTGCACTAATATTAGAGCCGTTAATTACACGCTGTGGAAGCCTCAATCTTTACCGTTGTTCCAACAACTTGAGGAATTCTCCAGACGACAGCAAAAGAATCATCGATCCTATGCTTAAGAGAAACACATTCCTCTGAAGAACATGCTGTTGACTAATGTACAGCGGATTAGAGACAACACATACTCACGCGAGTTAGATTATTGGCGCAAGGCAGGGACTGAAAATCCCAAGGACACACTCTGTTAGTACTTGGGAGGAGACTCGCTTCGTACATACATTTTGACGCCATGGACTACAGTGGACGAAACGCAAACTACAGCCTGCTGTAGTTTTGGTAAACTAGAGTCATATGGAGACCGTCAGTTATGTAAGATGAAATTCTGTCCAAGTTTGATTGCTTAAAATGTCCATGCCAATCCCGAGCTGTTGAAAGATGCGTGGAAGTCATCTCGAAGACAGAGTTGACCGAATCCTTGCGCTGATGGCGAAATCAGATGAAAAATCGGAATTTAAGGCAACGTCATTGAAAAAATCAACATATTTCAACAATGAATTAGATTGCTGGGCTGGGTGTGGGTAGAATTGGAATTGCAGCTACCACCTGGTGGTGAGTCTGGTGTCGTCATGGTCGAATAACTGCATATATGATTTATTCTTATCAAAATTGAATGCATAAAATCGCTCACTTGAACGAATTGTTAAGGCAGACGAACTTCTATAATTTAAAATACCATAATATATTCGTATTTTTGTAAAACGTCAAAAACCCAGTTTTTCACGAAATTTTCTAAATCTCATCCCTAATGCGTGCAATCAAAATGTAGTGTGTGCTATCAGAATAGAATTTTATTATCATCGCGTAACTCAAGTGAGACACACATGGTATTAAATGCCAATAAACGTTACCTGTATGCTTTCAATGTAACGGTAAAATTAAGTCTTTTTGTAGTTCTATTCCAAATTTTAGGCCGTTTGCGGCTAGCTGAAGATCCAACATTTTTCCGTTGGACAGGACACAAATACGCATTTTTTGAGCCATATTAGAATCGGATACTAGAATAATTGATTTTTTCGACCCATCATACTGAACATGTCCAGATCTGGATAGCTTAATACACCTAAACGAGTCCTGAATATTCAGTATAGAACCGTTAGAAATCAGTGACAGCATGCATGGCCTGAAAATGTTGAATTCGAGGAGTTAATGTCCACGCAACAATCCAACGGAGTCTCGGTATTTCCAGGTCCCGCTGCGCGGAGCCGGGCCGCGACGCGCGATCGAAAAATCGAGTTTATTGTCGGCGTCGCATACGTTTTTCAAATATTTTTACGGAATAACCTAGAAATATCTTCAATTAATGCTCTGATGAAGTAACCCAGAGACCATTTTCCGAATAAGGATTATATTGTCTACTTTATGTAAAACTTTGTCTAAAAAAGGGTCCGCATTTTGTGACGTAATAGCACTCAAATACAGGCAAAAATGCCTGACTCTTATGCATAGTATAGGAAAAGTACACTGTTCACAATTGGTAATGTTTATTACTTCATAAAAATCCTTCCAGTACTCCTATATCTGCTCAACTTTTAAGATTTTCGAAGAAAACAGAGAGCGGGCGCTTTTGTGGAAATTTGATCGAGTTTGAGCCTCTGTATCTTTTGTTAGTAACGGGTGATACCTATGAAATATGACTTTCCATTCACTAATCACCAATCATTTGCGTGTATATTTGCCTAGTTTCTAGGCTTTCTCTGAATAAAAGCAGTTTTGGACTTTTGTCGTTCGATTTTCGATTTGGTCCCACTGTGCGATGCAGAGAAGCCCAAAGGCGGCTATGCGCGTTCAGTGCCTCGCCGCTACTCCCTATAACGCACTCGCTACTTACATGCAACATTGAGCCATTAAATACAATTAATGTATCGAAAATAAACAAACTGTACTGAAAAAGGAAAGCAATGTTCATTTTTTGCATACACTCACCTTTTATTTATGTTCGATAAGTTTTCAAATTTCGGCGTTGCCCCTTGATGCCTTTATTACGTGCTTATTTTGCTCCGTGGCTTGTCTTACGGATGTCTGAGGAGGATCTATCAACGCATCTACGCACTATTCTGGAAGTCACCACTGGAGGGTGTGTGGCAGGGGGTGAAAATCATCAAATATGTCCTATTGATAGGCGAGTTAAATGCGGCTATGATAGTTGAATTGGTATTACGAGTTTAATCGAAGGGCAAAGATGGGAATTACTTCCAGAAGGCAGGCTGAAATTTAGACCAAAGAAAGTTCGAAACTGATTTGTATACAGATGATTTAAGATATGTCATAAGCACCCTTGCTTATGATACATCTTCGAGGGATGGATTGCCGTGCCGATATATTTAAAGTGTCTTTTTTCCCGCGTACCATTTAAAGGCATACTAGGCAGCAGAGCAAAGGGATAGCTGAAATATTGGAACGGTAGTCTGCAGTGCGTAATGAACTTGAACGTGTGCAGCGAAGATCGGCAAGATTTGTAAAGGGACGGTACGATAACCTTATTAGCGTAACCAGTCTATTAAATGAATTAAAATGGGAATCATTGTCAGAACGCAGGTTGAAATTTAGACTTAATCTCTTAAATAAACTCTAAATTAATATTTTCACTTATGACGTTAAATATTTCGCGAACCCCAACTTACTATGGTAGACCGGACCATAATCACAAAATTAAACAAATTGATTGCCGAAATGACAGATTCAAAATGTCCTTATTTCCCTTTACAATTAGGGGTATGAATAAATGTAAATATATCCCCAATATTAGAAATACATGTGTATCAATGTATAGCATAGTTATCTGCATGTTGGTATATGGACTTCAAGCTAATCCAACTATTGCATGCTTGCTTTGCTATTTTTATCTTTTTTTAAATTGTGAATTTAATATAAAAATATTATCACAAACCCTTTTTACGCATAATCTGTGTGTATGTTTGGTCTGCCTTCACCCCCTGCCACACATTCTGTATGGTGGTTTGCATGGTGTTATGTCGATGGCTGTGACGTAGCTGAAGAGATTGTTGAAAGACGGCGGCACGTGAACATGCTAGCCTCCTGTAGGGGTGCTACTGGGGAAGAGGGAAATCTTTTAGGGAGTAGTCTGTAGTGCACGACGCTGGTATCAACCCCTTAATTACTACGTAGATACTAAATTGCATCTAGTTGCACGAGACACAATAGTTGCTTGCTTGCATGTCAATAGTGCATGCTTGGTGATCTTCACCCTCCTGCCACACACCCTCGCTGTGGCTTGCAGGACATCGCGTAGATGTAGATGGTAGATGAGGACGCTTTGGGAATGCCTTAATCCTATAGAGGCAGATGTATCAGAGGGGAGAGAGAGGACAGAAGCCCCAGACTGTCAATGTCCAATTTTCGGATGGTTGGGACCGGTATTTGATGGAATTTGCTGACGACGCCATGTTCTCGCCGCAGTTGTAAACCCTCCGCTGGTTGGGATGTTGAGCGGCGGCCACATCGAAGGTCCGTCCCCGGCCGCTTCCCTCGGCGGCGCCACCTGCGTCATCCCCGTGACGTCATCGCCAGGGGGCGGGGGAGCGGTGGGCGGGAAGCGGAAGCGATCGTGGTCCAGAGCTGTGTTCTCGAACCTGCAGAGGAAGGGCCTGGAGAAGCGGTTCCAGCTCCAGAAGTACATCACGAAGCCGGACAGGAGGCAGTTGGCAGCCACCCTGGGCCTCACGGATGCACAGGTACGCCGGAACACCAAAGTACACCATCCGATTGTAAACACGAAATATTGAGAACTCCGCAGTTCAGGGTGGTGAACTACAGGAGCGGCAGTCGCTCATGTTACTCGGCTATAAGTGGTTAACTACCGGTTAATTTGTAGTCGACTGTTTATCCAGTAGTTTTTGCCAGCGTTGAATTATCGAGGACTGCATTGTGGCACACAGATGGCCGTAATTAGCTTTGAGAGAGCTATTCGGACCTAGGTCCCAGTACTCATCTACATATACGCGATACCCTGCATGCCACTGCGAGGGTGTGTGGCAGGGGTTGAATATCACCAAGCATGCACTATTGACATGCAAACAAGCAACTATTGTGTCTCGTGCAACTAGATGATTAATATCTACATAGTAATTATAGGATTAGTTGTTATTACATGCATCATGCACTACAGACTACTCTAATATTTCCCCTACCTATCCCTTTTCTATGCCGCCTATTCTGTTCTCTTATAGTACGGGGGAAAACGACATTTTGAATCTATCGGTATGACAATATATCTCTCTAATTTTATAGATTTCCGTAGAAAACAGCATAATGGTGTACAATTTGGCGGATTTGCAGGATCAACTTGCGGGTTGCAGTTAACTACATGTAGGGCGTTCCACATGTAGTTGACATTACGTAGTTATGGTGAACGCCGTAGCCAAACCTACGCAAGGCGAGACCGCCTCCTGGGAACGTAGGTTTCAAGTTTATATATCAGAAGAAGCTATTTTGGACAATTGTCCATCCTTTTTCGACTAGGTACTGTGCGACTCGTCAAGTACATTTGACGTCGTGAACGCCCCTGATATGCATATACCCTGGCGACCATGTGGAAGACATGTTAAGGGAGTGGAAGGGAGGAGAGGGTCCAGCGCGGTCGCAAGCTCAGCCCCACGGGATAGCAAAGCGCTGATGGGGGGGGGCGCTTCCAAGGGTGCACGCGAGAGGAGAAGAGTAGCAGCGGCCTTCGAGCGCCGGGGGGAACTGCCAGGGAACTCAGCGGTCACGTGAGGTCGTCGCCGCTCGGGGCAAGTGCTCCATTTCTTCTATTAATCGCTCCTCAAGCACTCTCAGCGACATTGCCAGCGCAAAACCGCTTGAAGCGGAGATACTCCGCGGCCACAAATGCTCCTTACGGAGAAGTCGTCAATCAAAAAGGCAAGGGCTCTCAATCAGCTCCCATGTGTTTTGTAAATCCTTAGTCATCATTTTGTGGTTAGTGGTCATCAGTTCCATCATAATTGTTGACGCATTTGAATGTTTCATCATCCATGTTCTCCATGGTAATGTTATTTTCTTCTTTTCTAAGAATTTTTTCGCCTGCTGTTTTGAGTTCTCAATTGAAAGGCATGTAGTACGTGTGCCTTGTGCTTCGATCGAAGTGTGATGAGATCGAATTCCCGCGAGATGCCGTGACCCGAGAGGTTCCTTCCCTGCCTCCCGTAAAGCGAGAAGAACAAGATTTGAACATCGGTTTACGCAACGGCCCTCCCTTTTTATTTTTACAGCACACGACAGGCTGTTTGGGTAGGCGCGCCTCTTGCGGGGGGATCGCGAACACATTTGTATCCGTTCTCCCGGACTTTTAATCCGCGGGACAATGAATACATGTGAATCATGACACGTGAAGATTCTTTCGACTGTCGCCGCAGTCTTCGTCAGCCGAAGGTGGAGTAGAATGTGCGGGGTGAGGGGGTGTGAAGGAATTTGGAGGGGAATAGGGGGTGAGGGATGATGGGAGGGTAAGTTCAAACCAGGACCTCAAACGCACGACGAATCCAATTAAAAGCCATTTCGCGGGTGCTGACCTGTGTTCTGCTAGCATGCTTCGGCAGGGATTCAAGTATCGATAGGGAAATGCACTTATCGAAAGGAAGGCTATTAGAATTAGTGTGTCGGAAAAGGTAATTAGAATTAGGGATCGGAAAGGATGAAAATGAGGTGGATTTAGTGGACGATTCGGATTGCGCTGGGTGTAGTGCATTCGCCAACGTAAAATGCGGGGCGTGAATTGATGGTCAGAAGGCGCACAATAGTTTTAGACTGGCAGGTAGCGTGGGAGGGGAGAGATGACGGGGTGTGGAGACGACGAACGCCACATCACCCTCCAACCCCTCCCCTCCACCCCCCCCCCCTCGCCGCGCACTCTCTACCTGACGAAGACTGCCTCTACAGTCGAACGCTTCTTTCATTTTGAACGTGCGTGTCCCGCTTTTTATGTTTCTTTTTTTCTGTATTTTTCGTGTGCTCGCTTCAAATAAATGTGTGTTTTTGTGTGTACGTACAGTGGCGGAAATAATTAACGCAAAGGTGTTTGGCGTCTAAATGCGGCCTATGTGGGAACTAAATGAAATCCGCCAACTTGGCAACACTGAGAAAGTGAGTTCAACACCGGGAATATTCAAACCTCATAAGGGTGGCAATAGTTTTTACACATTGACGCAATAGGCATACATTTAAGGTCTACATTCGCAAGAGATCCCTGGAGTTAATATGATGGATCTCCACCACTCTCACCCAGTAGCCAGTTCATGTTCCAAAGTTATTATAATTTATATAATGCTACTTGCTATTTATTTCATGCATTGACCCCTTTGAAATATTTTTTTCGGTTTCAAATTAATGAATTTACACGATGAGTGAATTTATCGTAAGGATGCAGCCTGTTTGTTTGCTCGAGATATTATCAAACTAAAATATCCAAAGGGTTATGGATGAATGTCGTTTTTATTACGTTATTATTCTACTGCTGGAGGCTAGGTTGACTAGCTAGATCGTTTATGTGGAGGAATATCAAACATTCAAATTAACATTTTAGCGTATTACCTGACAACTTTTACGTGTAAATACAGGAAACTGGATAATAGGAATCTAAAGACGTGGAAAATAATCCTCACAAAAAGAATCCATCTATCAAAAGCGAGTTAAACATTTCTTCAAAAATATTGACGATACCCAAATTGGATACTTGATTTCCAGCACTTAAGAAGTCGAAAGGATTTTACAAATATTTTGACTTCTTAGTTCAAGCTTACGTATTTGCCAAGTTTGTAATGATGCTGAAAAGCTGATTTCCTTCAATAAATCAGGAGTCCTCATTTAGTCAAGGCTACAAATGGATCGTTTAATTTTACTTTTTCTGTGATTATGAAGCCCAACATAACACTGCCAATCGTAATGGTCGTAGTAGCCCAGTGGTAAGAGCATTCGTCGACGAACTGAAGGGTCCTGAGTTCAAATATGGGTGACACCTCTTTTAACTCCAAACTAAATATTTGTGATGCGATTGTTCTGTCGTGAAAACTTCTCAATGAATAAAATACCCTACATGCGTAAATTTTATACATGGTAGGGATTAGAAATTTAATATGTCATTTACTTCACCTCTAATCCCAGCCATTGGGTTGCTCGCCGAATGTGATATTTGACTTGAGTTTTCGTCGCCATTTGCTTCCCAATTCCTGCCCATCGTCTGATGTTCATGTCGACTGACTTGCTCATTCAGTGAACTCCGATTTTTGAAAGCAGGTAGTTGACCGTATCTCTGATGGCCTTTATCACTCGATTTAATGCACTATCCTGATTTTTCTTGTATGTTATGTGCAGAGCAGAAGAAAGCTATTTCACTATAATTCAGCTTTCGGGTTCATCTGCCATATTTGCGAATTTAATATCGATTACTGGCCAGAGTGATGGACCCAAATAAAAAAGAAAGACTCTTGAAATCGTCATTCATTCTGGTTTTAGTTTTTCATCGTTATTTTCTAGATTTTCAGTGAGATATGCGTATGCTATACGCGTATCCAAATCAATTTTTCTTCTTATTTTGGAAATAGAGGTAAAGGTTGATCATAAAACGACGTATGTGGGGATCAAAAAAATTATTTCGTATTAATACATGCCAATGCTATTTTTAAATATTCAGTTTTTCACTCGAGAAGTGCCATTTTCCACAGCATTAGGTATTACAAGTGTCCTTTAAGTAAAACTAATTTTGCCAATGTGTTCAGTAATTTTAACTTTTATGAGTGTATTTGAAGTAGTAACGTTTTGAATTTGGATTGACCCGGCGTGAACCGAAAATCGGCCACTCCTATAGCAGCATACTTTAGACAGAGGGTCCCCTCTTTACATCACTATGCTTATTCAAGAGATCCGGTACTCCGATATCTCTATCTGATTTTCCAAAGCATTTTTTACTGTTCGGTACACTTCGTCAACCCTACCCTTGTTAGAAGTTAGGCGAACCAAAGGCGTGCACAGGGAGGGGATGGAAGGTCGTAGTGGCCGAGCTCCGAACCCTCCCCCTACACACTCAATGATAAGGTTGCCCACCTTGCCCACCGAAATGGGTTTTTTTACCCGCCTTGGGGAGCCTTGAGCGGACGGTTGGAAAGGCGGTCGCTGCCCCATTTAGCGGCAAGGAGTGCCGCTGCATGGTTGTGCATTTTTCGGTTTCTACAGTTGTGGTTTGCGGGTCTGCTGGCGTGTGGACGCGATCTCTTGACTCGCGGGCGCACGGGAGCTCGCCGAATAAACGTATCCTTTTCGCTCGAGAACGTGTCTCCGTATTTTCAATCCCAATGACAACTCTGGGCACCGTGGCCCTAGTATCTCACAGATGCTCTACCATCATGACATTTAATAAGAAAAATACATAATAAATTATAGATAATTTAAAATGATTATTTTTAGTCTTTGAAATCGCATCTTTCATTGATACGTTCACAGTGAAATAAATTTTCTCATACCTATACAAATGAGCATTTAGACAGAGGGTCCTGTGTCCAGAAACACCTGTGAAATAACGTAATAATAAACTATGAATGAAGCGCGTACGGAAAATGGTGATTCGTTTCCGTCGTACCAATTTACGACGAAGTTTTGCAGAACCTAATGTGACGGATAAGGAGGGACTATTCGCTGCATTCGGCTAATCCAGGGTATTGAAGGTGAAATAACACCAAAAGGCACTTATGCGAACACCGATGATATTCGATTCTATATGCATTGTTGATGCCCGCGACTCAATTACGCATCGAAAAATTCACTCCAAAGCCCTATGAGCTTTTTCTTTCGGACTGCTCTTGACTCGTGGGAGCATATATGTATTTGGCACACTATCACGGGCGTTCATCCGGAACGACAGCACCCGACGGTGAGGTGAACACCTAAAAGCGGTGGCAAGCGCTACCGCGGACGTCAAATGTAGTTCCTGTTTACTTGGAGAATGGTGGATGTCATTTGATAGACCGTCCACCGTCCGCCGCGAACGAAAGACGGCGAACAACAGTGCAGAATGGTGCTCCTGGGTCGTTCCCAAATGTATCTGTGAGAAAAACGGGCGTTGTTTGGCTGATAAACTGGTGTCAGACCCGAAGAGGAATACGAGACAATGAAATAACTAATTGAATGTTTTCTCATCGGAAAAAAGAACTCAAGTCCAACATTCTTAACCTTGCCCAACGCTTACATTTGCCTAGGTGCACAAGAGCTAACACCACCTTGGCTGCTGCGCGTCTTAGGCGGATATTGAGTTTCGAAAGGGGACTTCGTGCAGTCCTTCAGATCGCGGGGAGCTCGTCTCTATCCGGACCACAGTTACCGAAGTGAAGGAGTTTTCCCAAATCTATTGAAATAGCCGTTCATCCTCATCGGTGATGGTGTTTCGTAGCCTTCCTTATCGATCTTTCCTCTCAACAGTATGCGTCGTCTCCCAACTTGTTTTGATGAGGGTGATAGTTACATCCATTCACCGGGCAATTTCGCTGCAATAAAGTTTACCTGTAAAATCCCCTTCACCTGTTTCCTTCTCTGGGGAGAAATATGTGGCATACTGTAAGACCAATGTGGTTGTTTTTACCCTAAGAAAGTGCATGGCGGTAGTAGCATGACAGCTGTGAAATAAATCTTCTAACGAAGTCTACTCTGGCCCACTATCGACACGAACCTCAATGTAGCGGTTGTCACGCATAAGCTTGAGGGAAGCTCCAACGCTCCAAGTGGGTTGCTGTTGTTAATCTGGAGGGGAAAAGTCCTTCGAGGTTCGAGAATGCGAGAAGGCCCCGTCAAATACTTGTGAGATGGAAAAATTAGTCAAAAGCCACTTCTTTCCCGTGAGATGACCTATTGGGCTCTGAACCTCGATGTTAGGCATAAGCGATATCGTCAACCACACACGGAAAAAATACCCTTTTTCCTTGAGTATTAGATGTTCCAATTGCATGAAGATTTATTTTATCTTAGTTTGCATCGCACCGAGGAAGCTGAGATTCTAATTTTCGGGCTAATAAAATATTGATCCCTTGGGCTGGATTCGAACCAGCGACGTTTAGTTTGCCAGGCCAACGCGCTACCAACCTGACTACCATGGCCGGCCGATACACTGTCATCAACGGCGCACTCCGTCCCAAATGAAAATGAATCTTTGATTTTTTCAGAGTTTGGAAGAATAAGTCTCACTAAATTAATTGGAGCTTTATTTAGGATCCATACCTCTGCTGATATTTAAAAAGTTATTTTTCTTCACCAAAATTCGAACCCCGGCCTCTCAAATGCTGGTTACATAAGTAGATAACTAATTAAGGGTTAATTATGCAGCTATTACATTTAATCCGAACATTTCTCACCAAACGCAAAAATTATAGGGAAAGGAAATACTAGTTACTTTTTAAAATATTTTTACTAGGTCGTCGTAGTCACGGCTACTAAAAATTATAAATTCATGTGTCGATGCGATGTTTATTATCGGTTGATAACTAATGATAAAGGGTTATTTCAATACTAAAACTTTGTTAAGTGAATTGCACTGGAAATTGCCACAATGTTCACGGTGTCCCGGATTTCCGTTATTAGATAAAAGAGAAATCGGAAAATACGCCGACCTAATTAGGTCTTTATGCACGTATGTAATTTCGGAAATGGTATCTTCAGGTATCTTCTCATCTTCACTCTCGACAGTCAAAGGATTATTGAATAGTATCTCATGATCCATTTAAAAATTTATATGCTTCTTGTATCCGCAGATTGAAACCGGCGAAAAATAGGCGTATGTATTTTAATTTGTGCCTTCTTTAGCATCTGACAATCAGTATTTGTTCCTGCGACAGTTTTATTTTAAACTTCCCAGCAAAAAAGACAAGGGGCGCATCATATAAAAAGATCCTTGGAAAGTCGATCACAGTAAATGTCCTTAATTTGACCTTAGCATATAAAGAAGTCGGCACCTATTAGAGATGGACTGGATAATGATTGCAGTTAACCACTCCTTCATTAAATACCGTAAATATAGATTTATAAGAGAAATGCCGAAATGAAAACGACGAACGCTACGAGAGAACGCGCGAGAGAATTTCACACTGCGAGAGAATTTGAGAGGTTATTTCAAAGAGGGGGTTATTTATTTGTAAGCTTTAGGTTCTGACGAAAGTAACTTGTCTTGTGGATTTCAAACACTTGCGGTTGATGCCTTCTTTTCCCGGAGTTGCCAGTTGTTCACTATTGATGCGCAAAAAAATTTGCGTTAATTTTTCCGCCACTGTACATACGAGTACATACATTAGGGTGACCCAAGAATATTGTTTTTTGAAAGTTGGAAGTGTGGATGCATTTTCGAGTGCAATTCTATTAATCAAAACACCTCACAGTAAATCAGTTCCATCGCGCAATATTTGACCCTGATGAATGGCGTTAAAAAATTTCCAGCTTAGATGTAGGTCAGATAGCCTTTCCCACTTCCGTTTGCGTCCTTCTAGGATTGTATGAGAAAACCAAGACAAATAGTAGACATATCGAGATATGGAAATCGAGAATTAGTGTTCACGGCGGTATCTACTGCTATCATATGGCTAGGGACCGGAAAAAATACCATCTATATTTTGAAAAATTAGCATCTATTTTTTGCTAAATTAGCTTTTATTTTCCTGAAATTAGCGTCTATTTTCTAGCATCGAATAACCTATAATTGAATATCAATTCTTAAGCTTGTTGGCAGAATATACAAATACATCATCATTTCAATCAGTCATCATTTAAACTCATGCAGTCCTTTTTATGGCAAATTAATCTGACACTAGCAATTTTTCTAACATGAAAAAATGAGTTAAAAATTTGTCTTTTTTCAGTTAAGTTTTTAGCTAATTTACCTAAGGGGCCGTGGGAGATGATTATATTTTCGCTTCCGAGTGCTGACATGATGGTGATAGTTTTTCCGTCGACCGGTAGAGTTACCAGAGTCGGCGCCTACCCAACCAGCCATATTTTTGTTTAGTGTCTCCTCTACGCTTCAATTCTTTGCGCAGAGATGATGACGCAATAACGAGCCTTCCCCTTCACCCCCTCCGGCCGGGGAGTTTTCGCGCCATTGCTGACCCCTAGACGCAATGTTGCCATTTCAACACACGATTGGACCAAACTGTTTGGTAGACTCCACATTACGCCATGTGGCAACGTGGAATTGGCGGAAATGCGCTCGCTACGTTTTTCTAAGAACCGAGCCCGTCTGGCCCTAGTGGGGTTAGGAGGTGCAGGAAGCCCATTGAGGTATATGGAGAGGGCGCTTCCTATGCTGGCCAATGTTTGAAACTGTAACGTGGGCGTGGCCTGTCCGCCATCTTGGTCTTCCCCGATTTACCATTGCTCTTATGGGATGACGCACTAATTTTGCATTTTTACGATGTTTTCCATTGATCCTCTTGAAGAGATCATATGTTTCCTTCTTCAAAATGCCAACTTCATATATATTTACAGCGTATTGAGTGACATTGTCGGAGTTGCACTCAAATTAATTAATAAATACGGTACTCACAAATATACCTAGAATTAATTTCCATACGTGCTCATTTCTTACTAAAGTATTAAATAATGAAGATACGACCTTATTACGAGTCATTTCACGAAATCATTTCAGTGGTGATTCAAAACTCTCGCATTCATTAAAATCACCTTGCATCTCGGTGATGGGCTGCGTATCGGACATAAACCCAGAAATGGCTCGGCAAAAGACTATACGACCGCATTCGCAATTCACAGTGTCCCATTGATCGTGTGTCATTTTTGACCTCTAATTTTAGACACTTTCTTTTAAGCCTCATCGATTGAAATTTGGTACCGAGCTAGAAAAAAGGTTGGAAGTTTTGTTGAGTTAAAGCAAAATTTAAAAAAAATGACGTTTTGACCCCAGAAATAGGGTCCAACCTAAAACCCAAATTTTGCCTTATGGGCTTTCAATGTTAAAATATTCGAAATAAAAAAAAGACAGAATTACTTAGCGAAACTTACAACTATTTTGTTTTTGGGCACGAAAAACAGTATGGAAGAACTTTGGAGTTCGAAAATTGCATCCGTGACCCCTGGAAGGTCACAGTCAAGGTCACAGGGGTTACAAAATGTGAATCACGGCTACAAACCTGTCGAATCATGGGTTTAAAAATGTGCCACGGTCGATGGTTAGGTCTTCAGATCCCTCTTGTCATCCCATGACCAACAAGGGTTACTCAGGGGCCAAAGGTCAAAGGGTGACAAGAGATGAAATGAGGCTACAAATGTATCGAATCATAGGTTTAAACGGTGCCATGGTCGATGGTAAGGTCTTCAGATCCTTCTGGTCATCCCTTCCCCTTCAAGGGTTACTTAGGGGTCAAAGGTCATAGGGGTGACATAAAGAGAACCGGGTCTATTGCAATGTCGAATCATAGGTTTCAAAGAGTGCCCATTATGATGGCAAGGTCATCAGATCCCTCTTGTCAACCCTTGACCTTCAACGGGTCTCAGGGGTCAAATGTCATGGCGGTGACAAAAAGTGAATCCAGGCTACAAATGTATCGAATCATTTCATCGTCATCGAAGGTGATTTCAAAGAGATCATTTCAAGAGGTTTCAAAGAGTGCCCAATATGATGGTTAAGTCCCTCCAGGAATTCTCTTACCTGTTGATTTTCACAGACTGTTGGGCCAAAGTTCACCAGTAGTAGCCAAGAAAACATTTCCGTCCACCTCAGAAGTGAAGAAAGTAATTATAACGTGTGCAGAGTTCAAATCCACAAATATACTGGAAGACACATAGACACACGCTTTTATCGGGCGAAGTCAATTTAGCCTGACTCGGGAGGGAGGGTACGTGGAATGAATAAAATTTGATTTTTCATTCTTACTACGTCGATATTTTCATTTTAAATTTTGGATATTTAAAATACTTTTTGAATAAAAATAGGATAAAGTATTTATTATTGAATAAAAGGAATGAACTTCAAACTGCGATTGAATTTTTTCATTCGTTTGTAAACTAGAAATAAACGACTACCATATGACCCCAAGATTTCAAGAGATGACAGGTGGGATCTGAGTACCTTACCATTGACTTTGGCAGCCTAAACAACCTAATTTCCTTATGTTTATGTCCCTGTCTGGTCATTTCGAACATCTGTGACCATTGATCTCAGCGTGGTCGTCTGCTGACCAGTGAGGTCAGTAGACGACAAACAGGACTAGGAACTTTATCTAATTCTTCACCCTTTCGAAGCCACAATTCGACGCGTCTGTAGCCCTGAATTCCTAGGCTACACCTGCTTTGGCCCCTGCCCAACCGGTCAAGGCCAGATAATTCCTGGAGGGAGTTTACCACCGTTTTGGACACTCTTTGTAACCTATGATTCGATACATTTGTAGCCTCATTTCATCTCTTGTCACCCTTTGACCTTTGACCCCTGAGTAACCCTTGTTGGTCATGGGATGACAAGAGGGATCTGAAGACCTAACCATCGAACGTGGCACATTTTTAAACCTATGATTCGACAGGTTTGTAGCCGTGATTCACTTTTTGTAACCCCTGTGACCTTGACTGTGACCTTCCAGGGGTCACGGATGCAATTTTCGAATTCCAAAGTTCTTCCATACTTTTCTTCGTGCCCAAAAACAAAATAGTTGTAAGTTTCGCTAAGTAATTCTGTCTTTTTTTAAATTTCGAATATTTACCACTTGCCGGGTTGCATACCCTCAATTTTATTAATAATTTTTTTTTAGTGTTTCTAGGGGTTTTAACTACTATCAAGCCCCTTTTCACTTACCTTATGACAATATGTAAGTGTTTCTTACAAAAAATGAGGCGGAGCACGTTGTTTCGCTAATTTCAAATTTTTACCAAAATGGCCCAAATTGTTAAACTTTAACCACTTGGCGGAACCTCAGGACGTTCGACGAAAATTCTGAAAAAATTCTTGCATTATATTGAACCCCATACACAACTTTTCTGACCCCAAGCCCCTTGAAATTCGAAAAAAAGTTTTTGACGTTCACCCCTAGTGTACATACATACGCTGCAGATATAGGAAATGGGATGGGCCCTCATAATAACGGCGTGAATCGCTGGGGCACGTAAATTCCGATCAGGCAAATCCAGGGTTTAATGCATATGGTACTTGTCGATAATTGGGATAACCCACTAGCACCTAAGTTTTAAATGTCTGTTGATGAGTAGTCTTAGTCACTTCCACATAATTTTATTTCACAAACGACCGGTTTCGGCAGTGACGCCATCTTCAGGTACCTAACAATGGTCATATCCATCCCAGTATGTACATATAGTCACGGTGGAGGGAGGGTGGGGAGTCACGGGGGTAGGTGACGAGCAGCAACGGAGACTGCTGTTAGGGAAAGTGACGAGGCAGTTCCTCGCCAGGCCGATCGCCCTCAGGCTGCTGCTCACGGGCGTCCGATTTTCGTACTTTTCCTGCGTATTGAATGCCCTCCAATGGGTGGAAGAAGTCACTTTGGTGGCCCAATTCTAGAAGGTGCCCGGCGAATGCCGAAGAATAAGCGTCTTTGTTTTTCGTCAATAAAAACTTTTATCGCCACAGATGGTTTTCCTTCCGGATAACCTCTATTTCTGCGCTAGAATCTCGAAAAAAAAACCAGTGGAAGCGCCCCTGTGTGGTAGGCAAATGAGTCTACATCCGAGCATGAAATTTGTTTACGCGATTCGGAAGGGTCAAATATTGTGCAACAGAACTGAAATTATTCAGGTGTTTTTTCATAAAATTGCACCCGAAAATGCATCCGAACCTCCAAGTTCAAAAAAAATCCTCTGAATCATGAATATCAGTGATTGTGCATGTATGTATGGGGGCGTGGTGGCCTAGTGGGTAGAGCCTACTGATCGAAGGGTCCCGGGTTCGAATCTGGGTGAAGCCTTTGGACGCCCCCGGACGAAAAATCCTCGGAGTGCGAGGTGGCCCAGGGATAGGCACTGCCCCCTCCACCCCTAACCTATACCCTGAATGTGTGTCACGCCTGAGGCTTATTCCAGGGTGAGCTCTACCCTCACCGCCTATCCGAAAACCAACCTTCGGGTTGAATCACTGAGTGAGTGTATGTACATATATAGTATATGCATATTCATGTGTGTATGTTGTTGCATTTATAAAAATGACTGTCGCTTCGCGCAGGTGAAGGTGTGGTTCCAGAACCGGAGGATGAAGTGGCGCCACAGCAAGCAGATGGTGGCGCCGCCCTCTTCGACGGAGCGCGAACCAGGCCTCGTGGGCCAACCGGAAGTGGAGGAGGAGGAGGAGGGGAGGCCGGACTCGACGCAAAAGGACATCCAAGTGGACAGTTGAGCAGCGGAAAGTGATGGGCGAATTGCGTCGCCCCAGTCTGTACGTGTTTATTGGTTCGACTGTTTCCGTCGTCGTGGCGACAAGTACTCAGTGGAAACGTGCGCTCATTATTAGAGGTGCAGTGCGGTTCGTTGCTGGGAGCAAATTCGAATCTCCCAGGGAACTCATGACCAATCACATTTTGGAAGGTGCCATGCCGACGAGTCGTGGAATCATTTTGTGCTTTGGAATTTTGTCAAGTGCCTTGCTCTGATTCGAAAGATATAGCCGCGGTTTAAAGCCAATAATCTCGCCCTAAATGTGTATTAAAATGTTTTCTCTGTGTTTGAACCTGAATTATATACCAAATACGAAAATTACAATGCCATATCTCACGAGTGTCGTGCAAATGTTTACACATTACATTTTTGAGAAAATCAAGGAAGAACTGTTACGATTTCTTACTGGATGAAATAAGATGCAAATCTAGTCATTGAAATAAAAATGTCAATATTTTATCACGTGAATAACGGAGAATGCAATGATATCTGATTCCACTTATCCCTCGTCTTAAAATAGACACAGAGCCACTATTGGTGGACACCTACTTCTCATAAGAAGTCCGCGTTGACTTTTAGTGCCGAATCTTGGTTTCAACTCCGCTGAATGCGCTGCAGTAAAACTTTGTACAACACATTCCAGTCGACTCCAGTCTCAATTGTTTCCAGCCGTTCTCTGTCTCTCTCTGTATCTGTGATGATTCCAGAGGAATTGGCATTTGCTTTCCTTTCGATGAACACTGCGAAAGGGCATTATCCACCAAAGGCGAAGAAGGTTGTCTTCTTTTCGCTGCTGAACCCGACACACTTTGTAACCCAATCGAAATTTTTCGAAAACTTCAGCATGATTTCAGCACTAAAACAACAAATGACGCAGTATAATTTCTTTGCCTAAAGCTCGCTAAATTTGAGATTGTGTTCAATGTAAATTGTTTGGGAGTAATAAGCACCATTATAAACAAACAGTATTATAAACATTAGTTTCTACGTATCCACTTAAAAAGTAAAATAAAAATACTCCGGACCAATTCACCCCGGGCACTTCTGTTCATATGCACACGGGTGTCGATGGCTCGACCACTTCGGCCGGTGTATTGCGATGGACAATTGGGAGTGTTGCACCTAGGGCTGTATACCCTGCTTCGGTCACACCAACTGAATTCATCTTTGGAATTGAAAAGGAATTTACCTATAGTTTTAGGGTTATAAAATGACACTTGTCCTTCGGGAAAGCGTCAGCGAATTTGTAAGAGAGGTTTCCAACTTATTGAATTTTTTATCGTTTGTCATAGTTATTGAAACATGAGGGAGGAATTAATTGCAAAGGAAAAATTTAAAAAGGCAAAATTTCCGAAGGAGAAATGTAATGTGTCGTTTGACAACCCTAAGCATGTGATTGAGAGCGACTTCACCCCGTGAAGCACTCGAGGCGGAGGACAAAGGGAAGTTGGCACAATTGGGAAGGCGTCGAATGAGCGCAATGTAAACCTCTTTGAGTGAATTTGTGTTCCAGTTTCACTCGCCGTTGTTGTCCACAGCCTTCCCTCCCTCCAACCTCTCCTTGACCTTAACAATTAGGTTTGCTGACCGGTATTCCCTTGACACACTCCCCTCCTATAACTCCCCTCCATAATATTCCGTATATTAGAGGTTTCTGCTTGCTGTTTAATGGCCCTGAAAATGTCTACTGAGCAGGCGAAACCCGTGGATTAAAATTTCATTGTGTGGAATATACAAAGTACATTTATTTTTCCGTGAATATGCAGTTCCACCAAGTTACCCCAGAAACTGTGCATTTTACTCTACGTATTCAATTTTGGCCGTATTTAGTATTGATGGATGAATATATCTACGTATTGATGGATACATGAACGCCTAAGAGGGGATTTCATCCTTACACGAATAAAGTGCTATTTCAGTGGCGTGTAGAAATGTTTATGTATGCATAAAGAGATCATTATAACATTTTTGAACAATCTCCACCTCTCCACACACGTGCGTGTTGCATACGCACTTCGCACGTGTTTTCTCTGCTATGTTGTTGTCACGGAGAGCAACCGGACGTCGCTTGGGCGATGTTTGTGTCCTGGGCAACGCAAATGCTGCCATGGGAGTCGCTTCATTGATGAGAAGGACCTCCGGCCGTGTAAGCATCGACCTCCGTGGCAGCAATAGGTCGATAGGGGCCGTAGTCACTATCGATAGGTTGTGTGGTTCCTGATTAACCTCTATTCCTTAAGTTGTACGTTTTTTATTTAAGTAGTAATAAGTATAAGTGTTAAGAGTGTGTTTAGTGTGTGAGTGTTCTGTGGCTGGAGTCCCTGTGTTCCCGTGTGAGGCTCCCGAGAGTGTGCGCCGACAGCGATAAGTAGAACTAAACCCGTGTTTTATTTATTACTTTTATATATGAAGACAAACCTTCCACTTATTGTGTCACATCGTTGCGGCTATTCCACAGTCAGCCTATTACCGCAATGCTTTTTGTCATGCGCAATTCCGCATTGTAATCATCAGCAGACATAGATAGTATTGATCATGGGATAGAAAGTGGATAGCTTATGATTTTGGTGATGGCAAGACGCAGTTAGGGATTATTACATCGGAGTACGTTGCTTTTCTAAAAATGGAGAAGGAATGGTGGTCATTGGTTTTTTTTAATTGTCAAGTCTAAAAAGTTTAAAACTTTACCACCCACCTCAAGGGTGAAGTTAATAGAGTCATGCAATGAATTAAAAAAAAATTAAAAATATTAAGCTGACGAAGGCCAGCAGTCCTTAAGCATAAAATATCGTCAACATGGCACCAGTATGTTACATTAGGTGAAAGTGGGTTCTTAGAAAGTGTTTCTTTTTCTCTACAATAATGCGGTTCCATGCACCAAGTGAAGGCCGTGGACTCCCCTTTCCTTCATCTAGTTGCACCTGCCACACACCTTTTCGGAACAGATTACACTGGGATGGGCGACAGCATTGCATCAGAGCGGAGAAGACACCGTCCATTCAAACAGCCCCCTCCGAAGCAGGCCTGCGCCGAAACGTCTCGCGGCAAAACGTCTAATGACGAGACACAGGGACGGCAAGCCCTGGAAAGAATACCATTTCCGATGGAATTACTCCACATTTCAGAAGCGAGGCAAAAATTACAAGTTTGATTATGGTGCAATGTATGTATTACTAAAATCTTTGTCGTGGTAACAAATTAATTTGAGGTTGGACATCAGCCTACTCTCGTGGAAAAAAGTCATGACACTTGAGTTTACAAGTCAATGACAGTTGTACGCGTAGTCCCACATGAAAACAAGTTATATCAAAAATTAGAAAATTTAATTCTGCGTTTAACTGTGGAAAGTGAAAATTTTTATTTTAACTTGTTAAAATTTTATTGTCTGTGAAACAAAAAAAAGTGCCGGTTTTTTCACCGTTTTAAACGGAATGCTCACTTTAAAAATGTATAACTTTTCAAGTATTCATTGATCGTAACCAAACTTTAATACAACATAAAGACACTTGTTGTTAAGGTATGTACAAGGTTTTCAGATAATCAATGTTTAAATAAAATTGTTCTTGTAAATTTTGTGGAACAACTTTTTCTCAGTACTGCGTGATCATATCGATACGAATCTTGTCCTGTCATGGAGCTTATGGTAATACAAGGCTAATCGGTTCTCGATATTTAGAATTTATTTGGTTGTTTATTTTATGTGCGCTTACATTTAATTCGGTGTTTCCAACAACAAAGGAGTTAAGCGAACGAGAGTAAACGGACACATGGCCTTGGAATTCCGTGCGACGTTGCCACGTTCCACACCACCCCCGCGCTCCATGTGTAGAATCCATACATTTTTGTTGCATTGTAACTTAAAAAGATTTTCTTTCATTGCAGTGGCACATCTCTTCACCGTCGATAACGATCTTCCAACACACTCGGACACTTTATGATAGACCGGATACCTCTTATCATTAATCTTTTCACTCTCGCTTCTAAAAGAACAAATCGCACTAGCAACCATGGCAAACTCGCCCTCCGTCAATGGTTTAGCAGGCATACTGTCACATGTTAAACCAAAGAAAATCGGCGACAGAATGAGTGTAGGGTCAGACGGGTCAGACATACAAATACAAATGATTCATCGCTGAGACAAAGCGGGTCATTCGGCCTCGCCATCAGCACAATGTAAGCATCACAATTTGTAATATAATGACAACAGCTTATTAGCTAGCAACCCAATTTTAAACCTGCCTTTGGAGGTCCAAAGCCCTCACGAGAAAAGGAGATGGAAAGGAGTTAATTTTCTTTCGAAAGAAAAGAATCCTACCTTTTTAAGTTACAATGCAACAAATGGTGTCAGATGGCAACAGAGGTGTCGAACGCGGCAACGTCGCACGGAATTCCAAGGCCATGCGTCCGTTTACTCTCGTTCGCTTCACTCCTTTGTTGTTGGAAACACCGAATTAAATGTAAGCGCACATAAAATAAACAACCAAATAAATTCTACATATCGAGAACCGATTAGCCTTGTATTACCATAAGCTCCATGACAGGACAAGATTCGTATCGATATGATCACGCAGTACTGAGAAAAAGTTGTTCCACAAAATTTACAAGAACAATTTTATTTACACTTTGATTATCTTAACACCTTGTACATATTTTAACCACAAGTTCTTTTATGTTGTATTAAAGTTTGGTTACGATCCAATGAATACTTTAAAAGTTAGGCATTTTTAAAGTGAGCATTCCGTTTAAAACGGTGAAAAAACCGGCACTTTTTTTGTTTCACAGACAATAAAACTTTAACAAGTTAAAATAAAAATTTTCACTTTCCACAGTTAAACGCAGAATTAAATTTTCTAATTTTTGATATAACTTGTTTTCATGTGGGACTACGCGTACAACTGTCATTGACTTGTAAACTCAAGTGTCATGACTTTTTTCCACGACAGTAATTTCATTTCTGGCCTGCCATGAAATACCCCTATCATAAGTGCTCGAAGTGAATGATCGTAGGAGGATTGCGTGCTAGGTTAGGATTGAATTCAATCTTTAGGGGCATTAAAACAAGTAAGCCAGGAGATCACGATCATGCCAGTTGAAGCTTCGTTGTTACTGATGGAGACAAATCTGAATTCGACAACTTCCTGTCTTCCGTCCAGTGATCGTTTACGAACGGGGGAGTTGTAGCAGCACGCTCATATCGATGTCATCTGAGTCGACTCATCGAGGATGATTGCCATCGAGAGATCGATGTGTGTGTGTGTGTCGAGGGGCTCTCTCTGCATAGCGACGAACGTGATTACGGGAAACAACTGAACGCCGTATTCCGTGGGTGCAGCGGCGTTTTTCGTGCACGAAACCCCTCAACAGATGCACCGTTTCCCGTGATATTGAACGCGAAGTAAACACGTGGTTTCTCACCGTTGCTCGTGTTAAATAATAATGGATGGCGGAATGATTGTGATCCCCTATAGCTCAGAGAGTCAGAACCCGGTGATCGGCTCGCTCTGTAGGGTGCCTCCGCTGCGCAAGGGATCCTAGGGTCAACGGCTGTTGACGAGTCGATGTCTGCTATAAACCACTCGTAGACATGTGTAAGGATCGTGGTTCGGCCTGCCTTCGGCTGCCTCGACACAACATAGCTTCAGGACGCTTTGAAGTCGCCTGATTTGCTTCTGCGCGGAGCCTATTTTCCGCTGAGATGTCTAGGGGAAGAGTCAGTGTGCCAGTGTGCGCCCACCTATTAAGAGAGGAATGCAAGTGATCCACAAACAAGCGGAAGGGGGACGGAGATGATTTTGGTACTGAAAAGCTTGTTAGGTATGATTCTAGGTCACCTTCTCATCAAGAAAAACACAGTATCACTGAGAAAAGTAGGCCGAAAATGGCAATAATACATCTACATCTATCTACATCTACATAATACCCTGCAAGCCGCCACAAGGGTGTGTGGCAGGGGGTGATTTCTCACCAAACACACACTACATATCATGCATAAAAAAGGAATAGTATTAATATAGTAGTCAGAACTACACTATTTAATACATGTGGATACAAGAAAAAAAGCTACAACGGCAAAAGGGCGTAAAGTCTGCAATCGTCATATGTATTCGTGAAAAAGTTAATCATTCCGTGCGTTGGTTGAGTGGGCATCATTAGTTGAAAAAAAATATCCTTTTGGCCATGCCTTTAATTTTCCTAGGAGAAAACTGTCTGGAGTAAAGCTGGATTTGAGGAATTGATCAACTTTCATAAAGCACAAAAAATTCATAAACAATCACTACTCCACATTATTTGCCTGCAACAGCGAAAGCAATTTGAAAAAATGCACATCAAGTATAGCAGAACATAGTGAGAACTATAAAAAAAAAAAAATTTGTTAGCAACTCGATCAGTGATGCGTATTTTCTGGGAAAGCGAGAGATTGCTGTTTGACGCCGTAATGAGGCAAACCGTTCTCAAATAGATTAAATCAAATTGCTTCAATAACTTGGAGATTTTGATAGAGGAATTTTCAGGTTTCAAACAAGGCTACGGGACCTTCTTTGATTTCCCAGTTTGAGACGTGAACTGCGCGTCTTGGAATAGAAATGCACAAGGACAGTATTGCGAATTCACGGCGTCATCTGACAATAGCTGATTTAGCGGGAATTCGCCCGGAAGTGTAGAAAATTGTTCAAATGACAATCACCATCTTACTCATCTGCCGAGAGGACCTTCTCAGTATTCAAGGGAATAAAGACATACCTGCGAAACACCCAAGGCTAGGAGGGGATGTCATGCCTAGCTCTTTTAAGCATTGAAAAGGCATTAAAAGCTGAGCTACGCAGGCTGTTACCTTTGTTTCATTTCGTGATTGAAATATTTGCAAAATAATCGAAGACTGGAACTTACATTCCATAAATTAGTGGAAGGCCTCTTGTGCCTGTTCTGTTATTATCATTAGTTTTCTACCGATTAAGGCACGTCCAAACGGACATTAAATACTTCCCAAATCCCTACGTTTCACACTATGTCCCTATTCAACCCCTCATACTGAAACGGCTGGTCTTTCCGCCTAGGGCGACAAATGAGCTAGAACGCCGGTCAGCAAATAACCACATATATTCAAAACTAAACTTTACAATAGCAAAAGGTCAAAACAAGTACAATCCCGACACACACAGTCGTGGGGAAGCCCTCCTCCCGAAGTTTCCCCGCCGAGAGTCAGGCCGTGTCTCCTCGTCTCTCCTCGACCTCCGCTTCCCCCGCTGCTCCCTCTCGGCGCTGCCGTCGGTGCAAAACTCCTTGCGCATGTGCCAACACGGCACAATACCTCCCATCATTCTATCCAAGTTCTTCTCCTCCCTCTACTCCACTTACTCAGCATCCTTCACTCAGTCGCGTCTTTCAATTGTTCACGTCTCCCTCTGTGTAGTGCCCATATTAAACTTTCAACTAGACTCTTCTTCACTTCCCTACTCCACGCCCCTGTCATCAGTTCACGCCCCTACGAGTAAAAGCTTCTTTTGCCAATGCGATTCTCCTTCTCACTTCAATGCTGCTACACCCTTTTTCCACCAACAATATAGCGGAATTGCCCCACTTTCTATAGCTCCTGTTATGGTTTTAATATCTACTTTCATAGTTATTCTTGAAAATAACATTATGTTTTCTAACCGGCCGAATGGCAAGAGGGAACATTTCTGGAAGGTTTTATATTTTACAGGGTGAAGCTTCCCCTAGTTCAAAACGAATGCTTGGCCACTGTGCACTAAGCACTATTTAGAGGAAGTTTAATCTGCGCGATATCCTGCAATCCACCGCGAGGGTGTGTGGCAGGGGGTGAAGATCACCAACTATGCACTAGCGTCATGTATACAAGCAACTATAGGGTAACGTACGTACGTTTATCAAGATAGTGCCCTGCAGTACTTCTACTTTCCCATCGAGGGAGGGTTGAGATTCCACCAAGAGATTTGACGGTGGGGTCGGAAAACAGTTTCTCAGGATAAATGTCCTTCAAGTTTCGATACGTAGTCTTTTTCCAAAATGTTTCGTTACCAGGGATTTTAACTTTGCAATAGATAAGGTCATGACGTGAAATTCCGGAGGCCAGGGCCTGCCCGGTCGACGTCACCCTGACACTATTGTTGCAGATAATGAGGTCCAACCAGTGATCAGACGCGAGAGTAGCCCCAAGGGGGTCATACCCACACCCTCGAACACTGCTCTGCGGAAGGTGCTGGCCTGGTATCCATCCATCTTCGTTCATCGTGACAGACTGCACAGTCGTAAAGCGCTGCTGCGTCAGTGGCAAACTTGACAAAGTGACGACGAGTTGCGGAGCCGTAGTTTTAGGGGGGGGCAGTAATAAAAGAGGGCGACGATGAATAGGCGCTCCGACCGAAACTTCGCCAAAAAGGAATTCGTGTTTGGAATCCCCGAGGGGGTCAGACTTAGGTGTGGCGGTAAACTTGTATGCATCGCGCACGTAGAGGGCAACACTTGCTTCCTCACTCTATCGTAGGGATGGGCAAGTAAAAACAATATATCGATAAATGTCGTTTCAATATTTAAAACATGTATCGATAATTATCGAGCCAAAATTATCGATATTTTGATATATCGATCCTTAAAGTTTCACCAAAATGTATGAAAAATGTTGAAGTAAAATTTGGAAAATTAAGGATAGATAGAAGTAATAAAAAAATCTTTTTTTTATTTTTACATTCAATTTTAATCAATCAAACCAGTATTTCTCTGATATTGACACCAGAAGAACTCTCTGTTTTACATGTTCTCCCGGTAATATACTCCTGTCGTCCGGTACCACCAAGTTAACTGCAGAAGCCACTCTTTCGGATGGAACAGATGAGGCTTGGGATATTAAGTATTTCAGAGCGATTTCCGAAAGAACCGGTGTGAAGTGTCGCCAATTCACCCAAAACTTTATTGGATCTGATTTCCTCTCCAGTGTTGGTTGGTCCAGATACCGCTTCAGCTCATTGGGGACAGAGCTTGGAACCTCTTGCGTAGTAGTGCTAAGAGATAATAGGTGCTCATGTCTGGACCAAATTGGACTTTTATCAGCGTTTTCTCATTCTGTCTGTGCAGATCGTACCTACTTCTGGAGAACGCTGTCCCATTCGCCTATGTTGTAAGCGAGTATCATCACTTGTTTTCGTCATAGCACTAGACACCGCAGCTGGAGAAATCAAGTGGATGCGTTTGAACCGAGGAGGGTCCAATATGGTAGCTATTACAAGAAAAGTATTTCTTTCCAATGGACCTAGTCTGTCTTGGACTCCTTTGAGTAAAGCCTCTTTTACAGCAAATCCTGAGGTGGTGGAAGGAGTCGCTTGTTCCGTTGCTTGTCTAATTAAATTTGTGACAGGAATGGCTAAGTATGTACATATTTTGCACCACTTACCTCTTCAGTGGCTTCTTTGAAAGGGCCAAGAAGAACAACAAGGTCTCGTATTATATTAAGCTGCGAAGGCGTAACCATATCTGGTGTATTTTCATTTGATTTACTTTTTATGGCTAATATTTTAGCCACTAGTGCAGACTGTTCAACAAATCGCTCTAACATATCAAAGCAGGAGTTCCATCTTGTGCTGACAGCTCGTGTTAGAGTCGACACTGTTCTCCTTCTGTTTTTCCGTCTGCTCCCTGTTCTGCTCTCAATTGGTCCACAGCATTGATACGTCACGATGCTCTTGATGTGATGGCTAAGGGCTGAAAATTCATTATTTTCCCTCAATTCTCCATCAACTATTAGGTTCAAACAGTGAGCCATACAGGGCCATACTGCGATCATCTCCGAAGAATAATCGCACCGCTGCCACTGCATATATTTTCGCCGCCATCACTAGTAATAGCTGTGACTTTATTTTTGACGATTCCAAACTCCTCACTGATTGCATCTCAACGTTCTTTGATATACTGTCCTGTATGAGCCCACAAAGAAAAATATCGCCTATAGTTGCACCGTCAGAATAACATTTAATATAATTATTACCAATCAAGAATTGAAAGGTCTAGATTAACTTGTTCTAATACATAGAAACATATAGACAACTTCTGCGCACAAAGGCTTATGCTCTGAAGGTCAAACGATTCCTTGATGGTGTCAACGAAGTCAATACTAAGAAACTCCTCGTGGAATTAGTAATAGTCAGTATGTCACTTGTGAAACATACAAATTTAGCGTCATTCATGGCATTTATAAGAGCCATTTGAGTGGTATTGTATCTGTTTTCTACTAAATGAGTTACCTAGAAATAAGGAACAAGTACCAATTAATCAACAGTAATAATATAAATAAGGAAATAGATAAGAAGATAATTTATGGAAAATGCGACCTTTTTCCTGGAAGGCAATTTATACAGAATGGACAAGCTGCGCGCACAAATTTTTTCATGCCCTCTTTCTCTGCACACGATAATGGCGAATTGTCCTTGCAAATCATGTACTATGGGAGAAAAAAGTTTCCCAACAAATGGAGCGCCGCCACTATCGCTCTGAGAGAAAATCGGATTCCTTTCTGACGGTACAATATTCTTTGGTCTCGGCCACCACGAGGGAAGTTCAAACACGGTAAGGTGATAGACTCATCGCCCGAGTATGTGACGGAATACCGGCGGCAGCTTGCTTGCCCCGAGCAGTAAACGCGCTGGCGTCCAGAACGGAGGCATATGATTACTTGCAAGCATTTTAAACACTCCATTTAACTATCTCGTTCCCGCCGAACTTCACTCCGCATTCTTTCCTACCTTTTTCTTTTAGGCCTCGCTCATAGTCTCGCACACAGGCAAGGTCCTGGGATTCACTCTGTGTCCGCCTCCTCGCTCTCTTTCTCCCACATGAAAAGGTTAACAAAAGACGAGCTTGAATATTTTCCGTGTCCATGTAAACCATTGAATCGTTCTGTTAATATCAGTCGGGAGTGGTCGAGCTGTAATGTAACTGACTGAAAATACGAACTTTTCAATTCGAGACCTGAAGATGGTGAATGTTTTTCGTTCACCGCTTTGTTGTTTTACGTAAGCACTAGATACATGTTTTTGTCCAAGTCACGTTAATGGAATGTTATGCTATTTTTTACCCTCGACCCTTCTCTTTCGCCATGGAAACCTATTTTTTGCCGTTCAAGCGAATTTGGATCTGATCTCATGATAGGTGGATGGTTATATCTTCTACTGCTGCAATCACTTTCCGCATTTCGCTGCTTCGGAACCTGTATTTCGCTGCTTTAATGGAAATTCTCCGGGAGAGTAGCTAAAGAAACCGTTTTTATGTCCAGCTCTTTGCCTGCTCGTCTAACGGCTTCTCGAAAAATTTCCGCCCTCCCTGAATTGGATTTGAGCAAGAATATTATTTCACTTAACTTGCCTGGGATTATTGCCATGTATTTCTATTTTGCTTACCGAATACTGCCAGCTATCGAGGTATCTACGTGTTGGGGTCGTGAAATATTGAGTAGGAAGATCATCATTCGTTCATTCATCCTCAGTGGCCATGAAATGTGCAATATTCAGGCCGCATGATGACTCTTTGAGGCCTACAACGTTATGATAATGGGTTTCCAACTTTCTTTTCGTTTTCCAGCGTTGTGCATTTTTGATAATTTGAAAATACATCGCTCGATAAAATGTTAACTCCACTTGAATTATTATATTCATTGTCTTCTTAATGCAACTAATCAGCTCAAACATTTTCAAGGTAATCATTTTTCAATGATTTTCATCGTATGTCTTTAATTAATTACTCATTATGGAATATCTCGCTGGATCATTTTCTAAAGTAAACAATTCTCTGGTCACTAAGTCGTCACCGAAACAGACTGTCAGATATCTAGAATCGGCGGAGTTTCTTATGGAGGTGACTTTTTCATCATAATGTTGATCACACAGTCGAAGCAAAGTCTTCTTCGGTGCTGAAGTGAAGCGGTCGCCATGATTGGTGTATTGAACATAAGTTTGTATTTACATTTACTAAAGAAAAATCATTGACGTGCTCTGTTAACTGTCTTAAATTATGTTACATACTTCGTTAAAACATTTCATGTTTCGAAGCAGTAATTAGCGGCAGCTCTCAACATAATTACTAAATAATATGAACTTCTTCACCTTTTAAAACTAGGGAAAGAAAGCGAAGAGGCGAACACCGGGTGAATCTCAGGACCTTGCCACAGTGCGAGGAGGAAGCGAAGTTCGGCGGAAAGGCTCGGCGTTCGGAGGAAACTTCGGCGAGTACGAGATAGTTAAATGGAGCGTTTAAAATGCATTTGAGGAACAATATGCGTCCATTCTGGACGCCATCGCGTTTACCGCTCGGGGCAGACAAGCTTTCGGTCTTCCATCACAAACTCGGGCGATGAGTCTATCACCTTACCGTGTTTGAACTTCCCTCGAGGTGGCCGAGACCAATGAATATGGCACCGTCAGAAATGAATGCGATTTTCCCTCAGAGCGATAGTGGCGACGCTCCATTTGCTGGGAAACTTTTTTCTCCCATAGTACATTAACGCCTGTGTAATTTCACTATGCTTTTGTCCACCTTCTGAAAAATAAAAATCATCAGAGGTAAGTACCTACTAATATAATCATTATTATACTAATGCAAAATATTTATTTAAAAACTTTCAGAAATAAATTATTCATGTAAAAAGTATCGATATTTTTGCTAAATGATTGGGGAACATCACTAAAATTTTGTGAATATGTTAAGCATTGAGTAATGTATTGACCAATTTATAAAGAATACTCTAACAATCTTTATGACGTATTTAAATAAAACAAATGAAAATAAATATAATAAAAAACATATTTTGAATAACAATATGGCACTTACTTACCTTCAAAGCTTGAACCTCTTTCTAAACAAGCACCTAGGGTTGGTTGCTTTTGTTTTTAGATATGGACACTTCTTGAGTCACCAATTCACCCTCATATAAGAGGTTCAGCAGAATTGACTATGACTTCTTAGAACTACAACTACTACATGGCAAAGTACTCTGAAAATAATGAGTAGAAAAAAATGTCAATTCATCGTAAATCCATCCGTCTAGTATGATAAGTCAAATTAAGGCAAACACGCTTTATTTTCGTATAATGTCATTATGCAATAATTATGCGAATTTAGCTGTTGGATCGATGGAGTCTTTAGACTTACATCAACACTGAGGTCTTCTACCACCGAAGTATTCTTCTGCTGTTTTGCAAATTGCAAATAGGCATGGTAATGCTTCGTTTTAAGACTGATGATTTTACAACGGTGACGTGGCACGTCACCATTGTAAAATCATCAGTCATGTCTGCTGTGTGGAATTTTTTAGTCAGACGTGCTCAACAAATATATCGAATTTGATACTCGGGAAAAAATCAATTTTGGATATATCGACATGAAAAATATCGACGATAATTATCGATAGATTTTAAAAAATATATCGAAATAATGAGATATGGATATTTTTTGCCCAAGCCTACTCTGATGGAGTGCGTATCCTTCGAGGGAGTAGGTTAGAAGGTTTCACTGAGCGCGATGCCGTCATAGACTCTTCCGTCGAACTTGCAGGCAAATTCAGTGCGCGCCGATGGATTCCACGCTAACGTGGGCAACGCGAAACCCTAATCCACGGGCATATGGGGTAAGGAGGAAGAGGGGGAGTTAGCCAGAGATGCCAGTATGTGGCATACCTTTGTCCCATATTTTCCAAATATGTTGTAGGAAATCAACAAATGGTGAAGTCGGCTTCTTCGAAACACCAATTAATGAATCAAGCACTGTAGCCAGGACAAGCGTATGATGCCTGATAGCAAGCACCAGCAGCTCTTTCCCATACTTCTGTTGAATAAGAACACAGTCTCCATTTACTCGTCCACTATTTATGTTTCTGGTGTCGAAGACAAGGCCCATGACTCCTTCCTGAAGTTCCCAACCAGTCAAAAGTTCAACCACTGCAGTAGCTTCCTGAATGTCAGTGCCCTCTTTCGACTCTGGAATGCCAAGAAGCTGATCAACCCCTTCTCCAGGTACTAAAATTGGCAGCCGATCAGTGTTGGCTTCTGCATCTAAAAGATGGTATTAATATCCAATACATATAATCCAATACAGGTCGAAAATGCCCACATACTACGCAAGAGATTGTTAATGAGTAGGAGGAAAGGAATTTAAATTACGATAAATACCTTGACTGCAGGGCATGTAGCTTTCCATCGCAATGGACGACCAACGGACCAACGTCCGGATCAAGCTCTTGCTTTATAAGGAGGGCAATTTCTTCTCTACATTCTGGCCGTTATCTTGGCAGTGGTGAACGGGAAGCAAATATATGCACCTCTTGTTCCTCAAATCCCAACGATTTCACAGTGGCCGGATATACTGCTTTTATCAACCGTGTCTCACCGTGTGTCTGGCGATGCCTTGGGAATCAGCGGTGCCAGGCGTGGAGTGCAGCCTCGTGAGGAACTTCTCGCAGTGTTGGTAGTTTCCCAATCGTCGTCAGGTTTTCATCAAAGCAGCCACCAACACATTCGTTTTCCCCGTGTCATACGCACATTACTCTTCTTAGCCATTTCAACGTAACCCTGAAGGAAAATAAGTCAGAAACACGCGGCTGCCAGACTCAAAAACTGCGTTCACTAATTCACCACCGCTGTCGCCCCTTGCCTTCCACCCGAACCAGTTCGATCCGCGTAACAATACAGTCGTTATCTTGAACTTGTTCTTGCGTCCTTGTAGGGCAATGATGAGTCTTGCATCATTTCAGGACAATGACGCAATCTCGAATTATTTTAGAACATGATGCCATCTTGTCCTACTAATGCAAGGACGGAGTTTACTTTGTCGCCATATGATTGCAGTACCGCTGCGAACGCTAAATCTAGATTTCCATCCTGTTATTTATGAAGATAAGCGAAGTATATGATGCGGTCGGAGGGTTTTCGTCCCAGCATGTGTAACCTACTATCTACCTGCATACGATGTATCTACTATTTGTCTGGGTTTTCTCATACAATCTTAGAAGGACGCAAACGGAAGTGGGAAAGGCAATCTGACCTACATCTAAGCTGGAAATTTTTTAACGCCATTCATCAGGGTCAAATATTGCGCGATGGAACTGATTTACTGTGAGGTGTTTTGATTAATAAAATTGCACTCGAAAATGCATCCGCACTTCCAACTGTCATAAAGCAATATTTTCTCCCCCCCCCCCTCTAATCTGCCAGCATGGGTGGACTTCCGATAAACCGAATGGCCTAGGGATCCGTCTTCCTTCTCCGCCACTTCGATGTCTAGGAATGAAATCCGGTGGTTTCTCTCCTTTTCCGAGGTGAATGTTATGGATCTGTGCTGTGATTTGAGTTGCAGAAGTAAACCAGTTAGTTGTCGTTTCCCTTGCGGCCACAGACGAAAGTGTCATCCACGTAGTGAAGTCAAATTTTAGGCTTCTTGTTGATAGTCTCGATGGCATTTACTCCAACTCTTCCATAAATAGGTTGGCAATCTCAGGAGAGAGAGAGAGAGAGTGGAGATCGCATGGCGGCCCTTTGTTGGTGGAAATCTCCATTCCATTGGAGATATGATTTCTTCAAGCAAAATTCCACGAGGTCCGGGCAGTACCTACTTTGGAAGGCCTTCCTTAGTCAAATCTTCTAGTGATAATCACTGCTTCTATGGTGGGAAGATTGTTGAAAAGAGGCACCACGTTAACACTCACTAGTATGTCTTCTTTCTCCAGTTTTGTCTCCTTGATGATCTGCACAGAATGTTCAGAGTTCTTGACGCACGATGAAGTTCTCCCGGAACTTCATCATCCTTTCATTATATTGCCAGTAGGACTTCACTCATATTGACCATTTCTTCTTCAGTATGAATCCCACTCCCGCTATCTTCTCGTCATCTCCTGAGTAGATCGCCCTCTGTAATCGTCGCTCCAGAAGTCGTCGGCCCCAGCCCACTTCATTTCGCTCATTCCCATCACGTCTCATTTCCCAGTCCATTCCATCTCCATCTTAACGTTCTCCAACTTCCCACGCACTACTAGTGATCTTACGGGAGGCCTTTTATTCTTCACCTACTGTTTCGAAGGTATTTAAGTTATCAGGTGATTATTCAACCCACCCTTCTTAAGGGACCGTGATTCAACTATATCAGCCACTAATAAAGCTGATCGTCAAAATCACCAAACAGCAAATAATTACTCCCGCGAATTGGGAATAAAACCAATGATGATTGGTTTCCGTAATGGGTATTATGGGGAAGGGGAATAATAGGAAAGGAATATGGGTTATGGTATGAAGGAAAAAGTGGGTAAGATAAAGGATTAAAGGATAAATTGGGAAATATGGTAAAGGGAGCTAGGAAATAACACCACGAAGCACCGATCAAAGGCAGCGGAGGTTTGGCAACACAGCAAGCAGATTCACGAAGTTCACACGACGGAGGTCTGAGAGAGCGACTGAATTTTCGAGAGGCTAGGCCACGCCTACTGCATCCTAGTTCGCTCAGGGAAAGTCACGTGACGAGCGACTTTCATTTCGCTCAACACCAAAAATTTAAGGCCTGCCTTTCAGTCGCAAAGATATTTGAAACGGATAATAATGAGTCCGATACTCAATGTTTAGCTCTAGCAGGGCCTCCCTTTCATAATTGGTCAGTTGTTGCAATCTCTTACCATCTGTTTTTAGACCGAAACCGATTATTATTACAGATAATAATAAATCCTAGCATACGAAATATTAAAATAGCTTTTACCTATTATGCTAGATATGGCCTATATGAAACCTAGTTAAACCTATTCAAAAAGCTTTACTACCTGACAATAATAATCGACAGAAAACGATAGCAAGCTGTACGCGAATTTACGAATTTAAAGTAGAACGAACTATTCAAACTAGAAAGAGAATGATGCACTATTGAAACTTCTATTATAAAATTATAAACCAAAGGTAACTGTGATGAAGTTGGAATGAAATAGTTAAATAAAGGCTCCTTCCTCAGCTCCAAACCCATAATAGCATATTACACGAAAATTATAAGCAACAAATGCTGATGCCACTATACCTAACCTAAGAGGAGAGAAATATACACCTACGTGTACCAATCCTAAAAACTGATATCATAGATAAAATAATATACCGCCAGAGGTCTTAGTAAATAAATAAAAATATATTGATGTTAAAGATCGCCAACAACTGTAGGGTTTGTCATTCATAGGTTGGTACTTCCTTGAAAGTTAGCAGGTTGGCACTCCGGGAGTTACGGAGATTCAAGGCAGTCCGGACGAGTCAGTATTCAGCGCGTGAGCAGAACACGATTGACAACAAAGTATCGTATAACTTTCGTTCTCGCCTTATTTTAGAAAGTGGCAAATTAGAGCAACTGACGACGAGTGATGCGTCGAACTTAAAACGCGCGTTAGTGAGAGATTAAGCGAGTGAAACGGGTATATCACCTTTCGGCACCACGTGAGATACATCAAACATTGGATTACGGTGGAAGAAGTGTCTTAGGTCCTGTACCATTAAGCTGTGAGTCGAACGGACATGAAAACCTCAGTCATCAAGGCCCGTCTTCTTCATCTAGCCGGACCTCAGGCTCAAGATGTCTTCTTTTATATGTTAGCCGGGAGATATTGACGTCACAGCAAATCCTGTGTCTGCGGGAGGTGGGGCCGCACCGGATCTTTATGAGGCCTGCATTACGTCATTAAATAACCATTTCCTACCGAGAACATTTAATAGCATAACGATGGCATCAAATAAAAATGTCGATTTATTTTTCACTCGTTTGATTGAGCAAGCTAACGAGTGCAATTTTACACACAAGGATAGAGCCATCCGGGACCATTTTAGCGGAGTGTGTCCCTGGCCAGACCTCAAGAGAGAGTTGAATAAGGATCGGCGCTACAAGGTCCCCTAACTCTACCGTGGACTTGACAGTCAGCCCACCTCCACCAGAGTCTCGTGACTCAATCACCTTCCGTGGATCAGTTAACTGACCAAGTAAATGAGATTGCGTTTTCAGGTAGGAGTAGAGGCCCTTGTTATGGCTGCGGTATGGAAGGGTACATTAGGTCAGATTCCGTTTGTAAAGCCAGAGGCACTGTTTGTTCTTTCTGTAAGGGAAAAAAACATTTTAGATCACTATGTTTGAAAATAAAGTCAGCCACTGAGAGTAGTGTAGTGGTTCTTCATACAAAAGTGGCAAGAAGACATCCAAGTTTCGTGGCAGGAAGAGTGAATGGTCAGGTAAAGCGTGTCAACCGGAACATTGTAATGTGTCTACGAATTGCCTCAGATCAAGGTGAGAATTGGCAGCAAATGCTCTCAGTTCATGTGGAAACTTGCAATACCTCCCCTAACTCAGTATCTGGAGTTGCTCCAGCAGAGCTTAAGTTCAAACGCCCGATAAAGACTAAGATCCCCGATATTTCACGACGCCGCCCTGCATGATCAGTTGAAGAGCTTCGTGACTGAGATTTTTAGTAGAAGGACAAGAGAAAACAGTACGCTGATCAACAGTCTGCCCTGGAGATCTTGTTCTTGTTCAAGAAAGGAGGAAAGACAAATTATCTACCCGATACAACTCAGTTCCAATGTGCCAGTGGTTGGGCGTCATGGCACCACAGCTCATACACTAACATCCTCTGGGAGTGCTCTTTTAAGGAATGTTTCCTTGCTGCATCCTGTGAATGACCTGAAAACCCTGTCCCTGTTCCAGAACCCATTCTCTGTTACAGGCACACCAAGTCAGCAGTTAACCCGTCTCCTTCCAGGGTCCACCCTCAACCCCCGTCATCCCTCACAACCCTCGACGCATCGCCAGGCACTCAACCCCACGGACGCCCCACGAGGAATCGCCATCCACCTTGGCGGACTATGAAATAAATAACTGAGACTGTTATACTTATGTCTGTGTACTTGAGATTTTGTATTTACCTACGATAACATGTTTTCCATTAACACAAAACAATATTTGTGAATTTTATGCATTATAGCCTAAAGTTATTAGTATTATGTTCAGTGCTGTTCATTGTGTCAATTGTGTTCTAAATTCCCTTATTGTTTTGTTTAGTTTCTCATTTAAGTTTTATCCAAAGAAAAGGAGGAAAGTAGGTTTGTCATTCCGAGGTTGGTACATACTTCCTTGAAAGTTAGCAGGTTGGCACTCCGGGAGTTACGGAGATTCAAGGCAGTCCGGACAAGTCAGTATTCAGCGCATGAGCAGAACACGGTTGACAACAAAGTATTGTATAACTTTCGTCCTCGCCTTATTTTAAAAAGTGGCTAATTAGAGCTGCCTACAACAACCGTCCACGGACCTATGGATATTATAATAATGGAGTATTCCCGAATCACTCGCTTTTTATTTACAATTCGTCAACTTTTTCAAATTTGCATATGAATTGTTTCGCAAACATGATTGCCACCACGCTAGTTTTTCTTTGGAAATCACGGGTCGGGTGGGTAAAAATACACTTCACAAAGTTTCACAATTAAGACGTCAATGAAACACACTTCTCGTAAAGTCCCACTTTAGCCTAAATAGTCACTTTGTTAAGGGACTTGATTAAGTCTTGACTATGAATTAAGACCCAATCGAGCAATATAACTTCTTAAAACTTGGGAAAGTTGGTACACTGTGTTATGAGCATACAGGTAGATATGCTCACACGAGAGAGAGAGTATACTCTCTAATAGTCTGTGCGGCCTTAGATGGCAGTGACGCCATCGAAATTCATAACGACACATCGATTTTCCCCCAATGAGAGAAGCTAAAAATCACTCACGTTGCCAAGTTTTTTTTGCCAACTTACGAGGCACAGAACATTTTACTGTCGCTACTAGCTGCGAATTACACTGCGGGAACTTGATTTCGTTTGGAAGGTAATCCTTTTCCATGGCAGTGTAATTCATTAAATTAATGGTTTGCAGCACAAGATTTTTACGAGAACGGTAGATAATAATGTAATTTTCCCACGTCTACAAGGAATTCTCACCAAGTATTCAACTACGTACTCTTATTACAACAGCCTCAACGTCATTCCCTCTTGTTATATCAATAAAGCCGCTCCCCAGCAACACAAAAACGTTAGAATTGCGCTAGTGTAGCGTTCGAACGAACGTGGTTTGAAACACGTTGTAATGTCCAAACATCCGAAGGTTTTTTTTTGCGTTTCGAGCAAACAGTTTGGGAATAACGTTAAAATAAGGACAACATAAAACATGAATGTAAATCTCCACACAGCACAAAGGGAATAATACGCACATAATACTCAAATTATTTCAAATAATTTTACAACACCCTAAGGACACACTTTAGGCACTGGCAAAGTTGAAGAACTACCCGACCTGGCACGACCACGGATCGGATAGATCAGATCACGTAATTTGATTCGGCATAACTTGGCACACGTTAACTAAACACAGACACATAAGACCGTGCTAAATTCGTGCACGTCTGCCGCTTCTTGATGTCTCTCAGCGAATTCACAATTTTAATAACACATTTATGCGAGTTCAGACGATTCCAAACAAAACGCCTGTTTCTTAATAAAATATATTAAATTTATTGACACTATTTCCATTTTCAATCATTGCATTCACTAGACATTGTAACACATAACATTCCAATATATAAGGCATAATCTCAAGAACAGCCAGTGCGACAATCACCAATATCAAACTACATGACATGTGAATAAAAAGTAGCAATCAAGCTTGATTTTTCCATAACATTTAATTTTAAATAGTTGATCTGGGTGTATAACAACCAGCTGTCTTTAAAAAAAACAACGCTATTCTAAATATTTGAAACTGTATTCTTCCAACAAGTGGTTCGTTCAAATATCATCGAAATTCAATCACTGCACCGTCATAACACAAAAAACATTTTCACGTTTATCAAGTTTTTGAATGATGATCTGAATTGTAGTTGGCACTGCAAGACATATATTGTAATCGTGGCCTCCTTTAATACTAGCATAATAATAATCCTTTTACACTAATATAATAATTTTATTAAAGGAGGCATTGGCAAAGCATCTGCGATGTGTCGATGACTCCCGAAGTTTACCGAAGTTTGACGGAGAGCTGCGACGCTCGACTTGACTCGACAAGAGGCTCGCGGCGACGTTACGTATTTTAGCGTTCTTCTCAAACCAATAGGGTATTTCCTATTATTTTTTATTGTCTTGATCGAAAGTTTATAACCTCTGGAGTACGTGTTTTAAGCCGTTCGATTTTTAAATAACGTTAAGTATTTTTCCTCATTAATTAAAAAGTGAAAAAAATCAATGGCGCGAAAACGCGACGGCAAACCATTGCATGCCGGTTAATCCTACGTGTGACGTCAAACTATTTCCTCTACCTCCCACCAGGTGGTGCTGCGGACGCTTCCAAATTAGAGCAGGGCCTCTATTCCAAATAGACGCCGCACTCCGTTAAAGCTTATGAACAAGTATTGGAGGCATATTTATTCCGTTAATTAATTATAATTAACTTTTATTTATTTATTTAACATTACTTATGCAGTTGATTCATTTAAAATCAGTTAGTATTCCTTTCACAATCATACCATGTAGTTCGCCTAACGCCGCACGACCTTCACGCCATGTTTCATCGTAGCAGAAGACACAGCGAGCAAGACGTCCTTGAGCCTATAATATGACTAATAATACCATGTTTAACTGAGAAGACTTTTCCAACTTTAATAGTTTTCACAGGCTACTACTAATACGTATTCACTAGAGCTGAGGGGCCCTGAAATACAACAATGGTAGGTTAAAGGAGACGAATTTTCCTATGCCTCGCAACGTAAACTACCTACCTGTTACGTCAGCATGAAGGCAGCGCACCCCGCCATTTCAGAGCCTTTTCAAATGGCCTTAAAATTAACATTTAATTCTCTAGTAAACTAGGATTTCTCAATACAAATTTTTTGCGTAAATTAAATACATTTATGGCAGGGCAAAAATCGCAATTAATGAAGTCTGTTTTCTTTGATGAAAGAAACTACACACTTGACGCGGCTGTAGAAGTTAGGGTGGTTAGGAAATCTAACGAAAGTGGCGCGCAATAACCAAAAAACGTTATACTGACGTTTTTCTAAAGTTAGTGTGTAGGTTGGGGCTGTGTCTCCTTACTAATACTATGCACGTGCAGAAGCAACTGCAATCAGCAGCAGATCAATGCTCCTATCCCACGAGACTCCCTGTTACAAGTATAATGGAATTGATAAACTGGCGTGAAGAAGTTAACACTGATATACACACATAACACTGGGTTCAAACTTTGATCCCTATGAATCTGACAACTTGCCCAAGACATTAAAATCGTCAAATACAGTGAAATAAATGTGTTAAACCATTATGATGAATCTTGGTGCACCTAGGTACATCCTTGTCTTTAGTTTGCATTAGTCTCTGCATCTTGTAATGATTCCCACACTCACCAAGCTGATTCTAAATTTTGAATTAATTTGCTCAGAAATTCTATGCTGAACTAAATTCATCGTATCTACCTTGTACTAACACAGTTATTCCCCAGAAAATTACGTTCATACGCAACGCATTCTATTCATCATGAGCATCAACCACGTAGGAACACTTATTTATTATCAAATGGCTTAAATACTAAATGATGACACTGACTATCATTTTATTACGAAAAATAATTCCAATTACACAAAATCACCAAAACATTTACATCATAATTACAATGTGGATTTGATTGACACAATGGTTTTCCAACAGTACCTATTTCACGGAAAACACCATGGTTTATGCTTTTTCACTTATAATGCAGTGCACGACGGCGTCTTATCACACTGTCTTTGTAACTATGGCCGCATCAGCTGCACTGGTATCATGCCTGTCGGCATGCCGAACGTGAATTCATACGCCACCGAAATAATTTTACAGTTCTTCATGCTAAATATCCCAACAAATCCACTTCCTACCATTTATCCCAAATTAAATCAACAATTATTACACATTATTTGTCATTTTAGAGGCCTATGTTAGACGAAAATAACCAAATATGATAACACGTGTCACGAGCCCATGCGTCTGATTTACACTTGGAAATCGAAAAATTCTAATTTTAACATCACTAACCACATAAGTTTGTCAGCGTGGGAAGTAATAATTACTAAAACACTCGAATTTCTGCTCGTAATAGCTTACTCCGCAGAAAACTTCGAGACAAGGAAATAACACCACACCAGAGCAGAGCTCACATTAAAAGTTTTGTGCGAATTTCGCCATCCATGACACTGTCGAGGTTACAAAGTTCCTCGGTATAACTCAGCGAACCATAACAACTTGCAAAAAAATTGCATGGCACTTTTCCACTTGATTAACTGAAATTGAACTTTTTAGCAAGGCATGTTTGCTACATATGTCCCATCAGAAGTCAATTTTACAACTCATGGCGAAAACGCTCCAATAAATGGGTGATTGAGGACGTTTTGAATTCCCGAAAAAAAATTCGCGGGAAACTAACGTAAAATAACTTCACTTTCAAAAAAATATACTGCTAAACCCTGGTGAAAATACCCAGTGACCTAGGCAGTGACAGCCTGTGACTTAGCCAGTGAGTTAGCCAGTGATTCCTGATTTTAAGACAAATCACTGGGCATGTCACTGGGAAGTCACTGTCTACTAAATTAAAAAAAATATGAAATGTAAGATATGGTGAGATTAACTATTCTAATATTGACTGTTATATTAAATTTTTGATTTTTAACTAAATATATCAGTTAAATATTGATCACTGGCAAAAACACTGGTTATCCAGTGATCCACCCAGTGAGGAAAATTAACCCAGGTACTACTGGCTAGAAACCCAAAGATCACTGTGTGTAGTAACCCCAGTAGCCTACCACATTGCCATCTTGGTCCAACATTGGCCCAATGTTGGACCAAGATGGCAATGTTGGCTTTCATTGGCCATGGACTGCCATAATGGCCATAATTGGCTACCCCACGTAACCCCACATTGGCTACCCCACGAAACTCAATATGGGCTACCCCATGTGGTTACGTTGGTTACCCCATGAAACGCATATAAACCGAATGGCTTATGGAGTATACCCCATTATATTTATAATTGTTAATCATAGAGTTCACCAATATTTTATGCCTCAGCGCACACGTTTTCATGATTGTTTTCCCACTTACATATTCAAGGCCGACTTATTTGAGTCCAGACACAAATTTGTAATTAAATGTTTATTAGCATTTTAATTTCATATACATCATTCTGGTGATAGTAGTTATTCTAATGATAAAAAGGATTTAAAGAGCAGTAAGTGGACTTATTATATTTCAAACAGCTCTATTTATGGGACATTTGTCCTCTGGATAGGAGATTCCTGGCTAACTAGGAATTACAACCCAAAGTGTAATTTACCTCAATACTTCGAAATTTTCTGTAAATCTCATAGTCATTCCACCATAATCACCTTCATTGCAAACACTGATAAGTACCTATAATTATAGTCAAGAACTAGCTGAAAACGTGGGGAAACGCTAAACTTTTTGCCTCCTTGATAATAATGTAAAAAGCTAGATTGTACTGACGATTTAGCTGTATTAAATTAAAAACCTATCCTTCATTAATAGTATGAAAATGGGAAATAAAATTCTTACTGTAGGTACGCCCTTAAAAAATTGAGTTTTAATTTCCAACGACGAAATTCCACGTCCATTCCATTCAAATAAAGTTTAGGAAACTTCTTTCTTAAAAAAAATTTCATAAACCATAAATAACAACTGTCGTGCCCACGAGTAGTAGTAACGTGAATATTCACATTTTTATAGTTCGCGGTTTGTGGAAAGTTGTATCGACCAATATCAAATAGACTACTATCGATTAATTGCAAGACCACTTCGAAATTCAAAATGGCTGTCATCATGGCGAGAAACATGAGAAAGAATAATCTCCTTAAGTATATACGTGTTCTTTTCATTAGTGATCATGGAAGCTTATTTTTTACTTCTAATGGATAATAACATTACGGTGAGTAAATGATTGTTATGACAAGCGATTGTGTTGAACGAATTTGTCCATGCAGGCTTTTTGAATTGCTGACACAGGAATTGACTGTATTTATCATTTTTCAGGCACATTAAAGTCGTAAACAAATTGGAACATTCGGAATGATCTAATGAGGATTCAGATCATCATTCAGCTACATGATAAACGTGAAAATGTTTTGTGTGTGTTGTGACAGTGCAGTGACGACTTTCGATGATATTGAAACGAACACCCCGTTGGAAAAATATAGTTTCTCTTTTTAGAGGAGCGTTATTTTTCAAAAAAAGACTTCTGGTTGTTGAACACCTTGATCGACCATTAAAATAAAATCTTATGAATTAAGCAAGCTCGATCACAGCTTTTCATTCTCATGTCATGTGGTTTATTTAATATTGTTATTGTCACATTGGTTATTTTTGAGATTATGCCTCAGATTGGGAATCTTATGTGTTACAAAGGCAAGTGAATGCAATGACTGAAACTGGAAGTAGTGTCAATAAATATAATATATTTATAAACTGTCCTTTTTGTTTAAAGTTCTAAGTCGCCTGAGTTTGTTAATAAAATTGTGAATTCGTTATGAGACATCAAGAAACGCTAGACGTTAACGGATTTAGTTCCGTCGAGTTATGTGAATAGTGGGCGTGTGCAAAATTATGCCGAATCAAATTATAAGTGATATGCTATATCCGATCGGAGGTCTTGCTATGTGTTATTTCAGCTTTCTCTAGTTCCTCAGCATTTTTTCACTGGGAAATCACTGTGTAGCTCACTGTAAAGTCACTGTCATAATCACTGTTAAAATAACTGGTTATTTCACTGGGTCACTGGGGAAGTCACTGTCCCATTTCACTGGGAAACTCCCTGAGTAGTCACTGTCAGTCACTGGAAAATCACTGTGTAGGTCACTGTAAAGTCACTGTCCTGATCACTGTCAAAATCACTGGTTACGTCACTGGGTCACTGGGGAAGTCACTGTCCCATTTCACTGGGAAACTCACTGAGTAGCCACTGTCAGTCACTGGGAAATCACTGTGTAGGTCACTGTAAAGTCACTGTCATAGTCACTGTCAAAATCACTGGTTACGTCACTGGGTCACTGGGGAAGTCACTGTCCCATTTCACTGGGAAACTCACTGAGTAGTCACTGTCAGTCACTAGAAAATCACTGTGTAGGTCACTGCAAAGTCACTGTCCTGATCACTGTCAAAATCACTGGTTACGTCACTGGGTCACTGGGGAAGTCACTGTCCCATTTCACTGGGAAACTCACTGAGTAGTCACTGTCAGTCACTGGGAAATCACTGTGTAGGTCACTGTAAAGTCACTGTCATAGTCACTGTCAAAATCACTGGTTACGTCACTGGGTCACTGGGGAAGTCACTGTCCCATTTCACTGGGAAACTCACTGAGTAGTCACTGTCAGTCACTAGAAAATCACTGTGTAGGTCACTGCAAAGTCACTGTCTATTACTGGAAAGTCACTGGCTTAATCACTGCCTAGGTCACTGGGTATTTTCGCCAGGGAAATATTATAGAAAAACATTGATTATACACCGCAAAACGTTAGTCGATTGTTCATGATATGTGTGAGAAAACGAAGAAGAGGGTATCCAAAACAATCTGGCAACTCAGCGGCGTGACGTCACTGCCAAGATATAATGCACCTACTATAAGCCCTCTAGCATTTGTAAATACTGAAAATTCTTTTTAAGAAATAAGAGCTGCTGGATATGCTCAGCAGCTCATATTTGAATGTATTGTTCATTGACATATTACCCCTATAACACAGAAGATGTATTACACCAGTAATACATCTGTAATGCATCCCTGGTGAAAATGGCCACAGACGGCCACAGGAAATTTATGTGGCCGTCTGCGGCCATCTGTGGCCGCTGTGTCCAGTCTGTGGCCATCTCTGTGGCCATGGACATGAATAACCCGTGGCCATAGGAGGCACCTATGGCCAAGGCCACAGAACTTTTTGCCACCTGAGATCATGGCCACTGTCTCTAACTGATACACATTTCTTATAGTATGTACATACCATTGGATATTCCTCATTTTTGGAAGATATTTTTCCTACGTTTGTCCTGCACGGTTATTTCTTAGCCGTTGGGCCAACATTGGAAGGTTGTGATGGGAGGGCTACTGGATTACAGTGCTGTGCATGCCGCGCATGGCCACACACAAGCTGAATATCATCTCACTAAGCACATTTGCTTTGCTCAACTCCGGTATGATGTTTTAGATGAACAAAAACTCTTAAGAAGTTTATTTATAGTAAAGGACTTGCCGAAGAGCTGAAACACTTAATTTTCGCTTCCTTGATAATCATTTAATGAATTCAGTACCTACGGACAGGAAATTCAGTTCTGGTTAAACTTAAAACCATTGCTTTTTTAAAATATTAATACAAGAAATAAAGTTCTAGGAAAAAAATTTGATGTCTTTAAACAAGTGCAAATTAATTATAAATTATACAATTCAAAGTACATACGTTCAAACACACTACAGTTTAGAAAACTTATTTTTTTAAATAAGAGCACCATCATCAACGATAAATCACAACTTTGGTGCACACGAACAACTTTAACCGAATATTCATTCAAAAGTTCGCGGCTTTGTAAGGTATCGACTATATCGATATAATCGCAATGCTAATCGGCTTCTACATTCAAAATGGCGGTTGCGAATTGTTGTTTCAACGTTCATGCATGAATGGTTGTGAATAATTTGATCATGCGAAGTCAGCTCGCAGGCAAGCAACTGGAATGAAATTGATCTCGAAGCATAGCGTTTTTATGAAGTTCGTCACATAGAAGCTTACTTTAAAATTGGAATTGGCGAATAAGACGCGGTGAGTAAATTGTTGTCTACGAAGTGAGACTGCTGAAGAAAATTCACGAATTGTCAATGTTTTTGTTTAGATCTGCCCTTCATATAGTCTTTCTTTTCACAATTCTTAACATAACAAGTGACAGCATTAATTTTTTTACAGGCACGTTATATCAATAACATACTGGGACGAATGCAGGAATTAGGAAAAGATCACAATTCAACTTTGCGATTAATGCGAAAATGTTTTGTGTTTGTGTCTTCCTCAGTGCAGTTATGACTTTCATTGAGTTTTCTAAGAACTCCTTCTTCAAAAAATATACTTTTACTTTGAGTGGACCATTGTTCTTTTAAAAGACTTGGTTACTGAATACCCTGATAAACCTTTTAAAATGCAGTGTTGTGCAAGAAGCAAGCTAGTTTGCAACTGTTGATTCCCATGCCATGTGGTGTGACTGGCTTATGTCGCGTTGGGTATTGCCTGAAATGTGAAATCGTATTTCAATTGTGTGCTATATAGGCAAGTGAATGCAGTCATTGAAATTTGAAGTAGTGCCAATAAATATTTAAATATGCAGCTGTTTTTGTTTAAAATCGTAGATGGTGCTTTCGAGTTGTTCCTTGAAGTTATATTATGGCGATTATTGGTTGTAGCCGTCACTTTGTGGAAGTCCATTCCGTCGTCTGTTCCTTACTGTCTGATGTCGTGCTAAAATATCAGTATTCTTTTAAATCCAACCTGATCTTCAGCTGTAGTTAGTAAAACCAAGACTACAGTTAGTAAAACCAAGACTACTTAAGGTTGGTTTGATTATTGAGAATTCTTTATTGTTTTTTTTTGTATTCATGCTGCATCTATTATTCCATTTGCCTGCATATGCCCGTTAGTTGTTGGAGTTTCCTTGATAAGAAATTTCAATATGAAATCTTTTGAGGTTAGGGGATTGTAGCTTTGTTTACTAATGCTGTACCCGATTTTTGAAAGTTAAATTTGGTTCATGTGTTTGGGTATTCCATGCAAAAGTTGAAGTAGGTGGATGTAGAGGGTGTAATAAGGTTGCACAAAAGTATCTGCTCATTAAATATTGGGATCAGAGGTGGTGTTTGTTACATATTCAAAAGATTACAGTGGTGTGTTCCATATCCTAAAATTTCATTATTGTATTTAACTAAATATTGGATTTAGTTTAAGTAGTCTACGCATGTTGTTGTGGACGTCCACAGCTACAGGTCCCTATCGGCCAATAAATGTTTTCTTTTACCCACTTAGGACTATGTGTCTATGGTAATACTGTATTTATAATACAGTACTGTAATAATACATTACTGTAATAATACATTACTGTAATAATAGAGTACTGTAATAATAATGTATATTGGTCCCAACTATGGGTATATGAGTAGGGTAGGGTACTACCACTGGCCACACAGGTCCGCAGGTGGCCACACACGGCCACAGGCTAATGGCCACATATTATGACCAAATAACCACACACGGCCACACAATGTTGTGTGGCCATGGCCTCAAACTTGTGTGGCCGTGGCCTCAAACTTGTGTGGCTCTCTGTGGCCATTTTCACCAGGGATGAAAAATACATCATTGAACCATATGGAATACAGTTTTATCCCATCGTCATAATTGCTGTATATTTGGTTCAAAAGTCCTCATATACACCTGTATTACAAATGTATTCCATGATGCAAATTTGGATTGAATCCATATTGGAAGTGTATTAAAACAGCTGTATTCCATCTTCATATTTGCTGTATATTTGGTTGTTCAAAAGTCCTCACATACATCTGTATTGCTGCAAATATGTTCCATGGTGGAAATTTTATGTACCTATACATACATGAAATTAATATATTGACAGTTGAAGGTCTAAAAATGAAATCGAGACTGCACAAAAGCGATTAAAATGCGTTTTTGCTGTTTGTGCTGTGTTGGTTGTGCCGTGTTAACGTGTGCTGTGTTAAGACTCGTTAATTATTGTAAAAACGTTAATTAATGGCTCCCGACAACGTTTTTGTTTGGTTATACAATCATTTCTAGGTGGTGCTAAAAGGTTACTTTATGTAGTCCCTTGTGAAAATGGCCACAGACGGCCACAGAAAATTTATGTGGCCGTCTGCGGCCATCCTGTGGCCTTCTGAGGCCGCTGTGTCCAGTCTGTAACCTCTGTGGCCATGACGGCGGTAGGAGGCACCTGTGGCTATGGCCGCAGAATTTTTTGCCATCTATAGATGGCAATAACCTTATAAGGTCATGGCCACTAGGTAACACTGTCTGTAACTGATACATTCACCTCATTTTTAATGGCACATACCTTTGGATTTCCCTGATTTTGGGAAGATATTTTTCCTGTGTTAAAAGGATAATTAACGTAACTAAAAATCAAATTAAAATGATAGTTAACTTAACTCAAAATTCATTATTTCTTAATGAAAAGTTGCAAACAGTAATGAAAAACCAAGACTACAGTAAGTGCGGCCTTAAGGTTTATTTGATTATTGAGAATGGAGCTCAACATTCGTATCTACTAAGCCAAATGGTATGTTAAATTATGGCCTAATGGCAGAGCTACCACATTTTCCAATTATTGACAAATTATTTATAATGGGAGAGCCTTAATTAAATTTGACTAGGACAGGGTCATTTCTGAAATCACGGAAAGAAAAAGTCAAGGTTTGAAAGGAGGTTTTTTATTTTCAAGAAACAAAGATCATTGCAAAAGTGTCTCCTTTACTGGCATTGGTTTCGACATTTCAGCAGACGCTAGTGTCCAATGTTCAATACATTTAATTTTCTTTCCAGTCATTCCAGTCAGCTTTTTTCGAACAAGTTTGAACATTCAGTAACATAATATTTGCTGTCTATCGATAAAAGGAAACATTTCTTTTTAATGTGTGAAAATGGAAAGGCTCTCAGCAAACCAAAAGGATCTATTGCACACTGTTTAAGGTGCTAAGGTTTAAGGTACTGACTAACGCTAGTTTTAAAAAAACGAGCTAGTTCAGGTAATTTTGATGTTACGATTGGGATTATCATCAACTTAACATTATCTAATACGTCAGCCTTCATTACTTGCCGCTACACCTACTTGCTGCTAATTTGCTGCTATTATCGTATATCATGCCCACGTGGGTCAACGTACGTTTATGTACCTACTATCCCACATAGCATGCAAGATTTCAGCAAGTTTGGTTGAGGCTGGCGTATGGCTTGCCAAGATTGGCAATCTAGATGCAAGCTTGCTGCAATTTTGCCAATATTGACACGTTCCGTGCAAGTTATGCTCAATTTGCATGAAGTGTGCCAACCTTGGCAACTTTGCTGCATGACTCTGGCAACATTGGTAGCATTAGTGCAAGGCCCAAGGCAATTGCGACTATATATGTATAGTATACCCAGACAGCACTCGTTCATGGAATCCATGGTGGAAAAGTGATGGATGTATCCATGATGGATTTAAGGAATGGAATCAACATGGATTATTCATGGATTTCATTTAGAAATTTCCATCATAACTACCATGGAAATGTGACATGGAATCCATATGCATTCCATCCATAATCCATGAAGTAATGTTACCAAAGTCATATAAGAGATTTTCGTAAACATTTCAATTATGGAAAATTTCTTTGTAAATTATAGATTATAAAATAAATATGGGGTAATTTCATTTTAAATTGAGCTTTTTCCTACATTCCACGTTACGCAAAAAAATTTGTCAACTCAATGACTAAAGTCCAAGGTGGAAAAGTGATGGATGTATCCATGATGGATTTAAGGATGGAATCAACATGGATTATTCATGGATTTCATTTAGAAATTTCCATCATAAGTACCATGGAAATGTGACATGGAATCCATTTGAATTCCATCGATAATCCATGATGCAATCCAATCCAGTCATAGGAAATTTTCGTAAATATTTTAATTATTGGTAATTTCTTTGTGAATGGTAGGTTATTAAATAAATAATAGAGCATTTCATTTTTAATTTAGCATTTTTCTGAGTTCCAAGTTTAGCAAAAAAGGTTTTCAACTCATTGACTAGTCGTTTTCCCTTTCGATTGGGCTATGGCGGACAATTTCGTTCACTTCCGTACTGATCTCTTCATGAGTTTGCGAGCGTGTTGAACGTTTTGGAGTTATGTTGTATTCAAGAACACTAATACAGTGTTGTATTAATGGTATTATACCGTGGCATTTAAAATCGTGCAGAGTATTCTTCGGGGTATTCCGCGCCGGCTGCGGATTCCGCAAAAAAACAACTGAGCATCGATTGGCGTGTGCGGCAACCGCTGTATCAGCTGTATGAACTGTCTTGAACATACTAAACTACATTATGTTCATGTGAATTCTCAAGGAACTGATATCGTTGGTTGTACCAGTTATACCTACTACGTACTCTTTAGTGTTTTACTCCTAGGTATCTGCTCTACGGCTTGATCGTTAATTAGTGGCCTAACCACTGGTTGGGTATTCTTGGTGCCTTAAGGTAAGTTTCATTTCTCTTAATCAATGATCATGTTGCATTTATGCATTACAAAAAACTATTTTAACAATTAAAATCTACCTGAAGCCTTCATGTTTGATGAATTTAACACGGCGAGACTATATCGTGTTGTAAGCAAGTAGCAACAGTTGGTTGCCAAAACAGTCATTCGAATTAATGAATGAAATTAACATTATGTGCAGTCATTCGTGTTCAAAGCAATCAGCAAAGTTCGTAGCATCACTTGAAAAACCAGTGCCTGATATTACATTACCTTTCTGGTCATGCATTAAATATTAGTCAGTAGGAATTTGTACGCATTTGTTATTTACTTGAATAGCCATTCATGTAGGTACGTTTTAAAATAACTTTTTTTCTTTTCAACCCGGTAGTATTCTATATACGGAGTGAAGTTAGTGACACTATAAGGAAAACATACGAAAGAGTGCTAAAGAGGATAGGACGAACCTGGCCTGAAGATTTCCTTGGTGGGAGGATAAAGGAAATATTTACAGAATTGGCAATTGCGGACATCATCGTGGGTAAGTACTTAAGGGGGCTCTATACCACTGAAAAAAACGCGTCCGCAGACGTCTACGTGTTCTTGATTTACGACTTAAATATACTAGTTATTGCAAATCTGATTGAGCAGGACTCTAGAATAAGGATTAATACTTAGCATAAGTATTGCAGCTATGGGCGTTTCACTTTCTATATAAATAGATCGAAAGCTGAAAAACGTAAATTTGTCCAAAATCAGGAGCTCGCCATGAAGCCTTGGACGCATATTTCTTTAAAATCTTTTCATTCAGGCTATATAACCAACCTTCATCTCCATGTTGGAACGGGGTAATGTTCCATAAAGCGTATTTTAGCGTCATAGTGAACATTCTCGTGGACCTATGCAACGCATTTTTCACGACTCCTCGATCTAAATTACGTGTTCCATCGGCGGCGCTGCGATTTCCGCTGTCAGCCTGAGAGCGAGTGGCAGCGCTTAGGAGGGGGGAAGAGCGGGTAGGGGAGGGGTGAGCGATGAGGGGAGGTGTAGCTTTTTGGGACGCCCCTCGACCTTGTATTTCAACATGGTACGAGGCCCCCATGAAAATACCATGAGGGATAAGATTTCACAGCTGTCTTTGCTGCTCGCGCTTACTCCCAATGTGGATCGCTCGATATCGATCGATTCTTAGTAAAGGATCATATTCACTCTTCAACCAGTCCTTTTGTACTCGGATTTGTCAAATACTTTGTCGTAGTGATTGGCGTAGACAGTGGAGAGTGGAGGGGGGTGATCATCCGAGCAACTGTAAGTTATTACTATATTACGATAAATTGTAGGTGTGTCTGTTGCCTCAATCGCGTTAATGAATCTATCATTGCTTGTCCAGGAAACGTTTCTGGAGATTATTTATTTTTTTTCCTTTGCAAATTTGCTTAAACGGTCTGTTCCTTATTGATCAAATGGTCATCCATTGCTCTCAACATAATGAAAGTACTTTATGTCTACGTAACGGTGATGCCATAATTTTGCCGGAATCTACGGTGACAAAAGCTTACGATCCAACCGGAAGACGAATCTTCGATATAAAACTTTTTCTTCTAGGGAGGAAAAAACATTTTTTTCCTCCCTAAAAACTATGGGAAAACATGCTTTCTTGCATAATATCAGACATGGAAGTGATAGAGGAGAAAAGGAAAGGGGTTTTCAGCAAATTTCGTCAGATGTGTAACATGGAAATATTTTTAAATACTGAAAACCCTAATGAAAAAAATCGTATCAGTTAACAAGGCATGGTTATACTGTAAATTCCTTGTCATATCTTGTATATCGCCTCTAAGATGTGCATTTCTTTGAACTTCTGAATTCGGTCTTCAATAGTTGACTCCTTTTTTGATAGCATTACGAGATGATCTGACCCCGCGCACATTGCTACCAACGAGTTTGTAAAATATCCCAAATACAATGATATTAAGTAGAGATCGTACTGTTAAAGTTTCCAAGTACTACCCTAATCTACTCAGACTAAAATTATGTACTGGAAATCCAATTTAATAACCACATTTCTAAAATACCTTGGAATATCATAGATAAATATCATCTTCTCAAGTAAATAACTTCATGGCATTCTCTCTCGAGACATGCCACCATCAAAATTCTGCTAATGTGCTTTGGAAATATATATGCGAAGCGGGTGCCATAAACTGTGGGATAATGACAAGGGTTTAATTACAGGTTGCATATACGAAATGAACTGACCAAGGATATTCACAACTAGCGGAGCTTAGTGCAGTTCTCGATATGCCGTGTATTACTCCTAGAACGTACCGAAAAATGCAATAATACTGCATCCTAGGAATGCATGATGCTGCGTGAGAGGTGATGAGGCGTGCCGGGAAGTAGGAATATGATCTCGCCGTGCAGGCTGGAGACGTGGATACCGATGGTATACCCTTGATAGCAGTGGCTGCCAATGGGTCTTTAAGGAAAAGATCGTATTGGACTAACTACAACTCACTTTCCGGAGTGGTACGCGAAGCTATTTCTACTTACTTTTTTTAATTGTAATGAACTAGCGGGGGGGAGGGGGGGGGCGTTGAATTTCAACAGCATGGAAAATATCAAAATCAATGCATTGCCTTTAAAAGCCATTTCTCCAAAAATCCTTGCATATTATTTTTAAATATTTTAGATAGCTGAATTACCCGGTGTTGCCGGAGATCATAATTTTTCATAACTCATATGAGGAGAGTGAGGTTGGTTCATAGTTGTCACATAGGAAACTGTTGGTTTTACGATCTCGCTGTAGACGAAGCTCTCGTCCCTATGTAGATTGGTATTTATATGTATATTTGCGTAAAACTCTTTTCACCATTCACATCACAACTAGCTTAGGACAGTTTTACAAAGATATCATTATATCTTGATTGGTACAATTTTACCTTATTTAAAATGCATATATCCAATTATATCAAAACCCTTTTACATGTGATAGATAACGGCAGTGCGACACAGAGGGAGAGTATTGAAAAAGTAGGAGCTATATAAAAATGGAGACTAAAGGAAAAATTGAAAATAGATTGCAGGCGTTCGAGATGTGGGTGTGGAGGAAGAAGGAAAATGAGCTTTGGACGGAGAGAAACGCAAATGCAGGAGTACTTGACTTCGTTTGGGAGGAGGAGGAGAAGCTGCTGGATGGGATTAGGGGAAGGCAGAGTAGGTGGCTTGAACAGGTAATGAGGGGCGATGGGTTGCTCAGAGTCGTGATAGAGGGAATAATGTTTGGCAAGCAGGGCAGGGGAAGGATGAGAATAGGTTTTATGGACGGGATGAAGAAGGGTAGGACATGCGCGGAGAGAGAGAAAGATCCTATGGGTGCAGATCAGAACTCTGCGTGCATTGAGAGTGACAATCGGGAAGTAGATGAGCACTCCAAGACCAGCCTCCTGAAATCGCTCTCATTGAATGAGAAAGAGACAGAGGAATTAGAGGCACTAACCAGGAATCAGCGGTACTCAAGGCCGTTGATGCCTGAAAGCCTAAAAAGACCGACAGCATCCACATTCGGCCGTGTGTGCAAATTGAGGCCCAAAGCAACCAGGACAAATACTGTGAAGTCCATTTTACGCCCATCCTTCTCGGGAAGCAAATCCACAGAATACAGTAAGGCTATGGAACGAAGAGCCATTGAGGCCTACGCGGGGGAAAGCGGATGCACAGGGAATGTTTGTAGACCAGGAATTGCCATTTCTGGCGGCTCCCCCAATGGGCTAATACCTGATGGTAGAGGTGTTCTGGAAATAAAACGCCCTTGATCTTGTAGGGAGGTCACTCCTATTGAACGCATTAAAAATAACCAAGTTTTGCCATATTCTTGAAGGGAAATTAAAACAAAAAAGAGATCATCAATATTATTATCAAGTTCAAGAACAACTGCATTGTAATAAGGAGTATTGCATTTTTATTTTTTGGGCCCCACGGGGCATTTTATATGAAAATTTAAGAGGGTTGACAGATTCTGGGCCAATCAAATGATGTGTAACTAACACAAGTAACACGCAATAACATTAAAAAATTGCCTGTTCTAATATTCATGTTTTCGTGATTTGTGGAAAAACCGGAGGTGATGTAGGAATTTGAAGGTAATTTTCGGAATCCACAGAACAGTACGGCTCATTTCACACAACAAATATTTGTGATATTGCATATTGGTGATAGTCACTGATTTTCGTAGCGCTTAGTACCTTTTCCAAATTTTTTTATCAATTTCCCGTGAAAACAGAAGCAGCAATTTCTTCAACCGTCAATGTTATATAAAAATTGAGAGCGTAAACCTCAAGTAGATTTCTTTATTTAAAAATTAGTAATTTTAACTATACTGGCTACATATTCCAAATGAGGTCTAACAAGGAAAAAGTAGCCGATTTCTCGTACATGATCGTCTCATTTACCAATACTCTTTTGACGAATCCCAGTTTACGATTACCTTGACCCATTATTTCACGTATGTATTCACCCCAGGAAAGATCGTGTGTCAGTCTTATCCCAAGATATTTAATGGATTCCAAGTTTGTTTCATTATTACATATTTTGTAAGTGATAGGAGGAGAAAATTCTTTTTCCAAAAATTCATTACTACAAATTAAAAAAAAAATTAATTCTAACTGCGACGTATGACACCATTTTTCAATTGCTTGTAGGTCAATATTTAAATATTCTTTATCATTTGGGCATAGACTTTCCCTGTATAGTACCGCGTCATTCGGCAAATAGACGAAGCTTAGTTTTCACCACCTTATTGATGTCATTCTTGTACAGTAGGAACAGGAGTGGACCTATCACACTACTTTGTGGGACACCTGAAGTGACTTCAATTGCCGGAGAGGTAACACCGTCCAAAACAACCCTTTGCACCCGATCATGCGGGAAATCATTTATCCATGATATAATATTACTGTCTATCCCATAAGATTTTAATATCAAAATTAGTTTGCTATGAGACACCTTGTCAAAAGCTTTCTTGAAATCGAAAAATATTGCATCCACTGGATATTACTTTCTCCATAAACTAAAATATCGTGGGAAAAGAGAGCAAGTTGAGTTTCACATGATCTTATCTTCCGGAAACCATACTGAACATAGGACAATAAATTCTGGTTATCTAGATGCCCCATGACTGAACTGACAATTATATGTTCCAAGACTTTGCACGAAATGGATGTGAGGGATATAGGTCGGTAGTTATGTGGGTGCTCCCTATCACCACTTTTAACCTTAGAAATGCACACTTACTAAGAGAATCATAAAGTGCACACTGGTGTCCTGCGGACCCCATGAGTTATAATTTTTTTTATTTCAGATTTTTGCTATATTTCATTGAGGAAGATGGCAAATATCATTCATGTGAAGCCTTTTTAATATCAATGAGTTGAAATATTTTATTTTAAAAAATATATAACGCAGTAAAAAATACCTTTTTAATTTGAAAACTTAGACAATCTCTCAGAAATACATCAAATCGAAATTTATTTTCTGTTGCTCATGTTTTGACAATACCGAGAAATGCCGTTAGTTACTTAAGGATAAGACTTTGAAGTGTATGAAGACTATCGTTTTTAATAGTTTTTCTCCAAAAATATATTTATTACAACATTTGAAAGAAGCGTATTTTTCAAGTTTAATTTTTCAGTGATTTTTTCGAAAATTTCATAAACACTTATAATGTCAATTAAAATGCTTATAAATTTATAGTTCTTTGCGTAATAAATATAAATATTCACATTGTACTGGAAAGAAGTTGATTTTTCACTCCAGTACAGGCAGTACGCAGATAACTTCTATGCACATGGGAGTGCTGCACAATGAGCATAGATGTCTCATTTTTATTTCCCTTTCACTCGGGCATAAGTTACGTCGAACCTTCCTTCTCGTTGCTGCACTGCATGCCCATCAATCTGTAGAATTTTTAGCGTTGTTCGTCAACCGTGCGGTATTCATGGGATGTGTAATAATTCCTACAATTATCCACCATGTCTTCTCAAATTTCACGAATTGGTGAACATTGATCGATCACCCTGCCCTGTAATCTTGAAGTAATCAAAACGCAGTGTTGACAACAGAAACCGGAGACACTGTAGCGGAGTGGTACATTGATATAGTGTATGCAAACTCAGTTTATAACAGCTCATACAGCATAATGTTGCACGTCTTCTGCACCCCAGAAAAATACTAAAGTCCAAAAAAAATGCCTCCATCTCCTCAATATCTACATCACTATGATACGATTGGGAACTTAAATCTCTAAGCGCTGCCGTTGTATTTCCTCATTTCTGTGCATCGATATTAAATTTCGCAAAGCTCTATCAAATAATAACTGTCGAATTTGGTGAGGAGTTTTGATATCACTCGTTGCGCCTTTTGGTCCGGGTTGTTCTGAAATCAAATTTTACTGTTTCCTTCTCCAAAATACAAAAAAGAAAATAAGTGTAATATCAATAATATCCATCGACTTTCAGGGTCTTCGGACAGTATTCAAAATCGTGACATAACAAAAAATAATCATTGCACGGTAATTTTACCATTTAAGGTTTAGGTAAAGATGCTAAAATCAGAATTAAAGTTCATGAGAAAAAGTAGGTGCTAATTTAGTTAGAGTTATTCGGAAGCACGCATCGAAAACAATCGTTATGAACCGACCGGGAAATTCATTTACAGAGCGAAATCTAGCGATAAATAAATAAAGTATTTAGTTCTGAAAACATTAGGTGGAAAATAGTTCATCGTCTTTTGGTCTCTTTTTCCCGGCAACAAGAACCGTCTTTCCCTCGCAGGTTTGTAGGTTGCCTTTCTGCCTCTATTCTCCTGGCTCCCTCTTGGTCGCCATGTCGCTGGTACACTTTCGTCTTATAAAGGTTCTCCGCTACTACCGCTGTCTCTATCTGCATCCGCGCAATCTTCCTCACTCTCCGAATCCGATTGCTCATGTGCGGAATCTACATCACTGCCTGACGAATTACCCCCATCCCTTCCTGCTCCTCCTCTTTTAACACCAGCAGTGCCTGACGAATATCTTCATCACGCCTCATGTAGAATCGCGACGAGGAAGACATCTCTAACGCAGCACCGACTCGCTATAGAAATGTGCAGGCTACCAATTGGTCTCGAGCTGAAATGACCAGCAATTGACTTATCCTCTCTTTTTCCACAGATTTTGACGTATATGGGCTTCGGGTCGCCAGCCACTACTTGTAAGAAATGTCTACTCCCTTCATGAATTTTGAGGACATTCCCTTCCCAGCAAATTCCCGGGCCCTAGTTGTGAATTCCCTTGTGCTCTCCGAGGCGCCAGCTCATTGCCATTCTGTGACAAGTGCAAGTCCCGAAAAGGTTGCAGTCTATAGCTGTGTATATAATCCCCTTTACAGTTTCCAATACATAAAATATCCAAATGATGACGAACGCCAAATTATTATAAGGCATTATTTAGGATCGAAAAACCAAGAAATAATCTTCAATGCTGCTAAACTACGCTTCATGCACGTGAAGTTTTTCTATTCACATTTCACTTCTAAATTTCAAATGAGAATGCAGGAAAATTGGATAATTCCCGAAATATCTTCGATGGTACCAAATATCCTATAATAGTTTAAAAAATTATAAATATTGTTTTTAAATAATTAAAATGATTAAATACTATATCTACAAATACATTAACAGTAAAAAAGGAGATACACAATGCTATATGATTTATTCGATATGTCTCAAAATTTACCATGAAATACACATTGGGGTCCAGCGGACCGCAGACCATTTTCAATATTTTTTCATGAAGCACCAAGCATTTTAATTACTGCATCGCAAGCAATAGTCAGTTCCTAAGATGTAAAAAGGAATTTACATTAAATTAGATTTCTGTATTTCACGTTTTGTGAAAGTTACGGCGAATAAAAAAATGAACGACATGTTGGGTATAGCCTGGTTGGAGGGCAATTAGCTGTCGAGTGAGTCAGTTGTCGTGAGGCGTGATGGTAGACTAACCACTGTCTTTGCTAATATTGTTGTCACCCCCAGTCAGGGGCCCCTCTAAGCCGCCTCGCGCCGGAGGCCCTCGTCTATCACCGAACTAGCCAGACCGTCCCTGACTTTCCCCTACTCTCGTCACCTTATCAGCAGAGCACGTTTTTCTGTGGGGTGGGGAATGGAGGGGAAGGTGGATAGGCTCGCCAAAGTAAAGCTCTGTATTTAGAAAGTACGGCCAACTGCGTCGTCTGCTGGGGCGTCCGCCATTTTTGGCTCATGCGCGCAGTAGAATCATAAGCGCTCTTCGAAAAAAAAGGCTAATACTTCCATTAGGTTGAACCTTATTCGTATTCTGATGTTAACTATCGAGTGGAAGCAATTTTCTATTACTTACACGCTTTATTTAAGAAATGCCAGTCCTTCCAACCCCTTTTATTGGATGAAATACTCGCATACAAATGACTTTTGATGCCTCTACAATGCAGACGAAAGACAATCACTATGTAATATAAGTAATTCATAGGAATTTAACTTCTCACCTAGTTACCTTTCTGAAGTAAACTGCACATGCGAATGCATCCTGGTCCCGTTTTTATTGTCGCATAGAGCTTAATGCCCTCAATGGATTTTTCGTGACATCACCAATCGTGAAAATTGCCCAAGACAAGGATCCCATCCCCGACGAAATAACTAATTTTTATACCATAATACTGAATCTTTGGTTGTAGCTTATATCTTAATCTTATTCCTTTGCACTGCCGAAGCCCCCTGTAGAAGATGTGTCACATCAAAAATTCCTACTTAAACATTAGTGAGGAAATTCATAAAATGCGAAGTTATGACATCAACTGCTGGAAAAGGATAAGTAAGCAAAGGAAAACGATTTCAAGCATAAATATTCATTTACTCGAACAATTTCAAAAACAATTATTAACGATACAATTCACAGTGGGATTGACAATGCAGAAGATCGACATAAGAACATTCAACGACTACATTTGCTTCCAGATATGTATTCAGTCACAGGCTTCTCATCATTGAACATCACAAATGTAAACCTCCAACAGTGTCATATAGTTATTATATCCATTTCTATAACAGTACCTGTAAATATATTTAAAAGAATAGTGAGTATCAATCAAGCATACACCAATACACCATGATTCAACATCAACGATAGAAACACCTACCCATTATTAAGCAATGAGTTCACCTGCAAGGGAATTGTGTTCGGTTCAGATAAGATCATGAAACTGACTACATGTAATTCCAGATAATTATCAGTCACAAACTTCTCATCATTCAACACCACAAATGTAAACAAACTCCAACAGTGTCATATAGTTATTATATCCATTTCTATAACAATACCTGTAAATATATTTAAAAGAACAGTGAGTATCAATCAAGCATACCCCAATACACCATGATTCAACATCAACGATAGAAACACCTACCCATTATTAAGCAATGAGTTCACCTGCAAGGGAATTGTGTTCGGTTCAGATAAGATCATGAAACTGACTACATGTAATTCCAGATAATTATCAGTCACAAACTTCTCATCATTCAACACCACAAATGTAAACAAACTCCAACAGTGTCATATAGTTATTATATCCATTTCTATAACAGTACCTGTAAATATATTTAAAAGAACAGTGAGTATCAATCAAGCATACACCAATACACCATGATTCAACATCAACGATAGAAACACCTACCCATTATTAAGCAATGAGTTCACCTGCAAGGGAATTGTGTTCAGTTCAGATAAGATCATGAAACTGACTACATGTAATTCCAGATAATTATCAGTCACAAACTTCTCATCATTCAACACCACAAATGTAAACAAACTCCAACAGTGTCATATAGTTATTATATCCATTTCTATAACAGTACCTGTAAATATATTTAAAAGAACAGTGAGTATCAATCAAGCATACCCCAATACACCATGATTCAACATCAACGATAGAAACACCTACCCATTATTAAGCAATGAGTTCACCTGCAAGGGAATTGTGTTCGGTTCAGATAAGGTCATGAAACTGACTACATGTAATTCCAGATAATTATCAGTCACAAACTTCTCATCAATCAACACCACAAATGTAAACAAACTCCAACAGTGTCATATAGTTATTATATCCATTTCTATAACAGTACCTGTAAATATATTTAAAAGAACAGTGAGTATCAATCAAGCATACCCCAATACACCATGATTCAACATCAACGATAGAAACACCTACCCATTATTAAGCAATGAGTTCACCTGCAAGGGAATTGTGTTCGGTTCAGATAAGATCATGAAACTGACTACATGTAATTCCAGATAATTATCAGTCACAAACTTCTCATCATTCAACACCACAAATGTAAACAAACTCCAACAGTGTCATATAGTTATTATATCCATTTCTATAACAGTACCTGTAAATATATTTAAAAGAACAGTGAGTATCAATCAAGCATACCCCAATACACCATGATTCAACATCAACGATAGAAACACCTACCCATTATTAAGCAATGAGTTCACCTGCAAGGGAATTGTGTTCGGTTCAGATAAGGTCATGAAACTGACTACATGTAATTCCAGATAATTATCAGTCACAAACTTCTCATCATTCAACACCACAAATGTAAACAAACTCCAACAGTGTCATATAGTTATTATATCCATTTCTATAACAGTACCTGTAAATATATTTAAAAGAACAGTGAGTATCAATCAAGCATACCCCAATACACCATGATTCAACATCAACGATAGAAACACCTACCCATTATTAAGCAATGAGTTCACCTGCAAGGGAATTGTGTTCAGTTCAGATAAGATCATGAAACTGACTACATGTAATTCCAGATAATTATCAGTCACAAACTTCTCATCATTCAACACCACAAATGTAAACAAACTCCAACAGTGTCATATAGTTATTATATCCATTTCTATAACAGTACCTGTAAATATATTTAAAAGAACAGTGAGTATCAATCAAGCATACCCCAATACACCATGATTCAACATCAACGATAGAAACACCTACCCATTATTAAGCAATGAGTTCACCTGCAAGGGAATTGTGTTCGGTTCAGATAAGGTCATGAAACTGACTACATGTAATTCCAGATAATTATCAGTCACAAACTTCTCATCATTCAACACCACAAATGTAAACAAACTCCAACAGTGTCATATAGTTATTATATCCATTTCTATAACAGTACCTGTAAATATATTTAAAAGAACAGTGAGTATCAATCAAGCATACCCCAATACACCATGATTCAACATCAACGATAGAAACACCTACCCATTATTAAGCAATGAGTTCACCTGCAAGGGAATTGTGTTCGGTTCAGATAAGATCATGAAACTGACTACATGTAATTCCAGATAATTATCAGTCACAAACTTCTCATCATTCAACACCACAAATGTAAACAAACTCCAACAGTGTCATATAGTTATTATATCCATTTCTATAACAATACCTGTAAATATATTTAAAAGAACAGTGAGTATCAATCAAGCATACCCCAATACACCATGATTCAACATCAACGATAGAAACACCTACCCATTATTAAGCAATGAGTTCACCTGCAAGGGAATTGTGTTCGGTTCAGATAAGATCATGAAACTGACTACATGTAATTCCAGATAATTATCAGTCACAAACTTCTCATCATTCAACACCACAAATGTAAACAAACTCCAACAGTGTCATATAGTTATTATATCCATTTCTATAACAGTACCTGTAAATATATTTAAAAGAACAGTGAGTATCAATCAAGCATACACCAATACACCATGATTCAACATCAACGATAGAAACACCTACCCATTATTAAGCAATGAGTTCACCTGCAAGGGAATTGTGTTCAGTTCAGATAAGATCATGAAACTGACTACATGTAATTCCAGATAATTATCAGTCACAAACTTCTCATCATTCAACACCACAAATGTAAACAAACTCCAACACTGTCATATAGTTATTATATCCATTTCTATAACAGTACCTGTAAATATATTTAAAAGAACAGTGAGTATCAATCAAGCATACCCCAATACACCATGATTCAACATCAACGATAGAAACACCTACCCATTATTAAGCAATGAGTTCACCTGCAAGGGAATTGTGTTCGGTTCAGATAAGGTCATGAAACTGACTACATGTAATTCCAGATAATTATCAGTCACAAACTTCTCATCATTCAACACCACAAATGTAAACAAACTCCAACAGTGTCATATAGTTATTATATCCATTTCTATAACAGTACCTGTAAATATATTTAAAAGAACAGTGAGTATCAATCAAGCATACCCCAATACACCATGATTCAACATCAACGATAGAAACACCTACCCATTATTAAGCAATGAGTTCACCTGCAAGGGAATTGTGTTCGGTTCAGATAAGATCATGAAACTGACTACATGTAATTCCAGATAATTATCAGTCACAAACTTCTCATCATTCAACACCACAAATGTAAACAAACTCCAACAGTGTCATATAGTTATTATATCCATTTCTATAACAGTACCTGTAAATATATTTAAAAGAACAGTGAGTATCAATCAAGCATACCCCAATACACCATGATTCAACATCAACGATAGAAACACCTACCCATTATTAAGCAATGAGTTCACCTGCAAGGGAATTGTGTTCGGTTCAGATAAGGTCATGAAACTGACTACATGTAATTCCAGATAATTATCAGTCACAAACTTCTCATCATTCAACACCACAAATGTAAACAAACTCCAACAGTGTCATATAGTTATTATATCCATTTCTATAACAGTACCTGTAAATATATTTAAAAGAACAGTGAGTATCAATCAAGCATACCCCAATACACCATGATTCAACATCAACGATAGAAACACCTACCCATTATTAAGCAATGAGTTCACCTGCAAGGGAATTGTGTTCAGTTCAGATAAGATCATGAAACTGACTACATGTAATTCCAGATAATTATCAGTCACAAACTTCTCATCATTCAACACCACAAATGTAAACAAACTCCAACAGTGTCATATAGTTATTATATCCATTTCTATAACAGTACCTGTAAATATATTTAAAAGAACAGTGAGTATCAATCAAGCATACCCCAATACATCATGATTCAACATCAACGATAGAAACACCTACCCATTATTAAGCAATGAGTTCACCTGCAAGGGAATTGTGTTCGGTTCAGATAAGGTCATGAAACTGACTACATGTAATTCCAGATAATTATCAGTCACAAACTTCTCATCATTCAACACCACAAATGTAAACAAACTCCAACAGTGTCATATAGTTATTATATCCATTTCTATAACAGTACCTGTAAATATATTTAAAAGAACAGTGAGTATCAATCAAGCATACCCCAATACACCATGATTCAACATCAACGATAGAAACACCTACCCATTATTAAGCAATGAGTTCACCTGCAAGGGAATTGTGTTCGGTTCAGATAAGGTCATGAAACTGACTACATGTAATTCCAGATAATTATCAGTCACAAACTTCTCATCATTCAACACCACAAATGTAAACAAACTCCAACAGTGTCATATAGTTATTATATCCATTTCTATAACAGTACCTGTAAATATATTTAAAAGAACAGTGAGTATCAATCAAGCATACCCCAATACACCATGATTCAACATCAACGATAGAAACACCTACCCATTATTAAGCAATGAGTTCACCTGCAAGGGAATTGTGTTCGGTTCAGATAAGGTCATGAAACTGACTACATGTAATTCCAGATAATTATCAGTCACAAACTTCTCATCATTCAACACCACAAATGTAAACAAACTCCAACAGTGTCATATAGTTATTATATCCATTTCTATAACAGTACCTGTAAATATATTTAAAAGAACAGTGAGTATCAATCAAGCATACCCCAATACACCATGATTCAACATCAACGATAGAAACACCTACCCATTATTAAGCAATGAGTTCACCTGCAAGGGAATTGTGTTCGGTTCAGATAAGGTCATGAAACTGACTAGGTACATGTAATTCCAGATAATTATCAGTCGCACACTTCTCATCATTGAACACCACAAATGTAAACAAACTCCAACAGGTTTATGTAGTTATTATATCCGTTTCTCCGAAACCACCTCCAACACTGCCACATACTATTGTATACTTTTCGGTAGAAGTATCTGCAAATATTTGTAAAAGTACAGAGAGATTCAATATAGCATTCACCATGTTTTACCGCCTTAAATATAGGAACACCACCAAAGAGTACCTACCCGTATGCAGTTATCAGAGGCAACCACACCAAAATGCACTAATGCATGAATGCGTGAACAGAAAATTTAACTTGTTTTAATTTGGTTCATGATTTCGTACATTTTCGTGATTCAGAGATATGTAAACAGACATCCCTTCACACATGAACTTGTACGACTTTATAGATCGTGTAACCAGGCATTTACGGAATAGAATGCACTTAATGACCATCACTAAAGCCTTTAATTAATCTATACGCTAGTTCTTATAAGGCCTCGTACATCGCAAATGGCAGGTATATACTTGATCAGACTATTAAATTTTCATTGAAATAGTTGCATGCATCTAATATTTTCCTTCAATATCATAACAAACACATGGATAAAGGGAGATACTTACAGCACAAAGTCTCTTTTCTTTTCCGGGAATCAAATCACGCCGGCCGATTTTGGCGAGCCACATTTTTCTTCTTTCTTCATTTATTGCACCAGTTGGCAGCAAAAAAAGTTTTCTCCTGCTTTTGGTCGAGTTAAACAACCATATGCGTAACACTAGAGGCATGGTAGTGGCTAAAAACGACTAATTTTCCGATAAATTACCTCCTCTTCAACGTTATTTGATGCACCTCAACACAAGTGTCAGAGCCAAAAATGGCGGAGCCGTCACGTGACCCTGTTTCGCCCAATCGCGAGCCTCGCACGGCGGCAAAGCTTGTGGAAAAGAATGGCCATACTTTCTAAATACAGAGCTTTACGCCAAAGGCTGGCGGAGAACCGAGGGGATCTCCAAGGTCGTGGCGGATTCGAGAACTAAAAGACGCTTTTCGCCCGGAGTATACAGCCCCCTTAATGCTTTATCCACAATACTTTTGGACCGGGTGGCCTACCCTTATGAAAATCATGGAGTCCTAATGATTCCTAAGGAATCACTAAGAGTCGCATGGAGTCCCTGAGGCTCGCAAGGACTCTCAGAGATTCATTCAGTTAGTCCAGAGGATTTGCAGGGAATCGCTGATTTTCCCAAGGAGATTCTGTGGAATCCCAGAGAATAGCAGTGAGTCCCATGAATTCCACGGAACTAAATTATATTGAATAATTTTAAATAAATTTATTTAAATAATTAATACTTAAAAATGTCAATAATTTAGTTCAATGGAATCTATACAAATTATATGATCATATATTTTACAATGAAGAGATTTTAGTATAGTACTACTTTTAAATGTGGTAAATGGCATGTGAGAATATCAAGACACCACAAGTTGAAATAGTGCTCATTACATATATTTATTAAATAGGAAAATGAAAATTACAAAATGAACCAGGAAATTATAGTTTTAGGGATAAAAATATATTTATACAATGACAAATTATAAACAATTTTTTGTTTACATCAAAATGAGCAACTGTTGATGCTCAAAGAGGTAAAGGAAATGAATATGTCAGATAAGTGTTCCTTAAGTGTCACAACAATATACAAGATACTTCTTAGCAGTATCTATGCCTTTATTTATTGTGGTTACAACCACACTAACAACCTTTTACTAACTATAGAATTAGTATCGGTACTCCAACACCGTATGTCAAATCTAGAATGCACTTTAAGGTCAGAGGGAGGGCCAGGGTTGAGTTGCATGTCACCTGAGAGAAGAAAAAGAAGCAAGATAATGGCTTCACACTGTGGGTACAGTCTGGTGGTTGAGGGTCAGGGGTGTCACTGGGACCTGGGACCTTTTTTGTCACATGACATAATAATACCAAGTACAATGTTGTCAAGTCACTTTTGACCTCCTCTTGCATTCTATTTTTCATAGTCTACAAAAAAAAGTATTTCTTCAAGGTCTATACATAAGGAATTAATATTATGATGAATTATGCATACACTCTGTTGGGAAGTTCTCTCTGGGAATAAGGGGAACTGAGCCAGAAAGATCCTGGCTGTTTCGGGGGAAAGTTTGAATGGATATTATGTTAACAGTAAAATAATATCTAATTGATGACTTAGAAGTGAAAATTTGTGAACTTAAAAAATTACTATGGCCCGGAATTTAATATCCCATGTTACACATCGTTAAATAAAAACCAGCCCTAGCATATTTTCATACTGTTTATATATCTTAAAAGTTTACTAGATTTCAGGAAATAAGTTGATTGTTTACTATTCCATTGAAATAGCACGGGATTCATTATACTTTCAATAATCATTGAAGGAACTGTGTTTTTGTCAAATGAGAATAATTATTGTCTTGGTAAATACCTTGACTTGTGTCTGACCACCATAACTCTGTGGTGTTCATCACAATACAATGCATTTTTAAAGGTTGCTTTACATGAAACAATTTTTTGTAAAAACGCTTGTATGAGGAAATTGTACCCTGTAAAGCGGCAAATTGTGTGAACGCTTGTGCGAATGTCTGAATGGAAAATAGGACCTGTTCTAATTCCATTCAGAAAAACATACAATTTCGTTCAGTTTATACAAATGTTTGCACAAGAAATTGTGCAAAAAATTGTACCTTGTAAAGCGGCCTTAAGAAATATTTACTCCACCGCAATAATTTTTCTCCATTTCCTGGTAGTAAAAACATTGCTGTGAAGTATACTAATGCCATGTTAAAGATTTTCCGATAAATGCAACCCTTTTCTGCTTTTGAAATTCGAAGCACGTAGGTTAGAGTTGAATGCTGGGAAACAACGAAACATCAATTGACGCATCATTTCACATTGAATGGCGTGAGACGGTCGTGTGCAAAGATTATAATACACAGGTCGTGTGGTTGGTGATAATTGTACTATTAATTATATTAGTATTATTAGTATTTTACTGATGAATTCATCGGTTGAGTCGTCAATCAGTGATATAATACACCGCACCGCTGTTATCGGAGCATCAATTGGTAAGTTTCATTCATTCTCTTTTTAATAAATTTGCTTACTGAACTCCTTTTACGCTTAAAATGTATTCAAGCATTCGCGACGTGCTGCCTTTGGTAGCTAAACTTGTAAAAAAAGTGCACGATATTACGTTACTTTCTAATCGTGAATATGTGCAAGCCAATCAGTTAAGAAGAAAGAGTTGATGTTTTCCCGGTGCATAGAATTAAGAGGCTTTGTGTTTCCATTCGGGTCAATAGCAATAGAGCCTTTTGAGGAAAGCAACGCTTTGATTCGGTTTGATTCCTGAGTAATTCTTTAATTAGTCAGAAACTGTTTAAGTTCGCAACATTAGTTATTACATGAATGTTATTTTGATCTACTTGTCAACATAACTTATATGCTTTTCAGCGCGAAAGAAAACAACATGTTGCAGTGAACTGAGTGACACCACAAAAATAAACTATTGTAATCGCACTAAAGTGGATATTTATGGACGAACCTGTACATACCACATTCTTGTTGAGTTGATATCATTGTGGGTAAGTAGTTATTCCTGAAATCTAAGTAGTTTTGGACTTGTTGGCCTAATTTTGTGATTTATAAATATGACAATACTAAGGAAAATTTTGAGATTACTCATGAAATGCAATGTTTGTAGATCACCGGACCTTTATAACATTTAGTATCTACTTACGTAATACACATTACTATTAAAGTAATATAACCCAGGCAAAATCATTGCAAAAGTCTATAATTGCCATTATTGCTTATACCTACCCCAAGGTAAAAAGATTTAATAGGTTTTACCTAAGTGCTTTCTATACCATGAATAATTCCCCCCTATTGACTAGCTTTAGTTTCATGTACTATGGCAAAATGAAATAAATAGATGATATGATGTAGTTAATCGGATTTCTTTCAAATCTCAGCATTAGCGGAGAATGTTTTTACAGCTTATGTTCGGCAGCACACTTATGGCACATGCTGTGAAAACATTCTCAGCACATGCTCGGCAGCACATTCTTAGAACTTGCTGAGCATATGCTGTGAAAACATTATCAGCATATACTCGGCAGCACAATCTTAGCACATGCTGAGAATATGCTGTAAAAACATTCTCAGCATATGCTTGGCAGCACAATCTTAGCACATGCTGAGCATATGCTGGGAAAACATTCTCAGCACATGCTCGGCAGCACAATCTTAGTACATGCTGAGCATATGCTGGGAAAACATTCTCAGCACATGCTCGGCAGCACAATCTTAGCACATGCTGAGCATATGCTAAGGATGCTTTCACAGCATATGCTCGGTAGCACAAACTTAGCACATGCTGAGCATATGCTGAGAATGTTTTTCTAGCATATGCTCGGCAGCACAACCTTAGCACATGTGCCAGCAGGTGCCAGCACAAACCTTTGCTGACTGGGTACTCCTAGTATTGCATTTATGCCAATATTTCACCCCCTTAGAATTTCACCATGTAGAATTGCAGACTTTTTCTCTTTATATTAATTCCAAAAGTCAGTAGAAAACGAAACTGGTCAGGATAAAGTCAGGAAATTTAAAAACTTGTAAAATATGTATCATGCAGCAACCCTGAGATGTAACTTTTACACTTGTAACGTGAATGTCAGCTAGTGCAAACTACTGCAGTTGTTTATTAAGCTGATTTCTAAGTACTGTTAAGTTTTCTTGGGTGGCAATCATAGCAATAATTTTGATGTTGATGATTTCTTTTATTCATGAATTTCTGTTTAATAATGTTTTAAATGGTAGTTGCAGGAATTGATCCCGGGCTCAAAAATATATTTGAGCAGGACTTCGTTCTTGGGAATTAAGTCTGGAGTGAAGCATACAAGTAGGCACTACTAGAGGAAGTGTTTTCTGAGGACGCACTTCTCTCTTGTTCACCATTGGGCACTAACTCAGGGAGTGGACCTCGGCGCCCTGCATTATATGCCCCAGCATATAAGGCCATTTTAGGTGAGTTTTTGTTGTTGATTATAACGTTGTGTATGCATTTGGACAATTTTCACTGTATTAAAAATCTTAACTATTAAATGCTTAATGGGAGTATCATTTCCATTGCCATGTAGGCAACTTCTTCGAAAACTTAATTTATTAACAGTATGTTGAGTATTCATATAGCACTACAAATCTCGTAAATAATCTCCTTTCCAGCCTAACTTTCCAATATTAACAATTGCATGAATGATCGTGGTATGAGGAATAGTGATAACTTACACATCCATTACCACAGATCAAAGATTTCTTACCTTAGCCCAACTGTTATAAGAACAAAAGTTTTTAATTTACCAGTATATTTCAACCATCAAATCCCAACAAACACTTAATGAAAATGTTAATTAATTTTTAAAATGGCATGTTGCCATACAGTGAATATTTTTGTGACAATGAGAATGTGAAAATGTCCAATTTATTATAAATATTGTTTGCAATGTAACTTACCTGCATACTTGAATTAAATACTCTATTGTCACTGCAATGTACCTTCTGTGTTAATAAAATATTACTAATGTTATTTCAGATGCTAGCGATATTATTGGTACAGCCAATAATTTTCCGGTGGTGACTGTAAAAAATTATAATCATGCATTGGGATCAAAATTGAGTAAATTGAGGGAAGCTCATAATATTAGGGCCAGAGTCCTTCAAGAACCCCAGTGTATTTTGTAAAGCTTTGTATTGTATGTTTTTATTGTTTATGTTAATAAACTATTTAGTATGTATGTATTACGTTGTAATTTATAATTTGAATCCTTCTCAGTCCTCTACAGTCCCTGTGATTCGCAGGGACTCGTCAGAATTTGCTGTGATTCGCAAGGAATCTCAAACCTTCGACAAGAAATACGATTCCCAGTGAATCCTCCATGTTGGAATCCATGCGAGTCCCTAGGACTCTGAGATTTTCATAAGGGTAGATTACTGATTTATAATTCTTTTCTACCAAGGAAAGTCATGAGATTAGTCAGGAATTACAGTATTTGTAGATTCTTTGCCTTTCATCACTTTAAGTACCTTGGGAGTACGCATTGCGAATTGGGGAATAGGACAGATATTGACGCATTGTTTGATTTCTGTATCATTTGTAATTGATAATGTTTCGCTATTGAAATTCTAAAAATGAGTCGGGTGTAGCTTTGGGTCAATCCATAGGAAGTGGTCCATAAAAAATTAAATTGGTTGCTTGATGATTTTTTGATATTTTTTAAATTTTTACCAAAGAAACTACCCCCAGATAGCATGTAAGCTTGCGTCCAGCTTGACCTTCCCTTACAATGTCAAGCTTGACATTGGCAAGCTTAATTCAAGTTTGAATTGGCAAGCTTGACATTGGCAACCTTGATTCACGGTTGAATTGGCAAGCTTGATTCAAGCCAGAGTAGCAAGCTTGAATTAAACTTGAATCAAGCTTGCCAATCCGGCAAGGCTAGCTTCTGCGGTTCTCCATTTATCCGCTAGATGTGGACTCCAAATGAACAAAGAAACGTGATATTACGCATCGCATTGACTCCAATTGATTCGGTCACTCCGCGTGCATTTTGGGTTGGCTGTTCTACTGCCTCATGAACCCAGGCAACATCAACTATCGGCCCAGAGTTGGCCCAATGTCGGCTTTGTGTCGGCAAAGTCGGCCTACCTAAGCCGACTCCGAGCCGACATCGGCTATGGTTGGCCGACTTTGCCGACATTGGGCCAACACCAGCTTCAAGTAGCATTGCCGACACCACTTGCCGACATCGGTACGATGGTGGCCCGATGTTTCATTTTTGAGTTCTTGAAAATCATATAATGGCCACATGAGCAGGGGTGACTTGCCGATGTGCCGAAAGACTATATTTTCATCTCCTTGACGATCATTTAAAAAATTCAGTACGGACTGGCAATTCAGTTCCAGTTAAACTTAAAACCATTGCTTACTTAAATATATTAATACGAGAAGTAACATTCTAGGATCAAAAACTCCATGTCTTTAAACAAGTTAACTATTGCGTTTTAATTTCCACTGATGAAATTCAAAATAGATTCGTTCAAACGCACTACAGTTTAGGAAACTTATGTTTTTTAATTAGAGCACTATCATCAACGATAAAAATACAACTTGGTGCCCACGTACAACTTTAACCCGAATATTCTTATAGTTCGCGGCTGTGAAAGGAATCGACTATATCGATATAATCGCAATGCTAATGGAATCCTACATTCAAAATGGCAGTTGTGTTTTTCGTTCTTTTCTGTTCATAGTTGTGAATAATGTGATCATGTAAAGTCAACTCGGAGGCAAGAAACTGGAATTAAATTGATCTCGAAGCATAGCGTCTTTATGAAGTTCGTCACCAAAGAAGCTTACTTTAAAACTGGAATTGACGAATAATGTTCGGTAAGTTATTTTGTCTTTACAAAGCGAGACTGCTGAAGAAAATTCACGACTTTGTCAATGTTTTGATCTGCCTTCCGTGTAGTCTTGATTGAATTCTTAACGAAAGTAGTGACTTTATTTATTTTTACAGGCACCTTATACAAGTAACGTATTGGGAAATTAGGAATGACCTAATGAAGATTCAAATCAACTTTGTGATGAATGTGAAACTTTTTGGGTATTTGTGTCTTCCTCAGTGCAGTCTTGACTTTCGATGAGATTTCAAAGAACTCCCTCTTCAAAATATCTACTTTTAATTTTGAGTGGACCATTATTCTTTTTAAAGACCCTTTGGTTGCTGAATACCCAGATAAACCTTTTAAAAATTAGTGTTGTGCAAGAAGCATGCTCGATTGCAGCTGTTGATTCCCATGACATCTTCAATTCACTTCTTCAATTTTGGATCAATTTGAATGCATGTGTTTGGTGGATACAGAGAACAAAAGGGACAAATCTTGCTTTTTTTGCAATTCCATCTGTTGTGTTGTAATACTTTTGCAAATAAAGTAAGTGTACTTAATACCAAACACTTGGTTAACTCATTTTATCCTCTCCAACTGGTGAATCGTCATCGGTATTCAAAGTAAATGGAAATTTTATAACATACGTCAGTCACAGTTAATTGTTCAGCTGGTTGAATGTTCATCGTCATTCATATGACCTTTACTGGCAACTGACTGATCACTAGTACCTAATTTAATTTCCAATAAAACCCATATTTTCATCTCCTTTTTCCTCAGTCATTTCTAAATTATTTTGATGGTGAAAGGGTTGAAATATTTCTTTTGCAGTGCTTATTTCTGAACTGTGAACTGTATCCTAATCAAGTTGCTTAAGTGCTTCTGATAATCACAAGTAAGAACAAAAAGATGAATGTATGTATACATATATAAGCTGGAATTGGTAGGCTTGATTCAAGCTTAAATTGGTAGGCTTGATTCAAGCTTAAATTGGTAGGCTTGATTCAAGCTTGAATTGGTAGGCTTGATTCAAGCTTGAATTGGTAGGCTTGATTCAAGCTTGAATTGGTAGGCTTGATTCAAGCTTGAATTGGTAGGCTTGATTCAAGCTTAGTGTCAAGCTTGATTCAAGCTTAGTGTCCAGCTTGTGGCAAGCTTGCATGGTGGAGACTTGTCCATATGATTCAAGCTTGAATCCAGCTTTCCGGCTTGAATTGTCAAGCTTGATTCAAGCCTGACTGACTTGTTAGGTCAAGTGGGAATCAAGCTTGATTACAGCTTGCCTTGCTATCTGGGACCATTTATTGAGAATACAAAAATGTCAGTATTATGATGAACATGACGGTGATATGAACAAACACTATGGGTTCCTGAACCCCCTGCTATAATACACCCTTTGGGACAAAGTTCACATAAATTTTAAATAATTTTTTAAAATTTTAAGTTTCACAAAGATATAAGCATAAAGATGGTTATATTTTTGCAAAAATATGATCTCATGGTACTTGCAAATGCTTCCAATGCTGCTACTTATCCTTAGCTGCAATAATAGTTTTTCATCTTCACCGTATTCACCAATTAATTTAATATCTGGTTTAACTTTACCTACATCACACTCCATATTTGAAGACTAATGTAGTAATATACTCAAGTTATTACAAATTGAAAGAACTGTTCACTGCACAACACATTCTGACCCAAGCAGAAGCTGATATTTTAGCTGAAATTTTTAATAAAAAAATACTGACATTTTTGTATCTTCAATAAATGGTAGTTTCTATGGTAAAAATTTAAAAAATATTTGAAATGTTGCAGCAACCACCTCTGGACAACTATACATGGATTGACCCCTTCCCTAATGCGTAGGAATGAAGTACTAGTACAAAGGGCTTTCTATATTATGGTAATGGGATATTTTTTATTCTTACAGATGCTCTTAGGCATTACAAGTGTGAAGGTGTGTCTTCTAAAGACATGGAATATAAGAAAATGGATCAGCTATGCCATGCATGGGTAGAAAAGGAGATTTCACTGGAATACGAGAGAGTGCCCAGATAGCAAGCTAAACTTGCAGCAAAGTTGCTGAAGGTTTGTAATGACAAAGTTACAACTTTGCAAAAAGTTTGTCGTAACAAGCCTGCATACCTGATGCAAGCTTGAATCAAACCTCCTAGTTACGTGTCTTCAAATTTGCTGCAGACTAGTCGTATCACACCTGCTGCAAATGTTAAATGAAATGTAAAAATTAAATAATAGAACAATAATACTTATAGAAATTTATTAACTTTAATGTTCTACATGTTTATCAATCATGATATCCTCAATATTATCATCTCCAGTGAATTTGTTCATCCTTTCATTCCTAGAAAAAAAAACATGAAAAATTACTACAAATGATATGAAAGATCATGCCTATATAATTTTTAATTTGATAGTATATAAAGTTTTTACTTAATTCTCCTTTGATTTGAAATTTGCGCACCGCAGGCATGGAAATTTGTACATTACAAATGAACAAAATGTCAAGTTCCCTTTAAAACTGAAGTAAATTTCTATTACAATGGAGTAAATCAGCCACTTTAACCATACAACCTCTAGATGCAGGATAAGCCAAGAATTGAGGCTTCTGTAATGCTTCAGTTAGGATGCCACCCAATAATTATTTTGGAAGAAGTGGTTAAGTGGCCTTCCAATCTTTTTACATTGAGGCCTTTGCATCAAACTGGAAGCCAGTCCACCAAAAATATAGCCAATTGACACAAGGAAAAACAATATTAAAATTAGAAAAACTTACTTTCAGAGGGGTTTGACAGAGACTGCAGAAGTATAACGATGCTGTTGAGTTGCTCTATTTCCTGTTTGTTTTTGAGGCGACCGGTGGCAGACTATTTAGGAACCACGCAATTGAAGAGTTCAGATTGTACCAATGAGGAAGCTTTAGAGGAAGGTGTGGAGAGAAACCATATAGCCTACTTCTTAAAAGTCTTGCGCCATAAATTAGTACCTGGAATGTTAACAAAAATTTACTGCTATAGGGATCTGATGAGAACATAATACATATTGACTCTATTTCATTCCAGATAAGTAACCACCTTAAAAATTCCTCATCAATAAAGACATCCATTTTTACACCAGCATCAACAGGGTTACAGGTTTCCTGCATCCATAACTCGAATTATACCTAGAAAATTAATAGCAACTGTAAACATCAAACGAGCTTATACCTGTAAATAGTTTAATTATTCCAACTGAAAACAAACTTACCTTCCATTGTGGAATGAGTATGCCTCTTATCAAATTCAATTAGGATATAATGAGAACTTCATACTGACATCATTTGATTCCAAAGAAATAATCAGCATACACAATTCTCATCACTGAACAAATCCATACCACACATCAGATTCACCAGTGTTTTTACAGTTTTCTGCATCCCTAACTGGAAAAAATACCAGGAAAATTCATTACATCTGTGAATATCAAACATGATTATACCTGGTAAATAAGTTTCACGACTTCAAGGAAAACCAAACAAAGGAATAAGCAACTTATAGAATAGAAGCTATAGAAGGAATAAGAACTAGTTATTTATGGGAATTAAAGCACTCTTTCCTTCATAAGAAGGTAACAACACTTGGAAAATTCACCACTTCAAAATTTACAAAAAAATACTGTTCACTATCTTAGGTATCATTGAGGAAGTAATGCACCCTGGGTAGGTACAAAAATTAGCTTTACCATGAAACAAGTTCCACAACCTCAAAATATCACTGGCACAGAAGAATTCATGCAAATTTTTGTTAGGCTTGATTAGTTCAAGAGGGGTTCTAACAACATATAAACAACACACATCAAATACAAAATCCATTCAGGAATGAGCATTTGAGGCATTCATGCCATACCATTAGCCATTCGAGAGGAAATCACATTTATCTCCAATCAATATACCTTACATCATATAACATTTATCTTTCATGCATTCGTCCATGACGTATGAAACAGGCTAGATTAAGTTCGTCGGTGTTACTGCACAACAAAATTTAATTTTTAAAGTAACAATAATGCACAACACGTATTTTCTAATTCACTTTCACGCACAATACAATAACTTACTCATAATTAAAAGACACTCCACTCAACAGAACTTACTATATGGGATAAATACAAAGCAAGAAGGAAAGAGTGTTCATTCATTTAAGCTATATCCTCGCCTAATTCAAAAAGCATAGGCCCAAGGTTGTTAATTGACCATCTAACATAAAAGTTAATCTTTGATATCGGTTTACACTGAGAAATACTGAAGCAATAACACCATTTCATGCAATTTTACAACTTACCGGTGGAAGGTAGGGCCGTTTCTTTCCATTTTGGCGATTACTGTTCCCATTGAGCAAACCCGTATCGAGCAGGAATACACCTGCAAGTGAAAAATAAACATTGCATTTTCCCGCCAGACAGTAAGTCTGTGGATAAAGATAATAATTTTCAGAAGAATAAAAACACTTTAAAGTGTTTACGAACCTTCAGAATACCTCGCCAGTCACATGCTTCATTTAAACTTGATATTTTCTAAGCACGTCGCTCACGGTAAATTCACGAAATCGTAGCACGACATGGCTAAATGCGCAAGGCGGCGCAAGCGCTCAAGGATACCGATGTTAGTTATGTACGCTTCACCGCAGAGTTTATAATAATAATAAATTAATTGTTTGGCTCGGTTCGGTGTTGAGTGTTTGTACTTGTTGTGATATAACTCAAGCATCAATACGTTGTGCAGTTGTTTTCTACTGCTACTATCCTTATTCTTTTGTTCGTGACTCGGCCCATGCCTGGTCAGCTGTCTCTGTCTTTTTGTCAGTCTCTCGATGTACACGTTCTGATGTGCACGTTCTTGTAATCCAAGTACGTACATTAAAGTACTGTTCATTATCTGAACCTGTGAATTACGTTTGTTCTGCCTCGGCCTCTAACAGGTTATGGGCCCAGAGTGTCACGACTGCAATATTAATTAACGTATTCACTTTCCGCATTCTCGCAATATATTTGAACTTGCGTTTTGAGCGAAAATGTCGGATAACGAACAGGAACGTTCAAATGCTGCTGCAACTGTTCACCATTCGACACCCGTTGACTTCGCACAGTCGGTGTTCGTTGCACCGGCAGGCGTGCCGGGTATTGAGAAGTTGGAAGGCGAAAGGAACTACAACACGTGGAAATGGCAAATGAAGATGCTACTCATAGATTATGGCATGTGGGAAAGTGTTACTGGTCAGGACATAGATCCAGTCAAAGATCGACGCGCGCTAGCAAAGATCAGCTTGGCTGTAAAACCCGTATGTGCTTCTCACATTTACGCCTGTAGCACAGCCAAAGAAGCATGGAATAATCTACAAAAGGCTTTTGGCAGCTCAGGGCTGACTCGTGAACTAATGTTAGAGAGACAGTTAATGAGAATGCGTTACGAAGATTTTAGTTCCATGTCCGAATACATTAATGGGATCCTTTCCGTTGTGAATCAGCTGGCAGATATCGGCGTCGTTGTCCCTGATGACAAAGTTGGGAAAATTTTGTTAAGTGGTCTATCGGAGTCTTTTGAGACTTTGGTGCAAGGTTTTGCGTCCACTCACACTGAAGTTAGAAGTGAGGAAGTAAAAAAGCTTTTGATAGAGGAGGACTGTCGAAGAAGTGCCAATGCGTGCGAATCTTCACTAGCATCCGTCAAATTCAGGTCAAGTGCTTCTCATGCCCCTAATTCAAACAAGAAAACTGTTCCCAACAACATTATTTGTCATTACTGTAAGAAAGAAGGACATAAACGACCTCAGTGCACTAAGTGGAAGAGACTGAAAAACAAAAATTCCTCAAGTTTTCAAGATACATCAAAAAATTCCAAGAAATTTGATGGCAATGATGGCTTAGTTCTCATGACTGCTGCGACATATAGTAGAATTAAAATGCCAAAAAATCAGTGGTTCTTCGATAGTGGTGGAAGTCAACATCTAACATCTCGTGGTGATTGGATTGATGACCTCAAAACTTCTGTGAATGCTGATATCTTAACGGCTAATGGTTCTGTAATGTCATGCCAAGGTGTTGGAAATGTGCCCTTTATTTTTAGTAGTAATAGTTCTCTAGTTAATGGTACAATTACTGATGTGTTGCTTTGTAAACAGAGTGCTGCAAATTTATTGTCAGTTTCTAAAATTGCAGAAAAAGGTAAGGTACTTGTGTTTGACAGATATGGTGTTAATGTGTTTGATGAAAATGAAGTTAACATTACAGGTACAAGTCAGCTTACAGGTAGTGCTGTTGGTGGCATTTATAAATTAGACCAAAATGGAAAAACCACAGCAACTGTTTGTGACAATGGAATGCCTAAGATATCTACTATGGCAAGTGCATCTCTTGTATGTCCATCTAAAGGTATTGTCTCTGATATTCCTAAACAAATTCCTCATGTTGTAGACGATGTGAACAAGGTTTTACCCTTTATGATGAATGTCTCCAATGTATCTAAGGAAATTTGGCATAAAAGGACAGGGCACCTTAATTACAAATATAAGTTAGATCCCAAATCAAAAGAAGTAATTATGTTGGGATATGGTCCCGGGAAGAAAGGATACAGATTAGGTGATATACATGATCCTAAAAAGGTTTACATGTCTAGGGAAGTCAAATTTATTGAGACCCTAATGGCTGGTGATATTCCTATTGCAAGTGAAAACAAAGATATGGATAGAAATAAGCTTGAAATTGACAATAATGTTATCATTTTTTCAGATAGAAATGTTCAAAATGTGGATGCTATGAATGATGTTGGTACTTTGTCAGAAAACAATATTCAAAATGCACCTATTGTCAATGATATCCCTAATGTTGCGGGTTGTAATAGACCCTCACGCATGCGACAGCCACCTCGTTGGCATGCTGACTATGACATGTCCTTTCAGGCTTTGACTGATATGTCTGTCAATATTCCTAAATCGACTAAGGACGCTTTATTGGATCCCTTGTGGAAGTCAGCTATGCAATCCGAATATAATTCTTTAATGAATCATAGAGTATGGGAACTAGTGGACCGACCATCAGATTGTAACGTTGTAAAATCTAAATGGGTTTTTAAATTAAAAAATGGAAGTTCAGGTGAATTTGAAAAGCACAAAGCTCGCCTGGTAGCCCGAGGTTTTTCTCAAACTTATGGGATTGATTTTCATGAAACATTTTCTCCAGTTGTTAGTTACACCACACTGAGATTGTTATTTGCGTTTGCTAATGAAATGGATCTGGATATAAGTCACATGGATATAACCACAGCCTTTCTAAATGCAGATCTTAATGAGAAAATATACATGGAACAGCCAGAGGGTTTTTCAGTTCCAGGAAAAGTATGTTTATTGCGAAAGAGCATTTATGGATTAAAGCAATCCAGTAGGATGTGGAATAGAAAAATTTCTGACGTTATAATTAAAACAGGTTTCAAACAGTTAAAATCTGAATCATGTGTTTATGTGTGTCATAGAAATAAAAATCTTACCATAGTGGCTTTGTATGTAGATGATATTTATATATTCTCAAACTGTAAACAAGACAGTAAAATCTTGTGTGATTCACTGTACAAAAACTTTGATGTGAAGTTACTGGGTAATGTGAAAGATTGTTTGGGAATGCGTGTGATCAGAAAAAGAGAAAAGGGAATTATTTCTCTTGACCAGGCTCAATATGTTAAAAGGCTGTTAGAAAGATTTTGTATGACTGATCTTAAACCTGCTCCTACACCTATGGCTGCTGGATTGGTATTGACCAAAGCCACAGATCTCACTTTTATGTATAGTGGAACTGTACCATATCAGGAAATAATTGGTGGGCTTATGTATTTAGCGGTTAACACGAGGCCTGATATAGCATTTGCAATCAATAAATTAAGTCAGTATAGTACAGCCTATGATGAGTCTCATTGGTCAGCTATAAAGAGAGTAATGCGTTATCTAATAGGTACTCAGAATCATGGTTTGGTTTATGTTAAATCTGGAAATTTAAATATTAAAGGGTATGTTGATGCTTCTTATGGTGGTGTGCCTGGTGATAGATGTTCACAAACAGGTTATATCATGCAACTTGGTACCTCAACTTTTAGTTGGGAATCTGTAAAACAAAAAACTGTAGCATTATCCAGCACAGAGGCTGAATATTTAGCCATAACTAATGTAGTGAAAGAAGCATGTTTTATTAACAATTTAAGTCAAGAGTTGGAGCTGAAACTTGGTGTGATAGAAATATTGAATGACAATTTGTCTGCTCAATGTATGGCTGAGAACAAGCAAACTTTGAAACGCAGTAAACATATTGATATAAAACACCATTTTGTTAAAGATGTAATTGGGCGTCAGATTGTAAAAATGAAATACAATCCAACAGATGACTTGGTTGCTGATATTCTCACCAAACCTTTATGTAAAGAAAAGCATTTATATTTTTCTAGGATTATGAATGTTGTGAACATATATGATGCTTAATTTAAGGGGGTGTGTTGAGTGTTTGTACTTGTTGTGATATAACTCAAGCATCAATACGTTGTGCAGTTGTTTTCTACTGCTACTATCCTTATTCTTTTGTTCGTGACTCGGCCCATGCCTGGTCAGCTGTCTCTGTCTTTTTGTCAGTCTCTCGATGTACACGTTCTGATGTGCACGTTCTTGTAATCCAAGTACGTACATTAAAGTACTGTTCATTATCTGAACCTGTGAATTACGTTTGTTCTGCCTCGGCCTCTAACATTCGGTTGGTCTTGTAACATAGAACTCGTCAATAAGATTAAAACAATAGTAGCACAAGGGAGCTAGAATAATAAACAATTAATAATATTATACGCAGAGCGGGCATAAAGATATACGATGATGCTGTATACAAAGCAAGCTTATAAAAGTATAAACATTGTGCGAGCATAAAAACATATACGATTAACATGTAAAAAAAAATAATTAGAATTAAAAGACACATTTAGAGATTCTCATCAAAATACTTATTCAAGCTGTAATGCAATTTGCTTAGTAGAATTTTACATAATCTACCCTTGAAAGTGCCACCTCCAGTAACCTCAACGAGAGAAACGATGAGATTATGTGGAGTATTAGGCGGTACTGGGTGAAAAAACTACAGTATGTCAGCATTCGCTTTCCTCTTCGAGAGAATCTCCGAAATACAGCCTTTAGTTATGGTAAAAGTATGCCACAGCAAGTTTGATGCAAACTTGCCATAACAACTTTGTCATAACAAGCCTATGACAACCCTATGACAAGTTTGTCGTAAGCTTGCATGCTATCTGGGTGTAATCTGTTAATGTACTTTTTATTTTGCTGATTGCTGTTTTATGTTATTCTCATATATTTTATATTTTTCTGATATATTGTAGTAGCCAATAAATACTGCTGTTGTTAGCATTATGTGGCTGTATTCATTTTATAGAGTACTCCCAGTGAGACGAAACATGGTGATCAGCTGCATCTATCAGTGAATCCAAGTGAGAAGAGAGGATTGATGGTTAATAATTGATTCTACATGGATTCCATGATAATTTTCAATGAGGATTCAATGTGGAAATGTTCCATGGATTATACATGGATTCCATGACAATTTTCCATGTGGAAATTTTCCATGGATTCTACATGGATTCCATGACAATTTTCCATGTGGATTCCATGTGGAAAATTTCCATGGATTCTACATGGATTCCATGACAATTTTCCATGTGGATTCCACATGGAATCCATATGGATCCATGGAATTTAGAGGACATTTGCCCCAACTTTCCATGGAATATCCATATGGAATCCACATGGATCCATGGTATTTCCATCAGGGAATTTCCATGGAATAAAGGTAGAATCCATATTGATTCCACTATGTGTGCTGTCTGTCAACCGTATACGGTTCCTACTAAGGGAGGAGTAGTGTTACCTTTGCTTGAACGCGCACGGCTTATTTCCCGTAGAAGAAAAACAATTCGAGCTAAATTGAAGAAGAGCGAGTTAAGAGGAAAATTTTGCGCGAAATTAACTTAAGCATGCGTAACGATAAATTAACTGACAAAGAAGAACAAGTTTGTAAAGTCGTGAATACAGATTAATTGTGAATACAGATTAATTGAGTACAGAAAACAGTGATATTGACGTCAGGGTTTCTACCAAGGATCCCGCGGCCCATCGGATGAAGATGGCGATTGCCATATTACTGAGGAAACTCTTATTTATCTCTCCTGGAGTTGAAAGTATATCCGTTATGCATATTCATAACGGTCATGCTTAAGTAATTACTTTTAGCCACAAAATGGTCATTGGGGAAATGTTTTAATGATTCAAATATCCGTGTCCATATGTTGTAAAGTTAGTTATCACTAACGAATTCATGCAAGCCAGCAGCTGTATATACACGGCCTCCCAACAGTCATTTGTTAGCGAAGAAGCGCTAGATAGCCATCGTCATATGCATTTCGTTAGGTCGTTTAGGATAAGGTAATAGCACACGTAGGTCAAGTATGTATTGTTAAGAATTATATCTTTCGCGTTTACAAATGCGGGAGAGTCATTTTCTTTTTAAATTTTGAAACTATTGGGGTACTCATCCAAGTAGTGATTTTTTTGTAATACCTAACTAATTTGTTTCGCTAGGAACATTGCATTACAGCTCCTTTGCACAATTGCATTCCATAGGCAATGTTTTAGTGTGTGTTTCATGAATGCTTTCCTACCCAATTGGCGTACCCTCTATTTTTGCCAGGGTTGAAACTTGCACAGGACTTGTGTGAAGCTTGCGCAGGACTTGCGTGAAGCTTGCATGAAACTTGCTGCAAGCTTGCAGTGCTACCTTGCAGCAAGCTTGTAACAGGTGCAGTAGTCAGATTGCAGCAAGCTTTAACCTTCCCGACGCAAGCTTGCTGCAAGGTTGCTATCTTGCAATGACAAGCTTGCTGCAAGGTTGCAGCAAAAACTTTGCTGCAACCTTGCAGCTTGACCTTTGCTTGCTTTGCCATGTGGGATATGATACGAAATTATATATATTAACGACTTAAGAAGGCTGCTTATGTAGGACTCTTTGTTGGCATCATTGTACTCGCGATTAGTAACTTTAAAAGACTAATACTGCAGTGATCTCTGATATACATAGAAAATACAGATCTATTCCATCAAAAAATACATCAAATCTCCATGTGTATTGATGATGCATGCACACATCAATTTTACATGTGGAAATTAAACGTATTTTAGAAGAAATTTGAACTACCGCCATAATCACGATTCGCTCACTTCAATTCTTAATTGACAGCTTACATCAATTTAAACGTTATTTATGTCTTCTTAAGCAAACAGCTGCATTCGTAGGCCATGCAAATGCGTCCATGGATTACTGTTTAACAGGATATTCTTTGGAAATATCGAATTTATCATTTAAATCGAAAATGCAGATGTATATCAGCAAAAAATACATTAGATTTCCATATGTATTCCATTGAATTTATACATATGTATATATACATGGAAAAGACCTGACTTTTCCATATGTATATCCAATGCGTGCTGTAGGGGTACTGTCATGGCTGCAGAACATGTTCAGCAGTTAAGAGGGTTTTTCTATCTGGACCATAGCACTACCCTGAGATCACACTAAAAATTTTCGACGTCTAAGTTTGGCCTATTTAACATCTACAGATAATTTCACTGGTTATAGTTTGCAGTAGACCAGAAATAGAACTAATGTAGGCACGAGAATAAAGTCCTAATGACGGACACGATCGACTAAATTTTTAAAAGACCCAAAGGCGTTTAAGGCACACAACTTTTGTTCTGTACATTATGTAACCTTTTTCAGATTTATTAAATGTTTTATTTTTACAATTATATCATCTGAAATACGTAATAATTACTTTATACACTCTTTTTTTTGTTTTGAAAGCACGCAATAGAATAAATAATTTCATTTTTCGGCAAGTGAAATTAATATTTACTTAATTAGATCATAAAAAGTTTTTGATTTACCTAAGTTTTCAGTGTATTTTCCTTTTCAAGTGTGATCTGCTAAAAAGCGTAATGTTGCCCAATACACCTTATTCATACAAATGCTTGGATACACAACTTTTTCGCTAGGGTAGCTTTCGCCAAACCTTATTCCTGTTTCGTCATATAAAAATCTAGCGCCGAGCAAGCTTGAAATGGAAAATTCACTGCAAAACTAGACTGTATGCACAGTGAGTGCAGTGTCTAGTGACTACAAGTCACTCGCGCCACTACGGCCAACTTGCAATTGCGTTTTCTCCTAGCTCTAGCCTGCGGGGCAAGTGAGATCTCCTATATCATATTAACGGTATTCAAATTCACGACCATCATAATCAACTGAAAGTCGAAAAGCGTAGGCGAATGTACCGTATGTTCGGTGTGAAAATGAGATGTGTTATAAGTATTTATTAAGTGTCATATGTGGGAAAACAAATTAGCCGAAGTGTAGTGTAATGTTTTATCTCTTAAATGTTCTCTTCAATATTATTTTCCCATCGCATCTCTTGGGGATATACGTATATTCAGAAGTCCTTGATAAGGATTGATACAATGTTGGTGAGTATCATTGTAATTTCTATGTAATATTGCCCTCATTTATAAATATATAAGTGGAGTGGTTAAATAATATCTCTGAATGTCTGTTTAAGTTCGTGGAAACTGATATGGGGAAGTGTTTGTATATTTGTGTAGCCCATATAGAATTCATTGATACCGGATACCATCTTTAGGTTATCACTGCTGGAATACTGTCCATGCATGTGGTCCAGTTAGATTACTTCCCCTCTTCTTCTCTTATAATTTATTTTAACTAAAATCTTTTTCGCTCAATTAGAGTCCCAGTTGTGGGTAGAATGATAATATGCTATGATAATTTCGGAGGAAAGTCTTACCTCCTGAAGTTCTTTGGGAGTCTGATCTCTGAGACTGGACATCTCGCAATCAGCGTCTATTCTTACCATCAAGCAAACACTTTTTGAAGTTGGAATTACTCGGAGCAAGAGTGATGTTAGTGTATTTACCAGAAAACAACGTCACCCCAGAATTTGCAGTATTTGGCAGAATTTCTGCTTCAAAGTACCTAGCTTTATCGTACTCTTTTGACAGTCTTGCCTGATGGGTCACCATCGTCATCCTCTTTATCGGAACATTGTGATCGTATCTCAGAATTTCCATCCTCGTCAACAACACCCAAAGATTATTTTTTTCCTCTCTGATAACATCTATTCATGCCAACCTATAGATTACATGATGTACAAAATTAATACCTCGGTGATGTTTTCTACATAAATGTGTGTGTGTGGTGTTGGTTTGGTTATTATTCACCCTTGAGGGCCCAATGCTGGTCATGTACCTCTCTGAAACATGCGAATCAATGTCCACTTAGTTTGAGAGATGTGCCCGGAGCAAGGGATCGCAATAGCTCCTCTTCCACAGACTTTGACTCAACCAGCCCCTGAGGTTGATGGAAGTCGTGGTTTTAATTTTTTTGAATTAAAAGTTAACTTTTTATTAAAATTAGATTTAAAAAAATTAAATCCGTTTTAATTAATTTGAATAAAAACTTAAGTGTTGTGAATTCTGGGTTTTTAAACCCTTGGTTAATCATTATTGAGATATATATGCTTTTCTCCATAATTTATTTGGTAACATCTCGGTGTCTCTTTTTGGCTTCTAATGCTGTTTTTTAGGTCCCCTTTGCTGCACCCTTAGTTACATAACAACTACAAAAAATAACGAACTTACAAAATCGGCATCACACCACCATCTCTTGATCAAACTATATTCCGCAAAATTCAACTTGATGTTAACTTTTACTTTATAACTTCAACACTTTCCCTTGTTAATGAAAGTTGACTTTAACAACATAAAGTAAACAAGATATACTTAAAGAGATGCAATTACTGTCACAAATAACAGTGGCACACCAGTAATTGTCCTTTCTATTTCGCATCAGTCCAGACAAAATCTTCAGACGTTTGTTTGGCAACGGCTTCATCATGATATCAGCCACTTGATGTTCTGTGGAGATCTGTTGAACTTCAAGCTTGCCTTCTGTCACTCTCTCTCTGATAAAAAAGTGCTTAATGGAAATGTGTTTTGTCCCGAGATGAATCTCTTTGTTCTTTGCCAGTCTCACCGCTGCTGAGTTGTCAACTGGAACATGTTTGAGCCGTATAATCCCTCTGAACAGTCTGCTGAGCCAAATTGCTTCTTTGGCCACTTCATTTGCTGCGATGATCTCTGCTTCAGTTGTCGAAGTTGCTACGACAGCTTGTTGTTGGCCATCCATGAAATCCTGCATACCTAACGATGACTCCAGAGGATGAAGCCAGGTCTGGTCTTGTGCCAAGCATCAAATACATGAGAGCTCCAACTGTAGGGAAACCTTGGTGCCTTGTCATCTTTCCCTGGTGTGGAAATTTCTGCACCTTTGAGCATTGGAGTTGAAACCGGTCTACAGACTAAAAAATTGAAGCATTCTAAAATTTTTTATGCATATGCTGTCTGACTTACCTTAAAGGACTTCTCTTCTCGCTGAATTTCAAGGCCCAGAAAATTGCTTGCTCGCTTTGCAATGATTTTGAACTCTGTCTTCAACTCTTCAGTGAAAACTTCCATCTCTTGTAGATCGGTTGCTGCCATCATCTACGTGGATCACAAGTATAAGCTTCCTACCATTCCTCTCTCAAATGTACAAATATGGATCAGCATCGCTGGCAGAATGAATGTTGTTGCAGGAATGCTCCAAGTCATTTATTCCAGCATTTAGGTGCTTGCTTAAGTCCATGAAGACTTCTCTTCAGCTGACAAACCTTGCTGGTTCCGTCTTCATATCCTTGAGGCTGCTTCATGAAAACTGTTTCTTCAAGCTCTCCATACAAAAATGCTGCTGACATGTCGAATTGTGTTAGGTGCATCTTCTTACTAGCTGAAATGCTGGGAATTGAGCAGATAATTCCCATCTTCGCCACCGGATTGAAGGTCTCGCTGTAATCAATGTCGTGACACTAACTGAACCCCTTAACAACCAATCTCCCCTTGTACTTGTCGATACTGCCGTCTGGATTTTTCTTGAGTCGAAAATTTACTACATGGAATTGCCTTTGCACCTGGTGGAAGCTCTGTCAAAATTCAGGATTGATTCTCTTTCAATGAAGCAATTTCACGATCCCTGGCTTTCTTCCACTCGACTGAATCCTCGCTTCTCAACGTGTCTTCCAAGGTCTCAGGATCCTCTGTCACTTGATTCAAAAACTCCTCCACTCTCATGTTGTAATCTTCGAGATGTTTTGGTCTCTTCAAAGTTGATTGATTTCTCTGAATTCTTCCAGATGAGTGCTTGGAGTTTTCTTCCTCATCTGTGTCTGACTCACCTTCACCAAGTGGTTTTACATCACTAATTGAGGATTCCTTTTCGATGTCAATTTGTGCCTCTTCTTCCTTCTCCTTTTCGTCAAATTCGTCTCCATGCCCGATATCTTTCAATGATAGCTTGACTTCGTCTTCACATTCTTTAATTCTCTCTAGGAATTGAACATCTCTCGACAGGATAACTCTGTGGTTTGTTGGAACGTAAACTCTGTATTGCTCATCTCCTATTCTCGTATCCTACTAGGAATCCTTTCACTGCCTTCTTGTCCATCTTCTTCCTCTTTTCGGAAGGAATGTGAACGTAGCAGGAAGATCCAATGATGCGCAGATATTTGATTCTCGGTTTCTTTCCCATCCACAGTTCATAAGGACTGACTCCATCTTCTGACGATTTTCCTCTTCTGTTGAGAATAGTTGAGAATTGAGCTGTTGTCACTAGCTCTGCCCATATTGCATCCGGAAATTCAACTTCACTGTTCGAGTACTTGAAGGTCCTTGCCATCTCGACGATTGTTCGATTCTCACGCTCACTGCCACCATTCTGCTGAGGTGCGTATGGCACTGTCAGTCTCTGTGTGATTCCGCTCTCCGCTAGAATGCTCTTCACAGTCGAATTCTCCTCCATTGTCACTGAGTAACTCTTTAATGTTATGCCCAAGTGTCCTTGCATGTGCTAAAACTTGTTTTAACACAATTTTGATGTCTGACTTTAGTTTAATTACGAAGCTATAATGAAACTTTGTGTAGCTTTCCTTGAACACAACTAGAAATAGTTTTTTGTTTAAGGATTCACAAAATGGGCCTACAACATCGGTGGAAAAAGGTTCTCCAGGTGTTGTTGCCTTCCTCCTAGTGCCAAACAGCATGCAATGGCACTTGCCAACAGTACAGGACTCACGAAATCCTCTCGCCATCTTCACCGTGATACAACTGCAGTGTCGAATTTTCTGCTTCAACATTGTTGACCCTTTCTTTTTTCTCAGGAACAGCTGGCTCAATGGCTGCCTTGTACAGGGTTCCACCTTTCTCGTGACTTCCTCACAGTACTACAGCCAGCACTTAGTTGTCGTGGAATGAAATTTGCTATTTTCATTCCTATCTTGGACAGCTTAAACAGAAAATAGGTTTCTTGAAATATTTGGAACGTAGCAAGTGTCTGTCAGATTCGTCTTCAAGGTGTTTTCTTTAATGAAAGATAAAATTCCAATGGTGCCTCTCCCGATGGCCTTGAGAGCTTCTTTTGGCCTTGATATCGCAGGGACTTTGAAACTCCTGGAACTCTACAAACAGATCCGGACAGTTCGTCACATGCTTTGTTGCTCCGTTGTCGATCCACCGTCCTGATGAGACCATCTTGACATCAAAAACATCTTCACTGATTGCACCCTCTGCATTGGTGTCCACGGCATTGCTCTGAGGGGTGCCCTTCTTTGGTCGTCCATCAGCAATCCACTTCTTGCATGAAATTACCCAATGCCCTTTCTTCTTGCAGTAATTGCAGGTGTCATTCTCTTTTGACCTCTGTGGACCTCTTTCATTTGACCTTGATTTTCCACTCTTCACGAATAATGCCACTCCAGTATCTCCCTCTGCACTAGCGCTCTTTCTAAAATTTCGCTCGTACATGCTTAACTGGGTGATTGACTCTCCAAAAGCCTTCTCTTCATCATTCGATAATAACATCCAGCTGGATCTCAAATCCTCGAATTCACCCAGTAGAATTTGCAAGACTTTGCTAATTAAAATCAGGTCTGGCAGTGCATTTTCATTCTTGGCTTTCCAGCCGTTATTGAGCTTGAACTATAAATTTTTCAACCTCATGGCATGAGTCGAAACATCCTCTCCATCAATCCAGGAAAACGCAAATACTCTGTTCATATTTTAAATGGCTGGTCTTTGGATGACGCCTCGAAATTCATCTTTAATGCTTCCCATGCCTCTCACACTGACTCTTTATGCATTACTTTCTCATAAATTGCGTCAGTCACCGAACTTGAAATCATGGACTTGGTATAACTTGATCTATCTATGATCTATGCCTTACGGTATAGATCGCTGACCTTTTTGTGCTCTTTGATTGCCTCCTCCGTCGCATCAGGCAACAGAGGCTCGGGTTTCACCAATTTTCCATCAATTGCATTGAGGGCTCCTTCATGGTAATCCAACAACTCCTGCAATGGGGTCGTTTACCATATTTTTTTATTGCTGAATCTGATAGAGTTTGTAAAATAAAAAGACCTGTATTTTTCCATTTTTTGATCCGTCATTTATTTCTCCAGTTATAAGAGGCGAAAAACTGATGTTTTTAACCCTTTCGGAAAAGTGGGTGTGGTGCAACCTCTGACATATATTGACTTCGTCCAATCACAACTGAGCCCGCGAAGCTACTTTGCCTTATCGCAAAGGGGGGACACAGCTGACTCTGCCAGTCGGAGCAATTACGACAGCATCTGTGTGAGTAAACCTTCAGAGAACCCCCCTCCACTCCCTTCCCATCCCATAAGAGCAGTCAAGGATGGGAGGAAAATGACGTAAATGTTATCACAGCAGATTTTTTGATGGTCGTCACCTTTTGCTTATTTTAATTTTTGATTTATGAGTTGTGGTTAGAAGATTAATTTGTTCACTAAATTTCTTGTTTCGTTTCCATCTATCAATTTCGTGCACAAAATTGCGATTTCGGTACCGAGTCAACGCCCCCATGTCCCCTTCCAAATTGGCCAATTCTGCCTCTCCATCCAGGGGTTTGATTGTTTCGCCAGATCCATTCCTCAAGAACTTCTCAGATGTTGCAATAGCTTGTTCCTTATCTATCAAAGGAGCGACAGGGTTGGCAATGTTAGTTTTTCCAGGGCAGTAGATCACTGTAAAATCATGTGGCTTCAAAGTCTCAACGCCCATCTCTCAATCCTCATAGTTGGCTTGGATTTGACCCCTAATCTCTAAGAGGCTTGGGCTCAGACATCATTTCAAACTTCTTGTTGAACATGGTGAATTTTTCCCAAGCCCAAATTATGGCAAGGGTTTCACGTTCAGTTTGCTGGCCTCGAACCAGCAGTGGAATAAACGAGAGACCCTATTAACGTGCTACACTCTGCATTTCATAGCTCATATCTGTCATTGTGTTTTCTTCTAACTTAAAGTTTATATCCATAGGTGTATCACTACCCTTACAATTCTCCACACTGTAGTTTTTTAAAACCCTTTGCAAAAACTTTGTTTGATTAATAAGAATATTTCCTTTCTGTTTAGTACAGTTGAGCATCTTTAATCCGGCACAATCGGGACCGAAGCCGGACTGTGGGTCAATGCTTGGCAACTGGGGTATTTTTGGCATCTGGGATGTTTTCATTGAAAGGAGTCAATTATTTATAACAAAATATATTCTTTTGCCATTTACTGAACATTATTTAAAAGAGAGTCACTGAGAATAATCAGAATGAAATGGTTTCTTAATTCACAACGTTGTTATTTATAAGTATCGAAGTTGTGCACTGAGTGAAAATAATGGAATCTAAGCATTGTGCACATTTATTTATTTAAACATTTCCAGGAACTTTCCCATTTACAGGGAAAAAAAGAAAAAATTACTATTAATACATTTAGTATACAATGGAAAAAAACATATATTAATACAATCTCAAGAGGAACATGTGCTGAAAATAAGAACTACCGTAAATTCTGCACACATTCCATTCAACCCTTCAAATACAAATACATGTACTGATTCTTATGACCTTTAGGTTGCAACGTAATTATATGATATTACAAATGCATTATATTAATACTGTATAATATAGATGTGATAAATACAATTGACTTCGCGCTGTTTTCTTAAATCCAATTGAGTATGATGAAAAATATCAATCACATTTAAAAATTCACTACCAATTCTATGTAGTCTTTCTATTACCAATTCTATGTACCTCAAAAACTTGTGCTGAACATATTCTAACATTGCGCAGTGGGATTGATAATATGGGTTCCATATAGATGATTCATATTCCAAATGCGACCGTACAAGAGCACTGTATAAATATTTTGATGCCATTATGTTATTAAAATTTTGCGTATTTCTCATTATATAACCAAGCATACATAAGGTCCTTTTCACAATACAATTTAGATGATACACAAATGACATTGCTTTATCAAATAATACCCCAAGATCTTTAACAATTACCACTCTTGGAATCATAATATCAAGTATTCAGCATAAATAGGTTTGCAAAGTCTTGTAAAGGTAATAGTATTATTTAATTCGTTAAAACTTTCGCGGTCCATGTTATCCTGCGTTGTTGTTTTTTGGGTAAACCCGCGTCACGGTATTAAAATAACCAACAGTTTCGTCTCCGCTGCTGGAGACTTCTTCAGGGTAATGACATTCCTTGGTTTGCGCATGATCTGGCTGGATATGTTTAGATTACGGTAAAAAAGTTTCGGCTGATTCTGAGATGGAGTATTTGAGAAAAGTTAATTAACAATTTTTTAAACATTAGTAATTAACAACAAAAGGGTTTAGAATAAAATAATTTTTTCTTGATATATTTGCATTTAATAAAGATTTATCTTTAAAAAGAGCTATTAATCATTGCTGTATGACCATTACAAGCGGAGATGTACGTGATAATATGATTTAAGGCTCGGATTTTTGCTAAAAATGCGAAAAAATTAAAACATGCATAATTCGCTCAAACAATTTTTTTTCACAAAACTGTTTGAGGGTATTCAGTTTGAGTTGATTTTGTTCCCATACACCAATTTTTATCAAAATCTGAGACCCTAAGGGACAAACGTTTGTTGAATTGAGGTGGAATGACCCATTATTATTGGAAAAGGGCATAAAATTTGATACTTCTTATGCTGTTCTTTGCGTAACATATTTCCTACTGCGCTTGATTTGTTATCAGTTGATTCAGCATGATGTCAACGTGTGGGTGTCGTCTGTACGGCTGCCCATCACTATGTCGCGGGCGACCGGACTGGATTATTCTTTAAAGACCATCATTAATTGTAGTCTTCCTTCAACAATTTCAGGCTCATCATCATCCCCACTCGGATTTATTGTTATTAATTACCATTGCAATGATGTCATCATCTTTGAAATGTTGTGTGGTGAGAGTATCGTGGCCGCTAACTATCCTTTCGTCTAAATTTACCAATTCCATTCCCCCGTAATTCAGGGTTTTGGATGCTGTTTGCAAACTCCATCATCATATTTTTATCCTCAGAAATGTGAAAGTTTTTTAAATCCCCACTTATTTCATCTACATCAAACCTTAAAGCAGGCCACAATTTAAACTACGCGTGTTTTAGAACTGACTGTGAAATGCTATTGCATGCACGTGAAATTTCCCACATCACGTCTTTTGATCATGTCTATTTCGGAAATAGTTTATCCTGCTCCATTAGCATTTGGCCAGAAATACTAAGCCCTTCACTTGGACGCAATCAAAACCACACGATCAGCACTTAAATCTTCTTTCATAGTTTTTCTCTCTTTCATCCATTTCTTCGTGTCACTTTAACGGTAAAATTTTGAGGATTTTCTCTTTCAGCTTCTTTATGTGTTATATTGTTGAAGATCCCACGCCGTATGTTTCAGATGAATGCTTTACTGATGCAACGGAGTCAAGCTTTTTCACAGCTTGCACTTTTTCTGAGATTGTTAACGTTTTGTACTGATGCCTCACTCCTCTGCTGTTGCCACAACTGTATAGATGAGACATGGTTTGGGAGAAACATAAGCAGATAAATAATTTTATCAAATTACGTCTAGTGGTCAATCAAAAATGTGCGCGCCATTGAAAGTGGCCGATCTGTAAATTAGTTCTGGTCCATCCTAGCGATGTCTTCAAATTTGTATGTTTACTTCAAGTTGCAGAATAATTCCAATGTACACGAAGTACCAGAAATTAATATTTTTAAATTATTCTGATTCTTGAAAAGGGGAAATTAACGTTAAGAATGGGGTAATATCTCGGAGTGTTATGAAGCAATATTTTGGTTAAAAATGTTTCGGCATTTTCCACAAAGTACCGGGTAGTAGTCATGCAGGGTTTATAGGAACCTGGAAAACCTGGAAAAGTCAGGGAAAATGAAAATGATCATGGAAATCCTGGAAAAGTCAGGGAATTTAACGTGTGGTCAGGGAAAAATCACAAAATGTTTAAATTTATCACCTGAAAATGCCAAGAGATCAAAAACTGCACATAGGAATGGAGGAGGAGGGTGAAGGAGGGGACGGCTGGCCTCAGGCTGGCTTCGCTGTGGAGGAGGCAGCCCAGGGGCCCTATTCTGGTTCCCTCTGGCTATAGCCTGCATGATTTGGTGAATAGATTGGCGAAAGTTGTGTGCATTCATATTTTCATTTTCATTCGCTAGCGATTTCACCAGGAATGCTTCGCTTTGTCCCTCTGGCGAGGAAAAAGTTATTCTCAGTCAAATTTGAAGTCATTTAGCCAAATTTGTGGAAGGATGTGAAGAAGAAAAAATGAAGATTGATTCAAAGAGCTGCTTTAACATGACATCAGGTTTGAAGGAAAAGCCAGGTTAGCCTTCTTTGCATATTTTTCTGCAATTAAAACCCTTTCTGAAGGCATATCGATGTAAGTAATGATAATTTTTATTTTGTTGACTTAAAGTTGTTGATCTCTTATTACTGGAAGTTCATATGATTGATATGATAATAAACCTACAATTTTTCATAATTTTAGACTTCTTTGCTTCCTCACTACCACTTTTATCTCTATAAATGACCGAAATCTTGGAGTTTTCAGGTGCTCAAAAGTCAGGGAAAATCACTAATAATGGTCTGGAAATCCTGGAAAAGTCAGGGAAAATGAAAATAAAAACTTCTATAAACCCTGTCATGGAAAAATTGCCAGATTATGGGTGTTCCTGGATTAGGGATTCCTGGATTAAGGGTGATCAACTGTAGTTGAAATTCCTAAATAAGTTAACTTCTCACTACCGATGTCCTTCATCCTAAATTTTCCTGACAAAAATTCTTCGACTTTTGCTATCTCTAGTGACTCACCTCTGAGTATCAGCATCAGTTCAGTAATATGTACGTATCTTCCATAACATGGAAACAGTAGTCATTTTCGGGTCTTCTAAATCCTTATTCTGTTATTGTTTTATTAAACTTTTCACACCTATACTTGGGTGACTTCAGTCCGTATAATGATTTTGTTAATTTTAAAACCTGTCCATCTGGTTCTTCTAATCCTTCTGGTGACTTTAAATACACACATTCTTTTATATCACCACTTAAAAAGGCTCCTTTCACATCTAGCTGGTGAATTTGGTTATTTCTATGGACAGCAACAGACAACAATATTCTTAAAGGCTGAAACTTCAACACAGGAGAGTAAATATCTTCCAAATCTTTTTGTAGAAAAGAGCGTACAACAAGTCTTGCCTTATATATTTCCCTCTCTCCTATATATTTCTTTGTAAAAACCCATTTAGTATCCAACAGTTTTTCTTTCTTTGGTTTTGGTACAATCTTCCAAGTCTGACTTTCTTTTAAAACTCGTAATTCTTCATTTACAGCTACTTGCTTCCATTTCTTCCATCTGTCGATGACTTGATGGTTCATCATCTTGGTTAGTCATTAAAGCAAATACAGTTTCATCATCCTTCTCACTCAAATTTATTTCATATTCCTCCAGCCATTTCAGTGTTTTTGTACTTCTGTTAACTCTCCCTTTTTCCCGTTCTTCCATGATTGGTTTTCCTATGACCCTTTCTTCTGTACTTGACAGTTCTTTGCTTCGTTCACTAATTTCCGGTTCGTCTGTTTCATGCTCCTTTTCTTCATTACTATCTTCTTCAGTTCTCTTTTTACATAGTCCAACATTTGAGGCTTCATTTTGTGGAACCACGAGATTGGAAAAGATAATTTGCTTTGTACATCCACACACAAGCTTTATTGACTTCGATCATGGTTCCGACAATTTACATACAAAATACCTTGATAATGACATGTAAATTGTCGAAACCATGGTCGAAGTCAATTAAACTGTGTGTGGAATGTACAAAGCGAATTTTCTTTTCCATTCTTCAGTTCCCCTCCTTTCGTGTGTACAACTTCCTCCACTTTCAGATGATAAGTATACTAATTGAAATTCTGTTAAGCTTTCATTGAATCTCACATTTCTTGCAATCTCTACTTTATTAGTTTCTGCATCGAAGAGTCTATATCCTGAAGTACTATATCTAATCGTAATCATTTTCTTCCCCGTATTGTCTAATTTTTGTCTCTGTGCTTTAGGTACATAATTATAAGCAGTACAGCCAAATACTCGCATATTTGAAACATCAGGTTTTCTGCCAGTCCACATCTCACTTGCAGTCACCTCTCTTCCTAATGACGGACTTCTACTGGTGACGTAAGCAGAAGATAATACAGCATCTCCCCAAAATTCTTTCCCTAAGGCTGACTCTATTGTTCTGGCTTTCCCCATCAACGTTCGATTCTTGCGCTACCATTCATTTCTGGGTAACAAAGTACTGTATATTGCTTTGATATACCTTCTTGAGCACAAAATCCTTTGAATTCCCCTGTCACATATTCTTTGCCATTATCTGAACGAAGCTTTAGCAAGTTAGCACTGAAATGCTTAGTTGCAAGAGAATAATATTCTTTAAATTTTTCAAATGCCTTGGACTAATGTGTAATCAAATACACCTTGACAAAATGTGTATAATCATCAATAAATGTGAAGAAATATCTATGACCTTCTCCACTGGTCGGAGTGATTGGCCCACAAACATCTGAACGGACTAATTCTAACGGTTTACCTGCTCTATATCCTGTCCTGTTAAAATGTTGTCTTGTCATCTTTCCTAATTAACATGGCTCTCACAACTTGCTCTCTAGTCTCTTATTTTTTTCAACAATTTAAGCCATTCACTAGGTTCTTTTCAACTAAAACGTTTATATTCCTCACGCCCAAATGAACAAAACGTCTGCGCCACAATTTAGCCAACGCATTACAATCTCTATTCATAGAATAGCAACAACTTTTATAATCAATCTTAGTTTCAATCGTGTATAAGTTATCATTTGAATTTTCTATCAGCAATTTTGTAATTTTTTAATACTCTAACTTTTCCTTTGCAAAATGTTGGATTCAATCCACTAGATTCCATTTTTGATAGTGGCAAGTTCCTCGTAAGGTCCGGTATGTAATACACTTCCTTGATCGTACAATTAGTGGCTTTATTTCCCACAAAACATGTAACTTTAATATTCCCTATTGCTTTTAGGGTCACTCCGTCTTTAGCAACCGCTATAATTTTAAGTACTTTAAGATCTAAGTAATCCCTAAACACCTCCTTAATGTTTACTAAATGGTCAGAGCACCCAGAATCTATGCACCACCCTAGGGATTCCTTGTTTATAACTTTTTTTACCACCTTTACCTTTGTGACACATACAAAGGTTACGTCCTGTGACTCATTCCTCTCCACGGCATCCGACCACCTTCCTCGTCCTGACGCGGGTACACTAGTTCCTCAGAACTATTGTCCCCTCTGGCGTTGTTGTATTCACGTCCTCTACACTGGTACTTTTTACAAGGTCCCTATAAAGTAATAATAATATAAAGTAGCATAAATTAATATAATAAAAATAATAGTATGAAGTAATGTAAAGGCCATGCTTTTTGTGTCCGGGTTTGCCGCAAATGAAATGCGAAGAAGCATCGGTCCCTCGCATGCTTCCTGGCTCCTCCGAATTTTCCTTTTCTTCTTCTCCAAGTAGTCTGTTCTTCGCGAAATCTAACTTCAATTTTTCCATGGTTTCTAACGCTGTGATAATGCCTGCATACGAATGGGGCCTAGATAATAATACGCAATTAACCTTTTCCTCTTCACTTAATTCAGCATCGGCTTCTTTTCATTCCTTCCATTTTGGTGAAGTGTTCGATTAGTGGATAATTATTTGCGTATTTAATTTTCTGATAATTTTCTTCTCAGGAACAACTTCGACCGCACTCCTTTCTTCACGAAGTTCTCTTCTAAATTTTTAAACATCGCAAAGGCAGATTCTTGCTTCAAATTTTCGACGTGACTATCGGCAACTCCAGCCATAATTATCGCCTTTATCGCTTTCGCCTCTCTCGCCGAGTTCTTTTCAAGATCCTCACAGAAATCTCAATCTTCAATCGCCTTCAGTACTCCGTTCTCCCTTAGTATGCTTTCTATTCTGAATGCCCAGATGCTGAAATTTGCTCCGGCGATTCTACACTCGAAAATATGTCCTTTCTGAAATGAAACCTCTGGCAAACTTTTTTAATTTGTAGAGGAGTGTTGTATCTGCAACATATCAATAATGAGCAAAATCGAGGGAATAGTTACATCGTCAAAATTCGATTTTAAAATTAAAATTGCCATAAAATTTTTAAAATTGTTTATTTTTATAATATGATCCTTTATTAAAGTTGTCCGATTCAAGGCCTTTAACAGCTCTTTTGCAAATCTGTAGCTTTAATAGCATCGGAGATATACCATAAAATGGATAGTCATTTTTGCTAAATTAGAATTTCGTAACGTTGCAGTTTTTCGGAAACGGTTGCGTGTTTTGCAAAACTGCTTTGGAGTTTTCATTTTCGTAATAAATGATTACGTTTTGTCCAGTTTGGTGAAGATCGGTTACCCTAAGGGCAATCACCTCTTCGGATTGGCATGGAATGACCCATTTAAATGTTGTGTGCAGTGCAATGTAAATTAATTTATGATATCTCCGAGAAATAGAGGGAGGAAATAAAAATCAGCGCGAGGACGGAATTGAAGGGATTAGCCGCAATTGCGATAGAATGGAGGAGGAGGTAGCCGCCGCACTGTGGGCTCAAATCCAAAATATCCTGACCGAAGTCTAAAACGGCTTTTTTCAGTTAGTCTAGAAAATTGGAACATATACACAAAATGATTGGTGATTAGTGAATGGAAAGTCATATTTCATAGGTATCACCCGTTACTAACAAAAGATACAGAGGCTCAAACTCGATCAAATTTCCACAAAAGCGCCCGCTCTCTGTTTTCTTCGAAAATCTTAAAAGTTGAGCAGATATAGGAGTAATGGAAGGATTTTTATGAAGTAATAAACATTACCAATTGTGAACATTGTACTTTTCCTATACTATGCATAAGATTCAGGCATTTTTGCCTATATTTGAGTGCTATGACGTCACAAAATGGCGGACCCTTTTTTAGGCAAAGTTTTACATAATGTAGACAATATAATCCTTATTCGGGAAATGGTCTCTGGGTTACTTCATCAGAGCATTAATTGAAGATATTTATAGGTCGTTCCGTAAAAATATTTGAAAAACGTATGCGACGCCGACAATAAACTCGATTTTTCGATCGCGCGTCGCGGCCCGTCTCCGCGCAGCGGGACCTGGAAATACCGAGACTCCGTTGGATTGTTGCGTGGACATTAACTCCTCGAATTCAACATTTTCAGGCCATGCATGCTGTCACTGATTTCTAACGGTTCTATACTGAATATTCAGGACTCGTTTAGGTGTATTAAGTTATCCAGATCTGGACATATTCAGAATACCCGGAGAATAAGAAAGGAGGGCTCTGAACGATGCGATCGCCTTTTCACTATCCTTTCCTTAACTACTCACCCATCCCCGCGAATTCGTCACTACAGCACCGTTGAGCCGACTTCCTTTGCCGATTGTTCGTTTCAAACAAAATTCTTAGTCCTCGGACGAATCGTAATCATCATCGCAGTTTGATTATATTGTTTCTTCTTTGTCTTCTATTAGTAATAGTTCTCGTAATTCCTTCGGAAGCCCCCTATGAGTCTTCGCAGTCAATGATATGGTGGAGTAAAGCAATTGATCGGAGTGATCAAAATTCTTTTGAATGGGCCCTCAATGTTGGCTGGCCATCCTGGAGTGTTTCCGCGTGAATCTTACTGGGAATTTCCCGACGTCCTTATTGCGAGCCTCCATCGCCTCTTTGGATAGCTGGCCTAAGGGAAGAATTGCCCCTTTCTAAATTTCCGCACCGTGTATGACAACTACTGCTGAGGAGAGTGAGTTCGATCACACTTGCTAATCTTGGCCCGTGATGACTTGCGCACTCCCATGGAAAGCATTGCAGCAAAATGGCCTCTGCCATTAATGCCGGGGAGAGTCCACGAAAGTGAAAATAGTCTTGTTGAGAGGCTTCACGGTTGCAGTGCAATTGGGTTGCAAAGAATAGACTTAAAATCTGTACATTTAACGCGTGTGCTGACCATTTGCGAGTGTCAAATTCCCTTCAGACCGTATCTAAGTGTTGTGTTTGTGTGTGTGTGTGCCAGCAGGTGGTGGTGTTGTGGTGGTGACATGCGTTGGCTGGGCATGTGGAAGGCGGTGGGGGGGCGCGCCGTGCTGCTGCTGCTCGCCGCGTGGTTCGTGGTGCTGGTGCTGCTGGCGGCGCCCTTCTTCCGGGCGCCCGAAGGTGCGGCAGGCGGTGGTGCGGCGGCGGCGGGGCCGCCCCCCGCGGACGAGCGTGCCGTGGCACGGCGCCTGGCGCGGGCCTTCTCCGACCTGGAGGTGCTCAAGAAGCAGAACGCGGAGCTGAGGAGTCTGTTCGCGGACGTCGATCTCAAGTGAGAGCACTCCCTCCCTCATTGCCGGCCCCGGGATCGAATCCCATCTCCCTTCAATCCTGCTCGATTGCCTCGTGGAGAGCCCTTTCCAGCCGACGCACTGTGGGCTCAAACCGAAAATATATTGCCGAAATTTAAAAAGTTGTTTTTTCAAGCCAGGAATCTGAAACTCTGCATGAATATTCTCAAAAGACCTGTGCATCCCATTATCCAAGGCATTTTCCTTGGTGCTCAACAATTAACAATTCGCATTAAGTCAACGATGCACAAATTTCGCAAAAATGGTCTACACTCAATTTTCTGACGAAATCTTCAAAATCAAGCCCTTGCTGAACCTTTATGGGTGATTAATTGGAATAAAAGGGGATGTAATTAGATGAAACAGTTTTTATCTTTGTTTTAATGTAGTCTACACACATTTTCGTTATTATTTGCCGAAGATATTAAACAAAATGGCGGACCTTCATTTTTGGTCATTTTCTTAAATACATGTAGAGGAAAAGTAAATTGCATCTCCGAGCATCAAGGAGTTACTTTTATATGGAAACCTTTCAAAGCTTCCACAGTGCGAATCCTATGAGTTATGCTGTGACCGTTTGCGACGCCGAATTTCACATTAGTTTTTCGATCGTGCGGTCGAGTCTGGTCCAATCCTCCTGCAAGTGTGTGGAATGGATTGTAACCGCATCCACTCCGCTGTGGAGATTTTTGAGATATAGACATTGACAAGAGCCTCCATCTTTTACATTTTGACGAATTCGCGGTAAAAATTACGCATTTTATTAAGTGGAGTAAGATCTAGGAGGTACTGAAAGACTGGTTTCTTCGGGTGCACCGCGGAGCTGATGAACAAGAATTCATCCGACATCAATTCTCAGTACCATATTTGCTTAAACTCAGAATGACCTGAGCTTCCGTCAAGGCCATGTTTACAAATTAGTGTACAATTTATATTATGAGAGGTTGTTGAATCTCTGGAAATACATTCCAAGTTACACGATGCCGAATGATCAAGTAGACTTTGAAGTTTAACTTCACATGCTTCGTCTAAAATAGTAACTTCACCTGGATAAGTAGCACTTTACCCATCAGTAGTTTTTCATAATTAGGATACAAGTTATGGCCATGACATTCTACTACTTTTCGAAGACCTATGTATATACTGGTGAAAGCAATATCACCCTGATGATGCGACCTTAAAGGCCGCGAATGCTTGGTCTATATGGCACCACACGCTACTGCTCCCGACAATGACTCATGCACACCTTTATACTGACTCTTCGAGAGTTCCATGGAAATAATTAGCAATCTTCCTCTGGCATAGCTATTGGCATCATCTCAGCTTTCTTCCACTTTCAAAGTACTCTTCTCAACCTAATTGGTGTGGTGGTGGTAATTTCTTTGAGGAGCTTGGAGGCTGCTTCATCCTCCTCTTATGGTAAACTCATAGAGGCCGCTAATGAAAAAGTTACTGCAGAGTGAGACGACCTCAGAATTTCTGTTTTCTTTCCCTTTGATCTTTTGCTGCTAGTGCGAAAACATTTCTCAGGGCACCCAGAAGTGCCAAATAACTGTTGCAATGCAAGCATAAATTGGATTTTAAATAATCATTCAAAGTACAGGGTTATTTATTAATAATCTTAAATTGCTCAGATATACTTACAGGGTGCCGTTGAAGAACCTGGAAAATTTTGCATCAACTGATCGGGAAAAACAGCATTTACCTTTTGCCATTCGCCATAGCGCATCAAAAATCTCTCGTTATTCCGTAAGCTTCGCTCCCACCACAACGCATATCCATTATGAAAGGACCTCTTAATGTAATCACTAAAAACCTTTAAAACTGCATTATTCACTTCCTAATGCAACCTTTCGGTGAGACAATTTAACAAGTACTTTGCCTTCTTACGGATGCATTCTTTACTAGCCAAAACTATTAACTTAAAGAGGATATAGACGAGTACAATTTTACGCACACTCCAAAAGAAAAGAATATTCGAAAAAGCTAATTGACATGATATTGAGGCAGCTGCAATAATATTGATGTTTTGCTATTCAAAGCAATGGAATACAAAAAATAATGCCATAAATGTTATTACAAATGAACCATTTAAAGAATAGACATTAGCTTAGTTATCTAAAAAAATTTTTTATTGAATATCACATTTTTCTATTTGTCTGTAATTATATTTTCCATTATTTTGCCTGGTGTCTCATTCTCCACTTCTTCTGCTAGCATTTTTACTGTTTTCAATTTGGTCATCATAAATGAAATACCTAGTAATTATTGTTAGAGCTATGCTAATATACGCTTTCATGTAGATTGTACATATATCGGTTTGGGGACGATTGAGCACAGAATGTATTGCTTTACGCACGAAATTTCTTATTTAGGCCAAAAACCCTGATAAAATCATTGCCCGGTATTACAATCTCTCGATCATTAGGAATGAGAGGAGTATTAGAATTCACAGAGATATACGTGTAGCATCTTTGGCCAGGTCGATAATTTCAACTTGGCTGCTGGTGTCCATGTTGTCATAACATTAGTGATAGCTAGATGGTTTGATTTTGAAATTTCTCCCTCCCCGTTAAGTGTTCTTAAATTGCTAGTAATAACCAGATAGGTGGCTGTAATTTAGTCAATAGTATGTGTAACTGGAAATTTTCCTTAAATATATTGACTCATTCTAACTGCACCATCACATGCATGAAATATTAACCTTTTCTGGGATAGAAACAAATGCGCAAACCATTAGGTAATAAAAATCATGCCACAGAGCCAATGTATATATGATAATATCAAATCACATACTCTATTAGCAGTCCTAACAGAGTACACAAACCTTGACAAAGAGAGGAATCTTGAAGTGGTTAGCAAGGCATCCACACCACTAGGAGTTGTAGAGAGAATTTCGAGAGATCCAATCCAGAGACACCAACATGAGTGGAATCCGAGCTGAAATTTCAAAAGCTTATGTTTTACACCACTGCAAAAATGACACTGAATGCTCGAGTGCATTTTTTTGGAGACTAGAAAATGTTCTCCCAAAAATATCTGCAAATAACCGCGTAAAGAGCTCCTTGGTGCCATAAAACGACCGTTTGCCTTACACCCAACCGTAGTGCAGGGGCGGGGGAGTTGCAGCCATGCGACACCAGCTGTGGCCTCGAAGAGACAGTAATCCTGTGTGGTATGCATGCTGTCTCCGTTAAAAGGCTGTCTGTGTGGTACACATGCTGTCTCCGTTAAAAGTGTACGTATTCCTCAGTGGGCGATGTCAAGACGGTAAGAGGAGAAACGCCCGTGGTGCACCCGAAGAAAGCAGTCTTTCAGTACCTCCTAGACCTTTACTATACGTGATAATGTGCCTAATTTTTTCCACGATTTCTTCCAAATGTAATGCATTGAGGCTCTTGCAAATGTTTGTATCTCAAAAAACTCCATAGCGGAGTGGATGCGGCTAAAATCCATTCCACACACTTACTTGCTGCCTCTTGTTGAAGGCGGGTTGGACCAGACTCGACCGCGCGATCGAAAAACTCATGTAAAATTCGGCGTCACAAACGGTCGCAGCATAACTCATCGTATTCGCACTATGGAAGCTTTGAAGAATTTCCCCGTACAAGTTACTCCGTGATGCTCGGCGATGCAATTTACTTTTTCTCTACATATATTGAAAAAAATATCAAAAATGAGGGTCTGCCATTTTGTTTAATATCTTCGGTAAATAATAACGAAAATGTGTGTAGACTACATTAAAACAAAGATAAGAAACTGTTTCATTTAATTACATCACCTTTTATTCCAATTAATCACCCATAAAGGTTCAGCAAGGGCTTGATTTTGAAGATTTCATGAGAAAATTGAGTGTAGACCATTTTTGCAAAATTTGTGCATCTTTGACCTCGTGCGAATTGTTAATTATTGAGTACTAGGGAAAATGCCTTGGATAATGGGATGCACAGGTCTTTTGAGAATATTTGTTCAATGTTTCAGATTCCTGGCTTGAAAAAATCACATTTTGAATTTAGGGCAGTTATTTTCGATTCCAGCCCACTGTGCGACGCAAGGGTTCCCCTCCTCCATTCCCTGGAAACTCTTCCCAGTTCCATTCTGCGCAGTTGTTGGTCCCCACGAGCAGTGCCATTATTGTCCCAATCTTCACCAAGGATTGCAGTTGCGTGGAAAGGTCAATAGTCCAGTAAATCTCGCAAATTTATACTAGTTTTGCCAATCAATTGGGTACAGGATGAGACCATGATCATTGGGCGTATTTCAGCTTTGGGATGAAGAATTTCAAAATGAGGTCCGAAATGAATATATATTCCTCTACACCTTCCTGCACATCCACAAATGTAGTTTACTGCCTATCCTGCAATTTCTGCCCCTCCATCTACATTGGAGAGTGCACTACACCACTAGCTATCAGGATGAACAACCACCGGCCATCCACCAAAATTCCTCCATTCCATGAACCTATCCCTAAACATACTGCCCACCACAATCAGACTTTCGACAATAGTTTTTCCCCAGCCATAGCAGAAGTTCTTTCTGAAAATGCCACAAGTATTGAGGTGAGATCTTGAGTCGGCCCTTGATAGAAGGAGCGTATGAAAAGCCAGATTTGAACATTTCTCACTAGAGGCCACCACTTCCTCACCTCTGCCACTGTCTCCCACCCCACTCTTGTATCCCTTCTTACCCCACCCCCCCACTCTTTCACTCACGAAGAGGACTGAGCCAGCGGCCGATGGCAGTCAACCTCTTCTGTTGAAAAAGGCAGCATGTCCATGGAAACGTACAAACTGTTGTGTCTCCTTCTTGTGTTTCTGTGTTTCCGTCACCTGTCTGTTTTGTTTTGTATTTATTATGGCTGCGTAGTGCGCCTTTCTTGCGAGTACATATTCGACTATCCAGTCCACCTGTTTTCTTCGTAATCGTCTTCTCATCAGTTCCTGTAGTTGCTGTGACACCGTTTGTGTGAGTGTTTTATTTCCTACCACTGTAACCTCCTTAGTTCTGTTATTCCTTTTCTTTTCCTGTCCTCAATGGATAATTCCAATCCCACCCTCTTCTGGCTAAGACAAGTGCGCATCCAGGCACACAAAGTTGCCCGATACGCCAGCCACACCGAGTTTCTCACCTCATGCTTGCAATGAGGAATCCTCCCCAATGGCCTCACCCTCAAATTTCCCCTCTCCGGCGTCCCTCCTAGCCTACACCCACTTTTACACACTTCCGTTTTTCACCAATCTTTAATTCTCACCCATACACTACTTTCACACTATCAATCTCTCCTTCACACTCATTCCAGCCATCTCATTTCCCTTAACAAACTCAGATCACCCTTTCTTCCCCCCATCTAATAACGACACTTCTTTATTTCGCTCATCATAACCTCATTCGAAGACGCACCAAACATCTGACAAAAACTCTCCAATCCCTCCATTTCCTTCCTTTGAGCAGGACTTCCTCTGGTCTCTCACCCCCTCTGCCACCCGCCCTCCCTCCCCTATTTCTACACACTCCCGACCTTGCTACTGTGTACAACCTTCCCCCACCATCACGAGACACCCCGGTTTTCGCAAAGCGTTGTCCACAGCCACGACTGCCCCCGAGAGTGTGTTTATTGTCAAATGGAAAGGCATTGTGTGTGAGGATGAAACGGCAGAGATCCAGAAGAAATTCAGTGCTATGTGTTTGTGGTGTATGGCGTTGGGAGAGAGGTAATGACGGAGAGCAGCAAAAGACGCTCTGAATGTGGTGTGTAGAGCGAAGTGACGTCTATGGTGGCCATGTAGGATGGGTTGGTCGGGAGGGAGGGAAACGGAATTTAGTTTCAAAAGGAAATCGTGAGAGTGTCATTAATGTAAGAAGGAAGGGAATGGACAAAAGGTTGGAGGTAGGAATCTATGAAGGCAGAAATGCGTTCAGTAGGAGAGTTGCGGGAAGAGACGATAGGGTGGCCAGGAATATTTTCTTTGTGAATTTTGGGAGGAATGTAGAAGGAGGGAGATGTGATTTGGGGGGGAGAGAGAAGAGAGGTGTCGGATTGACTGAGTACTTCAATGGGCACTTTGGATTTTAAGAGAGACGTCAGTTCCGTGTGAAATTTGGGGTTAGTGTCGGTGGGGAGAGGGGTATAAGAAGAGGAATCAGAAAGGAGTCTATTGCCCAATCGGCAGTGTAATCACAGGTGTCGAGTACTACGACAGTGGAACCTTTGTCTGCCACTGTGATGATGATATCTTGATTTTTAAGGAGGTGATTAATGGCCGCAGCTTCAGAGGGAGTGAGGTTAGGTTCTGGGTTTAGGGAATGAAGAAAAGAAACATTAGAGACTTTTGAAAGAAGACGGGTTATGAAGATTTCTACTGGGTGGTTGGGAGGGAGAAGTTTGGGTTCTTGGGAAGAGGGGGGGTGGAATTTGTGGAGAGCATTGTGTACTTGGTCTGATGACTGGTGGTGAGTTTGGGTACTCCAGAAGACCTTCCAACAAAGATTACGGCAGAAATGTAGTACTTCTGTGAGGAGGGAGGCGGGATCATTCCGAGGAGTGGGTGAAAAGGATAGCCCGTGGTTGAGAACTGAAATTTCTGTGCGACTTCGAGCTCAAGGGACGAGAGGTAGACCAATTCTTCTGGAGGGGCGTCAGTGTGGTCACTAGAGTCGGCCGGGAGGCGAGGGCTTTGGAAGGAACAGGCTCTAGGGGTTTGGCCCACAACGGGGGAGGAAGTTTGATAAGAGTGGCCGAATCTGGCTTGGCACCAATGAGGGGTGGAGAGAATTGGGGAGAGGGAGAGGGGAAATGAGATATGCAAAGGGAAGAGAGTTTGTGCAAGGATATGATACGTCTCCTCTCAAGAAAACGTAAAGTGGAGCCGAGAATGATGTTTGAGTAAGTGGGGGCAGTGAGAGAGATGACATTGATGAGGGAGATTAAAGAGTTGTGGTATTGACTGACTAGGCACTGATATTGTGCGCGGGTGAACAAGCAGAGAGAAAAAGAATAATGAAAGGACGAGAATGGAAGGACGTAAATTTGGTGGAAAGCTGGAAACGGGAATTTTAATGTAAAGACCATTGGGGAAAGTGCATAAAGTGAATAAAACTTATAAGTTGTACTATTCCATTTTTTATTTCCTATTTAGGATTATTAATTATGTCATTAATTGCCAAGTTCCTAGCCATCTTGTCCTTACAATAGAACTGTGGCCTGGAGGAGACCCGGGTTGGAGATAGTAGAGTGGATACTACTTTGTCGCTAATTTCTCTCAGAGCTTTGCCCTGGGGAGTTATTCCGTAGTTTGAATTGAAAGGTATTCCTTTATTTGATGCACTCGTTGCACTCCAATTCATAGACCCTACTCTTGTCAATTTTTTTCCAATTCACATGACTTGAGATGTTTTTCAATATGAGTTGATCGTGAAATGCAATGCTATAAATAGAAAAATGCCTTTTCAACTGAAGAAAATTATTATTGAGATATGGTAATTTCCACCACTTCACTGTCTCGTCTCTAACATTGCCATGTAGTCTGGCTTCTAAGGCTCATGTTTTTACTGCACATTGTATTTATAAGGTCATCCGATCAGATGGTATTCATGACAGTTTTCTTATTAATGGTAGGTTCTCTTCCCCAATTTTCTGCTGACATTGGCTGCTAGATAGGCGAGGCCTAGTATCTAGTATCATCCAACCTCATCCAAATCATAGGCCAGCCTGCTAGACAGGTTATAGAAATTTTTAACTCCTCATTTAGAGAAGAAATTGGGAGCAGTTACGGAACAAGGAGTCGACTATCTTGGCTGGCAGGTGACTTGGTGTGGAAATAATAAACCACGCTGGCCTCATTGGGATATATCTCGTTTGTGTGTTTTAGGTACACCCAAGAATCCTCTTTATTTGTTTGAATCAAGTGAAACTTGCGATTAACCCTTCAAGCCCGGAGGACTTTTAAATGGATTTTAACCCAGTCACCGGAAGAGATTCCAATGTTTTGATGCTTCATGAAGATCTGTGATCAATGTGATATTTCAATAACTAATAGTGCTATAATTTGGGGATTTTTTTGATGGTTACTTAATCTTATTCATTTTATATACAGCTTAAAATCATTAAAAAATTTAATTAATTTAGGAGTTAGACACTTAAATTCATTCAAATTAAAACAAATATTAGGACTGAATAGAAAACATTCTCAAAAGAAATTATATGCGAGAATTACATTTTTGAAGAATGCAGACTAACATCAACACAGGTACTTCATTATACATGCAATAAAACTACTATTATGAAATTATTTGATAGATGCAGAATTTAAACGTAAACATCTCCGCGGCAGATGTCGGTTTGAGCCATTTCCAAGACCACCTTAAGAGCTGGGTAGCTGAGCTTGTATAGCTGTCGTTGTATTGCGTAAAAATACTGAAAGATTCCTTTTTTTATATTATGCCCATTCTAAAAGTTATTCAGAAGGAAAAATTAGTGTTGGAAATCTTTTGAGTGATAAAAAATACAGTAAAAGAACTTCGCCTTACAAATTCTGCTTGGTGTGGTAATCCTCAAAGCAATCGATGCATAGTCCAGTGTCACAAGGCTTGCACCAGCAAACAGTCTCTTTCCTCTTCCCATGTTTGGTACAGGCTGCACAGTGTCTTTGAGGTCTGGCCTGATTACCTTTAGGAGGTATTCTTTTTATGAAATGCCTTTCAGTTCGTCTTGGAAGCTTATTGTCTGGTATATGAAAGCATGGCACTCATTGTTTTACAGCATGTTCTATTGTTGGTTTTACTAATTTGATCTGCATAACAATTATTTTCCTCTACAATCATTTCCTACTAACTCGTTATCAAAGAAAATTTCAAAAATATCTTCAATGCTTTCCAAATTATTTGCTTTGCCCTGTGGACTGGGATTACAAATGAAAATTTCTCTTTTTCCTTTGTAATTGGAAATGTCCTTCCAAGTATAATCTAAAGTTTCATCCACTACCTCTTCCAGATCATAGTATAACAACGCTTTAATTTCGGAGCGATCGTTTATGTCATCGTCACTGTCGCCATCAGAACTCAAAACACTTTCATCACTTCCCTTTCAAGCAAGACGTCCTCAGCCTGTTCATCACTCAACTCCTCCAACCTTTTCTCTCCTGCACACACCATAATTGATGGTGCATTCTGACCACAATGTGCCTGGATGTTGGACTTTTCAATGTGAAGAGCATATGGCAAACACCTTCTTTCCTTTCACAACAATTTCACAAAAAAGTTAATTTCCTTTCAAAAGCAATGATGTTTCAAACATGGAGTCCCTTATTTCTTTTACAGTTTTGAATCAATTCTGCAAAAGAAAATAGTCCTACAGAGGTAACTACTCGATTGGAGACCAGAGATTCAACCAATTTTTCTTTATGCAGGATATTCACTAAATATTGACATGCATTTTGATTTTTTACCCAGATAGTATATTACTTCAATCTCATTAGTGAAGTAAATGGTGATTTACACTGCCACAGATGGCAGCATAACACTGGATCATTTGCTGCTGTAATCCCTGCCCTGTCATTGGCTGCATGCACACTGTCAAATAATGCGTTAAAGCGGAATGCATGCAAAGTAAAAATACACGTAGCCCATCAAGAGGGCAGGGAAGGTTCGTGGCACTTGATTTCGCTCAAGGTTTATTTCAAATGCTCCATACTGATCCTTACCCTATCACTGGCTGTGCCTTGCCTTCATTCTCATGCAATGCTTCCCTCCTGGCTTAAAATGGTTGCTTCTGAACCTAGCTTATTTTGAAATAGCAGTGGAGATTTTCAGGAAATCTATGTAAATATAATACACCTAGATATGTCTTTTGTTTTTATAGGAAATTTAAAGACAAAATACTCTTTAAATCTTTTTCAGTTACCAACTACAAAATACTCTCAGTAGATGTATTTCTGTTACAAATTTATAAGTAGAAAAATAAAGAATGTTCTTATTTAAAACACGGATTTTCTGTACTGCCCTTCTCTGAATAGAAATGCCCTTGTGATGCATTCCCAGATGTAAAAAAAATTAGTGTTCAACCCGAAGGTTGGTTTTCCTCAGTGTACACTTCTGATTATTGTAAGCTTACCCCTTTTCAATAATCAGAAGGTAAGACTTAGCCATTGCCTTGAGTGACGGCGATTGTTGTGGCACTTACTGTGGGTGGAGCTACATAGGAAGAGCTAATGTTCCACAAGTGATAATGTGCAAAGACCAAATTACAGAGTAGCACCTGCTCCATCCAGCATCGCACGCTGTGTGTACTCCTCATATATTCCTCCCAATTCCCAAAATACAACTACCCAAGTATTAAGACATGATATTTTATTTATTTTTCTAGTTCTTATTGTAACTTGCTCATAAGCTCTCTGTTCCTCATCAGAGGTTCTTATGTATTTCAGCAGTTTTGCTTCTTTGCTTTCTGTCCCTCCTGGTCTTTCTTTAGGCTGCTAATGGTTTTATTTCTATCTATAGTTTTCAAAGAAGGTGAAAAGGTGATGATCAAATGTATTTTTAGAATCATGCTGGTGGCAAAAGGTTGAAGGAAGCACGCATTGTCACTGAATGCTTTGTCACTGAATGGATTGTGAGTGCCTCTGCTCTCTATCACTTGCAGAGATCCCAGTCTGCAGCAGGAGCAGAAGGATGCACTCCTGCAAGATTTGCAGGATCGCCTTGAAAAGGCTGAAAAACTTTTGGAGGAGACGAGCAGGAAAGGAGATGGAGAGGGTAAGTGTGTGTGTGTGCACTGCTTGGGGTGGTCCTTTGTATTTCTTATGCGTTGCTTCCTAGAAAGATTTGGAATGTCTTTTTTGAGGTGGAGGGTACGTGAAAACAATTGTGTGTGAAATAATGTATCATGTGTGGTGGATAAATATATATAAATATAAATAAATAAATATATATTTTTTTCTCGACATTTATGGGTTCAGGAGAGACACCCAATGCACTAATGAACCTTCTGAGAGTTGTACTTGGAAACTAAGGGACTGGGTCACCGTGTGGGGATAGCTTACGCGGTCCTTCACGGTAGGAATCTGGTACCAAGGGTTCGCTGGCAGGCTGATGGCAAATTGCATCTTCAAGGCAGTGGTAGGAACCTCTCTCCGAAAGTTGATCCTATTAACCCCGGAATGGGCGTTGTCCTTCGCTATGATTCTCCCTTTGTTCGCTCTCCCTTAGGATAATTGCACTGCTTTGTCGATGCGTCCCGTCTGAGTGCTCACCAAGCTCTCCCTCTGGATAGTGGCACCTATTAGCTGATGCGTCCCATCTGAGTGCTCACTCCCTCTTTAGCCAATGCTCCACCCTTTTATATTTCACGTTACACCCATAATTCCCTGCGTGAGTCATCTGCTCGAAGCTCCAACAGCAGTGACAGTGTGTGCATTGTTTGAACTACCTTGATTCTTTCCACTTACTCACTCAATCACTTTGCACTACTAATAATTATTTTCAACATAATGGACCTTTCGGCCACACCCTCAAGTTGAATTGCATTCTGCTTCTCAGGGCTTCTGCTCCCCCCCCTGGGCTCAATGCGTCCTTTCAAAAGACACTTGTACTCATTGTGACTACAATGTGTCCTCACCACTTCCCCTCCCCACTTCTCCTTTTACCCCTCCATTCCCCTTCCACTCCTAAATACCTTGTCACCATGAGTTGTCTCTTGACGTGCCGAAACAGTTCCAAGCAATTGTGAGTGAGTGTGCAAAGTGTGGCATGAGTTTTTTATCAACCACATGCTCAAGGATGGTGACCAAGAGAGGGCTTTGCCCATCATGAGAGGAGGAAATCATGGAGGAACAGTGATCATTCAAATAAAAATTCATTTTTAAAGGCATGCGTAGCTGAAGAAAGGGAGGGAGAAGCCGACAAAAAATTGAATGTGTAACCATTCAATTGGAATGTACACCCAATGAGGGAAATACTCAGGAGAGGGAGCACATACCTTCCTTTCAAAACTGTTTTGCTTTTAATCATTTCGTCACTTTCCCTTTCTCCATCCTCTTTTACCTTCTTCATGATTGTTTAGGATCATTAGAAAGAAGAAAGCTGACTGCTGAAGGAAATTCCAATTTATTGGACTGGTTCAGTATCACTGGATTCCCTGGTATGCAGAGCACAATATTGAAATCCACCTCAAAAAGAAGAATCTGACAGGGATGCAGGCTTCCAGCTAAACAATACCTGGAGGTCGATCCTCAAATGCATAGAAGAGGACGGGAAATTCTCGACCAATCAGGAGGCGCCCTTCTGAAGATTGGTCGATGGACCAATCAGAAGACACCTGACCCCAGGAGAAAGGAAAATAAGGAGGACAATTTTGGTGAAACAGCATTCAGAAGCCCTGAAGGCGATAACCGAGTCGGAAATCAAAACGTCAGCGGACATGGACGGAATAACCCAGTGGAGGACCCTTGTTGAGTTGAGATTCGATCGAATCCAAGGTTGAAAGATTCGATTGAATCCAAAGATTTGATCGAATACAAAGATTCAATCGATTCAAGATAGATTAGATTAGATTTTAACTGTGGTGGAGTTCTTCCGAGGAGGCACTGAGGCACTTAGACCTATTGGCCCACTGTGCCAACCACCCTTCTGGAGAAATCACCCATAGAGCCCAATCGCCTTGCTAAAGGCCAACAGGTGCCCTATGGGGATTTCCCTTCCCTCCCTGGGTTCCAAAAATGGAGACCCCAGGTACTTATTACGAGTCCTCGTCACAGCAGGGCACTCGAATAGTAGGTGGGATGTTGTTTCATCCCCTTCTTCGCACCACCTGCATCTAGGTGAATCGACAATTCCCAAGAGGTGCAGGTGCCTCATCACCTGGTAGTGCCCCATGAGGAGTCCCCCTAACGTTCGTAGTTGACCCCTGTTTAGTGACAGAAGTCTTTTGGCAAGCCCAGGCCTGGGTTCTCCTATATAGAGTTTGGCCTGTCTAAGACTTGGTATAGTTCGCCAGATCTCAGAATGCTGGACTAAATTTCTGCTATCCCTATTGACGTAGCAATAGGTATGATTGGCTCTGGTCCAACCAGATTTCAGCTGGAACCGGTCGGTTCTTGCCAGCTCATCAGCCGTCTCATTTACAGATATGCCTGCATGACCAGGTACCCAGAAAAGTTCCACCTTGCCTCATCTACAGACAACGTGGGATCCGATTATAATGCACCTCGGGCAACCCTTCTGCCTAACCGACCTATTAGAGAGCTGAACCTTGCTTCCACATATTCTGTTAAGTTTTTAAAATCATTATTGTTTCGCTGTCTATTTTGTCGCAAGATCCATCTACATGGAAGAGTGAAACTGACTATCAGAAGGGTGTATCTGTAGTGCAACATCTTAGAGTTTTTTATGACACTGCAGAGAGAGGGGTTCAGTTGATGAGAGATTTTCTGGTCAGGAAAAAATTGACAAATTATGAGGCTTGGAGGCAACATTGTTACTAGTCGTTAAACGACACAGTGTATGTATTTCAAAAGTGGCAAAAAACTCTAGTTTTTCCCATTGTTTGCTATTCCCAGTGCTTTTGTATGAGTAGAGTGACTATCCACTGAGAAAAGAATTTTCTTTCATAGGTTTCTGATGTTAAACCCTACAGGACCCCTGGGAGGTAGGCAACGCCGTATGAAAAGCGGAAATTGGAAATTTATGAACTTTGAGTGCGTTTCGGCAGGGTCTGATTGAGCTGAAAATTTTTTCAGGATGTTTTTTCATACATTCGCATAGCAACATGGAAATGCCCCCTCAACTTTCAAACTTTCGGTTTTTTTGGGACACCCTAAGGACTGCTGTCTGATCCCTCATAGTAAATTCTGATAAATGCATTGCATTTATCCCATTCACATAGATACAAGCTCTTGGTATATCAACAGTGCTACAGTAGAATACTTTACCCACAGTCATACTAAGTCTTCTGACTCTGCCCTTGAAAGCCCAGGGCTCTTGAATCAGAGCTATCTTGACCTCACCTTTCGAGAGGATCCTTTGCAGGAGCTCCGAGGCAGCCCTGCTGAGCTGCAGGTTGGCCTGAAGCATGCCGATGCCCGTAATGCCTAGGCCCTCCCAGCACCGTCTTCCTCCCCCAACGCCTTCTCTTTGGGGGAATGATGGCCTTTCCTGTCCGCGGGAAAACAAGCTTCCCCTCAGCCCCGTCCTTACTCAAGAGTTTCACCTCGACCTCTTGTGGGCCAATGGTCCCCTTGGAGCCTGGTGCCGTCAGGCTCTTGATAGACGCCTCATCCACTCCCAGGACAAACCGTGTGCCATGGGGGGTGTCGCACCTTTCGTAGGGCCTCCAGAAGGCTGTTTGCAGCCCTGCATTGACCATCTGCAGTCTCCCCGGGAGGGTCTTGGCATCCGGTTTGCTGCGTCCAGGGGCCAAAACATCACCCTCCTCCTCCTGACGAGATTGTCAGCCTCCACAGCTTGGAAGACGGTCCCCTCAATCGGTCCCATCTTCTTTGCTGCTTCAGCCAACCAGGCTGCAGAACGGTCGTTATCGCAGATAATCCCAATCGCCCCACTTGCAAATCTGGAAAGACAGGGAGGTCCTGGTCTTCTGGGACCTCATCCCAGAGTCCTTCCAGTTTCCTCTCTACATATCTCCTCCTGCCATTCCTCTGTCATCATCACCTGAGGATTAACTGCCAGGATAATGGCCGTTTTCTTTTGGATCTTGGACGCCTCTGCACATAAGGGCCGAGCCACTTATATTTGAAGTGGGGATTTTTGTTGCAATTACATATAGTGTTCAGAATGATGTTGGTCAAGTTTCCTCGTGTCTGCTGAAAGGATTTGGCAATTTCTCTGAGGTGGAGCTCCAATTGTAGGATTTCAAGTTGACGTGAATGTAAGACTTTCTGACGAACCATGGTGCATCTGTTATTTGACACAAAAGATTGTTCCGAGCGGTAGGAAGTGCTGGAAGGTTAGTTTTTTATTTCGATCCCCACATTGTGAAGTGAAGCATCGCTTCATAATTGTAAAATTGCAGTGGAAACAGCTTAATTATGTAGAGTTACAGCAGATGCTGGGGGTGTGCCTGTGCTCCCTTTCTTGTGTTCAACTTTGATGTATTGACAATGTGATGTCGCCGAGTAAGGCATACTACACAGACGGGCACATTGTAACAGATACATTACTGTGAATGAACCCCTCCCCCTCGTTATGGGTTTTTAGGCGACCCTTCTTTCTTGGGTTCAACTGCGTAGTATTGACGGCATGATGAGGCCTCCAGGACATTGTCTTCGAGTGGTCTCGTGTTTTCTCATCTGAGGGTGCGTTCCTAAACTTTGGCGGTCCTTCCCCTCAAACCCACTATTGTTAGGATGCATTCCTTCTGGCCTGTTTGTTGCATTCTTGCACAGCTACCCAGCTACTTTGCACTCTTGGATACCATTTTATTTTCCCCTTTCACTGTTGGGCAAGCTTTGAGATCAAATTCAAACAGGTCGACATGAACAAAAATCAATGAAAAAAATTAACTGAACTTAGTTTTGTATCATTCAATGTATAATTTTAACGATTAATAGTTAAAAGTTAACTCTTCCAAAAAGTAACGGTTAAATTTAAACTACATTTTTAACGATTAATTTTAATTGTTAATTTTGTTAATCATTAATCCCAACTATGGTGATCTAGCTGATCAGGAAATACTTCAGACTATGTATGTGCCAGAGTATGAAAAAGTTAAAGACTTGTTGGGAGCATATTTTCCAGACAAACGTTGCAATTCTCAATCACCATTGGCTGGTGCGTATGTTTTGGCTGCTTTTCCAGTTCTGAAGGAGGAGGGTGAGGAGCCGAGGGCGCCATCAGTGGAGTATGAGGCAACCAGGCGCCGGATTGCGGATGGTGTGAGGGAGCTGTGGTACTACATGGGGTCGCAGCTCAAGCAGCTGAAGGCCCTGGCATCTCCACGGTTCAAGCAACTTGCGGAAAGGATTGATCGTGTTCTGAAAGCAGGAGCGGAGCACAAGAGGTGAGTCCGGACATTCCTCCTCCTGCTTCCCTCAAGGCTTTCATCATTTCTTCAGCTGTTGTGTCTCACGGTGAACGAAGATGCATTCAGTCTTGCTCCATTTCATTCAGTCCATCTCCAATTATGGACACACACGCCAAGTGACACGTCTCCCACCGATGCATGGTGGGCCGATGGTATCGTCACTTTGGCAACTACTCCACCTCTGTCTCTCTCTCCTCTCACCTCGTTGCCTTCCCACGATGGATGGGTGCTAGATTGGCTGGCGATGTGCGGTTCCATGCCCCATAGCAATCACAAGCATGCAAGGGGAAGGGAGTGCATTGTCATGGAGTTAACCCAACTCTTGTTGCTATTTTCAATGTTTGCACAAGAAGAGAGATCAGTATTGGAGACTATAATGGGAATTATACACTTCTGCAGTGCTATTCGCTAAGGCACGGAAAGTTACCCGGCCACGAAATTCTCGCGGCCGTATTGTGAAATGTGAATTTATGTTAGAATCCCAAAATTGGTATTCGCTAAGCAGTTCACGGAACTTCCACCATGAAAGATTCGTGGCCGACTTCTCATGGTGGGTTAGGCCGCAAGAACGGCATAAAACGAACAGATGACGATCGGACGACTTCACTTATGGAGATATACATATATTTTTTGTTAATGATGTTGGTTAAATATTCGTTCCTATTTCTGTGATAGAAGCAATGTTATTATGTGCTGGTAATTATGGCAAGACTTTTAATTGCTAGTATAGTAGTTTTGTGTTATATTATTTGTTTGCATGTTTACATTGCCTTTGCCCGTGAAAACGTCGTCTCTTTCGAAGTCAATACTGTGTAGTCGCAGTTCTTTTGAAGTTAAGTAAGGGTACTTTGGTTAAAATTATGTTGATTTATTCATATATTTCAATGATCATGTGTTCATGAAACATGTAAAAGCTCAAGAAGAGTCCATCGGAAGAGTAATGGCGGTATGGGACATAGTGTATACCACAAGGCGACTCACACAGATCTATATCTGAATGCTCGCAGCCATCACCACCCCTCCCACAAAGCAGCAGCGGTACTGTCAACCTTAGTAAACCGTGCGAAGGCCATAGCTGACACCGAGAGTCTTCCTGATGAGTTGAGGTATCTGAAGACAACATTCTGGAAAAATGGATACAGTGACTGGCACATCTCTTCAACTCACAGCGAAAACTCTAAGAGGAGATCCCGGGACACTGATATGCTGTTCTGACACACACAAGCCTCGGCTACCGACTGAGACCCTCCACACACTGTCTCGTGTATTTAGTTTAGGCCCCTTCCGCATGATTCAGCGCTCCCAGAGCGGTAGACAGCCATCTGCTGCCTCTGCAACACCCACTACGCTCGAAGATTGCTTGCATTTTGCTAACGTGAAAGCATATTACACACAATCATTCGAACACCTACTCAGAGAATTGGTATGTACTCCAGAAGCCATTCGCCCCCACTAACCCTTCCCTTACGTTCACTGTAGTTAAAAACTTGCAACTCGGTAGACATAGTACCGTATATTCTCATGTACCAAATGCAAATTTTTCCCCTTTTATCAGCGTCTAAAAGTGCGGTGCGTGTCATACTCGAGGATGCGTGGCTTACACGGGGATTTTTATTTCTTTGTCGCCGAAGATACAACATGGCAGCAAAAAGCCTTGCCTTATACTTGCAGCAAGTTCGTGTCTTTACAAAAGAATTACGAAACCTAAGACCATATGAGTTGTGGAAGAGATCGGTAACCCTACAGTGGGATGTAAATATGACATGACAGAGTCTTGCGTACGAGACAGAAGGAAGAAAAAAAGATGGAATTCTTTCAAGTAGCAGCATTAAAGAGCATTCCGAGGCAATGCTGCAAAATATCCTGGCATAGAGAAACAACTTTCAGGGTGCATTCAAGACTGATGCCAACTTGTGTTGCATTGTCAACAGAAATGTGCCAGATGAAAGCCTTACAGCAAGACTGCGTTGACTGTAACTATAGCATTGTAGCATTGATGAAAATTGAAAGTTAGTGTCAAATCTTTCTTATTTTCTCTATATTCTTTGCCTTTTTACTTTGCATTGATTCTAAATCATTGTTAATGTCACCATTTGCATGTTTAATATGATCATGAATGTAGTTTTCCTGTTAACAAACGACCATTACAGTGAACATCGGTGCAAAATGATTATTTTTTAAAATTTGATCATTGTTATTAACGTATTTACGTAAAAATACTGTGGAATACAGTTCCATCGTGTTCCAAATATGCCATTACTTTCCCGTTAAGAATATTTTTTCAGATTTTTTTTCTAAGTCTATTTTTCCCAAAAGTCATTGCCCAAAAACGAGGCTGTGCGTATAACTCGGGGGCGCATGGTACACGAGAACATACGGCAATAAAGCTATGGCTCAGATTGTATTAAAATTTCTTTTCTCTCAAAACGTTCTGTGCTATCATTCATTAGACGTCTGAGTTGCATATGTTGCGAAGAAAATTATACCGTTTTTTACTGTAACACCAAAAATATTTAAAAATTTGTTTTTAAAAATTAGTATCCCCATTGGTAGAATAGAAAACAGTATTATCTAAATGAGGTTACAACTGTGTGAAATTCAAATGAACAATTTCAGAGTTATTAATGTTTAAACTCGAGTGTACAAGAGTTTGGTACGGAGCGCCCCTTCATGGAGAGCTGAGCTAGGAGTGCTCGCCTTAATGGACGAGGTAGGATTCACGGAGAATTTGAACTGCCATAATTGCAGGCGCACAGCGAGTATGGTATGTGCCGTCACGCGTAAGCTTTAATTAAAACAGAACCGTGGACATTATGAAAATGCTGGTAACAGGTAAAACAAAAAATAGCCAGGATTAATAACGGCATTAACTATGATTTCCACATTACTAAAGGTCTAAATGATTCGCGGAGTTGCATGCGGAAAATGGTGATGGCACCCTTAACCGGGCGGTGCCCACCTTATCCCTTCCGAGAACCCTTTCCCATTCATACCCCCTTTCCCAATTACCCTAGGGTGCATTCTTCCCCCTCCTTTCCCCAGCGCTGCTTCCCTACGTTCCAATGACATATGCTTATTCCCCCCTGCCTTCTTCCCTCCCTCCCCACCCCTACATTCCCCTCCCCCTTGCCGTTTCTTTCCCCCCCTGGTCCTTGGTTGCTCCTGATTTCTCCCAGGTTTTTTCCGTCACTACCTCCTCCTCTAGTTTCCTCCCACTACCCCCCTCCCCCCCCTCCTCTGAAAAGATTTATAAGTGATGTACACCCTTACAACTTTGTCTTGTACCTGATGATGGCTCTGTGAGGCGAAACACATTGTATGCATTAAAGCAATTTGTGGGAAAGTGCAATTGTTTCTCTTACATTATGAAGAACTTCCACGATATCTCGCCTGAATCTGTTGAATTCATTAAGTATGTTATTAAACTGATTGTGATGATTTGCTTAGTTTCATTGTTCACTTTTCCAGAGCTCATAATACAATTATGGAATTTGCTGGAATTTTCTAACTATGGCTAACTGCATAATAATTTAGAGAAGCTTGCATCATGAGACACAGAGAGTGCCTTTATCTTGTTTGGGAATTGTATTTTCAATGAGTTGTTCAGTGCATGTAATTGCTGATTCAGGGCTCTGCTGATGAATGTCAATCGACTGGCTGCCGTGGATGGCTACGCTCCGTGGAGGGAGATGGAGTCGTTGGAGCTGAGCTACCTCGTTCAACGACGCCTCCACCACCTGCAGAACCCTCCAGATTGTGCATCGGCCAAGAAGCTGCTTTGCAACCTCAATAAGGTAGGCCCTCAACATCTGCTCGAAAGGAATTCATCTGCTACTGAATATATTCTATATAATTTCCACTTTGCTGGAGACTGTATTATTAATAGGAGTGGGACATTCAAATGTTTGAATCCTCGAATCCCTCGAAAGATGCATTTTGTCGAATCCTTGAATCCATTGAGTTTCACCTCGAATCTGAATCCTTGTAAATCTGAGGCACTTACATCCTAAGCAGACGAAAATCCTAGCGTTCCTTTCGATTCAACTTTACCACCGCTGCCCGTGATCAACAATGGAAAGCACGGATTTGAGAACCCTGTTAGCCCGATGGTGCTGGCTATGGCATGACTGTGCCATGCCGGCTGAAAGAGCACCTGAGATCAACCATCCACACGGGAGCATAAAGGAATCCGCTGTTGCAGAACACGCATCTTCCAGAGGTCCAGGCAGAGTACGTAATATTTTACCGGAAAAGGCATGTGTAAAAACAAAAGAACCTCTCTACTACCTCCCAAGATTGATACAGGAGGCGGTCAAAACAGAGAAACGTCCCTGTGACTCCAACCGTGATGGTGGCCTTAAACTCATCTCTGCACGAAATAGATTCTTTCGACCGCCACGGGAGAGGGAAAGGCCTCCAAAACACCCAAGCTGAGTCATCGCCTTCTAACGTGAGTGGTTTGCCAGTGAGAAACAATGCCAAATAAGACTAAGAATGGTAAGGAAGGGGTCACGTCTAGCCAGTAAATAGCTGAGACTTCCTCTTCATTGCTTTAACTCTGATGGTGTGGCCTGTGATGGAAACTTTGGATAACCAATCTCCACACGCAGCAGCTCCCGACAGAGACAACTGGTAACATATGCTGCAGATTGCGTGAGCACAACCCTGTTGTTAATAACATCTGTTATTTGCATGACAATGGAAAAAAAATGTTCTGCTGCATTTTACGCCCAGTGATTCAAAACTGTGCATTTTCAACATCCCAGGCATATCCGCAAGTGGGCTCATAGATTCCAGTCACAACTCCTCCTCCCATTCTCCTCTTCTATAGATATTCCGCTTTGCCCTCCGCCCAAACCAAAAGTGATTCCCCCCCTTTACCTCCCCCCTTCCCTGATTCACCCCCCCCCCCCCCCCCCCACCACCACCAATTGCAAGGATATACCACTAGTTTTAAAAACTTGATAGTATTCCTGATGATGCCGTAACTGGTGAAACCTGGGTCGATGATAAATAATACTGTGGAATATTGTACCAAGTTATTTTAACCCTCAGAGACTGCCAAGGGAAAGATTATGGAGATTACCCCAAGTAACATTTTCCATTGCATAACCTGTAATTTTTTTGGAGAATGTTATGCTTCATGGTACTTTTTCTTGAACGATATTAGAACATTATAATGGAAAAAATTGGTTATTTCATTATTTAATGCATAATATGGAGAAAATGTCTTTGGGGTAACCAGAGTTGGTAATGAAAGTATCGAAATGATTTACTAAAGAAATCCACTCTTGTAGTTAAAATCAAGCATTAAAGTCATTAAAATTTGTTATTATTTTGCATTTTATATTTATTCAAGAGAGAATGAATTATCTTTTTATTGTTTTGAGTAAACTTTATCGATGTTTATTTAGAATAGTGTATCAATTTGTTTTGTAATTGAAAAATTCATTGGCGATTACGGTGTTAGAGCTATTATTTATAAAATTTTAATTTATAATAAATTTATTATACTATTTTTTACTATATGCTATAGTAAATTTTATTTCTATACATTACTATAGTTGGGATTAACAATTTAAAAAATTAATGATTAAAATTAATCGCTAAAAATGTAGTTAACTATTTAATTTAATCGTTACTTTTTAGAAGAGTTAACTTTTAATCATTAAAATTACACATTAACTTCAGTTAATTTTTTTCGTTATTTCTTGGCGAATGTCGACCTGTTCGAATTTGGGCGCAAAGCATGCCCAACGGGAAAATAAAACGGTATCTGAGAATGACAGGGTAGTTGTGCAAGAATGCAACGAATAGGCAATAGACGAATACATCCAAAGAAAAGTGGTGTTGAGGGGAGTGACTGCCAAAGTTTAGGAACGAGATGAGAAAATACGAAAGCACACGAAGACAATGTCCTGGAGGGCTCGTATGCCTTACTTGGTGACATCATGTTGTCGATACTGCATAGTTGAAGCCGAGGAAGAAGGGCCACGTAAAAACCTCGGACGGATAACGAGGAGGAAGGGTTCACTCAAACTAATGCATCTGTCACACTGCGCCAATGTACGTATGCCTTACTCGTCGACATCGCGTCGTCAATACATCAGCCACCAGTGAGTCGCGAAAGAGGGTGCACAGGCCCAACCCTGCATCTACTGTAACTCTGTGTAATTAAGCCGTTTCCACTGTAGTTCCTCAAACTCAAATTTCAGAAACTTAAGTCCCACTCATTTAATTTCCTATACTTTGAGGTATACTGCAAAGTTAGGTAAGTAGAAAAATCACACTTAAATTTCTCTTGAAATTAGTTTCACTTTATTTTGTAACTATTTAGTAGTTACACTGGACCTGTGTTTCCAAAAATTCTACAGTACAAGTCTTCATACTAATTTATCATGAAAACCTTATAAAAATATTTATAAAAGACTAATATTACTTTTTTCTTTTAACTAATTGTAGCCTGACACTGATTATCAGAAAAGTGAAATGAGCATTTTTTTATATTTAGCATTTTTTATCTCAGAGAGCACACAAGAAGCCACGAGTTTTATGTTCAGAGGTGGTGGGATTATGAGGAAAAGTAGTTTTGAGAGAGAAAAAAATAGCTTTATAAGCACACACACCCTTTGGTGTGGGAATTCCTTGGCGGTACCGCTAATCGAGGGTTCAGTAACCCTTTCCCATCCGGGCGCTCTGCCTTCGGCGTGGGTTACACTTGCGTTTCTTAAGTAGTGTTCGTCGGACCATGGGAGCGTGTGGACATGTGTCACGCGATTCGCCACCAATCAAAAGCAGGAAAGAAACGGAGCCTCGCTCTCGAAGGTACCCTCGCCTTCTTTTTATTCATCATAAGCTCATGGGCGCGCACATTTTTGGTCCTTCGGGCCGGATCACACCAGTGATTGGCCAAGCATTTCGAAATCTGCATGCATAAAGTGCAAGATTACATCATCGGACGAGCACTCAGATCGAGATGTGCCAAGCAGTCAACAGTCTTCAGCTACCAGCATTTCCTGGAAGGTATCATCCAACCAGCTAAGGACACATTGACACACCAACAGCACAACGCATTCATCACAGCGTATAAGGTAGGCAGTGAGTGCAATTCACCTCCACATAACTCCTTTTTACCCCTTGCAATTCATCCTAACCCTTTGGGCACGTATCTCATAAAAATGGCAGAGAAAACCAAAGAGTTGATTGCTAAACGCAGTCAAATTAAGGCCAGGGTCACGCGACTCAAGAATTTCATGGAAAAAGGTCAAGGTTCCCGATGGAATACCACAATTGCGTCTCTGCCTGGAGAAGTTTAAGGATTGCTGGTAGGCCTTCGAAGATATTCAATCCGAGATTGAATTATTGGACGTGGAAGGCGACGAAGAACGTGATGAATTTGAGGACGCATAGTTCGATATCGTTGCTAGGGTAGACGGAATAATTCAATCATTTCAGCCTACAGCCGGTGTGTAGCAGGAAAATGGACATGATGTTGCTCCCGTGAAGCTCCCAGTCATTGCTTTACCTATTTTTCACGGGGCTTATGATGAATGGGTAACCTTTTATGACACATTTTAGAGCCTCATTCATGATAACATGTCTTTATCGGGAATTCAGAAATCACATTACTTAAGATCAACGCTGCGGGGAGAAGCGTTGCAAGTCATAGCCTCTTGCAACTTCAGAGCAAAATTACGGTATCGCATGGGAACTGCTAATACAGCGCTTTGAGAGCAAAGGATTCATAATCAGCATGCACATCAAAGCCATGTTTGAATACAAGAAGTCAGAAAATGAGTCGTCCTCAGGAATCAGACACCTCGTGGACCACTTCAATAAGCATTTGCGGGTGCTCCAAGCCATGGGGCAGCCTACTGGCTCCTGGGACGCGCTTCTCGTCCATCTCGTCACAGGCAAGATGGACCTGAGACTTCACAAGGAATGGGAGGTGTCGTTACTGCGGGAAGAGATGCCAAGTACTGAAGGACTTCTTAACTTCCTTCAGCAAAGATCGCAAGTGATGGAGATGGTAGACGCTCATCGCTCTGTTCGTACCGCTAGATCATCCCACGAAATGTTTTTTCTGACAGGATTCACGAAATAAGCGACTTTAGGGTGTAATCACGAAATTAACCGTGTCTTCTTTGAAACGCGATTTTTTTAGCGAAATTTGAGATATTTTGCAAATGCCGAATTTTTGTTTCTTTAGTGATGGCCGGATCGGATCTTTCATTTTTCTCGGTTCCGGATTTCCGGATCCAAAGACACGGAGTAAAATCGTATCCGGATCGTAGATTTACGATCACGAAATTAGATGAAAACGTTCCCGTGCAACTAGAAGCAAAATAAAGAAATATGACTTTTTTCCCCCCATTACCCCGGTATCGCGGGAAAAAAATACGTAGGATGTCACGCGGGTAGCCTACATTCGCCGGGATCAGGCGTACAACGAGAGCTAGTGTACTGTGCGAATTTCGATCCCAATCGCAGTTTTTTCTTTCAGTCACTGCATCGAAAATGTTATCATATTCAATTTCAAATCATTACATCTGAATACTCACCTTATTACAATTTGTTGTTTAAATTAGGTTTACAAATGTACCTACCACTCTTAAATTAATGATGGTCGGGTCGGATCCAAAGATCCACGGGTCTTTCATTTCAATCGCTACTGAAATCATATCCAGGGACAGTAAAAATTCAGATCCGGATCGGATTTTAACATCTCGCGGCCTCGTGATCGATGCGCCCCGCGAATGGAATGCACGTATGGTAGATACCAACAAGGAGAGGTTAAGTAACTCGGGTCACGAAATGAGAAGAAGATTTTTTGCGTGCCACAAACGAGGAAAACAAAATAAAAAATACTCGTCTTGACCTTTTTCTCCATAGGCCTGGATGTGCGAGAAAAAAATTAAGCCGAATGTCATGCGGGTCGCCTACATTCGCCAGATTCCCGTGAACCTATGAGAGCAGTTAAAAAAAGGAGATTATCAGAAATTTCATGCCAAATTATAATTTTAAAAATAATTAAATTTTGGCGAAAGGAAATGATTGGAAAAAATTTATATTACCGAATTAAATCGTGGAATCATTACGTTAACTTTACAGTGTATTTTTGAGTGACGCATTTGTAAATCTAGTTGAAGCGATAGAAGTACAAAAAAGTCAGTATCCACACACAAAGGTTGGAAATGAAGGATGATAATGTTTTTTATTCAATGGTTGAAAGAAAAATTTTAAACAGCGTAAGAATCAAACTTCATTACCTGCAGTCCACTACTCCACTCTGTTATTGTTATTACCATTATCTCATTAATTTGTCTTTAACTTAATTTTGCCTACTGTGTTTTTTATGTTGCGTAGGGTAGCCATAACTTCTGTAGTGGATCTCAAATGTATGTACTATTTACTGTTTGTTCACATTGGTATGAAGTCTTTATTAATAATATTTATAAAAACACCCTTCCTTTAAGACTCTATTTTCCCAACATTAAACACAGCTTTCACCTTTTTAAAACACTTTTATTTACCGTATTTGTCATTTTTAAACACCGCTTTGAATGATTTTTATTTACCATTTTTCGGTGTCCCTATCCATAAGCTATCAGTTTCTCGTGGATAGTTTATGCACACACAAAGAAGTACACAGTTTTGTGAACTGGTCCCCAACCAAACTTTCCATGAGAATGTCTGCCTTCTGGTTTGATGCATTTGATTTCTGATGCTTCTGATTTGTTAATGCAATCAAAGAGTTATTGTCTTCAATGCAAAAGTTATTGTTCCCACTTACAAGTGTGGAATATCAATCCCAACACATCGACAGATTCTATTGAGGAATATCTGAAATCCCCGAGACATTAGATACGTCCACAGATGTAGCTAATGTCTGTGGACGTAGATATAGAATAACTGGTGGTGACCCATGGGAAGAATGCCTCCTTCTGGATCTCCGTCAACAGTAAGCTTTGTGAAATCCTCATAAACCCTTCATTTTGGCCGAAGCATGACCTTGTTGGTAATTATTCTTTTTGGAAAGCACACCCGACCCTTCCTATAGGGCAATGCGTTGCACAATAATTTTGCACATAAACATTCAATGTTTACGTAATTAAATACTGGACCTCAAGGTCCTAGTGTGTGAGAATAAACCTAACATAACATGTGGAAATGAACATTGGCTAACGTCTAGTGAACTAAATGCTTTTAACCTCACTGGGTTCTTCATCACCGATGCCTTTTGAGGCTCGGTGAATAAAAATGGAGCGAATGATGATGCGAATCCAAAATTTGATACAATCTGGATCCCAAATCCGAATCCTGTTTTTTTATCGAATCCAAATCCCAAATCCTAATTCTCCTCAATTTCATTAAATTCCAATCTTCCTTGTTCATCTGTAAATTGTTAAATAATGCTTCCTTTCTCGTGAATTCTCTCATTAAAGCCAATTGAAGCTTTTGAGTCTTTCTTTTCTTAGGGTAAATACTAAATAAATAATGGTCATATAGTCCCCACTCACTGAAATTAAGGACATGTTCGAGGGCAAATATGGGCAATTACAAAAGTAAATCAAAGTTTAATTTTTCGTAAGTAAAATTGAAAATTCAATGAAAACATTAAAAGGTTTTGCTTAGAAAATGCAGCATTTTCACTCTGTCAACATGTAATCGATTTCTTTTTTTATCAACCAAATTTCCAGCAGTACTGAAAGCTTTTTCTGGAAATACTGTTGCTGGAAGAGTGCAGAGGAACTTTTTTGTTAGAATTTTCAAATTGGGGAATTTCAAAGAATTCATACGTGGACAAGAATTATTAGTAGACTTGCACCAATACCAGTGGCCAATACCAATAGTATATTTGCTGATTCCTTACTTATTTTTCTAAAATAATTTGATAAGTGCTTTCCTTCTCATCAAGTCAACTCAGTAATCAAAAGTGTTTTCTATTCTCTTTCAAAAAAAAGAGCACCTAATTATTGAGGGAAATGACATTGTGGCAATTCTTTTATTTTGCTACTCTTACAATTATCTCTGGAATTAGATTTCAGACCCTAAGCCCTCTTGTATTTGTAAATACTGAAAATTCTTTTTAAGAAATAAGAGCTGCTGAATATGCTCAGTATTGTATGTATTGCTCATTGACATATTATTGACACGTCTTCTGAACATGCTAAGTAGTTAAGAGGTTTCTTCTATCAAGACCATAGCATCAGTCTCGGAAGACATTTGCTCAGGAAACTCTAAACCTGCAGGTGCACCCAAAGACAGTGGTCTCTCATTAGCACATTTTTGTAGGGACCCGAAATCCTGAACACGGTAACGAGGAAAGCTTGCTGAACAGGCTGTTAGGCCTTCTCGGGTTATGTTGAAGACGTATGCTCGTGTTGAATAACTCCAAGGGGGGGACCAAAACATCGTACTATCAAGTTAGTTCATTGTTGATATAATTTACAGTAACAAAGTTTCATTTTCAATTCTATTACACATTCCAAACAATACGTATGATACCGTGCATTGTTGCGCACTCAATAATTAATGATGACTACATGACCAAATAGCACATTTTGTGTATACTGTTCACGCAAAAAAGTACCTATATATAGACTCGACTTTGAGGTTTAATATCCCAAAAAAGGAAGAAGCAAAATTCATAGACAGCATATCAGTATGTAGATATTTCAACCTTGCGTTTAACGCAGGTACCAGACTTTTTTTTAATAATTACTTTTGAGGCATGTTTTTGCAGTGAGGATGAAAAATGGCACATTTCTTAGAGTCACAGAGGCCAACGTCACTTTGGAGATTGTCATAACAATATGAAAAGCACAAATGAAAGGAAATTTTGATAGAATATGAATCATACTTTTACCATGATGTCCTTTTAAGTTTCAAATATTTACTTGTATTCGTTTAAGTTTTTCTAGTCAATTTACGAAACCGGATTTTCTCCGTAAGTATGGAACATTATAGAGGCACGCGACACCTTCGTCTTCATTTTAAAATTCCTTATGCGAATCCGTCATAACATTTGGCGTCAATCGATCAACAATCCAAAGACGTCATAACACTTGACTGTGCCATGATATTTTTGAAAAACGAGCTTGGAATGTAGGCGGATACCCCGAACAACGTATATGTTGAGCAGTACAAACTTGAGTTTACAGCAGATCTTTGATTTTTGCCACTATTTCCGCAAACTTTCATCTTATGTGGAATTTCGTCTACTTTTCCAAGGTTGAGCTTTTTGCCTCAGGCTTTCCCAATTCTAAGCACTTGTCTCACTTTTACTGTCACCAAGTTTGCAGCTAAGTAAACAAATACACGAGACACGTTGGTAAATCAGTTGAAGGCAGAATTTCAACATTAAATGGTTTTTGAAGATTTTCACTGAACGAATATTTTCGAGTAAAAGTATCCACAAAAAAAAACAATTACTCGAAAATATCGAAACATCGGGAAAATGGCTGATACCCAATACTCGCTATCGGTATTGGCCCAAGTCTAATTATCAGTTTACAATATGCTGCTTATACATTTCCTACCGTGGTGTTTACGATTTAAATGCGAAAAATGAGCAATTACAGTAAGTTCTCGACTTGCGCGGATCGGAATGACACAGATCTGGAGTTACACAGATGTTCAGTTAGGCCGGTGACATGCTTGCGTTTCTCCGCGTTTCTGTCGCCGCGACAGATTCAACTTCGTGACGACCCGTGACTCATTGCGCAAGAGCTGATGCCAAACTACGAGTGTTCGGAACGGCAACTCTAGTGTAAGACCTTACATTGTTCGATAGGTGATATTTGATCATTGTGATGGTAAAAAAGTCTGATGCGAACAGGCATCAATGTCTTTTTTCGGCGTAGTTCGACCTTACCACATAAGTCAATGCATAGTTAATTATCTTCTCCATAGATGATGGCTGATGGCTCTTTCCTCTTCAAATTTTTCAGTCACATATTTTTGAAGGAATCTGTCATTTTTTGAGAGTGATTTTCTAGATAGAGGAACTGCTTCTCTTAATTTTTTTTGATCGAAATGTTAATGTTTTGTACTGATTGTTTACACATGCCTCCATCTGCAAATGGATCATCCCTATCTGTTTCTTCACTCGAAGGAAAGTCTTCATCTCTGAATTCACTTTCTTCAGATTCGACTTCTTCTCCTGCAAATTAATTCCTAATTACATTTACTCTTCCCTCAGATTTCTACATAACATAATGACTGCAAGGTGGTTTCCATGAGCAAAACAAAGGTGATGATATGTTGTTATTCACCCACCAACATTTGGCATTACACTTATACCGTCAGTGGTGATTGCGAAAATGTCTTTTTATAAAGAAATATCGTATTCTCTCAATTTCTTATTTATAAGTTCAATACACACTTCTGTGTATGACGTATTTCCATTAATTTAGATAAGGCCCAGGTTCCAGACCTTTGATTCTCTTTCAGAGGAGTGAACGTTAATATTAATATAGCTTCTGTTGCGTGGCGAAGTCCATTCATCGAAAGGTAGACAAAATTTTCTGGAATTTAGTCTATCTTGTTTAATACTGGCAATCATTGTCTTTAACACAAGCACCATAAACTCATTTCCGTTTTTCTTATCCATAACAAATTACTTATTCCAATAAAATGTATTAGTTGATAACCTCAGACGTCTAATGTGTTGCATTTCATGTCCAAGAAAACTTACTTGCTGCCTGTTAGCGAAAAGGTGTGCGTCAATCCTGGAATCTCGGGATTCGTGTATACTAAATCCCGGGATTTCAGTATTGTCATTTCATCTGGGATCCCAGGATCTTGCGATTCGGGATCCTGGGATTGCAATCCTTAACTGTAATTAAATAATTTTTTCAACATGCATAATCATGCAGTAAAGGTGAGCTTTTTAAATGCCTTAATATATGTAGTCACAACCACTATTTTACATTAAATTTGTTGTTCCCCCATGCTGCATGTTCATCTCGCTAGTACTACTGATAAACAGCCTTAAAAGATGAACAAGGAGTGGTGAGCATGTGCGTTATGTTAAAATCTTGTGTTGTGAGTCCTGTGGTGCAGAGTGAGAGCCGTAGCACGCACGTGTGAGAGGCCCTCTGCTTTGCTTGTCATTGCTGCGTGTGCCTTCTCTCTGTCTCCGTGCAGGGCTGTGGATATGGCTGCCAGGTGCACCACGTTGTTTACTGCCTCATTGTGGCGTACGGGACGAGGAGGACTCTGGTGCTGCGCTCCAAGGGCTGGCGCTACCACAAGGCAGGCTGGGAGGAGGTGTTTCATCCAGTGAGCGACACGTGCCCACACGACCCTTCGGCTGCCTTTGCGTCTGGCTCCCATGCCCACTGGCCAGGTGCGTGTGTGCGCAAGTCGTTGTTGTTGTCCCCTGAATGCTCTGAACGGTGCCGTTATCATGCTGGGTGGAAAGTATTTCAAGACTCACCATCGACTCCATTGTGTGCTGCAGAATCCTTCACCCAGTTTTGGTAGCACTGCTTCAGTTTGGCAAATTGCCCCAAGGTTTTGGGTCATTAAAAGATAAGTACAACATACTGTTCTTCTTCAATGCTCTGTGGCTTCCTTTTTTTATAGGATTATGAAGGGAGAGGGGATTCTCAACATGATAGCTTTTAAGCTTGAAGAGGGAGCAGTTATCTAATTCAACATGTGTTTCAGTGAAATTTTGTCAAGAGCTTCGTTATTATTGTAGCTACTTATTGTGCTTTTCTTTTGGGAGTATTTACCAAGTTTTCCAGGTAGTGTAGTTTTTTGTGCAGCTTTGCGTTATCACTGGTTTCCACCAATGTTTCCCTTCTGCTGCTGCTGGCAGCCTCTGCGCATTTCCTGTGCTGTACTTACGTGGGTTTGGGGTGAAGGGTGGGGTTACTAAGCATTCTAGATTTCAAAACTAGAACCTTGAGTGTCCACTCCAACGATAGGGTAGGGGAAAGTGTGAAGGCTGGGGTTATTCCTCTCAAGCATTCTAGATTTCAAAACTAGAACTTTGAGTGTTTGATGTGTCCACCCCAGTGGCAGTGGAGGGGAAACAGTGGAAACCGAGAATAATGCTTAGCTGCCCAAAACACTATATCGCTGTAGACATGGACCGCTAAAGTTTGAATCAATTGATAAATTTACAAGCGTACACAACTCAGCATCCCGAGGAATTAGGGCATTTATTGATGTTAATTTTCTAAGAAGTGAACTTCTGCTGTAGGAATTTAAAAAAATGGTACATTTGCTTTTAATATTTAATGCTAATTTTTTTAAATTATGAGGTTAAAAAGTGTTGTGAAGGAGAAGAGAGGGGATGAGTGTAATGTTGCGCCCAGAGCATTGCGGCTGCCCCCTCATTCCCCCATCCTCATTCCCCCATCCTCATTCCCCCATCCTCATTCCCCCATCCTCATTCCCCCATCCTCATTCCCCCATCCTCATTCCCCCATCCTCATTCCCCAATCCTCATTCCCCCATCCTCATTCCCCCATCCTCATTCCCCCATCCTCATTCCCCCATCCTCATTCCCCCATCCTCGTTCCCCTACCCTCATTCCCCCATCCTCATTCCCCCATCCTCATTCCCCCATCCTCATTCCCCCACCCTCATTCCCCCACCCTCATTCGCCCATCCTCATTCCTTCACCCTCATTCCCCCACCCTCATTCCCCCACCCTCCTTCCCCCATCCTCGTTCCCCCACCCTATTCCCCCACCCTCATTCCCCCACCCTCATTCCCCCATCCTCATCCCCCCATCCTCATCCCCCCATCCTCATCCCCCCATCCTCATTCCCCCATCCTCATTCCCCCATCCTCATTCCCCCACCCTCATTCCCCCATCCTCATTCCCCCACCCTCATTCCCCCATCCTCATTCCCCCATCCTCATTCCCCCATCCTCATTCCCCCATTCTCATCCCCCAATCCTCATCCCCCCACCCTCATTCCCCCATTCTCATTCCCCCATCCTCATCCCCCCATCCTCATCCCCCCATCCTCATTCCCCCATCCTCATTCCCCCATCCTCATTCCCCCATCCTCATTCCCCCATCCTCATTCCCCCATTCTCATCCCCCAATCCTCATCCCCCCACCCTCATTCCCCCATCCTCATTCCCCCACCCTCATCCCCCCATCCTCATCCCCCCATCCTCATTCCCCCACCCTCATTCCCCCATCCTCATTCCCCCATCCTCATCCCCCCATCCTCATCCCCCCATCCTCATCCCCCCATCCTCATCCCCCCATCCTCATTCCCCCACCCTCATTCCCCCATCCTCATTCCCCCATCCTCATTCCCCCATCCTCATTCCCCCCATCCTCATTCCCCCATCCTCATTCCCCCATCCTCATTCCCCCATCCTCATTCCCCACCCTCATTCCCCCATCCTCATTCCCCCACCCTCATTCCCCCATCCTCAATCCCCCATCCTCATTCCCCCCCCTATTCCCCCATCCGCATTCCCCCACCCTCATTCCCCATCCTCATTCCCCCATCCTCATTCTCCCACCCTCATTCCCCCATCCTCATCCCCCCATCCTCATCCCCCCATCCTCATTCGCCCATCCTCATTCTCCATCCTCATTCTCCCACCCTCATTCCCCCATCCTCATTCCCCATCCTCATTCCCCCACCCTCATTCCTCCATCCTCATTCCCCCATCCTCATTCCCCCATCCTCATTCCCCCATCCTCATTCCCCCATTCTCATTCCCCCACCCTCATTCCCCCACCCTCATTACCCCACCCTCATTCCCCCACCCTCATTCCCCCACCCTCATTCCCCCACCCTCATTCCCCCACCCTCATCACCCCATCCTCATCCCCCCATCCTCATCCCCCCATCCTCATCCCCCCATCCTCATCCCCCCATCCTCATCCCCCCATCCTCATTCCCCCATCCTCATTCCCCCATCCTCATTCCCCCATCCTCATTCCCCCATCCTCATTCCCCCATCCTCATTCCCCCACCCTCATTCCCCCATCCTCATTCCCCCATCCTCATTCCCCCATCCTCATTCCCCCCATCCTCATTCCCCCATCCTCATTCCCCCATCCTCATTCCCCCATCCTCATTCCCCCATCCTCATTCCCCCATCCTCATTCCCCCATCCTCATTCCCCCATCCTCATTCCCCATCCCCATTCCCCCATCCTCATTCCCCCATCCTCATTCCCCCACCCTCATTCCCCCACCCTCATTCCCCCACCCTCATTCCCCCACCCTCATTCCCCCACCCTCATTCCCCCATCCTCATCCCCCCATCCTCATCCCCCCATCCTCATCCCCCCATCCTCATCCCCCCATCCTCATCCCCCCATCCTCATCCCCCCATCCTCATTCCCCCACCCTCATTCCCCCATCCTCATTCCCCCATCCTCATTCCCCCATCCTAATTCCCCCATCCTCATTCCCCCCATCCTCATTCCCCCATCCTCATTCCCCCCATCCTCATTCCCCCCATCCTCATTCCCCCATCCTCATTCCCCCATCCTCATCCCCCCATCCTCATTCCCCCATCCTCATTCCCCCACCCTCATTCCCCCATCCTCATTCCCCCACCCTCATTCCCCCATCCTCAATCCCCCATCCTCATTCCCCCATCCTCATCCCCCATCCGCATTCCCCCATCCTCATTCCCCATCCTCATTCCCCCATCCTCATTCTCCCACCCTCATTCCCCCATCCTCATCCCCCCATCCTCATCCCCCCATCCTCATCCCCCCATCCTCATTCCCCCATCCTCATTCCCCCATCCTCATTCCCCCACCCTCATTCCCCCACCCTCATTCCCCCACCCTCATTCCCCCACCCTCATTCCCCCACCCTCATTCCCCCATCCTCATCCCCCCACCCTCATTCTCCCACCCTCATTCTCCCACCCTCATTCCTTCATCCTCATCCCCCCATCCTCATCCCCCCATCCTCATCCCCCCATCCTCATTCCCCCACCCTCATTCCCCCATCCTCATTCCCCCATCCTCATTCCCCCATCCTCATTCCCCCCATCCTCATTCCCCCATCCTCATTCCCCCCATCCTCATTCCCCCATCCTCATTCCCCCATCCTCATCCCCCCATCCTCATTCCCCCATCCTCATTCCCCCACCCTCATTCCCCCATCCTCATTCCCCCACCCTCATTCCCCCATCCTCAATCCCCCATCCTCATTCCCCCATCCTCATCCCCCATCCGCATTCCCCCATCCTCATTCCCCATCCTCATTCCCCCATCCTCATTCTCCCACCCTCATTCCCCCATCCTCATCCCCCAATCCTCATCCCCCCATCCTCATCCCCCCATCCTCATTCCCCCATCCTCATTCCCCCATCCTCATTCCCCCACCCTCATTCCCCCACCCTCATTCCCCCACCCTCATTCCCCCACCCTCATTCCCCCACCCTCATTCCCCCATCCTCATCCCCCCACCCTCATTCTCCCACCCTCATTCTCCCACCCTCATTCCTTCATCCTCATTCCCCCATCCTCATTCCTCCATCCTCATTCCCCCATCCTCATTCCCCCATCCTCATTCCTCCATCCTCATTCCCCCATCCTCATTCCCCCATCCTCATTCCCCCATCCCCATTCCCCCATCCTCATTCCCCCATCCTCATTCCCCCATCCTCATTCCCCCATCCTCATTCCCCCATCCTCATTCCCCCATCCTCATTCCCCCATCCTCATTCCCCCATCCTCATTCCCCCATCCTCATTCCCCCACCCTCATTCCCACACCCTCAGTCCCCCATCCTCATCCCCCCACCCTCATTCTCCCACCCTCATCCCCCCATCCTCATTCCCCCATCCTCATTCCCCCATCCTCATTCTCCCACCCTCATCCCCCCATCCTCATCCCCCATCCTCATTCCCCCACCCTCATTCCCCCATCCTCATTCCCCCATCCTCATTCCCCCATCCTCATTCCCCCATCCTCATCCCCCCATCCTCATACCCCCATCCTCATTCCCCCACCCTCATTCCCCACCCTCATCCCCCCACCCTCATCCCCCCATCCTCATTCCCCCACCCTCATTCCCCCATCCTCATTCCCCCACCCTCATTCCCCCATCCTCAATCCCCCATCCTCATTCCCCCATCCTCATTCCCCCATCCTCATTCCCCCATCCTCATTCCCCCATCCTCATTCCCCATCCTCATTCCCCCATCCTCATTCTCCCACCCTCATTCCCCATCCTCATTCTCCCACCCTCATTCCCCATCCTCATTCCCCCATCCTCATTCTCCCACCCTCATTCCCCCATCCTCATCCCCCCATCCTCATCCCACCATCCTCAATTCCCGTCCTCATTCCCCGATCCTCATCCCCCCATCCTCATTCCCCCACCCTCTTTCCCCCATCCTCCTTCCCCCATCCTCATTCCCCCATCCTCATTCCCCCATCCTCATTCCCCCACCCTCATTCCCCCACCCTCATTCCCCCATCCTCATTCCCCCATCCTCATTCTCCCACCCTCATCCCCCCATCCTCATTCCCCCATCCTCATTCCCCCATCCTCATTCCCCCATCCTCATCCCCCCATCCTCATCCCCCCATCCTCATCCCCCCATCCTCATCCCCCCATCCTCATCCCCCCATCCCTATCCCCCCATCCTCATCCCCCCATCCTCATTCCCCCATCCTCAATTCCCATCCTCATTCCCCGATCCTCATCCCCCCATCCTCATTCCCCCACCCTCATTCCCCCACCCTCATTCCCCCATCCTCATTCCCCCACCCTCATTCCCCCATCCTCAATCCCCCATCCTCATTCCCCCATCCTCATTCCCCCATCCTCATTCCCCCATCCTCATTCCCCCATCCTCATTCCCCATCCTCATTCCCCCATCCTCATTCTCCCACCCTCATTCCCCCACCCTCATTCCCCCATCCTCATCCCCCCATCCTCATCCCCCCATCCTCATCCCCCCATCCTCAATTCCCATCCTCATTCCCCGATCCTCATCCCCCCATCCTCATTCCCCCACCCTCATTCCCCCATCCTCATTCCCCCATCCTCATTCCCCCATCCTCATTCCCCCACCCTCATTCCCCCATCCTCATTCCCCCATCCTCATTCCCCCACCCTCATTCCCCCATCCTCATTCCCCCATCCTCATCCCCCATCCTCATTCCCCCATCCTCATTCCCCCACCCTCATCCCCCCATCCTCATTCCCCCATCCTCGTTCCCCCATCCTCATTCCCCCATCCTCATTCCCCCACCCTCATTCCCCCACCCTCATTCGCCTATCCTCATTCCCCCACCCTCATTCCCCCACCCTCATTCCCCCACCCTCATTCCCCCATCCTCATTCCCCCATCCTCATTCCCCCATCCTCATTCCCCCACCCTCATTCCCCCACCCTCATTCGCCCATCCTCATTCCTTCACCCTCATTCCCCCACCCTCATTCCCCCACCCTCGTTCCCCCATCCTCGTTCCCCCACCCTATTCCCCCACCCTCATTCCCCCACCCTCATTCCCCCACCCTCATTCGCCTATCCTCATTCCCCCATCCTCATTCCCCCATCCTCATTCCCCCATCCTCATCCCCCCATCCTCATCCCCCCATCCTCATCCCCCCATCCTCATTCCCCCATCCTCAATTCCCATCCTCATTCCCCCATCCTCATCCCCCCATCCTCATTCCCCCACCCTCATTCCCCCACCCTCATTCCCCCATCCTCATTCCCCCACCCTCATTCCCCCATCCACAATCCCCCATCCTCATTCCCCCATCCTCATTCCCCCATCCTCATTCCCCCATCCTCATTCCCCCATCCTCATTCCCCCATCCTCATTCCCCATCCTCATTCCCCCATCCTCATTCTCCCACCCTCATTCCCCCACCCTCATTCCCCCATCCTCATTCCCCCATCCTCATTCCCCCATCCTCATCCCCCCATCCTCATCCCCCCATCCTCATCCCCCCATCCTCATCCCCCCATCCTCAATTCCCATCCTCATTCCCCGATCCTCATCCCCCCATCCTCATTCCCCCACCCTCATTCCCCCATCCTCATTCCCCCATCCTCATTCCCCCACCCTCATTCCCCCATCCTCATTCCCCCATCCTCATTCCCCCATCCTCATTCCCCCATCCTCATTCCCCCACCCTCATCCCCCCATCCTCATTCCCCCATCCTCGTTCCCCCATCCTCATTCCCCCATCCTCATTCCCCCACCCTCATTCCCCCACCCTCATTCGCCTATCCTCATTCCCCCACCCTCATTCCCCCACCCTCATTCCCCCACCCTCATTCCCCCATCCTCATTCCCCCATCCTCATTCCCCCATCCTCATTCCCCCACCCTCATTCCCCCACCCTCATTCGCCCATCCTCATTCCTTCACCCTCATTCCCCCACCCTCATTCCCCCACCCTCGTTCCCCCATCCTCGTTCCCCCACCCTATTCCCCCACCCTCATTCCCCCACCCTCATTCCCCCATCCTCATCCCCCCACCCTCATTTCCCCATCCTCATTCCCACTATCCTCATCCCCCCTATCCTCATCCCCCCTATCCTCATCCCCCCATCCTCATCCCCCATCCTCATCCCCACACCCTCATTCCCCCACCCTCATTCCCCCACCCTCATTCCCCCATCCTCATTCCCCCATCCTCATTCCCCCATCCTCATTCCCCCACCCTCATTCCCCCACCCTCATTCGCCCATCCTCATTCCTTCACCCTCATTCCCCCACCCTCATTCCCCCACCCTCGTTCCCCCATCCTTGTTCCCCCACCCTATTCCCCCACCCTCATTCCCCCACCCTCATTCCCCCACCCTCATTCCCCCACCCTCATTCCCCCATCCTCATCCCCCCACCCTCATTCCCCCATCCTCATTCCCACTATCCTCATCCCCCCTATCCTCATCCCCCCTATCCTCATCCCCCCATCCTCATCCCCCATCCTCATCCCCACACCCTCATTCCCCCACCCTCATTCCCCCACCCTCATTCCCCCACCCTCATTCCCCCACCCTCATTCCCCCACCCTCATTCCCCCACCCTCATTCCCCCATCCTCATTCCCCTTCCCTTCATTCCCCCATTCTCATTCCCCCATCCTCATTCCCCCTTCCTCATTCCCCCATCCTCATTCCCCTTCCCCTCATTCCCCCATCCTCATTCCCCTTCCCCTCATTACCCCATCCTCATTCCCCCATCCTCATTCCCTTTTCATTCACTCTTTCTAAACTGCCAGTTATCAGACACCCTGGGAAATGTCAAAGTGAGTCCCTTTGGGAAGGGTGAAATGTTTGAGATCTTACAAGGGGAGTGTCCAAGTTTCGGGTCTAGGATTTTGACGAAATTTGCCAGGCAGGTAGTCCTTGATTATATATTTATGAATCACCCCCCATATAGGGTTATATATCCAGTAACTTGGTCAAAAAACATGTTTGAAATATTTTATTGCCAATATAAACCTTATAATTAGTCATTGTTCATCAATGTAGTTTGGGTCAGGGGTAAAGTACTCGCTTCACACTGTTGACGTACATGGTTCGTAACTCTCCTTCTCCAATTTTTTTTCCTCTCAGTTTCGTTGTACTACTGTCACTGGTGTTACATATTTTTATTCTGTTTACCCGGGATGCATTTTATCTATTTTATGTTATTTACCTAAATCACGTAATTAGTATGTGGTGGTCTCGGAAATATGTTCTCACGCCCTGTGTTTTTTTGTGAATGAAATCAACGGAAGAGCATGAAGTGTGATCGTGATTTTTAATTTCGGTATCTTTGGCCACACAGTCCCAACGCATGTGCAACATTTGTTCTGATTTGCCTGGTACCGTGATTTTCCAAAGCTGTGCTTTTTTGGAAAAACTAATCGCAAGAGAAAAAAGAACTTAAGCTCTGCAATCATATAATTGTAAGTATGTGTCTACCGAAATGTTCGGTTGATCGGGCGAAATATTCGGGTGGGAGAAAGTTTCGAACCAGGGACGTCGCTTGGAAACTGATGAAATACCAGCGTTAACAATAATTTTCAAGAATTGATGTATTGCACATTTTCAGGAGCAATCACCTGAGCATTTTGGTAGATACTTACAATTATATGATTAGTTGCTTACATGCATATGATTAGTTTCTTACATGTATATGATTGAGATGTACTTTGAGATTTCTTACATGTGTATCTTCTTTGAGATTAAGATCTCTTACATGTATATGACCGATCTTAGTATTGATGTTCCCATATTCTCTTCGACTTCGCTTTCCTCTGCAATCACTTTCGAGCTGAGATTGTTTTCATTGTATAACTCTTCGAGATATTCTTTCCATCTCTTCACTTTGTCTTCATTTTCAATCAAAAGTCTCCATTCTTGTCTCTTATGCAGGGTGGCGATCGTCAGGGAAAACCGGGAAAACCTGGAATTGTCAGGGAATTTTGGAAATCTGGAAAAGTCAGGGAATAGTCAGGGAATTCTCGTAACAGTCAGGGAGATACTGAGGTAGGAAATGCTAGTTATTTATCTACCATTACGTTTACCGCGCTGTCTTTCCCGCCCTTTATTTCATCAAAACATTTCATCGACTAAAACTAATGTCCGTCGCCGAAGTGCATAGAATAAGTCCCGTCAATTCGTTGAACTTTCAGTTGTGATTCTTAGTTATTTAGTTGTGAATCAGTCGTACAATGTAGCCCTTGTGTATATCCTTAGTGCGATATTTGCCTAGTTTTGTTAAAATTCATTATCTCCGTGTATTCTGATCATCACAAGGAATCCAAGGCTATGTTTTTCGGAAGATTTTACCTCGCGTTTTTTTAACTTCCGAGACTCAGGTCGAGAGGTAGTTGGAGCACACTAGCTTGCAGTAAATACGTGCTTAGTGTTCTAAAAATACGAGACGATGATTATTAAAACGGTAATACAAGTACGATCACACGTGTAAACAAAATCTTGCGTGAGATCATCTTCGATTTCCACACCCCCCTTCGTGAGACCATAAGAAGAGTTCTCCTCCCCTCCCCATCTTTCACGCTTGACGTAATTATTGAATGGCCCCCTTAGCTCCCTCTCGAAGCAATTTAGTCAGGTCACAAACCACCTCAAATATGACATTCCTAAATATGACGCTGCCGTTGCTAATTTCTTCCTGTTTTCGCTCGCAGTGGCGCGATTTCGTTTTGTTTTTTTTTATACAAATAGTTTTACATTTTTGGTTCACTCTTACAATCAAGGGGTCATGACCACGTTAATCAAATTTTGATCCAGTCCAAGAAATTGGCTTTGGTTTGTATTTTTCGCGTAGCTTCGTGATACCTGTGCCGGAGTCCGCCAGTAAATTGGCCATTAACTTTCCCTTCGATGCCTTTTCAGTATTATTCAATTTCCCAGAACTACTACGACACGCCACCTCTTCCTTGAAGAATTAGACATTGTGCATTTGTAATTTTACCGAAGGAAACATACACGGACACGGAAAACGATAGGTACACGGCTACACGGATAAATGTATTAAAAGTGTGTACAATTAGTGTGAGGGCTTAACTTGTGAAGGCTTAACAAATTTTTTCATTAGGGTGGAGGTTCCATATATTTTTTCATTCTTATAGCTTTTAATGTATTGATTTCAGCTTTTAACATTTTCTGAATTTTGACGAAAATTTAATTCAGCAGAAATAAAATATTCCGATAATAGGAGACCTTTTGACGATCGGTCAGGGAAATTGGTAAAGCCATCAGGAAAAAATCAGGGAATTTGAAAATTGGTTATCAGTAGCCACCCTGTTATGGCATTGCATCTCTGTTCCTTGAAGTGGTTCCTCACTATCCTATAGGCAGCTTCACTTTTTTCCACTTTATCAGCAGGTAAACCTGCACCATAATGGTATCTGTAGGCTTGGTCTCAATCTTCTCCATAATAATCCTTCCATTGCTCTGCAGGAAGCTCTTCACACAAATTACGGTGCTCTTTCTGACTATTATCCCTACTCCAGCATTGCCATTTAAAGATGCCATGTGTATAATTCTGTAGCTTCCAGGCCAAAAGTCTCCTTCATGTCATTTCATTTTGTTGGTTGTTAGTACGTCAAGGTCCATTCTCCGCACTTCCAACATATGGTTCTCCCGCAGGTCTGAAGCACTCTCACGTTCCATGTTCCTACCCTGAAATGTGTATCACACTTGACTGATGAACTCTCTCAGGTGGTCCCCGCCCGGAGATCCAAATGGGGGACTGTTTTACCTCTGGAATATTTTACTTTTAGTGGATTCCATCACATCTTTATAAAAAGAAATGTTTGGAGTTGCTGCGACGTCTTGGGGTAGTAATAAAGTGATTTCCCCTTGCCTTTCCATATTGTTGCACTATAGACATCAAAGTTGTTAAAGCTGTAAAGTTGCCTGTAGTGAAATGAGTGTTGCTGTTCTCTGAGTACTGTGGTCTCCACCCTCACTCATGTGAAGAAGAGCTGCTGCCCTCTCCTCCGGGTGATGGAATGCATAATTGTTGGCGGCCTCCCGTTGCCAAGTCACGTGGTTTCTGTGTCATTTGACTACTTCACCCAAGGATAGACCAGTACCATTTTGGAATGTGATCACTTTTGTCCACAACTGCTTATTCGATGAGTAAACTCCCTTATTTCACAGCTGACTTCTATAGCTAGTGGTCAAATCACCATCGACAACCCGGTGGATGCACTCAGTGGCTGTAAGTTCAACCCTGAATGAAATATGTAGGTGATAAATTAGTTCTTAATGGCCATGGTGCCCTTTTTTTATGCCAATCAATGCATCCATTACAATAGTTCATACTCCTGGAATTACTTTTCCCCTCGCTTATTCTGCAACTGTTGTGCATGTCACGTATTCAGTGTGTGAAAAGTGATTCTGCCGCCTGAGCGTGCACTCCATTGTTGCCTGCAGGGAAGCCCAACACGCAGGTTGTGGAGCTGCCCATTGTGGATTCGCTGTCCCCACGGCCCCCCTACTTGCCATTGGCCGTGCCGCGAGACCTAGCCCCTCGCCTTGCTCGTCTCCATGGGGACCCCATCGTGTGGTGGGTCGGCCAGTTCCTCAAGTTCCTCCTCCGCCCACAGCCCAACATCCAGAAGATGCTGGACTCCACGGCTCGGAAGCTTGGCTTCCAGAGGCCAATTGTTGGGTGAGTAATCGCCATGGGATGATGATGGCACAGTGTACATGGTGAGTGGCCACTTATTGAAGGCAACATTTGCCTGAGTGTGCACTGCATCTGTTGATTTGATAGAGAAAGTGAAATGAACACCTCCAAGTGTAAGAGTAATGTCATTTATATCACAAATCTATTTATGTACATGTATCCTGAAACTGGGTGCCTTTGGTAATGAAAGGTAACTAACTTAGTTCTTTCACATGCTGACATCATCCAGCAATGAGTTCTTGGTATGCATTATGGTAACTTTCCAGGATTTCTTTATTTTCTTATATTCAACTGGATTCTAGCTTATAAAGCATTGTATCCCAATGTATCTGGTTCCATACCAATCCATCCTATTTTTTTCAATGAATCAAAATGGTAATCTCAACTTCAACACAATAAACATGGGGAAACGTGGCAAGAAATAAAAGTGAGAAAATGGAGTAGCAGTAAACTCTTGAACACTTGAAGGTGACTTTAGTTACGTGGACCACCAGCTCATGTGGAGGGATTGTTCATCTTCAAGTGTAGATACAGAGGTTGGTGGGAAGTGGAAGCACACTAGGGGAGGGGGGTGGACAGTCTGAGGGAACGGATCTAAAAATCTCAATTTGCTCGTTACCCTTTCAATGCGGCACCACCTATGCTGGTGCCAGAATATGATTTTATGCATCATTCTATTAATTCAGCCTAATTTCGGCATAAAATAGGCATAAATTGTGTGTACTACCATATTTGCTTGTGTAAGCCACGCACCTTTTTTCCCAAAACGCCGGTGAAAAAAAGGGTGGTGCACGGCTTACACAAATCCTCCAGATTTTCGTGTAAGCCGCACACCAGTTTTCCTCAAATTCCTGTTGTTTTTTTCTCCTAAGTTTTGCATTTTGTGAACATATTGACGTTAATTGGTAAGTATGGTCTAGTAGTAAATCGTATATTGTAACGTATTCTGAAATTTTGAAGTAATTAGTAATAAAAATCGACGTTTGACAAAGTCTGAGCGTACAACGGTACGTGGAAAAACGCTTGATCAGAAACACCACTTGACAAAGCAATAGATGTATCGCGTATAGATCGTACGTATGACAACACATTGTAGCACTGATATGTATTTAAATCTACATTGTATCCTATAAGCTGCCGCAAGGGGGTCTTTGTCTTTTCAAACTCGTAAGCGGAGTTTGTTTCGGTATCACGCATCTGTGGCAACATTTTTACGCAATAGATAGGTAGTTCCTTTTGCTTACACATTAAAGCTACATAACAAAGACACGACAGAATTTGTTACACAGTGGCAAGAGTCGTATGCTCAGAGATTATACCTTCTTACTATCTGTGCTTTCTGCTCCGTGCGTAAGAGTAGTAAACGAGTTCGATTCGATCATTTACCATTTTAAAATAATTTGCTAATATCACCCTAAAAATGATTTCTGATGTCAAATTGCGATCGTTTCCTGTGAGTACCAAACTGCATGTTCGCACGAGGACTGGCCACTTTTTTTTTGTTCTTTTGATTTCCCTCCCTCTGTTCCCTTTTTTGCCGTGGCAAGTGTCCGCGACCGTGTTTTGTTTCGTGAGTAAGATTTTGGCCGTTGAGGGCGCTCGAGAGGGAGGGAGAGATTTGTGTGGGCTAGGCCCAGAAGACGAAGAGATCTGTGCGAGCGAGTGAACGGACGAGTGACCTGCCTGAACGGCCTGCATGTATGAATGTGTGAGTGACCAAGCCGATCCTCGGAAGACGTCGGACAAGGTATGCGAACGCAAGCCCGGCAATTTCCTTCTCTTTCACCCCCGTTATTAAGTGACAGTTTTTTCGTTAGTTTTTCGTATGTTCCGTTAAAGGCCAGCCTCCTTGCTTTATTTTACCCCTGTGGGGCCTTACTTGTCTGGGGGCATCACGGCAACGGGCGCGAACAATCTGGTGACCCCGACGTGATTAACTGTCAATATGCCTGAGACGGAAGAGGGGAAGCGGTCTGCAGTCATGACGAGGGACGCGTTTGATACCCATTTAAAATTACTTCGCTCAAAACGAGCTCGCGTCTTAAATACGATAATGGCTGCACATTCACTCGCAAGCGAATTAGAGGCTTTGGGAAGTGGTATCATTAATTCTCCTAAATTGAGAATATTTCGTTCAAGGGTAGGAGAATTAAAGGAGGTATACCGTGACTTTCAATCGGCACAGAGTGCAATTTGTGACTTTTGTCACGATTGTAATAAATCTGATACAAGTTCTGTTGACATAGAACTCTCCGAAAAGGTAGAGGAGTATTATTATTTCGTACTCTCTGTGGCTGATTCTGTTAACGATTTAAACGCCTCTTCTAGTGCGTCAGTTAGCCCTGGAAATTCCACGGTCTCAATGCAGCGATCTCGTCTTCCGGTCCTTGAAATTCCTCGATTTTCGGGGTCTTTGGTCGAGTGGGAAACTTTCCGTGACCTTTTTATTTCAGTTATTCATAGCCGGGACGACATCGAACCCATTGAAAAGTTTGGGTATTTAAAATCCGCTCTATCCGGTAGTGCATTGGCTTTAATAAAGTCTGTACCCTTCGCAGGGGTCTATTATTCTCTAGCTTGGAAGGAGCTTTGTGATTTTTATAATAATCCTCGTGTTTTGGGGTTTAACTATTTGGATAAATTACTTGAATTTACGCCACTTTCTTCTGACCCCATTTCTAATATGCAGCATTTTACCTGCACATTTTCAGAAATTTATGCTGCATTGAAGGCGTTAAACATTCCCGATCTTGGTGATTTTGTTTTATTTCGTCTAGCGGCGCGTGCTATCAGTTCAGATATTTTGACTCGTTTCGAAGAGACATTAGCTGGCGAGGAATTTCCCACATTCATTCAGCTTTTAACATTTGTTAAGAAACAAATGAAAGTTTTGCAAACCTCTCAGGGTGTTGTATCGAAGCAAGCGCTCACGTCTTCCTCCAAGCCGAAATCTCTTCCTCGCGCGAAAGTTAGTATGACAGTGTCTGCGAGTACTAACGAGATTTCTGAGTCAAATATTTCTAAAGCAGAACAATGTCCACTCTGTGGTTTGAAGCATTTCCTTCATAAATGTGCTCAATATAAAGAGTTGAGCGTTGGACAACGTTCGGAATTTGTTCGGTCAAAAGGATTATGCTTTAGATGTTTAAGAACCGGACATTGGGCCCCAAGGTGTCACCGAAAAGGTCTCAAATGCTTGAAATGCAAGGGATATCATCACGTAACTTTGCATTCTTCGCCCTTAGTAAAGGATGAACTTAATGGATCCTCCTCTTTGTCTCAATTGCCCAATTCAAAGGAGGATTCTGTTGCATCGTCAACTAGTAGCGATCCCATCACACCCGCTAATCCTTTCACGGTGACTTCATGCACCGATTATAGTTCAACGGGCACGGTTTTGCTAGGTACGGCAGTGGCATCTGTTTTAAACGCTAGAGGTAGTCCTCAAACTGTGCGGTTGATGATTGATTGTGGGTCGATGGTGTCTGCAATTTCTACGGCTGCAGTGCAACGTTTAAAACTACCGGTAACGCAGTATGACGGAGTTTTAATGGGTCTATCTCACACTCCCCTGACTCGGCCTAGTGGTATGGTTAAATGTACTATGACACCGCGTAACTCTTCTCGTTTGCTTCTTAAGTCGAATGCTGTAGTTTTGCCTCAAATTACAAGGCATCTTCCTCATGTCCCTATTCCACCTTCCTTTAGGAAGAGAGTTCGTCATCTTCAGTTAGCCGATCCGGATTTTGATAAACCCGCCGAAGTTGACTTTTTGGTGGGTATGGATTTATTTCCCCGGATTCTGTTGGGAGGGCAGAAAATACTCTCTTCTAATAAGCTGATTGCTTTGAATTCCGTTTTTGGCTGGATACTAGTAGGACATATTCCGGAATTGCATTCTTTAACGACGGAAGTAGTGTCTTCGTGTACAGTTATTAATCATCCTTTGGAGACAGAATTAAGTCGGTTTTGGCAAATCGAAGAGTCAGTCCCTCGAATCCATAAAAATCCTGACGATGTCTATTGCGAACGTCTATTTACGGAGACTTATTCGAGAGACGCGACTGGGAGATACATTGTAACGCTTCCTTTTAAACAATTTCCTCCCTCACTGGGCGAGTCCCGATCTATTGCCATATCTCGATGGCTGAACGTGGAGCGCAAGTTATCTCGCAATGAGGATCTAAAAAATAATTATATTCAGTTTATGGAGGAATACGAACGGTTAGGTCATATGACCGAATCTAGTGACTTGGATTCCGTTTATTTGCCTCACCATGCCGTAGTTAAACATACTCCAGCCGGACAGAAATATCGCGTAGTTTTTGATGCTTCTGCAAATACTACATCGGGAAAGTGTCTTAATGACGTGCTATATACTGGGCCCAAATTGCAAAAGGAAATATTTGACATTATTTTGGCATTCCGGCTGAATGCTATTGCCGTAATTACAGATATTTCGAAGATGTATCGTCGTATACTTTTGGCCGAAGCTCATCGCCCGTTTCAACATATAATATTTCGGACTGATTCCGCGAAAGCGTTAAAGGAATATAAACTTAATACGCTTACATATGGGGTTGTATCATCTCCTTTTTTGGCAATTCGCGTTCTTCACCAATTGGCAAAGGATGACGGTTCTGATTACCCCCTTGCGGCTGATGCCTTATTAAATGATACTTACGTGGATGACGTAGTAACAGGCGCGAATACCATTGCAGAGGCAATGGACTTGCAGCAGCAGTTAATTGATTTACTTGCTCTTGGGGGGTTTCCCTTGGGAAAATGGGCTAGTAATTCTACCGCACTACTCGCGAAAATCCCTATGGATCAATGGGAAAATCAAATGTTTTTTAATCCCGATGATTCAGCTTCGACTAAGGTTTTGGGCGTAATTTGGAACCCAGATGTTGATGCGTTTTCATATTTTGTAACTTTTGATCAATCCATTCGGTCCAAACGGTCTTTATTATCCAACATTGCTAGGATATTTGATCCGATTGGGGCATTGGCTCCTGCCATCTTTTGGGCAAAATGTCTTATGCAGACATTATGGAAACTAAGAATAGGATGGGATGAACCGTTGCCCGATTCCATCACTAATCCCTGGAAGGATTTTGTTTCCCAAAGTTCGGACCTATGTAAGGTTCAAATTTCACGGTATGTAGATATATACCCAGGAGCGAAATATCAATTGCACGGGTTTTCAGATGCCTCAGAGTGTGGATATGCGGCATTTGTTTACTTACGTTCTGTCTCTCCAAGCGGCAGAATAAATGTGCATTTTCTGTCGGCTAAGACTAAAGTTGCCCCCATGAAAACTATCTCTGTTCCAAAACTGGAATTATGTGGAGCTCTTCTTTTAGCCAAGCTTATGTGCCGCATAAATGACACGCTCACTAATCGAAATGTTCGTGTGTTAATGAGAGCATGGACCGATTCAACTATCGTTTTGTCGTGGTTGAACATACCTCCTCATTCACTTAAAACTTTTGTTGCTAATAGAATTGTAGAAATTTTAGAAGTATTACCCGTTTCCTCATGGAAGCATATTTCTACTGATATAAATCCGGCCGATCCCGCCTCGAGAGGCTTAATGCCGTCGGAATTAATTAAGTGTCAGTTTTTGAACGGGCCGACTTTTCTCAAACTCTCAGAATGTGATTGGCCGACGGGACGATATTGTCCACAAGATAGCAACTCTATACCGGAGATAAAATCGCCGATAACTACTATGGGAATGACTCAAACTAATGAGAGACCATCCAAATGGATTGAGAAATTTTCGTCATTTATTCGTCTTATTCGTGTTACTGCCTTCATGTTAAGATTTTATTCTGCTTGCAAAGGAACGCGTCACGCTATTGGCACTCCTATATCTTCAAAGGAATGGACAGCTGCGCTGTCATGCGTTGTAAAAATAGTTCAAAGGGTTCATTTTCTTGATTTAATTGAATCAATAAATAAAAACCGCCGACTCTCTAATCCTATGAGTCGCCTTCGCCCCTTTGTGGATCCGAGCGGCCTTATCCGAGTCGGTGGTCGTTTGCATTATGCAACTCTCCCTCAATGCGCTCGCCAACCGATCCTATTGCCCAAGGATGAGCATTTTTCTAGATTAATTGTGCGACATTATCACTTGGCATCCCTTCATGGAGGGCCTAGAGCTGTCGAAGCACTAGTCTCTAGGCAATTTTGGATTATATCCGCAAGAGTGGTAATTCGTTCGGAGATTGCTAAATGTGTGATCTGCTCACGGTACCGGGGTAAAACCACGCAACCCGTTATGGCTGATTTGCCTGCATCAAGAGTCATTCCTCAGGAAGCTTTTGCTCAAGTGGGGGTCGACTACGGCGGAGCATTGATGTTTAAGACGAGCATTCGTCGTAATGCGGCTATTGCCAAAGCGTACATTTGTTTATTTATTTGTTTGGTAACAAAAGCCGTTCATCTGGAATTGGTAACGTCTCTGTCTACTCCCGCCTTTATTGCGGCTTTTCAACGATTCATTTCAAGGCGCGGAATACCCAACGTTATTTATTCCGATTGTGGCACGAATTTTGTCGGTGCGGATAAATTCTTGACCGATTTATATCGACTAATTCGCTCTGGACCTCATAAGGAAGCTCTCAGCTCCCTTTATCCCGAGAATGCCATAGAATGGCGATTTAATCCGCCCGCGGCACCGCATTTCGGCGGAATTTGGGAAGCCGGGATAAAGTCTGTTAAATACCACCTTCGGAGAGTGGCTCAGGGGCATGCTCTCACTTTTGAGGAGTTCGCGACTTTGTTATGTCAAATCGAGGCCATTTTAAATTCGCGCCCGCTAGTAGCTTTATCGACGGACCCATCTGAGACGGATTGCTTGACACCGGGGCATTTTCTGGTCGGTAGGCCCGTGTTAACCTTGCCTATACCAGTGAATGACGAAATGATACCACTTCCCCAGCGATATCAATTAATAAGGCAAATTTCCCGCCAATTTTGGCGAAGATGGTCCTGGGAGTATTTACATACTCTACAGCAGAGAAGCAAGTGGACCAAGGATGGATCCACAATTTCAATCGGGGAACTTGTTTTGATTAAGAACCGCAACTCTTCACCGTCTCAGTGGACCTTGGGTCGTGTCACTCGCCTGTTTCCGGGCTCCCTTGGGGAGGCAAAAGTGGCCGAATTAAAGACGGGGTCGGGTACTCTAGTGCGGCCCGTGGTGCGATTGGTACCTTTACCTATCTCACCCCAGTGAACCCACAGGATTTTTTTTTTTTGATTTCATTATTATTTATTATTTCCTTTAATTTTGTATTCCTTTTCCTGTCTTCCCCATTTTTGCTTCGTTTGTTTTGTATATTATTTTTGCTTCTTTCTTTCCCTTGTTTTTTGTGAATCTAAGTGATTCACGGCGGGCGGGATGTTCGCACGAGGACTGGCCACTTTTTTTTTGTTCTTTTGATTTCCCTCCCTCTGTTCCCTTTTTTGCCGTGGCAAGTGTCCGCGACCGTGTTTTGTTTCGTGAGTAAGATTTTGGCCGTTGAGGGCGCTCGAGAGGGAGGGAGAGATTTGTGTGGGCTAGGCCCAGAAGACGAAGAGATCTGTGCGAGCGAGTGAACGGACGAGTGACCTGCCTGAACGGCCTGCATGTATGAATGTGTGAGTGACCAAGCCGATCCTCGGAAGACGTCGGACAAGGTATGCGAACGCAAGCCCGGCAATTTCCTTCTCTTTCACCCCCGTTATTAAGTGACAGTTTTTTCATTAGTTTTTCGTATGTTCCGTTAAAGGCCAGCCTCCTTGCTTTATTTTACCCCTGTGGGGCCTTACTTGTCTGGGGGCATCACGGCAACGGGCGCGCTAAAAATATCACCCTAAAAATGATTTCTGATGTCAAATTGCGATCGTTTCCTGTGAGTACCAAACTGCATATTATAAGCGATGCCGAAAAAATAGGAAATTGAGCTTCAGGAAGGAAATACGGTGTGTCTGAATCTAGCAGTGACGAAAACTAAACATGAGAAGTCACGATATGAATATTCATTAGTGATTTATGATCCTATTTCTGCAAAAGTGTTTTTCTTTAGTTTTATAAGAATTACAATTGGTATTACACTGACATTAGTTTTTCGGTGTGCTCCCAAGACTTTCCGGTGTTGTTAAATCGTCCCAGTCCACAGCTACTGTGTAGAGAGCAGACGAGGCCACCGCTATCAGCTACGGATGGAATTCTGCTTTTAGTTGTTAATGTGCCGACGAGTTTCCGTAATAATAGAGTAATCATGGGTTAAAATTGTATGTATTTCTGCAATCATTTCAGCTGGATGTTATATTGAACAGATGCCATTTTTATAGCTGCATGATGTGATCGTATGTAACTGTGATTACTGTGAGATGCTACGAGAAAAAGATGCACAGTAAAAGAGGCCGTGCGTCGATGCACGACGCGATGACGATCATGATGATAATAACACGTAATTCAATCAATTAATGAGAAAGACATGCACGTAATTTACGCACAACATTTCTGTTAAAGAACGTGCATTCATGTTATGACAAAATGATGCTGACTCAAGGACAAAAATGTAATTTTTTGATAGAAATAATTTTTTTCCTCTCGAGCTTGCCCGAAAATAGGGTCATACAGGATACACGAGGGCACGGCTTACACCAGTAAATACGGTAGTATTTTTTCAACTTTTTTTAGCAAAAATTTTGTCAATCGTTCCTTTTGTGCATTATGCTACCCACTCAAGTAAAGCAGTGATTCTTTCCTTTTTTAGACGACATTTTCAAACTACAGCATTTTAACTTATTGTTCTGCTAGAGAAAAATGATTGGCTTCATATACTTATACAAGAAGTCTAAATTACAGATGAGTCAATGCCAAAATTGATCAATTCTTGATACCGTTTCCAAATCGTGAAAAATTGATCCTCAATTCTCAATGCTGATACCATTAACCTATACATCTGTACTTATTTTACCTAGATTTCCTATACATTATTGTAAAAATGTTACAAAATCTAAAAATTCAATTTTACCAAACAAAAATTTGAATATATTATTTACTTTGGGAAAAAACTTCTGAATATGAACTATGAGGACATTATGAAAATAAAAACTGTTGGATAGCACAGAGTTTTCTATTTTTTTCATAAGCATGTTCAAAACTAAACATGTTTAGTATCAGATAAAAATGTCATTACAGATTGAAAATAATATGACTGTATAATGTGACTTTAAACATTAAGAATTATGGATAAAAGGTCATGTCACGAAACCTTGAGCTTAATTTAGGTTTTTGTTCTCAAAGCCAACATCCGCAGGATGAATTAATTCTCTTATTCCCCTTATTTGAGATCTACCAACTGAATAGCTTCAAGAACTTAATTCAGTTGCAGCAGCCAAGTTCATATCATTATAAATTTGTAGAAAAATATTTACGTTTCTTTTTGGAATTCATGGCTGTGAGTTTCATTCACTTTGACTAAAGTGAGTCTCCTAGCCTTAGGAATAATGCCTATGTTATGCAGCAAATCAATACAATTGAGGTCTAATTTTTAAATCCTTTCTATTTGATGCAGATACACTGCACACAGAGAATTTCACGTTTGTTTTTTCCTAGATTGAGCAGATGACTGCTATTTGTCATAGAAATTAGTTTGATTTCAACCATGACATAACTGTTTGACAAGTTTAGTACAGCATAGTGTTTAATTGCATTGAAAGTACACTCGCATTATTGTCAGCAGACTTTAAGTACAAATTCTGAGGTTTCGGGTGTTATCGAGTGGAAACGTAACATAATAGTAACTTGAAAAATGGCCAACTTCCACAGTGAGAAATGTTTATAACGACCAGGTTTTGCTTTTCACAGCATCTTCAGCACCAGAAGATGCTGTTAAAAGCGAAACCTGGTCGTTATAAACATTTCTCACTGTGGAAGTTGGCCATTTTTCAAGTTACTATTATGTTTAAGTAGACGTACATTTGTCGCAGTTCAAGCCTCTTATGTGCATGATGTGCCTCCATGGACATTGCTCCATGCTGTGCGAGGTGTTGCCAGAGCATGGGACAGTGTCACCGCAAAAACTTTTCCAACTGTCGGGAGATTGGTTTTGCTGGTTTTGGTGACACTTCAGTTCCGGAGGAGTTAGTGGAAGATAATCTCCAATTTACAAACCCTCTGATTTACAATGCTCAAATTTTTGGGTCCCTTCAACTTCGTAAAATAGATGTTCTACTGTACTTCCTATTATCTGTGTGCATAATATTTTACTGGATTTCAAGTTTTATGGATGCAATAACTATATGTTATTACTTCTAAATTAAAGTTCACTTTCCTTGTCACGTACTCATCAAACAAAACATTTTAAAAACCTGTGCAACTATTAATTAGAGTGTAATTAAAAAAAAACATTCATTCCTTCATCACTTTCAGAAGTTCATTTTTATTAATATTTGCATTCTTTAATTAAATGATCGTAGTGATGCCATATTGTATCACCTTCTATCCAGAGAGGTATAAATGTAATCGTCACTTTGTCATGGGAGTCTGTAACTACGTACCCGCTGCTCTGCTCTCCGTGTGATTGGTGGAGAGGAGTATTTGTGTAACGTGGCACGTTTTTGACCCACCGCAGAGTGCACATCCGCCGGACGGACAAGGTGGGCACGGAGGCAGCGTTCCACCCGCTGGAGGAGTATATGCTGGCCGTGGAGGAGTGGTTCAGTCAGCAGGAGGTGGAGCGCAGTGCGCTGCCCGTGGCAGGGGATGCGCTGGACGCAGGCGGGTGGGGGGACGCCAAGGAACTGAAGAGGAGGGTGTACCTGGCCACTGACGACCCGTCCGTGATCATTGATGCCAAGGCCAAGTAAGCACGCCTTGTTGTGAGTGTTGTGTTCACGATGCAGTCTCTGATTCTCGAGGATGGCTCCCCTGGGAAGAGACTAGGGGAAGCTTCCTGGCTGCCAATGGTAATGGTGTAAATGTTTGGAGTTTATGGAAGAGTAAATGAAGGATTTTTCATTGAGGCATCGGAAAAATGGATTTGTCCATTTGAATGTCTTCGAAGACAATGGAACTCCAAGGGCTGTGATTTTTAGGTCTTTATCACTTGGGAAAGATGTTATGCAAATGAATATGATATTATGTAAGATTCTAAAATTCCTTTGAATGTGAAAAAGTGAGTCTTCCGGGTTTGAGCTCTTATCAAGGGGAATGATTTTTTTGCTATGGAACTTCTAGTTTTTTTTGCTGATATCCTTGGATAACTCCACTAAGATTTTTCACTGCTTGTTCACTTTGAATTTGACTTTCATCTGCCAGGAAGAGACTAACATAGCTGTGTTGTCTCATAATTATTGATCATTCAACATGTCCTCAAGGTCTTCGTTTATATTATTTCACAATCACAGAAGTCTAGTTACGGTAAAAATGTCCCAAAATTTGTCCATTTCACTCTATCGAATTTCACTATAAAGGATAGTCATTAAAATCCTGTATATATGTACACACACACACTTGACTCCATGATGCTCTCTGCATAGCTCCCGAATTTTCAGATTTTTCTTGTGGTAACTTCTGTGCATTGCTTGGATTTCTGAATCCACGTGAGCGTGGGCACTTTCTGCATCATTTCACAAATGTCTGCGACCCTCATTTTGTTCAAACAACTTAATTTGTGCTAACCGTCAACTCGGATTGTCATTCCGCTGGAAAGTGGCTGGACTTGAAGTTGGCGGAAGGCGGTTCAGGAGACGGAGTGACTCCGAATCTGTCTGCCACGTATCACTGCTGCTGCACCCGTAGCAACCATAATGGCTTCATCAACACCTGCTTCACAGAAGATGAGCAGTGGGTCACCGATTGGAAGCATTGGACGACTCAACTCCCTGGACCGTCCCGGAGAGACATCAACGCCCACAGAACTCTGCTGCGATGGGAACAAGGCACATTGGTCTCAACGCTCATCATGTACTCCAGTGCTCCCAGTTCATACCCAGGGTAAAAGTACACGTGGTGCATTGATTAGTGAGTGTGAGACGAGTGACATCGGGTCTCGGCACCCCGTTGTGCATTGTAGCTGCTCTGACAACCCCCCCCCCCCTCTCCCCAGCTGGTGACCTTGAAAGCATCGGCTGATGCTCGCAGTGAAGAGGTGCGTCGTCATCGACCTCACCCCACTGCCACGCCCCTCCTCAGCCACTGCTGCCGCGATAATGAGGGGTGCCTCCCCTCCAACGCCTCATCCCTCCCTCTCCTTCTCCTTGAGAGCACCGTGGCAGAGAGACAGAATGACGGCGTAACCAACTCTACCCATGCCAGCTATCCTCCGCTTCATGCTCCAGCTCCTTGCACGCAAACCTACGCTCGTGCCACACAGCAGAGCTGAGAACATCGAGAGCCAATCGGACGACCAACCATCAGCAGAAAGGAAGAACGTCTTTGCCTTGCAGACTAAAAAGATCACACCGGTCTCCACCGGCCCAAACAAAGAAAGGGAATAATTCTCCCAGCCCTACCTGACATTCACGTGTATGTCGTTAAATTAGGAGTATTGCTTGGAGGTGGCAAAAGCATCTCCCACGCCACCCGATTATCACATCAGCAGCATTTATATAAAATCTGAGGACCTGGTTGACAGGTTCTTGTCAGAGCATGGCGGGGTTTCAATGAACAACAAAACGGCTCGAGGACAGGAGAATGGTCTCAAAATCTGGAAAAATCATTTTGAACTATGTCCCCCTGGAAGTTGCCGTTGACGACTTAGTCGAAATACTAAGTTTGGGTTGTTTCCCCTGTTTATCACCTTTCCCTCGGCATTATAACTGAAGGATTTGAGCGTATTAACTCATGCAAGAGGATGGTGAAACACGACAACATCACCTTACCAGATTCATTTTTGGTAGAAATTGCAGACAACCCGTATATTCATTGAAGGTGATGATCAAAAATGTAACTTTTGCAAAAGACATGGCCATAACTGGAGGGATTGCACTCACTCCCTCCCTCCCTGCGAGAGGGCAAATCGCTTCCCGAGCCCACTCGGGAACACTGAGTTCAAAAGGTTCCCTTCCCCTCCCACCTCCCTCTCTACTGGATGTGGGGCCCCTGTCCACTCTGCTTGGGCGCAGAAACGCAACCTCTGCACAACCCATCCTGGCAACAAAGGCAGATGAAACAACACCCTCTGCCCCTTGACCCCTCTTCCTCATGTTTGTTCATCGCAGACTTGTTTTTGATCCAGATTCGGTCCTTGCCTGGGTATCGGATCTTTGTCTTGGTTTTGGATACTTAGTTTCAGATGGACTGGATTCTGAATTTCATTCCTTTTCTAATCCTACATTTTCAATATATATGGAAAAACAGCAACAATAGTATTTCCAAAACAACGAGTAAATTTATTGTAGAAAAAATCTACTTCCTATCATCTTTGTGTATAATATTTTCCTGGATCAAAATTTACGGATGCAATAGCAATATCTTATTACTTCTAATATAAAGTTCACTTTCCTTATCGCATACGCCGACAGCCTGTATTTGTGGGAAACCAGGGAACATTTTATTTATTAAGATTGCCGGAAATGCATGAATTCTTATTGCAATTAAATCCTTCTTCAGTTTAGAAAAGACTTGGTTTTTTACCTTTATGTTACATATGTTTATGATCTATGCGACGGTAATTATCTTTGGGTTTTTTGACAGGTATCCAAACTATGAAATTCTTGGAGACCCAAGCATTGCCCGCACTGCTGCAGTCTCAACCCGCTATTCTGACAGTTCTCTCTTTGGTATTATCATCGACATACACTTTCTGTCCATGTCAGATTACCTGGTGTGCACCTTTTCATCTCAGGTGAGACTCATTGCTACCCTCTTGTCTCATGAATACTTTGCCTCAATTTTTGGGGAAAAAAACATTGATATCCTTTCTTAGATTTAGAGCATTTTGTTGGTTGAGTTTTGACATTCATCATGATTATTATTATTATTTTTATTAAACATATGGATGATTTTTTGGGAGTTTAGGCCCTTTTTTTAAAAATGAAAAACATTTAACTTTTGGCCAATGTTTTGGAAAATGTATTTTTTCCTTCTCCAGGGCTTCTCTCAGGTGAATTTGTTTACCAAACACGTAAAGTCATTCCTTTAGATAAGAAAAAAGGGACCATTCATGATATCAACACCTACAGGCATATTTCATTCTCAAATGTCTTTGGCGTTTCACAAATGAAAAAGTGATTTAAGAATGTTTCTTTTAATTAAATTATACTGCCAAGTAAATTAGTTCCTCAGTGACCATCCTTTATACTTTCTCCCTTTTTAATAGTATTTTTTTATGTTTTCAATGTGAGTGCAAATCTCGTTATATTGATGTACCTGGCTCATAATGATGATCTTGTGCACATCCTCTATGGCTTGTAACTTGAACTCTGTGCAAATAAAAAGTATTGTATTATATGGTTATGGAATGAGATCAAGTCATTGGAAGCCAGTCAGGCATCAGGGTATCCCAAGGGTCTGTACTTGGTCCCTTTCTTTTTCCATTGATGATCCCTGCCCTACTTGTAAATTTATCTACTGACTGTGTCTTGCTTATGACTCAACTTTCTCACATCATGTTGGTCTCAAATGAAGAAGAACTCAACCACTCGAAGAAATGAGTGGTTTTTAGCCAATAGAGTTTTTCTTAGAGATGAGTCGATACCAAAATTTATTGATTCTCGATACTGATTCCAATTCCTGAAAAATCGATTCTCAATATCGATAACATTGACCTATACATCTATTCCTATTTTTGCTTAGTTTTCCAATACATTATTTAAAAAATATTCCATGAAATCTAAAAATACAGTTTTGCAACACAAAAATTTGAATATATATTTAGTTTGGGAAAAACCTTCTGATATTGCACTATGAGGACATTCTGAAAATAAAAACTGTTTTATATTTTTTCTTACGAAAGCATGTTTAATAACAACATGCATTTAGTATTAGATAAAAAATGTCATAACAGATTCAAAATAATATGCTTAACATGTCATTCGTTTAAATTTAATATGATTAAAAATTAGTTGTAAGAGTAATAAAAACACTAACTTGAATTATAATTCGAGCTTCCAACATTAAGAAATAAGAATAAAAGGTCATGACACAAACCTTTGAGGCTACTTTAGGTTTTTGTTCAAAAGCCAACATTTTTAGTCCCTCTCTGGATCAAGGCAATTTTGTTTCTGATCAAAAATGTTTCCTGCTGAATATGTTTCTCATTTTTGATGTTTCATATATCGGTGTGTCGACTAGTGATGGACGGATCCAGGTTTTTTTTCGGATCCGGAACCTTGTCTTGGTTTTGAATCTTTGTCTTGGTTTCAGATCCTTAGTTTCTGACAGTGGATTCTGAATTTCATTTATTTTCTAATCCTACGTTTGTGATCTATACAGAAAAACGGCAACAATATTATTTCCAAAAAACAAGTAAATTTATAGTAGAAAAAATCAACTTCCCATAATCTGTGTGGATAACATTTTCCTCAATAAAGAATTATGGATGCAATAGCTATATGTTATTACTTCTAACATGAAGTTCACTTCCCTTATCACATGCTCTCATTAAACAATACGTTTTTGGAACCTGTACAACAATTCTTTAGAGAGTAGTTAAGAGAAACATCCATTTCGAGTTCATTTTTATTAATATTTGGAATTATTTTCTTATTTATAAGATCCGAGTTGCAGTTGTAAATCAAATCGTTGAATGCTTTCGAATTCTTTTTTAGAAACAAAAACTTTTTAATCCGGCAGGAGATTCTATTTATGGAATATCTGGGGATTCAATTTTTAAGGCCATAAATATTTATTATTTTACAAGAAAATATTATAAAATATTTCTAGCTGGTAAAATAGTAATTTTGCAATGTCTTAATAATAATAACTTAATAAAATGATATTTGTGAGTTTTATACACTTGGATCATGAAATGAGATGAGCCTTTTTTCATGCTACTAGAAGTAAAATAAAGAAATATGAGTACATATTGGCTTTTTTCTCCATTATTCACAATAGAAAAGGTTGAATGACATGTGGGGAGCCTGCATTCTCTGAACTCAGGTAATCTGACGACGTGGGGTAGTGGACTGCAGGTAATGAAGTTCTTGTGGCTATTTAAAATTTTTCTTTCAGCCATTGAATCAAAATTTTTATAATCCTTAATTTCCAACCCTTGTAGGCATGTGGATACAGAATTTTTATCGCTTAAACTAGATTTACAAATGCATCACTCAAAAATACATAGTTAAGGTAACATAATATTTCCACGATTTTAATTCTGTAGTAAAATCTTTTTCCAATCACTTTCACTAATGCCAAATTTGATTAATTTTATGTTTAATATGTTGACTTGTAAAATGACATGCAATTCCTGAAAATGTACTTTTTTGAATGGCTGTTTGTATAACCCTAGGGATACAGCACGGACTGTGTTGCTAGGCAGTTTTAAGGAACGAACTCGCGACTGGAGTACACTAGCTCTCATTTTTAAAAACTACGCTATCATAGGTTCATGCAAGTCTGGCGAATGTAGGCTACCCGTGTGACATCGTGCTTAATCTTTTTCCCGCACATCCTGGCCTGTGGAGAAAAAAGCCAAGACGTATTTCTTCATTTCACTCTTGTTGCACGGAAAAAATTTTCAACTCACTTTGTGACCCGAGTGACAAATCCTCTCCTTGTCAGTACCTATCTGCCGTCAGAATTCCCTTCGTGGGGCACATCGATCACTAGGCCATGAAATTAAAAAATCTCTGATCTGGGTATGAATTTATACCTTGGATCTGATTTCAGTAGCAATTGAAAGATCCATGGGTGTATGGATCCGACCCGACCATCCTAATTTTTTAGTGATACATTCGTAAATCTAATTTGAACAATAAAAGTATAAAAAAGTGAGCTCATATTTAGATGTAAGAGTTTTAAATAGAATGATAAACTTTTTGATGCAATGACTGAAAGAAAATATGAAGCTGAGATGGGGATTGAACTTCCTTGGAAGGGCTCTCGATGTGTGGCTGATCCCAGTGAATGTAGGCTACTCGCGTGGCATGCTACGTATTTTTTTCTCGCGATACTGGGTTAGTGGGAAAAAAATAGATTTTTATTTTGCTTCTAGTTTCACGGAAAATTTTTCATCTAATTTCAGGACCATATCAACACATCTCCTTGTCATTATCTAATGCACCTATATTCCATTCACGGGGCGCTTCAATCACTAAGCCGCGACAATTTAAAATATCCGATCTGACCATCCCTAGTATCGACTTCAGGCGATCGATTCCCGATACCGATACCAATACTCAAGAATCGGTGATATCGAGAATCGACACATCCCTACTTTTTATGAATTAAATGTAACTCAAATCTTAATTCTGTTCTTCTCAGCATATTGTGTCCGAAGCTGTTATACTTGGTGGATTCCCCCGTGACCACAAAGTAACTTGGAGTTCCCACTTTTTTCCACCATATGAAAATTGCTGGAGCCTTGTTCCTAATCAGGAAACGCAAATGGTGTGTCGCTAAATGCCAATGGTCTTCTTGGTGCATGCCATGCATTCTCTCACTCGCGTCATTCTTATGTTGTCAGACTCTGGGGGCATCGGCCTCAGATGTAACTCTTTGAGTTCTGAATTCATGAAAGGGTGGCTCCAGTTGTTTCCTGCTCTGGCTTCAATCATGAGCACACTGAACCATCTTTTGTTTCACTGAATACGATGAATGTAGAGTGATTTGTTTATCCAATGCCGCAGTTCTTGCAGTATTTTTCTAATATTAGTTGATCTCAAAATGTGTTTTATCTGTTCCCCCCCCGCACCAGGTGTGCAGGATAGCTTACGAAATAATGCAGCAGCTGAGGCCCGATGCATCGGACAGGTTTCGCTCCCTGGACGACATCTATTACTACGGGGGGCAGGGCACTCACTTGCGGGAGGTCATCTTGCCACACAAGCCGCAGGAGGGCAAGGGCCAGGAGGCCGAGCTGTCCCTGGAGCCTGGGGACCTGGTGGGTGTGGCGGGCAACCACTGGGACGGCTTCTCCAAGGGCAAGAGCATGCGGTCGGGCCGAGTCGGTCTCTATCCCTCTTTCAAGGCAAGTTGGGACAGGGCAACCCTGTCCAGCAACGCAATTATCCCAAGATATTGTTCTCCACTGTTTAATTTGGCATTCGGATATTCCGGCCTTCGGACATTTTCATTTAAGCCACATTGGAAGCTCACCTTAATCCATCCAGTGCAATAATCACATGATAATAATTGTAATAAAGGGTCTTTATTGGGTGGAACAAACACTGGCCCTTCTTCCTTCATCCAACCTGCTGTTATACAAGCATGTACACAGTCTTTGAGGGCACATGACTGACAAATAATACAGTTATGCGTGGTGACAATAAGAGACAAAATCACTTGAGCAGGTGTGTATCAGGATTGTGATTTAGCCAGTAATACCTTAGTGGAATCACCAGCTGAAGAAGAAGTCCACTTGGACCATGATGAGCTGGATTATTTCATTTTGGAAATTCTGCTTCATATCAGGAGGCCCTGAGTACCCCTGAATATTCGAAACTGTGTTCGCTTTTGTATGTACTCCTTTTGTGTAACTGGCTCCATCTCTCTTGCATTGCTGTGTTACCAACTCCTGGGTCCTCCCCTCCTTGCTTGAAGTGGGCCCAGGGTTTGGAAGTGGAAACAACGATTGACTGGAGTGGGGGAGGGGTGCGCAAGCAGTGATTGCTGCGGGGGTGTGCTCCTACAATATGGAAAGGGGGACATTGCACTGCACATCGACATTCTTGGCGCGCTCTGCACAGGTGGAAGTGACCCCAGGCATTCCAGTGGGTGAAATATTCTGGGCCTCCACAAGTTAATTCTTTCTCGAAGCAGATCCCACTTTAAAGGATAAAATTTTTTAAACATACATAATAAAAAGAACAGCAAGGAAGGCAATGAGTCGCATAAAGTTAAGATAAACAAGAACTCGCAGATGAGCTGAGACTGGGTGGCATGGTGGTGATGAATAATTATTTGCAAAACTTATTCAAATTATTTGCATCACTAAAATGCTAACAACATAAGTATTTTTGATATCTCCAAGTGGTTTCTTGGGACATCAGCATTTCCCCACAAAAACAGTAGGAGTTAAACCTGGGGTCAAATATGTTCTCTAGCGCAATGCCTTCGGATCGATTCTTGAACATAATGGATCATTCACGATTCGAATCAAGAGTGATTGTTAATCAGGTGTTTGAGGCAGATTTGGCTTCTGCACTTGAGAACAATTTTCTTCAAATTCTAGACGCTTGCCCATTGAAATACTTGTTCCGTTATCCGCAGTATACACAGAACAAATCGGACAGTTTTGAATCAAGAAAAAGGGTTTGTAAATCTAAATACTGTCTAAATGAATTTCCATATTGTTGACAACATCCTGTTTTATGAAAACATCAAAGTGGACGTAGATGCTATGGAAGGCTTTTGCTGGAAATATGCCGCACCTGATCTACCATGTCGAGGTGGCTTGTTCATTATGTTTCAATATACTGGATGTAGCCACGATTGCTCAGTACTCTGGAGCGAAATAAATAATTCTAAACTGAGTATTGTAAAGATTAGCTGATTACCAAAAAATTAGGCTGAGGTTGCCCGTGTCAGGTTATAGTGGGTCTTTATTTATCTCACGCTCTCGTAAAACGGCCCAAAGCATGTGTTGTCATCCATCTCTTACCCAGGCAGACCCAGTCTTGAAGACTAAAGCCATCATTCTTCCTCACTTGACTAAAGACTGGTACCATCACCAGCTTCTTGACTAGAAACAGGGTTGCTGCAGACCTGGGGAACGGGGAGGTGTGGCAAAAGTCAGGGAATTTGAAAGTGGCCATGAAAAACCTATCGGTATCTGGTTGTTACCGATACTGGATATCGGTACCTGTATTGGTATCGACCCCGTTTCAATGTTCACCTATTTGGCTCCGATTCCCTTAATCTAGCGACTCTGCTCAAGACTAGATGTCCAGTCGGACGGCAATGTAGCGGAGATTCAAAGTATAATATGGGCTATTCCACGTCAATGAGACCAGGTGATTGCCCTTAGAGTTATCGTCCATATTTGGCAAAACGTCATCATTTGATAGTTAAATGTAAACCCCAAAGCCATTTTGCAATATCTTCATGCATTCATGCGAAACTGCAACGTTGCAAAATTCAAATTTTAAATAAGTGGCTACGCATCTTACAGAATATCCCGAAGGCTATTGAAGCTACATGTGATTTGCAAAAGGACTTATTTTAAAGGTCTTGAATTGGACAACTATAATATGGATTTATTATAAAATATAAAAAATTTGTATAAAATTTACAGCCATTTTAAATTTTCAAATCGTTTTCTGACATTAGACTAAATCTTTGAGTTAGTTATTTGGTTTTTCAGGGGAGGCGACCATCGACTGTAGTCATTTGCGCCATATAGGATAGGTGGGTAATTGGTCAATGGTGGGAGTTTTCAGGGAACGGAGGAAGGGTGGAGAGAAACCTGGCATTAGCCTACTCTTAACGAAAGGTGCCAAGGGGACCACAACTTAACGTCCCATCCGACGGACGGAGTACTGTACTTGAAATGCCCTCCACTAGGCACTCAAGTGGGGACTGGTTTTCCACTGAAAAATCCACCACTGCCGGGAATCGAACCCGGGCCCTCGGGATGGGAGGCCAGTACTCTATTGGCCACCACCACACCAACCCCATCCCCCTAAATCTTCCATTTTGCTCATTTTTTTAATAAGTATTAGATACAACCGTCCACTGCAAATTAAGAAAGATTGGCAGAGGTAATGTGTCATTTAAGAAAGAAAAATATATTCGAGTGTAGGCGTAATGCTGGCCGATCGCTGCACACGCTGACCAAACGCTATCATCTCTGGTGTCTTCACATCTCAGCACACACTCTCTTTCATTCTCCAATTCCAAGCGTATACTGTTCTCCGAAACCTCTCCCGGATTCCCCTTTTCAACCTTTGCTCATCTGTCAACCACCGTCACCCAGACACGTTTTCCTCTCTGGGGAAGGTAAAGTGCCACCGATCACAACTCAGCGGGTACTCATTTTGTTTCTCTTTGCATACGATAGTCTACTATCAACTGTCATTCCTTACTTTTCCTCCCTTTCTTGTTATTTAAATTGGTCGCCTCTTGTTATCTTGAATGTTTGTAATCCTTTCCCAAAACTTCTTCACCCATATGAATGACATAGGAATCAGTCAAAAAATAAATTATGCAATGCAAGGCAATTGAATTAGTGTCATATTTAATATTTAGGTGCGTTGAAAATATTATTTATATTTCTTTTTTATTAAAATGAAAATTTGTCACATCTTAAAATGCAGTTCACATTCTCAAGTGTTAAAGTTATTATGTTACCTTTATTTTACAGTCTACTTGAACATTGTAAGAATGTAAGCATAAAAAATGTTGGCAGAATGTTTTGCACCCTATTCGTGCTCAGTATCCATTTCCACCCGAGAATTTTTTTTTGTAAATTTTAACAAACTTTTGCGTTTTTCTGGTTCATAGACACTTATTTTAGTCATCAGGAAGAAAAAAAAAATTTCAGACCAACAGTTATCGCGGAAAAGTACCCGCATAATCGTGCGGGTTAGGGTGTAATTGCGTAATCAGAAAAAATCCTCACCCGCACATTCGTGCGGGTTCGAGCGCAATTACGACAGAAAAATATTCTAAACATATTTGTTTTAACATGATTTTTACCAATATGAATCACAAATCAATGCTGTTATTAACAAAAAATATTATTTTTCCTTGGAGAAACCAATACAACTAAAAATAAACTTATAAACACGTGATAAAAGGCAGTTATATTTTTTATTTCTTTCTCAATATCCACCAAATAGAAATTAATTTAAGGAGGATTTGTGTGGAAATCTTTGAAACAATTTTTGTGTTTTAAAAGACATAAATAAACATTACACTTCTCACATCTTGTTCTTGTCCTGCTATTACATTGATTGTATCTGCACATTCTCAGCGATAGGATGTCATCAATCTTTGGGAAATGGTTATAACCATCTAAACGCTTGTCTTCACAGGGAATGATACTGGGTGGATTGTAATATTTACATTTTTTCACTTTAGGAATTTCATCCGCCATAATTTCTTCATCAGTTCCATCCACCCTAGCTCTATCGGGAGTAGCAATGAGAGCTTCCGCGAGTTCAGTCCTGAACTTCAGGAAGTCCTTTGTTTTCCTTCGGGGACTTCTATTTTCTCTAAATGCTTCCTTGTACGGGAAGCAGCTATTTACGGTTCCTAAATCCATAAAGTGTAGAATCACTCTGAGGGTCCACTTTTTTGTTTTAAACCAAATTCTGTAGTTCTCCATCATTTGGTCACATAGATCCACTGCCCCCATTGATTTGTTATGTCTTCGGACAATAGCTGGGCAAGATACATCTACATATTTTTTTTCTTTTTTAGACCACCGCTGAACATGCTGCTGTGGTTCGACTCCACTACAGGTTGACGCTAATAGCACCTTGTTATTGTCCTTCCATTGAACGACATTAATATTATCATCACAGCGCACATATTGCAGTGACTCACCCCGATTCATTTTTTTTTCTTCGAGCTTGATCTGGCCCGTGACTCGATTTGCCATTATGGAACCTGTCCCTTCTATCCCTATATTGTTTAATTTTTCCAATAGTGGGAGAGTGTTAAACAGGCGATCAAAATAGACAAAATTCCCCGCGGGGATAGTTTGAATCAGGTGAAAAACCACTAGGCCATGGCCTAGCTCCGAAAAGGGGAGAGGTGTACTCTTTCCCTGAAACACTTCAAAGTCCATCACTATACCCGAAGAAGATGAGAAGTCATTCTCTGAAAATCAAACGTTGACTGAACCAATGAGTCCCAGGGACCCATGCAAAGGCGATTATTTTGTTTCATTGTTAAGGCTGGCTCAAGCGCAAAAATCCCCAAGAGTTAAATAGTAACACAACGTGGAGTACGAGAACACACAACATGGTGTAAGGGATCCGGCTACAAAGACAAAAGTTACACAAAAATATGTAACTGTCCGGGTCCCAGACACCCATCGGTGTAAGTTACGAATTATTCGTCAAAATCGTGTCATCAATTCCGCGAACTTCTGACATGAGCAAGGTCGTGGGGGGTATCGTTCACCAAGACGATCAAATTGAGTTCAATGTAACTGGGAATGGGAGAGAAAGAGATACTAAGTAATCAGTGCAGTAAATGAGCTCGGCTTCTACAAACGTACACGTGCAGCAACAGGAAACAAAATAAACATTCAAGACAAGGTTACTTTTCGAAGGGAGGGAATGGGGAGTTGGGGAAAATATGAAACGCTGTCAAGGCCATAGGGGCGAGGAGGTAAAGAATCATCGAAAATGATATCGTAGTTGTGTACGACCCCATACAAATAAAACATTAAATAAAGTCGGCGTGGCTGTGTGCCATGCAACGTTTCTCTCAGGAATTTTCCCTAACACGTTCATTTTTGAAGAAAATAAAATCGTGATCATAAGTCATAATTAAGCCCGAACCCGCACAATCGTGCGGGTACATTTTTTATCGGAAATAAATATTTAGTAATACAACATACTAGACACTCGAATGAACAGCTATAGCAATTGAAATTTAAATAATTGTAAAATTAAGCACTAAAAAAATTAAACAATTATAAACATTAAAAAAATTGCAACTAAACTTAGAGCAACAAAGGAGCACGAAAAGGATCTCAGAAAAAAGTCATCAGTATGACCTACTGTAAACGTATTGAACTAAAACCTTCCCCATGTATTAGAGGTCAACCCGCACGATTGCTGCGAGCCGGTGGGAGCCAGAGAAACAGCTTGTGGACGGAGTAAAAAAATTTTTTTCCTTACCCACACGGTCATGCGGGTCAGGGTGGAAAGGGATATATGTTGTCGCTTATCCGTTCCTTCATAGTGTGGAAGTTGCAAATGAATGCCACAATAATTAGTGCAGCAAAAATCAAAGGGAAATCAAAACCAATCAACTTTGTCTCATAGTATCAAGAGATCAAGGCTTGATGTAGTGAAAGGTATCCATTAAGTGCTGAAAATTTTGTCTCAGTTTTTCCTGATGCCATGCAGCTGGGCAGGCAGACGGATTGCCGAGGTTGGAGACCTCCTTGCATCACGAATAATTTGAAATCTGAATATATTCATGTGTACTATAATGTTTCCCAAGGGGCCTCCCGCCAGCCTCTATTGTTTCCTCCTCTTCACTTGCTCATCGGGAACAGACCTTCATTCCATTCACACTCCATTTGCTCCATTTGTAAAATTCCTCCAGAGTCTGAATTTGTTCGTTATACGCAATTGAACTGCAGACTGGCACGTATCGTCACATAATCTCTTCAGCGTCCCTCACTCAATTCTGTCACTTTGACCCCTTTCCATGAGATGCGGTACGGAAAGGCATCATGCGGTATGGAAAGGCATCATGCAGTACCAAAAGGCATCATGCGGTACGGAAAGGCATCATGCGGTACGGAAAGGGATGCATTCATCATCAACTGGAATCTTCTTGGCGATGCAACAATTGCAACATATTGTATCGGTTTATGTATTGAGTCATAGTCGAAAAAGTAAATTTATATATATTTTTATCATTCGTTGAATGTATTATTTTGAGATTCATTATCCAGAAGGAAAGCCTAAGTTCTTTTCATGGCATCAAATTATTTATTTTTTGAATTTCATCCATTGCTTACATGCTCTCTTCAAATCTTCTTGTGGTATTTTCAAAAGTCTCTCTGAACATTGCCAACGAACAATGAAAAGGTCATCTCTACATCTGTAAGAAATAACAAATGAAGAAGCATATCCCATTAGCTGTGATCCTAAGGGGCTGAGGAATACAAAAGGGGGGGATGGGGTTGGTGTGGTGGCCAATAGAGTACTGGCCTCCCATCCCGAGGGCCCGGGTTCGATTCCCGGCAGTGGTGGATTTTTCAGTGGAAAACCAGTCCCCACTTGAGTGCCTAGTGGAGGGCATTTCAAGTTCAGTACTCCATCCGTCGGATGGGACGTTAAGCCGTGGTCCCCTTGGCGCCTTTCGTTAAGAGTAGGCTAATGCCGACGCCAGGTTTCTCTCCGCCCTTCCTCCGTTCCCTAAAAACTCCTACCTCTTACCCAATCACCCACCTGTCCTAAATGGTGCAAATGACCTCAGCTGTTGGTCGCCTCCCCTAAATAACCAATCAACCAATACAAAAGGGGGAGGGGGGAAGGAGTAATATACGGAGGAAGGAGGCTTGTACGAGTGATGGAGAGCTCCCTTGCGTTGTGCATACTCCTTCCTTCTCCACCTCCCCTGTTTTGTATTCCTTTGCCCCTTAACCCCTCAAGCGCGGAGGACATTTAATTAAATCCCCTCATCCCAGCGGCCGGAGGAGATTTAAATGATTTCAGCGTTTTGGCATTGTATTATTCAATAAATTAATAACTTTCAATATATGATACCAATATTTTTGAAATTTTTGTGAACTTTTGCAAAACTGTTTTAATATACACTAAATTTTGAAATGAATTGGATCAACATTTATCGTTTTTTTCCTCGTTCTCTCTATACAATGTATACGTTTTAAGTTTTTAAAGTGTTATATTTTTTTCGTTAATTTTTAATCGATCCTTAATATACATACTTCGCATTTTATTGATAGAGATTAAGTTTCGTAGAAAATTGTATGGACTTCATAATCGTATGGTTACTTTCGATATGATTACCCGTAGCGATAACATAAAAATTCATAACATCATATATTTATTCAGCTCTGAAAGATTATTTCCTATTCATTTCATGCAGAAATCCACGTTTTGTGGTTTAAAATGTTAGTATGGAATTATATTTATATGACGTTACCTTAGTAATTCTGCTTCATGTGATAAGGTTCGAAGCAATCCAAGCACAAACCTACTGCACACGGTTCACACCAGTAAACGCTGTCTCTTCTTTTCCCGTGCTTTGTACACACTGCACACCTCTTTTGGGGCTTTGCTTTCTTCCCAGCTGCGGGAATCCTCCTCAGGAAATGTCTCTCTGTAAGCCGTGGAACTAAATTATTTAAAGAGTGACGGTGCACATTGTCTTCCAACAGTAGCATATTACAAAAATATTTCCTCTACCAGCTGTATACGAAAGGATAGGTGGTCAATTTTATTATTCTCATTTTCCCTGTGAATAACATAAGAATTTAGAACTGCTATATTCAACAATCTCCTAAACAACTTCATATACCACTTGTTATGTCGTTTTCTTTCAATCAAGTACGTATGCAACAGCTGGTCCTTGAGATCCACCCCGCCCATGAATTTGTTGTAGTCTAACCCACAAATTGGTTTTTGGGTCTCTTTATTGCCTTTGGATACTGTTCTCATTTCGTCACTGTGGAATGTGGAGATCATCGTGACAATTTTTTTGCCCCTCCATTTGAAAACAGCAACGGGCCCAGAATGTTGTCCACACATTTTGCCCCTTTGCAATTTCTTCTCTTTCGTGATTTTTGGAACATCCTTTCTGTTCAACCTCAACGTTTCAACACAATCAGTCATGTATTTACTTTTCAGTAGTGTTGCAAGGAGAGGAGAATTATAAAAATTGTCCATCCAAACGCATCGTCCTTGATTTAACAGTGGTTCAATCAGATGTAAAACTATTGACGTTGTCTTGTTTGAGTTAGCTGGAGTGATTTTTGAGTGAAATACAGTATCTTTTGGGGCATTGGGTTGATGTTGTGGGTAGAGTAATGGACTCCCACCCCGAGGGCCCGGGTTCGATTCCCGGCAGTGGCGGATTTTTCAGTGGAAAACCGGTCCCCACTTGAGTTCCTAGTGGAGGGCATTTCAAGTTCAGTACTCCGTCCGTCGGATGGGACGTTAAGCCGTGGTCCCCTTGGTGCCTTTCGTTAAGAGTAGGCTAATGCCGACGCCGGGTTTCTCTCCACCCTTCCTCCGTTCCCAGAAAACTCCTACCATTGCCCAATTACCCACCTATCCTAAATGGCGCAAATGACCTCAGCTGTTGGTCGCCTCCCCTAAACAACCAACCAACTACAGTATCTTTTCCTGTGTACACCAGAAAGGACCAGAGGTAGTCGGTATTTGCATCACAAAGCTCATAGGTCTTGATTCCAAACTTGGATGCCTTCAGAGGAATGTACTGCTTGAAGGACAGCCTACCCTTCCATAGTGTCAACGAATCGTCAATTGAAATGTTGCCATTTGGTAAAAAATGTGTCTGAAATTTTTCATTTAGATGTTCAATCACGGAAAAATCTTTTTTAGCTTGGGAGGAATCAGTTGATCTTCTTCGTCATTCTTGTTGAAATGAAGGGATTTACAAATTATCTCAAATCAGTCTCTTGAAATTACATCCCCAAAACCTGGAGTTGATATAACTCTCTTTGTGGAAAAGTTAGCTCAAAGTGTTGGCTTCTGAACAATTCCCATGAGCATGAATAGTCCTGTGGTAATGTATAAATCTTCTGCTGTCACAGGTTTCCAAGCAGTTATTCTTGACTTTCGCGAAAAGAGAGGCTCACTAGATGAAATCTGTTGCTCAGCATAACAATTCATTTCTAAAAAAATTTCACGAATGAATTCTTCGTCAAAAAATGACAGAAAAATAACCACTGGATTGGACAAAGTTTTGGCTACGCCTCGAGGTCTGTAACCTCCTACAAATGTTTTTCTGTTGCCTAAACAATTTCTTATACCCTCCTATACCAAGGTTTTGGCTTCAACCACATCCTCAACTTGATCGTAAACTGGCTGGAGTGTATCCATTTCAGAGCATTTCCATTGATGTAATTTTCTTCGTCACTTTCCGAACTTACATTGTCGTCAGAATCACTTGCAAGTAATACTTCTGTTATTTCCTCATCACTTGGAAATGGTAGTCTTTTTCTACTTGTGGAAGCGATTATAGGAGTACGTATTTATAATAACTGCTTGCTGAAAGTGCACATGAGGAAAATGATATTGCATGGTACAAAAGGACACTGCACGCTATGGAAGGTCCCAGTGGACTGAACAACTTGGTTTCGAAACTCCTTCGAGAGATGAGTAAAGATTTTAAGGGGGCTCAGTTTATGCTGACTGTTTATAGACACTCTTATCTTCAAAGATTATGGACTGTGAATGAAGGAGGAAAGAAACGCAGAGCAAAGCACATGGCCCCTTCGCTTGGGACTGAAGCGACGAAGAAAACATTCATTGGGCTCGAGGTGATGATGCACGAGGGAAGGACATCGAGAGAAGGCAGAGAATTCATGAGGAAGATATCGTATCTCATGAACGAAAGTAGTTGACCCTTCTTGACGTCTCACCACTAGAATAGGCACATGGTTTCAAGACAGTTAGGAAGGAGGAACGTAAGGACTGGAAAGATCCTATTCATTTACTCTCGGGTTTGGAAGGAAATTTAAATGTAAAATGAAAAACATCTAAAGGACTAAAAATGTTGTGTATATTACTCTGCGAAGAATAAACATATCTACACAATATTCAGTAAAAAAATTGGACTTAATATGCAATTTCAGACCGAGAAAAATTATTATATTTGGCACTTCAGGAAGCGTACTGGGTAAGCATGACGGCGACATACATTTAAGCATGCTTACTGGGTATGCAGGACGGCGTTGAGAGGTTAAGATTACGGCTAAGGGGATATTTGTCTTCATTTCACATTACCAACAACTTATAGTTGTGGGAGATCTTTTTGAATTTTTACGTTATCATGTAATTTTTAAATACTTAATATTACCATCTATCAAGAATTCCTTTTCACTTAAATTTTCCTGTAAAACTTGTAAGCAGTGATAAAGGCATGGGGAAAAATTAGATATACATGGAGGAAGGTAGTGTCTTGTATCAAGAACACATCTCATCCCCACAGGATATTACTGCTACCTAATTTTGGTGTTTTACTATTGCTATCAATTTTTGAAAAGGTCAAAGAAAAAGTTGCCAAATACCTGGAAAAGTCTGGGAATTCAAAATTTCAGAGCTTGTGACAACCATGTGGACAGCATTTTTCATATTTTCCTTGCGGAGAGTTCTTTTGACTCACCCTCATCAGTTGATTTAATTTTAGGAGATAACTCTTAGGGCTATCCTTGGTGGTCGGAAGACGTTCAGTACATGTAATTTATCCACCTATAATACTATTGTTGGATGGTTTTAATGGGTAGTGTATCAATGGCATCCTCAATTCCCCCTGCCACCTGTGAGAAAGTCCCTCTTGTCAGCCTAGTCAAGCATTTTTGGGAATTAGTGAGCCCAGTGAAAATCCAGAGGATGGAGAGAGTGAAGAATTGTTCTTGCCACGCATACTGTGTCCTTACCTTTCAGAAACTTCCCCCTTGTGGCTCGTAGGCCCAAGCGCAGAGAAGGTGGTTGAGTATGGAGGCAGAACTGCATCGGAAGCCTCAGTTAAAAGATGAATATAGTCTGTTTTTGTCTGAATACAAATGTCTTTTGCACATGTCCCCAGCTGAAATCAAGTCTGGTGCTTAGCATATTCCCCATCACTCTGCGATTAAATCAGTGCCTGGAAATTTGAAATTAAAGGTTGTATTTGATGCCTCTGTGCGTTCTTCCACGGGTGCATCATTAAAGGGTGTGCTCCTCACGGGTCCTATACTCCTAAGGGATATCGTCGACATCTTAATTACATTTCGAATCCACCAAATTGCATTTGCAGCGGGTATCGTAAAGATGTATCGCCAAATTCAATCCAAATCATTGGCGGGTACAGCTCATGTTGTGGCAAGAAAATTCATGTGACTTGATAAAGGTCACAATACCTATGTAGCATGTCGATGACATTTTCAAAGGGGCTGATTCTATATCAGACGCCTTAGCTTTGCAAACTGATGAAATTAATATTAAAGTTAGGTGACTTCCCGTTAGGTGCAGTAACTCTCGGGAGAGATTGCATAATCTCCCAGAAGATGAGTGTAATCGTATTTTGAGGGGAATGAAGTTGCTTCCTAGAAAGTCCTGGGTATGTTTTGGCCACCAAAATCTGATATTCTCCCTATTATGTTCTTTGATTCTGATATCTCATCCAAAAGAATGCTTCTCTCTAACATTGCAAGAATCTTCAATTGGGGCTTTATCTCCCGTTGTTTTTTGGGCCAAATGCTTAATGCAGTCTCCTTGGTCATTACAATTGCATTGGGATGACCCTCTTCCTAAAGAATTATCTCCTTAATTGGGAGGGATTTAGCAAGATAATCCACAGAGAGAAAAACCATTCGTCTTGACTGGGACTCGAAGCCTCCGCTCCCCAGCTAAGTACTCTACCAGTTTTTGCGGCCAGTTCACGGACTTTGAATTTGGGAGCAATTTATAGCTCCCGTTTTGTCGGTAATCCACTCATTCATTCATTCATCATACTCCCTATTATTTAATGGTTATCCGGAGTGGTGGGATGTTGTGATGCTTCTGAGCTTGGGTGTATGGTGCTGTAGTTTACTTACGCTCTGTCATAGGTGAGGGACCGAAAGTTAAATTTTTGGCCACTTGGACAAAGGTAGCTCCCCTCAACGATTACCGTGGTTAAAAATAAAAGAAATAGAAGGCTGTGTTTAACAGAGAATGGGGCAAAAAATAATTGTTCAAAGGAAGTAGCGTCCTCTGTGAGACCGTTTGAGGGTTATTTATCGTCCTCTAACAACAATAACCAATCATGTAGGACCCTTCAAGGACACGTTGTCATTGATCCAGGAATATTTGCAGACAGTTGCAGCGATCATTTTCGATAGGGTTGAAATCTGGTGACCACTCGGGCAGGTGTAGGATGCCAGTGAAGTATTTATTGTTTGAAGTGCTTCTCCTTTGATCACGTCCCGCCCACACCTTGTTGCTTGGGGGGACGTCAGTCTCCCGCCACGTGGCTCGTCCAAATCAGAATGGATTGAGCAGAGATTGCTCACTTGTCCTTCATGACCAGAGTTGGTTGCATGTCACGTGTGTGTTGTTGTCGTTCTGGCGAGATGAATGATTGCCTCTCCCCTCAGGTGGTGGACCGCATTGAGGTTGCAGACTTCCCGACGTACGCAGAGGTGCCCCTCAAGGCGTTGACCAGTGGTGAAGCAGGCACTGACGCATGAGCCGCCATGGAAGAGAGTTCCACCCTGGAGCGGAGGACGTGAAGATCCTTGTTTTGGAACCTGCGTTGCGCAAGGCCTTCTGAAGCAAAGGACCTCTGGCTATTTGTGCATTGTTCAGTTCGTTGGTGGAAACATTTGTTGCTTTGAGGTGCTAACTGTTGGTACATTCCAGAAAATCGGCATGATATTGAATACATATATGGACAGTTTTCAGAATTTAAGCTGCGCAGTGTCATATGTCCGTTTTCCCATTAATATGAGTTACTTTTTGATGGTGCAATAAGAACTCCTTTGATGCTCAAATCAGAGCTCCTTCAATGAAATTGTTCTTTAGCAGAGTGGTGAAACTTAAGGACCATGGTTACTATTCAATTTTCCCAATAATTTATTGGGTACAAAATGTTTACAAGTGAAACAAAGAGTAACTTTTGTGTGCTTGGTTCTCAATTCACACTTTAATGAAAGTGAAATTTTGATTGTTGTGTTTTCCTGGAGCCTTTCTTGTGGCTTGAGAGTTTTATCCATCATTGAACTGCTCCTGGACGGCAACCTAAGAAACTCCTGAATTGAGACTCTTTCTAACCCTTTGAGTGCCTGCGAAAGGTGGTATCCTGGATGCTGATTGCCTGAAAATGACCAAAGGAGGAAAATTGCAGAACTTCTTTTGAAATCTTATATCTGAATTACTTGAGATGGAGGTCCAAACTTTTCACAAGGAACTGATAGAATTACCTCTCTCTATTCCTTTCCTTTCTGCTTTTGATTACAGGATGGCAAAATGTAAATTTTAATTTCGAGACATTTGGAGTCACTGAAAGAGATGCAGGGACTGTTCAATGCTTTCCCGTGCGACAATGGCTCACATTTAAAGACAGTGAGCTGAAGATACTATGGAAGTTGGTGAAAATGACGCTGAACTGTTGAACTTCATGGCTGGTTCACTGTACTCATTGCAGTGGACAAGCTTGGTATGTAGCCATTCTGTAGAGGATGGCACGTGCCAAGGAATTGATGGTGAGTGTGGTCCATGTTGAAATTGCTCTTGGGAGTGTGTGTCCCTAAGGTTGTCCCCCTGGACAAATGAAAGAAACAGTCGAAGATTTTGATTGTGCGATTCCAAAATGTGCATTTCTAATGTCGTAGTTTCTGCTAAAACCAGTGTTATGTAATGTTTTCAATTGGATCTTTTTTAGTTTCAATGTGTGTAGCCTGAGAATGAATTTTATTGAAGTTTTTTTAGTGTTCTCTTCACTTGTGCTAAGAATTGTCTGTGCTGTAAATAACACCTCTGTTTTGGAAATTTAAAAGGTATTAATTATTTAAACTATATTCAATGGCCTTGATATATTGTTAATAGTGTTTACTCTTTCAAAGTAGTTTTGGAAGAGTGAGTTGTTTGAGTGGCAGTCAACTGTCTGCTCATCAAATGCTAACCAGCAGAGAAATAGAAGGTGGAGGACCACGTAGGGAAAATGATCTTCTTCACTTTGAGGTTTCTCGAAGATGTCTGGTTGATTCACTCATTTCATGTGGAAGACGTTGTTTCACCTAGCTACGGACTGGACTCCTCTTGGCGTATAACTACTTGCTTGAACTGGAATCGACCCTGATCTCCCCACAAAATTAGCCGGTATCAACTGGATTCACTCATTACCCACATGGTATTAACTTGCTTGAACCGGAAGGAACCCTACTTATCTGCCTAACCCTACTCAGAATCAGCTGTGTTTTTTAATAACTTCCATGGACCCAAATGCAGCTGGTAAGGCCGTTTTACGTCAAGCTAGATGGCAAATAACAGATTCATAGCACACACGGCCCTGGGCGGTGAAAATGTGACCTAGGTGGGCCTCGAACCCGGGAATGGCAGACGAGGGCTGGCCACCACTGAGGCTGGCTGGCGATACCAAATTCACTCTCTGTTTTTATTCCGTACTCTCTACAATCAACAGGGATGTGCAGGGTGAGTAAATTGTCTCCAATAGCCTTAAACAAATGCAGTAGGAACTCGATATTACGAAGTCAACGGGACCGGAAAAATCGAAAACTCGTAATATCAAATATCGTATGAACGAGTATCCTTCACTAACATCACGATGAAGCTATTTTTTGTTTCCTGGAATGTATGCAATCCCGAAACTCACTTGCCGGATTTACGATGTTTTAATTCATGATTGCATCTATAAATGTGTATTCATGTCAACACGGTCCGTTGAGTTTGGAACGTAGGTTTTCGCAGCGAAATCGATCGTCGTCAGGGGCTTTCGGGTGCAGCTGCGTATAACGCGTTGTCGGTGTGCGAGATTTCGCGGCCATTGCAGGCAATGATGCGTCCTGCCTGAACATCATTGCCTGATGATGCGTCCTGCAATGGCCGCGAAAGCTCGCACACCGACAACGCGTCATGCGCAGCTGCACCCGAAAGCCCCTGACGACGGTCCACTGAGTTAAACACAGCTAATTCGATCCTTTATTTTCCAATGAGTCTGAGGGGCAATTGCAAACTTTGCAAAATTTTCGTGCAGTTTGGACTAGGCCTTAAACGAAGCTTCATTAGCACATATTTTATATTACTGTTATCTCCACTCTTGGGAAGAGTTCAAGCGCTTACGCAACGCCGTCAAGCAGAGGCTGTTCGCAACGCCAAGAACTCACATTTTCCCAAACTTCCCGAAGGTGATGTTAACGGCAAGAGCCTCTGGATCGTAATTCGTTCCCAGGGTGTGGGGCTAAAGGGTGCATGCGAAGTCGGAGGGGATTTCCAGCGCAGCTCTAAATCCAACATTTTCTGCCTGAGCCGGTGTTCGACGGGGTAGCCGCTGAACGAAGGCCAGCCGTCGAGGTACCAGAACACGGTTTGCAGCTTGTGACGTCCAGAGATGTCACCAATGCCGTAAAGTCTATTCGATCTCGGGCCATGGGTCCAGAGGGCTTCTCCCTTGCCATGATTCGACTGCTCCTCCACGCCCTCATGCCGCACCCAATCCACATCTTTGAGGCGTTATGGTAAGGACAGCCACGAGCAGTTTTGGGCGACCGTTTCCGGCCTTTTTTCGCTCTGTCCGTGTTTATATATCACTCAACTACGGGATAACTATTGATGTTAGAGACTTTCCGTTTCCTTTATTTGATTCAGGACATGCCAATCCACATAACGGTGGGAAAGAAAAAAAACTATTTCTCCATTTTAGCGAGAAAATCAAGCTGAACTTTGGCCTATTAAAACATGCTTCAAAGACATAAATTCAAAAATCGGAAAAAATCAAGATGTAGCGACATCTTTCTCCTACAAGTACCTTTAAGCACATAGGTCAGAATCAGTTTCCAAAGCCGCTACCATCAAAGCGGTGGACTCCTGCACGCCGAATATCTTAATCGTTCCGGCGGCTACTGCGCCGTTACGAGCCATTATTCCATTCCATTCTCCCCAACGATCCTTTTGGACGCGTATTCGAATTTGAAATAAATTAACCACTTTACAGGGTGTCTCGTGGTAGCCTAGTGGGTGGAGCACTGAGCTACCGACCGGAGTGTCTTGGGTTCAAGGGGCTTTCTGGACACCCCGCCTAATATCCTCGTGATTCGATTTCCTGCGTGTCAGAACTTCGTAGGAAATCGCAAATGGCCCAGGGAAAGTAAGTGGACCCCGTACCCTGAATGTGCGAATTTCACACGCCAATGGCTTAGTACGGGGTGAGCTCCAGTCTCACCTATCAAAGACCAACCTTCGGGTTGAACACCGGGAATTAGAGGGGAATTTTGGGTACTAATCTAGATTTTCGAAGAACTTCCTAAATTTTCTTATCTGCAAGGGAATATTTTTTTATTATTTTTGGACCATTTAGTGTGGAATTCAGTAATGATTTATTAAAATCCGTTTACACTAGCTTAAGAACAAGAAATTACGCATTTTTATGGTAGTTTTGTCGGGTTTTCGTATAGCAACATTATAGTAGAGAGGTTAAAGTCAATACGATAAGATATATCGGTACAGGAAATGCATTAAATTTCGCCGCTCAAGATCTTTTTTTTTATTTCATTGCCATCATTACGTACTCAGGTTTTTTACATTTTCGTCGGATGCCTGTGTCTCAAGATTTCCTTAGATAATTTATGAAAGCACTATCATATTGTGGTATTCACTCACTCGTATTCCTTATTAGGTACTTTTAATTTACTTCAAAATGCTGTTTTAAAAATTAAATTCACGGATTCACCTCTTCTCTTTGCGTTTCACACATTACTGTTAAGTATTTCATAGCAAAATTAAAAAAATTCTACTCAGTGGCGTTACTTCAAATCTGAATTTCCGCTATTTTTTTGGATATAAAATGCTGTTTTTAAAATTAAATTTAAGGATTCACCTCTTCTCTTTGCGTTTCACACATATTTGTTAAGTATTTCATAGCAAAATTAAAAAAATTCTACTCAGTGGCGTTACTTCGAATCTGAATTTCCATTATTTTATAGGATATAAAATGCTGTTTTAAAAATTGAATTCTAGGATTCACCTCTTCTCTTTGCGTTTCACACATTACTGTTAAGTATTTCATAGCAAAATTAAAAAAATTCTACTCAGTGGCGTTACTTCAAATCTGAATTTCCGCTATTTTATAGGATATAAAATGCTGTTTTAAAAATTGAATTCTAGGATTCACCTCTTCTCTTTGCGTTTCACACATTACTGTTAAGTATTTCATAGCAAAATTAAAAAAATTTTACTCAGTGGCGTTACTTCGAATCTGAATTTCCATTATTTTATAGGATATAAAATGCTGTTTTAAAAATTGAATTCTAGGATTCACCTCTTCTCTTTGCGTTTCACACATTACTCTTAAGTATTTCATAGCAAAATTAAAAAAATTCTACTCAGTGGCGTTACTTCGAATCTGAATTTCCATTATTTTATAGGATATAAAATGCTGTTTTAAAAATTGAATTCTAGGATTCACCTCTTCTCTTTGCGTTTCACACATTACTGTTAAGTATTTCATAGCAAAATTAAAAAAATTCTACTCAGTGGCGTTACTTCAAATCTGAATTTCCGCTATTTTTTTGGATATAAAATGCTGTTTTAAAAATTAAATTCAAGGATTCACCTCTTCTCTTTGCGTTTCACACATTATTGTTAAGTATTTCATAGCAAAATAAAAAAATTCCACTCAGTGGCGTTACTTCAAATCTGAATTTCCTCTAATTTTTTGGATATAAAATGCCTTTTTAAAAATTAAATTCAAGGATTCACCGCTTCTCTTGGCGTTTCACACATTATTGTTAAGTATTTCATCGCAAAATAAAAAAATTCCACTAAGTGGCGTTACTTCAAATCTGAATTTCCGCTATTTTTTTTGGATATAAAATGCCTTTTTAAAAATTAAATTCAAGGATTCACCTCTTCTCTTTGCGTTTCACACATTATTGTTAAGAATTTCATAGTAAAATAAAAAATTCTACTCAGTGGCGTTACTTCAATTCTGAATTTCCACTATTTATTTGGATATAAAATGCTGTTTTAAAAATTAAATTCAAGGATTCACCTCTTCTCTTTGCGTTTCACACATTATTGTTAAATATTTCATAGCAAAAGAAAAAAATTCCACTCAGTGGCCTTACTTCAATTCTGAATTTCCGTTATTTCTTTGGATATAAAATGCTGTTTTAAAAATTAAATTCAAGGATTCACCGCTTCTCTTTGCGTTTGAAACATTATTGTTAAGTATTTCATAGCAAAATAAAAAAATTCTACTCAGTGGCGTTACTTCAAACCTGTATTCCCGCTATTTTTTTGGATATAAAATGCTGTTTTAAAAAATAAATTCAAGGATTCACCTCTTTTCTTTGCGTTTCACACATTATTGTTAAGTATTTCATAGCAAAATAAAAAAATTCTACTCAGTGGCGTTACTTCATTTCTGAATTTCCTCTATATTTTGGATATAAAATGCGGTTTTAAAAATTAAATTCAAAGATTCACCGCTTCTGTTCGCGTTTCACACATTATTGTTAAGTATTTCATAGCACAATGAAAGCATTCCACTCAGTGGCGTTACTTCAATTCATAAATTCCGCTATTTTTTTGGATATAAAATGCTGTTTTAAAAATTAAATTCAAGGATTCACCGCTTCTCTTTGCGTTTCACACATTATTGTTAAGTATTTCATAGCAAAATAAAAAAATTCTACTCAGTGGCGTTACTTCAAACCTGAATTCCCGCTATTTTTTTGGATATAAAATGCTGTTTTAAAAATTAAATTCAAAGATTCACCGCTTCTGTTCGCGTTTCACACATTATTGTTAAGTATTTCATAGCACAATGAAAACATTCCACTCAGTGGCGTTACTTCAATTCATAAATTCCGCTATTTTTTTGGATATAAAATGCTGTTTTAAAAATTAAATTCAAGGATTCACCGCTTCTCTTTGCGTTTCACACATTATTGTTAAGTATTTCATAGCAAAATAAAAAAATTCTACTTAGTGGCGTTACTTCAAACCTGAATTTCCCATATTTTTTTGGAAACAAAATGCTGTTTTAAAAATTAAATTCAAGGATTCACCTCTTCTCTTTGCGTTTCACACATTATTGTTAAGTATTTCATAGCAAAATAAAAAAATTCTACTCAGTGGCGTTACTTCAAACCTGAATTTCCGCTATTTTCTGGATATAAAATGCTGTTTTAAAAATTAAATTCAAGGATTCACCGTTTCTCATTGCGTTTCACACATTATTGTTAAGTATTTCCTAGCAAAATAAAAAAATTCTACTCAGTGGCGTTACTTCAAACCTTAATTTCCACTATTTTCTGGATATAAAATGCTGTTTTAAAAATTAAATTCAAGGATTCACCTCTTCTCTTTGCGTTTCACACATTATTGTTAAGTATTTCATAGCAAAATAAAAAAATTCTACTCAGTGGCGTTACTTCAAACCTGAATTTCCGCTATTTTCTGGATATAAAATGCTGATTTAAAAATTAAATTCAAGGATTCACCTCTTCTCTTTGCGTTTCACACATTATTGTTAAGTATTTCATAGCAAAATAAAAAAATTCTACTCAGTGGCGTTACTTCAAACCTGAATTCCCGCTATTTTTTTGGATATAAAATGCTGTTTTAAAAATTAAATTCAAAGATTCACCGCTTCTGTTCGCGTTTCACACATTATTGTTAAGTATTTCATAGCAAAATAAAAAAATTCTACTCAGTGGCGTTACTTCAAACCTGAATTCCCGCTATTTTTTTGGATATAAAATGCTGTTTTAAAAATTAAATTCAAAGATTCACCGCTTCTGTTCGCGTTTCACACATTATTGTTAAGTATTTCATAGCACAATGAAAACATTCCACTCAGTGGCGTTACTTCAAATCATAAATTCCGCTATTTTTTTGGATATAAAATGCTGTTTTAAAAATTGAATTCAAGGATTCACCTCTTCTCTTTGCGTTTCACACATTATTGTTAAGTATTTCATAGCAAAATAAAAAAATTCTACTTAGTGGCGTTACTTCAAACCTGAATTTCCCATATTTTTTTGGAAACAAAATGCTGTTTTAAAAATTAAATTCAAGGATTCACCTCTTCTCTTTGCGTTTCACACATTATTGTTAAGTATTTCATAACAAAATAAAAAAATTCTACTCAGTGGCGTTACTTCAAACCTGAATTTCCGCTATTTTCTGGATATAAAATGCTGTTTTAAAAATTAAATTCAAGGATTCACCGCTTCTCTTTGCGTTTCACACATTATTGTTAAGTATTTCATAACAAAATAAAAAAATTCTACTCAGTGGCGTTACTTCAAACCTTAATTTCCGCTATTTTCTGGATATAAAATGCTGTTTTAAAAATTAAATTCAAGGATTCACCTCTTCTCTTTGCGTTTCACACATAATTGTTAAGTATTTCACAGCAAAATAAAAAAATTCTACTCAGTGGCGTTACTTCAAACCTGAATTTCCGCTATTTTCTGGATATAAAATGCTGTTTTAAAAATTAAATTCAAGGATTCACCTCTTCTCTTTGCGTTTCACACATTATTGTTAAGTATTTCATAGCAAAATAAAAAAATTCTACTAAATGGCGTTACTTCAAACCTGAATTTCCACTATTTTTTTGGATATAAAATGCTCTTTTAAAAATTAAATTCAAGGATTCACCTCTTCTCTTTGCGTTTCACACATAATTGTTAAGTATTTCATAGCAAAATAAAAAAATTCTATTCAGTGGAGTTACTTCAAATCTGAATTTCCTCTATTTTTTAGGATATAAAATGCTGTTTTAAAAATTGAATTCTAGGATTCACCTCTTCTCTTTGCATTTCATATATAATTGTTAAGTATTTCATAGCAAAATAAAAAAAATCTACTCAGTAACGTTACTTCAAATCTGAATTTCCTCTATTTTTTTGGATATAAAATGCTGTTTTAAAAAATGAATTCCAGGAATCACCTCTTCTCTTTGCGTTTCACACATTACTGTAAAGTATTTCATAGCAAAATAAAAAAATTCTACTCGGTGGAGTTACTTCAAATCTGAATTTCCTCTATATTTTTGGATATAAAATGTTGTTTTAAAAATGAAATTCCAGGAATCACCTCTTCTCTTTGCGTTTCACACATATTTGTTAAGTATTTCATAGCAAAATAAAAAAATTCTACTCGGTGGAGTTACTTCAAATCTGAATTTCCTCTATATTTTTGGATATAAAATGCTGTTTTAAAAATTAAATTCAAGGATTCACCTCTTCTCTTTGCGTTTCACACATTATTGTTAAATATTTCATAGCAAAAGAAAAAAATTCCACTCAGTGGCCTTACTTCAATTCTGAATTTCCGTTATTTCTTTGCATATAAAATGCTGTTTTAAAAATTAAATTCAAGGATTCACCGCTTCTCTTTGCGTTTGAAACATTATTGTTAAGTATTTCATAGCAAAATAAAAAAATTCTACTCAGTGGCGTTACTTCAAACCTGAATTCCCGCTATTTTTTTGGATATAAAATGCTGTTTTAAAAAATAAATTCAAGGATTCACCTCTTTTCTTTGCGTTTCATACATTATTGTTAAGTATTTCATAGCAAAATAAAAAAATTCTACTCAGTGGCGTTACTTCATTTCTGAATTTCCTCTATATTTTGGATATAAAATGCGGTTTTAAAAATTAAATTCAAAGATTCACCGCTTCTGTTCGCGTTTCACACATTATTGTTAAGTATTTCATAGCACAATGAAAGCATTCCACTCAGTGGCGTTACTTCAATTCATAAATTCCGCTATTTTTTTGGATATAAAATGCTGTTTTAAAAATTAAATTCAAGGATTCACCGCTTCTCTTTGCGTTTCACACATTATTGTTAAGTATTTCATAGCAAAATAAAAAAATTCTACTCAGTGGCGTTACTTCAAACCTGAATTCCCGCTATTTTTTTGGATATAAAATGCTGTTTTAAAAATTAAATTCAAAGATTCACCGCTTCTGTTCGCGTTTCACACATTATTGTTAAGTATTTCATAGCAAAATAAAAAAATTCTACTCAGTGGCGTTACTTCAAACCTGAATTTCCGCTATTTTCTGGATATAAAATGCTGTTTTAAAAATTAAATTCAAGGATTCACCGTTTCTCATTGCGTTTCACACATTATTGTTAAGTATTTCATAGCAAAATAAAAAAATTCTACTCAGTGGCGTTACTTCAAACCTTAATTTCCACTATTTTCTGGATATAAAATGCTGTTTTAAAAATTAAATTCAAGGATTCACCTCTTCTCTTTGCGTTTCACACATTATTGTTAAGTATTTCATAGCAAAATAAAAAAATTCTACTCAGTGGCGTTACTTCAAACCTGAATTTCCGCTATTTTCTGGATATAAAATGCTGTTTTAAAAATTAAATTCAAGGATTCACCTCTTCTCTTTGCGTTTCACACATTATTGTTAAGTATTTCATAGCAAAATAAAAAAATTCTACTCAGTGGCGTTACTTCAAACCTGAATTCCCGCTATTTTTTTGGATATAAAATGCTGTTTTAAAAATTAAATTCAAAGATTCACCGCTTCTGTTCGCGTTTCACACATTATTGTTAAGTATTTCATAGCAAAATAAAAAAATTCTACTCAGTGGCGTTACTTCAAACCTGAATTCCCGCTATTTTTTTGGATATAAAATGCTGTTTTAAAAATTAAATTCAAAGATTCACCGCTTCTGTTCGCGTTTCACACATTACTGTTAAGTATTTCATAGCACAATGAAAACATTCCACTCAGTGGCGTTACTTCAAATCATAAATTCCGCTATTTTTTTGGATATAAAATGCTGTTTTAAAAATTGAATTCAAGGATTCACCTCTTCTCTTTGCGTTTCACACATTATTGTTAAGTATTTCATAGCAAAATAAAAAAATTCTACTTAGTGGCGTTACTTCAAACCTGAATTACCCATATTTTTTTGGAAACAAAATGCTGTTTTAAAAATTAAATTCAAGGATTCACCTCTTCTCTTTGCGTTTCACACATTATTGTTAAGTATTTCATAGCAAAATAAAAAAATTCTACTCAGTGGCGTTACTTCAAACCTGAATTTCCGCTATTTTCTAGATATAAAATGCTGTTTTAAAAATTAAATTCAAGGATTCACCGTTTCTCATTGCGTTTCACACATTATTGTTAAGTATTTCATAGCAAAATAAAAAAATTCTACTCAGTGGCGTTACTTCAAACCTTAATTTCCGCTATTTTCTGGATATAAAATGCTGTTTTAAAAATTAAATTCAAGGATTCACCTCTTCTCTTTGCGTTTCACACATAATTGTTAAGTATTTCACAGCAAAATAAAAAAATTCTACTCAGTGGCGTTACTTCAAACCTGAATTTCCGCTATTTTCTGGATATAAAATGCTGTTTTAAAAATTAAATTCAAGGATTCACCTCTTCTCTTTGCGTTTCACACATTATTGTTAAGTATTTCATAGCAAAATAAAAAAATTCTACTCAGTGGCGTTACTTCAAACCTGAATTTCCGCTATTTTCTGGATATAAAATGCTGTTTTAAAAATTAAATTCCAGGAATTACCTCTTCTCTTTGCGTTTCGCACATTATTGTTAAGTATTTCATAGCAAAATAAAAAAAATTCTACTCAGTGGCGTTACTTCAAACCTGAATTTCCGCTATTTTTTGGATATAAAATGCTGTTTTAAAAATTAAATTCAAGGATTCACCTCTTCTCTTTGCGTTTCACACATTATTGTTAAGTATTTCATAGCAAAATAAAAAAATTCTACTAAATGGCGTTACTTCAAACCTGAATTTCCGCTATTTTTTTGGATATAAAATGCTCTTTTAAAAATTAAATTCAAGGATTCACCTCTTCTCTTTGCGTTTCACACATAATTGTTAAGTATTTCATAGCAAAATAAAAAAATTCTATTCAGTGGAGTTACTTCAAATCTGAATTTCCTCTATTTTTTAGGATATAAAATGCTGTTTTAAAAATTGAATTCTAGGATTCACCTCTTCTCTTTGCATTTCATATATAATTGTTAAGTATTTCATAGCAAAATAAAAAAAATCTACTCAGTAACGTTACTTCAAATCTGAATTTCCTCTATTTTTTTGGATATAAAATGCTGTTTTAAAAAATGAATTCCAGGAATCACCTCTTCTCTTTGCGTTTCACACATTACTGTAAAGTATTTCATAGCAAAATAAAAAAATTCTACTCGGTGGAGTTACTTCAAATCTGAATTTCCTCTATATTTTTGGATATAAAATGTTGTTTTAAAAATGAAATTCCAGGAATCACCTCTTCTCTTTGCGTTTCACACATATTTGTTAAGTATTTCATAGCAAAATAAAAAAATTCTACTCGGTGGAGTTACTTCAAATCTGAATTTCCTCTATATTTTTGGATATAAAATGCTGTTTTAAAAATTAAATTCAAGGATTCACCTCTTCTCTTTGCGTTTCACACATTATTGTTAAATATTTCATAGCAAAAGAAAAAAATTCCACTCAGTGGCCTTACTTCAATTCTGAATTTCCGTTATTTCTTTGCATATAAAATGCTGTTTTAAAAATTAAATTCAAGGATTCACCGCTTCTCTTTGCGTTTGAAACATTATTGTTAAGTATTTCATAGCAAAATAAAAAAATTCTACTCAGTGGCGTTACTTCAAACCTGAATTCCCGCTATTTTTTTGGATATAAAATGCTGTTTTAAAAAATAAATTCAAGGATTCACCTCTTTTCTTTGCGTTTCATACATTATTGTTAAGTATTTCATAGCAAAATAAAAAAATTCTACTCAGTGGCGTTACTTCATTTCTGAATTTCCTCTATATTTTGGATATAAAATGCGGTTTTAAAAATTAAATTCAAAGATTCACCGCTTCTGTTCGCGTTTCACACATTATTGTTAAGTATTTCATAGCACAATGAAAGCATTCCACTCAGTGGCGTTACTTCAATTCATAAATTCCGCTATTTTTTTGGATATAAAATGCTGTTTTAAAAATTAAATTCAAGGATTCACCGCTTCTCTTTGCGTTTCACACATTATTGTTAAGTATTTCATAGCAAAATAAAAAAATTCTACTCAGTGGCGTTACTTCAAACCTGAATTCCCGCTATTTTTTTGGATATAAAATGCTGTTTTAAAAATTAAATTCAAAGATTCACCGCTTCTGTTCGCGTTTCACACATTATTGTTAAGTATTTCATAGCAAAATAAAAAAATTCTACTCAGTGGCGTTACTTCAAACCTGAATTTCCGCTATTTTCTGGATATAAAATGCTGTTTTAAAAATTAAATTCAAGGATTCACCGTTTCTCATTGCGTTTCACACATTATTGTTAAGTATTTCATAGCAAAATAAAAAAATTCTACTCAGTGGCGTTACTTCAAACCTTAATTTCCACTATTTTCTGGATATAAAATGCTGTTTTAAAAATTAAATTCAAGGATTCACCTCTTCTCTTTGCGTTTCACACATTATTGTTAAGTATTTCATAGCAAAATAAAAAAATTCTACTCAGTGGCGTTACTTCAAACCTGAATTTCCGCTATTTTCTGGATATAAAATGCTGTTTTAAAAATTAAATTCAAGGATTCACCTCTTCTCTTTGCGTTTCACACATTATTGTTAAGTATTTCATAGCAAAATAAAAAAATTCTACTCAGTGGCGTTACTTCAAACCTGAATTCCCGCTATTTTTTTGGATATAAAATGCTGTTTTAAAAATTAAATTCAAAGATTCACCGCTTCTGTTCGCGTTTCACACATTATTGTTAAGTATTTCATAGCAAAATAAAAAAATTCTACTCAGTGGCGTTACTTCAAACCTGAATTCCCGCTATTTTTTTGGATATAAAATGCTGTTTTAAAAATTAAATTCAAAGATTCACCGCTTCTGTTCGCGTTTCACACATTACTGTTAAGTATTTCATAGCACAATGAAAACATTCCACTCAGTGGCGTTACTTCAAATCATAAATTCCGCTATTTTTTTGGATATAAAATGCTGTTTTAAAAATTGAATTCAAGGATTCACCTCTTCTCTTTGCGTTTCACACATTATTGTTAAGTATTTCATAGCAAAATAAAAAAATTCTACTTAGTGGCGTTACTTCAAACCTGAATTACCCATATTTTTTTGGAAACAAAATGCTGTTTTAAAAATTAAATTCAAGGATTCACCTCTTCTCTTTGCGTTTCACACATTATTGTTAAGTATTTCATAGCAAAATAAAAAAATTCTACTCAGTGGCGTTACTTCAAACCTGAATTTCCGCTATTTTCTAGATATAAAATGCTGTTTTAAAAATTAAATTCAAGGATTCACCGTTTCTCATTGCGTTTCACACATTATTGTTAAGTATTTCATAGCAAAATAAAAAAATTCTACTCAGTGGCGTTACTTCAAACCTTAATTTCCGCTATTTTCTGGATATAAAATGCTGTTTTAAAAATTAAATTCAAGGATTCACCTCTTCTCTTTGCGTTTCACACATAATTGTTAAGTATTTCACAGCAAAATAAAAAAATTCTACTCAGTGGCGTTACTTCAAACCTGAATTTCCGCTATTTTCTGGATATAAAATGCTGTTTTAAAAATTAAATTCAAGGATTCACCTCTTCTCTTTGCGTTTCACACATTATTGTTAAGTATTTCATAGCAAAATAAAAAAATTCTACTCAGTGGCGTTACTTCAAACCTGAATTTCCGCTATTTTCTGGATATAAAATGCTGTTTTAAAAATTAAATTCCAGGAATTACCTCTTCTCTTTGCGTTTCGCACATTATTGTTAAGTATTTCATAGCAAAATAAAAAAAATTCTACTCAGTGGCGTTACTTCAAACCTGAATTTCCGCTATTTTTTGGATATAAAATGCTGTTTTAAAAATTAAATTCAAGGATTCACCTCTTCTCTTTGCGTTTCACACATTATTGTTAAGTATTTCATAGCAAAATAAAAAAATTCTACTAAATGGCGTTACTTCAAACCTGAATTTCCGCTATTTTTTTGGATATAAAATGCTCTTTTAAAAATTAAATTCAAGGATTCACCTCTTCTCTTTGCGTTTCACACATAATTGTTAAGTATTTCATAGCAAAATAAAAAAATTCTACTCAGTAACGTTACTTCAAATCTGAATTTCCTCTATTTTTTTGGATATAAAATGCTGTTTTAAAAAATGAATTCCAGGAATCACCTCTTCTCTTTGCGTTTCACACATTACTGTAAAGTATTTCATAGCAAAATAAAAAAATTCTACTCGGTGGAGTTACTTCAAATCTGAATTTCCTCTATATTTTTGGATATAAAATGTTGTTTTAAAAATGAAATTCCAGGAATCACCTCTTCTCTTTGCGTTTCACACATATTTGTTAAGTATTTCATAGCAAAAGAAAAAAATTCTACTCAGTGGAGTTACTTCAAATCTGAATTTCCTCTATATTTTTGGATATAAAATGCTGTTTTAAAAATGAAATTCCAGGAATCACCTCTTCTCTTTGCGTTTCACACATATTTGTTAAGTATTTCATAGCAAAATATAAGAATTCTACTCGGTGGAGTTACTTCAAATCTGAATTTCCTCTATATTTTTGGATATAAAATGCTGTTTTAAAAATGAAATTCCAGCAATCACCTCTTCTCTTTGCGTTTCACACATATTTGTTAAGTATTTCATAGCAAAATAAAAAAATTCTACTCGGTGGAGTTACTTCAAATCTGAATTTCCTCTATATTTTTGGATATAAAATGCTGTTTTAAAAATGAAATTCCAGGAATCACCTCTTCTCTTTGCGTTTCACACATATTTGTTAAGTATTTCATAGCAAAATTAAAAAAATTCTACTCAGTGGCGTTACTTCGAATCTGAATTTCCATTATTTTATAGGATATAAAATGCTGTTTTAAAAATTGAATTCTAGGATTCACCTCTTCTCTTTGTGTTTCACACATTACTGTTAAGTATTTCATAGCAAAATTAAAAAAATTCTACTCAGTGGCGTTACTTCAAATCTGAATTTCCGCTTTTTAATAGGATATAAAATGCTGTTTTAAAAATTGAATTCTAGGATTCACCTCTTCTCTTTGCGTTTCACACATTACTGTTAAGTATTTCATAGCAAAATTAAAAAAATTTTACTCAGTGGCGTTACTTCGAATCTGAATTTCCATTATTTTATAGGATATAAAATGCTGTTTTAAAAATTGAATTCTAGGATTCACCTCTTCTCTTTGCGTTTCACACATTACTCTTAAGTATTTCATAGCAAAATTAAAAAAATTCTACTCAGTGGCGTTACTTCGAATCTGAATTTCCATTATTTTATAGGATATAAAATGCTGTTTTAAAAATTGAATTCTAGGATTCACCTCTTCTCTTTGCGTTTCACACATTACTGTTAAGTATTTCATAGCAAAATTAAAAAAATTCTACTCAGTGGCGTTACTTCAAATCTGAATTTCCGCTATTTTTTTTGGATATAAAATGCTGTTTTAAAAATTAAATTCAAGGATTCACCTCTTCTCTTTGCGTTTCACACATTATTGTTAAGTATTTCATAGCAAAATAAAAAAATTCCACTCAGTGGCGTTACTTCAAATCTGAAATTCCTCTATTTTTTTGGATATAAAATGCTTTTTTAAAAATTAAATTCAAGGATTCACCGCTTCTCTTGGCGTTTCACACATTATTGTTAAGTATTTCATCGCAAAATAAAAAAATTCCACTAAGTGGCGTTACTTCAAATCTGAATTTCCGCTATTTTTTTTGGATATAAAATGCCTTTTTAAAAATTAAATTCAAGGATTCACCTCTTCTCTTTGCGTTTCACACATTATTGTTAAGAATTTCATAGTAAAATAAAAAATTCTACTCAGTGGCGTTACTTCAATTCTGAATTTCCGCTATTTATTTGGATATAAAATGCTGTTTTAAAAATTAAATTCAAGGATTCACCTCTTCTCTTTGCGTTTCACACATTATTGTTAAATATTTCATAGCAAAAGAAAAAAATTCCACTCAGTGGCCTTACTTCAATTCTGAATTTCCGTTATTTCTTTGGATATAAAATGCTGTTTTAAAAATTAAATTCAAGGATTCACCGCTTCTCTTTGCGTTTGAAACATTATTGTTAAGTATTTCATAGCAAAATAAAAAAATTCTACTCAGTGGCGTTACTTCAAACCTGAATTCCCGCTATTTTTTTGGATATAAAATGCTGTTTTAAAAAATAAATTCAAGGATTCACCTCTTTTCTTTGCGTTTCACACATTATTGTTATGTATTTCATAGCAAAATAAAAAAATTCTACTCAGTGGCGTTACTTCATTTCTGAATTTCCTCTATATTTTGGATATAAAATGCGGTTTTAAAAATTAAATTCAAAGATTCACCGCTTCTGTTCGCGTTTCACACATTATTGTTAAGTATTTCATAGCACAATGAAAGCATTCCACTCAGTGGCGTTACTTCAATTCATAAATTCCGCTATTTTTTTGGATATAAAATGCTGTTTTAAAAATTAAATTCAAGGATTCACCGCTTCTCTTTGCGTTTCACACATTATTGTTAAGTATTTCATAGCAAAATAAAAAAATTCTACTCAGTGGCGTTACTTCAAACCTGAATTCCCGCTATTTTTTTGGATAAAAATGCTGTTTTAAAAATTAAATTCAAAGATTCACCGCTTCTGTTCGCGTTTCACACATTATTGTTAAGTATTTCATAGCACAATGAAAACATTCCACTCAGTGGCGTTACTTCAATTCATAAATTCCGCTATTTTTTGGGATATAAAATGCTGTTTTAAAAATTAAATTCAAGGATTCACCGCTTCTCTTTGCGTTTCACACATTATTGTTAAGTATTTCATAGCAAAATAAAAAAATTCTACTTAGTGGCGTTACTTCAAACCTGAATTTCCCATATTTTTTTGGAAACAAAATGCTGTTTTAAAAATTAAATTCAAGGATTCACCTCTTCTCTTTGCGTTTCACACATTATTGTTAAGTATTTCATAGCAAAATAAAAAACTTCTACTCAGTGGCGTTACTTCAAACCTGAATTTCCGCTATTTTCTGGATATAAAATGCTGTTTTAAAAATTAAATTCAAGGATTCACCGTTTCTCATTGCGTTTCACACATTATTGTTAAGTATTTCATAGCAAAATAAAAAAATTCTACTCAGTGGCGTTACTTCAAACCTGAATTTCCGCTATTTTCTGGATATAAAATGCTGTTTTAAAAATTAAATTCAAGGATTCACCTCTTCTCTTTGCGTTTCACACATTATTGTTAAGTATTTCATAGCAAAATAAAAAAATTCTACTCAGTGGCGTTACTTCAAACCTGAATTCCCGCTATTTTTTTGGATATAAAATGCTGTTTTAAAAATTAAATTCAAAGATTCACCGCTTCTGTTCGCGTTTCACACATTATTGTTAAGTATTTCATAGCAAAATAAAAAAATTCTACTCAGTGGCGTTACTTCAAACCTGAATTCCCGCTATTTTTTTGGATACAAAATGCTGTTTTAAAAATTAAATTCAAAGATTCACCGCTTCTGTTCACGTTTCACACATTATTGTTAAGTATTTCATAGCACAATGAAAACATTCCACTCAGTGGCGTTACTTCAAATCATAAATTCCGCTATTTTTTTGGATATAAAATGCTGTTTTAAAAATTGAATTCAAGGATTCACCTCTTCTCTTTGCGTTTCACACATTATTGTTAAGTATTTCATAGCAAAATAAAAAAATTCTACTTAGTGGCGTTACTTCAAATCATAAATTCCGCTATTTTTTTGGATATAAAATGCTGTTTTAAAAATTGAATTCAAGGATTCACCTCTTCTCTTTGCGTTTCACACATTATTGTTAAGTATTTTATAGCAAAATAAAAAAATTCTACTTAGTGGCGTTACTTCAAACCTGAATTTCCCATATTTTTTTGGAAACAAAATGCTGTTTTAAAAATTAAATTCAAGGATTCACCTCTTCTCTTTGCGTTTCACACATTATTGTTAAGTATTTCATAACAAAATAAAAAAATTCTACTCAGTGGCGTTATTTCAAACCTGAATTTCCGCTATTTTCTGGATATAAAATGCTGTTTTAAAAATTAAATTCAAGGATTCACCGCTTCTCTTTGCGTTTCACACATTATTGTTAAGTATTTCATAGCAAAATAAAAAAATTCTACTTAGTGGCGTTACTTCAAACCTGAATTACCCATATTTTTTTGGAAACAAATGCTGTTTTAAAAATTAAATTCAAGGATTCACCTCTTCTCTTTGCGTTTCACACATTATTGTTAAGTATTTCATAGCAAAATAAAAAAATTCTACTCAGTGGCGTTACTTCAAACCTGAATTTCCGCTATTTTCTAGATATAAAATGCTGTTTTAAAAATTAAATTCAAGGATTCACCGTTTCTCATTGCGTTTCACACATTATTGTTAAGTATTTCATAGCAAAATAAAAAAATTCTACTCAGTGGCGTTACTTCAAACCTTAATTTCCGCTATTTTCTGGATATAAAATGCTGTTTTAAAAATTAAATTCAAGGATTCACCTCCTCTCTTTGCGTTTCACACATAATTGTTAAGTATTTCACAGCAAAATAAAAAAATTCTACTCAGTGGCGTTACTTCAAACCTGAATTTCCGCTATTTTCTGGATATAAAATGCTGTTTTAAAAATTAAATTCAAGGATTCACCTCTTCTCTTTGCGTTTCACACATTATTGTTAAGTATTTCATAGCAAAATAAAAAAATTCTACTCAGTGGCGTTACTTCAAACCTGAATTTCCGCTATTTTCTGGATATAAAATGCTGTTTTAAAAATTAAATTCCAGGAATCACCTCTTCTCTTTGCGTTTCGCACATTATTGTTAAGTATTTCATAGCAAAATAAAAAAAATTCTACTCAGTGGCGTTACTTCAAACCTGAATTTCCGCTATTTTTTGGATATAAAATGCTGTTTTAAAAATTAAATTCAAGGATTCACCTCTTCTCTTTGCGTTTCACACATTATTGTTAAGTATTTCATAGCAAAATAAAAAAATTCTACTAAATGGCGTTACTTCAAACCTGAATTTCCCATATTTTTTTGGAAACAAAATGCTGTTTTAAAAATTAAATTCAAGGATTCACCTCTTCTCTTTGCGTTTCACACATTATTGTTACGTATTTCATAGCAAAATAAAAAAATTCTACTTAGTGGCGTTACTTCAAACCTGAATTTCCCATATTTTTTTGGAAACAAAATGCTGTTTTAAAAATTAAATTCAAGGATTGACCTCTTCGCTTTGCGTTTCACACATTATTGTTAAGTATTTCATAGCAAAATAAAAAAATTCTACTCAGTGGCGTTACTTCAAACCTGAATTTCCGCTATTTTCTGGATATAAAATGCTGTTTTAAAAATTAAATTCAAGGATTCACCGCTTCTCTTTGCGTTTCACACATTATTGTTAAGTATTTCATAGCAAAATAAAAAAATTCTACTTAGTGGCGTTACTTCAAACCATAATTACCCATATTTTTTTGGAAACAAAATGCTGTTTTAAAAATTAAATTCAAGGATTCACCTCTTCTCTTTGCGTTTCACACATTATTGTTAAGTATTTCATAGCAAAATAAAAAAATTCTACTTAGTGGCGTTACTTCAAACCTGAATTTCCCATATTTTTTTGGAAACAAAATGCTGTTTTAAAAATTAAATTCAAGGATTCACCTCTTCTCTTTGTGTTTCACACATTACTGTTAAGTATTTCATAGCAAAATAAAAAAATTCTACTCAGTGGCGTTACTTCAAACCTGAATTTCCGCTATTTTCTGGATATAAAATGCTGTTTTAAAAATTAAATTCAAGGATTCACCTCTTCTCTTTGCGTTTCACACATTATTGTTAAGTATTTCATAGCAAAATAAAAAAATTCTACTCAGTGGCGTTACTTCAAACCTGAATTTCCGCTATTTTCTGGATATAAAATGCTGTTTTAAAAATTAAATTCAAGGATTCACCGTTTCTCATTGCGTTTCACACATTATTGTTAAGTATTTCATAGCAAAATAAAAAAATTCTACTCAGTGGCGTTACTTCAAACCTGAATTCCCGCTATTTTTTTGGATATAAAATGCTGTTTTAAAAATTAAATTCAAAGATTCACCGCTTCTGTTCGCGTTTCACACATTATTGTTAAGTATTTCATAGCACAATGAAAACATTCCACTCAGTGGCGTTACTTCAATTCATAAATTCCGCTATTTTTTTGGATATAAAATGCTGTTTTAAAAATTAAATTCAAGGATTCACCGCTTCTCATTGCGTTTCACACATTATTGTTAAGTATTTCATAGCAAAATAAAAAAATTCTACTTAGTGGCGTTACTTCAAACCTGAATTTCCCATATTTTTTTGGAAACAAAATGCTGTTTTAAAAATTAAATTCAAGGATTCACCTCTTCTCTTTGCGTTTCACACATTATTGTTAAGTATTTCATAGCAAAATAAAAAAATTCTACTCAGTGGCGTTACTTCAAACCTGAATTTCCGCTATTTTCTGGATATAAAATGCTGTTTTAAAAATTAAATTCAAGGATTCACCGTTTCTCATTGCGTTTCACACATTATTGTTAAGTATTTCATAGCAAAATAAAAAAATTCTACTCGGTGGAGTTACTTCAAATCTGAATTTCCTCTATATTTTTGGATATAAAATGCTGTTTTAAAAATTAAATTCCAGGGATCACCTCTTCCCTTTGCGTTTCACACATATTGGTTAAGTATTTCATAGCAAAATAAAAAAATTCTACTCGGTGGAGTTACTTCAAATCTGAATTTCCTTTATATTTTTGGATATAAAATGCTGTTTTAAAAATGAAATTCCAGGAATCACCTCTTCTCTTTGCGTTTCACACATATTTGTTAAGTATTTCATAGCAAAATAAAAAAATTCTACTCGGTGGAGTTACTTCAAATCTGAATTTCCTCTATATTTTTGGATATAAAATGCTGTTTTAAAAATAAAATTCCAGGAATCACCTCTTCTCTTTGCGTTTCACACATATTTGTTAAGTATTTCATAGCAAAATAAAAAAATTCTACTCGGTGGAGTTACTTCAAATCTGAATTTCCTCTATATTTTTGGATATAAAATGCTGTTTTAAAAATGAAATTCCAGGAATCACCTCTTCTCTTTGCGTTTCACACATATTTGTTAAGTATTTCATAGCAAAATAAAAGAATTCTACTCGGTGGAGTTACTTCAAATCTGAATTTCCTCTATATTTTTGGATATAAAATGCTGTTTTAAAAATGAAATTCCAGGAATCACCTCTTCTCTTTGCGTTTCACACATATTTGTTAAGTATTTCATAGCAAAATAAAAAAATTCTACTCGGTGGAGTTACTTCAAATCTGAATTTCCTCTATATTTTTGGATATAAAATGCTGTTTTAAAAATGAAATTCCAGGAATCACCTCTTCTCTTTGCGTTTCACACATATTTGTTAAGTATTTCATAGCAAAATAAAAAAATTCTACTCGGTGGAGTTACTTCAAATCTGAATTTCCTCTATATTTTTGGATATAAAATGCTGTTTTAAAAATGAAATTCCAGGAATCACCTCTTCTCTTTGCGTTTCAGACATTACTGTTAAGTATTTCATAGCAAAATTAAAAAAATTTTACTCAGTGGCGTTACTTCGAATCTGAATTTCCATTATTTTATAGGATATAAAATGCTGTTTTAAAAATTGAATTCTAGGATTCACCTCTTCTCTTTGCGTTTCACACATTACTGTTAAGTATTTCATAGCAAAATTAAAAAAATTCTACTCAGTGGCCTTACTTCGAATCTGAATTTCCATTATTTTATAGGATATAAAATGCTGTTTTAAAAATTGAATTCTAGGATTCACCTCTTCTCTTTGCGTTTCACACATTACTGTTAAGTATTTCATAGCAAAATTAAAAAAATTCTACTCAGTGGCCTTACTTCGAATCTGAATTTCCATTATTTTATAGGATATAAAATGCTGTTTTAAAAATTGAATTCAAGGATTCACCTCTTCTCTTTGCGTTTCACACATTATTGTTAAGTATTTCATAGCAAAATAAAAAAATTCCACTCAGTGGCGTTACTTCAAATCTGAATTTCCTCTATTTTTTTGGATATAAAATGCTTTTTTAAAAATTAAATTCAAGGATTCACCGCTTCTCTTGGCGTTTCACACATTATTGTTAAGTATTTCATCGCAAAATAAAAAAATTCCACTAAGTGGCGTTACTTCAAATCTGAATTTCCGCTATTTTTTTTGGATATAAAATGCCTTTTTAAAAATTAAATTCAAGGATTCACCTCTTCTCTTTGCGTTTCACACATTATTGTTAAGAATTTCATAGTAAAATAAAAAATTCTACTCAGTGGCGTTACTTCAATTCTGAATTTCCGCTATTTATTTGGATATAAAATGCTGTTTTAAAAATTAAATTCAAGGATTCACCTCTTCTCTTTGCGTTTCACACATTATTGTTAAATATTTCATAGCAAAAGAAAAAAATTCCACTCAGTGGCCTTACTTCAATTCTGAATTTCAGTTATTTCTTTGGATATAAAATGCTGTTTTAAAGATTAAATTCAAGGATTCACCGCTTCTCTTTGCGTTTGAAACATTATTGTTAAGTATTTCATAGCAAAATAAAAAAATTCTACTCAGTGGCGTTACTTCAAACCTGAATTCCCGCTATTTTTTTGGATATAAAATGCTGTTTTAAAAAATAAATTCAAGGATTCACCTCTTTTCTTTGCGTTTCACACATTATTGTTAAGTATTTCATAGCAAAATAAAAAAATTCTACTCAGTGGCGTTACTTCATTTCTGAATTTCCTCTATATTTTGGATATAAAATGCGGTTTTAAAAATTAAATTCAAAGAATCACCGCTTCTGTTCGCGTTTCACACATTATTGTTAAGTATTTCATAGCACAATGAAAGCATTCCACTCAGTGGCGTTACTTCAATTCATAAATTCCGCTATTATTTTGGATATAAAATGCTGTTTTAAAAATTAAATTGAAGGATTCACCGCTTCTCTTTGCGTTTCACACATTATTGTTAAGTATTTCATAGCAAAATAAAAAAATTCTACTCAGTGGCGTTACTTCAAACCTGAATTCCCGCTATTTTTTTGGATATAAAATGCTGTTTTAAAAATTAAATTCAAAGATTTACCGCTTCTGTTCGCGTTTCACACATTATTGTTAAGTATTTCATAGCACAATGAAAACATTCCACTCAGTGGCGTTACTTCAATTCATAAATTCCGCTATTTTTTTGGATATAAAATGCTGTTTTAAAAATTAAATTCAAGGATTCACCGCTTCTCTTTGCGTTTCACACATTATTGTTAAGTATTTCATAGCAAAATAAAAAAATTCTACTTAGTGGCGTTACTTCAAACCTGAATTTCCGCTATTTTCTGGATATAAAATGCTGTTTTAAAAATTAAATTCAAGGATTCACCTCTTCTCTTTGCGTTTCACACATTATTGTTAAGTATTTCATAGCAAAATAAAAAAATTCTACTCAGTGGCGTTACTTCAAACCTGAATTCCCGCTATTTTTTTGGATATAAAATGCTGTTTTAAAAATTAAATTCAAAGATTCACCGCTTCTGTTCGCGTTTCACACATTATTGTTAAGTATTTCATAGCAAAATAAAAAAATTCTACTCAGTGGCGTTACTTCAAACCTGAATTCCCGCTATTTTTTTGGATACAAAATGCTGTTTTAAAAATTAAATTCAAAGATTCACCGCTTCTGTTCACGTTTCACACATTATTGTTAAGTATTTCATAGCACAATGAAAACATTCCACTCAGTGGCGTTACTTCAAATCATAAATTCCGCTATTTTTTTGGATATAAAATGCTGTTTTAAAAATTGAATTCAAGGATTCACCTCTTCTCTTTGCGTTTCACACATTATTGTTAAGTATTTCATAGCAAAATAAAAAAATTCTACTTAGTGGCGTTACTTCAAATCATAAATTCCGCTATTTTTTTGGATATAAAATGCTGTTTTAAAAATTGAATTCAAGGATTCACCTCTTCTCTTTGCGTTTCACACATTATTGTTAAGTATTTTATAGCAAAATAAAAAAATTCTACTTAGTGGCGTTACTTCAAACCTGAATTTCCCATATTTTTTTGGAAACAAAATGCTGTTTTAAAAATTAAATTCAAGGATTCACCTCTTCTCTTTGCGTTTCACACATTATTGTTAAGTATTTCATAACAAAATAAAAAAATTCTACTCAGTGGCGTTATTTCAAACCTGAATTTCCGCTATTTTCTGGATATAAAATGCTGTTTTAAAAATTAAATTCAAGGATTCACCGCTTCTCTTTGCGTTTCACACATTATTGTTAAGTATTTCATAGCAAAATAAAAAAATTCTACTTAGTGGCGTTACTTCAAACCTGAATTACCCATATTTTTTTGGAAACAAATGCTGTTTTAAAAATTAAATTCAAGGATTCACCTCTTCTCTTTGCGTTTCACACATTATTGTTAAGTATTTCATAGCAAAATAAAAAAATTCTACTCAGTGGCGTTACTTCAAACCTGAATTTCCGCTATTTTCTAGATATAAAATGCTGTTTTAAAAATTAAATTCAAGGATTCACCGTTTCTCATTGCGTTTCACACATTATTGTTAAGTATTTCATAGCAAAATAAAAAAATTCTACTCAGTGGCGTTACTTCAAACCTTAATTTCCGCTATTTTCTGGATATAAAATGCTGTTTTAAAAATTAAATTCAAGGATTCACCTCCTCTCTTTGCGTTTCACACATAATTGTTAAGTATTTCACAGCAAAATAAAAAAATTCTACTCAGTGGCGTTACTTCAAACCTGAATTTCCGCTATTTTCTGGATATAAAATGCTGTTTTAAAAATTAAATTCAAGGATTCACCTCTTCTCTTTGCGTTTCACACATTATTGTTAAGTATTTCATAGCAAAATAAAAAAATTCTACTCAGTGGCGTTACTTCAAACCTGAATTTCCGCTATTTTCTGGATATAAAATGCTGTTTTAAAAATTAAATTCCAGGAATTACCTCTTCTCTTTGCGTTTCGCACATTATTGTTAAGTATTTCATAGCAAAATAAAAAAAATTCTACTCAGTGGCGTTACTTCAAACCTGAATTTCCGCTATTTTTTGGATATAAAATGCTGTTTTAAAAATTAAATTCAAGGATTCACCTCTTCTCTTTGCGTTTCACACATTATTGTTAAGTATTTCATAGCAAAATAAAAAAATTCTACTAAATGGCGTTACTTCAAACCTGAATTTCCCATATTTTTTTGGAAACAAAATGCTGTTTTAAAAATTAAATTCAAGGATTCACCTCTTCTCTTTGCGTTTCACACATTATTGTTACGTATTTCATAGCAAAATAAAAAAATTCTACTTAGTGGCGTTACTTCAAACCTGAATTTCCCATATTTTTTTGGAAACAAAATGCTGTTTTAAAAATTAAATTCAAGGATTCACCTCTTCTCTTTGCGTTTCACACATTATTGTTAAGTATTTCATAGCAAAATAAAAAAATTCTACTCAGTGGCGTTACTTCAAACCTGAATTTCCGCTATTTTCTGGATATAAAATGCTGTTTTAAAAATTAAATTCAAGGATTCACCGCTTCTCTTTGCGTTTCACACATTATTGTTAAGTATTTCATAGCAAAATAAAAAAATTCTACTTAGTGGCGTTACTTCAAACCATAATTACCCATATTTTTTTGGAAACAAAATGCTGTTTTAAAAATTAAATTCAAGGATTCACCTCTTCTCTTTGCGTTTCACACATTATTGTTAAGTATTTCATAGCAAAATAAAAAAATTCTACTTAGTGGCGTTACTTCAAACCTGAATTTCCCATATTTTTTTGGAAACAAAATGCTGTTTTAAAAATTAAATTCAAGGATTCACCTCTTCTCTTTGTGTTTCACACATTACTGTTAAGTATTTCATAGCAAAATAAAAAAATTCTACTCAGTGGCGTTACTTCAAACCTGAATTTCCGCTATTTTCTGGATATAAAATGCTGTTTTAAAAATTAAATTCAAGGATTCACCTCTTCTCTTTGCGTTTCACACATTATTGTTAAGTATTTCATAGCAAAATAAAAAAATTCTACTCAGTGGCGTTACTTCAAACCTGAATTTCCGCTATTTTCTGGATATAAAATGCTGTTTTAAAAATTAAATTCAAGGATTCACCGTTTCTCATTGCGTTTCACACATTATTGTTAAGTATTTCATAGCAAAATAAAAAAATTCTACTCAGTGGCGTTACTTCAAACCTGAATTCCCGCTATTTTTTTGGATATAAAATGCTGTATTAAAAATTAAATTCAAAGATTCACCGCTTCTGTTCGCGTTTCACACATTATTGTTAAGTATTTCATAGCACAATGAAAACATTCCACTCAGTGGCGTTACTTCAATTCATAAATTCCGCTATTTTTTTGGATATAAAATGCTGTTTTAAAAATTAAATTCAAGGATTCACCGCTTCTCATTGCGTTTCACACATTATTGTTAAGTATTTCATAGCAAAATAAAAAAATTCTACTTAGTGGCGTTACTTCAAACCTGAATTTCCCATATTTTTTTGGAAACAAAATGCTGTTTTAAAAATTAAATTCAAGGATTCACCTCTTCTCTTTGCGTTTCACACATTATTGTTAAGTATTTCATAGCAAAATAAAAAAATTCTACTCAGTGGCGTTACTTCAAACCTGAATTTCCGCTATTTTCTGGATATAAAATGCTGTTTTAAAAATTAAATTCAAGGATTCACCGTTTCTCATTGCGTTTCACACATTATTGTTAAGTATTTCATAGCAAAATAAAAAAATTCTACTCGGTGGAGTTACTTCAAATCTGAATTTCCTCTATATTTTTGGATATAAAATGCTGTTTTAAAAATTAAATTCCAGGGATCACCTCTTCCCTTTGCGTTTCACACATATTGGTTAAGTATTTCATAGCAAAATAAAAAAATTCTACTCGGTGGAGTTACTTCAAATCTGAATTTCCTCTATATTTTTGGATATAAAATGCTGTTTTAAAAATGAAATTCCAGGAATCACCTCTTCTCTTTGCGTTTCACACATATTTGTTAAGTATTTCATAGCAAAATAAAAAAATTCTACTCGGTGGAGTTACTTCAAATCTGAATTTCCTCTATATTTTTGGATATAAAATGCTGTTTTAAAAATAAAATTCCAGGAATCACCTCTTCTCTTTGCGTTTCACACATATTTGTTAAGTATTTCATAGCAAAATAAAAAAATTCTACTCGGTGGAGTTACTTCAAATCTGAATTTCCTCTATATTTTTGGATATAAAATGCTGTTTTAAAAATGAAATTCCAGGAATCACCTCTTCTCTTTGCGTTTCACACATATTTGTTAAGTATTTCATAGCAAAATAAAAGAATTCTACTCGGTGGAGTTACTTCAAATCTGAATTTCCTCTATATTTTTGGATATAAAATGCTGTTTTAAAAATGAAATTCCAGGAATCACCTCTTCTCTTTGCGTTTCACACATATTTGTTAAGTATTTCATAGCAAAATAAAAAAATTCTACTCGGTGGAGTTACTTCAAATCTGAATTTCCTCTATATTTTTGGATATAAAATGCTGTTTTAAAAATGAAATTCCAGGAATCACCTCTTCTCTTTGCGTTTCACACATATTTGTTAAGTATTTCATAGCAAAATAAAAAAATTCTACTCGGTGGAGTTACTTCAAATCTGAATTTCCTCTATATTTTTGGATATAAAATGCTGTTTTAAAAATGAAATTCCAGGAATCACCTCTTCTCTTTGCGTTTCAGACATTACTGTTAAGTATTTCATAGCAAAATTAAAAAAATTTTACTCAGTGGCGTTACTTCGAATCTGAATTTCCATTATTTTATAGGATATAAAATGCTGTTTTAAAAATTGAATTCTAGGATTCACCTCTTCTCTTTGCGTTTCACACATTACTGTTAAGTATTTCATAGCAAAATTAAAAAAATTCTACTCAGTGGCCTTACTTCGAATCTGAATTTCCATTATTTTATAGGATATAAAATGCTGTTTTAAAAATTGAATTCTAGGATTCACCTCTTCTCTTTGCGTTTCACACATTACTGTTAAGTATTTCATAGCAAAATTAAAAAAATTCTACTCAGTGGCCTTACTTCGAATCTGAATTTCCATTATTTTATAGGATATAAAATGCTGTTTTAAAAATTGAATTCAAGGATTCACCTCTTCTCTTTGCGTTTCACACATTATTGTTAAGTATTTCATAGCAAAATAAAAAAATTCCACTCAGTGGCGTTACTTCAAATCTGAATTTCCTCTATTTTTTTGGATATAAAATGCTTTTTTAAAAATTAAATTCAAGGATTCACCGCTTCTCTTGGCGTTTCACACATTATTGTTAAGTATTTCATCGCAAAATAAAAAAATTCCACTAAGTGGCGTTACTTCAAATCTGAATTTCCGCTATTTTTTTTGGATATAAAATGCCTTTTTAAAAATTAAATTCAAGGATTCACCTCTTCTCTTTGCGTTTCACACATTATTGTTAAGAATTTCATAGTAAAATAAAAAATTCTACTCAGTGGCGTTACTTCAATTCTGAATTTCCGCTATTTATTTGGATATAAAATGCTGTTTTAAAAATTAAATTCAAGGATTCACCTCTTCTCTTTGCGTTTCACACATTATTGTTAAATATTTCATAGCAAAAGAAAAAAATTCCACTCAGTGGCCTTACTTCAATTCTGAATTTCAGTTATTTCTTTGGATATAAAATGCTGTTTTAAAAATTAAATTCAAGGATTCACCGCTTCTCTTTGCGTTTGAAACATTATTGTTAAGTATTTCATAGCAAAATAAAAAAATTCTACTCAGTGGCGTTACTTCAAACCTGAATTCCCGCTATTTTTTTGGATATAAAATGCTGTTTTAAAAAATAAATTCAAAGATTTACCGCTTCTGTTCGCGTTTCACACATTATTGTTAAGTATTTCATAGCACAATGAAAACATTCCACTCAGTGGCGTTACTTCAATTCATAAATTCCGCTATTATTTTGGATATAAAATGCTGTTTTAAAAATTAAATTCAAGGATTCACCGCTTCTCTTTGCGTTTCACACATTATTGTTAAGTATTTCATAGCACAATGAAAGCATTCCACTCAGTGGCGTTACTTCAATTCATAAATTCCGCTATTATTTTGGATATAAAATGCTGTTTTAAAAATTAAATTCAAGGATTCACCGCTTCTCTTTGCGTTTCACACATTATTGTTAAGTATTTCATAGCAAAATAAAAAAATTCTACTCAGTGGCGTTACTTCAAACCTGAATTCCCGCTATTTTTTTGGATATAAAATGCTGTTTTAAAAATTAAATTCAAAGATTTACCGCTTCTGTTCGCGTTTCCCACATTATTGTTAAGTATTTCATAGCACAATGAAAACATTCCACTCAGTGGCGTTACTTCAATTCATAAATTCCGCTATTTTTTTGGATATAAAATGCTGTTTTAAAAATTAAATTCAAGGATTCACCGCTTCTCATTGCGTTTCACACATTATTGTTAAGTATTTCATAGCAAAATAAAAAAATTCTACTTAGTGGCGTTACTTCAAACCTGAATTTCCCATATTTTTTTGGAAACAAAATGCTGTTTTAAAAATTAAATTCAAGGATTCACCTCTTCTCTTTGCGTTTCACACATTATTGTTAAGTATTTCATAGCAAAATAAAAAAATTCTACTCAGTGGCGTTACTTCAAACCTGAATTTCCGCTATTTTCTGGATATAAAATGCTGTTTTAAAAATTAAATTCAAGGATTCACCGTTTCTCATTGCGTTTCACACATTATTGTTAAGTATTTCATAGCAAAATAAAAAAATTCTACTCGGTGGAGTTACTTCAAATCTGAATTTCCTCTATATTTTTGGATATAAAATGCTGTTTTAAAAATTAAATTCCAGGGATCACCTCTTCCCTTTGCGTTTCACACATATTGGTTAAGTATTTCATAGCAAAATAAAAAAATTCTACTCGGTGGAGTTACTTCAAATCTGAATTTCCTCTATATTTTTGGATATAAAATGCTGTTTTAAAAATGAAATTCCAGGAATCACCTCTTCTCTTTGCGTTTCACACATATTTGTTAAGTATTTCATAGCAAAATAAAAAAATTCTACTCGGTGGAGTTACTTCAAATCTGAATTTCCTCTATATTTTTGGATATAAAATGCTGTTTTAAAAATAAAATTCCAGGAATCACCTCTTCTCTTTGCGTTTCACACATATTTGTTAAGTATTTCATAGCAAAATAAAAAAATTCTACTCGGTGGAGTTACTTCAAATCTGAATTTCCTCTATATTTTTGGATATAAAATGCTGTTTTAAAAATGAAATTCCAGGAATCACCTCTTCTCTTTGCGTTTCACACATATTTGTTAAGTATTTCATAGCAAAATAAAAGAATTCTACTCGGTGGAGTTACTTCAAATCTGAATTTCCTCTATATTTTTGGATATAAAATGCTGTTTTAAAAATGAAATTCCAGGAATCACCTCTTCTCTTTGCGTTTCACACATATTTGTTAAGTATTTCATAGCAAAATAAAAAAATTCTACTCGGTGGAGTTACTTCAAATCTGAATTTCCTCTATATTTTTGGATATAAAATGCTGTTTTAAAAATGAAATTCCAGGAATCACCTCTTCTCTTTGCGTTTCACACATATTTGTTAAGTATTTCATAGCAAAATAAAAAAATTCTACTCGGTGGAGTTACTTCAAATCTGAATTTCCTCTATATTTTTGGATATAAAATGCTGTTTTAAAAATGAAATTCCAGGAATCACCTCTTCTCTTTGCGTTTCAGACATTACTGTTAAGTATTTCATAGCAAAATTAAAAAAATTTTACTCAGTGGCGTTACTTCGAATCTGAATTTCCATTATTTTATAGGATATAAAATGCTGTTTTAAAAATTGAATTCTAGGATTCACCTCTTCTCTTTGCGTTTCACACATTACTGTTAAGTATTTCATAGCAAAATTAAAAAAATTCTACTCAGTGGCCTTACTTCGAATCTGAATTTCCATTATTTTATAGGATATAAAATGCTGTTTTAAAAATTGAATTCTAGGATTCACCTCTTCTCTTTGCGTTTCACACATTACTGTTAAGTATTTCATAGCAAAATTAAAAAAATTCTACTCAGTGGCCTTACTTCGAATCTGAATTTCCATTATTTTATAGGATATAAAATGCTGTTTTAAAAATTGAATTCAAGGATTCACCTCTTCTCTTTGCGTTTCACACATTATTGTTAAGTATTTCATAGCAAAATAAAAAAATTCCACTCAGTGGCGTTACTTCAAATCTGAATTTCCTCTATTTTTTTGGATATAAAATGCTTTTTTAAAAATTAAATTCAAGGATTCACCGCTTCTCTTGGCGTTTCACACATTATTGTTAAGTATTTCATCGCAAAATAAAAAAATTCCACTAAGTGGCGTTACTTCAAATCTGAATTTCCGCTATTTTTTTTGGATATAAAATGCCTTTTTAAAAATTAAATTCAAGGATTCACCTCTTCTCTTTGCGTTTCACACATTATTGTTAAGAATTTCATAGTAAAATAAAAAATTCTACTCAGTGGCGTTACTTCAATTCTGAATTTCCGCTATTTATTTGGATATAAAATGCTGTTTTAAAAATTAAATTCAAGGATTCACCTCTTCTCTTTGCGTTTCACACATTATTGTTAAATATTTCATAGCAAAAGAAAAAAATTCCACTCAGTGGCCTTACTTCAATTCTGAATTTCAGTTATTTCTTTGGATATAAAATGCTGTTTTAAAAATTAAATTCAAGGATTCACCGCTTCTCTTTGCGTTTGAAACATTATTGTTAAGTATTTCATAGCAAAATAAAAAAATTCTACTCAGTGGCGTTACTTCAAACCTGAATTCCCGCTATTTTTTTGGATATAAAATGCTGTTTTAAAAAATAAATTCAAAGATTTACCGCTTCTGTTCGCGTTTCACACATTATTGTTAAGTATTTCATAGCACAATGAAAACATTCCACTCAGTGGCGTTACTTCAATTCATAAATTCCGCTATTATTTTGGATATAAAATGCTGTTTTAAAAATTAAATTCAAGGATTCACCGCTTCTCTTTGCGTTTCACACATTATTGTTAAGTATTTCATAGCACAATGAAAGCATTCCACTCAGTGGCGTTACTTCAATTCATAAATTCCGCTATTATTTTGGATATAAAATGCTGTTTTAAAAATTAAATTCAAGGATTCACCGCTTCTCTTTGCGTTTCACACATTATTGTTAAGTATTTCATAGCAAAATAAAAAAATTCTACTCAGTGGCGTTACTTCAAACCTGAATTCCCGCTATTTTTTTGGATATAAAATGCTGTTTTAAAAATTAAATTCAAAGATTTACCGCTTCTGTTCGCGTTTCCCACATTATTGTTAAGTATTTCATAGCACAATGAAAACATTCCACTCAGTGGCGTTACTTCAATTCATAAATTCCGCTATTTTTTTGGATATAAAATGCTGTTTTAAAAATTAAATTCAAGGATTCACCGCTTCTCTTTGCGTTTCACACATTATTGTTAAGTATTTCATAGCAAAATAAAAAAATTCTACTTAGTGGCGTTACTTCAAACCTGAATTTCCCATATTTTTTTGGAAACAAAATGCTGTTTTAAAAATTAAATTCAAGGATTCACCGCTTCTATTTGCGTTTCACACATTATTGTTAAGTATTTCATAGCAAAATAAAAAAATTCTACTCAGTGGCGTTACTTCAAACCTGAATTTCCGCTATTTTCTAGATATAAAATGCTGTTTTAAAAATTAAATTCAAGGATTCACCGTTTCTCATTGCGTTTCACACATTATTGTTAAGTATTTCATAGCAAAATAAAAAAATTCTACTCAGTGGCGTTACTTCAAACCTTAATTTCCGCTATTTTCTGGATATAAAATGCTGTTTTAAAAATTAAATTCAAGGATTCACCTCTTCTCTTTGCGTTTCACACATTATTGTTAAGTATTTCATAGCAAAATAAAAAAATTCTACTCAGTGGCGTTACTTCAAACCTGAATTCCCGCTATTTTTTTGGATAAAAAATGCTGTTTTAAAAATTAAATTCAAAGATTCACCGCTTCTGTTCGCGTTTCACACATTATTGTTAAGTATTTCATAGCAAAATAAAAAAATTCTACTCAGTGGCGTTACTTCAAACCTGAATTCCCGCTATTTTTTTGGATAAAAAATGCTGTTTTAAAAATTAAATTCAAAGATTCACCGCTTCTGTTCGCGTTTCACACATTATTGTTAAGTATTTCATAGCACAATGAAAACATTCCACTCAGTGGCGTTACTTCAAATCATAAATTCCGCTATTTTTTTGGATATAAAATGCTGTTTTAAAAATTGAATTCAAGGATTCACCTCTTCTCTTTGCGTTTCACACATTATTGTTAAGTATTTCATAGCAAAATAAAAAAATTCTACTTAGTGGCATTACTTCAAACCTGAATTTCCCATATTTTTTTGGAAACAAAATGCTGTTTTAAAAATTAAATTCAAGGATTCACCTCTTCTCTTTGCGTTTCACACATTATTGTTAAGTATTTCATAGCAAAATAAAAAAAATTCTACTTAGTGGCGTTACTTCAAACCTGAATTTCCCATATTTTTTTGGAAACAAAATGCTGTTTTAAAAATTAAATTCAAGGATTCACCTCTTCTCTTTGCGTTTCACACATTATTGTTAAGTATTTCATAGCAAAATAAAAAAATTCTACTCAGTGGCGTTACTTCAAACCTGAATTTCCGCTATTTTCTGGATATAAAATGCTGTTTTAAAAATTAAATTCAAGGATTCACCGCTTCTCTTTGCGTTTCACACATTATTGTTAAGTATTTCATAGCAAAATAAAAAAATTCTACTTAGTGGCGTTACTTCAAACCTGAATTACCCATATTTTTTTGGAAACAAAATGCTGTTTTAAAAATTAAATTCAAGGATTCACCTCTTCTCTTTGCGTTTCACACATTATTGTTAAGTATTTCATAGCAAAATAAAAAAATTCTACTTAGTGGCGTTACTTCAAACCTGAATTTCCCATATTTTTTTGGAAACAAAATGCTGTTTTAAAAATTAAATTCAAGGATTCACCTCTTCTCTTTGTGTTTCACACATTACTGTTAAGTATTTCATAGCAAAATAAAAAAATTCTACTCAGTGGCGTTACTTCAAACCTGAATTTCCGCTATTTTCTGGATATAAAATGCTGTTTTAAAATTTAAATTCAAGGATTCACCTCTTCTCTTTGCGTTTCACACATTATTGTTAAGTATTTCATAGCAAAATAAAAAAATTCTACTCAGTGGCGTTACTTCAAACCTGAATTTCCGCTATTTTCTGGATATAAAATGCTGTTTTAAAAATTAAATTCCAGGAATTACCTCTTCTCTTTGCGTTTCGCACATTATTGTTAAGTGTTTCATAGCAAAATAAAAAAAATTCTACTCAGTGGCGTTACTTCAAACCTGAATTTCCGCTATTTTCTGGATATAAAATGCTGTTTTAAAAATTAAATTCAAGGATTCACCTCTTCTCTTTGCGTTTCAAACATTATTGTTAAGTATTTCATAGCAAAATAAAAAAATTCTACTAAGTGGCGTTACTTCAAACCTGAATTTCCGCTATTTTTTTGGATATAAAATGCTCTTTTAAAAATTAAATTCAAGGATTCACCTCTTCTCTTTGCGTTTCACACATAATTGTTAAGTATTTCATAGCAAAATAAAAAAATTCTACTCGGTGGAGTTACTTCAAATCTGAATTTCCTCTATATTTTTGGATATAAAATGCTGTTTTAAAAATGAAATTCCAGGAATCACCTCTTCTCTTTGCGTTTCACACATTATTGTCAAGTATTTCATAGCAAAATAAAAAAATTCTACTCAGTGGCGTTACTTCAAACCTGAATTTCCGCTATTTTCTGGATATAAAATGCTGTTTTAAAAATTAAATTCCAGGAATTACCTCTTCTCTTTGCGTTTCGCACATTATTGTTAAGTGTTTCATAGCAAAATAAAAAAAATTCTACTCAGTGGCGTTACTTCAAACCTGAATTTCCGCTATTTTCTGGATATAAAATGCTGTTTTAAAAATTAAATTCAAGGATTCACCTCTTCTCTTTGCGTTTCAAACATTATTGTTAAGTATTTCATAGCAAAATAAAAAAATTCTACTAAGTGGCGTTACTTCAAACCTGAATTTCCGCTATTTTTTTGGATATAAAATGCTCTTTTAAAAATTAAATTCAAGGATTCACCTCTTCTCTTTGCGTTTCACACATAATTGTTAAGTATTTCATAGCAAAATAAAAAAATTCTACTCGGTGGAGTTACTTCAAATCTGAATTTCCTCTATATTTTTGGATATAAAATGCTGTTTTAAAAATGAAATTCCAGGAATCACCTCTTCTCTTTGCGTTTCACACATATTTGTTAAGTATTTCATAGCAAAATAAAAAAATTCTACTCGGTGGAGTTACTTCAAATCTGAATTTCCTCTATATTTTTGGATATAAAATGCTGTTTTAAAATTTAAATTCCAGGGATCACCTCTTCCCTTTGCGTTTCACACATATTGGTTAAGTATTTCATAGCAAAATAAAAAAAATTCTACTCGGTGGAGTTACTTCAAATCTGAATTTCCTCTATATTTTTGGATATAAAATGCTGTTTTAAAAATGAAATTCCAGGAATCACCTCTTCTCTTTGCGTTTCACACATATTTGTTAAGTATTTCATAGCAAAATAAAAAAATTCTACTCGGTGGAGTTACTTCAAATCTGAATTTCCTCTATATTTTTGGATATAAAATGCTGTTTTAAAAATAAAATTCCAGGAATCACCTCTTCTCTTTGCGTTTCACACATATTTGTTAAGTATTTCATTACAAAATAAAAAAATTCTACTCGGTGGAGTTACTTCAAATCTGAATTTCCTCTATATTTTTGGATATAAAATGCTGTTTTAAAAATGAAATTCCAGGAATCACCTCTTCTCTTTGCGTTTCACACATATTTGTTAAGTATTTCATAGCAAAATAAAAGAATTCTACTCGGTGGAGTTACTTCAAATCTGAATTTCCTCTATATTTTTGGATATAAAATGCTGTTTTAAAAATAAAATTCCAGGAATCACATCTTCTCTTTGCGTTTCACACATATTTGTTAAGTATTTCATAGCAAAATAAAAAAATTCTACTCGGTGGAGTTACTTCAAATCTGAATTTCCTCTATATTTTTGGATATAAAATGCTGTTTTTAAAATGAAATTCCAGGAATCACCTCTTCTCTTTGCGTTTCACACATATTTGTTAAGTATTTCATAGCAAAATAAAAAAATTCTACTCGGTGGAGTTACTTCAAATCTGAATTTCCTCTATATTTTTGGATATAAAATGCTGTTTTAAAAATGAAATTCCAGGAATCACCTCTTCTCTTTGCGTTTCACACATATTTGTTAAGTATTTCATAGCAAAATAAAAAAATTCTACTCGGTGGAGTTACTTCAAATCTGAATTTCCTCTATATTTTTGGATATAAAATGCTGTTTTAAAAATGAAATTCCAGGAATCACCTCTTCTCTTTGCGTTTCACACATATTTGTTAAGTATTTCATAGCAAAATAAAAAAATTCTACTCGGTGGAGTTACTTCAAATCTGAATTTCCTCTATATTTTTGGATATAAAATGCTGTTTTAAAAATGAAATTCCAGGAATCACCTCTTCTCTTTGCGTTTCACACATATTTGTTAAGTATTTCATAGCAAAATAAAAAAATTCTACTCGGTGGAGTTACTTCAAATCTGAATTTCCTCTATATTTTTGGATATAAAATTCTGTTTTAAAAATGAAATTCCAGGAATCACCTCTTCTCTTTGCGTTTCACACATATTTGTTAAGTATTTCATAGCAAAATAAAAAAATTCTACTCGGTGGAGTTACTTCAAATCTGAATTTCCTCTATATTTTTGGATATAAAATGTTGTTTTAAAAATGAAATTCCAGAAATCACCTCTTCTCTTTGCGTTTCACACATAATTGTTAAGTATTTCATAGCAAAATAAAAAAATTCTACTCAGTAGAGTTACTTCAAATCTGAATTTCCTCTATTTGTTAGGATATAAAATGCTGTTTTAAAAATTAAATTCCAGGAATCACCTCTCCTCTTTGCGTTTCACACATAATTGTTAAGTATTTCATAGCAAAATAAAAAAATTCTACTCAGCGGAGTTACTTAAAATCTGAATTTCCTCTATTTTTTAGGATATAAAACGATGTTTTAAAAATTGAATTCAAGGAATCACCTCTTCTCTTTGCGTTTCACACATAATTGTTAAGTATTTCATAGCAAAATAAAAAAATTCTACTCAGTGGAGTTACTTAAAATCTGAATTTCCTCTATTTGTTAGGATATAAAATGCTGTTTTAAAAATTAAATTCCAGGAATTACCTCTTCTCTTTGCGTTTCGCACATTATTGTTAAGTATTTCATAGCAAAATAAAAAAAATTCTACTCAGTGGCGTTACTTCAAACCTGAATTTCCGCTATTTTCTGGATATAAAATGCCGTTTTAAAAATTAAATTCAAGGATTCACCTCTTCTCTTTGCGTTTCACACATTATTGTTAAGTATTTCATAGCAAAATAAAAAAATTCTACTAAGTGGCGTTACTTCAAACCTGAATTTCCGCTATTTTTTTGGATATAAAATGCTCTTTTAAAAATTAAATTCAAGAAGTCACCTCTTCTCTTTGCGTTTCACACATAATTGTTAAGTATTTCATAGCAAAATAAAAAAATTCTACTCAGTGGAGTTACTTCAAATCTGAATTTCCTCTATTTTTTAGGATATAAAATGCTGTTTTAAAAATTGAATTCTAGGATTCACCTCTTCTCTTTGCGTTTCACACATTACTGTAAAGTATTTCATAGCAAAATAAAAAAATTCTACTCGGTGGAGTTACTTCAAATCTGAATTTCCTCTATATTTTTGGATATAAAATGCTGTTTTAAAAATTAAATTCCAGGGATCACCTCTTCCCTTTGCGTTTCACACATATTGGTTAAGTATTTCATAGCAAAATAAAAAAATTCTACTCGGTGGAGTTACTTCAAATCTGAATTTCCTCTATATTTTTGGATATAAAATGCTGTTTTAAAAATAAAATTCCAGGAATCACCTCTTCTCTTTGCGTTTCACACATATTTGTTAAGTATTTCATAGCAAAATAAAAAAATTCTACTCGGTGGAGTTACTTCAAATCTGAATTTCCTCTACTCAGTGGAGTTACTTCAAATCTGAATTTCCTCTATTTTTTAGGATATAAAATGCTGTTTTAAAAATTGAATTCTAGGATTCACCTCTTCTCTTTGCGTTTCACACATTACTGTAAAGTATTTCATAGCAAAATAAAAAAATTCTACTCAGTGGCGTTATTTCAAACCTGAATTTCCGCTATTTTCTGGATATAAAATGCTGTTTTAAAAATTAAATTCAAGGATTCACCTCTTCTCTTTGCGTTTCACACATTATTGTTAAATATTTCATAGCAAAAGAAAAAAATTCCACTCAGTGGCCTTACTTCAATTCTGAATTTCCGTTATTTCTTTGGAAATAAAATGCTGTTTTAAAAATTAAATTCAAGGATTCACCGCTTCTCTTTGCGTTTGAAACATTATTGTTAAGTATTTCATAGCAAAATAAAAAAATTCTACTCAGTGGCGTTACTTCAAACCTGAATTCCCGCTATTTTTTTGGATATAAAATGCTGTTTTAAAAAATAAATTCAAGGATTCACCTCTTTTCTTTGCGTTTCACACATTATTGTTATGTATTTCATAGCAAAATAAAAAAATTCTACTCAGTGGCGTTACTTCATTTCTGAATTTCCTCTATATTTTTGGATATAAAATGCTGTTTTAAAAATGAAATTCCAGGAATCACCTCTTCTCTTTGCGTTTCACACATATTTGTTAAGTATTTCATAGCAAAATAAAAGAATTCTACTCGGTGGAGTTACTTCAAATCTGAATTTCCTCTATATTTTTGGATATAAAATGCTGTTTTAAAAATGAAATTCCAGGAATCACCTCTTCTCTTTGCGTTTCACACATATTTGTTAAGTATTTCATAGCAAAATAAAAAAATTCTACTCGGTGGAGTTACTTCAAATCTGAATTTCCTCTATATTTTTGGATATAAAATGCTGTTTTAAAAATGAAATTCCAGGAATCACCTCTTCTCTTTACGTTTCACACATATTTGTTAAGTATTTCATAGCAAAATAAAAAAATTCTACTCGGTGGAGTTACTTCAAATCTGAATTTCCTCTATATTTTTGGATATAAAATGCTGTTTTAAAAATGAAATTCCAGGAATCACCTCTTCTCTTTGCGTTTCACACATTACTGTTAAGTATTTCATAGCAAAATTAAAAAAATTTTACTCAGTGGCGTTACTTCGATTCTGAATTTCCATTATTTTATAGGATATAAAATGCTGTTTTAAAAATTGAATTCTAGGATTCACCTCTTCTCTTTGCGTTTCACACATTACTGTTAAGTATTTCATAGCAAAATTAAAAAAATTCAACTCAGTGGCCTTACTTCGAATCTGAATTTCCATTATTTTATAGGATATAAAATGCTGTTTTAAAAATTGAATTCTAGGATTCACCTCTTCTCTTTGCGTTTCACACATTACTGTTAAGTATTTCATAGCAAAATTAAAAAAATTCTACTCAGTGGCGTTACTTCAAATCTGAATTTCCGCTATTTTTTTGGATATAAAATGCTGTTTTAAAAATAAAATTCAAGGATTCACCTCTTCTCTTTGCGTTTCACACATTATTGTTAAGTATTTCATAGCAAAATAAAAAAATTCCACTCAGTGGCGTTACTTCAAATCTGAATTTCCTCTATTTTTTTGGATATAAAATGCTTTTTTAAAAATTAAATTCAAGGATTCACCGCTTCTCTTGGCGTTTCACACATTATTGTTAAGTATTTCATCGCAAAATAAAAAAATTCCACTAAGTGGCGTTACTTCAAATCTGAATTTCCGCTATTTTTTTTGGATATAAAATGCCTTTTTAAAAATTAAATTCAAGGATTCACCTCTTCTCTTTGCGTTTCACACATTATTGTTAAGAATTTCATAGTAAAATAAAAAATTCTACTCAGTGGCGTTACTTCAATTCTGAATTTCCGCTATTTATTTGGATATAAAATGCTGTTTTAAAAATTAAATTCAAGGATTCACCTCTTCTCTTTGCGTTTCACACATTATTGTTAAATATTTCATAGCAAAAGAAAAAAATTCCACTCAGTGGCCTTACTTCAATTCTGAATTTCCGTTATTTCTTTGGATATAAAATGCTGTTTTAAAAATTAAATTCAAGGATTCACCGCTTCTCTTTGCGTTTGAAACAATATTGTTAAGTATTTCATAGCAAAACAAAAAAATTCTACTTAGTGGCGTTACTTCAAACCTGAATTCCCGCTATTTTTTTGGATATAAAATGCTGTTTTAAAAATTAAATTCAAGGATTCACCTCTTCTCTTTGCGTTTCACACATTATTGTTAAGTATTTCATAGCAAAATAAAAAAATTCTACTCAGTGGCGTTACTTCATTTCTGAATTTCCTCTATATTTTGGATATAAAATGCGGTTTTAAAAATTAAATTCAAAGAATCACCGCTTCTGTTCGCGTTTCACACATTATTGTTAAGTATTTCATAGCACAATGAAAGCATTCCACTCAGTGGCGTTACTTCAATTCATAAATTCCGCTATTTTTTTGGATATAAAATGCTGTTTTAAAAATTAAATTCAAGGATTCACCGCTTCTCTTTGCGTTTCACACATTATTGTTAAGTATTTCATAGCAAAATAAAAAAATTCTACTCAGTGGCGTTACTTCAAACCTGAATTCCCGCTATTTTTTTGGATATAAAATGCTGTTTTAAAAATTAAATTCAAAGATTCACCGCTTCTGTTCGCGTTTCACACATTATTGTTAAGTATTTCATAGCACAATGAAAACATTCCACTCAGTGGCGTTACTTCAATTCATAAATTCCGCTATTTTTTTGGATATAAAATGCTGTTTTAAAAATTAAATTCAAGGATTCACCGCTTCTCTTTGCGTTTCACACATTATTGTTAAGTATTTCATAGCAAAATAAAAAAATTCTACTTAGTGGCGTTACTTCAAACCTGAATTTCCCATATTTTTTTGGAAACAAAATGCTGTTTTAAAAATTAAATTCAAGGATTCACCGCTTCTCTTTGCGTTTCACACATTATTGTTAAGTATTTCATAGCAAAATAAAAAAATTCTACTCAGTGGCGTTACTTCAAACCTGAATTTCCGCTATTTTCTAGATATAAAATGCTGTTTTAAAAATTAAATTCAAGGATTCACCGTTTCTCATTGCGTTTCACACATTATTGTTAAGTATTTCATAGCAAAATAAAAAAATTCTACTCAGTGGCGTTACTTCAAACCTTAATTTCCGCTATTTTCTGGATATAAAATGCTGTTTTAAAAATTAAATTCAAGGATTCACCTCTTCTCTTTGCGTTTCACACATTATTGTTAAGTATTTCATAGCAAAATAAAAAAATTCTACTCAGTGGCGTTACTTCAAACCTGAATTCCCGCTATTTTTTGGATATAAAATGCTGTTTTAAAAATTAAATTCAAGGATTCACCTCTTCTCTTTGCGTTTCACACATTATTGTTAAGTATTTCATAGCAAAATAAAAAAATTCTACTCAGTAACGTTACTTCAAATCTGAATTTCCTCAATTTTTTTGGATATAAAATGCTGTTTTAAAAAATGAATTCCAGGAATCACCTCTTCTCTTTGCGTTTCACACATTACTGTAAAGTATTTCATAGCAAAATAAAAAAATTCTACTCGGTGGCGTTACTTCAAATCTGAATTTCCTCTATTTTTTTGGATATAAAATGCTTTTTTAAAAATTAAATTCAAGGATTCACCGCTTCTCTTGGCGTTTCACACATTATTGTTAAGTATTTCATCGCAAAATAAAAAAATTCCACTAAGTGGCGTTACTTCAAATCTGAATTTCCGCTATTTTTTTTGGATATAAAATGCCTTTTTAAAAATTAAATTCAAGGATTCACCTCTTCTCTTTGCGTTTCACACATTATTGTTAAGAATTTCATAGTAAAATAAAAAATTCTACTCAGTGGCGTTACTTCAATTCTGAATTTCCGCTATTTATTTGGATATAAAATGCTGTTTTAAAAATTAAATTCAAGGATTCACCTCTTCTCTTTGCGTTTCACACATTATTGTTAAATATTTCATAGCAAAAGAAAAAAATTCCACTCAGTGGCCTTACTTCAATTCTGAATTTCCGTTATTTCTTTGGATATAAAATGCTGTTTTAAAAATTAAATTCAAGGATTCACCGCTTCTCTTTGCGTTTGAAACATTATTGTTAAGTATTTCATAGCAAAATAAAAAAATTCTACTCAGTGGCGTTACTTCAAACCTGAATTCCCGCTATTTTTTTGGATATAAAATGCTGTTTTAAAAAATAAATTCAAGGATTCACCTCTTTTCTTTGCGTTTCACACATTATTGTTATGTATTTCATAGCAAAATAAAAAAATTCTACTCAGTGGCGTTACTTCATTTCTGAATTTCCTCTATATTTTGGATATAAAATGCGGTTTTAAAAATTAAATTCAAAGATTCACCGCTTCTGTTCGCGTCTCACACATTATTGTTAAGTATTTCATAGCACAATGAAAGCATTCCACTCAGTGGCGTTACTTCAATTCATAAATTCCGCTATTTTTTTGGATATAAAATGCTGTTTTAAAAATTAAATTCAAGGATTCACCGCTTCTCTTTGCGTTTCACACATTATTGTTAAGTATTTCATAGCAAAATAAAAAAATTCTACTCAGTGGCGTTACTTCAAACTTGAATTCCCGCTATTTTTTTGGATAAAAATGCTGTTTTAAAAATTAAATTCAAAGATTCACCGCTTCTGTTCGCGTTTCACACATTATTGTTAAGTATTTCATAGCACAATGAAAACATTCCACTCAGTGGCGTTACTTCAATTCATAAATTCCGCCATTTTTTTGGATATAAAATGCTGTTTTAAAAATTAAATTCAAGGATTCACCGCTTCTCTTTGCGTTTCACACATTATTGTTAAGTATTTCATAGCAAAATAAAAAAATTCTACTTAGTGGCGTTACTTCAAACCTGAATTTCCCATATTTTTTTGGAAACAAAATGCTGTTTTAAAAATTAAATTCAAGGATTCACCTCTTCTCTTTGCGTTTCACACATTATTGTTAAGTATTTCATAGCAAAATAAAAAAATTCTACTCAGTGGCGTTACTTCAAACCTGAATTTCCGCTATTTTCTGGATATAAAATGCTGTTTTAAAAATTAAATTCAAGGATTCACCGTTTCTCATTGCGTTTCACACATTATTGTTAAGTATTTCATAGCAAAATAAAAAAATTCTACTCAGTGGCGTTACTTCAAACCTGAATTTCCGCTATTTTCTGGATATAAAATGCTGTTTTAAAAATTAAATTCAAGGATTCACCTCTTCTCTTTGCGTTTCACACATTATTGTTAAGTATTTCATAGCAAAATAAAAAAATTCTACTCAGTGGCGTTACTTCAAACCTGAATTCCCGCTATTTTTTTGGATATAAAATGCTGTTTTAAAAATTAAATTCAAAGATTCACCGCTTCTGTTCGCGTTTCATACATTATTGTTAAGTATTTCATAGCAAAATAAAAAAATTCTACTCAGTGGCGTTACTTCAAACCTGAATTCCCGCTATTTTTTTGGATACAAAATGCTGTTTTAAAAATTAAATTCAAAGATTCACCGCTTCTGTTCACGTTTCACACATTATTGTTAAGTATTTCATAGCACAATGAAAACATTCCACTCAGTGGCGTTACTTCAAATCATAAATTCCGCTATTTTTTTGGATATAAAATGCTGTTTTAAAAATTGAATTCAAGGATTCACCTCTTCTCTTTGCGTTTCACACATTATTGTTAAGTATTTCATAGCAAAATAAAAAAATTCTACTTAGTGGCGTTACTTCAAATCATAAATTCCGCTATTTTTTTGGATATAAAATGCTGTTTTAAAAATTGAATTCAAGGATTCACCTCTTCTCTTTGCGTTTCACACATTATTGTTAAGTATTTTATAGCAAAATAAAAAAATTCTACTTAGTGGCGTTACTTCAAACCTGAATTTCCCATATTTTTTTGGAAACAAAATGCTGTTTTAAAAATTAAATTCAAGGATTCACCTCTTCTCTTTGCGTTTCACACATTATTGTTAAGTATTTCATAACAAAATAAAAAAATTCTACTCAGTGGCGTTATTTCAAACCTGAATTTCCGCTATTTTCTGGATATAAAATGCTGTTTTAAAAATTAAATTCAAGGATTCACCTCTTCTCTTTGCGTTTCACACATTATTGTTAAATATTTCATAGCAAAAGAAAAAAATTCCACTCAGTGGCCTTACTTCAATTCTGAATTTCCGTTATTTCTTTGGATATAAAATGCTGTTTTAAAAATTAAATTCAAGGATTCACCGCTTCTCTTTGCGTTTGAAACATTATTGTTAAGTATTTCATAGCAAAATAAAAAAATTCTACTCAGTGGCGTTACTTCAAACCTGAATTCCCGCTATTTTTTTGGATATAAAATGCTGTTTTAAAAAATAAATTCAAGGATTCACCTCTTTTCTTTGCGTTTCACACATTATTGTTATGTATTTCATAGCAAAATAAAAAAATTCTACTCAGTGGCGTTACTTCATTTCTGAATTTCCTCTATATTTTGGATATAAAATGCGGTTTTAAAAATTAAATTCAAAGATTCACCGCTTCTGTTCGCGTTTCACACATTATTGTTAAGTATTTCATAGCACAATGAAAGCATTCCACTCAGTGGCGTTACTTCAATTCATAAATTCCGCTATTTTTTTGGATATAAAATGCTGTTTTAAAAATTAAATTCAAGGATTCACCGCTTCTCTTTGCGTTTCACACATTATTGTTAAGTATTTCATAGCAAAATAAAAAAATTCTACTTAGTGGCGTTACTTCAAACCTGAATTACCCATATTTTTTTGGAAACAAATGCTGTTTTAAAAATTAAATTCAAGGATTCACCTCTTCTCTTTGCGTTTCACACATTATTGTTAAGTATTTCATAGCAAAATAAAAAAATTCTACTCAGTGGCGTTACTTCAAACCTGAATTTCCGCTATTTTCTAGATATAAAATGCTGTTTTAAAAATTAAATTCAAGGATTCACCGTTTCTCATTGCGTTTCACACATTATTGTTAAGTATTTCATAGCAAAATAAAAAAATTCTACTCAGTGGCGTTACTTCAAACCTTAATTTCCGCTATTTTCTGGATATAAAATGCTGTTTTAAAAATTTAATTCAAGGATTCACCTCCTCTCTTTGCGTTTCACACATAATTGTTAAGTATTTCACAGCAAAATAAAAAAATTCTACTCAGTGGCGTTACTTCAAACCTGAATTTCCGCTATTTTCTGGATATAAAATGCTGTTTTAAAAATTAAATTCAAGGATTCACCTCTTCTCTTTGCGTTTCACACATTATTGTTAAGTATTTCATAGCAAAATAAAAAAATTCTACTCAGTGGCGTTACTTCAAACCTGAATTTCCGCTATTTTCTGGATATAAAATGCTGTTTTAAAAATTAAATTCCAGGAATTACCTCTTCTCTTTGCGTTTCGCACATTATTGTTAAGTATTTCATAGCAAAATAAAAAAAATTCTACTCAGTGGCGTTACTTCAAACCTGAATTTCCGCTATTTTTTGGATATAAAATGCTGTTTTAAAAATTAAATTCAAGGATTCACCTCTTCTCTTTGCGTTTCACACATTATTGTTAAGTATTTCATAGCAAAATAAAAAAATTCTACTAAATGGCGTTACTTCAAACCTGAATTTCCCATATTTTTTTGGAAACAAAATGCTGTTTTAAAAATTAAATTCAAGGATTCACCTCTTCTCTTTGCGTTTCACACATTATTGTTACGTATTTCATAGCAAAATAAAAAAATTCTACTTAGTGGCGTTACTTCAAACCTGAATTTCCCATATTTTTTTGGAAACAAAATGCTGTTTTAAAAATTAAATTCAAGGATTCACCTCTTCTCTTTGCGTTTCACACATTATTGTTAAGTATTTCATAGCAAAATAAAAAAATTCTACTCAGTGGCGTTACTTCAAACCTGAATTTCCGCTATTTTCTGGATATAAAATGCTGTTTTAAAAATTAAATTCAAGGATTCACCGCTTCTCTTTGCGTTTCACACATTATTGTTAAGTATTTCATAGCAAAATAAAAAAATTCTACTTAGTGGCGTTACTTCAAACCATAATTACCCATATTTTTTTGGAAACAAAATGCTGTTTTAAAAATTAAATTCAAGGATTCACCTCTTCTCTTTGCGTTTCACACATTATTGTTAAGTATTTCATAGCAAAATAAAAAAATTCTACTTAGTGGCGTTACTTCAAACCTGAATTTCCCATATTTTTTTGGAAACAAAATGCTGTTTTAAAAATTAAATTCAAGGATTCACCTCTTCTCTTTGTGTTTCACACATTACTGTTAAGTATTTCATAGCAAAATAAAAAAATTCTACTCAGTGGCGTTACTTCAAACCTGAATTTCCGCTATTTTCTGGATATAAAATGCTGTTTTAAAAATTAAATTCAAGGATTCACCTCTTCTCTTTGCGTTTCACACATTATTGTTAAGTATTTCATAGCAAAATAAAAAAATTCTACTCAGTGGCGTTACTTCAAACCTGAATTTCCGCTATTTTCTGGATATAAAATGCTGTTTTAAAAATTAAATTCAAGGATTCACCGTTTCTCATTGCGTTTCACACATTATTGTTAAGTATTTCATAGCAAAATAAAAAAATTCTACTCAGTGGCGTTACTTCAAACCTGAATTCCCGCTATTTTTTTGGATATAAAATGCTGTTTTAAAAATTAAATTCAAAGATTCACCGCTTCTGTTCGCGTTTCACACATTATTGTTAAGTATTTCATAGCACAATGAAAACATTCCACTCAGTGGCGTTACTTCAATTCATAAATTCCGCTATTTTTTTGGATATAAAATGCTGTTTTAAAAATTAAATTCAAGGATTCACCGCTTCTCATTGCGTTTCACACATTATTGTTAAGTATTTCATAGCAAAATAAAAAAATTCTACTTAGTGGCGTTACTTCAAACCTGAATTTCCCATATTTTTTTGGAAACAAAATGCTGTTTTAAAAATTAAATTCAAGGATTCACCTCTTCTCTTTGCGTTTCACACATTATTGTTAAGTATTTCATAGCAAAATAAAAAAATTCTACTCAGTGGCGTTACTTCAAACCTGAATTTCCGCTATTTTCTGGATATAAAATGCTGTTTTAAAAATTAAATTCAAGGATTCACCGTTTCTCATTGCGTTTCACACATTATTGTTAAGTATTTCATAGCAAAATAAAAAAATTCTACTCGGTGGAGTTACTTCAAATCTGAATTTCCTCTATATTTTTGGATATAAAATGCTGTTTTAAAAATTAAATTCCAGGGATCACCTCTTCCCTTTGCGTTTCACACATATTGGTTAAGTATTTCATAGCAAAATAAAAAAATTCTACTCGGTGGAGTTACTTCAAATCTGAATTTCCTCTATATTTTTGGATATAAAATGCTGTTTTAAAAATGAAATTCCAGGAATCACCTCTTCTCTTTGCGTTTCACACATATTTGTTAAGTATTTCATAGCAAAATAAAAAAATTCTACTCGGTGGAGTTACTTCAAATCTGAATTTCCTCTATATTTTTGGATATAAAATGCTGTTTTAAAAATAAAATTCCAATAATCACCTCTTCTCTTTGCGTTTCACACATATTTGTTAAGTATTTCATAGCAAAATAAAAAAATTCTACTCGGTGGAGTTACTTCAAATCTGAATTTCCTCTATATTTTTGGATATAAAATGCTGTTTTAAAAATGAAATTCCAGGAATCACCTCTTCTCTTTGCGTTTCACACATATTTGTTAAGTATTTCATAGCAAAATAAAAGAATTCTACTCGGTGGAGTTACTTCAAATCTGAATTTCCTCTATATTTTTGGATATAAAATGCTGTTTTAAAAATGAAATTCCAGGAATCACCTCTTCTCTTTGCGTTTCACACATATTTGTTAAGTATTTCATAGCAAAATAAAAAAATTCTACTCGGTGGAGTTACTTCAAATCTGAATTTCCTCTATATTTTTGGATATAAAATGCTGTTTTAAAAATGAAATTCCAGGAATCACCTCTTCTCTTTGCGTTTCACACATATTTGTTAAGTATTTCATAGCAAAATAAAAAAATTCTACTCGGTGGAGTTACTTCAAATCTGAATTTCCTCTATATTTTTGGATATAAAATGCTGTTTTAAAAATGAAATTGCAGGAATCACCTCTTCTCTTTGCGTTTCACACATTACTGTTAAGTATTTCATAGCAAAATTAAAAAAATTTTACTCAGTGGCGTTACTTCGAATCTGAATTTCCATTATTTTATAGGATATAAAATGCTGTTTTAAAAATTGAATTCTAGGATTCACCTCTTCTCTTTGCGTTTCACACATTAAGTATTTCATAGCAAAATTAAAAAAATTCTACTCAGTGGCCTTACTTCGAATCTGAATTTCCATTATTTTATAGGATATAAAATGCTGTTTTAAAAATTGAATTCTAGGATTCACCTCTTCTCTTTGCGTTTCACACATTACTGTTAAGTATTTCATAGCAAAATTAAAAAAATTCTACTCAGTGGCGTTACTTCAAATCTGAATTTCCGCTATTTTTTTGGATATAAAATGCTGTTTTAAAAATAAAATTCAAGGATTCACCTCTTCTCTTTGCGTTTCACACATTATTGTTAAGTATTTCATAGTAAAATAAAAAAATTCCACTCAGTGGCGTTACTTCAAATCTGAATTTCCTCTATTTTTTTGGATATAAAATGCTTTTTTAAAAATTAAATTCAAGGATTCACCGCTTCTCTTGGCGTTTCACACATTATTGTTAAGTATTTCATCGCAAAATAAAAAAATTCCACTAAGTGGCGTTACTTCAAATCTGAATTTCCGCTATTTTTTTTGGATATAAAATGCCTTTTTAAAAATTAAATTCAAGGATTCACCTCTTCTCTTTGCGTTTCACACATTATTGTTAAGAATTTCATAGTAAAATAAAAAATTCTACTCAGTGGCGTTACTTCAATTCTGAATTTCCGCTATTTATTTGGATATAAAATGCTGTTTTAAAAATTAAATTCAAGGATTCACCTCTTCTCTTTGCGTTTCACACATTATTGTTAAATATTTCATAGCAAAAGAAAAAAATTCCACTCAGTGGCCTTACTTCAATTCTGAATTTCAGTTATTTCTTTGGATATAAAATGCTGTTTTAAAAATTAAATTCAAGGATTCACCGCTTCTCTTTGCGTTTGAAACATTATTGTTAAGTATTTCATAGCAAAATAAAAAAATTCTACTCAGTGGCGTTACTTCAAACCTGAATTCCCGCTATTTTTTTGGATATAAAATGCTGTTTTAAAAAATAAATTCAAGGATTCACCTCTTCTCTTTGCGTTTCACACATTATTGTTAAGTATTTCATAGCAAAATAAAAAAATTCTACTTAGTGGCGTTACTTCAAACCTGAATTTCCCATATTTTTTTGGAAACAAAATGCTGTTTTAAAAATTAAATTCAAGGATTCACCTCTTCTCTTTGTGTTTCACACATTACTGTTAAGTATTTCATAGCAAAATAAAAAAATTCTACTCAGTGGCGTTACTTCAAACCTGAATTTCCGCTATTTTCTGGATATAAAATGCTGTTTTAAAAATTAAATTCAAGGATTCACCTCTTCTCTTTGCGTTTCGCACATTATTGTTAAGTGTTTCATAGCAAAATAAAAAAAATTCTACTCAGTGGCGTTACTTCAAACCTGAATTTCCGCTATTTTCTGGATATAAAATGCTGTTTTAAAAATTAAATTCAAGGATTCACCTCTTCTCTTTGCGTTTCAAACATTATTGTTAAGTATTTCATAGCAAAATAAAAAAATTCTACTAAGTGGCGTTACTTCAAACCTGAATTTCCGCTATTTTTTTGGATATAAAATGCTCTTTTAAAAATTAAATTCAAGGATTCACCTCTTCTCTTTGCGTTTCAAACATTATTGTTAAGTATTTCATAGCAAAATAAAAAAATTCTACTCGGTGGAGTTACTTCAAATCTGAATTTCCTCTATATTTTTGGATATAAAATGCTGTTTTAAAAATGAAATTCCAGGAATCACCTCTTCTCTTTGCGTTTCACACATTATTGTTAAGTATTTCATAGCAAAATAAAAAAATTCTACTCAGTGGCGTTACTTCAAACCTGAATTTCCGCTATTTTCTGGATATAAAATGCTGTTTTAAAAATTAAATTCCAGGAATTACCTCTTCTCTTTGCGTTTCGCACATTATTGTTAAGTGTTTCATAGCAAAATAAAAAAAATTCTACTCAGTGGCGTTACTTCAAACCTGAATTTCCGCTATTTTCTGGATATAAAATGCTGTTTTAAAAATTAAATTCAAGGATTCACCTCTTCTCTTTGCGTTTCAAACATTATTGTTAAGTATTTCATAGCAAAATAAAAAAATTCTACTAAGTGGCGTTACTTCAAACCTGAATTTCCGCTATTTTTTTGGATATAAAATGCTCTTTTAAAAATTAAATTCAAGGATTCACCTCTTCTCTTTGCGTTTCACACATAATTGTTAAGTATTTCATAGCAAAATAAAAAAATTCTACTCGGTGGAGTTACTTCAAATCTGAATTTCCTCTATATTTTTGGATATAAAATGCTGTTTTAAAAATGAAATTCCAGGAATCACCTCTTCTCTTTGCGTTTCACACATATTTGTTAAGTATTTCATAGCAAAATAAAAAAATTCTACTCGGTGGAGTTACTTCAAATCTGAATTTCCTCTATATTTTTGGATATAAAATGCTGTTTTAAAATTTAAATTCCAGGGATCACCTCTTCCCTTTGCGTTTCACACATATTGGTTAAGTATTTCATAGCAAAATAAAAAAATTCTACTCGGTGGAGTTACTTCAAATCTGAATTTCCTCTATATTTTTGGATATAAAATGCTGTTTTAAAAATGAAATTCCAGGAATCACCTCTTCTCTTTGCGTTTCACACATATTTGTTAAGTATTTCATAGCAAAATAAAAAAATTCTACTCGGTGGAGTTACTTCAAATCTGAATTTCCTCTATATTTTTGGATATAAAATGCTGTTTTAAAAATAAAATTCCAGGAATCACCTCTTCTCTTTGCGTTTCACACATATTTGTTAAGTATTTCATAGCAAAATAAAAAAATTCTACTCGGTGGAGTTACTTCAAATCTGAATTTCCTCTATATTTTTGGATATAAAATGCTGTTTTAAAAATGAAATTCCAGGAATCACCTCTTCTCTTTGCGTTTCACACATATTTGTTAAGTATTTCATAGCAAAATAAAAGAATTCTACTCGGTGGAGTTACTTCAAATCTGAATTTCCTCTATATTTTTGGATATAAAATGCTGTTTTAAAAATAAAATTCCAGGAATCACATCTTCTCTTTGCGTTTCACACATATTTGTTAAGTATTTCATAGCAAAATAAAAAAATTCTACTCGGTGGAGTTACTTCAAATCTGAATCTCCTCTATATTTTTGGATATAAAATGCTGTTTTAAAAATGAAATTCCAGGAATCACCTCTTCTCTTTGCGTTTCACACATATTTGTTAAGTATTTCATAGCAAAATAAAAAAATTCTACTCGGTGGAGTTACTTCAAATCTGAATTTCCTCTATATTTTTGGATATAAAATGCTGTTTTAAAAATGAAATTCCAGGAATCACCTCTTCTCTTTGCGTTTCACACATATTTGTTAAGTATTTCATAGCAAAATAAAAAAATTCTACTCGGTGGAGTTACTTCAAATCTGAATTTCCTCTATATTTTTGGATATAAAATGCTGTTTTAAAAATGAAATTCCAGGAATCACCTCTTCTCTTTGCGTTTCACACATATTTGTTAAGTATTTCATAGCAAAATAAAAAAATTCTACTCGGTGGAGTTACTTCAAATCTGAATTTCCTCTATATTTTTGGATATAAAATGCTGTTTTAAAAATGAAATTCCAGGAATCACCTCTTCTCTTTGCGTTTCACACATATTTGTTAAGTATTTCATAGCAAAATAAAAAAATTCTACTCGGTGGAGTTACTTCAAATCTGAATTTCCTCTATATTTTTGGATATAAAATTCTGTTTTAAAAATGAAATTCCAGGAATCACCTCTTCTCTTTGCGTTTCACACATATTTGTTAAGTATTTCATAGCAAAATAAAAAAATTCTACTCGGTGGAGTTACTTCAAATCTGAATTTCCTCTATATTTTTGGATATAAAATGTTGTTTTAAAAATGAAATTCCAGAAATCACCTCTTCTCTTTGCGTTTCACACATAATTGTTAAGTATTTCATAGCAAAATAAAAAAATTCTACTCAGTAGAGTTACTTCAAATCTGAATTTCCTCTATTTGTTAGGATATAAAATGCTGTTTTAAAAATTAAATTCCAGGAATCACCTCTCCTCTTTGCGTTTCACACATAATTGTTAAGTATTTCATAGCAAAATAAAAAAATTCTACTCAGCGGAGTTACTTAAAATCTGAATTTCCTCTATTTTTTAGGATATAAAACGCTGTTTTAAAAATTGAATTCAAGGAATCACCTCTTCTCTTTGCGTTTCACACATAATTGTTAAGTATTTCATAGCAAAATAAAAAAATTCTACTCAGTGGAGTTACTTAAAATCTGAATTTCCTCTATTTGTTAGGATATAAAATGCTGTTTTAAAAATTAAATTCCAGGAATTACCTCTTCTCTTTGCGTTTCGCACATTATTGTTAAGTATTTCATAGCAAAATAAAAAAAATTCTACTCAGTGGCGTTACTTCAAACCTGAATTTCCGCTATTTTCTGGATATAAAATGCTGTTTTAAAAATTAAATTCAAGGATTCACCTCTTCTCTTTGCGTTTCACACATTATTGTTAAGTATTTCATAGCAAAATAAAAAAATTCTACTAAGTGGCGTTACTTCAAACCTGAATTTCCGCTATTTTTTTGGATATAAAATGCTCTTTTAAAAATTAAATTCAAGGAGTCACCTCTTCTCTTTGCGTTTCACACATAATTGTTAAGTATTTCATAGCAAAATAAAAAAATTCTACTCAGTGGAGTTACTTCAAATCTGAATTTCCTCTATTTTTTAGGATATAAAATGCTGTTTTAAAAATTGAATTCTAGGATTCACCTCTTCTCTTTGCGTTTCACACATTACTGTAAAGTATTTCATATCAAAATAAAAAAATTCTACTCGGTGGAGTTACTTCAAATCTGAATTTCCTCTATATTTTTGGATATAAAATGCTGTTTTAAAATTTAAATTCCAGGGATCACCTCTTCCCTTTGCGTTTCACACATATTGGTTAAGTATTTCATAGCAAAATAAAAAAATTCTACTCGGTGGAGTTACTTCAAATCTGAATTTCCTCTATATTTTTGGATATAAAATGCTGTTTTAAAAATGAAATTCCAGGAATCACCTCTTCTCTTTGCGTTTCACACATATTTGTTAAGTATTTCATAGCAAAATAAAAAAATTCTACTCGGTGGAGTTACTTCAAATCTGAATTTCCTCTATATTTTTGGATATAAAATGCTGTTTTAAAAATAAAATTCCAGGAATCACCTCTTCTCTTTGCGTTTCACACATATTTGTTAAGTATTTCATAGCAAAATAAAAAAATTCTACTCGGTGGAGTTACTTCAAATCTGAATTTCCTCTATATTTTTGGATATAAAATGCTGTTTTAAAAATGAAATTCCAGGAATCACCTCTTCTCTTTGCGTTTCACACATATTTGTTAAGTATTTCATAGCAAAATAAAAGAATTCTACTCGGTGGAGTTACTTCAAATCTGAATTTCCTCTATATTTTTGGATATAAAATGCTGTTTTAAAAATGAAATTCCAGGAATCACCTCTTCTCTTTGCGTTTCACACATATTTGTTAAGTATTTCATAGCAAAATAAAAAAATTCTACTCGGTGGAGTTACTTCAAATCTGAATTTCCTCTATATTTTTGGATATAAAATGCTGTTTTAAAAATGAAATTCCAGGAATCACCTCTTCTCTTTGCGTTTCACACATATTTGTTAAGTATTTCATAGCAAAATAAAAAAATTCTACTCGGTGGAGTTACTTCAAATCTGAATTTCCTCTATATTTTTGGATATAAAATGCTGTTTTAAAAATGAAATTCCAGGAATCACCTCTTCTCTTTGCGTTTCACACATTACTGTTAAGTATTTCATAGCAAAATTAAAAAAACTTTACTCAGTGGCGTTACTTCGATTCTGAATTTCCATTATTTTATAGGATATAAAATGCTGTTTTAAAAATTGAATTCTAGGATTCACCTCTTCTCTTTGCGTTTCACACATTACTGTTAAGTATTTCATAGCAAAATTAAAAAAATTCAACTCAGTGGCCTTACTTCGAATCTGAATTTCCATTATTTTATAGGATATAAAATGCTGTTTTAAAAATTGAATTCTAGGATTCACCTCTTCTCTTTGCGTTTCACACATTACTGTTAAGTATTTCATAGCAAAATTAAAAAAATTCTACTCAGTGGCGTTACTTCAAATCTGAATTTCCGCTATTTTTTTGGATATAAAATGCTGTTTTAAAAATAAAATTCAAGGATTCACCTCTTCTCTTTGCGTTTCACACATTATTGTTAAGTATTTCATAGCAAAATAAAAAAATTCCACTCAGTGGCGTTACTTCAAATCTGAATTTCCTCTATTTTTTTGGATATAAAATGCTTTTTTAAAAATTAAATTCAAGGATTCACCGCTTCTCTTGGCGTTTCACACATTATTGTTAAGTATTTCATCGCAAAATAAAAAAATTCCACTAAGTGGCGTTACTTCAAATCTGAATTTCCGCTATTTTTTTTGGATATAAAATGCCTTTTTAAAAATTAAATTCAAGGATTCACCTCTTCTCTTTGCGTTTCACACATTATTGTTAAGAATTTCATAGTAAAATAAAAAATTCTACTCAGTGGCGTTACTTCAATTCTGAATTTCCGCTATTTATTTGGATATAAAATGCTGTTTTAAAAATTAAATTCAAGGATTCACCTCTTCTCTTTGCGTTTCACACATTATTGTTAAATATTTCATAGCAAAAGAAAAAAATTCCACTCAGTGGCCTTACTTCAATTCTGAATTTCCGTTATTTCTTTGGATATAAAATGCTGTTTTAAAAATTAAATTCAAGGATTCACCGCTTCTCTTTGCGTTTGAAACAATATTGTTAAGTATTTCATAGCAAAACAAAAAAATTCTACTCAGTGGCGTTACTTCAAACCTGAATTCCCGCTATTTTTTTGGATATAAAATGCTGTTTTAAAAAATAAATTCAAGGATCCACCTCTTTTCTTTGCGTTTCCCACATTATTGTTAAGTATTTCATAGCAAAATAAAAAAATTCTACTCAGTGGCGTTACTTCATTTCTGAATTTCCTCTATATTTTGGATATAAAATGCGGTTTTAAAAATTAAATTCAAAGAATCACCGCTTCTGTTCGCGTTTCACACATTATTGTTAAGTATTTCATAGCACAATGAAAGCATTCCACTCAGTGGCGTTACTTCAATTCATAAATTCCGCTATTTTTTTGGATATAAAATGCTGTTTTAAAAATTAAATTCAAGGATTCACCGCTTCTCTTTGCGTTTCACACATTATTGTTAAGTATTTCATAGCAAAATAAAAAAATTCTATTAGTGGCGTTACTTCAAACCTGAATTCCCGCTATTTTTTTGGATATAAAATGCTGTTTTAAAAATTAAATTCAAAGATTCACCGCTTCTGTTCGCGTTTCACACATTATTGTTAAGTATTTCATAGCACAATGAAAACATTCCACTCAGTGGCGTTACTTCAATTCATAAATTCCGCTATTTTTTTGGATATAAAATGCTGTTTTAAAAATTAAATTCAAGGATTCACCGCTTCTCTTTGCGTTTCACACATTATTGTTAAGTATTTCATAGCAAAATAAAAAAATTCTACTTAGTGGCGTTACTTCAAACCTGAATTTCCCATATTTTTTTGGAAACAAAATGCTGTTTTAAAAATTAAATTCAAGGATTCACCGCTTCTCTTTGCGTTTCACACATTATTGTTAAGTATTTCATAGCAAAATAAAAAAATTCTACTCAGTGGCGTTACTTCAAACCTGAATTTCCGCTATTTTCTAGATATAAAATGCTGTTTTAAAAATTAAATTCAAGGATTCACCGTTTCTCATTGCGTTTCACACATTATTGTTAAGTATTTCATAGCAAAATAAAAAAATTCTACTCAGTGGCGTTACTTCAAACCTGAATTCCCGCTATTTTTTTGGATATAAAATGCTGTTTTAAAAATTAAATTCAAAGATTCACCGCTTCTGTTCGCGTTTCACACATTATTGTTAAGTATTTCATAGCAAAATAAAAAAATTCTACTCAGTGGCGTTACTTCAAACCTGAATTCCCGCTATTTTTTTGGATATAAAATGCTGTTTTAAAAATTAAATTCAAAGATTCACCGCTTTTGTTCGCGTTTCACACATTATTTTTAAGTATTTCATAGCACAATGAAAACATTCCACTCAGTGGCGTTACTTCAAATCATAAATTCCGCTATTTTTTTGGATATAAAATGCTGTTTTAAAAATTGAATTCAAGGATTCACCTCTTCTCTTTGCGTTTCACACATTATTGTTAAGTATTTCATAGCAAAATAAAAAAATTCTACTTAGTGGCGTTACTTCAAACCTGAATTTCCCATATTTTTTTGGAAACAAAATGCTGTTTTAAAAATTAAATTCAAGGATTCACCTCTTCTCTTTGTGTTTCACACATTATTGTTAAGTATTTCATAGCAAAATAAAAAAATTCTACTTAGTGGCGTTACTTCAAACCTGAATTTCCCATATTTTTTTGGAAACAAAATGCTGTTTTAAAAATTAAATTCAAGGATTCACCTCTTCTCTTTGCGTTTCACACATTATTGTTAAGTATTTCATAGCAAAATAAAAAAATTCTACTCAGTGGCGTTACTTCAAACCTGAATTTCCGCTATTTTCTGGATATAAAATGCTGTTTTAAAAATTAAATTCAAGGATTCACCGCTTCTCTTTGCGTTTCACACATTATTGTTAAGTATTTCATAGCAAAATAAAAAAATTCTACTTAGTGGCGTTACTTCAAACCTGAATTACCCATATTTTTTTGGAAACAAAATGCTGTTTTAAAAATTAAATTCAAGGATTCACCTCTTCTCTTTGCGTTTCACACATTATTGTTAAGTATTTCATAGCAAAATAAAAAAATTCTACTTAGTGGCGTTACTTCAAACCTGAATTTCCCATATTATTTTGGAAACAAAATGCTGTTTTAAAAATTAAATTCAAGGATTCACCTCTTCTCTTTGTGTTTCACACATTACTGTTAAGTATTTCATAGCAAAATAAAAAAATTCTACTCAGTGGCGTTACTTCAAACCTGAATTTCCGCTATTTTCTGGATATCAAATGCTGTTTTAAAAATTAAATTCAAGGATTCACCTCTTCTCTTTGCGTTTCACACATTATTGTTAAGTATTTCATAGCAAAATAAAAAAATTCTACTCAGTGGCGTTACTTCAAACCTGAATTTCCGCTATTTTCTGGATATAAAATGCTGTTTTAAAAATTAAATTCCAGGAATTACCTCTTCTCTTTGCGTTTCGCACATTATTGTTAAGTGTTTCATAGCAAAATAAAAAAAATTCTACTCAGTGGCGTTACTTCAAACCTGAATTTCCGCTATTTTCTGGATATAAAATGCTGTTTTAAAAATTAAATTCAAGGATTCACCTCTTCTCTTTGCGTTTCAAACATTATTGTTAAGTATTTCATAGCAAAATAAAAAAATTCTACTAAGTGGCGTTACTTCAAACCTGAATTTCCGCTATTTTTTTGGATATAAAATGCTCTTTTAAAAATTAAATTCAAGGATTCACCTCTTCTCTTTGCGTTTCACACATAATTGTTAAGTATTTCATAGCAAAATAAAAAAATTCTACTCGGTGGAGTTACTTCAAATCTGAATTTCCTCTATATTTTTGGATATAAAATGCTGTTTTAAAAATGAAATTCCAGGAATCACCTCTTCTCTTTGCGTTTCACACATTATTGTTAAGTATTTCATAGCAAAATAAAAAAATTCTACTCAGTGGCGTTACTTCAAACCTGAATTTCCGCTATTTTCTGGATATAAAATGCTGTTTTAAAAATTAAATTCCAGGAATTACCTCTTCTCTTTGCGTTTCGCACATTATTGTTAAGTGTTTCATAGCAAAATAAAAAAAATTCTACTCAGTGGCGTTACTTCAAACCTGAATTTCCGCTATTTTCTGGATATAAAATTCTGTTTTAAAAATTAAATTCAAGGATTCACCTCTTCTCTTTGCGTTTCAAACATTATTGTTATGTATTTCATAGCAAAATAAAAAAATTCTACTAAGTGGCGTTACTTCAAACCTGAATTTCCGCTATTTTTTTGGATATAAAATGCTCTTTTAAAAATTAAATTCAAGGATTCACCTCTTCTCTTTGCGTTTCACACATAATTGTTAAGTATTTCATAGCAAAATAAAAAAATTCTACTCGGTGGAGTTACTTCAAATCTGAATTTCCTCTATATTTTTGGATATAAAATGCTGTTTTAAAAATGAAATTCCAGGAATCACCTCTTCTCTTTGCGTTTCACACATATTTGTTAAGTATTTCATAGCAAAATAAAAAAATTCTACTCGGTGGAGTTACTTCAAATCTGAATTTCCTCTATATTTTTGGATATAAAATGCTGTTTTAAAATTTAAATTCCAGGGATCACCTCTTCCCTTTGCGTTTCACACATATTGGTTAAGTATTTCATAGCAAAATAAAAAAATTCTACTCGGTGGAGTTACTTCAAATCTGAATTTCCTCTATATTTTTGGATATAAAATGCTGTTTTAAAAATAAAATTCCAGGAATCACCTCTTCTCTTTGCGTTTCACACATATTTGTTAAGTATTTCATAGCAAAATAAAAAAATTCTACTCGGTGGAGTTACTTCAAATCTGAATTTCCTCTATATTTTTGGATATAAAATGCTGTTTTAAAAATGAAATTCCAGGAATCACCTCTTCTCTTTGCGTTTCACACATATTTGTTAAGTATTTCATAGCAAAATAAAAGAATTCTACTCGGTGGAGTTACTTCAAATCTGAATTTCCTCTATATTTTTGGATATAAAATGCTGTTTTAAAAATGAAATTCCAGGAATCACATCTTCTCTTTGCGTTTCACACATATTTGTTAAGTATTTCATAGCAAAATAAAAAAATTCTACTCGGTGGAGTTACTTCAAATCTGAATTTCCTCTATATTTTTGGATATAAAATGCTGTTTTAAAAATGAAATTCCAGGAATCACCTCTTCTCTTTGCGTTTCACACATATTTGTTAAGTATTTCATAGCAAAATAAAAAAATTCTACTCGGTGGAGTTACTTCAAATCTGAATTTCCTCTATATTTTTGGATATAAAATGCTGTTTTAAAAATGAAATTCCAGGAATCACCTCTTCTCTTTGCGTTTCACACATATTTGTTAAGTATTTCATAGCAAAATAAAAAAATTCTACTCGGTGGAGTTACTTCAAATCTGAATTTCCTCTATATTTTTGGATATAAAATGCTGTTTTAAAAATGAAATTCCAGGAATCACCTCTTCTCTTTGCGTTTGACACATATTTGTTAAGTATTTCATAGCAAAATAAAAAAATTCTACTTAGTGGCGTTACTTCAAACCTGAATTTCCCATATTTTTTTGGAAACAAAATGCTGTTTTAAAAATTAAATTCAAGGATTCACCTCTTCTCTTTGTGTTTCACACATTATTGTTAAGTATTTCATAGCAAAATAAAAAAATTCTACTTAGTGGCGTTACTTCAAACCTGAATTTCCCATATTTTTTTGGAAACAAAATGCTGTTTTAAAAATTAAATTCAAGGATTCACCTCTTCTCTTTGCGTTTCACACATTATTGTTAAGTATTTCATAGCAAAATAAAAAAATTCTACTCAGTGGCGTTACTTCAAACCTGAATTTCCGCTATTTTCTGGATATAAAATGCTGATTTAAAAATTAAATTCAAGGATTCACCGCTTCTCTTTGCGTTTCACACATTATTGTTAAGTATTTCATAGCAAAATAAAAAAATTCTACTTAGTGGCGTTACTTCAAACCTGAATTACCCATATTTTTTTGGAAACAAAATGCTGTTTTAAAAATTAAATTCAAGGATTCACCTCTTCTCTTTGCGTTTCACACATTATTGTTAAGTATTTCATAGCAAAATAAAAAAATCTACTTAGTGGCGTTACTTCAAACCTGAATTTCCCATATTTTTTTGGAAACAAAATGCTGTTTTAAAAATTAAATTCAAGGATTCACCTCTTCTCTTTGTGTTTCACACATTACTGTTAAGTATTTCATAGCAAAATAAAAAAATTCTACTCAGTGGCGTTACTTCAAACCTGAATTTCCGCTATTTTCTGGATATAAAATGCTGTTTTAAAAATTAAATTCAAGGATTCACCTCTTCTCTTTGCGTTTCACACATTATTGTTAATTATTTCATAGCAAAATAAAAAAATTCTACTCAGTGGCGTTACTTCAAACCTGAATTTCCGCTATTTTCTGGATATAAAATGCTGTTTTAAAAATTAAATTCCAGGAATTACCTCTTCTCTTTGCGTTTCGCACATTATTGTTAAGTGTTTCATAGCAAAATAAAAAAAATTCTACTCAGTGGCGTTACTTCAAACCTGAATTTCCGCTATTTTCTGGATATAAAATGCTGTTTTAAAAATTAAATTCAAGGATTCACCTCTTCTCTTTGCGTTTCAAACATTATTGTTAAGTATTTCATAGCAAAATAAAAAAATTCTACTCGGTGGAGTTACTTCAAATCTGAATTTCCTCTATATTTTTGGATATAAAATGTTGTTTTAAAAATGAAATTCCAGAAATCACCTCTTCTCTTTGCGTTTCACACATAATTGTTAAGTATTTCATAGCAAAATAAAAAAATTCTATTCGGTGGAGTTACTTCAAATCTGAATTTCCTCTATATTTTTGGATATAAAATGCTGTTTTAAAAATAAAATTCCAGGAATCACCTCTTCTCTTTGCGTTTCACACATATTTGTTAAGTATTTCATAGCAAAATAAAAAAATTCTACTCGGTGGAGTTACTTCAAATCTGAATTTCCTCTATATTTTTGGATATAAAATGCTGTTTTAAAAATGAAATTCCAGGAATCACCTCTTCTCTTTGCGTTTCACACATATTTGTTAAGTATTTCATAGCAAAATTAAAAAAATTCTACTCAGTGGCGTTACTTCGAATCTGAATTTCCATTATTTTATAGGATATAAAATGCTGTTTTAAAAATTGAATTCTAGGATTCACCTCTTCTCTTTGTGTTTCACACATTACTGTTAAGTATTTCATAGCAAAATTAAAAAAATTCTACCCATGGCGTTACTTCAAATCTGAATTTCCGCTTTTTAATAGGATATAAAATGCTGTTTTAAAAATTGAATTCCAGGAATCACCTCTTCTCTTTGCGTTTCACACATATTTGTTAAGTATTTCATAGCAAAATAAAAAAATTCTACTCGGTGGAGTTAATTCAAATCTGAATTTCCTCTATATTTTTGGATATAAAATGTTGTTTTAAAAATGAAATTCCAGAAATCACCTCTTCTCTTTGCGTTTCACACATAATTGTTAAGTATTTCATAGCAAAATAAAAAAATTCTACTCAGTAGAGTTACTTCAAATCTGAATTTCCTCTATTTGTTAGGATATAAAATGCTGTTTTAAAAATTAAATTCCAGGAATCACCTCTCCTCTTTGCGTTTCACACATAATTGTTAAGTATTTCATAGCAAAATAAAAAAATTCTACTCAGCGGAGTTACTTAAAATCTGAATTTCCTCTATTTTTTAGGATATAAAACGCTGTTTTAAAAATTGAATTCAAGGAATCACCTCTTCTCTTTGCGTTTCACACATAATTGTTAAGTATTTCATAGCAAAATAAAAAAATTCTACTCAGTGGAGTTACTTAAAATCTGAATTTCCTCTATTTGTTAGGATATAAAATGCTGTTTTAAAAATTAAATTCCAGGAATTACCTCTTCTCTTTGCGTTTCGCACATTATTGTTAAGTATTTCATAGCAAAATAAAAAAAATTCTACTCAGTGGCGTTACTTCAAACCTGAATTTCCGCTATTTTCTGGATATAAAATGCTGTTTTAAAAATTAAATTCAAGGATTCACCGTTTCTCATTGCGTTTCACACATTATTGTTAAGTATTTCATAGCAAAATAAAAAAATTCTACTCAGTGGCGTTACTTCAAACCTTAATTTCCGCTATTTTCTGGATATAAAATGCTGTTTTAAAAATTAAATTCAAGGATTCACCTCTTCTCTTTGCGTTTCACACATTATTGTTAAGTATTTCATAGCAAAATAAAAAATTCTACTCAGTGGCGTTACTTCAAACCTGAATTTCCGCTATTTTCTGGATATAAAATGCTGTTTTAAAAATTAAATTCAAGGATTCACCTCTTCTCTTTGCGTTTCACACATTATTGTTAAGTATTTCATAGCAAAATAAAAAAATTCTACTCAGTGGCGTTACTTCAAACCTGAATTCCCGCTATTTTTTTGGATATAAAATGCTGTTTTAAAAATTAAATTCAAAGATTCACCGCTTCTGTTCGCGTTTCACACATTATTGTTAAGTATTTCATAGCAAAATAAAAAAATTCTACTCAGTGGCGTTACTTCAAACCTGAATTCCCGCTATTTTTTTGGATATAAAATGCTGTTTTAAAAATTAAATTCAAAGATTCACCGCTTCTGTTCGCGTTTCACACATTATTGTTAAGTATTTCATAGCACAATGAAAACATTCCACTCAGTGGCGTTACTTCAAATCATAAATTCCGCTATTTTTTTGGATATAAAATGCTGTTTTAAAAATTGAATTCAAGGATTCACCTCTTCTCTTTGCGTTTCACACATTATTGTTAAGTATTTCATAGCAAAATAAAAAAATTCTACTTAGTGGAGTTACTTCAAACCTGAATTTCCCATATTTTTTTGGAAACAAAATGCTGTTTTAAAAATTAAATTCAAGGATTCACCTCTTCTCTTTGCGTTTCACACATTATTGTTAAGTATTTCATAGCAAAATAAAAAAATTCTACTTAGTGGCGTTACTTCAAACCTGAATTTCCCATATTTTTTTGGAAACAAAATGCTGTTTTAAAAATTAAATTCAAGGATTCACCTCTTCTCTTTGCGTTTCACACATTATTGTCAAGTATTTCATAGCAAAATAAAAAAATTCTACTCAGTGGCGTTACTTCAAACCTGAATTTCCGCTATTTTCTGGATATAAAATGCTGTTTTAAAAATTAAATTCAAGGATTCACCGCTTCTCTTTGCGTTTCACACATTATTGTTAAGTATTTCATAGCAAAATAAAAAAATTCTACTTAGTGGCGTTACTTCAAACCTGAATTACCCATATTTTTTTGGAAACAAAATGCTGTTTTAAAAATTAAATTCAAGGATTCACCTCTTCTCTTTGCGTTTCACACATTATTGTTAAGTATTTCATAGCAAAATAAAAAAATTCTACTTAGTGGCGTTACTTCAAACCTGAATTTCCCATATTTTTTTGGAAACAAAATGCTGTTTTAAAAATTAAATTCAAGGATTCACCTCTTCTCTTTGTGTTTCACACATTACTGTTAAGTATTTCATAGCAAAATAAAAAAATTCTACTCAGTGGCGTTACTTCAAACCTGAATTTCCGCTATTTTCTGGATATAAAATGCTGTTTTAAAAATTAAATTCAAGGATTCACCTCTTCTCTTTGCGTTTCACACATTATTGTTAAGTATTTCATAGCAAAATAAAAAAATTCTACTCAGTGGCGTTACTTCAAACCTGAATTTCCGCTATTTTCTGGATATAAAATGCTGTTTTAAAAATTAAATTCAAAGATTCACCTCTTCTCTTTGCGTTTCACACATTATTGTTAAGTATTTCATAGCAAAATAAAAAAATTCTACTCAGTGGCGTTACTTCAAACCTGAATTTCCGCTATTTTCTGGATATAAAATGCTGTTTAAAAATTAAATTCCAGGAATTACCTCTTCTCTTTGCGTTTCGCACATTATTGTTAAGTATTTCATAGCAAAATAAAAAAAATTCCACTCAGTGGCGTTACTTCAAACCTGAATTTCCGCTATTTTCTGGATATAAAATGCTGTTTTAAAAATTAAATTCAAGGATTCACCTCTTCTCTTTGCGTTTCACACATTATTGTTAAGTATTTCATAGCAAAATAAAAAAATTCTACTAAGTGGCGTTACTTCAAACCTGAATTTCCGCTATTTTTTTGGATATAAAATGCTCTTTTAAAAATTAAATTCAAGGATTCACCTCTTCTCTTTGCGTTTCACACATAATTGTTAAGTATTTCATAGCAAAATAAAAAAAATTCTACTCAGTGGCGTTACTTCAAACCTGAATTTCCGCTATTTTCTGGATATAAAATGCTGTTTTAAAAATTAAATTCAAGGATTCACCCCTTCTCTTTGCGTTTCACACATTATTGTTAAGTATTTCATAGCAAAATAAAAAAATTCTACTAAGTGGCGTTACTTCAAACCTGAATTTCCGCTATTTTTTTGGATATAAAATGCTCTTTTAAAAATTAAATTCAAGGAGTCACCTCTTCTCTTTGCGTTTCACACATAATTGTTAAGTATTTCATAGCAAAATAAAAAAATTCTACTCAGTGGAGTTACTTCAAATCTGAATTTCCTCTATTTTTTAGGATATAAAATGCTGTTTTAAAAATTGAATTCTAGGATTCACCTCTTCTCTTTGCGTTTCACACATTACTGTAAAGTATTTCATAGCAAAATAAAAAAATTCTACTCGGTGGAGTTACTTCAAATCTGAATTTCCTCTATATTTTTGGATATAAAATGTTGTTTTAAAAATGAAATTCCAGGAATCACCTCTTCTCTTTGCGTTTCACACATATTTGTTAAGTATTTCATAGCAAAATAAAAAAATTCTACTCGGTGGAGTTACTTCAAATCTGAATTTCCTCTATATTTTTGGATATAAAATGCTGTTTTAAAAATGAAATTCCAGGAATCACCTCTTCTCTTTGCGTTTCACACATATTTGTTAAGTATTTCATAGCAAAATAAAAGAATTCTACTCGGTGGAGTTACTTCAAATCTGAATTTCCTCTATATTTTTGGATATAAAATGCTGTTTTAAAAATGAAATTCCAGGAATCACCTCTTCTCTTTGCGTTTCACACATATTTGTTAAGTATTTCATAGCAAAATAAAAAAATTCTACTCGGTGGAGTTACTTCAAATCTGAATTTCCTCTATATTTTTGGATATAAAATGCTGTTTTAAAAATGAAATTCCAGGAATCACCTCTTCTCTTTGCGTTTCACACATATTTGTTAAGTATTTCATAGCAAAATAAAAAAATTCTACTCGGTGGAGTTACTTCAAATCTGAATTTCCTCTATATTTTTGGATATAAAATGCTGTTTTAAAAATGAAATTCCAGGAATCACCTCTTCTCTTTGCGTTTCACACATATTTGTTAAGTATTTCATAGCAAAATAAAAAAATTCTACTCGGTGGAGTTACTTCAAATCTGAATTTCCTCTATATTTTTGGATATAAAATGCTGTTTTAAAAATGAAATTCCAGGAATCACCTCTTCTCTTTGCGTTTCACACATATTTGTTAAGTATTTCATAGCAAAATAAAAAAATTCTACTCGGTGGAGTTACTTCAAATCTGAATTTCCTCTATATTTTTGGATATAAAATGCTGTTTTAAAAATGAAATTCCAGGAATCACCTCTTCTCTTTGCGTTTCACACATATTTGTTAAGTATTTCATAGCAAAATAAAAAAATTCTACTCTGTGGAGTTACTTCAAATCTGAATTTCCTCTATATTTTTGGATATAAAATTCTGTTTTAAAAATGAAATTCCAGGAATCACCTCTTCTCTTTGCGTTTCACACATATTTGTTAAGTATTTCATAGCAAAATAAAAAAATTCTACTCGGTGGAGTTACTTCAAATCTGAATTTCCTCTATATTTTTGGATATAAAATGTTGTTTTAAAAATGAAATTCCAGAAATCACCTCTTCTCTTTGCGTTTCACACATTATTGTTAAGTATTTCATAGCAAAATAAAAAAATTCTACTAAGTGGCGTTACTTCAAACCTGAATTTCCGCTATTTTTTTTGGATATAAAATGCTCTTTTAAAAATTAAATTCAAGGAGTCACCTCTTCTCTTTGCGTTTCACACATAATTGTTAAGTATTTCATAGCAAAATAAAAAAATTCTACTCAGTGGAGTTACTTCAAATCTGAATTTCCTCTATTTTTTAGGATATAAAATGCTGTTTTAAAAATTGAATTCTAGGATTCACCTCTTCTCTTTGCGTTTCTCACATTATTGTTAAGTATTTCATAGCAAAATAAAAAAAATCTACTCAGTAACGTTACTTCAAATCTGAATTTCCTCTATTTTTTTGGATATAAAATGCTGTTTAAAAAAATTAAATTCCAGGAATCACCTCTTCTCTTTGCATTTCATATATAATTGTTAAGTATTTCATAGCAAAATAAAAAAAATCTACTCAGTAACGTTACTTCAAATCTGAATTTCCTCTATTTTTTTGGATATAAAATGCTGTTTTAAAAAATGAATTCCAGGAATCACCTCTTCTCTTTGCGTTTCACACATTACTGTAAAGTATTTCATAGCAAAATAAAAAAATTCTACTCGGTGGAGTTACTTCAAATCTGAATTTCCTCTATATTTTTGCATATAAAATGTTGTTTTAAAAATGAAATTCCAGGAATCACCTCTTCTCTTTGCGTTTCACACATATTTGTTAAGTATTTCATAGCAAAATAAAAAAATTCTACTCAGTGGAGTTACTTCAAATCTGAATTTCCTCTATATTTTTGGATATAAAATGCTGTTTTAAAAATGAAATTCCAGGAATCACCTCTTCTCTTTGCGTTTCACACATATTTGTTAAGTATTTCATAGCAAAATAAAAAAATTCTACTCAGTGGAGTTACTTCAAATCTGAATTTCCTCTATATTTTTGGATATAAAATGCTGTTTTAAAAATGAAATTCCAGGAATCACCTCTTCTCTGCGTTTCACACATATTTGTTAAGTATTTCATAGCAAAATAAAAAAATTCTACTCGGTGGAGTTACTTCAAATCTGAATTTCCTCTATATTTTTGGATATAAAATGCTGTTTTAAAAATGAAATTCCAGGAATCACCTCTTCTCTTTGCGTTTCACACATATTTGTTAAGTATTTCATAGCAAAATAAAAAAATTCTACTCGGTGGAGTTACTTCAAATCTGAATTTCCTCTATATTTTTGGATATAAAATGCTGTTTTAAAAATGAAATTCCAGGAATCACCTCTTCTCTTTGCGTTTCACACATATTTGTTAAGTATTTCATAGCAAAATAAAAAAATTCTACTCTGTGGAGTTACTTCAAATCTGAATTTCCTCTATATTTTTGGATATAAAATTCTGTTTTAAAAATGAAATTCCAGGAATCACCTCTTCTCTTTGCGTTTCACACATATTTGTTAAGTATTTCATAGCAAAATAAAAAAATTCTACTCGGTGGAGTTACTTCAAATCTGAATTTCCTCTATATTTTTGGATATAAAATGTTGTTTTAAAAATGAAATTCCAGAAATCACCTCTTCTCTTTGCGTTTCACACATTATTGTTAAGTATTTCATAGCAAAATAAAAAAATTCTACTAAGTGGCGTTACTTCAAACCTGAATTTCCGCTATTTTTTTGGATATAAAATGCTCTTTTAAAAATTAAATTCAAGGAGTCACCTCTTCTCTTTGCGTTTCACACATAATTGTTAAGTATTTCATAGCAAAATAAAAAAATTCTACTCAGTGGAGTTACTTCAAATCTGAATTTCCTCTATTTTTTAGGATATAAAATGCTGTTTTAAAAATTGAATTCTAGGATTCACCTCTTCTCTTTGCGTTTCTCACATTATTGTTAAGTATTTCATAGCAAAATAAAAAAAATCTAGTCAGTAACGTTACTTCAAATCTGAATTTCCTCTATTTTTTTGGATATAAAATGCTGTTTAAAAAAATTAAATTCCAGGAATCACCTCTTCTCTTTGCATTTCATATATAATTGTTAAGTATTTCATAGCAAAATAAAAAAAATCTACTCAGTAACGTTACTTCAAATCTGAATTTCCTCTATTTTTTTGGATATAAAATGCTGTTTTAAAAAATGAATTCCAGGAATCACCTCTTCTCTTTGCGTTTCACACATTACTGTAAAGTATTTCATAGCAAAATAAAAAAATTCTACTCGGTGGAGTTACTTCAAATCTGAATTTCCTCTATATTTTTGCATATAAAATGTTGTTTTAAAAATGAAATTCCAGGAATCACCTCTTCTCTTTGCGTTTCACACATATTTGTTAAGTATTTCATAGCAAAATAAAAAAATTCTACTCAGTGGAGTTACTTCAAATCTGAATTTCCTCTATTTGTTTGGATATAAAATGCTGTTTTAAAAATGAAATTCCAGGAATCACCTCTTCTCTTTGCGTTTCACACATATTTGTTAAGTATTTCATAGCAAAATAAAAAAATTCTACTCAGTGGGGTTACTTCAAATCTGAATTTCCTCTATATTTTTGGATATAAAATGCTGTTTTAAAAATGAAATTCCAGGAATCACCTCTTCTCTTTGCGTTTCACACATATTTGTTAAGTATTTCATAGCAAAATAAAAAAATTCTACTCGGTGGAGTTACTTCAAATCTGAATTTCCTCTATATTTTTGGATATAAAATGCTGTTTTAAAAATGAAATTCCAGGAATCACCTCTTCTCTTTGCGTTTCACACATATTTGTTAAGTATTTCATAGCAAAATAAAAAAATTCTACTCGGTGGAGTTACTTCAAATCTGAATTTCCTCTATATTTTTGGATATAAAATGCTGTTTTAAAAATGAAATTCCAGGAATCACCTCTTCTCTTTGCGTTTGACACATATTTGTTAAGTATTTCATAGCAAAATAAAAAAATTCTACTCGGTGGAGTTACTTCAAATCTGAATTTCCTATATATTTTTGGATATAAAATGCTGTTTTAAACATGAAATTCCAGGAATCACCTCTTCTCTTTGCGTTTCACACATATTTGTTAAGTATTTCATAGCAAAATAAAAAAATTCTACTCGGTGGAGTTACTTCAAATCTGAATTTCCTCTATATTTTTGGATATAAAATGCTGTTTTAAAAATGAAATTCCAGGAATCACCTCTTCTCTTTGCGTTTCACACATATTTGTTAAGTATTTCATAGCAAAATAAAGAAATTCTACTCGGTGGAGTTACTTCAAATCTGAATTTCCTCTATATTTTTCGATATAAAATGCTGTTTTAAAAATGAAATTCCAGGAATCACCTCTTCTCTTTGCGTTTCACACATATTTGTTAAGTATTTCATAGCAAAATAAAAAAATTCTACTCGGTGGAGTTACTTCAAATCTGAATTTCCTCTATATTATTGGATATAAAATGCTGTTTAAAAATGAAATTCCAGGAATCACCTCTTCTCTTTGCGTTTCACACATATTTGTCAAGAATTTCATAGCAAAATAAAAAAATTCTACTCAGTGGCGTTACTTCAAACCTGAATTTCCGCTATTTTCTGGATATAAAATGCTGTTTTAAAAATTAAATTCAAGGATTCACCTCTTCTCTTTGCGTTTCACACATTATTGTTAAGTATTTCATAGCAAAATAAAAAAATTCTACTCAGTGGCGTTACTTCAAACCTGAATTTCCGCTATTTTCTGGATATAAAATGCAGTTTAAAAATTAAATTCCAGGAATTACCTCTTCTCTTTGCGTTTCGCACATTATTGTTAAGTATTTCATAGCAAAATAAAAAAAATTCCACTCAGTGGCGTTACTTCAAACCTGAATTTCCGCTATTTTCTGGATATAAAATGCTGTTTTAAAAATTAAATTCAAGGATTCACCTCTTCTCTTTGCGTTTCACACATTATTGTTAAGTATTTCATAGCAAAATAAAAAAATTCTACTAAGTGGCGTTACTTCAAACCTGAATTTCCGCTATTTTTTTGGATATAAAATGCTCTTTTAAAAATTAAATTCAAGGATTCACCTCTTCTCTTTGCGTTTCACACATAATTGTTAAGTATTTCATAGCAAAATAAAAAAATTCTACTCGGTGGAGTTACTTCAAATCTGAATTTCCTCTATATTTTTGGATATAAAATGCTGTTTTAAAAATGAAATTCCAGGAATCACCTCTTCTCTTTGCGTTTCACACATATTTGTTAAGTATTTCATAGCAAAATAAAAAAATTCTACTCGGTGGAGTTACTTCAAATCTGAATTTCCTCTATATTTTTGGATATAAAATGCTGTTTTAAAAATGAAATTCCAGGAATCACCTCTTCTCTTTGCGTTTCACACATATTTGTTAAGTATTTCATAGCAAAATAAAAAAATTCTACTCGGTGGAGTTACTTCAAATCTGAATTTCCTCTATATTTTTGGATATAAAATGCTGTTTTAAAAATAAAATTCCAGGAATCACCTCTTCTCTTTGCGTTTCACACATATTTGTTAAGTATTTCATAGCAAAATAAAAAAATTCTACTCGGTGGAGTTACTTCAAATCTGAATTTCCTCTATATTTTTGGATATAAAATGCTGTTTTAAAAATGAAATTCCAGGAATCACCTCTTCTCTTTGCGTTTCACACATATTTGTTAAGTATTTCATAGCAAAATAAAAGAATTCTACTCGGTGGAGTTACTTCAAATCTGAATTTCCTCTATATTTTTGGATATAAAATGCTGTTTTAAAAATGAAATTCCAGGAATCACCTCTTCTCTTTGCGTTTCACACATATTTGTTAAGTATTTCATAGCAAAATAAAAAAATTCTACTCGGTGGAGTTACTTCAAATCTGAATTTCCTCTATATTTTTGGATATAAAATACTGTTTTAAAAATGAAATTCCAGGAATCACCTCTTCTCTTTGCGTTTCACACATATTTGTTAAGTATTTCATAGCAAAATAAAAAAATTCTACTCGGTGGAGTTACTTCAAATCTGAATTTCCTCTATATTTTTGGATATAAAATGCTGTTTTAAAAATGAAATTCCAGGAATCACCTCTTCTCTTTGCGTTTCACACATATTTGTTAAGTATTTCATAGCAAAATAAAAAAATTCTACTCGGTGGAGTTACTTCAAATCTGAATTTCCTCTATATTTTTGGATATAAAATGGTGTTTTAAAAATGAAATTCCAGGAATCACCTCTTCTCTTTGCGTTTCACACATATTTGTTAAGTATTTCATAGCAAAATAAAAAAATTCTACTCGGTGGAGTTACTTCAAATCTGAATTTCCTCTATATTTTTGGATATAAAATTCTGTTTTAAAAATGAAATTCCAGGAATCACCTCTTCTCTTTGCGTTTCACACATATTTGTTAAGTATTTCATAGCAAAATAAAAAAATTCTACTCGGTGGAGTTACTTCAAATCTGAATTTCCTCTATATTTTTGGATATAAAATGTTGTTTTAAAAATGAAATTCCAGAAATCACCTCTTCTCTTTGCGTTTCACACATAATTGTTAAGTATTTCATAGCAAAATAAAAAAATTCTACTCAGTAGAGTTACTTCAAATCTGAATTTCCCTTATTTGTTAGGATATAAAATGCTGTTTTAAAAATTAAATTCCAGGAATCACCTCTCCTCTTTGCGTTTCACACATAATTGTTAAGTATTTCATAGCAAAATAAAAAAATTCTACTCAGTGGAGTTACTTCAAATCTGAATTTCCTCTATTTTTTAGGATATAAAATGCTGTTTTAAAAATTGAATTCTAGGATTCACCTCTTCTCTTTGCGTTTCTCACATTATTGTTAAGTATTTCATAGCAAAATAAAAAAAATCTACTCAGTAACGTTACTTCAAATCTGAATTTCCTCTATTTTTTTGGATATAAAATGCTGTTTAAAAAAATTAAATTCCAGGAATCACCTCTTCTCTTTGCATTTCATATATAATTGTTAAGTATTTCATAGCAAAATAAAAAAAATCTACTCAGTAACGTTACTTCAAATCTGAATTTCCTCTATTTTTTTGGATATAAAATGCTGTTTTAAAAAATGAATTCCAGGAATCACCTCTTCTCTTTGCGTTTCACACATTACTGTAAAGTATTTCATAGCAAAATAAAAAAATTCTACTCGTTGGAGTTACTTCAAATCTGAATTTCCTCTATATTTTTGGATATAAAATGTTGTTTTAAAAATGAAATTCCAGGAATCACCTCTTCTTTTTGCGTTTCACACATATTTTTTAAGTATTTCATAGCAAAATAAAAAAATTCTACTCAGTGGAGTTACTTCAAATCTGAATTTCCTCTATATTTTTGGATATAAAATGCTGTTTTAAAAATGAAATTCCAGGAATCACCTCTTCTCTTTGCGTTTCACACATATTTGTTAAGTATTTCATAGCAAAATAAAAAAATTCTACTCAGTGGAGTTACTTCAAATCTGAATTTCCTCTATATTTTTGGATATAAAATGCTGTTTTAAAAATGAAATTCCAGGAATCACCTCTTCTCTTTGCGTTTCACACATATTTGTTAAGTATTTCATAGCAAAATAAAAAAATTCTACTCGGTGGAGTTACTTCAAATCTGAATTTCCTCTATATTTTTGGATATAAAATGCTGTTTTAAAAATGAAATTCCAGGAATCACCTCTTCTCTTTGCGTTTCACACATATTTGTTATGTATTTCATAGCAAAATAAAAAAATTCTACTCGGTGGAGTTACTTCAAATCTGAATTTCCTCTATATTTTTGGATATAAAATGCTGTTTTAAAAATGAAATTCCAGGAATCACCTCTTCTCTTTGCGTTTCACACATATTTGTTAAGTATTTCATAGCAAAATAAAAAAATTCTACTCGGTGGAGTTACTTCAAATCTGAATTTCCTCTATATTTTTGGATATAAAATGCTGTTTTAAAAATGAAATTCCAGGAATCACCTCTTCTCTTTGCGTTTCACACATATTTGTTAAGTATTTCATAGCAAAATAAAAAAATTCTACTCAGTGGAGTTACTTTAAATCTGAATTTCCTCTATATTTTTGGATATAAAATGCTGTTTTAAAAATGAAATTCCAGGAATCACCTCTTCTCTTTGCGTTTCACACATATTTGTTAAGTTTTTAATAGCAAAATAAAAAAATTCTACTCGGTGGAGTTACTTCAAATCTGAATTTCCTCTATATTTTTGGATATAAAATGCTGTTTAAAAAATGTAATTCCAGGAATCACCTCTTCTCTTTGCGTTTCACACATATTTGTTAAGTATTTCATAGCAAAAAAAAAAAATTCTACTCGGTGGAGTTACTTCAAATCTGAATTTCCTCTATATTTTTGGATATAAAATGCTGTTTTAAAAATGAAATTCCAGGAATCACCTCTTCTCTTTGCGTTTCACACATATTTGTTAAGTATTTCATAGCAAAATAAAAAAATTCTACTCGGTGGAGTTACTTCAAATCTGAATTTCCTCTATATTTTTGGATATAAAATGCTGTTTTAAAAATGAAATTCCAGGAATCACCTCTTCTCTTTGCGTTTCACACATATTTGTTAAGTATTTCATAGCAAAATAAAAAAATTCTACTCGGTGGAGTTACTTCAAATCTGAATTTCCTCTATATTTTTGGATATAAAATGCTGTTTTAAAAATAAAATTCCAGGAATCACCTCTTCTCTTTGCGTTTCACACATATTTGTTAAGTATTTCATAGCAAAATAAAAAAATTCTACTCGGTGGAGTTACTTCAAATCTGAATTTCCTCTATATTTTTGGATATAAAATGCTGTTTTAAAAATTAAATTCCAGAAATCACCTCTTCTCTTTGCGTTTCACACATATTTGATAAGTATTTCATAGCAAAATAAAAAAATTCTACTCGGTGGAGTTACTTCAAATCTGAATTTCCTCTATATTTTTGGATATAAAATGTTGTTTTAAAAATGAAATTCCAGAAATCACCTCTTCTCTTTGCGTTTCACACATATTTGTTAAGTATTTCATAGCAAAATAAAAAAATTCTACTCAGTGGAGTTACTTCAAATCTGAATTTCCTCTATATTTTTGGATATAAAATGTTGTTTTAAAAATGAAATTCCAGGAATCACCTCTTCTCTTTGCGTTTTACACATATTTGTTAAGTATTTCATAGCAAAATAAAAAAATTCTACTCGGTGGAGTTACTTCAAATCTGAATTTCCTCTATATTTTTGGATATAAAATGCTGTTTTAAAAATGAAATTCCAGGAATCACCTCTTCTCTTGCGTTTCACACATAATTGTTAAGTATTTCATAGCAAAATAAAAAAATTCTACTCAGTAGAGTTACTTCAAATCTGAATTTCCTCTATTTGTTAGGATATAAAATGCTGTTTTAAAAATTAAATTCCAGGAATCACCTCTTCTCTTTGCGTTCACACATAATTGTAAAGTATTTCATAGCAAAATAAAAAAATTCTACTCAGTGGAGTTACTTAAAATCTGAATTTCCTCTATTTGTTAGGATATAAAATGCTGTTTTAAAAATTAAATTCCAGGAATCACCTCTTCTCTTTGCGTTTCACACATAATTGTTAAGTATTTCATAGCAAAATAAAAAAATTCTACTCAGTGGAGTTACTTAAAATCTGAATTTCCTCTATTTGTTAGGATATAAAATGCTGTTTTAAAAATGAAATTCCAGGAATCACCTCTTCTTTTTGCGTTTCACACATAATTGTTAAGTATTTCATAGCAAAATAAAAAAATTCTACTCAGTAGAGTTACTTCAAATCTGAATTTCCTCTATTTGTTAGGATATAAAATGCTGTTTTAAAAATTAAATTCCAGGAATCACCTCTTCTCTTTGCGTTTCACACATAATTGTTAAGTATTTCATAGCAAAATAAAAAAATTCTACTCAGTGGAGTTACTTCAAATCTGAATTTCCTCTATATTTTTGGATATAAAATGCTGTTTTAAAAATGAAATTCCAGGAATCACCTCTTCTCTTTGCGTTCACACATAATTGTTAAGTATTTCATAGCAAAATAAAAAAATTCTACTCAGTGGAGTTACTTAAAATCTGAATTTCCTCTATTTGTTAGGATATAAAATGCTGTTTTAAAAATTAAATTCCAGGAATCACCTCTTCTCTTTGCGTTTCACACATAATTGTTAAGTATTTCATAGCAAAATAAAAAAATTCTACTCGGTGGAGTTACTTCAAATCTGAATTTCCTCTATATTTTTGGATATAAAATGCTGTTTTAAAAATGAAATTCCAGGAATCACCTCTTCTCTTTGCGTTTCACACATATTTGTTAAGTATTTCATAGCAAAATAAAAAAATTCTACTCGGTGGAGTTACTTCAAATCTGAATTTCCTCTATATTTTTGGATATAAAATGCTGTTTTAAAAATTAAATTCCAGGGATCACCTCTTCCCTTTGCGTTTCACACATATTGGTTAAGTATTTCATAGCAAAATAAAAAAATTCTACTCGGTGGAGTTACTTCAAATCTGAATTTCCTCTATATTTTTGGATATAAAATGCTGTTTTAAAAATGAAATTCCAGGAATCACCTCTTCTCTTTGCGTTTCACACATATTTGTTAAGTATTTCATAGCAAAATAAAAAAATTCTACTCGGTGGAGTTACTTCAAATCTGAATTTCCTCTATATTTTTGGATATAAAATGCTGTTTTAAAAATAAAATTCCAGGAATCACCTCTTCTCTTTGCGTTTCACACATATTTGTTAAGTATTTCATAGCAAAATAAAAAAATTCTACTCGGTGGAGTTACTTCAAATCTGAATTTCCTCTATATTTTTGGATATAAAATGCTGTTTTAAAAATGAAATTCCAGGAATCACCTCTTCTCTTTGCGTTTCACACATATTTGTTAAGTATTTCATAGCAAAATAAAAGAATTCTACTCGGTGGAGTTACTTCAAATCTGAATTTCCTCTATATTTTTGGATATAAAATGCTGTTTTAAAAATGAAATTCCAGGAATCACCTCTTCTCTTTGCGTTTCACACATATTTGTTAAGTATTTCATAGCAAAATAAAAAAATTCTACTCGGTGGAGTTACTTCAAATCTGAATTTCCTCTATATTTTTGGATATAAAATGCTGTTTTAAAAATGAAATTCCAGGAATCACCTCTTCTCTTTGCGTTTCACACATATTTGTTAAGTATTTCATAGCAAAATAAAAAAATTCTACTCGGTGGAGTTACTTCAAATCTGAATTTCCTCTATATTTTTGGATATAAAATGCTGTTTTAAAAATGAAATTCCAGGAATCACCTCTTCTCTTTGCGTTTCACACATATTTGTTAAGTATTTCATAGCAAAATAAAAAAATTCTACTCGGTGGAGTTACTTCAAATCTGAATTTCCTCTATATTTTTGGATATAAAATGGTGTTTTAAAAATGAAATTCCAGGAATCACCTCTTCTCTTTGCGTTTCACACATATTTGTTAAGTATTTCATAGCAAAATAAAGAAATTCTACTCGGTGGAGTTACTTCAAATCTGAATTTCCTCTATATTTTTGGATATAAAATTCTGTTTTAAAAATGAAATTCCAGGAATCACCTCTTCTCTTTGCGTTTCACACATATTTGTTAAGTATTTCATAGCAAAATAAAAAAATTCTACTCGGTGGAGTTACTTCAAATCTGAATTTCCTCTATATTTTTGGATATAAAATGTTGTTTTAAAAATGAAATTCCAGAAATCACCTCTTCTCTTTGCGTTTCACACATAATTGTTAAGTATTTCATAGCAAAATAAAAAAATTCTACTCAGTAGAGTTACTTCAAATCTGAATTTCCCTTATTTGTTAGGATATAAAATGCTGTTTTAAAAATTAAATTCCAGGAATCACCTCTCCTCTTTGCGTTTCACACATAATTGTTAAGTATTTCATAGCAAAATAAAAAAATTCTACTCAGTGGAGTTACTTCAAATCTGAATTTCCTCTATTTTTTAGGATATAAAATGCTGTTTTAAAAATTGAATTCTAGGATTCACCTCTTCTCTTTGCGTTTCTCACATTATTGTTAAGTATTTCATAGCAAAATAAAAAAAATCTACTCAGTAACGTTACTTCAAATCTGAATTTCCTCTATTTTTTTGGATATAAAATGCTGTTTAAAAAAATTAAATTCCAGGAATCACCTCTTCTCTTTGCATTTCATATATAATTGTTAAGTATTTCATAGCAAAATAAAAAAAATCTACTCAGTAACGTTACTTCAAATCTGAATTTCCTCTATTTTTTTGGATATAAAATGCTGTTTTAAAAAATGAATTCCAGGAATCACCTCTTCTCTTTGCGTTTCACACATTACTGTAAAGTATTACATAGGAAATTAAAAAAATTCTACTCGTTGGAGTTACTTCAAATCTGAATTTCCTCTATATTTTTGGATATAAAATGTTGTTTTAAAAATGAAATTCCAGGAATCACCTCTTCTTTTTGCGTTTCACACATATTTTTTAAGTATTTCATAGCAAAATAAAAAAATTCTACTCAGTGGAGTTACTTCAAATCTGAATTTCCTCTATATTTTTGGATATAAAATGCTGTTTTAAAAATGAAATTCCAGGAATCACCTCTTCTCTTTGCGTTTCACACATATTTGTTAAGTATTTCATAGCAAAATAAAAAAATTCTACTCAGTGGAGTTACTTCAAATCTGAATTTCCTCTATATTTTTGGATATAAAATGCTGTTTTAAAAATGAAATTCCAGGAATCACCTCTTCTCTTTGCGTTTCACACATATTTGTTAAGTATTTCATAGCAAAATAAAAAAATTCTACTCGGTGGAGTTACTTCAAATCTGAATTTCCTCTATATTTTTGGATATAAAATGCTGTTTTAAAAATGAAATTCCAGGAATCACCTCTTCTCTTTGCGTTTCACACATATTTGTTATGTATTTCATAGCAAAATAAAAAAATTCTACTCGGTGGAGTTACTTCAAATCTGAATTTCCTCTATATTTTTGGATATAAAATGCTGTTTTAAAAATGAAATTCCAGGAATCACCTCTTCTCTTTGCGTTTCACACATATTTGTTAAGTATTTCATAGCAAAATAAAAAAATTCTACTCGGTGGAGTTACTTCAAATCTGAATTTCCTCTATATTTTTGGATATAAAATGCTGTTTTAAAAATGAAATTCCAGGAATCACCTCTTCTCTTTGCGTTTCACACATATTTGTTAAGTATTTCATAGCAAAATAAAAAAATTCTACTCAGTGGAGTTACTTTAAATCTGAATTTCCTCTATATTTTTGGATATAAAATGCTGTTTTAAAAATGAAATTCCAGGAATCACCTCTTCTCTTTGCGTTTCACACATATTTGTTAAGTTTTTAATAGCAAAATAAAAAAATTCTACTCGGTGGAGTTACTTCAAATCTGAATTTCCTCTATATTTTTGGATATAAAATGCTGTTTAAAAAATGTAATTCCAGGAATCACCTCTTCTCTTTGCGTTTCACACATATTTGTTAAGTATTTCATAGCAAAAAAAAAAAATTCTACTCGGTGGAGTTACTTCAAATCTGAATTTCCTCTATATTTTTGGATATAAAATGCTGTTTTAAAAATGAAATTCCAGGAATCACCTCTTCTCTTTGCGTTTCACACATATTTGTTAAGTATTTCATAGCAAAATAAAAAAATTCTACTCGGTGGAGTTACTTCAAATCTGAATTTCCTCTATATTTTTGGATATAAAATGCTGTTTTAAAAATGAAATTCCAGGAATCACCTCTTCTCTTTGCGTTTCACACATATTTGTTAAGTATTTCATAGCAAAATAAAAAAATTCTACTCGGTGGAGTTACTTCAAATCTGAATTTCCTCTATATTTTTGGATATAAAATGCTGTTTTAAAAATAAAATTCCAGGAATCACCTCTTCTCTTTGCGTTTCACACATATTTGTTAAGTATTTCATAGCAAAATAAAAAAATTCTACTCGGTGGAGTTACTTCAAATCTGAATTTCCTCTATATTTTTGGATATAAAATGCTGTTTTAAAAATTAAATTCCAGAAATCACCTCTTCTCTTTGCGTTTCACACATATTTGATAAGTATTTCATAGCAAAATAAAAAAATTCTACTCGGTGGAGTTACTTCAAATCTGAATTTCCTCTATATTTTTGGATATAAAATGTTGTTTTAAAAATGAAATTCCAGAAATCACCTCTTCTCTTTGCGTTTCACACATATTTGTTAAGTATTTCATAGCAAAATAAAAAAATTCTACTCAGTGGAGTTACTTCAAATCTGAATTTCCTCTATATTTTTGGATATAAAATGTTGTTTTAAAAATGAAATTCCAGGAATCACCTCTTCTCTTTGCGTTTTACACATATTTGTTAAGTATTTCATAGCAAAATAAAAAAATTCTACTCGGTGGAGTTACTTCAAATCTGAATTTCCTCTATATTTTTGGATATAAAATGCTGTTTTAAAAATGAAATTCCAGGAATCACCTCTTCTCTTGCGTTTCACACATAATTGTTAAGTATTTCATAGCAAAATAAAAAAATTCTACTCAGTAGAGTTACTTCAAATCTGAATTTCCTCTATTTGTTAGGATATAAAATGCTGTTTTAAAAATTAAATTCCAGGAATCACCTCTTCTCTTTGCGTTCACACATAATTGTTAAGTATTTCATAGCAAAATAAAAAAATTCTACTCAGTGGAGTTACTTAAAATCTGAATTTCCTCTATTTGTTAGGATATAAAATGCTGTTTTAAAAATTAAATTCCAGGAATCACCTCTTCTCTTTGCGTTTCACACATAATTGTTAAGTATTTCATAGCAAAATAAAAAAATTCTACTCAGTGGAGTTACTTAAAATCTGAATTTCCTCTATTTGTTAGGATATAAAATGCTGTTTTAAAAATGAAATTCCAGGAATCACCTCTTCTTTTTGCGTTTCACACATAATTGTTAAGTATTTCATAGCAAAATAAAAAAATTCTACTCAGTAGAGTTACTTCAAATCTGAATTTCCTCTATTTGTTAGGATATAAAATGCTGTTTTAAAAATTAAATTCCAGGAATCACCTCTTCTCTTTGCGTTTCACACATAATTGTTAAGTATTTCATAGCAAAATAAAAAAATTCTACTCAGTGGAGTTACTTCAAATCTGAATTTCCTCTATATTTTTGGATATAAAATGCTGTTTTAAAAATGAAATTCCAGGAATCACCTCTTCTCTTGCGTTTCACACATAATTGTTAAGTATTTCATAGCAAAATAAAAAATTCTACTGAGTGGAGTTACTTAAAATCTGAATTTCCTCTATTTGTTAGGATATAAAATGCTGTTTTAAAAATGAAATTCCAGGAATCACCTCTTCTCTTTGCGTTTCACACATAATTGTTAAGTATTTCATAGCAAAATAAAAAAATTCTACTCAGTAGAGTTACTTCAAATCTTAATTTCCTCTATTTGTTAGGATATAAAATGCTGTTTTAAAAATTAAATTCCAGGAATCACCTCTTCTCTTTGCGTTTCACACATATTTGTTAAGTATTTCATAGCAAAATAAAAAAATTCTACTCGGTGGAGTTACTTCAAATCTGAATTTCCTCTATATTTTTGGATATAAAATGCTGTTTAAAAATGAAATTCCAGGAATCACCTCTTCTCTTTGCGTTTCACACATATTTGTCAAGTATTTCATAGCAAAATAAAAAAATTCTACTCGGTGGAGTTACTTCAAATCTGAATTTCCTCTATATTTTTGGATATAAAATGCTGTTTTAAAAATTAAATTCCAGGAATCACCTCTTCTCTTTGCGTTTCACACATATTTTTTAAGTATTTCATAGCAAAAACAAAAAATTCTACTCGGTGGAGTTACTTCAAATCTGAATTTCCTCTATATTTTTGGATATAAAATGCTGTTTTAAAAATGAAATTCCAGGAATCACCTCTTCTCTTTGCGTTTCACACATATTTATTAAGTATTTCATAGCAAAATAAAAAAATTCTACTCGGTGGAGTTACTTCAAATCTGAATTTCCTCTATATTTTTGGATATAAAATGCTGTTTTAAAAATTAAATTCCAGGGATCACCTCTTCCCTTTGCGTTTCACACATATTGGTTAAGTATTTCATAGCAAAATAAAAAAATTCTACTCGGTGGAGTTACTTCAAATCTGAATTTCCTCTATATTTTTGGATATAAAATGCTGTTTTAAAAATGAAATTCCAGGAATCACCTCTTCTCTTTGCGTTTCACACATATTTGTTAAGTATTTCATAGCAAAATAAAAAAATTCTACTCGGTGGAGTTACTTCAAATCTGAATTTCCTCTATATTTTTGGATATAAAATGCTGTTTTAAAAATAAAATTCCAGGAATCACCTCTTCTCTTTGCGTTTCACACATATTTGTTAAGTATTTCATAGCAAAATAAAAAAATTCTACTCGGTGGAGTTACTTCAAATCTGAATTTCCTCTATATTTTTGGATATAAAATGCTGTTTTAAAAATTAAATTCCAGAAATCACCTCTTCTCTTTGCGTTTCACACATATTTGATAAGTATTTCATAGCAAAATAAAAAAATTCTACTCGGTGGAGTTACTTCAAATCTGAATTTCCTCTATATTTTTGGATATAAAATGTTGTTTTAAAAATGAAATTCCAGAAATCACCTCTTCTCTTTGCGTTTCACACATATTTGTTAAGTATTTCATAGCAAAATAAAAAAATTCTACTCAGTGGAGTTACTTCAAATCTGAATTTCCTCTATATTTTTGGATATAAAATGCTGTTTAAAAAAATTAAATTCCAGGAATCACCTCTTCTCTTTGCATTTCATATATAATTGTTAAGTATTTCATAGCAAAATAAAAAAAATCTACTCAGTAACGTTACTTCAAATCTGAATTTCCTCTATTTTTTTGGATATAAAATGCTGTTTTAAAAAATGAATTCCAGGAATCACCTCTTCTCTTTGCGTTTCACACATTACTGTAAAGTATTACATAGGAAATTAAAAAAATTCTACTCGTTGGAGTTACTTCAAATCTGAATTTCCTCTATATTTTTGGATATAAAATGTTGTTTTAAAAATGAAATTCCAGGAATCACCTCTTCTTTTTGCGTTTCACACATATTTTTTAAGTATTTCATAGCAAAATAAAAAAATTCTACTCAGTGGAGTTACTTCAAATCTGAATTTCCTCTATATTTTTGGATATAAAATGCTGTTTTAAAAATGAAATTCCAGGAATCACCTCTTCTCTTTGCGTTTCACACATATTTGTTAAGTATTTCATAGCAAAATAAAAAAATTCTACTCAGTGGAGTTACTTCAAATCTGAATTTCCTCTATATTTTTGGATATAAAATGCTGTTTTAAAAATGAAATTCCAGGAATCACCTCTTCTCTTTGCGTTTCACACATATTTGTTAAGTATTTCATAGCAAAATAAAAAAATTCTACTCGGTGGAGTTACTTCAAATCTGAATTTCCTCTATATTTTTGGATATAAAATGCTGTTTTAAAAATGAAATTCCAGGAATCACCTCTTCTCTTTGCGTTTCACACATATTTGTTATGTATTTCATAGCAAAATAAAAAAATTCTACTCGGTGGAGTTACTTCAAATCTGAATTTCCTCTATATTTTTGGATATAAAATGCTGTTTTAAAAATGAAATTCCAGGAATCACCTCTTCTCTTTGCGTTTCACACATATTTGTTAAGTATTTCATAGCAAAATAAAAAAATTCTACTCGGTGGAGTTACTTCAAATCTGAATTTCCTCTATATTTTTGGATATAAAATGCTGTTTTAAAAATGAAATTCCAGGAATCACCTCTTCTCTTTGCGTTTCACACATATTTGTTAAGTATTTCATAGCAAAATAAAAAAATTCTACTCAGTGGAGTTACTTTAAATCTGAATTTCCTCTATATTTTTGGATATAAAATGCTGTTTTAAAAATGAAATTCCAGGAATCACCTCTTCTCTTTGCGTTTCACACATATTTGTTAAGTTTTTAATAGCAAAATAAAAAAATTCTACTCGGTGGAGTTACTTCAAATCTGAATTTCCTCTATATTTTTGGATATAAAATGCTGTTTAAAAAATGTAATTCCAGGAATCACCTCTTCTCTTTGCGTTTCACACATATTTGTTAAGTATTTCATAGCAAAAAAAAAAAATTCTACTCGGTGGAGTTACTTCAAATCTGAATTTCCTCTATATTTTTGGATATAAAATGCTGTTTTAAAAATGAAATTCCAGGAATCACCTCTTCTCTTTGCGTTTCACACATATTTGTTAAGTATTTCATAGCAAAATAAAAAAATTCTACTCGGTGGAGTTACTTCAAATCTGAATTTCCTCTATATTTTTGGATATAAAATGCTGTTTTAAAAATGAAATTCCAGGAATCACCTCTTCTCTTTGCGTTTCACACATATTTGTTAAGTATTTCATAGCAAAATAAAAAAATTCTACTCGGTGGAGTTACTTCAAATCTGAATTTCCTCTATATTTTTGGATATAAAATGCTGTTTTAAAAATAAAATTCCAGGAATCACCTCTTCTCTTTGCGTTTCACACATATTTGTTAAGTATTTCATAGCAAAATAAAAAAATTCTACTCGGTGGAGTTACTTCAAATCTGAATTTCCTCTATATTTTTGGATATAAAATGCTGTTTTAAAAATTAAATTCCAGAAATCACCTCTTCTCTTTGCGTTTCACACATATTTGATAAGTATTTCATAGCAAAATAAAAAAATTCTACTCGGTGGAGTTACTTCAAATCTGAATTTCCTCTATATTTTTGGATATAAAATGTTGTTTTAAAAATGAAATTCCAGAAATCACCTCTTCTCTTTGCGTTTCACACATATTTGTTAAGTATTTCATAGCAAAATAAAAAAATTCTACTCAGTGGAGTTACTTCAAATCTGAATTTCCTCTATATTTTTGGATATAAAATGTTGTTTTAAAAATGAAATTCCAGGAATCACCTCTTCTCTTTGCGTTTTACACATATTTGTTAAGTATTTCATAGCAAAATAAAAAAATTCTACTCGGTGGAGTTACTTCAAATCTGAATTTCCTCTATATTTTTGGATATAAAATGCTGTTTTAAAAATGAAATTCCAGGAATCACCTCTTCTCTTGCGTTTCACACATAATTGTTAAGTATTTCATAGCAAAATAAAAAAATTCTACTCAGTAGAGTTACTTCAAATCTGAATTTCCTCTATTTGTTAGGATATAAAATGCTGTTTTAAAAATTAAATTCCAGGAATCACCTCTTCTCTTTGCGTTCACACATAATTGTTAAGTATTTCATAGCAAAATAAAAAAATTCTACTCAGTGGAGTTACTTAAAATCTGAATTTCCTCTATTTGTTAGGATATAAAATGCTGTTTTAAAAATTAAATTCCAGGAATCACCTCTTCTCTTTGCGTTTCACACATAATTGTTAAGTATTTCATAGCAAAATAAAAAAATTCTACTCAGTGGAGTTACTTAAAATCTGAATTTCCTCTATTTGTTAGGATATAAAATGCTGTTTTAAAAATGAAATTCCAGGAATCACCTCTTCTTTTTGCGTTTCACACATAATTGTTAAGTATTTCATAGCAAAATAAAAAAATTCTACTCAGTAGAGTTACTTCAAATCTGAATTTCCTCTATTTGTTAGGATATAAAATGCTGTTTTAAAAATTAAATTCCAGGAATCACCTCTTCTCTTTGCGTTTCACACATAATTGTTAAGTATTTCATAGCAAAATAAAAAAATTCTACTCAGTGGAGTTACTTCAAATCTGAATTTCCTCTATATTTTTGGATATAAAATGCTGTTTTAAAAATGAAATTCCAGGAATCACCTCTTCTCTTGCGTTTCACACATAATTGTTAAGTATTTCATAGCAAAATAAAAAATTCTACTGAGTGGAGTTACTTAAAATCTGAATTTCCTCTATTTGTTAGGATATAAAATGCTGTTTTAAAAATGAAATTCCAGGAATCACCTCTTCTCTTTGCGTTTCACACATAATTGTTAAGTATTTCATAGCAAAATAAAAAAATTCTACTCAGTAGAGTTACTTCAAATCTTAATTTCCTCTATTTGTTAGGATATAAAATGCTGTTTTAAAAATTAAATTCCAGGAATCACCTCTTCTCTTTGCGTTTCACACATATTTGTTAAGTATTTCATAGCAAAATAAAAAAATTCTACTCGGTGGAGTTACTTCAAATCTGAATTTCCTCTATATTTTTGGATATAAAATGCTGTTTAAAAATGAAATTCCAGGAATCACCTCTTCTCTTTGCGTTTCACACATATTTGTCAAGTATTTCATAGCAAAATAAAAAAATTCTACTCGGTGGAGTTACTTCAAATCTGAATTTCCTCTATATTTTTGGATATAAAATGCTGTTTTAAAAATTAAATTCCAGGAATCACCTCTTCTCTTTGCGTTTCACACATATTTTTTAAGTATTTCATAGCAAAAACAAAAAATTCTACTCGGTGGAGTTACTTCAAATCTGAATTTCCTCTATATTTTTGGATATAAAATGCTGTTTTAAAAATGAAATTCCAGGAATCACCTCTTCTCTTTGCGTTTCACACATATTTATTAAGTATTTCATAGCAAAATAAAAAAATTCTACTCGGTGGAGTTACTTCAAATCTGAATTTCCTCTATATTTTTGGATATAAAATGCTGTTTTAAAAATTAAATTCCAGGGATCACCTCTTCCCTTTGCGTTTCACACATATTGGTTAAGTATTTCATAGCAAAATAAAAAAATTCTACTCGGTGGAGTTACTTCAAATCTGAATTTCCTCTATATTTTTGGATATAAAATGCTGTTTTAAAAATGAAATTCCAGGAATCACCTCTTCTCTTTGCGTTTCACACATATTTGTTAAGTATTTCATAGCAAAATAAAAAAATTCTACTCGGTGGAGTTACTTCAAATCTGAATTTCCTCTATATTTTTGGATATAAAATGCTGTTTTAAAAATAAAATTCCAGGAATCACCTCTTCTCTTTGCGTTTCACACATATTTGTTAAGTATTTCATAGCAAAATAAAAAAATTCTACTCGGTGGAGTTACTTCAAATCTGAATTTCCTCTATATTTTTGGATATAAAATGCTGTTTTAAAAATTAAATTCCAGAAATCACCTCTTCTCTTTGCGTTTCACACATATTTGATAAGTATTTCATAGCAAAATAAAAAAATTCTACTCGGTGGAGTTACTTCAAATCTGAATTTCCTCTATATTTTTGGATATAAAATGTTGTTTTAAAAATGAAATTCCAGAAATCACCTCTTCTCTTTGCGTTTCACACATATTTGTTAAGTATTTCATAGCAAAATAAAAAAATTCTACTCAGTGGAGTTACTTCAAATCTGAATTTCCTCTATATTTTTGGATATAAAATGTTGTTTTAAAAATGAAATTCCAGGAATCACCTCTTCTCTTTGCGTTTTACACATATTTGTTAAGTATTTCATAGCAAAATAAAAAAATTCTACTCGGTGCAGTTACTTCAAATCTGAATTTCCTCTATATTTTTGGATATAAAATGCTGTTTTAAAAATGAAATTCCAGGAATCACCTCTTCTCTTTGCGTTTCACACATAATTGTTAAGTATTTCATAGCAAAATAAAAAAATTCTACTCAGTGGAGTTACTTAAAATCTGAATTTCCTCTATTTGTTAGGATATAAAATGCTGTTTTAAAAATGAAATTCCAGGAATCACCTCTTCTCTTTGCGTTTCACACATAATTGTTAAGTATTTCATAGCAAAATAAAAAAATTCTACTCAGTAGAGTTACTTCAAATCTGAATTTCCTCTATTTGTTAGGATATAAAATGCTGTTTTAAAAATTAAATTCCAGGAATCACCTCTTCTCTTTGCGTTTCACACATAATTGTTAAGTATTTCATAGCAAAATAAAAAAATTCTACTCAGTGGAGTTACTTCAAATCTGAATTTCCTCTATATTTTTGGATATAAAATGCTGTTTTAAAAATGAAATTCCAGGAATCACCTCTTCTCTTGCGTTTCACACATAATTGTTAAGTATTTCATAGCAAAATAAAAAATTCTACTGAGTGGAGTTACTTAAAATCTGAATTTCCTCTATTTGTTAGGATATAAAATGCTGTTTTAAAAATGAAATTCCAGGAATCACCTCTTCTCTTTGCGTTTCACACATAATTGTTAAGTATTTCATAGCAAAATAAAAAAATTCTACTCAGTAGAGTTACTTCAAATCTTAATTTCCTCTATTTGTTAGGATATAAAATGCTGTTTTAAAAATTAAATTCCAGGAATCACCTCTTCTCTTTGCGTTTCACACATAATTGTTAAGTATTTCATAGCAAAATAAAAAAATTCTACTCAGTGGAGTTACTTAAAATCTGAATTTCCTCTATTTTTTAGGATATAAAACGCTGTTTTAAAAATTGAATTCAAGGAATCACCTCTTCTCTTTGCGTTTCACACATAATTGTTAAGTATTTCATAGCAAAATAAAAAAATTCTACTCAGTGGAGTTACTTAAAATCTGAATTTCCTCTATTTGTTAGGATATAAAATGCTGTTTTAAAAATTAAATTCCAGGAATCACCTCTTCTCTTTGCGTTTCACACATAATTGTTAAGTATTTCATAGCAAAATAAAAAAATTCTACTCAGTAACGTTACTTCAAATCTGATTTTCCTCTATTTTTTTGGATATAAAATGCTGTTTTAAAAAATGAATTCCAGGAATCACCTCTTCTCTTTGCGTTTCACACATTACTGTAAAGTATTTCATAGCAAAATAAAAAAATTCTACTCGGTCGATTTACTTCAAATCTGAATTTCCTCTATATTTTTGGATATAAAATGTTGTTTTAAAAATGAAATTCCAGGAATCACCTCTTCTCTTTGCGTTTCACACATATTTGTTAAGTATTTCATAGCAAAAAAAAAAAATTCTACTCAGTGGAGTTACTTCAAATCTGAATTTCCTCTATATTTTTGGATATAAAATGCTGTTTTAAAAATGAAATTCCAGGAATCACCTCTTCTCTTTGCGTTTCACACATATTTGTTAAGTATTTCATAGCAAAATAAAAAAATTCTACTCGGTGGAGTTACTTCAAATCTGAATTTCCTCTATTTGTTAGGATATAAAATGCTGTTTTAAAAATGAAATTCCAGGAATCACCTCTTCTTTTTGCGTTTCACACATAATTGTTAAGTATTTCATAGCAAAATAAAAAAATTCTACTCAGTAGAGTTACTTCAAATCTCAATTTCCTCTATTTGTTAGGATATAAAATGCTGTTTTAAAAATTAAATTCCAGGAATCACCTCTTCTCTTTGCGTTTCACACATAATTGTTAAGTATTTCATAGCAAAATAAAAAAATTCTACTCAGTGGAGTTACTTCAAATCTGAATTTCCTCTATATTTTTGGATATAAAATGCTGTTTTAAAAATTAAATTCCAGAAATCACCTCTTCTCTTTGCGTTTCACACATATTTGGTAAGTATTTCATAGCAAAATAAAAAAATTCTACTCGGTGGAGTTACTTCAAATCTGAATTTCCTCTATATTTTTGGATATAAAATGTTGTTTTAAAAATGAAATTCCAGAAATCACCTCTTCTCTTTGCGTTTCACACGTATTTGTTAAGTATTTCATAGCAAAATAAAAAAATTCTACTCAGTGGAGTTACTTAAAATCTGAATTTCCTCTATTTGTTAGGATATAAAATGCTGTTTTAAAAATTAAATTCCAGGAATCACCTCTTCTCTTTGCGTTTCACACATAATTGTTAAGTATTTCATAGCAAAATAAAAAAATTCTACTCAGTGGAGTTACTTAAAATCTGAATTTCCTCTATTTGTTAGGATATAAAATTCTGTTTTAAAAATTAAATTCCAGGAATCACCTCTTCTCTTTGCGTTTCACACATAATTGTTAAGTATTTCATAGCAAAATAAAAAAATTCTACTCAGTGGAGTTACTTAAAATCTGAATTTCCTCTATTTGTTAGGATATAAAATGCTGTTTTAAAAATGAAATTCCAGGAATCACCTCTTCTCTTTGCGTTTCACACATAATTGTTAAGTATTTCATAGCAAAATAAAAAAATTCTACTCAGTAGAGTTACTTCAAATCTGAATTTCCTCTATTTGTTAGGATATAAAATGCTGTTTTAAAAATTAAATTCCAGGAATCACCTCTTCTCTTTGCGTTTCACACATAATTGTTAAGTATTTCATAGCAAAATAAAAAAATTCTACTCAGTGGAGTTACTTCAAATCTGAATTTCCTCTATTTTTTGGATATAAAATGCTGTTTAAAAAAATTAAATTCCAGGAATCACCTCTTCTCTTTGCGTTTCACACATAATTGTTAAGTATTTCATAGCAAAATAAAAAAATTCTACTCGGTGGAGTTACTTCAAATCTGAATTTCCTCTATATTTTTGGATATAAAATGCTGTTTTAAAAATGAAATTCCAGGAATCACCTCTTCTCTTTGCGTTTCACACATATTTGTTAAGTATTTCATAGCAAAATAAAAAAATTCTACTCGGTGGAGTTACTTCAAATCTGAATTTCCTCTATATTTTTGGATATAAAATGCTGTTTTAAAAATGAAATTCCAGGAATCACCTCTTCTCTTTGCGTTTCACACATATTTGTTAAGTATTTCATAGCAAAATAAAAAAATTCTACTCGGTGGAGTTACTTCAAATCTGAATTTCCTCTATATTTTTGGATATAAAATGCTGTTTTAAAAATAAAATTCCAGGAATCACCTCTTCTCTTTGCGTTTCACACATATTTGTTAAGTATTTCATAGCAAAATAAAAAAATTCTACTCGGTGGAGTTACTTCAAATCTGAATTTCCTCTATATTTTTGGATATAAAATGCTGTTTTAAAAATGAAATTCCAGGAATCACCTCTTCTCTTTGCGTTTCACACATATTTGTTAAGTATTTCATAGCAAAATAAAAGAATTCTACTCGGTGGAGTTACTTCAAATCTGAATTTCCTCTATATTTTTGGATATAAAATGCTGTTTTAAAAATGAAATTCCAGGAATCACCTCTTCTCTTTGCGTTTCACACATATTTGTTAAGTATTTCATAGCAAAATAAAAAAATTCTACTCGGTGGAGTTACTTCAAATCTGAATTTCCTCTATATTTTTGGATATAAAATACTGTTTTAAAAATGAAATTCCAGGAATCACCTCTTCTCTTTGCGTTTCACACATATTTGTTAAGTATTTCATAGCAAAATAAAAAAATTCTACTCGGTGGAGTTACTTCAAATCTGAATTTCCTCTATATTTTTGGATATAAAATGCTGTTTTAAAAATGAAATTCCAGGAATCACCTCTTCTCTTTGCGTTTCACACATATTTGTTAAGTATTTCATAGCAAAATAAAAAAATTCTACTCGGTGGAGTTACTTCAAATCTGAATTTCCTCTATATTTTTGGATATAAAATGGTGTTTTAAAAATGAAATTCCAGGAATCACCTCTTCTCTTTGCGTTTCACACATATTTGTTAAGTATTTCATAGCAAAATAAAAAAATTCTACTCGGTGGAGTTACTTCAAATCTGAATTTCCTCTATATTTTTGGATATAAAATTCTGTTTTAAAAATGAAATTCCAGGAATCACCTCTTCTCTTTGCGTTTCACACATATTTGTTAAGTATTTCATAGCAAAATAAAAAAATTCTACTCGGTGGAGTTACTTCAAATCTGAATTTCCTCTATATTTTTGGATATAAAATGTTGTTTTAAAAATGAAATTCCAGAAATCACCTCTTCTCTTTGCGTTTCACACATAATTGTTAAGTATTTCATAGCAAAATAAAAAAATTCTACTCAGTAGAGTTACTTCAAATCTGAATTTCCCTTATTTGTTAGGATATAAAATGCTGTTTTAAAAATTAAATTCCAGGAATCACCTCTCCTCTTTGCGTTTCACACATAATTGTTAAGTATTTCATAGCAAAATAAAAAAATTCTACTCAGTGGAGTTACTTCAAATCTGAATTTCCTCTATTTTTTAGGATATAAAATGCTGTTTTAAAAATTGAATTCTAGGATTCACCTCTTCTCTTTGCGTTTCTCACATTATTGTTAAGTATTTCATAGCAAAATAAAAAAAATCTACTCAGTAACGTTACTTCAAATCTGAATTTCCTCTATTTTTTTGGATATAAAATGCTGTTTAAAAAAATTAAATTCCAGGAATCACCTCTTCTCTTTGCATTTCATATATAATTGTTAAGTATTTCATAGCAAAATAAAAAAAATCTACTCAGTAACGTTACTTCAAATCTGAATTTCCTCTATTTTTTTGGATATAAAATGCTGTTTTAAAAAATGAATTCCAGGAATCACCTCTTCTCTTTGCGTTTCACACATTACTGTAAAGTATTTCATAGCAAAATAAAAAAATTCTACTCGTTGGAGTTACTTCAAATCTGAATTTCCTCTATATTTTTGGATATAAAATGTTGTTTTAAAAATGAAATTCCAGGAATCACCTCTTCTTTTTGCGTTTCACACATATTTTTTAAGTATTTCATAGCAAAATAAAAAAATTCTACTCAGTGGAGTTACTTCAAATCTGAATTTCCTCTATATTTTTGGATATAAAATGCTGTTTTAAAAATGAAATTCCAGGAATCACCTCTTCTCTTTGCGTTTCACACATATTTGTTAAGTATTTCATAGCAAAATAAAAAAATTCTACTCAGTGGAGTTACTTCAAATCTGAATTTCCTCTATATTTTTGGATATAAAATGCTGTTTTAAAAATGAAATTCCAGGAATCACCTCTTCTCTTTGCGTTTCACACATATTTGTTAAGTATTTCATAGCAAAATAAAAAAATTCTACTCGGTGGAGTTACTTCAAATCTGAATTTCCTCTATATTTTTGGATATAAAATGCTGTTTTAAAAATGAAATTCCAGGAATCACCTCTTCTCTTTGCGTTTCACACATATTTGTTATGTATTTCATAGCAAAATAAAAAAATTCTACTCGGTGGAGTTACTTCAAATCTGAATTTCCTCTATATTTTTGGATATAAAATGCTGTTTTAAAAATGAAATTCCAGGAATCACCTCTTCTCTTTGCGTTTCACACATATTTGTTAAGTATTTCATAGCAAAATAAAAAAATTCTACTCGGTGGAGTTACTTCAAATCTGAATTTCCTCTATATTTTTGGATATAAAATGCTGTTTTAAAAATGAAATTCCAGGAATCACCTCTTCTCTTTGCGTTTCACACATATTTGTTAAGTATTTCATAGCAAAATAAAAAAATTCTACTCAGTGGAGTTACTTTAAATCTGAATTTCCTCTATATTTTTGGATATAAAATGCTGTTTTAAAAATGAAATTCCAGGAATCACCTCTTCTCTTTGCGTTTCACACATATTTGTTAAGTTTTTAATAGCAAAATAAAAAAATTCTACTCGGTGGAGTTACTTCAAATCTGAATTTCCTCTATATTTTTGGATATAAAATGCTGTTTAAAAAATGTAATTCCAGGAATCACCTCTTCTCTTTGCGTTTCACACATATTTGTTAAGTATTTCATAGCAAAAAAAAAAAATTCTACTCGGTGGAGTTACTTCAAATCTGAATTTCCTCTATATTTTTGGATATAAAATGCTGTTTTAAAAATGAAATTCCAGGAATCACCTCTTCTCTTTGCGTTTCACACATATTTGTTAAGTATTTCATAGCAAAATAAAAAAATTCTACTCGGTGGAGTTACTTCAAATCTGAATTTCCTCTATATTTTTGGATATAAAATGCTGTTTTAAAAATGAAATTCCAGGAATCACCTCTTCTCTTTGCGTTTCACACATATTTGTTAAGTATTTCATAGCAAAATAAAAAAATTCTACTCGGTGGAGTTACTTCAAATCGTAATTTCCTCTATATTTTTGGATATAAAATGCTGTTTTAAAAATAAAATTCCAGGAATCACCTCTTCTCTTTGCGTTTCACACATATTTGTTAAGTATTTCATAGCAAAATAAAAAAATTCTACTCGGTGGAGTTACTTCAAATCTGAATTTCCTCTATATTTTTGGATATAAAATGCTGTTTTAAAAATTAAATTCCAGAAATCACCTCTTCTCTTTGCGTTTCACACATATTTGATAAGTATTTCATAGCAAAATAAAAAAATTCTACTCGGTGGAGTTACTTCAAATCTGAATTTCCTCTATATTTTTGGATATAAAATGTTGTTTTAAAAATGAAATTCCAGAAATCACCTCTTCTCTTTGCGTTTCACACATATTTGTTAAGTATTTCATAGCAAAATAAAAAAATTCTACTCAGTGGAGTTACTTCAAATCTGAATTTCCTCTATATTTTTGGATATAAAATGTTGTTTTAAAAATGAAATTCCAAGAATCACCTCTTCTCTTTGCGTTTTACACATATTTGTTAGGTATTTCATAGCAAAATAAAAAAATTCTACTCGGTGGAGTTACTTCAAATCTGAATTTCCTCTATATTTTTGGATATAAAATGCTGTTTTAAAAATGAAATTCCAGGAATCACCTCTTCTCTTGCGTTTCACACATAATTGTTAAGTATTTCATAGCAAAATAAAAAAATTCTACTCAGTAGAGTTACTTCAAATCTGAATTTCCTCTATTTGTTAGGATATAAAATGCTGTTTTAAAAATTAAATTCCAGGAATCACCTCTTCTCTTTGCGTTCACACATAATTGTTAAGTATTTCATAGCAAAATAAAAAAATTCTACTCAGTGGAGTTACTTAAAATCTGAATTTCCTCTATTTGTTAGGATATAAAATGCTGTTTTAAAAATTAAATTCCAGGAATCACCTCTTCTCTTTGCGTTTCACACATAATTGTTAAGTATTTCATAGCAAAATAAAAAAATTCTACTCAGTGGAGTTACTTAAAATCTGAATTTCCTCTATTTGTTAGGATATAAAATGCTGTTTTAAAAATGAAATTCCAGGAATCACCTCTTCTTTTTGCGTTTCACACATAATTGTTAAGTATTTCATAGCAAAATAAAAAAATTCTACTCAGTAGAGTTACTTCAAATCTGAATTTCCTCTATTTGTTAGGATATAAAATGCTGTTTTAAAAATTAAATTCCAGGAATCACCTCTTCTCTTTGCGTTTCACACATAATTGTTAAGTATTTCATAGCAAAATAAAAAAATTCTACTCAGTGGAGTTACTTCAAATCTGAATTTCCTCTATATTTTTGGATATAAAATGCTGTTTTAAAAATGAAATTCCAGGAATCACCTCTTCTCTTTGCGTTCACACATAATTGTTAAGTATTTCATAGCAAAATAAAAAAATTCTACTCAGTGGAGTTACTTAAAATCTGAATTTCCTCTATTTGTTAGGATATAAAATGCTGTTTTAAAAATTAAATTCCAGGAATCACCTCTTCTCTTTGCGTTTCACACATAATTGTTAAGTATTTCATAGCAAAATAAAAAAATTCTACTCGGTGGAGTTACTTCAAATCTGAATTTCCTCTATATTTTTGGATATAAAATGCTGTTTTAAAAATGAAATTCCAGGAATCACCTCTTCTCTTTGCGTTTCACACATATTTGTTAAGTATTTCATAGCAAAATAAAAAAATTCTACTCGGTGGAGTTACTTCAAATCTGAATTTCCTCTATATTTTTGGATATAAAATGCTGTTTTAAAAATTAAATTCCAGGGATCACCTCTTCCCTTTGCGTTTCACACATATTGGTTAAGTATTTCATAGCAAAATAAAAAAATTCTACTCGGTGGAGTTACTTCAAATCTGAATTTCCTCTATATTTTTGGATATAAAATGCTGTTTTAAAAATGAAATTCCAGGAATCACCTCTTCTCTTTGCGTTTCACACATATTTGTTAAGTATTTCATAGCAAAATAAAAAAATTCTACTCGGTGGAGTTACTTCAAATCTGAATTTCCTCTATATTTTTGGATATAAAATGCTGTTTTAAAAATAAAATTCCAGGAATCACCTCTTCTCTTTGCGTTTCACACATATTTGTTAAGTATTTCATAGCAAAATAAAAAAATTCTACTCGGTGGAGTTACTTCAAATCTGAATTTCCTCTATATTTTTGGATATAAAATGCTGTTTTAAAAATGAAATTCCAGGAATCACCTCTTCTCTTTGCGTTTCACACATATTTGTTAAGTATTTCATAGCAAAATAAAAGAATTCTACTCGGTGGAGTTACTTCAAATCTGAATTTCCTCTATATTTTTGGATATAAAATGCTGTTTTAAAAATGAAATTCCAGGAATCACCTCTTCTCTTTGCGTTTCACACATATTTGTTAAGTATTTCATAGCAAAATAAAAAAATTCTACTCGGTGGAGTTACTTCAAATCTGAATTTCCTCTATATTTTTGGATATAAAATGCTGTTTTAAAAATGAAATTCCAGGAATCACCTCTTCTCTTTGCGTTTCACACATATTTGTTAAGTATTTCATAGCAAAATAAAAAAATTCTACTCGGTGGAGTTACTTCAAATCTGAATTTCCTCTATATTTTTGGATATAAAATGCTGTTTTAAAAATGAAATTCCAGGAATCACCTCTTCTCTTTGCGTTTCACACATATTTGTTAAGTATTTCATAGCAAAATAAAAAAATTCTACTCGGTGGAGTTACTTCAAATCTGAATTTCCTCTATATTTTTGGATATAAAATGCTGTTTTAAAAATGAAATTCCAGGAATCACCTCTTCTCTTTGCGTTTCACACATATTTGTTAAGTATTTCATAGCAAAATAAAAAAATTCTACTCGGTGGAGTTACTTCAAATCTGAATTTCCTCTATATTTTTGGATATAAAATTCTGTTTTAAAAATGAAATTCCAGGAATCACCTCTTCTCTTTGCGTTTCACACATATTTGTTAAGTATTTCATAGCAAAATAAAAAAATTCTACTCGGTGGAGTTACTTCAAATCTGAATTTCCTCTATATTTTTGGATATAAAATGTTGTTTTAAAAATGAAATTCCAGAAATCACCTCTTCTCTTTGCGTTTCACACATAATTGTTAAGTATTTAATAGCAAAATAAAAAAATTCTACTCAGTAGAGTTACTTCAAATCTGAATTTCCCTTATTTGTTAGGATATAAAATGCTGTTTTAAAAATTAAATTCCAGGAATCACCTCTCCTCTTTGCGTTTCACACATAATTGTTAAGTATTTCATAGCAAAATAAAAAAATTCTACTCAGTGGAGTTACTTCAAATCTGAATTTCCTCTATTTTTTAGGATATAAAATGCTGTTTTAAAAATTGAATTCTAGGATTCACCTCTTCTCTTTGCGTTTCTCACATTATTGTTAAGTATTTCATAGCAAAATAAAAAAAATCTACTCAGTAACGTTACTTCAAATCTGAATTTCCTCTATTTTTTTGGATATAAAATGCTGTTTAAAAAAATTAAATTCCAGGAATCACCTCTTCTCTTTGCATTTCATATATAATTGTTAAGTATTTCATAGCAAAATAAAAAAAATCTACTCAGTAACGTTACTTCAAATCTGAATTTCCTCTATTTTTTTGGATATAAAATGCTGTTTTAAAAAATGAATTCCAGGAATCACCTCTTCTCTTTGCGTTTCACACATTACTGTAAAGTATTTCATAGCAAAATAAAAAAATTCTACTCGTTGGAGTTACTTCAAATCTGAATTTCCTCTATATTTTTGGATATAAAATGTTGTTTTAAAAATGAAATTCCAGGAATCACCTCTTCTTTTTGCGTTTCACACATATTTTTTAAGTATTTCATAGCAAAATAAAAAAATTCTACTCAGTGGAGTTACTTCAAATCTGAATTTCCTCTATATTTTTGGATATAAAATGCTGTTTTAAAAATGAAATTCCAGGAATCACCTCTTCTCTTTGCGTTTCACACATATTTGTTAAGTATTTCATAGCAAAATAAAAAAATTCTACTCAGTGGAGTTACTTCAAATCTGAATTTCCTCTATATTTTTGGATATAAAATGCTGTTTTAAAAATGAAATTCCAGGAATCACCTCTTCTCTTTGCGTTTCACACATATTTGTTAAGTATTTCATAGCAAAATAAAAAAATTCTACTCGGTGGAGTTACTTCAAATCTGAATTTCCTCTATATTTTTGGATATAAAATGCTGTTTTAAAAATGAAATTCCAGGAATCACCTCTTCTCTTTGCGTTTCACACATATTTGTTATGTATTTCATAGCAAAATAAAAAAATTCTACTCGGTGGAGTTACTTCAAATCTGAATTTCCTCTATATTTTTGGATATAAAATGCTGTTTTAAAAATGAAATTCCAGGAATCACCTCTTCTCTTTGCGTTTCACACATATTTGTTAAGTATTTCATAGCAAAATAAAAAAATTCTACTCGGTGGAGTTACTTCAAATCTGAATTTCCTCTATATTTTTGGATATAAAATGCTGTTTTAAAAATGAAATTCCAGGAATCACCTCTTCTCTTTGCGTTTCACACATATTTGTTAAGTATTTCATAGCAAAATAAAAAAATTCTACTCAGTGGAGTTACTTTAAATCTGAATTTCCTCTATATTTTTGGATATAAAATGCTGTTTTAAAAATGAAATTCCAGGAATCACCTCTTCTCTTTGCGTTTCACACATATTTGTTAAGTTTTTAATAGCAAAATAAAAAAATTCTACTCGGTGGAGTTACTTCAAATCTGAATTTCCTCTATATTTTTGGATATAAAATGCTGTTTAAAAAATGTAATTCCAGGAATCACCTCTTCTCTTTGCGTTTCACACATATTTGTTAAGTATTTCATAGCAAAAAAAAAAAATTCTACTCGGTGGAGTTACTTCAAATCTGAATTTCCTCTATATTTTTGGATATAAAATGCTGTTTTAAAAATGAAATTCCAGGAATCACCTCTTCTCTTTGCGTTTCACACATATTTGTTAAGTATTTCATAGCAAAATAAAAAAATTCTACTCGGTGGAGTTACTTCAAATCTGAATTTCCTCTATATTTTTGGATATAAAATGCTGTTTTAAAAATGAAATTCCAGGAATCACCTCTTCTCTTTGCGTTTCACACATATTTGTTAAGTATTTCATAGCAAAATAAAAAAATTCTACTCGGTGGAGTTACTTCAAATCTGAATTTCCTCTATATTTTTGGATATAAAATGCTGTTTTAAAAATAAAATTCCAGGAATCACCTCTTCTCTTTGCGTTTCACACATATTTGTTAAGTATTTCATAGCAAAATAAAAAAATTCTACTCGGTGGAGTTACTTCAAATCTGAATTTCCTCTATATTTTTGGATATAAAATGCTGTTTTAAAAATTAAATTCCAGAAATCACCTCTTCTCTTTGCGTTTCACACATATTTGATAAGTATTTCATAGCAAAATAAAAAAATTCTACTCGGTGGAGTTACTTCAAATCTGAATTTCCTCTATATTTTTGGATATAAAATGTTGTTTTAAAAATGAAATTCCAGAAATCACCTCTTCTCTTTGCGTTTCACACATATTTGTTAAGTATTTCATAGCAAAATAAAAAAATTCTACTCAGTGGAGTTACTTCAAATCTGAATTTCCTCTATATTTTTGGATATAAAATGTTGTTTTAAAAATGAAATTCTAGGAATCACCTCTTCTCTTTGCGTTTTACACATATTTGTTAAGTATTTCATAGCAAAATAAAAAAATTCTACTCGGTGGAGTTACTTCAAATCTGAATTTCCTCTATATTTTTGGATATAAAATGCTGTTTTAAAAATGAAATTCCAGGAATCACCTCTTCTCTTGCGTTTCACACATAATTGTTAAGTATTTCATAGCAAAATAAAAAAATTCTACTCAGTAGAGTTACTTCAAATCTGAATTTCCTCTATTTGTTAGGATATAAAATGCTGTTTTAAAAATTAAATTCCAGGAATCACCTCTTCTCTTTGCGTTCACACATAATTGTTAAGTATTTCATAGCAAAATAAAAAAATTCTACTCAGTGGAGTTACTTAAAATCTGAATTTCCTCTATTTGTTAGGATATAAAATGCTGTTTTAAAAATTAAATTCCAGGAATCACCTCTTCTCTTTGCGTTTCACACATAATTGTTAAGTATTTCATAGCAAAATAAAAAAATTCTACTCAGTGGAGTTACTTAAAATCTGAATTTCCTCTATTTGTTAGGATATAAAATGCTGTTTTAAAAATGAAATTCCAGGAATCACCTCTTCTTTTTGCGTTTCACACATAATTGTTAAGTATTTCATAGCAAAATAAAAAAATTCTACTCAGTAGAGTTACTTCAAATCTGAATTTCCTCTATTTGTTAGGATATAAAATGCTGTTTTAAAAATTAAATTCCAGGAATCACCTCTTCTCTTTGCGTTTCACACATAATTGTTAAGTATTTCATAGCAAAATAAAAAAATTCTACTCAGTGGAGTTACTTCAAATCTGAATTTCCTCTATATTTTTGGATATAAAATGCTGTTTTAAAAATGAAATTCCAGGAATCACCTCTTCTCTTGCGTTTCACACATAATTGTTAAGTATTTCATAGCAAAATAAAAAATTCTACTGAGTGGAGTTACTTAAAATCTGAATTTCCTCTATTTGTTAGGATATAAAATGCTGTTTTAAAAATGAAATTCCAGGAATCACCTCTTCTCTTTGCGTTTCACACATAATTGTTAAGTATTTCATAGCAAAATAAAAAAATTCTACTCAGTAGAGTTACTTCAAATCTTAATTTCCTCTATTTGTTAGGATATAAAATGCTGTTTTAAAAATTAAATTCCAGGAATCACCTCTTCTCTTTGCGTTTCACACATATTTGTTAAGTATTTCATAGCAAAATAAAAAAATTCTACTCGGTGGAGTTACTTCAAATCTGAATTTCCTCTATATTTTTGGATATAAAATGCTGTTTAAAAATGAAATTCCAGGAATCACCTCTTCTCTTTGCGTTTCACACATATTTGTCAAGTATTTCATAGCAAAATAAAAAAATTCTACTCGGTGGAGTTACTTCAAATCTGAATTTCCTCTATATTTTTGGATATAAAATGCTGTTTTAAAAATTAAATTCCAGGAATCACCTCTTCTCTTTGCGTTTCACACATATTTTTTAAGTATTTCATAGCAAAATAAAAAAATTCTACTCGGTGGAGTTACTTCAAATCTGAATTTCCTCTATATTTTTGGATATAAAATGCTGTTTTAAAAATGAAATTCCAGGAATCACCTCTTCTCTTTGCGTTTCACACATATTTATTAAGTATTTCATAGCAAAATAAAAAAATTCTACTCGGTGGAGTTACTTCAAATCTGAATTTCCTCTATATTTTTGGATATAAAATGCTGTTTTAAAAATTAAATTCCAGGGATCACCTCTTCCCTTTGCGTTTCACACATATTGGTTAAGTATTTCATAGCAAAATAAAAAAATTCTACTCGGTGGAGTTACTTCAAATCTGAATTTCCTCTATATTTTTGGATATAAAATGCTGTTTTAAAAATGAAATTCCAGGAATCACCTCTTCTCTTTGCGTTTCACACATATTTGTTAAGTATTTCATAGCAAAATAAAAAAATTCTACTCGGTGGAGTTACTTCAAATCTGAATTTCCTCTATATTTTTGGATATAAAATGCTGTTTTAAAAATAAAATTCCAGGAATCACCTCTTCTCTTTGCGTTTCACACATATTTGTTAAGTATTTCATAGCAAAATAAAAAAATTCTACTCGGTGGAGTTACTTCAAATCTGAATTTCCTCTATATTTTTGGATATAAAATGCTGTTTTAAAAATTAAATTCCAGAAATCACCTCTTCTCTTTGCGTTTCACACATATTTGATAAGTATTTCATAGCAAAATAAAAAAATTCTACTCGGTGGAGTTACTTCAAATCTGAATTTCCTCTATATTTTTGGATATAAAATGTTGTTTTAAAAATGAAATTCCAGAAATCACCTCTTCTCTTTGCGTTTCACACATATTTGTTAAGTATTTCATAGCAAAATAAAAAAATTCTACTCAGTGGAGTTACTTCAAATCTGAATTTCCTCTATATTTTTGGATATAAAATGTTGTTTTAAAAATGAAATTCCAGGAATCACCTCTTCTCTTTGCGTTTTACACATATTTGTTAAGTATTTCATAGCAAAATAAAAAAATTCTACTCGGTGCAGTTACTTCAAATCTGAATTTCCTCTATATTTTTGGATATAAAATGCTGTTTTAAAAATGAAATTCCAGGAATCACCTCTTCTCTTTGCGTTTCACACATAATTGTTAAGTATTTCATAGCAAAATAAAAAAATTCTACTCAGTGGAGTTACTTAAAATCTGAATTTCCTCTATTTGTTAGGATATAAAATGCTGTTTTAAAAATGAAATTCCAGGAATCACCTCTTCTCTTTGCGTTTCACACATAATTGTTAAGTATTTCATAGCAAAATAAAAAAATTCTACTCAGTAGAGTTACTTCAAATCTGAATTTCCTCTATTTGTTAGGATATAAAATGCTGTTTTAAAAATTAAATTCCAGGAATCACCTCTTCTCTTTGCGTTTCACACATAATTGTTAAGTATTTCATACCAAAATAAAAAAATTCTACTCAGTGGAGTTACTTCAAATCTGAATTTCCTCTATATTTTTGGATATAAAATGCTGTTTTAAAAATGAAATTCCAGGAATCACCTCTTCTCTTGCGTTTCACACATAATTGTTAAGTATTTCATAGCAAAATAAAAAATTCTACTGAGTGGAGTTACTTAAAATCTGAATTTCCTCTATTTGTTAGGATATAAAATGCTGTTTTAAAAATGAAATTCCAGGAATCACCTCTTCTCTTTGCGTTTCACACATAATTGTTAAGTATTTCATAGCAAAATAAAAAAATTCTACTCAGTAGAGTTACTTCAAATCTTAATTTCCTCTATTTGTTAGGATATAAAATGCTGTTTTAAAAATTAAATTCCAGGAATCACCTCTTCTCTTTGCGTTTCACACATAATTGTTAAGTATTTCATAGCAAAATAAAAAAATTCTACTCAGTGGAGTTACTTAAAATCTGAATTTCCTCTATTTTTTAGGATATAAAACGCTGTTTTAAAAATTGAATTCAAGGAATCACCTCTTCTCTTTGCGTTTCACACATAATTGTTAAGTATTTCATAGCAAAATAAAAAAATTCTACTCAGTGGAGTTACTTAAAATCTGAATTTCCTCTATTTGTTAGGATATAAAATGCTGTTTTAAAAATTAAATTCCAGGAATCACCTCTTCTCTTTGCGTTTCACACATAATTGTTAAGTATTTCATAGCAAAATAAAAAAATTCTACTCAGTAACGTTACTTCAAATCTGATTTTCCTCTATTTTTTTGGATATAAAATGCTGTTTTAAAAAATGAATTCCAGGAATCAACTCTTCTCTTTGCGTTTCACACATTACTGTAAAGTATTTCATAGCAAAATAAAAAAATTCTACTCGGTCGATTTACTTCAAATCTGAATTTCCTCTATATTTTTGGATATAAAATGTTGTTTTAAAAATGAAATTCCAGGAATCACCTCTTCTCTTTGCGTTTCACACATATTTGTTAAGTATTTCATAGCAAAAAAAAAAAATTCTACTCAGTGGAGTTACTTCAAATCTGAATTTCCTCTATATTTTTGGATATAAAATGCTGTTTTAAAAATGAAATTCCAGGAATCACCTCTTCTCTTTGCGTTTCACACATATTTGTTAAGTATTTCATAGCAAAATAAAAAAATTCTACTCGGTGGAGTTACTTCAAATCTGAATTTCCTCTATTTGTTAGGATATAAAATGCTGTTTTAAAAATGAAATTCCAGGAATCACCTCTTCTTTTTGCGTTTCACACATAATTGTTAAGTATTTCATAGCAAAATAAAAAAATTCTACTCAGTAGAGTTACTTCAAATCTGAATTTCCTCTATTTGTTAGGATATAAAATGCTGTTTTAAAAATTAAATTCCAGGAATCACCTCTTCTCTTTGCGTTTCACACATAATTGTTAAGTATTTCATAGCAAAATAAAAAAATTCTACTCAGTGGAGTTACTTCAAATCTGAATTTCCTCTATATTTTTGGATATAAAATGCTGTTTTAAAAATTAAATTCCAGAAATCACCTCTTCTCTTTGCGTTTCACACATATTTGGTAAGTATTTCATAGCAAAATAAAAAAATTCTACTCGGTGGAGTTACTTCAAATCTGAATTTCCTCTATATTTTTGGATATAAAATGTTGTTTTAAAAATGAAATTCCAGAAATCACCTCTTCTCTTTGCGTTTCACACGTATTTGTTAAGTATTTCATAGCAAAATAAAAAAATTCTACTCAGTGGAGTTACTTAAAATCTGAATTTCCTCTATTTGTTAGGATATAAAATGCTGTTTTAAAAATTAAATTCCAGGAATCACCTCTTCTCTTTGCGTTTCACACATAATTGTTAAGTATTTCCTAGCAAAATAAAAAAATTCTACTCAGTGGAGTTACTTAAAATCTGAATTTCCTCTATTTGTTAGGATATAAAATTCTGTTTTAAAAATTAAATTCCAGGAATCACCTCTTCTCTTTGCGTTTCACACATAATTGTTAAGTATTTCATAGCAAAATAAAAAAATTCTACTCAGTGGAGTTACTTAAAATCTGAATTTCCTCTATTTGTTAGGATATAAAATGCTGTTTTAAAAATGAAATTCCAGGAATCACCTCTTCTCTTTGCGTTTCACACATAATTGTTAAGTATTTCATAGCAAAATAAAAAAATTCTACTCAGTAGAGTTACTTCAAATCTGAATTTCCTCTATTTGTTAGGATATAAAATGCTGTTTTAAAAATTAAATTCCAGGAATCACCTCTTCTCTTTGCGTTTCACACATAATTGTTAAGTATTTCATAGCAAAATAAAAAAATTCTACTCAGTGGAGTTACTTCAAATCTGAATTTCCTCTATTTTTTGGATATAAAATGCTGTTTAAAAAAATTAAATTCCAGGAATCACCTCTTCTCTTTGCGTTTCACACATAATTGTTAAGTATTTCATAGCAAAATAAAAAAATTCTACTCGGTGGAGTTACTTCAAATCTGAATTTCCTCTATATTTTTGGATATAAAATGCTGTTTTAAAAATGAAATTCCAGGAATCACCTCTTCTCTTTGCGTTTCACACATATTTGTTAAGTATTTCATAGCAAAATAAAAAAATTCTACTCGGTGGAGTTACTTCAAATCTGAATTTCCTCTATATTTTTGGATATAAAATTCTGTTTTAAAAATGAAATTCCAGGAATCACCTCTTCTCTTTGCGTTTCACACATATTTGTTAAGTATTTCATAGCAAAATAAAAAAATTCTACTCGGTGGAGTTACTTCAAATCTGAATTTCCTCTATATTTTTGGATATAAAATGTTGTTTTAAAAATGAAATTCCAGAAATCACCTCTTCTCTTTGCGTTTCACACATAATTGTTAAGTATTTCATAGCAAAATAAAAAAATTCTACTCAGTAGAGTTACTTCAAATCTGAATTTCCCTTATTTGTTAGGATATAAAATGCTGTTTTAAAAATTAAATTCCAGGAATCACCTCTCCTCTTTGCGTTTCACACATAATTGTTAAGTATTTCATAGCAAAATAAAAAAATTCTACTCAGTGGAGTTACTTAAAATCTGAATTTCCTCTATTTTTTAGGATATAAAACGCTGTTTTAAAAATTAAATTCAAGGATTCACCGCTTCTGTTCGCGTTTCACACATTATTGTTAAGTATTTCATAGCACAATGAAAACATTCCACTCAGTGGCGTTACTTCAAATCATAAATTCCGCTATTTTTTGGATATAAAATGCTGTTTTAAAAATTGAATTCAAGGATTCACCTCTTCTCTTTGCGTTTCTCACATTATTGTTAAGTATTTCATAGCAAAATAAAAAAAATCTACTCAGTAACGTTACTTCAAATCTGAATTTCCTCTATTTTTTTGGATATAAAATGCTGTTTAAAAAAATTAAATTCCAGGAATCACCTCTTCTCTTTGCATTTCATATATAATTGTTAAGTATTTCATAGCAAAATAAAAAAAATCTACTCAGTAACGTTACTTCAAATCTGAATTTCCTCTATTTTTTTGGATATAAAATGCTGTTTTAAAAAATGAATTCCAGGAATCACCTCTTCTCTTTGCGTTTCACACATTACTGTAAAGTATTTCATAGCAAAATAAAAAAATTCTACTCGGTGGAGTTACTTCAAATCTGAATTTCCTCTATATTTTTGGATATAAAATGTTGTTTTAAAAATGAAATTCCAGGAATCACCTCTTCTCTTTGCGTTTCACACATATTTGTTAAGTATTTTATAGCAAAATAAAAAAATTCTACTCAGTGGAGTTACTTCAAATCTAAATTTCCTCTATATTTTTGGATATAAAATGCTGTTTTAAAAATGAAATTCCAGGAATCACCTCTTCTCTTTGCGTTTCACACATATTTGTTAAGTATTTCATAGCAAAATAAAAAAATTCTACTCAGTGGAGTTACTTCAAATCTGAATTTCCTCTATATTTTTGGATATAAAATGCTGTTTTAAAAATGAAATTCCAGGAATCACCTCTTCTCTTTGCGTTTCACACATATTTGTTAAGTATTTCATAGCAAAATAAAAAAATTCTACTCGGTGGAGTTACTTCAAATCTGAATTTCCTCTATATTTTTGGATATAAAATGCTGTTTTAAAAATGAAATTCCAGGAATCACCTCTTCTCTTTGCGTTTCACACATATTTGTTATGTATTTCATAGCAAAATAAAAAAATTCTACTCGGTGGAGTTACTTCAAATCTGAATTTCCTCTATATTTTTGGATATAAAATGCTGTTTTAAAAATGAAATTCCAGGAATCACCTCTTCTCTTTGCGTTTCACACATATTTGTTAAGTATTTCATAGCAAAATAAAAAAATTCTACTCGGTGGAGTTACTTCAAATCTGAATTTCCTCTATATTTTTGGATATAAAATGCTGTTTTAAAAATGAAATTCCAGGAATCACCTCTTCTCTTTGCGTTTCACACATATTTGTTAAGTATTTCATAGCAAAATAATAAAATTCTACTCAGTGGAGTTACTTCAAATCTGAATTTCCTCTATATTTTTGGATATAAAATGCTGTTTTAAAAATGAAATTCCAGGAATCACCTCTTCTCTTTGCGTTTCACACATATTTGTTAAGTTTTTAATAGCAAAATAAAAAAATTCTACTCGGTGGAGTTACTTCAAATCTGAATTTCCTCTATATTTTTGGATATAAAATGCTGTTTTAAAAATTAAATTCCAGAAATCACCTCTTCTCTTTGCGTTTCACACATATTTGGTAAGTATTTCATAGCAAAATAAAAAAATTCTACTCGGTGGAGTTACTTCAAATCTGAATTTCCTCTATATTTTTGGATATAAAATGTTGTTTTAAAAATGAAATTCCAGAAATCACCTCTTCTCTTTGCGTTTCACACGTATTTGTTAAGTATTTCATAGCAAAATAAAAAAATTCTACTCAGTGGAGTTACTTAAAATCTGAATTTCCTCTATTTGTTAGGATATAAAATGCTGTTTTAAAAATTAAATTCCAGGAATCACCTCTTCTCTTTGCGTTTCACACATAATTGTTAAGTATTTCATAGCAAAATAAAAAAATTCTACTCAGTGGAGTTACTTAAAATCTGAATTTCCTCTATTTGTTAGGATATAAAATTCTGTTTTAAAAATTAAATTCCAGGAATCACCTCTTCTCTTTGCGTTTCACACATAATTGTTAAGTATTTCATAGCAAAATAAAAAAATTCTACTCAGTGGAGTTACTTAAAATCTGAATTTCCTCTATTTGTTAGGATATAAAATGCTGTTTTAAAAATGAAATTCCAGGAATCACCTCTTCTCTTTGCGTTTCACACATAATTGTTAAGTATTTCATAGCAAAATAAAAAAATTCTACTCAGTAGAGTTACTTCAAATCTGAATTTCCTCTATTTGTTAGGATATAAAATGCTGTTTTAAAAATTAAATTCCAGGAATCACCTCTTCTCTTTGCGTTTCACACATAATTGTTAAGTATTTCATAGCAAAATAAAAAAATTCTACTCAGTGGAGTTACTTCAAATCTGAATTTCCTCTATTTTTTGGATATAAAATGCTGTTTAAAAAAATTAAATTCCAGGAATCACCTCTTCTCTTTGCGTTTCACACATAATTGTTAAGTATTTCATAGCAAAATAAAAAAATTCTACTCGGTGGAGTTACTTCAAATCTGAATTTCCTCTATATTTTTGGATATAAAATGCTGTTTTAAAAATGAAATTCCAGGAATCACCTCTTCTCTTTGCGTTTCACACATATTTGTTAAGTATTTCATAGCAAAATAAAAAAATTCTACTCGGTGGAGTTACTTCAAATCTGAATTTCCTCTATATTTTTGGATATAAAATTCTGTTTTAAAAATGAAATTCCAGGAATCACCTCTTCTCTTTGCGTTTCACACATATTTGTTAAGTATTTCATAGCAAAATAAAAAAATTCTACTCGGTGGAGTTACTTCAAATCTGAATTTCCTCTATATTTTTGGATATAAAATGTTGTTTTAAAAATGAAATTCCAGAAATCACCTCTTCTCTTTGCGTTTCACACATAATTGTTAAGTATTTCATAGCAAAATAAAAAAATTCTACTCAGTAGAGTTACTTCAAATCTGAATTTCCCTTATTTGTTAGGATATAAAATGCTGTTTTAAAAATTAAATTCCAGGAATCACCTCTCCTCTTTGCGTTTCACACATAATTGTTAAGTATTTCATAGCAAAATAAAAAAATTCTACTCAGTGGAGTTACTTAAAATCTGAATTTCCTCTATTTTTTAGGATATAAAACGCTGTTTTAAAAATTAAATTCAAGGATTCACCGCTTCTGTTCGCGTTTCACACATTATTGTTAAGTATTTCATAGCACAATGAAAACATTCCACTCAGTGGCGTTACTTCAAATCGTAAATTCCGCTATTTTTTTGGATATAAAATGCTGTTTTAAAAATTGAATTCAAGGATTCACCTCTTCTCTTTGCGTTTCTCACATTATTGTTAAGTATTTCATAGCAAAATAAAAAAAATCTACTCAGTAACGTTACTTCAAATCTGAATTTCCTCTATTTTTTTGGATATAAAATGCTGTTTAAAAAAATTAAATTCCAGGAATCACCTCTTCTCTTTGCATTTCATATATAATTGTTAAGTATTTCATAGCAAAATAAAAAAAATCTACTCAGTAACGTAACTTCAAATCTGAATTTCCTCTATTTTTTTGGATATAAAATGCTGTTTTAAAAAATGAATTCCAGGAATCACCTCTTCTCTTTGCGTTTCACACATTACTGTAAAGTATTTCATAGCAAAATAAAAAAATTCTACTCGGTGGAGTTACTTCAAATCTGAATTTCCTCTATATTTTTGGATATAAAATGTTGTTTTAAAAATGAAATTCCAGGAATCACCTCTTCTCTTTGCGTTTCACACATATTTGTTAAGTATTTCATAGCAAAATAAAAAAATTCTACTCAGTGGAGTTACTTCAAATCTAAATTTCCTCTATATTTTTGGATATAAAATGCTGTTTTAAAAATGAAATTCCAGGAATCACCTCTTCTCTTTGCGTTTCACACATATTTGTTAAGTATTTCATAGCAAAATAAAAAAATTCTACTCAGTGGAGTTACTTCAAATCTGAATTTCCTCTATATTTTTGGATATAAAATGCTGTTTTAAAAATGAAATTCCAGGAATCACCTCTTCTCTTTGCGTTTCACACATATTTGTTAATTCTACTCAGTGGAGTTACTTCAAATCTGAATTTCCTCTATATTTTTGGATATAAAATGCTGTTTTAAAAATGAAATTCCAGGAATCACCTCTTCTCTTTGCGTTTCACACATATTTGTTAAGTATTTCATAGCAAAATAAAAAAATTCTACTCGGTGGAGTTACTTCAAATCTGAATTTCCTCTATATTTTTGGATATAAAATGCTGTTTTAAAAATGAAATTCCAGGAATCACCTCTTCTCTTTGCGTTTCACACATATTTGTTATGTATTTCATAGCAAAATAAAAAAATTCTACTCGGTGGAGTTACTTCAAATCTGAATTTCCTCTATATTTTTGGATATAAAATGCTGTTTTAAAAATGAAATTCCAGGAATCACCTCTTCTCTTTGCGTTTCACACATATTTGTTAAGTATTTCATAGCAAAATAAAAAAATTCTACTCGGTGGAGTTACTTCAAATCTGAATTTCCTCTATATTTTTGGATATAAAATGCTGTTTTAAAAATGAAATTCCAGGAATCACCTCTTCTCTTTGCGTTTCACACATATTTGTTAAGTATTTCATAGCAAAATAATAAAATTCTACTCAGTGGAGTTACTTCAAATCTGAATTTCCTCTATATTTTTGGATATAAAATGCTGTTTTAAAAATGAAATTCCAGGAATCACCTCTTCTCTTTGCGTTTCACACATATTTGTTAAGTTTTTAATAGCAAAATAAAAAAATTCTACTCGGTGGAGTTACTTCAAATCTGAATTTCCTCTATATTTTTGGATATAAAATGCTGTTTAAAAAATGTAATTCCAGGAATCACCTCTTCTCTTTGCGTTTCACACATATTTGTTAAGTATTTCATAGCAAAAAAAAAAAATTCTACTCGGTGGAGTTACTTCAAATCTGAATTTCCTCTATATTTTTGGATATAAAATGCTGTTTTAAAAATGAAATTCCAGGAATCACCTCTTCTCTTTGCGTTTCACACATATTTGTTAAGTATTTCATAGCAAAATAAAAAAATTCTACTCGGTGGAGTTACTTCAAATCTGAATTTCCTCTATATTTTTCGATATAAAATGCTGTTTTAAAAATGAAATTCCAGGAATCACCTCTTCTCTTTGCGTTTCACACATATTTGTTAAGTATTTCATAGCAAAATAAAAAAATTCTACTCGGTGGAGTTACTTCAAATCTGAATTTCCTCTATATTTTTGGATATAAAATGCTGTTTAAAAATGAAATTCCAGGAATCACCTCTTCTCTTTGCGTTTCACACATATTTGTCAAGTATTTCATAGCAAAATAAAAAAATTCTACTCGGTGGAGTTACTTCAAATCTGAATTTCCTCTATATTTTTGGATATAAAATGCTGTTTTAAAAATTAAATTCCAGGAATCACCTCTTCTCTTTGCGTTTCACACATATTTTTTAAGTATTTCATAGCAAAATAAAAAAATTCTACTCGGTGGAGTTACTTCAAATCTGAATTTCCTCTATATTTTTGGATATAAAATGCTGTTTTAAAAATGAAATTCCAGGAATCACCTCTTCTCTTTGCGTTTCACACATATTTATTAAGTATTTCATAGCAAAATAAAAAAATTCTACTCGGTGGAGTTACTTCAAATCTGAATTTCCTCTATATTTTTGGATATAAAATGCTGTTTTAAAAATTAAATTCCAGGGATCACCTCTTCCTTTTGCGTTTCACACATATTGGTTAAGTATTTCATAGCAAAATAAAAAAATTCTACTCAGTGGAGTTACTTAAAATCTGAATTTCCTCTATTTGTTAGGATATAAAATGCTGTTTTAAAAATGAAATTCCAGGAATCACCTCTTCTCTTTGCGTTTCACATATAATTGTTAAGTATTTCATAGCAAAATAAAAAAATTCTACTCAGTAGAGTTACTTCAAATCTGAATTTCCTCTATTTGTTAGGATATAAAATGCTGTTTTAAAAATTAAATTCCAGGAATCACCTCTTCTCTTTGCGTTTCACACATAATTGTTAAGTATTTCATAGCAAAATAAAAAAATTCTACTCAGTGGAGTTACTTCAAATCTGAATTTCCTCTATTTTTTGGATATAAAATGCTGTTTAAAAAAATTAAATTCCAGGAATCACCTCTTCTCTTTGCGTTTCACACATAATTGTTAAGTATTTCATAGCAAAATAAAAAAATTCTACTCAGCGGAGTTACTTCAAATCTGAATTTCCTCTATTTTTTTGGATATAAAATGCTGTTTAAAAAAATTAAATTCCAGGAATCACCTCTTCTCTTTGCGTTTCACACATAATTGTTAAGTATTTCATAGCAAAATAAAAAAATTCTTCTCGGTGGAGTTACTTCAAATCTGAATTTCCTCTATATTTTTGGATATAAAATGTTGTTTTAAAAATGAAATTCCAGAAATCACCTCTTCTCTTTGCGTTTCACACATATTTGTTAAGTATTTCATAGCAAAATAAAAAAAATTCTACTCAGTGGAGTTACTTCAAATCTGAATTTCCTCTATATTTTTGGATATAAAATGTTGTTTTAAAAATGAAATTCCAGGAATCACCTCTTCTCTTTGCGTTTTACACATATTTGTTAAGTATTTCATAGCAAAATAAAAAAATTCTACTCGGTGGAGTTACTTCAAATCTGAATTTCCTCTATATTTTTGGATATAAAATGCTGTTTTAAAAATGAAATTCCAGGAATCACCTCTTCTCTTGCGTTTCACACATAATTGTTAAGTATTTCATAGCAAAATAAAAAAATTCTACTCAGTAGAGTTACTTCAAATCTGAATTTCCTCTATTTGTTAGGATATAAAATGCTGTTTTAAAAATTAAATTCCAGGAATCACCTCTTCTCTTTGCGTTCACACATAATTGTTAAGTATTTCATAGCAAAATAAAAAAATTCTACTCAGTGGAGTTACTTAAAATCTGAATTTCCTCTATTTGTTAGGATATAAAATGCTGTTTTAAAAATTAAATTCCAGGAATCACCTCTTCTCTTTGCGTTTCACACATAATTGTTAAGTATTTCATAGCAAAATAAAAAAATTCTACTCAGTGGAGTTACTTAAAATCTGAATTTCCTCTATTTGTTAGGATATAAAATGCTGTTTTAAAAATTAAATTCCAGGAATCACCTCTTCTCTTTGCGTTTCACACATAATTGTTAAGTATTTCATAGCAAAATAAAAAAATTCTACTCAATGGAGTTACTTCAAATCTGAATTTCCTCTATATTTTTGGATATAAAATGGTGTTTTAAAAATGAAATTCCAGGAATCACCTCTTCTCTTTGCGTTTCACACATATTTATTAAGTATTTCATAGCAAAATAAAAAAATTCTACTCGGTGGAGTTACTTCAAATCTGAATTTCCTCTATATTTTTGGATATAAAATGCTGTTTTAAAAATTAAATTCCAGGGATCACCTCTTCCCTTTGCGTTTCACACATATTGGTTAAGTATTTCATAGCAAAATAAAAAAATTCTACTCGGTGGAGTTACTTCAAATCTGAATTTCCTCTATATTTTTGGATATAAAATGCTGTTTTAAAAATGAAATTCCAGGAATCACCTCTTCTCTTTGCGTTTCACACATATTTGTTAAGTATTTCATAGCAAAATAAAAAAATTCTACTCGGTGTAGTTACTTCAAATCTGAATTTCCTCTATATTTTTGGATATAAAATGCTGTTTTAAAAATAAAATTCCAGGAATCACCTCTTCTCTTTGCGTTTCACACATATTTGTTAAGTATTTCATAGCAAAATAAAAAAATTCTACTCGGTGGAGTTACTTCAAATCTGAATTTCCTCTATATTTTTGGATATAAAATGCTGTTTTAAAAATTAAATTCCAGAAATCACCTCTTCTCTTTGCGTTTCACACATATTTGATAAGTATTTCATAGCAAAATAAAAAAATTCTACTCGGTGGAGTTACTTCAAATCTGAATTTCCTCTATATTTTTGGATATAAAATGTTGTTTTAAAAATGAAATTCCAGAAATCACCTCTTCTCTTTGCGTTTCACACATATTTGTTAAGTATTTCATAGCAAAATAAAAAAATTCTACTCAGTGGAGTTACTTCAAATCTGAATTTCCTCTATTTGTTAGGATATAAAATGCTGTTTTAAAAATTAAATTCCAGGAATCACCTCTTCTCTTTGCGTTCACACATAATTGTTAAGTATTTCATAGCAAAATAAAAAAATTCTACTCAGTGGAGTTACTTAAAATCTGAATTTTCTCTATTTGTTAGGATATAAAATGCTGTTTTAAAAATTAAATTCCAGGAATCACCTCTTCTCTTTGCGTTTCACACATAATTGTTAAGTATTTCATAGCAAAATAAAAAAATTCTACTCAGTGGAGTTACTTAAAATCTGAATTTCCTCTATTTGTTAGGATATAAAATGCTGTTTTAAAAATGAAATTCCAGGAATCACCTCTTCTCTTTGCGTTTCACACATAATTGTTAAGTAGTTCATAGCAAAATAAAAAAATTCTACTCAGTAGAGTTACTTCAAATCTGAATTTCCTCTATTTGTTAGGATATAAAATGCTGTTTTAAAAATTAAATTCCAGGAATCACCTCTTCTCTTTGCGTTTCACACATAATTGTTAAGTATTTCATAGCAAAATAAAAAAATTCTACTCAGTGGAGTTACTTCAGATCTGAATTTCCTCTATATTTTTGGTTATAAAATGCTGTTTTAAAAATGAAATTCCAGGAATCACCTCTTCTCTTGCGTTTCACACATAATTGTTAAGTATTTCATAGCAAAATAAAAAATTCTACTGAGTGGAGTTACTTAAAATCTGAATTTCCTCTATTTGTTAGGATATAAAATGCTGTTTTAAAAATGAAATTCCAGGAATCACCTCTTCTCTTTGCGTTTCACACATAATTGTTAAGTATTTCATAGCAAAATAAAAAAATTCTACTCAGTAGAGTTACTTCAAATCTTAATTTCCTCTATTTGTTAGGATATAAAATGCTGTTTTAAAAATTAAATTCCAGGAATCACCTCTTCTCTTTGCGTTTCACACATAATTGTTAAGTATTTCATAGCAAAATAAAAAAATTCTACTCAGTGGAGTTACTTAAAATCTGAATTTCCTCTATTTTTTAGGATATAAAACGCTGTTTTAAAAATTGAATTCAAGGAATCACCTCTTCTCTTTGCGTTTCACACATAATTGTTAAGTATTTCATAGCAAAATAAAAAAATTCTACTCAGTGGAGTTACTTAAAATCTGAATTTCCTCTATTTGTTAGGATATAAAATGCTGTTTTAAAAATTAAATTCCAGGAATCACCTCTTCTCTTTGCGTTTCACACATAATTGTTAAGTATTTCATAGCAAAATAAAAAAATTCTACTCAGTAACGTTACTTCAAATCTGAATTTCCTCTATTTTTTTGGATATAAAATGCTGTTTTAAAAAATGAATTCCAGGAATCACCTCTTCTCTTTGCGTTTCACACATTACTGTAAAGTATTTCATAGCAAAATAAAAAAATTCTACTCGGTGGAGTTACTTCAAATCTGAATTTCCTCTATATTTTTGGATATAAAATGTTGTTTTAAAAATTAAATTCCAGGAATCACCTCTTCTCTTTGCGTTTCACACATATTTGTTAAGTATTTCATAGCAAAAAAAAAAAATTCTACTCAGTGGAGTTACTTCAAATCTGAATTTCCTCTATATTTTTGGATATAAAATGCTGTTTTAAAAATGAAATTCCAGGAATCACCTCTTCTCTTTGCGTTTCACACATATTTGTTAAGTATTTCATAGCAAAATAAAAAAATTCTACTCGGTGGAGTTACTTCAAATCTGAATTTCCTCTATATTTTTGGATATAAAATGCTGTTTTAAAAATTAAATTCCAGGAATCACCTCTTCTCTTTGCGTTTCACACATATTTGTTAAGTATTTCATAGCAAAATAAAAAAATTCTACTCGGTGGAGTTACTTCAAATCTGAATTTCCTCTATATTTTTGGATATAAAATGCTGTTTTAAAAATTAAATTCCAGGATCCACCTCTTCTCTTTGCGTTTCACACATATTTGTTAAGTATTTCATAGCAAAATAAAAAAATTCTACTCGGTGGAGTTACTTCAAATCTGAATTTCCTCCATATTTTTGGATATAAAATGCTGTTTTAAAAATGAAATTCCAGGAATCACCTCTACTCTTTGCGTTTCACACATATTTGTTAAGTATTTCATAGCAAAATAAAAAAATTCTACTCGGTGGAGTTACTTCAAATCTGAATTTCCTCTATATTTTTGGATATAAAATGCTGTTTTAAAAATAAAAATCCAGGAATCACCTCTTCTCTTTGCGTTTCACACATATTTGTTAAGTATTTCATAGCAAAATAAAAAAATTCTACTCAGTTGTGTTACTTCAAATCTGAATTTCCTCTATTTTTTTGGATATAAAATGCTGTTTAAAAAAATTAAATTCCAGGAATCACCTCTTCTCTTTGCGTTTCACACATAATTGTTAAGTATTTCATAGCAAAATAAAAAAATTCTACTCGGTGGAGTTACTTCAAATCTGAATTTCCTCTATATTTTTGGATATAAAATGCTGTTTTAAAAATGAAATTCCAGGAATCACCTCTTCTCTTTGCGTTTCACACATATTTGTTAAGTATTTCATAGCAAAATAAAAAAATTCTACTCGGTGGAGTTACTTCAAATCTGAATTTCCTCTATATTTTTGGATATAAAATTCTGTTTTAAAAATGAAATTCCAGGAATCACCTCTTCTCTTTGCGTTTCACACATATTTGTTAAGTATTTCATAGCAAAATAAAAAAATTCTACTCGGTGGAGTTACTTCAAATCTGAATTTCCTCTATATTTTTGGATATAAAATGTTGTTTTAAAAATGAAATTCCAGAAATCACCTCTTCTCTTTGCGTTTCACACATAATTGTTAAGTATTTCATAGCAAAATAAAAAAATTCTACTCAGTAGAGTTACTTCAAATCTGAATTTCCCTTATTTGTTAGGATATAAAATGCTGTTTTAAAAATTAAATTCCAGGAATCACCTCTCCTCTTTGCGTTTCACACATAATTGTTAAGTATTTCATAGCAAAATAAAAAAATTCTACTCAGTGGAGTTACTTAAAATCTGAATTTCCTCTATTTTTTAGGATATAAAACGCTGTTTTAAAAATTAAATTCAAGGATTCACCGCTTCTGTTCGCGTTTCACACATTATTGTTAAGTATTTCATAGCACAATGAAAACATTCCACTCAGTGGCGTTACTTCAAATCATAAATTCCGCTATTTTTTGGATATAAAATGCTGTTTTAAAAATTGAATTCAAGGATTCACCTCTTCTCTTTGCGTTTCTCACATTATTGTTAAGTATTTCATAGCAAAATAAAAAAAATCTACTCAGTAACGTTACTTCAAATCTGAATTTCCTCTATTTTTTTGGATATAAAATGCTGTTTAAAAAAATTAAATTCCAGGAATCACCTCTTCTCTTTGCATTTCATATATAATTGTTAAGTATTTCATAGCAAAATAAAAAAAATCTACTCAGTAACGTTACTTCAAATCTGAATTTCCTCTATTTTTTTGGATATAAAATGCTGTTTTAAAAAATGAATTCCAGGAATCACCTCTTCTCTTTGCGTTTCACACATTACTGTAAAGTATTTCATAGCAAAATAAAAAAATTCTACTCGGTGGAGTTACTTCAAATCTGAATTTCCTCTATATTTTTGGATATAAAATGTTGTTTTAAAAATGAAATTCCAGGAATCACCTCTTCTCTTTGCGTTTCACACATATTTGTTAAGTATTTTATAGCAAAATAAAAAAATTCTACTCAGTGGAGTTACTTCAAATCTAAATTTCCTCTATATTTTTGGATATAAAATGCTGTTTTAAAAATGAAATTCCAGGAATCACCTCTTCTCTTTGCGTTTCACACATATTTGTTAAGTATTTCATAGCAAAATAAAAAAATTCTACTCAGTGGAGTTACTTCAAATCTGAATTTCCTCTATATTTTTGGATATAAAATGCTGTTTTAAAAATGAAATTCCAGGAATCACCTCTTCTCTTTGCGTTTCACACATATTTGTTAAGTATTTCATAGCAAAATAAAAAAATTCTACTCGGTGGAGTTACTTCAAATCTGAATTTCCTCTATATTTTTGGATATAAAATGCTGTTTTAAAAATGAAATTCCAGGAATCACCTCTTCTCTTTGCGTTTCACACATATTTGTTATGTATTTCATAGCAAAATAAAAAAATTCTACTCGGTGGAGTTACTTCAAATCTGAATTTCCTCTATATTTTTGGATATAAAATGCTGTTTTAAAAATGAAATTCCAGGAATCACCTCTTCTCTTTGCGTTTCACACATATTTGTTAAGTATTTCATAGCAAAATAAAAAAATTCTACTCGGTGGAGTTACTTCAAATCTGAATTTCCTCTATATTTTTGGATATAAAATGCTGTTTTAAAAATGAAATTCCAGGAATCACCTCTTCTCTTTGCGTTTCACACATATTTGTTAAGTATTTCATAGCAAAATAATAAAATTCTACTCAGTGGAGTTACTTCAAATCTGAATTTCCTCTATATTTTTGGATATAAAATGCTGTTTTAAAAATGAAATTCCCGGAATCACCTCTTCTCTTTGCGTTTCACACATATTTGTTAAGTTTTTAATAGCAAAATAAAAAAATTCTACTCGGTGGAGTTACTTCAAATCTGAATTTCCTCTATATTTTTGGATATAAAATGCTGTTTAAAAAATGTAATTCCAGGAATCACCTCTTCTCTTTGCGTTTCACACATATTTGTTAAGTATTTCATAGCAAAAAAAAAAAATTCTACTCGGTGGAGTTACTTCAAATCTGAATTTCCTCTATATTTTTGGATATAAAATGCTGTTTTAAAAATGAAATTCCAGGAATCACCTCTTCTCTTTGCGTTTCACACATATTTGTTAAGTATTTCATAGCAAAATAAAAAAATTCTACTCGGTGGAGTTACTTCAAATCTGAATTTCCTCTATATTTTTCGATATAAAATGCTGTTTTAAAAATGAAATTCCAGGAATCACCTCTTCTCTTTGCGTTTCACACATATTTGTTAAGTATTTCATAGCAAAATAAAAAAATTCTACTCGGTGGAGTTACTTCAAATCTGAATTTCCTCTATATTTTTGGATATAAAATGCTGTTTAAAAATGAAATTCCAGGAATCACCTCTTCTCTTTGCGTTTCACACATATTTGTCAAGTATTTCATAGCAAAATAAAAAAATTCTACTCGGTGGAGTTACTTCAAATCTGAATTTCCTCTATATTTTTGGATATAAAATGCTGTTTTAAAAATTAAATTCCAGGAATCACCTCTTCTCTTTGCGTTTCACACATATTTTTTAAGTATTTCATAGCAAAATAAAAAAATTCTACTCGGTGGAGTTACTTCAAATCTGAATTTCCTCTATATTTTTGGATATAAAATGCTGTTTTAAAAATGAAATTCCAGGAATCACCTCTTCTCTTTGCGTTTCACACATATTTATTAAGTATTTCATAGCAAAATAAAAAAATTCTACTCGGTGGAGTTACTTCAAATCTGAATTTCCTCTATATTTTTGGATATAAAATGCTGTTTTAAAAATTAAATTCCAGGGATCACCTCTTCCTTTTGCGTTTCACACATATTGGTTAAGTATTTCATAGCAAAATAAAAAAATTCTACTCAGTGGAGTTACTTAAAATCTGAATTTCCTCTATTTGTTAGGATATAAAATGCTGTTTTAAAAATGAAATTCCAGGAATCACCTCTTCTCTTTGCGTTTCACATATAATTGTTAAGTATTTCATAGCAAAATAAAAAAATTCTACTCAGTAGAGTTACTTCAAATCTGAATTTCCTCTATTTGTTAGGATATAAAATGCTGTTTTAAAAATTAAATTCCAGGAATCACCTCTTCTCTTTGCGTTTCACACATAATTGTTAAGTATTTCATAGCAAAATAAAAAAATTCTACTCAGTGGAGTTACTTCAAATCTGAATTTCCTCTATTTTTTGGATATAAAATGCTGTTTAAAAAAATTAAATTCCAGGAATCACCTCTTCTCTTTGCGTTTCACACATAATTGTTAAGTATTTCATAGCAAAATAAAAAAATTCTACTCAGCGGAGTTACTTCAAATCTGAATTTCCTCTATTTTTTTGGATATAAAATGCTGTTTAAAAAAATTAAATTCCAGGAATCACCTCTTCTCTTTGCGTTTCACACATAATTGTTAAGTATTTCATAGCAAAATAAAAAAATTCTTCTCGGTGGAGTTACTTCAAATCTGAATTTCCTCTATATTTTTGGATATAAAATGTTGTTTTAAAAATGAAATTCCAGAAATCACCTCTTCTCTTTGCGTTTCACACATATTTGTTAAGTATTTCATAGCAAAATAAAAAAAATTCTACTCAGTGGAGTTACTTCAAATCTGAATTTCCTCTATATTTTTGGATATAAAATGTTGTTTTAAAAATGAAATTCCAGGAATCACCTCTTCTCTTTGCGTTTTACACATATTTGTTAAGTATTTCATAGCAAAATAAAAAAATTCTACTCGGTGGAGTTACTTCAAATCTGAATTTCCTCTATATTTTTGGATATAAAATGCTGTTTTAAAAATGAAATTCCAGGAATCACCTCTTCTCTTGCGTTTCACACATAATTGTTAAGTATTTCATAGCAAAATAAAAAAATTCTACTCAGTAGAGTTACTTCAAATCTGAATTTCCTCTATTTGTTAGGATATAAAATGCTGTTTTAAAAATTAAATTCCAGGAATCACCTCTTCTCTTTGCGTTCACACATAATTGTTAAGTATTTCATAGCAAAATAAAAAAATTCTACTCAGTGGAGTTACTTAAAATCTGAATTTCCTCTATTTGTTAGGATATAAAATGCTGTTTTAAAAATTAAATTCCAGGAATCACCTCTTCTCTTTGCGTTTCACACATAATTGTTAAGTATTTCATAGCAAAATAAAAAAATTCTACTCAGTGGAGTTACTTAAAATCTGAATTTCCTCTATTTGTTAGGATATAAAATGCTGTTTTAAAAATTAAATTCCAGGAATCACCTCTTCTCTTTGCGTTTCACACATAATTGTTAAGTATTTCATAGCAAAATAAAAAAATTCTACTCAATGGAGTTACTTCAAATCTGAATTTCCTCTATATTTTTGGATATAAAATGGTGTTTTAAAAATGAAATTCCAGGAATCACCTCTTCTCTTTGCGTTTCACACATATTTATTAAGTATTTCATAGCAAAATAAAAAAATTCTACTCGGTGGAGTTACTTCAAATCTGAATTTCCTCTATATTTTTGGATATAAAATGCTGTTTTAAAAATTAAATTCCAGGGATCACCTCTTCCCTTTGCGTTTCACACATATTGGTTAAGTATTTCATAGCAAAATAAAAAAATTCTACTCGGTGGAGTTACTTCAAATCTGAATTTCCTCTATATTTTTGGATATAAAATGCTGTTTTAAAAATGAAATTCCAGGAATCACCTCTTCTCTTTGCGTTTCACACATATTTGTTAAGTATTTCATAGCAAAATAAAAAAATTCTACTCGGTGTAGTTACTTCAAATCTGAATTTCCTCTATATTTTTGGATATAAAATGCTGTTTTAAAAATAAAATTCCAGGAATCACCTCTTCTCTTTGCGTTTCACACATATTTGTTAAGTATTTCATAGCAAAATAAAAAAATTCTACTCGGTGGAGTTACTTCAAATCTGAATTTCCTCTATATTTTTGGATATAAAATGCTGTTTTAAAAATTAAATTCCAGAAATCACCTCTTCTCTTTGCGTTTCACACATATTTGATAAGTATTTCATAGCAAAATAAAAAAATTCTACTCGGTGGAGTTACTTCAAATCTGAATTTCCTCTATATTTTTGGATATAAAATGTTGTTTTAAAAATGAAATTCCAGAAATCACCTCTTCTCTTTGCGTTTCACACATATTTGTTAAGTATTTCATAGCAAAATAAAAAAATTCTACTCAGTGGAGTTACTTCAAATCTGAATTTCCTCTATTTGTTAGGATATAAAATGCTGTTTTAAAAATTAAATTCCAGGAATCACCTCTTCTCTTTGCGTTCACACATAATTGTTAAGTATTTCATAGCAAAATAAAAAAATTCTACTCAGTGGAGTTACTTAAAATCTGAATTTTCTCTATTTGTTAGGATATAAAATGCTGTTTTAAAAATTAAATTCCAGGAATCACCTCTTCTCTTTGCGTTTCACACATAATTGTTAAGTATTTCATAGCAAAATAAAAAAATTCTACTCAGTGGAGTTACTTAAAATCTGAATTTCCTCTATTTGTTAGGATATAAAATGCTGTTTTAAAAATGAAATTCCAGGAATCACCTCTTCTCTTTGCGTTTCACACATAATTGTTAAGTAGTTCATAGCAAAATAAAAAAATTCTACTCAGTAGAGTTACTTCAAATCTGAATTTCCTCTATTTGTTAGGATATAAAATGCTGTTTTAAAAATTAAATTCCAGGAATCACCTCTTCTCTTTGCGTTTCACACATAATTGTTAAGTATTTCATAGCAAAATAAAAAAATTCTACTCAGTGGAGTTACTTCAGATCTGAATTTCCTCTATATTTTTGGTTATAAAATGCTGTTTTAAAAATGAAATTCCAGGAATCACCTCTTCTCTTGCGTTTCACACATAATTGTTAAGTATTTCATAGCAAAATAAAAAATTCTACTGAGTGGAGTTACTTAAAATCTGAATTTCCTCTATTTGTTAGGATATAAAATGCTGTTTTAAAAATGAAATTCCAGGAATCACCTCTTCTCTTTGCGTTTCACACATAATTGTTAAGTATTTCATAGCAAAATAAAAAAATTCTACTCAGTAGAGTTACTTCAAATCTTAATTTCCTCTATTTGTTAGGATATAAAATGCTGTTTTAAAAATTAAATTCCAGGAATCACCTCTTCTCTTTGCGTTTCACACATAATTGTTAAGTATTTCATAGCAAAATAAAAAAATTCTACTCAGTGGAGTTACTTAAAATCTGAATTTCCTCTATTTTTTAGGATATAAAACGCTGTTTTAAAAATTGAATTCAAGGAATCACCTCTTCTCTTTGCGTTTCACACATAATTGTTAAGTATTTCATAGCAAAATAAAAAAATTCTACTCAGTGGAGTTACTTAAAATCTGAATTTCCTCTATTTGTTAGGATATAAAATGCTGTTTTAAAAATTAAATTCCAGGAATCACCTCTTCTCTTTGCGTTTCACACATAATTGTTAAGTATTTCATAGCAAAATAAAAAAATTCTACTCAGTAACGTTACTTCAAATCTGAATTTCCTCTATTTTTTTGGATATAAAATGCTGTTTTAAAAAATGAATTCCAGGAATCACCTCTTCTCTTTGCGTTTCACACATTACTGTAAAGTATTTCATAGCAAAATAAAAAAATTCTACTCGGTGGAGTTACTTCAAATCTGAATTTCCTCTATATTTTTGGATATAAAATGTTGTTTTAAAAATTAAATTCCAGGAATCACCTCTTCTCTTTGCGTTTCACACATATTTGTTAAGTATTTCATAGCAAAAAAAAAAAATTCTACTCAGTGGAGTTACTTCAAATCTGAATTTCCTCTATATTTTTGGATATAAAATGCTGTTTTAAAAATGAAATTCCAGGAATCACCTCTTCTCTTTGCGTTTCACACATATTTGTTAAGTATTTCATAGCAAAATAAAAAAATTCTACTCGGTGGAGTTACTTCAAATCTGAATTTCCTCTATATTTTTGGATATAAAATGCTGTTTTAAAAATTAAATTCCAGGAATCACCTCTTCTCTTTGCGTTTCACACATATTTGTTAAGTATTTCATAGCAAAATAAAAAAATTCTACTCGGTGGAGTTACTTCAAATCTGAATTTCCTCTATATTTTTGGATATAAAATGCTGTTTTAAAAATTAAATTCCAGGATCCACCTCTTCTCTTTGCGTTTCACACATATTTGTTAAGTATTTCATAGCAAAATAAAAAAATTCTACTCGGTGGAGTTACTTCAAATCTGAATTTCCTCCATATTTTTGGATATAAAATGCTGTTTTAAAAATGAAATTCCAGGAATCACCTCTACTCTTTGCGTTTCACACATATTTGTTAAGTATTTCATAGCAAAATAAAAAAATTCTACTCGGTGGAGTTACTTCAAATCTGAATTTCCTCTATATTTTTGGATATAAAATGCTGTTTTAAAAATAAAAATCCAGGAATCACCTCTTCTCTTTGCGTTTCACACATATTTGTTAAGTATTTCATAGCAAAATAAAAAAATTCTACTCAGTTGTGTTACTTCAAATCTGAATTTCCTCTATTTTTTTGGATATAAAATGCTGTTTAAAAAAATTAAATTCCAGGAATCACCTCTTCTCTTTGCGTTTCACACATAATTGTTAAGTATTTCATAGCAAAATAAAAAAATTCTACTCGGTGGAGTTACTTCAAATCTGAATTTCCTCTATATTTTTGGATATAAAATGTTGTTTTAAAAATGAAATTCCAGAAATCACCTCTTCTCTTTGCGTTTCACACATATTTGTTAAGTATTTCATAGCAAAATAAAAAAATTCTACTCAGTGGAGTTACTTCAAATCTGAATTTCCTCTATATTTTTGGATATAAAATGTTGTTTTAAAAATGAAATTCCAGGAATCACCTCTTCTCTTTGCGTTTTACACATATTTGTTAAGTATTTCATAGCAAAATAAAAAAATTCTACTCGGTGGAGTTACTTCAAATCTGAATTTCCTCTATATTTTTGGATATAAAATGCTGTTTTAAAAATGAAATTCCAGGAATCACCTCTTCTCTTGCGTTTCACACATAATTGTTAAGTATTTCATAGCAAAATAAAAAAATTCTACTCAGTAGAGTTACTTCAAATCTGAATTTCCTCTATTTGTTAGGATATAAATTGATGTTTTAAAAATTAAATTCCAGGAATCACCTCTTCTCTTTGCGTTCACACATAATTGTTAAGTATTTCATAGCAAAATAAAAAAATTCTACTTTGTGGAGTTACTTAAAATCTGAATTTCCTCTATTTGTTAGGATATAAAATGCTGTTTTAAAAATTAAATTCCAGGAATCACCTCTTCTCTTTGCGTTTCACACATAATTGTTAAGTATTTCATAGCAAAATAAAAAAATTCTACTCAGTGGAGTTACTTAAAATCTGAATTTCCTCTATATTTTTGGATATAAAATGTTGTTTTAAAAATGAAATTCCAGGAATCACCTCTTCTCTTTGCGTTTTACACATATTTGTTAAGTATTTCATAGCAAAATAAAAAAATTCTACTCGGTGGAGTTACTTCAAATCTGAATTTCCTCTATATTTTTGGATATAAAATGCTGTTTTAAAAATGAAATTCCAGGAATCACCTCTTCTCTTTGCGTTTCACACATAATTGTTAAGTATTTCATAGCAAAATAAAAAAATTCTACTCAGTAGAGTTACTTCAAATCTGAATTTCCACTATTTGTTAGGATATAAAATGCTGTTTTAAAAATTAAATTCCAGGAATCACCTCTTCTCTTTGCGTTTCACACATAATTGTTAAGTATTTCATAGCAAAATAAAAAAATTCTACTCAGTGGAGTTACTTCAAATCTGAATTTCCTCTATATTTTTGGATATAAAATGCTGTTTTAAAAATGAAATTCCAGGAATCACCTCTTCTCTTGCGTTTCACACATAATTGTTAAATATTTCATAGCAAAATAAAAAATTCTACTGAGTGGAGTTACTTAAAATCTGAATTTCCTCTATTTGTTAGGACATAAAATGCTGTTTTAAAAATGAAATTCCAGGAATCACCTCTTCTCTTTGCGTTTCACACATAATTGTTAAGTATTTCATAGCAAAATAAAAAAATTCTACTCAGTGGAGTTACTTCAAATCTTAATTTCCTCTATTTGTTAGGATATAAAATGCTGTTTTAAAAATTAAATTCCAGGAATCACCTCTTCTCTTTGCGTTTCACACATAATTGTTAAGTATATAATAGCAAAATAAAAAAATTCTACTCAGTGGAGTTACTTAAAATCTGAATTTCCTCTATTTTTTAGGATATAAAACGCTGTTTTAAAAATTGAATTCAAGGAATCACCTCTTCTCTTTGCGTTTCGCACATAATTGTTAAGTATTTCATAGCAAAATAAAAAAATTCTACTCAGTGGAGTTACTTAAAATCTGAATTTCCTCTATTTGTTAGGATATAAAATGCTGTTTTAAAAATTAAATTCCAGGAATCACCTCTTCTCTTTGCGTTTCACACATAATTGTTAAGTATTTCATAGCAAAATAAAAAAATTCTACTCAGTGGAGTTACTTCAAATCTGAATTTCCTCTATATTTTTGGATATAAAATGTTGTTTTAAAAATGAAATTCCAGGAATCACCTCTTCTCTTTGCGTTTCACACATATTTGTTAAGTATTTCATAGCAAAAAAAAAAAAATGTACTCAGTGGAGTTACTTCAAATCTGAATTTCCTCTATATTTTTGGATATAAAATGCTGTTTTAAAAATGAAATTCCAGGAATCACCGCTTCTCTTTGCGTTTCACACATATTTCTTAAGTATTTCATAGCAAAATAAAAAAATTCTACTCGGTGGAGTTACTTCAAATCTGAATTTCCTCTATATTTTTGGATATAAAATGCTGTTTTAAAAATTAAATTCCAGGAATCACCTCTTCTCTTTGCGTTTCACACATATTTGTTAAGTATTTCATAGCAAAATAAAAAAATTCTACTCGGTGGAGTTACTTCAAATCTGAATTTCCTCTATATTTTTGGATATAAAATGCTGTTTTAAAAATGAAATTCCAGGAATCACCTCTTCTCTTTGCGTTTCAAACATATTTGTTAAGTATTTCATAGCAAAATAAAAAAATTCTACTCGGTGGAGTTACTTCAAATCTGAGTTTCCTCTATTTTTTTGGATATAAATTGCTGTTTTAAAAATTAAATTCCAGGAATCACCTCTTCTCTTTGCGTTTCACACATAATTGTTAAGTATTTCATAGCAAAATAAAAAAATTCTACACAGTGGAGTTACTTCAAATCTGAATTTCCTCTATTTTTTTGGATATAAAATGCTGTTTAAAAAAATTAAATTCCAGGAATCACCTCTTCTCTTTGAGTTTCACACATAATTGTTAAGTATTTCATAGCAAAATAAAAAAATTCTACTCAGTGGAGTTACTTCAAATCTGAATTTCCTCTATTTTTTGGATATAAAATGCTGTTTAAAAAAATTAAATTTCAGGAATCACCTCTTATCTTTGCGTTTCACACACAATTGTTAAGTATTTCATAGCAAAATAAAAAAATTCTACTCAGCGGAGTTACTTCAAATCTGAATTTCCTCTATTTTTTTGGATATAAAATGCTGTTTAAAAAAATTAAATTCCAGGAATCACCTCTTCTCTTTGCGTTTCACACATAATTGTTAAGTATTTCATAGCAAAATAAAAAAATTCTACTCAGTGGAGTTACTTCAAATCTGAATTTCCTCTATTTTTTTGGATATAAAATGCTGTTTAAAAAAATTAAATTCCAGGAATCACCTCTTCTCTTTGCATTTCATATATAATATTAAGTATTTCATAGCAAAATAAAAAAATTCTACTCAGTGGAGTTACTTCAAATCTGAATTTCCTCTATTTTTTTGGATATAAAATGCTGTTTAAAAAAATTAAATTCCAGGAATCACCTCTTCTCTTTGTGTTTCACACATAATTGTTAAGTATTTCATAGCAAAATAAAAAAATTCTACTCAGTGGAGATACTTCAAATCTGAATTTCCTCAATTTTTTGGATATAAAACGCTGTTTAAAAAAAATAAATTCCAGGAATCACCTCATCTCTTTGCGTTTCACACATAATTGTTAAGTATTTCATAGCAAAATAAAAAAATTCTACTCGGTGGAGTTACTTCAAATCTGAATTTCCTCTATATTTTTGGATATAAAATGCTGTTTTAAAAATGAAATTCCAGGAATCACCTCTTCTCTTTGCGTTTCACACATTACTGTTAAGTATTTCATAGCAAAATAAAAAAATTCTACTCGGTGGAGTTACTTCAAATCTGAATTTCCTCTATATTTTTGGATATAAAATGCTGTTTTAAAAATTAAATTCCAGAAATCACCTCTTCTCTTTGCGTTTCACACATTTGGTAAGTATTTCATAGCAAAATAAAAAAATTCTACTCGGTGGAGTTACTTCAAATCTGAATTTCCTCTATATTTTTGGATATAAAATGTTGTTTTAAAAATGAAATTCCAGAAATCACCTCTTCTCTTTGCGTTTCACACGTATTTGTTAAGTATTTCATAGCAAAATAAAAAAATTCTACTCATTGGAGTTACTTAAAATCTGAATTTCCTCTATTTGTTAGGATATAAAATGCTGTTTTAAAAATTAAATTCCAGGAATCACCTCTTCTCTTTGCGTTTCACACATAATTGTTAAGTATTTCATAGCAAAATAAAAAAATTCTACTCAGTGGAGTTACTTAAAATCTGAATTTCCTCTATTTGTTAGGATATAAAATGCTGTTTTAAAAATGAAATTCCAGGAATCACCTCTTCTCTTTGCGTTTCACACATAATTGTTAAGTATTTCATAGCAAAATAAAAAAATTCTACTCAGTAGAGTTACTTCAAATCTGAATTTCCACTATTTGTTAGGATATAAAATGCTGTTTTAAAAATTAAATTCCAGGAATCACCTCTTCTCTTTGCGTTTCACACATAATTGTTAAGTATTTCATAGCAAAATAAAGAAATTCTACTCAGTGGAGTTACTTCAAATCTGAATTTCCTCTATATTTTTGGATATAAAATGCTGTTTTAAAAATGAAAATCCATCAATCACCTCTTCTCTTGCGTTTCACACATAATTGTTAAATATTTCATAGCAAAATAAAAAATTCTACTGAGTGGAGTTACTTAAAATCTGAATTTCCTCTATTTGTTAGGATATAAAATGCTGTTTTAAAAATGAAATTCCAGGAATCACCTCTTCTCTTTGCGTTTCACACATAATTGTTAAGTATTTCATAGCAAAATAAAAAAATTCTACTCAGTGGAGTTACTTCAAATCTTAATTTCCTCTATTTGTTAGGATATAAAATGCTGTTTTAAAAATTAAATTCCAGGAATCACCTCTCCTCTTTGCGTTTCACACATAATTGTTAAGTATTTCATAGCAAAATAAAAAAATTCTACTCAGTGGAGTTACTTAAAATCTGAATTTCCTCTATTTTTTAGGATATAAAACGCTGTTTTAAAAATTGAATTCAAGGAATCACCTCTTCTCTTTGCGTTTCGCACATAATTGTTAAGTATTTCATAGCAAAATAAAAAAATTCTACTCAGTGGAGTTACTTAAAATCTGAATTTCCTCTATTTGTTAGGATATAAAATGCTGTTTTAAAAATTAAATTCCAGGAATCACCTCTTCTCTTTGCGTTTCACACATAATTGTTAAGTATTTCATAGCAAAATAAAAAAATTCTACTCAGTGGAGTTACTTCAAATCTGAATTTCCTCTATATTTTTGGATATAAAATGTTGTTTTAAAAATGAAATTCCAGGAATCACCTCTTCTCTTTGCGTTTCACACATATTTGTTAAGTATTTCATAGCAAAAAAAAAAAATTCTACTCAGTGGAGTTACTTCAAATCTGAATTTCCTCTATATTTTTGGATATAAAATGCTGTTTTAAAAATGAAATTCCAGGAATCACCTCTTCTCTTTGCGTTTCACACATATTTGTTAAGTATTTCATAGCAAAATAAAAAAATTCTACTCGGTGGAGTTACTTCAAATCTGAATTTCCTCTATATTTTTGGATATAAAATGCTGTTTTAAAAATTAAATTCCAGGAATCACCTCTTCTCTTTGCGTTTCACACATATTTGTTAAGTATTTCATAGCAAAATAAAAAAATTCTACTCGGTGGAGTTACTTCAAATCTGAATTTCCTCTATATTTTTGGATATAAAATGCTGTTTTAAAAATGAAATTCCAGGAATCACCTCTTCTCTTTGCGTTTCAAACATATTTGTTAAGTATTTCATAGCAAAATAAAAAAATTCTACTCGGTGGAGTTACTTCAAATCTGAGTTTCCTCTATTTTTTTGGATATAAATTGCTGTTTTAAAAATTAAATTCCAGGAATCACCTCTTCTCTTTGCGTTTCACACATAATTGTTAAGTATTTCATAGCAAAATAAAAAAATTCTACTCAGTGGAGTTACTTCAAATCTGAATTTCCTCTATTTTTTTGGATATAAAATGCTGTTTAAAAAAATTAAATTCCAGGAATCACCTCTTCTCTTTGAGTTTCACACATAATTGTTAAGTATTTCATAGCAAAATAAAAAAATTCTACTCAGTGGAGTTACTTCAAATCTGAATTTCCTCTATTTTTTGGATATAAAATGCTGTTTAAAAAAATTAAATTTCAGGAATCACCTCTTATCTTTGCGTTTCACACACAATTGTTAAGTATTTCATAGCAAAATAAAAAAATTCTACTCAGCGGAGTTACTTCAAATCTGAATTTCCTCTATTTTTTTGGATATAAAATGCTGTTTAAAAAAATTAAATTCCAGGAATCACCTCTTCTCTTTGCGTTTCACACATAATTGTTAAGTATTTCATAGCAAAATAAAAAAATTCTACTCAGTGGAGTTACTTCAAATCTGAATTTCCTCTATTTTTTTGGATATAAAATGCTGTTTAAAAAAATTAAATTCCAGGAATCACCTCTTCTCTTTGCATTTCATATATAATATTAAGTATTTCATAGCAAAATAAAAAAATTCTACTCAGTGGAGTTTCTTCAAATCTGAATTTCCTCTATTTTTTTGGATATAAAATGCTGTTTAAAAAAATTAAATTCCAGGAATCACCTCTTCTCTTTGTGTTTCACACATAATTGTTAAGTATTTCATAGCAAAATAAAAAAATTCTACTCAGTGGAGATACTTCAAATCTGAATTTCCTCAATTTTTTGGATATAAAACGCTGTTTAAAAAAAATAAATTCCAGGAATCACCTCATCTCTTTGCGTTTCACACATAATTGTTAAGTATTTCATAGCAAAATAAAAAAATTCTACTCGGTGGAGTTACTTCAAATCTGAATTTCCTCTATATTTTTGGATATAAAATGCTGTTTTAAAAATGAAATTCCAGGAATCACCTCTTCTCTTTGCGTTTCACACATTACTGTTAAGTATTTCATAGCAAAATAAAAAAATTCTACTCGGTGGAGTTACTTCAAATCTGAATTTCCTCTATATTTTTGGATATAAAATGCTGTTTTAAAAATTAAATTCCAGAAATCACCTCTTCTCTTTGCGTTTCACACATATTTGGTAAGTATTTCATAGCAAAATAAAAAAATTCTACTCGGTGGAGTTACTTCAAATCTGAATTTCCTCTATATTTTTGGATATAAAATGTTGTTTTAAAAATGAAATTCCAGAAATCACCTCTTCTCTTTGCGTTTCACACGTATTTGTTAAGTATTTCATAGCAAAATAAAAAAATTCTACTCATTGGAGTTACTTAAAATCTGAATTTCCTCTATTTGTTAGGATATAAAATGCTGTTTTAAAAATTAAATTCCAGGAATCACCTCTTCTCTTTGCGTTTCACACATAATTGTTAAGTATTTCATAGCAAAATAAAAAAATTCTACTCAGTGGAGTTACTTAAAATCTGAATTTCCTCTATTTGTTAGGATATAAAATTCTGTTTTAAAAATTAAATTCCAGGAATCACCTCTTCTCTTTGCGTTTCACACATAATTGTTAAGTATTTCATAGCAAAATAAAAAAATTCTACTCAGTGGAGTTACTTAAAATCTGAATTTCCTCTATTTGTTAGGATATAAAATGCTGTTTTAAAAATGAAATTCCAGGAATCACCTCTTCTCTTTGCGTTTCACACATAATTGTTAAGTATTTCATAGCAAAATAAAAAAATTCTACTCAGTAGAGTTACTTCAAATCTGAATTTCCTCTATTTGTTAGGATATAAAATGCTGTTTTAAAAATTAAATTCCAGGAATCACCTCTTCTCTTTGCGTTTCACACATAATTGTTAAGTATTTCATAGCAAAATAAAAAAATTCTACTCAGTGGAGTTACTTCAAATCTGAATTTCCTCTATTTTTTGGATATAAAATGCTGTTTAAAAAAATTAAATTCCAGGAATCACCTCTTCTCTTTGCGTTTCACACATAATTGTTAAGTATTTCATAGCAAAATAAAAAAATTCTACTCAGCGGAGTTACTTCAAATCTGAATTTCCTCTATTTTTTTGGATATAAAATGCTGTTTAAAAAAATTAAATTCCAGGAATCACCTCTTCTCTTTGCGTTTCACACATAATTGTTAAGTATTTCATAGCAAAATAAAAAAATTCTACTCGGTGGAGTTACTTCAAATCTGAATTTCCTCTATATTTTTGGATATAAAATGTTGTTTTAAAAATGAAATTCCAGAAATCACCTCTTCTCTTTGCGTTTCACACATATTTGTTAAGTATTTCATAGCAAAATAAAAAAATTCTACTCAGTGGAGTTACTTCAAATCTGAATTTCCTCTATATTTTTGGATATAAAATGTTGTTTTAAAAATGAAATTCCAGGAATCACCTCTTCTCTTTGCGTTTAACACATATTTGTTAAGTATTTCATAGCAAAATAAAAAAATTCTACTCGGTGGAGTTACTTCAAATCTGAATTTCCTCTATATTTTTGGATATAAAATGCTGTTTTAAAAATGAAATTCCAGGAATCACCTCTTCTCTTGCGTTTCACACATAATTGTTAAGTATTTCATAGCAAAATAAAAAAATTCTACTCAGTAGAGTTACTTCAAATCTGAATTTCCTCTATTTGTTAGGATATAAAATGCTGTTTTAAAAATTAAATTCCAGGAATCACCTCTTCTCTTTGCGTTCACACATAATTGTTAAGTATTTCATAGCAAAATAAAAAAATTCTACTCAGTGGAGTTACTTAAAATCTGAATTTCCTCTATTTGTTAGGATATAAAATGCTGTTTTAAAAATTAAATTCCAGGAATCACCTCTTCTCTTTGCGTTTCACACATAATTGTTAAGTATTTCATAGCAAAATAAAAAAATTCTACTCAGTGGAGTTACTTAAAATCTGAATTTCCTCTATTTGTTAGGATATAAAATGCTGTTTTAAAAATTAAATTCCAGGAATCACCTCTTCTCTTTGCGTTTCACACATAATTGTTAAGTATTTCATAGCAAAATAAAAAAATTCTACTCAATGGAGTTACTTCAAATCTGAATTTCCTCTATATTTTTGGATATAAAATGCTGTTTTAAAAATGAAATTCCAGGAATCACCTCTTCTCTTGCGTTTCACACATAATTGTTAAGTATTTCATAGCAAAATAAAAAATTCTACTCAGTAGAGTTACTTCAAATTTTAATTTCCTCTATTTGTTAGGATATAAAATGCTGTTTTAAAAATTAAATTCCAGGAATCACCTCTTCTCTTTGCGTTTCACACATAATTGTTAAGTATTTCATAGCAAAATAAAAAAATTCTACTCAGTGGAGTTACTTAAAATCTGAATTTCCTCTATTTTTTAGGATATAAAACGCTGTTTTAAAAATTGAATTCAAGGAATCACCTCTTCTCTTTGCGTTTCACACATAATTGTTAAGTATTTCATAGCAAAATAAAAAAATTCTACTCAGAGGAGTTACTTAAAATCTGAATTTCCTCTATTTGTTAGGATATAAAATGCTGTTTTAAAAATTAAATTCCAGGAATCACCTCTTCTCTTTGCGTTTCACACATAATTGTTAAGTATTTCATAGCAAAATAAAAAAATTCTATTTAGTAACGTTACTTCAAATCTGAATTTCCTCTATTTTTTTGGATATAAAATGCTGTTTTAAAAAATGAATTACAGGAATCACCTCTTCTCTTTGCGTTTCACACATTACTGTAAAGTATTTCATAGCAAAATAAAAAAATTCTACTCGGTGGAGTTACTTCAAATCTGAATTTCCTCTATATTTTTGGATATAAAATGTTGTTTTAAAAATGAAATTCCAGGAATCACCTCTTCTCTTTGCGTTTCACACATATTTGTTAAGTATTTCATAGCAAAAAAAAAAAAATTCTACTCAGTGGAGTTACTTCAAATCTGAATTTCCTCTATATTTTTGGATATAAAATGCTGTTTTAAAAATTAAATTCCAGGAATCACCTCTTCTCTTTGCGTTTCACACATATTTGTTAAGTATATAATAGCAAAATAAAAAAATTCTACTCGGTGGAGTTACTTCAAATCTGAATTTCCTCTATATTTTTGGATATAAAATGGTTTTAAAAATGAAATTCCAGGAATCACCTCTTCTCTTTGCGTTTCACACATATTTGTTAAGTATTTCATAGCAAAATAAAAAAATTCTACTCGGTGGAGTTACTTCAAATCTGAATTTCCTCTATATTTTTGGATATAAAATGCTGTTTTAAAAATTAAATTCCAGGAATCACCTCTTCTCTTTGCGTTTCACACATATTTGTTAAGTATTTCATAGCAAAATAAAAAAATTCTACTCGGTTGAGTTACTTCAAATCTGAATTTCCTCTATATTTTTGGATATAAAATGCTGTTTTAAAAATGAAATTCCAGGAATCACCTCTTCTCTTTGCGTTTCACACATATTTGTTAAGTATTTCATAGCAAAATAAAAAAATTCTACTCAGTGGAGTTACTTCAAATCTGAATTTCCTCTATTTTTTTGGATATAAAATGCTGTTTAAAAAAATTAAATTCCAAGAATCACCTCTTCTCTTTGCGTTTCACACATAATTGTTAAGTATTTCATAGCAAAATAAAAAAATTCTACTCAGTGGAGTTACTTCAAATCTGAATTTCCTCTATTTTTTGGATATAAAATGCTGTTTAAAAAAATTAAATTCCAGGAATCACCTCTTCTCTTTGCGTTTCACACACAATTGTTAAGTATTTCATAGCAAAATAAAAAAATTCTACTCAGCGGAGTTACTTCAAATCTGAATTTCCTCTTTTTTTTTGGATATAAAATGCTGTTTAAAAAAATTAAATTCCAGGAATCACCTCTTCTCTTTGCGTTTCACACATAATTGTTAAGTATTTCATAGCAAAATAAAAAAATTCTACTCAGTGGAGTTACTTCAAATCTGAATTTCCTCTATTTTTTTGGATATAAAATGCTGTTTAAAAAAATTAAATTCCAGGAATCACCTCTTCTCTTTGCATTTCATATATAATATTAAGTATTTCATAGCAAAATAAAAAAATTCTACTCAGTGGAGTAACTTCAAATCTGAATTTCCTCTATTTTTTTGGATATAAAATGCTGTTTAAAAAAATTAAATTCCAGGAATCACCTCTTCTCTTTGCGTTTCACACATAATTGTTAAGTATTTCATAGCAAAATAAAAAAATTCTACTCAGTGGAGTTACTTCAAATCTGTATTTCCTCAATTTTTTGGATATAAAACGCTGTTTAAAAAAATTAAATTCCAGGAATCACCTCTTCTCTTTGCGTTTCACACATAATTGTTAAGTATTTCATAGCAAAATAAAAAAATTCTACTCGGTGGAGTTACTTCAAATCTGAATTTCCTCTATATTTTTGGATATAAAATGCTGTTTTAAAAATGAAATTCCAGGAATCACCTCTTCTCTTTGCGTTTCACACATTACTGTTAAGTATTTCATAGCAAAATAAAAAAATTCTACTCGGTGGAGTTACTTCAAATCTGAATTTCCTCTATATTTTTGGATATAAAATGCTGTTTTAAAAATTAAATTCCAGAAATCACCTCTTCTCTTTGCGTTTCACACATATTTGTTAAGTATTTCATAGCAAAATAAAAAAATTCTACTCGGTGGAGTTACTTCAAATCTGAATTTCCTCTATATTTTTGGATATAAAATGTTGTTTTAAAAATGAAATTCCAGAAATCACCTCTTCTCTATGCGTTTCACACGTATTTGTTAAGTATTTCATAGCAAAATAAAAAAATTCTACTCAGTGGAGTTACTTAAAATCTGAATTTCCTCTATTTGTTAGGATATAAAATGCTGTTTTAAAAATTAAATTCCAGGAATCACCTCTTCTCTTTGCGTTTCACACATAATTGTTAAGTATTTCATAGCAAAATAAAAAAATTCTACTCAATGGAGTTACTTCAAATCTGAATTTCCTCTATATTTTTGGATATAAAATGCTGTTTTAAAAATGAAATTCCAGGAATCACCTCTTCTCTTGCGTTTCACACATAATTGTTAAGTATTTCATAGCAAAATAAAAAATTCTACTCAGTAGAGTTACTTCAAATTTTAATTTCCTCTATTTGTTAGGATATAAAATGCTGTTTTAAAAATTAAATTCCAGGAATCACCTCTTCTCTTTGCGTTTCACACATAATTGTTAAGTATTTCATAGCAAAATAAAAAAATTCTACTCAGTGGAGTTACTTAAAATCTGAATTTCCTCTATTTTTTAGGATATAAAACGCTGTTTTAAAAATTGAATTCAAGGAATCACCTCTTCTCTTTGCGTTTCACACATAATTGTTAAGTATTTCATAGCAAAATAAAAAAATTCTACTCAGAGGAGTTACTTAAAATCTGAATTTCCTCTATTTGTTAGGATATAAAATGCTGTTTTAAAAATTAAATTCCAGGAATCACCTCTTCTCTTTGCGTTTCACACATAATTGTTAAGTATTTCATAGCAAAATAAAAAAATTCTATTTAGTAACGTTACTTCAAATCTGAATTTCCTCTATTTTTTTGGATATAAAATGCTGTTTTAAAAAATGAATTACAGGAATCACCTCTTCTCTTTGCGTTTCACACATTACTGTAAAGTATTTCATAGCAAAATAAAAAAATTCTACTCGGTGGAGTTACTTCAAATCTGAATTTCCTCTATATTTTTGGATATAAAATGTTGTTTTAAAAATGAAATTCCAGGAATCACCTCTTCTCTTTGCGTTTCACACATATTTGTTAAGTATTTCATAGCAAAAAAAAAAAAATTCTACTCAGTGGAGTTACTTCAAATCTGAATTTCCTCTATATTTTTGGATATAAAATGCTGTTTTAAAAATTAAATTCCAGGAATCACCTCTTCTCTTTGCGTTTCACACATATTTGTTAAGTATATAATAGCAAAATAAAAAAATTCTACTCGGTGGAGTTACTTCAAATCTGAATTTCCTCTATATTTTTGGATATAAAATGGTTTTAAAAATGAAATTCCAGGAATCACCTCTTCTCTTTGCGTTTCACACATATTTGTTAAGTATTTCATAGCAAAATAAAAAAATTCTACTCGGTGGAGTTACTTCAAATCTGAATTTCCTCTATATTTTTGGATATAAAATGCTGTTTTAAAAATTAAATTCCAGGAATCACCTCTTCTCTTTGCGTTTCACACATATTTGTTAAGTATTTCATAGCAAAATAAAAAAATTCTACTCGGTTGAGTTACTTCAAATCTGAATTTCCTCTATATTTTTGGATATAAAATGCTGTTTTAAAAATGAAATTCCAGGAATCACCTCTTCTCTTTGCGTTTCACACATATTTGTTAAGTATTTCATAGCAAAATAAAAAAATTCTACTCAGTGGAGTTACTTCAAATCTGAATTTCCTCTATTTTTTTGGATATAAAATGCTGTTTAAAAAAATTAAATTCCAAGAATCACCTCTTCTCTTTGCGTTTCACACATAATTGTTAAGTATTTCATAGCAAAATAAAAAAATTCTACTCAGTGGAGTTACTTCAAATCTGAATTTCCTCTATTTTTTGGATATAAAATGCTGTTTAAAAAAATTAAATTCCAGGAATCACCTCTTCTCTTTGCGTTTCACACACAATTGTTAAGTATTTCATAGCAAAATAAAAAAATTCTACTCAGCGGAGTTACTTCAAATCTGAATTTCCTCTTTTTTTTTGGATATAAAATGCTGTTTAAAAAAATTAAATTCCAGGAATCACCTCTTCTCTTTGCGTTTCACACATAATTGTTAAGTATTTCATAGCAAAATAAAAAAATTCTACTCAGTGGAGTTACTTCAAATCTGAATTTCCTCTATTTTTTTGGATATAAAATGCTGTTTAAAAAAATTAAATTCCAGGAATCACCTCTTCTCTTTGCATTTCATATATAATATTAAGTATTTCATAGCAAAATAAAAAAATTCTACTCAGTGGAGTAACTTCAAATCTGAATTTCCTCTATTTTTTTGGATATAAAATGCTGTTTAAAAAAATTAAATTCCAGGAATCACCTCTTCTCTTTGCGTTTCACACATAATTGTTAAGTATTTCATAGCAAAATAAAAAAATTCTACTCAGTGGAGTTACTTCAAATCTGTATTTCCTCAATTTTTTGGATATAAAACGCTGTTTAAAAAAATTAAATTCCAGGAATCACCTCTTCTCTTTGCGTTTCACACATAATTGTTAAGTATTTCATAGCAAAATAAAAAAATTCTACTCGGTGGAGTTACTTCAAATCTGAATTTCCTCTATATTTTTGGATATAAAATGCTGTTTTAAAAATGAAATTCCAGGAATCACCTCTTCTCTTTGCGTTTCACACATTACTGTTAAGTATTTCATAGCAAAATAAAAAAATTCTACTCGGTGGAGTTACTTCAAATCTGAATTTCCTCTATATTTTTGGATATAAAATGCTGTTTTAAAAATTAAATTCCAGAAATCACCTCTTCTCTTTGCGTTTCACACATATTTGTTAAGTATTTCATAGCAAAATAAAAAAATTCTACTCGGTGGAGTTACTTCAAATCTGAATTTCCTCTATATTTTTGGATATAAAATGTTGTTTTAAAAATGAAATTCCAGAAATCACCTCTTCTCTATGCGTTTCACACGTATTTGTTAAGTATTTCATAGCAAAATAAAAAAATTCTACTCAGTGGAGTTACTTAAAATCTGAATTTCCTCTATTTGTTAGGATATAAAATGCTGTTTTAAAAATTAAATTCCAGGAATCACCTCTTCTCTTTGCGTTTCACACATAATTGTTAAGTATTTCATAGCAAAATAAAAAAATTCTACTTAGTGGAGTTACTTAAAATCTGAATTTCCTCTATTTGTTAGGATATAAAATGCTGTTTTAAAAATGAAATTCCAGGAATCACCTCTTCTCTTTGCGTTTCACACATAATTGTTAAGTATTTCATAGCAAAATAAAAAAATTCTACTCAGTAGAGTTACTTCAAATCTGAATTTCCTCTATTTGTTAGGATATAAAATGCTGTTTTAAAAATTAAATTCCAGGAATCACCTCTTCTCTTTGCGTTTCACACATAATTGTTAAGTATTTCATAGCAAAATAAAAAAATTCTACTCAGTGGAGTTACTTCAAAACTGAATTTCCTCTATATTTTTGGATATAAAATGCTGTTTTAAAAATGATATTCCAGGAATCACCTCTTCTCTTGCGTTTCACACATAATTGTTAAGTATTTCATAGCAAAATAAAAAAATTCTACTCAGTGGAGTTACTTAAAATCTGAAATTCCTCTATTTGTTAGGATATAAAATGCTGTTTTAAATGTGAAATTCCAGGAATCACCTCTTCTCTTTGCGTTTCACACATAATTGTTAAGTATTTCATAGCAAAATAAAAAAATTCTACTCAGTAGAGTTACTTCAAATCTTAATTTCCTCTATTTGTTAGGATATAAAATGCTGTTTTAAAAATTAAATTCCAGGAATCACCTCTTCTCTTTGCGTTTCACACATAATTGTTAAGTATTTCATAGCAAAATAAAAAAATTCTACTCAGTGGAGTTACTTAAAATCTGAATTTCCTCTATTTTTTAGGATTAAAAAACGCTGTTTTAAAAATTGAATTCAAGGAATCACCTCTTCTCTTTGCGTTTCACACATAATTGTTAAGTATTTCATAGCAAAATAAAAAAATTCTACTCAGTGGAGTTACTTGAAATCTGAATTTCCTCTATTTGTTAGGATATAAAATGCTGTTTTAAAAATTAAATTCCAGGAATCACCTCTTCTCTTTGCGTTTCACACATAATTGTTAAGTATTTCATAGCAAAATAAAAAAATTCTACTCAGTGGAGTTACTTAAAATCTGAATTTCCTCTATTTGTTAGGATATAAAATGCTGTTTTAAAAATTAAATTCCAGGAATCACCTCTTCTCTTTGCGTTTCACACATAATTGTTAAGTATTTCATAGCAAAATAAAAAAATTCTACTCAGTGGATTTACTTCAAATCTGAATTTCCTCTATTTTTTTGGATATAAAATGCTGTTTAAAAAAATTAAATTCCAGGAATCACCTCTTCTCTTTGCGTTTCACACATAATTCTTAAGTATTTCATAGCAAAATAAAAAAATTCTACTCAGTGGAGTTACTTCAAATCTGAATTTCCTCTATTTTTTGGATATAAAATGCTGTTTAAAAAAATTAAATTCCAGGAATCACCTCTTCTCTTTGCGTTTCACACATAATTGTTAAGTATTTCATAGCAAAATAAAAAAATTCTACTCAGCGGAGTTACTTCAAATCTGAATTTCCTCTATTTTTTTGGATATAAAATGCTGTTTAAAAAAATTAAATTCCAGGAATCACCTCTTCTCTTTGCGTTTCACACATAATTGTTAAGTATTTCATAGCAAAATAAAAAAATTCTACTCAGTGGAGTTACTTCAAATCTGAATTTCCTCTATTTTTTTGGATATAAAATGCTGTTTAAAAAAATTAAATTCCAGGAATCACCTCTTCTCTTTGCGTTTCACACATAATTGTTAAGTATTTCATAGCAAAATAAAAAAATTCTACTCAGTAGAGTTACTTCAAATCTTAATTTCCTCTATTTGTTAGGATATAAAATGCTGTTTTAAAAATTAAATTCCAGGAATCACCTCTTCTCTTTGCGTTTCACACATAATTGTTAAGTATTTCATAGCAAAATAAAAAAATTCTACTCAGTGGAGTTACTTAAAATCTGAATTTCCTCTATTTTTTAGGATTAAAAAACGCTGTTTTAAAAATTGAATTCAAGGAATCACCTCTTCTCTTTGCGTTTCACACATAATTGTTAAGTATTTCATAGCAAAATAAAAAAATTCTACTCAGTGGAGTTACTTAAAATCTGAATTTCCTCTATTTGTTAGGATATAAAATGCTGTTTTAAAAATTAAATTCCAGGAATCACCTCTTCTCTTTGCGTTTCACACATAATTGTTAAGTATTTCATAGCAAAATAAAAAAATTCTACTCAGTGGAGTTACTTAAAATCTGAATTTCCTCTATTTGTTAGGATATAAAATGCTGTTTTAAAAATTAAATTCCAGGAATCACCTCTTCTCTTTGCGTTTCACACATAATTGTTAAGTATTTCATAGCAAAATAAAAAAATTCTACTCAGTGGAGTTACTTAAAATCTGAATTTCCTCTATTTTTTAGGATATAAAACGCTGTTTTAAAAATTGAATTCAAGGAATCACCTCTTCTCTTTGCGTTTCGCACATAATTGTTAAGTATTTCATAGCAAAATAAAAAAATTCTACTCAGTGGAGTTACTTAAAATCTGAATTTCCTCTATTTGTTAGGTTATAAAATGCTGTTTTAAAAATTAAATTCCAGGAATCACCTCTTCTCTTTGCGTTTCACACATAATTGTTAAGTATTTCATAGCAAAATAAAAAAATTCTACTCAGTGGAGTTACTTCAAATCTGAATTTCCTCTATATTTTTGGATATAAAATGTTGTTTTAAAAATGAAATTCCAGGAATCACCTCTTCTCTTTGCGTTTCACACATATTTGTTAAGTATTTCATAGCAAAAAAAAAAAAATTCTACTCAGTGGAGTTACTTCAAATCTGAATTTCCTCTATATTTTTGGATATAAAATGCTGTTTTAAAAATGAAATTCCAGGAATCACCTCTTCTCTTTGCGTTTCACACATATTTGTTAAGTATTTCATAGCAAAATAAAAAAATTCTACTCGGTGGAGTTACTTCAAATCTGAATTTCCTCTATATTTTTGGATATAAAATGCTGTTTTAAAAATTAAATTCCAGGAATCACCTCTTCTCTTTGCGTTTCACACATATTTGTTAAGTATTTCATAGCAAAATAAAAAAATTCTACTCGGTGGAGTTACTTCAAATCTGAATTTCCTCTATATTTTTGGATATAAAATGCTGTTTTAAAAATGAAATTCCAGGAATCACCTCTTCTCTTTGCGTTTCACACATATTTGTTAAGTATTTCATAGCAAAATAAAAAAATTCTACTCGGTGGAGTTACTTCAAATCTGAGTTTCCTCTATTTTTTTGGATATAAATTGCTGTTTTAAAAATTAAATTCCAGGAATCACCTCTTCTCTTTGCGTTTCACACATAATTGTTAAGTATTTCATAGCAAAATAAAAAAATTCTACTCAGTGGAGTTACTTCAAATCTGAATTTCCTCTATTTTTTTGGATATAAAATGCTGTTTAAAAAAATTAAATTCCAGGAATCACCTCTTCTCTTTGAGTTTCACACATAATTGTTAAGTATTTCATAGCAAAATAAAAAAATTCTACTCAGTGGAGTTACTTCAAATCTGAATTTCCTCTATTTTTTGGATATAAAATGCTGTTTAAAAAAATTAAATTTCAGGAATCAATTCTTATCTTTGCGTTTCACACACAATTGTTAAGTATTTCATAGCAAAATAAAAAAATTCTACTCAGCGGAGTTACTTCAAATCTGAATTTCTTCTATTTTTTTGGATATAAAATGCTGTTTAAAAAAATTAAATTCCAGGAATCACCTCTTCTCTTTGCGTTTCACACATAATTGTTAAGTATTTCATAGCAAAATAAAAAAATTCTACTCAGTGGAGTTACTTCAAATCTGAATTTCCTCTATTTTTTTGGATATAAAATGCTGTTTAAAAAAATTAAATTCCAGGAATCACCTCTTCTCTTTGCATTTCATATATAATATTAAGTATTTCATAGCAAAATAAAAAAATTCTACTCAGTGGAGTTACTTCAAATCTGAATTTCCTCTATTTTTTTGGATATAAAATGCTGTTTAAAAAAATTAAATTCCAGGAATCACCTCTTCTCTTTGTGTTTCACACATAATTGTTAAGTATTTCATAGCAAAATAAAAAAATTCTACTCAGTGGAGATACTTCAAATCTGAATTTCCTCAATTTTTTGGATATAAAACGCTGTTTAAAAAAAATAAATTCCAGGAATCACCTCATCTCTTTGCGTTTCACACATAATTGTTAAGTATTTCATAGCAAAATAAAAAAATTCTACTCGGTGGAGTTACTTCAAATCTGAATTTCCTCTATATTTTTGGATATAAAATGCTGTTTAAAAAAATTAAATTCCAGGAATCACCTCTTCTCTTTGCGTTTCACACACAATTGTTAAGTATTTCATAGCAAAATAAAAAAATTCTACTCAGCGGAGTTACTTCAAATCTGAATTTCCTCTTTTTTTTTGGATATAAAATGCTGTTTAAAAAAATTAAATTCCAGGAATCACCTCTTCTCTTTGCGTTTCACACATAATTGTTAAGTATTTCATAGCAAAATAAAAAAATTCTACTCAGTGGAGTTACTTCAAATCTGAATTTCCTCTATTTTTTTGGATATAAAATGCTGTTTAAAAAAATTAAATTCCAGGAATCACCTCTTCTCTTTGCATTTCATATATAATATTAAGTATTTCATAGCAAAATAAAAAAATTCTACTCAGTGGAGTAACTTCAAATCTGAATTTCCTCTATTTTTTTGGATATAAAATGCTGTTTAAAAAAATTAAATTCCAGGAATCACCTCTTCTCTTTGCGTTTCACACATAATTGTTAAGTATTTCATAGCAAAATAAAAAAATTCTACTCGGTGGAGTTACTTCAAATCTGAATTTCCTCTATATTTTTGGATATAAAATGCTGTTTTAAAAATGAAATTCCAGGAATCACCTCTTCTCTTTGCGTTTCACACATTACTGTTAAGTATTTCATAGCAAAATAAAAAAATTCTACTCGGTGGAGTTACTTCAAATCTGAATTTCCTCTATATTTTTGGATATAAAATGTTGTTTTAAAAATGAAATTCCAGAAATCACCTCTTCTCTTTGCGTTTCACACGTATTTGTTAAGTATTTCATAGCAAAATAAAAAAATTCTACTCATTGGAGTTACTTAAAATCTGAATTTCCTCTATTTGTTAGGATATAAAATGCTGTTTTAAAAATTAAATTCCAGGAATCACCTCTTCTCTTTGCGTTTCACACATAATTGTTAAGTATTTCATAGCAAAATAAAAAAATTCTACTCAGTGGAGTTACTTAAAATCTGAATTTCCTCTATTTGTTAGGATATAAAATTCTGTTTTAAAAATTAAATTCCAGGAATCACCTCTTCTCTTTGCGTTTCACACATAATTGTTAAGTATTTCATAGCAAAATAAAAAAATTCTACTCAGTGGAGTTACTTAAAATCTGAATTTCCTCTATTTGTTAGGATATAAAATGCTGTTTTAAAAATGAAATTCCAGGAATCACCTCTTCTCTTTGCGTTTCACACATAATTGTTAAGTATTTCATAGCAAAATAAAAAAATTCTACTCAGTGGAGTTACTTAAAATCTGAATTTCCTCTATTTGTTAGGATATAAAATGCTGTTTTAAAAATTAAATTCCAGGAATCACCTCTTCTCTTTGCGTTTCACACATAATTGTTAAGTATTTCATAGCAAAATAAAAAAATTCTACTCAGTGGAGTTACTTCAAATCTGAATTTCCTCTATTTTTTGGATATAAAATGCTGTTTAAAAAAATTAAATTCCAGGAATCACCTCTTCACTTTGCGTTTCACACATAATTGTTAAGTATTTCATAGCAAAATAAAAAAATTCTACTCAGCGGAGTTACTTCAAATCTGAATTTCCTCTATTTTTTTGGATATAAAATGCTGTTTAAAAAAATTAAATTCCAGGAATCACCTCTTCTCTTTGCGTTTCACACATAATTGTTAAGTATTTCATAGCAAAATAAAAAAATTCTACTCGGTGGAGTTACTTCAAATCTGAATTTCCTCTATATTTTTGGATATAAAATGTTGTTTTAAAAATGAAATTCCAGAAATCACCTCTTCTCTTTGCGTTTCACACATATTTGTTAAGTATTTCATAGCAAAATAAAAAAATTCTACTCAGTGGAGTTACTTCAAATCTGAATTTCCTCTATATTTTTGGATATAAAATGTTGTTTTAAAAATGAAATTCCAGGAATCACCTCTTCTCTTTGCGTTTAACACATATTTGTTAAGTATTTCATAGCAAAATAAAAAAATTCTACTCGGTGGAGTTACTTCAAATCTGAATTTCCTCTATATTTTTGGATATAAAATGCTGTTTTAAAAATGAAATTCCAGGAATCACCTCTTCTCTTGCGTTTCACACATAATTGTTAAGTATTTCATAGCAAAATAAAAAAATTCTACTCAGTAGAGTTACTTCAAATCTGAATTTCCTCTATTTGTTAGGATATAAAATGCTGTTTTAAAAATTAAATTCCAGGAATCACCTCTTCTCTTTGCGTTCACACATAATTGTTAAGTATTTCATAGCAAAATAAAAAAATTCTACTCAGTGGAGTTACTTAAAATCTGAATTTCCTCTATTTGTTAGGATATAAAATGCTGTTTTAAAAATTAAATTCCAGGAATCACCTCTTCTCTTTGCGTTTCACACATAATTGTTAAGTATTTCATAGCAAAATAAAAAAATTCTACTCAGTGGATTTACTTAAAATCTGAATTTCCTCTATTTGTTAGGATATAAAATGCTGTTTTAAAAATTAAATTCCAGGAATCACCTCTTCTCTTTGCGTTTCACACATAATTGTTAAGTATTTCATAGCAAAATAAAAAAATTCTACTCAATGGAGTTACTTCAAATCTGAATTTCCTCTATATTTTTGGATATAAAATGCTGTTTTAAAAATGAAATTCCAGGAATCACCTCTTCTCTTGCGTTTCACACATAATTGTTAAGTATTTCATAGCAAAATAAAAAATTCTACTCAGTAGAGTTACTTCAAATTTTAATTTCCTCTATTTGTTAGGATATAAAATGCTGTTTTAAAAATTAAATTCCAGGAATCACCTCTTCTCTTTGCGTTTCACACATAATTGTTAAGTATTTCATAGCAAAATAAAAAAATTCTACTCAGTGGAGTTACTTAAAATCTGAATTTCCTCTATTTTTTAGGATATAAAACGCTGTTTTAAAAATTGAATTAAAGGAATCACCTCTTCTTTTTGCGTTTCACACATAATTGTTAAGTATTTCATAGCAAAATAAAAAAATTCTACTCAGTGGAGTTACTTAAAATCTGAATTTCCTCTATTTGTTAGGATATAAAATGCTGTTTTAAAAATTAAATTCCAGGAATCACCTCTTCTCTTTGCGTTTCACACATAATTGTTAAGTATTTCATAGCAAAATAAAAAAATTCTATTTAGTAACGTTACTTCAAATCTGAATTTCCTCTATTTTTTTGGATATAAAATGCTGTTTTAAAAAATGAATTACAGGAATCACCTCTTCTCTTTGCGTTTCACACATTACTGTAAAGTATTTCATAGCAAAATAAAAAAATTCTACTCGGTGGAGTTACTTCAAATCTGAATTTCCTCTATATTTTTGGATATAAAATGTTGTTTTAAAAATGAAATTCCAGGAATCACCTCTTCTCTTTGCGTTTCACACATATTTGTTAAGTATTTCATAGCAAAAAAAAAAAAATTCTACTCAGTGGAGTTACTTCAAATCTGAATTTCCTCTATATTTTTGGATATAAAATGCTGTTTTAAAAATTAAATTCCAGGAATCACCTCTTCTCTTTGCGTTTCACACATATTTGTTAAGTATATAATAGCAAAATAAAAAAATTCTACTCGGTGGAGTTACTTCAAATCTGAATTTCCTCTATATTTTTGGATATAAAATGCTGTTTTAAAAATGAAATTCCAGGAATCACCTCTTCTCTTTGCGTTTCACACATATTTGTTAAGTATTTCATAGCAAAATAAAAAAATTCTACTCGGTGGAGTTACTTCAAATCTGAATTTCCTCTATATTTTTGGATATAAAATGCTGTTTTAAAAATTAAATTCCAGGAATCACCTCTTCTCTTTGCGTTTCACACATATTTGTTAAGTATTTCATAGCAAAATAAAAAAATTCTACTCGGTTGAGTTACTTCAAATCTGAATTTCCTCTATATTTTTGGATATAAAATGCTGTTTTAAAAATTAAATTCCAGGAATCACCTCTTCTCTTTGCGTTTCACACATATTTGATAAGTATTTCATAGCAAAATAAAAAAATTCTACTCAGTGGAGTTACTTCAAATCTGAATTTCCTCTATTTTTTTGGATATAAAATGCTGTTTAAAAAAATTAAATTCCAGGAATCACCTCTTCTCTTTGCGTTTCACACATAATTGTTAAGTATTTCATAGCAAAATAAAAAAATTCTACTCAGTGGAGTTACTTCAAATCTGAATTTCCTCTATTTTTTGGATATAAAATGCTGTTTAAAAAAATTAAATTCCAGGAATCACCTCTTCTCTTTGCGTTTCACACACAATTGTTAAGTATTTCATAGCAAAATAAAAAAATTCTACTCAGCGGAGTTACTTCAAATCTGAATTTCCTCTTTTTTTTTGGATATAAAATGCTGTTTAAAAAAATTAAATTCCAGGAATCACCTCTTCTCTTTGCGTTTCACACATAATTGTTAAGTATTTCATAGCAAAATAAAAAAATTCTACTCAGTGGAGTTACTTCAAATCTGAATTTCCTCTATTTTTTTGGATATAAAATGCTGTTTAAAAAAATTAAATTCCAGGAATCACCTCTTCTCTTTGCATTTCATATATAATATTAAGTATTTCATAGCAAAATAAAAAAATTCTACTCAGTGGAGTAACTTCAAATCTGAATTTCCTCTATTTTTTTGGATATAAAATGCTGTTTAAAAAAATTAAATTCCAGGAATCACCTCTTCTCTTTGCGTTTCACACATAATTGTTAAGTATTTCATAGCAAAATAAAAAAATTCTACTCAGTGGAGTTACTTCAAATCTGAATTTCCTCAATTTTTTGGATATAAAACGCTGTTTAAAAAAATTAAATTCCAGGAATCACCTCTTCTCTTTGCGTTTCACACATAATTGTTAAGTATTTCATAGCAAAATAAAAAAATTCTACTCGGTGGAGTTACTTCAAATCTGAATTTCCTCTATATTTTTGGATATAAAATGCTGTTTTAAAAATGAAATTCCAGGAATCACCTCTTCTCTTTGCGTTTCACACATTACTGTTAAGTATTTCATAGCAAAATAAAAAAATTCTACTCGGTGGAGTTACTTCAAATCTGAATTTCCTCTATATTTTTGGATATAAAATGCTGTTTTAAAAATTAAATTCCAGAAATCACCTCTTCTCTTTGCGTTTCACACATATTTGTTAAGTATTTCATAGCAAAATAAAAAAATTCTACTCGGTGGAGTTACTTCAAATCTGAATTTCCTCAATATTTTTGGATATAAAATGTTGTTTTAAAAATGAAATTCCAGAAATCACCTCTTCTCTATGCGTTTCACACGTATTTGTTAAGTATTTCATAGCAAAATAAAAAAATTCTACTCAGTGGAGTTACTTAAAATCTGAATTTCCTCTATTTGTTAGGATATAAAATGCTGTTTTAAAAATTAAATTCCAGGAATCACCTCTTCTCTTTGCGTTTCACACATAATTGTTAAGTATTTCATAGCAAAATAAAAAAATTCTACTTAGTGGAGTTACTTAAAATCTGAATTTCCTCTATTTGTTAGGATATAAAATGCTGTTTTAAAAATGAAATTCCAGGAATCACCTCTTCTCTTTGCGTTTCACACATAATTGTTAAGTATTTCATAGCAAAATAAAAAAATTCTACTCAGTAGAGTTACTTCAAATCTGAATTTCCTCTATTTGTTAGGATATAAAATGCTGTTTTAAAAATTAAATTCCAGGAATCACCTCTTCTCTTTGCGTTTCACACATAATTGTTAAGTATTTCATAGCAAAATAAAAAAATTCTACTCAGTGGAGTTACTTCAAAACTGAATTTCCTCTATATTTTTGGATATAAAATGCTGTTTTAAAAATGATATTCCAGGAATCACCTCTTCTCTTGCGTTTCACACATAATTGTTAAGTATTTCATAGCAAAATAAAAAAATTCTACTCAGTGGAGTTACTTAAAATCTGAAATTCCTCTATTTGTTAGGATATAAAATGCTGTTTTAAATGTGAAATTCCAGGAATCACCTCTTCTCTTTGCGTTTCACACATAATTGTTAAGTATTTCATAGCAAAATAAAAAAATTCTACTCAGTAGAGTTACTTCAAATCTTAATTTCCTCTATTTGTTAGGATATAAAATGCTGTTTTAAAAATTAAATTCCAGGAATCACCTCTTCTCTTTGCGTTTCACACATAATTGTTAAGTATTTCATAGCAAAATAAAAAAATTCTACTCAGTGGAGTTACTTAAAATCTGAAATTCCTCTATTTGTTAGGATATAAAATGCTGTTTTAAATGTGAAATTCCAGGAATCACCTCTTCTCTTTGCGTTTCACACATAATTGTTAAGTATTTCATAGCAAAATAAAAAAATTCTACTCAGTAGAGTTACTTCAAATCTTAATTTCCTCTATTTGTTAGGATATAAAATGCTGTTTTAAAAATTAAATTCCAGGAATCACCTCTTCTCTTTGCGTTTCACACATAATTGTTAAGTATTTCATAGCAAAATAAAAAAATTCTACTCAGTGGAGTTACTTAAAATCTGAATTTCCTCTATTTTTTAGGATTAAAAAACGCTGTTTTAAAAATAGAATTCAAGGAATCACCTCTTCTCTTTGCGTTTCACACATAATTGTTAAGTATTTCATAGCAAAATAAAAAAATTCTACTCAGTGGAGTTACTTAAAATCTGAATTTCCTCTATTTGTTAGGATATAAAATGCTGTTTTAAAAATTAAATTCCAGGAATCACCTCTTCTCTTTGCGTTTCACACATAATTGTTAAGTATTTCATAGCAAAATAAAAAAATTCTACTCAGTGGAGTTACTTAAAATCTGAATTTCCTCTATTTGTTAGGATATAAAATGCTGTTTTAAAAATTAAATTCCAGGAATCACCTCTTCTCTTTGCGTTTCACACATAATTGTTAAGTATTTCATAGCAAAATAAAAAAATTCTACTCAGTGGAGTTACTTCAAATCTGAATTTCCTCTATTTTTTTGGATATAAAATGCTGTTTAAAAAAATTAAATTCCAGGAATCACCTCTTCTCTTTGCGTTTCACACATAATTGTTAAGTATTTCATAGCAAAATAAAAAAATTCTACTCAGTAGAGTTACTTCAAATCTTAATTTCCTCTATTTGTTAGGATATAAAATGCTGTTTTAAAAATTAAATTCCAGGAATCACCTCTTCTCTTTGCGTTTCACACATAATTGTTAAGTATTTCATAGCAAAATAAAAAAATTCTACTCGGTGGAGTTACTTCAAATCTGAATTTCCTCTATATTTTTGGATATAAAATGCTGTTTTAAAAATGAAATTCCAGGAATCACCTCTTCTCTTTGCGTTTCACACATTACTGTTAAGTATTTCATAGCAAAATAAAAAAATTCTACTCGGTGGAGTTACTTCAAATCTGAATTTCCTCTATATTTTTGGATATAAAATGCTGTTTTAAAAATTAAATTCCAGAAATCACCTCTTCTCTTTGCGTTTCACACATATTTGGTAAGTATTTCATAGCAAAATAAAAAAATTCTACTCGGTGGAGTTACTTCAAATCTGAATTTCCTCTATATTTTTGGATATAAAATGTTGTTTTAAAAATGAAATTCCAGAAATCACCTCTTCTCTTTGCGTTTCACACGTATTTGTTAAGTATTTCATAGCAAAATAAAAAAATTCTACTCATTGGAGTTACTTAAAATCTGAATTTCCTCTATTTGTTAGGATATAAAATGCTGTTTTAAAAATTAAATTCCAGGAATCACCTCTTCTCTTTGCGTTTCACACATAATTGTTAAGTATTTCATAGCAAAATAAAAAAATTCTACTCAGTGGAGTTACTTAAAATCTGAATTTCCTCTATTTGTTAGGATATAAAATTCTGTTTTAAAAATTAAATTCCAGGAATCACCTCTTCTCTTTGCGTTTCACACATAATTGTTAAGTATTTCATAGCAAAATAAAAAAATTCTACTCAGTGGAGTTACTTAAAATCTGAATTTCCTCTATTTGTTAGGATATAAAATGCTGTTTTAAAAATGAAATTCCAGGAATCACCTCTTCTCTTTGCGTTTCACACATAATTGTAAAGTATTTCATAGCAAAATAAAAAAATTCTACTCAGTAGAGTTACTTCAAATCTGAATTTCCTCTATTTGTTAGGATATAAAATGCTGTTTTAAAAATTAAATTCCAGGAATCACCTCTTCTCTTTGCGTTTCACACATAATTGTTAAGTATTTCATAGCAAAATAAAAAAATTCTACTCAGTGGAGTTACTTCAAATCTGAATTTCCTCTATTTTTTGGATATAAAATGCTGTTTAAAAAAATTAAATTCCAGGAATCACCTCTTCTCTTTGCGTTTCACACATAATTGTTAAGTATTTCATAGCAAAATAAAAAAATTCTACTCAGCGGAGTTACTTCAAATCTGAATTTCCTCTATTTTTTTGGATATAAAATGCTGTTTAAAAAAATTAAATTCCAGGAATCACCTCTTCTCTTTGCGTTTCACACATAATTGTTAAGTATTTCATAGCAAAATAAAAAAATTCTACTCGGTGGAGTTACTTCAAATCTGAATTTCCTCTATATTTTTGGATATAAAATGTTGTTTTAAAAATGAAATTCCAGAAATCACCTCTTCTCTTTGCGTTTCACACATATTTGTTAAGTATTTCATAGCAAAATAAAAAAATTCTACTCAGTGGAGTTACTTCAAATCTGAATTTCCTCTATATTTTTGGATATAAAATGTTGTTTTAAAAATGAAATTCCAGGAATCACCTCTTCTCTTTGCGTTTAACACATATTTGTTAAGTATTTCATAGCAAAATAAAAAAATTCTACTCGGTGGAGTTACTTCAAATCTGAATTTCCTCTATATTTTTGGATATAAAATGCTGTTTTAAAAATGAAATTCCAGGAATCACCTCTTCTCTTGCGTTTCACACATAATTGTTAAGTATTTCATAGCAAAATAAAAAAATTCTACTCAGTAGAGTTACTTCAAATCTGAATTTCCTCTATTTGTTAGGATATAAAATGCTGTTTTAAAAATTAAATTCCAGGAATCACCTCTTCTCTTTGCGTTCACACATAATTGTTAAGTATTTCATAGCAAAATAAAAAAATTCTACTCAGTGGAGTTACTTAAAATCTGAATTTCCTCTATTTGTTAGGATATAAAATGCTGTTTTAAAAATTAAATTCCAGGAATCACCTCTTCTCTTTGCGTTTCACACATAATTGTTAAGTATTTCATAGCAAAATAAAAAAATTCTACTCAGTGGAGTTACTTAAAATCTGAATTTCCTCTATTTGTTAGGATATAAAATGCTGTTTTAAAAATTAAATTCCAGGAATCACCTCTTCTCTTTGCGTTTCACACATAATTGTTAAGTATTTCATAGCAAAATAAAAAAATTCTACTCAATGGAGTTACTTCAAATCTGAATTTCCTCTATATTTTTGGATATAAAATGCTGTTTTAAAAATGAAATTCCAGGAATCACCTCTTCTCTTGCGTTTCACACATAATTGTTAAGTATTTCATAGCAAAATAAAAAATTCTACTCAGTAGAGTTACTTCAAATTTTAATTTCCTCTATTTGTTAGGATATAAAATGCTGTTTTAAAAATTAAATTCCAGGAATCACCTCTTCTCTTTGCGTTTCACACATAATTGTTAAGTATTTCATAGCAAAATAAAAAAATTCTACTCAGTGGAGTTACTTAAAATCTGAATTTCCTCTATTTTTTAGGATATAAAACGCTGTTTTAAAAATTGAATTCAAGGAATCACCTCTTCTCTTTGCGTTTCACACATAATTGTTAAGTATTTCATAGCAAAATAAAAAAATTCTACTCAGTGGAGTTACTTAAAATCTGAATTTCCTCTATTTGTTAGGATATAAAATGCTGTTTTAAAAATTAAATTCCAGGAATCACCTCTTCTCTTTGCGTTTCACACATAATTGTTAAGTATTTCATAGCAAAATAAAAAAATTCTATTTAGTAACGTTACTTCAAATCTGAATTTCCTCTATTTTTTTGGATATAAAATGCTGTTTTAAAAAATGAATTACAGGAATCACCTCTTCTCTTTGCGTTTCACACATTACTGTAAAGTATTTCATAGCAAAATAAAAAAATTCTACTCGGTGGAGTTACTTCAAATCTGAATTTCCTCTATATTTTTGGATATAAAATGTTGTTTTAAAAATGAAATTCCAGGAATCACCTCTTCTCTTTGCGTTTCACACATATTTGTTAAGTATTTCATAGCAAAAAAAAAAAAATTCTACTCAGTGGAGTTACTTCAAATCTGAATTTCCTCTATATTTTTGGATATAAAATGCTGTTTTAAAAATTAAATTCCAGGAATCACCTCTTCTCTTTGCGTTTCACACATATTTGTTAAGTATATAATAGCAAAATAAAAAAATTCTACTCGGTGGAGTTACTTCAAATCTGAATTTCCTCTATATTTTTGGATATAAAATGCTGTTTTAAAAATGAAATTCCAGGAATCACCTCTTCTCTTTGCGTTTCACACATATTTGTTAAGTATTTCATAGCAAAATAAAAAAATTCTACTCGGTGGAGTTACTTCAAATCTGAATTTCCTCTATATTTTTGGATATAAAATGCTGTTTTAAAAATTAAATTCCAGGAATCACCTCTTCTCTTTGCGTTTCACACATATTTGTTAAGTATTTCATAGCAAAATAAAAAAATTCTACTCGGTTGAGTTACTTCAAATCTGAATTTCCTCTATATTTTTGGATATAAAATGCTGTTTTAAAAATGAAATTCCAGGAATCACCTCTTCTCTTTGCGTTTCACACATATTTGTTAAGTATTTCATAGCAAAATAAAAAAATTCTACTCAGTGGAGTTACTTCAAATCTGAATTTCCTCTATTTTTTTGGATATAAAATGCTGTTTAAAAAAATTAAATTCCAGGAATCACCTCTTCTCTTTGCGTTTCACACATAATTGTTAAGTATTTCATAGCAAAATAAAAAAATTCTACTCAGTGGAGTTACTTCAAATCTGAATTTCCTCTATTTTTTGGATATAAAATGCTGTTTAAAAAAATTAAATTCCAGGAATCACCTCTTCTCTTTGCGTTTCACACACAATTGTTAAGTATTTCATAGCAAAATAAAAAAATTCTACTCAGCGGAGTTACTTCAAATCTGAATTTCCTCTTTTTTTTTGGATATAAAATGCTGTTTAAAAAAATTAAATTCCAGGAATCACCTCTTCTCTTTGCGTTTCACACATAATTGTTAAGTATTTCATAGCAAAATAAAAAAATTCTACTCAGTGGAGTTACTTCAAATCTGAATTTCCTCTATTTTTTTGGATATAAAATGCTGTTTAAAAAAATTAAATTCCAGGAATCACCTCTTCTCTTTGCATTTCATATATAATATTAAGTATTTCATAGCAAAATAAAAAAATTCTACTCAGTGGAGTAACTTCAAATCTGAATTTCCTCTATTTTTTTGGATATAAAATGCTGTTTAAAAAAATTAAATTCCAGGAATCACCTCTTCTCTTTGCGTTTCACACATAATTGTTAAGTATTTCATAGCAAAATAAAAAAATTCTACTCAGTGGAGTTACTTCAAATCTGAATTTCCTCAATTTTTTGGATATAAAACGCTGTTTAAAAAAATTAAATTCCAGGAATCACCTCTTCTCTTTGCGTTTCACACATAATTGTTAAGTATTTCATAGCAAAATAAAAAAATTCTACTCAGTGGAGTTACTTAAAATCTGAATTTCCTCTATTTTTTAGGATTAAAAAACGCTGTTTTAAAAATTGAATTCAAGGAATCACCTCTTCTCTTTGCGTTTCACACATAATTGTTAAGTATTTCATAGCAAAATAAAAAAATTCTACTCAGTGGAGTTACTTAAAATCTGAATTTCCTCTATTTGTTAGGATATAAAATGCTGTTTTAAAAATTAAATTCCAGGAATCACCTCTTCTCTTTGCGTTTCACACATAATTGTTAAGTATTTCATAGCAAAATAAAAAAATTCTACTCAGTGGAGTTACTTAAAATCTGAATTTCCTCTATTTGTTAGGATATAAAATGCTGTTTTAAAAATTAAATTCCAGGAATCACCTCTTCTCTTTGCGTTTCACACATAATTGTTAAGTATTTCATAGCAAAATAAAAAAATTCTACTCAGTGGAGTTACTTCAAATCTGAATTTCCTCTATTTTTTTGGATATAAAATGCTGTTTAAAAAAATTAAATTCCAGGAATCACCTCTTCTCTTTGCGTTTCACACATAATTCTTAAGTATTTCATAGCAAAATAAAAAAATTCTACTCAGTGGAGTTACTTCAAATCTGAATTTCCTCTATTTTTTGGATATAAAATGCTGTTTAAAAAAATTAAATTCCAGGAATCACCTCTTCTCTTTGCGTTTCACACATAATTGTTAAGTATTTCATAGCAAAATAAAAAAATTCTACTCAGCGGAGTTACTTCAAATCTGAATTTCCTCTATTTTTTTGGATATAAAATGCTGTTTAAAAAAATTAAATTCCAGGAATCACCTCTTCTCTTTGCGTTTCACACATAATTGTTAAGTATTTCATAGCAAAATAAAAAAATTCTACTCAGTGGAGTTACTTCAAATCTGAATTTCCTCTATTTTTTTGGATATAAAATGCTGTTTAAAAAAATTAAATTCCAGGAATCACCTCTTCTCTTTGCATTTCATATATAATATTAAGTATTTCATAGCAAAATAAAAAAATTCTACTCAGTGGAGTTACTTCAAATCTGAATTTCCTCTATTTTTTTGGATATAAAATGCTGTTTAAAAAAATTAAATTCCAGGAATCACCTCTTCTCTTTGCGTTTCACACATAATTGTTAAGTATTTCATAGCAAAATAAAAAAATTCTACTCAGTGGAGTTACTTAAAATCTGAAATTCCTCTATTTGTTAGGATATAAAATGCTGTTTTAAATGTGAAATTCCAGGAATCACCTCTTCTCTTTGCGTTTCACACATAATTGTTAAGTATTTCATAGCAAAATAAAAAAATTCTACTCAGTAGAGTTACTTCAAATCTTAATTTCCTCTATTTGTTAGGATATAAAATGCTGTTTTAAAAATTAAATTCCAGGAATCACCTCTTCTCTTTGCGTTTCACACATAATTGTTAAGTATTTCATAGCAAAATAAAAAAATTCTACTCAGTGGAGTTACTTAAAATCTGAATTTCCTCTATTTTTTAGGATTAAAAAACGCTGTTTTAAAAATTGAATTCAAGGAATCACCTCTTCTCTTTGCGTTTCACACATAATTGTTAAGTATTTCATAGCAAAATAAAAAAATTCTACTCGGTGGAGTTACTTAAAATCTGAATTTCCTCTATTTGTTAGGATATAAAATGCTGTTTTAAAAATTAAATTCCAGGAATCACCTCTTCTCTTTGCGTTTCACACATAATTGTTAAGTATTTCATAGCAAAATAAAAAAATTCTACTCAGTGGAGTTACTTAAAATCTGAATTTCCTCTATTTGTTAGGATATAAAATGCTGTTTTAAAAATTAAATTCCAGGAATCACCTCTTCTCTTTGCGTTTCACACATAATTGTTAAGTATTTCATAGCAAAATAAAAAAATTCTACTCAGTGGAGTTACTTCAAATCTGAATTTCCTCTATTTTTTTGGATATAAAATGCTGTTTAAAAAAATTAAATTCCAGGAATCACCTCTTCTCTTTGCGTTTCACACATAATTCTTAAGTATTTCATAGCAAAATAAAAAAATTCTACTCAGTGGAGTTACTTAAAATCTGAATTTCCTCTATTTGTTAGGATATAAAATGCTGTTTTAAAAATTAAATTCCAGGAATCACCTCTTCTCTTTGCGTTTCACACATAATTGTTAAGTATTTCATAGCAAAATAAAAAAATTCTATTTAGTAACGTTACTTCAAATCTGAATTTCCTCTATTTTTTTGGATATAAAATGCTGTTTTAAAAATTAAATTCCAGAAATCACCTCTTCTCTTTGCGTTTCACACATATTTGGTAAGTATTTCATAGCAAAATAAAAAAATTCTACTCGGTGGAGTTACTTCAAATCTGAATTTCCTCTATATTTTTGGATATAAAATGTTGTTTTAAAAATGAAATTCCAGGAATCACCTCTTCTCTTTGCGTTTCACACATATTTGTTAAGTATTTCATAGCAAAAAAAAAAAAATTCTACTCAGTGGAGTTACTTCAAATCTGAATTTCCTCTATATTTTTGGATATAAAATGCTGTTTTAAAAATTAAATTCCAGGAATCACCTCTTCTCTTTGCGTTTCACACATATTTGTTAAGTATATAATAGCAAAATAAAAAAATTCTACTCGGTGGAGTTACTTCAAATCTGAATTTCCTCTATATTTTTGGATATAAAATGCTGTTTTAAAAATGAAATTCAAGGAATCACCTCTTCTCTTTGCGTTTCACACATATTTGTTAAGTATTTCATAGCAAAATAAAAAAATTCTACTCGGTGGAGTTACTTCAAATCTGAATTTCCTCTATATTTTTGGATATAAAATGCTGTTTTAAAAATTAAATTCCAGGAATCACCTCTTCTCTTTGCGTTTCACACATATTTGTTAAGTATTTCATAGCAAAATAAAAAAATTCTACTCGGTTGAGTTACTTCAAATCTGAATTTCCTCTATATTTTTGGATATAAAATGCTGTTTTAAAAATGAAATTCCAGGAATCACCTCTTCTCTTTGCGTTTCACACATATTTGTTAAGTATTTCATAGCAAAATAAAAAAATTCTACTCAGTGGAGTTACTTCAAATCTGAATTTCCTCTATTTTTTTGGATATAAAATGCTGTTTAAAAAAATTAAATTCCAGGAATCACCTCTTCTCTTTGCGTTTCACACATAATTGTTAAGTATTTCATAGCAAAATAAAAAAATTCTACTCAGTGGAGTTACTTCAAATCTGAATTTCCTCTATTTTTTGGATATAAAATGCTGTTTAAAAAATTTAATTCCAGGAATCACCTCTTCTCTTTGCGTTTCACACACAATTGTTAAGTATTTCATAGCAAAATAAAAAAATTCTACTCAGCGGAGTTACTTCAAATCTGAATTTCCTCTTTTTTTTTGGATATAAAATGCTGTTTAAAAAAATTAAATTCCAGGAATCACCTCTTCTCTTTGCGTTTCACACATAATTGTTAAGTATTTCATAGCAAAATAAAAAAATTCTACTCAGTGGAGTTACTTCAAATCTGAATTTCCTCTATTTTTTTGGATATAAAATGCTGTTTAAAAAAATTAAATTCCAGGAATCACCTCTTCTCTTTGCATTTCATATATAATATTAAGTATTTCATAGCAAAATAAAAAAATTCTACTCAGTGGAGTTACTTCAAATCTGAATTTCCTCTATTTTTTTGGATATAAAATGCTGTTTAAAAAAATTAAATTCCAGGAATCACCTCTTCTCTTTGCGTTTCACACATAATTGTTAAGTATTTCATAGCAAAATAAAAAAATTCTACTCAGTGGAGTTACTTCAAATCTGAATTTCCTCAATTTTTTGGATATAAAACGCTGTTTAAAAAAATTAAATTCCAGGAATCACCTCTTCTCTTTGCGTTTCACACATAATTGTTAAGTATTTCATAGCAAAATAAAAAAATTCTACTCGGTGGAGTTACTTCAAATCTGAATTTCCTCTATATTTTTGGATATAAAATGCTGTTTTAAAAATGAAATTCCAGGAATCACCTCTTCTCTTTGCGTTTCACACATTACTGTTAAGTATTTCATAGCAAAATAAAAAAATTCTACTCGGTGGAGTTACTTCAAATCTGAATTTCCTCTATATTTTTGGATATAAAATGCTGTTTTAAAAATTAAATTCCAGAAATCACCTCTTCTCTTTGCGTTTCACACATATTTGTTAAGTATTTCATAGCAAAATAAAAAAATTCTACTCGGTGGAGTTACTTCAAATCTGAATTTCCTCTATATTTTTGGATATAAAATGTTGTTTTAAAAATGAAATTCCAGAAATCACCTCTTCTCTATGCGTTTCACACGTATTTGTTAAGTATTTCATAGCAAAATAAAAAAATTCTACTCAGTGGAGTTACTTAAAATCTGAATTTCCTCTATTTGTTAGGATATAAAATGCTGTTTTAAAAATTAAATTCCAGGAATCACCTCTTCTCTTTGCGTTTCACACATAATTGTTAAGTATTTCATAGCAAAATAAAAAAATTCTACTCAGTGGAGTTACTTAAAATCTGAATTTCCTCTATTTGTTAGGATATAAAATGCTGTTTTAAAAATGAAATTCCAGGAATCACCTCTTCTCTTTGCGTTTCACACATAATTGTTAAGTATTTCATAGCAAAATAAAAAAATTCTACTCAGTAGAGTTACTTCAAATCTGAATTTCCTCTATTTGTTAGGATATAAAATGCTGTTTTAAAAATTAAATTCCAGGAATCACCTCTTCTCTTTGCGTTTCACACATAATTGTTAAGTATATCATAGCAAAATAAAAAAATTCTACTCAGTGGAGTTACTTCAAAACTGAATTTCCTCTATATTTTTGGATATAAAATGCTGTTTTAAAAATGAAATTCCAGGAATCACCTCTTCTCTTGCGTTTCACACATTATTGTTAAGTATTTCATAGCAAAATAAAAAAATTCTACTCAGTGGAGTTACTTAAAATCTGAAATTCCTCTATTTGTTAGGATATAAAATGCTGTTTTAAATGTGAAATTCCAGGAATCACCTCTTCTCTTTGCGTTTCACACATAATTGTTAAGTATTTCATAGCAAAATAAAAAAATTCTACTCAGTAGAGTTACTTCAAATCTTAATTTCCTCTATTTGTTAGGATATAAAATGCTGTTTTAAAAATTAAATTCCAGGAATCACCTCTTCTCTTTGCGTTTCACACATAATTGTTAAGTATTTCATAGCAAAATAAAAAAATTCTACTCAGTGGAGTTACTTAAAATCTGAATTTCCTCTATTTTTTAGGATTAAAAAACGCTGTTTTAAAAATTGAATTCAAGGAATCACCTCTTCTCTTTGCGTTTCACACATAATTGTTAAGTATTTCATAGCAAAATAAAAAAATTCTACTCAGTGGAGTTACTTAAAATCTGAATTTCCTCTATTTGTTAGGATATAAAATGCTGTTTTAAAAATTAAATTCCAGGAATCACCTCTTCTCTTTGCGTTTCACACATAATTGTTAAGTATTTCATAGCAAAATAAAAAAATTCTACTCAGTGGAGTTACTTAAAATCTGAATTTCCTCTATTTGTTAGGATATAAAATGCTGTTTTAAAAATTAAATTCCAGGAATCACCTCTTCTCTTTGCGTTTCACACATAATTGTTAAGTATTTCATAGCAAAATAAAAAAATTCTACTCAGTGGAGTTACTTCAAATCTGAATTTCCTCTATTTTTTTGGATATAAAATGCTGTTTAAAAAAATTAAATTCCAGGAATCACCTCTTCTCTTTGCGTTTCACACATAATTCTTAAGTATTTCATAGCAAAATAAAAAAATTCTACTCAGTGGAGTTACTTCAAATCTGAATTTCCTCTATTTTTTGGATATAAAATGCTGTTTAAAAAAATTAAATTCCAGGAATCACCTCTTCTCTTTGCGTTTCACACATAATTGTTAAGTATTTCATAGCAAAATAAAAAAATTCTACTCAGCGGAGTTACTTCAAATCTGAATTTCCTCTATTTTTTTGGATATAAAATGCTGTTTAAAAAAATTAAATTCCAGGAATCACCTCTTCTCTTTGCGTTTCACACATAATTGTTAAGTATTTCATAGCAAAATAAAAAAATTCTACTCAGTGGAGTTACTTCAAATCTGAATTTCCTCTATTTTTTTGGATATAAAATGCTGTTTAAAAAAATTAAATTCCAGGAATCACCTCTTCTCTTTGCATTTCATATATAATATTAAGTATTTCATAGCAAAATAAAAAAATTCTACTCAGTGGAGTTACTTCAAATCTGAATTTCCTCTATTTTTTTGGATATAAAATGCTGTTTAAAAAAATTAAATTCCAGGAATCACCTCTTCTCTTTGCGTTTCACACATAATTGTTAAGTATTTCATAGCAAAATAAAAAAATTCTACTCAGTGGAGTTACTTAAAATCTGAAATTCCTCTATTTGTTAGGATATAAAATGCTGTTTTAAATGTGAAATTCCAGGAATCACCTCTTCTCTTTGCGTTTCACACATAATTGTTAAGTATTTCATAGCAAAATAAAAAAATTCTACTCAGTAGAGTTACTTCAAATCTTAATTTCCTCTATTTGTTAGGATATAAAATGCTGTTTTAAAAATTAAATTCCAGGAATCACCTCTTCTCTTTGCGTTTCACACATAATTGTTAAGTATTTCATAGCAAAATAAAAAAATTCTACTCAGTGGAGTTACTTAAAATCTGAATTTCCTCTATTTTTTAGGATTAAAAAACGCTGTTTTAAAAATTGAATTCAAGGAATCACCTCTTCTCTTTGCGTTTCACACATAATTGTTAAGTATTTCATAGCAAAATAAAAAAATTCTACTCAGTGGAGTTACTTAAAATCTGAATTTCCTCTATTTGTTAGGATATAAAATGCTGTTTTAAAAATTAAATTCCAGGAATCACCTCTTCTCTTTGCGTTTCACACATAATTGTTAAGTATTTCATAGCAAAATAAAAAAATTCTACTCAGTGGAGTTACTTAAAATCTGAATTTCCTCTATTTGTTAGGATATAAAATGCTGTTTTAAAAATTAAATTCCAGGAATCACCTCTTCTCTTTGCGTTTCACACATAATTGTTAAGTATTTCATAGCAAAATAAAAAAATTCTACTCAGTGGAGTTACTTCAAATCTGAATTTCCTCTATTTTTTTGGATATAAAATGCTGTTTAAAAAAATTAAATTCCAGGAATCACCTCTTCTCTTTGCGTTTCACACATAATTCTTAAGTATTTCATAGCAAAATAAAAAAATTCTACTCAGTGGAGTTACTTCAAATCTGAATTTCCTCTATTTTTTGGATATAAAATGCTGTTTAAAAAAATTAAATTCCAGGAATCACCTCTTCTCTTTGCGTTTCACACATAATTGTTAAGTATTTCATAGCAAAATAAAAAAATTCTACTCAGCGGAGTTACTTCAAATCTGAATTTCCTCTATTTTTTTGGATATAAAATGCTGTTTAAAAAAATTAAATTCCAGGAATCACCTCTTCTCTTTGCGTTTCACACATAATTGTTAAGTATTTCATAGCAAAATAAAAAAATTCTACTCAGTGGAGTTACTTCAAATCTGAATTTCCTCTATTTTTTTGGATATAAAATGCTGTTTAAAAAAATTAAATTCCAGGAATCACCTCTTCTCTTTGCATTTCATATATAATATTAAGTATTTCATAGCAAAATAAAAAAATTCTACTCAGTGGAGTTACTTCAAATCTGAATTTCCTCTATTTTTTTTGGATATAAAATGCTGTTTAAAAAAATTAAATTCCAGGAATCACCTCTTCTCTTTGCGTTTCACACATAATTGTTAAGTATTTCATAGCAAAATAAAAAAATTCTACTCAGTGGAGTTACTTCAAATCTGAATTTCCTCAATTTTTTGGATATAAAACGCTGTTTAAAAAAATTAAATTCCAGGAATCACCTCTTCTCTTTGCGTTTCACACATTACTGTTAAGTATTTCATAGCAAAATAAAAAAATTCTACTCGGTGGAGTTACTTCAAATCTGAATTTCCTCTATATTTTTGGATATAAAATGCTGTTTTAAAAATGAAATTCCAGGAATCACCTCTTCTCTTTGCGTTTCACACATTACTGTTAAGTATTTCATAGCAAAATAAAAAAATTCTACTCGGTGGAGTTACTTCAAATCTGAATTTCCTCTATATTTTTGGATATAAAATGCTGTTTTAAAAATTAAATTCCAGAAATCACCTCTTCTCTTTGCGTTTCACACATATTTGTTAAGTATTTCATAGCAAAATAAAAAAATTCTACTCGGTGGAGTTACTTCAAATCTGAATTTCCTCTATATTTTTGGATATAAAATGTTGTTTTAAAAATGAAATTCTAGAAATCACCTCTTCTCTTTGCGTTTCACACATATTTGTTAAGTATTACATAGCAAAATAAAAAAATTCTACTCAGTGGAGTTACTTCAAATCTGAATTTCCTCTATATTTTTGGATATAAAATGTTGTTTTAAAAATGAAATTCCAGGAATCACCTCTTCTCTTTGCGTTTTACACATATTTGTTAAGTATTTCATAGCAAAATAAAAAAATTCTACTCGGTGGAGTTACTTCAAATCTGAATTTCCTCTATATTTTTGGATATAAAATGCTGTTTTAAAAATGAAATTCCAGGAATCACCTCTTCTCTTGCGTTTCACACATAATTGTTAAGTATTTCATAGCAAAATAAAAAAATTCTACTCAGTAGAGTTACTTCAAATCTGAATTTCCTCTATTTGTTAGGATATAAAATGCTGTTTTAAAAATTAAATTCCAGGAATCACCTCTTCTCTTTGCGTTTCACACATAATTGTTAAGTATTTCATAGCAAAATAAAAAAATTCTACTCAGTGGAGTTACTTAAAATCTGAATTTCCTCTATTTTTTAGGATATAAAACGCTGTTTTAAAAATTGAATTCAAGGAATCACCTCTTCTCTTTGCGTTTCACACATAATTGTTAAGTATTTCATAGCAAAATAAAAAAATTCTACTCAGTGGAGTTACTTAAAATCTGAATTTCCTCTATTTGTTAGGATATAAAATCTGTTTTAAAAATTAAATCCAGGAATCACCTCTTCTCTTTGCGTTTCACACATAATTGTTAAGTATTTCATAGCAAAATAAAAAAATTCTACTCAGTGGAGTTACTTAAAATCTGAATTTCCTCTATTTGTTAGGATATAAAATGCTGTTTTAAAAATGAAATTCCAGGAATCACCTCTTCTCTTTGCGTTTCACACATAATTGTTAAGTATTTCATAGCAAAATAAAAAAATTCTACTCAGTGGAGTTACTTCAAATCTGAATTTCCTCTATTTTTTTGGATATAAAATGCTGTTTAAAAAAATTAAATTCCAGGAATCACCTCCTCTCTTTGCGTTTCACGCATAATTGTTAAGTATTTCATAGCAAAATAAAAAAATTCTACTCAGTGGAGTTACTTCAAATCTGAATTTCCTCTATTTTTTTGGATATAAAATGCTGTTTAAAAAAATTAAATTCCAGGAATCACCTCTTCTCTTTGCGTTTCACACATAATTGTTAAGTATTTCATAGCAAAATAAAAGAATTCTACTCGGTGGAGTTACTTCAAATCTGAATTTCCTCTATATTTTTGCATATAAAATGCTGTTTTAAAAATTAAATTCCAGGAATCACCTCTTCTCTTTGCGTTTCACACATATTTGTTAAGTATTTCATAGCAAAATAAAAAAATTCTACTCGGTGGAGTTACTTCAAATCTGAATTTCCTCTATATTTCTGGATATAAAATGCTGTTTTAAAAATGAAATTCCAGGAATCACCTCTTCTCTTTGCGTTTCACACATATTTGTTAAGTATTTCATAGCAAAATAAAAAAATTCTACTCGGTGGAGTTACTTCAAATCTGAATTTCGTCTATATTTTTGGATATAAAATGCTGTTTTAAAAATGAAATTCCAGGAATCACCTCTTCTCTTTGCGTTTCACACATATTTGTTAAGTATTTCATAGCAAAATAAAAAAATTCTACTCGGTGGAGTTACTTCAAATCTGAATTTCCTCTATATTTTTGGATATAAAATGCTGTTTTAAAAATTAAATTCCAGAAATCTCTTCTCTTTGCGTTTCACACATATTTGTTAAGTATTTCATAGCAAAATAAAAAAATTCTACTCGGTGGAGTTACTTCAAATCTGAATTTCCTCTATATTTTTGGATATAAAATGTTGTTTTAAAAATGAAATTCCAGAAATCACCTCTTCTCTTTGCGTTTCACACATATTTGTTAAGTATTTCATAGCAAAATAAAAAAATTCTACTCAGTGGAGTTACTTCAAATCTGAATTTCCTCTATATTTTTGGATATAAAATGTTGTTTTAAAAATGAAATTCCAGGAATCACCTCTTCTCTTTGCGTTTTACACATATTTGTTAAGTATTTCATAGCAAAATAAAAAAATTCTACTCGGTGGAGTTACTTCAAATCTGAATTTCCTCTATATTTTTGGATATAAAATGCTGTTTTAAAAATGAAATTCCAGGAATCACCTCTTCTCTTGCGTTACACACATAATTGTTAAGTATTTCATAGCAAAATAAAAAAATTCTACTCAGTAGAGTTACTTCAAATCTGAATTTCCTCTATTTGTTAGGATATAAATGCTGTTTTAAAAATTAAATTCCAGGAATCACCTCTTCTCTTTGCATTTCACACATAATTGTTAAGTATTTCATAGCAAAATAAAAAAATTCTACTCAGTGGAGTTACTTAAAATCTGAATTTCCTCTATTTTTTAGGATATAAAACGCGGTTTTAAAAATTGAATTCAAGGAATCACCTCTTCTCTTTGCGTTTCACACATAATTGTTAAGTATTTCATAGCAAAATAAAAAAATTCTACTCAGTGGAGTTACTTAAAATCTGAATTTCCTCTATTTGTTAGGATGTAAAATGCTGTTTTAAAAATTAAATTCCAGGAATCACCTATTCTCTTTGCGTTTCACACATAATTGTTAAGTATTTCATAGCAAAATAAAAAAATTCTACTCAGTGGAGTTACTTAAAATCTGAATTTCTCTATTTGTTAGGATATAAAATGCTGTTTTAAAAATGAAATTCCAGGAATCACCTCTTCTCTTTGCGTTTCACACATAATTGTTAAGTATTTCATAGCAAAATAAAAAAATTCTACTCAGCGGAGTTACTTCAAATCTGAATTTCTTCTATTTTTTTGGATATAAAATGCTGTTTAAAAAAATTAAATTCCAGGAATCACCTCTTCTCTTTGCGTTTCACACATTACTGTTAAGTATTTCATAGCAAAATAAAAAAATTCTACTCGGTGGAGTTACTTCAAATCTGAATTTCCTCTATATTTTTGGATATAAAATGCTGTTTTAAAAATTAAATTCCAGAAATCACCTCTTCTCTTTGCGTTTCACACATATTTGTTAAGTATTTCATAGCAAAATAAAAAAATTCTACTCGGTGGAGTTACTTCAAATCTGAATTTCCTCTATATTTTTGGATATAAAATGTTGTTTTAAAAATGAAATTCTAGAAATCACCTCTTCTCTTTGCGTTTCACACATATTTGTTAAGTATTACATAGCAAAATAAAAAAATTCTACTCAGTGGAGTTACTTCAAATCTGAATTTCCTCTATATTTTTGGATATAAAATGTTGTTTTAAAAATGAAATTCCAGGAATCACCTCTTCTCTTTGCGTTTTACACATATTTGTTAAGTATTTCATAGCAAAATAAAAAAATTCTACTCGGTGGAGTTACTTCAAATCTGAATTTCCTCTATATTTTTGGATATAAAATGCTGTTTTAAAAATGAAATTCCAGGAATCACCTCTTCTCTTGCGTTTCACACATAATTGTTAAGTATTTCATAGCAAAATAAAAAAATTCTACTCAGTAGAGTTACTTCAAATCTGAATTTCCTCTATTTGTTAGGATATAAAATGCTGTTTTAAAAATTAAATTCCAGGAATCACCTCTTCTCTTTGCGTTTCACACATAATTGTTAAGTATTTCATAGCAAAATAAAAAAATTCTACTCAGTGGAGTTACTTAAAATCTGAATTTCCTCTATTTTTTAGGATATAAAACGCTGTTTTAAAAATTGAATTCAAGGAATCACCTCTTCTCTTTGCGTTTCACACATAATTGTTAAGTATTTCATAGCAAAATAAAAAAATTCTACTCAGTGGAGTTACTTAAAATCTGAATTTCCTCTATTTGTTAGGATATAAAATCTGTTTTAAAAATTAAATCCAGGAATCACCTCTTCTCTTTGCGTTTCACACATAATTGTTAAGTATTTCATAGCAAAATAAAAAAATTCTACTCAGTGGAGTTACTTAAAATCTGAATTTCCTCTATTTGTTAGGATATAAAATGCTGTTTTAAAAATGAAATTCCAGGAATCACCTCTTCTCTTTGCGTTTCACACATAATTGTTAAGTATTTCATAGCAAAATAAAAAAATTCTACTCAGTGGAGTTACTTCAAATCTGAATTTCCTCTATTTTTTTGGATATAAAATGCTGTTTAAAAAAATTAAATTCCAGGAATCACCTCCTCTCTTTGCGTTTCACGCATAATTGTTAAGTATTTCATAGCAAAATAAAAAAATTCTACTCAGTGGAGTTACTTCAAATCTGAATTTCCTCTATTTTTTTGGATATAAAATGCTGTTTAAAAAAATTAAATTCCAGGAATCACCTCTTCTCTTTGCGTTTCACACATAATTGTTAAGTATTTCATAGCAAAATAAAAGAATTCTACTCGGTGGAGTTACTTCAAATCTGAATTTCCTCTATATTTTTGCATATAAAATGCTGTTTTAAAAATTAAATTCCAGGAATCACCTCTTCTCTTTGCGTTTCACACATATTTGTTAAGTATTTCATAGCAAAATAAAAAAATTCTACTCGGTGGAGTTACTTCAAATCTGAATTTCCTCTATATTTCTGGATATAAAATGCTGTTTTAAAAATGAAATTCCAGGAATCACCTCTTCTCTTTGCGTTTCACACATATTTGTTAAGTATTTCATAGCAAAATAAAAAAATTCTACTCGGTGGAGTTACTTCAAATCTGAATTTCGTCTATATTTTTGGATATAAAATGCTGTTTTAAAAATGAAATTCCAGGAATCACCTCTTCTCTTTGCGTTTCACACATATTTGTTAAGTATTTCATAGCAAAATAAAAAAATTCTACTCGGTGGAGTTACTTCAAATCTGAATTTCCTCTATATTTTTGGATATAAAATGCTGTTTTAAAAATTAAATTCCAGAAATCTCTTCTCTTTGCGTTTCACACATATTTGTTAAGTATTTCATAGCAAAATAAAAAAATTCTACTCGGTGGAGTTACTTCAAATCTGAATTTCCTCTATATTTTTGGATATAAAATGTTGTTTTAAAAATGAAATTCCAGAAATCACCTCTTCTCTTTGCGTTTCACACATATTTGTTAAGTATTTCATAGCAAAATAAAAAAATTCTACTCAGTGGAGTTACTTCAAATCTGAATTTCCTCTATATTTTTGGATATAAAATGTTGTTTTAAAAATGAAATTCCAGGAATCACCTCTTCTCTTTGCGTTTTACACATATTTGTTAAGTATTTCATAGCAAAATAAAAAAATTCTACTCGGTGGAGTTACTTCAAATCTGAATTTCCTCTATATTTTTGGATATAAAATGCTGTTTTAAAAATGAAATTCCAGGAATCACCTCTTCTCTTGCGTTACACACATAATTGTTAAGTATTTCATAGCAAAATAAAAAAATTCTACTCAGTAGAGTTACTTCAAATCTGAATTTCCTCTATTTGTTAGGATATAAATGCTGTTTTAAAAATTAAATTCCAGGAATCACCTCTTCTCTTTGCATTTCACACATAATTGTTAAGTATTTCATAGCAAAATAAAAAAATTCTACTCAGTGGAGTTACTTAAAATCTGAATTTCCTCTATTTTTTAGGATATAAAACGCGGTTTTAAAAATTGAATTCAAGGAATCACCTCTTCTCTTTGCGTTTCACACATAATTGTTAAGTATTTCATAGCAAAATAAAAAAATTCTACTCAGTGGAGTTACTTAAAATCTGAATTTCCTCTATTTGTTAGGATGTAAAATGCTGTTTTAAAAATTAAATTCCAGGAATCACCTATTCTCTTTGCGTTTCACACATAATTGTTAAGTATTTCATAGCAAAATAAAAAAATTCTACTCAGTGGAGTTACTTAAAATCTGAATTTCTCTATTTGTTAGGATATAAAATGCTGTTTTAAAAATGAAATTCCAGGAATCACCTCTTCTCTTTGCGTTTCACACATAATTGTTAAGTATTTCATAGCAAAATAAAAAAATTCTACTCAGCGGAGTTACTTCAAATCTGAATTTCTTCTATTTTTTTGGATATAAAATGCTGTTTAAAAAAATTAAATTCCAGGAATCACCTCTTCTCTTTGCGTTTCACACATAATTGTTAAGTATTTCATAGCAAAATAAAAAAATTCTACTCAGTGGAGTTACTTCAAATCTGAATTTTCTCTATTTTTTTGGATATGAAATGCTGTTTAAAAAAATTTAATTCCAGGAATCACCTCTTCTCTTTGCGTTCCACACATAGTTGTTAAGTATTTCATAGCAAAATAAAAAAATTCTACTCAGTGGAGTTACTTAAAATCTGAATTTCCTCTATTTTTTGGATATAAAACGCAGTTTTAAAAATTGAATTCAAGGAATCACCTCTTCTCTTTGCGTTTCACACATAATTGTTAAGTATTTCATAGCAAAATAAAAAAATTCTACTCAGTGGAGTTACTTAAAATCTGAATTTCCATTATTTGTTAGGATATAAAATGCTGTTTTAAAAATTAAATTCCAGGAATCACCTCTTCTCTTTGCGTTTCACACATAATTGTTAAGTATTTCATAGCAAAATAAAAAAATTCTACTCAGTGGAGTTACTTAAAATCTGAATTTCCTCTATTTGTTAGGATATAAAATGCTGTTTTAAAAATTAAATTCCAGGAATCACCTCTTCTCTTTGCGTTTCACACATAATTGTTAAGTATTTCATAGCAAAATAAAAAAATTCTACTCAGTGGAGTTACTTCAAATCTGAATTTCCTCTATTTTTTTGGATATAAAATGCTGTTTAAAAAAATTAAATTCCAGGAATCACCTCTTCTCTTTGCGTTTCACACATAATTGTTAAGTATTTCATAGCAAAATAAAAAAATTCTACTCAGTGGAGTTACTTCAAATCTGAATTTCCTCTATTTTTTTGGATATAAAATGCTGTTTAAAAAAATTAAATTCCAGGAATCACCTCTTCTCTTTGCGTTTCACACATAATTGTTAAGTATTTCATAGCAAAATAAAAAAATTCTACTCAGTGGAGTTACTTCAAATCTGAATTTCCTCTATTTTTTTGGATATAAAATGCTGTTAAAAAAGAAATTAAATTCCAGGAATCACCTCTTCTCTTTGCGTTTCACACATAATTGTTAAGTATTTCATAGCAAAATAAAAGAATTCTACTCGGTGGAGTTACTTCAAATCTGAATTTCCTCTATATTTTTGGATATAAAATGCTGTTTTAAAAATGAAATTCCAGGAATCACCTCTTCTCTTTGCGTTTCACACATATTTGTTTAGTATTTCATAGCAAAATAAAAAATTCTACTAGGTGGAGTTACTTCAAATCTGAATTTCCTCTATATTTTTGGATATAAAATGCTGTTTTAAAAATGAAATTCCAGGAATCACCTTTCTCTTTGCGTTTCACACATATTTGTTAAGTATTTCATAGCAAAATAAAAAAATTCTACTTGGTGGAGTTACTTCAAATCTGAATTTCCTCTATATTTTTGGATATAAAATGCTGTTTTAAAAATTAAATTCCAGAAATCACCTCTTCTCTTTGCGTTTCACACATATTTGTTAAGTATTTCATAGCAAAATAAAAAAATTCTACTCGGTGGAGTTACTTCAAATCTGAATTTCCTCTATATTTTTGGATATAAAATGTTGTTTTAAAAATGAAATTCCAGGAATCACCTCTTCTCTTTGCGTTTCACACATATTTGTTAAGTATTTCATAGCAAAATAAAAAAATTCTACTCGGTGGAGTTACTTCAAATCTGAATTTCCTCTATATTTTTGGATATAAAATGCTGTTTTAAAAATGAAATTCCAGGAATCACCTCTTCTCTTTGCGTTTCACACATATTTGTTAAGTATTTCATAGCAAAATAAAAAAATTCTACTCGGTGGAGTTACTTCAAATCTGAATTTCCTCTATATTTTTGGATATAAAATGCTGTTTTAAAAATGAAATTCCAGGAATCACCTCTTCTCTTTGCGTTTCACACATTACTGTTAAGTATTTCATAGCAAAATTAAAAAAATTTTACTCAGTGGCGTTACTTCGAATCTGAATTTCCATTATTTTATAGGATATAAAATGCTGTTTTAAAAATTGAAATCTAGGATTCACCTCTTCTCTTTGCGTTTCACACATTACTGTTAAGTATTTCATAGCAAAATTAAAAAAATTCTACTCAGTGGCGTTACTTCGAATCTGAATTTCCATTATTTTATAGGATATAAAATGCTGTTTTAAAAATTGAATTCTAGGATTCACCTCTTCTCTTTGCGTTTCACACATTACTGTTAAGTATTTCATAGCAAAATTAAAAAAATTCTACTCAGTGGCGTTACTTCAAATCTGAATTTCCGCTATTTTTTTGGATATAAAATGCTGTTTTAAAAATAAAATTCAAGGATTCACCTCTTCTCTTTGCGTTTCACACATTATTGTTAAGTATTTCATAGCAAAATAAAAAAATTCCACTCAGTGGCGTTACTTCAAATCTGAATTTCCTCTATTTGTTAGGATATAAATGCTGTTTTAAAAATTAAATTCCAGGAATCACCTCTTCTCTTTGCGTTTCACACATAATTGTTAAGTATTTCATAGCAAAATAAAAAAATTCTACTCAGTGGAGTTACTTAAAATCTGAATTTCCTCTATTTTTTAGGATATAAAACACGGTTTTAAAAATTGAATTCAAGGAATCACCTCTTCTCTTTGCGTTTCACACATAATTGTTAAGTATTTCATAGCAAAATAAAAAAATTCTACTCAGTGGAGTTACTTAAAATCTGAATTTCCTCTATTTGTTAGGATATAAAATGCTGTTTTAAAAATTAAATTCCAGGAATCACCTCTTCTCTTTGCGTTTCACACATAATTGTTAAGTATTTCATAGCAAAATAAAAAAATTCTACTCAGTGGAGTTACTTAAAATCTGAATTTCTCTATTTGTTAGGATATAAAATGCTGTTTTAAAAATGTAATTCCAGGAATCACCTCTTCTCTTTGCGTTTCACACATAATTGTTAAGTATTTCATAGCAAAATAAAAAAATTCTACTCAGCGGAGTTACTTCAAATCTGAATTTCCTCTATTTTTTTGGATATAAAATGCTGTTTAAAAAAATTAAATTCCAGGAATCACCTCTTCTCTTTGCGTTTCACACATAATTGTTAAGTATTTCATAGCAAAATAAAAAAATTCTACTCAGTGGAGTTACTTCAAATCTGAATTTTCTCTATTTTTTTGGATATAAAATGCTGTTTAAAAAAATTTAATTCCATTAATCACCTCTTCTCTTTGCATTTCATATATAATATTAAGTATTTCATAGCAAAATAAAAAAATTCTACTCAGTGGAGTTACTTCAAATCTGAATTTCCTCTATTTTTTTGGATATAAAATGCTGTTTAAAAAAATTAAATTCCTGGAATCACCTCTTCTCTTTGCGTTTCACACATAATTGTTAAGTATTTCATAGCAAAATAAAAAAATTCTACTCGGTGGAGTTACTTCAAATCTGAATTTCCTCTATATTTTTGGATATAAAATGCCGTTTTAAAAATGAAATTCCAGGAATCACCTCTTCTCTTTGCGTTTCACACATTACTGTTGAGTATTTCATAGCAAAATAAAAAAATTCTACTCGGTGGAGTTACTTCAAATCTGAATTTCCTCTATATTTTTGGATATAAAATGCTGTTTTAAAAATTAAATTCCAGAAATCACCTCTTCTCTTTGCGTTTCACACATATTTGTTAAGTATTTCATAGCAAAATAAAAAAATTCTACTCGGTGGAGTTACTTCAAATCTGAATTTCCTCTATATTTTTGGATATAAAATGTTGTTTTAAAAATGAAATTCCAGAAATCACCTCTTCTCTTTGCGTTTCACACATATTTGTTAAGTATTTCATAGCAAAATAAAAAAATTCTACTCAGTGGAGTTACTTCAAATCTGAATTTCCTCTATTTTTTAGGATATAAAACGCTGTTTTAAAAATTGAATTCAAGGAATCATCTCTTCTCTTTGCGTTTCACACATAATTGTTAAGTATTTCATAGCAAAATAAAAAAATTCTACTCAGTGGAGTTACCTAAAATCTGAATTTCCCTTATTTGTTAGGATATAAAATGCTGTTTTAAAAATTAAATTCCAGGAATCACCTCTTCTCTTTGCGTTTCACACATAATTGTTAAGTATTTCATAGCAAAATAAAAAAATTCTACTCAGTGGAGTTACTTAAAATCTGAATTTCCTCTATTTGTTAGGATATAAAATGCTGTTTTAAAAATGAAATTCCAGGAATCACCTCTTCTCTTTGCGTTTCACACATAATTGTTAAGTATTTCATAGCAAAATAAAAAAATTCTACTCAGTGGAGTTACTTCAAATCTGAATTTCCTCTATTTTTTTTTGGATATAAATGCTGTTTAAAAAAATTAAATTCCAGGAATCACCTCTTCTCTTTGCGTTTCACACATAATTGTTAAGTATTTCATAGCAAAATAAAAAAATTCTACTCAGTGGAGTTACTTCAAATCTGAATTTCCTCTATTTTTTTGGATATAAAATGCTGTTTAAAAAAATTAAATTCCAGGAATCACCTCTTCTCTTTGCGTTTCACACATAATTGTTAAGTATTTCATAGCAAAATAAAAGAATTCTACTCGGTGGAGTTACTTCAAATCTGAATTTCCTCTATATTTTTGGATATAAAATGCTGTTTTAAAAATGAAATTCCAGGAATCACCTCTTCTCTTTGCGTTTCACACATATTTGTTAAGTATTTCATAGCAAAATAAAATAATTCTACTCGGTGGAGTTACTTCAAATCTGAATTTCCTCTATATTTTTGGATATAAAATGCTGTTTTAAAAATGAAATTCCAGGAATCACCTCTTCTCTTTGCGTTTCACACATATTTGTTTAGTATTTCATAGCAAAATAAAAAAATTCTACTCGGTGGAGTTACTTCAAATCTGAATTTCCTCTATATTTTTGGATATAAAATGCTGTTTTAAAAATGAAATTCCAGGAATCACCTCTTCTCTTTGCGTTTCACACATATTTGTTAAGTATTTCATAGCAAAATAAAAAAATTCTACTCGGTGGAGTTACTTCAAATCTGAATTTCCTCTATATTTTTGGATATAAAATGCTGTTTTAAAAATGAAATTCCAGGAATCACCTCTTCTCTTTGCGTTTCACACATATTTGTTAAGTATTTCATAGCAAAATAAAAAAGTTCTACTCGGTGGAGTTACTTCAAATCTGAATTTCCTCTATATTTTTGGATATAAAATGCTGTTTTAAAAATTAAATTCCAGGAATCACCTCTTCTCTTTGCGTTTCACACATATTTGTTAAGTATTTCATAGCAAAATAATAAAATTCTACTCGGTGGAGTTACTTCAAATCTGAATTTCCTCTATATTTTTGGATATAAAATGCTGTTTTAAAAATGAAATTCCAGGAATCACCTCTTCTCTTGCGTTTCACACATAATTGTTAAGTATTTCATAGCAAAATAAAAAAATTCTACTCAGTAGAGTTACTTCAAATCTGAATTTCCTCTATTTGTTACGATATAAATGCTGTTTTAAAAATTAAATTCCAGGAATCACCTCTTCTCTTTGTGTTTCACACATAATTGTTAAGTATTTCATAGCAAAATAAAAAAATTCTACTCAGTGGAGTTACTTAAAATCTGAATTTCCTCTATTTGTTAGGATATAAAATGCTGTTTTAAAAATGAAATTCCAGGAATCACCTCTTCTCTTTGCGTTTCACACATAATTGTTAAGTATTTCATAGCAAAATAAAAAAATTCTACTCAGTAGAGTTACTTCAAATCTGAATTTCCTCTATTTGTTAGGATATAAAATGCTGTTTTAAAAATGAAATTCCAGGAATCACCTCTTCTCTTTGCGTTTCACACATATTTGTTAAGTATTTCATAGCAAAATAAAAAAATTCTACTCGGTGGAGTTACTTCAAATCTGAATTTCCTCTATATTTTTGGATATAAAATGCTGTTTTAAAAATTAAATTCCAGAAATCACCTCTTCTCTTTGCGTTTCACACATATTTGTTAAGTATTTCATAGCAAAATAAAAAAATTCTACTCGGTGGAGTTACTTCAAATCTGAATTTCCTCTATATTTTTGGATATAAAATGTTGTTTTAAAAATGAAATTCCAGAAATCACCTCTTCTCTTTGCGTTTCACACATATTTGTTAAGTATTTCATAGCAAAATAAAAAAATTCTACTCGGTGGAGTTACTTCTAATCTGAATTTCCTCTATATTTTTGGATATAAAATGTTGTTTTAAAAATGAAATTCCAGGAATCACCTCTTCTCTTTGCGTTTTACACATATTTGTTAAGTATTTCATAGCAAAATAAAAAAATTCTACTCGGTGGAGTTACTTCAAATCTGAATTTCCTCTATATTTTTGGATATAAAATGCTGTTTTAAAAATGAAATTCCAGGAATCACCTCTTCTCTTGCGTTTCACACATAATTGTTAAGTATTTCATAGCAAAATAAAAAAATTCTACTCAGTAGAGTTACTTCAAATCTGAATTTCCTCTATTTGTTACGATATAAATGCTGTTTTAAAAATTAAATTCCAGGAATCACCTCTTCTCTTTGTGTTTCACACATAATTGTTAAGTATTTCATAGCAAAATAAAAAAATTCTACTCAGTGGAGTTACTTAAAATCTGAATTTCCTCTATTTGTTAGGATATAAAATGCTGTTTTAAAAATGAAATTCCAGGAATCACCTCTTCTCTTTGCGTTTCACACATAATTGTTAAGTATTTCATAGCAAAATAAAAAAATTCTACTCAGTAGAGTTACTTCAAATCTGAATTTCCTCTATTTGTTAGGATATAAAATGCTGTTTTAAAAATTAAATTCCAGGAATCACCTCTTCTCTTTGCGTTTCATATATAATATTAAGTATTTCATAGCAAAATAAAACAATTCTACTCAGTGGAATTACTTAAAATCTGAGTTTCCTCTATTTTTTTGGATATAAATTGCTTATTTTAAAAATTAAATTCCAGGAATCACCTCTTTTCTTTGCGTTTCACACATAATTGTTAAGTATTTGATAGCAAAATAAAAAAATTCTACTCAGTGGAGTTAATTCAATTCTGAATTTCCTCTATTTTTTAGGATATAAAATGCTGAAAAAATGCTGTTTTAAAAATTGAATTCTAGGATTCACCTCTTCTCTTTGCATTTCACACATTATTGTAAAGTATTTCATAGCAAAATAAAAAAAATCTACTAAGTGGAGTTAATTCAATTCTGAATTTCCTCTATTTTTTAGGATATAAAATGCTGAAAAAATGCTGTTTTAAAAATTGAATTCTAGGATTCACCTCTTCTCTTTGCATTTCAAACATTATTGTAAAGTATTTCATAGCAAAATAAAAAAATTCTATTCCCTGGAGTTACTTAAAATCTGAATTTCCTCTATATTTTTGGATATAAAATGCTGTTTTAAAAATGAAATTCCAGGAATCACCTTTCTCTTTGCGTTTCACACATATTTGTTAAGTATTTCATAGCAAAATAAAAAAATTCTACTTGGTGGAGTTACTTCAAATCTGAATTTCCTCTATATTTTTGGATATAAAATGCTGTTTTAAAAATTAAATTCCAGAAATCACCTCTTCTCTTTGCGTTTCACACATATTTGTTAAGTATTTCATAGCAAAATAAAAAAATTCTACTCGGTGGAGTTACTTCAAATCTGAATTTCCTCTATATTTTTGGATATAAAATGTTGTTTTAAAAATGAAATTCCAGGAATCACCTCTTCTCTTTGCGTTTCACACATATTTGTTAAGTATTTCATAGCAAAATAAAAAAATTCTACTCGGTGGAGTTACTTCAAATCTGAATTTCCTCTATATTTTTGGATATAAAATGCTGTTTTAAAAATGAAATTCCAGGAATCACCTCTTCTCTTTGCGTTTCACACATATTTGTTAAGTATTTCATAGCAAAATAAAAAAATTCTACTCGGTGGAGTTACTTCAAATCTGAATTTCCTCTATATTTTTGGATATAAAATGCTGTTTTAAAAATGAAATTCCAGGAATCACCTCTTCTCTTTGCGTTTCACACATTACTGTTAAGTATTTCATATCAAAATTAAAAAAAAATTTTACTCAGTGGCGTTACTTCGAATCTGAATTTCCATTATTTTATAGGATATAAAATGCTGTTTTAAAAATTGAATTCTAGGATTCACCTCTTCTCTTTGCGTTTCACACATTACTGTTAAGTATTTCATAGCAAAATTAAAAAAATTCTACTCAGTGGCGTTACTTCGAATCTGAATTTCCATTATTTTATAGGATATAAAATGCTGTTTTAAAAATTGAATTCTAGGATTCACCTCTTCTCTTTGCGTTTCACACATTACTGTTAAGTATTTCATAGCAAAATTAAAAAAATTCTACTCAGTGGCGTTACTTCAAATCTGAATTTCCGCTATTTTTTTGGATATAAAATGCTGTTTTAAAAATAAAATTCAAGGATTCACCTCTTCTCTTTGCGTTTCACACATTATTGTTAAGTATTTCATAGCAAAATAAAAAAAATCCACTCAGTGGCGTTACTTCAAATCTGAATTTCCTCTATTTGTTAGGATATAAATGCTGTTTTAAAAATTAAATTCCAGGAATCACCTCTTCTCTTTGCGTTTCACACATAATTGTTAAGTATTTCATAGCAAAATAAAAAAATTCTACTCAGTGGAGTTACTTAAAATCTGAATTTCCTCTATTTTTTAGGATATAAAACACGGTTTTAAAAATTGAATTCAAGGAATCACCTCTTCTCTTTGCGTTTCACACATAATTGTTAAGTATTTCATAGCAAAATAAAAAAATTCTACTCAGTGGAGTTACTTAAAATCTGAATTTCCTCTATTTGTTAGGATATAAAATGCTGTTTTAAAAATTAAATTCCAGGAATCACCTCTTCTCTTTGCGTTTCACACATAATTGTTAAGTATTTCATAGCAAAATAAAAAAATTCTACTCAGTGGAGTTACTTAAAATCTGAATTTCTCTATTTGTTAGGATATAAAATGCTGTTTTAAAAATGTAATTCCAGGAATCACCTCTTCTCTTTGCGTTTCACACATAATTGTTAAGTATTTCATAGCAAAATAAAAAAATTCTACTCAGCGGAGTTACTTCAAATCTGAATTTCCTCTATTTTTTTGGATATAAAATGCTGTTTAAAAAAATTAAATTCCAGGAATCACCTCTTCTCTTTGCGTTTCACACATAATTGTTAAGTATTTCATAGCAAAATAAAAAAATTCTACTCAGTGGAGTTACTTCAAATCTGAATTTTCTCTATTTTTTTGGATATAAAATGCTGTTTAAAAAAATTTAATTCCAGGAATCACCTCTTCTCTTTGCATTTCATATATAATATTAAGTATTTCATAGCAAAATAAAAAAATTCTACTCAGTGGAGTTACTTCAAATCTGAATTTCCTCTATTTTTTTGGATATAAAATGCTGTTTAAAAAAATTAAATTCCTGGAATCACCTCTTCTCTTTGCGTTTCACACATAATTGTTAAGTATTTCATAGCAAAATAAAAAAATTCTACCCAGTGGAGTTACTTCAAATCTGAATTTCCTCAATTTTTTGGATATAAAACGCTGTTTAAAAAAATTAAATTCCAGGAATCACCTCTTCTCTTTGCGTTTCACACATAATTGTTAAGTATTTCATAGCAAAATAAAAAAATTCTACTCGGTGGAGTTACTTCAAATCTGAATTTCCTCTATATTTTTGGATATAAAATGCCGTTTTAAAAATGAAATTCCAGGAATCACCTCTTCTCTTTGCGTTTCACACATTACTGTTGAGTATTTCATAGCAAAAAAAAAAAATTCTACTCGGTGGAGTTACTTCAAATCTGAATTTCCTCTATATTTTTGGATATAAAATGCTGTTTTAAAAATTAAATTCCAGAAATCACCTCTTCTCTTTGCGTTTCACACATATTTGTTAAGTATTTCATAGCAAAATAAAAAAATTCTACTCGGTGGAGTTACTTCAAATCTGAATTTCCTCTATATTTTTGGATATAAAATGTTGTTTTAAAAATGAAATTCCAGAAATCACCTCTTCTCTTTGCGTTTCACACATATTTGTTAAGTATTTCATAGCAAAATAAAAAAATTCTACTCAGTGGAGTTACTTCAAATCTGAATTTCCTCTATTTTTTAGGATATAAAACGCTGTTTTAAAAATTGAATTCAAGGAATCATCTCTTCTCTTTGCGTTTCACACATAATTGTTAAGTATTTCATAGCAAAATAAAAAAATTCTACTCAGTGGAGTTACCTAAAATCTGAATTTCCCTTATTTGTTAGGATATAAAATGCTGTTTTAAAAATTAAATTCCAGGAATCACCTCTTCTCTTTGCGTTTCACACATAATTGTTAAGTATTTCATAGCAAAATAAAAAAATTCTACTCAGTGGAGTTACTTAAAATCTGAATTTCCTCTATTTGTTAGGATATAAAATGCTGTTTTAAAAATGAAATTCCAGGAATCACCTCTTCTCTTTGCGTTTCACACATAATTGTTAAGTATTTCATAGCAAAATAAAAAAATTCTACTCAGTGGAGTTACTTCAAATCTGAATTTCCTCTATTTTTTTTTGGATATAAATGCTGTTTAAAAAAATTAAATTCCAGGAATCACCTCTTCTCTTTGCGTTTCACACATAATTGTTAAGTATTTCATAGCAAAATAAAAAAATTCTACTCAGTGGAGTTACTTCAAATCTGAATTTCCTCTATTTTTTTGGATATAAAATGCTGTTTAAAAAAATTAAATTCCAGGAATCACCTCTTCTCTTTGCGTTTCACACATAATTGTTAAGTATTTCATAGCAAAATAAAAGAATTCTACTCGGTGGAGTTACTTCAAATCTGAATTTCCTCTATATTTTTGGATATAAAATGCTGTTTTAAAAATGAAATTCCAGGAATCACCTCTTCTCTTTGCGTTTCACACATATTTGTTAAGTATTTCATAGCAAAATAAAATAATTCTACTCGGTGGAGTTACTTCAAATCTGAATTTCCTCTATATTTTTGGATATAAAATGCTGTTTTAAAAATGAAATTCCAGGAATCACCTCTTCTCTTTGCGTTTCACACATATTTGTTTAGTATTTCATAGCAAAATAAAAAAATTCTACTCGGTGGAGTTACTTCAAATCTGAATTTCCTCTATATTTTTGGATATAAAATGCTGTTTTAAAAATGAAATTCCAGGAATCACCTCTTCTCTTTGCGTTTCACACATATTTGTTAAGTATTTCATAGCAAAATAAAAAAATTCTACTCGGTGGAGTTACTTCAAATCTGAATTTCCTCTATATTTTTGGATATAAAATGCTGTTTTAAAAATGAAATTCCAGGAATCACCTCTTCTCTTTGCGTTTCACACATATTTGTTAAGTATTTCATAGCAAAATAAAAAAGTTCTACTCGGTGGAGTTACTTCAAATCTGAATTTCCTCTATATTTTTGGATATAAAATGCTGTTTTAAAAATTAAATTCCAGGAATCACCTCTTCTCTTTGCGTTTCACACATATTTGTTAAGTATTTCATAGCAAAATAATAAAATTCTACTCGGTGGAGTTACTTCAAATCTGAATTTCCTCTATATTTTTGGATATAAAATGCTGTTTTAAAAATGAAATTCCAGGAATCACCTCTTCTCTTGCGTTTCACACATAATTGTTAAGTATTTCATAGCAAAATAAAAAAATTCTACTCAGTAGAGTTACTTCAAATCTGAATTTCCTCTATTTGTTACGATATAAATGCTGTTTTAAAAATTAAATTCCAGGAATCACCTCTTCTCTTTGTGTTTCACACATAATTGTTAAGTATTTCATAGCAAAATAAAAAAATTCTACTCAGTGGAGTTACTTAAAATCTGAATTTCCTCTATTTGTTAGGATATAAAATGCTGTTTTAAAAATGAAATTCCAGGAATCACCTCTTCTCTTTGCGTTTCACACATAATTGTTAAGTATTTCATAGCAAAATAAAAAAATTCTACTCAGTAGAGTTACTTCAAATCTGAATTTCCTCTATTTGTTAGGATATAAAATGCTGTTTTAAAAATGAAATTCCAGGAATCACCTCTTCTCTTTGCGTTTCACACATATTTGTTAAGTATTTCATAGCAAAATAAAAAAATTCTACTCGGTGGAGTTACTTCAAATCTGAATTTCCTCTATATTTTTGGATATAAAATGCTGTTTTAAAAATTAAATTCCAGAAATCACCTCTTCTCTTTGCGTTTCACACATATTTGTTAAGTATTTCATAGCAAAATAAAAAAATTCTACTCGGTGGAGTTACTTCAAATCTGAATTTCCTCTATATTTTTGGATATAAAATGTTGTTTTAAAAATGAAATTCCAGAAATCACCTCTTCTCTTTGCGTTTCACACATATTTGTTAAGTATTTCATAGCAAAATAAAAAAATTCTACTCGGTGGAGTTACTTCTAATCTGAATTTCCTCTATATTTTTGGATATAAAATGTTGTTTTAAAAATGAAATTCCAGGAATCACCTCTTCTCTTTGCGTTTTACACATATTTGTTAAGTATTTCATAGCAAAATAAAAAAATTCTACTCGGTGGAGTTACTTCAAATCTGAATTTCCTCTATATTTTTGGATATAAAATGCTGTTTTAAAAATGAAATTCCAGGAATCACCTCTTCTCTTGCGTTTCACACATAATTGTTAAGTATTTCATAGCAAAATAAAAAAATTCTACTCAGTAGAGTTACTTCAAATCTGAATTTCCTCTATTTGTTACGATATAAATGCTGTTTTAAAAATTAAATTCCAGGAATCACCTCTTCTCTTTGTGTTTCACACATAATTGTTAAGTATTTCATAGCAAAATAAAAAAATTCTACTCAGTGGAGTTACTTAAAATCTGAATTTCCTCTATTTGTTAGGATATAAAATGCTGTTTTAAAAATGAAATTCCAGGAATCACCTCTTCTCTTTGCGTTTCACACATAATTGTTAAGTATTTCATAGCAAAATAAAAAAATTCTACTCAGTAGAGTTACTTCAAATCTGAATTTCCTCTATTTGTTAGGATATAAAATGCTGTTTTAAAAATTAAATTCCAGGAATCACCTCTTCTCTTTGCGTTTCATATATAATATTAAGTATTTCATAGCAAAATAAAACAATTCTACTCAGTGGAATTACTTAAAATCTGAGTTTCCTCTATTTTTTTGGATATAAATTGCTTATTTTAAAAATTAAATTCCAGGAATCACCTCTTTTCTTTGCGTTTCACACATAATTGTTAAGTATTTGATAGCAAAATAAAAAAATTCTACTCAGTGGAGTTAATTCAATTCTGAATTTCCTCTATTTTTTAGGATATAAAATGCTGAAAAAATGCTGTTTTAAAAATTGAATTCTAGGATTCACCTCTTCTCTTTGCATTTCACACATTATTGTAAAGTATTTCATAGCAAAATAAAAAAAATCTACTAAGTGGAGTTAATTCAATTCTGAATTTCCTCTATTTTTTAGGATATAAAATGCTGAAAAAATGCTGTTTTAAAAATTGAATTCTAGGATTCACCTCTTCTCTTTGCATTTCAAACATTATTGTAAAGTATTTCATAGCAAAATAAAAAAATTCTATTCCCTGGAGTTACTTAAAATCTGAATTTCCTCTATTTTTTAGGATATAAAATGCTGTTTTAAAAATTAAATACAAGGAATCATCTCTTCTTTTTGTGTTTCTCACATTGATTTTAAGTATTGCATAGCACAAAAAAAAATCTTCTCAGTGGAGTTACTTCAAATCTGAATTTCCTCTATTTTTTAGGATATAAAATGCTGTTTTAAAAATTGAATTCTAGGATTCACCTCTTCTCTTTGCATTTCATATATAATTGTTAAGTATTTCATAGCACAATAAAAAAAATCTACTCAGTGGAGTTACTTCAAATCTGAATTTCCTCTATTTTTTAGGATATAAAATGCTGTTTTAAAAATTGAATTCTAGAAATCACCTCTTCCCTTTGCATTTCATACATAATTGTTAAGTATTTCATAGCAAAATAAAAAAATTCAACTCAGTGGAGTTACTTCAAATCTGAATTTCCTCTATTTTTTAGGATATAAAATGCTGAAAAAATGCTGTTTTAAAAATGAAATTCAAGGATTCACCTCTTCTCTTTGCGTTTCACACATAATTGTTAAGTATTTCATAGCAAAATAAAAAAAATCTACTCAGTGGCGTTACCTCAAATCCGAATTTCCTCTATTTTTTAGGATATAAAATGCTGTTTTAAAAATTGAATTCAAGGAATCACCTCTTCTCTTTTCGTTTCACACATTATTGTTAAGTATTTCATAGCAAAATAAAAAAATTCTACTCAGTGGAATTACTTAAAATCTGAGTTTCCTCTATTTTTTTGGATATAAATTGCTTATTTTAAAAATTAAATTCCAGGAATCACCTCTTTTCTTTGCGTTTCACACATAATTGTTAAGTATTTGATAGCAAAATAAAAAAATTCTATTCAGTGGAGTTACTTAAAATCTGAATTTTCTCTATTTTTTAGGATATAAAATGCTGTTTTAAGAATTAAATTCAAGGAATCATCTCTTCTTTTTGTTTCTCACATTGATGTTAAGTATTTCAAAGCACAATAAAAAAAATCTACTCAGTGGAGTTACTTCAAATCTGAATTTCCTCTATTTTTTAGGATATAAAATGCTGTTTTAAAAATGGAATTCTAGGAATCACCTCTTCTCTTTGCATTTCATACATAATTGTTAAGTATTTCATAGCAAAATAAAAAAATTCTACTCAGTGGAGTTACTTCAAATCTGAATTTCCTCTATTTTTTTGGATATAAAATTCTGTTTTAAAAATTAAATTCCAGGAATCACCTCTTTTCTTTGCGTTTCACACATAATTGTTAAGTATTTGATAGCAAAATAAAAAAATTCTACTCAGTGGAGTTAATTCAATTCTGAATTTCCTCTATTTTTTAGGATATAAAATGCTGAAAAAATGCTGTTTTAAAAATTGAATTCTAGGATTCACCGCTTTTCTTTGCGTTTCTCACATTATTGTTAAGCATTTCATAGCAAAATAAAAAAAATCTACTCAGTGGCGTTACTTCAAATCTGAATTTCCTCTATTTTTTAGGATATAAAATGCTGTTTTAAAAATTGAATTCAAGGAATCACTTCTTCTCTTTTCGTTTCACACATTATTGTTAAGTATTTCATAGCAAAATAAAAAAATTCTACTCAGTGGAGTTACTTCAAATCTGAATTTCCTCTATTTTTTAGGATATAAAATGCTGAAAAAATGTTCTTTTAAAAATTGAATTCTAGGATTCACCTCTTCTCTTTGCGTTTCTCACATTATTGTTAAGTATTTCATAGCAAAATAAAAAAAATCTACTCAGTGGCGTTACTTCAAATCTGAATTTCCTCTATTTTTTTTGGATATAAAATGCTGTTTTAAAAATTAAATTCCAGGAATCACCTCTTTTCTTTGCGTTTCACACATAATTGTTAAGTATTTCATAGCAAAATAAAAAAATTCTACTCAGTGGAGTTAATTCAATTCTGAATTTCCTCTATTTTTTAGGATATAAAATGCTGAAAAAATGCTGTTTTAAAAAATGAATTCAAGGAATCACCTCTTCTTTTTTCGTTTCACACATTATTGTTAAGTATTTCATAGCAAAATAAAAAAATTCTACTCGGTGGAGTTACTTAAAATCTGAATTTCCTCTGTTTTTTAGGATATAAAATACTGTTTTAAAAATTAAATTCAAGGAGTCATCTCTTCTTTTTGTTTTTCTCACATTGATGTTAAGTATTTCATAGCACAATAAAAAAAATCTACTCAGTGGAGTTATTTCAAATCTGAATTTCCATTATTTTATAGGATATAAAATGCTGTTTTAAAAATTGAATTCTAGGATTCACCTCTTCTCTTTGCGTTTCACACATTACTGTTAAGTATTTCATAGCAAAATTAAAAAAATTCTACTCAGTGGCGTTACTTCGAATCTGAATTTCCATTATTTTATAGGATATAAAATGCTGTTTTAAAAATTGAATTCTAGGATTCACCTCTTCTCTTTGCGTTTCACACATTACTGTTAAGTATTTCATAGCAAAATTAAAAAAATTCTACTCAGTGGCGTTACTTCAAATCTGAATTTCCGCTATTTTTTTGGATATAAAATGCTGTTTTAAAAATAAAATTCAAGGATTCACCTCTTCTCTTTGCGTTTCACACATTATTGTTAAGTATTTCATAGCAAAATAAAAAAATTCCACTCAGTGGCGTTACTTCAAATCTGAATTTCCTCTATTTGTTAGGATATAAATGCTGTTTTAAAAATTAAATTCCAGGAATCACCTCTTCTCTTTGCGTTTCACACATAATTGTTAAGTATTTCATAGCAAAATAAAAAAATTCTACTCAGTGGAGTTACTTAAAATCTGAATTTCCTCTATTTTTTAGGATATAAAACACGGTTTTAAAAATTGAATTCAAGGAATCACCTCTTCTCTTTGCGTTTCACACATAATTGTTAAGTATTTCATAGCAAAATAAAAAAATTCTACTCAGTGGAGTTACTTAAAATCTGAATTTCCTCTATTTGTTAGGATATAAAATGCTGTTTTAAAAATTAAATTCCAGGAATCACCTCTTCTCTTTGCGTTTCACACATAATTGTTAAGTATTTCATAGCAAAATAAAAAAATTCTACTCAGTGGAGTTACTTAAAATCTGAATTTCTCTATTTGTTAGGATATAAAATGCTGTTTTAAAAATGTAATTCCAGGAATCACCTCTTCTCTTTGCGTTTCACACATAATTGTTAAGTATTTCATAGCAAAATAAAAAAATTCTACTCAGCGGAGTTACTTCAAATCTGAATTTCCTCTATTTTTTTGGATATAAAATGCTGTTTAAAAAAATTAAATTCCAGGAATCACCTCTTCTCTTTGCGTTTCACACATAATTGTTAAGTATTTCATAGCAAAATAAAAAAATTCTACTCAGTGGAGTTACTTCAAATCTGAATTTTCTCTATTTTTTTGGATATAAAATGCTGTTTAAAAAAATTTAATTCCAGGAATCACCTCTTCTCTTTGCATTTCATATATAATATTAAGTATTTCATAGCAAAATAAAAAAATTCTACTCAGTGGAGTTACTTCAAATCTGAATTTCCTCTATTTTTTTGGATATAAAATGCTGTTTAAAAAAATTAAATTCCTGGAATCACCTCTTCTCTTTGCGTTTCACACATAATTGTTAAGTATTTCATAGCAAAATAAAAAAATTCTACCCAGTGGAGTTACTTCAAATCTGAATTTCCTCAATTTTTTGGATATAAAACGCTGTTTAAAAAAATTAAATTCCAGGAATCACCTCTTCTCTTTGCGTTTCACACATAATTGTTAAGTATTTCATAGCAAAATAAAAAAATTCTACTCGGTGGAGTTACTTCAAATCTGAATTTCCTCTATATTTTTGGATATAAAATGCCGTTTTAAAAATGAAATTCCAGGAATCACCTCTTCTCTTTGCGTTTCACACATTACTGTTGAGTATTTCATAGCAAAATAAAAAAATTCTACTCGGTGGAGTTACTTCAAATCTGAATTTCCTCTATATTTTTGGATATAAAATGCTGTTTTAAAAATTAAATTCCAGAAATCACCTCTTCTCTTTGCGTTTCACACATATTTGTTAAGTATTTCATAGCAAAATAAAAAAATTCTACTCGGTGGAGTTACTTCAAATCTGAATTTCCTCTATATTTTTGGATATAAAATGTTGTTTTAAAAATGAAATTCCAGAAATCACCTCTTCTCTTTGCGTTTCACACATATTTGTTAAGTATTTCATAGCAAAATAAAAAAATTCTACTCAGTGGAGTTACTTCAAATCTGAATTTCCTCTATTTTTTAGGATATAAAACGCTGTTTTAAAAATTGAATTCAAGGAATCATCTCTTCTCTTTGCGTTTCACACATAATTGTTAAGTATTTCATAGCAAAATAAAAAAATTCTACTCAGTGGAGTTACCTAAAATCTGAATTTCCCTTATTTGTTAGGATATAAAATGCTGTTTTAAAAATTAAATTCCAGGAATCACCTCTTCTCTTTGCGTTTCACACATAATTGTTAAGTATTTCATAGCAAAATAAAAAAATTCTACTCAGTGGAGTTACTTAAAATCTGAATTTCCTCTATTTGTTAGGATATAAAATGCTGTTTTAAAAATGAAATTCCAGGAATCACCTCTTCTCTTTGCGTTTCACACATAATTGTTAAGTATTTCATAGCAAAATAAAAAAATTCTACTCAGTGGAGTTACTTCAAATCTGAATTTCCTCTATTTTTTTTGGATATAAATGCTGTTTAAAAAAATTAAATTCCAGGAATCACCTCTTCTCTTTGCGTTTCACACATAATTGTTAAGTATTTCATAGCAAAATAAAAAAATTCTACTCAGTGGAGTTACTTCAAATCTGAATTTCCTCTATTTTTTTGGATATAAAATGCTGTTTAAAAAAATTAAATTCCAGGAATCACCTCTTCTCTTTGCGTTTCACACATAATTGTTAAGTATTTCATAGCAAAATAAAAGAATTCTACTCGGTGGAGTTACTTCAAATCTGAATTTCCTCTATATTTTTGGATATAAAATGCTGTTTTAAAAATGAAATTCCAGGAATCACCTCTTCTCTTTGCGTTTCACACATATTTGTTAAGTATTTCATAGCAAAATAAAATAATTCTACTCGGTGGAGTTACTTTAAATCTGAATTTCCTCTATATTTTTGGATATAAAATGCTGTTTTAAAAATGAAATTCCAGGAATCACCTCTTCTCTTTGCGTTTCACACATATTTGTTTAGTATTTCATAGCAAAATAAAAAAATTCTACTCGGTGGAGTTACTTCAAATCTGAATTTCCTCTATATTTTTGGATATAAAATGCTGTTTTAAAAATGAAATTCCAGGAATCACCTCTTCTCTTTGCGTTTCACACATATTTGTTAAGTATTTCATAGCAAAATAAAAAAATTCTACTCGGTGGAGTTACTTCAAATCTGAATTTCCTCTATATTTTTGGATATAAAATGCTGTTTTAAAAATGAAATTCCAGGAATCACCTCTTCTCTTTGCGTTTCACACATATTTGTTAAGTATTTCATAGCAAAATAAAAAAGTTCTACTCGGTGGAGTTACTTCAAATCTGAATTTCCTCTATATTTTTGGATATAAAATGCTGTTTTAAAAATTAAATTCCAGGAATCACCTCTTCTCTTTGCGTTTCACACATATTTGTTAAGTATTTCATAGCAAAATAATAAAATTCTACTCGGTGGAGTTACTTCAAATCTGAATTTCCTCTATATTTTTGGATATAAAATGCTGTTTTAAAAATGAAATTCCAGGAATCACCTCTTCTCTTGCGTTTCACACATAATTGTTAAGTATTTCATAGCAAAATAAAAAAATTCTACTCAGTAGAGTTACTTCAAATCTGAATTTCCTCTATTTGTTACGATATAAATGCTGTTTTAAAAATTAAATTCCAGGAATCACCTCTTCTCTTTGTGTTTCACACATAATTGTTAAGTATTTCATAGCAAAATAAAAAAATTCTACTCAGTGGAGTTACTTAAAATCTGAATTTCCTCTATTTGTTAGGATATAAAATGCTGTTTTAAAAATGAAATTCCAGGAATCACCTCTTCTCTTTGCGTTTCACACATAATTGTTAAGTATTTCATAGCAAAATAAAAAAATTCTACTCAGTAGAGTTACTTCAAATCTGAATTTCCTCTATTTGTTAGGATATAAAATGCTGTTTTAAAAATGAAATTCCAGGAATCACCTCTTCTCTTTGCGTTTCACACATATTTGTTAAGTATTTCATAGCAAAATAAAAAAATTCTACTCGGTGGAGTTACTTCAAATCTGAATTTCCTCTATATTTTTGGATATAAAATGCTGTTTTAAAAATTAAATTCCAGAAATCACCTCTTCTCTTTGCGTTTCACACATATTTGTTAAGTATTTCATAGCAAAATAAAAAAATTCTACTCGGTGGAGTTACTTCAAATCTGAATTTCCTCTATATTTTTGGATATAAAATGTTGTTTTAAAAATGAAATTCCAGAAATCACCTCTTCTCTTTGCGTTTCACACATATTTGTTAAGTATTTCATAGCAAAATAAAAAAATTCTACTCGGTGGAGTTACTTCTAATCTGAATTTCCTCTATATTTTTGGATATAAAATGTTGTTTTAAAAATGAAATTCCAGGAATCACCTCTTCTCTTTGCGTTTTACACATATTTGTTAAGTATTTCATAGCAAAATAAAAAAATTCTACTCGGTGGAGTTACTTCAAATCTGAATTTCCTCTATATTTTTGGATATAAAATGCTGTTTTAAAAATGAAATTCCAGGAATCACCTCTTCTCTTGCGTTTCACACATAATTGTTAAGTATTTCATAGCAAAATAAAAAAATTCTACTCAGTAGAGTTACTTCAAATCTGAATTTCCTCTATTTGTTACGATATAAATGCTGTTTTAAAAATTAAATTCCAGGAATCACCTCTTCTCTTTGTGTTTCACACATAATTGTTAAGTATTTCATAGCAAAATAAAAAAATTCTACTCAGTGGAGTTACTTAAAATCTGAATTTCCTCTATTTGTTAGGATATAAAATGCTGTTTTAAAAATGAAATTCCAGGAATCACCTCTTCTCTTTGCGTTTCACACATAATTGTTAAGTATTTCATAGCAAAATAAAAAAATTCTACTCAGTAGAGTTACTTCAAATCTGAATTTCCTCTATTTGTTAGGATATAAAATGCTGTTTTAAAAATTAAATTCCAGGAATCACCTCTTCTCTTTGCGTTTCACACATATTTGTTAAGTATTTCATAGCAAAATAAAAAAATTCTACTCGGTGGAGTTACTTCAAATCTGAATTTCCTCTATATTTTTGGATATAAAATGCTGTTTTAAAAATGAAATTCCAGGAATCACCTCTTCTCTTTGCGTTTCACACATTACTGTTAAGTATTTCATAGCAAAATTAAAAAAATTTTACTCAGTGGCGTTACTTCGAATCTGAATTTCCATTATTTTATAGGATATAAAATGCTGTTTTAAAAATTGAATTCTAGGATTCACCTCTTCTCTTTGCGTTTCACACATTACTGTTAAGTATTTCATAGCAAAATTAAAAAAATTCTACTCAGTGGCGTTACTTCGAATCTGAATTTCCATTATTTTATAGGATATAAAATGCTGTTTTAAAAATTGAATTCTAGGATTCACCTCTTCTCTTTGCGTTTCACACATTACCGTTAAGTATTTCATAGCAAAATTAAAAAAATTCTACTCAGTGGCGTTACTTCAAATCTGAATTTCCGCTATTTTTTTGGATATAAAATGCTGTTTTAAAAATAAAATTCAAGGATTCACCTCTTCTCTTTGCGTTTCACACATTATTGTTAAGTATTTCATAGCAAAATAAAAAAATTCCACTCAGTGGCGTTACTTCAAATCTGAATTTCCTCTATTTGTTAGGATATAAATGCTGTTTTAAAAATTAAATTCCAGGAATCACCTCTTCTCTTTGCGTTTCACACATAATTGTTAAGTATTTCATAGCAAAATAAAAAAATTCTACTCAGTGGAGTTACTTAAAATCTGAATTTCCTCTATTTTTTAGGATATAAAACACGGTTTTAAAAATTGAATTCAAGGAATCACCTCTTCTCTTTGCGTTTCACACATAATTGTTAAGTATTTCATAGCAAAATAAAAAAATTCTACTCAGTGGAGTTACTTAAAATCTGAATTTCCTCTATTTGTTAGGATATAAAATGCTGTTTTAAAAATTAAATTCCAGGAATCACCTCTTCTCTTTGCGTTTCACACATAATTGTTAAGTATTTCATAGCAAAATAAAAAAATTCTACTCAGTGGAGTTACTTAAAATCTGAATTTCTCTATTTGTTAGGATATAAAATGCTGTTTTAAAAATGTAATTCCAGGAATCACCTCTTCTCTTTGCGTTTCACACATAATTGTTAAGTATTTCATAGCAAAATAAAAAAATTCTACTCAGCGGAGTTACTTCAAATCTGAATTTCCTCTATTTTTTTGGATATAAAATGCTGTTTAAAAAAATTAAATTCCAGGAATCACCTCTTCTCTTTGCGTTTCACACATAATTGTTAAGTATTTCATAGCAAAATAAAAAAATTCTACTCAGTGGAGTTACTTCAAATCTGAATTTTCTCTATTTTTTTGGATATAAAATGCTGTTTAAAAAAATTTAATTCCAGGAATCACCTCTTCTCTTTGCATTTCATATATAATATTAAGTATTTCATAGCAAAATAAAAAAATTCTACTCAGTGGAGTTACTTCAAATCTGAATTTCCTCTATTTTTTTGGATATAAAATGCTGTTTAAAAAAATTAAATTCCTGGAATCACCTCTTCTCTTTGCGTTTCACACATAATTGTTAAGTATTTCATAGCAAAATAAAAAAATTCTACCCAGTGGAGTTACTTCAAATCTGAATTTCCTCAATTTTTTGGATATAAAACGCTGTTTAAAAAAATTAAATTCCAGGAATCACCTCTTCTCTTTGCGTTTCACACATAATTGTTAAGTATTTCATAGCAAAATAAAAAAATTCTACTCGGTGGAGTTACTTCAAATCTGAATTTCCTCTATATTTTTGGATATAAAATGCCGTTTTAAAAATGAAATTCCAGGAATCACCTCTTCTCTTTGCGTTTCACACATTACTGTTGAGTATTTCATAGCAAAATAAAAAAATTCTACTCGGTGGAGTTACTTCAAATCTGAATTTCCTCTATATTTTTGGATATAAAATGCTGTTTTAAAAATTAAATTCCAGAAATCACCTCTTCTCTTTGCGTTTCACACATATTTGTTAAGTATTTCATAGCAAAATAAAAAAATTCTACTCGGTGGAGTTACTTCAAATCTGAATTTCCTCTATATTTTTGGATATAAAATGTTGTTTTAAAAATGAAATTCCAGAAATCACCTCTTCTCTTTGCGTTTCACACATATTTGTTAAGTATTTCATAGCAAAATAAAAAAATTCTACTCAGTGGAGTTACTTCAAATCTGAATTTCCTCTATTTTTTAGGATATAAAACGCTGTTTTAAAAATTGAATTCAAGGAATCATCTCTTCTCTTTGCGTTTCACACATAATTGTTAAGTATTTCATAGCAAAATAAAAAAATTCTACTCAGTGGAGTTACCTAAAATCTGAATTTCCCTTATTTGTTAGGATATAAAATGCTGTTTTAAAAATTAAATTCCAGGAATCACCTCTTCTCTTTGCGTTTCACACATAATTGTTAAGTATTTCATAGCAAAATAAAAAAATTCTACTCAGTGGAGTTACTTAAAATCTGAATTTCCTCTATTTGTTAGGATATAAAATGCTGTTTTAAAAATGAAATTCCAGGAATCACCTCTTCTCTTTGCGTTTCACACATAATTGTTAAGTATTTCATAGCAAAATAAAAAAATTCTACTCAGTGGAGTTACTTCAAATCTGAATTTCCTCTATTTTTTTTGGATATAAATGCTGTTTAAAAAAATTAAATTCCAGGAATCACCTCTTCTCTTTGCGTTTCACACATAATTGTTAAGTATTTCATAGCAAAATAAAAAAATTCTACTCAGTGGAGTTACTTCAAATCTGAATTTCCTCTATTTTTTTGGATATAAAATGCTGTTTAAAAAAATTAAATTCCAGGAATCACCTCTTCTCTTTGCGTTTCACACATAATTGTTAAGTATTTCATAGCAAAATAAAAGAATTCTACTCGGTGGAGTTACTTCAAATCTGAATTTCCTCTATATTTTTGGATATAAAATGCTGTTTTAAAAATGAAATTCCAGGAATCACCTCTTCTCTTTGCGTTTCACACATATTTGTTAAGTATTTCATAGCAAAATAAAATAATTCTACTCGGTGGAGTTACTTCAAATCTGAATTTCCTCTATATTTTTGGATATAAAATGCTGTTTTAAAAATGAAATTCCAGGAATCACCTCTTCTCTTTGCGTTTCACACATATTTGTTTAGTATTTCATAGCAAAATAAAAAAATTCTACTCGGTGGAGTTACTTCAAATCTGAATTTCCTCTATATTTTTGGATATAAAATGCTGTTTTAAAAATGAAATTCCAGGAATCACCTCTTCTCTTTGCGTTTCACACATATTTGTTAAGTATTTCATAGCAAAATAAAAAAATTCTACTCGGTGGAGTTACTTCAAATCTGAATTTCCTCTATATTTTTGGATATAAAATGCTGTTTTAAAAATGAAATTCCAGGAATCACCTCTTCTCTTTGCGTTTCACACATATTTGTTAAGTATTTCATAGCAAAATAAAAAAGTTCTACTCGGTGGAGTTACTTCAAATCTGAATTTCCTCTATATTTTTGGATATAAAATGCTGTTTTAAAAATTAAATTCCAGGAATCACCTCTTCTCTTTGCGTTTCACACATATTTGTTAAGTATTTCATAGCAAAATAATAAAATTCTACTCGGTGGAGTTACTTCAAATCTGAATTTCCTCTATATTTTTGGATATAAAATGCTGTTTTAAAAATGAAATTCCAGGAATCACCTCTTCTCTTGCGTTTCACACATAATTGTTAAGTATTTCATAGCAAAATAAAAAAATTCTACTCAGTAGAGTTACTTCAAATCTGAATTTCCTCTATTTGTTACGATATAAATGCTGTTTTAAAAATTAAATTCCAGGAATCACCTCTTCTCTTTGTGTTTCACACATAATTGTTAAGTATTTCATAGCAAAATAAAAAAATTCTACTCAGTGGAGTTACTTAAAATCTGAATTTCCTCTATTTGTTAGGATATAAAATGCTGTTTTAAAAATGAAATTCCAGGAATCACCTCTTCTCTTTGCGTTTCACACATAATTGTTAAGTATTTCATAGCAAAATAAAAAAATTCTACTCAGTAGAGTTACTTCAAATCTGAATTTCCTCTATTTGTTAGGATATATAATGCTGTTTTAAAAATGAAATTCCAGGAATCACCTCTTCTCTTTGCGTTTCACACATATTTGTTAAGTATTTCATAGCAAAATAAAAAAATTCTACTCGGTGGAGTTACTTCAAATCTGAATTTCCTCTATATTTTTGGATATAAAATGCTGTTTTAAAAATTAAATTCCAGAAATCACCTCGTCTCTTTGCGTTTCACACATATTTGTTAAGTATTTCATAGCAAAATAAAAAAATTCTACTCGGTGGAGTTACTTCAAATCTGAATTTCCTCTATATTTTTGGATATAAAATGTTGTTTTAAAAATGAAATTCCAGAAATCACCTCTTCTCTTTGCGTTTCACACATATTTGTTAAGTATTTCATAGCAAAATAAAAAAATTCTACTCGGTGGAGTTACTTCTAATCTGAATTTCCTCTATATTTTTGGATATAAAATGTTGTTTTAAAAATGAAATTCCAGGAATCACCTCTTCTCTTTGCGTTTTACACATATTTGTTAAGTATTTCATAGCAAAATAAAAAAATTCTACTCGGTGGAGTTACTTCAAATCTGAATTTCCTCTATATTTTTGGATATAAAATGCTGTTTTAAAAATGAAATTCCAGGAATCACCTCTTCTCTTGCGTTTCACACATAATTGTTAAGTATTTCATAGCAAAATAAAAAAATTCTACTCAGTAGAGTTACTTCAAATCTGAATTTCCTCTATTTGTTACGATATAAATGCTGTTTTAAAAATTAAATTCCAGGAATCACCTCTTCTCTTTGTGTTTCACACATAATTGTTAAGTATTTCATAGCAAAATAAAAAAATTCTACTCAGTGGAGTTACTTAAAATCTGAATTTCCTCTATTTGTTAGGATATAAAATGCTGTTTTAAAAATGAAATTCCAGGAATCACCTCTTCTCTTTGCGTTTCACACATAATTGTTAAGTATTTCATAGCAAAATAAAAAAATTCTACTCAGTAGAGTTACTTCAAATCTGAATTTCCTCTATTTGTTAGGATATAAAATGCTGTTTTAAAAATTAAATTCCAGGAATCACCTCTTCTCTTTGCGTTTCATATATAATATTAAGTATTTCATAGCAAAATAAAACAATTCTACTCAGTGGAATTACTTAAAATCTGAGTTTCCTCTATTTTTTTGGATATAAATTGCTTATTTTAAAAATTAAATTCCAGGAATCACCTCTTTTCTTTGCGTTTCACACATAATTGTTAAGTATTTGATAGCAAAATAAAAAAATTCTACTCAGTGGAGTTAATTCAATTCTGAATTTCCTCTATTTTTTAGGATATAAAATGCTGAAAAAATGCTGTTTTAAAAATTGAATTCTAGGATTCACCTCTTCTCTTTGCATTTCACACATTATTGTAAAGTATTTCATAGCAAAATAAAAAAAATCTACTAAGTGGAGTTAATTCAATTCTGAATTTCCTCTATTTTTTAGGATATAAAATGCTGAAAAAATGCTGTTTTAAAAATTGAATTCTAGGATTCACCTCTTCTCTTTGCATTTCAAACATTATTGTAAAGTATTTCATAGCAAAATAAAAAAATTCTATTCCCTGGAGTTACTTAAAATCTGAATTTCCTCTATTTTTTAGGATATAAAATGCTGTTTTAAAAATTAAATACAAGGAATCATCTCTTCTTTTTGTGTTTCTCACATTGATTTTAAGTATTGCATAGCACAAAAAAAAAATCTTCTCAGTGGAGTTACTTCAAATCTGAATTTCCTCTATTTTTTAGGATATAAAATGCTGTTTTAAAAATTGAATTCTAGGATTCACCTCTTCTCTTTGCATTTCATATATAATTGTTAAGTATTTCATAGCACAATAAAAAAAATCTACTCAGTGGAGTTACTTCAAATCTGAATTTCCTCTATTTTTTAGGATATAAAATGCTGTTTTAAAAATTGAATTCTAGAAATCACCTCTTCCCTTTGCATTTCATACATAATTGTTAAGTATTTCATAGCAAAATAAAAAAATTCAACTCAGTGGAGTTACTTCAAATCTGAATTTCCTCTATTTTTTAGGATATAAAATGCTGAAAAAATGCTGTTTTAAAAATGAAATTCAAGGATTCACCTCTTCTCTTTGCGTTTCACACATAATTGTTAAGTATTTCATAGCAAAATAAAAAAAATCTACTCAGTGGCGTTACCTCAAATCCGAATTTCCTCTATTTTTTAGGATATAAAATGCTGTTTTAAAAATTGAATTCAAGGAATCACCTCTTCTCTTTTCGTTTCACACATTATTGTTAAGTATTTCATAGCAAAATAAAAAAATTCTACTCAGTGGAATTACTTAAAATCTGAGTTTCCTCTATTTTTTTGGATATAAATTGCTTATTTTAAAAATTAAATTCCAGGAATCACCTCTTTTCTTTGCGTTTCACACATAATTGTTAAGTATTTGATAGCAAAATAAAAAAATTCTATTCAGTGGAGTTACTTAAAATCTGAATTTTCTCTATTTTTTAGGATATAAAATGCTGTTTTAAGAATTAAATTCAAGGAATCATCTCTTCTTTTTGTTTCTCACATTGATGTTAAGTATTTCAAAGCACAATAAAAAAAATCTACTCAGTGGAGTTACTTCAAATCTGAATTTCCTCTATTTTTTAGGATATAAAATGCTGTTTTAAAAATGGAATTCTAGGAATCACCTCTTCTCTTTGCATTTCATACATAATTGTTAAGTATTTCATAGCAAAATAAAAAAATTCTACTCAGTGGAGTTACTTCAAATCTGAATTTCCTCTATTTTTTTGGATATAAAATTCTGTTTTAAAAATTAAATTCCAGGAATCACCTCTTTTCTTTGCGTTTCACACATAATTGTTAAGTATTTGATAGCAAAATAAAAAAATTCTACTCAGTGGAGTTAATTCAATTCTGAATTTCCTCTATTTTTTAGGATATAAAATGCTGAAAAAATGCTGTTTTAAAAATTGAATTCTAGGATTCACCGCTTTTCTTTGCGTTTCTCACATTATTGTTAAGCATTTCATAGCAAAATAAAAAAAATCTACTCAGTGGCGTTACTTCAAATCTGAATTTCCTCTATTTTTTAGGATATAAAATGCTGTTTTAAAAATTGAATTCAAGGAATTACTTCTTCTCTTTTCGTTTCACACATTATTGTTAAGTATTTCATAGCAAAATAAAAAAATTCTACTCAGTGGAGTTACTTCAAATCTGAATTTCCTCTATTTTTTAGGATATAAAATGCTGAAAAAATGTTCTTTTAAAAATTGAATTCTAGGATTCACCTCTTCTCTTTGCGTTTCTCACATTATTGTTAAGTATTTCATAGCAAAATAAAAAAAATCTACTCAGTGGCGTTACTTCAAATCTGAATTTCCTCTATTTTTTTTGGATATAAAATGCTGTTTTAAAAATTAAATTCCAGGAATCACCTCTTTTCTTTGCGTTTCACACATAATTGTTAAGTATTTCATAGCAAAATAAAAAAATTCTACTCAGTGGAGTTAATTCAATTCTGAATTTCCTCTATTTCTTAGGATATAAAATGCTGAAAAAATGCTGTTTTAAAAAATGAATTCAAGGAATCACCTCTTCTTTTTTCGTTTCACACATTATTGTTAAGTATTTCATAGCAAAATAAAAAAATTCTACTCGGTGGAGTTACTTAAAATCTGAATTTCCTCTGTTTTTTAGGATATAAAATACTGTTTTAAAAATTAAATTCAAGGAGTCATCTCTTCTTTTTGTTTTTCTCACATTGATGTTAAGTATTTCATAGCACAATAAAAAAAATCTACTCAGTGGAGTTATTTCAAATCTGAATTTCCTCTATTTTTTAGGTTATAAAATGCTGTTTTAAAAATTGAATTCGAGGAATCACCTCTTCTCTTTTCGTTTCACACATTATTGTTAAGTATTTCATAGCAAAATAAAACAATTCTACTCAGTGGAATTACTTAAAATCTGAGTTTCCTCTATTTTTTTGGATATAAATTGCTTATTTTAAAAATTAAATTCCAGGAATCACCTCTTTTCTTTGCATTTCACACATTATTGTAAAGTATTTCATAGCAAAATAAAAAAAATCTACTAAGTGGAGTTAATTCAATTCTGAATTTCCTCTATTTTTTAGGATATAAAATGCTGAAAAAATGCTGTTTTAAAAATTGAATTCTAGGATTCACCTCTTCTCTTTGCATTTCAAACATTATTGTAAAGTATTTCATAGCAAAATAAAAAAATTCTATTCACTGGAGTTACTTAAAATCTGAATTTCCTCTATTTTTTAGGATATAAAATGCTGTTTTAAAAATTAAATACAAGGAATCATCTCTTCTTTTTGTGTTTCTCACATTGATTTTAAGTATTGCATAGCACAAAAAAAAAATCTTCTCAGTGGAGTTACTTCAAATCTGAATTTCCTCTATTTTTTAGGATATAAAATGCTGTTTTAAAAATTGAATTCTAGGATTCACCTCTTCTCTTTGCATTTCATATATAATTGTTAAGTATTTCATAGCACAATAAAAAAAATCTACTCAGTGGAGTTACTTCAAATCTGAATTTCCTCTATTTTTTAGGATATAAAATGCTGTTTTAAAAATTGAATTCTAGAAATCACCTCTTCTCTTTGCATTTCATACATAATTGTTAAGTATTTCATAGCAAAATAAAAAAATTCAACTCAGTGGAGTTACTTCAAATCTGAATTTCCTCTATTTTTTAGGATATAAAATGCTGAAAAAATGCTGTTTTAAAAATGAAATTCAAGGATTCACCTCTTCTCTTTGCGTTTCACACATAATTGTTAAGTATTTCATAGCAAAATAAAAAAAATCTACTCAGTGGCGTTACCTCAAATCCGAATTTCTTCTATTTTTTAGGATATAAAATGCTGTTTTAAAAATTGAATTCAAGGAATCACCTCTTCTCTTTTCGTTTCACACATTATTGTTAAGTATTTCATAGCAAAATAAAAAAATTCTACTCAGTGGAATTACTTAAAATCTGAGTTTCCTCTATTTTTTTGGATATAAATTGCTTATTTTAAAAATTAAATTCCAGGAATCACCTCTTTTCTTTGCGTTTCACACATAATTGTTAAGTATTTGATAGCAAAATAAAAAAATTCTATTCAGTGGAGATCCTTAAAATCTGAATTTTCTCTATTTTTTAGGATATAAAATGCTGTTTTAAGAATTAAATTCAAGGAATCATCTCTTCTTTTTGTGTTTCTCACATTGATGTTAAGTATTTCAAAGCACAATAAAAAAAATCTACTCAGTGGAGTTACTTCAAATCTGAATTTCCTCTATTTTTTAGGATATAAAATGCTGTTTTAAAAATGGAATTCTAGGAATCACCTCTTCTCTTTGCATTTCATACATAATTGTTAAGTATTTCATAGCAAAATAAAAAAATTCTACTCAGTGGAGTTACTTCAAATCTGAATTTCCTCTATTTTTTTGGATATAAAATTCTGTTTTAAAAATTAAATTCCAGGAATCACCTCTTTTCTTTGCGTTTCACACATAATTGTTAAGTATTTGATAGCAAAATAAAAAAATTCTACTCAGTGGAGTTAATTCAATTCTGAATTTCCTCTATTTTTTAGGATATAAAATGCTGAAAAAATGCTGTTTTAAAAATTGAATTCTAGGATTCACCGCTTTTCTTTGCGTTTCTCACATTATTGTTAAGCATTTCATAGCAAAATAAAAAAAATCTACTCAGTGGCGTTACTTCAAATCTGAATTTCCTCTATTTTTTAGGATATAAAATGCTGTTTTAAAAATTAAATTCCAGGAATCACCTCTTCTCTTTGCATTTCATACATAATTGTTAAGTATTTCATAGCAAAATAAAAAAATTCTACTCAGTGGAGTTACTTCAAATCTGAATTTCCTCTATTTTTTAGGATATAAAATGCAGAAAAAATGTTCTTTTAAAAATTGAATTCTAGGATTCACCTCTTCTCTTTGCGTTTCTCACATTATTGTTAAGTATTTCATAGCAAAATAAAAAAAATCTACTCAGTGGCGTTACTTCAAATCTGAATTTCCTCTATTTTTTTTGGATATAAAATGCTGTTTTAAAAATTAAATTCCAGGAATCACCTCTTTTCTTTGCGTTTCACACATAATTGTTAAGTATTTCATAGCAAAATAAAAAAATTCTACTCAGTGGAGTTAATTCAATTCTGAATTTCCTCTATTTTTTACGATATAAAATGCTGAAAAAATGCTGTTTTAAAAAATGAATTCAAGGAATCACCTCTTATTTTTTCGTTTCACACATTATTGTTAAGTATTTCATAGCAAAATAAAAAAAATCTACTCAGTGGAGTTACTTCAAATCTGAATTTCCTCTATTTCTTTGGATATAAAATGCTGTTTTAAAAATTAAATTCCAGGAATCACCTCTTCTCTTTGCGTTTCACACATATTTGTTAAGTATTTCATAGCAAAATAAAAAAATTCTACTCGGTGGAGTTACTTAAAATCTGAATTTCCTCTGTTTTTTAGGATATAAAATACTGTTTTAAAAATTAAATTCAAGGAGTCATCTCTTCTTTTTGTTTTTCTCACATTGATGTTAAGTATTTCATAGCACAATAAAAAAAATCTACTCAGTGGAGTTATTTCAAATCTGAATTTCCTCTATTTTTTAGGTTATAAAATGCTGTTTTAAAAATTGAATTCTAGGAATCACCTCTTCTCTTTGCATTTCATACATAATTGTTAAGTATTTCAATGCGAAATAAAAAAATTCTACTCTGTGGAGTTACTTAAAATCTGAGTTTCCTCTATTTTTTTGGATATAAATTGCTGTTTTAAAAATTAAATTCCAGGAATCACCTCTTTTCTTTGCGTTTCACACATAATTGTTAAGTATTTGATAGCAAAATAATAAATTCTACTCAGTGGAGTTAATTCAATTCTGAATTTCCTCTATTTTTTAGGATATAAAATGCTGAAAAAATGCTGTTTTAAAAATAGAATTCTAGGATTCACCACTTCTCTTTGCGTTTCTCACATTATTGTTAAGCATTTCATAGCAAAATAAAAAAAATCTACTCAGTGGCGTTACTTCAAATCTGAATTTCCTCTATTTTTTAGGATATAAAATGCTGTTTTAAAAATTGAATTCAAGGAATCACCTCTTCTCTTTTCGTTTCACACATTATTGTTAAGTATTTCATAGCAAAATAAAAAAATTCTACTCAGTGGAGTTACTTCAAATCTGAATTTCCTCTATTTTTTTGGATATAAAATGCTGTTTTAAAAATTAAAAATCAGGAATCACCTCTTTTCTTTGCGTTTCACACATAATTGTTAAGTACTTGATAGCAAAATAAAAAAAATCTACTCAGTGGCGTTGCTTCAAATCTGAATTTCCTCGATTTTTTTTGGATATAAAATGCTGTTTTAAAAATTAAATTCCAGGAATCACCTCTTTTCTTTGCGTTTCACACATAATTGTTAAGTATTTCATAGCAAAATAAAAAAATTCTACTCAGTGGAGTTAATTCAATTCTGAATTTGCTCTATTTTTTAGGATATAAAATTCTGAAAAAATGCTGTTTTAAAAAATGTATTCAAGGAATCACCTCTTCTTTTTTCGTTTCACACATTATTGTTAAGTATTTCATAGCAAAATAAAAAAAATCTACTCAGTGGAGTTACTTCAAATCTGAATTTCCTCTATTTCTTTGGATATAAAATGCTGTTTTAAAAATTAAATTCCAGGAATCGCCTCTTCTCTTTGCGTTTCACACATATTTGTTAAGTATTTCATAGCAAAATAAAAAAATTCTACTCGGTGGAGTAACTTCAAATCTGAATTTCCTCTATTTTTTTGGATATGAAATGCTGTTTTAAAAATTAAATTCAAGGAATCACCTCTTCTCTTTGTGTTTCACACATAATTGTTAAGTATTTGATTGCAAAATAAAAAAATTCTACTCGGTGGAGTTACTTCAAATCTGAATTTCCTCTATTTTTTAGGATATAAAATGCTGTTTTAAAAATTGAATTCTAGGAATCACCACTTCTCTTTGCGTGTCACACATTATTTTTAAGTATTTCATAGCAAAATAAAAAAATTCTATTCAGTGGAGATACTTAAAATCTGAATTTCCTCTGTTTTTTAGGATATAAAATGCTGTTTTAAAAATTAAATTCAAGGAGTCATCTCTTCTTTTTGTTTTTCTCACATTGATGTTAAGTATTTCATAGCACAATAAATAAAATCTACTCAGTTGAGTTATTTCAAATCTGAATTTCCTCTATTTTTTAGGTTATAAAATGCTGTTTTAAAAATTGAATTCTAGGAATCACCTCTTCTCTTTGCATTTCATACATAATTGTTAAGTATTTCATAGCGAAATAAAAAAATTCTACTCAGTGGAGTTACTTAAAATCTGAGTTTCCTCTATTTTTTTGGATATAAATTGCTGTTTTAAAAATTAAATTCCAGGAATCACCTCTTTTCTTTGCGTTTCACACATAATTGTTAAGTATTTGATAGCAAAATAAAAAAATTCTACTCAGTGGAGTTAATTCAATTCTGAATTTCCTCTATTTTTTAGGATATAAAATGCTGAGAAAATGCTGTTTTAAAAATTGAATTCTAGGATTCACCACTTCTCTTTGCGTTTCTCACATTATTGTTAAGTATTTCATAGCAAAATAAAAAAAATCTACTCAGTGGCGTTACTTCAAATCTGAATTTCCTCTATTTTTAGGATATAAAATGCTGTTTTAAAAATTAAATTCAAGGAATCACCTCTTCTCTTTGCGTTTCACACATTATTGTTAAGTATTTCATAGCAAAATAAAAAAAATGTACTAAGTGGCGTTACTTCAATACTGAATTTCCTCTATTTTTTAGGATATAAAATGCTGTTTTAAAAATTAAATTCAAGGAATCTCCACTTCTCTTTGCGTTACACGCATTATTTTTAAGTATTTCATAGCAAAATAAAAAAATTCTATTCAGTGGAGTTACTTAGAATCTGAATTTCCTCTTTTTTTTAGGTTATAAAATGCTGTTTTAAAAATTAAATTCAAGGAATCATCTCTTCTTTTCGTGTTTCTCACATTGATGTTAAGTATTTCATATCACAATAAAAAAAATCTACTCAGTGGAGTTACTTCAAATCTGAATTTCCTCTATTTTTTTGGATATAAATTGCTGTTTTAAAAATTGAATTCCAGCAATCACCTCTTTTCTTTGCGTTTCACAGATAATTGTTAAGTATTTGATAGCAAAATAAAAAAATCCTCCTCAGTGGAGTTCATTCAATTCTGAATTTCCTCTATTTTTTAGGATATAAAATGCTGAAAAAATGCTGTTTTAAAAATTGAATTCTAGGATTCACCTTTCTCTTTGCGTTTCTCACATTATTGTTAAGTATTTCATAGCAAAATAAAAAAAATCTACTAAGTGGCGTTACTTCAAATCTGAATTTCCTCCATTTTTTAGGATATAAAATGCTGTTTTAAAAATTAAATTCAAGGAATCACCTCTTCTCTTTGCGTTTCACACATTATTGTTAAGTATTTCATAGCAAAATAAAAAAAATCTACTAAGTGGCGTTACTTCAAATCTGAATTTTCTCTACTTTTTAGGATATAAAATGCTGTTTTAAAAATTAAATTCAAGGAATCACCTCTTCTCCTTGCGTTTCACACATTATTTTTAAGTATTTCATAGCAAAATAAAAAAATTCTATTCAGT